>CM038675.1:320421836-323286836 GCA_021605145.1 Aegilops bicornis
TTTATCTCTCGAAAAAATTTCAACAACAATGCTTATAGAGGTAATTTTAATCATAGGCCTTTTCCTAGTGATTCCTCTAATAATTATGGTAATTCCTATGGAAATCAATCTTATAATAATAATAGGAACACCTCTGATCTTGAGAATAATATTAAAGAATTTATCAATACATAAAAAGTTTTCAACACTTCCATAGAAGAAAAGTTGAGTAAGATTGATGATTTGTTTAGAAGTGTTGATAGAATAGCTCATGATGTGGAAAATCTCAAGATGAAATTTTTTATGCCTAAAGTAGATGAATCAATTAAAGCTCTTCTTGTTTCTATGGATGAAAGTAAGAAAAGAACCACTATGCTTAGAGCTAAAAGTTTAGAAAAAGCGTTTTCTAGTGATTTCTTTCGCAAAAGTGATGAAGATCTTAAAATGATTGGTGTTTCTTCTATTGATTCCTTGTTTAGTAAAGTTAAGATTGATGAAAAAGTGGTTGGAGAAGAGTCAACTTTAGGTACAAGGCGTCCCAATATTTCTGAGGGTGAAAATCTTGTTGAGAAAATTGATGAAAGTGGGTTTGAAGAGGTCAAAACTTTAGCTAGTGATGTGCCCACTCTTTTGGATTACAAAGACATTAATTATGATAGTTGCTCTTTGATTGATTGTATTTCTTTGTTGCAATCCATGATAAATTCACCCCATGCTTATAAACAAAATAAAGCTTTTACTAAACATATTGTTGATGCTATGATGAAAGCTCTTGGAGAAAAATTGGAATTAGAGTTTCAATTCCTAGAAAATTGCATGATGAATGGGAACCTACTATCAAAGTCAAGATTAAAAATTATGAGTCTTTTGCTTTGTGTGACTTGGGTGCTAGTGTTTTTACAACTCCGAAATCTTTATGTGATGTGCTTGGTCTTACTAATCTTGAAGAATGTTCCGTGAATTTGCAATTTCTTATGGATTCTACTATTAAAAAGCCTATGGGAAGAATTAATGATGTTCTTATTCTTGCAAATAGGAATTATGAGCCCATAGATTTTATTGTTCTTGATATTGATTGCAATTTGTATTGTTCAATTATTCTTGGTAGACCGTTTTTACGCACTATCGGTGTCGTGATTGATATGAAAGAAGGCAATATTAAGTTCCAATTTCCTTTGAGGAAGGGTATGGAACACTTTCCTAGAATCTAGAATTATTAAGCCACCTTACTAATCTTATGGATCTCGAACCAAAGATGACAAAACTTAGATCCTTGCTTTATGCCTAGCTAAGGGCGTAAAACTATAGCTCTTGTTGTGAGGCAACCCAATGAGTAAATTTTATTTTTGCTTTTTGCTTTCTGTTCTTGAGTGTTAACACAATTATGCTACTGTTATGATTGTGTTTTTTGTGTTTTAATTAGTGTTTGTGCCAAGTAGAACCGATAGGATCTTCTTGGGTGATACTTGTTTGATCTTCTTTGAAAAAGACATTTAAACTTTGGCGCCAACTTCTAAATTAATTCTCATTTTTATCGTAAAGTGATTGTGCCTCACGATTCTTTTTGTAGAAGATTAATATACAAATTGCTCACGTGATTCCTATCTTTTCAGAATTTTGGAGTTCTGAAGTTTTTGTTTAAGTCGGATTGCTGCTGCATTACTGCTTTTGGACAGATTCTCGCTTCCTTTGTGTTGTGTGCTTATTTTGATGGCTCTATGGTTTTCTTTGATGAGTTTTGCCATAGAAAAGTTGGAATACAGTAGATATAATACAAAAACAAAATATGAATTGGTTTGATACAATACTTATAGTAGTGGTTTACTTTCTTACACTAACGGATCTCACGGAGGTTTTGTTGAGTTTTGTGTGATTGAAGTTTTCAAGTTTTGGGTTATCTTACGATGGATGAAGGAAGGATAGAAGAGCCTAAGCTTGGGGAGTGGTTTACTTTCTTACACTAACGGATCTCACGGAGGTTTCGTTGAGTTTTGTGTGATTTAAGTTTTCAAGTTTTGGGTTATCTTACGATGGATGAAGGAAGGATAGAAGAGCCTAAGCTTGGGGATGCCACGGAATCCCAAGCTATTATCCAAAAATGATCAACCAACTAAGCTTGGGGATGCCCCCCGAGTGGCATCCCCTCTTTCTTCCAACAACTATCGGTATTTTACTTGAAACTATATTTTTATTCATCACATGATATGTGTTTTGCTTGGAGCGTCTTGTATGATACGAGTCTTTGCTTGTTTTATTTTGTGCTTTAAGTCATCAATCCTTGCTGGGCACACCTATTTGAGAGACCAAAATTATGTCATGACTTGTTAGAATTGCTCTCTATGCTTCACTTAAATTTTTATGAGCAATGGAGTTGCTCTAGTGCTTCACTTATATCTTTTTGAGCATGGTGTGCTTTATTATTTTTGAAGAAATGCTCTCTTGCTTCACTTAGATTTATTTGAGAGTTAGTAAAAGTTTCAAGAAATTCTCTCTTGCTTCACTTAAATTACTTTGAGAGAAAGAAAAAAGAATTATGCTCACTATCTTCACTTATATTTGTTTGACCTTATGAAAAGCAACACGTGAAAATTAGTCCCAAAGTGATAGATGTCCAAGAAGGATATAATAAAAACTTCCATGAAGATCATTGGACAAAATAAACTTGATTCTTAGTAATAGTTTTGAGATATGATGATGTGATATGTGAGTTATGTTGGTGAGTAATTATGCTTTAGTAAGAATATTGGTGTTAAGGTTTGTGATTGTCTATGCAAGTACGAAAGTCAATAGTCATGCAATGAAATTATATCCTACTTGTGGTGCATTATTTGGTGTTATTTATGCTTAATGCTTGCTTATGATATTATTCGTTTCTTGGTTGGTCGCTTCCAAATCTTTTGCTAGCCTTCATTTTGTACAAAGTATGACCTATACTTGTGCATCCAAAATCCTTAAACCAGTTTTGCCACATGAGTCCACTGTATCTACCTATATGCGGTATTCTTTTGCCGTTCTAAGCAAATTTGTATGTGCCATCTCTAATTTTCAAAATAAACTTCTCTTTTGTGTGTTTGTTTCTGGTCATGAGCGGTGAGGGGTGGCTAATATTTTCCATGCTAGATGTGTTATTCTCAAGACACTACAAAAAAAAGACACATCCGTGACATTTTGGGCCGAACGAAATTTTTTTCTGTCATACATATGACACTTCTATGACGATAATTGTGACAGAACTCGTATCATCATAGATGTGGTGGGCTCCACTTCTATGACAAAAATCATGACAGAAAATGGGCTTTTTGTCCTGGGCGGGCCGGAGACGTAGCTGCATGACATTCTTTGGGCCGCCCATGACAGTAAAAAACCGTGGTAGAAGCTTAGGGGAGGAAAATTTCGGGGAGTTCCGGTTATGGTGGGAGGTCGGGGTCGGCGACAGCTGCTTTCTCTCGACACGTACGCCTGGCAGTGTGTGTAGGTGTTGGCTCTAATCGAACCCGAGTGAGGCGTTGGGCTCTAATCGAACCCGGCGATTTGCACCGCAGTGCTACGCGTTATGCGAACCCGGAAGCGATCGATCGATGGCTGATGCGTTAATCGAACCCGATCGAGCGATTCTCCCTTGGCTACCGCTGCTAACTCAAGCCGAACCGATGGGATGAATAAGGAGTGTTGCGGGGGTTTGGATGAACATGAGCGGTGGCGTTGCCTCTGGATGAACAGGACCCGATGTTGTGGTGGAGGGCTTTGGATGAACAGTGAGATGGTGGAGGGGTGCCCGTGGAGGGTGGATGAACAGGACCCCGTGGTGTGGAGGGCAGGATGAACAGATGACGGTGGAGGGGTGCCCGTGGAGGGGTGGTTGAATAGGGACCCTGTGGTGTGGAGGCTGGATGAACAGGTAGACGGTGGAGGGGTGGTTGAACAAGAGCGTGGAGTAAGCTGGCCAGGCGGTGGAGGCTGGATGAACAAGAGCCCGTGGGAGGCCGGAGGAGGTCGACGGTGGATGAACAAAGAGCTCGTGGAGGCCGAGGGGGGTCGACGGTGGAGATGAACAGCATTCCTCCTGTGGAGACCCATTTTATGACACGCCACACACACCTCCTGGCGAAACAGGACCCCCGTTTCAAGCTGGACTGTGAAGCGCCCAACACAAGTCCGCTTTCTCTGCTTTTATGGCGATGCGCCACACCCCTCCCATCATCAGACCCCTGCCGACCGTAGGAGGTCCGCTTCTCCGCTTTTGGCGGACGCCACACCCTCCCCGATCAACAAGACCCCTGCTGACCCGTGAGAGGGAGGTCCGTTTCCTCCACAGTGCGTACGCCACACCCCTCCCGATCAGCAGGACCCCTGCTTTCGATCAGGAGGTTCTCGTCTCCAGCGCGATACGCCAGTTCGCTCGCTTCTCCATCGCCTCTTCCGCCCAAGCCTCCCGGTGAACACGACCACGCATTCCGCTCCGGACCTACAGCCGCTGTTCTCCCCGGCGAACACGACGCATTCCGCTGCCTCCCCATGAACACGACGACGTACGCTGTTTCCCGCCCGACCCAAACGCCATGTCAACGCAGCCCTCACCCGTGACGTGATGCGCGAGTAGGCGTCGAGACCCCTACGCCAGTATGTACACACACGTGGTCAGATTTTCTTTCTTGCACCGCCGCTGTAATGCGACGCGTGTACATGCTACGCGGCGCCTCTACTACGATACGCAGCGCCTCTACATCCACCAAAGATATATGCATTACGTTCGCCATACCGTAATGACAACGCTTACTTCACGTGTGGGTCCCGACCGGCACTTCCTTGTTTATGAAGATGTAGTCAGTGGTCCCAGCAATGTGGGGGGCGAATCGCTTTTTTTCTGCCCGACGCACTTCCTTGCGTGCGAAGGTGTAGCCGGTGGGGTCCCAAAGACTCGTGGGGGAAACGCTTTTTTTCACAAACACGGTGGCCCGTCCGTGGGTCCCTCATTGCCGTGGAGGAATCATTATTTTCTCGTAGAATAAGGAGGCACTTCCTTTGCTGCCGCCATTGCGGACCCAGCCTTGTCAGCCTCTCCATCGCATACAGTCCACGTCCCCGGCGGAAGTCGCTCCCTTGACCACGTTGACCACGCCGCGCCGAAGAGCACTGTGGCGGTGGACGACGGCGTGGGCTTAGGAAGGGGACGACGCGGAGCCGGTGAAGACGCTGCGCGGATGCCCACGCCGAGAGAGAGTATGAAGGTTCGCTTCATTCGGCTTTGCTGCTGTGAGGTTGCGTCGCCGCGAACTGGCCCGCCGGTGGGAATAGTAAAGGCGGTGGAGGCCTTGGCGTAACAGCCGGCCACGGAGGTGCGTGAGCGAGG
Organism: Aegilops bicornis; assembly: GCA_021605145.1. Taxonomy (NCBI): domain Eukaryota; kingdom Viridiplantae; phylum Streptophyta; class Magnoliopsida; order Poales; family Poaceae; genus Aegilops; species Aegilops bicornis. The sequence goes on from CM038675.1 coordinate 320,427,166, forward strand.
CAAGCGGCATGACCGGGCGCTGCTTTTGGGGCGGCTGGAGCAAGAAGACCAGAGGTTGAAGAAGCACTCACGGTCGTTGGATGGACATCATACGGTCAATGGAGCTAGAATCGCAGATATTGACTAAGTTGACAAAGCCCTCCGTCCCCGTCAACTTAGTAGGCCCATTAAGTCAACCTCTCCACCAAGGTGGGTCCTAGCTAGGTGGGGTATTCATTTTTTGTGCTAGGCACTTCCGTGGGTCCGAGCCGACAATGAGGGGAACGTTTTTTTCGCGAAATATGGTGGCCCGTCGGGTGGGTCCCAAAGAGTCGTGGGCAAACAATTTTTCGCGATATCTTGGTGGGCGTCCGGTGGGTCCTCGCATTGTCGGTGGAGGAATAATTATTTTCCGCGTATTAAGGAGGCACTTCCATACTGGCTCAGTGGACCCAAACCGCCACCTCTCCACGTGACAAGATTCTTCCGATGGAATTCGTTCGTTGACCACATTGACCACGACGCGCCGACAGCACCACGGTGGTGGACGACGTGGAGCCGGGGAAGACGCGACAGTGGATGCCCACGCGGAGAGGAGTACGAGGGTACACCTGTTTGGTTAAAGGCTGTTGCCGCCGCCAAGTATCAACAGGGTGTGGGTGGAGTGGAGTGGAGGATGGCCTGGCCAACGGTGGGGAGTAGTATGGGGCGGTGAGGCCTCCATGGGCAAAGACACCCTGGGCCACGGGAGGCGGTGAGCAGCGGCACGACCGGCGCTTACTTTGGGCGGGCCGAGCAAGAAGACCAGAGGGTTGAAGAAGCACCACGGCATTGCTGGATGGACATCGTGACGGTCAATCGAGCTAGAATCGCATATTGACTAAGTTGACAAAGCCCTTCGTCCCCTCACAACTTAGTAGGCCCACTATACATCGGGTCCCAGCTAAGTGGGGAGTATTTTTTTGGCGCGCTGTAATAAGGAGGCACTTCTCATGCGTAGCCAGAGTCCAAGCCGTCAGCCGGGCGGTAACATTTTTTTCACGAAATACAGAGTAGGCATTTCGGTGGGTCCTGTATGTCGTGTGGAGGAACTCATTATTTTGGCGGCGTAATAAGGAGTCATTTCTTGTGTGCGGTCGTGGACCCAAATGTCACCGCCCTCTCCACGTACGCATACCCACTTCAGATGCATGTTTGGCTGACCACGCCACGCCGAGAGCACTGTGGCGGTGGACTGGACGGCAGGCCTAGGAAGGGAACGACAGGAGGGGAAGACTCGGCCGTTGTTTTTTGTTTCCCACGCAGAGGAGAGTACGACTGCACGAGGGTTTACTGTCTGCCTCGCTGGGCCACCGGAGAATAACAACAGTGTGGGTGAGTAGAGGATGGCTAGGCCAGCGATGGGAGTACGGTGGGCGGTGAGGGCTCACAAGGCGGCAAAGACACCGGGCCGCGGGGAGGAGGGAGCAGGCAGTCCTGCCGACGCTTGTTTGAGCGGCTGGAGCAGGAAGAGCAGAGATTGAAGAAGCACGACGGCCGTTGGATGGACATCCAACAGTATAGAGGCCATCTGTGGAAAGCCTCAAATATGTGGAAAATATGTAAGTGCATCTAGTGCCCCTTAGTGATTTTGGTGTATTGAAGACTTATAGGTTAAGGGACTAATGTGTTTATGAGTGTACACAGGTCTATAAGTCTATGAGGAGTTTGAAATTTACAGAGAAAGTCGACCCCTAAAAATGAAGTTCTTCAACTGAAGACTTTGAAAGTGAAGAAATTGGTGTAACCTTGAAGACTTGATATTCATTTGAGGAACATGAAGCGTGAAGACTTTTGTTTTCGTAGTTTCGTTTTTCTCTTTCTTGAGTCATAGGAAACACCGTACTGTTAAAGGGGGTCGAGGAAATACTAAGGAAAATTTCCATGTGATGCTCAACTCAAAATCCTACACCTACCAATCCCTTGGAGTGAAGCCTTTGAAATCTCATACAGCCTGGGCCTAAATTTTGTCGATGTAGACTAAGTTCTTCCGTCATTTGAGGAATTTGTTCCTGACCGAGGAGTTAGAATTCGCCAAAGCTGAATCGCCTACACAGTAAGGAACATGATAGCCCCGAGGAATTTGAGAGTCAAATTTCCGATCATGGCTGTCATGTCAGCGCCACCTGTCCCAAAAATATCTTATCCACCTAACGGTCATATCATTGAAGGGCATTTATGTCTTATCATGTCGGCCTGCTCCCTAGGCTATAAATAGTCACTCTACAACCACTAGCTGGTTGGCTGCTCCGAGAGAACTTGACACTTGTCATTTGAGAGCAACCCATCCTCGAGGGACTTTGAGTGAAAATCATCGAGTGAGGAAAAACCCAAAAACCAAACCCTACAAAACCCAAAGTGATTGAGCATCATCGAAGAGATTGATCATGCGTGGGATCCGACGCTTGTTACCTTTGAAGATCGTGGCTTCTTCCGTACGGTTAGGGCGTCATGGTCTAGAGCATCCAAGAGGAATTGTGGATCGCCCGGTGACCAAGTCTGTGAAGGTTTGGAAGTCGCCTCAAGACTTACCACAAGTGATTGGATGAGGTCTGTGTGACCTTAGTTCAAGGAGAATACGGTGAGGACTTGGTGTCTGAGGCTGCGTCTTTCGTAGACTAGTTGTCCGGACCTGTGTGTCCTCGAGTTTAAATACTCACCGCTCAAATCCAGGCATTTATTAACCGAGACAGTTAGCGGTTGGAACTGGTCTACCAAATCATTGTCTTCACCAACCTAATCGTTCCATTTCCTCAACCCATTCATTTCCTCATTACTGTGTTAACTGCTTGTTCATATATGTGTTTGAAGACTACGATCAAGACTTTCTCAATTTCCTCGATTCAATTTCTTCAGCCGTTTGTCTTCATCTTGTGTTATCCTGTGTTTACGCTTTACGCATTCTGTGTTTGTCTTCATTTCATCATGATTACCATGCATGTATTCGCTATGCTTACTTATGAGTACTTATTCCGTCAGTAAGTAGTTCTTCGCTAAGGAATTTCCTCATCGGCAAATTCTCGAAGAAGAATTCATAAAAATCGCCTATTCACCCCTCTAGTCGATATAACGCACTTTCAATTGGTATCGAGCAAGGTACTCCCTTGTTTCGTCAGGTGATTTTGGTTTAACCACGGAGTTTTAGTTATGTCGACCGCATGTATGATCAAGGTCTCTCTACCGGGTGTCCTACCTTCGATGGTATGGACTACCCCTCTTATCGGAAGAACAAGATGCGAATGCATCTTGAAGCAATTGACAACGATCTACGGTATGTTGTGGAAAATGGTGTTCCCACCATTTGTCACACCCTCACCCAACGCCACCGATGTGAAGAGATTCAAGCAACTTGATTCTCAAGCGAAGAATATCATATGTGGCCATCCGAGTAAAGGACAGTATGGAAGAGTGAGTGCTTTGGAAACTGCTAAGTTTATCTCGGGATAGGCTGTCCAAAGTAAATGAAGGAGTCTCAACTCAAGCGTGACTCTCGAGTTGATGTTCTTCGTAATCTCTTCAACCGCTTCAAAAGACTCGACAAAGAAAATGTTCAACAAACCTTCGATCGCTTTCATCGACATCTCAAATGAGCTTCAAGCGCTTGGTGCCATCGACATCACCGACCATGAGGTGGTGAAGAAATTGTTGAGATCGCTGATTCCTCATTTGATACTCCGCACCGATGATACAAGAATGTGCTGACTACAAGGCTCTTGATCCCGCCTGACATCCTCGAAAGGCTAAATACTCATGAGTTCCAAATTGTCAAAAGAGAGATCTCTATGGTTCGAGCTATGGCAAACCACGTGCCTCAAGGCCAAGGTCAGGTCTCAACTGAGTGTGAAGAATCTGGTAGTAGCCTTGGAGATCCTCAAGAATTAAGCCAGAGCTAGCACCGCCGGTGAAGAAATTCCAAGTTCTCAAGACGTGGTCGCTTTGGAAAATCCTCAAGAAGCAAAGTGATTCCTCATCCACCGACTATAAGAGAAGACTTTGCCACAAATGCAAGAAACCTGGTCACTACATTCAAGATTGTCCTCGATGGGAAAAGGAATTGAAGAAGAAGAAATACAATGATTACGCTCTCGATGATGCCAAGAAGAAGAAGAAATCACAAAATCTTCATCATCAAAATCCTCAAGTCTTCATCTCACAAGAAGAGCAGCTCCAAGAAGGCTCGGGCATTCATTGGCAAGGAAATGGACTCAAGCTGAATCTGAGGAACATGAGGAAGAGGAGGCATCGAGAAGAATCTGAGTCACGGTGTGGCGAGTCTAGCTTTCGCCATCGCTTTCGCTCGACAAGTCCATCTTCAACTTTGAAGAAAAATGACCTCACCAACAAAGTCGATGAAGATAGTGATGACTACCTCCCACCTATTGCTTCATGGCAAAAGGGTGCCAAGGTACTCAAATATACCTCCTCACGAATCTAGTGAAGATGAATCGATGAGGATCTCAAGCCCAGCTACTCTAAACTTGCTAAGATTGTCAGAAACAACAAAGGGCTTTGAAAAGGTTCAAAACATGCTAGACAAAAGTGATGATATGTTGGGTGAAGAAATGGATCGCACTAAAGCCCTGACTGAAAATATTCAGAGACTTCAATCTAGGTTTGATAACCTTCAAGGTCATCATAACACTCTCTTGTCTGATCATGAGAAACTTTCTTATGAATTTCTTCAAAGAAAGCAAGATCTTGAGAAGCTAAGAGTGAGTTATGAAGATCTTCAAGGAGCGTGATTCATTACTTGCTCAACAAATCAGCGCTTCTCGTGAAGAATTTGTTCCTCCATGCTTAAAAGTGCATTGAACGTGAATCGCTAATTCTTCACCGAATGTTCAAATGCTTCAACTGCTATAAAATTCTTCACCTGCCTCTGCTATCACTAATTCCTCATCTGAGGACATTGCTAGTACCACTGACGATGCAGGGCTGAAGGAATTGTATATGACATGCATGTTCTTTTTTGGTGCCCATATTCTTTATGTTAGCATTACAACCCATATTGTGGCCACGGCTAAAAAATTATACGAAATTTTGCATATGTCGGTGCGGTTTGAACTGTTTTTAATCCCGAAATTTCGAGTCACATTCAGACTGATTTTAAAATAAATGTATTATCAATATAAAATCCAATAAATTGTCCACGCATAAAAATCAATGCAATTTAAAATCTCGAAATGAAAAAAAGATATTTGAAAATAATTGCTTGTTTGATGTGTTTTAAAATGTACATCCCATTTCTCATTCTTGATAGGACATTTTTCTCGGCCACCGAATGAAGCTCTCCTCGCCTTGAAATATTTGCAGCCCAACAGCCTCGATAAAGTTTACTTACTTGACAAATCATAAAAAACCGGGCTAGCTATTTTTAGAAAGAAAAAAAAACTCTGGGCTGGTGCATGGTAAACATAAAAGAAAAGGCTGTCTAGACAGCCGAGTGTCCCGCATGCCCAAAGGACACCCCGCTGCCTGGCCTCAAAAACAAATTAGATAAATGCCACTCCAATTATGGCGATTCATAAAAATGCCACTGCAATTTCCAAACTTTGAAAAATGCCACTGCAATTTATGCAAACTTTGAAAACGCCAGCTTAGTTTGCAAACTTTAAAAACGCCACTCCAGACTTCGAAAAATGCCTCTAGAAATGGCTTGAAATTGCATTTTTCAAATTTTGGAAATTGCTGTGGCATTTCTCAGATACAACAGACTTGGAGTGGCATTTATCAAATTAACCCAAATCAAAAATAATCTGGGCGAAGCTTGGGTCCCTCGTGTCACCGGCCACAGTAATTCGCTTATTGACTACGTTGACAATGGCATGGGACCCGGATGTCGTAAATCCACTAGGAGGAGCCATTTTTTATTGGCTTGAAATAAGGAGGCACTTGCTCATGCATTTAGCTTGTCGATTCTTCGTAGGTAGGCATTTTATTCAAAAACTGCCACTTCGCATCTTGCGTCGGAAATAAAACTGCCAGAGGCGCATTTGTAGGCTAGCTAGTGATCGATCAAGAATTTGTAAAACACCGAGCGTAATAAATAAGTAATCGTTAATGCATCTGAATGATTCACAGATCATATACAAATATCTAGCTCCAAAAGCAAAGATCGGCCACTTCGGATCTTGCCTCGCAACTAAAACTAACTAGTACGATTCCCATACATAAGATCAACATGTTAATGCATCTCAATGACTCACAGATCATATACAAATATGTAGCTCCAAAAGCAAAGATCTCGAAAAAACATCTGTTCTTCCTACTAACATGGATGCTTCTATTGGCCAACATTTAGTACATACTGAAAGACAAATTTGTTTGTGAAGTCTACAATTCCTCTTGCAAACGTAAGTGGTTTAACCAACAGCTGGAACCATGAGAATGAACCAGACATGATGGAGGAACATGCACTGCAATATGATTTGGTCTTCCCTCGATCACACTGCGAGACTATTTTCGGAACACAAACTTTAACTTAGGAAAAATGATGCCCATTGTATAATCGCACTAAAGCAATGAAGCACCTAGTGTTGGCCAATAAATAGTACAAGATTAATTTTCTGCAGTCCATGAAGTGAATATCCAATCTTTCTGCGTGTCTATTTTCAAATGGCAATCGCATGCAAAGCGACTATACTATTCTCTTGTGCAGTTCAACCAAAATTGCGGGCACTTTGTTTGTTTGCCAATATAGCAACGGGCGTACATCTCTCTCGCATAAATATCAAGCAGCTAGTAAACATATACCACACCTTGTATTTTCGGTTTAAACATGTCTCTTCCGCTTAGCATCCGCTATGTTACGTGACCGGACAATCTGATACAGCTTATGTTTTGCCCTGGACAATTTCATCTTGAATTGATTTGTCGGTTCAGAGCGTAAATATAGCGCCTATTCTTCATCGCATCAAGGATATCCATGTTCGCAAAGTGATGGAAGATGTGAAATCGATACAACCGAAATTGAGCATCCAATCATTGAATCCTGTCCTCGCACCTCCAATGTAGGTCCACCCCGCCAATAAATTCACATGCAAACCACTAGTATTACTATCTAATGACAGTACAAAAAGAGTACCAAGATAGTAGCAAACCATGTACCTTCGTAATGAACTGCTCATTGTCGGTGTACTAAAATAGGGGTACCTTAGTACCCCGAACTTGTGCACGGGCAGTCGCAGCGTCCCCGAGGCAAGCCTTGCCGGGCGTCCGCCAAGACCCTCCGCAGCCTTTCAAGAAGACAAGACCCCGGCAAGAGGAGCTTGCCGGGAAGGCCACCCTAGAGCACGACAAGGCCCCAAGAAGAGGAGCTTGTCGGAAGGCCACTTGAGGCATGAAGGAAGCAAGGCCCGCAAGAGGAGCTTGTCGAAGGCTTGGTGAGCGACAAGCTCCCAAGCGACAAGAACCTTTGCTGCAAGGCGCTTGCCGCGCAGTAACCTTCTTCCTCTCCGCTCCAGCTCATCCACCAACGCAGTCGCTATGGGGCTTCCCTGTGCACATCGTGCAGTCGACGGGCTGTGCAGCCAAGCGGGAGCGGCGACAGCGGCGCCGACAAGCCGTCGGCGTGGCAAACAGAGGTGCACTTGACGTCCAGTTGCACTTTTCAGCGATGTGGACGGGCATTTATGACTCTTGTCCCTTGTCACGTAGAGTTAGGTATAGTCCACTCTACACAAGCATAAAGCGGTGTACCAACCTCTGTTTTTCCTATTCTACCCCTGTCTACTTGCCACCTGTGGTGACCCCTTTGTGCCTATAAAAGGAGGCCCGAGTGCAACGTAGAAGGGGTTCGGCTGGTTCGGTTCGGCTCGTTCGGTTCAGCTCGCACGAGGCCACAGACTCTCAAGCTAGGTTTTTGTAGCTCCCTGCGCTCCCTAACAAGAGCACAATACAACCAGACAAGCATCAGTAGGAGTATTATCTCTCCGGAGAGGTCCGAAGCTGGGTAAATCCTCGTGTGATCGCTTCTATCCGCTCTTTTTCGTGCATCCTCCGCCGCCGAATCGAAAAGGGGCCCCGGTCCCGTGAGGTGTCCGTGGTGGTGCGATTTCCCCGACATCTTTGGCGCGCCAGGTAGGGGCGCGTCGAGGCTGTGTGAACCCGATCCGGAGGACACACGAGCAATTTCATCAACATCTTCGTCAACATGGCGCCGAAGAAGAAGCCTTCGGCAGCAGCAGAGCCGTCTGCTGAACCCACCACCACCGGAGCTGCCAGTGGTGGTGGGAAACCGGGCGAGGAACCGCGCTGCCGAGGGAGCCCACAATGCCGCCAGATCCAAGGACAAGGCAGACAAAGCGTCGGCGTCTGGAAGTCCGCACCGCGTCCTTCGCAGGAGGCGCGGGACCGACAACATCATGATGCTCGCGGCACCATACGCTCGGCTGGATCAAGGCCAAGCCGGAGGATCCCGAGGCCCTCGAGACTCGCGTGATGCACCCCAAAGATGCCGGGTACAAGCGGGGTAGGCGCCATGGATGCTTGCTCCTCCTAACTTGGTTAGAGTCCGAGCACATCCGTTCTTCGCCTCCAGACGCCGCTGCCGCCAACCACGCTTAGCGGAAGCCTTGGCTAGAGCTCGCCATTTCTAGATTACCCTCCAACGGCCGATAAGGTCGATTTAATGGAGGGGCACAATTCCAGAGTCTCATCGCCGCCAACGGGCGACGTCCCGTGCGGGCAACTGAAAGTGCCTCGCGGCCGCGTAAGGCGACAAGGCGCTGAAATGATGGCGACGAGACTTTCGGTGCAGCCACCGTGCACTCCCCTTCCGAAGACCAAGATCGCTGACCGCCGGATCCACCTCGACAAATGACTCCACGCCATCGCCGGATCCGCGAGCTTCGCGCGACCAGCGCCAAGTTCTCCGGAGAACGGCAAGAAGAAGACGCCGAACCCGTATCGAAGCGCCAAGAGAAGCGCGCCGTCAATCGGACCAACGCTACGGCCCACTGTCGATATGCATGCGTCAGGGGAACCAGGCGACTTGTCAGACGCTGTAGGTTGTCCCGCTCACTCGAGAGCTGCGGCAAGTCCAGTGGTCTGACAAGAAAAACTTCAAACCAGATGTGCCGTAAAAGTATGATGGCAGGACACACCCATCGGAGTTCCTCAAGCATCTACACCATCGCGGTGCAAGCAGCCGGGGACGAGACGACAAGATCCTCGCCAACTACTTTCCCTTGGTGCTCAAGCCAAACGCCGAGATCTGGCTCATGCACTTGCCGGATAGCTCTATTTCTTCTTGGGCAGATTTGTGCCACCAGTTTGTTGGCGCCTTTCACAGTGACCACAAGCCTCATGGCTGTGAGAGTGATCTCCACCTGCTTGCCCGTAAGGAGGGAGAGTCCCTACGCAAGTTCATCGAGAGATTCGGCCGAGTGCACTACAACATCCCCGACGTCCACCCTGCCACAGGTGATCGCATTGCATTCCATCGTAATGTGCGAAACCCTTGAGAATGAGGGAGGAGATGGCGGCGTGCAAGTGAAAGACGTCGGCCGAGCTCATACGCCTGGCCGACAAGTGTGCACGCTACCAAGAAGGAAGAAGACTCCTGTGAGAGAGAATGTGGGAGCAGAGTCCGACAAGGGGAGACCGCTCCGACAAGGAGGGGCCGAGGCGGAATAATGTAAAAAGAAGGGCAAAGATGTGCTAGTTGTCGAAGCAGTCCCAAGAACGGAGGTGCCGCCAAGGTTGTCGGCTCCGGCAAGGAGGTTGCCGGAGGCGCCGTCAACCAAGCCGTGGCGGTCGCCGACAAGCAGGACAGCTCCAACAAATAGTATTGCAAGATCCACCGCACCAAAGGCCACGACCTCCAGAGTTGTAAGAAAGTCGAGCAGCTTGTAGAACAGCAGAGAGCTAAATACGAGCGGCGAGACAAGGAGAAAGCCCAGGAAGGTGCTGGAGGAGCTGGCAAGAAGCGCCCTGGCCGGGGGGGACGCCGCGACAAGGCCAAGCAGCGGCAAGGAGACAGACCTCCCCGTGGCCGCGACAAGAATGAAGACGAAGATAGCGACGAAGACATAGATGACGATGAAGCCGACGACCAGGAGTTTCAGAAAGCCACGTAGAGGTCCTTTATGCTGACGGTGGTGCCTCTTCCGCATACTTCGCACCGCCAACTCAAACAATGGATGCGGGAAGTAAATGCAGCGTAACCATCCATAGAGTCACGCAAGCCTCAAGTGGTCCAAAGCACGCCTATCATCTTTGATATTGAGGACCATCCTGATCGCATAATTGTGGTCGGATGCTTGCCGATGTTGGTCTCACCAACTATCCGCAACCTCAAGGTCACCAAGATGTTAGTTGACGGCGGGGCCGGCTTGAATCTGATCTCCTCCGTAGTGCTCCAAAAGCTACAAATCCCTGACAGCGAGCTCGAAGAAACCGGCACATTCCAAGGGATCAACCCGGGAAGGAGCAAGCGAAGGGAAGATCACGCTGCCGGTGACATTTGGCAGCGAAGCTAAACTTCAGGATCGAGAGGGGTTACGCTCGACGCTGTTGATTTCCGTTGCCTTTATAATGGGATACTTGGCCGCCCAAATACCGCCAAGTTCATGGCAGCCTCTCACTACGCCTCTACAATGTGCTCAAGATGCCAGGCCCGATAAGTGTCATCTCCGTCCCTCGGCGACAAGAAGGACGCACTTATCTGTGCCGACAAGATCTACCGGGAAGCAAGGCGGTCGTAAGGGCAAAAGAAGACACTTGCCGCTGAAGCCCCCGGGGGAAGAAGAAGACCAAGTCCGCAAGAGCTCGATGCCCACTCCGCAAGCGCACATCTTCGGAGTGCTGCGCTACTGCCGAGGACGCACCATCGAGTTCTCGGCAAGTGCAAGAAGAAGACAATGGCAGCTCCGCCAAAGAACCAAGAAGGTGTCCGCCAAGGAGGACTATGACTGGTGGTACCTTCACCATCAGTGCCACGCGACCCTAAATAGGAAAGCGGCGCTGCTTTTCCTCATGTGGGCGAATGTTGATGTGTTTGCATGGCAACCGGCCCGACATCCCGGTGTTCCTGTGAAAGTGATTGAGCACCACCTTGCCGCTGTCCTCACGCTACGTAATTCCGTCAAGCAAAAGGTCGAAGCAAGCAAAGGAGCGCCAAGAATTCATAGCAGAAGAGATCAAGAAACTCGAAGCAAAGCAGGCCTTGTCAGAGGAGTGCTCCATCCCACGTGGTTGGCCAATCTCAGTAGTAGTGCGCCAAAGCAAATGTGAAATGGAGGCTTTGTATAGACTTCATTGATGTCAATAAAGCTTGTCCCAAAGATCCATTTCCCTTGCCGCGCATTGACCGGATTGTTGACTCCACGTACCGGATGTGACCTGCTTTCGCTTCTTGACGCATACTCGTGATATCATCAGATCTTCATGGCAGTAAGAGGATGAAGAGAAAACCGCATTCATAACTCCATGTGGCACATAAGCTTCATACGGATGCCTTCGGATTAAAGAATGCCGGTTCAACATTTGCAAGGGCAGTCCACGACGCTTTTGAGCCGCAGATGCACGTAAATGTAGAAGCCTACATGGATGACATAGTGGTCAAAAGCAAAAATAAAGCAACTACGATCCAAGATTTGACGAGACCTTTGCAAATCAAGGCAAGATCAACCTCAAGCTTAACCCCGAGAAGTGTGTGTTTGGAGTCCCTTCCAGGCAAGCTTCTCGGGTTCTTTGTGTCTCAAATGAGGAATCGAAGCCAATCCCGACAAGATCAAGGCCATTGAGCAGATCAAGCACCAAAGCGTGTCAAGGATGTGCAAAGACTTGCTGGTTCGCGTAGTCGCTGCTCTCAAAGAGGTTTATCTCTAAGTCACCGAGCGCCTCGCCATTTTTCAAAATCTTCAAAAAGGCGGGTCCAATGAAATGGACTCCGGAAGCGGAGGTTGCGCTGCAAGACTTAAAGAGGTACCTGTCCTTCCCTCCAACGCTTGTCGCACCTAAACCACAAGAGAAGTTGTTGCTATATTTAGCGGCAACCAATCAAGTGGTTAGTGCTGCGTTAGTAGCGGAGAGGAGGCGGACGATGAGCTAACAACCACGGCAAGTACGCCCAGCGACAAGGGGGCTTCTCCGACAAGCTTCCGTCCCATAAGGATAGATCTGCGCAGGATTGCGACAAGATGCGTAAAAGGATGGTGCAGCACCAGTCTACTTTGTTAGTTCCCTTTACGAGGAGCTAGATCAAGGTACTCTGGTGTGTGCAGAAGCTTGCTTTTCGCCTCCTCATGGCCTCGAGAAAGCTGCGCCATTACTTCCAAGCGCATGAGATAACAGCTTGTCACTCGCTTTCAACAAGAGGATATTGCAAAATCCAAGCTTTACAGTGTGATAGTTGAGTGGGCTACTGAACTGCCAAGCTTTGGTCTCAAGTTTGAAAGCATTTCAACTATCCAAAGCAGAGCATTGGCGGAGTTCATAGCAGAATGGACGCCCGACACTGCATTTAAGAAATTCTGCAGACGAGCATCCCCTGCCAAGGAGTCGATAAAGAGTGGCTGATGTACTTTGATGGTGCCTTCTGCATTGCAAAGCGCTTGTGCCCGGCGTCGCTTGCTCATCGCACCCACCGGAGAGCACCTCAAGTACATAGTCCAGATGCACTTTCCCAAGGAACAAGCAACAAACAATACTGCAGAGTATGAAGGTTTGCTTGCCGGTCTCAGGATCGCGGTGGACCTTGGGATCAAGAAGCTTATTGTCAGGGGTGACTCGCAACTTGTCGTCCGCCAAGTGAATAAAGATTATCAGAGTCCGTTGATGGAGGCTTACGTCGATGAAGTGAGGAAGCTAGAAGAGCACTTTGAAGGCCTGCAGATGGAACATGTTCCAAGAGCTCTGAACGATATTGCTGATGGCCTGTCAAAGTGCGCCAAGACTCAAGCTACCCGTGGAACCAGTGGATCTTTGTGCTCAAGTCGACTCAACCAACCGTAACACCATCAACAGGCAGAATAAGAAGAGGAAGTTGATTTTGGCGACTACTTTCCGGCAGAGCTTCCGAAGCCGCCGCCAAGAAGGTCTCCAAGGTCAACGCTAAGAGTCTTGAGGAGCAAATGCTCCGACAAGCCCTAGGGTTTGTTTCGCTGAAGCAAACGCTCCGACAAGTTTTGCTCCGCAAGCTTGCCGGGAATGTCAAGCTCGGCGTAAAACTCGTGTTCTCGCCGTAGAAGCTGATGTTCCCGCAGCGATGGATGTGCTTTTAGTCCTTGTTGTCGAGCCACAGGCTCCAGCATGGGCGCAGCAGATTATTCGTTTCCTTCAGATAGGATCGCCCGAGGAACTGTCGCCTTGCCGGGAAATGGGCAACAGAGAAGCTAAGTTGCTAAGTTTAAACGGTCAATGTTAAATTTTTAAAGTTATCTTCCTCGAACGACCGCGCTTTGTATGTAAAACCCGTCTTGGCGGGAGGAACTGGATCGTGATCGGTCGCGCCTTTACTTTGTTTCGAGTCCGCTCAACAACTTAAGTGAGCCGCGATTAGTCCGCGACAAGGTTGCTTGTCGAAGAAGCGACTTCGCCAACAGATCTTTGAAGTTCCGCTTTCAAGGCCAAGCGCAAGGGTGCTCGTGACCGCAAGTTTCTAAAAGCGAGGGCAGTAACATACAAAGCCAAGAGTCGAGTAAAGGAAGTAACGAGCAAATGTTGCCCGTAATAAAGTTGTATTACTAAAATAACTTATTACGGCACGGGCTAAATTGCTCTCTCAGAACTGAAATAACAGCCGAAGAGGAGAAGAAGGGCGCGTTGCAAGACCCAAGTCCCGACAAGCCCGAGTTGCCGGGCTGCGGCAAGCCCGAGAGTTGCGGTCCGCAACAAGCCGGAGTTGCTTGGGGCTCGGACAAGCCGAGTTGCAGTGGGTCTCGCAAGCCGTAGTTCAGGGGCTACGGCAAGCCGTAGTTGCCGGAGCTGGGATATCGAGATAAGCCTTTCATCCCTTTTCGTGCATCCCTTTTTCATTAAAAACATTCTACTTGGATACAAATTCCGTGGAGAATGAAAAACATGAAAGAGAGGATTACAAGTTTTAAATGCGTATAAGGCCCAAGGCTTACAAATTAAAAGATAAGATGCCCGTAATCCTTTTCCTGTCCCTCTTTTCAGGAGGTAGGTCAAGGAGGCGAGAAGGGCAAAAGAAACGCCTAGACGAGCTACAGGTGCCAGAAGGCACCAAGGGAACATCCCGGGAGCTCCCCGAGGGCTTGACGGAGATGGCAGCGCCGAAAGCGGGGCTCGAAGACGGGGCGGCCGGACGTCAAGACGCCGTCGAGGGCACTACGCCTCAGACCTCGAACACTTGACGGCCTTTGTCGCCATCCCTCTTCCTTCCGCAGCCTCCCCACGCCAGCCGCCAAGAAGACGCACCCTGTGGAGTTCAAGGAGCCGGCGACACGGATGATGGGGTCGCCCGGTGACGCACGGCGGCGCCCGACAACTAATCGGGCCCGCTACCCTCATCGCATACTCTCCTCCTCGCCACTCTCGCCTGTGGGGAATCTTCATTGCCGGAGGAGCTATCCACGCAAAGACTTCGCCCGAAAGTGCCGAGATCCCCAAGACCTTTGACGGAGAGGAGATCACCCTCCATTAACTTAAAATGGAGGGTAAACCCCGCCTCGTGACTGTGGATGTGAGTGAACGTCTTCCACCCGCGATCAAGATACATCACATTAGGGGCTGGGAATACAACACGGACTCGCATGCCGCTGATTCCACAGCCCCTCATGTGCAATCTCAGTGTCTCGGGCGGATCCGACTCCATCGCACTCGCGAACGGAGCTAGAAGCCGGAGGCGACGTCGAGGCGCCCGACGCAGTCTGACGAAGAACTCGCAAGGGTCGCCCCTCAGATGGGACCGGCCGCAGGAGGGAATCTGGCTGGGCGGAGGCGAGACGGCCACGCCGCCCCCGCCTCTTCCCGAGCACCTCGACCTCGCCCACGACCTTGCCCCTCCCTCTTCCTCTTGTGGCTGGCTCTGCCTGGGCGTGGGGTTGGGAGGGAGCTGCATGTGGCGACCCTCGCCGCCACCGATGAAGAATCAAGGTTCCCTTTCTCCATGACGAATGAGAGAAAGGGAGCAGGTTGAGGAAAGGAGGAGATGGGAGAGTGCGGGCTTTACGCTCCCCTTCCGCTTCCTTTTAAAGAAGCAAGGTGGGGGCTCGGCCACCCCTGGGCCGGCAAATCAGGGCATAGGAAGAGCAGGGAATCGGGGCCGACCTGCTGCCTCTGCTGCATAGCAGCCCAGCTTCCCACTTCCACCGTCCGTGACCCCAAGAGCATGGGAACCACGTGGCGGAGATGCAGAGTCGAAACGACGGGTGGAGCAACCCCGCATGCCGCCCACTTCCCCCACGACGCCGCAATTGACGCGTGTCGTTACAGAGGAACGCGGCAGATACGGAGTGGATTTGGTTTGGACCTGTGCCGCTACCGCCTGCAGCCTATCTTGGCCCGCCCAACAGCGCTTCGGCACCGTGTATGGCCCAGACCCGGGGGCTCCTGTCGGTGTACTAAAATAGGGGTACCTTAGTACCCCGAACTTGTGCATGGGCAGTCGCAGCGTCCCCGTGGCAAGCCTTGCCGGGCGTCCGCCAAGACCCTCCACAGCCTTTCAAGAAGACAAGACCCCGGCAAGAGGAGCTTGCCGGGAAGGCCACCCTAGGCACGAATAAGGCCCCGGCAAGAGGAGCTTGCCGGGAAGGCCCCTTGAGGCAGGAAGGAAGCAAGGCCCCGGCAAGAGGAGCTTGCCGGAAGGCTTGGTGAGCGACAAGCTCCCAAGCCGACAAGAACCTTGCCGCGGCAAAGGCGCTTACCGCGGGCAGTAACCTCTCTTCCTCTCCGCTCCATCTCATCCACCAACGTGTCGCCATGGGGCTTCCCCAGGCACACGTGTCGACGGGCTATGCAGCTAGCGGGGAGCGGCGACAAGCGGCGCTGACAAGCTGTCGGCGTGGCAAACGGAGGTGCACTTGACGGTCCAGGTTGCACTTTTCAGGCGACAGGGACGGGCATTTATGACTCTTGTCCCTTGCCGTTAGAGTTAGGTATAGTCCATCGTACCTTTGCATAAAGCGGTGTACCAACCTCTGTTTTCCTATTCTACCCCTGTCTACTTGCCACCTGTGGTGACCCCTTTGTGCCTATAAAAGGAGGCCCGAAAGTGCAACGTAGAAGGGGTTCGGTACAGTTCGGTTCGCTCGTTCGACATTTCGCGAGGCCACAGACTCTCAAGCTAGGTTTTTGTAGCTCCCTGCGCTCCCTAACAAGAACACAATACAACCAGACAAGCAGCAGTAGGAGTATTATCTCTCCGGAGAGCTCCGAAGCTGGGTAAATCCCCTCGTGTGATCGCCTCTATCCGCTCTTCGTGCATCCTCCGCCCCCCCTGCCGAACCGAAAAGGGGCCCCGGTCCCGTAGGTGTCCGTGGTGGTGCAGATTTCCCCCGACACCCATAGTGCCACCAATTGGATATAAAGGTTGGGAAAAAAACATGCTCCTAATGTTGAACCAGTTGGACTTTTTGTGCAGTTCCACTCAAATCGAGCATCCCAAATTTGCATAGATATTGAAAGTGTGATTACTCTAAAAGTGGCACTAGTTGAAGCATAGACTCACAAATATAAGAATTCCAATTTCTTAATGGGAAAAGGTAGCAAGACTGTTTCTAACCACCTGTTTGAAGGAATAAATAAAGCAACAACGGCTGATGTGAGGAAGGCATACATACATTAGTTTTTTCTGAAAAACTGAGCCATTCCCGACCTTTCCTCTTCTTTTAAGCAAATTTTGTGCAGTTCTACTAAAATAAAATGCCATCTCCGCCTTGACAATTCAGTGACACTGTACAAAAGAAATGACTTAACATTACATCATGATGTCGGTATGTAGTCGGCGGTGCATTAGAGACAAACATACGAGACCTCCTCACGAGAACAAATGGAGGAGGAGGTGCCCTCTTGACCTTTCCTCTTGTCTTCATAATTATGCATGCGGTTTAACCAAAATAAAATGACATCAGCGCCTTGGCATTTTGGTGACACTTTGTACAAAAAAAATTAACTTATCTCATGAAAGTGAGGTATGTAATCTATAAGCATTAATAAAGCAAAAATCTCGAATGGGAGTAACAAGTTTCATCATTGGTATCTTGGTTGTAACAACATTAGAATGCCTTATAGCTGAAAAATCTTTAATACATCCATAATCAACGGCTAACCCTGAAATAATCCAAAGGTGACATTAAATGGCATTGCTTAAATTTATGGGTGGCATTAGACTCCAGAGCGGCATTAGTTAAATGTGGCATCACTTTAGCGATAGCATTGCTTGACTTGATGCTTTGGCGTTATACTAACAGCAAAAAAGTGGCAATAAGAGCATGGGAGGCCCATTCGGACAAGCGCATTCAAAGACGATGTACCTCCACAGACAGCAGTGGTGAGGGAGGTATGGTTGCCCAGAGCAGCAAATATCCAGGCAGCATATGTGGATTACGGTCCCATTTTTGTTCTCTTTAGCCACCTTTTTCCTATGCGAGGACAACAAACCGATCGACCTGGTCATTCTCTATTGTGTTGTCATGCCTTTCTACCCTTCTTCAACCAAGAGACACGAGACTCGTTCCTTAGCTACTGATTTTCCCCTTTTCAACCTAGATGCGGGTTCGATGCCTACTCTCTTGGATGATCAGTCTCCCTTCCTTTCCTTATTCAACCCAGACATGGATTAGTCTCGCATGAAGTAGGGTTTCCTTTAATAGTGCAAATTATGGTTTTAAATCTGTGGCCAGCAGAGTAGAGGATAGCAAATTGCGAAGATGGTGGAGTGGAAAAAGATCCACATGCAGCAGCGTAGCAGATGGGGCAATAGAACAAGGTTATGGCTCGAAAAGAGGTAGCATACCGAGGGTCGGCGGAAGTGGCTTCGCTCGTGGTCGCCGCCCTCTCTGCACACACTCACGGCAGCGAAGCTTGGGGACGGAGGCTATCCTGCTGAGGCGCTTAGGTCTCCGGAGGACGGCCTTGTCGTCGCGTGACCTCGCACGACGATGAGGCGCTAACGCTGCCGTCCTTCTCTTCCCGGCGGATCTGTGACCACCGGTGAGGAGGAGAGAGGGGCCGTCTTTTAGATCTGGAGAGAGGGTGGTAGTGTGAGAAGCAAGTGGGCATCCCTTAGCAAGAAAGCGCTGAAGCTCCAGCCTATATATCTGTTTTATACTACTAGTACTGGAGGTGGGGTAGTGGTAGAGTAGTTTATATTTTCTCTGCGTAAAGTACCAGTTAGTGATGAAACTTGCCTGAAAGGACGCAGGCTAATCATGATGAAATGAACTTTCATTTCACACGTCCTCATACTGCTATATCTGCTTTTATCGCTTGACGAAATTCATCTAATGATTACGATATCATATTCTTCATCGATGAAGTATATGAGATCGTAAGTTGCACTAATTCATCTGCAGGATGATCAACCCAAAGCCACCGAGTGGGTCCTCGATAGTGGATGTACAAATCACATGACCGGTGACAAGAATCTATTGATGGATGCTCCTTATCACCGTCACATCGAAAGCATATCATCTTTTGGCCGACAAAGGCAAAAGTCGTGTATTGGGTCTTGGTAAGGTTGCGATCTCTAAGGACATACACATGGACAAAGTCATGCTTGTTGAGTCCTTAGGATACAACCTCATGTCGATCTCAATGCTTTGTGATCTTGATATGGTTGTTGTCTTTGGCAAGTATCGTTGTGTTGTGATCATGGAAGCCGACAATTCCAAAGTCTTGAAGGCTTTAGGAGAGGAGACTTGTATATTGTTGATTTCTCTCTGAGGACCACAACCAGCCGTGTGTCTACTTGCAAAAGCTTAGGAGAGGCTGGCTATGGCATCGACGACTTGGTCACGCAGGCATGAGGAATTTGCACACGCCATAAGAAGAAGCATGTTATTGGCATTGAGAATGTCAAATTCCTCAAGGATCACTTATGTGGTGCCCGTGAAGTCGAAAAATGACCAAGGCCAAGCATCCCATGAAGACTATCATGAACACTACTCGTCCATTGAATTGCTTCACATGGACCTCTTTGGACCTAATCATTACTCAGCGGTCACTAATGATGCATCACTTTATGGCTTTGTTATTGTTGATGATTACTCTCGTTACACATGGGTACACATTGTTACTTACAAACATGAAGTGCGAGGAAGTCTTCAAGCGATTTTCCTCGTGGGCTTCAACCAACTTTGGTGTGAAGATCAAGCACAACAGAGGTGACAATGAACTGAAGTTCAAGAATTCGGTCTTGATACCTATCTTGATGAACTTGGTATTACTCATGAGTTATCTCGCTCCCTATACTCCTCGTGAGAATGGCGTCGTGGGCGCAAGAACAGTAACTCTCGTTGAGATGGCTCGCACTATGCTTGATGAATACAAAACGCCTCATCGCTTTTTTGGATTGATGCAATTGATCTGCGTGCCACATCATCAACAGAGTATATCTTCACAAATTCTTCAAGAAGACTGCCTATGAACTCCTCACCGACAAGAAACCCAATGTGACTTATTTCAAAGTCTTGATTGCTAAATGTTGGATTAGAAATCCTCATCACAATGCTAAATTTGCACGAAAGCACATGAAGGTTTTATGCTTGGTTACGGAAAGGACTCACACACCTACCAAAGTCTTCAACATCGCCCTTCACAAGATTGTTGAAACTATAGATGTGCGGTTCGATGAAACTAATGGCTCGCAAAGAGAGCACCTACCTTCTCGTGGTTAGATGAACCAGCACCGAGGAATCTATTAGGTTCAAGGCAATCGAGGATGTCATTCCTATCAAGAATCATTTGAAGAATTCATTCCAGACGCTGAAGAACGTCGAATGATGCACCTCAAGATAATGTCAAGACACCGGTGCCGAGGAAAATGATCAAATACCTCGGCGACAACCAGCTCATCCTCGCGTTGCAAAAGAAGTACAAGTTGACAAGATCATCGATGACATTGAAGCGCCAGGTCCTCTCACACGCTCAAAAGCTTCACATTTATCTAACTTTTGTGGGCACTATGCTTTTGTCTCTATCACAGAGCCCACTAAGGTAGATGAAGCATTTTTGGAGCCTGAGTGGATTCAGGCCATGCAAGAAGAATTACATCAGTTCGAGCTCAACAATCTGGGAACTGGTCAAACGTCCAGATCCTCGCAAGCATAATATCATTGGCACAAAGTGGATCTACCGCAACAAGAAAGATGAAAATGGCCTTGTGGTGAGGAATATGGCACGACTTGTAGCTCAAGGCTACACACGAGGTTGAAGGAATTGATTTCGATGAAACTTTTGCACTGTTGCTAGACTTGAGGCTATTCAGATATTACTTGCTTATGCTAACCATCATGATATCATCTTATATCAAATGGATGTGAAAAGTGCATTCCTCAATGGTAAGCTTGAGGAAGAAGTATATGTTGCTCAACCCCTGTGTTTTGAAGATCCAAAGAATCGACAAAGTCTTCGTGACTCAACAAGGCTCTCTATGGTCTCAAGCAAGCCCCTCAAAGCGTGGTATGATACATTGAAGGAATTCTTCATGAAGAATGGCTTCACACCCGGTTCACTCGACCCTACTCTTTTTACTAAATCTTATGATGGTGAACTGTTTGTGTGCCAAATATCGTTGATGATATTATCTTTGGCTGCATCGACCAACGTTATAGTGATGAATTTGCTTATATGATGAGTGAAGAATATCAAATGTCTATGATGGGCGAGTTGAAATTCTTCTTAGGTCTTCAAATTCGCCAACAACAAGAATGGCATATTCATATCTCGGAGAAATACCTCAAAAGATGTACCGAGGAAATTCGGCATGCAAGATTGCAAAGGCGTCAAAATTCCTATGCCCACAAATGGCCATCTATGCAATCGATGAAAATGGTATTGACATCGATCACAAGGTATACCGCTCCATGATTGGTTCTTTACCGTACTTATGTGCATCTAGGCCAGATATAATGCTTAGTGTTTGCATGTGTGCCCGATTTCAAGCTGCAGAAAGGAATCACACCATAAGGCTTGTGAAACATATTCTTCGATATCTAGATCACACACCAACACTAGGATTATGGTACCCCAAGGGCTCTGCTTTTGATCTCATTGGATATTACGACCGACTATCTTTGGTGATCGTGTGGACCGCAAGTCAACATCGGCACTTGTCATTTCTGACGATCTTTGGTGCATTGGTCATCGAAGAAAGCAGAATTGCGTATCACCGCTTCATCGCGGAAGTTGAATACATTGCTGCCGGCTCTTCTTGTGCTCAACTACTATGGATGAAGCAAACTCTCAAGGACTACGGCGTCAACGTGAAGAATGTGCCTCTCTCTGTGACAATGAGAGTGCCATCAAGATTGCTCACAACCCGATTCAAAGCACTTTCGAAGACAAAGCACATTCAGATTCATCATCATTTTCTTCGTGATCATGTGTTGAAAGGCAACATCTCCATCGAAAGCACGTGAAGATCAAGAAACGACTAGCTGATATCTTCACTAAGCCCTTGGATGAGAAGAGATTTAGCAAGTTGCGGTGTGAGCTAAATATCTTAGAATCTTGAATGTTCTTTGAAAAGGACACACATCCCGGACACTTATGCAAAATTGATGACTTAGATGTGCAACACATGAAGAAACGTTTTTCTTCAAATCAATGAAGAATAACACTCCAAGTGTGAAGAAATTAATGAAGAATTTGATTCTCAGAACCCTACGACAATTGTACGCGGTGTCTGAAATCATTATTCTTATACGGTGGGTCACGCCACCACCAAAGTTGAAAATCTTCGAATTTGAGTTTTTTTGTTTTGAAATTCTTCAGTTTTTCAAATTCTTCAACTTTGCAAAATCTTCACAGTTTCCATCGTTTTTCTTCATTGGCTATATATATATATATATATATATATATATATATATATATGTATATATGTGAGTTTATGTCCTCTACAGCATTCACTTATGGCTATTTCTTCATGTTGCGTTTTACGCTAAGTGAATGTTATCGGACCCTTCCCCTCTATGCTATACTCAACCCAATCTATTCACAAATTCTTCATGTGCGTTCTATTTGAAACTCGTTCAAAATCTTCACTGTGTCCTTGTCAGCTGAAGAAATTGCGAACGGAACTTTAAAACTGTTCTTATCCAAACTTTCGGTTTTGCCGCTCAAACCGCCGCATCCCACGATGCATTATTCTATTCACCCACGATCGTACACGATCTCAACTACACAGTACGTGGGTGACACATGTCATGAGAAGGAGTATATAGGGCGAGCACGTTAAGTCCCAAATCTTCGGGCGAACAGTTTTTTCACCGTGTCTATAAATACCCCTCTTCCCTTCATCACTTCTTTTACTCCGCTCGACCGTTCTCTCTCCCGCTAGAGCTCCTCAAACCCTAGCGCTGCCGCTACTCCATCGTCGCCGGTGAGGAAGAGCTTCACTGCCTCGACCTCGTCATTTTGTCAGACTTCGCTACCGCGCGGTTATGGAAATCCTCACTTACCGCTGTCAGAGTCTTCCTCCGCCAAGTTAGGGCAAGGAAGATCTAACTTTGACGAACTTCCATCTGTTCTTCTCAGTTCATCGTGTTCTTCACTTGGGTAATTAAAAGTTACTTTTATTACTCGCTTTGGTTCTCAAGCTTTCTGAAAATCTTCAAAGATGTTTTATTCTTCAAATCTTCACACATATGAACACCTCACACGCGTCATATGCTCTTGATTCGCTTCTCTAAGCAATGATTTTTCTTCAAGATTCCTCAATTGTGTGGATCCTCGATCTATACAACTCTGGAACCTAAGACAAAGAACGCTTAGTGAAATTCTTCAAGGCACATCCGGTCAAAATCCTCAAAACTTGTTCTTTTTGAAAACCTTACGAGAAGCATATGACCTCTCCAAATTCCTCGTAACTATACTGCTGTTCCACGGTACAAATGTCCGGCTGCTGAATCACTAGGTTCTCATCAACTTAACTCATTTGCGGCATTCCTCGAAGAAAAGTTGCATACTTCTTGAGAGAATTCGATTGTTCAAATTCCTCATCCGAAGACTATGGCTGACGGTAAGAAGCCTCAGAAAGGATGAAAGAAGCCTGAGGTTATGACTGCGTTTGAGATCCCTGAGGAAATATATGCTGACTATTGCACACCTTATGAAGCCAAATTTGGCAAAGAAAACAAAAATCAGCGCAAGGTGCGCATTCAGAGGATTGAGCGGAGATGGGCAAGGGAATAGAGGGAATCTGAGATATGTTACTCCAAAGTACATGAGGAAATTCGCCTCAATCCTCCATGCCCAAGAGCTCCATTGGCACTGGCCAAGAAATGTGACCCCACCACAGATCAAGCGTGGTGAGGACTTTCTGAAGAATGGGCCAAGCGCCAAGCTAAATTGGCAAGACAAGCCAAGGAAGCGGTGAAGAAATTCAATGAGGATTACGCCATCGCTCACTCATCGAGGCCTCTGTCAAACCGAGGAAATCTATGCCAAAGAAGCCTTTCAGAAGCCAAGTGCTTCACCAACAGCGCCCTCACGGCCAAGTTCTCACAAATGCCCTCACGGCAAATTCCTCATGCTGCTCCTGCTCCTTCAAAGTCCTCAGCTCCACATGCATCCGGCTACATGTCAAAGGACTGCTGGTTTCTCGATTGCCTCACGGTGTCTCAAAGAAGTTCCTCGGCTGCACTAATTTCCTCATCAGGTCCCACACATTGAAGACCAAAGCAAGCTATTTGGGCGAGGTCCTCGGCCAAGTCCGAAGAAGAAAGCAGTGCATTCCATGTGCCATCTCGATGATGAAGCTTACGATGATGAACTTGCGTAAATCATCGAGACCGACAAGCGAAGGCCGCTAGAGCCAAAGGCACATCTGTACATCGCTTTTGGATCCAAGAAAATCCTCGATTACATTGACCTGCACAAGGATCCTAACACCCCTATGCCTGATTTTCATCCGACTCCTGGTCAAAGTCACATCTTGACCCATTTCATCGCTGAAGAGAAATGGAAATTTGAGAAGGCGAGCAGATCAAGAAAGCTCAATACAGAAAGGATAAGCTCCTGAAGAAAAATGTTGTCAGAATGACACCTGAGGAACTTCTCAAGGCTCAAACTGAAATTCAAACTCTCAGCAAAGACTTCGATGCTTATTATGTTGATTGGCAAGGAGCCAAAGTCAGATTCGTCAACCTCACGAAGAATTTCACAAATGTTGCAACCCTAACGCAATAAGAAATTCCTCAGTTGTGACCTCTGCTCGACTATTTGAAGAACATGCCAAGACGGCCGATGATTTTCAACTGCCGATGACAATGCTAGTTCGAGGCTGATGACTCAATTCCGGCCCGAAGAAATTGCCGTGGCATCCACTAGTGGTGCGCTGAAGAAAGCCCGAAGAGATCAGCAATCGTGCATCGATTGCGCTACCGAGAAATTCAACTGATTCCTCGGCTCCTCCTGCGCCAACACCAACTCCAATTCTTCCATCCGCCTCGATGTGAAGAAGACCAAGGCTGCAGAAGCGAGCCGCGATGAAGAAAAGGAAGGCATCACCTTGCGTCAAACTCTTGACTGCGAAGAAAATGAAGCCAATGACCAGCTCATTTGAAAATCCTATTGATGCTTTGTTCCAATTTCCTCCATGCCATCAAAGGACCTTGTTCCTTTTGGTGAAGACTATGTGATCCCAAGCGGATCTGATGAAGAAAATCATTCTGCTGCTTTGTCAGAGCAGATTGATGAAGAAATTGAGGTGCATGAAATTGAAGATGAAGATGTGGATATAGGATGCTCCACGCCAGTGATGAATGATGACTTTTGGGATAGTCAGCATCCAAATTCACCACTCTTCACCCCAATCCAACAAATTCCTCAGTCCCCTGCACCAACATTTCACTGGGCTCAAGAAACTCATCCCACTCCCTCTGTGCATGAAGAAATTCCAGCAGCTAGTCTTTGAAGAACTTTCTTCTTCTTTAGCTGATCCTCGGGCCCCGCACATGAAGAGGAACCAAGAAATTCCCTCACCCTAAAGAACACGAGCTCACGATTCACGAGGTGGTGATGCAACTCATCGACACCCTCTACCAAAGCCAAGAATCCGTTCTCAAGTAAGTAAGTTCAAGGCTGAAGACTTCTATGGCGAGCATGTTTTCTTCACTGATTACAATCCTTATAACTCTGCTCGCATAAGGAAGAGGCGTTTCTGGACTGCTAGTCAAGCCAATTTCTATTCCTCAGTGCTATTCAACAAGGACAAAATCTTTGATCATGCACATATTCCTCATGTGGACATGGAATCTCTGCCGTGCTTCAAGCCTGTCCTCAATGTTCTTCACGATGCAGGATCATCAATTTCTCGTGACCGACATCTCGTGGATTGGAATGAAGAACTCATTCTTGATTTCTACGCAACGCTACACATCACAGGCAACTCTGAAGATGTGAACTCATGGGTGTTGGACCGATGTCCGAAAACACTCACTACAAGGCACCAAAGAATCGAATTGCTTCGTGTCCTTCCTCTGGAGTCCCTCCCTTGATTAGCGCACGTTGCATCTACGGTGACCCTGAACCGACAAATCACTATATGCAAGTGCTAATGAAGCCATTGAAGCTGTGGCAGGCCCCACGAACCAAATTCCTCGTCAAGGAATTCTTGTATGTGCCTCGGACTGTCTCATCGGATTCTCGACGAAGACAATGAGTCCTATCAAAGGCCACGACTCAAATGATGAAGAAGTCGTTGGCATCATGAAGAATATGCTTTTCAACATCATTCATGGCGTTCCCATCAACTTCTATGATTTCTTCATGAGGACTCTGGCGAACATTGCTATATGTCACCATTTGAGCTGAAGCCTTATGCGCCTTTGGATTATGAGATTCATCAGGCAAGGTCTTCACTCAATTACAAAGCTGATACTACGAACCACCGCAGCTACTTGCCTCCAATTGAAGTCCTCAAACGGACAGTTTCCTCAGCTGATGACAAAGGCAAGGCCACTGCTGTGATAGATGAAGGCATTCGTCCATTGGATGGTCAATTCCGTAAAGCTGCATCCTACTCTACCAATGACGACTCTGCCACTCATGACTCTGCTGCAAATACCTCGGCCAAGCAAAATCCTCAAGCTCTGACACCTGTGGTGATGACTGATCGTGAGTTACTCCTCGGTCTTCATCGGAAGGTTGATCGCAATCATAAATGGGTCAAGCGTCGACTTGGTACAATTGTTCACAACATGACATCAACACACAATGCAGTGAAGAAAACCGGTACTACCTTCATGAAACATTCAACCGCACTTTTGGGCTGTTCTTTCTCATGTCTATAGCGTCAAGAACTGGAGACGATGGGTCTCAAGGAAGAATTTGACTTGGTCCGCACCTCCGCCAAGAAATTCAAGAGGGTCAAGGTTCCTCCATTGGTGGCCAGCTCTTATTCTTCATCGCGCGACATCGATGAAAATGAAGATTTGGACGACATCGCCGCAGAGCCCTACTACGACAACCAACCCCGACAACGTCAAGCGCCTCCATCAACTTGATATTCTTCAGGAGCGTTAGTCCTCGGTTCGATCCTTTTGGTCATTTGATGACAAAGGGAGAAATTTGAGTTAGTCTTCAAGCGGGTCTATTATATGGGCATATATCGCATTTTTTGCTAAGTTACAACTCTCGTTCTTACGAAACTTTATTGGATCGAGTTGTAATCTTAAACCCGATGGTGCACTGATACTTTTGTTGCACTAGCTCTGATACTTTGGATGCATTTTTTCCGCATGCTTATTCCTCATTAATATTATTGCACGCATGCTGAATTGCATCAGGCACCATATTTCATCATGCATTTCAAATTCTTCATATTATATATCAAATGCGTGTATGAATTACAAGATATAGGGGGAGATCTCCATGATTCAACTCTTCAAGTGTGCATTGCCTCAAAAGCAAAATTCCTCACTATGCACATCTTCAGGGGGATTTCTTCTATATCTTGCAATCAAATTCCTCAAATCAGTATTTACACTTCATATGTTTATCCAGTTGAAAACTTAACCTATATTGTCATCAATCACCAAAACGGGGGAGATTGTAAGTGCATCTAGTGCCCCTTAGTGATTTTGGTGTATTGAAGACTTATAGGTTAAGGGACTAATGTGTTTATGAGTGTACACAGGTCTATAAGTCTATGAGGAGTTTGAAATTTACAGAGAAAGTCGACCCCTAAAAATGAAGTTCTTGAACTGAAGACTTTGATATTCTGAAGACTTTCTGAAGACTTTGAAAGTGAAGAAATTGGTGTAACCTTGAAGACTTGATATTCATTTGAGGAACATGAAGCGTGAAGACTTTTGTTTTCGTAGTTTCGTTTTTCTTTCTTGAGTCATAGGAAACACCGTACTGTAAAAGGGGGTCGAGGAAATACTAACGAAAAATTTCCATGTGATGCTCAACTCAAAATCCTACACCTACCAATCCCTTCGAGTGAAGCCTTTGGAAATCTCATACAGTTCAGTCAATTTTGTCGATGTAGACGAAGTTCTTCTGGTCACCGAGAATTTCATTACGACCGAGGAGTTAGGAATTCGCCATGTGAATCGCCTACACAAGAAGGGAACATGATAGCCTTGAGGAATTTGAGAGTCAAATTTCAGGCCGTTCAGCATCTTCGCTGACCAGCTGTCCCAAAATATCTTATCCACCTAACGGTCATATCATTGAAGGGCATTTATGTCTTATCATGTCGGGCTGCTCCTAGGCTATAAATAGCCGCCCCTACAACCACTTCAGCTGGTTGGGCTGCTCGAGAGAACTTGACACTTGTCTTTTGAGAGCATCCCATCCTCTGTGGACTATGTTTGTTCTTCATCGAGTGAGGAATAACCCAAAAACCTAACCCCTACAAACCCAAAGTGATTGAGCATCTCTGAAGAGATTGATCCTGCGTGGATCCGACGCTTGTTACCTTTGAAGACTGTGCTTCTTCCAGACGGTTAGGCGTCATGGTCTAGAGCATCCAAGAGGAATTGTGGATCGCCGAGTGACCAAGTCTGTGGAGGTTTGGAAGTCGCCTGAAGACTTACCACGAAAGTGATTGGACGAGGTCTGGTGACCTTAGTTCAAGGAGAATACGGTGAGGACTTGGTGTCCTAAGCTGCGTGCTTTCAGATCTGGGTGTCCGGAATTGTGTGTCCTCGAGTTTAAATACTCAGCCGCTCCAACCAGACGTACAACTGAGACATCAGTTGGAACTGGTCTACCAAATCATTGTCTTAACCAACCTAACTGGTTCCATTTCCTCAACCCATTCATTTCCTCATTACTGTGTTAACTGTTTGTTCATATATGTGTTTGAAGACTTCCTGATCAAGACTTCCTCAATTTCCTCAGTTCAATTTCTTGATCATTTGTCTTCATCTTGTGCTATCCTGTGTTCACGCTTTCTGTACTCTGTGTTTGTCTTCATTTCATCATGATGACCATGCATGTATTCTACTATGCTTACTTCTGAGTACTTATTCCGTTGCAAGTAGTTCTTCGCTAAGGAATTTCCTCATCGGCAAATTCCTTAGTGAAGAATTCATAAAAATCGCCTATTCACCCCCCCTCTAGTCGATATAACGCACTTTCAAAATAGCATACAACCCATCTGCCATTATTTCAAATAATTTACAGCCCATTTGCTAATTCTTACGGGTTTTTTTTGGTGCCCATATTCTTTATGTTAGCATTACAGCCCATATTGTGGCCACGGCTAAAAAATTATACGAAATTTTGCATATATGCAAGTGGTTTGAACTGTTTTTAATCCGAAATTTGAGTCACATTCAGACTGATTTTAAAATAAATGTATTATCAATATAAAATCCAATAAATTGTCCACATAAAAATCAATGCAATTTAAAATCTCGAAATGAAAAAAGATATTTGAAAATAATTGCGGTTTGATGTGTTTTTAAAATGTACATCCCATTTCTCATTCTTGATAGGCCATTTTCTCGGCCAGCCGAATGAAGCTCTCCTCGTCTTGAAAGATTTGCGGCCCAACAGGCATGATAAAGCGACTTACTTGACAAATCACAAAAAACTGGGCTAGCCATTTTTAGAAAGAAAAAAAACTACTGGGCTGGTCTGTGGTAAACATAAAAGAAAAGGCTGTCTAGACAGGCGAGTGTCCCAAGACAAAATTTCAAAGGGACACCCCGCCTGCCTCTCAAAAACAAATTAGATAAATTCCACTCCAATTATGGCGATTCATAAAAATGCCACTGCAATTTCCAAACTTTGAAAATTGGCACAGCAATGTTTGCTAAATTTGAAAAACGCATACTGCAGCTTTACAAACTTTGAAAAACGCCACTCGGACTTCAAAAATGCCACTAGAAATGGCATGAAATTGCATTTTCAAAGTTTGGAAATTGGCTGTGCCATTTCTCGGATACACCAGATTTGGAGTGGCATTTATCAAATTAACCCAAAACAAAAATAAGCTGGGCTGAGCTCTTTGGGTCCACAGTGTCGGCCGCTCATTGTGCAATTCTCTCGCTTATTGACTACGTTGACAATGGCATGGGACCTAGATGTCGAAATCCACTAGGAGGAGCCATTTTTTATTGGCTTGAAATCGGGAGGCACTTGCTTGCGTCACGAGCTTGTCGGTTTCTTGGTAGGCATTTTATTCAAAAACTGCCACTTCGCATCTTGCGTCGCAAATAAAACTGCCAGAGGCGCATTTGTAGGCTAGCTAGTGATCGATCAAGAACTTGTAAACACCGAGCGAACAGAAATAAGTAATCAAGTTAATGCATCCGAATGATTCACAAATCATATACAAATATGTAGCTCCAAAAGCAAAGATCGCCACTTCGGATCTTGCCTCAAGTAACTAAAACTAACTAGTACGATTCCCATACATAAGATCAACATGTTAATGCATCTCAATGACTCGCAGATCATATACAAATATGTAGCTCCAAAAGCAAAGATCTTGAAAAAACATCTGTTCTTCCTACTAACATGGATGCTTCTATTGGCCAACATTTAGTACATACTGAAAGACAAATTTGTTTGTGAAGTCTACAATTCCTCTTGCAAACGTAAGTGGTTTAACCAACAATTTTGGAACCATGAGAATGAACCGGACATGATGGAGGAACATGCACCTTTGCAATATGATTTGGTCTTCCCTCGATCACATCAAGCGAGACTATTTTGAATACAAACTTTAACTTAGGAAAAATGATGCCCATTGTATAATCAGACCAAAGCAATGAAGCACCTAGTGTTGGCCAATAAATAGTACAAGATTACTACTTTCTCGCAGTCCATGAAGTGAATATCCAATCTTTACTGTCTATTTTCAAATGGCCTTCGCATGCAAAGGACTATACTATTCTCTTGTGCAGTTCAACCAAAATTGCGGGCACTTTGTTTGTTTGCCAAATAGCAACGGGCGAGACATCTCTGCTCACAAATATCAAGCAGCTAGTAAACATATACCACACCTTGTATTTTCGGTTTAAACATGTCTCTTCCGCTTAGCATCCGTCATGTTCTCAGACCGGACAATCTGAGTTATGTTTTGCCTGGACAATTTCATACTTGAATTGATTTGCTGGTTCGAGCGTAAATATAGCGCCTATTCTTCATCGGACCAAGGATATCCATGTTCCCAAAGTGATGGAAGATGTGAAATCGATACAACCGAAATTGAGCATCCAATCATTGAATCACATCTGCACCTCCAATGTAGGTCCACCCTGCCAATAAATTCACATGCAAACCACTAGTATTACTATCTAATGACAGTACAAAAAGAGTACCAAGATAGTAGCAAACCATGTACCTTCGTAATGAACTGCTCATAGTGCCACCAATTGGATATCAAGGTTGGGAAAAAAACATGCTCCTAATGTTGAACCAGTTGGACTTTTTGTGCAGTTCCACTAAAATTGAGC
The DNA here is from genome assembly GCA_021605145.1 of Aegilops bicornis. NCBI lineage: Eukaryota > Viridiplantae > Streptophyta > Magnoliopsida > Poales > Poaceae > Aegilops > Aegilops bicornis. The sequence continues at coordinate 320,458,233 of CM038675.1, forward strand.
ATCCCAGCTTGCATAGATATTGAAAGTGTGATTACTCTAAAAGTGGCACTAGTTGAAGCATAGACTCACAAATATAAGAATTCCAATTTCTTAATGGGAAAAGGTAGCAAGACTGTTTCTAACCACCGCTTGAAGGAATAAATAAAGCAACAACGGCTGATGTGAGGAAGGCATACATACATTAGTTTTTTCTGAAAAACTGAGCCATTCCCGACCTTTCCTCTTCTTTTAAGCAAATTTTGTGCAGTTCTACTAAAATAAAATGCCATCTCCGCCTTGACAATTCAGTGACACTGTACAAAAAGAAATGACTTAACATTACATCATGATGTCAGGTATGTAGTCGGCAGGCATTAGAGACAAACATCTGAGACCTCCTCAAGAGAACAAATGGTGGAGGAGGTGCCCTCTTGACCTTTCCTCTTGTCTTCATAATTATGCATGCGGTTTAACCAAAATAAAAATGACATCGCCGCCTTGGCATTTTGGTGACACAAGTACAAAAAAATTAACTTATCTCATGAAAGTGAGGTATGTAATATATAAGCATTAACAAAGGCAAAAATCTGACGGGAGTAACAAGTTTCATCGTTGGTATCTGGTTGTGCAACTGTGACATTAGAATGCCTTATAGCTGAAAAATCTTTAATACATCCATAATCAACAGCTAACCCTGAAATAATCCAGTGACATTAAATGGCATTACTTAAATTTATGGGTGGCATTAGACTGAGAGCGGCATTAGTTAAATGTGGCACCACTTTAGCAAGATAGCATTGCTTGACTTGATCGGCGTTATACTAACAGACAAAAAAGTGGCAATAAGAGCATGGGAGGCCCATTCGGACGGTGGGCGCACCAAGACGATGTACCTCCGCAGACGCAGAGTGGTGAGGGAGGTATGGTTGCCCAGAGCAACAAATATCCAATGACATATGTGGATTACGGTCCCATTTTTGTTCTCTTTAGCCACCTTTTTCCTATGCGAGGACAACAAACCCGATCGACCTGGTCATTCTCTATTGTGTTGTCATGCCTTTCTACCCTTCTTCAACCAAGAGACACGAGACTCGTTCCTTAGCTACTGATTTTCCCCTTTTCAACCGAGAATCTTTGGTTTGATGCCTACTCTCTTGGACAATCTGATCTCCCTTCCTTTCCTTATTCAACCTGGACATGGATTAGTCGGCATGAAGTAGGGTTTCCTTTAACAGTGCAAATTATGGTTTTGGCCGTGTGGCGCAGAGTAGAGGATAGCAAATTGGGAAGATGGTGGAGTGGAAAAAGATCCACATGCAACAGCGTAGCGGATGGGGGCAATAGAACAAGGTTATGGCTCGAAAAGAGGTAGCATACACGAGGGTCGGCGGGGAAGTGGCTTCGCTCGTGGTCGCCGCCTCTGCACACACCTCTGACAGCGAGCTTGGGGACGGAGGCCATCCTGCTGAGGCGCTAGGGTCGAGAGGACGGCCTTGTCGTCGATGCGTGACCTCGCTCGCCACGACGATGAGTGCGTCAACGCTGACGTCCTTCTCTTCCCGGCGGATCTGTGACCACTGTGAGGAGGGAGAGAGGCCGCTTTTTTAGATCTCGAGAGAGGGTGGTAGTGTGAGAAGCAAGTGGGCATCCCTTAGCAAGAAAGCGGCGAAGATCCAGCCTATATATCTTTTTTATACTACTAGTCTTGGAGGTGGGGTAGTGGTAGAGTAGTTTATATTTTCTCTCAAGACAGCATCGCTAGTCGTGCTTCAAAAATGATCGCACGCCATTAAAAAATAAAGGTCGATAACTAATGCGGCACCTCGGGCCAACGCGTGGCGGATCGCATTTTACTGAAAATTACACACCATGTTTCGTTGACATGTGGTCCTGCTCCAACATATGCTGGTGAGACGACGGCGAGTAGTAGGAGTATTTCCGAGCGGACATGTAGGCGGAGCGCCTCTTCGTGAGCAAGTGGCAAACTTCGCAACCGTCCACCGACTCTTCGCCTTTCCCTCTCGATTTGGAATATTTGTCGCATACGCTCTTCCTCTCCCTCCTCCATTTTCCTTCAGCCCTTCACCCTTTCTTCGCCATTGTTCGATCGTCTTCTCCATGGAGGAACAGGTAAACGAATTCCGTTATTCTTGCCCGATCCGAAAGATCACGTGGTGGAGGAACTCATTGATCGGTGCGACGTCATCACCTCGGCTAGCATGGCAGGTTCGTTCAAGCCCATTCTCGACTCAACTAATAACATCATTGCAAGGAACCCAAGGGTCAAGGAGCGGTTTGATCTCCCCTATCTTCTTCGCCATGACCACGATGGCTGGCGGCGCGCAGCAGAGGCCTCGCCACATGCAAGTTGATTCCGCTTGATAATGATAAGTGTGATGTTAATATGCCATCGCTTGAGGGCAAGGCTTGGGCGGCGCAAATGGAGATTGGGTTGTTTACATTGGGTCCAAGCTGCAGTGGGAACTTGTGAATGTGTACACTCGTCACGGGTTCCACTTCCAAAAATCTCAGCACACCGCCTGCAGGTTGAGCACACCGGTAATGTACGCATGCGTTCAAATATGATCATGGTGACTGTCTTCTACGGAAGATAGCAATTTATCGAGTTCCCAACCGCTCTTGGAATTACAAAAACTATGATGTTGTTGCTATCTTCGACAAGCTTGTTGCCGTCCTTGATGGTTTGACTCGATGGATATTGCTCAAAAATCAGTTTTTGTGCACGAAGGAGTGTTGTGATGCAATTGAATACGAGGGCCTTGTGTTTGCTTGCACCACTCGTGGCACTCTTTATGCATGGCATCCTCGTTGTTTCGGTATGTTTGTCTTCCACCGTAATTATAATTGTTTCATCCACATGCATGCGGGTTAGCAAGTTTCCCTTTACCAATTAACCTTGTTCTTGTGTTTCCAAGGTCCTGTGAACATCCCACCACCTATACTTGAAGATTTTTATAACCAAGGGGGAGATGACGATGGTGATGATCACGAGCATGAGGACGAGCAGCGCCGATATACTCTGTGGCGCTGGCAACTAATTCGATGGATCACCTCTTCTTGTGTGTATACAGCCCACTTGATGATGTTCTTTGCTAAGGAAGCGTGTGTGTAGTCTCCCATGGTCGCACTCTCCGGGACCTATTCCAACACCGTTGCATGGTATTCGGGATGGATACTAGTGTGCTAGCGTAACTCCTTCTCCACGGCACAAAATTGATAGTCTTGGAGAAAACTTCGCTCTTCCTTGGACAAAACTATCCGATGATGGTGAAAGGCAATCCAAGCTGCTGTTGACACATTTATGAGAAGCAAGCGTGTCTATACCTCGGACATTTGGTCGGTTCCCTACCTCGGCATCGATATAGTAGGCCGCTTCAGCCTAGATGATTAGTCTGCGTTGGTCTCGGATCGACAACGGATGGCCCGTCCCGAGAGAATCACTTGTGGTTCAAAGCAAAGCGTTTCCAATGCCGGCGGAATGGTTGAGTTGAAGTTCATTTCATTGCTTGTTATTTGTTGTGTGGTGAAAATTTTAGTATTTATAATGTATCCTTGTTGTCGATGTGGGTTGATGATCATTGTTCTATGTAATAAAATGATATGCCTGTGATAAACTTACTAAATTTATGAATGGCTTTAGTCGCTTCTTTGAGTGAGTGGTGACGTGAGGCAAAAAATGTTTTCTCGAATACATAATTATGCGTGCATTGCAACAGGTTATCGGATGAGGCCAATCAACAATAGTAGTACACTATTTGTACTAGCTTCACATGCTCCAGCGTCGGTAGTGTTTTCTTGTAGCCATATGTTGATGTGTTTGTTGTACGTAACCAGCACCTCGAATCCTCGATACTACTAGTATACTATATAGTAGGAGTAAGTAGTAGGAGTAGTAGGGTGGCATGGGCCAGAACAAGAATTCACGTCCAGGAGTACGACACACGCCACCACCACGACATCTATCTGACACCATATTATTTCTTGGAGTCTGTGCGAGAGCAATCTCTTCAACCTCGTCGTTTCTCTAACTTCAGCCATCGCGCGGCGCGAGGTGGGGGTTTTGCCGATAGTCGGTTTCCTTAGCTGCGGTCCCACTTGTAAGGCCAACTCCAACGACGACCCCAAGCGGACCTCCGTTTTGCCACGAACTCCAACGATAATTTTGACTAGAAAAGCAAGACCAAAGAAAACAAGAACCACAAGAATACATTTTACTACTCACATAGTAAGTTGGATTAGTGCCTTCTCGATGCATTCATTGTTGATCTGCGGAGGCTCGATCTAGCGTGCTTCTTTCTTCTTCGAGTGTAAAGAAGTAGGCGTTGCTTCCTCGCATCTAGTCTCATGTCTAGCCTCTATTCTATACTAGCTAAAAAGTGATAGAACATCTACTAAATTAAGCTCTATCAATATATGGATGTACTCTTCTTCCCAATACAAAAACTTGCATCCATTCTACTCCCTCCGTTGCACAATACTACATGCCTTCTATTTGTCAAAATATATATGTATCTAGACATGTCTTAGTATATAGGTACATCCATTCTACTCCCTCCGTTGCACAATACATGCCTTCTATTTGTCAAAATATATATATGTAGACATGTCTTAGTATATAGGTACATCCATTTTTGGACAAATGGAAGTCAAGTATTTTGGAACGGAGGGAGTACACAATAAAAAATTTAAGTTAGCACAACTAGTCTAATCCGAGAGCGAGAACCAAAGATTTGGTGGGTTCTTCCTCCTTTGCCGACCGTGGGACATCCGGCATCCAGTCGTGTCATGAAAGAAAATAGAGTGGTAGTTGAAGCCACGAGATGTGCATCTTAGGTTAAGCTGTAAATAGAATCTTACTACTCTTGAGTAACTCCAAAAGCGGCCAATCAAGATCTTTATTGATTTGTTTTTCATCACCAAGACGCGTCGAGGTGAAAGATGTGCGGAGTTAATTGGAGTGCGTCTTGCGTTTTCAACGACATGTGAGCAAGCAGACGATGGGCTCACGCGCGTCCATTTGGTAATTTGAGAGAAGAGAGATAGAGGAGGGGCTGGCGGGGTGCGAGGAAATTTGTTCTACGTGCCTCGATATAGGCTCGATATAGTGGGGTGGCATGGGCCATAACTAGCATTCACGTCTAGTAATGCGGCACGCCACCCACACGAGTCATCATCCGACACCAATTTTCTTGGAGTCTGTGCTACAGCCATCTCTTCTCCCTCCTGTCCTCTTTTCTCAGCCATCGCGCGGTGGGCTGGGTGGGGGTTTTCCGATAGTCGGTTTGCTCAACTGCGGTCCCACTTGTAAGTGAAAATGCAACACCGCACGCATTCCCGCTTGAGCGGCGTGCCGGACCAACCGTGTGGGGGTGCGGCGAACACGGCAGAGCTTTTTCTTTTGAACTTCGTAACTTGTAAATTTTGGATTTACGCTCCATGGCGCGACCGATAGATAGAAAATAACGATTTTGCCTAGAGTAATGAGAAGTTTGGTTCTGGCGCCCGTTCATGCATGGAGTACGTCTGAAAATTATGAAGTTGATCTGAAGGTAAGATAACTACTGTAGTATCATATACTACTACATGGATTTGACGGAAGGATAAAAATACATACAGATCCATCAACGTTCAACGACATCCTCACGCCCTAGTGCGTCAGGTCACCAACCGACGTGTGAGGAGCAGCGGCGTTGGCGGCGAGCTCAACGTGCTTACGAGCGATTGCCGTGCAAGGTTGCCCTACGCTCCAAGAAGGCCGATCCCTATCGTCCTCCTCTTGCATGTACTAGTCCTTGTGGACGATTTGCGGCGTGAAGCGTGGGTGATTATGTTGATGGTGTCTTGCTGCGCCAGGCGCTGCGCGGCGAGTGCGACCTCGAGGTGGACATTCTCCGGCGTGACGGCGGGTAGTCGTAGGGCCACCAGTGCATCGAAGAGGTTGTCACCATAGAGGCCGTTGAGGGTGGCGGGCATCGCAGAGCCTGGGCGCGTGGGCTGGAGGCGTACGTCAAAAGTCGTCGCAAGCTTCTTGACAACGGTGAACTTGTCGAGAAACCGGCGAGGACCTCGCCGAACTAGGAGACGGCTGTCGTCCAAGCGGCCCCTCGCATACGGCGACCTCAAGCAATACTACTGCTTTGGGCGCGGTGGCGTACGTGGACCATCACGGCACAGCCGGTGATGCTCGCGCTCATCGCCTCCATGGGTCTAAGCGTAGCTTCTAGTCAATCGATCTTGCGATTCGGTGATCACTCAGCCCTTGGTTAGCGTGCGTGGGTGCATAGGATTCGTACTACTCCTCGGCCCTCTCGCACCTGCCTTTGGCTGTATGGTAGGTGGGCCAGCCACCCCACAGGGCCACGTGTCATTCACCTCGACCGTCTCTCACCACGCACCACGCTAGTGTATATATAGTGGTTTCTTTTTCTCTCCATATCAACCATTTTATATTGCGACGTGTCATTCAAGAGTGAAATGATGGTTGCTTCTTCCGACTAACTTACTGTGTGATTTGACTGCTCCTTAGTGGCCCCTACATGTACTCCCCCTACGTGTATGCAACAGTCACCCGTACACATGGACGCAAAAACACGCGCGACTCCCTAATGCATGCATGTCCGAGCACACGACGGAACACACACGGTCACGCTCAAGTGCTCAACCTACACGTGCATGCACACACATACTCAGTCAGGGTGAGCTACTGACCGTATGAACACCGGAAAATATATATATTGGCGCAATGGCGTATTATGAAGTCCACTGACCGTATTTTACAAATATCTGATGACATTGTATTTATCTCGTTTGAAATTAAGCCATGTTAACTTGGAGAGGAGGCAGCATGGACTAGCATTACTTTGATGTGTCCGTCAACTTGCCGAGCGAGGAGAAGGTTGCAGACGGGAGAAGCTTGCATGCGGTGGCTCGCAGGCAAGGAGAAACTTTTGAGTAATGTCTCGCTCTCGCTCACTCGAGGCGGTGGGCGTGCAGCGATTAATTTGGTGTCAGATTGCGTAAGCATACTACACTATACTACTAGGAACCCGGATGGAGGAGCGTCGCACTCTTATTATAATTTTAAAATGTGATAAAGCAATCTTCAACAGATTTGGTTCTCTTGAGGTTCTCGGATGTGATAATGGAAGTTGATTGCATGGAACACTCGCCACAATTCTCGCTTAATTCTCGCTCATATCCTGTTACAAATAGTAGCGCTCGTAATATTTCCTCTTTTTTGTTATTGACATGTAAATAGGTCAGCCAAACCTTGTGGCGCATCTTCGTGTGAACCGTACTTGCTGCACTACTGAATGTGGTGAGAGCTGGCTTGATGAAACACCTCGCTTCCTACTTCTTTTTTGGCTTCCTAGTGACCAAAGTGTCTTGGCTGATCGTCCTAAGAATGCTTATATATGAATAAAGCTCTCTCATTTACCCACAAAAATATTAAGCCATATTAACGGAAAGGAGGGAGTATGGACTAGCACTACTTTTTGGTGTGTCCCGTCAACTTCATGAGCGAGGAGAAGCTTGCAGGACAAGGTGAAGCTCGCTTACACCTTTGACTAATGCAACCTACCCTCGGTGGACATGCATCAGTCCATTCGATTGTCAAGCATACACTTGTAGTACCCAACATGCGAATTACCATCATTGTTCGACTTCACAAAGAGGCGAAGAGCCAAGCGATGCTAAATGCATACTTGGTTTTGCACCTTCATACTACTCCACCCTCCGTCACGATTTACGGTAGCGCTTCATTATGATGCATTTCTCTCAATGCATTTCCACCACCGAGAGAGACTTTAGACGCAGCGTTTGGTTTAATGCTCAATTAATTAGGGCGTGGTAACCGCAATCAAGTCCACAATTTTCTCTCCATGTATTGTACTACTACAGTGCATGCATGTGTGTACCAAAGGGTGGAAGCACTTTGCATGCATGTGTGTACGATTATTCCCTCTAGTAATAGGCGCGTGCTATAACTACCAATGCTATTTTTTAGGCCGATCGCTAGTCGCCTTGGTCCCAGATTTTTTCTTTTTTCAAGGCGCTGTATAAACGGTGATGTGGATGGAGTAGTATGAGCGGATTCAAAGAAGAGCGTATTGATGGTTGCTTCTTGAGCAACTTACGATTGGGAAAGGTGGGGCTTATGATTTGACTGCTCATTACTCATTATTAATGCGGTGCAACGACCGGGCTGGAGTCTCCCATGCGGTTGTGCACTACCCCTCGGTTCTTAAATATACTCCGAGTATTTGTCTTTCTAGAGATTTCAACGAGTGACTACTCAAATATTTGTCTTTTAGAGATTTCAAATGGTGCTGCACATACAGATGTATATAGACATATTTTAGAGTGTAGATTCACTCATTTTGCTCCGTATGTAGTCACTTGTTGAAATCTCTAGAAAGACTAATAGAATATTTAGGAACGGAGGGAGTACACATATCTGAAGAAAAAGAGTGAATCTACACTCTAAAATATGCTCGCTTGAAATTTGTAAAAAGACAAATATTTAGGAATGAAGGAGTATAATTTTGTGCATGGCACATGGACCCGGATGATGAAGAGGCTTCTGGCAATGCTATCAAGCTTCCATCATTTGTTTACATAATTGACGTACTATACAAATAATTTTCCAGCGACATGAAATTGTACAATGGTGTGAGCTTTCATCTTTTGTTTCGCGTGTCTTGCCATCGATGCTCTTTCAGAAACAATAAAAAACTAACTTCCTTGCTAATGCATGTCAATCATTAGCAGATCAGAGCTAATAATTACATCACAAATGGCCCGAAGACAAAGTTGTGAGAAGGTGTTAAATTAAAATTGATCCATGCTTTCATTGGCGACAACGTCCCCCATTTCTGTCTAAATCAACAAGGCATGTTGGGAATAAAAATAGCTGTCTGGAGCATGCAACATTCCGATCATTTTGTGCAGTTCCACTAAAATAGAGCTGGCGTCCTGTTCCAAAGATATCAAGTGTGATTACGATAATATAGGACTGCTGATGAAACAATAAACACACAAATAGAAGGCGGTCACCTTTGCGGTCTCTCTTAAGACTAACTAGTTGGAGAAGATTAGGCTCGGAGTTGGATGAGGAGGATAGAACAAAACCAATCTCCCTTTGTGAAGTCGCACTGAAATGTAGAGACGTTGCCCGTGTGACATTTTAGTACAACTGCACAAAACACTCTTAAGAAAAAAGTGATTTGTGCAGTTCACCAAAAGGTCACAATAGCAACGAGGTGAAATGGATAGCCTGTTTGCAAAAAAGAGGTAGAAAGGAAACAATTACTGGCTAATAGCAGTTGATGACACATGCGACGACAAAAAAGAAGCATATTCCTTGTCCTAAGGGAAGATAACAACACGGCTGTGTTTGTCTAAAGCAGTGTGAGGTGAGGACGAGAATGCAATATGGAAAATCGCGGATGAGCTACGTTTTGGGCAAAGAACTATGGAAGATCCACATGCAGCGACGTGGGAAAACGGGCAGTGGAGCAAGGCCGGAGGGGATACCTGGAGGTCGTCGGGATGTAACTAGGTGAGCGGCGGCGGGAGGAATCTACGAGCAGGTGGCGTAGGCCCTGCCGCACCGGAGCTTGGTCAGAGAGAACGGCGTGTACCGCAGATCGGGACATGCTGCCTCGGCGCCGTCGAACGGAGAAACGATGCACTTCCTCCCTGTCCCTGGCGGACGGGATGCGGCCGGATCAGTGACCAACGGTGAGAGAGAGAGAGAGGCCACCGCCTCCCTTTCCTGCCGGACGGGATGTGGCCGGATCAGTGACCAACGGTGTGTGAGAGAGAGAGAGGCCACCGCACTCCCTTTCCCCGGGCGGACGGGATGCGGCCGGATCAGTGACCAACGGTGAGAGAGAGAGGCCACCGGAGCCTTGTGTGAGATACTTTGAAGAGAGGACTACCTTTTCCTCCATAAAAATCGTTTTATATTCTGTGTACGTGCCATTGAGCGCTATAACTTTATTTAAAAATAACAGCGGCAACGCGTCAAGTCGAACTTTGTTTCGCAGGTACGCTGCGTGGTACCACGACCTCGATAGGTAAACAACCGCCACTGCGTTCAAATTAGCACGTGGGCTGCCATTTCAGTAAAGAAATGAGCTCCACCGTGTACCATGTGGTGTGGCTGGAGCACGAAGCGTGAGTGCGCAACGGTGCAGCTATTCTCTTCTTGTATACGTACACCACCTACGTGGGGTTGTGTGAGAGAGATACAAACCTAGAGAGATATAGTGTGGGGGTTCATGAGAGTTTTTATGGGGGGGGGGGGAAATCAAAAGATTTAACATATGCAATGTCTGTGAAATAGAGTCCTGGATATAACATATATATAGAGGGGGCGATCCACGAGAAGAGAGTGGAGGTATCATCGGCTTGAGGTGTCTATAGAATTGAAGTGAGGGATGATGTGTGTGTGGGTGTGTCTTGTGTGCTGATCGATAAAGAGTGCCATCAATTTGTGTGTGCCCAACGTCAAAGATATAGAGTGGATGGCCCTCTGGAATGTGAAATGGGACATGTGCAGTTTGTCTCTGTGGCATGGATACCTACCTGCAAAGGCCTCGACTATCGGTATGTGGTGGGGGAAGAGGGAGGCCCAATTAACTATAGAGGTACAATGGCTGGTATATGTGTGGAGGAGGAGAGGGGCCTACCTCATGTATTAAGGGAGATCGATCGGCATCCATGCATATGTGCAGGAGATGAATAAGGTTGGGAGAGAGACAGAGCTAGAGTGTTGGAGGGGGTGGTAGTGGAGTTGCTTCTAACAAATGGTGGGATAGGCTTGCTAGACAAGCGGAGGGCACGCCCATAATATCAATAAGAGAGGAGATGGTTGCTTGTTGTGCGTACTTGCGTGCGTGTGAGAGACGGGTCCGGAGGCATGCACGAATGATGAGGGGGACGATGTGGCTGTGGTAAGCAGACGTAACTACATAGGAAGATCAATCACCCTTTGTAAGAGAAAGGAGAGACATAACTTGTGAGGTACGTTGATCGATGGGGGGGTAGTTAAAGTCGATCTAGGTATATGTTGGGAGATCAATCGGTATACATGCATGTGTGTGTTAGAAGCAAATGAGGCACTAGGAGAAGGATAGAGAGAGAGGGATGCATGTAGGAGGTGGTACGAGAGGCATACTATCTTAGAGAGGGAGGTGTCTTGAATCTGAGAACGATGAAAAGAGTGGTGGGAGTGAGGCATGGACGGTGACAAGAGAAGAGGGAAGCTTGTGTTTGTGCTAGGCACACCTGGCTAGAGAGGCATATCGATCGATGTGTGCCGTAAAGAAGGAGCTGGGGGGCCTACACCCACCGTGGGTGAACGACCTAAAGTGAAAAGACGAATTTGCGCGATGGAGCTAGAGAATATTGAGGTCGGGTGAGAGGGATGCGGGCGTGTGCATGCACAAGAGAAAGTTAGCGCTAGCTACAAAGATAAGAGGGTTGTGTGGGTGTAAAAGACGAATAGAGATCATATATACTTCATTATAAAAAGTGAATTCGGATATTAGAAGAATTTATCATAGTGTTTCAAACCGACGGATGTGTGAATATATATAACGATGATACACATGGTGTGGTTATGAACAAGGTATACTACATTTAATATATTTTATCTCTACTCTTATAAAAAAACGGAGTTGTTGATGATGGTGTGCCTACCATCCTGCATTATAGGCCGTCTGATTTATATCTGGCGGATAGCAAGGAAACTATGATGGTTGAAGTTGGCAACAATCATGATTGTAGATTCTTATTCAAAATAGAGAAACGAATTCAAATTTAGTTCGAATTGCAGCGGTAGTATAGACATTTGGAATGCACTAAAATGTTGGTATGAGTAGGTTACATGCATTGTACAAGCGAAAAAATTTAATCGGACATAACATGGATTCATACTCCCTCCTTCCATCTACATAGGGCGTAATGAGATTTTTAAGACCGCCTTTGACTATTGACAAGATTAATAGTACATGACATGCACAATGTGAAAATAATATCATTGAAAGAACTTTTCACAGGCATTTAATTTAACGGTGTGCTTTGTGTAAGTTGCATGTCATATATCATTGCTCTAATATTTGACCAAAAAGTTAGCATCGAAAAACGCATTAGGCCCTATATAGATGGAAGGAGGGAGTAGCTTTGAATAGCATTTGTATAGTAAAACGGGCAAGACTCTCTCTTTGTGTGGTGTGAATAGTTTTATTTTTTGTTTTCTTTTGGTTGAGGGAAGTGCTAATTGATTTGGTACGTTACAAGTACAATATTACGACCACGTTAGGCTTGTCCCTAAAAATTCAACCAGCGTCTTGTTATATCCGAAAATTCAGATATCGTGCTCCCAAAACTGGCGCCTTCACAACCCGCGCCTTGCTATCCCGAAATTACAACGCGCGCGAAAACTCCCTCCAGCTGCCAAATCCCGACACGCGAAATCCCCCTTCTAACCCTGAGCCGAAAGCGCCGCTAGTTCAAATCGGTGGGGGGTACTTTTGTAACACACCCTACATTTTGGACAAGCGCGTTCCTAAGTCATGCTTCACCCCCTCCCATCACCCCCTTTTCGCCATTCGAAATACCAGGCCGCCATAACCTCTCTACTCCAGCCGCGAAACCCCACCCTCCTCCGTCCGCCACGTCACCGCTGCCCAGCCGGAGCCTCTTCCGCGACGACGTCGTCCACCGCAACAGCTCGACGTCCCTCGTCCACCTCCCCGGATGAGGATCCGTCGTCCATCTCGCCGTCTCACGGTTCAGCCGCCCGTCCTCCACCTCCAAGGAGCTGCTCCGACGATCGCCTGCGTCTATCGCGGGTTGCTCCATCCCACAAGGCCGCCTTTAACCTGCTTCCACCGGAACCGCATCAACCTCGGCGACTCCTCTGGACGGCCGAGGCCTACTCAGCGCCACCAAAGAGTTTGTACACTCATCGCATCGCACCTTCTCCTTAACTCGACCTCCGGCGCCGACGGTGCTCCATCCCGCACCCCCATGGAGCGGCTACCTTGAAGCCGTGCGCGGCGACATCTCCAGCGGCTCTCCCCGGTGCGAGGCCCCTTCGGCGGCGTCCATACCTGGCGGATCTGCTGCTGCTGCTCGGCTCTCGCTCGATCGCTCGCTCACCCACTCTTTGCTCGCTTGCTCTCCCCTCGCTCGTCTTGTTGCTCTGCTCGATTAAGCCACACTTCAGTCCTTGAATCGACTTTTGGGTCGATCGATTTTCAGGGGTTGGGGGCTCGCCGGAGTTAAGGAAGAACCACCCATGGCGGGGGGACGGGGCTCATGGGAGAGGTACCCCACTATCTATCTTAGGGTTCATGGTGGGGGCGGGGGCCTAGAGGGCTGGCTGGGCGGCGTGGCGAAGTTGTTTCGGGCGGCGAGGCGGCCGGGGCAGCCAGTTCGGCCGGTGGTGGTGGCGGCTCAGGGGGTGCAGGTTGAAGATGAACTACAGGCCCTCCTAAACTACATGTCAAGTGCCTCTCTACTACGATTGCGTTCAGTTTCGATAGTAGCATTCAGATTCCTGATAAATTTCAGTTTCGACGATTAAGTTCGAGTCAACAGTTTTACCTCATACATTTGTAGTCGGTGGTTTTTGGTGATGTTAGTTTTACATCCATTTTACATCATCTATTGGAGATGCTATTAGAATCCCACTTGAGATTGACGATGTACATCTTGTCTTGTGCTTCAGCCTTTGACGTCTTCTGACTCACCGGAGCTGCTCCAACAATGTAACGATCCATCACAATGAGTAGCAAAGGCTCGACGCCGTCTATAGATTCCTCGAGATCTTCCTCCACACCTCCGACAGCCACCTCTGCCTCAATCGCTTTGAAGCGACCAACTCAATGATGCTTTGAGAATTCGACATGGCTATGGCAAAGAGGTTGTACACTTGTTGCATCACTTATTACTATACATTCACGTCGATCCATTAGGGCTATTTTGGTTCAACAGAAAAACATCGATCCACTGGTTGTTACCATCACTCTAAATTTCTGCATGCTCTCCTTACATAATCTCACCATATTTTTTCGTATGCATGTCAGATATTGTACACGATCATGCCTGAACATGTAGAGAAAAAGAGAAGAGTTTTATGCTGGCAATACAATGTCATGCAGACATCGCTCCATGGTGGGTTCAATGGCAAACCCTCCCCACCCCTCTCCAGATTGTAATCCAGAGGAAGATATCTGTTCCGAGGTGGATTCGGACGCCGCTTACCACTCCTATTTACCCCCCAAGGTGTTTGCTCTACCTTGGCATGATGATGTTAGTCATATCATGCATATGTTGCCCTTAAAGGTTGCCTACTTTTGACAGCATATATGTCATCTGCTTAGTTTAGACATGTTCTGTAATGCCACCTGTTTAGTTTCTATATCACATATGGGAATTATGCAGTCTCATGTCTTTTAGCCAGCCATAATATATGTGAAATGTGCAATGCCATCCTGTTTAACCAGGCATCATATATTTGAATGATATCTTGCCCATCATTTTCTTCATTACATTTCCATTTGTCGACAATGTTTGTACATTAAACTACTCTTCCTGTGAATCAGCCATTTGGGTGGGAGATGGAAAAATCTGGAGTGAAAACAAGGCCTTTAGAGCAGACAATGCTACACCGTCAAGCAGATCTCTTGTTGGGTCCCGATAGCTCCTCGTAGATGGATTAGAGGCAGATGACCAATCCTATTCCCCCACCGAGGTGTATGCTCTAACTTGGCACTATTATACTGCTCATATCATGCATCTGATGTCTTGCATTGCATAGTTTAGACATCATATACACAATATTCAACACCATGTTCTTAGTTCGGACATCATACCGAATGCCCTCTTGTTTAGCATATAAATCATATATGTGAATTAAATGATGCGATCCTGATTACTTAGATAACATGTAGGTGAATCATCTCAAAGCGATCTGTTTAGTTATTCATCATATCTTTGAATTATGTTATGCTATGCTATCCGGTTTAGATAGACATCATATATGTGAAATTATGTCATGCTATCCGTTTTAGTTAAACAATATACATGTCAACTATTTCATGCCCTCTTTTTCCACACTATCTATTGCATCATCTCTCATACAATGTACGTACATTCAACTATGTTTCCTGTTTATCAGCCATTTGAATTGGAGCGGGTGATGCGATTATCTAGCGGACTAAAAACACGGTCTTCAAATAAAATAGTGCTACCTCTTGGTGGAGATAGCACCTTGTAATGCGTGCACAAGAACCATCCCTACCACACATAACCCAAACTCGCATGATTGTACCCCTACTACGATGGACAGAGAACCAGCTTCACCCAATCTAACCCCAACCCCACCGATAGTAACCCAGTTCCTATTGACACAAAGACCATCTCCACCACAGAGCTCCCAAACAAGAAGCGGTTAGTAAGGCAGCTCCGGTGCCCAAAGGGCCGATACTATCACGGCCGAACCCCAACTCCACCGGTTAGTACGCCTATTCCTGTGGAGGAAGCACAACCAGCTAGTCGTAGTTTAGCATCTATCGCATTTGATGTTGTTAAATCGTTAATATGCGTATCTTCCCATCTTGGAAATATTATCTGAAGATGAAGGAAAATGCGATTGCAGGTGTTTGTCAGTGGAGTTATGTGTAAGTAATGTTATTCATGGAAATTACTTTGCTTTGTCCCATACATCCTACCTCCATGATGGTTATAATACAGCAAATTTTCCCATTTTTCTCTATAGAGAAGGACCGATTTGGAAACTTCGGGATGAGGTAACTTTGTGCTAATACCTCTGCTATCTTCAAGAATGCTTGGTGGCGATGTCAGAATTACACAGAAAACGTACTTCACCCGGCAAAGAAACTCATCAAATTCCCTTACGTTCTCCTGAGACACATTCTTTGGGCGATATTGAGAATGCCTTGTTACATCTTGGTCCCGAACCAAGAATGTGGTAAGGTCTATGAACTCATTTTTCTATTTTAAGTATTATATTCTTGCGTCTTCTTGTACTCTGTTCATGTAGAACAAGTGCCTAAACTGAAGAACAAGCATTTCTAATTTAAGATTCCATTGCTACCATAGGACATAGATATATGTTTGTTTGATGCTTTTATTATGTACTAGTACTTGGCAATAGAAGACTTGGTAGTTTAATCCTGTCCACCTTACTAATGAACTGGTTCCACGTAAATGAGTTTCATATACTAGTACATGCTAAACTTGTTATGTGTTTGCTTGTTTCTTCTTTTAGAATCTTGTGAGAATATTGCGGAAGAGTGCCTTATTAAGCAGCGGTAAAGGAAAGTAATGCGAGATAAGGTTCAGGGATAGTGACACATCCTGTCTTGGTTTAGTGTTGAGATTCTTGGCCACTACCGCTTGCACAAGCTATTCAAACTCACTTTATGCGAATCAGTTCGGTTTGTTGAGTCTCAACTACATGTGAAAGACATCGATCAATTTGTGCTGCGACAAGAAGCGAAGGACCGCGGAAGTCCTCGGAGCATTCGGATGCATACTTTACGGTGCAACGACAAGCGTTGGAGGATTTTAGCGCCAAGCAGGACAAAGCTAATCATCTTTCTAAGCTTATTGCGGCATGGTGGATACCCAGGATAACGTTTCTTGAGCTCTTACGAAGTTGTTTGATTATGATCTTGTTTTGCTGTCACGTTTATTTACCTTGGTGCAAATTTTGACTGACCGATGTATATGATATGCTGCTTTGTTCCCTATATTTGCCTTTGGTGGCGAACTTTGATGCCCAGTGGATGTAATATGTGTAATAGCCGTGATAGCCTAGCGTTAGTTGCTTGCTTATTTATTTCCTTGTTGTCTTGTTTATTTGTTTGCTTCTAGTCATTACTGTTATTTTTCCGCGGTTAACTAGTGGCTGCAATAACCTATTTTTTAAAACTAGGCCACAATAACCATGGGCTAATATTCTTTGTAGTGACACTTTGGGCCTCCTACGGGCCATAGAAAGCGATGGGCTTTCTACGGGCCGTAGAAAGCGATAGAGCCTTCTCACGGCCGTAGAAACAATGGGCCTTCTACGGGTCATTATCATCAATGGGCCTTATACGGGCCGTATGAGCGATTGGCAAACATGGGCCAATAACGAGCCGCATTATGGCCGTAAGCGGGCTAGAGTTGGAATCCTCCGTTCATGGGCCGACCGTAACGGGCCATCGTTAATAGGCCGTGTTGATGACGCTATGAAAATGGCCCAACGTATTAACGGACCACAAGCGGGCCGATCGTAACCACGGGCTGAATTTGGCCCGCATAGCGTAAAAATGACAAGAACGGCCATAAGTAAACAAATGCTGGAAATGAGCCCAAGAATAAATGGGCTCTAAGAAGGCCAAAAGATAGCATGGGCTGGAAACGGCCCAACGGAATAATAGGCCGTTAATGGGTATAAAGTGATACCTTTATTCATTACGGGCCGATTTCACCACGGGCCGTTAATGGGTGTAAGTGATACCTTTATTCATTACGGGCGATTTCACCACGGGCCGTTAATAGGCCAAGAGTTACATAGGGCCTCATATGGGCGAAAGGCGTCATGGGCCATACATGGGCCAAAAAGTGAAAAAGCAATTTGGAATCATATTGAATGGCCGAGATAACGCTCATCGGGCCTAATTCGGATAAGGCGTAACGGGCCTTGGGTTAGCGGGTTGTAAATGGGCTATATGCGAGCAGGCCGTTAACGAGGCTTTCCATTGTATTTGGCTCTTGACTTTGGCCAAATCAAGCGGGCGGCCTTTTTCACGGGAATGGGCCTCTGTTGGGCCGTGCCCGCTGTCGGCGTATCATAAGGCGCCCTACTCGATTTAGTGACCGCGATGTTTCGTCAGGCCAATAAGAATTTTACACGGAAATTTCCCATTGGTCGGGTCATTAACAGTTATTTGATCCAAAAACCTGACCCGATAGCTTAACGTTAGATTCTGATTGGATGCCACGCGATGTCGGTCACCCTTGACAGCCCATACGTGACGTGCGATTTATCGTCATGGAAGTGGACACTTAGTGATGATAATTTTGGTAATGTCATGGAACACTTCTCTGACGACATAGGTATGACTATCTTGATTCTGTCATAAATTTGTCATGGATGTACATGCATGACAAAAAACGCGACCTACTGTGACAAACACGTATCATCACGGAAGTGTATTTTTTTGTAGTGAGATGAGTGTTTATTCACTTGTCATTGCACGAGAGTAAGGCAAAGGTATTAGGGATGCCTAGTCCCGAAATGAAAAAAAAAATTGAATTTACTTTATGTTGTCAAATAATAAATTCCTTGGAAAGTGTTGGTATGGAGGGCACCTGTGGATACAGTTAGCCATGAAAAGTGAAAGTATGGTGGAAAAAGGAATAAACTTTATTTTCTGTTTGGGAACCGCCTATGCAATATCTAGCATGGAAAGTGTTCGGAACTCTAAGTCGTTTTCATTGGTGGGATGGATACACCTCCCAAAATGTTTTTATCTCTAAGTTTTTCGCTTTGAGCTCTGGCACCTCTACAAATCCCTACTTCCCTCTGCGAAGGGCCTTTCTTTTACTTTATGTAATTTTTATTTTGAGTCTCCATCTTCCCTTATAAAAGCACCAACTAGGAGGCAATATGATCGTACTTAAGTATTGGGTGTAACTAATATTCGAGTGTGTTTCATGAATGGATCAATGTTTGAGCATGATGGGCTAGGGATAACTTATTTTAGCGTTGATATTTCGAAAGACATGGTTGCTTGATTGATATGCTTGAGTATCTAAATTATCATGTCAAAACTAGACTATTGCTTTGAACAACTAAAAGTCCAAATGTCCATGCTATAAAGAAAAGAAATATGATATGACATGTTAGGCAGCATTCCACATCAAAAATTCTGTTTTTATCACTTACCTACTCGAGGACGAGTAGGAGTTAAGCTTGGCGATGCCGATATGTCTCTAACTTATCTATAATTTTTGATTGTTCCATGCTATTATATTATCAATATTGGATGTTTTACAATCATTTATAGCCATTTTATATCATTTTTTGGTACTAACCTATTGACATAGTGCCAACTGCCAGTTGCTATTTTTTCCATGTTTTTTACATCGTAGAAAATCAATATCAGAGGGAGTCCAAATGCCCCGAAACTTTACGGAGAATTTTTATGGGCGGAGGAGGCATAGCGAGCCTGGCTGCGCTGGGGGTGCCAGGGAGGCACAACCCACCATGGCGCCTGCCGGGAGGCCCAGCGCCGCAGTGGGTTGTGCCCCCCGGACCACCTCTTTGCTCTATAAATACCCCAATATTCCATAAACCCTAGAGGAGTCCACTAAATATTCATCCAGCCGCCGCAGAGTCCAAAACCACTAGATCCAATCTAGACACCATCTCGGATGGGGTTCACCACCTCCATTGGTGGCTCTTCGATGATGCGTGAGTAGTTCTTTGTAGACCTTCGGGTTCGTAGTTAGTAGCTAGATGGCTTCCTCTCTGTCGCTGGATTCTCAATACAATGGTCTCCTGGAGATCCATATGATGTAACTCTTTTGCGATGTGTTTGTTGGGATCGATGAACTTCGAGTTTATGATCAGATCTATCTTTTTATATCCATGAAATTTTTTTGAGTTTCTTTGATCTCTTATGTGCACGATTGCTTGTAGCCTCATATTTCTTCTCCGATATTTGGGTTTTGTTTGGCCAACTTTATCTATTTATCTTGCAATGGGAAGAGGTGCCCAGTGGTGGGTTCGATCTTACGGTGCTTGATCCTAGTGACAGAAAGGGAAACAACACGTATGTATCGTTGCTACTAAGGATAAAATGATGGGGTCTATCTCTACATAGATAGATCTTGTCTACATCATGTCATCGTTCTTATTGCATTACTCCGTTTCTCCATGAACTTAATACACTAGATGCATCTTTGGATAGCGGTCGATGTGTGCTTGATAATAGTAGTAGATTCAGGCAGGAGTCGGTCTACTAATCTTGGACGTGATGCCTATATAATGATCATTGCGTGGATATCGTCATAATTATTTGAAGTTCTATCAGTTGCCCAACAGTAATTTGTTCACCCACCGTTTGCTATTTTTCTCGAAGAAGCCACTAGTGAAACCTACGGCCCCCAGGTCTTCTTTCTCATATATTTGCCTTTGCGATCTACTTTTTCCTTACATTTATTTTCAGATCTATTAAACCAAAAATACAAAAATACTTTGCTGCATTTTATTTTATTTGCGATCTATTTATTCAATCTATTACAACTTCCTTCCTTCCATGCACCGCTTTCTCGGGCGCCACATCGAAGGGATTGACAACCCTTTAACATGTCGGGTTGCGAGTGGTTGTTATTTGTGTGCAGGGCTGTTTACGTTAATGTTGCTTGGTTCTCCTACTGGTTCGATAACCTTGGTTTCATATACGAGGGAAATACCTACCGCCAACATCTTTGCATCATCCCTTCATCTTTGGGGAAATACCGACGTAGCTTCAAGCGACATCACAACCTCATGTACATTTGTATTCGGATCGTCATAGTCGTCTCCACCAAATCATAGTTATCATCTCATTGAAAGATCGGGACCCTCGCCTCTATCAGACTGTAAACTCTTTTTTCCACAACATTATCAAACCGCCGCTTCGGCCATCACTTCGAACAACAACGTACTGATGATCCATCTTAGTCCGGCGACATAGACACTCCGTAGGGAACTCATCTAGGTGTGTTTCCATTAGGAACATTACGTCCAGACACCTGCACTTCTGAACATTCAAAAGCGCATGTACTGCCACAGCATTTTGCAAGCCACGACAATTCCAACTCAGTATCTCACTGCAACCAAAAAACCTACTGTATCCTGTGAAGGAAATATGCCCTAGAGGCAATAATAAAGTTGTTATTTATATTTCCTTATATCATGATAAATTTGTATTATTCATGCTAGAATTGTATTAACCAGAAACTTAGTACATGTGTGAATACATAGACAAACAGAGTGTCCCTAGTGTGCCTCTACTTGACTAGCTCGTTAATCAAAGATGGTTAAGTTTCCTAGCCATAGACATGTGTTATCATTTGATAAACGTGATCACATCATTAGAGAATGATGTGATGGACAAGACCCATCCGTTAGCTTAGCATAATGATCGTTTAGTTTTTCTGCTATTGCTTTCTTCATGACTTATACATGTTCCTCACACTATGAGATTATGCAACTCCCGAATACCGGAGGAACACCTTGTGTGCTATCAAAATCACAACGTAACTGGGTGATTATAAAGATGCTCTACGGGTGTCACCGATGGTGTTCGTTGAGTTGGCATAGATCGAGATTAGGATTTGTCACTCCGTGTATCGTAGAGGTATCTCAGGGCCCTCTCGGTAATGCACATCACTATGAGCCTTGCAAGCAATGTGACTAATGAGTTGAGTTACGGAGACGATGCATTCTGAACGAGTAAAGAGACTTGCCAAGAACGAGATTGAACTAGGTATGATGATACCGACGATCGAATCTCGGGCAAGTAACATACCGATGACAAAGGGAACAACGTATGTTGTTATGCGGTTTGACCGATAAAGATCTTCGAAGAATATGTTGGAGCCAATATGATCATCCAGGTTCCGCTATTGGTTATTGACCGGAGATGTGTCTCGGTCATGTCTACATAGTTCTCGAACCCGTAGGGTCCGCTTGCAACAACGCTCGATGACGATTTGTATTATGAGTTATGTGATTTGATGAACCGAAGTTTGTTCGGAGTCCCGAATGAGATCACAGACATGACGAGGAGTCTCGAAATGGTCGAGAAATAAAGATTGATATATTGGAAGGTTATGTTTGGACACCGGAATGGTTTCGGAAAGGTTCGGGCATTTTCTAGAGTACCGGGGTAACTTGGAACCCCCACCTCCCGGGGAGTTAATGGGCCTTCATGGGCCCTAGTGGAGAGAGAGGAGGCGGCAGGTGGTGAGGTGCGTGGCCCCCCATCCCGAACCAAATTGGACTAGGGTTGGGGGGCGGCCCCCCTTTCCTTCTCTTCTCCTCCTCCTTCCCTCCTTCTCCTAGTGGGAATAGGAAAGGGGGGGGGCTCAATCCTACTTGGACCGGGAGTCCAAGTAGGACTCCCCCCCATGGTGCGCCCCCCTTGGGCTGGCCACCTCTCCTCCCCCCTTTATATACGTGGGAGGGGGGCACCCCAAAGGCACACCAAGCCTTCTCTTAGCCGTGTGCGGTGCCCTCCTCCACAGTTACACACCTCGATCATATCGTCGTAGTGCTTAGGCAAAGCCTTGCGCCGGTAACTTTATCATCACCGTCGCCACGCCGTCGTGCTGATGGAACTCTCCCTCGGCCTCAACTGGATCAAGAGTTAGAGGGACGTCATCGAGCTGAACGTGTGCTAAACGCGGAGGTGTCGTACGTTCGGTGCTTGGATCGGTTGGATCACGAAGACGTTTGACTACATCAACCGCGTTACTAAACGTTTCCGCTTTCGGTCTACGAGGGTACGTGGACACACTCTCCCCGCTCATTGCTATGTGATACGTCTCCAACGTATCTACTTTTTCTCACGCTTTTCCTCTTGTTTTGGACTCTAATTTGCATGATTTGAATGAAACTAACCCCGGACTGACGCTGTTTTCAGCAGAACTACCATGGTGTTGTTTTTGTGCAGAAATAAAAGTTCTTGGAATGGAACAAAACTTTGCGAGTATCTTTTATATCAATAATAAGAATTTCTGGAGCCAAGACGCACCAGAGAGGGGCCCCTGGTTGGGCACAACCCACCGTAGGCCGCTTCTCTCCAAAGCGCGCCCAAGTGGGTTGTACCCACAGGTGGCCTCTACCGATGACCCCCCTGATACTATAAATTCACATTATTCCAGAAAAAATGGGAGAAAGAATTATCACGATCCATGAGAGGGAGTCACTGCCAAGCCCTGTTCTTCCTCGGGAGGGCAGATCTGGAGTCCGTTCGGGGCTCCGGAGAGGGGGATCTTCGTTCTTCGTCATCACCAACCCTTCTCCATCGCCAATTCCATGATGCTCCCCACCGGGAGTGAGTAATTCCTTCGTAGGATCGCTGGTCGGTGAGGAGTTGGATGAGTTTCATCATGTAATCGAGTTAGTTTTGTTAGGGCTTGATCCCTAGTATCCACTATGTTCTTAGATTGATGTTGCTATGACTTTGCTATGCTTAATGCTCGTCACTTTGAGCCCGGGTACCATGAACTCAGATCTGAACCGTTTATGAATTCATCATATCCATGTTTTCTATCTGATCTTGCAAGTTATAGTCACCTGCTACGCGTTATGATCCGGCAACCCCGGAGTGACAACAACCGGGCCCACTCCCGGTGATGACCGTAGTTTGAGGAGTTCATGTATTCACTATGTGTTAATGCTTTGTTCCGGTTCTCTATTAAAATGAGACCTTAATATCCCTTAGTTTCCAATATGGACCCCGCTGCCACGGGATGGTAGGACAAAAGATGTCATGCAAGTTCTGTTAATAAAGCACGTATGACTATTTACGGAATACATGCCTACATTATATCGATGAACTGGAGCTAGTGCCGTATCGCCCTAGGTTATAACTGTCACATGATGAATATCATCCAACAAGTCACCAATCCAATGCCTACGAGTTTCTCCTTATTGATCTTGCTGCGTTACTATTGCTATCATCAATGTTACACTTGCTACAAAATACTGCTATCATCTTATTACTATTATCGTTCTTGTCACTACTATCAAAACTATCAAACTACTTTGCTATCGATCACTTTCTTGCAGATAATTAATCTCCGTGTGGTTGAATTGACAACTCAACTGCTAATACCTTCAAATATTCTTTGGCTCCCCTTGTGTCGAATCTATAAATTTGGGTTAAATACTCTACCCTCGAAAAACTGCTATGATCCCCTATACTTGTGGGTTATCAAGACCTTTTTCTGGCGCCGTTGCCGGGGAGCATAGCTATATTTGTTGAGTCACTTGGGATTATTATCATATTATCACTATGAAGAATCTGAAGGATCCTAAACCAAAGATATTTCCCTCAAGTACGTGGTGAGGTAAGAAACCGCCATCCAGTTCTGCTTTAGATTCACCTTCTGTTATGAGTAAACTTGCAATACCACCACATGCTATTAATTCTGATATGTCGCAAGTTATTGATGCTACTTCTACCATGAATGATGCTTATGATGATGCTAGTACCTTGCTTGATAATGATGATGTGCCACTTGGTGATTTTCTTGATAAACAAATTGCTAGAGTTATACAACACGATGTTGTTGAATCGATGATGAGCTTGAAAGCTGAATCTCACAAACACCGCTAGAACTAGCCTTCCTAGATATGAATTGCCTAAGGTTCCGGAAGGTTATGTTATGAGTGAAGAAGCAACTAGAGATATTCTTGCTTGCAATGATAGAGATGATCTAGAGAAATTACTATGCAAGTATAAAGAAAAACTTTGATTGCTAGAATGAAATGTGATCCTAAGTTTGCTACTTCACCTATCTCAGACATCGATAAGGATTATGAATTCTCTGTCGACCCAGGAGTTAATTACTTTGGTTGAATCTGATCCTTTCCATGGTTATGAAGCTGAAACTGTTGTGGCACATCTTACTAAGTTGAATGATATAGCCACCCTTTTTACTCATGATGATAAAACTTCGCTATTACTTTATTCTCAAATTATTTCCGTTCTCATTAAAGGGTGATGCTAAAGCTTGGTACAATACTCTTGCTCCTGGTTGTGCGCATGATCCCTGTGATATGGTTTATTACTTCTCTCAAAATATTTTCCTACTCATATGAAACAAGCTGCCTTACAGGAAATATTTAACTTGTGCAAACTAAAGAAGAGAGTCTCCCACTATCTTGTGATAGGCTTTGCAAATTACTTAATGCTTTGCCTGATCATCCTCTTAAGAAAAATGAAATACTTGATATCTTCTATAATGGACTAACCAATGCTTCTAGGGACTTCCTAGATAGTTCTGCTGGTTGTGTTTTCAGGAGCGAACTATTGGACAGGCTGAATAATTATTGAATAACATATTGAAAAATTATGATGATTGGACTATTCCTGAACCACCGCCTAAACCCAATTCAAGAAGAAGAGGTATATTATATCTCAGTCCTGAAGATATGCAAGAGGCAAAGAAATCTATGAAGGAAAAAGGTATTAAAGTTGAGGATGTTAAAATTTTACCTCCTATTGAAGAAATACATGGGCTTAATACACCATCACTGCCTAAGGTGGTAGAGGTAAATTCTCTTATGAAGTTCAATGAAAATGACAATCCTCAGAATATGCATCCTAGTCAATGCCTTTATGAGTTTGAAAACTACATTGGGAAACAAGATCACTTCAATGCAAATGTTATGAAACAATTGAAATATAATTCTGATATGATTGCTCGCTTGAGTGAATTGTTATTTAGAATATCAAATGATGTTAGAGGTGTTGGAAAACATGCTTCTATGGTTCAAACTCAGTTAGAACAAGTTGCTAAATCACAAAGAGAATTACTTGATGAAATGAATCATAATATGCATGACTTTGCTGTTAGAGTTGCAATAGAGGAGGTAAAATGACTCAGGAACCACTTTATCATGTGGGACACAAAAAGAATTGAACAAGATTCACAAAGAGCTAACACTAGTGCACCTAGTCCTTCTAAAAAGAAAAAGAAAAAGAAAAATGATAGGACTTTGCATACTTCTAGTGAATCTGAAATAGAAAAACCTCCTGATAATGAAAATGAAACTTCTATCTCTGATGCTGAAACTCAATCTGGTAATGAACACTCACCTAGTGATAATGAAAAAGATAATGAAGAGGTTCATGAAGACACTCAACCTAATGATAAATAACCAGATAATGATGTTGAGATAGAACCACCTGTTGATCTTGATAACCCACAACCTAAGAATAAAAGATATGATAAAAGAGACTTTGTTGCTAGAAAACACGGTAAAGAAAGAGAACCGTGGGTTCAAAAACCAATGCCTTTTCCACCCAAGTCAACTAAAAAGAAAGATGATAAAGAATTTGAACAGCTTTCTTTGAAATGTCGAGGCCGTCTTTTTATGCATCATTGACTGATATCTTGAAAATGCCTCCTTATGCAAAGTATATGAAAGACATCCTCACTAATAAGAGAAAAATACTGGAAGCTAAAATCTCCACTATGCTTGCTAATTACACTTTCAAAAATGGAGTACCTAAAAAACTTGGAGATCCGGGAATACCAACTATACCTTGTTCCATCAAAAAGAATTATGTGAAAACTGCTTTGTGTGATTTAGGAGCTTGTGTTAATGTTATGACTTTCTCTTTATATAAAAGACTTGACTTGAATAAACTCACACCTACTGAAATATCTTTGCAAATGGCTGACAAATCAACTGCCATACCTATCGGTATCTGTGAGGATGTGCCCGTTGTTGTTGCTAATGTTACTATTTTAACTGACTTTGTTATACTTGAGATGCCCGACAACGACAACATGTCGATTATCCTTGGTAGACCCTTCTTGAATACTGCAGGGGTTGTTATTGATTGCAATAAAAGCAAGGTCACTTTTCATATCAATGGCAACGAGCATACGATGCACTTTCCGAAGAAACAATTCCTAGTGAATGGTATTAATGCTATTGAAAAATCTCCGACAATCACTATTGGAAGTTTTCAAATACCTCTACCTACTGTCAAAAAGAAATATGAAATGCTTATTGTTGGGGAAATGCATATCCCCATTGAGGTAACTTAGTGATTTACGGAAGTTCTTCGGTTTCATACTAATCGAAAGTGGTTGTTAATAAGACTTGATCAACCTTATTAATGAATCATTTTTGAGCGGTATGAAGTTGATGAATTTAGTAAGCACTATCTTCTGTCCCTGCTCTTTATTTTCTATTTTTATTAGTTAAATAAAATAAAATGCCATCTTTTGTCTGCTTTTACGAATTTCCAAGTGCAATAAAAATGACCCAAAAATAAAAGTTCTCGTAATGCCTGAAAAATTTATATGATTTTTTCCTGAATATTTAAGAATTTTTGGTGCAATAATTACCAGAGGGAGGTGCACAAGGTGGGCACAACCCACCTGGCGCTTGAGACCCCAGGCGCGCCCTGGTGGGTTGTGGTCCCCACGTGGGCCCCCTCACTTATCTCTTCATCCCACATTGTCACCTACCTCTAGAAAAAAAATCCCCATAGCTTTCTCTCCCGTGTTCTTGAGCTCAAACCCGCAGATTTCGGTCTCTTTGCTCGAAGCTCCGTTTCTGAAACTGTTTCGGGGGATTGTTGCTTGGTATGCGACTCCATCATTTGTCCAATTAGTTTTTGTTCTAGTGGTTTATACTTTGAATAAATAGCTACTCTTGGTGCTGCTGTAGATGTGCTTGCATATTCAATTCTCAGTGTTCTAAGTAGTTTGAATGCTTGCTATGGCCTCTATGTATCCCTATGAGTAGTTGCTATTAGTTTTGTGAAGTTTTGTTGGAAAAATTTTGTGGACTAAAAATTCAGATTTTTGTTCATAGGAAAATTTGTACGCGGACATGAATATCTTCAGGAAATTTGGCTCTAAAAAGAATTCCAAGTGTGTTATTGGGGAGTCTTCTGACAATGATCTCCACCTTCGGAGGTTGGCGGAGGTACGGCCGTGCTAATGGCCGCACATCCCATTCCTGCAAGAAGCTGAAATTCATGAGCAGTTCATGCAATTCATTGCCAACGCCGGTCTCACCGACATCATAGATGAGTGTGACCAGCACCAAATCCTCACAAATGTCTTTGTTCAAAGCTTTACATTCTTGCCTAGAAATAATCCTCCTGAAGTGAGCTTTGATTTTGTGACGCCCCCGATTCAATCGTACACTAATCATGCACGCAAACGCAGTATGCATCAAGATCGTGGACTCAAGGGAAGATATCACAAGCACAACTCTAAAACATAAATAAGTCATACAAGCATCATAATACAAGCCAGTGGGCCTCGAGGGCTCGAATACAAGTGCTCGATCATAGACGAGTGAGTGGAAGCAACTATATCTGAGTCTGAGACATAAGTTAAACAAGTTTGCCTTAAGAAGGCTAGCACAAACCGATACTGAGATCGAAGAGGCGCATGCCTCCTGCCTGGGATCCTCCTAACTACTCCTGGTCGTCGTCAGCGGGCTGCACGTAGTAGTAGGCACCTCCGGTGTAGTAGGAGTCGTCGTCAACGGTGGTGTCTGGATCCTGGGCTCCAGCATCTGGTTGCGACAACCAGGTAGAAGGGAAAGGGGGAAAAGAGGGAGAAAAGCAACCGTGAATACTCATCCAAAGTACTCGCAAGCAAGGAGCTACACTACATATGCCTGAGTATATGTGTAAAGGGCCATATCGGTGGACCGAATCGCGTAATGCCGTAATAAGAGGGGATAGGTGATCTGTCAAGACTATGCTTACGCCACCTCCATCTTGCAAAGCATGTTGAAGAGAGTAGATGGTAAGTTCACCAAAGAGCATCACATAGCATAATCCTACCGGCGATCCCTCCTCGTCGCCTCATTAGAGAGCGATCACCGGGTTGTATCTGGCACTTGGAAGGGTGTGTTTTATTAATTATCTGGTTCTAGTTGTCATAAGGTCAAGGTACAACTCCAAGTCGTCCTGTTATCGAAGATCGCGGCTATTCGAATAGATAAACTTCCCTGTAGGGGTGCACCACATAACCCAACACGCTCGATCCCATTTGGCCGGACACACTTTCCTGGGTCATGCCCGGCCTCGAAATATCAACATGTTGCAGCCCCACCTAGGCACAACAGAGAGGTCAAGACGCGGTCTAAATCCTATGGCGCAGGGTCCGCCCATCGCCCATTGCACACACTGACGTTGCATGGGCGGCCGGAAGCGTACCTAGCCTAGCAGCGTTCTAGTCCAATCCGCGCCAAGGCCGCCAAGAGTCGACATCACGAAGGCTTCGGCTCATACCACGACGTCGAGTGCCCATAACTGTTCCCGCGTAGTTCGTTAGTGCGTATAGGCCAGTGGCCAGACTCAGATTAAATACCAAGAACTCGTTAAGTGTGTTATTTTAAAGTAACCGTGAACGCCGACCACGGCCAGGCCCACCTCTCGCCTAGGTGGTCTCAACCTGTCCTGTCGCTCCGCCACAAAGATCCACTTGTGGGTACTCCACGAGCCGACCCGACTTTAATCACCACAGGTATCATGTAAAGTATATAAGTATATACCCGTGATCACCTCCCGAGTGATCATGGCCCAATAGTATAGCAAGGCAGACGGCCAAGAATGTAGGGCCACAGATGGAATACTAGCATCCTATACTAAGCATGTAGGATTGCAGGTAAAGGTAACAACATTAGCAGCAATGACAGGCTATGCAGCAGAGTAGGGTTATCGGAAAGCAGTAACATGCTACACTACTCTAATGCAAGCGATATAGAGAAGAATAGACGATATCTGGTGATCAAGGGGGGCTTGCCCGATTGCTCGCAAGAAGGAGGGGTCGTCAACACCGTGAGTCGTCTTGGGTAGCAAAGGCGTCGGTCTCGGTGTCTAGCGAGAGAAGAGGGGAAGAAACAATAAATACAATGCAAACAAATGCTTGATGATGCATGACATGACAAAGCGTGATGCTAGGTGTGCCCAATCGCGGTAGTAGGTGATACTTACCGTGAAGGAAACATCCGGGAAAGTATTCCCGGTGTTTCGCGTTTTCGGACAGATGAACCAGAGGAGGAAAGTTGCGAGCTCGATATGTTAGGGATGAGTGGCGGACGAACGGGCTGCTTATCCGGATTCGTCTCGTCGTTCTGAGCAACTTTCATGTAGAAAGTATTTTCATCTGAGCTATGGTTTATTTTATATGATTTTCTAAAGTTTTAAATCATTATTAGAATTAATTTAATTATTTTAATACAACATTATCCAGAATAGTGTTTGCTGATGTCAGCATGATGTCAGCAGTCAACAAAGGTGTTGACTGGTCAAACTGACGTGTGGGCCCAGTGGGACCCACCTGTCATACACTGTTAGGTTAATTAGGGTTTAGGTTAAACTAATTACTGTTTAATTAAACTAACAGGTTAATTAGACCAATTAAATAGTATTAATTAACTTAATTAATCCTATTAATTAATTAATTAATTAAATTTATTTTTAGTATTATTATTATTTTTATCTAAAAACATTTTGGGGCGTGGGCCCTCACATTGGCCCAAGGGGCGATATGAGTGTGAAGCGCCTTTAACTGCGAACAGCAGCTGGCAGAGCTTATGGCGCGGCAGCGCCCGGTGAGGCCTGGGCGGTGCTGCGTGGCGGGCGCCACCGAAGGAGGACGCCGGGGCCGTGGAGGGGTGCGGCCGGACCGAGTGGCGACTGGCGTTGGCCAAGGCGGCCACGGGCAGGATTTAGGGAGCGCTTAGCAGCGTCGACCAGTGGGAGAGGTCAGGCGGTGCGGTGTGGTCATGACGAGAGCATCTTGTGCGTAGCAGGAGCGAGGCGGCGGGCGGTGAGCCGCAACGGTAGAGCGGCAGGGAAGGGGCGCCTGCAGTTGGGGGTTGGTAGCGCTGGGCGCGAGCAAAGCGACAACGGAGGCGCGGGTCGGCGGGCGAGGTGAGTGTGGTGGCGCGAGGAGCGGACGGGCGGGAGCCTTGGTCCAGGCGTGACTGCAGGGGAAGGAGGCTGTGACCGGTGGGTGAGCAGCAAATGAGGAGGGCAAGGCCAGCGCAGCAGGCTGGGGGGCACGGCGTGGCTTGCTGCGGTGGTGCACGTCTTGGCGGAGGAGGGAGAAGGAGGAGGAGGGGCTCACAAAGGGCCGTAGGGGTTTTGGGCAGCAGGGCCCGAGGTGGAGGTCGGGACGCTATGGCTGCAGAGGGGCAGTCCGGTGAGGAGGAGGCTCGGCGATGTCGTCAGGCGGGCGAGGGCGAGGTGGCGTCTGACGGCGCTTGCCTGAAGGCTGCGTCAGGTTCAGCCCCTCCCGATCCTGATCTGGATCGGGGCGAGGAGAGGGAGAGGCCGAACGTGGGGGGGGGAGTGGGGTGGTGGCTGCGGTAGGGGTACGGAAGTGGGGAAGATGGGGAGTGGGAGTGGCTGGGTTGGGCCTGGCTTCTGGTGGGCGGTTGGCCCGATGGGGGTTTTTTGTTTTTGTTTTGTTGTCTGTTTTTATTTTTCTTATATTTTATTTATTTTTCTTTTCTGTTTTATTTAATTTAGGGCATTTAAGTATTTTAAAGAATTGTGTCTTCTACAACATAATTACCTATGCCATTTTTGGCATTGCCCGAACATTTTTGTTTCAACTTTTGAAAACTTTCGTTGTTTGCCATATTTTTAATTGATTTTTGAATCGGTTTGAACTAACGAAAGATTAGCAACAGTAATCGCAGATGACATGGCATCATTAGGAGAGTTTTATCGCACCTAATTATCCGGCGTTACAAATCTCCTCCACTACAAGAAATCTCGTCCCGATATTTAGGAGGTAGAAGGAAACAACGGGGTATTCATCACGCAGCGATCCTCGCGTTCCCAAGTGGCTTCATTTTTAGGAATGGTGCGACCACTTTGGACTTTGAGGAACTTGATCGCCTTTCCCGACGCAGCGGCATTCAGCTTGGTCGAGAATGCGAACCGAATGCTCTTTATAGGAGAGGTCCTGTTGCAATTCGAGCACTTCATGATCCACTGCTCGGATTGGGTCCTTGAAGCAACGGCGGAGCTGTGACACATGGAACACATCGTGGACCTGAGAAAGGTTCGACGGAAGCTCCAGTTGGTATGCCACTTTTCCACGCCTTTACAGAATAGTGAATGGGCCAATATAGCGAGGAGCTAGCTTGCCCTTGATCCCGAAGCGGTGAGCACCCTTCATTGGTGTAACTCGAAGATAGGCCTTTTCGCCAGGTTAATAGACCATGTCTTTATGATGACGGTCATACTCACTCTTCTGACGCGACTGAGCAGTCTTGAGATCCTCGTGAATAATGCGGAGTTGTTCTTCGGCATGTTGGATAATATCCGGACCAAAGAGTGGACGTTCCCCGCTTCACGACCCGATTCAGAGGGGTTCGCACTTTTCGTCCATATAACACTTTGAAGGGGCCATCTTGAGACTAGCTTGATAGCTATTATTATAAGAGAACTCAAACATACGGGAGATATTCCTCCCATTTCTTGTGAAGGAATAACACAAGCTCGAAGCATGTCTTCGAGAACTTGGTTGACACGCCCAACTTGCCCTTGCGACTAAGGATGAAACGCAGTACTGAATGACAGATGAGTTCCCATAGCTTCTTGGAAACTTGCCCAGAATCTTGAAGTGAATAAGCTGCCACGGTCCGAACTGATAACCAGTGGAATACCGTGAAGTGAAACAATTCTGGACATGTAGAGAGTTGCAAGCTAACTAGCAGTGATCGTTTCTTTGACCGCCAGAAAATGTGCAACTTTAGAAAGCCGGTCAATGACGACAAGAATAGCATCATTACCTTTCTGCGATTTGGGAAATCCAAAGGATTTAAGTCCATCTCGACATGGTCCCATTTCCATTCGTGAATAGAGATAGGTTGCAGGCCTTTGATGTTCTGCTTTGATACGACGGCAAGCGTCACACTCAGCAACATAACGAGCAATGTCTTGCTTCATATTAGACCACCAGAATCTCTGACGGATGTATTTGTACATCTTTGTACTACCAGGATGGATACATAGAGGCGTATCATGAGCTTCTTTCATAACTTCCTAGGTCATATCCAGGTTTTTCTCTGCACATGGCACCACTAGGCAGCCCTTGAAGTACAAATTGCCATCACAAAGAATAGTGAAGAATGAGGGCTTTCCTTAGCGAGGTAGCGCTTAATCTTGTGGGCTTCAGTCGTATCCTCGTATTCTCTTGATGGAGTCCAAGAGATCTGGTTCGACACCTGTGGTATTGAGGGAACCACTGGGTAACAACATGGAGGTTCATCTTATGAAACTCCTTAGGAGGGGAGCGAGTGCACCGGAGGAACAATATGGAGGTTCAAATTTTCTGAATTCTTCAACAAGCGAGGGCTGAACTTTGCGAACCTGGAGGTGGTTGCAGTAAGACTTGTCGCTCAAGGCATCAGCCATTACATTAGCCTTTCCTGGGGTATAGGAAATACCCAAGTCAAAGTCTGCAACAATTTCCATCCATCTCTGCTGACGGAGGTTCAGGTCTGGCTGAGTAAACAGATAATTCAGACTTTGGTGGTCGGTGAAGATCTCGCAACGATTACCGAGAAGATAATGTCACCACTGCTTCAGTGCATGGATGACAGCAGCAAGCTCGAGGTCGTGAACTGGGTAGTTCTCTTCATGAGGGCGCAATTGCCGAGAGGCATAAGCAATCACTTTGCGGTCTTGCATTAGGACACAGCCTAATCCTTGACGAGAAGTGTCGCAGTAAATGACGTAGTCCTTAGTATCAGGTGGAGCTAGCACTGGGGCAGAAGTCAACTTGTCTTTGAGTGCCTGGAAACTTTCCTGACATTTGTCTGTCCATTGGAACTTGACGCCTCTTTATGCAATGGTGTTAGTCGAGGTTCGGCGGTCTTGGAGAAGTTCTCGACGAATCAACGGCAATAGCTGGCGAGACCGAGAAAACTTCTGACTTGCTTAATGTTCTTCGGAGGAGTCCAATCAAGAATAGCCTGGACTCGTTCAGGGTTGACGGAAATACCATCCTTAGAGATGACATGCCCAAGATAGGTTACTTCGGGTAGCCAGAATTCACATTTGGAGAACTTGGCATATAGTTGATGCTCTCGTAGCTTTTCCAGCACAAGACGAAGATGTTCAGCATGTTCTTCTTCGTTCTTGGAAAATACCAGGATATCATCCAGATAAACCACGACGAACTTGTCGAGGTAATCCATGAATATATAGTTCATCAGACGAGAGAAGGTGGCTGGAGCATTGGTTTTCAATGACATGACAAAGGTACTCGTATGAACCATATCGAGTCACGTAAGGCGGTCTTTGGGATATCCTCTTCACTTAACACGGATCTGGTGGTAACCCAATCTCAAGTCGAGTTTAG
Organism: Aegilops bicornis; assembly: GCA_021605145.1. Lineage (NCBI taxonomy): Eukaryota > Viridiplantae > Streptophyta > Magnoliopsida > Poales > Poaceae > Aegilops > Aegilops bicornis. Next base: position 320,492,415 of record CM038675.1, read on the forward strand.
AGAACACTGATGAACCAGCTAGTTGATCATACAGATCATTGATCCGAGGAAGAGGATACTTATTCTGAATGGTAGCTTGGTTTATAGGACGGTAGTCTTGGACTAATCGGTTTGCCCCATCCTTCTTCTTGACAAAGAGAGAAGGTGCTCCCCAAGGAGAGCAACTTGGGCGAATGAAACCACTTCGAAGAGATTTGTCGATTCCTCCTTAAGCTCAAGGAGTTCATGCTGCGGCATATTGTAGGGCCGCTTGGCTATAGGAGTGGTGCCTGGTTTCAAGTCGATGATGAATTCGACAGCTCTAGCAGGAGGAATCCCTAGAAGTTCTTCAGGAAAGACGTCGAGGAATTCACGCACGACGGGAATGTTTTCAATGCCCTCGAGTGGTGCAGCGTTCAATGCATTCAATGCATAGAGCCTTGCTCGGGCATTCTAAACCGCATTTAGCATTGTAGCTTATTATTTCATCGGAAGGGTGTGGCGATGGATTTGTCTTAGTGGCGCAAACTATAGAAGCAGCAGTGCGCTTTTAACCACTTCATTCCTAGAATCAGATCAATGCTATAGGACTTCAGTACGATGGGAGAGACAAGGAATTCCAGTCCTTTGATTTCAACGGGGATGTCGTTGCAAATCATGGAGGTCCCACATTGGCCCGCAAGGGTGTGCACTAATAGCGAAGCGTTCATGTCCTCACATTTAATGTCGTGCAAGCATGCAAAATCTTCTGACATGAATGAATGTGATGCACCTGTTGTCGTGGTTCTAAGTCTGACAGTATAATGGGGGGTAGGAATGGAGAGGCAAGTTCCTAGCTATGGAGCAGTTGTATACGCAAAGGGTTTACGAGTTCAGGCCCTTCCCGGAGGAAGTAACAGCCCTACGTCTCGGAGCCCGGAGGCGGTCGACTGGATTATATGCGTATGTGTTATTGTGGGTGCGAACCCTTCTACCTGTGGAGGGGGTGGCTTATATAGAGTGCGCCAGGACCCCAGCCAGCCCACGTAGCGGAGGGTTTTAAGGTACATTAAGGCTAGGCGTTACCAATAACGCCTTACATAAAGTATCATTATGACCATAAAGACTATTTAACTACAGACCGTTTGGACACCGAGTGGCTCTTGGACTCCTGGTGGTCGAGTGGGTCTTCATGGTCGAGTGTCTTTGAATCGTCGAGTGGAAACCTACCAGTCGACCGGAAGGCCGCTTTCTTGCAGTGTCCTTGGGAAGGTACCTTTGGGCAGGTCTATGACCCTACCCTAGGTACATGACTTCATCATTAGCCCCCGAATGGATCGAGGTTTGAGTGAGGAAGGAGTTGATAATCTTACCGACCTGTTCTTCGTGTTGCGAGTGTGTCTTACTCTGGATCAACGACCTTTTAGTGATGGCGTCAACTTCTCTTTCAGTCGCCTTGATCCATTCTTCACATTTGTCGAGTGAACTTTGTGAACTTGAGGATTTCGGCTGACGGATCGGAGGAAATCTGATGTCCGACAGGTTGCTCCGCGGTTAGCGGATTTCAAGGATCTGAATTTTGGGAAGCGTGCATGACCGGAGAAAACTGCGGCACTTTCGGATGGGATAAGACGATGACGCCTCGATTTTCGTGCCGCCTTTTCATGACGCGCCGCGTCGCAGCGCTTTATAAGGGATTTGACGGGATTGCCTGGGCCTACCCGTCAGCCACTCGGAAGCAGCCCCATATAAAGCATCGGACGGGGTATTTTGAACAGTGCGATCTCAATCTTCCCCTCCCTCCGCCTCCAAATCTTCCCCGCCACAGACTTAGCTCGCTTTCAAGGTCAAGAGTTTCGATCTGCTCAGCGGGGCGACCATGGTGAAGGAGAAGACCGCAGCCTTGGAGGCGGGTGAAGAAGGCGGCGAAGGCGAAGGGGAGAGCGCCGGTAAGGGCGGATCTTCTTCAGCGGTCCAACTGCCGCAAGGTTGGGTCCAAGGAGATTGGATCCGCTTCGACCATCACCGAGAAGGACCTCAACAATCTGGCCAACGAGGGACTGATCCTCCATGGAGTCGGCGAGGCTTAGGGATCGGAGTGGCGGCCATGGCCGGAAGAGGGTGAGTCGTCCTCCTAGCCACTCCACGTAGATCGGGATTTTCTCCGCCGAATCCTTTCTTCCGGGTTACTGAACTTTTTGGGCGCAACTCCATCATTTCACTCCCAACTCCATTGTCTATCTTGCCGCTTTTGTGTCGTTATGCGAAAACTTCTTGGGCTGTCGGCCGCACTGGGGCCTCTTCAAGCATATATTCACTTGCCGCTCTCAGACGGTGAAGAAAACGAACCCGAATGACGAGAGAACCCAAGTAATCCAGATGTGCAGGGGACTCGGGGTCCAAATGAGGGGGAAGAGCGCTTTTCCGGCTATCACTCTCCCAGACTCGGTTAGAGGGTGGCAGTCGACCGGTTCTCTTGCCAAGACCACCGACACCGGCAAGGCGATCATTTGGACTCCCTCCTTTCTCCATGAGTCGAGTGAACAAACCATCTTCCCTGAAGGTGCTACCAGAGGAGAAGGCTCAAGTAAAATTGTTGATGGAACGCGTAGTCCAGCTCATTCGCGACGGGGTGACTGGCATGGATCTTCTGGAAGCTTTCCTCCGACGGCGTATTCAGCCACTCCAATACCGAGACCATCCGATATGGATGTACTCGCACGGATGATACCACTCGGGTCCATCCAGGAGGAGGTCGATGACGCTATCACCGGAGAAGTGGATGACCGCCATCACAGGAAACAAAGATAACCCTCGCGAGCTAGGAGGATTCCACCACTCGACCGTGCATTTCTACGACGGACAAGGTATAACCACTTATCTCCGGTGTGATTTGGCTGCATTCATTCTGTTTAGATGCCAATTCATCGTTGGCCTTTGCCTTGTTTTGTTGTCTTCTAGGTCACCTTGAGATGTACTCGATGCCCAACGGGCGCAGGAAACTGTCGAAGAAGAAGAAGGAAGCGGAGGTGAAAGCCAGGAGGAATGGGAGTCCAACGGCGAAGAGGATGAGGGGGATGACAGCTCTGATGAAGAGGGGGAGGAGGAGGAAGAGGAGGAAGACGTCGATCCTCCCCACTCAGAAGGAAGGTCCAAGTTGACGCATGATCCGGCGGCCGGGCGCGGTAAAGCTGTTGCGCCCATTGGGCAGTCGACGAAGCGACCTCGGACAACTTCCCCTGCGCCGACTGAGAAACCGCCGAAGCAACCTCGAGCGACGTCGTCAAAGCCGGCGAAGGCCCTGCCCAAGATGCGGATGGTCATTCCCACCATCTCCGGGTAACCAGCAGAATCTTGTATTTCCCTATTCAACGTGAGTGTTCTTTTGGTCGACTTGATGACCGATCACCGTTCTTGAAATCTGCAGGTCTTTGCTACCTCCGAGACCTCAGCCAAGCACGAAGATCAGGAAATGGAAGATGTCGCCACCTCCGACCTTGGTATGATCTCTCGTAGTTTCGCTTTTTAGTCGATTGGATTTCCATGTTTATTTTGAATCTTTCTTGTAGTTCCGCCTCATGTCATTGATCTCCCCGATGATGACGAGGAAGCGCCTGTTGAGGAAGAGGAAGAACAAGAGGGTGCTCTTGGCAAGGCTGCTGCTCTAGTTGTGACGATACCTGAGACGCTGGTTTCCGAGGGAGGCAACCTCACCGGCTTCCGTGTCTTTTCTTTGTCACTGACGAAAGTGCCCGACCCTCTTCGTCGATCGCTAATCCACCATCCCTCTTTGCTATACACCACGTCCCGGAAGACCAAGTGAGTGCTGCTAAGGAGGCTATACGCCAGGCAGGGATCATGATGGAGCAAGTGAAGGCGGTCCGAGAGGCCAGCCAGGTGGCCTATGATGCTATTCAGCCCTCCAGAGCAATGTCCAAGTAAGTCGATCGTTGCTTGCTCATAGGGATATGCTACACCAAACCGCTTGCTCAAGATTTCCATATCTGTACACCCACCGGGTGAGTGTGTGTCCATTGAGTTTTTGTGGGGGCACGCTGAGTGCACCCACCTGGGTGTAGTCCCCGAGACTATGGTGGACTCAGGCGATCGACTATAGTCTTTATACTGTGAACTTCTTCACTTGACCTGGTCGGACCAAGTCGAATGGAACCGTGAAACCGGTGGGGCACGGTGCACCCACCGGGTGTAGTCCCGAGACTATGGTGGATCTGCGTGCGATCGACTATAGTCTAAAGAACTGTTTTTTTATCTGCGGTGACGTGACAATTCGCCATGGTTTTGGAATCGTAACCTTTGTGCCTCTTTTGGTCGACTGGTCGAACCAAATTGGTAAAACCAAGCAATATCGCTGAGTGCACTGGGTGTAGTCCCGAGACTACCGTCAATGTTTTGATTCGATTTGTAGTCTTAGAAATGCTACGATTTTTCCTTAGTCGCCGGAAGTGACCTGTCTCCGATGTCTTTTGTTGATTGACTCTTTGTAGAAATCTTGCGAGCTTGTGGCTTGCTATATCGAGTTAGAGAACAAAATGCAGACCCAGCTCAACCTCGACTTGAAGCTTGCTCGGGAGAATTTGCGTAAAGCGAAGGATGAAGCAAAAGGTATGGTCGGTGAGAACTTTGACGATCGCCTTTGTTTTTCTCGCTCATTCTTCAACTCGTTCTCATTGTTGCTTTGCGATAAACTGGAAGAGACTCAAGAAGAAGGACCTTGACCTTGCAGAGGCACGTATATGCGGCTTTGGAGAAAACAAAGCTCGCTGAAGAGAAACTTGCCTCGGTCGACAAACTTGAAGATGAAAATGCCAAGCTGAAAGCAGCTCTTTGACGCTGCCAACAAGGAAGTTAGTCGATCAAGAACGACAAGATTGCTCTGTCGACAAGGCTGGCCAAGCTGGCGGGGAAGCGAAATGACTCGGAGATTTATCTTGGAGGGCTCGCCAAGAAGATGTTTCTCATGCTTGAAGGTAATCTCTTTACCCGATTGTCTTGCTATCACTGCTCCTCGCATGATTGTTATTTTGAGTCCGAGCTGTGTTTTGAGAATTGCATCAAAACTTCAAGAAGAAACCGGTCCGAGTGGAAACCAGCCTGGACCCCATCAACTCTCCCGTGAAGGACGAAGCTTCTATGAATGTGCTCATTTGGAGTCTCGCGTTGCTAAGCGTGGTGGATTATCTTGCTTTCGTGAAAGTTGCGGTGTCACGGATCGACTCAACCCTCACGCCAGATCGGACGCCTTGAACGACCTTGAATCCTTAATGACTCGACCGAATGAGATTCCAAGTCGAGTGCAAGAATGGAAAAAGTCCTCTGCCAGGTGTGGTGCTGATGTCGCTCTGTCTCTGGTTCGTGTCCACTCGTCCCTGAAGGTTGCCAACACCAGAAAGTACGACTTGCGATCTTTCATGGAGACCTTCATCGCTGCTGCTACCCGTATTGCCGACGGAATCGACCTCGATCAGTTTGTTGCACCTTCCAGTCCTCCACCGGAGGAGTAAAAAACTTCTAAGTCCCACCTTAAATTTGCCTCGGAAAGCCAAGTGGTTTTTGTAACCGACAAACTTTAACAGGCTTAATGCCTGAGCTCTTTTGGATCCGTAGGACGTTTATCCGAACTTGATCTATCCTTGAACATGCTTTATTTGCCTTCGAGAGAATTTTGCTCTTCATTCGAATATATTTCATTGTTGCGATCGACTTGTACTTGATCTATCTTGCGGTAGAGATGGAGCATGATCGCGATCGACCTTGTCGCTCCTGCGGATTGGGATGGACCGCATGACGTTGTACTTATGGCGAAGCTCAAGGAGAAGGTAGCAAATGACCTGCACCTCGTCGTCCGTGCGGATTGGGATGGACCGCACGTTGTACTTGTGGCGAAGCTCCAAAGGAGAAGGTAGCAGTCGACCTGCACCTCGTCGTCCTTGCGGATTGTAGATAAGCCTCTGAGTGGGAGGTGTGCTCTCCACTCGGTAGGATTTTTATCACTTAGGCGAGCACTGGGCTGCAGCTAAGCCCCAGAGTGGGAGGTTTGCTCTCCACTCAGTAGGATTTTTAATACTTAGGCGAGCACTGGGCTGCAGTTAAGCCCCCGAGTGGGAGGTTTGCTCTCCACTCGGTAGGATTTTTAATACTTGGGCGAGCACTGGGCTGCAGCTAAGCCTCCGAGTGGGAGGTTTGCTCTCCACTCGGTAGGATTTCTATTACTTAGGCGAGCACTAAGCTGCAGGTAAGCCTCTGAAAGGGAGGTTTGCTCTCCACTCGGTAGGATTTTTAATACTTAGGCGCAGCACTGGGCTGCAGCTAAGCCCCCGAGTGGGAGGTTTGCTCTCCACTCGGTGGATTTCTATTACTTAGGCGAGCACTAAGGCTGCGGAGTAAGCCATCGGCGGGAGGTTTGCTCTCCACTCGGTAGGATTTTTAATACTTAGGCGAGCACCGGGCTGCAGCTAAGCCCCTGAGTGGGAGGTTTGCTCTCCACTCGGTAGGATTTCTATTACTTAGGCGAGCACTGAGCTGCAGCTAAGCCTCCGAGTGGGAGGCTGGCTCACCACTCGGTAGGATTTTGAATACTTAGGCGAGTACTTGGACTGCAGCTAAGCCTCCGAGTGGGAGGCTGGCTCACCACTCGGTAGGATTTTGAATACTTAGGCGAGTACTTGACTGCAGCTAAGCCTCCGAGGTGGGAGGCTGGCTCACCACTCGATGGGATTTTGATTAATTAGTCGATTACTTGGACTGCAGCTAAGCCTCTGAGTGGGAGGCTGGCTCACCACTCGGTAGGATTTTGATTACTTAGGCGAGTACTTGGACTGCAGCTAAGCCTCCGAGTGGGAGGCTGGCTCACCACTCAGTAGGATTTTACTTAGGCGAAGCGGATTCGCAGCTAAGCCCCCGAGTGGGAGATTGGCTCGCCACTCGGAAAGGATTTTTTTTACAAACTTAGGCGAACCGGATTCGCATCTAAGCCACTGCTTGGAGAAATTATAACAAAAAGTAATAACAATCACTTTGGGAAAATTATAACATTCTTGTCTTAGATAAACAGGACTACAAAAGTACTTTTATTACATCTCAACCGAAAGTGAGTATTTAAGTATAAAAGGGGCGGAGCAGCTCCGCATTCCAAGCTCGAGGCTCGTCGATCCGGGCGATCAACGTTGTAGAGATGATATGCTCCGTTGTGGAGAACTCTTGTGACGATGAAGGGACCTTCCCAAGTGGGAGCAAGCTTGTGTGGTTTCTGTTGATCCACTCGGAGGACCAAATCTCCCTCTTGGAAAGCTCGACTCTTCACATTTCGGCATGGAATCGACGCAAGTCTTGCTGATAAATAGTCGAGCGGATCAGGGCCATCTCCTCTCCTCTTCCAAGAGGTCGATTTGCATCTTGTCGGGCTTGCTCGCTTCTTCTTCAGAGTATAGTTCGACTAAAGGCGCATTGTGAAGCAGGTCACTCGGCGAACTGCTTGACTCCATAGACCAGGAAGAATGGAGTTCTCCCGATCGGCCGTTAGGAGTGGTCCTCAATCCCAGAGAACTGATGGAAGTTCGTCGACCCAAGCACCTGCTGCGTGCTTGAGATCACTTGATCAGCCGTGGTTTCAGCCCTTTGAGAATGAGGCCGTTTGCACGCTCTCGCTTGTCCATTCGTTGAGGATGAGCAAGCTGAAGCATAGTCGACCAGCGTGCCTCGAGGCGCAGAAGGCTTTGAACTTGTCATTATCGAAGTTTGACCCATTGTCGGTGATGATGCTATCGCGGAACTCCATATCTGAATATCAACTCTCCGATGAAACCGATAGCGGTGCATGCATCAAGGTTCTTGATGGCTTGGCTTGATCCACTTGGTGAACTTGTCGATCGCTACTAGCAAATGAGTGAAGCCGCTTCGCCAGCTTCTCGCCGGTCCAATCATGTCTAATCCCCAAACAGCGAAGGGCCGACGAGTGGAATGGTCTTCAAGGCTGAGGCGGGCTTGTGTGACATGTTGGAATAGGCCGACACCCTTCACACTTGTCGACTATTTCTTTTGCCATTTCATTTGCTTTTCGGCCGGTAAGAAATCCCGCTTGGTATGCTTTAGCCACAATGATCCGAGAGGACGCATGATGGCCACAGGTCCCCGAAAGTGGATATCTTCAAGAATTATCTGACCTTCTTCTCGGCGTGATACACTTCGGCCGATTCGATCGGCGCTTTCTCTGTCTGTTGTCTCTTGATCCTTTGTAAAGGCCTTGGATCAACGGACGATCTGTCCGACCTCTTCTTCATTCTCCGGGAGCTCTTTCCTTAGGATATATGCGAGGCAGCCTTTGTCGATCGGGAGTGATGACCACAAATTCCATAATCAGGTCGACCACAGTGGGACCTCAACTTGATCGGATCATTGGCACTCTTTTGCTGCGGGACTTCTTACGTGAAAGGATCCTCCTGACCGATAGTGTATGAATGTGCTCCAAAAATACATTGCTTTGGGAAGGGCTTCCCTCTTGGACCCTATCTTGGCCAAATCATCCTTGAGCTTGATTTTTCGGTCGGGGTATATGATGAAGCTCTAACCCTCGAATTTCTTCTCCACTTTCTCCTTTGCATTAGATGCTTTGTCGCCATTGGGCCCGACATCCCACTCCTTCATCACTTGATTAACAACCAGATCCGAGTCACCGTAGACCATAAGGCGATGGACGCCTTGAGTGAAATGGCCATACATCGCAGCCCATACTGAGAGTGCTTCATATTACCGCCGTTGTTGGAAGAATCAAAGTGAATCTGGAGAACATATTTGAGCTTATCTCCTCGGGAAACCAATACAACCCCCGCACTGTAACCGCTCAAAGCATCTTGGAACCATCAAAAACATAGTCCAAAGGTTCGAGTGAACTTGAGTCGGAAGCTGCTTTATTCGATCCACTTTCGGCGAGGATGTCTGCTATTGCTTGGGACTTGATGGCTTTCTTTGCCTCAAATTTGATATCAAGGAAGGAGTTCAATCGCCCATTTAGCCACTCAACCGATTGCATCTCCGTTATGAAGAATTTCCGACAATGGGGCGTCACCGATTTAATGTAATGGAATGATCAGAGAAATAATGAGCAACCTTCTTTGTGGTCATATAAATCCCATAAACAAGCTTCTGATAGTGAGGATATCTCTGCTTTGATGGGGTCAACACTTGAGAAAGATAATAAACTAGGCGTTGAACTTTGAAGGCTTTTCCTTCTTCTTCCCGCCGACTGTAAAGTCTGATCGACAACTTGTCCAAAGGGCTGCAATGTAAAGCAACAAAGGCTCTTTCTTGATAGGGAGCAAAGAAGCACCGGCTGGAGTGGAGAGCAGAGCTTTTAGCTCTGCAACGCTGCATCGACTTACGGAGTCCACTCGAACTTGTCGACTTCATCGGTCGGTAAAGAGGCAACGCCTTTTCACCGAGGCGAGATGAATCGACTTTAAAGCGGCCAAGCATCCAAACACGGACGCCGTATCGCAGCACCAGGGCGCTTCATTCGAGTATAGTGCCAACCTTTTCGGGTTAGTATCGATTCTCGTTCAAAAGCGAGAAACCGAGTAACTTTCCACCAGGAACTCCAAATGCGCACTTTGATGGGTTAAGCTTGATATCATACCTCTGAGATTGGCAAACGTTTCAGCAAGGTCACCAACAGGTCGGAACCTTTTCGTGACTTGACCACTATATCATCCATGTCGCTTCCACATTCCGACGGATTTGGTGAGAAAACACTTCGAATCATCCTCATGAATGTGGCTCGGCATTCTTGAGACCGAATGGCATGGTGACATAACGAAGCACCCGAATGGAGTGATGAGCGCTGTTTTGATCTCATCGGGTCCATACTGAGCCGGATCCGATGGTACCGGAATAGGCGTCCAAAAAAGACAACCTCTCACACCCCGCAGTTGAGTCGACTATATGGTCAATGCGAGGAAGAGGGAAATGATCTTTCGGGCAGGCCCGATTGATATGCTTGAAATCGATGCACATGCGCAACGACTTGTCCTTCTTGGGGACCATGACGACATTGGCGAGCCACTCGGAGTGGTAGATCTCTCGGATGAACTCTGCCGCTTAGAGCCGAGCCACCTCTTCACCAATGGCCTTTCTCTTATGGACGGCGCATGCCGTCGAAGATATTCTTTAACGGTTTAACTTTTGGGTCGACTTCGTAGGTGGTGCTCAGCCAGCCCCACAGGAACACCGGCATGTCGCCAGAGCTTCCATGCAAAGATGTCCCAGTTCTCACGGAGGAACCGGATGAGCGCTTCTTCCTATTTTGAGTCGATGTTGTTGAGATGTTGGTCGAGCAGCATTGGGATCGATCGGGTGAATGTGAACCTGTTTTGTCTCTTCGGACAACTGGAATGTCGACTACGCAGCGGGCTTCTTAGCTCGCAACAAATCACTTGGATCTGCGGTTTTACGATACTCTTGTAGCTCTACCATCGCTAACCGAAAGCCTCGGCGATCTTAGAGCCCTTACGAAGCACTCTTCCGCCTTCTTCCGATTGCCCATAACGGTGATCACGCCCTTGGGACGAGCATCTTCGCTTTAAGATACACGTAACATGGTCGGGCCATGAAAGCGATGCATATCTTGGCCTTCCGAATAAGCGTGATAAGCGCTCTGAAATCCACGACCTCAAAGGTCAACTTTTCTTTCGAAATGCTTGAATCACCAAAAACTACATCAAGAGCAATTTGGCCGAGTGACTCAGCCTTCTTTCGAGAATGACTCCATGGAAGCTCATGCTCTTGGCGCTGAAGTCACGGACATCGGAATGCCCATCCTTTCAACGTCTCTGCATACAATATGTTCAAGCCACTACCACCATCCATCGAACTTTGGTCGGTCGAGTGCCTTCGACGGCAGTGAGTCGGCTCCATCAACTTGCCTCCCGGGGTGGCAATGTGTGTCGGGTGATCGGACTGGTCGAATGTGATGGGGTTTGGGACCATTTCAGATAGGCTGGGTGTCATGGAGCGTACTCATGTTCACTTCCGATTGATAACCTTCAATCGACATTTTCTTTCGACGTCAGAAAAAATCATCAGGGTGGAATAGACCTGGGGATATCCAACATCGCTGTCAACTTTGTCCTCAACTTAGTCCGTCTCATTATCCTTATCATTGGGCTGTTTCCTTGGAGCTATTTGAATCAAGAGTCGAAACCTTTGTCGAGTGGTGTGTTTTGGGTAAATGAGTTTACCCTCTTCATCTTTCTTCGTGTGAATGTGACATGGCAAATCCAACACGTCATTTCCATCCTGATCTTTAACCTTCTTGGGGTTCCAAGGACCCTTGGGTTTCCCCTTGAAATTTCACAGGGTCACTGACCAAGGCCTCTCCGGGAGCGGTTGGCTCGGCTTTATGCTTCGCTTCCATCGGAATTTCCTCCACGCCTCATTAGCGGCCGATTTGTATTTACCACTCGGAGCCGATCCTCTTCTTCACCATTTGCATACTTGGTGGCAATCTCCATCATCCGACTCAGGGTCATATCTCGGTTCGACCGAATTTCAAACTCAACTCTCGTTCTTGACAGCTTCTTTGAAGGCACAGTGCTGGTGATCGATACATTCTCAAGCTGTGGTGGTGCAAAGTGATCCACCTCTGGATATAATCTCTCAAAGTTTCACCCGACTTACGTACACACGGCGCAACTCCGTCAACCTGCTGGTCATTTGCAAGTCCTTCAAATGTCTGACAAACACTCGGGCAAGATCTTCCCAAGTGTAAATCTTCTTTGGGTGCTAATCGAGTTCAACCACGCTCTGGTTGAGCCCTCCAACATAAGAGGCAAATGCTTCATGGCTACCTCATCGTTGCCGCCCGCTGATCTGAACAGCCACTCGGTAATCTTCAAGCCAAGTGTCGGGCTTGGATTCACCATGAACTTATCGACTCGATCGCCAACTTTGAAGTTGGGAGGAATCACCGCTGGCTCGATGGCTCTGCTGAAACACTCGCCACGAGATATGAACTCGCTGCTTGGAGGGAACATCTACTGTCATGGCCGTCTCGGTGAGCTCTGTTCTGTCGACCAAACCTTGAACAATGATAGATCTCGCGTCAAAGCACGGTTCCCTAGGGTCATTGGAACTCTTCGCCCAACAACTTGTCTTTGGCGTCTGTCGTCCTGGGCCGAGGAGCGTATGATCCACCCCTTGGGGAGGAGTGGGCACTTTCGGCGTCGATCATTGCGATCGAATCGGGTGCTCATATTGCTCGCGGCTCTTGTCTTGATCATCACGCTGGCCTCCACGTTCCTCACGCCTCGGGGCGATCTCGGACTATGGGCCATTTGGACTAAATTCGCATGACGGATCGGTACGTGAATCCTGTTCCGCATCGAGATACGACTGAGTTTTGGTCTCCTGCTGCCCGGAGCAGATCTACGATTTGTAGCAAACCTCTACCCGCCTCGATGGGAAGGCTGAATTGACTTCTGCTATACGGGGCATGTTGCTAAATCTGGATCGGAGTTCGATATACCTGAGTTGGTGGTGGAAGAGGCGGCGTCATTTGGATTCTGGAACCCTTGGTTGCGTGGCGCTCGTCAGTACCCGCTGAAGGTTCTCGGTCGAGTGCGGCCAGCCAGGTTATTAGCGCATCTTCCAAGGCACGAGCCTCGGGGTTTCTCCAACAATAGGAGTGTGAAAGCGCATCCATGTTCCGGACGGGCGAAGCTCCTCCCTCTGAAGCGAAGTGAGGGCTCGGGCAGGTACTCTTCGTGGGCTTGCTCCGGATCGGCTCCACCGTCACCTCCGTTGAAATGCAGGTGAACACTGGGGGCTGCGTGGTCCATCGACCATCGAGAACCTCTGCCGCCGGGTCCTTTGCTGCTATCGCCGGAGACGCATCTCTGAACCCGATCGAGCGAGCCGTAGAGAGATTCGTTGGGCTCGATCGCCCTTGAGTTGGGGGTGGCCGTGGCGGGCCCACCTCATGCCTCACCCACGCTGAAGCCTCGACCGACCCGGAACGCTTGCTCGGCGGGAAATCGGAGGCAAGGACGATGACAGAGTCGACCCTCTATCCGGGTCGACGGTTGCTATGAGGAGAGGGCGCCAGCGGACACATCGCCACAGTAGTCGTCGCCCCGCAGACGGGGAGCGCGTCCCACGTCTAGTGGAGCCTCCTAAAGCCAAGCGGAGTCGTCGGCAGCCGAGCGTGGCGCACTGAGGCGGATCTCGCGGCCCTCGACGAGAACTCCACGAAACCATGATGTAGGAGATCGAAAGAATCCCAACTTCTCCAACAAATCGCTAGAACACCGCCCCACGGTGGGCGCCAAGCTGTCGTGGTTCTAAGTGCGGCGATAGAATGGGGGGTAGGAATGGAGAGGCAAGTTCCTAGCTATGGAAGCAGTTGTATACGCAAAGGTTTACGAGTTCGGGCCCTTCTCGGAGGAAGTAACAGCCCTCGTCTGAGCCCGAGGCGGTCATTTGGATTATATCGTATGTGTTATAGTGCGAACCCTTCTACTGTCTTGAGGGTGGCTTATATAGAGTGCGCCAGGCCCCACCCAGCCCACGTGGCGGAGGGTTTTAAGATGCGTTAAGGCTAGGCGTTGCAAGCGCCTTACATAAAGTATCATTATGACCATAAAGACTATTTAACTTCTGAGACCGTTTGGACACCGAGTGGCTCTTGGACTCCCGGTGGTCGAGTGGGTCTTCATGGTCGAGTGTCTTTGAATCTGTCGAGTGGAAACCTACCAGGTCGACTGGAAGGCCGCTTCTTTTGCGAGTGTCCTTGGGGAGGGTACCTTTGGGCAGGTATATGACCCTACCCTAGGTACATGACTTCATCACCTGTATCAAATAAAACGGATGCTCGTACTGAATTTACGAGGAGTGTACCCATCACAGTAGCAGGCTGGTCTTGAGCTTCATTCAGATCAACGTGGTTGGCATGAACACGGCCATAAGGCTTGGCACTATTGTTGCGGGGCTGGTTGCTTCCATGGCGATTCTTTGGAAGGGCGATTGATTACAGTTACAGTTGCATTCTCTAGCACGGTGTCTGGTTGACCACACACAAGCACAAACCATTATTGGGAGCGGGAGCAGGAGCTCGGGGTGGTGGTGCTGGAAGCCTTGGCTCCCTAGATCGTGGAAGAGGCAGACAAGGTGCAGCATAGGTCTGCCTTGGGACAGGTGCAGTTGGCTGGTACATGCTGTTGGGAATCCATATCTTATGCTTCTGAGGTGGGCCCGAAAGATGAGCCCGTGTCACGATTGCGCCTGTGAAAGCTCCGGTATTCCCGCACACCGGTTTCGAGCATTAATGGCCTTGTTCACCAAGGTGGCGAAATCGATAAAGTCATGCACTAGAAGTGCGAGCTTGATGTCGACTTGAAGGCCGTCACGGAACCTGCTTTGTCTGCGGCATCGGTTGCAATGTCCTCTTCAAAGATAGCGACACAAGTCCGTAAACTCCCGCCGATAAGCTTCAACAGTTTTGTTGCCTTGGGTGAGGTTGCGGAACTCACGCTTCTTCACGGTCCATGACTCCACGAGGAATGAAGCGGGCACGGAAAGCGACTTGGAAGTCTGGCGGTGATGATTGTTCCGGTGGCGAGAATGCGCTGTGGCTGTCCCACCGTTGAGCTGCGGGTCCCTTCAGGAAGAAGGAAGCAAAGGTGACATAGCTGGCAGGGGCTACATCAGCAAACTCCATTTCATAGGTGATGTCATGGGGCCAGTCATCAGCATCCAGAGGCTGAGTTGAGCTGCGGTACACAGTTGGGTTGAGGCACATGAAATCCTGCAGAGTCACTTGGGCTGGTTGTTGGTTCATATTGGGGCGAGGGAACTGAGCCATCATATTCTCCATGAACTGGCGATTCATCTCAAGCTGTTGGATCATACCAGCCATGTACTCAGGCGGTGGTGGGGCGTTGCCACCACGACCACGACCACCTGGTCTAACCATCCTGCTAATATATAACAGGAGTAGTTCATCATTGAGAAATTTGCAAGGACAAGAATCATTCATGATGAAACATGCATAATGAAAGGAGCATAATAGATACTACATAGTAGTCGGCATATCTTACAAAAGGGATCATGCATAGAGTTTGGTACACAAAGTTCAGTACATAGACTAAAGACATCATAGGCGGCACGCAGGCTCGCGGCGAATGCATCTAACACTACTAAGCAAGACTACATCAGTCCCAAGAGGTACTGTGGAGGTAGGTGTAACTGAAGCTGGTAGTGTCGCGCCGGAACTCCACGTCGGCAACTGGGGTCCGGCGGATACTCTGCAGAACCCGACGCTCAAGTGGTAGAAGAGGGCCAAGTCTTGGAGAGTAGCCTCCCACATCTCGGCCACCGACACCGAGGGCATCACCAGTCTGGCTGGGTAGATCGCAGAATGGGGCAGCTCTCTAGATCGGACAAAGGGTTGCAACAGCGTCAGAGCACGGTAAAGGTGCTGACGGGTGGTGTACAACTCGTGGCGAAGAGCTCGGTTAGCTCGATCCAGCCCATCAACATGTCGAACCAGGTTCTGATGGTAGAAGGGCTCATGGGTGACAAAGTGGAGTAGGCAGCGGTGTAGTATCCTCCGCACCAACATCGGATCACGATAGCAATGTGCTGAAAGGGGAGGCGTCCAACTCGATACTCTCCACGAAGGCGTGTCGAGCAGCATAAGCAGCATCGTGAACTGCCATATCGATGGTCACTCCAACACCATGAGCGGTGTGCAGCAAGATGGTGGAGTCATACTCCGAGAGAGTAGAGGTGGACGATGGCACGACATCTGCTCTGGTTAAAGTCCTGGTACTCCTCGTGAGCGGTGTACTCGGGGTGCCAGCGATAACCCGGATAGATCATCATCTCGGCTAGCACAAGGTGATCCCGAGGCACCAATGGTCGTGGGTGGCGCACGACCTGCCTCGTGGGTTCCATCTGAAAACAAAGATGTTTCAAAGGAGTCAAATGACAGTGTGGAAATTGTTCAAAATACTATTCTAAGGAATAACTATGGCTTATCCAACTTTGGGGTGAATGTGGTCACGGGATCCTAGTGTTAAAGTTAGTAAATTTGTTTAACCCGAGTAGAAGAGAGTTCAGAGTCCCAGAGTAAAGGTCGAGGAGTAAAAGATCCTAGTACCACCCAATGGCGACGTGGGCCCGTAAGACACACAACCATGTTAGTAAAAGTTTTTGCAATGTCTAGACTCGACTTGACCAAGGAGTGTGGAGCAGGGGATTCCTACTGAGCGATCGGCTCACGATACCAACTTGTGGCGCCCCGATTCAATCATATACTAATCATGCACACAAACGTGTACGGTCAAGATTAGGGACTCACGGGAAGATATCACAACACAACTCTAAAACATAAATAAGTCATACAAGCATCATAATACAGCCAGGGGCCTCGAGGGCTCGAATACAAGTGCTCGATCATGACGAGTCAATGGAAGCAACAATATCTGATCTGACATAATTTAAACAAGTTTGCCTTAAAAAGGCTAGCACAAACTGGGATACAGATCGAAAGAGGTGCAGGCCTCCTACCTAGGATCCTCCTAACTACTCCTGGTCGTCGTCAGCGGGCTGCACGTAGTAGTAGGCACCTCCGGTGTAGTAGGAGTCGTCGTCGACGGTGGCGTCTGGATCCTGGGCTCCAACATCTGGTTGCGACAACCAGGTAGAAGGGAAAGGGGGAAAAGAGGGAGAAAAGCAACCGTGAGTACTCATCCAAAGTACTCGCAAGCAAGGAGCAACACTACATATGCATGGGTATATGTGTAAAGGGCCATATCGGTGGACTGAATTGCAGAATGCCAGAATAAGAGGGGGATAGCTAATCCTGTCGAAGACTACTCTTCTGGCTACCTCCATCTTGCAGCATGTAGAAGAGAGTAGATGGTAAGTTCACCAAGTAGCATCGCATAGCATAATCCTACCTGGCGATCCCCTCCTCCTTCATACTGTTAGAGAGCGATCACCGAGCTGTATCTGGCACTTGGAAGGGTGTGTTTTATTAAGTATCTGGTTCTAGTTTTCATAAGGTCAAGGTACAACTCCAAGTCGTCCTGTTACCGAAGATCACGTCTATTCGAATAGATAAACTTCGCTGCAGGGGTGCACCACATAACCCAACACGCTCGATCCCATTTGGCCGGACACACTTTCACAGGTCATGCTCGGCCTCACGAAGATCAACACGTCGCAGCCCACCTAGGCTGTGAGAGAGGTCAACCATGAGTCTAAATCCTATGGCGCGGTGCAGGCCCATCACCCATTGCACACACCTTGCGTTGCGTCTTGTGCCGCCAGCAGACCTAGCCTAGCGAGCGTTCCGGTCCAATCTACGCGCCACTTTCGATCGCCCGACGTCACGAAGGCTTGGTGATACCACGGCGTCTAGTGCCCATAACTGTTCAGCGTAGTTGATTAGTGCGTATAGGCCGGTGGCGGAACTCGAGATCAAATACCAAGAACTTCGTTAAGCGTGTTGTTTTAAAGTAACCGTGAACGCCGACCGGGGCAGGCCCACCTCTCGCCTAGGTGGTCTCAGCACCTGTCAGCTCGCCACAAAGATCCACTCGCATGGTACTCCACGAGCCGACCCGACTTTAGTCACCACAGGTATCATGTAAAGTATATAAGTATATACCCATGATCACCTCCCAAGTGATCACGGCCCGATAGTATAGCAAGGCACACGGACAAGAATGTAGCGCCACGGATGGAATACTAGCATCCTATACTAAGCATGTAGGATTGCAGGTAAAGGTAACAACAGTAGTAGCAATGACAGGCTATGCAGCAGAGTAGGATTATCGGAAAGCAGTAACATGCTACACTACTCTAATGCAAGCATTATAGAGAAGAATAGGCGATATCTGGTGATCAAGGGGGGCTTGCGATTGCTCTGGCAAGAAGGAGGTCGTCCAACACCGTAGTCGTACTGGGTAGCAGCGGCGTTGGTCTCGGTGTCTAGCGAGAGAAGAGGGGGAAGAAACAATAAATACAATGCAAACAAATGCATGACGATGCATGACATGACAAAGCATGATGCTAGGCGTGCCCAATCGCGGTAGTAGGTGATACTGCGTGAAGGGGAAACATCCGGGAAAGTACTCCCGGTGTTTCACGTTTTCGGACAGATGAACCGGAGGAGGAAAGTTGCGAGTTTGATATGTTAGGTATGTGTGGCGGACGAATGGGCTGTGTATCCGGATTCGACTCGTCGTTCTGAGCAACTTTCATGTAGAAAGTATTTTCATCTGAGCTACGGTTTATTTTATATGATTTTCTAAAGTTTTAAAACATTATCCGAATAGTGTTTCTTGTCGGCGTGATCAGCAGAGGTGTTGACTGGTCAAGCTGACGATGTGGGCCCAAATGGGACCCACCTGTCATACACTATTAGGTTAATTAGGGTTTAGGTTAAACTAATTACTGTTTAATTAAACTAACAGGTTACTTAGACTAATTAAATAGGATTAATTAACTTAATTAATTTAGTTAATTAATTAATTAAATAAATATTTATTTATTTTTATTATTTTTTTATCTAAAAATGTTCTGGGGCGTGGCCCCCCTGTCATTGGCCCAGGGGGCCGATGCGGGTTAGCGGGCAATGGGCGTCGGGCGCAGCCGAGCAGACCGGCATGAGAGGCGATGGCGGCATGAAGCGGCGCCGGGCGAGGCCTGGCCGAGGCGGTGTCGTGGCGGGCGGCCACCGGAGGAGGACGCCGGGCCATGGAGGGTGCGGCGGACTGAAAGCGGCGATCGCCTTGGCCAAGGCGGCCACGGCAGCGAGACGAGGCCGGCGCTAGCAGCCGATTAAACAAATCGGGGCAAGGGTGGCGGTGGCATGGCGAAACATCTTGTGGTAAGTTGTGCAAGTCTGAGGAGCAGGGCGGGCGTGAGCCGTGGCGAAGCAGCAAAGTGGGCGTTGCTGGGCGCGTGGATGAAAGCGGCAACAGGCGCTGGGTCGGGCCGGGCGAGGTGAGTGTGGTGGCGCGAGGCCAGGACAGGCGGGGTGGGCGGTCCAGCGCGACAGGGGAAGGAGGCCGCTTGATGGCCGGGCGTGAGCAGCAGCAGGAGGGAGGGCAAGGCCGGGCGCCCTAAGGGCTTGGGGCGACGGCATGGCTGCTGGCGAAAGTGATGTATCTGGAGTGAGAAGGAGGAGAGGAGGGGCTCACGGTGGCCGTAGGGGTTTTGGCAGCGGGGCGCGAGGTGGAGGTCGGGGACGTTGCGACGGAGAGGGGCAGTCCGGCGAGGAGGAGGCTCCGGCGAGGTCGAGGAGGCGTCGGGCGGCGTCAGGCTCTAGCGCGGCCGTGGGTTCGTTCCCCCTCCCGATCCAGATCTGGATCGGGACGAGGAGGAGAGGGAGAGATCGAACGTGGTCGGGGGGGGGGGGAGGGGGGTGGGGGCGGCGGTAGGGTTATGGGAGTGGGGAATATGGGGAGTGGGAGTGGCCGGTTGGGCGACTCACCCGTCTTATTTGGGCAGTTGGGCCCGATGGGGAGGGATTCTGTTTTGTTTTGTTTTTGTTTTTATTTTCTTATCTCTTATTTATTTTTCTTTTCTGTTTTATTTAATTTAGGGCACTTAAGTATTTTATAGAATTGTGTCTTCTACACTATAATTACCTATGCCATTTTTGGCACTGCCCAATTTTTGTTTCAACTTTTGAAAACTTTCGTTATTTGCCATATTTTTAATTGATTTTTGAATTGGTTTGAACTAACGAAAGATTAGCAACAGTAATCGCAGATGACATGGTGGCATTAGGAGAGTTGTACTGTAGCCTAATTATCCGGGCGCTACAGATTTATATGCCGAAAACCACCAGATACCACTTACTGAATTTTGTGACATATGCATGATCCCATCTGATGGGAGCTTGGCTGAGCCTAGGCCGGCTGAGTTTGAGGATTTCTGTCGCACTTTAACAGTGGGTCATGAGAGGAGAATGTCAGCCATCATTGTCGGTGGCTTACATTTCCCTGTTGTTCGTTACTTTGCACTCTTCATTACCAAATGCTTGCTTGCTAGGGAGAAGGTGGGTGCACTTAGTTCACCAGACCTTGCTATTTTATGTCGTGCAATAGAGGGCGACAACACTTATAGCTTGGGAGCTATTGTGGCTCGTCGCCTCCATCTTAATAAATCTCAAGGGAAAATACATGGTGGGATTTTTGCTACTCGTTTGGCGGCTCACTTCGAGGTTGCGATACACCCCCATGATGTCCCTCTTACCACAGTTTACCTAGACCGTGCAGCCATGGGCGGATACCGGATTATGCCTGCAGACATCCTCGCCTACTGGAATGCTCAGGCTGATGCACAGGCACCTCCGCAGTGGGATGAATTGATACCCGCTCCTCAGGATCCCTACTACCCTCTAGGCTACTGATCGATTACCAACTTAGGCCAAAAGCCTAAGCTTGGGGGAGTACGTGTTTCTCACCCATTATATTCATGTTCGCATGTCATTCTATCTGTCGGTGCTCACACTTTTTCATTGTATCATCCATGCTTAGATTTACTTTCTTGCTTTCTTCTTGTGCGTTTGAAAAACTTTAGAAAAAACCAAAAAAAGTTAGTTGTAGTAATTTATTTTCTATGCATGCTTAGTAGTAGTATTAAAAAGAAAATCCAAAAAGATTTCCTTGTTCTTCTTTTGCTTGTTGGGAGCTTTCCCGTGTAAATAGTTTTTCTCGTTTTTTCTTTTTATTTGCTTGTTCTAGAAAACCAAAAACTCCAAAAATATTTCAGTGTGTTTCTCTGAATTTATTCTCTTTTTATTTGAGTTGTACCCAGGAGAAGACCACGATGAAAATGTTGAGTGGCTCTCATATGAATAATTGTTGAACTAATAAAGAGCACATTTTACCTTGTCTTCTCCTGTTAAATAAAATGTTTCGCAGATTCCAGCTTAGTCCACGGCACTCTTGCACTATTATTATTTTCATATCATTCGGTCGTGCAAGTGAAAGGCAATAATCACGACATTCGATGAACTGGCTATGGCAAAGAGAAACTGGTATGAACTCGACTTGTACTGTTTGTGTAAATATGTTTAACCTAGTATCCAGGCTTGACCCATTATGATTAATCATGTTTGCAATGAAAAATAGAAATTATAGTTTCTCATGCCATGCATAAGTAGCTGGGAGTTGATAATGATTTATCTTGGATATCAACATTGTGTTAAAATGATTGTGATGTAGTATGATGATATGGTATCCTCCTCCGAATGTTCGACTGGCTTGACTTGGTACATGTTCATGCATGTAGTTGAATCAAAACCAACATAGCCTCTATAATGTTTATGTTCATGGTGTTCATATTCTACTCATGCTAGTGTCCAATGTTACTTATGCATAATGCCTGGTCATGATCGTTGTTGCTCTCTAGCTGGCCGCTTCCCAATCTTAATTGCTAGCCTTCGCCTGTACTAAGTGGGAATTCTGCTTGTACATCAAAAACCTTGAACCCAAAGCTATTCCAGATGAGTCGACCATACCTACCTATGTCACGGTATTACCCTCGCCGTCCTAAGTAAATTTGCATGTGCCACCTCTAAAAACTTCTAAAAAATATATCGTTTTTGTGTGCCTGGATCGTTCATGGAACGACAGGAGGTGGTCGATATCTTCTGTGCTAAGCATGTTATCCTCAGGTCGAGTGTGTATTCACTCGCCATCGCACGAGGAAATGGGCGGTATTAGGGATGCATAGTCCCAAATTGCAAATATGAAAAAGATTTCATCTCTTGAATAATCAAACAAAAACTCCGAATGAAGTCAAAACCTTTACTTTCTGCTTGGGGACCGCCACTAGCGTGCTTAGCATGGAAGATGATGATAACTGATGGTTGTGAAGTGAATAAGAAGGGGGCATGTCTCAAAATTATCATTTATCTCTGTTTTAAAAATTGAGCTCTGGCACCTCTGCAAATCACTCCTTCCCTCTGCGAAGGGACTTTCTATTTACTTTTATGTTGTGTCACCACCTTCTAAAACCAAGCACTAGAAACTGAGTAGAGCACATCTGTCATGATTTATGCATTGTGTATAGCTAATGTTGGGTGCATCATGATTGGATCTTTTCTACCATGAATTATAATGTTTAGTCGCTGCTTGAACTTTGGAGGTGCTCTGCATTTATGTTTTGCGGTCTCAAAAAGGGCTAGCAAGATACCACTATTATCATATTATATCATGATTGTTTTGACAACATGTTGCTGTTTGAGATATTTTTATTATTGCTCGGTAGCTAATTATGTTATTGATATGAGTCATTATAATCTTTAAGAGTTATTGTTTACATGGTTGGTTATAATGTTGGCTGAAAACCTGGGTGCCGTTTAAGCTTATTTATGCAAACAAGAGCAAAAGAGTTCGTAAAAGTTTTTCTTTCTCACTTTCAGTTTATCAACTGAATTGCTTGAGGACAAGCAAAGGTTTAAACTTGGGGAGTTGATACATCTCCAACGTATCTACCTTTTCTCACGCTTTTCCTCTTGTTTTGGACTCTAATTTTCATGATTTGAATGAAACTAACCCCGGGCTGACGTTGTTTTCAGCAGAACTACCATGGTGTTATTTTTGTGCAGAAATAAAAGTTCTCGGAATGTAACGAAACTTTGCGAGGATTTTTTATAACAATAATAAGAATTTCTGGAGTCAAGACCCACCAGAGAGGGGCCCCTTGTTGGGCACAACCCACCAGGGCGCGCGCCCCTCTCCTGGCGCGCCCAGGTGGGTTGTACCCACCTGGTGGCCCCGTTGATGACCCCCTGATACTATAAATTCTCATTATTCCAGAAAAAAAGGGAGAAAGAATTATCACAATCCACGAGACGGAGCCGCCGCCAAGCCTTGTTCTTCCTCGGGAGGGCAGATCTGGAGTCCGTTTGGGGCTCCGGAGAGGGGGGTCTTCATTCTTCGTCATCACCAACCCTTCTCCATCACCAATTCCATGATGCTCCCTACCGGAAGTGAGTAATTCCTTCATAGGCTCACTGGTCGGTGAGGAGTTGGATGAGATTCATCATTTAATCGAGTTAGTTTTGTTAGGGCTTGATCCCTAGTATCCACTATGTTCTTAGATTGATGTTGCTATGACTTTGCTATGCTTATTGCTTGTCACTTTGGGCCCGGGTGCAATGAACTCAGATCTGAACCGTTTATGAATTCATCATTATATCCATGTTTTAGATCCGATCTTGCAAGTTATAGTCACCTACTACGCGTTATGATCCGGCAACCCCGGAGTGACAACAACCGGGCCCACTCCCGATGATGATCGTAGTTTGAGGAGTTCATGTATTCACTATGTGTTAATGCTTTGTTCCGGTTCTCTATTAAAAGGAGGCCTTAATATCCCTTAGTTTCCAATATGGACCCCGGTACCAAGGGAGGGTGGGACAAAAGATGTCATGCAAGTTCTTTTAATAAAGCACGTATGACTATTCACGGAATACATGCCTACATTATATCCATGAACTGGAGCTAATGCCGTATCGCCCTAGGTTATAACTGTCACATGATGAATATCATCCAACAAGTCACCGATCCAATGCCTACGAATTTATCCTTATTGATCTTGCTGCGTTACTATTGCTATCATCACTGTTACACTTGCTACAAATTACTGCTATCACTGTTACTGTTACTGTTGCTGCTGTCACTACTATCAAAACTATCAAACTACTTTGCTACTGATCACTTTGCTGCAGATAATTAATCTCCAGGTGTGGAGTCCGTGAGCTATATATATAATAAAGATTAGTGTTGAGTCAAGGGCTTGATTATTTTGCCATGATCTTGAGTAAATAAAAGAAAAGAAGAAAAAGAATAAAAAGAAACAAAGAGTTCATATTGATCTTATCAAGAGTAATGACTTCACATAGGAAGAGTATGATGATTAAAAGTTGTTGGGAGTTGGCAGACATAGCTTTGGTCATCGTTGCAATTAATAGGAAGTAATAAGTAAAGAGGGGTTCACATATAAATATATTATCATTGACATCTTTTATGATTGGGAGCACTCATTAAAATATGACATGCTAAAGAGTTGATGTTGGACAAGCAAGACAACATAATAAGTTGTGTTTTCTTATATCTGAGATAAAGTATGTTGTCATGGATCTTCTAACATGTTGAGCTTGCCTTTCCCCCTCATGCTAGCCAAATTCTCAGCACTAAGTGGAGATACTACTTGTGCTTCCAAATACCCTTAAACCAGTTTTGCCATGAGAGTCCACCATATCTACCTATGGATTGATTAAGATCCTTCAAGTAAGTTGTCATCGGTGCAAAGCAATAAAAATTTCTCTAAATATGTATGATTGATTGGTGTGGGAGAAATAAGCTTTATACGATCTTGTGATGTGGGAGTAATAAAAGCGGCAATTTTGCATAATAAAGGTTCATATCACAAGGGCAATATAAAGTGGCGTTCTTTCGCATTGAGATTTTGTGCATCCAACCATAAAAGCGCATGGCAACCTCTGCTTCCCTCTGCGAAGGGCCTATCTTTTATTATTATCTTCTACCTTATGCAAGAGTCATGGTGATCTCCACCTTGCCTTTTTCATTTTATCCTTTGGCAAGCCCAGCATGTTGGAATAACGTGATATATATATATATATATATATATATATATATATATATATATATATATATATATATATATATATATATATATATATATATATATAATTGGATGTAGGGGCGTAAGTCATTATTGTTGACATTACCCTTGAGGTAAAAGGTTGTGGGGCGAAACTATAAGTCCCTATCTTTCTCTGTGTCCGATTAAAACTCCATAACCACAAGTATTGCGTGAGTGTTAGCAATTATGAAGGACTAGATGAGAGTTGAGTATGTGGACTTGCTATTTAGCTCTGACATAGACTCTTTCCGATGTTATGATAAATTGCAATTGCTTCAATGGTGAGATTATAGTTTGTTGGTTCTCAATAAGGTTTACGATTCATACTTTTGCATTGTGAATAGATCATCACTTGAACATAAGTAATCATATGACAATATCTATATATGTTCTTGCTGCTATGAGAATAATCATGATGCCTTCATGTCCGTATTTTATTTTATCGACGCCTCTACCTCTAAACATGGGGACATATTTATTGTTATCGGCTTTTAAGCTTGAGGACAAGCAAGGTCTAAGCTTGGGGAGTTGAATCGTCCATTTTGCATCATGCTTTTATATCGATATTTATTGCATTATGGGCTGTTATTACACGTTATGTCACAATACTTATGGCTATTCTCTCTTATTTTACAAGGTTTACATAAGGAGGGAGAATGCCGTGACTGAAATTTGAAATTTGGAAAAGGAGGAAATATTAGAGACCTATTACGCAACTCCAAAAGTCACGAAACTCCACGGAATATCTTATAATAAATCTTGAAAAATCCTTGCCAAAGATGAAGGCCGAGGGGCCCACACCACATCACGAGGGTGGGGCGCCCCTAAAGTGCGCCCCCTACCTTGTGGGCCCCACGGTGGCTCTCCGATGCCCATCTTCTTCTATATGAAGTATTTAAGAGAAAAAACAAGAAGCAACCTTCAGGGATGAGACTCACGCCACGAGGCGGAACTCAAGCGGAACCAATCTAGAGCTCCGGCAGGGCTGTTCTGCCGGGGACACTTCCCTCCGGGAGGGGGAAATCATCGTCATCGTCATCACCAATGCTCCTCTCATCGGGAGAGGGAAATCTCCATCAACATCTTCACCAGCACCATCTCATATCATAACCCTAGTTCATCTCTTGTATCCAATTCTTGTCTCCAAGTCCGGGATTGGTGCTAGTAGGTTGCTAGTAGTGTTGATTACTCCTTGTAGTTGATGCTAGTTGGTTTATTTGGTGGAAGATCATATGTTCAGATCCTTTATGCATATTATTACCCCTCTAATTATGAACATGAATATGCTTTGTGAGTAGTTACGTTTGTTCCTGAGGACATGGGAGAAGTCTTGCTATTAGTAGTCATGTGAACTTGGTATTCGTTTGATATTTTGATGAGACTAGCAAAAGGGCCCGTGCGTTGCAATGGGAGCAAATAATACGGCACACTCTTAATTTACAAAAAATGGTGTATAATCTGAGTATTTGTAGCTACGGTCCAAACAAAGATGGTCTTTGCCTACAAAAGCACAAGTTCAAGACTCCACATGTTTTTTATTTAAACATGGCTTGCATGTAAATTGAATCATTACATAAAGAAAGCAGGCAAGTGATCTTCAATTTCGTCTCCAATCCTGATTTTGCTTTGAGATGTTCATCCACTTTGTTGATTAAGATTGCACCCTAGATAGTATTTTTTAAATGATTAACGGCTAAAATTACATCATAATCAAATTCTATATGTTTTCTAATCAAATTCCATATATAACATGTTTAATTTGGAGTTACGGTTTAGAAGATATAAGTATTTAAAAATATAATTAATATTGATATGTACTGCGGGTTTAATGTCAGAAATATTAGGGGGTTTTCTATAAAATAGCATGACGGACTAAGAATACCTATTTATTTTATTAGTAGGTATAGATGTATGTTGTCTAGCCTCTAGTGGTGTTATGTGAACATCGACTACATAACACTTCACCATTATTGGGGCCTAGAGGAAGGCATTGGGAAGTAATAAGTAGATGATGGGTTGCTAGAGTGACAGAAGCTTAAACCCTAGTTTATGCGTTGCTTCGTAAGGGGCTGATTTGGATCCATATGTTTCATGCTATGGTTAGGTTTACCTTAATACTTTTGTTGAAGTTGCGGATGCTTGCAATAGAGGTTAATCATTGGTGGGATGCTTGTTCAAGTAAGAACAACACCCAAGCACCGGTCCACCCACATATCAAATTACCAAAGTACCGAACACGAATCATATGAACGTGACGAAAACTAGCTTGACGATATTCCCATGTGTCCTCGGGAGCGCTTTTCCTATTATAAGAGTTTGTCCAGGCTTGTCCTTTGCTATAAAAAGGATTGGGCCACCTTGCTGCACCTTATTTACTTTTGTTACTTGTTGCTCGTTACAAATTATCTTATCACAAAACTATCTGTTACCACTTATTTGATGCTGCAGAGAATACCTTGCTGAAAACCGCTTATCATTTCCTTCTGCTCCTCGTTGGGTTCGACACTCTTACTTATCGAAAGGAATACGATAGATCCCCTATACTTGTGGGTCATCAATCACCATGATCTTGCGTGTGCGTAGGAAATTTTTTTGAAATTACTACGTTCCCCAACACCTAGCCCAACAACGCGTTGCGCTTATGTATGGCGAGGCCGGGGGCTCTGTCGATTAATACAAAAGTAGGGGCTCTCCTTTTACCCCTCTACTTGTGCATGGGCAGTCGAGCCCTTGCGGCCACACTTAGCAGGGCAAGGGGAGGGAGCAGAAGCACAAGAATACCAGAGCAGCGCTCCAGCCAAAAGCACAAGACAGGCAAGGCAACGCCAAGACCAGAGGCACAAAGAGCAAGAGGCGAGGTGGACTCCCCCGGCGAGACCCTTACCGGGGGGCTCCGCGGCCCCGGCAAGAGCCTTGCCGGGGCAACTTGCCCAACGCCAGCAGAGCGCGCCACCCTTGAAGCCCGAGGTTCCAACACCATCAACCACATTGGAACCAAGGCTCGGGAGGCACCTCCATGGTGGCATGCAGATCTTTGTGAAGATCATAAGAACACGAGATCAGATGAAGGCCAGAAGACAGCGACCCTCGGCAAGATCCTTGCCGAGAAATCCATGAGACCCCGGCAAGACCCTTGCAGGGACGAATCGATGCCACAGCTAGACCCTTGCGGGGCCCGGCGAAAACCCTTGCCGAGAGACACCTGAGGCCACAGCCGGACCCGCGTCTGCCAAGACTCCACCGCCCGTTCCCATCTGACTGCCAGCCCAACCAGCTAGTCGGGCACCTTCGTGGCAACGTGCGGCTTCCAGGCCAACTCAGCAAGCACCTGCGTGGTGGCATGCAGATCTTCGTGAAGACCCTACCACCACGCCATCTCAGCAACTTTGCCGGCCTACGTGGCGCTGCATGCCCGTTGGCACGGGCGGCGTGTCGGAGGCGGCGGAGGCGGCGATGGGCGGGGGACGGGCTTCTTTGCCATCCCCAATAAAGCAGCAGGACACCTAAAGGCGCATTTAATGCGCCTTGTCCCGTAATAATGACAGGCGATAAGCTTGTACACTGTATACCTTTCCACCTCCTGTGTGCCACTGTGGCAACCCCTTTTGTCTATGAAAGGAAGCCCGAGGCGTACTGGAGAGGGATTCGGATCTTTTGGACTAAGCGCGCATCATAGCTAGTTCAAGAACTCAAGAACACTCAAATATACACCAAAGCAAGACTAGGGTATTACGCATCCTCGCGACCCGAACCTGGGTAAACGATCCTTGTGCTGACTACCAGACCCGCTCTTTGCACAACCCCACGCCCGCCAACCATAGAAGGGATCCCAGTGATTCCATAGGTGTCGTTTCCACCGACAGGACATTGGAAAGGTTCTGAGTGATTCGTGTATTTTTGGTCTGCGGAGGATTCTGAGGAATTGGCCGGGGTCAATGGGCCTTCATGGGCCTTAGTGGAAAAAGAGAGCAGCAAGGAAGTGTGGGGTGCGCCCCCCCCTAGGCCCAAACCGAATTGGTTTAGGGCTTTGGGGACCGGCCCCCTCTTTCCTTCTCCCCTTCTCCTCTTTCCTTCCCGTCCTAGTTGGACTAGGAAAGGGGGAATGTCGGTGCCAAAACCGGCGGATCTTGGGTAGGGGGTCCCGAACTGTGCGTCTAGGCGGATGGTAACAGGAGACAAGGGACACGATGTTTTTACCCAGGTTCGGGCCCTCTCGATGGAGGTAAAACCCTACTCCTGCTTGATTGTTCTTGATGATATGAGTATTACAAGAGTTGATCTACCACGAGATCGAAGAGGCTAAACCCTAGAAGCTAGCCTATGGTATGATCGTTGTTCTTGGTCCTACGGACTAAACCCTCCGGTTTATATAGACACCGGAGGGGGCTAGGATTACAGAGAGTCAGTTACATAAGGAAGGAGATCTACATATCCGTATTGCCAAGCTTGCCTTCCACGCCAAGGAGAGTCCCCATCCGGACACGGGACGAAGTCTTCAATCTTGTATCTTCATAGTCCAACAGTCGGCCAAAGGATATAGTCGGCTGTCCGGATACCCCTAATCCGGGACTCCCACGGTGGCCCACGAACCAGGCTTCAATGACGATGAGTCCGGTAGCGCGGATTGTCTTGACATTGCAAGCCGGGTTCCTCCTCAAATACTTCCTAGAAGATTTTGAACACGAGGATCGTGTCCGGCTCTGCAAAACAAGTTCCACATACCACCGTAGAGAGAATAATATTTCGACAAATCTAATCTGTTGACGTATTTCACAATGTGTCATCACACCACAGCTAGGTCACCATTCAAATCATTTTTTACAACCAACCTCAGCGTGTTTCGCGAGGCGGTTTCCTTGGCACGTCATGTCGAAGCAGAGATCGTGTCCCCTAATTGCGGGATTCTCATCAATACGGACGTGGGTAACCCAACGCGCCATCAATTACGGCGCATGGGGGATAAGTTTAGTTTTACGGCTGGTGGGGACGCATAGTTTCGTCCGCCCTTATAAAGGGATAAGGATTCACCTTTTTCTACCCACGCCTTCTTCCTCCTTGCTCATCCATTCTCGCGGACTCGAGCTCCAGCGCCCAAGTCCACATCCTTCTCCTCAACCCTCTCCAATCATGTCGGGAGGCGGGGAGGCAAGTGGATGGTCTCCTCCGTCACGGAGGGACACATCAAAAAGCTGCGCGGGGCCGGATACTTAGCCGCGGATATCGCGCACTGGCTGCTCGCCGCGGGGTAGATCGTCCCTACCCCGGAACCTTATGAAAGGGTGGTCTTCCTCACCCACTTCGTCCGTGGACTGGGGTTTCCCCTCCATCCATTCGTCCGCAGCCTCATGTTCTATTATGGGCTGGATTTCCATGATTTGGCCCCAAATTTCATCGTCAACATCTCGGCGTTTATCATCGTGTGTGAGGCATTCCTTCGCATCAAGCCCCACTTCGGCCTGTGTCTGAAAACTTTTAACGTCAAACCGAAGGTGGTGAGCGGCCAGCAGGCGGAATGCAGAGGCGCCATGGTGGGCAAGATGCCCAACGTCCACATGGCTCGAGGCTCCTATATGGAGACCATAAAGGGGTGGCAATTGGGGTGGTTCTACATCACCGAGCCGCAGCTGACACCAAATGGGCGGCGGCCCCAATTCCGATCCGGAATCCCCACGCAGCTCACTTCACCTGGAAAGAGAAGGGCCTGCCACAGGGGTAATCGGTAGAGCTGACGGACTCAGACCTACATCCAAAATATGATAAACAGGAAGCTCAAGCTCGCCAACATAGTCAGGTCATGCTCATCCGCGGATCCTCCCGATGTCGACAACGGGCATTCAATTTGTGGGAGTTCGACCCGGCCCAGCACTGCAGACTCTGGCGAGCTCTTGACCACGACACACAAAGACATCTGGAAGGTGCTGTTCAAGAGCGCCGAGGTTCCCCCACCCCTCACCGAGGATCGCGGACTCAGCGCGCAGCGCCAAGCCGGCGTGGTAAGCTCATTACTTATAGGGTACTTATTTTCCCCAGTAGAACCATATGCGGGATCTAAGCTCCCATACCTTTGACATGAATGGCTAGAGACGGCCGAACAGATCGACCGCCTGCCCTCTGCTCGAAGACCAATGAGCCTTCGCTTAGCGAAGATGCTGGTTCCGGCACCTTACGTGGTGCCGGAGAAGAAGGCCAAGAAGAAGGCCACGGGGACAAGGAAGGGTCTCCGGCGCCAGGTTATATCGGACTAGTCGTCCAAACACTCCAAAGTGCACTCCTCCCACGAAGACGAGGAGGAGGAAAAAGAAGGTTCTCCCCCTCTAGCCGGGGGAGAAAAGAAAAGGAAGGCCGCCCCTACCGGGGAGGCCGAAGGGTCCAAGAAGGGAAGGACTCTCCCTCCGGACTGCTCCACCACCGCCGCCGACAGCGAAGATGAGTGGTTACCCAGGGCCAAGCCCCTGGCAAAGTCGTAAGTATTCGGATACCAGAGTAAATCATAGCATACTTTTGTCGCACTGCTTCTCCTAACAGCCGAATATGATTATGCAGTCCGTCTCGAGCCCGCATCGACGTGTCCTCGTCGGACGGTTCTTTGGACCCGTCGGCCATGAGTAGCGGTTCGCTTCCGCCGCCTCCACCTCGCCCCACGGACAATGCCGATGTGTTGTCTCAAAGGGCACCAAGTCGAGGGGAGGTAGTCCTGGAGGCGCCTCAAGGCGACCTTCCGGACTCTAGGCGCAAAGGGAGCAAGACTCCCAAGGGCTCCAAGTTCGGCCCTCAGCCGAACACCGCGCCGGAACCTCCAGTGGTTCCGGACTCCGGCAGGCGGCCCCCTGCCAAGAGGGGCAAGCCGCCCGTGCCGGCGACCTCCGTCCATCCGGAGGCACCGGACAACTTGCTGGAAGTGCTTAGCGGCGCTTCCATCGACGAGGAGCACCGCACTATTATGAGTGCGGTGATCAAGAAGGTTCAGTCCGCCAAGAGCGGACTGACTGAAGCCTGTGCCAGCCTTCTAACAGGCTTTGAGGTAAGTATTAAAATATAGGAAAATATTACCGCATAGACAGTAGCCCCTGATGCTCTGTTTGGTGTTCACAAAGAAAAGCCGAATAAAGGATCAAATAATATCTGCAGGAGTCTAATACAAGTATGTCTATATGCGTATACGAGGCTTATTCTTGACCTTTGCCTTGACTTGACCGCCGAGGTCGCCTTGCTGAAGGTAACCTCGAGCGGTCCGAGAAAGAGCTCGTCCTTGCCAAGAGGCAGCTCGAGGAGAACAAAGGTAAGTAATACCTTGTCTATATATATATGAAAAAAAAGATGTGGTTGCAAAATGATAGGATCATCATGAATGTGCCAGGGGCCACGACCGAAGTGGCGGCCCTGAAGCAAGCGCTGTCCGAGGCCGAAAACAAAGCGGCCACGGAGCGCACCGAGCGGGGGAAACAAGAGGCACGGGTGGGCGAGGTGCAGCAAGAGCTCCAGGCTCTCGTGAAGAAGCATGAGACTTTGGAGCTTGAATCGAAGACGCGAGAGTCCGAGCTTGCCGGGGCCCTCGAGACCACCAAGCATGCCAAGGCTGAAGCCCAAAAGGCCCTCCAGGAAATTGAGGCGATGAGGAAGATAGCGGCGGGTAAGGCATTCATTATGCAAAGCAAGCATGTGAAAGTAAATTACTTGTTACTTACCCGAGTCCGGAGCTCTCCAGGAGCATTCGCAGATTTGCCCCGCAGCGTGTCGGATGCCGCAAAGTACTACCAAGCCGAGGAGGGGAGCTCGACGGAGAAGTTGTTCTGGTGTCAGTATACTGGGACCGAACACCCGATACTGTGGAGCGACCAGTCAAGCAACTGGTCGAGCTGCACAAGGCGGCCGAACAGGCCATGAGGGGCCTTATAGTCCGGCTATGGCCTGGCGACTCCCTACCCAACAGCTACTTCGGCCTGGTGAGGCGGCTTGTGGATGCCTGCCCACGACTGGAAGTCATAAAGCGGTCCGTCTGCATCGAGGGTGCACGTCGGGCTTTTGCCCGTGCGAAGGTGCACTGGGCCAAGATGGACGCCGAGAAGCTGGTGAAGGAGGGGCCACCGCAGGGCAAGGAGCATCACCACCCCGAAATGTATTATGAGGGTGTCCTGAAGGGTGCTCGTCTTGTGGCAGACGAGTGTGCGAAGGATGTAATTTTTGAATGAACTTGCTCGTGTGATCCTGTATTATGAAAACTAGTTCATATCGCTTATGCAACGCTTGTTTGAATTTAAAATATTACCTTACAATGCGGCTGTTTATCAAATCCGAGAGATGGCGGTCGTCAAACACGCCCCCATGCCACGAGTCTTTGGGGTGTTCGGGATAAATCTGAGCACTCTTTTTCCCATTGTTGGGTCCTTGAGGGAGGTGCTTTCGGTATAGCGAACAAGGCAATCGGACTATAATGCTTTATCACTCTCACTTAGCCATAGAAGTCTACACTTTTAAATTTTGGCGAAGCCCCTAGTATTCGGAAGGCCGAGTTCGGGGCGCTATACACGCCTAAGCCGGACAAAGCCGACTCCTCCCTCTAAGCGGCATAAGTCTTTAGGGACTCGAGACCTCTCGAACAGCGACCAGCTCTCGCCTTATCATGACAGTCAGTTTTAGCTTTCTCTACTGAGGTGCTTGCCCAGATGAACCGGGGCACAATCGCAGTAGTTCTCCCAGTGCTACCTTAGCCGATATAGCGGAACATAAGGTACCAAAACATGGGAGCCGGGCAAACCCAACTATTGACCCAAGACATGATTTGGAGCTGATGCATATAATGCTATAAGTTCGGGGTGACGCACTGTCGAAAGTGTTCGGACTTCTCGCGCCGTATTATAAGTGCAGCTTAAGCCCCTGGCGTATTGGCCGTACCAGAGTGTACGGGTGCGGAATGTCATGAATGAACATATATATAAAAAAGAATAGAGAATGCGATAATAGACTAGTGCTATGCATTGTTTATTCAAAAAGGTGCGTCGAAGCATAATGATACAAGTAGTGCGATAAGCAAAAAGTAGGACTATTTGACATGTCCCCTCCAAGGGCAAGCTGCGGAATGGTATTTAAAGCAGGTATTTCACTCGTTATCAGAGACCACCTGGGAGTTCCATGGTGCGACGTAGCTTTCTGCTTCCTTGTTGTTGTATCTTGTGTCCGGCAATCGTACTGCCGGACGGGGTTTTCACAGAGTAAAGTCCTGAAAGAGAGAAAAAAATATCAAAGCAGGAAGCCCCTAGCGCGGTTGAGCCGCGTTTTGGGGCGTGTCGTAGTCGTGCCCCCTCCTCCATCTACGCCCATGGTATTTTCAATGCATAATTATGTACGCGAGGCACGGATTTCGCTGTTTGGCTGGGACTGGGGTGGGAGCCGCATTGCTATGCGAGCTCGAAACGTGCCAGGCGGTCTTGTTGCAGATTACTCCGGGCGCGCTTGACGGCGTCCGGGTGTTTGATCGCCGAACTGGTGAATTGCCTTGAGAGGCTGCTTTGTGCTTCTGCTGCGAAGGCCGCAGTGTGCTCCTCCATTCAGAGAGAGCGCTCTGTGTTTCCATTGACTGTGATGACCCCCCGAGGTCCTGGCATCTTGAGCTTGAGGTATGCATAATGCGGTACCGCATTGAATCTTGCAAATGCGGTTCGCCCGAGCAGTGCATGATAGCCACTGCGGAACGGACTATATCGAAGATTAACTCCTCGCTTCGGAAATTATACGGGGATCCGAAGACCACTTCTAGTGTGATTGAGCCTGTGCAATGGGCCTCTACACCTGGTATGGCGCCCTTGAAGGTCGTTTTGTGGGTTTGATCCTTGAGGGTCTATTCCCATTTTAGCATTGTGTCACGATAAAGCAGGTTCAATTGCTGCCACCGTCCATAAGGACTCGGTGAGGTGAAATCCGTCCAATGATTGGGTCTAGGACCGATGCGGCGAATCCGCCATAGACAGATACTAGTGGGGTGGTCCCTGCGATCGAAGGTGATCGGACAGAGGACCATGGGTTGAACTTTAGGGCGGCGGCTCCAACGCATATACGTCCCTTAGTGCACGCTTCCGCTCCCTCTTGGGGATGTGGGTTGCGTATATCATGTTCACCGTCCGCACTTGTGGGGGGAACCTCTTCTGT
The DNA here is from genome assembly GCA_021605145.1 of Aegilops bicornis. Taxonomy (NCBI): domain Eukaryota; kingdom Viridiplantae; phylum Streptophyta; class Magnoliopsida; order Poales; family Poaceae; genus Aegilops; species Aegilops bicornis. The sequence goes on from CM038675.1 coordinate 320,527,221, forward strand.
CCTCCGGTGTTCGGCGGCCAGGGCCCCTCCTCGTCATCGCTATGCAGCCCCTTATCCTTGTTTTCGGCATTTAACTTGTCGGCCTACTTGAACACCCAGCATTCTCTGTTGGTGTGGTTGGCTGGCTTCTTAAGTGCCGATGTATTTGACACTGACGATCGAGTATCTGGTCCAAACCGGACGGGCCCGGAGTGCTTCTTTTGAATGGCTTTTTCACGACCGGGTTTGGAGCCTCTGAATCCGGCATAGACTACCGTATCTTGGCGTTGTCATTTGTTGATGTGGCGCTTGTGTTTGTTGCGACGTGACCTGCCATTGCTATCCTTGGTATCCAAGTACGGGGTTCTTTGATATGTTATTGCTGCGAGCCAGCCAGCTGTCCTCTCCCCGCAAAAGCGGGTCATGAGTGTCATGAGGGGCTGCCATAGATTTGGCTTTTCTGGCCAAGGTGCGGGCGAGCCACTCGTCATGGATGTTATGCTTAAAGTTGCTAGGGCCTCGCATCCGGACGGTCGACGATTTGATTTTTCTTGGTTAGGAACCGTGTCCAGAATTGCACGGCGATTCCTCCGCTGCTGAATTATGTGGCTCAAGTCATCGGCATCGGTGGTGGCACATAAGTGCCACGAAGTTGTCGAGGAATGCGGCTTCCAGATCTTCCCAACAGCCAATGGATTCTGTTGGCAGGCTGTTGAGCCAATGTCGAGCTGGTCCTTTGAGTTTGAGTGGGAGGTATTTGATGGCGTGTAGATCGTCACCGCGGGCCATGTGGATATGCAGGAGGTAGTCCTCGATCCATACCGCAGGATCTGTTGTACCGTCATATGATTCGATATTTACGGGTTTGAAACCCTCCGGGATTTGGTGATCCATTACTTCGTCTGCAAAGCATAGGGGGTGTGCGGCGCCTCTGTATTGGGCTATATCGCGACGCAGCTCAAATGAGTCTTGTCTGCTGCGTTCGGCCCGGCCGGATTTGCTTTTACTGTATCCGGCATAGCGATTATAAATCTCGGCGTAGTGGCGCGCCCCCGTGATCTGTAGATCGATCTTGCGTGTTTTGCTTTGTCCTCCAATACGTCTCGCAGGTCTAGCGTATTTCCCCGTGCCTTGACATTTTTATTTGAGTGGTGTCGGGGTGCAGGCTGCACTTTTGGCTGAAATGCCTCTCTGTCGTGGCCACGAGGTGGCCGATCAGCCACGTCATACGCTGGAGATGTAGGTTTTAATGCTTCCTCCTCTAATCGGGGTAGCAACCTGTGCTTTGGGTAACTCTTGGAGGGGCGTTCGAGTTCATATTCCTCGGCCGCCAGGACTTCAGTCCATCTGTCAGCTAGCAAATCTTGATCAGCTCGAAGCTGCTGTTGCTTTTTCTTAAGGCTATTTGCCGTGGCTATAAGCCGGCGCTTGAAGCGCTCTTGCTCGACGGGATCCTCAGGCACGACAAATTCGTCATCGTCGAGGCTTGCCTCGTCTTCGGAGGGAGGCATGTAATTATCATCCTCCGCCTCTCCATCTGCCGCTCTCTCAGGAGGGCTGGCTTCTCCGTTCTCTGCTCTAAATCTTCTTTGGAGGGATTGTCGTCATCTTCGCACTGTCCGGAGTGTTGTTATCTCTGTGCGGTATCACCGCTTTTGCTTTGGCGAGACTTAAATGGCGCCCGGCTGACGTCGGCGCTTGGGTTGCTTTCTTGGAGGGTCATCCTCCGCTGTCCCGTCGCCATTGCCTTGTTTGGGTGTGTCCACCATATATATATCATATGATGAGGTGGTTGTCCGATTGCCACGTGGGCAGTGGTTCTGTTAAATCTCTGCATCGTCGTCCATACCGTCGATGTCTTGGTCGAAGTCGAGCATGTCGGTCAAATCATCGACAGTGGCTATTAAGTGGTTGGTGTGTGGGTGGCGAATTTCTTCGTCATCCGAATCCCAATTCTGCCGGACATAGTTCGGCCAGGTTTCTCCTGACAAGGAGAGGGACCTTAACGAGTTCAGTATGTCGCCGAAGGGCGAGTGCTGAAAGATATCCGCGGAGGTGAACTCCATGATCGGCGCCCAGTCGGATTCGATAGGCACGGGCGCAGGAGGTACGGAGTCCGTGGCCGAAGAAGAATCCGACAGTTCGGAGTCACGGCTCCCATGAAGGGTAAGGTTGGTATTCGGCTCGATCGCCGCTGAGACTGCGGCTTCCGTGGCGGGGTCTAGCCACCCGTCCATGGATGGCGCAATTGGCTCCGAATTGAGGGTCGGAGCGGTTGCAGGTGTGATCTCTTGAACACTATCCGACGGCAGAGCTAAATCATGCTCATCAAGACTGTGTGGCGCACTCGGCAGGGGCTCGAATCCGTCGAAGATCAAGTCCCCGCGGATGTCGGCCGTGTAGTTTAAGCTTCCAAACCTAGCCTGGTGGCCAGGGGCTGCTCCAGATGGCCAAGCGAGTTGGCCCGTAGTGCGAAGCCGCCGAATACAAAGATCTGTCCGGGGAGAAAAGTCTCACCCGGGACAGCATCGCTATCGATGATCGAAGGAGCCATCAAGCCTAACGGCGACGACACAGAGGAACTCTCAATGAAAGCAGCAAAGTCGGTGTCAAAACCGGCGGATCTCGGGTAGGGGTCCCGAACTGTGCGTCTAGGCGGATGGTAACAGGAGACAAGGGACACAATGTTTTTACCCAGGTTCGGGCCCTCTCGATGGAGGTAAAACCCTACTCCTGCTTGATTGATCTTGATGATATGAGTATTACAAGAGTTGATCTACCACAATATCGAAGAGGCTAAACCCTAGAAGCTAGCCTGTGGTACGATTGTTGTTCTTGGTCCTACGGACTAAACCCTCCGGTCTATATAGACACCGGAGGGGGCTAGGTTTACACAGAGTCTGTTACAAGGAAGGAGATCTACATATCCGTATTGCCAAGCTTGCCTTCCAGGCCAAGGAGAGTCCCATCCGGACACGGGACGAAGTCTTCAATCTTGTATCTTCATAGTCCAACAGTCCGGCCAAAGGAAATAGTCCGGCTATCCGAATACCCCCTAATCCAGGACTCCCACAGGGAAGCTACTCCTAGTAGGAGTAGGATTCCCCCCATGGGGCGCACCCTATGAGGCCACCGGCCCCCTCCCCTTGCTCCTTTATATACGTGTCCAGGGGGCACCCCAAAGACACACAAGTTGACAATTGTCTTAGCCAAGTGCGATGCCCCCCTCCACCATAATCCACCTCGGTCATATCGTCGTAGTGCTTAGGCGAAGCCCTGCGCTGGTAACTTCATTATCACCGTCAACACGCCGTCATGCTGACGAAGCTCTCCCTCGACACTCAGCTGGATCTAGAGTTCGCGGGACGTCACCGAACGGAAAGTGTGCAGATCGCGGAGGTGCCGTACTTTCGGTGCTAGGATCGGTCGAATCGTGAAGACGTACGACTACATGAACCATGTTGTCATAACGCTTCTGCTTTCGTTCTACGAGGGTACGTGGACAACACTCTCCCCTCTCGTTGCTATGCATCACCTAGATGGATCTTGCGTGTGCGTAGGATTTTTTTTGAAATTACTGTGTTCCCCAACAGTGGCATCTGAGCCAGGTCTACGCATAGATGTTATATGCACGAGTAGAACACAAAGAGTTGTCAGCGATAATAGTCATACTGCTTACCAGCTTGCCATACTTTGATTCAGCACTATTGTTGGATGAAGCGGCCCCGACCAACATTACATGAACGCGTTCATGAGACTGGTTCTACCGCCGTGCTTCGCACACAGGTGGCTAGTGGGTGTCTGTTTCTCCAACTTTAGTTGAACCGAGTTTGACTATGCCCGGTCCTTGTTGAAGGTTAAAACAGCACACTTGACGAAAAATCGTTGTAGTTTTTGATGCGTAGGTAAGAACGGTTCTTGCTAAGCCCGTAACAGCCACGTAAAACTTGCAACAACAAAGTATAGGACGTCTAGCTTGTTTTTGCAGGGCTTGCTGTGATGTGATATGGTCAAGACGTGATGATATATAAATTGTTGTATGAGATGATCATGTTTTGTTAAAGTTGTGCCGACAGCTGGCGAGAGCCTTATGGTTGTCTCTTTATTGCATAAGATGCAAGCGCCATATAATTGCTTTACTTTAACGCTATGCGATAGCAATAGTTGCAAAAGAAATAGTTGGCGAGACAACCATGTAACGACACGTTGATAGAGATCAAGATGATGGAGATCATGGTGTCATGTCGGTGACGATGGAGATCATGATGGTACTTTGGAGATGGAGATCAAAAGCACAAGATGACGATGGCCATATCATGTCACATATTTTTATTGCATGTGACGTTTATCTTTTATACATCTTATTTTTCTTAGTTCGGCGGTAGCTTTATAAGATGATCCCTTACTAAAAATTTCAAGGTATAAGTGTTCTCCCTGAGTATGCATCGTTGCAACAGTTCTTCGTGCTGAGACACCATGTGATGATCGGGTGTGATAAGCTCTACGTTCACATACAACGGGTGCAAGCCAGTTTTGCACGTGCAGAATACTTGAGTTAAACCTGACGAGCCTAGCATATGCAGATATGGCCTCGGAACACTGGAGACCGAAAGGTCGAATGTGAATCATATAGTAGATATGATCAGCATAGTGATGTTCACCATTGAAAGCTATTCCATCTCACGTGATGATCGGACATGGTTCGGTTGATATGGATCACGTGATCATTTAGATGACTCGAGGGATGTCTATCTAAGTGGGAGTTCTTAAGTAGTATGATTAATTGAACTTTAATTTATCATGAACTTAGTCCAGATAGTATTTGCATATCTATGGTGTAGATCAATAGCTTGCGATGTAGCTTCCAGTTTATTTTGATATGTTCCTAGAGAAAATTAAGTTGAACAATGATAGTAGCAATAATGCGGACTTTGTCCGTGTTCTGAGGATTATCCTCATTCCTACACAGAAGAATTATGTCCTTGATGCACCGCTAGGTGACAGACCTATTGCAGGAGCAGACGCACACGTTATGAATGTTTGGCAAGCTCGATATGATAACTACTTGATAGTTTAGTGTGCCAGGCTTTACGGCTTAGAACCAGGACTTCAAAAACGTTTTGAAAGCCACGGAGCATATAAGATGTTCCAAGAGCTGAAATTTGTATTTCAGACTCATGCCCGAGTCAAGAGGTATGAGACCTCTGACAAGTACTTTGCCTACAAGATGGAGGAGAATAGCTCAACCAGTGCGCATGTGCTCAGATTGTCTGAGTGCTACAATCGCTTGAATCAAGTGGGAGTTAATCTTCCAGAAAGATAGTGATTGACAGAGTTCTCTAGTCACTATCACCAACTTACTGGAACTTCGTGATGAACTATAATATGCAAGGGATGACGAAAACGATTCCCGAGCTCTTCGCGATGCTGAAATCAGCGAAGGTAGAAATCAAGAAAAGCATCAAGTGTTGATGGTTGACAAGACCACTAGTTTCAAGTAAAAGGGCAAGGGAAAGAAAGGGAACTTCAAGAAGAATGGCAAGCAAGTTGCCACTCCCATGAAGAAGCCCAAAGATAGACCCAAGCCTGAAACTGAGTGCTTCTACTGCAAAGGAAATGGTCACTGGAAGTGGAACTGCCCTAGATACTTGGCGGATAAGAAGGATGGCAAAGTGAACAAAGGTATATTTGATATACATGTTATTGATGTGTACTTTACTAGTGTTTATAGCAACCCCTCAGTATTTGATACTGGTTCAATTGCTAAGAGAAGTAACTCGAAACAGGAGTTGCAAAATAAACAGAGACTAGTTAAGGGCGAGGTGATGATGTGAGTTGGAAGTGATTCCAAGGTTAATAAGATCACCATCGCACACTCCCTTTACCTTCGGGATTAGTGCTGTACCTAAAATAAATGTTATTTGGTGTTTGCGTTGAGCATAAATATGATTGGATCATGTTTATTGCAATACGGTTATTCATTTAAGTCAAAGAATAATTGTTGTTCTATTTACATGAATAAAACCTTCTATGGTCATACACTCAATATAAATGGTTTATTGAATCTCGATCGTAGTGATACACATCTATAATACCTAAATAGCTGATCCCCACTATCATATTTCTCTTGACATGCAGCCTATACACATCAGCAATGCTCCCACATCATCATTTAGTTAGAGGCTTACATGCAGGACCCACCATAATAAAAAATAACCACGTTGTCTTCAGTTACTGCCAGCTGGACCAATGAGAGAGACTGCCCATGGACGTCTTTGCCGATTCCCAATGCATCCTTCACAAACGCAGCGCCTCACCAGTTCCCCTTCGCCTTCATCTTCTCCAATCTCCATCAAATCCCACTACACAATTAACCCGTCCATTCAGTTTGCTCTTACCGATCTCGTATTTCTCTCCGGACCACGTGAGATTTGGCAAGCGATGGCGAGGGCATTCCCCCCTTGCGACGAGATCGGCGGACATCGCCGCCCGGTGTCCGGCTTCCCCAGCATAGGGGGCCCTGCCCCTAGAAGAAGAGATCCGCACGACGGATGCCGCTGCGCCGACATCGACCCTGGTGAGAAGGCTCCCGTGGAGTGGCCATCCCTGCTCGACAATGAGGCCACGAAATCAGGGACGGCATGCTCCTTTCTGCAGGTGCTGCGAGGTATGTGAAGGGTACTATGTATGTACACGAGTCCTATGAGTGCCTCGAGGTGGGTGGATGGATACAAGTATTGTGGTGAAGCGGCGAGTGGATTCTCATCTGTTTTTTGGTGATTGCTGGAGTTGGTTGCGCGGCCAAGGTCAGAGGAGAATGTGGCGGTGCGGTGCGGTGCCCTGCTATCAACTAGAAAACATCCAGGTTTGCTCTGGTGCTTCTTGCGGTCCGACAAATATTCTGATGGTGCTCCTCTTTGTTGTGGTGTCCTGTCGATGTTCTTTCCCCGCTCCAACATGTACACCGGCGATGGAAGAGCAGGCGTGGTGTGGCCAAGCTTGGTTGTGCCAGAGCTTCCCAATTCCCATTGACCTGGTTATTAGCTCGGTGCATATTTTGCAGGGTGCTTTTGTGTGGATGGCTTGGTCGTACATTTGCCGTATGTACTGTATGTGCACGCCTAGGGACAATTCAGGGATGTGATATTATATTACTGTACGCTCATGGTGATGTGGTAATGAAATTGTGCAGTACTTTTCTGAAAGAAAAATATCTATGTTGTTGTTGAGGATGGTGATGCCTCCCTTTATCGGTTTGGTTGCAGGCCGCTGCCTCCCCTGCTTCTCTTAGCTGAACTGCGAGTGATTAACGCTCACATATAAGATGTAGTGTCCTCTGTTTTTTTTAATGCCAAGATGTAGTGTCCTCTGTTATTTTCTTATGGAGAAGACAGTTACAGTGATGACCTAACCAAATTGATGCCACCGCACTACCGGACCTATCAGCATATACATGCATCTTGTGAGCAGTGACGTGAAGCCATCGGAGTTCTCGCTTTGGTCGATGGCGGAGTCCCGGCATGGACTCTGGTAATTCTGCAACTAACCTTGAATATATCTGATCAATATATTATAGTTTATTTTAGTATGCTTATGTGAGATGTGAACTCACAAGTTCTTATCCTCTACGATTTTCTAGGATGATTTGTTAATTAAGATACCCCTATTTTCTTCAATCCATTATGTCTTGAGCAAGCAAATAGGTCGGACACTGTGTGCCACTTTTACTTAATTAAGGTGCCAGCCACTGCAGCCCATATATTGTTATTTTAGAAATCAGCCGAGCGTGAAGTAACAATGGTGATGTTTATCCATGCATGCCTGCTTATTCATACTGTGTTGTTTCTTGATTGTGTTAACCTCTAACTTTTTGCCTTCTTTGTTATGTAATTTCACTCTTAGTTTGTTAGCCAGTTAGGTGTCAATTACTCAGGAAATTCAGCTTCAATTGGTTGGTTCTAGGATCAGATGGAAGGTAAGATATAGTTGTTCCTCAATGATTAGCTTAATCCACTTACGCATTAAGAAAATTTCAAATGTGGATTATCTTATGTTGTGTTTTAGGATGTAAACTATACTGGAGTTCTACAGTCATCAATCTGTAGCTTACCAAGGCCAGTAATGAAAGGAGCTTGGGATGTTTCTAATCACAACAAGGTGAATTTTACTTTTTTAAATGCAAAGGTGAACTTTATTACATGCAGGTTGTTTACTTTTCATCTTTTTTTAGCACAGACCAGGTTTTTTATGGGTTAATCTGATTATTCCTTACCTTCTTTTACACTCCTTTAGGTAACACACACGCACACATTAAAATTAAATGGAGTGGAGATAGCAAATGGGAGAACCACGGAATTCACCTTTAGGTACCACACATGTGTGTTACCTAAAGCAATGTGTTCATGTGTATCATTTTTCCTATTATCCTTTGAATTAGGTCATCGTCTAGCTTTATTCATTTAATAGCTTCAATCCATTATATCTTGGGAAAGCAATGTGTTCTGACATGTTTGTTGCCTTTCATAGCATCTCCATTTTGGAATCACCATTCTTACTATGTTTATATACATTAGTAATTAACCAGCTCACATAATTCACATAACCATTATAATTATATTCCAACTACTATGTCCATTGACTATCGCAATATTTTCATCTTATAATCATATATATACTTTGTAAACAAAGTTAATCGACTTATTGACTAAGAGTTCCGCAAAGAACGCAGCTGGGTATCATCTATATTCATAATATTGAAGCCAAAAGATGCAAAGTTAATAATGATAGTGCAACTTATTTATGGCACTGCCGTTTAGGTCATATTGGTGTAAAGCGCATGAAGAAACTCCATGCCGATGGGCTTTTGGAATCACTTGATGCTTGCGAACCATGCCTCATGGGCAAGATGACTAAAACTCCATTCTCTGGAACAATTGAGCGAGGAACTGACTTATTGGAAATAATACATACTGATGTATGCAGTCTGATGAGTGTTGAGGCTCGCAGCGGGTATCGTTATTTTTTGACCTTCACAGATGATTTAAGCAGATATGGGTATATCAACTTGATGAAACATAAGTTTGAAACATTTGAAAAGTTCAAAGAATTTCGGAGTGAAGTGGAAAATAATAGTAACAAGAAAATAAAGTTTCTACGATTTGATCGCGGAGACGAATATTTGAGTTACGAGTTTGGTCTTCATTTGAAACAATGTGGAATAGTTTCGCAACTCATGCCACCTGGAACACCACAGCGTAATGGTGTGTCTGAATGTCATAACTGTACTTTATTAGATATGGTGCGATTTATGATGTCTCTTACCGATTTACCACTATCGTTTTGGGGTTATGCATTAGAGATAGCTGCATTCATGTTAAATAGGGCACCATCTAAATCCGTTGAGAGGACATCATATGAACTGTGGTTTGGCAAGAAACCTAAGCTGCCGTTTCTTAAAGTTTGGTGCGGCGATGCTTATGCGAAAAAGTTTCAACCTAATAAGCTTGAACCCAAATCGGAGAAGTGCATCTTCATAGGATACCCAAACGAAATTGTTGGGTACACCTTCTATCACATATCCGAAGGCAAAATATTTGTTGCAAAGAATGGATCGTTTCTGGAGAAAGGAGTTTCTCTCGAAAGAAGTGAGTGGGGGGAAAGTAGAACTTGATGAGGTAGTTATACCTACTCCCGAATTGGAAAGTAGTTCATCACAGAAATCATTTCAAGTGATTCCTACACCAATTAGTGAGGAAGCTAATGATGATGATCATGAAACTTCAGATCAAGTTACTACCGAACCTTGTAGGTCAATCGGAGCACGTTCCGCACCAGAGTGTTACGGTAATCCTGTTCTGGAAGTCATGTTACTAGACCATGATGAACCTACGAACTATGAGGAAGCGATGACGAGCCCAAATTCCGCGAAATGGCTTGAGGCCATGAAATCTGAGATGGGATCCATGTATGAGAACAAAGTGTGGACTTTTGATTGACTTGCCCGATGACGGCAAGCCATTGAGATTAAATGGATCTTCAAGAGGAAGACGACGCCGGTAGTAGTGTTACTATCTACAAAGCTAGAATTATTTAAAAGGTTTTCGACAAGTTCAAGGTGTTGACTACGATGAGAGTTTCTCACTCGTATCTATGCTTAAAGTCTGTCTGAATCATGTCAGCAATTGCCACATTTTATGAAATTTGGCAAATGGATGTCAAAACTGCATTCCTTAATGGATATCTTAAAGAAGAGTTGTATATGATGCAACCAGAAGGTTTTGTCAATCCGAAAGATGCTAACAAAGTGTGTAAGCACCAGTGATCCATTTATGGACTGGTGCAAGCATCTCGGAGTTGGAATGTATGCTTTGATAGTGTGATCAAAGCATATAGTTTCATACAGACTTGCCGTGAAACCTGTATTTACAAGAAAGTGAGTGGGAGCACTACAGCCTTTCTGATAAGTATATGTGAATGACATATTGTTGATCGGAAATGATGTAGAATTTTCTGGTAAGCATAAAGGAGTGTTTGAAAGGAGTTTTTCAAAGAAAGACCTCGGTGAAGCTGCTTACATATTGAGCATCAAGATCTATAGAGATAGATTATGACGCTTGATATGTTTTTTCAATGAGTACATACCTTGACAAGTTTTTGAAGTAAGTTCAAAATGGAATAGTCAAAGAAGGAGTTCTTGCCTGTGTTGCAAGGTGTGAAGTTGAGTAAGACTCAAAGCCCGGCCACGGCAGAAGATAGAGAGAGAATGGAAGTCATTCCCTACGCCTCAGCCATAGGTTCTATAAAGTATTCCATGCTATGTACCAGACCTATTGTATACCCTGCCCTGAGTTTGGCAAGGGAGTACAATAGTGATTTAGGAGTAGTTCACTGGAAAGCGGTCAAAATTATCCTTAGAGGACTAAGGAAATATTTCTCGGTTATGGAGGTGATAAAGAGTTCATCGTAGAGAGTTACGTCGATGCAAGCTTTGACACCGATCTGGATGACTCTAAGTCACAATCCGGATACATATTGAAAGTGGGAGCAATTAGCTAGAGTAGCTCCGTGTAGCGCATTGTAGACATAGAAATTTGCAAAATACATACAGATCTGAATGTGGCAAACCCATTGACTAAACTTCTTGTAACATCCCAAAATTCTAAATTTTGGAATGTTATAATAAATAGATAGATTTGATTGATTGTTTGATTGATTGTTTGAAAGTGAGTGAAATTCGAACTTTTTGAAAGTTAAATGAGAGGGAATAAAAGGACTTTCCCAAACTTTCATTTTGCATTTTTTGATCTCCGTGAATTCAAATTCTTTTCACCACAAAACCCTGGAGAGAAGATGACATGGCTTCTTCCATTTATTTAAATGGCAAGGGGTGTTGAAAATATTTGAATTTCATTTGGAAAATATTTCCAACCCAGGAACTTTATGCAACTCAATGATTTTCACGAGCAAAGATAAAATGACTTCTTCAAAACATATGAAATATGAGTTGGGAGTTTCAAAGAATTAAATTCAAAGTTCTTTTGAATTTATTTTTCAATTTGGGGTTATTTGAGTTTTATTCTGTAGCGACCCGACCCGAATGGATCAAGTCTCTGTGCTCCGGTGTCATCCTGGATCAAGAATGTCGACACCACAGTACTTGAAGGATTTATAACAGAGTAGCAATCACACACTTATTACATCGTTTGTCCGTAAGAGGACTTATTACAATAATCATGGCTTAAGGCCATCTAATAACGATAACAGCGGAAGACTTGGAAGATAAGTGAGTCCATCAACTCCAGGGCATCACTGAGTATAGAACCACGACCTAAAAGCACCTTACTGTCAAATTCGAAAAGTCTGCAACATGAAAAGTTGCAGCCAAACGGTCAATTGACACATGGAATATGTTGGCAAAAGTAACACATAGAGAAAAAGGAATGATAAGCCTATACTACATGCATATGTGGCTGGTGGAAAAGCTCTCTGATTACAGCTTTTGCATAAAGCCAGTTTTCCCTCTTGCAAAGGAATAAATTTGTTTAACTATCATGGTGGTTGTTGAACATTGAGAATGGTTAATGACATCCTCAATCCCAATTAAAAGTACTCATTAAAAACCCAACAAAATTAATTAGAGTAACATGTTGAGATTCACATGATATTCAAGTACTAGATACTCAAGATGTCCATAACCGGGACACGGCTAATCATGATTAGTTTATACACTCTGCGAGAGAGGTTTGCGCACTTTTCCCCACAAGACTCGATCGCCTCCGCTTTGGTTTCTCGTCTTTGCAGGGTGTTTGAGAAAGCGGATGACCGAGACATAGTCTTTCGAAGCGCTTAGCACCTTACGATGGGTGGACCGGTACACCTACATCCCCTACATCTGCTAGTCCACCACTATAAGAGTTCGCACGACTTAGTCAACTATGCCAGAGCCCATAATGGCTTGTGGCTGCACACGTAAGTTACTAGTATGAATTATTTTATGATCCCTTTGAGCCCGGGTGGCGGTCAGAAAAAACAGTAAGTCCTGATAGAAACCAGGTGCCTCAATCCACCCAGATGTGTGTTTAAGTTGCCGCCTTAAATAAACCATTAATTTAACAATCTCACATCTGTCATGGAATACACTCACCCAATCCAAGTCTACTAGCGTAGCATAGCATAGCATAATTAGCAAACGTAGAAGTAACTCCCAAGGTTTCATAAGTAAAACAGGTAATAGGTACTACCTCAATCTACTTCCAATCCCACAATTTAATTAGATCCTAATCAATGCAATGTTTGAGGATAGATCTAATGCATAAAAACTGGGTAGTAGGAAAGGTATGATCAAAGTGTTACTTGCCTTGCTGACGATCCGCGAAACCTAGAGACTCGAAGTAACAAGCGGCGCACTCCGGGTGATCTATCGCAGAAAAACAACAAGCATACAATAAGTACTTATCTAATGCACAGGTAAATCTTGAATAAAAGATCTAACCAGAAAGTTCAACTTAAGAACCCTGGTTGCAAAAAGAATCGAATCAAATAAAGCAACGAAAGTCAAACGACGAAAAGAAAACAACTTCGGTTCTAGCAAGTTGAAACTAGGTCAAATTTTACAGTAGCAAAACTTTGTTTAAGTTGATTAATCGAACGGCGGTTTCAAACGAAACTCGAGCGTTTGAATCACCTGATTCCGATAAACGGCGAGAAGATAGACTAGAAAGAAAATCGGATCTGAAATCGCTATCGGAAAAATAGCGGAATAAATCCGATGAGAAAGAACGACGAACGGTTGAGCGAACGGACGTTCATTAACCGGGCAAACTGGTGATCACGTTCGTTAGGACGACCGGTCAGCGGATGCTTGCTAAACAAAACCGGAAAGAAAACCGGCGAGAAAACCGATCTAGGGTTTCGGAAAGAAAAGCAAACGAAAACCGATCTAGAAACCGAACGGAAATCGAACGGAAATCGGAAAAAAACGAACCGAGGAAAAGGTGACGCGGCGCGGGCTAGTACCTCGAAGAAGCGAGGGGCTCCGGCGGCGGCGGCGTTGGGTGGCGGCGGCGTAGGGGCGGCGGCGCGGTGGTGGTGAGGGGCGGCGGCGCGGTGTGGTGCGGAGGAGAGGAGAGGAGAGGTGTTGGTTTGATGTGTTAGAGGGGGGGGTGCTTGGGTATTTATGTTGGGGGGGAGGGTTTTTGCTTGGGGTAGGGGACAAGAAATAGACTAGGATGAGGAAACAAAGAGGGAAAAGATCTAGAAACAAAAACGGAAAAAACGGAAATAGGACAAGAGTCCTACTAGGACTTGGAAAAAGGCGGCGGCTCCACAGTGCGGCGTGGCGCATGTGCCGATGGTCGGCCGGTGGCTATGGCTTGGGCCTTTGGCCCAAGGCGCTATGAGTTTTTTAAACGGTCTCACAAGAGAAAAATAAATAAAAAAAATCTAAATGAACTCCAAAATTAATAAAGTAAATTTTTCCCGACTCCTAAAAATGAGCCGAACAAAATGAACTTTAACACGGGGCCTAAAATGCAATTTTTGAAAACACGCATTTTTCCCTAAGGCAAATAAACTCCGAGAAAAATCCAAAATTTGATTTATTTATTAAATCTTCATTTTCCTAAATTTTGGGAAAGTCATATTATTCCCTCTCTTATTTTTGATATTGGAAAAATATTTGAAGATAATATAAATAAATCCAATGATCCTCTTTTCATAGTTTTGAGAGAACTCAAATACGAAAATTTGAAATCTCCAACTCTCTCCGAGGGTCCTTGAGTTGCGTGAAATTTCTAGGATCAACAAAATGCAAGAAAATATGATATGCATGATGATCTAATGTATAACATTCCAAATTGAAAATTTGGGATGTTACATATTCAAATTATTTTTCTCCAAAAATAAAATATATGGAAATTAGGGTAACATGGTTCCCTACAACAGAAAATTGGAGAGAAATAAATTTGAAATCATTTTGGGATTTTTAAAATGATTTTTATTGGATTTTATTAGAGCAGTAGCACTCTTTGAATTATTTGAATTTGTGTGGATTTTATTTAATGCTAGAAAAATGTTCACGCTGTAGAAAATTGTTTTCTGAAATTTCTGATATATTATATGCCTATACAATATATTTTGTTCTTTATGTTTATATTTGACTGAGAAAATGTTTTATAAAATAAATAAATAAATAAAACTCTCTCGCGTCGCCGACTGGGCCGGCCCAGCCGAAGCCAGGCCAAGGCCCAGCGCGCCATACCGCTCGTCGCCGAGCTCCGCTCGGACTCCAGCCGGCGTACGTCGTCGCCGCTGCCGTGGTCGAGGAGGACTCCTCCTCCAACCCCTCCTCCACGCCTCGGAGCCCGCCCCGCCCGCCAATAAAGCCGCAGCCCCGCCACCCCACCGCTCCGCCTTCCCGTCGCTTGTGCAGCCAGACGCATGCCCGCCTTGCACTAACCGCCAACGCCGCCGAGAGATCTGCCACCGCCACTTGCCACTCTCGCCTAGCTCAGCGCCGCCTCGAATTGACAACTTAGCTGCTAATACCTTCAAATATTCTTTGGCTCCCCTTGTGTCGAATCTATAAATTTAGGTTAAATACTCTACCCTCGAAAACTGTTGCGATCCCCTATACTTGTGGGTTATCGCTATGCATCTTCTAGATAGATCTTGCGTGATCGTAGGTAATTTTTTTGAAATACTGCATTCCCCAACAGTGGCATCCGAGCCAGGTCTATGCGTAGATGTTATATGCATGACTAGAAACACAAAGAGTTGCGGGCGATAATAGTCATACTGCTTACCAGCAGCGTCTTACTTCGATTCGGCAGTATTGTTGGATGAAGCGGCCCGGACCGACATTATATGACCGCGTTCATGAGACTGGTTCTACTGTCGTGCTTCGCACACAGGTGGTTGGCGGGTGTCTGTTTCTCCAACTTTAGTTGAATCAAGTTTGGCTACGCCCGGTCCTTGTTGAAGGTTAAAATAGCACACTTGACGAAAAATCGTTGTGGTTTTGATGCGTAGGTAAGAACGGATCTTGCTAGAAGCCCGTAGCAGCCATGTAAAACTTGGAACAACAAAGTAGAGGACGTCTAACTTGTTTTTGCAGGGCATGTTGTGATGTGATTGGTCAAGACGTGATGAAATATAAATATTTGTTTGAGATGATCATGTTTTGTAACAGTTATCGGCAATTGGCAGGAGCCATATGGTTGTCGCTTTATTGTATGAAATGCAATCGCCATGTAATTGCTTTACTTTATCACTAAGCGGTAACGATAGTCGTAGAAGCAATAGTTGGCGAGATGATAGCGATGCTACGATGGAGATCAACGTGTCAAGCCGGTGACGATGGTGATCATGCCGGTGCTTTGGAGATGGAGATCAAAGGCACAAGATGATGATGGCCATATCATATCACTTATTTTGATTGCATGTGATGTTTATCCTTTATGCATCTTAGTTTGCTTAGTACGGCGGTAGCATTATAAGATGATCTCTCACTAAATTTCAAGGTATAAGTGTTCTCCCTGAGTATGCACCGTTGCTATAGTTCGTCGTGCCGAGACACCACGTGATGATCGGGTGTGATAAGCTCTACATTCACATACAACTGGTGCAAGCCAGTTTTGCACACGCAGAATACTCGGGTTAAACTTGACGAGCCTAGCATATGTAGGTATGGCCTCGAAACCTTTGAGACCGAAAGGTCTAACGTGAATCATTTAGTAGATATGATCAACATAGTGATGTTCACCATTGAAAGCTACTCCATCTCACGTGATGATCGAACATGGTTTAGTTGATATGGATCACATGATCATTTAGATGACTAGAGGGATGTCTATCTAAGTGGGAGTTCTTAAGTAATATGATTAAATGAACTTTAATCTATCATGAACTTACTACCTGATAGTATTTTGCATGTCTATGTTGTTGTAGATAAACGGCTCGTGCTACTGTTCCTTCGAATTTTAATGCGTTCCTAGAGAAAGCTAAGTTGAAAGATGATGGTAGAAACTACATGGATTGGGTCCAGAATTTGAGGATTATCCTCATTGTTGCACGGAAGAATTACGTCTGGAAGCACCGCTAGGTGCAAGACTCATCGCAGGAGCAACTCGAGATGTTATGAACGCGTCAGCGAGCAAAGTCGATGACTAGTCGATAGTTTAGTGTGCCATGCTCTATGGCTTAAAAACGGGACTTCAACGAAGTTCTGAATGTCATGAATCGTAACTTGAGGATTATCCTCGATAGGTCATGTGATGGCAGTTGGAACTACGTCGGTATTTCCCCGGAGAGGGAGGGATGATGTAGCACAGTGACGGTAGGTATTTCCCTCAGTTATGAAACGAAGGTATCGAACCATTAGGAGAACCAAGCAACACAACATAAACAACAACTGCACACAAACAACAGCACCTCGCAACCCGACGAGTTAAAGGGGTTGTCAATCCCTTCCGGGGTACGGCGCCTCAAGATAGGCAAGCGGACGTGAGGTAAATTGTAGTAGATTGATAGATCGAACACCAAATAAAATAAATAAAGATAAAACACAGCGAGGTATTTTTTATTTTTTTGTTTAATAGATCTGAATAACAATGCAAAGGAAAAGTAGATCGCAAGGCAAATATATGAGAAAGAAGACCCGGGGGCCGTAGGTTTCACTAGTGGCTTCTCTCGAGAAAAATAGCCACGGTGGGTAAACAAATTACTGTTGAGAAATTGATAGAACTTCAAATAATCATGACGATATCCAGGCAATGATCATTACATAGGCATCACGTCCAAGATTAGTAGACCGACTCACACTTTTGCATCTACTACTATTACTCCACACGCCGATCGCTATACAGCATGCATCTAGTGTATTAAGTTCATGGAAAAACGGAGTAATGCAATAAGAACGATGACATGATGTAGACAAGATCTGTTTATCTATATGGCGGTAGATATGGATCTCGTCTTTTTATCGTTAGTAGCAACGATGCATACGTGTCGTTTCCCTTTCTGTCACTGGGATCGAGCATCGTAAGATCGAACCCACTACCGGGCACCTCTTCCCGTTGCAAGATAAATAGATCAAGTTGGCCAAACAAAACCCAAATATTGGACAAGAAATACGAGGCTATAAGAGATCATGCATATAAGAGATCAAAGAAACTCAAATAACTTTCATGGATATAAAAAGATATAGCTGATCATAAACTCGAAGTTCATCAGATTCCAACAAACACACCACAAAAGAGTTACATCATATGGATCTTCAAGAGACCATTGTAATAAGAATTCAGCGAGAGAGAGAGAGAGAGAGAGAGAGAGAGAGAGAGAGAGAAAGCCATCTAGCTACTAACTACGGACCCGAAGGTCTACAAAGAACTACTCACGCATCATCGGAGAGGCACCAATGGATGTGGTGAACCCCTCCGTGATGGTCTCTAGATTGGATCTGGTGGTTCTGGACTCTGCGATGGTTGGATGAATATTTCGCCGACTCCCCTAGGGTTTCTGGAATATTTGGGTATTTATAGAGCAAAGAGGCGGTCCGGGGGGTACCCGAGGTGCAAGACAACCCACCGAGCGGCGCCAGGCCTCTCTGGCGCGCCGTGGGTTGTCCTCCTCGGACTCCCCAGGTGCAACCAGGGCCCAATGCCTTTCTTCTGGCCCATAAAAATCGTCGTGAAGTTTCGTGGCATTTGGACTTCGTTAGATATTGATTTCCTGCGATGTAAAAAAAATGGAAAAAACAGCAACTGGCACTTGGCACTATGTCAATAGGTTAGCAAAATGATGTAAAATGACTATAAAATGATTATAAAACATCCAAGATTGATAATAAAACAGCATGGAACATTCAAAAATTATAGATACGTTCGAGACGTATCAGTATCCCCAAGCTTAACTCCTACTGCCCCTCGAGTAGGTAAGTGATAAAACAGAATTTTTGATGTGGAGTGTTGTTCATCAAGTCATATCATATTATTTTCTTTATAGCATGGCCATTTGTAATTTTATGTGATTCAAAGCAATAGTCTAGTTTTGATATAATAATTTAGATACTCAAGCATATCAACAAGCAACCATGTATTTCAAAATATCAACGCTAAAATATGTTATCCCTAGCCCATCATGCTCAAACATTGATCCGTTCATGAAACACACTCGAATATTAGCTACACCCGATACTTAAGCACGATCATATTGCCTCCTGGTTGGTGCTTTTTATGAGAGAAAATAGAGACTCAAATTTCAAAATAAAAATTGCATAAATTAAAATAAAGGCCCTTCGCAGAGAGAAGTAGGGATTCGTAGAGGTGCCAGAGCTCAAAGCGAAAAAAATAGAGATAAAAACATTTTGGGAGGTGTATCCATCCCACCAACGAAAATGACTCGGAGTTCCCAACACTTTCCATGCTAGAAATTCCATAGGCGGTTCCCAAACAGAAAATAAGGTTTATTCCTTTTTCCACCATTCTTTCACTTTCCATGGCTAACCGTATCCACGGGTGCCCTCCATACCAACACTTCCCAAGGAATTTATTATTTGACAACATAAAGTAAATTTTTTTTGCATTTCGGGACTGGGCATCCCTAAGACCTTTGCCTTACTCTCATGCAATGACAAGTGAATAAACACTCATCTTGAGAATAACACATCCAGCATGGAAAATATTAGCCACTGCTACTGCTCATGAGCTAAACAAACACACAAAAGAGAAGTTTATTTTGAAATTAGAGATGGCACATGCAGATATGCTTAGAACGGCAAAAGAATACCGCATATAGGTAGATATAGTGGACTCGTGTGGCAAAACTGGTTTAAAGGATTTTGGATGCAGAAGTAAAGATCATACTTGGTGCAAAATGTAGGCTAGCAAAAGATTGGGAAGCGACCAACCAAGAAACGAATAATCTCATAAGAAAGCATTAAGCATAATTAACACCGAATAATGCACCACAAGTAGGATATAATTTTCATTGCATAATTATTGACTTCCGTGCATGCATAGGGGATCACAAACCTTAACACCAATATTCTTACTAGAGCACAATTACTCATCAACATGACTCACGTATCACACCATCATATCTCAAAACTATTACTAAGAATCAAGTTTATTTTGTCCAATGATCTTCATGACATTTCCTTTTAATTTATCCTTCTTGGATATCTATCACTTTGGGACTAACTTTTATGTGTTGCTTTTCATAAGCTCAAACAAATATAAGTGAAGATCACGAGCATAACAAATTTTCTTTCTCTCAAAATAATTTAAGTGAAGCAAGAGAGAATTTCTTCAGAATTTTACTAACTCTAAAATAAATCTAAGAAGAAAGAGAGCATTTTTTCAAAAACAATAAAGCACACCGTGCTCAAAAAGATATAAGTGAAGCACTAGAGCAAGTCCTAGCTCATAAAAGATTTAAGTGAAGCATAGAGAGCAATTCTAACAAGTCATGATATAATTTTACATCTCTCAAATAGGTGTGTCCACCAAGGATTGATGACTTAAAACACAAAATAAAACAAGCAAAGACACATATTATACAAGACGCTCCAAGCAAAACACATATCATGTGACGAATAAAAATATAACCTCGAGTGAAATACAGATAGTTGTTGGAAGAAAGCGGGGATGCCACTCGGGGGCATCCCCAAGCTTAGTTGGTTGCTCATTCTTGGATAATAGCTTGGGATGCCGGGGCATCCCCAAGCTTAGGCTCTTACATCCTTCCTTCATCCATCATAAGATAACCCAAAACTTGAAAACTTCAATCACACAAAACTCAACAAAACCTTTGTGAGATCCGTTAGTGTAAGAAAAATAAACCACTACTATAAGTGATGTATAAAACCAATTATTATTTTGTTTTTGTACTATATCTACTGTATTCCAAATTTTCTATGGCAAAAACTCATCAAAGAAAACCATAGAGCCATCAAAATAAGCACACAACACAAAGAAAACAGAATCTGTCAAAACAGAACAGTCTGTAGAAATCTGATTTGTTCGAATAATTATGGAACTCCAAAAATTCTTATAAACTAGGACAGCCTAGATAATTTGTATATTGATCTTCGACAAAAAGTATTAGCATTTTATCACGTTCTTGTGAATTTTGACAATTATTTTCGTGAGCACAAAGTTTCTGTCTTTTTCAGCAAGATCAAACAACTATCACCCAAGAAGATCCTATTGGTTCTACTTGGCACAAACACTAATTAAAACACAAAAAACACAATCATAACAGTAGAATAATTTTTCTAACACTCAAGAACATAAAGCAAAAAGCAAAAATAAATTTTATTCATTGGGTTTGCCTCTCAACAAGCGCTTATAGTTTTACGCCCTTAGTGGGCATATAGCAAGGATCTAAGGTTTATCATCCTTCTTATTCTTAATTTTGTTGGGGTATTTTTATCAGGAGGCTTTGTAAACACAACATAAAACATATTATCCATAGAAACTTTAGCATTCCTTATAGTTCATTTTCATCATAACCCCTTTGATTTCCCTCTACAATCCAAGAATAGTGTTGATTAATATTATTAAAAACTTATTGGATTATATCTAGAACAGGGACCTCCTTCTTAAGATTCTCATCAAAGATCTTATTTTCCCCAAGCAAATGCCTTAATGCATAGTCACTATTGTAAAGAATTTCATCAATCACGGGTTTTTCACGATTCATACCATAAAAGTCAAAGATTTCCCTAGCTTCCCGAATTATGTGGTCAAACTCGTTCATGAGAACAAGAGTGGCCAACTTTTTAGCCCTAGGATTCTTTATATCGGGGAGCTCAAAAAACAATCTTTGCAAAGTAGGATGGGTACGAATAAATTTGCTTTCAAGTTTGAGAACTAGTGCTGAAATAGCATCCGCATAAGATCTAGTAGTTTTAAGTATAGGAGCATCATCAAGACTTAGATTCCCAACACAATTGAAAAATTCTTGGATACGTTCTTTTCCATAACGTTCCCTTGCCCCAAGATAAAAGTTTTAGCATCTATATTGCATGTACGTCCCATCTTAGGAGTCAGGCCGTCATCTGTTGGTGCCATACCGAAATCACTCATGATTGCAAGCAAAGAATAGATCCGATGAGAAAATGGTGAACGGAAAAAAGAGAGGCGAATAAAGCGGCGATTTTTTGTGAAGTGGGGGAGAGGAAAACGAGAGGCAAATGGCAAATAATGTAAATTACAAGGATATGAGATTTTTGATTAGGAACCTGGTTATGTTGAAGATCCTCCCCGACAACGGCGCCAGAAATTCTCCTTGATGGCAGTTGGAACTACGTCGGTATTTCCCCGGAGAGGGAGGGATGATGTAGCACAGCGACGGTAGGTATTTCCCTCAGTTTTGAAACCAAGGTATCGAACCAAGAGGAGAACCAAGCAACACAACGTAAACAGCACTCACACAAACAACAACACCTACGCAACCCGACGAGTTAAAGGGTCATCAATCCCTTAAAGTGCTGGCGCTGAAGATAGGCAAGCGGACGTGAGGTAAATTGTAGTAGATTGATAGATCGAACGCCAAATAAAATAAATATAGATAAAACGCAGCAACGTATTTTTGTATTTTTTGGTTTAATAGATCTGAATAAAAATTCAAAGGAAAAGTAGATCGCAAGGCAAATATATGAGAAAAGAAGACCCGGGGCGAGGGTTTCACTAGTGGCTTCTCTCGAGAAAAATAGCAAGCGGTGGGTAAACAAATTCTTGTTGAGCAATTGATAGAACTTCAAATAATCATGGCGATATCAGGGCAATGATCATTACATAGGCATCACGTCCAAGATTAGTAGACCGACTCCTGCTGCATCTACTACTATTACTCCACAAATCGCTCGCTATCCAGCATGCATCTAGTGTATTAAGTTCATGGAAAAACGGATTAATGCAATAAGAACGATGACATGATGTGGACAAGATCCGTTTATCTATATGGCGGTAGATATAGATCTCATCTTTTTATCCTTAGTAGCAACGATGCATACGTGTCGTTTCCCTTTCTGTCACTGGGATCGAGCATCGTAAGATCGAACCCACTATCGGGCACCTCTTCCCGTTGCAAGTTAAATAGATCAACTTGGCCAAACAAAACCCAAATATCGGAGAAGAAATACGAGGCTATAAGAGATCATGCATATAAGAGATCAAAGAAACTTAAATAACTTTCATGGATATAAAAAGATACAACTGGTCATAAACTCGAAGTTCATCAGATTCCAACAAACACACCGCAAAAGAGTTACATCATATGGATCTCCAAGAGACCTTTGTATTGAGAAATCAGCGAGAGAGAGAGAGAGAGAGAGAGAGAGAGAGAGAGAGAGAGAGAGAGAGAGAAAGCCATCTAGTTACTAACTACGGACTCGAAGGTCTACAAAGAACTACTCACGCATCATCGGAGAGGCACCAATGGAAGTGGTGAATCCCTCTGTGATGGTGTCTAGATTGGATCAGGTGGTTCTGGACTCTGCGGTGGCTCGATGAATATTTCGCTGACTCTAGGGTTCTACGGAATATTTGGGTATTTATAGAGCAAAGAGGCGGTGCAGGGGTTTGCGAGATGGGCACAACCCACCGAGCGGCGCCGAGGGCCTCTGGCGCCACAGTGGGTTGTCCCCTCCTCGGGACTCCCCCCAGGTGCAACCAGGGCCCATCTGCTTCCTTTTGGCCCATAAAAAATCATCGTGAAGTTTCGTGGTATTTGGACTCTGTTTGATATTGATTTCCTGCGATGTAAAAACATGGAAAAAACAGTAACTGGCACTTGGCACTATGTCAATAGGTTAGTACCAAAAAATGATATAAAATGACTACAAAATGATTATAAAACATCCAAGACTGATAATAAAACATCATGGAACAATCAAAATTATAGATACGTTGGAGACGTATCATCATGCACCCATGATGAGTGGTCTATTTTTGTTGAATCTCGATAGTAGTGATACACATATTCATAGTATTGAAGCCAAAAGATACAAGTTTAATAATGATAGTGCAACTTATTCGTGGCACCGCCGTTTAGGTCATATTGGTGTGAAGGGCATGAAGAAACTCCATGCTGATGGGCTTTTGGAATCACTTGATTATGAATCACTTGATGCTTGCGAACCATGCCTCATGGGCAAGATGACTAAGACTCCATTCTCTGGAACAATGGAGCGAGCAACAGACTTATTGCAAATAATACATCTTGATGTATGCGGTCCAATGAGTGTTGAGGCTCATGGCGGTATCAAGTTATTTTCGACCTTCACAGATGATTTGAGCATATATGGGTATATCTACTTGATGAAACATAAGACTGAAACATTTGAAAAGTTCAAAGAATTCCAGAGTGAAGTGGAAAATCATCGTAACAAGAAAATAAAGTTTCTATGATCTGATCGTGGAGGTGAATATTTGAGTTATGAGTTTGGTATTCATTTGAAACAATGCGGAATAGTTTCGCAACTCACGCCACCTGGAACACCACAGCATAATGGTGTGTCCGAACGTCAGAATCATGATTTATTAGATATGGTGTGATCTATGATGTCTCTTCTTGATTTACCGTTATCGCTTTTGGGGTATGCTTTAGAGGCGGCTGCATTCACTTTAAATAGGGCACCATCTAAATCCGTTGAGACGACACCATATGAACTGTGGTTTGGCAAGAAAGCCAAGTTGTCGTTTCTTAAAGTTTGGGGCTGCTATGCTTATGTGAGAAAGCTTCAACCTGATAAGCTCGAAGCCAAATCGGAGATATGTGTCTTCATAGGATACCCAAAGGAAACTGTTGGGTACACCTTGTATCATAGATCCGAAGGCAAGATATTCGTTGCTAAGAATGGATCCTTTCTAGAGAAGGAGTTTCTCTCGAAAAGAAGTATTTGGGAGGAAAGTAGAACTTGATGAGGTAATTGTACCTTCTCCCGAATTGGAAAGTAGTCCATCACAGAAATTAGTTCGATGAATTCCTACACCAATTAGTGAGGAAGCAAATTGAAGGAAATATGCCCTAGAGGCAATAATAAAGTTGTTATTTATATTTCCTTATATCATTATAAATGTTTATTATTCATGCTAGAATTGTATTAACCGGAAACTTAGTACATGTGTGAATACATAGACAAAACAGAATGTCCCTAGTATGCCTCTACTTGACTAGCTCGTTAATCAAAGATGGTTAAGTTTCCTAAACCATAGACATGTGTGATGTGTTGTCATTTGATGAATGGGATCACATCATTGGGAGAATGATGTGATGGAAAAGACCCATCCGTTAGCTTAGCACATTGATCGTTCAATTTTATTGCTATTGCTCTCTTCATGACTTATACATATTCCTCTGACTATGACATGATCCAACTCCCGAATACCGAAGGAACACTTTGTGTGCTATCAAAGCGTCACAACATAAGCGTGTGATTATAAAGATGCTCTCTGAGGTGTCTCCAATGGTGTTTGTTGAGTTGGCATAGATCGAGATTAGGATTTGTCACTCCGTGTATCGGAGAGGTATCTATGGGCCCTCTCGGTAATGCACATCACTGTAAGCCTTGCAAGCAATGTGACTAATGAGTTAGTTGCGGGATCATGGATTACGGAACAAGTAAAGAGACCTGCCGGAAATGAGATTGAACTAGGTATGATGATACCGACGATCGAATCTCGGGCAAGTAACACAACCGATGACAAAGGGCATAACGTATGTCGTTATGCAGTTTGGCCGATAAAGATCTTTGTAGAATATGTGGGATCCAATATGAGCATCTAGGTTCCGCTTATTGGTTATGGACCGGAGAGGTGTCTCGGTCATGTCTACATAGTTCTCGAACCCGTAGGGTCGCGACGCTTAATGTTCGATGGCGATTTTATATTGTATGAGTTATGTGATTTGATGACCGAATGTTGTTCGGAGTCCCCGATGAGATCATGGACATGACGAGGAGTCTTGAAATGGTCGAGATGTCAAGATTCATATATAGGACGATAGTATTTGGACACCGGAAGTCTTTCGAAGTGCAAGATGCGTGTCGGGTCACCGAAAAAGGGGTTCCGGCACCCCGGCCAAGATATGGGCCTTATTGGGCCTAGGGCGGGACAGACCAGCCCCTAGTGCGCTGGTGCGCCCCATACATGGCCGAATAAGGGGGGAAAGGAAAGGGAGAGGAGAGAAAGGAAAGGGAGAGGAGAGAAAGGAAGGGGGCAATTCGGCCTCCCCTTTCCTTCTCTCCTCCCTCCTCTTTCCTTCTCCCTCCAGAAAACATGGAAAGGGGGAAGGCCGAATAGGATTAGGCCCCAAGTAGGATTCCTCCTACTTGGGGCGCGCCTCCTGCTGCTCCATCCCCCTCCCACCTATATATATGTGGGGGGGGCACCGCTACAACACACCAAGTCTTCTCATAGCCGTGTGCAGTGCCCCTCCACATTACACACCTCTGTCATATTGTCGTAGTGCTTAGGCGAATCCCTGCGCCAATAACTTCATCATCACCGTCACCACGCCATCGTGCTGAGGGAACTCTCCCTCGGCCTCAACTGGATCAAGAGTTCGAGGGACGTAACGAGCTGAACGTGTGCTGAACGCGGAGGTGCCGTACGTTCGATGCTTGGATTGGTTGGATCGCAAAGACGTTCGACTACATCAACCATGTTACTAAACGCTTCCGCTTTCGGTCTACGAGGGTACGTGGACACACTCTCCCCGCTTGTTGCTATGCATCTCCTAGATAGATCTTGCGTGATCGTAGGTAAAAGTTTTGAAATACTGCGTTCCCCAATAGTGGCATCCGAGCCAGGTCTATGCGTAGATGTTATACGCACGAGTAGAACACAATGAGTTGTGGGCGATAATAGTCATACTGCTTACCAGCAACGTCTTACTTTGATTCGGCGGTATTGTTGGATGAAGCGGCCCGGACCGACATTACATGACTGCATTCATGAGACTGGTTCTACTGACGTGCTTCGCACACAGGTGGCTAGAGGGTGTCTGTTTCTCCAAGTTTAGTTGAATCGAGTTTGACTACGCCCGGTCCTTGTTGAAGGTTAAAACAACAGAATTGACGAAAATCGTTGTGGTTTTGATGCGTAGGTAAGAACGGTTCTTGCTAGAAGCCCGTAGCAGCCACGTAAAACTTGCAACAACAAAGTAGAGACGTCTAACTTGTTTTTGCAGGGCATGTTGTGATGCGATATGGTCAATACGTGATGAGATATAAATTGTTGTATGAGATGATCATGTTTTGTAACAGTTATCGGCAAGTGGCAGGAGCCATATGGTTGTCGCTTTATTGTATGAAATGCAATCGCCATGTAATTGCTTTACTTTATCACTAAGCGGTAGTGAGGGAGTCCTAGATTAGGGGGTGTCCGGATAGCGGACTATAACCTTTGGCGGACTCTTGGACTATGAAGATACAAGATTGAAGACTTCGTCCCGTGTCAGGATGGGACTTTCCTTGGCATGGAAGGAAAGCTTGGCGATACGGATATGTAGATCTCCTACCATTGTAACCGACTACTGTAACCCTAGCCCTCTCCGGTGTCTATATAAACCGGAGGGTTTTAATCCCAGAGGACGAACAACAACAATCATACCATAGGCTAGCTTCTAGGGTTTAGCCTCTCTAATCTCATGGTAGATCTACTCTTGTACTACCCATATCATTAATATTAATCAAGCAGGAGTAGGGTTTTACCTCCATCGAGAGGGCCGAACCTGGGTAAAAAACATAGTGTCCTTGTCTCCTGTTACCATCCGCCTAGACGCATGCAGTTCGGGACCCCTACCCGAGATCCGCGGTTTTGATACCGACATTGGTGCTTTCATTGAGAGTTCCTGCAATATGCGTCATCTTTAGGCCCGATGGCTCCTCCGATCATCAACAACGACGCGGTCCAAGGTGAGACTTTTCTCCCGGACAGATCTTCGTATTCGGCGTGACCGCATACTTTGTGGGCCAATTAAGCTTGGCCATCCGGAGCAGATCGAAAGCTACGCCTCGCCATCAGGTCAGATTTGGAAGTTGAACTACACGGCCGACATCCATGGGGACTTGATCTTCGACGGATTCGAGCCGCAGCCGAAGCGCCGACTATCCACGAGGGCATGATTTAGCTCTGCCGCGAGCAGTTTCTGGAGGTCGCACCGCATTAGCTCTGACCCTTAGGTCGGAGCCAACTGCGCCGATCGAGGACGGGTGGCTAGACGCCGCCTCGGGGGCTGCAATCTCTACGGCGATCGAGCCGAACACCAGCCCAATCCTCTGCGAAGCCCGTGACTCCAAGGTGCTGGACTCCTCTCCGGACTACGAGCCCTTGGCGCTTCTACCAATCGAATCCGATTGGGCCGATCATGGAGTTCACCGCGCGGACATCTTCGCACTTTCGCCCTTCGGTGATATTCGGATTCACTAAAGTCCCTCTCTTTATCGGAGAGTCTGGCGGACTATAGTCGACAAGGTTGGGATCACGACGGCGAAGAAATTCGACGCCCACCCACCACCCACTTCGTAGCCACCGCCGATGATTTAAGCGACATGCTAGACTTCGACTCGAACACATCGACGGTATGGACGCCGATGCAGAGACGACAGGAACCAGCGCCTATAGGGCACTGGAAAGTCACCTCGTCGTATGACATATACATGGTGGACACCCCAAAAGAAGGAGATGGCGATGGAACAGCGGAGGATGACCCCTCCAAGAAGCAGCCTAAGCGCCGGCGTCAGCGGCGCCGCTCTAAATCCCGCCAAAGCAAAAACAGTGATTCTGGCACAGGAGATAATAACACCCCGGACAGTGCCGAAGACAACCCCCTCCAGGAAGATTCAGCACAAGAGGATGGAGAAGCAAGCCCTCATGAAAGAGCGGCAGACAGAGAGGTAGAGGACGATAATTACATGCCTCCCTCCGAGGACGAGGCAAACCTCGATGACGACGAATTTGTCGTGCCTGAGGATCCCGTCGAACAAGAGCGCTTTAAACGCAGGCTTATGGCCACGGCGAGCAGCCTTAAGAAAAAACAGCAGCAGCTTAGAGCTAATCAAGATTTGCTAGCCGACAGATGGACTGAAGTCCTTGCGGCCGAGGAGTATGAACTCGAACGCCCCTCCAAGAGCTACCCAAAGCGCAGGTTGCTACCCCGATTAGAGGAGGAAGCACCTACATCACCAGCGCGCCAATCACGGCCGACCGACCACCTCGTGGCGCTGACAGAGAGGCCTCTCGGCCCTCCACTCAAGCCGCACCCGGCGCCGCTCAAAAATACCAAGGCACGGGAAATGCGCGGACCTGCGAGATATGTTGGAGGACAAGGCAAGGCAAACAAGATCGATCTACGGATCGCGCGGCGCCCATGACACGAGGCGACAATCGTA
Source organism: Aegilops bicornis (assembly GCA_021605145.1). Taxonomy (NCBI): domain Eukaryota; kingdom Viridiplantae; phylum Streptophyta; class Magnoliopsida; order Poales; family Poaceae; genus Aegilops; species Aegilops bicornis. The sequence continues at coordinate 320,556,097 of CM038675.1, forward strand.
AATCACGCGGATCTGATAAATCCGGTCGGGCCGAACACAGCAGACAAAGCTCATTTGAGCTACGTCGTGATATAGCCCAGTACAGAGGCGCCGTGCACCCACTATGCTTCACAGATGAAGTAATGGATCATCAAATCCCCAAGGGTTTCAAAGCCGTAAACATTGAGTCATACGATGGCACAACAGATCCTGCGGTATGGATCGAGGATTATCTCCTTCATATCCACATGGCCCGCGGTGATGATCTACACGCCATCAAGTACCTCCCACTCAAACTTAAAGGACCAGCTCGGCATTGGCTCAACAGCTTGCCGCCAGAGAGTCAATTGGTTCTTTGGGAGGACTTGGAAGCCGCATTCCTCGACAATTTCTGTGGCACCTATGTGCGAGCACCAGACGCCGATGACCTGAGCCACATAATTCAGACCGAGAAGAATCGCCAGACAATTACGGACATGGTTCCTAACCAAGAAAAATCAAATCGTCATTGTCCGGGACATAGAGGCCCTAGCAGCCTTCAAGCATAACATCCGCGACGAGTGGCTCGCCCGGCACCTAGGACAGGAAAAGCCGAAATCTATGGCAGCCCTCACGACACTTATGACCCGCTTCTGCGCGGGAGAAGACAGCTGGCTAGCTCGTAGCACTAACATGACAAAGAGCCCTGGTAATTCGGATACCAAGGACAGCAATGGCAGGTCGCGATGCAACAAGCACAAGCGCCGCATTAACAGCGACAACACTGAGGATACGGCAGTTAATGCCGGATTCAGAGGCTCTAAACCCGGTCAGCGGAAAAAGCCATTCAAAAGAAATACTTCGGGCCCGTCCAGTTTGGACCGAATACTCGATCGCTCGTGCCAGATACATGGCACCCAGAAAGCTCGCCAATCACACCAACAAGGATTGTTGGGTGTTCAAGCAGGCCGGCAAGTTAAATGTCGAAAACAGAGACAAGGGGCTACATAAGCGATTGACGAGGAGGAGCCCGGCCAACAAGAGGCGGATGAAGGGCTTCCCCCCACAAGTGTGGACGGTGAACATGATATACGCAACCCACATCCCCAAGAGGGAGCGGAAGCGTGCGCTAAGGGACATATACGCGATGGAGCCAGTCACCCCAAAGTTCAACCCATGGTCCTCCTACCCGATCACTTTTGATCGAAGGGACCACCCCACTAGCATCCGTCATGGCGGATTCGCCGCATTGGTTCTAGACCCAATCATTGACGGATTTCACCTCACTAGAGTCCTCATGGACGACGTGAAGAAATTGAACCTGCTTATCAGATACAAAGGCCGGAAAATGGGCATAGATCCTCAAGGATTAAACCCACTAAAACGACCTTTAAAGGCGTCATACAGGTGTAGAGGCCATTTATGCAGGCTCGATTACACTTGAGGTGGTCTTGGATCCCGGATAATTTCGGGCGAGGAGTTAATCTTCGACATAGTCCCATTCCGCGGATGGCTATCATGCCTTTGCTCGAACGAACCGCATTCGCAAAAGTTCAATGCGGTGCCGCACCACGCATACCTCAAGCTCAAGATGCCAGGCCCTCGAGGAGTCATTACGGTCAATGGAAACACCGAGCGCCTCTCTCCGAGCGGAGGAGCATCTGGCGGCTCTCGCAGCGAAGTGCAAAGCAGCCTTTCAAGGCAATTCTCGATCCGGCTATTAAACGTCCGGACACCTTCAAGCGCCGCCGGAGTAACCTACAACAAGACCGCTGGCACGTTACGAGCAAGCGTAGTAATCTGGCCCCAACCCCAAACCCTCGCGAAATTGCGAAACCAGCGATTGCTGCTGCGTACATAACTACGCTCTGGAAATACCATGGGCACAGGGGGAGGGGCACCATCACGGCACGCCCGATACACGGCTTAAACCGCAGTAGGGGCTGCCGGTTTCTTCATTTTCTCTTACTTTCAGGACTCCATTCTTCGGAAGGACTGTCCGGCAGTACAATTGCCGCACAAATGATACAACAACCAGGGAAGCAGAAAGCTGCGCCGCATTATGGAACTCCCGGGTGGTCTCTATAACGAGCAGTATACCTGTTTTCGCATACCATTCCGCAGCTCGCCCTTGGAAAGGACATGCTAAATAGTCCCATCTTTTGCTTATTGCACTACTTGTATCGTTCTGCTTTTACCGCAGCTTGTTCAAATAAACAATGCATAGCTTTTGCCTATTATTGCATTCTCTTTTTTTTACGTATGTATGTTCATTAAAATGACATGTTGCACACGTACACTTTGGTGCGGACAAGACACCGTGGGCTTAAGTACCCCACGATACGGTGTGAGAAGTCCGAACACTTTTACAAGTGCGGCACCGAACTTATAGCATTATATGCATCGACGAATCATGTCTTGGGTCAATAGTTGGGTTTGCCTGCTCCTATGTTTTGGTACCTTACGTTCCGTTATATCGGCTAAGGTAGCGCTAGGAGAACTCTGTGATTGTGCCCGGTTGAGCTGGGCTAAGCACCTCGAGAGAAAGCTAAAGCCCGGCCGTCATGATGAGGCGAGAGCTGGTCGCTGTTCGAGAGGCTTTCGAGTCCCTAAAGACTTATGCCACTTAGAGCGAGGAGTCGGCTTTGTCCGGCCTAGGCGTGGATAGCGCCCCGAACTCGGTCTTCCGAATACTAGGGGCTTCGCCAAAATTTAAAATTATAGAATTCTATGGCTAAGGAGAGTGATAAAGCATTATAGTCCGATTGCCTTGTTCGTTGTGTTGAGCGCCTCCCTCGAAGGACCCAAGAATGGGAAAAAGAGCGCTCAAGTTTATCCCGAACACCCCAGCACTCGTGGCATGGGGGCAGAAGCCGATGACTCGCCATCTCTCAAATTTAATAAACGGCCGCACAGAAGGTAATATTTTAAATTCAAAAAGCGTTGCATAGCGCATATGAACAAGTTTTCAGCGCACAGGATAACACGAGCAAGTTTACTCAAATATTACATTCATGGGACATTCATCCGCCACAAGGCGGGCACCCTTCAGAACACCCTCATAGTACATCTCGGGGTGGCGATGCTCCTTGCCCTGTGGTGGCCCGTCCTTCACAAGCTTCTCCGCATCCATCTTGCCCCAGTGCACTTTAGCACGGGCAAACGCCTCTCTGGGCACCCTCGATTCAGTGACGAGCGCTTGATTACTTCAAGCCGTGGACGGGCATCCACCGGCCGCCTCACTAGCCCAAAGTAGCTCCTAGGCGGGGCCTCTCCGAGCCACGGTCGAACTATGAGGCCCTTCATGGCCTGTTCGCCACCTTGTGGAGCTCGACCGGTTGCTTCAGCTGGTCGCTCAAGGGCACTGGTGTCCGGCCTCAGATATCTTGAGACGAGAACACCTTCGCCGCCGAGCTCCCTCCTCGGCTCGGTAGAAGGCGTGACATCAGGCGACATAACTGAGGCAAATCTGCGAATGCTCTGGAGAGCTCCGGACTCGGGTAAGTAAAAAGTAATTCACTTTCACATGCTTGCTTTGCATAATGAATGCCTTACCCGCCGCTATCTTCTTCATCACCTCAATTTCTGGAGGGCTTTTTGGGCTTGACCTTGGCAGATTTGGCTGGCCGAGGGCTGCAAGGAAGCTCAGACAGCTCGCGTCTTTGAGTCAAGCTCCAAACTCTCGTGTTTTTCCACGAGAGCCTGGAGCTCTTTCTACACCTCCTCCACCTGCGCCTCCTACTTTCCTCGCTCCGTGCGCTCCGCGGCCACTTTGTTTTCGGCCTCGGACAGCGCTTTCTTTAGGGTCGCCACCTCGCTTGTGGCCCCTGTAATAGCACGTTGGTCCTGTCATTTTTTGCAACCACATCTTTTCTATATACTTACCTAAGGTATTGCTTACCTTCCTTCTCCTCGAGCTGATTCTTGGCAAGGCCGAGCTCGTTCTCGGACCACTCTAGGTTACCTTTCTTAACGCATCTACCTCTGCCGTTAGTGCAGAGGACAAAGAAATACAAGAGCCTGCACACCCATATTGACACACTTATATTAGACTCCTGCGAATATTATTAGATCCTCTATTCGGCTTCTCCTTGCGAGCGCCAAAGCGAGCATCGGGGAGCTCTTGTCTATCTTGTTAATATTTTTACATATTTTAGATACATACCTCAAAAGCTGTTAGAAGGCTGGCACGAGCTTGATCGATCCGCTTTTGGCGGACTGAACCTTCTGGATCACCGTACTCATTACAGTACGGTGCTCCTCATCGATGGAGGCGCCGTTAAGCACCTCCGGCAGATTGTCCGGTGCCTCCGGTTGGACGGGAGTCACCGGCTCAGTAGGCTTGCTCCTCTTGGAAGGAGGCCGCCTGCCGGACTCCGGAACCTTTGAAGGTTCCGGCGCGGTGTCCGGCCCAGGGCCTGACTTGGATCCCTTGGGGGTCTCGTCCCCTTTGTGCCTGGAGTCCGGGAGGTCGCCCGACGGCGCCTCCGGGACCACCTCCTCCTGGCTTGGGGCCTTCTGGGACGCCACCTCGGTGTCGTCCGTAGGACGAGGGGAGGTAGCGGTCGGAAGTGAAAGACTATTCACATCCGACGAATCCAGGGAACCGCTCGATGACACGTCAAGCCGGGCCTTGGGCGGACTGCATAATTATATTCGGCGTAAGGAGAAGCAGTGCAATTAAGGAACACTATGAATTACTCTGGTGTACGAATACTTACGACTTCGCCAGGGGCTTGGCCCTGAGCGACCACTCCTCCTCGCCGTCGTCGACGTTGGTGGAGCAGTCCGAAGGAAGGGTCCTTCCCTTCTTGGACCCCTCGGCCTCCCGGTTGGGGCGGCCTTCCTTTCTTTCCTCCCGGCCGGAGGGGAGAGGCCTCTTCTTCCTCCTCCTCGTCTTCGCGGGAGGAGTGCGTCTCGGAGTCATCGGATGATGAATCCGATACCACCAAGCGCCGGGAACTCTTTCGGGTTCCCGTGGCCTTCTTGTTGGCCTTCTTCTCCGGCACCACGTAAGGTGCGGAACCCGACAACCCCGTCAAGCAGGCGTCCGGCTGAGTCTTCGGGCAAAGGAGACGGTCGACAATTGTTCGGCCGTCCTCTGCCGATCTGTCAAAAGGCATGGGGCTTAGATCCGCAAGATAGAGTCAAACTATGAAGAATGAAATATCACATAAGAGGTGAAAACAGCTTACCGGCTTGAGGCTGCGTGCTGAATCCGCGATCCTCAGTAGCGGATGCGGGAGCCTCGGCGCCCTTGAATAGCGCCTTCCAGGCATCTTCGTGCGTCGTGTCGAAGAGCCTGCTCAGAGTTCGGTGCTGTGCCGGGTCGAACTCCCACAGGTTGAAAGCCTGTTGTTGACACGGGAGGATCCGGCGGGTGAGCATAACCTGGACTACGTTGACAAGTTTGAGCTTCTTGTCCACCGGGCTTTGGACGCATGTTTGGAGTCCGGTCAGCTCTCCTTTTTTACCCCACGATAGGCCCGTATCTTTCCAGGAGGTGAGCCGCGTAGGGGGTCCGGATTGGAACTCGGGGGCTGCGACCCATTCAGGGTCACGCGGCTCGGTGATGTAGAACCACCCCGATTGCCACCCCTTTAGGGTCTCCACGAAGGAGCCCTCGAGCCATAGGACGTTGGGCATCTCACCCACCATGGCGCCTCCGCACTCCACCTGGTTGCCGCGCACCACCTTTGGCTTGACATTGAAGGTCTTGAGCCATAGGCCGAAATGGGGTCGGATGCAGAGGAAGGCCTCGCACACGACGATAAACGCCAAGACGTTGAGGACGAAGTTCGGGGCCAGATCATGGAAATCCAGGCCGTAGTAGAACATGAGCCCCCGGACAAATGGGTGGAGAGGGAAGCCCAGTCCGCGGAGGAAATGAGGGAGGAACACCACCCTCTCATGGGGCCCGGGGGTGGGGATGAGATGCCCCTCTTCGCGGAGCCAGTGCGTGATGTCGTTGGACAAGTATCCGGCTTTCCTCAGCTTTTTGACGTCTCCCTCCGTGACGGAGGAGACCATCCACTTGCCTCCCGCTCCGGACATGGCTGGAGAAGGTTGAGGTGGGGAAGGCGGACTTGGGCACTGGAGCTCGAGTGTGCGAAAATGGATGAGCAAAGGAGGAAGAAGCCGTGGGTGAAAGGGTGGATCCTTATCCCCTTATATGGGTGGACGCAACTATGCGTCCCCACCAGCCTGGTAAAACTTGCTTATCTCCCAAGTGCCATAATTAATGGCGCGGTTGGGTTACCCACGCCCGTATTGATGAGAATCCCGGAATAAGGGGACACGATCTCTGCTTCGACAAGACGTGCCAAGGAAACCACCTCGCTAAACGCGCTGAGGTGGGACAGTAAAACGATTCAAATAAAGGCTTGGCCGTGGTGTGATGTCACGCTGCGGAATACGTCAGCAGATTAGATTTGTGTAAATACTATTCTCTCTATGGCAATATGTGGAACTTATCTTGCAGAGCCGGACACTATCCTTGTGTTCAAAATCTTCTATGAAGTACTTGGAGGAGGAACCCTCCTTGCAATGCCGAAGACAATCTGCGCGCCAGACTCGTCGTCATTGAAGCCTGGTTAAAGAACTCTGAGGAGTCTGGATTAGGGGTGTCCGGATAGCGGACTATAACCTTTGGCGGACTCTTGGACTATGAAGATACAAGATTGAAGACTTCGTCCCATGTCCCGGGATGGGACTTTCCTTGGCGTGGAAGGCAAGCTTGGTGATACGGATATGTAGATCTCCTACCATTGTAACCTGACTCTTGTGTAACCTAGCCCTCTCGGTGTCTATATAAACCGGAGGGTTTTAGTCCGTAGGACGAACAACAATCATACCATAGGCTAGCTTCTAGGGTTTAGCCTCTACGATCTCGTGGTAGATCTACTCTTGTACTACCCATATCATCAATATTAATCAAGCAGAGTAGGGTTTTACCTCCATCGAGAGGGCCCGAACACAGGTAAAACATCGTGTCCCTTGTCTCCTGTTACCATCCGCCTAGACGCACAGTTCGGGACCCCCTACCCGAGATCCGCCGGTTTTAACACCGACAGGTAGCGATAGTCGTAGAAGCAATAGTTGGCGAGACGACAACGATGCTATGATGGAGATCAAGGTGTCAAGCCGGTGATGATGGTGATCATGCCGGTGCTTTGGAGATGGAGATCAAAGGCACAAGATGATGATGGCCATATCATATCACTTATTTTGATTGCATGTGATGTTTATCCTTTATGCATCTTATTTTGCTTTATGCAATGCGGTAGCATTATAAGATGATCCCTCGCTAAATTTCAAGGTACAAGTGTTCTCCCTGAGTATGCACCATTGCTACAGTTCGTCGTGCCGAGACACCACGTGATGATCGGCTGTGATAAGCTCTACGTTCACATACGATGGGTGCAAGCTAGTTTTGCACACGCAGAATACTCGGGTTAAACTTGACGAGCCTAGCATATGCAGAATATGGCCTCGGAACCTTTGAGACCGAAAGGTCGAACGTGAATCATATAGTAGATATGATCAACATAGTGATGTTCACCATTGAAAACTACTCCATCTAACGTGATGATCGGACATGGTTTAGTTCATATGGATCACATGATCATTTAGATGACTAGAGGGATGTCTATCTAAGTGGGAGTTCTTAAGTAATATGATTAATTGAACTTTAATTTATCATGAACTTAGTCCTGATAGTATTTGCATATCTATGTTGTAGATCAATAGATTGCGATGTAGCTCACCGTTTATTTTTTGGTATGTTCAGTAGAGAAAATAAGTTGAAATATGATAGTAGCAATGATGCGGACTGGATCCATGATCCGAGGATTATCCTCGTTGCTGCACAGAAGAATTATGTCCTTGATGCACCGCTAGGTGATAGACCTATTGCAGGAGCAAATGCAGACGTTATGAACGTTTGACAAAGCTCGGTATGATGACTATGTCGGTGTACTAGAGTAGGGCTACCCTAGTATCCCGAACTCGTGCACGCGGCGATTCACGACACCCAGCGGCAAGGCTTGCGAGCGATCGCCAAGATCCTCCATGGTTCCTTTGGAGCCATTCAAGAACAAAGTATTTAAGCTTAGGAGACAAGGTTGACCCCGGCAAGAGGAGCTTGCCGGGAAGGCCAATAACTCAAGGCACCTAGGAAACAAAGGCCCGGCAAGAGGAGCTTACCGGGAAGGCCCGATGAGCGACAAGCTTTTGGTAGCGACAAGACAACAACTCGCCGCGACAAAGGCAACGACATGGCAAGGCGCTTCGGGACAGGACTACCACTCTTTTCCTCCGCTCCAGCTCATCCAACAACGTGTCGCCTACAGGACCCTTCCGGTATGCGTGGCGAGAGGCTGTGCAGCGGGAAGTGCGTGGTGTGGCGGCGCTGACAAGATTTCCATCGTGGCGAGCGATGGTGCCTGACAGTCCCTTTTCTGCACTGTTTGGGCGACTTAGATGGGCATTTAATGCTTTTGTCCCCGCCTTGGTCGGGGTTAGGTATGATACCTTTATGCATGTGGCTGTACCAACCGCAAGTCTTTTTCCCTTTTTACCCTTGCCTATGTTGCTACACTGTCGGTGACCCCTTGAGCATATAAAAGGAGGCCCATGCGCATAGCGTAGAGGGGGTTGAGGTTCGGTTCATTGAAACCAGAGAATACTTACGCTTAGGTCTTGTAGTTCTCGGCGCTCCCTAGCAAGAACACAATACCAATCGAGACAAGCAGTAGGAGTATTATCTCTCCGGAGAGCTCCGAAGCTGGGTAAACTGCTCGTGTGCTTCGCCTCGATCTGCTCTTCGTGCGATCTCCGCCCCCCACCGAACCGAAAGGGACCCGGTCCGCCGGTCCCATAGGTGTTCGTGGGTCCGATCAGCTTCCCCGACATCGAGGCTGTGTGAACCTGATCCGGCGTTCACACGAGCTGCATCTTCATCATCTTCATCAACATGCCACCGAAGAAGAAGGCTTCGGCGACAGCTGATCCGTCCACGTCGATCCCACCACCGCCGGAGCCAACGGGTGGTGGGGTAGACGCCGGCGGAAGAACGGACGTCGACGAGGGAGCCCACGACGCTGCCAAGTCCAAGGATAAGGCTGCGCAAACCTCGGCGTCCAGACATTCACCGCCCATCTCGGGGAAGTAGCGGGACCGACAGCAGCGTCATGGTATTCACAATACCATACGCCCGTTGGACCAAGATCGAGTTGGTGGTTCTGCAGCGCTCAAGACCAGCATGCACACCAACATGCCTGGCGCTGAAGTAGGCACGGTCGCCGGACGGGGATCGCTCCTTCTAACGTATATAGAAGTCCGAGCATATCCGCTCCTCGCGCCGCTTCGCCATCGCCGCCCGCCACTCGGCGAAGCTTTGGCGCGAAGCTCAAGCTGCTCTGGATTACCCTCCGACGTCGACAAGATCGACGAATGGAGGCCACCATTCGAGTCTCATCGCCAGCAGCGGCACCCTCCACGGCAGCGAGTACGCCATTTGCGCGCGGCAGGCTTGCGAACGCGGCGGAATGGCGGCGAAACCCGTGGAGGTGCAACCACCATGCACTCTCCACCCGAAGGCCAAGATCGCCGACTTCGCCGGATCCACCTCGGCGGCGACTCCACCGCATCGCCGGATCCACGAGCTCGTCGCGATCAGCGCCAAGTTCTTTCACGAACGACAACAAGAAGACGCTCGAACTCGTCGACGGCGTCCAAGAGAAGCGCGGCGTCAATCGACCGGCGCCTGGGCCCTCTATTGACATGCGGCGCCAGGGGAACCAGGCGACTTGTCAGACGTCTGTGATAGGTTGCCCTGCGTTCACTCGTGAGCTGCGGCAAGTCCAAAGTGACAAGAAGAAAAATTTCAAGCCTCGATGTGCGAGAGAAGTACGGCGGCAAAGGCGCATCCGTCGAGTTCCTCGGCATCTACACCATCAGCGGTGCAAGCTGCGGGGGCGAGACGACAAGATCCTCGCCAACTACTTCCTGCCGGTACTCAAGCCCAATGTCGAGATCTGGCTCATGCACTTGCCGGACAACTCCATATCCTCTTGGGCAGATCCATGCCATCGGTTTGTCGGCGCCTTCACGGTGCCACAAGCCTCATGGCCAAGAGAAAGACCTTCATCTGCTCGCCCAGAAGGAAGGAGAGCCCCTGAGCAAGTACATTCAGAGATTCAGCGTGTACACTACAACATCCCGGGCGTCCACCACGCGCGGTAATCGCCGCGTTCCATCGAACGTCGCGGAACCGCAGGATGAGGAGGAGATGGCGATGTGCAAGATCAAGGACGTCGGTGAGCTATATGCCTGGCCGACAAGTGTGCACGCGTCTTTGAGGAAGGAGAAGACTCCCCGGGGAGAATGTAGAAGCAGGAGGATCTGATAGTGAGGAAGCTGCCCCGACAAAGAGAAGTCGGCGGCGGAACAACAGAAAGAAGAAAGGCAAAGAAGTGCTAGTTGTCGAGCAGTCCGGCAACGGAGGTGCCGCCAAGAAAGCCAAAGTTGGTAGCTCCGGCAAGGAGGTTGCCGCGGGCACCAACGACCAGGCTGTGGCGGTCGCCGACAAGCAGGACAGCTCCAACAAAGCGATCTTGCAAGATCCACCGCACCAAGGGCCATGACCTCCAGAGTACGCAAGAAGGTCGAGCAGCTTGTTGAACAGCGAAGGTTGAATCTGACGGCGCGACAAGGAGAAAGCCTGTGAAGGTCTTTGGAGGAGCTAGCAAGAAGCGACCCGGCCGGGGAGGACGTCGCGGCAAGGCCAAGCAGCGGCAAGGAGACAGGCCTCCCCGCGGCCGCGACAAGGATGAAGACGACGACAGCGACGAAGACATGGATGATGACGAGGCCGATGAGCAGGAGTTCGAGGAAAGCCCACAGAGGTCTTGTGCGTTGTGGCGGTGCTTCTCTGCATACTTCACACCGCCAGCTCAAGCGGTGGATCGCGTGAAGTCAATGCGCGAGAACCATCCGTCGAGTCACGCATAAGCCTCTGAAATGGTCCAAAGACGCCTATCATCTTCGATATTGAGGACCACCACGATCGCATAACTGCGGTCGGGTGCTTGCCGATGTTGGTTTCGCCAACTATCCGCAACCTCAAGGTCACTAAGATGCTAGTTGACGGCGGGGCCGGCTTGAACCTGATCTCCTCCGCGGTACTCCAGAAACTCCAGATCCCTGACAGCGAGCTCGAAGAGACCGGCACGTTCCAAGGAATCAATCCGGGAAGGAGCAAGCCGAAGGGGAAGATCACGTTGCCGGTGACATTTGGCAGCGAGTTAAACTTCAGGACTGAGAGGGTCACTTTTGACGTCGCTGACTTCCCATTGCCTTACAATGGGATACTCGGCCGTCCAGCACTCGCCAAATTCATGGCGGCCTCTCACTATGCATACAACATTACGAAGATGCCAGCCCGATAAGCGTCATCTCCGTCCTGGCGACAAGAAGGATGCTCTTATCTGCCGACAAGATCTAATGGGAAGCAAAGAGCCGCAGCAGATCGCCAAGTCACTTGCCGCTGAAGCTCCCGGGGAAGAAGAAGTCCAAGTCCGGCAAGAGCTCGATGCCCACTCCGGCAAGCGCACCTCTTGGAGTGCTGCGCTACCGTCGAGGACGCACCATCGAGCTCCACCGCAAGTGTAAGAAAGACGATGGCAGCTCCACCGAAACCAAGAAGGTGTCCGCCAAGGAGGACGGCAACCTTGGTGGTACCTTCACCATCGGTGCCACTCGACCCTAAATAGGAAGCGCTCGTTGCTTTCCTGCGGGCGAACGTCGGCGTGTTTGCATGGCAGCCGTCGACATCCCCGTGTTCCTGTGAAAGTAATTGAGCACCACCTAGCTGTCTGTCCTCATGCGCCACCCGCAGCGTAAAGTCAGAAGCGGGCAAGGAGCGCCAAGAATTCACCGGAAGAGATCAAGAAATTGGAAGCAGCGAGGTCTTGTCGGAGGAGTGCTCCATCCCACGTGGTTGGCCAATCCTCGTAGTCGTCGCCAAGGCAAGCGGGAAATGGAGGCTTTGTATCGACTTTACCGATGTTAATAAAGCTTGTCCCAAAGACCCATTTCCCTTGCCACGACGACCAGATTATTGACTCCACGGCGGATGTGATTTGCTTTCATTTCTTGATGCATACTCGTGGTACCATCAGATCTTCATGGCGTAAGAGGATGACGAGAAACCGCATTCATCACCCCATGTGGCACATACTGTTTTATACGGATGCCTTTCGGGTTAAAGAATGTCGGTTCAACATTTGCAAGAGTAGTCCATGAAGCTTTTGAGCCACAGATGCACAGAAATGTAGAAGCCTACATGGATGACATAGTGGTCAAGAGCAAGGACAAAGCAACTCTGATTCAAGATTTAGATGAAACCTTTGCAAACCTGCGCAAGATCAACCTCAAGCTCAACCCCGAGAAGTGCGTGTTCGAGTCCCCTCGGCAAGCTTCTCGGAGTTCTTCATCTCTCGGGGAAATTGAAGCCAATCCCGACAAGATCAAGGCCATCGAGCAGATTGAAGCACCAAAGCGCGTCAAGGATGTGCGAAGACTTGCCGATTGCGTAGCTGCTCTCGGCGAGTTTATCTCTAGGTTCTGCTGGCATACGCCATTTTTCAAAATATTGAAAAAGACAGGTCCAATGAAATGGACTCCCGAAGCGGAGGCTGCGCTGCAGGACTTAAAGAGATACTTGTCCTCCACTCCAACACTTGTCGCACCTAAGCCACAAGAGAAGTTGCTGCTATATATAGCGGCAACCAATCAAGTGGTTAGTGTTGCGTTAGTGGCGGAGAGGGAGGCGGATGACGAGCTAGCAACCAAGGCAGATGCATCCAAATGACAAGCAAGGCACTTCACCGCAAGCTCGGTCCCGACAAAGATAGATCTGCATGCACGAGTGTGAGAAGGTGCGAGAAGAGAATGGTGGCGCGCCTTGCTTTACTTTGATTCGCCTCTTGCGAGGGGAGCTAGGTCAAGGTACTCTGGTGTGCAGAAATTGCTTTTCGCCTTCTCATGGCCTCGAGAAAGCTGCGCCATTACTTTCAAGCACACGAGATCACGATCGTCACTCGCTTTCCGCTGAAGAGGATCTGCAAAATCCGGAAGCAGCGGCGGGGAGGATCGTCAGTGGGCCTTTGGAAGCTATCAAGCTTTGGCCTCAAGTTTGAAAGCACTTCAACTATCCAAAGCGAGCATTGGCGGAGTTCATAGCGAATGGGCGCCAACACAAGATGAAGAAATTCCAGGACGAAAGCATCCCCTTGGCCAAGGAAGCAAGCAAAGAGTGGCTAATGTACTTTGATGGTACCTTCTCGCCGCAAAGGCGCCCGGTCTTGGCGTGCTACTTGTCGCACCCACCGGAGAGCACCTCAAGCACGTAGTCCAGATGCACTTTCCCAAGGAGCAAGCAACAAACAATACTGCAGAGTATGAAGGTTTGCTTGCCGGTCTCGAGATCCTGATGAGACCTTGGGATCAAGAAGCTCATTGTCGGGGTGACTCACTGACTCGTCATCCGCCAAGTAAACAAGAGTTATCGAGTCCATTGATGGAAGCTTATGTTGATGAAGTGAGGAAGCTAGAAGAGCACTTTGACGGCCTACTGAGATGGAACATGTTCCAAGAGCTCAGAACGACATTGCCGATGGCTTTGTCAAAGTCGCTGCACTTAAGCTACACTGTGGAACCAGGGATCTTTGTGCTCAAGCCGACTCAACCGATTTGTAAGCGCCATCATTGGACAGAACAAGAAGAGGAAGTTGATTTCTGGCGACTATTTTCCGGCCGAGCTTCTCGAAGCCGCCACTAAGAAGGTCCCCAAGATCAACGCCAAGAGTGCAGAGGAGCAGTCTGCTCCGGCAACCCCTAGGGTTTGTTCCGTTGAAGCAACGCGCTCGACAAGTTTTGCTCCGGCAAGCTTGCCGGGAACATCAACTCGGTGAACCGCGAGTTCTTGCCAGAGTAAGCGGATGTTCCTTGGCAGCGATTGTGCCTTTAGTCCTTGTTGTCGAGCTAAGCTCCGCATGGGCACAGCAGATTGTCCATTTCCTTGAGACAGGGAACTTCCGAAGAGCAAGAAGAAGCGGAAAGAGTAGCCAGCGGTCAAGTATGTACCGGTTTGTCGACGACCTGCTTTATGAAGAAGACTCAACGGTGAAATTGAAGTGTATTCACGGGAAGATGGACGACTGTTGGCAGAGATACATGGAGGCATATGTGGTCACCACATTGGCGCAAGAGCACTTGCCGCAAAGCATTCGGCAAGGTTTCTTTTGGCCGACAACGACCCTCGAGGATGCAATGCACAAGTAACCAAGTGTGAAGCGTGCAGTTCCATTCCAAGCGAGATACACCAGCCAGCTCAAGCTCTCCAGGCGATCCCTTTATCTGGCCATTTTCGGTCTGGGGCTCGACATCCTCGGCCCTTTCCCCGAAGTTGTCGGGGCTTTGAGTACTTATGCGTTGTAATCGACAAGTTCACAAAGTGGCCGGAAGTGGAAGCGATGAGGAAGGTGACAACACGGTCGGCCGATCAAGTTCTTCAGTCGATTGTTTGCCGTTTTCGAATCCCTAACAGGATCATCACCGACAATGGCACACAATTCCACGAGCCGCACCTTCATGCAATACGTCCAAGATCTTGGCGCCAAGGTGCCGGCTTCGCTTCGTTGCTCATCCGAGAAGCAACGGTCAAGCGGAGAGGCGGCAATGAAGTCTTCGCAGCGGACTCAAGACCAGGACTTTCGGCTGTGCTGCACAAGTGCGAAGAAAGCTGGATTGAGGAGCTGCCGGTGGTTCTTTGGTCGTCAGACTGACGCCAAATCGAGCCAGCGGCGAGACACCTTCGCTCTAGTCTATGGAGCAGAGGCAATTCTCCCCACGGAACTTCATTATCACGGGTAACCTCGAGTGCTCGCTTATGATGAGCTCGAGCAAGAGCAGCTCGCGACAAGATGACCTTGGCACTCCTTGAGGAGGACCGTCTTCAGTTTGTTAATGCGAGCTGCTCGATACCAAAGAAGCTTTGCGCCGCTACCATAGCCGCAAAGTTAATGCCAGAAGTCTCGAGGAAGGCGACCTTGTTCTTCGGCGTTCAGTCCGCCAAGAATTCCAACAAGTTGACGCCGAAGTGGGAAGGCCCTTACCGGGTGAAACGAGTCACTAGGCCTGGTGTTGTCCGCCTTGAGGCCGAAGATGGCATTCCGGTGAGCAACTCCTGGAACATTGAGCATCTTCGTAAGTTTTACCGTAAAGGCGCGTTTCTAGGAACTCTGTTAAAGCAACCACCTTGTACAAGTCTTGCCCGATGTTGCATGTAATCCTTTGTACAAAGCCGGGCGAGACCCGTGCATAAGTAAAACCAATGTGTTCCACACATCTTGTCGATTTCATGCTTTCTATTCTTTATTTTTGCATGCAATATCGACACTTTGTGCAAAAGACTTCTACTCCAGTAAGCAATAACGAGCCGTAAGGCCCCATATCTTTATTTTTTTCTTCTTTCTCTTTCTCAAAGAAAGGAAGGTTCCCCCGCACACAACTTTGCCGGGGGGAAAGGAGAAGATAACGGTGTGGACCAAGCGTCGCTTGAGGAAGTTTAGCCTTATCGGGAAGCAAACGACAGAAAAGCTAAGTTGCCAAAGTTTGAGCAATCAGTTTCAAAATTTTTTAAGTTATTCTCCTCGAACGACCGCACTTTGTATGGAAAACCTGTGCGCAGAGGAACCAACTCGTAGCTAGTTGCGCCCTTACTTTGTTTCGAGTCCGCTCAACAATTTAAGTGAGCTGCGATTAGTTGCGACAAGGTTGCTTGGGAGGCGGCACTTTAGCAGTTGCCGACGTCCACTTTTCGGCGCTACATGGCTAAGGTGCCTACTGCGACAAGTTCCCTAAAAGCGTAGGGCAAAAACATACAAAGGAAGGAATCAAGTAAAGGAAATAACATAGCAATTACTACCCGAGATAGAGTTATATTACAATATAGCTTGTCGCAGCTCTAATAGAATGTTCTCCTAACATGACTAGCAGCGACAAGGAAAAGATAAAATGGGCGGCCTAATCCACGCGGTCGCCATCAACCCTCTTGATCCCGCTCACCCTATCAACGATGGGTGCGACAAGGGTCTTGAACGCCTCCACATCAGCATCCGGCGGCAAGGACCTGAGGACGTTGGTGAGGTTGAGGCCTGGATTGCGGAAGGCCACCTTCATCAGCACCTTTTGGAGAGCTCCCGCGCAGATCTGGCGCGACTCCTCAATCAGCTGCTTTGGGATCTCTTCGGAGTCATTTGGAGGGCCGTCCTACGCCTTTGAAGAACAAGCTGAGCTTGGCGGCTGGGTTGGAGGTGCTCGTCGGTGGAATATCCAAGATCCACCATCCCGGCTCGCCGACTCCCTATCGATGGCGGCGGTATCCACAAGACCCTCGGTCCGGTGCTCCACGTTATCCACGAAAGTATTGCAGGTGACGGCAGCGGCCTTCGCCAATGACGCCTCGTCGGCCTTGATCTGCTCCTGGCCTCGTCCGGCGTCTTGGTCGGGGTGGTCGGCTTCAACTCGAGATCTGCGTTGGAGTCCATGGAGGCGCTGAGCTCCTTCACTCTCTCGGCGAGACGGCCTGCAGCTCGCCAAGAGTGTAGGCGTCCTTCTCGCGCTCATGCTTGAGTGCGGCAAGCTCCTCGCCGCTCTTCCTCGATTGGCCTCGGCTGCGTCACCTTCGTCCCCAACTCCTTCTTGGCGGCCTCGGCATTGCGGCGGCATCCTTTGCTTCCTTGAGAGTCTCGCCAAATGATTGCTCGCGCGCGGCAAGCTCCTCCTCGTGGCTGTCAAGATTGACCTTCCGCTGCACCAGCTCGCCTTCCTGCGCGGACAGCCTCTCGGTGGCAAGCCTTTGTTGCTCTTCGGCTTCAGCCTTCTCGAGGAGGAAGGCTTTGCGCTCCTCGGAGAATCGCTCCCGCTCCTCTGCCAAAGACCGGAGAGCTTCCTGATTGATGCCGGAGCTCCTCCGGCGCTTCTCTATGTCCACGCCCGCTGCCGCGACAAAGCGCTTCTCGGGAGGCCAGCTTGGCTTGTCGGTAGCGGTAAAGTGACAGCGGCCTGCGGCTGCTCCTCCTCGAGGCTCGCCCTTCGCTGCTGCTGTGGCGTCAACCAGCGTCGGCCCGGCGTGAGGCGAGCAACTCTTCGTCGAAGGTTTCACCTTCAACCGGCGCCTGGAGCTCGAAGCCCAGGGAGTTTGATGAAGACGTCGCCATGGCCTTCAAATAGGCGCCGGTGGGGCTCTTGAACTGACAACGTAATAGCGGCGGAGGGATCGGCGGTCGGTGTAGCGCTTTATCACTCCTGCGGCCCAGGGGCCCGTCGGTCACGATCGCGGACCCCTCGCCAGGCTCCTTGGCTTGGCGGCCTTGGCGGCCTCCCCGCCGGCGGATTCATCAGCGCGGCTCCTTCTCCGGCGACCTCGGTCTCCATCGGCTCCGTGGCAGATGGACCTGAAGACCGGAAAGGGAAGGAAAAGTCAAGCAAATATTCAAAAAGAAGATCAGAAGAAGAAGCCAAGGGAAGTTTTCAAGCAAGAGGAGTACCTGTGCTAGGATCGACAGTCGCCCTTGCCGGAGAACTGTCCCTTGCCAGAGATCTCTCCCTTGCCGGGGAATCCTCCCTTGGCGGAGTAGTCGAGGCAGACTGCATGTCGGTAGCGGCTTCCGAGCCCTCCTGGTGAGGCTGCTCTGCTCCTACACAAACCAAGTCGATATCAACAAAGAAGAAGCACCCATGCACGCCTCGGCGGAGAAGTAAACCATATACTTACAGCTGAAATTTGTCTTTGAAACTGCTGAGGAAGAGTTGCAGCGTCCGGCAAGGTGGTCTCGAGCCGCGTCTCCTAACTGCTGCGTGAGGATCGTCCTCGATGACAACCACCGGAGTCTTGGCCCTCTTCGACGCTCTCTGGGCCAGCGTCCTGAAAAGGAAAGGGTTCAGAATGAAGCAAATCAGATACAAGACAAAGTAACAAATTCGAAGAAATACAAGAACAACTCAGAAGCTTACTCTTCTTCTTCCTCGTCGGAGCTGAGCGCGGAGAGATCAAATTCTGGCTCGCCTCGGGTGTGACGAGGCGGAGGAGTGGGTTCCCTTGGCCGCTTGGCGGTGCGAAGCGGTGGCACAGGAGGGCCCCGCTCCGATTCTTCTGCAGACAGCGTGAGGTGCTCAGCAGCTTGATGCTTGCAGCGGTGGAAGCGCGTCGCTTGTGGCCGACAAACTGTTCGCCCGTCTGCCGCCCGTTTAAATCTCCGGCCTTGCGAATGCGCCTTCTTGGTGGAGCTGGGGCTTCGCCATGACAAGCTACTAGAAGGTGGGGAGGAGGCGCCCTCGGCGGGCTCGCACGACTCGGCTTCAGGTTTGGCAAGCTCCTTCTCGTTGGCAAACTCCCTTCGCTCGACAAGGCTTGCCGCCTCTGCTGCCTCCGCCTCCTCCACGGTGAACCAGATTACGCCCGGTAGCGGCAAAGATTGCCGCCGCTCTTCTTCAGCTGAGTGGCGTCTGGCGCATCTCATCTTCAGTGGTGTCGCGGGTGAGTCTCTTTTGTTCGTCGGAGCGGATCGGCACTTCTTCCAAGTTGTCGAAGAACACCCGCACGACGTCATCTGCAGGCTCTTGCCAGGTGGGAACAATTCCATGCGAGTTGCACAGCGGCATCATTGTGCGGATGCGGTCAAGCGAGGAATTGTTGCACAATGGAACGACTCCCCTCGGCAACCTGAACCATTCGGGATGATCAGGGTCGTTCTTGAACAGCTCCAGAAGCATCGCATCCAACTCCAAGACGGTGAAATTGAAGTTGAGGCCCGGGCGCAGCCTTCATGATATCCGCCGCGTGCTCGAACTCCCAAGCAGGTCTCCTCCTCTCCTGCAAAGAAGCGATGGCGGCGAAAAGAAATCTGCGCCAACGGCGCCTCGATGAGTCCGGCAAGCCCGAGGCGCAGGATCCGGTGACAAAGAATCTTCAATCTAGCATCTTCCGTGCCAAGTTGCTCCAATCGTTGCGCGCACTATTGGGGTTTGGCGGCTGGCGGTGAAGGGTTGCGGGTTCTCCTCTACAATCCAACACCAATCTGCCTCCACTCCTCCCACTTGCCACGGAGCTCTCCTTCCAGATAGGCTTCCTTCTTGCCGATCCTTGAGATCCAAGCGATTCCTCCCAAGAAGGGGCTCTCCTCTCTCAACTCGAGGCATGAAGAAGTGGCGGAAGAGGGCTACGTTTGGGTGGACTCCGACAAAGTTTTCGCAAAGATGTGCGAAAACTGCCATGGTCAGGACAACATTGGGGGTGAAATCAAGGAGGCGAAACCCGTAGGTATTCATGATGTCGTAGAAAAATTCAGAGAAAGGCGGGCAGAGCCCGCAGTAGAAGAAGAGCACGAAGAAAGGGTACCCAATTGGGGCTAATTCCGAAGCAGCGGCTGGGAGTACCTTCGTGCGCGGATGCGCCCGCGTCTCCGTCGACCAGAAAAGGTCGTAGTTCTCCTCGGCTCCCTTTGGCGGCTGGGGGAAGATGGCCCGGCCTTTTCGCCGCATGAGGCCAAGCTGCGCCGGTCGACTTCACGCCCTTCCCTTGTCGGCTTTCGGAGCCATGGCGGAGGTGGTGGGGAGATCGGCGGCGTTGGTGGCGGCTGTATGGCGATGGGGCAGAGCGCTGCTCTCTCGACTTGGGAAGAAGGGGGAGCAGCGGTGGTTTTCTTCGAGATTAGACAAAGAATCGGCGAGGTGGGCGGACTGCCTGTTTCCTCTGCTTATAAAGAGGGAGGGCGGACGTTTCTTCCGAATAAAGAAACCGCCCATGATCCCGCCCACGATCTTCCCACGACGCCGCACTCGACGCTGCAGGCTGTTCATGGAGGGCGTGGTGGGTCCGGGGTGAGTTATGGCGTAAACCAGGCGCGTGTGCCCGTGCCACATTTTGGGCCTGGCCCAACAGCGCTTCGGCACCGTGTACAGCCCGAGCCGAGGGCTCTGGCCGGTGTACTAGAGTAGGGGTACCCTAGTATCCCGAACTTCGTGCAGGCGATTCTGACACCCAGCGGCAAGGCTTGCCAAAGTGCATCCGCCAAGATCCTCCAGGGTTCCTTTGGAGCCATTCAAGAACAAAGTATTTAAGCTTAGGAGACAAGGCCCCGGCAAGAGGAGCTTGCCGGGAAGGCCAACCAAGGCACCTAGGAAACAAGGCCCCGGCAAGAGGAGCTTACCGGGAAGGCCCGGTGAGCGACAAGCTTTCGGGCGCGACAAGACAACAACCGCGACAAGGCAACGACCGCGGCAAGGCGCTTGCCGGGACAGACTACCACTCTTTTCCTCCACTCCAGCTCATCCAACAACGTGTCGCCCTGGGACCCTTCCAGGCGCACGTGGCGAGAGGCTGTGCAGCCAGGGGTGCGTGGTGGCAAGCGGCGCTGACAAGATTTCCATCGTGGCGAACGATGGCGCCTCGACGGTCCTTTCTCGTGTTTGGGCGATTTAGATGGGCATTTAATGCTTTTGTCCCCTGCCGTCGAGGTTAGGTATGATACATCGGTGTAGCTGTACCAACCGCAAGTCTTTTTCCCTTTTTACCCTTGCCTATGTTGCCACCTGTCGGTGACCCCTTGAGCATATAAAAGGAGGCCCATGCGCAACGTAGAGGGGGGTTGAGGGTTCGGTTCATTCGAAACCAGAGAATACTTACGCTAGGTCTTGTAGTTCTCGGCGCTCCCTAGCAAGAACACAATACAATCAGACAAGCAGCAGTAGGAGTATTATCTCTCCGGAGAGCTCCGAAGCTGGGTAAAGCCTCGTGCTTCGCCTCGATCTGCTCTTCGTGCGACCTCCGCCCCCCACCGAACCGAAAGGGACTCGGTCCGCCGGTCCCATAGGTGTTCGTGGGTCCGATCAGCCTCCCCGACAGACTACTTGATAGTTTAGTGCACCATGCTTTATGGCTTAGACCCGGGACTTCAAAAATGTTTTGAAATTCCACGGAGCATATGAGATGTTCCAAGAGTTGAAATTGGTATTTCAAACGCATGCCCATGTCTAGAGGTATGAGACCTGTGACAAGTACTTTGCCTACAAGATGGAGGAGAATAGCTCAGCTAGTGAGCATGTGCTCAGATTGTTTGGGTACTACAATCGCTTGAATCAAGTGGGAGTTAATCTTCCAGATAAGATAGTGATTGACAGAGTTCTCTAGTCACTATCACCAAGTTACTAGAACTTCATGATGAACTATAATATGCAAGGGATATGATGAAAACGATTACCAAGCTCTTCGTGATGCAGAAAATAGCGAAGGTAGAAATCAAGAAATAGCATCAAGTGTTGATGGTTAACAAGACCACTAGTTTCAAGAAAAGGGGCAAGGGAAAGAAAGGTAACTTCAAGAAGAATAGCAAGCAAGTTGCTGCTCCCGTGAAGAAGCCCAGAGCTAGACCCAATCCTGGAACTGAGTGCTTCTACTGCAAAGGAAATGGTCACTGGAAGTGGAATTACTCGAATACTTGGCGGATAAGAAGGATGGCAAAGTGAACAAAAGTATATATGATATCCATGTTATTGATGTGTAATTTACTAGTGTTCACAGTAGCCCCTGGGTATTTGATACTGGTTTAGTTGCTATGGTTAGTAACCTGAAACAGGAGTTACAAAATGAAGAGAGACTAGTTGAGGGCGAGGTGACGATGTGTGTTGGAAGTGATTCCAAGGTTGATAAGATCACCATCGCACACTCCCTTTACCTTCGGGATTAGTGTTGAACCTAAAATAAATGTTATTTGGTGTTTGCGTTGAGCATAATATGATTGGATCATGTTTATTGCAATACGGTTATTCATTTAAGTCAAAGAAAAATTGTTATTCTGTTTACATGAATAAAACCATCTATGATCATACACCCAAGGTGAATGGTTTATTGAATCTCGATCGTAGTGATACACATATTCATAATATTGATGCCAAAAGATGCAAAGTTGATAATGATAGTGCAACATACTATCGCACCGCCGCTTTAGGTCATATTGATGTAAAGCGCATGAAGAAACTCCATGCGGATGGACTTTTGGAATCACTTGATTATGAATCATTTGATGCTTGCGAACCATGCCTCATGGGCAAGATGACTAAGACTCCGTTCTCCAGAACAATGGAGCGAGCCACTGACTTATTGGAAATAATACATACCGATGTATACGGTCCGATAAGTGTTGAGGCTCACGGCGGGTATCATTATTTTCTGACCTTCATGGATGATTTGAGCAGATATGGGTATATCTACTTAATGAAACATAAGTCTGAAACATTTGAAAAGTTCAAAGAATTTCAGAGTGAAGTGGAAAATCATCGTAACAAGAAAATAAAGTTTCTATGATCTGATCACAGAGGCGAATATTTGAGTTACGAGTTTGGTCTTCATTTGAAACAATGTGGAATAGTTTCACAACTCACGCCACCTGGAACACCATGATACGTCTCCAACGTATCTATAATTTTTTGATTGCTCCATGCTATATTATCTATTGTTTTGAACAATATTAGCTTTATTATCCAATTTTATATTATTTTTGGGACTAACCTATTAACTGGAGGCCCAGCCCAGAATTGCTGTTTTTTTGCCTATTTCAGTCTTTCGAAGAAAAGGAATATCAAACGAAGTCGAAACGGAACGAAATCAACTGGAGAAGTTATTTTTGGAAGGAAAGCTACCGGAAAAGCTTGGAGTGCACGTCGGGAAAGGAGGGAGGTGTCCACGAGGGTGGGGGCGCCCCCCCCCCTAGGGCACGCCCGCTGCCTCGTGGGCCCCCCGAAGCTCCACCGACGTACTTCCTGCACCCATATATACCCACGTACCCTAAAACTTCCAGAACAGAGAATAGATCGGGAGTTCCGCCGCCGCAAGCCTCTATAGCCACCAAAAACCAATCGGGACCCTGTTCCGGCACCCTGCCGGAGGGGGAAACCCTCACCGGTGGCCATTTTCATCATCCCGGCGCTCTCCATGACGAGGAGGGAGTAGTTCACCCTCGGGCCGAGGGTATGTACCAAGAGCTATGTGTTTGATCTCTCTCTCTCTCTCTCGTGTTCTTGATTTGGCACGATCTTGATGTATCGCGAGCTTTGCTATTATAGTTGGATCTTATGTTGCTTTCTCCCACCTCTACTCTCTTGTAATGGATTGAGTTTTCCCTTTGAAGTAATCTTATCGGATTGAGTCTTTAATGATTTGAGAACACTTGATGTATGTCTTGCCATGCGTATCTGTGGTGACAATGGGATATCACGTGATTCACTTGATGTATGTTTTGGTGATCAACTTGTGGGTTCCGCCCATGAACCTATGCATAGGGGTTGGCACACGTTTTCATCTTGATTCTCCGGTAGAAACTTTGGGGCACTCTTTGAGGTTCCATGTGTTGGTTGAATAGATGAATCTGAGATTGTGTGATGCATATCGTATAATCATACCCACGGATACTTGAGGTGACATTGGAGTATCTAGGTGACATTAGGGTTTTGGTTGATGTGTGTCTTGAGGTGTTATTTTACTACGAACTCTAGTGCTGTTTGTGACACTTATAGGAATAGCCCAATGGATTGATCGGAAAGAATTACTTTGAGGTGGTTTCGTACCCTACCATAATCTCTTCGTTTGTTCTCCACTATTAGTGACTTTGGAGTGACTCTTTGTTGCATGTAGAGGGATAGTTATATGATCCAATTATGTTATTATTGTTGAGAGAACTTGCACTAGTGAAAGTGTGAACCTTAGGCCTTGTTTCCTAGCATTGCAATACCGTTTGTGCTCACTTTTATCATTAGGTACCTTGCTGTGTTTATATTTTCAGATTACAAAAACCTATATCTACCATCCATATTGCACTTGTATCACCATCTCTTCGCCGAACTAGTGCGCCTATACAATTTACCATTGTATTGGGTGTATTGGGGACACAACAGACTCTTTGTTATTTGGTTGCAGGGTTGCTTGAGAGAGACCATCTTCATCCTACGCCTCCCACGGATTGATAAACCTTAGGTCATCCACTTGAGGGAAATTTGCTACTGTCCTACAAACCTCTGCACTTGGAGGCCCAACAACGTCTACAAGAAGAAGGTTGCGTAGTAGACATCAAGCTCTTTTCTGGCGTCGTTGCCAGGGAGGTGAGTGCTTGAAGGTATATCTTTAGATCTTGCAATCGAATCTTTTTGTTTCTTGTTTTATCACTAGTTTAGTCTATAAAAGAAAACTACAAAAAAATGGAATTGAGTTTACCTCATACGCTTCATCTTTTTAATATCTTTCGTGAGTATGATGGGAAGGAAAATTGTGCATTAAAATGTTTTGCACTAAATCTTTGTATGATGAGCATGATTGCAATGTTGTTTGTATGAATTCCTTGAATATCCATGATGCTAATGATATGCAAAGCCACAAGCTTGGGGAAGCTATGTTTGATGAAGATGATATTTTTTGTCCCCCAAGCTTTGGTGAGCAAATTTACTATGATGAAAGCATGCCTCCTATCTATGATGATTATTGTGATGACACCTATGCTATAAAGAATAATGATAACCATGAAACTTGTCATCTTGATCTTAATTTTCAATCACATGATAGTTATTTTGTTGAGTTTGCTCCCACTATTATTCATGAGAAGAAATGTGCTTATGCGGAGAGTAATAAAATCTCTATGCTTGTAGATCATGAAAAGAATGCTTTAGGTGATGGTTATATTGTTGAATTCATTCATGATTCTACTAAAAATTATTATGAGGGAGGAATATATGCTTGTAGTAATTGTAATAATATCAAGTTTCCTCTCTATGTGCTTAAAGTTTTGAAGTTATGCTTGTTTTGCCTTCCTATGCTAGTTGATTATTGTTCCCATAAGTTGTTTGCTCACAAAATACATATGCATAGGAAGTGGGTTAGACTTAAATGTGCTAGTCATATTCTTCATGATGCTCTCTTTATGTTTCAATTCTTATCTTTTATGTGAGCATCATTGAAATCATCATGCCTAGCTAGGGGCGTTAACGTTAGCGCTTGTTGGGAGGCAACCCAACTTTATTTTAGTTTCTTGCTTTTTGGTTATGTTTAGTAATAAATAATCCATCTAGATTCTGTTTAGATGTGGTTTTGCGTTTTAATTAGTGTTTGTGCCAAGTAGAACCTTTGGTAAGACTTGGGTGAAGTCTTTATGATCATGCTGTAAAAAACAGAAACTTTAGCGCTCACGAGATTAGCTTCAACTTTTTACTGGAGAGTGCTATTTAGTTGATTATTTTTTAAGATGATTACTAGACAAATTACTCAGGTCCACCAATTTATTTTAGAATTTTTGGAGTTCCAGAAGTATACGTTTGATACAAATTACTACAGACTGTTCTGTTTTGGACAGATTCTGTTTTTCGTGTGTTGTTTGCTTATTTTGATGACTCTATGGCCAGTAAAATAGTTTATAAACCATAGAGAAGTTGGAATAAAGTAGGTTTAACGCGAATATAAATAAAGAATGAGTTCATTACAGTACCTTGAAGTGGTGTTTTGTTTTCTTTCACTAACGGAGCTTACGAGTTTTCTGTTAAGTTTTGTGTTGTGAAGTTTTCAAGTTTTGGGTAAAGATTCAATGGACTATGGAATAAGGAGTGGCAAGAGCCTAAGCTTGGGGATGCCCAAGGCACCCCAAGGTAATATTCAAGGATAACCAAGCGTCTAAGCTTGGGGATGCCCCGGAAGGCATCCCCTCTTTCGTCTTCGTTCATCGGTAACTTTACTTGGAGCTATATTTTTATTCACCACATGATATGTGTTTTGCTTGGAGCGTCATGTAATTTTCTTTTGTTTTGCTTGATGTTTGAATAAAATACCAAGATCTGAAATTCTTAAATGTTAGAGAGTCTTCACATAGTTGCATAATTATCTGACTACTCATTGATCTTCACTTATATCTTTCGGAGTAGTTTGTCGTTTGCTCTAGTGCTTCACTTATATCTTTTAGAGCACGGTGGTGGATTTGTTTTATAGAAACTATTGATCTCTCATGCTTCACTTAGATTATTTTGAGAGTCTTAAATAGCATGGTAATGTGCTTAATCCTAATATGCTAGGTATTCAAGAATAGTAAAAACTTTCTTATGAGTGTGTTGAATACTAAGAGAAGTTTGATGCTTGATGATTGTTTTGAGATATGGAGGTAGTGATATTAAAGTTGTGCTAGTTGAGTAGTTGTGAATTTGAGAAATGCTTGTGTTGAAGTTTGCAAGTCCGTAGCATGCACGTATGGTAAACGTTATGTAACAAATTTGAAACATGAGGTGTTCTTTGATTGTCTTCCTTATGAGTGGCGGTCGGGGACGAGCGTTGGTCTTTTCCTACCAATCTATCCCCCTAGGAGCATGCGTGTAGTGCTTTGGTTTTTGATGGCTTGTAGATTTTTGCAATAAGTATGTGAGTTCTTTATGACTAATGCTGAGTCCATGGATTATACACACTCTCACCCTTCCATCATTGCTAGCCTCTTCGGTACCATGCATTGCCCTTTCTCACATTGAGAGTTGGTGCAAACTTCGTCGGTGCATCCAAACCCCGTGATATGATACGCTCTTTCACACATAAACCTCCTTATATCCTCCTCAAAATAGCCACCATACCTACCTCTTATGGCATTTCAATAGCCATTCCAAGATATATTGTCATGCAACTTTCCACCATTCCGTTCATCATGACACTTTCATCATTGTCATATTGCTAGCATGATCATGTAGTTGACATAGTATTTGTGGCAAAGCCACCATTCATAATTCTTTCATACATGTCACTCTTGATTCATTGCATATCCATTACATCACGGAGGCATTCATATAGAGTCATACTTTGTTATAGTATCTTTTTGTAATAATTTATTTGTAAATAAATAGAAGTGTGATTATAATCATGCAATAGAGCATTGTCCCAATAAAAAAAGAGAAAGGCCAAAGAAAAAAAAGAAGGCCCAAAAAAATAAAAAAATAAAAAAGGGACAATGATACTATCCTTTTTCCACACTTGTGCTTCAAAGTAGCACCATAATCTTCATAATAGAGAGTCTCTTGTTTTGTCACTTTCATATACTAGTGGGAATTTTTCATTATAGAACTTGGCTTGTATATTCCAACAATGGGCCTCCTCAAGTGCCCTAGGTCTTCGTGAGCAAGCAAGTTGGATGCACACCCACTAGTTTATTTTGTTGAGCTTTCATACATTTATAGCTCTAGTGCATCCGTTGCATGGCAATCCCTACTCCTCGCATTAACATCAATCGATGGCCATCTCCATAGCCCATTGATTAGCCTCGTTGATGTGAGATCTTCTCCTTTTTTGTCTTCTCCACATAACCCCCATCATCATATTCTATTCCACCCATAGTGCTATATCCATGGCTCGCGCTCATATATTGCGTGAAAGTTTATAGGTTTGAGATTACTAAATTATGAAACAATTGCTTGGCTTGTCATCGGGGTTGTGCATGATGAGAGCATTCTTGTGTGACGAAAATGGAGCATGACTAAACTATATGATTTTGTAGGGATGAACTTTCTTTGGCCATGTTATTTTGAGAGGACATAATTGCTTAGTTAGTATGCTTGAAGTATTACTATTTTTATGTCAATATGAACTTTTGTCTTGAATCTTTCAGATCTGAATATTCATACCACAATTAATAAGAACTACAATGAAATTATGCCAACTAGCATTCCACATCAAAAATTATCTTTTTTATCATTTACCTACTCGAGGACGAGCAGGAATTAAGCTTGGGGATGCTTGATACGTCTCCAACGTATCTATAATTTTTGATTGCTCCATGCTATATTATCTACTGTCTTGAACAATATTGTGCTTTATTATCCACTTTTATATTATTTTTGGGACTAACCTATTAACCGGAGGCCCGGCCCAGAATGCTTTTTTTGCCTATTTCAAGGTGTTTGAAGAAAAGGAATATCAAACGAAGTCGAAACGGAACGAAATCAACTGGAGAAGTTATTTTTGGAAGGAAAGCTACCGGAAAAGCTTGGAGTGCACGTCAGGAAAGGTGGGTGGTGTCCACGAGGGTGGGAGCGCCCCCCCCCCCTAGGGCGTGCCCCCTGCCTCATGCCCCCCCCCCTGAAGCTCCACCGACGTACTTCCTGCACCCATATATACCCACGTACCCTAAAACTTCCAGAACAGAGAATAGATCGGGAGTTCCGCCGCCACAAGCCTCTGTAGCCACCAAAAACCAATCGGGACCCTGCTCCGGCACCCTGCCGGAGGGGGTAACCCTCACATGTGGCCATCTTCATCATCCCGGCGCTCTCCATGACGAGGAGGGAGTAGTTCACCCTCGGGGCTGAGGGTATGTACCAGTAGCTATGTGTTTGATCTCTCTCTCTCTCTCTCTCGTGTTCTTGATTTGGCACGATCTTGATGTATCGCGAGCTTTGCTATTATAGTTGGATCTTATGTTGCTTCTCCCCTCTACTCTCTTGTAATGGATTGAGTTTTCCCTTTGAAGTAATCTTATCGGATTGAGTCTTTAATGATTTGAGAACACTTGATGTATGTCTTGCCGTGCGTATCTGTGGTGACAATGGGATATCACATGATTCACTTGATGTATGTTTTGGTGATCAACTTGTGGGTTCCGCCCATGAACCTATGCATAGGGGTTGGCACGTTTTCGTCTTGATTCTCCGGTAGAAACTTTGGGGCACTCTTTGAGGTTCTATGTGTTGGTTGAATAGATGAATCTGAGAATGTGTGATGCATATCGTATAATCATACCCACGGATACTTGAGGTGACATTGGAGTATCTAGGTGACATTAGGGTTTTGGTTGATGTGTGTCTTAAGGTGTTATTTTACTACGAACTCTAGGGCTGTTTGTGACACTTATAGGAATAGCCCAATGGATTGATCGAAAAGAATAACTTTGAGGTGGTTTCGTACCCTACCATAATCTCTTCTTCGCTTTGTTCTCCGCTATTAGTGTCTTTGGAGTGACTCTTTGTTGCATGTTGAGGGATAGTTATATGATCCAATTATGTTATTATTGTTGAGAGAACTTGCACTAGTGAAAGTATGAACCCTAGGCCTTGTTTCCTAGCATTGCAATACCGTTTGTGCTCACTTTTATCATTAGGTACCTTGCTGTTTTTATATTTTCAGATTACAAAAACCTATATCTACCATCCATATTGCACTTGTATCACTATCTCTTTGCCGAACTAGTGCACCTATACAATTTACCATTGTATTGGGTGTGTTGGGGACACAAGAGACTCTTTGTTATTTGGTTGCAGGGTTGCTTGAGAGAGACCAGCTTCATCCTACGCCTCCCACGGATTGATAAACCTTAGGTCATCCACTTGAGGGAAATTTGCTACTGTCCTACAAACCTCTGCACTTGGAGGCCCACCAACGTCTACAAGAAGAAGGTTGCGTAGTAGACATCACACCACAGCGTAATGGTGTGTCCAAACATAGTAACCGTACTTTATTAGATATGGTGCGATCTATGATGTCTCTTACCAATTTACCACTATCGTTTTGGGGTTATGCATTAGAGACAGCTGCATTCACGTTAAAGAGGGCACCATCTAAATCCGTTGAGATGACACCATATGAATAGTGGTTTAGCAAGAAACCTAAGTTGTCGTTTCTTAAAGTTTGGGGCTGCCATTAGAACACACCAAGTCTTCTCTTAGCTGTATGCGGTGCCCCCCTCCACAGTTACACACCTCAGTCAAATTGTCGTAGTGCTTAGGCGAAGCCCTGCGCCAGTAACTTCATCATCACCGTCACCATGTCGTCATGCTGATGAAACTCTCCCTCGGCCGCAACTGGATCAAGAGTTCAAGGGACGTCATCGAGCTGAATATGTGCTGAACGCGGAGGTGTCGTACGTGGATCGGTTGGATCGCGAAGACGTTCGACTACATCAACCACGTTACTAAACGCTTCCGCATTCGGTCTACGAGGGTACGTGGACACACTCTCCCTGCTCGTTGCTATGCATCTCCTAGATAGATCTTGCGTGATCGTAGGTAAACTTTTTGAAATACTGCGTTCCCCAACACTAATGATGATGATCATGAAACTTCTGATCAAGTTACTACCGAACCTCGTAGGTCAACCAGAGTAAGATCTGCACCAGAGTGGTATGGTAATCCTGTTCTGGAGGTCATGTTACTTGACCATGACGAACCTACGAACTATGAGGAAGCGATGATGAGCCCAGATTCCGCGAAATGGCTTGAGGCCATGAAATCTGAGATGGGATCCATGTATGAGAACAAAGTGTGGACTTTGGTTGACTTGCCCGATGATCGGCAAGCCATAGAGAATAAATGGATCTTCAAGAAGAAGACTAACGTTGACGGTAATGTTACTATCTACAAAGCTCGACTTGTTGCGAAAGGTTTTTGACAAGTTCAAGGAGTTGACTACGATGAGACATTCTCACCCGTAGCGATGCTTAAGTTTGTCCGAATCATGTTAGCAATTTCCGCATTTTATGATTATGAAATTTGGCAAATGGATGTCAAAACTGCATTCCTTAGTGGATATCTTAAAGAAGAGTTGTATATGATACAACCAGAAGGTTTTGTCGATCCAAAAGGTGATAACAAAGTGTGCAAGCTCAATGATCCATTTATGGACTGATGCAAGCCTCTCGGAGTTGGAATATACGCTTTGATAGTGTGATCAAAGCATATGATTTTATCTGAGACTTTTGGAGAAGCCTGTATTTACAAAAAAGTGAGTGGGAGCTCTGTAGCATTTCTGATATTATATGTGGATAACATATTGTTGATCGGAAATAATACTGAATTTTTGGATAGCATAAAAGGATACTTGAATAAGAATTTTTCAATGGAAGACCTCGGTGAAGCTGCTTATATATTGGGCATCAAGATCTATAGAGATAGATCAAGACGCTTAATTGGACTTTCAAAAAGCACATACCTTGATAAAGTTTTGAAGAAGTTCAAAATGGATCAGTCAAAGAAAGGGTTCTTGCCTTTGTTACAAGGTGTGAAGTTGAGTCAGACTCAATGCCCGACCACTGCAGAAGATAGAGAGAAAATGAGAGTCATTCCCTATGCCTCGGTCATAGGTTCTATCATGTATGCAATGTTGTGTACCAGACCTGATGTGTGCCTTGCTGTTAGTTTAGCAGGGAGGTACCAAAGTAATCCAGGAGTGGATCACTGGACAGCGGTCAAGAACATCCTGAAATACCTGAAAAGGACTAAGGATACGTTTCTGATTTACGGAGGTGACAAAGAGCTCGTCGTAAATGGTTACGTTGATGCAAGCTTTGACACCAATACGGATGACTCTAAGTTACAAACCGGATACGTATTTATATTGAATGGTAGAGTTGTTAGTTGGTGCAGTTCTAAGCAAAGCGTCGTGGCGGGATCTACGTGTGAAGCGGAGTACATAGCTACTTCGGAAGCAGCAAATGAAGGAGTCTGGATGAAGGAGTTCATATCCGATCTAGGTGTAATACTAGTGCATCGGGCCCAATGAAAATCTTTTGTGACAATACTGGTGCAATTGCCTTGGCAAAGGAATCCAGATTTCACAAGAGAACCAAGCACATCAAGAGACGCTTCAATTCCATCCGTGATCAAGTCAAGGAGGAGACATAGAGATTTGCAAGATACATACGGATCTGAATGTTGCGCACCCGTTGACTAAGCCTCTCTCACGAGCAAAACATGATCACACCAAGACTCCATGGGTGTTAGAATCATTACTATGTAATCGAGATTATTGACTCTAGTGCAAGTGGGAGATCAAGGAAATATGCCCTAGAGGCAATAATAAAGTTGTTATTTATATTTCCTTATATCATGGTAAATGTTTATTATTCATGCTAGAATTGTATTAACAGGAAACTTAGTACATGTGTGAATACATAGACAAACAGAGTGTCCCTAGTGTGCCTCTACTTGACTAGCTCGTTAATCGAAGATGGTTAAGTTTCCTAACCATAACATGTGTTGTCATTTGATAAACGGGATCACATCATTAGAGAATGATGTTATGGACAAGACCCATCCGTTAGCTTAGCATAATGATCGTTTAGTTTTTCTGCTATTGCTTTCTTCATGACTTATACATGTTCCTCAGACTATGAGATTATGCAACTCCCGAATACCGGAGGAACACCGTGTGTGCTATCAAACGTCACAACTAATCGGGTGATTATAAAGATGCTCTACAGGTGTCTCTGATGGTGTTTGTTAAGTTGCCATAGATCGAGATTAGGATTTGTCACTCCGTGTATCTCTGGGCCCTCTCGGTAATGCACATCACTATGAGCCTTGCAAGCAATGTGACTAATGAGTTAGTTACGGGATGATGCATTACAGAACAGTAAAGAGACTTGCCGGTAACGAGATTGAACTAGGTATGATGATACCGACGATCGAATCTCGGGCAAGTAACATACCGATGACAAAGGGAACAACGTATGTTGTTATGCGGTTCGACCGATAAAGATCTTCGTAGAACATGTAGGAGCCAATATGAGCATCCAGGTTCCGCTATTGGTTATCGACCGGAGATGTGTCTCGGTCATGTCTACATAGTTCTCGAATCCGTAGGGTCCGTGACGCTAACGCTCGATGACGATTTGTATTATGAGTTATGTGATTTGATGAACCGAAGTTTGTTTGAGTCCGGATGAGATCACAGACATGACGAGGAGTCTCGAAATGGTCGAGACATAAATATTGATATATTGGAAGGTTATGTTTGGATACCAGAATGGTTTCGGAAAGGTTCAGACATTTTCTGGAGTACCGGGGGTTACCGGAACCACCCCCCCCCCCCACCCCCACCCCCCGGGAGTTAATGGGCCTTCATGGGCCCTAGTGGAGAGAGGAGGCGGCGGCCAGGTGGTGGCACGCCCCCCACCCCAAGCCCAAACCGGATCGGACTAGGGTTGGGGGCGGCCCCCCTTTCCTTCTCTTCTCCTCCTCCTTCCCTCCTTCTCCTAGTGGGAATAGGAAAGGGGGCCGAATCCTACTTGGACCGGGCGTCCAAGTAGGACTCTCATGGCGTGCCCCCTTGGGCGGCCACCTCTCCTCCCCCCCCCCCGCCCTTATATACGTGGGAGGGGGCACCCCAAAGGCACACCAAGCCTTCTCTTAGTCATGTGCGGTGCCCCCCTCCACAGTTACACACCTCGGTCATATCGTCGTAGTGCTTAGGCGAAGCCCTGCGCCGATAACTTCATCATCACCGTCGCCACGCCGTTGTGCTGACCGAACTCTCCCTCGGCCTCAACTGGATCAAGAGTTTGAGGAACGTCATCGAGTTGAACATGTGCTGAACGCGGAGGTGTCGTACGTTCAGTGCTTGGATCAGTTGGACCGTGAAGACGTTCGACTACATCAACCGCGTTACTAAACGCTTCAGCTTTCGGTCTACGAGGGTACGTGGACACACTCTCCCCGCTCGTTGCTATGCATCTCCTAGATAGATCTTGCGTGATCGTAGGTAAAAATTTTGAAATACTGTGTTCCCCAACATCCTGAACGATACGGAGGGACAAGAAACCGACACGCAACCCTGCAGAGCAACGGGCTTTGCCGGGACAAAAACAGCCTTCTCGAGCGCGTGTCTTTGGGACATGAGCTTCTGGGGACGCTTCTAATCCTTTGAAGCAACCTAGAGAAACAGATCACAGTTCGCAGAAACAACAGCCCAGCTAACTCATCTCTTCTCCTCCCGTCTTGCCATCAAGCTAGATTCCCGGGAGGGGCCCATGACCCCTGCCGGGGCAGATACCAGATAGGCAGCCACCGCCGGCGGCGGCGGCCAAAACCCTAGTCGTGCTAGGGATTGCCTTTCTCCTGAAGAAAACGCTTCAAACATCAAGGTTAAGATTTCTTGTTATGCGTATGTGATATGATGGCGGGCGCTTCACATCAATTCAAGAGTTCAACGGCGACAACTACGGTTCTAGGGCGCTGATCCTATGGGCACGTGCATGAAGATTTCTCGGCTGTCATCGACAAGGTAGGCCGGGTTCCGTAGCAGAGAAGCGACGACTCTTTCTAGCGGCGGTAGTGGTCGTTCGACGGTTCAGATCCTCGATACAATTCTTATTATGTTTGGGGTGTTTTAAACTTTTCATGAACATTTATAATATATCCAGGGCCTTTTCGCAAAAAAACATATATACGTGAAGGGATTGAAATACGAGTGTTCGCCGAATACAAGTGTAGATTACGCACGTGCTTACTTCCGCGTGCGGCGGACGCAGGTTGTATCTGGGGATGTCCATTGGCTAGCACAGTCAGACCTCGCGCCGCACGCACGCACGCGTGGCCCACGTCGCGTGCTAGTTGACCGCTTCTATGCCGCTGCGCCCGCGCGTCCATCGCACCACGTCAGAGATATCCTTTTGCGCCGCGCGGAAGTATCGCACCGATTTCCATTTTTCTTTTATATAATATCGCATCGATTTAGCGCCGCATGCCTCCTCCGTACGCGGCGGCTAACTACCCCCGACCAAGACGGAATTCATTGTCGAGGATTTGACGTGCTTCTTCGGGTGCAACTATTAGGATTAGAATCGTGTGTTTTCAAATACTAAAATCGATTTTTAATCATCCTCAAAAAATTCGATTTTTAATAATAGGAAAAGCCAATAATTGTTAGAGTAGTGGAATTGCAGCGAACGCCTCTGAAAAATGCCTCAGATCTTGGCACCAAGTTCGACGTAATATATGCTTTCGTTGTAAGATTTGGCCGAACGGTTATAACAATATTAAATATTAAATAAGCAATATGGGAACATCCGTAGTTGCAAGAACTAAAATGTAACAGAATCAGAATAGTTTACATCAGATTCAAACAAACATATAACAAATCATCAAAGCCAACCAATGCTCAATTATACAATTATAAGAAAATCGTAAGAATGAGAAGTAAAATATGCACTCCAAACAAATCTAAACCAAGCTTTCAATCCAGTCCGTACCAAGATGGCGGTGAGCAACACCGTCGATTGCTTGCTTGATACAGAGTTTGAAGGGTCCACACAGTACAAACGATTTCAAAGAAAAATGAAATGGTTACTTGTCATCTTATAAACTGTGTTGCAGCTCACTGAGAGCTGCCATTCGCAGGGCATGCGAACTTGTCGGGACCGGTAGTCCAGCAGCGTGGCCGGGAGCATCCTTCTCGATTAGAACACTGCTGTCTTCAAAGTCATGTGAAAGTTGCAGCTTTGATAAAAGCTTCCCCATATTACATGACAAAAACTAATTTCAATGGCACCCAGTCAGTCAAAGAGCACCAATCCAACCAAGCATGCAAGGTTATGCACACTCCACAATGCGATTATGCACAACTCACTCTTCCATCATCTATCATCTCTTTGATCCAAAAACATCAGATTGGTAAAACTTGCATTAGCTACGCTCCAGAGAACATGGTAACATATGCACATAACAGGACATTGGTGAGCTCTAGGGAGTCAACATGCCTAACTTCAATTTTTATTTCAAGAAAAATGGCATATTGCATGTACCAATTATTATAATGAACCGTCAACAAGGAAATTTGACAAGAAATAAGAAAGAATTAATATTGTTTCTACAGTGATAGCAATTTCCCCTCAAATGTATTACCGAAATGATGGAAAGCAAGGTAAACAGACCATGGTCTGAACAGACTGCCTAAAAAAATGTTTAGCAGTCGTTTCACCAATACCAACACAGAGGGGGGGGGGGGGGGTAATCTTTGATTGATAACAGAGAAATGTAGTGGAATTTGCTCTGGTTAGTTCAACAGATCTTTTTTTTTGGGTAAGACCAACCAAAATACTGATGCAAGTCTGATGTACAAGTATCAATTTCTGATCCTTTGCTATCCCATTGTCGAGAATTTCCAAAACATAACTAACAGTGCAAGCTAAGTGCTCCTAAACATTACTTACGGAAGTAAGTAAACTAATTGTGAATGGAAGGGAAAATCCCACGTTGAAAGAATCTATCATAAACATCTCTTAGATTTTATCTGAAAGAAAAAGGCGCCATTATCAAGCCATTAGACATTAACAGCAATACCCAAACTGGACATGAGTTAAAACTGAAGACCACAAACATAACTTGGACAAAACCAATCAAGAAAAATCAAGGAGTCTATGTAAAACTTCACTGCAGATGAAAGACATCTAAGACACATATATAGCTAGAATCCATTATAACAAATAGCAATTTCCCCTGAGTCCAGTGTCCACGACAAGCAAACAAATTTCAGGAGGATATTAACAAATGGATGATCTTGATCAAAATCTGTAGAGATATGAAAAGCCATGACTCCAGTTGCCAACTTCACAACGTTTACCATTAGGCTGTGACTCAACTATATGGTCCCAAGGGGAAGAAACTTGAAACGACAGCAGCGACTACGGACACAGATGGACCCCAGACATTCAGACTGAAACTTGACGACGACGCTGAACCTTCTTGACCCTCATTACTGTTCTAGGACTCACTGTAACATTAAGGACACGATATATAAGCCATGCACAAGAGAACACTGAGACAGGCAAAATAATAAAGGAACTATTGAATAGAATATTTAAGGCACGCAGTTTTTGGTTTTCTATAAGAAAAGGCACGGAAAACAATAAGGACCATAGTGGACGTTCTGAATCACATACCTGATTGTCCTGATCTGTAGCCAGATTATCAGGACTGTTTGCCTGCAACGGCTTTTCTTCCCCACAACTTGGACGGTTGCATTTTGTCCGGAAAGGATAGTTTATGTTATTGCACTTTTCACACTTCCAGCTACCCTCTGGAATCTTTGGTTCTGTTATGTCAAAGTTAGATGTATAACTGAATAGTGTTTCGAATATATCTAATAAACTAGTGCAAAGCTTAGACGCATATCTTGACAAGGGGTTCCCCAATATTTACTGATAACAAGACAAAGCAAAATACTTTAATATATGTGAAGGTAAGGGGGAACTAGCATGTATAATGTTAAACACTAGAAACTTACTTGGAGCTCTTGAACTGTCAGGTTTGGATCCCTGAAGGAAGAGTTAATATGCATGTCATCAGTACAGTAATACAACAATTTAGCTCAATAAACAGTAAAAGAAGCTAAAATGATAAATAGATAGCCAATCCAACATTAACAAGAACATAAGAAGAAAAATAACCATAACCAAATACACTAACAGCTTGCCCACTAATAGCTTCAAAATAATTGATCACACTCCACATAAGCACTAATGCACAATCTAATGGTGCAACTGCATGACACAAACTTGATGCCCATTGCCAGGTGAATGAGCAACTGTTCTTGGTTTGGTTCGAGACAGCTTGTTCTATTGTTTTCAAGGCGTCGCCTAGGCGACGCTTAGGCGTCAGAGCGCTCGGGGACGTCAAGGCGTCGTCGTCGCTTTAGTTTTCTGTCTAAGGCATCCGCCTTGTGCTGTTGAGGCGTCCAAGGCGTCGCCTAGGCGGATAAGGCGCCGCTTTAGTTGATTTTGGACGCCCTGGACATGCGCGGGCAGGTTGAGCGGGAACCAGCAGCTGGCGCGCGCCAGAAAGAGGAATTGGCGGGAGGGAAGAGAAATTGGGCGGGAGAGAGGGGGTAAACAGAGGCAGGAGAGAGAGGGGAACACACCCGTGACTCCAAATCGAGGGGAAAAGAGAGAGGAGCTCTCTCCTCTCACGCCGCCGGCCCAGATCCGCTACTCCTCCGCCGGCCTCCCCCTGTCCGGCCAAGCTCCTCCTCCGCAGGCCCTTCCCCTCTCCGGCCAAGATCCATCTCCGCCGGCCCTCCCCCT
This sequence comes from Aegilops bicornis, assembly GCA_021605145.1. Classification (NCBI taxonomy): domain Eukaryota; kingdom Viridiplantae; phylum Streptophyta; class Magnoliopsida; order Poales; family Poaceae; genus Aegilops; species Aegilops bicornis. Next base: position 320,593,974 of record CM038675.1, read on the forward strand.
CTCCAGCCAAGCTCCTCCGCCGACGGCAGCCCTCTCCCAAGGTACGGCTCCTCTCTGCCTCTCTTTTCCCCTCACCTGCCCATGTTTTCTGATGGTGCTGCTGCTTGTGCCTCACTGCCTTGCCTCTAAACCCTCTGTTTAGTATATGCATGTGTAGATGTGCTGCTTGTGCCTCTGCCCTCTGCCCACTGCCCTCTATTATAGTAGTGTTAGCTGCAAGTTGTGATTAAAATAGATGCTGATTGTCCTTGTTAGCTGATTAGAATAGTAGGTTAGTGGATCTTCTTTATACTAGCTTATTATTAGAATAGTAGCTGTTTGTCCTCTGCGGCTCTGCCCTCTATGGCTCTATTATATTGTTAATTGTTTGCACTTTGCACTTTGCAGTCCCACAATGGCAGATGCAGGAGCTGATGGGGGTGGTGATGCTTATGATCCAATGAAAGATCCAGAACGCAGGCCACGGAGGTCAAATGATCCAGGCTGGAATTATGGGTATTGGTTGAAACCTGGCAACATCAATAATGTTGTGTGCAATCTTTGTGGCAAGATAACTAAAGGAGGGATCAAGAGACACAAAGAGCATCTTGCTGACACCGGTGGGGATGCAACAGGTTGTCCAAAGGCTACTACACAGCTTAGGAGGGAGATGTTAGAATATTTGGAAAAGAACAGGAGAAACATAGGACAGCCAGATGATGATGATGATGTAGTGGAGGTAGATGTAGCAGGGACAGTTCAAAGCTCCACTAATGCAGCAGCATTTCAAGGCTCCGCTACAAGACCAAGTTCAGGGACAGCAGCCAAGAAGAACAAGAAAGCCTTTGCGGTAAAAATGTCAGGCAAAAAGTTTCAATCTGTTGCAACCAAGTCAATTGTTTCTATGCTTAGGAAAAAACCTGAGGATGTTGTCGATGAAAGACGCGCCGGTTGCTCTCAAAGCACCATGGAGTCCAGCACAAAAACACCGGAAGAGAGGCACTATGTGAGTATGCAGTGGGCATTGTTTTTCTATGAGTGTGGCATTCCTTTTAATGTTGCAAGCTCTAGGCAATTCCAGATTGCAATAGAAGCCTCTTGTCAATATGGCTCGGGTTACAAGCCTCCTTCTCCTCATGAGCTGCGAGAGCCATTGCTTAGGGATTGTGTCAAGGAAACAAAAAAGTTGAGGGTGACGCACGAGGTAGCATGGAAGCAATATGGCTGCACACTAATGTCAGATGGCTGGTCCGATAAAAGGAGACGCCACTTGATCAACTTCCTTGTAAACAGCCCGGCGGGCACTTACTTCTTGGAGTCAGTTGATGCATCAAGTGAATGCCAAGATGCTCGGATGATAGCAGATTTGCTAGAGAAGAGAATCGAAGATTTCGGTAAAGAGTATGTTGTCCAAGTTGTCACCGACAATGGTGCTAACTACAAGGCAGCGGGCAAGATACTAATGGAAAGGATTCCTACACTATATTGGAGTCCATGTGCATGCCATTGCTTGGACCTAATGTTGGAAGATATAGGGAAGCTAAAGGCATTTAAGAAGCCTATTGCACGGGGTAGACGAGTCACCACTTTCATCTATAGGCATGGCAGAATTCTTAGTCTAATGAGGAAGGCAGCAGGTGGGCTGGATCTTGTGAGACCCGCAGCCACTCGCTTTGCCACATCCATTCTTGCTCTTAAGAGTTTGGTCAAGCACAAGCAAGCATTGAGGAGTCTATTTACATGTCAAGCATGGGTTGGAAACAAATTGGCCAAAACTGCAGCCGGTTTGAATGTGCAAGACATTGTGCTTTCAGCAGATTGGTGGCATGCAACCGAGGACTGCCTTAGAGCTTCAGGTCCACTACTTCAAGTGCTTAGGGTAGCGGATGGTGATGAGATTCCTGCCATGCCAGAAATGACAGCACTAATGAGGTTTGCAAAGGAGAAGATCACTCAAGGCTTTCCCCACCAAAACAAGCAAGCTTTGCTCAAGAAGATCATTGGCATTGTTGACAAACGTTGGGAGAATCAAATGGATCATCCATTGTATGGGGCTGCTTTGTTTTTGAACCCTGGAAAATACTTATCTATTGTTGAGAGTGGTGATGATGCCCTAATTGGTGAGCTAAGAAGTTGTTTTAATGATGTCCTTGCACGAACAGTACTTGATGTCAATACTCGCAAGAAGATTGATGCACAAGCCGTTGACTATGAGGACAAGATAGGACCCTTTGCTAATCAGATGGCAATCGATAACATGGTCGAAAAAAACCCTCGTAAGTGAACTAAAGTTAATTTCAGCAACAAGCAAGTTAATTTCAGCATGTTATTTTTTGTACAAAGTACAAACTCCTAATGCATGTGTGTGTTTATTTTACCATTTTAGTTGATTGGTGGCGTTCATATGGTGGTCGGGCAGTTGAGCTACAAAGGTTTGCAAAGCGTACTGTTAGTCTTTGTGCTTCATCTTCCGGTTGTGAGAGGAATTGGAGCGCATTTGAACATGTGAGTAACTTCTTTGTCTTTATTTCATCAAGAGAAAGTTAGTTTCAGGCTTTCAGCAAGTAATCTCAGCAAGTTATTTATTCACTCTATTTGCTATTTGTAGATCCATACCAAGAAAAGGAACCGGTTACAACACCGACTCTTGAATGACAATGTCTTTGTTTCATACAACCGGAAGAACTTGGATAGGTTTCAAAAGAGGCGTGAGAAGAGGGGTGGCAATAGCTATGACCCTCTAGTCATTGAGGATTTTGATTGGGGCAATGAGTGGGTTGACCCAACAATACCTCCACCCCAAGGTGCTCGAGGGTGTCCCGATGACATTTCATGGGAGCTTGTTGATGAGGCTGTTGGTGCAAGTTCGTCGCTGCAAGGTCGCAACTTTCCTAGAGCTAGCACCATGGCAAGGGGGGCCTCAAATGTTAATGTCCAGTACCAAAGGCAGCGCAAAAGGGCTGCTCCGTCACCAACATTTCTTCATGAAGATGACGAAGAGGATGACCAAGAACAACAATCAAGTATCCCCAATGGAGAGGATGATGATTCAGACTTTCTTCAAGATGATGTTGATGTGACCGATGATGATGAAGATCCAACTAGTGCTGACCAAGATGGCGAAGACAACACAAATACTATCATGGATGAGTTCGATGATGGCTATTGAGAATTGAGTGTGGCCAGCCTTGCTTATGATCATGTGTTTGCCTGTTTGGAACCTAATTTATGTTGTGAACTTGTGAACCTAATTTATTCTGTTGTGGACCTAGTTTATGTAATATGTAATGCACTCATGTTTGTCATCTTGTTTTGCACTTGTTCTGTCATTTACTCTCTGTTTTTTTTTACCAATGGTGATCTATTAATTAAGTCTAGTTTTAACCATATATGATATATGTTCATCTTTATGCAGATTTCTATTGTGGAAGGCAGAAACGGGAAACAAGATGGGAGGAATGGATGCTATGTGGGCTCAACAACCAGGAAATTCAAGGTATGAATCAGTTACATGTCCACTCATGGCTGCCATATTAGTACCCCTAGCGCCTAATAATAAGTGTCTAAGGCGTCGCCTCGCCTCGCGTTTTGAGCGCCTAGGCGTTGAGTCAACCCCCCAGCGCCTTAAAGCACCTGGACGCCTTGAAAACATAGGATGTTTAAGTTGTAATGCATAGGGATTTTAGATATGCGCAACCTATAAGAATTTAGTAAATATCTTTTTTTTAAGAATGGTTATCAAACAAGTGGTGAAGCTATTATATAAATGAGACATGTATTACCATGCAAAAAAAAAAAACTGAGTGAAGCTATAATGCCCAAGAAAAGTCCAAGTATACATATACATACACTGATCAACAGATATATAGCAAATATGTAAATTTGGTCGAATCACATAGAACAACATCTCACTGAACAGTTTTTACACATCGCATATACTTCAGACAGATGACTAAGCTTGTAGGCTGCGGCAGCAATGTCAACTTCAAAGCACAATTATGAAGTTGGCTCGGCTAGTAATATAACATATGAACTTAAATCTCAGTGCGAAGGAACCGTGTCAAACCTGGGTGTCAGGTCTTGGTGTGTTGCATTTTCTCATGTTACAGACTGTCCGAAAGGCGAAGTTAATGTTGTTGCAATTAGGGCACTTCCAATCATTATCACGTCCAGCTCCTAAAATAGTTCAAGAGAAGCGGCAGAGAATAAATCTGAGTGCCAACAAAATTGATTGACCAGTGAAAAGGACAATGCAAATTTATACCAGCAGATTTCTTCTGTGAGCCTTCACAGAATAGGAACCAGCCCTTGTGCCCTACAAGAGAAAGAAATAAAGGACATGCAGATTGCTTAGCATGGTCAATCACACCAAAACAGCAAGAACAATGAGAAATAACCTTCCCACACAACATAAATAGAAGGCACAAAAGGTAGCAGCAACCAATTGAGGCAATGTAACTCATATTAATATGTACAGGAGTAAATTACCATTGCCCCAGGACCAGCGGGTGAGCCCAAGCCATATCTATCCATGGGCATGCTGATGCTGTACATTCCACCTATTTACAGGGAAATGAAATTCAAAAACGAATGTTAGAAACACTGTAACAACATTTGGGTCAGATCTAAAAACACCTATTCAACAAGCATCAGAGACAAGAACTGACTCAAATAAAAAACCGAGAAATCAACAAGTAATGTATCCATTACAGACAAATGTTGTACAGTAGAAGTGTAGAACAATATATAGTATGCATAGAAATATGAAACAATTCCTTATTTAACACCATCTTAAATTTCGCTTCCTCATTTGACACCGAAAAACTTTTTCTAACCTATCTAACAACGAGTCTAAATTTTATGCCCTTTATGACACTTCCGTCCATTTTAAGCCTAAATGACACCTGAGAAGACCCTTTTGCCCCTCATGTTGTATGTGTGTGTGCAGGGCAGTAGCACACACACACGCAGCGGCACACACACACAGCAACACACACGCACGCGCGCACACAGAGCAGCATAGACGCACGCAGCATACACAGAGCAGCACAGACGCACGTAGCACGCACGCAGCAGCACACACCGAGGAAGACACGCAGCAGCACACACCGAGCAAGACACGCAACACCACACACGCACAAACACAGACAGCATGCATCAGTAGCACACACGTGCGCGCGCGCACACGCGCACAAACACACACGCGCGCGCAACATCAGTAACACACGTGCGCGCGCGCAACATCAGCAACACACACGTGCGCGCGCGCACACACGCAGCAGCACACATACAAACATACCACGTAAGGGGCAAAAGGGTCTTTTCAGTTGTCATTTAGTCTCAAAATGGACAGAAGTGTCATAAAAGGCATAAAAATTTAGACTCATTGTTTGATAGGAAAGAAATCATTTGTCAATGTCAAATAGGGCATAAAATTTAAACACTGTTAAATAAGGAATTCTCTCTAGAAATATATTGGACGTGCTACTATAATTCCTGGCAAGTAAGTTCAGACAAATAAATAGTTGTGTTTTTCTTTTACATATCAGATACTGTTTATTGCATTTGAACAGCTAATCACATGACAAAGTAGCGCTACCACAAAGTAACAGAGATATCATAGCCATCTTACCTGCACCAACCATAGAACCACTAGAATACGGGGGTGGCGCCGCCATATGCATTGGCCCATAGGGGCTCCCCATCGGGACTCGCCCGCCATAGCCATACGGATATCCAGAGCCCGGGGGGAGCTGAGGAATGCCATAGCGTGGCATGGGATGCCCATTATAAAGGTTGGAGCCATACGGGGGAGGAGCCCCGGTGAGGTACATTGACGGAGGTGTCCCCGGCGGCATGTACCGCCCCGGCACCGAGTAGTGGGGTGGAGTCTGCATAGCCTTCTAGGCAAAAAGCAACAGCGGCACTAGGTAAATGCAAAACACCGAGCACATAACAGGCACGCAGCCAAGCCAACGGATGATTTGAGTCAAGAACAGCTGCAGGAGCTGCGAGTACCGTGTGATCGGCGGGCCTGGACTGGTCGCAGTTGCGCATGTTGCAGGTGGTGCGGAACGCGAAGTTGACGTTGTTGCAGCTGGGGCAAATCCAGTCGTCCTCACGCCGGCTACCTGAACGTCGCTCGTGCAAAACAGGCAAACCATCTGAGGCGCAGCTCACAGAGCGGGGCGGAAATAGATGAACGGAACAGCTAGAGCAACCTACCGTCTGTGCGCGCGCGCTTTCCGACGGACTGGATGCGGTTATCCATCTGCAGACGCAAAGGAGATGTGAGCACGGCGAAGGATTTGGTGTCGCGTCAGGGTTTCCCCCCGCGCCGGATGGACCTCGACAGCAATTCGAGCGAGCCACAATTCGATCTGGGAAGACGAAGTGGACTCACCTGAGAAGACATTGCTGGTGGTGGGCGAACAGGGGAGAGCAGCCGGAGAGCGCGAAGACGTCCGCGAGACGCGCGGGCGGAGGGGAATCCGGCGGCGAGAGAGGGGAACGCGTCGCCGGTCTAGGGTTTTGACGTCTTGTCGAGACTGGTTTGGTGGCTGCCTCCGCGTTGGACGCTGTATAGGGCGTACGGGGGTGGAGATTACGGCGTATGCCGAGCTGCCTCCGTTTGGGCCCTTCTACCTTAGGCGCAAAAAATATTCAGGCCCACTTTACAATCTCCCCAAAAGAGAGTTCTATCCTATACTCTCTTAAACAAAAAAGTGGGCCTCTTTGGTACACATGATTTGTAAAGGTTGCAATAGAAAAACACATGAAGAATAGAGCGACATGTCGCCTTTAAATCTCTACTCCTAAAGTCTCCGATGCGTAGGTGAGTCGCTCGTTAAATAAATTCTTTGCCCACCCTATCGATCGAATAGGTAGGTCCCACCGATTTATTCCTTACCTTGTTGTCTCCCTTAATTACACAGAGACAAAAATCAACATGCAATCGCTCCTATCATAGTTTTAGTTAATGCACGCGGATCTCCCCCATTAAAATTGGGACACAATCTTTTTCTTCCCTGGACGCAGAACTCCCCGACAGAAGAAGATGCGATCACCCTCCCGCCTCATCACATCAAAACCTAGCGCTTGGTCGCTGCGTCGTTGTCGTTCTCGTCACACCTCACTTTCCCTTACCTATCGTCTTCATGCCTCCCAAGATCCGCCTCCGATGATGCCATGTCGTCGTGTGTCGTCAACTTCCGCCAGCACGGGCCACGCTCGGATGCAAATCATCTACGACTCCCAGACTTGCTCGTCCCACCACAACCAACGCCATCGGCTTGGGACGCGTCATTTGCTGCGACATCATGACCTTGCGGGTCTCCCATCGGGCTGAGGAGGAGCACCGACGAGGCCGCCCACGTCCCTTGTCATCCTACCGGTGGCACAACAAGAGAAAGGGTATCGCATGTGGCACAACGTACCTTGGGAGTACTAGCTCGACGGCAGCTGCGTAGTACTGAGGATGGTGCCCCACTCATGCATCACAGCAGTACCACGTCGTCCCGCCTCATATTCCTTTTTTGTGCATCTGTCGGCACCACACTGGAATATTATCCCCATACATCCAACCAGGCATCCATGATTCCAGACTTTGGATCATCGTCATGGGGATGGAGAAGCGTCTACATGTACATCCCAGCGGCGTATATTTCTACCTTCCCATCACTTATTGAAGACTTTGTTAATTTTATCCTTGTCAAAAGGTACATCTTCGTTTCAATTCGGGAATAAGTGCACATACCACTGCAAACTGATCATGCAATCACTTGCGGCAATCAAGTCGAGTAGTTGTTGTCTCATAACACCTAAGATGGCACCCGCAACATCTCTCACCGAGGCGCCAGGGAGGAGTTGTCTTTGGGAGGAGACCTAACTCGTGGATGTGAACTCTGGCAGAACCGCAGGAGGAAGGAAATGAAGAATGGCTGGAGGAGAAGAGGTAGAGGTTTAGCCACATGACTTGGAACACAAAATGGGATCTTAAATCTTGCATTCAAGGACGTCAATCGAAAGGTGCATGAAAACTTACTTTTTAGATTAGGTGCATGTGTGAACTCTCTCATATCTGAGAGAATCGGTTTTAGTTTTCAATGGTCAAACATTTTTTCTAGACAACCTTTCCTTGGACAGTGCTCTTTTTGCTGGTTCTGATCATAAAGTGGAGGTACGAACAAACCCAATTAACCTAGAAAACACTACTACTAAGTTCGTGTAATTTGATGTTTAGATGGATTAATTATTTCAGACAGTTAATTTTGTAGGAGAAGAGAAAATACAATTTCTTGAACTAATAATTATTAAATAACTGGAAAACACTTGTGGGGCAATCTAATCGTTTTTAATACAATTATTCGCAACTTGCTTATTTAGATTTGAACAATAGGCTTTCGTAAACGGTTAATTATTGATAGCTCGTTGGTCGGGCATGTCCCTTACTTAAGAAGATTGTCTGTTCACGGAGTCTTATGGATCACAACGCAAGCGCCAACACTAACGCTAGGATTGATTTCCTGTTAGTTTTTCCTAGTTCCTCATCCAACCTCGGGATATTGTGTTGTGTATGCAAAAGTAATCACCGGCGCTTCTTAGGCCATTTTTTCTGCATAAGCCGATTTGATTAGAGTCTAACGCTAACAAGAGCACTAAAAACTAGGCCTAAGATTTCCCTCAACTAACTAGCAGATCCGCATTTAGATTTGCCCATCTTAATAATCAAAGCCCTCATGTTTTCTCTCATGAAGGGTACATATGAGCATGCAAACTAATATGAGAATCAAATGGACACATAGACCACTTTATTTTGGTAGTGTAATGCCTTATGTGCATCCATCATCTCTACTCCTAAAGTCTCAGTACGTAGGTCGTCGCTTCGTTAGATTCGCCCACCCCATCGATCGAATAGGTAAGTCCCACTGATTTATTCCTTACCTTGTTGTCTCCCTTTAATTATGCAGAGAAAAATCAGCATGCAATCGCTGCTACCATAGTTTTAGTTAACACACGCACATCTCCCCCATTAAATTGGGACATAATCCTTTTCTTCCCTAGACGCATAACTCCTGACAGAAGAAGATGTGATCACCCTCCCGCCTTTTCACATCAAAACCTAGCGCTTGCCTGTTGCGTCGTTGTCGATCTTGTCACACATTGCTTTCCCTTTGTTGGGGAACATAGTAATTTCAAAAAAAATCCTACGAACGCAAGATCATGGTGATGCATAGCAACGAGAGGGGAGAGTGTTGTCCACGTACCCTCGTAGACCGAAAGCGGAAGTGTTAGCACAACGTGGTTGATGTAGTCATACGTCTTCACGATCCGACCGATCAAATCAACGAGCATACGACACCTCCGAAGTTCCGCAAATTCGGCCCGATGGCGTCCCTCGAACTCCGATCCACCGAGTGTTGAGGAGAGTTTCACAAGACGACGGCATGGTAGCGATGATGATGTTCTGACGCAGGGCTTCGCTAAGCACCGCTTCTGATATTATCGAGGTGGACTATAGTGGAGGGGCACCAAAGACACGCTAAAAGATCAACAGATCAATTGTTGTGTTTCTAGGGTGCCCTACCGCCTGTATATAAAGGAGCAAGGGAAGAGGCGGCCGGAGAGGGGCGCTGGCCAGAGGAATCCTACTCCCCGGAGTAGGACTCCCTGCCTTTTCCTTGTTGGATTAGGACAGGAGAGGGAAGGAGAGAGCGGGGGCAAGGAAAGGGGGGGCGCCGTCCCCCTCCTTGTCCAATTCGGATTTGGGGGAAGGGGCCACGCCTTGGCCGCCTCTCCTCTTCCACCAATTGGGCCCATGAGGCCCAATAACCTCCGGGGTTCCAGTAACCCCGTACTCAGATATATATCCGATAACCCGGAACCATTCCGGTGTCCGAATATAGTCATCCAATATATCAATCCTCATGTATCGACCATTTCGAGACTCCTTGTCATGTCCGTGATCACATCTGGGACTCCGAACTACCTTCGGTACATCAAAACATATAAACTCATAATATAACTGTCATCGTAACTTTAAGCGTGCGGATCCTACGGGTTCGAGAACTATGTAGACATGACCGAGACACGTCTCGGCCAATAACCAATAAGCGAAACACGGATGCTCATATCGGCTCCCACATATTCTCTGAAGATCTTTATCGGTCGAACCGCATAACAACATACGTTGTTCCCTTTGTCATCGGTATGTTACTTGCGAGATTCGATCGTCGGTATCTCAATACCTAGTTCAATCTCGCACGGCAAGTCTCTTTACTCGTTCCGTAATACATCATCCCGCAACTAACTCATTAGTTACAATGCTTGCAAGGCTTATAGTGATGTGCATTCTTGAGTGGGCCCAAAGATACCTCTCCAGGCAATCGGAGTGACAAATCCTACTCTCGAAATACGCCAACCCAACAAGTACCTTCGGAGACACTGTGAGAGCACACCTTTATAATCACACGATTCGTTGTGACGTTTGGTAGCACACAAAGTGTTCCTCCCAGAAGCGGAGTTGCATAATCTCATAGTCATAGGAACATGTATAAGTCATGAAGAAAGCAATAGCAACATACTGAACGATCGAGTGCTAAGCTAACGGAATGGGTCAAGTGAATCACATCATTCTTCTAATGATGTGATCTCATTAATCAAATGACAACTCTTTGTCTATGGCTAGGAAACATAACCATCTTTGATCAACGAGCTAGTCAAGTAGAGGCATACTAGTGACACTCTGTTTGTCTATGTATTCACACATGTATCATGTTTCCGGTTAATACAATTCTAGCATGAATAATAAACATTTATCATGATATAAGGAAATAAATAATAACTTTATTATTGCCTCTAGGGCATATTTCCTTCACCCTTACCTAACGTCTCCCTTCATGCCTCCCAAGATCCACCTCCGTTGATGCCATCACTACTAGGGAAAACCTTATACACAGAATCTTACCAGCAGCACGGTCTAAAATAAGGCGCTACTGCTATAGAATCTTAGAAGTAGCGCGTGACAAAAACCGCTGCATCGATATCTGCGCATAGCGATGGCCGTCAGATGAAACAACACTACTACTATAATTGCCACGACCTTGCCGAGGCTAGGTATAGGAGTAGCCTTTGTTTGGTAAATGCGCTACTGCTATTGTACTTAGCACCAGCGCGTTTCTCCAACACACGCTACTTCTAAGGTTAGTCCACACCTTGCAACTAAGTTTAGTCCCACCTTGCTCGGCGAACAGGGTGTTTACCATCTTAAATATGTTATTTCTCAAACTATCACAACCACTTGGTCTTCATTGAACTCTATGTGTAGGATTTGTGGCCACAATATGAGTCTCACCGGTTTCTAGACCGGTGAGGACTCATATTGACAATTCAGATTCTACACAAAAAGATCTTGGATGACCAATGTATTTTTGATATATTTTTACATGCTTTGTCTCAGCAGTAGCGCTTTTCCTGTAAACGTGCTACAACTAATGTTTTAGCGGTAGCGCTTTTTGGCTTCCCACGCTACTGCTAAAACCACCTTATCATATGGTTGTACCGTCCGTTTCCCTCTCTCCCTCACGACACACTCTCACTCACACTCTCTGGTCACCGTCCCGTCACTGCCGCCGCCCACAGCGTGCCACCACACCTCGTCATTGTGGCGGGCGCGCACCCTTCCGGCCTTTCTTGCCGCTGGCCGCCTGGCCACCGCTTGATGAGGCACCTCTTCCTCCCCCTCCTCCCTCCCTCCTTCCTCCCCCTCTCTCTTGTGCTTCTTTTGGTCAACATTTAATTTCTGGATTTTTTTTTCAATTCGGTTAGTACATCCCGTGCCATGCAAAACCATATGTATTGCAGAAGCTCGGTTTCAAAGACTCTGAGAATACGAAGATGATGAGGGCTCACTTAAGAACTAAACATGGTTATGTGTTTCTGGTTAAGCTGTTCAATATGGACAATCAATCCCATTTCGGTTGCTCTAATTGGGAAGCTCTTTGCAAGGCCTATGGATTTGACGAGTGTATGAAAATAACATTTGATATTCGTCTCAAAGATGATGATGATGATAATATCGATATCTGGGTGGATGTGGATATGCCTCCAATTTTGCCTAAATGTGAGTTTGTCAAACTAATTTGTTAAGTTAAGTAATTTATATTGTTAATTTTAAAATATTTGGTGTTCATAGGTACTAAACATCTTTATTTATAATTGTCAGCTTATTTTTTATCTTCCAAAAATACTCGGAAGGCTGTAGACAGGACATACTACAACTATGACTCCGTGCTTAATTGTGAGGAGAAAGGTTATCTTGTCTCATTCATAGATGATGTTGAGGCCTTTAAAACAAATCATTCTATCCTCCCAAATTTTACTGGATACGTGTCACTAGTGCATAAATTGCATGATGGTAACTTCATTGCCAAAAATTTGGTAAGATTTTGTTAATGATGTAACTTTATTGCATACATTCTTCTTAAGTATATAAACTACATTGCTAACTATATATGTTACTATTATGTTTTTCAATAGAGGCTCCCGAAGGAGGTTGTGCCTTACATGTTGTTTACCGAAGGTTATATGCATATGGTTAACTTACGACCAACTCCTTCGATAACTTTCTATACTACATACTCGATTTCTTCAAATGATGGAAGGCTCAAAATCAAAAAATGGAGCAAAAAGTGATGAATGCGCACACGCAACTAATTGGAGACAACATGATTGTGCGCAAGCCACAAGTTGTAGATAGGTTTATCTCCATTCTCCATTATGGAGATGGACCGATTTATCTCTTTTATGGTATTTTACTTAGGAGAGAGGAGTAGGTCCTAGGTACTAAGAACAATTAGTTAGTGTTGATTATGACTATGATGATGACGAGAAATTGTTATTATGTGGTACAATGTGTTAGAGTTGATGACGTATTATGATGATAAGTTGTTAATGATATGATAATGATGATGATGATGATGATAATGATGAAGATGATGATGATGATGATGATGATGATGATGATGATGATGATGATGATGAGTTATTATATCATTGAGTGAAATAACCGCGGATTAATTTCAAGTGGATACATCCTAAGTGACCAAGTCACGCTAATCGATGACTTGGTCACTTTGGATCCATTCACTTGAAACTAATCCACGGTTCTTTCACCCAATGATGTAATGACTCATTATGATGTAAAACAATCTCTAAATTGGTACTGTATGAAAACTTGTATAATGGTGCATGAATATGACATAAAACAGAAAAGAAATAGAATAATAATAGTAGTAGAGCGTATAGAGAGGCGCGCTGCTAGTAAATACCAGTAGCGCATTCTAGAAGAAGCGCTATTGCTAAGAAGGTATATCAAAGAACGCAGGCGGACCCACGCCATCGCTAACGTTTAGTCAGAAGCGTCAGAGTAGTAGCGCCGTCCCCGCCATCGCTATACCTAAAACCAGCCATCGCTATACCTAAACCGACACTCTGACTAGACTTTTCCCTAGTAGTGCATGTCGCCGTCGTCAATCTCTGTAAGCATGGGCCACGCCGGATGCAAATCATCTACGACTCCTAGGCCTGCTCGTCTCCACCACAACCAACGTCATCGCCAGTCGGGCCGTCGGCGCAGATCATGACCTTGCAGGTCTCCCACTAGCCTGAGGAGGAGGAGCCCGACGGGGCCAGCTACGTCCTTGTCAACCCGCTGGTGGCACGGCAAGAGAAAGGGTATCGTGTGTGGCACCACGGACATTTGGAGTACAAGCCCAACGACTGCGACATTGTACAAACGATGGTGCCCCACACATGCATCACAACAATACTGTCGTGGGAGTAAGTCTGACAGTAGAATAGGGGGTACGTAGGAGGAGGCAAGATCTTAGCTACGATGAGGTTGTGCACGCAAGATTTACTGAGTTCAGGCCCTTCACGGAGGAAGTAATGTGACCCTACGTCTCGGTGCGGAGGCTTCACGGCCGGGTTATGCGTGAAGTTGTGAAGTGCGAACCCTTGTGCCGATGGAGGGTGGCTTATATAGAGTGTGCGGTGACCCCACCCATTACGTTACAAGGAGTTCAATGTACATTAAGGTGAGACGTTACTGGTAATGCCAATAATAAAGACATATAAATGATCATTAAGACTATGGAGTGAACGCCTGGCCGTTGCCATCCTGAGTGACTTTAGACCTTCTGTACTCCGAGTGATTTCTGATATGGTCGAATGACTATATCCTTGTCGAATGGAATTGGGTTATTCGAGTGGAATTATTGGTCGAGTGGGTTGCACTCTGAGGTGATTTGATCGGTAGATGTTCTTTGTACCTTGAATGCCTTTGACTCTAGGGCAGTGTCCTTGGGAAGGGTGTCTAGGTGAGGCCTATTACCCTACCCTAGGTACATATCATTGTCATTAGCCCCCGAATGGATCGAGGTCCGAGTGGAGGAGGGGTTGAAGATGGTTCCGACCCGATTTTTATGCTTCAGAGGCATTTTACCTGGGTCGGTAAACCGTGTTGAAAGTTCAACTCTATTTTCAAGTCGCCTTGGTCCTTTCAGAGTTTGTCGAGTGAACTTATACTGATATACTTCGAATGTTGGAATGGTATGAAATCTTTGGCGCGATTGGTTGCACTGCTGTTCCCTGATTTCACGGGATTCGAAATTTGGAGAAGCGCGCGGGACGGAGAGCACCGCAGTAAACAAAACAGATTAGGTAGGGGTGCCTCGATTCTTGCGCCACCTTTTTTGCCACGTACCGAGCGCGCAACTGTTGTGGGATTTGACAGGATCGCTTGGGCCCACAAGTCGACCACTGAAGCGGCCTATATAAGGCGTCGGGGCGATGTATTTAGCACAATGCACCTCATTCCCTTCTTCCTCCTCTCGCTTCTCCACCTTTTCGCCTCCGCCCTCGGCCGCCTCTCCCCGTCTGCGGCGCAATCTGGCCGTGATGGGAAAGGACAAGACGGGCTGACTCGAGCGCCGCTGAAGAAGGCGACAATGCGAAAGGGCAAGAAGACGAGCCGAGGGGTCATCGTCGAGGTCCGGCTGTCGCCTACCGATCTGTATGCCGGATTCGGTCCATGATCCAGAAGGAAGACCTGGAGGATCTGGTCGAAGGGAGCTTGATTGCTCACGGATCTTGGAGGCTGCCGGGAAATGAGACTGAGCCGCGGCCGGAGGAGGGTGAGTGCGTCCTCCTTGCAACTCATGTTGACCGTGGTTTCTCTCTGCCCCCTCATCCTTTTTTTCCGGGGTTTCTTGAACTTTTTCGGAGCCCAACTTCATCACTTTTCTCCCAACACCATCACATATCTCGCTGCGTTTGTCTCCATGTAATAGAATTTTTACAGGTTGTCGACCGCATTGGGGTCTCTTCAAACACATCTTTACATGCCGCTCCTAGTGTGTAAAAAAGCTAATCCGAGTGATGAGAGGACGCACGTGATTCAGATGTGCGGAGGTCTAGGGATTCAGACGAGGGGTAGGAGTACTTTTTCCGGCCATGATTCTTCCCGACTCAGTTAGAGGGTGGCAGTAGACCTGGTTTTATTGTAAGGACCAACCGACTCCTGGCCAGTCGACTGGCCTTCCTCCCTTCTCCATGGATCGGGTCCAGCAGCCCTCTTCCTTGAAAGTGACTCCAGCAGAGAAAGCAGGTGAACATGTTAGTCAAACGGGTAGTCCAACTAGTCCGTGATGGCGTTGGATCGGCATGGATTTGCTTGAGGTGTTTCTCGATCCGACGCATCCGTACCACTCCAGGCCCGCGATAATCCAATGTGGATGTACTCGGTTATCGATGGCACCACTCGGATCCACCCGGAGGAAGTTATCGAGGAGACAGTGGCACAGTGGTTGCAGGGCATCACTGGAAACAAAGACAATCCCAGGGGGTCCAGGAGGGTTCCAGCACTCGACACCGCCAATGAACCAGACAAGGTCTGACCTTTATTGCCGAGTGTCTTCTTGCTCTGATTTGCAATTATCCTTGAATCTGACTGATGCGTGTGCACTCCTTTTCCTTGCAGATCTATACCGAGATGTATTCCATGCCGAATGGAGAGCAGGTCCAGGAGGGAGAGGCAAGCGGAGGCGACAGCGCTGACTACAGATCTGAAGACAAAAGTGACGATGACGATGACAACTCGAGCAGTGGTGAGGAAGTCGAATCACCGCCTCGTTCTGAACGACGATCCAAGCAAACGCACGACCCAAAGAAGTGGGCGCGGCAAAGCCAAGGCCGATGATGCGAGGGTGTTGAAGCGCTCGGACATCCACTCCGAGCCGACGAAGAAGGCCCCGAAGCAGCCCAAGGTGGCGCCCACAAAGACTCGGAAGGCCTTGCCAAAGACTAAAATGGAAGTCCTCGTTGCCTCTGCGTAAGTATCTTGCTTTATCTCTTTGCTTTTGCGTCGTTTGAAAACTTCTATACTTCAGTCGATTCATTCTCACCTTGGCCAAAGTGAATTACGAAACTTTCAAGGTGCCGCTACCTGTGTAACCTCCATGGACATTTACAAGGATGATGAGGAGACCGAGGATGCAACCACTTCCAAAGCAGGTATGACTTCTGCAATCTTGCTTTCATTTTGCTGCTTGGACAATCAGTCGACCAAACTCTCACGGTCGAGTCTTTTACAGCACCACAAAATGTCATTGAGCTTCCGGATGATGATGAAGATATGCCCTGACCACTGAGGAGGAAGGGCATGACCTCGGCGAGGGTACCAACTAGCAAGGCACCTCGACGACTGACAGCAGTGCTAGAACCAAAGAACCCCAGCATCCGAGACCTCAATCGAGCTTCATTACTTTTGTTGATCCTGTCGTTGAGCGTCCTTCAAGGCGTCCGATCGCCCAAGTCCTCGCTTTGTCCGGTACAAATCCATGCCTCGAGATCCCCGTGTTGTTGTGGTATTCCACCAACTCCGCTTTTCGTCATCCATAATGCCCGGAGGACCAAGTGAGCGCCGCCAAGGAAGCTATACGCCAGTAGGCCTTATGATGGAAGCGAGATGAAGGTGGTGCGTGAGGCTAGTCAGTTTGCATATGACGCCTTATTTCAAGACCTCGGACCAACGTCCGAGTTAGCTAGTTTCCGATCGATCTTTTTAGCTTGTCGCATTACTGTTAGGATATGTTACCTGAAAACCTTTAATGTGCATCTATTGTCAGTCTGCACCTTGCATCTGTACACCCATTGGGTGTTTCAACTTTCGCTGAGTAATTTTTCCACTTGAGTCGACTAGGTTGTGTCGATTGTATCTTTGAATTAGTGGGGGGCACGCAGAGTGCACCCATGCGTAATCCCCGAGGCCTCCGTCGAATGTGTGATTCGGTGAGGGTCTTGATAAAAATATCTCTTTACAGTTCTTCTACTCGGACTAGTCAAGTCTTGTCGAGTAGAATCTGGACCAGTGGGGGCACTTCAAGTGCACCCACTGGGTGTAGTCCCCGAGACCGCGATTACTGCATGCGGCTATCATTGTGATCACGAGAATAATCATTGCTTCTTTTTTCTCTCGATTTGGGCCGGACCAAGTCGATTGAAAGGTCGAACCGGTGGGGCACGCTAAGTGCACGACCGGTGTAATCTCGAGACTCATCGTTGAATGTATGATTCAACAGCAGTCTTAGAACTCTTCTTGTCGTAACGAACCGAACTTGTATTTCATCGCTCGGAAGCAACCAAATCTTTGTTCCTGTCGACTGATTGTCCACTAACTGCAGAGATCTTGTGAGCTCGGGGCTTGGTTTGCTGACTTGGAGCAGAAACAGATTCAGCTCAACCCTGACCTAGAACAGGCCAAGCAAAATCTGCGAAGGCTAAGGATGAAGCAATTTGCTATGGGAGGTAATAACCTTGTCATCGCTTGCTTTGCCGACTTTACTTTTTGCCTTTTGAACCGAAAGTGACACCACTCGAGCAGGATGTCGTAGTGAAAGCATAACAACTCAAGCTCGATTGAAGAATGTTATTTCTTTGGAGAAAATGAAGCAGGCGCTGGAGCAGAAGGACCTTGATCTTGCCGCAACTCAGAAAATGGCGCGGGAAAGAACTAAACTTGCCGACAATAAGTTGGCTTCAGTCGGCAAGATATAAGAAAAGAACGTCAAATCAAGACCGCCATCGAAGCCAACAAAGAAGTCGGTGAAGAAGGACAAGGTGGCCTGACAATGACAAAGTTGGAGATGATCAATTGAAAGTATAAGCGGGATATTTCGCCCGAATCGCAAGTGTCGTGTTCTCCCTCGTGGACTAGGCGACTGACGACGATGCTCGGCTAAATCTAGGTAACACAATTTTAAGAGAGGATTGCAAGAAACTAATAACATAAACTATCTAAGGCAGCTCCTAGGAAACCGTCGACAAGGAAAAGAAATCAAGCAAAGGTACCTTCAGATTATACTCTGTCTTTTTGGTATTTTTATCAGGCTTGAGGAATTAAAACACTAACACAGACAAACACCAATGACGAAAGGGAATCAACAAGACATGAACACATATAACCATCAACAAGACATGAACACCTTCAGTTGTGGGTCATCAAATTCTGTGATACCTGCAAGACGGGGTCAAAAAGACCCCATGCGCAGGGGTACCCAAAGAATCTTCAAGCTTTACGAGTACCCTGACACACACACTAGGTTCTTTAGGTGGTCGAGGGAAGGATAAGAGAGTAAGGCTCGGCAATGGCATTCCCGCGACTTTCATCCACACAAACCCCTCTTAATAGTGCGGTCTTTCCTACGACTCGAAGCAAACCAAAACTAAAACCTTCGAAGCGTCGAAAGACTACGCCATCGCCCTTTTTGAAATGGGGGGGGTCGCACATCTCCATCGTGGGCACTTAGAACCAATGTCGTGAGATAAACTTAAGCAACCGATATTAGTTCAACTAACCACATTGTCATCACACCAAAATATAGTGTAAGTGCCACTTGCACTTTCAATAGCTATAAAGCACATGTTTAGGATGGTAGAAATCAGCAAAAGGTCAACACTAACATGATGATGATATTTATCATTAGCTCAAGACTAGCATGGGAATGATATGTTTCATTAAGCAAAGGACTAGCATGAGGAGAATAAGTGTCATCATCATAAATGAGAGCAATACCACAAACAATGTATGTATCATCATATCCAAGCAAATGAGTTTTCAAATCAATCTTAAGTGATGGTATCATGTAATGCAAGGTAGTAGCAAAGAAATTATACAGACGCATGTCATCAAGAGGATTAGATAAACCTACTACATCACGCTCATGTATGACGATGGGCAAATGTATTTACGGTTCTTCATCTTCAACTCTGTTAGCTTCTTTTACGTCTTCAAGAGTAATAGACATTGGATCGTCTACTTAATCACTTGGGTAGTCGAGCTCTTGGTCATCTTGTTTGTTGTCTTCTAGTTCATATTCTTCAACTGAGGTATCTCTTCACGAAGGCACTTGCTATCTTCCTCGTCTGGATGTGAAGGTGTTGGAACCTCACATGTATCAAGGATATCGAGTAAATACTCAGCTCTATTTGTGAAGAAATAGTCTTTGCTTGACGTTGATGTTCTTCTCAATCTTCCTTACTTCTTCCACTAGCTCTTTTCCACTCTTGATCTTCTTCATTTCCTCAAGTATCACCGGCCTAATTGGATCATCTTCGTCACTCCAAATGAACTCGAGACTAAGCAATGTGAGCTTGTCTATATCATCAAAATCATCTTGTGCGGGCACTTGTGTTGAAGGTGTTGGTTGACCAAATGAAGGACCATTTAACTCCATTGGTAACATCTCCTGGTGTTGAGGTATATGAGTAGGAGGTGAATAGCATTATTGTGGTGCATATTGTGGCTCTCCTCATTGTACCTAAATCCTGCATATGATGGCTAGAAGCAAATGGTGAGATCTCGTGGTCATTGTTCCTATATGACATATTACAGTTTTCGGGCCACCCATGTGTGTAATTGTTATGGTATGAGCTATGCTATTGAGCGAAGCTCATACCAAAACAATCTGGAGGTGAGAGTAACCATTTGGCGGCATTCAACGGGTGAATGGCCCTGAAATCCACAAATATGGCATGGAGGAGCAACATAAGGATGGCCTCTAGAATAAGGATCATAAGAACTAGGCCTATCCTCAAAAACTACTTCTCACTGCCGAGCTAAATCATCTAATCAATGGGAAATCTTACTTATCAGTTCTTGAATACTTCTCGTGCTGTTTGTAGTGTTGCTCGCATAAGCATGATGATCTGAGCGATGAAAGCCATAACCAAGAAGATCTGATAACACTGCAGAATGACCAAGTAAAGAAAGAGAAAATAACTTGAACAAGGGTTAGGGGTTCGATATATATCACATATATATGGCACAAACTAGAAAAAGAAGAAACACCTAGTCTATAGCCTAACACGGCCACTCGACGCTAGTCCCCGGCAACGGCGCCAAAATGATCAATTGAAAGTACATCGGGATATTTCACCCGAACTGCGAGTGTCGTGTTCTCCTCAGGGACTAGGCGACAACGACGATGCTCGGCTAAATCTAGGTAACACAATTTTAAGAGAGGATTGCAAGAAACTAATAACATAAACTATCTAAGACGATTCAGGAAAACCGCAAATCGACAATGAAAAGAAATCAAGCAAAGGTACATTCAGATTATACTCTGTCTTTTTGGTATTTTTATTAGGCTTGAGGAATTAAAACACTAACACAGACAAACATCAATGACGAAAGGGAATCAACAAGACATGAACACATATAACCATCAAACATATAACAGTATGGTGACCGACAGACTACAAATACACAACAAGAACACTTCAACTAGTAAGAACGCACAATAGGTGATACAATATTTATAAGCATGAAACTGAATCATTCACAGATTGCAAGCATTTATAAAATCTGAACATTACACAATTATGAACAGTACACTCTTAAGGTTATAGGAATTTTAGAGAGAGAGAGAGAGAGAGAGATAGCAGGTTCAGTTGGAGACGAGCAGCAGCAGTAAGCTTCAGCAGTAGAGAAAGGAGAAGTTCAGAGCAGCAACAAGGTAAGGGAAGAAGAGAGCAGCGACAGGAGAAGAAGGAAGCAACGGCGTGATGAGGGGAGTAGTAGCAAGGGGGTGCAGTAGAAGAAGAGCAGCAGCAAAGGGATTGAAGGAGGAGGAGCAGCGGGGCAAGGGAAGAGGGCTTCAGCAAGAAGAGCAGTAGGGGACGTTGAGTGAGAAGAGGAGCAAGATCGGGCCAGCAAGGATGAGAGAGGCCCGCGGGGTGGTGATGGAGGAAGGTGCTGGTGGCGCGCGGTGGATGGATGGCTGCGGCGGCGGCGGAGTGGAGTGGTGCTGGTGGCGCGCCGCCACGCCGGCCTGGCCGTGGCGGCGGCCGGAGGTGGAGAAGGAGGGGTGAGGGAGAGAGATGGAGATGCCAGGCCCGATTTGGGAATGGAGGCTGCTAGGGATTTTGATCCCCTCCGATCAGATCTGAATGTTTTCACTTTGGCCCTCCTTCTTCCTTCTTTTGGCACAAGATGATCCCTCCACTTCTTAAGCTAGCCCCCCTAAGCTTTAATCTTCTTCAAGCTTGAGTCCCTCTTTCTTCTCTTCTTGCCCGTGATCTTGTTCCTCAATTCTTTCTAGGCAGAAACTTGTAGATTATAGTGCCTTGTCGCACTTTTACCGCAAAAGAAACACAATGACTAGTAAATGATTCATTATATGATTTTCATGCAAATATTCAACTAAACTTAGCAAGAATAGATGGTCAGATCACAACAAATGATATATTTGTATGCCGAAATTATATATATGAATGTGCTTATCAAGTTCCCCCACACTTAAACTTTTGCTTGTCCTCAAGCAAAGGCATATGACAAGAGCAAGAATGTGAACAGTGAGCTGACTAGAGAATGCCATGTGAAGTAGATCTCCAAAGCGATTGCATGCTTTGGACTTAGCTAGTGAAAATTAATGGTTAGGAGTGCTTCAGAGCGGTAGGATACTAGTAGACTTGACCATTTTAAACTTTTACAATGATAAAAGAAGATTAGCAAGTTCAAATGCTGATTGTGCCAAAAGTTTCCTAAAGAGAGCATGATCCCGAGAATAAAGGGAAGTTGTGAACCACTTATTGAATTTGAAAGAAACACACATATTATTTTATTAGTCTCACCGAAGGAACATACCACCGATCCCGAGAACATGGTATACACCTGGTCAACCAATTATTATTAAATTTTTTTGTTTGTCTCCCCAAAGGAACATACCACCGATCTAGAGAACATGGTATACACCTGGTTCAACAATTACATATTTATTTATTAATTCTCGCTTGTGCTAACCGATTTCACATGCCACCGATCCAGGGGACATGACATGCTACTGTAGGTAGTCAGACTTATTATTCATCATAAGATATATTTTTTTTTCATTTTTCAAATGAACAAAAACAAGAATCATCACTCATCCATGTCTAGTTCACATGCTACCGATCCAGAGAACATAGCATGCTAATCCATAGTGGTAAGTGATTGCTCTGAATGGGAACACATTAGACACAAACTCGACATCGACACTTAATGATCTAGGTGTATCGAGGTAAAAGCGAGAAAATGATTAAGTTTTCTAGTGTACTAGGGATTTGAGCACTCAAAACTAATAGCTTTCACTAATTTCAAAGAAAGCAAGCAATATGTAGATCACTAGTTTACATGGCATTCAACAATCGGTCGCATATTCTCATCAAGCACCATATGTCAAATAAAATTCAGTGGGGCAACATTTAAGACATGGCTTAAGCAACCCAAATAACATTTGATTTCAGCATGTATCAATGGATGATATACTCGGAATGGGTCATGAAAAAAGCTCACCGGACACTATTAAGTAGCACTTGCTTGATCACTCTCTAAGCTGCTGCTCTTCTTCTTTTGCTTCCACATGCAAGCTCGACTTTGCTCTTCCTCATGTGTGCTTTTTGCTTCTCCTCATCACCATGCCGTGAATCCACCGGGGTCCCAAGGAATGTCACCTCGAACACAGTGGAGTATGTAGTAAGCGATGCGATGCAAAACACGAAAGAACATTCCACAAAAGAGACAATGCAAGTGGTAGGGATAATACCCTCCAAGTCATCAATCGAGTATCCAATTACATAAGCATAAATTTGAGAAGGATCGTCTGATGGAAGAGCTAGAGGGGGTGAATAGGAGACTACAAATTTTAATCTTTCTTGTCGTTTTTAAGGCTTAGCGGATAAAAGAGTTCACTAGATATGCAACTAGGTGAAAGCAACCTATATGACAAGCAAGATCCAAGATAAATATGCTAGGCAACAAACTAATTAGCAAGCCAACAAGCATACAACAACAAAGTAAGGTGCGGGAAAGGAATAACCACAAGTGAGACGAGGACGCGGATTTTAACCCGAAGTTCACTCTTCCTTGGGGAAGAGCTACTCTCCGTTTGGAGCGGTGCCAGAGCCAAAGCTTGCGGAATGCCACCGAAGGCTCGCCGTATTCTCCTTTGAGTCACCCCCAACGGATGAGCCTCGAATCACTCGGGGCTGGTCTTGAAGGCGACCACCACACCTTTACAAACTTCTCCGGAGCACACCACAAGAAAGGAAGCTTCCAGAGGAACCTCTAACCGCCTAGGAGCCCAAGCTCCAAGAGTAACAAGTCAATGGGGAAGAAATGTTGCAGGGAATGCGATTTGGTTTGGTCAAGTTGTAGATCGGGTCTTGCTCTCCCAATCCCCAAAGTTTCAACAAGTTTGGGTGGAGGGATTGAGAGTATTGAGCAAAATGGGGTGTAGCAATGGTGGAGCTCAACAAGACATTAGGGTTAGGGGTTGGAGGTGGAAGAAGGGCATATATATAGTGTTCTTGGCTGGTGGGGATTTACTGGGTTGGACCCGTCTTGCAGGCTAAGTCACTTGCGCCGCACGGGTACTCAGAGACTTTCACACCAGATGCGCACGGGGGGTCATAAGACCCCGTGCAAGACGGGTACTCAGAGAGTTACGCGATACCACAATGCGCGGGGGTCAATGACCCCGTCTTGCACGGGTACCCAATAACTTTCTGTTGTAAGCTTCGAGTACCACAAAGACACACACTAGGTTCTTTAGGTGGTGAGAGTGGGAAGGATAAGAGAGTAAGGCTCGGCAATGGCATTCCCAATACCGACTTTCATCCACACAAACCCCTCTTAATAGTGCGATCTTTCCTACGACTCGAAGCAAACCAAAACTAAAACCTTCGAAGCGTCGAAAGACTACGCCATCGCCCTTTTTGAAATGGGGGGTCGCACATCTCCATCGTGGGCACTTATAACCAATATCCCGAGATAAACTTAAGCAACCGATATTAGTTCAACTAACCACATTGTCATCACACCAAAATATAGTATAAGTGCCACTTGCACTTTCAATCTCCCCCTTTTTGGTGCATTGATGACAACGTGGTTAGAGCATGGCATAGAGGATAAACAGATAAAAAAGCCATGGGACAGATAATGATCATGATAGCTCCCCCTATATGTGTGCCCTAAAACAAGAATGCATCTAGTACACACATAGGAGGCTCTACCAAGGTCACTATTGTCAAAGTCATGAGATTAACCAAAATAAACCTATAACGGTGCCTAGATCTCATGACAAAGTGTGGTGAGCAAATAATGTGAGACCCAATATAAGCATAAGGAGATAATTTGCAATAGGTTCAATGATAAAGCTAGAGTCTCACAACCATAACTGAGAGGCTCACACAACCACACAAACGAAAAGTAAATAAGAGTATCTCAAGCCAACTAAACCAACCAACAGCAAGAAACACGAGGCTTGAGATCTCAACGCACACACAAAACACCCCACGAACACACCACTTCTCCCCCTTTGTCATCAAGACAACAAAAAGGAGACTAATGGCGACACCAAGACCCACTAGACAAGAGGAGGAGCACTCGAGGCATCATCATCATCATCAAAACGCCACCCGCCCATCGGGAAAGATCGAGCAGTGGCCTCACTGTCGTTGTCCTATGAACCTGGACCGACCTCCTCACTAGCTGCAGCCCTTGCTACCTTCTTCTCACGCTGAACAAGCTTCTCCTTGTTGATTTCCTTGATCTGACGACGCTGAATCAACTGGCACATCTTGAACATGTTGCTCAGGGTCTTGAACAGAGACTTCTTCTAACCCCTGGCAAAGACGGCCTCAGAACCAACAGACTTGGCCTTACCACGAGGGATCCGTGCAGTAGAGGACATGCCTGGAGTGTAAGTAGCACGATCCTCAGGCCTAGGGTTGCGCCCCTTCTTGATAGGCACATAAGGAGCAGGAGCAGCTGGGGTCCAGTTGGAGTTGCGCTTGGGAACAGAGGTCTTGAAAGAGGCAATGTACTTTGCAGGACAGACGGTGAGGGAGTCCCGGATTAGGCGGTGTCCGGATAGCCGAACTATCACTGTTTGCCGGACTCCTGGACTATGAAGATACAAGATTGAAGACTTCGTCCCGTGTCCGGATGGGACTTTCCTTGGCGTGGAAGGCAAGCTTGGCGATCTGATATGTAGATCTCCTACCATTGTAACGAATCTGTGTAACCCTAACCCTATCCGGTGTCTATATAAACCGGAGGGTTTTAGTCCGTAGGACGAACAATAATCATACCATAGGCTAGCTTCTAGGGTTTAGCCTCCTTGATCTCGTGGTAGATCTACTCTTGTACTACCGATATCATCAATATTAATCAAGCAGGAGTAGGGTTTTACCTCCATCGAGAGGGCCCGAACACTGGTAAAAACATCGTGTCCCTTGTCTCCTGTTACCATCCGCCTAGACGCGATTGGGGACCCCCTACCCGAGATCCGCCGGTTTTGACACCGACATTGGTGCTTTCATTGAGAGTTCCTCTGTGCCGTCGCCATCAGGAAGGATGCCTCGTCCCGTCTTTAAAGACGACACCATTGCTAAAGGAGCTTTGGCCATCGGCCAAACTCTCCGGCTAGGCGGTTTTCTTATGACCGCTTTGTTCGTACCGGCAAGCGATGACTTCGGGTCATCAAAAGCAATCTTCACGTCAACTCGGAACTTCATGGCGGTTAGATCCGATGGAGCTCTCTTCCTTAAGCGAGCTCTTGGATCGCATCGCGCCAGGAGTCGCTCTGAGACTATGACCAGATTGGGCCTAAAACCGATCGAGAGAGATCAACTCTCCCGGGCTACCCACCACGTTCTTTGTGGTAGAGGAACAATCTGGCGACCTTTCTTCTATCTTAAGGACTAAGCGTGTCCGATTCCTGACCCCTCCATGCCGGATTCGCGGAGGGAGAACACCACTCAAGCCACGAACTTAAAGTCGAGCGTGAGCTAGATTCATCGACAACGTCCAAGAACCCAAGCTTCCAAGTTGGAAACTTCTTGGCCCTGAGTCTTAGATCGGACGGAGTTCGAATTTAACTCCACCCGCCCACCCAAACATAAGCGATCTATCCCAAATCCGGCAAGAGCCGCTGAGCGATTACATCATTCTGGGCCAAATTCCTCCACAGTCATGAACAGGATAAAGGGCTGCCGTGAAGAGGGGCATAATTTCATTCTTACGCATTAATTGACGGACGAAGGAATCCTCAACGCCCGTAAGTCGCCGCAAAATTACACGCTTTCTTGACTTGGCGTCCATAGTACGAAAATCTGTATGTGCGATGAGAGCGCTGGAAAACCGAAATCAAATTTTGGGATAATCCGGCCTTGAACACAACATTAGTCCAAAGTAAAGGGTGCATCATTACGGGCACACAGGTTAAATACCAAAAAGCAAAACCCTTTAAAGGGCATGGAACCGTCTTGGAGGGATGGCTCAATGGACCCAGCAAAATTCATAGTACAGAGGGCGCCACCCCAACTCACAGCCTTCGAGCATGTTGGATACTACGGCGGTGGCCAAAAGTGGCGAAGAGCTTCTAGCTCAGAGCACTGACCAACAATACCGATACGGTATTATGATCTCGAAACTTTCGCATCAAATAATATGCGGAAGCGAACACTCCATGACCTTGCGAAGTTCACGGTAGCAACAATAAATCCATGGGTGACACGGCTATTACCTTTAACGCCAAAGGATGTGAACCTAAATTCGAACAGCCCGAGCACCGGCCGCATTGGTCCTCGGTCCAATAGTGGAATGGCTTCGCTTATACCAAGGTACTCATGGATGGCGGCAGCCAGTTAAACCTCATTTACGAGGAAACCCTTGAAAAATGGAAATAGGCGGAGCCGCATTGAGCGAAGCAACACAACCTTTAGAGGAATAATCCCCGGTCGGAAGCATCTTTGTCTGAGGAAAAATCACCTTTGGATGTGGTGTTAAACACGAGGATAATTCTGAGTCCGAAGAGGTCACATTCCAAGTGGCCCTGTTCATTGCCGGATACCACGCTCTATTAGGGCGAGAGGCATTCACAATTTTTCAAGCTATACCCCATTACGGGTACATGAAGCTCAAAATGCGGACCCAGCGGAATCATCACTCTTGCTAGTGACGGACATAGCACTCCGCCGAAAATAAAACAGCCGCACTTGCCCTTGAGGCACTATCCAAAGCCCTAGCGGCCGAGGAACTCACTACGCAAGCTCCACGGTCAGCGAGGACGATGTGATACTCGATAAGAGATCCAAGTCCACCTCTTTTTAAACCGGTAGAATGAAATAGTCAAATTCCAAGTCCATCCAATCGGACCCTACAAAAGCGGCCTCCATCGGGGCACAATTAAACCCCGATGTAGACGCCGCACTACCGGAAATTCCTCACGGAAAATTGGGACATCTTTTCACGGCACCCTTGAGACATACCAGAATCCCGCCCGGTGGCGAAACACGACCTAAATATCCTAAAAGGATTCAAGCCGGTCAAACAAGCTTTTGGCGTTTCTCCGAACCTAAGAGGCAGGCCATGGGAGAGGAGCTAGCCAAACTATTGGAGGCGGATTCATTAGAGATATAGAACATCCGGACTGGCTAGCAAACCTGGTAATGGTACCAAAGAAGGACAAATCCTGGCGCTGTGGTGTCGACTTCAAGGACCTTAACAAGGCTTGCCCAAAGGATCCCTTCCTCTTCCTGCATCGATCAAATTATCGATGCTACCGCAGAACACGATTCATTGTGCTTCCTCGGCGCATACTCTGGCTACCACCAAATTAAGATGGCAGAGCCAGACCAAGCCATAGCGGCATTCATCACTCCATACGGTCCATTACGCTTCAACACAATGCCCTTCGGGCTCAAAAACGCCGGCGCAACATATCAACGCCATGATTCGAACATGTCCTGCAAACCAGATCGGCAAAGCGGTGGAGGCATACGTGAGCGATGTGGTCGTCAAATCCAAGCATGTCGAAACTCTAGTAGGCGACTTGAGGCTCACATTCGACAATCTCCGAGCATATGACATTAAGCTCAACCCGGAAAAATGCGTTTTGGTACCCGGCGGAAAGCTCTTGGGCTTCATTGTATCCGGTAGAGGAATTGAAGCAAACCCAGCCAAGATCCGAGCTCTATCACAATTGGATATCCCAAAGCAAATACAAAAATTGACTGGATGCGTGGCATCTCTAAGCCGCTTTATCTCCCGCTTAGGAGAAAAGGCGTTACCCCTTTATCGCCTCCTACGGTGCACCGAACACTTCGAGTGGAAGTATGCATGCCGCCACGGCGGACTTCGAAGACATCAAAGCCATATTGGCAACAAATCCGGTCTGACGCGCCCAACATGGGCGAACCAATGCTATTATACATCGCAACAACCCATCAAGTTGTAAGCGCGGTGCTCGTTGTCGAGCGAGAAGCGGGCGAACACAAGTTCCCTCTCCAAAAACCAGTTTACTACGTGTCCCGCTGTCCTAACTCCATGCAAGTCATGGTACCGCATTATCAAAAAGATAGCATACGCGGTGTTCATGGCATCCGGAAGCTGCGACACTACTTTCAAGAGTGTTCGATAATGATAGCCTCAAGTACCTCTTAATGACATTATAAACAACCGCATGACGCAACGTGGTAGGATTGCTAAATGGGCCATTGAGCTCCTCCCATTTGACATAACCTACAAGCCACGGCGAAAACTATTAAATCGCAAGTTTTGGCTGACTTAAATGCGCCGAATGGGTGAAGCCGAACTCCCTAAAGAAATCTGGCGCATATTCCAGCTGGATCATGCACTTGACGGCTCCAAAATGTTGGCGGCCTGAGGCTGGCGTTGTTACGACGTCCCCAACCGGAGGAATCTGATCAATCGTACTTCAAATAATGTACACGGACTCCAACAACGCGGCGAATCTGAGGCCCTTCTACATGGTCTCCGGATGGCGATCTCCATGGGCATTCAATGCCTAGAGGTCCGAGGATTCAAACCTCGCGATATCCCAAATAAATGGAGACTTTGATGCCAAGGATCAAGAAAATGTCGACCCTATCGCAATGCCGTCCTAAAAATGTCGGCTCGGTTTGAGGGCTCGAATTTCACCATATAGCCGGGAGAACAACCGAGCAATGAGCGTGTTAGCGCATTGGCGCATAAGCGGGATGCCGTCCCTCCCAACATCTTCCTAGAGCGGCTTTTCAAGCCATCCGTACTATGGGAGGAGAGTGGGAAATAACACACGGACCCAACCACACTACCCCACACGAACATTCGACATAGTTGGTGGTTTACGCCAGCGAAATAACACCATCAGCCCACACAATAATGGCATGGGTCATTGCCCGTGGGCCGAGAACCATTCCTAGCCTACCTAACTAGGCAGGAACTTCCCGAGAGACCAAAACGAGGCCCAGCTGCATAGTCTTGGCGATCTAAAGCCTATAAGGTCCATGAGGGGGAGCTTTATAAGAAAAGCACAACCGAGTCCTTCAAAGGTGTATCTCCGAAGAGTAAGGCGGAATCTCTGGCTGAAATTCATCTTGGGACTCGGTGGGCACCATGCCGCAGCCCGGGCCCTTGTAGGCGAGGCCTTCCGTCTGAGGATTTTATTGGCCGACGGCCGGGTAGACGCTTCAGGATTTAGTCCAACGATGCGTCGGTTGCCCGACTCTTTGCTAATCAAAGCCACATGCCACCCACCGCCCTCAAAACTATACCCATCACTGGCCGTTCACGGTGCAGGGGCTTGATATGGTTGGACCCCTTAAAGGGGAACACACAAGCAAAAATACCTATTGGTCATGGTGGATAAATTCACCAAATGGATAGAAGGCAAAGCACTGTTAAAGGCAGCGAATCCGGACCGATTGATAGACTTCATATCGTGGGTAGTACACCGTTCTGGCGTCCCCCATAGCATCATCACCGATAATGGCACGAACTTCACGGCCCGTGAGGTTAAACTCTGGTGCAAAAATGGGCATCAAGCTCGACTAAGCTTGATCTATCACCCTCAAACTAACGGTCAAGTCGAGCGAGCAAATGGTCTAATCATGAGCGGAATTAAACCCAGGACTAGTGCGGTCCCTCAAGGAATCTAATACGCCTTTGGGTAGAAGAGCCTCGACTTCGGTACTCTGGGGCTGCGGACCACGCCGAATCGCACTACCGGATTCACACCATTTTTTATGGTGTACGGCGCAGAGGCAGTTTTGCCCTGGGCGACACTCACCAAGGCGTCATATGTACGAAGAAAGAGAAGCCGAGCTCGATCGGTAGGACAGTTTGACGCCTTGGAGGAGGAGCGACGTGGCAAAGCTCGTTCCGCATTCTATCAACAATGAGCTCGAAGATACCAAAGCAGAGAAATGCACGGGCCAAAGCTTACAATGTTGGCGAACTAGTTCTCACGCTTGCCGGACAAGAAAAGGACAAACTCAAGCCCAAATGGGAGGGTCCCTTCATCATCGACCAAGTCTGGCCGCGGAGCGCATTGCCCCGCGAGACGCATCGGATAACCGACTCGAGCCAAACCCATGGAACGCAGCCCGTCTCCGAAGATTCTACGCCTAGCGCCGGATCCTGAGTTCATTTCCTTCCTCCGTCTATATTTTATACTTTAAGCTGTCTTTTATTTCTCTCCTTCTTTCTCCTTTTTCTTTTCTGAAGCCGGGTTAAAAGGCTCGTTTATGCGCGTGTTCGCACACACTTGGCGTACTATTCGCTCATTATACAGGGGCTTCTTTAATGAAGCTTATTTATACGGGCTTTATGCCCAATACATGTGTCACACTTCCGCATGTACCTTTTGCTCACCATTATATGCATCGATATGACTTAAGTTTTGGCCAAGCTGGGTTGCTGGCTCACATGCTTACCCCTCGTTCCCGATTGTTATTCGGCTAGGTGGTAAAGGAGCACCTCTGCGATTATTACCGCCCGGGTCGGCCGGACGTGTACCTCGGTAGGTGAAGCGGCTAAGCGTTCTTAAGGGAATATTCGATCGGTGATCTAAAAGATGATTTTTATTTTTCATTTATCTGCTTTGGATGTTTTACGCTTTCTTCGCGGTCCGGACATGCACTTTAGGGCATGCCTCGAGGAAAAGGAACCCCTAACGGAACTATTCTCCCTGGAAGATGTTTCTTACTAACCATGTAATATAACATAACTAGTTGGGCACTTATGCGATAAAGCACTTATGACCCCTCGCTTTGGTCTCCACGCATGCCCGGTTCTTACATAACCGCGAGGTGTTCGAACACACTCGGACTGTTGGGTCCCGAGGTTGAAGCGAAAAGGTCCGCTTCGACAAGCGATCTATAATCCGGCTAGAAGGCATTTTACATGTCATTTTAAATTACATAGTCAAACTGGTGATTGTATTCCTCTTCAATACCATCTAATAGGCTGTCTAGTTTACAGTCCTGCTTGGGAATACCTTACATGCCAACTCTACTTGGCGTACACTAAGCTCACGGGATCTCCTTCCCATCGGGCCCCATAGGTCCGACCTCGGCCATGTGGTTTGGAGTGGTCACCGTGTACAGCGTCTTCACCATGGCCGAGCCTCCTGGCGCCTTGCTGGCGAGCCGATATCTTCCATAGCGGAAGCGCCTTGCCGTGCTCCACAAGCTTCTCCATAAGCTCTCCAAGGCCTTG
Source organism: Aegilops bicornis (assembly GCA_021605145.1). NCBI lineage: Eukaryota > Viridiplantae > Streptophyta > Magnoliopsida > Poales > Poaceae > Aegilops > Aegilops bicornis. Next base: position 320,626,054 of record CM038675.1, read on the forward strand.
GTGGGGAGATGGATGGCCACAGGGCACAGGCGGCGCCTCTCATAACCTGCGAACTTCGTTCGTGTAGTTCTACAGCTTCGAGAAGTAGGTCACCCATTGAGCCGGGCATTTCCTCTGTGAGGGCGACATTGTGAGCATACCCTCTGAGACATATTTACATTAATCGACTTCCTCGCGAACTCTTTTTTCAAAATTTCGCTCAAGCACTTACTATAAATGCCGCGACGAAGCCGATTCTCCTTAATCTGAGTCGGCAAATTTGGGCTCGAACATCTTTTAGTTCCTCACCCAGCTGGGTGTTGGCATCTTGGAGGCTATTTTTCTCTTGCCTCACCCTCGTAAGCACATTCTCGCTGGCCTTTAACCGGCGTAGGAGCCGTTGCTTGTCCGGATCTAGTCCGGCGCCATCTGCAATATTATTGTCAGACTTATACACACGCCGCACTTCACAAAACTACTTATTTTTCGAAGTATATATTACCTGGGGGGGTCTCTGTGGTTCCCCACAGCGGCTAGTCTTGACCTCAAGTTGGGCCTTGCACTCTTCAAGCTCACAGGATAGTCGGGTATTCTTTCCGTAAGATCACCGCATAACAAATGATCCTTAAATCAGTTCTTCTAACTATTTTAAGTCTCGGGGGCTACTGGCATATATAACTGTCAATTTTCCTTACCCGTATGTCCTTTACATACTGCTCCGTGGCTCTGGCTAGACCATTTTGAGCGGCACGGAGGTGCGCATCTCCCGAATTGAAGGCAATCAATGCCTCTTGGGAGAAACATGCGTCACGAAGAACTGTCTGGCGGCGCCTGTGATTCATGGCACTCTCCACCTCGGAGTTGGTGGCGGACAATTTATTGGCATCCTCTGTCGGAGGAGCATCCGACGCACGCCTCGTGTTTACCTCCGCTTCCGGACCCGGCGTTGGAGCCCGGCTGGCGGAGGCTCGATTGGCCATCTCTCCGGACATAGTCCGGTGAGCGCTCTTTTTCCTGAAAGGAGCACCGGCGTTAGTATACCTTCCCGGAATCAATCCTGGGAATATGGTGACCACATACTTACGTTCTGGGCCGGCGTTTTCAATCCGGACCGCACTCCTTTTTAACCTGCGTGGCCGTCTTGCCTTGTTGGCTAGCCGCTGCGGGCTCGGCCTCTGCCTCGAAGGCACCCCTACGAAACACCATTGGCATCGGTGATAAAAAATAAGCACGGATGGGTCATTATCGAGTATTGGGACTTCGGTCTCGCCATTACAGGAGGCTGGAAGTATTAAGGTGTCGACCGTAATGGCAACCAAGGCATTATCGATGCTCGATTGGTGAAATACCCCATCAATCAACTCCACCAATATGTAGGATCCTCTTGCGAGGCGGATCGAGGAGCCGTTCCGGATCCTCGGGTTGTGGAGGCGGGCTGTTTATGTCTTTCACGGCCTGGCGCAGTTCCTGCGTCAAATCACAAAATAAGATACCTAACCATGGGAATGCGGATCGGATGCGCAAAAAGAAATGTCCGCCTACCCAGCTTCGAGGATTGTTCATATAAAATCCGGTCAATGGACTGACACGGAGAAAATCCTCTTCTTCTCCCTTGTACAGCGCGGACAAGATCTTCACCAGATCGGTGACCGATCCCGGCCCCTTACGGCCATAACGGGTGGCATCGTCCTCCCCGTTGAAATCCCACATGGGGTGGCCCCTATCTTTGGAGTGGCTGCACCCCGCGATAATGCATGTGGCCATGACACCGATCATGGTCGATCCGGAATGAGCTAACAATCTTATTCGGCTCATCGGTAAGGGACGTCCTGTCGTCTTCCCTGCAGGGGCTCATGGCGCCAACTCAGGCGTTTCTTCAAAGGAGCATTGCTGAACTCCGGGAGACCAATCCAACAGGATCCGGAGCGGGATGTCTTCTATATAAAACCATTCAAGGCCGGTCTTGGACACCTTCTTCGGGTTACGGATAGATATCCCAGTACAGCGGCGATCATCTGACTTCGGCTCGCCCACTTGATATATTGACCCCTCATGAGAATGGGGCACAAGGCAGAATAATCTCTTCCACAACGCAAAATGAGCCTCGACACCCAAGAACAGTTCGCAAAGGGCTACGAAGCCCGCGATGTGCAAGATGGAACCAGGCGTAAGGTGGTGCAACTGGAGGCCATAGAACTCCAAGAGCCTCCGGAGAAACGGATGAATTGGAAATCCGAGTCCTCTTACTAGATAAGGGACAAAGCATACCCGTTCTCCTTTGGAGGGATCGGGGACACTCTCCGCTTGCTTTCCGCCCTTGTAGGTGGCGAGTCCGGCTCGAACCGGACCATGAAGGCCGGGGGAAGAAGTCCCTTGGTTTGGAGTGTCACTAGCTCGCTATGCGGAACTGTGCATCTCTCCCAATTTCAGTGCCGAGGGCTGGGGCCTTGAGAGGATGAGCCGCGACGACTGTCCATGATGGAATGGATTTTTGTCAGAAGCGCTCCGATGAGAGCTTGCGGAGGGAGGATGGTGTGACTCGGATCTAGATCCTCGTCACTTTTATAGACGGCTCATTTGTGCAGCTAAGGGCATAAGTGTAAAAATACCCTGGCTTTTCGCATTCATTCAACACGTGGAAGATGGCCATTATTGGGCGTAGAAGCCAAGGAGCGCAGCATTTATCAGAAGCCGAACACTATTTGACAAGTATATGTAATCTGGAGAAGAACCCGCCTCGCAATGTCGAAGACAATCTACGCGCCGGACTCATTGTCATTGAAGCCTGGTTCGGGGGCTACTGAGGGAGTCCCGGATTAGGGGGTGTCCGGGATAGTAGAACTATCACCGTTCTTGCGGACTCTGGACTATGAAGATACAAGATTGAAGACTTCGTCCCGTGTCCGGGATGGGACTTTCCTTGGCGTGGAAGGCAAGCTTGGCGATCTGGATATGTAGATCTCCTACCATTGTAACCGACTCATGTGTAACCCTAACCCTATCCGTGTCTATATAAACCGGAGGGTTTTAGTCCGTGGGGACGAACAACAATCATACCATAGGCTAGCTTCTAGGGTTTAGCCTCCTTGATCTCGTGGTAGATCTACTCTTGTACTACCCATATCATCAATATTAATCAAGCGAAGTAGGGTTTTACCTCCATCGAGAGGGCCCGAACACAGGTAAAACATCGTGTCCCTTGTCTCCTGTTACCATCCGCCTAGACGCACAGTTCGGGACCCCCTACCCGAGATCCGCCGGTTTTGACACCGACAGACGTTCTCAATCAGAGCCTATATGAATGGAGCATAGATCAAGGACTTGTTCTCTTGCACACACAGACGAAGCTCATAGTACATGAAATCCAGAACATCCACTTTCTTCTTCGATGAAGATACACAAAGACATCTAGCATGGAGCTCAAGATGTTATAGGAATCCCGGCCTTTGGAGTGAGGGTATACCTCGAGGATATGGCGCATGGTGTCATAGAGGGCAAGAGATCTTTGATTGACCCGGTGACAAAGCGACTTCTCTTTTTTGTAAGCAAAGGCAATCTCATCCTTAGTGCGCCCACTTTCCCTAACAATGCCAAACTCATCGAAACAACCTCTGCATCCATAAATGGGTAGGGAATGATCCGGAGATCTTTGCCATAGGAGCCGAAAGCACCGATCGTTCAGACATCCAAGTGAGGGTGCGGCGAGTCATTGGAGAAAAAGCAGTGGCAAAGGCTGCATCACTAGATCTTCATTATAGGGATGGTTGAAGGTGACAAACGGAATAAGACCCAATGCCAAGAGCGGAGTACACACCGGATACTGAGATGATCATTGTCGCGCAAACTCTCGGTGTTGACTTGCTTGTGAGGAGCAAACTTCTTTGACTTGGTCATAAGAAGCTCATGATAGACCCTTTGCTGAAACTCGTTCTTGAAGCGAGGATCCACTCCCATACAAGTGGCAGCTGCATAAGGATGGCTCTATCTCTCAGCCCAGATCTCTGGCTTGGTCCACTAGGCAAGAGGCATATTTCGGAGGTCACGCTCACACGAAATGGCTTGCTCGGGACTAGACACCTCTTCCTCTTCTTCATCTTCCTCAACACAATCATCCTCTTCTTCTATCTCATCATCAACATTGGGGTTGTCATAGTAAGAATCATCTTGCGAGTCATATTCTTCCTCAAAATTATCAGAGGCCTCAACAATCAGCCGCTTTGAGACTGCACTTACGTGAACACGCCCTGACTCGACCAGGACTCCTGGCCCATGCCTTCAGATGGCTGACGATGAGCAATGGTGTAGTCCTTTGATCCTCCTTTTGCGCGCTTGTGACGAAGCTCAGCCCTCTTGTCAGCGGAGTCTGAAACACACGCAAACACCCAACAACACAAAGCACGAAACACAAATGAGTACAAGTGCAAGATGGATGGCAAGGAGTTAGACAGAATCCAAGCAAAATAGTTCCTGGATAGCCCGTGCGCACGGGGGTCCCGTGCGCACGGTACAGGACCGTGGACACGGGGCCCTGTGCGCACGGGGGTCAAACACCCCGTGGATGAGGGTCTCAATGCAGCCACTTCCAGATCGAAATCCAGGAGTGGGTGCAGCAGAGAGACCAAGGGATCTATGCACAGAATTCTATCTAAAAATTAGTCTAGGCCAAACGAAACTATGGAGGAAACCCTAAAGCTATAAACTAGATAAGAACTAATGGAGAGAGATCAAGGGACAGGACCAACCGGAGGAGGACCTCATCTGGATGCAGATCCACGGAGGTAGAAGCCCGACGAAGCCCGGAGAGCTCCGACGAGCGGAGGTGACGGCGGCGGCGCTGGAGGTTTCCTGGGGAGTGGAGGGGGCGAATGGGTGGGAATGAACCCGAGCCCCCCACGCCCCGCCTCTTCAGGCTGTAAACTGCAGACTGTGGCAAGACGGGCTAAGTGAGCCCCATGCATTTGGGGTCCTGCTGGCAGACGCAGACAGAGCCTGGGCACGAGGGCCCCTGCATGCACGGGTGACAGAGCCCGTGGGCACGGGGTATTCAGGAACTTTGACATGAGTGATTTTTTTAATACAGGGCTGAGTGTAGACTCTTACCCCTACTTCACAAAACATTCGGTCTATATTTCTGAATAGCCGTGAGGAATGTCCTATCACTACGAGAAGGGCATATGTGGAGCACTTGTACCAAAAGAGAAGCGAGAAACACCCACCAACAAACAGAGAGAAAAGACACGAAAAACAACACACCACACACGCGAAACAAACACAGACACAACCCTCAAGAGAGGGCGGTGGCCGAGGCCACCATGTTTGAGTTTACTTGGTATGGCACCGCGAAGATATGAACCTTGGGCCCAAGAACAATACTCATCTTTGAAGCACAAGTACCACCTAAAGTGGCTAATGTGAAAGATTGTGTTTGATTTATGCACTTCTAGGATAAGATAGCTCATGAGTTGAGCTAGCTCCCCCTAGACATGTGCCTACATCTAAGCAAGATAGTACATGAGGATGTGTGTGTGAGCAAGAATTTCATCCCAAGTTACTAATATCCACGATATTTAGCTCATGCCTTAACTTCATGAGAATCTTGCTTCTTCAAGGGCTTGGTGAAGATGTCGGCTAGTTGATTCTCGGTGTTGACATGGAGTAACTCAATGTTTCCCTTGGCCACATGATCTCTAATGAAATGATGGTGAATCTCAATATGCTTGGTCTTGCTATGTTGAATCGGATTCTTGGCGATCTTGATGGCACTTTCATTGTCACACCAAAGAGGCACTTTGTCACATTTGACACCATAATCCATCAAAGTTTGCCTCATCCATAATAATTGAGCACAACAACTTCCGTGACAATGTACTCGGCTTGGTACATGGAGAGAGATATACAATTTTGCTTCTTTGAAGACCAGCTTACCAACGACCTCCCTAAGAATTGACATGAACCGGAAGTGGATTTGCGATCAACCTTGTCTCCGACCCAATCTGAATCCGAGTAACCCATTAACTCAAATGATGATCCCTTGGGATACCAAAGGCCCAAGTTTGGGGTATGAACCAAATATCGGAGGATCCTTTTCACTGCTGAATAGTGGCTCTCCTTAGGAGCGGATTGAAATCTTGCACACATACACACACTCAACATAATATCTTGCCTAGATGCACAAAGGTAAAGCAAGGAACCGATCATAGAGCGATATACCTTTTGATCCACTTCTTTACCATTTGGATCAAGATGAAGTTGACCATTTGTGGGCATGGGTGTCTTCATTGGCTTGACATCTTGCATTTTGAATCTCTTGAGCATGTCTTGGATATAAGGAGATTGATTGATGAAGGTTCCTCCTCTCAATTGCTTCACTTGAAAACCGAGAAAGGACTTCAACTCTCCCATCATGCTCATCGCAAATTCCTTAGTCATAAGATTCTCAAACTCAACGTTAATAGCATGGTTAGTGGACCCAAAGATAATATCATCAACATATATTTGGCAGACAAACAACTCTCCTTTTACCCTCTTTGTAAAGAGAGTGGAATCTATTACCCCAATCTGGAACCCCTTCTCGCTTAGGAACGCATATAAGGTGATCATACCAAGCACGAGGTGCTTGTTTGAGTCCATAGAGTGCCTTATGGAGTTCATAAACGTGAGAGGGATGATCAAGTCTTCAAAACCGGAGGTTGCTTGACATACACCAACTCCTTAAGAGGACCATTAAGAAATGCACTCTTAACATCCATTTGATATAATTTGAAATCATGATGAGAGGCATAAGCAAGCAAGATGCAAATGGATTCGAGGGGCGGCTGACGAGGGGCAAAAGTTTCACCAAAGTCCAAACCTTCAACTTGGGTGAAACCTTGTGCCACTAACCTTGCCTTATTCCTTATTACTTGTCCATGTTCATCTTGTTTGTTCTTGAAAATCCACTTTGTTCCAATGACATTATGAAATTCCTTGGGTCTTTCTACAAGGGTCCACACTTTGTTGCGGGTGAAGTTGTTGAGTTCTTCATGCATGGCATCTATCCAATCCGGATCGTCAATTGCATCTTCCACCTTAAGGGGCTCAACATAAGAGACAAACGAGTGATGTTCACAAAAGTTTGCCAAACGTCTACGAGTAGTTACCCCCTTTTTGATGCTTCCGTAGATGTTCTCGGTGAGGCGTTGAAGATGTTTTAGATTGGCGGCCACTTTTTGCTCTCTGAGGTCAAGCTCTTCTTCACTTGGTTTTGTACTTGATGAAGAAGCTTGCCCTTGGGATTGTTTTAGCCTTGGAGACACTCTTCTCTTTGCAACCACAAGTTCTTGCTCATTAGGAAGTGATTACAACGAAGACACTTGTGGTTGGGGTTGATCTTGATCTTGATAATGACCTTGAGCTTGATCTTGAGCCTCAACGATTGGTTCTTCATTATTTGGAAGAGTTTACTCTTGATCTTGCTTAGGAATAGGAGGGACTTGATCTTGTTCTTGGATAGGTTCATGACCTCCCGAAGCATCTTGTAGAAGTGGTGTCGGTGATGACTTCCCTTGTGGAGACTCCACAAGAGGGGCTCTTACTCCTTCTTCTACTTGGACATGGGGTGTTTCTTGTGGAAGAATGTGGCCTATCCCCATTGCCCTTATAGCTTGTGAAGGAGCCTCATCACCTACAACACTAGGAACAATTTGCTCCACTCAGGAGCCATTATCTTCATCAAACTCCACATTTACCGTTTCCTCAATGCATCCGGTGGATTTATTGAGAACTCGGTAAGCATGAGAGTTTGATGCATATCCAACAAATATGCCCTCATAAGTTCTAGACTCAAATTTAGCTAACCGGATTTCTTGTTTAAAATGAAACACTTACAACGAATACACGAAAGTATTTGACGTTAGGCTTTCTCCCGATTAGGAGCTCATATGGGGTCTTGTTCTTGAGCTTGCGAAGATAAAGCCGGTTTGAAGCATGACACGCGGTGTTGATGGCTTCTGCCCAAAGCTTGTATGGTGATTTGTACTCATCAAGCATGGTTCTAGCCATCTCAATAAGAGTCTGATTCTTCCTCTCCGTAACACCGTTTTGTTGGGGAGTATATGGTGCGGCATATTGGTGCTTTATCCCCTCTTCACTCAAGAATTCATCCATTCTATAGTTCTTGAACTCGGTGCCATTGTCACTTCGAATTGCCTTGATCTCACAGTTATGTTGACGTTGAGATTCTTTGGCAAAGTTGATGAAGGTTTCTTGAGTTTCATCTTTAGTCTTGAGAAAGAACACCCAAGTATATCTTGTGAAGTCATCAACAATGACAAGGCAATACCTCCTCCTCCCAGACTATCATATGTTGGAGGCCCAAATAGATCCAAATGGATAAGCTCAAGGGGCCTCAAGGTTGTGATAATGATCTTCACTTTATGAGCTTTTTCATGAAGCTTTCCGGCAATGCAAGCACTACAAGGATGATCTTTGGCAAAAGACACATTGGTTAGTCCAAGGATGTGCTCCCCTTTAAGAGAGCTTGTAAATTTCTCATGCCCACGTGGGATAGCCTACGATGCCATAGCCACCCCACGTCGGCCTTGGCCATTAGGCATGTTGCAAGATGAGTTTTCTCTTTTGAGAAATCAACCACGTAAAGGTTGTCTTCAACATGCCCAACAAAGACAACTTTGAGATTGCTTCTCTTAAAAGGCGGTCACATGGAATTCACCAAAATGTGAATCATATCCCAGACGAGCCAATTGAATAGTTGTAAGTAAATTGTAGTGAAGGGATTGGACAAGCATGACATTTGAAAGTGACGAATCATTAGAGATTACCACCTTGCCCAAACCCAATACCTTGCCCTTGCTATTGTCACCAAAGGAGATGTTCTAAGAGGCCTTGAGTGAATCAACGAACTCCACAAGCATCTCCCTTTCTCCAGTCATATGATTGGTGCATCCACTATCGATCACCCATTGAGTTCCACCGGAGACATAGTCCTACAATAATCAAGCTTTGGTTATAGGTACCCATTTTGCAATGGGTCCTGGTGAGTTAGCAACAAGGGTCTTGGGAACCCAAATAATCCAAGCATAATCATCATAGTTAGTTCCAACAAATTTTGCAAAGGTATAACCATCATCTCCTCTCATGAGAACATAAGATGGATTGTTCTTGCCGGCAAAATTCTTGGGAATGGCCTTGTCCCTAGTGACCTTGCCACTCCCAACACCCTCAGCTTCCTTCTCCTTCTCCTTGTGCCCTTCTTGCACAAACACTACCTTTTGGGGAGGGGAAGGAGTCGGACCGATCTTCTTGTTGTTGCTCTTCTTCTTTTTCTTACCATTCTTAGATGAGGGATTGAACCCAACTCCCTCCTTGGCAACACACTCCTTTTGGTTGCTCAAGAGGTCGTTTAGGTTTTCTCTCCCTTGGATGCATGATACAAGCCCTTTCTCAATTTGGGCTTTCAACTTCTTATTCTCCTCTTGAAGGGAGGGCAATCATGAACAAAGTTAGCCGTACAAGTATCATAATTTAAATCTATATGAGGTACGGAAGTGAGAGCCTTAATGGTTGTAGCTTTTAGTTGGGCATAAGACTCGGTGAGAGCAATGAGGTCACCTTTGACAACCTTGGGACTAATCACAAGGAACTCATGCTCCTCAACAAGTCTTGGGTGATCAACTAGAAGCTTTTCAACACTGACATTAAGAGCATCTTTGTTCTCAAGAGCAAGTTGCAAAGCATCGTTGGTTTTAACAAAGTCAATTTGATGAGCCAATAAGGCTTCCTCAAGTGATGCTCTCATGACACTCTCTTCATTAAGTTTGTGCTCGAGGAGATCAACTCTCTCCTTTTCCTCTATAAGGAGGTTTTCAACGTTCTCAATAAAGTCATCGCGTCGCAAGTGACTTAAGGAGATCGCCAAAACGAGCACGAGCTTCACCATGAAGAGTTTTCATGAAATCCATTAAGGATTCCTCATCATTATCCACGCCCTCATCACACTCATCCTCCACTATCTCACATGAGACATTGGGAGTGTAGTTGTCGGGTTTCTTGGATTTGGACTTTGTTTTTACCTCTTTGGCCATGAGGCACCGATGAGTGAACGACTTGTCCTCATTTGGAGAGTCGAAGAGGCCGGTGGTAGAGGAGGAGGTAGTGGCATGCATGGCAAAAGCGGCCGTGCCCACTTGATCATCATCACCGCCATCTTCATCTCCAGACATGTATTCTTCATGAACAAGAGCCTTGTCATCCTTCCTCTTTGCAAACTTGCACTACAAAAAAAATACACTTCCGTGATGATACGTGTTTGTCACGATGGAGTCGTGTTTTTGTCATGCATGTACATCCATGACAAATTTATGACGTAATCAAGATAGTCATACTGTCTTTGTCGTAGAAGTGTTCCATGACATTACCAAAATTATCATCACGGAGTGTCCACTTCCATGACGATAAATCGCAGCGTCCTGAAGTGCTTTCGTCAAGGGTGATCGACATGTGGCATCCACCATAACGAACGCCCGTTAAGCTATCGGGTCGGGTTTGGATCCGATAACCCGTTAACAGCCCGACCAATGGGAAATTTCCACGTGTAAAATTCTTATTGGCGGACAAAACATGTCGACTCGTCGGTGGGTCGAGATAGGGTGCCTATGATACGTCGACCGTGGCACGGCCCATATGAGGCCCATTCACGTGAAAAGGCGGTCCGTTTGACTTGGTCAAAAGGTGGCGGCCCGGCCATGGAAAGCTTGTTAACGGCTGTTCGCGTATAGCCCATTTACAGCCCGCTAACTTAAGGCCCGTTATGCCCTATCACTGAATTAGGCCCAATGACAGCGTCATCCGGGCCACCCAATATGATTCCAACCTGTTTTCGCTTCTGGCCCATGTATGGCCCATGACGTCTTTCGGCCCATATGAGGCCCTATGTAACTCTTGGCCTATTAACGGCCGTGGTGAAACTAGCCCGGAATGAACAGTGTATCACTTTACACCCATTAACGGCCGTGGTGAAACTAGCCCGTAATGAACGATGTATCACTTTATACCCATTAACGGCTTGTTATTCCGTTGGGCGTTTCAGCCCATGTTATCTTCGGCCTTCACAGAGCCCATTTATTCTTGGGCTCATTTCCGACGATTCGTTTACTTACGGCCCGTTCTTGTCATTTTACGCTTGTGGGCCAAATTCAGCCCGTGGTTACTGGTCGGCCCGTTTGTGGTCCGTTAATCGTTGGGCCGTTTTCATAGCGTCATCAAATCGACCTATTAACGATGGCCCGTTGATTGGCCCATGAGCAGACGATTCCAACTCTAGCCCATTTACGGCCATAACGCGGCTCGTTATTGGCCCATGTTTGCCAATCGATCATACGGCCCGTATAAGGCCCATTGATGATCGACCCGTAGAAAGCCCATTGTTTCTACGGCCCGTAGAAGGCCTCATCGCTTCTACGGCCCGTAGAAGGCCCATCGCTTTTCTCTGACCCGTAGGAGGCCGTGTCACTGATAAAGAAATATTAGCCTACAGTTATTGTGGCCTAGTTTTAAAAAATAGGTTATTGCAGCCACTAGTTAACCGCGGAAAAAGAACTGCAATGACTACAAGCAAACAAATAAACAAGACAACAAGGAAGTAAATAAGCAAGCAACTAACGCTAGGCTATCACGGCTATTACACATATTACATCCACTGGGCATCAAAGTTCGCCACCAGTGCAACTATAGGGAACAAAGCGACATATCATATACCTTTGGCCGTCAAAATTGGCCACCAAAGTGCAAATAAATGCGGCAAAGAAAATAAGAGCATAACTGAAACAACTTCAGAAGAGCTCAAGAAACGTTATCCTGGGTATCCACCATGCTGGCAATAAGCTTAGCAAGCTGATTAGCTTTGTCCTGTTTGGTGCTAAAATCCTCCAACACTTGTTGTTGCACAAGAAAGTATGCATCTGAATGCTCCAGGGACTTCCACAGTCCTTCCGCTTCTTGTCGCAGACACGGTGATCGATGTCTTCGACTTCTAGTTGAGACTCAAGAAACCGAACTGATTAGACGGTGAGTTTAAATAGCTTGTGCAAGCGGTAGTGGCGATAACTCAACACTAAACCAGATGAGGATGTGTCACTATCACGAACCTTATTTGCATTACTTCCTTTACCGTTGCTTAATAAGGCACTCTTCCCCAATATTACATCAACATTCTAAAAGAAGAAACAAGCGAGACACATTACAAGTTTAGCATGTACTAGTATATGAAACTCATTTGGTGAACAGTTCATTAGTAAGGTGGGCAGTTAAACTACCAAGTCTTCTATTGCCAAGTACTAGTACATAATAAAAGCATCAAACAAACATATATCTATGTCCTATGGTAGCAATGGAATCTTAAATTAGAACAGTTGTTCTTGAGGTTTAGGCACTTGTTCTACATGAGCAGTAGTACAAGAAGACGCAAGAATATAATACTTAAAAATAGAAAATGAGCCCATAGACCTTACCACATTCTTGGTTCGGGACGATCTGAGAACAAAGGCGTTCCCGATCATCGTCCGATAAATGTGTCTCGGGAGAGCGTAAGGGAATTTGATGAGTTTCTTTGCCGGTGAAGTACGCTTTTCTTGAGTAATTCCGATCGCCACCAAGCATTCTTGAAGATAGCGGAGGTATTAGCACAGGTTACCTCATCCCGAGTTTCCAAATCGGTCCTTCTCTATAGAGAAAAATGGAAAATTCTTTGTATTATAACCATCATGGAGGTAGGATGTATGGGGCCGAAGCAAAGTAATTGCCATGAATAACATTACTTACACATAACTCCTAGACAAACACACCTGAATCGCATTTTCCTTCATCTTGATTATAATATTTCCAAGATGGGAAGAATCGCACATCTGATTTAACAACATGAAATGCGATAGATGCTAAACTACGACTAGCTAGTTGTGCTTCCTCCACAGGAATAGGCGTACTAAGCTGGTGAAGTTGGGGTTCGCCGTGATAATCTTGGCCCTTTGGGCCTTTGGAGCTGCCTTACTAAGCTGCTCTTGTTTGGGAGCTCTGTGGTGGAGATGGTCTTTGTGTCAGCGAGGCCCAGGTTACTATCGGTGGGGTTGGGGTTAGATTGGGTGAAGCTGGTTCTCTGTCCATCGAGTAGGGGTACAATCTGCGAGAGTTTGGGTTATGTGTGGTAGGGCTGGTTCTTGTGCATGTACAACGGGGTGCTATCTCCACCAAGAGGTAGCCTGTTTTATTTGAAGACCGTGTTTTAGTCCGCTGAATCTTGGCATCACCCGCTCCAATTCAAATGGGTGATAGACAGGAAACATAGTTGAATGTCTGAGACATAGTATGAGAGACAGATGCAATAGATAGTGTGGAAAAAAGAGGGCATGAAATAGTTGACATGTATATTGTTTAACTAAAACGGATAGCATGACATAATTTCACATATATGATGTCTATCTAAAATGGATAGCATAGCATAACATAATTCAAAGATATGATGAATAACTAAACAGGATCGCATGACATAATTCACCTACATGTTATCTAAGTAATCAGGATCGCATCATTTAATTCACATATGTGATTTATATGCTAAACAAAGGGCATTCGATATGATGTCTGAACTAAGAACATGGTGTTGAATATTGTGTATATGATGTCTAAACTATGCAATGCAAGACACCGTATGCATGATATGAGTAGTATAACCGTGCCAAGTTAGAGCATACACCTCAGTGGGGGAATAGGACTGGTCATCATCTCTGCGAATCCATCTACGAGGAGCTATCGGGACCCAACAAGAGATCTGCCTTCTCTGGTAGCTGCACTTTGCTCTGAAGGCCTTGTTTTCCTCAGTTTTTCCATCTCCCACCCAAATGGCTGATTCACGGGAAGAGTAGTTTAATGTACAAACATTGTCGACAAATGGAAATGTAATGAAGAAAAGGATGGGCAAGATATCATTCAAATATATGATGCCTGGTTAAACAGGGATGGCATTGCACATTTCACATATATTATGGCTGGCTAAAAGACATGAGGCGCATAATTCCCATATATGATATAGAAACTAAGCAGGTGGCATTCTGTAACATGTATAAACTAAGCGGATGACATATATGATGTCAAAAGTAGGCCTTTGCAAGGCAACATATGCATGATATGACTAACATCATCATGCCAAGGTAGAAACAAACACCTTGGGGGTAAATAGGAGTGGTCGGCGTCAAGAATCCGCCTCAGAACAGATATCTTCCTCTGGATTACAATCTGGAGAGGGGTGGGGAGGGTTTGCCATTGAACCCACCATGGAGCGATGTCTGCATGGATGTAAAACTAACATCACCAAAAACCACCTGACTACAACAGATGAGGTAAAAACTGTTGACTCTGAACTTAACTATCGAAACTGAAATTTACTGTGGAATCTGAATACTCTTGTCGGCCCAGAATGCAATGGTAGCAGAGAGGCACTTGACATGTAGTTTATGGAGGGCCTGCAGTTCATCTTCAACCTGCACCCCCCTGAGCCGCCAGCCACCACCGGCCGAACCGCCGGCCCCAGTGCCGCCTCGCCGCCCCGAAACAACTCGCCACCGCCGCCCCGGCCAACCCTCTAGGCCCCCCCCCACCATGAACCCTAAGATAGATAGTGGGGTACCTCTCCGGAGAGCCCCCATCCCCGCTGCGGGTGGTTCTTCCTTAACTCCGGCGAGCCCCCACACCCCCTGAAAATCGGTGACCCAAAAGCCGATTCGATCATTGAAGTGTGGCTTAATCAGGCAGAGCGGCGGCATGAGCGAGGGGGAGAGCAAAGAAGAAGAAGAATGGGCGAAGCGAAGCGATCGAGCGAGAGCCGGAGCAAAGAAGAGTGATCCGCCGGTGGGCCGCTGGCCGCCAAGGGGCCTCACACCGGGGAGAGCCGTGGAGATGTCGCCCGTGGTGCCAGCTTCGAGGTAGCCACTCCATGGGGGTGCGGGATGGAGCACCATCGGCGCCGGGAGGTCGAGTTAAGGAGAAGGTGTGATGCGATGAGTGTACAACCTCTTTGGTGGTGCCGAGTAGGCCTCGGCTTCGTCCAAGGAGTCAGTGAGGATGCTGCGGTTTCGGTGGAGCAGGTTAAGGCGGCGTTGTGGGGATGGAGTAGCCGCGATAGACGAGGCGATCATCGGAGGAGCTCCTTGGAGGTGGAGGATGGGGCGGCTGAACCGGCGTGGCGGCGAGATGGATGACGGATCCTCATCCGGGAGGTGGACGAGGGCGTCGAGCTGTTGTGGTGGACTGACGTCGTCGAGGGAAGAAACTCCGGCTAAGCGGTGACGTGGCCAGACGGAGGAGGGGGGTTTCAATTGGAAGCGGAGAGGTTATGGCGGCACAGGATTTGAATGGCAAGAGAAGCGATGGGAGGGTGAAGCATGACTTAAGGCAACGCTTGTCCAAAATGTAGGGTGTGTTACAAAAGTACCCCCACCGATTTGAACTATGACCCCTTCATTTCGAGGGTTAGAAGGGGATTTCGCGTGTCGGGATTTGGCAGCTGGAGGGAGTTTTCGCGCGCATTGTAATTTCGGGATAGCAAGGCGTGGGTTGTGAAGGCGTCAGTTTTGGGAGCACGATATCTGAATTTTCGGGATATAACAAGACACGAGTTGAATTTTAGGGACAATCCTAACGTGTAGTAGTATTGTATTTATGCGTACCAAATCAATTGCAATTCCTCAACCAAAAAGAAAAGCGAAAAAATAAAACTATTCACACCACACAAAGAGAGTCTTGCCCGTTTTACTATACAAATGCTATTCAAAGCTACTCCCTCCTTCCATCTATATAGGGCCTAATGCGTTTTTCGATGCTAACTTTGACCAAATATTAGAGCAATGATATATGGCATGCAACTTACACAAAGCAGACCGTTAAATTCGTCTATGAAAGGTTCTTTCAATGATATAATTTTCACATTGTGCATGTCATGTACTATTAATCTTGGCAATAGTCAAAGGCGGTCTTAAAAATCTCATTACACCCTATATAGATGGAAGGAAAAGTATGAATCCATGTTATGTCCGACTAAATTTTTAAATGCTTATTGTATAATGCATGTAACCTACTCATACCAACATTTTAGTGCATTCCAAATGTCTATACTACCGCTGCAATTCGAACTAAATTTGAATTCGTTTCTCTATTTCAATAAGAATCTACAATCATGATTGTTGCCAACTTCAACCATCATAGTTTCCTTGCTATCCGCTACATATAAATCAGAATGACCTATAATGCGGGATGGCGGGCACACCATCATCAACAACACCGTTTTTTTATAAGAGTAGAGATAAAATATATTAAATGTAGTATACCATGTTCATAACCACACCATGTGTATCACCGTTATATATATTCACACATCCGTCGGTTTGAAACACTATGATAAATTCTTCAAATATCCAAATTCGCTTTTTTATAATGAAGTATATATGATCTCTATTAAGTCTTTTACACCCACACAACCCTCTTATCTTTGTAGCTAGCGCTAACTTTCTCTTGTGCATGCACACGCGCATCCCTCTCACCCTCCTCGGCATTCTCTAGCTCCATCGCGCAAATTCGTCTTTTCACTTTAGGTCGTTCACCCACGTGTGTGTGTAGGCCCCCAGCTCCTTCTTTCTGGCACACATCAATCAATATGCCTCTCTAGCCATGTGTGCCTAGCACAAACACAAGCTTCCCTCTTCTCTTGTCCTTTGTCCATGCCTCACTCCCACCACTCTTTTCATCGTTCTCGTGCTACTTCCTCCTCCCCTCGATATAGTATGCCTCTCGTACCACCTCCTACATGCATCCCTCTCTCTCTATCCTTCTCGTCGTGCCTCATTTGCTTCTAACACACACATGCATGTATACCGATCGATCTCCCAACATATACCTAGATCGACTTTGACTACCCCTCATCGATCGGCGTACCTCACAAGTTATGTCTCTCCTTTCTCTTACAAAGGCGATTGATCTTCCTATATAATTACGTCCTGCTTACCACAGCCACATCGTCCCCCCTCATCATTCGTGCATGCCTCTGACCCGTCTCTCACGCATGCGTGCACAGACAACAAGCAGCCATCTCCTCTCTTATTGATATTGTGGGCGTGCCCTCCGTTTTTCTAGCAAGCCTATCCCACCATTTGTTAGAAGCAACTCCACTACCACCCCATCCAACACTCTAGCTCTGTCTCTCTCCCAACCTTATTCATCTCCTGCACATATGCATGGATGCCGATCGATCTCCCTTAATACATGAGGCGGATTGATCTCCTTAATACATGAGGTGAGCCTCTCTCCTCCTCCACACATATACCAGCCATTGTACCTCTATAGTTAATTGGGCCTCCCTCTTCCCCACCACACACCGATAGTCGAGCACTGCGGTAGGTATCCATGCCATGTAGACAAGCTGCACATGTCCCATCTCATGTTCCAAAGAGGGCTGACCACTCTATATCTTTGGCGTGGGCACACACAAATTCGATGGCACTCTTTATCGATCACTGCGCACACACACACACATCATCCCTCTCTTGATTCTATGGACACCTCAAGCTGATGATACCTCCACTCTCTTCTCGTGGATCGCCGGCTCTATATATATGTTACATCCAGGACTCTATTTCACGCACATTGCATATGTTAAATTTTTTGATTGACCCCCACAAAAAAAACTCTCAAGAACCCACACTATATCTCTCTAGGTTTGTATCCTCTCACACAACCCCACGTGGGTGGTGTACGTATACAAGAAGAGAATAGGTGCACCGTGCACGCATACTCACGCTTCGTGCCCAGCCACACTGCTTGTGGTACACGGTGGAGCTCATTTCTTTATGAAATGGCAGCCCACGTGCTAATTTGAACGCCTATAGCGGTTGTTTACCTAGGGAGGTCGTGTACCATGCGTGCATGAAACAAAGTTCGACTTGCCGCGTTGCCGCGTTATTTTTAAATAAAGTTATAGCACTCAATGGCACGTACATAGAATATAAAACGATTTTTATGGAGGAAAAGGTAGTCCGCTCTTCAGAGTATCTCACACAAGGATCCGGTGGCCTCTCTCTCTCTCTCACCGTTGGTCACTGATCCGGCCGCATTCCGTCCGCTGGGGGAAATGGAGTGCGGTGGCCTCTCTCTCT
This sequence comes from Aegilops bicornis, assembly GCA_021605145.1. Lineage (NCBI taxonomy): Eukaryota > Viridiplantae > Streptophyta > Magnoliopsida > Poales > Poaceae > Aegilops > Aegilops bicornis. The sequence continues at coordinate 320,644,224 of CM038675.1, forward strand.
CTCACCGTTGGTCACTGATCTGGCTGCATCCCGTCCGCCGGGGGAAAGGGAGTGCGGTGGCCTCTCTCTCACTCACCGTTGGTCACTCATCCGGCCGCATCCCGTCCGCCGGGGGAAAGGGAGTGTGGTGGCCTCTCTCTATCTCTCTCACCGTTGGTCACTGATCCGGCCGCATCCCGTCCGCCGGGGGAAAGGGAGGAAGTGCATCGTTTCTCCGTTCGATGGCGCCGAGGCAGCACGTCCAGATCTGCGGTACACGCCGTTCTCTCTAACCAAGCTCCGGCGCGGCAGGGCCTACGCCACCTGCTCGCAAATTCCGCCTGCCACCGCTCACCTAGTTACATCCCGACGACCTCCGGTATCCCCTCGGCCTTGCTCCTTTGCCCGTTTTCCCACGCCGCTGCATGTGGATCTTCCATAGTTCTTTGCCCAAAAGCGTAGCTTTCGTCCGGCGTACTTTCCATATTGCATTCTCGTCCTCACACCGTTTTGGACAAACACAACCGTGTTGTTATCTTCCCTTAGGACAAGGAATATGCTTCTTTTTGTCGTCGCATGTGTCATCAACTCTTATTGGCGATAATTGTTTCCTTTCTACCTCTTTTTTTTTGCAAGCAGGGCTATCCATTTCACCTCGTTGCTATTGCGACCTTTTGGTGAACTGCACAAATCACTTTTTTCTTAAGAGTGTTTTGTCCAGTTGTACTAAAATGTCACACTGCAACATCTCTACATTTCAAAGTCGTTGCACAAAGGGAGATTGGTTTTGCTCTATCCTCCTCATCCAACTCCGAGCCTAATCTTCTCCAACTAGTTAGTCTTAAGAGAGACCGCAAAGGTGACCGGCTTCTATTTGTGTGTTTATTGTTTCATCAATGATCCTCTATTATCGTAATCACACTTGATATCTTTGGAACAGGGACGCTCAACTCTATTTTAGTGGAACTGCACAAAATGATCGGAATGTTGCATGCTCCAGAACTGACTACTTTTTCCCAACATGCCTTGTTGATTTAGACGTAGCTGGGGACGTTGCCGCCAATGAAAGCATGGATCAATTTTAATTTAACACCTTCTCACAACTTTGTCTTGATTGTGATGTAATTATTAGCTACGATTTGCTAATAATTGACATGCATTAGCAAGGAAGTTAGTTTTTATTGTTTCGAAAGAGCATCGATGGCAAGACCACGGGAAACAAAAGCTGAAAGCTCACACCATTGTACAATTTCATGTCCTTTGGAAAATTATTTGTATAGTACGTCAATTATGTAAACAAATGATGGAAGATTGATAGCATTGCTATAAGCCTCTTCAGCATCCGGGTCCATGTGCCATGCACAAAATTATACTCCTTCGTTCCTAAATATTTGTATTTTTACAAATTTCAAGCGGAGCATATTTTAGAGTGTAGATTCACTCATTTTGCTTCGTATGTGTACTCCTCCGTTCCTAAATATTCTATTCGTCTTAACAGAGATTTCAACAAGTGACTACATACGGAGCAAAATGAGTGAATCTACACTCTAAAATATGTCTATACATCCGTATGTGCAGTCCATTTGAAATCTCTAAAAAGACAAATATTTGAGTAGTCACTCGTTGAAATCTCTAGAAAGACAAATACTACGGAGTATATTTAAGAACCGAGGGGTAGTGCACAACCGCATGGGAGACTCAGCCGGTCATTGCGCCGCATTAATAGTGAGTAATGAGCAGTCAAATCATAAGCCCCACCTTTCCTAATCGTAAGTTGCTCGAAGAAGCAACCATCAATACGCTCTTCTTTGAATCTGCTCATACTACTCCATCAAATCCTTTGTTTATACAACGCGCTTCGTAAAAAAGAAAAAATATGTGGGACCAAAGGCGACTAGCGATCGGCTGAAAAATAGCATTGGTAGTTATAGCACGGCGTCTATTACTAGAGGAATAATGCGTACACACATGCATGCAGTGCTTCCACCCGGTACACACATGCATGCACTCCGTAGTAATCTGAGTACATGGAGAGAAAATTGTGGACTTGATTGCGGTTACCACGCCCTAGTTAATTGAGCATTAAACCAAACGCGTCTAAAGTCTCTCTGGTGGTGGAAATGCATTGAGAGAAATGCATCATAATGAAGCGCTCCCAGTAAACTGTGACGGAGGGTGGAGTAGTATGAAGGTGCAAAACCAAGTACGTGTACTACTGCGCTTGGCTCTTCGCGCCTTCGTGAAGTCGAACAATGATGGTACTCCGCATGTTGGGTACTACAGTGTATGCCTCTGACAATCTGACACCGAATGGACCGATGCATGCCCACCGAGGGTAGGTTGCATTAGTCAAAGGCGAAGCGAGCTTCACCTTGTCCTCTCAAGCTTCTCCTCGTTCTGCGAGTTGACGGGACACACCAAAAAGTAGTGCTAGTCCATACTCCCTCCTTTCCGGTTAATATGGCTTAATCTTTTTGCGGGTAAGTGAGAGAGCTTTATTCATATATAAGCATTCTTAGTACGATCAGCCAAGACACCTTTGGTCACTGTGAAGCGAGGTACCCATAAAAAAGAAGTAGGAAAGCGAGGTGTTTCATCAAGCTAGCTCGCCACATTCAAAGTGCAAGCAAGCACGGTTCGCACAAAGATGCGCCACAAGGTTTGCCGATCTGTTTACATCTTTGAATAACAAAAAGAGGAAATATTCTCGAGCGCTACTATTTGTAACAGGATATGAGCGAGAATTAAGCGAGAATTGTGGCGAGTGTTCCATGCAATCAACTTCCATTATCACATGCGAGAACCCTCGAAGAGAACCAAATGTGTTGAAGATTGCTTTATCACATTTTAAAATTATAATAAGAGTGCAGGCGCTCCTCCATCCGGTACCTAGTACTGGTATAATGCATTACCTTTATGGACTATAGTAGTAGTACTAGTAAACTTTGCGCTTGGCTGTTCGGAAGTCGAACAATAATAGCACTAGTAGTAGTATAGTGTATGCTTACGGCAATCGACACCGGATTAAGCATTGCACGTCCACACTTTGAGCGAGAGAGAGCTTGCATTAGTCAAAAGTTTCTCCTTGTCCTGTGAGCCACCGCGCGCAAGCTTCTCCCGTCCTGCAACCTTCTCCTCGTTCGGCAAGTTGACGGGACACAACAAAGTAATGCTAGTCCATGCTGCCTTCTCTCCGGTTAATATGGCTTAATTTCAAACGAGATAAATACATGCATCACTTTGTATATTTGTAAAAATACGGTCAGTGGACTTCATAATATGCTCATTGCACTCTGTATGTATATTTTCCGGTGTTCATACGGTCACTAGCTCACCCTGACTGAGTATGTGTGTGCATGCACGTGTAGGTTGAGCACTTGAGCGTGACCGTGTGTGTTCCGTCGTGTGCTCGGACATGCATGCATTAGAGGCGTCGTGCGCGTTTTTTGTGTGCGATGTATTTGCATACACGTAGGGGAGTATGTGTAGGGGCCACTAAGGGCGGTCAAATCACCTGATAAGTTAGTCGGAAGAAGCAACCATCATTTCACTCTTGAATGACACGTACACAATATAAAATGGTTGATATGGAGAGAAAAAGAAAACCACTATATATACACTAGCGAGGAGCCTAAGCTACAAGCCTCGCTTGCTTAGGTTGCTCTCTTCACAAGCATAGAACGACGGGCCCGATCCCGCAATGGGGAAGGGAACAATGTTCTGCGTGAAGCCTTGATCGACATCGGTGAGGAGAAAACCCACGGTCGGTGCGTCCCAATCGGGGTCACCGTAGTATGGGCCGATCTGGCGTCCCAACCGCCCTTCTAGCTTGACTGGCGTCCCGGGTAGTCCATCTTCCTTTTGGAGCCGGCTTGCTCCACTGCCGTAGCCCCATCTCCATGTCGATCTTTCTCTACTTCTACCGGCTTCTACTTGTGATGAGTTTATGTCTCATGAACTAGTGCCAGTACTATTATTCTAGTCACACTTCTTCAATATCTTTGCCATCAAGGATGCTCAGGTCGATTTTAGTGGAACTGCACAAAAGCATCGTATGATCCGAGGGTGCCAGCCGTCTTTCCTTCGACAGGTTCAACCAAGCCATGAAAATAAATCATGTTTATGGTTTAGGGTTTAATTCGTAGTGACCCCATGGTAGTTTTTCTATCGTACTGCGCTCTCACAACTTTTTCTTTAGTTGTGAAGTAAATATTAGCTATGATCCGTGAATCATTGAGATGCATCGACATGAGTGTTAGTTTTCCTTTGTATTTGATGGTTAGTTGTAACGGGGCAACCTTGGAATAGGAATGAAAATGGAGTGGAAAAGTTTTCGTTTTTCCGGAGAAAAAAATGGAAACGGAGAGAAACCAACGTTTCGTTTCGTTGGATCGCGCCATCGAGCAAAACCAACATTTAAATCACGTCTGTCGTGTTCGTGTCTCACCCTCCTCCACGGCTCGACCCCACACGGTCGCTCGGCATGCCACTCACCGCAAACCAAGTAGTATACCATAACTTTCCCGCTTTAGCAGCCGATGGATCGCGCCATGGAGTACTAGCACTCTGGAAGAGATTGACGAGTTGGGGAGGACAGCTAGCTGTATACGGACTCCCAAGAACTTTTTACATGCATGTTGTAGCGGCTATTGCGACCTTTGAATGCGGAGCGGCCGTGTGCACCCGAGCGGTGCAGGGCGACACTCTCTCGGCCGGCGCGCTTCAATGCGGCGCCCGATGAGAGGTCGCGTCCGCTCTGGCGGGCATGAATGCACGACCTTGACCATTTCGGGTGGGAAGACGCAGCGGGTGATGAAGAGGGTTGGGTTGGTCGGGACCGACCGTGGCGATGGTCGGGCGATGCGCCAAACAAGAGATGTTGTACATTAATATTGCTGCGTATATAATTAACAACGTAAATAATGTGCGATTGGATACATATGATTGGAGATGGAGATGGAAATGGAATTTTACGTAAACACGGATATGCATGTCTATGTCTATGTGTGTGTGCGTGGCGACTCTCGCGTCACAGGCGGGGCGTGTTTTTGATCGAAGTTTTCTTTCTTGGTACGTTAGAAAATCAGTTTGTCTAATTCACATCTAGATGTTATTTAAGGATATCACATCTAAGCACCCACAAGTATATAATGTAGCAACAAGAAACAAAAAAAACTAGGAAAAGACCACAAGCAGTGGACATCAACTTATATGTGACATAACTATGTCACATCTAGATGTGTCCTAGACACACCCTTAAAAAATTGTCCGCGATTTTCGTTTCTTTTTTTAGGGAACGCAGCGTATTCTATTTAAAACCACTGCTATGGAGAGATTTTTTACTCCATTATAGCCTCTTGTTTGCTAGAGTTTCTCACGTCTCGCTCTCTCACCCTCTCCATATCAAAACAAGATAGCGGTGTCCACTCTATCTCTCTCCTCACCGGTGGTCACAGATCCGGCGAATCCCGTCATTGCGGGAGGTGAGGAGGTGCACGTTAGCGTTGTCGCCGTCGGTGACGGAGGAAGCCGATCGCGCACCATCCTCTCGGGCAGCTGGCGGTGACGAAGATCCTCTGCGCCCTTGTTCATTGCCGTCGTGTGGGGCAGATCCGCCCTTTGCCTAAGCGACATCTCGCCCACCGAGGTATAACTTCTTGTCTTGGTCCAGCTCCCAGTGTTGTGTGCGGGTTTTTCTGTGCGACTACTCCCACTCCCCATGCATAGTAGCTAGGGTTCGTCGGCTGGTCCAACATCACCTACTAGTACTACTCATGTTTATTTGCTACTAATTAGTAGCATTGCAGCAATGAACTAACCACTGCATGTCGTGTTTGGTAGTCTCAAGTCATTAAAATCATGCACACCCCACATATCTTATTGGTTGATATGTCAAGAAACAAGAAACGAGGTAGAAGTTAATGCACCGCGCCTAAGTGTTTTGGGATTATTTAGTTTTCGTAAGATGACTTACACACCTAGACGGAGGGAGTACTATTATAGAGGAAATGCCACTCAAAAAGTTGTCCTGATTTATGCCTCGGTGGAGGTATACATGTTGTTTCGACAAAAAGTACATGGTGGTTGTGCGGTCATTGTCCATATGGTGGTAGTACTATCACTGGTTAAATGAAGAAATGCTTTTTTCTCGGGTATCCTGGTTTAGTTCCCATCAAGATAATTATGATGTACATTTTGTTGTTGTACTTTTCATTAATTCTTATTGACAATTGAGATGTCGTTGCTAACCCTTTTTTATATTTTTGGAAACAATGATGCGTGTCTCCATACACAGGCATGTCTTCCTCAATTTTAGTGGGCGCACAAAATTGGATGGCCATTGTTGTTCCGCCTCTTGTCCTCTGCCACGTGGTTCTTCCTTCCTCGAGCTTGATTCTTGAGAAGAAGCAGACCATAGTGAGGATTTGTCGAACTTCTTAGGTGCCTCACCCAAACTTGATGCCAAATGGATGATGCATCACCACGATGACCTATCGATGCTCATGGTTGCGCCTCATGGCTGCGTCATTTGGTGAAAGTGATCGATTTTCGACGAAAAACAAGCTGTCTTCCATCGGTGCTCTTTGCTTATTACGCACAAAGATGATATCCTTTGTCGGTTCACCTTGGTTGCGTTGGAGACGCGAATGCGTCTTTCACGTTGGTGCAATTTTATCACACAATTGGCTATGAACCAAATGTTTCCTTGAAGAAGGATCGGCGTTGGTACTAAGATCATAAGTTTTGTATTGAGTTCTAAGCCTTCTCACAACTTTGTCTCCGGCTCCTGTAATTTTATTTGTCCGACTATTAACTTTGATTTAAAAAATGGTGTGGACTAAAAACCGGATGGACGTAGTAGCCCTCCATTTTATTTACTCCGATATTAGATTTGACTAAAGTCAAACTTTGTAATACTCTCAAACCTTTTCGATAATTGAAATTAAATTTCTTTATTTGTACACACTCTCACACGTTTAGATAATTTGGCGCATGTGTGGTTTGTTCACTTAAGGGAGGGTAGTGTACCACACGTGAAGGACAAGAAGTGCGACCGGGGCGGCGTGGGCGTGGATCGTTAGTTCATCGGAGTAGTACTAGTTTTCTTCACTGTACATTAAATAAAGAGTTTCGTTTCGTACTTACACAATTTAAAATGATTGTTATGGAGAGAATAAGAAAACCACTCCACTATATTTTAGTCGTATACGAGAGTACTATATGGGCCTTGACTTCATTGACTTAGTGCACTGCCTTTGGATTCTGACAGGTGGGCCCAAAATGTGGTTGGCTCACATCATACAGCCAAAAGCGAGTGCAGTGAAGGCACCGGAGCTCGATCCGTACTACTGATAGTATATATATAAGCGGGAGCCTCGGCGCTTGTTCGCTAGGGTTTGCACTCTCCACACGCATTCGCTGCACTACATATATGTTACCTGCTGGAGGCTCGGTGTTCATTTGCTAGGGTTTGCTATATTCACAGTCTCTCACCCTCTCTTCACCGGATCTAAACAAGACTGCGTTGGCCTCTTGTCTCTCTCTCCCCCTCCACGGCTAGTGAAGGAGGCGTCCATATCCCGTCAGACCGGGGAAGGGGAAGAGGTGCGATGTGTTCACTCTATCGCCTTGGCGAGGGAGGCAATCACCGCCGCTGCATTGTTCTCTTTCACCCAGCGCTTTGTGGGAGGGCCACCGACCCTTCTTCCTCATTGCCGTCACGTGGTGTGGGCAGATCCGCCTCTCGTCAGACGCCTTGCCACATCCAGCGACCCTAAGGTATAAGTTTCTTTGAAACCGTCGTTGCTCTAGCTGCATGTGGATCTTTTTCGATCGTAGTCGAATCTAGGTCTTGATTCAAAGAGGAAAGAAGGGTGCGGTGGGCTGGAGCAAGAATCTAGGGCGTGGTTCAATGAGGAAAGGAGGGCGGAAAGTAGTATAGACTGGCTATCCGGCCGTTTTGTAGGTCGAAAAGGGAAAAAGGGGTAACCCAAAGTACACACATCTGTAAGGAACCGATCTCTTTGTTGAAAAGGGAAAGAAACCGGGGGTCGGGTAGTTTGTGCACGACTAGATTTCTTGCCCTCACATAGGAAGAAGGTTCAAAGAGAACAAATATGGGACCAGCGCATATGTCTGCTTGGCTACATACTACTGCATCACACATTTTTACGTGTGGACTCTCATGGTGCTGGCATGTCCCATGCTACTATTTTTCTTGTTGTTAATCTCGAGAATTAACTACTGATCTGTTTTAAAAAGAATTTCTCTGTTAATATGAATCAATGCAACCGTTTTAGAAATGCTCTTGTCCTATACTTTGTTTTCCATCAAGATAAGGTAGATGCTTCTTTTTGTGGCCGCATGTTTCATCCTCCTTTATTGGCGATAATTGTTTTCTTTTTACCTCTTAAAGCAGGGATATCTATTCAACTTGTTGCTATAGAAAACTTAAATGTCACACCGGCAACTTTGCTTGATTTCAAAGGCAACCGCACAAAACTTGATTGGATTCCTATTCGTGTTGGTAGATTCCTATTTTATGTTGAGTGCGTCTCATGAAAGGTCGATCTGAGCCTTCATCCACATGATTGTGCGATGTGCTTTGAGATCTTGTGCTACTTGTATTGGTACTGTTTTAAATAAATGATGAATTGAAGCTATTGTCTGCTTGTCTTCTCCCATTAAGTAGTGAACAAAAATGGGACCAACCCAGACATGACGCTTGTTGCTTTGTTACAACAAATTCAGCATCACCCCCTTTATAAGCCAGTAATTGATGCCACTCTCAGAATTAACTACTGAATCTTATTTCAAAACTGCAACACTTGTTAGGGATTGGCGGGATTACCATTTTTGTGACCGCATGTTTCATCATCCTTTATTAGCCGATGGTGATTCCTTTTTGCCTCTGTTTATACAGGGATATCTATTGAACTTGTTGCTATTGTGACATTTTGCTTTCGCCACGCGAAACACTTTGCTTGATTTGATTGCAAGCTGCACAAAACGAGATTGGATTTCCTATTCGTGTTGGCAGATTAAATGACGTGATCTTGTGTGCGTCATGACAGGTTGGTACTTGCCTTCATCCACATGATGCGTGCGGTGTGTTTTGAGATCTTTGTGCTACTTGTATTGGTACTGTTTTAAATAAATGATGAATTGAAGCTATTGTATTGCTGTCTTTTCCCATTAGGTAGTGAACAATAATGGGACCAACCCAGACATGATGCTTGTTGCTTTGTTACAACAAATTCAGCATCACCCCCTTTATAAGCCGATAATTGATGCCACTCTCGAATTAACTCTGAATCTTATTTCAAAATGCAACACTTGTTAGGGATTGGCGGGATTACCATTTTGGGGGCGCATGTTTCATCCTCCTTTATTGGCCAGTAATGGTGATTCCTTTTTGCCTCTGTTTATATAGGGATATCTATTCAACTTGTTGCTATTGCGACATTTGCCCGCTCTGTAAACACTTTGCTTGATTTGATTGCAAGCTGCACAAGCGAGATTGGATTTCCTATTCGTGTTGGCGATTCGTATTTTATCGTTATCGGTCTCATGAAAGGTCGATCTGGGCCTTCATCCACATGATTGTGCGGTGTGCTTTGAGATGTTGTGCTACTTGTATTGGTACTATTTTAAATAAATGTTGAATTGAAGCTATTGTATTGCTGTCTTTTCCCATTAAGTAGTGAACAAAATGGAACCAACCCAGGATATGATGCTTGTTGCTTTGTTACAACAAACTCTGCATCACCCCTTTATAAGTAGATGGAAGCACATCACGTCGTTGCGCCCACTCTACCACTCGAACTATTTATGCTTTTCGTTAATCTAATGTCATTTGGTAAAATTAAGCAATGCCACTCTCGTAATTAATTAACCTTTGAATCTTAGTTCAAAGCTGCGGCACTTGTTAGGGATTGGCGGGATTACCATTTTGTGGCCGCATGTTTCATCCTCCTTTATTGGCCAAGAATTGATTCCTTTTTGCCTCTGTTAAAACAGGGATATCTTTTCAACTTGTTGCTATTGCAACATTTTGCTTCGCTTAATTTTGGTGGAACTGCACAAAATGAGACCAGATTTCCATATATGTGTTGAGATCGCTTTGAGATCTTCCTCACGAGTTATTTCAAATCTTGGTCTTGAATGGTCAGTACCGACCTTCCTCCGAATTAACTACTGAATCTTAGTTCAAAACTGCAAACACTTGTTAGGGATCGGCAGGAGTACCATTTACATTAGGGATCGGCTGAGTACATGTTTAAGAAATGTATTGTTGAGATAATGTCTACATTATTATATATCGATTCTGAGACTTACGGTGTTTTACAAATGGTACTATCCTCGCTTTGTAGTTCTTTCTACATGTTTAACCAAGGTATTGTTAAGATAATGTCTCTGTTAAAATGAATCGATCGCATTGTTTTAGGAATGATACTTTTACGCTTTCCGTTCTTTATACATCTTGAAACAAGGCATTGTTAAGATAATGTCTCGATTAATATGAATGAATCACACCTTGATTGAGAATTGCTACTCTCCTGCTTTGTTTCCCATTAAGATAAGGTAGATCAGTAGATGTTTTTCTTCTGGGAGTACAAGTCATCAACCGTTATTTCTCGGTAATTGTTTCCCTTATACTTTTTGTTGCTTTCAGGGATATCAAAATTAAAGCTCGGTTTTATTCCGACTTCGATTTTAGTTCAACTACACAAAAGGAGCCAATGTGTCCAAGGCAAGCTGCTGCATTCTTGGATCGATTGGTCGTTCCACTTTGCGAAAAGAAGCGGTCATTGTTTGCGCTACATTACGGAAGGAATGACCGAGAAGCTTTCTGAGTATTAGGCCTTCCACTATGTAGGCCAAAAGAGGTGCCAATTTCACCTTTTCTTAGTTTGGCACCGAATCCCTCCATTGCTATAGCCGGTGCCATAAATATTAGACACGGTGACATGACTAATCTGGCAGAGACCATTGGCAATTTAACAACACATGGAGTGCCACAGGCAAGAAGTGCCCAAACAAGTATAAGAATCTACAGGACTCCACGATCATAGGCATTACATATTTTGAATGGGAAAAGATTGTCAAAGTTTAATCATTGATGTTATCAAGAAGCTTTAAGGACTCCACGATCATAGGCATTACATATTTTGAATGGGAAAAGCTTGTCAAAGTTTAATCATTGATGTTAGCAAGAAGGCGTTAGTTTAATATATTGGAATTGGAAAACCTTGTCAAAATTTGCTCATTGATGTTAGCGGAAGACATGCATTTGATATTTTTGAGTGGGGCGCCCTGCTGTGAGCAGCGTCGAGTGTTTTCCTATTCACGTGTTCGGTTTAGAAGTAAATAGTTATTCTGTGTTAAGAGTTTGTTACGAATATTGTCTATGTAATGCCGGGCCTTGTGTTTGATTGCAAAGTTGAGCTTGGAATGTTGTGGCATGCGGCATCACGAGCTGTTCACCGTGCCTCTGAGAATAATGCTTCGTATTGTTTTGCATGTCGATCTAATGCCGATGATTTGCTTGTTAAGAAGATCATCCAATTACATTGTTTCCGTGCTTAAGAAGTTCATCGCCACGATGTTTCATTCATAGCCTATACGACAAGTCGGGTAGGTTAGACGTGAAACCATATGATGTTCCGACCAACTCATGATATTAGGCCGTGATTGGATCGTCGTTTTCCAACCAAAACCGCTTGTAAAACCGACGCTTGTAAATTAAAGCAGATGGTCTCGGGCGAAGGCGCTTGGTTGGTCGATTCGACTAGTAAAATATCGGAAGTACTTGACACACGATAAAAGCGGCTGAGCGACACTTTCGGACAATTGCTAATCCAGCCGTTAGCTGCTGTTTCAGCCTTGCCCATGGATGGCATGATACACACGTCGTGCATGTATCGTCTGGTAATGTCGTCCATATAGTAGTGCTCGTAAAATATACACTGGTCTCTCAAATTACACGCGTAACCCGCTGGTTTTACTTACAGACCTCGGGCCCTCGGTTTCATTACGCCTGTATTTTACGCATTGTTTTCGATGACGAGTAAATTACACTTGTATGTTAATACAGGTTTGAAATAAACCAGAGCTCCCAAGCACGGCCTTACCGTTTCATGCCGTCTCAGTTTCTCGAAGGTGCTCATAGGTGTCCGTTGATCCTGGCTTCCTGAATGAGTAGCGGGCGTTGTATCAGACCATCCGTAGGGCCTGCGAGTCCCTCTCCGTTGTCCTTCGAGTTGTTGCGCTCGCCGTGGCACCGAGCATTGTTAACATCGTCAACGAACATGAGAATTCAGGAGATGACTTTATTTTGACTGGATGACACTAGGGACCCACTAGGGCCATAGCCGTCACGTCATAAGTGCCTCCTTATTATGTACAACTATATTTTTTGCTTTCTCCTGGTTTCACGACATCACGGTCCCACACCATTGTCAAACTATGTAGTCAATATAAGCAGAGAATTGCACAAGGTGCGGCCGACAATTTGGGACCAAGCAGCTCGGCGATATTTGTGTTTTTGAGGCATGAAACCTGCAGAGTTTTTCTTGGCGAGGATTTCGTTGTTGTTCGGAGGAGAGCGAGGTATTAAGCTAGGCGGGCTGTGGCCCGTCTAGCCTGTGCTAGATATCCAGCCGGATACTATTTTTTCAAGATGAAAATGGCTAGCCCAGCTATATGTCTTTTTGAGGAATACCCAGGCAAGGTCAACTTGTTATTCTCCGCCCCGCTGGGCTGCAAATCTTTCCTAGGAGGGATGCATTAGGCTTAACAGGAAAATGGGCTTTTAAAAATAATAAATGGGATGTAATTATAAAAACTAGGCAGTATCTATAAAAAAATGCACCAAACACGAAATTAGTTTATAAAATATTATTTATGGATTTTGAAAATCTTAAATTTTCATTGTTCTTGTGCATAATGTTTAGATTGGATTTTTACGTAATACAAATTTATATTTAATCGACTAGAAATTTCGGGATAAAAATATTTGAGCCCATCAAAATGTGGGAAATTTTATTGAATTACATCTTCAACGGTTGGTTGAAATTATTAATCATTTTCCTAGCTAGAAAATGGGCTGTACTTTTAACAAAGCTGTAAATGGGCTGTTGTAAATTCCATTAGAATTCCAAAATGGGCTATACATTCTTACAAAAGCATAAATGGGCTATAAGTTCTCTGCGACACACTTGTGGGCCTACTAAGTGGCGTCCCTAAAAAATAAGTTGACGCGTATGCAAGGCTTTGCCAACTTATTATAGTCAACACACGGTTCTAGCGGCGATCGCCGTTGGATGTCTATCCAGCGGATGTCGTCTTCTTCTTCAATCTCGGATATTCTTAGCTTGGCCGCCCAAAAATGATTCCTCCCTTGACATCCGGGGTGCACCGTTTGGTGAGGTCGACACGTGGGCCTACTAAGTTGGAGTGTACCAAGGGCTTTGTCAACTTAGTCAATAATAAGCGTTTCTAACTTCAAAGGACCGTGACGATGTCCATCCAACGGCCGTAGTGCTTCTTCAACCTCTGGTCTTCTTGGTCCAGCCGCCCAAAGCAGCGCGGTCGTGCCGCTTTGCTCACGCCTCCCGTGTGGCTCTTGACTTGCCATGGAGGCCTCACCGCCCATACTACTCCCACCGCTGGCAGGCCATCCTCCACTCACCCACACCCCTGTTATTACTGGCGGCAGCGGCCTCACACTGCAGCTGAACCGGTGAACCCTCGTACTCCTCTCCGCGCGGGCTTCCACTGCTGAGTCTTCCCCTCCTCCGCGTCGCCCCTTCCTAGGCCTCGCCGTTGTCCAGACCACCGCCACGGTGCTCTCGGCCTTGGCGTGGTCAATGACCGACTTCCATCGGGAGAAGAGTACTATACATGGAGAGGCGGCAATTTGGGTCGAGGCGGCCGCAAGGAAGTGCCTCCTTATTACGCCAAAAATAATTATTCCTCCACCTTACACGAGGGACCCACCAGACGGGCCACCTTATTTCGCTAAAAAACGTTTCCCCGATTGCTCGGACCCAGCGGATGGGCCAGCGTATTTCCACGAAAAAAAATGTTTCCCCATTGTCATTTCGGACCCTTGGAAGTGCCTCCTTATTACGCACAAAAAATGAATACTCCCTGCTAGTTGGGACCCACCATGGTGGGAGAGGCTGACTTAATGGGCCTACTAAGTTGGCGGGGCGGGGCCTTTGTCAACTTTAGTCAATATGAACGATTCTAGCTCGGTGATCGTGCGATGTCCATCCAACGGCCGTAGTGCTTCTTCAACCTCTGGTCTTCTTGCTCCGGCCGCCCAAGCAGCGCGGTCGTGCCGCATGCTCCTGCCTCCGTGGCGGCTGTCTTTGCCGCGGAGGCCTCACTGCCCCTACTATTTCCACGCTGGCAGGGCCTGCTGGCGGCAGCAACCTCACACGCGGCCGAACGGTGAACCCTCGTACTCCTCTCGCGCGGGCTTCCATCGCCGCGTCTTCCCGGCTCCCGTCGTCCCCTTCCTAGGCCTCGCCGTCGTCCACCGCCACTGGTGCTCTCGGCGCAGCGTGGTCGGCGTGGTCAAGGCGACTTCCATCGGACGTGGGTATGCGTGGAGAGGCGGATTTGGGTCCTGACCGCGCAGGAAGTGCCTCCTTATTACGTGCAAAGTAATTATTCCTCCACTGACGGCGGGACCCACCAGACGGGCCACCGTATTTTGCGAAAAAAACGTTTCCCCCACATTGCTAGGACCCACCGGCTACACCTTCGCACGCAAGGAAGTGCGTCGGGCAAAAAAAGCGATCCGCCCCACGGCTGCTGGGACCCACCGGCTACATCTTTACTGCGGAAGGAAGTGCACGGCGGTCGGGACCCACCTGGTCGGCGTACGTAGCATTGTCATTACGGTGGCTAACGATATGCATACATATATCTTTGAGTCGATGTAGAGGCGCGCACGTGTCATAGCAGAGGCGCGCACGTAGGATGTACACGTACGTACAACGGTCACGGTGCAAGAAAGAAAATATGGCCACGTATGTGTACATACAGGTGGGGTCTCGAACGCCTACTCGCGCATACGTACGGCGAGGGCTCGTGTACATGGCTGGGTCGGAACGGAGAAACAACGTCGTCGTCGTGTTCATGGGGAGGCAACGGAATGCGTCGTGTTCATTGAGAGGGCTTGGACGGAACATGCAATGGAAACGAGGCCTGGTGTACCGCATAACGGGGGAAACGGCCTTGTGTTCGACCGGCCACGTTCGAAATGGGATCCTGTTCATCGGGAGGTGCAGCGTGCCGCAAAAGCGGAGAAGCGGACCTCCCTACGGTCGAAGCAGGGAGTCCTGTTGATCGGGAGGTGTGGCATACCGCAAAGCGGAGAAGCGGACCTCCTATGGTCGAAGCAGGGGTCCTGTTGATCGGGAGGGTGTGGCGTCTGTAAAAGCGGAGGAAGCGGACTTGTGTTTGGCGTCTGGGTCGAAACGGGGGTCTGTTCATCGCCGGAGGGTGTGGCATACCGCCAAAAGCAGGACTCCACGGGATACTGTTCATCTCCACCGTCGACCTCCTCCAGCCTCCACGGGCTCCTGTTCATCCAGCCTCCACGGGCTCCTGTTCATCCAGCCTTCACGGGCTCCTGTTCATCCAGCCTCCACCGCGCGTTACTCCACCGGCTACTGTTCAACCACCCTCCACTTGTCATCTGTTCATCCAGCCCTCCACACCACGGGGTCTGTTCAACCACCCCTCCACGGGCATCCCTCCACCGTCTCTTGTTCATCCAGCCGTCCACACCACGGGGTCTGTTCATCCACCCCTCCACGGGCACCCTCCACCGTCTCTTGTTCATCCACCCCCACCACACCACGGGGTCTGTTCATCCGGAGGCAACGCCACCGCTCCTGTTCATCCAGACCCCCCATAGCGCTCCTTTGTTCATCCCATTGATCGGCTTGATTAGCGGCGATGGCGAAGGAATCGCTTCGATCGGGTTCGATTAACAACCATCGATCGATCGCTCGGTTCGATAACGTAACTGCGGTCTGTCGCTTCGGGTTTAGTTAGAGCCCAACGCCTCGCTTCGGGTTGATTAGAGCCAACGCCTGCACACACGCGCTACGTGTAATGGAGAAAGCAGCGCATCGCTTCGGCCCCGACCTCCCACCGTGTAGGGAACTCCCGAAATTTTCCTCCCCTTGCTTCTACCACGGTTTTTCCGTCATGGACGGCCCAAAGAATGTCATGCAGCTCGTCTCCGGCCCGCCCGGGGCGAAAAGCCCATTTACATCATGATTTTTTGTCATAGAAGTAGGAGCCCACCACCTCTATGATGATACCGGGTTTTGTCACAATTATCGTCATAGAAGTGTCATATGTATGACAGAATTTTTTTTTGTTCGGCCCAAAATGTCACGGATGTGTCTTTTTTTGTAGTGTTGGTGAACTTCTTCTTCTTAAGCACAAGCTTCTCTGACTTGTCTTCACGTCTCCCATGCGGACAATCATGTACAAAGTGTCTTGGGCTATCACAATTGTAACATTTCCTTCGTCCAAAGGATCTTCCTTGAAGATTCTTCCCTTTGTTTGCCATGGTCCCGGAGTACTTCTTGACTAAGAGTGCCACGTCTTACGCAAAATCATTTGTCAGACACGAGGTGTCATTGTCTTCCTCACATATCTCTTCACTCACTTCTTCCTCCCTTGAGGGTTGGCTTATCACTTTCTTGGCCTTCAAAGCAAGATTGGAGTTCTTGGTTTCTTGAGCTATTGAAAAGGTTTTCTTGGACTTGGTTTCCAAGAGAACATGGGTAGAGAAAGTGGAAACAACTTGAGCAGCGGTCAACTTGTGATAATCCGGGCGTTGATGAACCATCATGACCATGGTATGTTCCGTGAGAACCATAGCATCTATGAACTTGTCCTTGATGAAATCATCATTTGCCCAAGTGCATCTGAAGGTTCTCAAGTTGAGCACAAGGGACTTCAACCTTCGGTAGACCTCTTACGGACTCACCCTCATTCCTCACAAAGAGATTCACTTCTTGCTTGAGCGAAGCCAATCAAGATCTTGAATTGCTTCATCTCCTTCCAGGAGCCTCCTCAAGGCAATCCCAAATTTCCTTTGCGGTTTTGAGAAGAGCAATGGAGTCACTATAGTCTTGATCCACGGTGATGCGTAGCATGTTGTGTCTTGATTTGCATTGAGTTGGTCATCAACCGCTTCCCTTGGAGTGAGATTCATTGGGTCCTTGGGGTTGAATCCATTGACCACAATCCACCACAATTGAGTTGAAGCACTCCGCATGTGAGACTCCATATCTAGCTTCCACTTAGCAAACGCATTAGCTTTCAAAGGGGGCGGAGGCCCAATGGGATTAATGCGAGGATGTTGCAAAGGTTGAGGAGAGTAAAAGGGTTCCACGGCATTGTACTTGGGAACTTGAGTGCGAGCCGGAGAAGCAAGAGGTTCCCTCGAGTCATCCGCATCATGAATGTCATTTGGATCAAACGAGTTTGATGCGTATGTTGATGGCTTCAACCGAGCATCAGTTTCCTCCTTGACCGAGGACCGAACCTCTTTCAACATAGAGGCTTTGAGGTCCGCAAACATTGAAAGAATATCGGCCGCGATCAAGGGGACACTCGGGTTAGTAGGAGCGGCGGGAGCAACGACAGGGGCATCAAGTGCCTCGGCCGCGGCGGGGGGTAGGTTTTGACCATCCTCCGCAACGGGTGCGCCACCTCCCACATTCCCTAGATCGACCATATCCTCTAAGGTTGTAAAACCTTATATTAGAGCACGAGGCTCTGATACCAATTGAAAGGATCGATACGGTCGACTAGAGGAGGGGTGAATAGGAGACTACAAATTTTAATCTTTCTTGTCATTTTTAAGGCTTAGCGGATAAGAGAGTTCACTAGATATGCAACTAGGTGAAAGCAACCTATATGACAAGCAAGCTCCAAGATAAATATGCTAGGCAACAAACTAATTAGCAAGCCAACAAGCATACAACAACAAAGTAAGGTGTGGGAAAGGAATAACCACAAGTGAGACGAGGATGCGGATTTTAACCTGAAGTTCACTCTTCCTTGGGGAAGAGCTACTCTCCGTTTGGAGCGACGCCGGAGCCAAAGCTTGCGGAATGCCACTGAAGGCTCACCGTATTCTCCTTCGAGTCACCACCAACGGATGAGCCTCGAATCACTCGGGGTTGGTCTTGAAGGCGACCACCACACCTTTACAAACTTCTGGAGCACACCACAAGCAAGGAAGCTTAGGAGGAACCTCTAACCGCCTAGGAGCCCAAGGTCCAAGAGTAACAAGCCAATGGGGAAGAAATGTTGCGGGGAGCAGCGATTTGGTTTAGTCAAGTTGTAGATCGGGTCTTGCTCTCCCAATCCCCAAAGTTTCAACAAGTTTGGGTGGAGGGATTGAGAGTATTGAGCAAAATGGGGTGTAGCAATGGTGGAGCTCAACAAGACATTAGGGTTAGGGGTTGGAGGTGGAATGTAACGCCCGGATTCGATCGCGCCAGTGTGTACGCGGTTATTCGCCATCGCTGCCATGTCATTTTCTTGCATGTTGCACTTTGCCATGTCATCATGTGCATCTCATTCTGCATACGTGTTCGTCTCATGCATCCGAGCATTTTACCCGTTGCCCATTTTGCAATCCGACAGTCCTATGCCCTCCGCGCCCCCTTTTACCTCTTTTCATGTGCGGGTGTTAAACGTTCTCGGAATGGACCAAGGTTTGCCAAGCGGCCTTGTTACACCACCGATAGACCGCCTGTCAAGTTTCGTGCCATTTGAAGTCCGTTTGATACTCCAGCAGTTAGCAAGATGGCAGTAAAGGCCTCTTTGTGTGCAGCCCAACACCCCTCCAAAGTGTCTCAATAACCCATCCAAACCCCCTCCATGCTGTCGGTCGTTCGATCACGACCGTGTGGGCAAAAACCGCACCCCATTTGGACTCTCCAAACTCCCTCTACCTATAAATTAGTGATCTCCCCCGAAATCCCGCAGTCCAAACCCTAGCCTCCTTCCCTTGGCACGGGACATTTCCCCATACAGCCGAACATATACGCCGCCTCGCAGCCACTCGGCGCCCGCCACCTCAGCGCCGCCCGCGCCCGCCGCCGCCCATGAGGCCAGATCGAACCCTTGAAACCCGTCCGCCCGCCGAGCCGCTTCGCCGCACCTCCGCCTCCCGTGCGTCCTCGCTGGCGCCGCTGCCGCCCGCGTCTGCGCCAAACCCACCGCAAGCGAGCTCACGCGCGCGCGCCGCCGTCTCGCGCCACCCACCGCGCCGCCTCGCGCCTCGCCAGATCCGCCGCCGCCCGCAGCGCCGCGCCGTCCAAACCTCGCCGTCCCCGGCCTCCTCCGCTGCCGCCCGCCGCGTCCGGCGCCGTCTCCGATCACCGCGCCGCTCGCCGAAGTCGCCCGTCCTCGTCCGGATCTGGAGGCTGGATCAGATCCACCAGGCCCGCCATCCAAACGCGCGCCCTATCCCGGATCCCTCCGTCCCGGGTCGATCCCGTCCCGCGTTGACTTTTCGCGGAGGTGAAGATCCACCAAGTCCCTGTTTTCCTACCTTTTGATGCTATGTTTGAACTGCCATATCTCCATGACCGTAGCTCCGTTTCATGCATATAATATGTCAAAATGTTCAACAGAGTGTGCTCTTCATTTTGTTCCATTGGGTACTTGTCACGCCCAATATGCGATCCTATCCTAAAGGAACTCGAAGGTCCCACCAAGGATAGAAGCGCATCTTGAAGACGTTTTTGCAAGGTGGATATCATTACATCAACATTACATAATAGTGGGGATACAACCAAGACATACAATTTCACATGAATACAACAATACATCATACATAAGAACAACATCCGACTACAGATGAAACATAAACAGGCTCTAAATCCACTCAAACAATATCCACCCTGCTAGCCCAGGCTGCCGACCAGGAACCTAACCCAAGATCGACGAAGAAGAAGAAGAACTCCAAAACAAGTAACATCGCTCTCGCGTCATGATCATCGCATAACCTGTACACACTGGCTGTTGGTGTAGTAAACTATGAGCCACGAGGACTCGGCAATCCCATTACCATGGGCATCAAGACTAGCAAAGCTTAATGGGTAAGGAAGGGTAAGGTGATGAGGTTGCGGCGGTGACTAAGCATGTATGGTGGCTAGGTTCACGAAACCGGAGGCGAGAGAAGAGGAGAAAAAGCAAGCGGTCGTCAACTAGTAATGATCAAGAAGTGATCACGAACTCCTACTTACGTCAAACATAACCCGAAAACCGTGTTCTCCTCTCGAACAACCCGAAAAGAGACCATCATAGTTACGCTTTACGGTTGGTGTATTTTAGAAGAGTTTACTTCAAGTTTACTACAACCGAATATTAACAAATTCCCATACGCCACATAACGCGGGCACGACTTTCGAAAGTTCAAACCTGGGGGTGTCCCAACTTAGCCCATTATAAGCTCTCGCGATCAACGAAGGATATTCCTTCTCCCGGGAAGACCCGATCAGTCTCGGAATCCCATTTACAAGACATTTCGACAATGGTAAAACAAGACCAGCAAGACCGCCCGATGCGCCGACATCCCGATAGGAGCTGCACATACCTCGTTCTTAGGGCAACACCGAAGGCTCACCGTATTCTCCTTCGAGTCACCCCCAACGGATGAGCCTCGAATCACTCGGGGTTGATCTTGAAGGCGACCACCACACCTTTACAAACTTCTCCGGAGCACACCACAAGCAAGGAAGCTTCCGGAGGAACCTCTAACCGCCTAGGAGCCCAAGCTCCAAGAGTAACAAGCCAATGGGGAAGAAATGTTACGGGGAACGCGATTTGGTTTGGTCAAGTTGTAGATCGGGTCTTGCTCTCCCAATCCCCAAAGTTTCACAAGTTTGGGTGGAGGGATTGAGAGTATTGAGCAAAATGGAGTGTAGCAATGGTGGAGCTTAACAAGACATTAGGGTTAGGGGTTGGAGGTGGAAGAAGGGCATATATATAGTTTTCTTGGCTGGTGGGGATTTCTGCCCGTTGGACCCCGTCTTGTACAGGCTAAGTCAGCCCGTGCGCATGCAGGGTACTCGAACTTTCACACCACCCGTGCTTGCACGGGGCCATAAGACCCGTCTTGCACGGGATACTCAAGTTCTGCGGTACACCATGCACCACGGGGTCAAAAGACCCCGTGCGCATGGGGTACTCAGAGAGTTATGATACGTCCATTTTGCATCATGCTTTTATATTGATATTTATTGCATTACGGGTTGCTATTACACATTATGTCACAATACTTATGCCTATTCTCTCTTATTTTATAAGGTTTACATAAGGAGGAGAATGCTTAAATGGAATTCTAAATTTGGAAAAGGAGCAAATATTAGAGACCTATTACGCACAACTCAAAAGTCCTGAAACTCCACGAAAGTCATTTTGGAAATAATAAAAAATATTGAGCGGAAGAAGTTCACGGAGGGGACCCACACAGCCACGAGGGTGGAGGCGCGCCTACCCCAGGCGCGCCCACAGCTCGTGGGCCCCTGTTGGCTCTCCGATGGCCATCTTACGCTATATGAGGTCTTTAAATCGAGGAAAAAATCATAAGCAACCTTTGGGATGAAACTCACGCCACGAGGCGGAACCTTGGCGGAACCAATCTAGGGCTCCGGTGAGAGCCGTTCTGGGGGACACTTCCCTCGGGAGGGAAATCATCGCCATCGTCAACACCAACGCTCCTCTCATCGGGAGGGCAATCTCCATCAACATCTTCACCAGCACCATCTCCTCTCAAAACCCTAGTTCATCTCTTGTATCCAATTCTTGTCTCCAAATGGGATTGATACTAGTAGGTTGCTAGTAGTGTTGATTACTCCTTATAGTTGATGCTAGTTGGTTTATTTGGTGGAAGATCATATGTTCAGATCCTTTATGCATATTAATACCCCTCTGATTATGAACATGGATATGCTTTGTGAGTAGTTAAGTTTGTTCCTGAGGACATGGGAGAAGTCTTGCTATTAGTAGTTATGCGAATTTGGTATTCGTTCGATATTTTGATGAGATGTATGTTGTCTAGCCTCTAGTGGTGTTATGTGAACGTCGACTACAAATAACACTTCACCATTATTTGGGCCTAGAGGAAGCCATTGGGAAGTAATAAGTAGATGATGGGTTTCTAGAGTAATGAGCTTAAGCCCTAGTTTATGCGTTGCTTAAATGAGGGCTGATTTGGATCCATATGTTCATGCTATGGTTAGGTTTACCTTAATACTTTCGTTGTAGTTGCGGATGCTTGCAATAGAGGTTAATCATAAGTGGGATGCTTGTTCAAGTAAGAACAACACCCAAGCACCGATCCACCCACATATCAAATTATCAAAGTACGAGCATAAAATCATATGAGCGTGATGAAAACTAGCTTGACGATATTCCCATGTGTCCTCGGGGCGCTTTTCTCCATATAAGAGTTTGTCCAGGGCTTGTCCTTTGCTACAAAAGGGATTGGGCCACCTTGCTGCACTTTATTTACTTTTGTTACTTGTTGCTTGTTACAAATTATCTTATCCACAAAACTATCTCGTTACCACTTATTTCAGTACTTGCAAAGAATACCTTGCTGAAAACCGCTTATTATTTCATTCTGCTCCTCGTTGGGTTCGACACTCTTACTTATCGAAAGGACTACGATAGATCCCCTATACTTGTGGGTCATCAAGACTCTTTTCTAGGCGCCCGTTCTTAGTGAAAGCGCCTTTGGTAGGTGGAATTTGGTAAGGAAAAACTTATATAGTGTGCTGAAATTTACTGTCACTTGTTACTATGGAAAGTAATCCTCTGAGGGGCTTGTTCGGGTTTTCTTCACCCCAACCAGTAGAGCAAAGAATTGCTCCTCAACCTACTGAAAATGAAAATGTTCCTTTGAAGTTCCTTGGGTATGTTAGAAAAACTGCTAGATAATCCTTTTACGGAGATGGAACAAAGCATCTGATGAACATCTACTCTATGTGGATGAGGTTTGTGGATTATTTAAGCTTGCAGGTATACCCGATGATGTTGTTAAGAAGAAGGTCTTCACTTTATCTTTGAAGGGAGATGCATCGACATGGTATAGGCTATGTGATGATACGGGATCATGGAACTATAAACGAATGAAGTTGGAATTTCATCAAAAATATTATCCTATGCATCTTGTTCATCGTGATCGCAATTATATATATAATTTTTGGCCTCGCGAAGGAGAAAGCATCGCTCAAGCTTGGGGGAGGCTTAAATCAATGTTATATTCATGCCCCAATCATGAGCTCTCAAGAGAAATAATTCTTCAAAATTTTATGCTCGGCTTTCTCATAATAATCAATCCATGCTCGATACTTCTTGTCTTTGGCTCTTTTATGATGAAGACTATTGAATTCAAATGGAATTTATTGGATAGAATTAAACGCAACTCTGAAGATTGGGATCTCGGCGAAGGTAAGGAGTCGTGTATGACACCTAAGTTTGATTGTGTTAAATCTTTTATGGATACCAATGTTTTCCGTAAATTTAGCACTAAATATGGACTTGACTCTGAGATAGTAGCTTCTTTTGTGAATCTTTTTGCTACTTATGTTGATCTCCCCAAGGAGAAGTGGTTTAAATATCATCCTCCCATAGAAGTAAAAGTAGTTGCACCTACTAAAGTTGAAGAAAAGACTGTCACTTATAATGATCTATTGTCCCTACTTCTTATGTTGAGAAACCACCTTTCCCTGTTAGGATAAAGGATCATGCTAAAGCTTCAACTGTGGTTCGTAAAAGCAATATTAGAACTTATATACCTCTGAGCAAGTTAAAGTTGAACCTAATATTGCTATCGTTCTGAGATCTCTTGTCCGATAATATTGATGGGCATGTTATTCATTTCTGCGGTGAAACCGCTAGAATTGCCAAACCTTGTGCTAAAGATAAACATAGACCTGTGGTAGGCGTGCCTGTTATTTCTGTTAAAATAGGAGATCATTGTTATCATGGCTTATGTGATATGGGTGCTAATGCTAGTGTGATACCGCATACTTTATACAAAGAAATTAAGCATGAAATTGCACCTGCTGAGTTAGAAGGTATTGATGTTACATTTAAACTTGCCAATAGAGATACTATATAAGCAATGGGAATTGTTAGAGATGTTGAAGTCTTGTGTGGGAAAACTAAATACCCTGCTGATTTTCTTGTTCTTGGTTCCCCACAAGATAGCTTTTGTCCCATTATCTTTGGTAGACCCTTCTTGAACACCGTTAATGCTAAGATAGACTGCGAAAAGAATGTTGTTACTATTGGTTTGGGGTGATATGTCTCATGAGTTTAATTTCTCTAAATTTAGTAGACAACACCGTGAAGAAGAATTGCCCAGTAAGGATGAAATTATTGGTCTTGCTTCTATTGCCGTACCTCCTAGTGATCCTTTAGAACAATATTTGCTAGACCATGAAAATGATATGTTTATGAATGAAAGAAGGAAATAGATGAGGTATTCTTTAAGCAGGGAACCTAATACGAAACACAATTTGCTGTTGAAATCCTAGGGATCCTCCTCCACCCAAGGGTGATCCAGGTGTTTGAGCTTAAACCATTGCCTGATAATCTTAAATATGCTTATCTTGATGAAAAGAAGATATATCCTGTTATTATTAGTGCTAATCTTTCAGAACATGAAGAAGAGAGATTATTGAAAACTCTGAAGAAGCACTGTGCTTCTATTGGATATACTCTTGATGATCTTAAGGGCATTAGTCCCACTCTATGTCAACATAAAATAAATTTGGAAGAAGATGCAAGCCAGTCCGTGATTATCAACGAAGGCTTAATCCTAAGATGAAAGAAGTGGTAAGAAAAGAAATACTAAAGCTTCTGGAGGCATGTATAATTTATCCCGTTCTTGATAGTCGATTGGGTAAGTCACATCCATTGTGTCCCTAAGAAGGAGGTATTACTGTTGTTCCTAATGATAAAGATGAATTGATTCGCAAAAAGAATTATTACGAGGTTATAGGATGGTAATTGATTTCCATAAATTAAATAAGGCTACTAAAAGGATCATTACCCCTTACCTTTTATCGATCAAATGCTAGAAAGATTATGCAAACATACACACTATTGCTTTCTAGATGGTTATTACGGTTTCTCTCAAATACACTTATTACCCAATGATCAATCAAAGACCACTTTTACATGCCCTTTTGGTACTTCTGCTTATAGGCGTATGCCTTTTGGTTTATGTAATGCACCTGCTACCTTTCAAAGATGCATGATGGCTATATTCTCTGACTTTTGTGAAAAGATTTGTGAGGTTTTCATGGACGACTTTTCCGTCTATGGATCTTTGTTTGATGATTGCTTGAGAAACCTTGACCGAGTTTTGCAGAGATGTGAAGAAACTAATCTTGTCTTGAATTGGGAAAAGTTCCACTTTATGGTGAATGAAGGTATTGTCTTGGGGCATAAAGTTTCTGAAAGAGGTATTGAAGTTGATAAAGCCAAGGTTGATGCTATTGAAAAGATGCCATGTCCCAAGGACATCAAAGGTATAAGAAGTTTCCTTGGTCACGCTGGTTTTTATAGGAGGTTCATTAAGGACTTCTCAAAAATTTCTCGGCCTCTGACCAATTTATTGCAAAAAGATATACCATTTGTCTTTGATGATGATTGTGTAGAAGCATTTGAAATACTTGAAAGCATTGATCTACTGCACCTATTGTTCGATACTGATTGGAATTTACCCTTTGAAATTATGTGTGATGCTAGTGACTATCTTTGTAGGTGCTGTTCTAGGGCAAAGAGTTGATAAGAAATTAAATGTTATCCATTATGCTAGTAAGACTCTAGACAATGCTCAAAGAAATTATGCTACTACTGGAAAATAATTCTTAGCAATTGTATTTGCTTGTGATAAGTTCAGACCTTATATTGTTGATTCTAAAGTAACTATTCACACTGATCATGCTGCTATTAAATATCTTATGGAAAATAAAGATGCTAAACCTAGACTTATTAGATGGGTTCTATTGCTACAAGAATTTGATTTGCATATCGTTGATAGAAAAGGAGCTGAGAACCCCGTTGCAGACAACTTGTCTAGGCTAGAAAATGTTCTTGATGACCCACTACCTATTGATGATAGCTTTCCTGATGAACAATTAAATGTCATAAATACTTCTCGTAGTACTCCATGGTATGTTGATTATGCTAATTACATCGTTGCTAAATTTATACCACCTAGTTTCACATACCAGCAAAAGAAAAAGTTTTTCTATGATTTAAGACATTACTTTTGGGATGACCCACATCTTTATAAAGAAGGAGTAGATGGTGTTATTAGGCGTTGTGTACACGAGCATGAGCGAGGAGCAGATCCTCATAAGTGTCACTCCGAAGCTTATGGAGGACACCATATTTGGAGATAGAAGCGCACATAAGGTATTGCAATCCGGTTTTTATTGGCCTACTCTCTTCAAGGATGCCTGTAAGTTTGTCTTGTCTTGTGATGAATGCCAAAGAATTGGTAATATTAGTAGACATCAAAAAATGCCTATGAATTATTCACTTGTTATTGAACCATTTGATGTTTGGGGCTTTGATTATATGGGACCTTTTCCTGCCTCTAATGGCTATACACATATTTTAGTTCTTTGTTGATTATGTTACTACATTGGGTAGAAGCTATTCCAACTAGTAGTGTTGATCATAACACTTCTATTAAAATGCTTAAGGAAGTTATTTTTCTGAGGTTTGGAGTCCCTAGATATTTAATGACTGATGGTGGTTCACATTTTATTCATGGTGCTTTCCATAAAATGCTTGCTAAGTATGACGTCAATCACAGAATTACATCTCCTTATCACCCGCAGTCTAGTGGTCAAGTAGAATTGATTAATAGAGAACTCAAATTAATTTCTAGAAAGAATTGGTCCAAGAAACTTGATGATGCATTATGAGCCTATAGAACTGCATATAAAAATCCTATGGGTATGTCTCCGTATAAAATGTTTTATGGAAAAGCATGTCATTTACCTCTCGAACTAGAACATAAGGCATATTGGGCTATTAAAGAGCTCAACTATGATTTCAAACTTCTTGGGGTGAGAAGAGGTTATTTGATTATAGCTCACTTGATGAATGGAGAACCCAAGCTTATGAAAATGCCATGTTTTTTAAAGAAAAAGTGAAAAGATGGCATGCCAAAAGAAACAAAAGCATGAGTTTAATGTAGGTGTTTATGTATTGCTATACAACTCTCGTTTGAGATTTTTTGCAGGAAAACTTCTCTCTAAATGGGAAGGCCCCTACGTTATCGAGGAGGTCTATCGTTCGGTGCCATAAAAATCAACAACCCGAAGGCACAAATCCGAAGGTGGTGAGCAGTCAAAGAATTAAACATTATATCTCGGGTAATCCCATAAATGTTGAAACCAATGTTATTGAAGCTGTAACCCGGAGGAATACATAAAGGACACTTTCGAGCGTTTGATTAGAAAAGGAATAGGTATGTGATGCAGTAAGTAAATCGACTCCAAAACAGTTTTTAAGGCAATATTTCTCCGTTTTGGAATATTTAGAAAAATAGAAAAATAAGAAGCAGTCCGGGAAGGACACGAGGGCCCCATGAGGGTGGAGGGCGCGCCCTACCCCCCTAGGCGTGCCCCCTACCTCGTGGGCACCTCGTGTGCTCTCCGGACTCCGTTTTCTTGCATGATACATGTTTTGGTTGGTAAAAATTCATTATATATTCTCCTGAAGGTTTTGACTCCTGTATCACGCAATTATCCTCTGTTTTCGTTTCGAGTTGTCCTGCTGCAGATTAGATCAACATGTTGTCCCAGGATTCAGAAGGAGAAAGTTATGTGGATGATTACCTTGCAAATCCCAAGGTCTATGAAGATGTGGAGCACGATGGTTGGACTACGGAGGAAGAAGAGGACTATGAACCCAAGGGGAAGGAGGAGACGAGCTCAGATGAAGATGAAGCCCCATTACCTCAACCTGTGGACATGCATGTGGAGTTCAAAAGGTCAAGTCTCCCTAATAGGGCAAAGAAACTAAAGATCGAGTTTATCCCTTTTCGTCTCTTGCAAGAAAATAAGCAGGACCTATGCAAAAAGATATTAACCCTGGAGCGGGAGATTGATGATTTGAGGGACCAAAATTCTGTCCTCAAGCGCAAATTAAGGGAGAAGCCTATGCCATCAACTAAATCAACATCACCACCATCCTCTTCACCAGCAAAGGAGACATAATCACATGGGTATGGGCACTCCCCTTGGCAACTGCCAAGTTTGGGGGAGGTGCCCCGGTATCGTATCACCATCACACTCCTATCTTTACCGTTTTTCTTAGTTCGATCCTGTTAGTAGTATCTTGATCTAGTAGAATAAAGTTTATGGCATGATCTAGTTTTGAGTTTTTGCTTTATGATCTTTTTATGTAATCGAGTCCGTGAGCTATATAATAAAGATTAGTGTTGAGTCAAGGGCTTGATTATTTTGCCATGATCTTGAGTGAATAAAAGAAAAGGAAAAAAAATAAAAAGAAACAAAGAGTTCATATTGATCTTATTGAGAGTAATGACTTCACATAGAAAGAGTATGATGATTAAAAGTTGTTGGGAGTTGACAAACATAGCTTTGGTCATCGTTGCAATTAATAGGAAGTAATAAAGAAAGAGAGGTTTCACATATAAATATACTATTATTGACATCTTTCATGATTGGGAGCACTCATTAAAATATGACATGCTAAAGAGTTGATGTTGGACAAGGAAGACAACGTAATGGGTTATGTTTTCTTATACCTGAGATAAAGTATATTGTCATGGATCATCCAAACATGTTGAGCTTGCCTTTCCCCCTCATGCTAGCCAAATTCTCAGCACCAAGTAGAGATACTACTTGTGCTTCCAAAAACCCTTAAACCAGTTTTCCCATGAGAGTCCACTATACCTACCTATGGATTGAATAAGATCCTTCAAGTAAGTTGTCATCGGTGCAAAGCAATAAAAATTGCTCTCTAAATATGTATGACTTATTAGTGTGGGAGAAAATAAGCTTTATATGATCTTGTGATGTGGAAGAAATAAAAGCGACGGACTGCATAATAAAGTTTCATATCACAAGGGGCAATATAAAGTGACGTTCTTTCGCATTAAGATTTTGTGCATCCAACCATAAAAGCACATGGCAACCTCTGCTTCCCTCTGCGAAGGGCCTATCTTTTATTATTATCTTCTAGTTTATGCAAGAGTCATGGTGATCTTCACCTTTCCTTTTCATTTTATCCTTTGGCAAGCCTGAGGTGTTGGAAAAATCTGATAGATATATCTAATTGGATGTGAGGGAGCATGAGTTATTATTGTTGACATTACCCTCGAGGTAAAAGGTTGGGAGGCGAAACTATAAGCCCCTATCTTTCTACGTGTCCGATTAAAACTCCGTAACCACAAGTATTGCGTGAGTGTTAGCAATTATGAAAGACTAAATGATAGTTGAGTATGTGGACTTGCTATAGAGCTCTGACATAGACTCTTTCTGACGTTATGATAAATTGCAATTGCTTCAATGACTAGGATTATAGTTTGTTGGTTCTCAATAAAGTTTATGATTCGTACTTTTGCATTGTGAATAGATTATTACTTGAGCATAACAAATCAGATGACAATATCTATATATGTTCTTTGTTATGAGAATAATCATGATGCCTTCATGTCCAGTATTTTTATTTTATCGACACCTCTACCTCTAAACATGGAGACATATTTATACGTATCGGCTTAGCTTGAGGACAAGCGAGGTCTAAGCTTGGGGAGTTGATCGTCCATTTTGCATCATACTTTTATATCGATATTTATTGCATTATGGGCTGTTATTACACATTATGTCACAATACTTATGCCTATTCTCTCTTATTTTATAAAGGTTTACATAAGGAGGGAGAATCTTGAATTTGGAATTGAAATTTGAAAAAAGGAGCAAATATTAGAGACCTATTACGCACAACTCCAAAAGTCCTGAAACTCCACGAAAGTCATTTTTGGAAATAATAAAAAATATTGAGCGGAAGAAGTTGGCGGGAGGACCCACACAGCCACGAGGGTGAGGCGCCCTACCCCAGGCGCGCCCCACGCCTCGTGGGCCCTGTTTGCTCTCCGATGGCCATCTTACGCTATATGAGGTCTTTCTCGAGGAAAAATCATAAGCAACCTTTCGGGACAAAACTCCGCCATGCCACGAGTGAGAACCAATCTAGGGACTCGGAGAGGCATTACCAGGGGACACTTCCTCGGGAGGAAAATCATCACCATCGTCATCACCAACGCTCCTCTCATCCGGGAGGGCAATCTCCATCAACATCTTCACCAGCACCATCTCCTCTCAAAACCCTAGTTCATCTCTTGTATCCAATTCTTGTCTCCAAGTCCGGGATTGATACTAGTAGGTTGCTAGTAGTGTTTCATGCTATGGTTAGGTTTACCCATTCGTAAGGGGCTGATTTGGATCCATATGTTTCATGCTATGGTTAGGTTTACCTTAATACTTTTGTTGTAGTTGCGGATGCTTGCAATAGAGGTTAATCATAAGTGGGATGCTTGTTCAAGTAAGAACATCACCCAAGCACCGCCCACCCACATATCAAATTATCAAAGTACCGAACGTGAATCATATGAGCGTGATGAAAACTAGCTTGACGATATTCCCATGTGTCCTCGGGGCGCTTTTCTCCATATAAGAGTTTGTCCAGGCTTGTCCTTTGCTACAAAAGGATTGGGCCACCTTGCGCACTTCATTTACTTTTGTTACTTGTTGCTAGTTACAAATTATCTTATCACAAAACTATACATTAGCACTTATTTCAGTACTTGCAGAGAATACCTTCTTTGAAAACCGCTTATCATTTCATACGCTCCTCGTTGGGTTCGACACTCTTACTTATCGAAAGGACTACGATAGATCCCCTATACTTGTGGGTGCGTCAAATTCTGTGATACCCGTCTTGCTTGCGAAATTCGAAAAACCCCATGCGCAGGGGTACCAATAATCTTTCTGTTACAAGCTTTACGAGTACCACGACACACACTAGGTTCTTTAGGTGGTCAGAGTGGGAAGGATAAGAGAGTAAGGCTCGGCAATGGCATTCCCACACGACTTTCATCCACACAAACCCCTCTTAATAGTGCGGTCTTTCCTACGACTCGAAGCAAACCAAAACTAAAACCTTGAGCGTCGAAAAGACTCACGCCATCGCCCTTTTGAAATGGGGGGGGTCGCACATCTCCATCGTGGGCACTTAGAACCAATGTCGTGAGATAAACTTAAGCAACCGATATTAGTTCAACTAACCACATTGTCATCACACCAAAATATAGTGTAAGTGCCACTTGCACTTTCAATAGCTATAAAGCACATGTTTAGGATGGTAGAAATCAGCAAGGTCAACACTAACATGAGGATGATATTTATCATTAGCTCAAGACTAGCATGGGAATGATATGTTTCATTAAGCAAAGGACTAGCATGAGGAGAATAAGTGTCATCATCATAAATGAGAGCAATACCACAAACAATGTATGTATCATCATATCCAAGCAAATGAGTTTTCAAATCAATCTTAAGTGATGGTATCATGTAATGCAAGGTAGTAGCAAAGAAATTATACGGACGCATGTCATCAAGAGGATTAGATAAACCTACTACATCACGCTCATGTATGACGATGGGCAAATGTATTTCTGGTTCTTCATCTTCAACTACAGCCGCTTCTTTTACGTCTTCAAGAGTAATAGACATTGGATCGTCTACTTAATCACTTGGGTAGTCGAGCTCTTGGTCATCTTGTTTGTTGTCTTCTAGTTCATATTCTTCAATCTGAGGTATCTCTTCCTGAAGGCACTTGCTATCTTCCTCGTCTGGATGTGAAGGTGTTGGAACCTCACATGTATCAAGGATATCCTGTAAATACTCAGCTCTAGGCTGTGAAGAAATAGTCTTTGCCCGGCGTTGATGTTCTTCTCAATCTTCCTTACTTCTTCCACTAGCTCTTTTCCACTCTTGATCTTCTTCATTTCCTCAAGTATCACCGGCCTAATTGGATCATCTTCGTCACTCCAAATGAACTCGAGACTAAGCAATGTGAGCTTGTCTATATCATCAAAATCATCTTGTGCGGGCACTTGTGTTGAAGGTGTTGGTTGACCAAATGAAGGACCATTTAACTCCATTGGTAACATCTCCTGGTGTTGAGGTATATGAGTAGGAGGTGAATAGCATTGTTGTGGTGCATAGCTGTGGCTCTCCTCATTGTACCTAAATCCCTGCATATGATGGCTAGAAGCAAATGGTGAGATCTCGTGGTACATTGTTCCTATATGACATATTACGGTTTTCGGGCCACCCGTGTGTAATTGTTATGGTATGAGCTATGCTATTGAGCCAAGCTCATACCAAAACAATCTGGAGGTGAGAGTAACCTGTTGGCATTCAGCGGGTGAATGGCCAGAAATCCACAAATATGGCATGGAGGAGCAACATAAGGATAACCTCTAGAATAAGGATCATAAGAACTAGGCCTATCCTCAAAAACTACTTCTCGCTTCTTGAGCTAAATCATCTAATCAATGGGAAATCTTACTTATCAGTTCTTGAATACTTCTCGTCTTTGTTTGTAGTGTTGCTCGCATAAGCATGATGATCTGAACAGTAAGCCATAACCAAGAAGATGCAATAACCTGCAGAATGACCAAGTAAAGAAAGAGAAAATAACTTGAACAAGGGTTAGGGGTTCGATATATATCACATATATATGGCACAAACTAGAAAAAGAAGAAACACCTAGTCTATAGCCTAACACAGCCACTCAATGCTAGTCCCCGACAACGGCGCCAAAATGATCAATTGAAAGTACATCGGGATATTTCGCCCGAACTGCGAGTGTCGTGTTCTCCTCAGGGACTAGGCGACGACGACGATGCTCGGCTAAATCTAGGTAACACAATTTTAAGAGAGGATTGCAAGAAACTAATAACATAAACTATCTAAGACAGTTCCGGAAAACCGTCGACAAGGAAAAGAAATCAAGCAAAGGTACATTCAGATTATACTCTGTCTTTTTGGTATTTTTATTAGGCTTGAGGAATTAAAACACTAACACAGACAAACATCAATGACGAAAGGGAATCAACAAGACATGAACACATATAACCATCAAACATATAACGATATGGTGACCGACGGACTACAAATACACAACAAGAACACTTCAACTAGTAAGAACGCACAATAGGTGATACAATATTTATAAGCATGAAACTAAATCATTCACAGATTGCAAGCATTTATAAAATCTGAACATTACACAATTCTGAACAGTACACTTCTTAAGTTTATAGGAATTTCAGAGAAAGAGAGAGAGAGAGACAGCAGGTTCAGTTGGAGACGAGCAGCAGCAGTAAGCTTCAGCAGTAGAGAAAGGAGAAGTTCAGAGCAGCAACAAGGTAAGGGAAGAAGAGAGTAGCGGCAGGAGAAGAAGGAAGCAGCAGCGTGATGAGGGGAGGAGCAGCAGCGGTGAGAGATCAGCAAGGGGGCGCAGTAGAAGAAGAGCAACAACAAAGGGATTGAAGGAGGAGGAGCAGCGGGGCAAGGGAAGAGGGCTTCAGCAAGAAGAGCAGCAGGGGACGTTGAGAGAGAAGAGGAGCAAGATCGGGCCAGCAATGATGAAGAGGCGCGCGGGGTGGTGATGGAGGAAGGTGCTGGTGGCGCGCGGTGGATGGATGGCTGCGGTGGCGGAGTGGAGTGTTGCTGGTGGATGGCGCAGATGGCGCGCCGCCACGCCGGCCTGGCCACGGCGGCGGCCTGATGTGGAGAAGGAGGGGTGAGGGAGAGAGATGTGTAGCCAGGCCCGGTTTGGGAATGGAGGCTGCTAGGGATTTTGATCCCCTCCGATCAGATTTGAACGTTTTCACTTTGGCCCGCCTTCTTCCTTCTTTTGGCACAAGATGATCCCTCCACTTCTTAAGCTAGCCCCCCTAAGCTTTAATCTTCTTCAAGCTTGAGTCCCTCTTTCTTCTCTTCTTGCACGTGATCTTGTTCCTCAATTCTTTCTAGACAGAAACTTGTAGATTATAGTGCCTTGTCGCACTTTTCTGCAAAAGAAACACAATGACTAGTAAATGATTCATTATATGATTTTCATGCAAATATTCAACTAAACTTAGCAAGAATGGATGGTCAGATCATAACAAATGATATATTTGTATGCCGAAATTATATGTATG
Organism: Aegilops bicornis; assembly: GCA_021605145.1. Taxonomy (NCBI): domain Eukaryota; kingdom Viridiplantae; phylum Streptophyta; class Magnoliopsida; order Poales; family Poaceae; genus Aegilops; species Aegilops bicornis. Next base: position 320,678,545 of record CM038675.1, read on the forward strand.
AAATGTGCTTATCAGAGACCTTACTCAGAAGAGGGATGAGCTGGAGGTTTATCTGGGAGGACTCGCCAAGAAGCTGTTCCTTATGCTTGAAGGTATTTTCCCTTGTCCGACTGATTTGCCACTGTCAAATCTTTATATAACTATCGACTCATCATTTCTTTGTGTGTGCAGAATTCTGTCAAAATTTTGAGGATGAGACCGGGAGGATTGAAACAAGCTTGGACCCTATCAACTCCCCTGTGAAGGATGAAGCTGCCATGAATGTGCTTCGGCTGGAATCTCGCCTTGCCAGTGCCATGGACTGCCTCGCACGACTTAAGGTGGCGGTGTCGCCGATTGACACAGCGCTCTGGCCAAGGGAGACATTCCAAAATGATCTCAAGTCTCTGATGACTCGACTCAATGAGATTCCTGGTCGAGTGCGGGGAATGGAAGAAGTCATCTGCCTGATGTGGTCTTGATGTGGCTCTGTCTCTGGTTTGCATCCACTGCAAAGAGGCCAAGGAAGAGAAGCTAGCAGCGCTCAAAGTTGCCAACACTAAGAAGCTTCACTTCGAGTCCTTCATGGAGACCTTCCTCGAAGCAACCCACTGCATTGCGAACCAGATTGACTGGTCAAGTTCATCGAGCTGCCGGCCCTCCCCTGCGGAGTAAACAAACTTTATGCCTTGCTTAAATTTGCCTCGGAATCTTGAGTGATTTTGTAACCGTTAAACTCCTTCAGACTGATGCCGAAAGCACTCTTATCTGTGATTACGAACCTTGTGGGATTTATCTGAACTTGGTTTTTCTTTGAATATGTTTGTCTTCATCTTTCTTTGCTTTTGAATCTTTTGACTCTGAGTGAAACTTGCTTCTTCGCTCGGAGCGCCATTGAATTTGTGGACGCAGCTCGAGGAAAGGGTTGTGGGCATGAGCATTAGGTGCCGCACTTTACGACACGCACCTCGTCGTCTTCGCGGATCGGGATGGAAGCGTACGTTATACTTGTGGCGCTTAACTCCATCGAGTGGGTCATGGACAAGAGCACTAGGTGTTGTGCACGACACGCACCTCGTCGTCCTTGTGGATCGGGTTGGGCGCCGCGTTGCACTTGTGACGCAACTCCGTCAAGTGGGTCATGGACAAGAGCACTAGGTGTTGTGCACGACCTGCACCTCGTCGTCCTTGCGGATCAGGATGGAGCACACGTTGTACTTGTGACACAGCCACTAGGAGTGGTTTTTATCTTAGGCGAGTACGGGACTGCAGCTAAGCCCCCGAGTGAGAGGGTTGCTCTTCACTCGGTAGGATTTTTAAACTTAGGCGAGTACGGGACTTCAGCTAAGCCTCAGTGAGAGGGTTGCTCTTCACTTTCAGTAGGGATTTTTAAAACTTAAGTGAGTCTGGGACTGCAGCTAAGCCCCAGTGAGAGGTTGCTCTTCACTCGGTAGGGATTTTTAAAACTTAGCCTAGTACAGGATATGCAGCTAAGCCCCGAGTTAGAGGGTTGCTCTTCACTTTCGGTAGGATTTTTAAATCTTAGGTGAGTGTGAATTGCACTAAGCCCCCGCATGAGAGGGTTGCTCTTCACTCGGTAGGATTTTTTAAAACTTAGGCGTAGTACAGGACTGCATCTAAGGCCCCGAGTTAGAGGGTTGCTCTTCACTCGATGGGATTTTTAAATCTTAGGCGTAGTACAGGATCGGCTAAGCCCCAGTGAGAGGGTTGCTCTTCACTCGGTAGGATTTTTGAAACTTAGGTGAATCAAGTTCGCAACTAAGCCACCCACTGGGGGTTTTTGAACACATGCGTATGTAACATCAATCATTTAGGAGACAATAAAACTGCGTCTTTGATAAACAAACTGAAAGGTACTTCTTGTTACATTTCATCAGTCCGAATGCTTAAGTATAAAAATGGCGGAGCAGCTCCGCATCCAAGCGCATGGCTCATCTTTCTTCTGTTCCACATTGTAGAGATGATACGCTCCGTTGTGGAGCACCTTGGTGATGATGAAGGGACCTTCCCAAGCAGGAGCAAGCTTGTGAGGCTATTGCTGATCCACTCGGAGCACAAGGTCTCCTTCCTGAAATGCTCGACCTCTCACATTTCTGCCATGGAATCGACGGAGGTCTTGCTGATAAATGGTCGACCGGATCAAGGCCATCTATCTCTCTTCTTCCAGAAGGTCAACAACATCTTGCCGAGCCTATTCTGCTTGACCGAGAAAAAGTTCTACTCAAAGGCGGCGTTGTGAAGCAAATCACTTTCGGCGACGGCTTCAGCCCCATAGACCATGAAGAAGGGAGTCTGACCAGTCGACCGATTTGGAATCCCCAAAGGACTGATGGTAACTTGTTTACTCATCAACCGGGGTTTCAGCCCTTGGAGGATCAAACCATTTGCTCTCTCTGCCTGCCCATTCGACTGCGGATGCGCGACAGACGCGTAGTCGACCCGAGTTCCTTGGGAGGCGCAGAATGCCACTGGACTCATCGAGAATCAAAGTTGGAGCCATTATCTATGATAATGTCGTGAGGACTCCATATCCGAATGTCAACTTCGTGATGGGCCGATGGAAGTGCTTGAATCGTGATTCTTGATAGGCTTGGCTTCAATCCACTTAGTGAACTTGTCGACTGCTACAAGCAAATGAGTGAAACCACTTCTGCTGGTCCTCAGGGGTCCAACCATATCCAATCCCCAAACAACAAACAGCCAGACAAGTGGAATGGTCTTCAGGGCCGATGTAGGCTTGTGGGGCATGTTGGAGTAGAACTGACAGCCCTCACACTTGTCGACTATTTCTTTTCCATTTCATTTGCTCGCGGCCAGTAGAAACCCGCTTGGTATGCTTTGGCCACGATGGTCCGAGAGGACGCATGCTGACCACAGGTCCCCGAGTGGATATCATTGAGAATCATTCGACCTTCTTCTGGCGTGATGCATCGCTGAGAAACTCCAGTAACACTCTCTCTGAAAGATGACCACCTATCACGGTAAAGGCTTTGGATCGACGGACAATCTGATGGGCCTCATCTTCATCCTCCGGAAGCTCCTTCCTGAGCAGATATGCAATATATGGCACTGTCCAGTCGGGAGTGATGACCAAAACCTCCATGATCAAGTCGACCACAGCTGGGATTTCAACTTCAGTCGGATCAGTAGAACTTTTTGGTTGCGGGGGTTCTTCTGTGAAAGGATCCTCTTGAACTGACGGAGTATGGAGATGCTCCAAGAACACATTGCTGGGAATGGGCTCGTGCTTGGAACCTATCTTCGCCAGATCATCAGCTACTTGATTCTTCACTCGGGGTATGTGGTGGAGCTCTAACCCCTCAAACTTCTTTTCCAACTTTCTCACTACATTGCAATAGCCAGTCATAGCTAGGCTCCTGATGTCCCATTCCTTCATCACTTGATTGACCACTAAATCTGAGTCATCGTAAACCATTAGGCGGCCTTTGCAAAGTGAAATGGCCATAGCAACTTTGTCTGAAGTGCCTCATATTCAGATTCATTGTTGGAGGAATCAAAGTGAATCTGGAGAACATAAGCGAGTTTAATGCCTCGCTGAGATACGGGACTACTCCGACACGAGAACCATTGACAGCATCTTGGACCCATCAAAGAACATAGTCCAATGTTCCGAGTGAATCTGAGTTGGTTGTTGCTGCTCACTCCACTCGGTGAGGAAATCTTCTATTGCTTGGGATTTGATTGCTTTCTTTGCCTCAAACTTGATATCCAACGGAAGGAGTTCAATCGCCCACATTGCCACTCGACCAGTTGCATCTCTGTTGTTCAGAATTTCTGATAATGGAGGATCACTGATGACTGAAACCGACTGATCTGAAAAGTAATGTGCAACTTTCTTTGTCGGTAAATAAATTCCATAAACAAGCTTCTGATAATGCGGATATCTCTGCTTGGACGAAGTCAAGACTTGAGAAATATAGTACCTTTGGTATTTGAACTTTGTAGGCTTTTCCTTCTTCTTCCCGGCCGTAGTAGGCACTATCGACAACTTGTCCGATGGCTGCAATATAAAGCGATAAAGGCTCTTTCTTGATTGGGGCAGCAACAACGGCTGGGTGGAAAGCGGGCTTTGAGCTCTACAAACGTTGCGTTAGCTTCAAGAGTCCACTGGAACTTGTCAGATTTCTTCATCAGTCGGTAAAGAGGTAATGCCTTTTCACCGAGACGAGAAATAAATCGGCTCAATGCAGCCAAACAACCAGTAAGCTTCTGAACATCATGCACACGCACGGGGCGTTTCATTCGAAGAATGGCACCAACTTTCTCTGGGTTTGCATCGATACCTTGTTCGGAAACGAGAAAACCAAGCAACTTTCCGCCTGGGACACCGAATGTGCACTTCAACGAATTAAGCTTGATATCATATCTTCTCAGATTGGCAAAGGTTTCGGCGAGGTCAGTCAGTAGGTCGGAACCTTTACATGACTTGACCATGATGTCATCCATGTATGCTTCCACATTCCGACTGATTTGAATGAGCAGGCACTTCTGAATCATGCGCATGAATGTGGCACCATCATTCTTGAGACTAAAGGGCATGGTAACATAGCAAAAGCACCCGAATGGTGTGATAAAAGCTGTTTTTATTTCGTCGGGTCCATACAGTCGGATCTGATGGTACCCAGAATAAGCGTCCAAAAAGGACAAACGCTCGCATCCCGCAGTCGAGTCGACAATTTGATCGATGCAGGGAAGAGGGAAATGATCTTTCGGGCAGGCCCGATTGATATGCTTGAAGTCGATGCACATGCGAAGTGAATCGTCTTTCTTGGGGACCATGACAACATTGGGGAGCCACTCGGAGTGGTATTTCTCGCGAATGAATTCAGCTGCTAGAAGTCGAGCCACCTCTTCACCAATTGCCATCCTCTTCTCCACGGCGGACCGACGGAGATGCTCTTTGACATGTTTTGCTTTCGGGTCGACTAGCAAACGGTGCTCAGCCAGTCCCCTGGGTACACCCAGCATGTCAGAAGGCTTCCATGCAAAGATGTCCCAACTCTCAAGGAGGAACTGGATGAGCACTTCTTCCTATTTGCTAACGAGTGTTGTTGAAATATGAGTCGGAGCAGCATTGGGATCGGTTGGGTGAATGTGAACTTGCTTTGTTTCACGGTAATTTGGAATCACGGAACTACGAAGCAAGCTTCTTGGCACGTAACAAATCACTTTCGGATCTGTGTTCTTACGGTATTCTTGCATTTCCACGGTGCCATCGGTTCATCGGCAATTTTTAGCCCATACGGAGGCACTCTTCCGCTCTCTGTCGATTACGATAATTGTGATCACGCCTTTGGGACGAGGCATCTTGACTTGAGGTACACGTAACACGGTCGAGCCATGAAGCGGGCATATGCAGGTCCGCGGCGAATAGCATGATAAGCACTGTGAAAAATCCACAACTTCAAATGTCAACTTTTCTTTGTGGTAATTCTTTGAATCATCGAAAACCACATCAAGAGTGATCTGGCCGAGTGAATCGGCTTTCTTCCCAGGGATGACACAATGGAATCGCATATTGCTTACACTGAGCTTGGACATCGGAATGCTCATCTCTCGGAGAGTCTCGACGCATACAAATTGTTTAGGCCCTTGCTACCATCCATCGGAACCTTGGTCGATCAGGTGCCCTCCACGGTAGGGTCGACCACCAACGCTTCTTTGCCCGATTTGCAACGTGCGTTGGATGGTCGGACGGGTCGAATGTAATAGGAGTCTTCGACCACTTCAGATATGTTGTCGTTGCCAGGGCAACCATATTTACATACTTCTCTGTTGATGACCTTCAGCCGACTTTTGCTCTCAACGTCAGCAAAAATCACCAAAGTGGCATTGACATTGGGGTAACCACCATCTTCCTCTTTGTCTTCATCCTTATCAGATTCCTTCTCTTTCTCCTTTGGGTGGCCCTCTCGGAATTCTTTGGATAAGGAATCGACACTGTCGAGTGGTATGCTTGGGATAAATCAGGTTCCCCTCTTCATCCTTCTTGGTGTGTATATGACACGGCAAATCTAGCACATCATTTCCTGCTTGATCTTTCACCTTCTTGGGGATCCAGGGCCCCTTAGGCTTTCCTTTGAATTTTCCTTGGGTCACAACTACGGCCTCTCCGAGGCTTTCTTTGGCTCGACTTCTTGCTTACATTGTTGGAATTACCTCCTCCGGTGTCTGGCGATTGGTTTTGCTCTTGCCACTCTGAGTCGGTCCTCTTCCTCGCCAAGTTAGCATACAGTGGCTATTTCCATCATTCGGGCCGAGGTCATGTCTCTGTCAAGCAAATTTCAGGTTAAGCTCTGCATGTGCAGCGCCCTCCTTGAAGTATAAGCGCTTGGTGTTGGGACACATTTTCCACCGTGTGATGTAAAGTGGTCCACCTCTGAATGTAATCCTCAAGGTTTCATTCGGTTTTACGTACACAATCTTGCAACTCAGCCCGACCACATGGGACGTTTGCAAGTGCCTTCAAATGTTACGACAAACACTCGAGCCAACTATTCCCAAGCTGTATATACTACGAGGCCAATTGATTCAACCAAGCTCGGCTGAACCTTCCAACATCGGGGAAGATGCTTGAGGCTACCTCATCATTACCACCACCAATCTGCATTACCACTCGGTAATCTTCCGGCCAAGTGTTAGGCTTGACTCACCGGTGAACTTGCTCACTTCCATTGCCAACTTTGAAGTTGGGAGGGATCTCGACTCTGATAGCTCTGCTTTGAAGCACTTCGAGTCCGGAGGCGTGTACTCTGCTGCCCGGTCAGGAAGATCTCATCGGCCCTTCTCTGTGTGCCGGTTTACATCGACCCGGACCTTGTACAAGAATTAACCTTGCATCAAACCTGGGCTCCCTTAGGTCATTGGAACCCTCCGCTCATCACTATCTGGCGCCTATCATCATCGCCGGCGCGTATGACCCGCCCCTCGGAGGGGGCGTAGGCACTCGACGGTGGTCATCACGGCCGAGTCGATGATCATACTGCTCATGATTCCGACCCAGATACTGCTCCTGGCGGTGCCCAAGTCCTTCACACTGCAGAGGCGATTTTGGGCTGTGAGCCGACTGGACTGTATCCTCCACCACAGACCTGCTGTGGATCCTGTTACGAGACTGAGCAACTGTTGTGTTCTGCTCGCCTGCTGCCCGGAGCAATGCTCAGATCTGCATCAGGCCTATACTAGCCTCTGATTGGGGCCAATTTGAATCGACTACGCTACTGGACTGCGGTTGCCAAGATTACGAATCGGGGTGCGGTGTACACGAGTTCGGTAAGGAACAATGTCATGTTGTTGCTACCTCTTGAGCTTGCATTAGATTTCCCGAAAGAGGAGAGGATGATGCAGCATAGTAGCATAAGTATTTCCCTCAGTTTTTGAGAACCAAGGTATCAATCCAGTAGGAGGCCACGCGCAAGTCCCTCGTACCTACACAAAAGCAATAGCTCCTCGCAACCAACGCGATTAGGGGTTGTCAATCCCTTCACGGTCACTTACGAGAGTGAGATCTGATAGAGATGATAGATAATATTTTTGGTATTTTTGATATAGAGATGCAAAGTGAAAAGTAAAAGGCAAAGCAAAATAAAAGTGATGGAGATTGATATGATGAGAATAGACCCAGGGGCCATAGGTTTCACTAGTGGCTTCTCTCAAGAGCATAAGTATTCTACGGTGGGTGAACAAATTACTGTTGAGCAATTGTCAGAATTGAGCATAGTTATGAGAATATCTAGGTATGATCATGTATATAGGCATCACGTCCAAGAGACAAGTAGACCAAACGATTACGCATCTACTACTATTACTCCACTCATCGACCGCTATCCAAAGCATGCATCTAGAGTATTAAGTTAAAAAAGCGAGTAACGCCTGTAAGCAAGATGACATGATGTAGAGAGATAAATTCATGCAATATGAAATAAACCCCATCTTGTTATCCTCGATGCTTAGCGATACAATCACGTGCCTTGCCGCCCTATACATCATTGGGAAAGGACACCGCAAGATCGAACCCAAAGCTAAGCACTTCTCCCATGGCAAGAACTACCAATCTAGTTGGCCAAACCAAACGGATAATTCGAAGAGATTTGCAAAGATAACCAATCATACATAAAAGAATTCAGAGAAGATTCAAATATTATTCATAGATAGACTTGATCATAAACCCACAATTCATCGATCTCAACAAACACACCGCAAAAAGAAGATTACATCGAATAGATCTTCACGAGAGGGGAGAACATTGTATTGAGATCCGAAAGAGAGAAGAAGCCATCTAGCTAATAACTATGGACCCGAAGGTCCGAGGTAAACTACTCACACTTCATGGAGTGGCTATGATGATGTAGAAGCCCTCCGTGATGACGGCCCTCTCCGTGAACTCGAACAGGCCCCAAGATGGGATCTCGTGGAGTCTGAGAAAGTTGCGGCGGTGGAATTGGGTTTTGGCTCCGTATCGATTGTTTGGAAGTGCGTAGGTATATATAGGAGTAAGAAGTACGTCGGTGCAACGGTGGGCCCACGAGGGTGAGAAGCGGCGCACAGGGGGTAGGCGCGCCCCACCTCGTGCCCACCTCAAGCTTCCTTGGCGAGGGTCCAAGTCTCTGGGTCATATTCGGTGAGAAAATCACGTTCCGAAGGTTTCATTCCGTTTGGACTCCGTTTGATATTCCGCTTTCTTCAAAACACTTTGAAATAGGAAAAAAAACAGCAATTACGGGTGGGCCTCCGGTTAATCGGTTAGTCCCAAAAATAATATAAAAGTGGAAAATAAAGCCCAATATAGTCCAAAACAGTAGATAATATAGCATGGAGCAATCAAAATTATAGATACGTTGGAGACGTATCGGGCATCTAAGCTTAATTCCTGCTCGTCCTCGAGTAGGTAAATGATAAAAAGAGATTTTTTTATGCGCAGTGCTACTTGGCATAATTTCAATGCAAATCTTCTTAATTGTGGTATGAATATTCAGATTTGAAAGATTCAAGAAAAAAGTTCATATTGACATAAAAATAATAATACTTCGAGCATACTAACAAAGCAATTATGTCTTCTCAAAATAACATGGCCAAAGAAAGTTATCCCTACAAAATCATATAGTCTAGCTATGCTCTATCTTAACCACACAAAAGTATTTAAATCATGCACAACCCCGATGACAAGCCAAGCAATTGTTTCATACTTTAACATTTTCAAAACTTTTTCGATCTTCACACAATACATGAGCGTGAGCCATGGATATAGCACTTATATGTGGAATAGAGTGGTGGTTGTGGAGAAGACAAAAGGAGGGGAAGATAGTCTCACATCAACTAGGCGTATCAACGGGCTATGGAGATGCCCATCAATAGATATCAATGTGAGTGAGTAGGGATTGCCATGCAACGGATGCACTAGAGCTATAAGTATATGAAAGCTCATCAAAAGAAACTAAGTGGGTGTGCATCCAACTCGCTTGCTCCACGAAGACCTAGGGCAATTTTGAGGAAGCCCATCATTGGAATATACAAGCCAAGTTCTATAATGAAAATTCCCACTAGTATATGAAAGTGACAAAATGAGAGACTCTCTATCATGAAGATCATGGTGCTACTTTGAAGCACAAGTGTGGTAAAAGGATAGTAACATTGTCCCTTCTCTCTTTTTCTCTCATTTTTTTATTTGGGCCTTTTCTCTTTTTATGGCCTCTTTTTTTTCGTCCGGAGTCTCATCCCGACTTATGGGGGAATCATAGTCTCCATCATTCTTTCCTCACTTGGGACAACGCTCTAAAAATTGATGATCATCACACTTTTATTTTTCTTACAACTCAACAATTACAACTCGATACTTAGAACAAATATGACTCTATATGAATGCCTCCGACGGTGTACCGGGATATGTAATGAATCAAGAGTGACATGTATGAAAGAATTATGAATGGTGGCTTTGCCACAAATACGATGTCAACTACATGATCATGCTAGCAATATAACAATGATGGGCGTGTCATAATAAGCGAACGGTGGAAAGTTGCATGGCAATATATCTCGGAATGGCTATGGAAATGCCATGATAGGTAGGTATGGTGGCTGTTTTGAGGAAGGTATATGGTGAGTGTATGATACCGGCAAAAAGTGCGCGGTATTAGAGGCTAGCAATGGTGGAAGGATGGGAAAAAGTGCATATAATCCATGGACTCAACATTAGTCATAAAGAACTCATATACTTTTTGCAAAAATCTAGAAGTTATCAAAGCAAAGTATTACGCGCATGCTCCTAGGGGGATAGATTGGTAGGAAAAGACCATTGCTCATCCCCGACCGCCACTCATAAGGAAGACAATCAATAAATAAATCATGCTCCGACTTCATCACATAACGGTTCACCATACGTGCATGCTACGGGAATCACAAACTTTAACACAAGAATTTTTCAAATTCACAACTACTCAACTAGCATGACTCTAATATCACCATCTTTCTATCTCAAAACAATTATCAAGCCTCAATCTTTTCTTAGTATTCAACGCACTCAAAAGAAAGTTTCACAAATCTTGAACACCAAGCATATTATTATTAAGCAATTTACCATGCTATTAAGACTCCCAAAATAATTTAAGTGAAGCATGAGAGGTCAATAGTTTCTTTAAAACAAACCACCACCGTGCTCTAAAGATCTAAGTGAAGCACACAGAGCAAAATTTTAACGCTCAAAAAGATATAAGTGAAGCACATAGAGTATTCTATCAAATTCCAATTCATGTATGGCTCTCTCAAAAAGGTGTGTACAACAAGGATGATTGTGGCACACTAACAAAAAAAGACACAAATAATACAAGACGCTCCAAGCAAAACACATATCATGTTGGTGAATAAAAGTATAGCTCCAAGTAAATTACCGATGGAAGTAGACGAAAGAGGGGATGCCTTTCGGGGCATCCCCAAGCTTTGACTTTTTGGTGTCCTTGAATTATCTTGGGGGTGCCATGGTCATCCCCAAGCTTAAGCTCTGCCACTCCTTGTTCCATAATCCATCAAAAGAATTCACCCAAAACTTGAAAACTTCACAACACAAAACTCAATAGAAATCTCGTGAGCTCCGTTAGAGAAAGAAAACAAAGACCACTTCAAGTTACTGTAATGAACTCATTCTTTATTTATATTAGTGTTAAACCTACTGTATTCCAACTTCTCTATGGATTATAAACTATTTTACTAGCCATAGATTCATCAAAATAAGCAAACAACACACGAAAAACAGAATCTGTCAAAAACAGAACAGTCTGTAGTAATCTGTAACTAACGCAAACTTCTGGAACCCAAAAAATTCTACCAAAATTATAAGACCTAGACAATTTTTTTATTGATCAGAAGCATTTGGAATCAGTATTTTATCACGTTCTGATGATTTTTAATAATTCGGGCACTGAGCACAAAGTTTCTGGAAATTACAGCAAGATCAAATAACTATCATCCAAGAAGATCCAATAGGTCTAACTTGGCACAAACACTAATTAAAACACAAAACCACATCCAAACAGAAGGTAGATGGGTTATTTATTCCCTAACAGAAGAAAAACACAAAAAACTAAAAATAAAATTGGGTTGCCTCCCAACAAGCGCTATCGTTTAACGCCCCTAGCTAGACATAAAAGCGAGGATAGATCTAGGTTGTGCCGTAGTAATAAGATAGATCGGTGAAACTCATTTCATATTCTCTACGTTCGTGACAAGAAGTTTCCTTTGAGGCAAACAAAAGTAATCAAAAGGGCTAAACTTAATAGGACAAAAGTCCCCAAGATCAATTTTAGGAGGTATAGGTTCCTCTTCGGCCCTATACGTATTGCACAACCAATTCGTCATTATAAGCATTCTTTTGTGAACCTTGTGAGCCTAAACTCAAGAGAGCATCCTAGCTCATTATTTCGAATAGCCAAATCATCATTAAGTTCAGAGATCCTATCAATTAAAATATTGGCAGGCACCTTTTTTCTAAGGTTTTCATTGAAAGCAACATAGTCAAGAGATTGAAAGCGCATACTTTCTTCTTGATCAAAGAGGATAGATTCTATGGGAGGACGACCATCGTCCACCCTATAGTCTTATAAAGATTTCTTTGGCTTCTTTTTATTATAAATCTGAATTCATGAGCCAAAAAGATAGTAGCGGCACGCTTAACGAGGAAGAATGTTCGATATTAGAAAATTCTAGGAAAATTCTTTATGCAGATGGGTGCATATGCATAAATTGCCTTTCAAGTTCAGCGATAAGCATGGCAATAGCGTCATAAGACTACTAGTTCTATGGAGAATAGAACCGCCCATAGAGGGCAAAGCACCAACACAAGTAAAGAAATCTTGAGTAACTCCTTTTCCAATAATATTACCACTACCGATTCGAAATCTTTTTGTGTGATAGGTAGGGGGTTCTTCAGCAGGAGCATCAGAATTTTCTATGACATTGTTATCGCCCATATCGGCGATAACTTCCCCAATTTTAGGTATAGCGACAAGCAAGCGAGAAAAAGGCAAACAGAGAAAGAGAAGGAGAAGGAGAAGGAGATTGGGAGAGAGAGAGGGAGAATAAAACGGCAAGGGTGAAGTGGGGGAGAGGAAAACGAGAGGCAAATGGCAACTAATGTAATGCGGGAGATAGGGATTGTGATGGGTACTTGGTATGTTGACTTTTTGCGTAGACTCACAATGGCTGCCAATTTATTCTTGCTACCTCTTGAGTTTGTGTTGGATTTCCCCAAAGAGGAGAGAATGATGCAGCAGAGTAGCGTAAGTATTTCCCTCAGTTATTGAGAACCAATGTATCAATCCAGTAGGAGGCCACGCGCAAGTCCCTCATACCTACACCAAAGCAATAGCTCCTTGCAACCAACGCGATTAGGGGTTGTCAATCCCTTCACGGTCACTTATGAGAGTGACATCTGATAGAGATGATAGATAATATTTTTGGTATTTTTGATATAGAGATGCAAAGTGAAAAGTAAAAGGCAAAGCAAAATAAAAGTGATGGAGATTGATATGATGAGAATAGACCCGGGGGCCATAGGTTTCACTAGTGGCTTCTCTCAAGAGCATAAGTATTCTACGATTGGGTGAACAAATTCTTGTTGAGCAATTGGAAATTGAGCATAGTTATGAGAATATCTAGGTATGATCATGTATATAGGCATCACGTCCGAGACAAGTAGACCGAAAGCGATTACGCATCTACTACTATTATTCACTCATAGACCGCTATCCGGTATGCATCTAGAGTATTAAGTTAAAAAGCAGTAACGCCTTAAGCAAGATGACATGATGTAGAGATAAATTCATGCAATATGAAATAAACCCCATCTTGTTATCCTCGATGGCAATGATACAATACGTGCCTTCTTTGCCCATACATCCTTTGGGGAAAGGACACCGCAAGATCGAACCCAAAGCTAAGCACTTCTCCCATGGCAAGAACTACCAATCTAGTTGGCCAAACCAAGCGGATAATTGAAGAGAATTGCAAAGATAACAAATCATACATAAAAGAATTCAGAGAAGATTCAAATATTATTCATAGATAGACTTGATCATAAACCCACAATTCATCGGTCTCAACAAACACACTGCAAAAAGAAGATTACATCGAATAGATCTCCACGAGAGAGGGGGAGAACATTGTATTGAGATCCAAAAAGAGAGAAGAAGCCATCTAGCTAATAACTATGGACCCGAAGGTCTGAGGTAAACTACTCACACTTCATCGAAGAGGCTATGATGATGTAGAAGCCCTCCGTGATGGACCCTCTCCGTGAGTTCCTAATGTGCCCCAAGATGGGATCTCGTGGATCTGAAAGTTCTTGGCGGTGGAATTAGGTTTTGGCTCGTATCTGATCGTTTGAGAATGCGTGAGGTATATATAGGAGGAAGAAATGCGTCGGTGGAGCTTGGTTGGGCCCACGAGGGTGGGGCGCACACAGGGGGTAGGCGGCGCCCTACCTCGTGCCCACCTCGAAGCTTCCTTGGCGTGAGGTCCAAGTCTCTGGGTCATATTCGGTGAGAAAATCACGTTCGAAGGTTTCATTCCGTTTGGACTCCGTTTGATATTCTGTTTCTTGAAACACCGAAATAGGCAAAAACAGCAGTGCAGAAATTTGGGCCTCCGATTAATAGGTTAGTCCCAAAAATAATATAAAAGTGGAAAATAAATCCCAATATAGTCCAAAACAGTAGATAATATAGCATGGAGCAATCAAAATTATAGATACGTTGGAGGCGTATCCTTTGAAATCGTGGATTAGGGGATACATCATCGGCCCAGCTCGTCAGTGAATCTTGAAGGTTCTCCGGTAGCGTGCACTTTCGGCCAAAGTGGCGACGCGCTGTCTCCAAGGCCCGAGCCTCGGGGGTCTCCCCGATGATAGGAGTGTGGAGAGCCTCCACGTTGCGACGGTGTAGTTCATCCCTCTGCTGCGAAATGAGGGCTTCGGGATGGTATTCCTCGTGAACACGCGATGGATCGCCGCCGCCATCGCCGCAACAGAAACCAGGTGGGCTGGGCGGCGTGTCGACCATCAGGACTTCTCTGCGAAATTATTCTTTGTCGCTTTTCGGACAGGGTCTCAACGAACCCGGTCGGCAGTCGAAAAGCTTTGTAGAGAGATTCGTCGGGCTCGATTACCCACGACTTGAGGTGTGGGCGGTGACGGGCCACCGCATGTTTTACCCATCGGCTGAAGCCACGATCGACCCGGATCGCTTGCAGCGACGAGCGTGAGGAGCGAAGACATTGCGAGGAGCCGACCGATATTAGTCGATGGCGCAGCGAGAAGAACACCGCGGGCGCACACACAAAGTCGTCGCCCGTGGACGAGGCGTCTCGACATCGAGGGCGGCCTCCTAGAGCCAGGCGGAGTCATCGGCGATGAAAACGAGCGCGCCGAGACGGATCTCGCGACCCTCAGCCAAACCACCGCCGGAAACCATGATGATGGAGATCGAGAAAATCGCAACCTCACCGGAAGTCGCTAAGACACCTGCCCCATGGTGGGTGCCAACTATCGTGGGAGTAAGTCTGACAGTAGAATAGGGGGTACGTAGGAGGAGGCAAGATCTTAGCTACGATGAGGTTGTGCACGCAAGATTTATGAGTTCAGGCCCTTCGTGGAGGAAGTAACAGCCCTACGACTCAGTGCCCGGAGGCTTGGTCGACTGGATTATGCGTGAAGTTACAGGGAGTGCGAACCCTTGTGCCAGTGGAGGGGGGTGGCTTATATAGAGTGCGCTAGGACCCCAGCCAGCCCACGTTACAAGGAATTCAATGTACATTAAGGTGAGACGTTACTGGTAACACCAATAATAAAGACATATAAATGATCATTAAGACTACGGAGTGAACGCTTGACCGTTGCCATCCTGAGTGACTTTAGACCTTCTGTACTCCTAGTGATTTCTGATATGGTCGGATGACTATATCTTTGTCGAATGGAATTGGGTTATCCGAGTGGAATTGTTGGTCGAGTGGGTTGCACTCTCAGGTGATCTCATTCGGTAGATGTTGGTGTACTTTGAATGCCTTTGACTCTAGGGCAGTGTCCTTGGGAAGGGTGTCTAGGTCAGGCCTATTACCCTACCCTAGGTACATATCATCGTCAAATACCACGTCGTCCCACCTCATATTCCTTTTTTGCGAATCTCTCAGCACCACATCCAACCAGGCATCCATGATTCCAGACTTTGGATCATCATCATGGGGACGGAGAAGCGCGTACATGTACATCCCAACATCGTATATTTCTACCTTCCCATCACTTACTGAAGATTTTCTTAATTTTATCCTTGTCAAAAGGTACATCTCCGTTTCAATCCGGGAAGACGTGCACATATATACCACTACAAAATGATCATGCAACCACTTGCGGCGATCAAGTCGAGTAGTTGTTGCCTCGGGAGCGTCGGTCTTGGCCGCGGCCATAAAATCTCTCACCAAAGGCGCCAAGTGTTGGGAAGCGTTGCATGGAAAACAAAAAATTCTCACGCTGCGCAATGATCTATCCATGGAGATGCATAGCAATGAGGGGGAGAGTGTGTCTACGTACCCTCATAGACCGTAAGCGGAAGCGATCGTCAACGCGGTTGATGTAGTCGAATTTCTTCTAGCTTCGACCGATCAAGTACCGAACGCATGGCACCTCCGAGTTCTGCACACGTTCAGTTCGGTGACGTCCCTTGCCTTCTTGATCCAGAAAGACGCCGAGGTAGTAGATGAGTTCCGTCGGCCTGACGGGCGTGGTGAAGGTGATGGTGAAGTGATCCTCATGGGGCTTCGCCTAAACACCACGAAGACATGACCGAGGTGTAAACTGTGGAGGGGCAGGCGCCTTTGCAGCTAAACAATTATGCAGGTGTGGTCTGAAGCGCCCCAACCACATATATATAGGTGGGAGGGAGGGAGAGGCAGGCGCCCCAAGTAGGGGTGAATCCTACTTGGGTTCCTCCTAGGCCGCCCTCCTTCCTTATCTCTGGGAGGAAGGAAGAGGAGGGGAGAAAGGGAAGGGGGAGGCGAACCCTCCTTTCCTTTCTCTTCCCTCTTCCTTCTCCCCTTGGTTAAACCCATATGGGGCGCACCAGCCCACAGTGGCTGTGTGTTTTCCCCTCTTGGCCCATAAGGTCCATATCTTTTGCCGGGGGTACCCGAAACCCCTTCGCGTGACCCGATATGTACCCGATACCCTCCGGAACACTTCCGGTGTCTGAATACTATCATCATATATATCAATCTTTACCTCTCGACCATTTTGAGACTCCTCGTCATGTCCTTGATCTCATCCAGGACTCCGAACAACATTCGGTCACCAAATCACATAATTCATATAATACAATATCGTCATCGGACGCTAAGCGTGCGGACCTTACGTGTCGGGGATATACCCCGCGGTATAAACCGCCGGATGTATGACCCGGCTAGAGTTTGGCGATTCACCGGCGACCCACTTGGACCTGGCGGTTTACGATTCATTGTTAATCCGGCAGGCGGAAAGGAGCGACAAGACCAGTGGCCCAACGGCGGTTTATGGAAGGCGGATCACGCTATGGTGGGCGGTTTATGAGGAAAGCGTAAGGACTATTCTCCTACAAAGGAAGCAAGACTAGGACTCCACTTGTAATAGAGTAATCCTAATCCTACTAGGACTAGTCATGTAACCCGCCCTTGACATATATAAGGAGGCGGGGCTCTAAAAGAGGACAAGCTACAAGCAAGAAGAAACAATCTCTAGGGCTAGACACAAAGAGCTGGTTCTGGCATCTCCTTGTGATGATAATGAGACCTAGCCTCAAACAACATGTAGGGTTGTTACTGGGATGATGTTTCCGGGGCAAAGCTGTCTAAATCCTTCTCTTGTGCTGCATCTCTCGATCCCGCTCAACCCCTCTCAAGCTACCACATAGATGCGTTGGCCTCACGACTAAGTCCTGACACTAAGGACATCTGCCGTGACAAAACCACGACAGTTGGCGCCCACCGTGGGGCCCGCGCATGGTGATGTTGAGTTCTTGGAGGGATCCCATCTAGGGTTCGAGAAGTTCGCAATTACCCGGATACAATTAGATTGGTTTGGAAGAATCTACATCGACTCCAAGTTATCGCTCCAAAATTAAAAAAGCTCAGGCAACGGCACATGCACGTAGAGTTCGTCATGGCCGAGATCGATAAGAGTTTTCCGCCGGATCAAACATATTGCAGTATTCCGTCGAAACCGCCGCTTCAATTTCTGAAGCCGAGTCCATTTGCTACTGCTCTTTACGTCTCCATCAGCTGTTGTTATCCAGAGGATCAAGTCCCAAAAAGAAAGAAAAGAACAACAAAAATCGGCCACTGCTACTCCGAGGCGTTGGGACCGAGGCCTGCAAATTGGTACTGTTGTACGTACGAGAAAATCCATAGCAATCAGTACTACTCCAATTAGTACTCGGACCTTTGAAATCATCCCCGGGTCAGATTCCTTTAAAAAAGGAGAAGAAGAGAAATTTCTGTTGTGTACGGAAAAGAAAACCTTTCAAGGGAGAATTCTAGGCCACCATTACCATAAGTTGATCTCACATAAAGCTTTCTAAGTGGTTTTGCTCTGCTTGATTGCTCTTTGCTCCACGCCAACACACAAGGGCATCAATTGGTAGAAACGCAGCGAGAAAAGCCACTACGTGGCGTGGACTTGAAGTCAACCGCTTCTGGCCTCATCTCCACCTCGGGCCGCCCGCTCCAAACCGGCTTGCCGCCTATACTACAGCTGCCTACGAGTCGCCGAGCAACCTCGTTGCCGTGGTCGCCTCAGCTTCAACCCGTTTCCGCGACCTCCTCCGCCGAACTGCTGCCGTTTCTGCGGCTGCAAACAGCCAGCGCCTTCCACAGGCATCGCCGCCCGGTGGCTGCACGGCATTGTCGCACCTTGCCAAGCCGCCTGGCCACCACAGCCGTCACAGGCACCTCCGCCGGCTGCGTCGAGGCGTTTCCGTTTTCTGCGTTCACCTCAAGGCACGGTTTTCGTTTCATCCGTCCTCCTCCAACCGTCGCTACGGCCTTGAGCCACCGCTTCGCGTCACTCACGGTCTTACGATTACTTGGCGCCCGTCATCGTCAAATCGCCTTGGCGGGTCACCTTCTACATCGCATGTATTTGCGGTTCTAAGCACTTCTTTGTTAGGCCTCGCCCGAAACCTCTATCTCGACCTCGTGCCACACTCACGGGAGCAGGTGTTGAGAGCGCCTCCACCTCTGTGACCCCGAGGTGTCCTCCGATCCATATGCCCCTCGCCATGAAGGCCGTTGTCGTTGTCTCTGCTGCCCGGGCTCGCCAAAGGCCCTCCTTTGGGTGCCTCAGAAGCCGCCATCACATGACAACCAGCCGTCATTGAAGTACCTTTTTGCAAGCTGCCCGCTTGTTCGGCGGACTTGAAGTTATACCTTCTCGACCTCGACGCCTTGCTCGAGGCCTTGACCTAATGGCGCCCAAACCGTCCGGTTTGCCTCGGCGTCGACCCGCCCGTCGCTGTAAAATGTAAGCTCTATGCCATGGCCTTGCGATAACTTCGCTTGAGCCGATCGGCCACCGTTAAGCCACTGCTCGTCATGCCTGGCGCTCATGTGCCGCCCTCATTGCTTCACTGCGTGAGCCGTGGCTCAAACCGCCACCCGTTTGTTCGATGCGTGAGCACATGCATTGCCCGACCAGTACTTTCGAAGCGGGATTGCTGCCTCATGCCCTGTTTAGTCCGCTCATCCCTTCTTTGTAACAAGTTGTTGCAGGTTGGAAAGGGGGTTTCAAGAACAACAAGGCGGCTCCACATGAAGAGCAAGAGAAAAAATCTTGGCATACATGTGCACCGCTGCATTACATGTTACATGGAGCTAAAAAAGAGGAGCCAACTACTACTTACGTCTTTAAGTCTTTGCTTCTCACGAAGAGGTCAAGAGCCACCATCAAGATAGAAAAAGAGGGAAGAAATCATTGACACATATATCTCGGTTAATCCCTACTCTGCGTCACGGATCATCGTAAATGCGGATGAATCAGGTGATATCCGTCCGGTTTATTTCAGCACATATTGATTTTGTATGAACAATTACTTTGCCTTCCGACGCTTTTTGATGCAGGACAATGGTTCATTACTAATGAGATATTATATAATGGAGTGCGAACGCAGCGATGGCGACGTTACACTGCCGGCGTTTCGTCCGTGTCATACCACCGGTGAATGAACATGCATGAAGTCGCCGTCCACATGGCCCGGTTTCAACTAAGCAGGAGCTGGCATGATTGACTTCATGGCGTCACTTTTGGCTTAACGCCATGGACGACTTCATGCCCGTCTGCTCTGGCGGCAGTTCCGCAGCGTCGGCACCGGTTTCTAACGAGGAGGATAACTTGCTTGCACTGCACCACCGCCGTGGCGTGGCGAATCATGTATGTTGCCTACGATGTTTGCGGTCGTTTTTAAATCCGTTTCTCGCGGCTTTGGTCTACATCAACACACGGGCCGCACTTGTTTCACATGAGCTGTTTATTGAGTATGAGCAAGTCACGCAGTTTGGGTAGCCGGTTTTTCTTTCAACAAAATGAAGGAAAATTATCATAGCATCGCCGACCGCCCGTCCCGCATGGGTGGCTCAATGGCGAGCGCACAAAGTCGCTGCCACTACAGTTTGGTTAACTTCAAATCGCCAGTTGGAAGGAACCATTGGCCGAGTTGTTGACACGGCTCATACGGGATCATCTAAAACCCGCCGCAGTCACCTCAACCTTCTGTGGATTCACATAGTGCTATCAAGAACAATGCTATACAACTTATGCCAGTTTATATGACGGTCAAATATGGAGAATCTCAAGCCAACTCTTCGAGTCACCTTGAGACTCAGGGGCTACAAGGATATGACTCAGCAAAGGTTGCTGGTTTTTCAGTGAAGTCAAGAACCCCGGGGACCTTTGGAGGAAAAGATAACTTGGGTCCGGAGGCTACTACCATATGGATGAAAATTTAAGGGCCGTCGGAAAATTTCGGTTCAAAATGAATAATCTTGGGTTTAAAATCCGGTTCAAGGGAAATCTGTTCTCCCACGAAGCTCTGAAGCTCTCAAATCCGGTTTAAGAATTTCTGGTTCAAAAAGGAATTAACTTCTCGCAAGTTCGAGTTGAAAGGCTGTCGAGGAAAATTTACATTTGAAAATGAAAATTCGGTTCAAAGGGCGATGTCTCCACAAAGCTTTGAAGCTCTCAATATCCGGTTCAAAATCCAGGTTCAAGAAGAATTTATCTCTTGCAAAAATTTAAAGGGTGCCAAAGAGGACCTGCTGCCATGATCACAGCGGTTCAAACATGGGTATCATGCCTTATTGGCTTATCATATTATTGATCACTTGGGGGCTTGGTAGTATCCGTCAGAACCATAGCTACACCTCTTGATCGGCG
Organism: Aegilops bicornis; assembly: GCA_021605145.1. Lineage (NCBI taxonomy): Eukaryota > Viridiplantae > Streptophyta > Magnoliopsida > Poales > Poaceae > Aegilops > Aegilops bicornis. The sequence continues at coordinate 320,699,501 of CM038675.1, forward strand.
CAATGCCACAACATCACTTGGGGCTTGGTGCGTATCAGAGACCATAGCTACACCTCTTGATCGGTAATGCCACAACATCACTTGGGAGCATGGTGAACCCGAACCATGACTCACGCCTCTTGATCGGTAGTAAAGCCACAAAATCACTTGGGGGCTTGGTCGTATCCGAACTATAGTCACGCCTCTTGATCGGCGTAATGCCACATCATCACTTGGGAGCATGGTCGAACCCGAACCATAGCCACGCCTCTTGATCGGCGTAATGCCACAGCATCACTTGGGAGCATGGTCGAACCCGAACCATGACTACGCCTCTTGATCAGCGTAAAGCCACAGAATCACTTGGGGCTTGGTCGAACCGAACCATAGCAATTCCTTTTGATCAGCGTAATACCACAGCATCATTTGGGGGCTTGGTCGAACAGAACCATAGCAACACCTCTTGATCAAATTTGGGGCACTGGCAGCCCGTGAAAAGCCTCGACTACTAGCGGTTTTATTTGCCTTTGCTAAATTTCTTTTCTTTTTGCTAAGATTTGTGATGTTGTCAAACCGGTGTTCATCAATCCGGTTAAGTTGTCAATTACAAGTTGTCGATGCATGATCAAGTTATAATCAGGAGGCTATCAGCCCGATGCGGTTTCGACTACAAGTCGCCCGGTGTTATATATGGATAATCCGGTGTTTTATCACAACGATGCGGTTTTATCATAAACCGGCACAATATGGAAGGAGTTATCATTACTCAAGATTGGGGTTATCACTCTTACTACAAAAAAGTTGGTAAGCCAGCGATGTGATTCAATGTCACCGGTATGATATATTTCATATTTGATTATTTTTAAGTGCAGCCTTGGTTTATCGACCCGAGGTTATATGTTGGGCATTATGACGATACGGCGGTAAACCGCAGCAAGGACACTTTAAACTTGTTGTATGCAGAAACAGGTTGAATAAAGCATGATTATAAATCACCGTTGTTTATTAAACCGGCCTGGCTTTAAGACGATAAGTCGCTAGTATATGATGAGAAATTGTCTAGTGTTTATTAAACCGGCATGGCTTTTGACTATAAGTCGCCAGTATATATTTGGATTGCGCCATTGGAATCGTAAACTTATAAATCATTGGGTATATTATTCAAATCTTTAATAGCCAACATGGCTGGATTTTTATTATGGTTATCAATAACCAATATTATGATTGAGGTTTTCAAAGTTGCTATAATGGCTATTATTTTATCAATGGATATGATTTATTCTACAATGGAGGGAATAGTCCCGAGTCACTTTGCGGGCTACGACCCGGCACTTGGGGGCTACATTATTTAAGTTGAGATTACATCAAATACACAAGTCTCATGTCACTGCAAGCATGCACCATGACACTTGGGGGCTAATGAAAAGTCATTTTTTGCTCATCTTATTGAAGACCCGACTCATCATATTATAATGAGCCGGCCCTTGGGGGCTACCAATTGCTCTGTCGACAATTCAAGGTACAAAGCTTTTTATCCATTATATTGAAGGGTCCCTTTGCTCAGTTGGTAAAGCACAAGGCTCTTAACCTTGTGGACGTGGATTCAAGCCCCATGACGGGGGTTACATCATATGATGTATTTTCATTGAAGTATATATCAACTCCCAGCTCATTATTGCATAATGACCCGGTCCTTGGAGGCAACACTGGTTGAAGTTTTTATGAGCATCAGGAAATTACAAGTCCCAGGTTGCTGCAAGCATGACACAACTTGACACTTGGGGGCTACATAATATGGAGTATTCAGTTTTTACTAAGTGGTGGGATGAACAACATGGATTTCTTCTTAAGTGGCGGTATTTATATTGAATCAAGTCTTAAGCCATCACTTTGTTCTGCTCAAGACTTGGGGGCTCTGAGTACTATATTATTATCGAAGAACTATTTTCAAAGTCTCTGTTTTGAGCAAACCGGATTGACGGCGTCACCAATCATTACGACCACGTAATACGCAACCGGCGTCACCAATCATTACGACCGAGTATACGCAACACGGCGTCATCAATAATCATGAACCGGCGTTGGCAACAATCATGAACCGGCGTTGGCAACAATCATGACCCGGAATTATCGGTTTTATAACTTGACAATGATGGCAATCATAAGCGGCAAGTTTTACATCTTCAAGAAATTTGGATATCAGTTGAATATTTCAGAGACTAATATTTTTGTAAAGTCAGAGCATTGAAGGCCAATTCACATGGATTCTTTATTTACAAAATATCTTCTACAAGCAAATCGATTATGAAACTGGTCTATTGACTCGGATTTTTTAGAAGGAAGAAATGACAAGGATTTAAGGATGATCAAGTGCTGGTTTACAAGAATATTTAAACCGGAGCACAACCCGACAAATTTGTTCTTGTGTTTATGTTGCAGATCAGTTTAACATGGATGAATCCAAATTAAACTGGGGGCTAATGTCGGGGATATACCCCGCGGTATAAACCGCCGGAGGTATGACCCGGCTAGAGTTTGGCGATTCACCGGTGACCCACGTGGACCTGGCGGTTTATGATTCATTGGTAATCCTGCGGTAAGGTCGGAGGGCGACAAGACCGGTGGCCCAGGCGGTTTATGGAAGGCGGATCACGCTATGGTGGGCGGTTTATGAGGAAAGCGTGAGGACTATTCTCCTACAAAGGAAGCAAGACTAGGACTCCAGTTGTAATAGAGTAATCCTAATCCTACTAGGACTAGTCATGTAACCCGCCCCTTCAACATATATAAGGAGGGGCAGGGCTCCCCAAAGAGGGACAAGCTACAAGCAAGAAGAAACAATCTCTAGGGCTAGACACAAAGAGCCGGTTTACGACATCTCCCTCATGATGATAATGAGACCTAGCCTCAAACAGCATGTAGGGTTGTTACCAGATGATGTTTCCGGGGCCCGGCTGTCTAAATCCTTGTCTTGTGCTGCATCTCTCGATCCCGCTCAACCCCTCTCAAGCTACCTCATAGATGCGTTGGCCTCGCGACTAAGTCCTGACACTAGGGACATCTGCCGTGACAAAACCACGACACTACGGGTTCGAGAACTATGTAGGCATGACCGAGACACCTCTCCGGTCAATAACCAATAGCAAAACCTGGATGCTCATATTGGCTCCTACATATTCTATGAAGATCTTTATCGGTCGAACCAGATTCACGACAACATACGTAATTCCCTTTGTCCATCGATATGTTACTTGCCCGAGATTCGATCGTCGGTATCTTCATACCTAGTTCAATCTCGTTACTGACAAGTATCTTTACTCGTTCCGTAATACATCACCTCATGACAAACTCCTTAGTCGTTTGCTTGCAAGCTTATGATATGTATTACCGAGAGGGCCCAGAGATACCTCTCTGATACTCGGAGTGACAAATCCTAATCTCAATCTATGCCAACTCAACAAACACCTTTGGCGATACATGTAGAGCATCTTTGTAATCACCCAGTTATGTTATGACGTTTGATAGCACACAAGGTATTCCTCTAGTATCCCGGAGTTGCATAATCTCATAGTTGAAGGAATATGTATTTGACTTGAAGAAAGCAATAGCAATAAATCTGAACAATCATAATGCTAAGCTAACGGATGGGTCTTGTCCATCACATAAATCTCCTAATGATGTGATCCCATTATCAAATGACAACTCATGTCAATGGTCAGGAAACCTTAACCATCTTTGATCAACGATCTAGTCAAGTAGAGGCTCACTAGGGACATAGTGTTTGTCTATGTATTCACACATGTATTTAGGTTTCCGATGAATACAATTCTAGCATGAATAATAAACATTTATCATGAATAAGGAAATATAAAATAACAACTTTATTATTGCCTCTAGGTCATATTTCCTTCACTCTCCCAGTTGCACTAGAGTCAATAATCAGGATTACATTGTAATGATTCTAACACCCATGGAGTCTTGGTGCTGATCATGTTTTGCTCGTGGAAGAGGCTTAGTCGGCGAATTACCGCTACATTTAGTTCCGTATGTATTTTGCAAATATCTGTGTCTCCCTCCTTGAATTGATCACGAGATGGAGTTAGGCGTCTCGTGATGTGTTTGGTTCTTTTGTGAAATCTGGATTCCTTCGCTAAGGCAATTGCTCGATATTGTCACAAAAGATTTTCATTGGACCCGATGCACTAGGTATTACACTGGATCAGATATGAACTTCTTCATCCGGACTCCTTCATTTCTTTGCTTTCGAAGCAGCTATGTACTCCGCTTCACACGTAGATCACCTTACGACGCTCTGCTTGGAACTACACCAGTGGACAGCTCCACCATTCAATATAAATATGTATCCGGTTTGTGTCTTAGAGTCATCGGATCGGTGTCAAAACAAGCATCGATGTAACCATTTCTGACGAGCTCTTTGTCACATCCATAAGCGAGAAACATATCCTTAGTCCTTTTCGGTGCCGGGATGTTCTTGACGTTGTCTAGTGATCCACCTGGATTACTTTGGTACCTCCACCAAACTTATAGCAAGGCACACATCGGATCTGGTACACATCATAGCATACATGATAGAACCTATGGGTGAGGCATAGGGAATGACTTTCATTTTCTCTCTATCTCTGAAGTGGTTGGGCATTGAGTGCAGTTCAACTTCACACCTTGTAACACAAGCAAGAACCCTTTCTTTGGTGATCCATTTTGAACTTCTTCAAAACTTTATCAATGTATGTGCTTTACGAAAGTCCTATTAAGCATCATGATCTATCTCTATAGATCTTGATGCCCAATATATAAGCACTTCGAGGTCTTTCCTTTGAAAAATTCTTATTCAAGTATCCTTCTATACCATCCAGAAATTCTATATCATTTCCAATCAACAATATGTCATCCACATATAATATTACAAATGCTACAGAGCTCCCACTCACTTTCTTGTAAATACAGGCTTCTCCGAAAGTCTGTATAAAACCATATGCTTTGATCACCTCGTCAAAGCGTATATTCCAACTCCGAATGCTTGCACCAGTCCATAAATGAGCTTGCACACTTTGTTAGCAGCTTTAGGATCGATAAAACCTTCTAGTTGCATCATATACAACTCTTCTTTAAGAAATCCATTAAGAAATGCAGTTTTGACGTCCATTTGCTAGATTTCATAATCATAAAATCTTGATGTCGCTAACATGATTCAGACGGACTTAAGCATCACTACGGTGAGAAAGTCTCGCCGTAGTCAACTCCTTGAACTTGTGAAACCCTTTTCGTGACAAGTCGAGCTTTGTAAACGATAATATTACCATCGGTCGGTCTTCTTCTTGAAGATCCATTTATTCTCTATGGCTCGCCGATCATCGGGCAAGTCCACCAAAGTCCACACTTTTGTTCTCATACATGGATCCTATCTCAGATTTCATGGCCTCAAGCCATTTGTCGGAATTTGGGCTCATCATATCTTCTTCATAGTTCGTAGGTTCTCCATGGTCTAGTAACATGACTTCCAGAACAGGATTACCGTACCACTCTGGTGCTGAACATGCTCTGTTCGACCTACAAGGTCCAATAGTAACTTGATCTAAAGTTTCATGATCATCATCATTAGCTTCCTCTCTAGTTGGTGTAGGCATCACGAGAATGGATGTGCTACTTTCCAAATTGAGAGAAGGTACAATTACCTCATCAAGTTCTACTTTCCTCCCACTCACTTCTTTCGAGAGAAACTCCTTCTCTAGAAATGTTCCATTCTTCGCAATAAAGATCTTGCCTTCGGATCTGTGGTAGAAGGTGTACCCAATTGTTTCCTTAGGGTATCCTATGAAGACGCACTTCTCCGATTTGGGTTCAAGCTTATCGAAATTTGAAGCCTTTTGACATAAGTGTCGCAACCCTAACTTTCGGAAACATCGACTTAGGTTTCTTGCCAAACCACGGTTAAATGCAGTGTCGTCTCAAGCAGATTTAGATGGTGCCCTATTTAGCGTGAATGCAGCTGTCTCTAATGCATAACCCCAAAATGATAGTGGTAGATCGATGAAGACATCATATATCGCACCATATCTAATAAAAATGCTGATTCTGACGTTCGAGACACACCATTACCTTTGTGGTGTTCGAGTGGCATGAGTTGTGAAACTACTCCACATTGTTTTAAATGAAGGCCAAACTCGTAACTCAAATATTCGCCTCCGTGATCAGATCATAGAAACTTTATTTTCTTGTTACGATAATTCTCCAATTCACTCTAAAATTCTTTGAACTTTTTAAATGTTTCAGACTTGTGTTTCATTAGGTAGATATACCCATATCTGCTCAAATCATCTGTGAAGGTCAGAAAATAACGACACCTATCGCGTGCCTCAACACTCATCGGACCGCATACATCGGTATGTATTATTTCCAATAAGTCATTGGCTCGCTCCATTGTTTTGGAGAACGGAGTTTTAGTCATCTTGCCCACGAGGCATGGTTCGCAAGTATCAAATGATTTATAATCAAGTGATTCCAAAAGTCCATCTGCATGGAGTTTTTTCATGCGCTTTACACCAATATGACCTAAACGACAGTGCCACAAATATGTTGTACTATCATTATCAGCTTTGCATCTTTTGGCATCAATATTATGAATATTTGTATCACCACAATCGAGATTCAACAGAAATAGACCACTCTTCAAGGCTGCATGACCATAAAAGATATTACTCATATAAATAGAACAACCATTATTATCTGATTTGAATGAATAACCGTCTCACACTAAACAAGATCCAGATATAATGTTCATGCTCAACGTTGGCACCAAATAACAATTATTCAGGTCTAAAACTAATCCTGAAGGTAGATGTAGAGGTGGCGTGTAGGGGCGATCGGATCGACCTTGGAACCATTCCGGCCAGCGCGCATCGTCACCTCGTCCTTAGCCAATCTTTGTTTAATCCAGTAGCTCTGTTTGAGTTACAAATATGAGCAACCACACCAGTATCAAATACCCAGGCGATACTATGAGAATTAGTAAGTACACATCAGTAACATGTATATCAAATATACCTTTTTTCACTTTGCCATCCTTCTTATCCGCCAAATACTTGGGGCAGTTCTGCTTCTAGTGACCAGTCCCTTTGAAGTAGAAGCACTCAGTTTCAAGCTTGGGTCCAGCTTTGGGCTTCTTCCTGGGACTGGAAACTTGCTTGCCATTCTTCTTGAAGTTCCCTTTTTTCCCTTGCCCCTTTTATTGAAACTAGTGGTCTTGTTAACCATGAACACTTGATGCTCCTTCTTGATTTCTACCTCTGCAGCTTTGAGCATTACGAAGAGCTCGGGAATTGTCTTCTCCATCCCTTGCATATTATAGTTCATCATGAAGCCTTTGTAGCTTGGTGGCAATGATTGAAGAACTACATCAATAACGGTATCATCACGAAAGATTAACTCGGCCGAGTCAAGTGATTATGATATCCAGACATTTTGAGTATGTGTTCACTGACAGAATTGTTCTCCTCCATCTTGCAGCTCTAGAACTTGTTGTAGACTTCATATCTCTCAACTCGGGCATTTGCTTGAAATATTAACTTCAACTCCTGGAACATCTCATATGCTCCATGACGTTCAAAACGTCTTTGAAGTCCCGTTTCTACGTCGTAAAGCATGGCACACTGAACTATCGAGTAGTCATCAGATCGAGCTTGCCAGACGTTCAAAACATTAGCATCTGCCTGCAGCAGGCCTTTCACCTAGAGGTGCATCAAGGACATAATTCTTCTGTGCAGCAATGAGGATAATCCTCATGTTATGGACCCAGTCTGTGTAGTTGCTACCATCATCTTTCAACTTAGCTTTCTCTAGGAACACATTAAAATTCAGGGGAGTGGTAGCACGGGCCATTGATCTACAACATAGATATGCAAATACTATCAGGACTAGGTTCATGATGAATTAAGTTCAATTAATCAGATTACTTAAGAACTCCCACTTAGATAGACATCCCTCAAGTCATGTGACGCCCTCGATTCAATCGTACACTAATCATACACGCAAATGTGTACGATCAAGATTAAGGACTCACGGGAAGATATCACAACACAACTCTAGACACAAATAAAATAATACAAGCTTTATATTACAAGCCATGGGCCTCGAGGGCTCGAATACATAAGCTCGAATACACAAGAGTCAGTGGAAGCAACAGTATCTGAGTCTGAGACATAATTTGAGCAGGGATGCCTTAAGAAGGCTAGCACAAAAGCAACACGATCGAAGAGGCAAGGCCTCTGCTGAGGAGCCTCCTAACTACTCCACAGTGCGTCAATGGCCTCACGTAGTAGTAGGCATCCTCGGTGTAATGCAGATTTAATAAATCGAGAAGGTGGCGTCTGGATCCTGGGCTCCACCATCTGGTTGTGACATCCGAGAAGAATGTAAAAGGGGGAAAAAGGGGGAGCAAAGCAACCGTGAGTACTCATCCAAAGTACTCGCAAGCAAGGATCTACACTACATATGCATCAGTGTCAATGAAATGGGTAGTATATGTGGGTGAACTACGAGAATGCGGAAGAGAAGGAAAGCCTAACCTATCAAAGACTAGCATCTTCAAGCAGCACCAAGCGTCTTGCAGCATCAGAAGAGAGATAAGAGTAGCACAAAGTAAAGTAGTAGTAGTGTTATCAACCTCGGCGAAGATCCTTTCTCGACTCCTGCGAGAAAGCAATCCCGAAACCATACTATCCGATTATCACCTCAAGTATCCAGTTCTAGTTGTACCGATCGGGATACAACTCCAAGTGTCCGTTCAAGTAGGGACAGGGCTATCGATAGATGTTTTCTTCCGCAAGGGTGCACCAACTTACCCTGCGCTCGATTAACTCCGTGGGACACACTTTCTTGGTTCATGCAGGCCTCGGCCCAAACAATGCCGCAAACCCGACCTAGGGCTTAATAGAGAGGTCGACATGCGGACTAAACTATGCCCCGGGGGTCATGGGCCATCACCCGAAACTCACCTTGACGTTGCGTGGGGCGCGGTAAGCGGAACCTAGCTACCTCCTTAAAAAGCGAGGAGCTTAGCAGGTCCAACCGGGCCAGCGTCGCTTTCGATCATTTGACGTCTAATAAGCTTGGGCTGATGCATAAGACGTGGAACGCCCATACAATGCCCACGTGATGGTTAGTGCTATCAGGCCAGAGGCCCCTCGGATCAAATATCCAAACCGTTAGTGTGTTGGTAGTGCGGTCCTGGCGAGACTCACGAAAGATGTGACCCCATCGCCCGTCTCAAGGACTTGCGGCAAGGGCTAAGAATGCCCGGCCACGTCTCGTATTCAACTCTGGGTACCCTCGAATTGACCCATCTCCACATTACTCGCGGGTACCCCTCAGGGTCGACCCGCCTTTCCAAGTAACAGTTGTAAAGTCCAAGTATCCGTGTGTCCAAACATCAAGGGGAATACCCAAGGAATCACCCGCGGTGAATTCCACTCGATGTAATCATCAAGGTGAACGTAAGAGGATCCACCCTCGAGGTTCACACTTGAGGGAGTTACCGCAACAGTCGTGTCGAAATGGTTAAGGAGGAAATCACCCTCGATGACCATGACCGAATAGCTACACTACAGAGATCTCATCAGGAGTGATGTATGAGGTTCCACCCTCGGCACTGATGGTAACTCTGTAGAGTCTAGCAACAAAAGGGCGTGATGTGATGTGAGGTGTCACGCTCTGGTCTTTGATCCGTTGATCGGGTCTTCGAACATAAAGCGGGGCAACTGGGACAAGGTGGGGTCACTGATGGATCACTAACCAACCTATACTAAGTAGTTTAGGATAAGCAGGTAAGGTACAATGAGCAGGTTACAAAAAAGCAGGATATGCATCCGATTAAGAGCAAACAAATAACAGTAGCAAAATCAATGCAAGCATGAGAGAATGGAATGGGCGATATCAGGATGATCAAAGGGGGGCTTGCCTGGAAGCTGTGCTGAAAAGGAAGAAGTGCCGTCGTTGACGTAGTCGATCACCGCAAGCGACATCGGTCCCGGGTCTGCTTAGGAGAAGAGGGAAGAAACAATAAATATAAAGCAAACATAGCATCACAAAGCATAACATGGTAATATGCCGTCTGGTGTGACCTAAGGTATGGCTACGATAAAGGTGAAGGGGAAAATCAGCAGGAATGTATTCCCGATGACGGTTTAATGTCAGACAGATGACGGAGAGGAATGTTCCATGTTCAGCATGCTAGGGGCATGTGACAGATGAACAAACCACGTATTCGGATTCGTCTTGTTTTTCTGAGCAACTTCCATATATAAAGTTTTTCGATCCGAGCTACGGTTTATTTTCTACTAATTTCCAAAGTTTTAGCAATATTCTGAAACTAATATTAATTCGAAATTAATTGTTAAAATGCTAGGGGCACCGGCTGAGGTACACAAAAGTGCACCCGGTGGTATGTGGGCGGGGGTTCCTAGTTGACGATCGACATTTGACAGTCAATGTGGGGTGGGGGCCCCTGTCATACTCATAGCTAACTAATTACAGATTAGGTAGTTTAATTAGCAGATTAAGTTAAACTAATCAAGTTAATTAGGATAACCAAACAACGTTAATTAATTAATTGTTTTTATTAATTCCTTTTTTTGTTTTCAAGAAAAGGGGCGTGAACTTGGCCCAGCAATGGCACAAGGCCAGCCAGTGAAGCCGGGTTAACAGTGAGAAGCCCACAGGGTCAGGCGCTCGCCCGGTAGTCAGCGAGGCCATAGCCATGGCAGTGGCGGTCCCGGCGGAGTGGCCGCCGACAGGAGGAGGAGCATGGTGAGGAGGAAGCGGCAGGCCGAAAGCGGCGAGGCTGCAGTGGTGGCAGCAGCGGGGCACGACCACGACGGAGGAAGCCGTCAACGCAATGGCGAGCGTAGCGTCTGACAGTCGGTAGGCGGAGTGGCGTCTGATGTGATGGGGGCGGCGGGAGGTGCAAGGTGGGGCGGCGACACGGCGATGGCCAGCGGCGAGCATCATGACCATGGGCATGAGGAAGAAGCGAAGCGACCCACAGACAGCGGCGAAGCAGCTCGTGCGGCAATGGCACGTGAGCCAGTGCAGCCCGAAGCGATAGGCGGGCAGCGAGTGAAACATGGAGCCGAAAAGAAACGGTAGGCGCGACACGGCGTGCAAGAAGCGCGTGGTGTATGGCAACGTAGCAAAGCGGCAAGCGGTGCGGGCCGCGAAGGAGAGCTCTGACGGGGAAGTAGTCACGAAGGCGATGGCGATCACGGTGGCTGCAACATAGCGAGCAACACGCGGACCCGGCAAGGACATGCGGAGGTGGGCGTGGCCGCCGCGGTGCATGCGATGGACAGCTGCGGCGCGACATGGCTGCGATTGGCGGCAGGCGGCCGGTCTCGACGAGCGCGGTGCGGGGCTGCGGTTGTGCGCCTGGCGCCACGAGAAGGCGCGGCGCTAGCGGGTATCTACGACGAAAAAGAAGAAGAACGGGAGGGGGGTTCGACGGGTGGCTCACCGAGCGGCACACGGTTGCCAGCGACAGCTTAGTAGCGGCGGAGCTCGATGCAGACGGGGGCGCGTCGGTGGTCGACGCGGAGGTGACCTCGAAGCCTAAGACGCGGGGCCTCTCGGGCTCCTGCTGTTGGGCGAGAGGATGAGGCCGAGGCCCGTGCAGCTATTGAACTCCCTGGCGTAGCCCGGGGTGGTGCCGGAGCGCGCGGACGACGGCAGGCGGCGACATGAGGGGTTCGGTGGGGCGAGGGATCTGAGGATGGAAGGCCGAGAGGGAGAGGGAGGAGGAGAAGTGGATCTGGAAGGGGGGCGTCGAGGAGGAGTGAGGCTAGGGGGCCGGGGAGGGAGGCGTCGCCTTATCCCTTCCTCTCGTATTTGTCCGAGGTGGTCGAGCGGGAGCCAGCTCTATGTGACAGCGACTCGAGGAGCAGGGAGAGAAAGCGATCGGGGAGGAGTGAGCCTTGGGCAGTTCGGTGGCAAGGAAGGCGAGGAATTCCTTTTATCTTTGTTCTTTGTTTTTATACTGTTTTATTTTAAAAACCTCCATTTGCATTTAAATAAGCCATCAAATGACTTTGCAAATATGTGGAGGTGGACAAAACAAATACTAGGGAAAATTGAGCCCTGCCTCAAAAGTTTGGGAGGCTTTTGAAATAGTTTGCCCCTTTTATAATTTAAAAAGGCATTTAATCTATTGTTTTAGCCACTTCTTTAATTGGTTTAGGCCATTTAAACATTTTGCAAAAATGTTGGCCCACCACCAGTATTAGTATGGATTATTTGGCACATGATGAACATTTTCGTTTTCATGTTTAAGCAATTTCGGATTTTTGACTTTACATTTGAATTTGAAATTGAACATTGATTTGGATCAAGTGAGGATTAGCAACTGTAATGTGATGACATGGCACCATTAACGAGGATTCTTTGTAGCATGACACTGGCGGTGTTACAAGTCATCTAAATGATACGTGATCCAAATCAACTAATCCGTAAGATGGAGTAGTCATCAATGGTGAACATCTCTATTTTGATCATATCTACTATATGATTCACGTTTGACCTTTCGGTCTCCAATGTTCCGAGGCCATGTCTGTACATGCTAGTCTCGTCAATTTTAACCCAAGTATTCTGCATGTGCAAAACTGTCTTGCACCCGTTGTATGTGAACGTAGAGTCTATATATCACACCCGATCATTACGTGGTGTCTCAACACGACCAGAGTAAAGCTAACAAGTGCATACTTAGGGAGAACACTTTTACCTTGAAATTTAGTTAAGGGATCATCTTATGATGCTACCGCCGTACTAAGAAAAATAAGATGCATAAAAGATAAACATCACATGCAATCAAAATATGTGACATGATATGGCCATCATCATCTTGTGTTTTTTATCTCCATCTCCAAACCATCGTCATGATCTCCATCGTCACCGGCATGACACCTTGATCTCCATCGTTGCATCGTGGTCGTCTCGCCAACTATTGCTTCTACAACTATCGCTAAGGCATAGTGATAAAGTAAAGAAATTACATGGCGTTTGCATTTCATACAATAAAGAGACAACCATATGGCTCCTGCCGCTTGCCGATAACTTTTACAAAACATGTCCATCTCATACAATAACATATATTACATGATGTCTTGACCATATCACATCACAACATGCCCTGCAAAAACAAGTTAGACGTCCTCTACTTTGTTGTTGCAAGTTTTACGTGGCTGCTACAGGCTTCTAGCAAGAACCGTTCTTACCTATGCACAAAACCACAACGTTGCTTTGTCAAGTTTGCTGTTTTAACCTTCTTCAAGGACCGGCCGTAGTCAAATTCGATTCAACTAAAGTAGGAGAGCGAGCCACCTTTATGCATAATAGTTGCATATGCAGCCGGTGGAGTCGGTCTCATATGCGTGGAAATGTAAGGTTGGTCCGGGCCGCTTCATCTTACAATACCGCTGAATCAAAATAAGACATTGGTGGTAACCGGTATGACTATCACCGCCCACAACTCTTTTTGTTCTACTCGTGCATATCATCTACGCATAGACCTGGCTCATGATGATACTGTTGGGAAACGTTACATGGAGAACAAAAAAAATATTCTACGCACACACAATGATCTATCCATGGAGATGCATAGCAACGAGGGGGAGAGTGTGTCTACGTACCCTCGTAGACCGTAAGCGGAAGTGTTTGACAACGCGGTTGATGTAGTTGAACTTCTTCTCACGTTCAATTCGGTGACGTCCCTTGCCTTCTTGATCTAGAAAGACGTCGAGGTAGTAGATGAGTTCCGTCAGCACGACGACGTTGTGACGGTGATGGTAAAGTGATCCTTGCAAGGCTTGGCCTAAGCACCACGAAGATATGACCGAGGGTGTAAACTATGGAGGGGCGCGCCGCACACAACTAGGCAATTGTCTGGTGTGTGCTAGGGGAGCCCCCCACATATACATAGGTGGGAGGGACAGGGGAGAGGTCAGAATCCTACTTGGGTTCCTCATAGGGCGGTGCACCAGTCCCTGATGGCTGGTTCGTTTCTCCTCTTGGCCCATAAGGCCCATATCTTTTGCCAGGGGTGCCCGGAACCCCTTCCGGTGACCCGATATGTACCCGGTACCCTCCAGAACATTTCCGGTGTCCGAATACTATCGTTCTATATATCAATCTTTACCTCTCGATCATTTCGAGACTCCTCGTCATGTCTGTGATCTCATCCGGGACTCCAAACAACATTCGGTCACCAAACCACATAACTCATATAATAAAATATCGTCATCAAACGTTAAGCGTGTGGACCCTACGAGTTCGAGAACTATGTAGACATGACCGAGACAACTCTCCGGTCAATAACCAATAGCGGAACCTGGATGCTCATATTGGCTCCTACATATTCTACGAAGATATTTATCAATCGAACCGTTATGATAACATACATAATTCCCTTTGTCCATCGATATGTTACTTTCCCGAGATTCGATCGTCGGTATCTTCATACCTAGTTCAATCTAGATTACCGGCAAATCTTTTTACTAGATTCAGTAATACATCACCTCGCTACCAACTCCTTAGTCATTTGCTTGCAACCTTATGATGTGTATTACCGAGAGGGCCGGAGATACCTCTCCGATACTCGGAGTGACAAATCCTAATATCGATATATGCCAACTCTCAACAAACACCTTCGGAGATACCTGTAGAGCATCTTTATAATCACCCAATTATGTTGTGACGTTTGATAGCACACAAGGTATTCCTCTGGTATCTGGGAGTTGCATAATCTCATAGTCGAAGGAATATGTATTTGACATGAAGAAAGCAATATCAATAAAACTGAATGATCATAATGCTAAGCTAACGGATGGCTCTTGTCCATCACGTCACTCTCCTAATGATGTGATCCCGTTATCAAATGACAACTCATGTCCATGGTCGAGAAACCTTAACCATCTTTGATCAACGAGCTAGTCAAGTAGAGGCTCACTAGGGACATAGTGTTTGTCTATGTATTCACACATGTATTTAGGTTTTCGATCAATACAATTCTAGCATGAATAATAAACATTTATCATGAATAAGGAAATATAAAATAACAACGTTATTATTGCCTCTAGGGCATATTTCCTTCACCGTGAGGAGCTGTCTTTGGGAGGAGACCTAGCTCGTGGATGCCAACTCTCATGAGAACCGCGGGGAGGAAGGAAATGGAGGATGGCTGGAGGAGAAGAGGTAGAGGTTTAGCCACATGACTTGAAACACAAGATGGGATCTCAAATCTTACATTCAAGGACGTCAATCGAAAGGTGCATGGAAACTCACCTTTTAGATTAGGTTCATGTGTCAACTCTCTCATATCCGAGAGAATCGATTTTGGTTTTCAATGGCCAAACATTTTTCCTGGACAACCTTTCCTTGGAAAATGCTCTTTTTGCTGGTTCTGATCATAAAGTGGAGGTACGAATAAACCCAGTTAACCTAGAAAAAACTACTACTAAGTTAGTGTAATTTGATGTTATAGATGGATTAATTATTTCAGATAGTTAGTTTTGTAGGAGAAGAGAAAATATAGTTTCCTAAAACAATAGTTATTAAATAATTGGAAAACACTTGTTGGGCAATCTAATTGTTTTAATACAATTCTTTGCAACTTGACTATTTAGATTTGAACAATAGGCTTCCGTAAGCTGTTAATTATTGATAGCTCGGGCATGTCCCTTGCTTAAGAAGATTGTACATTCACTTGATTCTTAGGGCTCACAAGCAAGCGCCAACATATGATAATGCTAGGATTGATTTCTGTTAGTTTTTCCTAGTTCCCCATCCGAGCCCGGGATATTGTGTTCTGTATGCAAAAGTAATCGTCGGTGCTTCATATGCCTTTTTTCTGCATGAGCCGATTTAATTAGAGTCTGACGCTAACAAGAGCACTAAAAACTTGGCCTATGAAGCTTTCCCTCAACTAACTAGCAGATCTAGACGATATTTTCCCATCTAAATAATCGAAGACCTCACGCTTTCTCTCATGAAGGGTACATATGAGCTTGCAAACTACTCTCAGAATCAAATGGACACATAGACCACTTTATTTTGGTAGTGTATGCCTTATGTGCATCCATCATCTCTAGTCCTAAAGTCTCAGTACGTAGGTCGTCGCTCATTCGTTTGTTACTGTGCACCCCATCGATCGAATAGGTACATCCCACCGATTTATTCCTTACCTTTTTGTCTCCCTTTAATTATGCGAAGAAAAAAAATCAGCATGCAATAGCTCCTACCGTAGTTTTAGTTAACGCACGCACATCTCCCCCATTAAAATTGGGACACAATCCTTTTCTTCCCTGGGCGCAGGACTCCTGACAGAAGAAGATGCGATCACCCTCCCACGTCATCACATCAAAACCCAGCGCTTGACCGCTGCGTCGTTGTCGATCTTATCACACCTCGCTTTCCCTTACCTATCGTCTCCCTTCATGCCTCCCAAGATCCGCCTCCGCTGATGCCATGTCGTCGTGCATCGTCAACTTTCGCCGGCACGGGCCACGCTCGGATGCCAATCATCTACGACTCACAGGCCTGATCGTCTCCACCACAGCCAACGTCACCGTCGGTTGGGCCATTGGCGCAGATCATGACCGTGCAGGTCTCCCACTGGCCTGAGGAGGAGGAGCCCAATGAGGCCAGCCACATCCTTGTCATCCCGCTAGTGGCGCGACAAGAGAAAGGGTATTGCGTGTGGCACAACGGACCTTGGGAGTACAAGCCCGCGACGCATCATGACGTGCGTACGAGGATGGTGCCCCACGCATGCATCACAGCAATACCATGTCGTCACCTCATATTCCATTGATGTGCATTTGTCGGCACCACACCGAATATTATCCCCACTAGCAGAATGCCCGCGCGTTGCTACGGGCTACAATGCATTTACATGAATCAAACAAATGATTAAGATCGTATTTAACATCAAAGCTCATTTCTCACTCATATGTCCGGGCATGTTCAGACATCAAACAGGCGCCCAACGGGCTCCTCATAATTCAACTTGCTGGACAATCCAGGCTCCCCATATTGTTGACAGTAAATGGGACAATCCCATTCATTTGTCCGCCAAATAATCATAATATGAAGAATCCATTGTGACCATTTTTTAGGATGGATGCAACCGTCATTTTCTAGTGTAACATGCACTCAAATTATTTTACGGTTAAGTAATATTTTAGTTTTAAGGGACCACAATGAACATAACTCATGGCAAAGTTCCTTCATTTCCCAATATTAAAACAACCCCGTAGAGCCAATGGGTTAGGCATCATCTAATAAAAATTGTTAAATTGTGCACTTGGTGTAATTATAAATTTGAAACATACCTCAGGAAGTATTAGTTTAGAGTTGCATTAAGCATGTAAAAAGAGCAAAGATTTGTACTGTTCCACACATCTTGTTAATGCTCCTCACATTATGTTGTTAATGCTCTTAAGGATTTCTACTATTCCACATATCTTGTGTAATAAGAATCAACTAGATCATACATCCTTTTTTTTGGGGTAGATCATACATCCCGTTAAAACCAAACCTTTGCATATATAACTAATTCAACTAATAACAAGGTTAAGAGGGACCAACATAGCTACCACTGTTGGTTGTTATGTCTTCTGCTTTGATTTCTTTCTTTCTTCCCGCCATATATATTCCTCATTATTCTTCGGTGTCTCTCCACACCATCCATACCTCAGTTTCTCTCCACATCAACCTTGTTGTGGCATGAACATCTTGATCATGTCTATCATTCATATCCCCATCTAGCTAGCATCTTGTCCTAATCCTACTCTATCTTGAGAAGTGTCACTTGTATATTGTGCTTTCCATCATACTTACCGTAATCTATGTTGTTGGCTACTTTTCAAAATGTACAACATTTGAGATTTATCCTTGACCTATAGGAAGATATTTCATGTTAACGACAATTTAAATAGCACACAAAACGTACATATAAACTTGATATGTTGATGAGAATAAAACACATCAGATTACAAAATTCTTTGTAGATAGCTTCTACACTGATGCGTTGTGAGGCCACACCACATAATATTTCATTCTTGACAGGAAAAAGGAGAAAGGGAAATAATAACATGCTACACATACCATTTTCTATACCAAATTGTGAGCCTTCGTCCGATCTGACTTTGAGTAGTCTATGCAATATATATTGGATCAGCGTGCATAGCCTTCAAAGCAACTCATGTAAGTCCCAAAGAGAAATACGTCTTCTCAAATTATCGTAAACTATGACAAGAAACCTCATATTTGACCACCAATCAAAGAGAAAGCCTAAGCGCACACACATACAATCATCAAATATCAGGATGAATTACATGCATGATAAATTGTGAAAGACCTGTCCCTAAAACTTGCTCATAGCCTTCTTTTACGGTAACTTTCCTAGAGCCTCAGAGCCTTATGTGGCCACCATTTTACAAATGGTTGTGAAGTGGCCGGCCCATTCTGTAACAATAAGCACATGCATACAAATTAAGATTACAATAATGAGTTAATATACAGGAACATGGCAAAGTGAGTTCGAGGGAAATAAATACCTTGTTGTTCCCGGTACATGAATGCCCAGTAGCTTGCTAGAGTTATTCGATCACCGCCATCGGACCTTATAAGGCACAATAAGGTTGTCCGCTCGTGTCGACCCTACACAACTCATCGGCCGAAACTCTCCAATCAAATAAACACAATAGGTAAGAAGGGTAGTGACACTGCAATTCATACAAAATCAGTGAACCTTCTCGGATTCATCATTTTCACGAGTGTACATCAAAGTACAGACCACACACATGTGGAAGAGGAAGCGAGCTTCCCCAACTAATCACTGTGTGTAATTTTGAAGGAGCAACTAGTAAATGTGTGAGTAGTGAATGTACTTTCCCGCGATAAAAACAAGAAAACAAAATTAGATGGTGAAACTAATTATTCATTTTAACTCAATGTGTATGTCGTTAATTAATCGAAGTGACAGAAGTGATATGGCTAGAGCATGCCTAGTGAATCTGACAGACAACAACTTAACTATACAACAAAATTTAGAAGGATCGTTCTGATTTTGTCCATCTAATGTGTTTTAGCAAAATGTAAAATTAGGGAAATCCTTTTTGCGGTCACTAAGACTTCCTTCAAATTACAAGAACATAAGAATGTCAGATAATCTAACCTAGTTTTAACGTATCCAGCACTGCAGATCTACAAGCAAACTAATAAACCTTCAAATTAAGAGAGAAATAGGCACAGCCATAGCCTATAGCCTCCAGATCATTCCTTTTCTTATGTTCTATATGAATGAAATTTTTTTAGATATGCCTAGGAAGGCAGAACCATGCATCAGTAAACAACTCATACCCTTGGATACAAATATATTTAGCTACACAATATATAGTATCAAAGAAGGCATTGATTTCTTTCTTAATCACATTCTCTTATATGGCCTTCTAACAAATCATCTAAAACAATCAAGGTAGGAGTACATGTTTAGCTACAAACATTTCATGAGCGAAATTGCATCAGAATATACTAATAAATTTAATTAGGGTTACTTTTCAGCAACTCTATTTGAAAGTAACTTTTTTACATGAGTGTTATCAGTCCCTAAGTGCCATCATGTCATTTAAAGATGTACGAAATAATCAATCTCATTAGTACATGTGTTAAAGAGTGAAGTATTTTTTGTAGCGTGTGCTCCTACTGCTTTACATAACCAATAAACTTTGAATATTTATGCTTACAATTTGTACAAAACAACATAAATAAATTTGGCACTTACAATACTTGGAACGGAAAAAAATGAAAAACATGCGAGGATGGTGCTTCTTGGTCTCAGTTGAACTACAATCACTGCAGCCCTTACTTGATAACATCACAGTTGACACCACCACCGCCATGACTCTGTTGTCACCATTGGTGATCGACACGCGATAAAATGAGTGTAAACAAAGTAACTCCAATTTGGACTAAGCAAATACTTAGGACTGAGAAACATCATAGAAAATGAGAAGGAGCAACCATTAAGTTGGTCAAACAACTACGACAAAAGAGATTAACGGTAGACTCGAGAACCACATCATTCTTGAGGAATTAAGATCCATCCTGAAATTTTAATGGAATGGACAGACTGTGAATAACATTGCAGGATGTCTGAACTTTGATATCTTTCCTCTAAAACTAAACCGTGTTCAGAAGTAGCTTTTGCTCATACTTATGTCAATCAAGGAAGCCTGCACCAAAAGGTAAAAAAGAGGGTAGGCCTATTGGTAGAGTTTAGGAAAGGTTTGAAGAAAACAAGCCTTGTCATGCTTCGCATAATAGCAGACAATGGACTACTTAAACTACAAAATTGTCTACAAATCAACGTTGTCAATTTATCTCACCAATATAACATCTCCTAACATTACTGAAATTATAACTCTAATATAACCTGACCTGATAGTACTCAAACTACTATGCTGTAGTATTTGCATTGAATCGAGTACACACCTTTTTTTTCTCTAATTAATATGTTGTAATATTCTCATACTACACACTACCCATTGTTATTATTGCAACACATTGTCCGTGCTTCGCTAAGGAAGCACAATAGAAACAATACAAAGCTGATTTGACGTATGACTAAATACTACCAGGATTTCTTACGGATCCACATGCTCTATTAAATTCGATGGTTGTGATTGTGCGATATCGCTAAATTACCTGGACAATATTTAGATAAACTTGTATTATATTTTTATATAGGCCGATTCATTCATAAAATGGAAGGTGCATGATTTGTCTTCCTTAGTGTTGACAAAGACCAATTCCTTCTTGTCCATTCATCAGCGCTACCACCAATTCCTTTGTGTCCTTCTCTCCTCAAGTGTCATGGTTACAAATGCGTGTATTATTTACTCGCCATTCTTGTTCCTGGACTAATGCATATTGTTATAAGACAAGACAGATCTAGCTGTTCAGATATTTTGAGAAAAAAATCAACCGTGATCTGATTGGACAATTGATCAGATTAGTAATGTATGCGTATGATGAAAGATGCAAGAGTTGCGTGTCCAACCTATCATTTGTAAATTTGTAGGGCGTGTAGCGATGCACCATCAGCCTGCACGTAGGTGTAGGAGGCTATGAAACAATCGCGACAAGGAGCTTGCAGGTCGGGGTGTAGTGGGAGCACTGGACCCATCAGAAATTGAACTAGGCAGAGGGACGGTGGGAAGCTATATCCTTGCAATTGGTGGTGAGCGGGGGTATCTGATAGAGCTAGTTATTTGGCGGGGATGTTGTGTCTTGAGTGGAGCTGGTGGCGGCTAGGCAGAGGCACGATGGGAGTCAATCCTGAACTGCTACATCCACAGACAGCCCCGATCAGAAATCTGTCGTGACGGTATGTGGTAACCCACAAGTGTAGGGGATCGCAACAGCTTTCAAGGGTAGAGTATTCAACCCAAATTTATTGATTCGACACAAGGGGAGCCAAAGAATATTCTCAAGTATTAGCAACTGAGTTTTCAATTCAGCCACACCTGAATAACTTAATATCTGCAGCAAGGTATTTAGTAGTAAAGTAATATGATAGTAGTGGTAACGGTAACAAAAGAACAATGAAATTAAAAGCAATATTTTTGATGTTTTGTAGTGATTGTAACAGTAGCAACGGGAAAGTAAATAAGTGTTGACACCAGATTTTGGCACGGTCAATAACTTATTTAAAATGGCCTCAAATGGAGAAGTGATCTTCATGAAAGAGTTCCGTATTGTCGATATGAACATCTTTGAAGTTTGGGTCATCGCAGTCCGATTTCATCTCGAAGGCCGAAACTATGCTCAAAGTACTAAGATGTTATATTCAGAGTACAGTTTGGCTGATTAAGACCTCAAGACGACCTCAAATGGAAAACTTATCTGCACGGATTGTCTTTGTCTCGTCGAAACGATAGATTTTGATATAAAAATCGTTCCAGTCCGAGTTCGTATGCAAAAGTTAGAGCCATCGGAATACAGCCACATCAAGAGGCGAAATATGACGCGGGAGACCAGACATGTTTTGGCAAGTGTCTGATGTAATGCGTGAGGGTTTTGCCCCAGAAGATGGCATCGAATCAGAAAACGTTCAACACGAAAGTTTTTCGTATCGTCGAAACGGTCAAGATTGCTTTTGGGCTCGTTTCCATTCGAGATCGTTTACCACTACCTGAAACATCCCCTTCAATTGAGGAATCTTTAAGCCCAATATACACATTGGGAGATGAAGATGAGATGGTGGATTATGAATCTCGCGGTTCGGGAAGGTATGGATATTAATATGGTATATTACTTACCCGCGAAGTTTCGTGCTATAGGTAAAGAAGGGAGGTAGCCCAGCTGAATTTTGGTCATAAGAATGCTATTTTAGAAGCCAAGAGAACCGGTGAAACACTTGAAGCCATTGTACCTCAAAGGTCATATTAACGGATTGCGGTTGCTAGGATGCTCGTTGATGGTGGTGCTGTGGTAAACCTTATGCCCTACTCGGTCTTCAAAAAGTTGGGGTTAGATGATGATGCATTGATGAAGACCAATATGGTACCTAATGGATTCGAGGAAAAAGAAAAGACCAATATGATGTGCATGGAACTCACCGTGGGAAGCAAAACTTTGGCCACCACATTCTTCATCGCCGAGGTGCAAGGTAACTATAATGTTATATTAGGTCGCGATTGGGTTCATGCTAACCAATGTGTGCCGTCTACCATGCATCAATTTTTAATACAATGGATCGATGATGAGGTAGAAATCATTCACGCGGATAATTCGGCTTGTGTTGCTTTGGCTGATGCATCGGTGGATTGGAATCATCGATGTAACTTGCTTAACAGGGCGTGACCTCTCGGAGTTTGATTTCCTTAGTGCTACAAAGGCAGGTTCATTCCCATCTCTTTAAAGCCGATTGGTGGTAATCGGTTACAAGGTATAGCGTGAACAAGAAGTTAAAATCAACGGCCGATATATAACTATCGCCCTTAGCATAAACATGGCCGATACATAATTATCGTCCTGAGGAAAAATAAATGGCCGATGGAGTGTTGACATCGTCCTTAGAACAAATACATTGCAAATTATTTTTCTACGCACGCAAACTTTCTTAGAAAAACAGGGGGGCATGTGTTGACACCAGATTTTGCACGGTCAATAACTTATTTAAAATGGCCTCAAATGGAGAAGTGATCTTCATGAAAGAGTTCCGTGTTGTCGATATGAACATCTTTGATGTTTGGGTCATCGCAGTCCGATTTCATCTCGAAGGCGAAACTATGCTCAAAGTACTAAGATCTTATATTCAGAGTACAGTTTGGCTGATTAAGCCCTCAAAACGACCTCAAATGGAAAACTTATCTACACGGATTGTCTTTGTCTCGTCGAAACGATCGATTTTGATATAAAAATCGTTCCAATCCGAGTTCGTATGCAAAAGTTAGAGCCATCGGAATACAGTCCTGTCAAGAGGCGAAATATGACGCGGGAGACCAGACATGTTTTGGCAAGTGTCTGATGTAATGCGTGAGTGTTTTGCCCCAGAAGATGGCATCGAATCGGAAAACGTTCAACACGAAAGTTTTTCGTATCGTCGAAACGGTCAAGATTGCTTTTGAGCTCGTTTCCATCCGAGATCGTTTACTACCACAAAAAAGACCCGCAAGGTGCAGCCAGTTTAAACCGAATAGTTTTGGAAAGTTCGGGCAAAACCAATCCGAATTTGGCTAGGGTTTTGGACGTGAATTGATGTAATTTTCTTGTAAAGAAAGCCTAGATGAATCCTTTTCTTGTACGGGAAGTCCAGCCGCCTCTTATATATGTTGGGGGTGACGGCCGATTGAAACAACACACAATCGAACAATCAATCTACTTTTTACCCTAGTTTTACATCTCTCCCTTGTTCTTTCTCTCTCGTTCTTCGTTCGTTCTTCGTTGAAGGGCAGCGATCCTCGAGGCTCTAGGGGCGGGCGAACCGACCTAGGGCAGCCCATAGCCGCCGCGCGTCCAGACGGGGTCCCTCCCGGGCGCGTGGGGTTTCGTGTCCTGAAAAGCACCCGCCGGATTGCTTGCGTACCGCGCTTTCGTATGGGTCTCCTTCGGCGTGAGCTGCGGTGCATCACCCTCGGCGTTGGAGGTACACGGTGACGTGTTCGTGTGCGAACACACTTTTTGACGACTCCGCTGGGGAAGAAAGATCAAGAATCATCATCAGCCATGTCTAATCTCCCCAAGCCTTCAGAAGTTAGCGCCGATAACATCATTAAGCCCGGTCTTGATGAACTATCGGATGAACATCGCAAAGCCTACGAAGCGCGCAAGAAGCAGCGTGAAGAGGCTTTTGAAGCGCCAAGAAGAAAGCGAGGAGGAGGATTTGGAAGCGTTTACATCAAGTTTCAAGAAGGACCGTCAAGGCAACATCACTCCGGTTGGAAACGTCAATTTTCCTCCCTCATCGATTTAACAAGATGTAATCACTATGAGTAAAGTTTTTCTCCGAGCAAGTGGCTGTGATTGAAAGTCTTGTTAGCAAGGGTAATGTGATGGCATACAATTCTTTTGTGGCTAGTGCTAATGCTCAGAAAAATATGCCTCCGTCATCTAGTGGTACTGTTGGTGTATCTGAAAACATAATAGGTTCAGATCTGAAATCATGGCACTCGGGCCCTAGTGACAAGCATTAAGCATAGCAAAGTCATAGCAACATCAATCTCAGAACATAGTGGATACTAGGGATCAAACCCTAACAAAACTAACTTGATTACATGATAGATCTCATCCAACCCATCACCGTCGGCAAGCCTCACGATGGAATTACTCACGCAAGGCGGTGAGCATCATGAAATTGGTGATGGAGGATGGTTGATGATGACGACGGCGAATCCCCTCTCAGGAGCCCAGAGGACTCGGATCAGCCCTCGAGAGGTTTTAGGGCTTGGCGGCGGCTCCATATCGTAAAAGCATAATGATTTCTTCTCCTCTATTTTTTCTCCCGAAAGCAAACATATAGAGTTGGAGTTGGCGTCGGAAGGTCTCGGGGGGCCCATGAGGTAGGGGCGCCCTAGGGGGCGCCCCACCCTCATGGACAGGTGTGGGCCCCCTGGTCTTCATCCTGTGAGGATTTTTATTATTTTTTATAAGATGTTCCGTGGAGTTACAGGTCATTCCGAGAACTTTTGTTTTCTGCACATAAAACAACATCATGGCAATTCTGCTGAAAACAGCGTCAGTCCGGGTTAGTTCCATTAAAATCATGTAAGTTAGAGTCCAAAACAAGGGCAAAAGTGTTTGGAAAAGTAGAATCTGACGGAGCGTATCAACTCCCCAAGCTTAAACCCTTGCTTGTCCTCAAGCAATTCAGTTGACAAACTGAAAGAAAAAGAAAAAACTTTTACAAACTCTGTTTGCTCTTGTTGTTGTAAATATGTCAAGCCAGACATTCAAGTTTTCAAAGAAAGATCATAACTAACCACATTTGCAATAATTCTCAGGTCTCATGTTTACTCATATCAATAGCATAATCAACTAACAGCGATAATAATAAATCTCGGATGACAACACTTTCTCAAAACAATCATAATATGATATAACAGGATGGTATCTCGCTAGCCCTTTACGAGACCATAAAACATAAATGCAGAGAGCACCTTTAAAGATCAAG
The DNA here is from genome assembly GCA_021605145.1 of Aegilops bicornis. Classification (NCBI taxonomy): domain Eukaryota; kingdom Viridiplantae; phylum Streptophyta; class Magnoliopsida; order Poales; family Poaceae; genus Aegilops; species Aegilops bicornis. The sequence continues at coordinate 320,725,215 of CM038675.1, forward strand.
GACTGACTAGACATTGTAATTCATGGTAAAAAAGATCCAATCATAGTCATACCCAATATAGATTAACAGTAATGAATGCAAATGACAGGTGCGCTCTCCAGCTAGTGCTTTTGATAAGAGGGTGATGACTCAACATAAAAGTAAATAGATAGGCCCTTCGCAGAGGGAAGCATGGATTTGTAGAGGTGCCAGAGCTCGATATTGAAATAGAGATAAATAATATTTTGAGCGGTATACTTTCATTGTCAACATAACAACTAAGAGATGGAGATATCTTCCATGCTACACACATTATAGGAGGTTCCCAAACAGAATGGTAAAGTCTATACTCCCCCTCCACCAACAAGCATCAATCCATGGCTTGCTCGAAACAATGAGTGCCTCCAACAAACATCAGGTCCCAGGGGGAGTTTTGTTTGCAATTATTTTGATTTAGTTTGCATAAAGCATGGGACTAAGCATCCCGGTGACCAGCCATTTTCTCGTGAGTGAGGAGCGGAGTCCACTCCTCTTGAGAATAACCCGCCTAACATGGAAGATAGGGGCAGCCCTAGTTGATACATGAGCTATTCGAGCATACACAACAGAATGTTTATTTTAAGGTTTAGAGTTCGGCACATACAAATTTACATGGAACGGCAGGTAGATACCGCATATAGGAAGGTATAGTGGACTCATATGGAATAACGTTGGGGTTTAAGGGATTGGATGCACAAGCAGTATTCCTGCTTAGTACAAGTGAAGGCTAGCAAAAGATCGAGGCGACCAACTAGAGAGCGACAACAGTCATGTACATGCATTAAAATTAATAAACATTGGATGCAAGCATGAGTAGGATATAATCCACCATGAACATAAATATCGTGAAGGCTATGTTGATTTGTTTCAACTACATGCGTGGACATGTGCCAAGTCAAGTCACTTAAATCATTCAAAGGAGGATACCACCCCATCATACCACATCACAACCATTTCGATAGCATGTTGTACGCATAAGGTAAACCATTATAACTCATAGCTAATCAAGCATGGCATAAGCAACTATGATCTCAAATTGTCATTGCAAACATGTTTATTCATAATAAAATTTGAATCAAGAGCGATGAACTCATCATATTTACAAAAACAAGAGAGGTCGAGTTCATACCAGCTTTTCCCATCTCAGCCAGTCCATCATATATCATTATAATTGCCTTTCACTTGCACGACCGAACGGTGTGAAAATAATAAGAGTGCACGTGCATTGGACTAAGCTGGAATCTGCGAGCATTCAATAAACAGGAGAAGACAAGGTAATATGGGCTCTTGGTTAAATCAATCAATAATGCATATAAGAGCCACTTCAACAATTTAATTATGGTCTTCTCCTATCGACCCCCAAAGAGAAGAAAAGAAATAAAACTATTTACACGGGAAAGCTCCCAACAAGCAAAAGAAGAACGGGAAATATTTTTGGGTTTTCTTTTTAATTATTACTACTACAACAAGAAAAGTAAACTACTACTAATTTTTTTCTTAAGGTCTGACAAACACACAAGAAGAAAGCAGGAAAAAGAAAATAAACTAACATGGATATTACAGTGAAAGAGTATGAGCACCGACATCTAACAATGAGTATGTGTGAACATAAATGTAATGTCGGTGAGAAATCATTACTCTCAACCTTAGGCTTTTGGCCTAAGTTGGATTAATACCGAGGGTAACTGACGGATACCCGTAGGTGTGGCCGGGTCGTACTGAGACGCAGCGACTATCGCCTCCTGAGCTGCAGCGTGGCGGCGGGCTGCCTCTGCTCTCCTCTCGTACTCATCTGCCTCCTCTCTGGTAATGGTATATCTTCCTTTTGTCTGAGAATCAAAGAAGGCAGGAGCAGGGAGAGTAATACGGACAACATGCCGTTTGTTAAAGATTAGTCGATACTGGAGAGGTGATTCAGTCCTCTCGACAAACTGGTGGGAGACCATAGAACTAAAATCTAAATAAACAGGAGGCAACTCCATATCACCCTCACGAATGTCCACTTCAAGAAAATTAGCTAAGCGGGTGCATAAATTCCTCCAAAGAAATCTCCATTATATCTATTGTGATGCAACCTACGAGCAACAATGGCTCCCATATGATAAGATTGGTCTCCTAACGCAGCACTCCTGAGAATGCTAAGGTCAAGGACACACATGTGACATGCTTCATCCTTAGCATTTATGCACCTACCTATGAAGAGAGCAAAATAATGTATAGTAGGAAAGTGAATGCTCCCTATGGTAGCTTGCATTATATCTCTAGATTCCCATACAGTTATACCAGCAAGAAAGTCTCTAAATTCAGATTTACGGGGATCAATAGTGCTACCCCATTGTGGAAGTTTGCAAGCAAAAGTAAAATCCTCTAAGTCCATGGTATAAGATTTGTCATAAGGATCAAACATGACTGAAGGAGAATTATGCGAAGATGAAAATTCAAACCTCCTCACAAATGAGCTAGTGAGTTGATGGTACTGGGGGCATTTGTCTGCCTCAAAATCCACAAGATCGGCGTTACGTAAATATGCGTTAAATTCTTCTTTGATTCCCGCTCGATCCATGAAATTTTCCGACGGCCATTCACAGGGCCGCACTGGAGCGTCCCTTGGGGGCTCCTCATCGGCAGCACGCATTGCAAGCCTAGGGCCTTGCTTCCTTGAAGAACCACCTTGGAACATCTTCCTAAGCATATTGTTTTCTCTGAAAAATTTCTGAAATTTTTAGTAACTTCAAACAAAAGTGAACAAAGCTCAACAAAATTGATAGCAACTACTCATACAAGTGCCTAGAGCCTATATCAAGCATTAGAACTACTTGGAACCATATAAATTTGACATGCAAGCTCAAGAACATGGTCACCTATGCAGCACAAATTTGCAATGAATAAAGCACTAGGACAAAAACTAATTGGACCAATGTAGGAGTCACATACCAAGGAACAATCTCCCCAAGCGGTTTTTGTGAGAGGTGCTTTGAGCAAGGAGATCGAAAATCGCAGCAAAGTGAGCTAGAACTCGTGCTTGAACCAGATATTCGTGTTTGTGGGAGGAAGAAGAAGAGGATGGGTGCCAGAATAAGTGGAGTAGGGCCACCGTGGGCCCACGAGGCAGGGGGGCGCGCCCTGGGGGGTAGGGCGCGCCCTCCACCCTCGTGGCCAGGTGGCAGCTCCCCCTGCAGTGATTTTTGCACCATAAATCCTCAAATACTCTCGAAAAAATGATATTAAATTGGCATGGCATTTGGAGGACTGTTATTTTTGGAGTATTTTTATATTGCGGATAAATCAGGAAACAAGCAGGAAAAATACTATTTTTACTTTATTTCAACTAAATAACAGAAAGTATAAAGAGGGTACAGAATTTTGTGCTTCTAGTTTCATCCGTCTCATGCTCATCAAAAGGAATCCACTAACAAGGTTGATCAAGTCTTGTTAATAAACTCATTAGAATAACATGAAACAGGAGAAATTTGAATAACACTATGTTACCTCAACGGGATATGCATATCCCCTATAATAAGAATATCATATTTCTTCTTGACAATAGGAAGAGGAAATTCAAAACCTCCAAATATAATCGATGGAACTTTTCCAATAGAGTTGATACTATGAACTTGAGGTTGTTTCCTCGGAAAGTGTACCGTATGCTCACTACCATTAACATGAAAAGTGACATTGCCTTTGTTGCAATCAATAACAGCCCTAAAAGTATTCGAAAAGGTCTTCCAAGAATAATAGACATACTATCATCCTCGGGAATATCAAGAATAACAAAGTCCGTTAAAATAGTAACGTTTGCAACTACAACAGGCACATCCTCACAAATACCGGCAATTATAGCAGTTGATTTATCGACCATTTGCAAAGATATTTCAGTAGGTGCCAACTTATTCAAATCAAGTCTATGATATAAAGAGAGAGGCATAACACTAACACCGGCTCCAAGATCACATAAAGCAGTTTTAACATAGTTCCTTTTAATGGAGCATGGTATAGTAGGTACTCTGGATCTCCAAGTTTCTTTGGTATTCCACCCTTAAAACTGAAATTAGCTAGCATGGTGGAAATTTCAGCTTCTGGTATCTTTCTTTTATTAGTAATAATATCCTTCATATACTTAGCATAAGGATTTGTTTTGAGCATATCAGTTAATCGCATACGCAAAAAGATAGGTATAATCATTTCAGCAAAGTGGTCAAAATCCTCATCATCCTTTTTCTTGGATGGTTTGGGAGGAAACGGCATGGGTTTCTGAACCCATGGTTCTCTTTCTTTACCATGTTTCCTAGCAACAAAGTCTCTCTTATCATAACGTTGATTCTTTGATTGTGGGTTATCAAGATCAACGATGAGTTCAACTTCTACATCATTATCATTACTAGGTTGAGCATCATCATGAACATCATCATTAACATTTTCACTATGTTGATGTTCATTAACAGATTGTGTTTCAGAATCAGACATAGAGATATCATTTGGATTCTCAGGTGTTTCAGCAATAGGTTCACTAGAAGTTTTAAAGGTCATATCGTTTTTCTTTTTCTTCCTTTTAGAAGAACTAGGTGCATCAATATTATATCTCTGAGAATTTTGCTCAATTCTCTTCGGGTTGCCTTCAGGATACAAAGATTCCCGAGTCAATCTACCAGTTCAAGTAGCCACACTAACAGAATAATCATTTTTCTTACTATTCATTTCATCGAGCAATTCTTTTTGAGCTTTAAGTACTTGTTCTACTTGAGTGGTAACCATATAGAAGCATGTTTGCTAACAAGTTTAAGTTCACCTCTAATATTAGCCATATAATCACCCAAGTGTTTAATCATATAGGCATTTTGTTTTAATTGTCTACCAAAATAAGCATTGAAGTCTTCTTGCTTAAACATAAAGTTACCAAACTCATCCAAGCACTGACTAGCAATTTTAGTAGGAGGGACTTGACTTTATCATATCTATAGAGAGAATTTACCTTTACTACCGTGTAGGGTTATCGGGATCAGGAGGTTCTTCAATAGGTAATGGATCAAGATCATATGTTTCTTCAACAAAGGTAGATTAAGACCATGTATTTTTTCAATAGGAGGTAAATTCTTAACATCTTGACTTTAATACCTTTTTTCTTTCATAGATTTCTTTGCCTCTTGCATATCTTTCAGGATCGAGAAATAGAACACCTCTCTTCTTGAGTTGGTTTAGGAATAGGCTCGATAATTGGAGCAGGAGTTGGCTCGGGGAGGTGCCCAATTATTTTCATTTGTCAACATATTATTCAATAAAATTTCAGCTTCATCCGGTGTTCTTTCCTGAAAAGAGAACTAGCACAACTATCCAGGTAATCTCTGGAAGCATCGGTTAGTCCATTATAAAAGATATCAAGTATTTCATTTTTCTTAAGAGGATGATCAGGCAAATCATTAAGTAACTTGAGAAGCCTCCCCCAAGCTTGTGGGAGACTCTCTTCTTTAATTTGCACAAAGTTGTATACTTCCTTGTTCCATTTAATTAATAGCCTCTTAAGTTCATGATTATCTTTGCAAGCTAAAATAGCGGCAGAAGATTCCATATCAAAAAATATAACCTTCAGGAATAACAGGCCTATCCTCATCATCACTTTCATCATTATTATCAGTTTCAATAATTTCTTTCTCCCTGGCCCTAGCAATTTGTTCATCAAGAAATTCACTAAGGGGCACAATAGTATCAAGCATAGAAGTAGTTTCATCATAAGTATCATGCATAGCAGAAGTGGCATCATCAATAACATGCGACATATCGAGGCGAATAGCGAGAAGCGAGGTTTAGGTGTATGAAAGCTTACTCATAACAGAAGGTGAATCAAGTGCAGAGCTAGATGGCAGTTCCTTATCTCCCCTCGTAGTTGAGGGATAAATTTTTGTTTTCTCGTCTTTCAAGTTCTTCATAGTGTCCAGCAGATATAAATCCCAAGTGACTCAAAGAATAGAGCTATGCTCCCCGGCAATGGCGCCAAAAATTGTTCTTGATAACCCACAAGTGTAGGGGATCGCAACGGCTTTCGAGGGTAGAGTATTCAAACCAAATTTATTGATTCGACACAAGGGAGCCAAAGAATATTCTCAAGTATTAGCAACTGAGTTGTCAATTCAGCCACACCTGGATAACTTAATATCTGTAGCAAGGTATTTAGTAGCAAAGTAATATGATAGTAGTGGTAACGGTAACAAAAGAGAAAGGAAAGTAAAAGCAATATTTTGGTGTTTTGTAGTGATTGTAACATGTAGCAACGGGAAAGTAAATAAGCGTAAACCGGTAGATGGAAAACTTCGTAGGCATTGGATCGGTGATGGATAATTATCTTGGGATCACGGTTCATCATGTATGATCATAACATAGGGTGACATAGAACTAGCTCCAATTCATCAATGTAATGTAGGCATGTATTCGAATATAGTTATACGTGCTTATGGAAAAGAACTTGCATGACATCTTTTGTCCTACCCTCCGTGGCAGCGGGTCCTAATGGAAACTAAGGGATATTAAGGCCTCCTTTTAATAAAGAACGAGAACAAAACATTAGCACATAGTGAATACATGAACTCCTCAAACTATGGTCATCACCGGAGTGGTCCCGATTATTGTCACTTGAGGTTGCGGGATCATAACACATAGTAGGTAACTATAGACTTGCAAGATAGGATCAAGAACACACATATATTCATGAAAACATAATAGGTTCAGATCTGAAATCATGGCACTCGGGCCCTAGTGACAAGCATTAAGCATAAGCGAAGTCATAGCAACATCAATCTCGAACATAATGGATACTAGGGATCAAACCCTAACAAAACTAACTTGATTACATGATAGATCTCATCCAACCCATCACCGTCCCCAAGACTACGATGGAATTACTCACGCACGATGGTGAGCATCATGAAATTGGTGATGGAGGATGGTTGATGATAATGACGACGACGAATCCCCTCTCACGAACCACGAGCGGACTCTAGATCAGCCCTCCCGAGAGGTTTTAGGGCTTGGCGGCTCCATATCGTAAAACGCAATGATTTCTTCTCCTCTATTTTTTTCTCCCCGAAAGCAAATATATAGAGTTGGAGTTGGCGTCGGAAGGTCTCCAGGGGGCCCATGAGGTAGGGGGTGCGCCCTAGGGGGGTGGTGCTACCTCTTGAGCACTGCGTTGGATTTCCCCGAAGAGGAGAGGATGATCCAGCAAAGTAGCGTAAGTATTTCCCTCAGTTTTTGAGAACCAAGGTATCAATCCAGTAGGAGGCTATGCTCGAGTCCCTCGTACCTACACAAAAACAACAACTCCTCGCAACCAACGCGATTAGGGGTTGTCAATCCCTTCACGGTCACTTACGAGAGTGAGATCTGATAGAGATGATAGATAATATTTTTGGTATTTTTGGGTATAGAGATGCAAAGTAAAAAGTAAAAGGCAAAGTAAAAGCAAAGCAAATATAAAGTGATGGAGATTGATATGATGAGAATAGACCTGGGGCCATAGGTTTCACTAGGGGCTTCTCTCAAAACATAAGTATTCTACGGTGGGTGAACAAATTCTTGTTGAGCAATTGTGAATTGAGCATAGTTATGAGAATATCTAGGTATGATCATGTATATAGGCATCACGTCTGAGACAAGTAGACCGACTCACCTGCATCTACTACTATTACTCCACTCATCGACCGCTATCCGGCATGCATCTAGAGTATTAAGTTAAAAATAGAGTAACGCTTAAGCAAGATGACATGATGTAGAGGGATAGTTTCATGCAATATGATAAAACCCCATCTTGTTATCCTTGATGGCAACAATACAATACATGCCTTGCTTCCCCTTCACATCCTTTGGGAAAGGACACCGCAAGATTGAACCCAAAGCTAAGCACTTCTCCCATTGCAAGAAAAACCAATCTAGTAGGCCAAACCAAACTGATAATTCGAAGAGACTTGCAAAGATAACCAATCATACATAAAAGAATTGAGAGAAGATTCAAATATTATTCATAGATAGACTTGATCATAAACCCACAATTCATCGGTCTCAACAAACACACCGCAAAAAGAAGATTACATCAAATAGATCTCCACGAGAGAGGGGGAGAACATTGTATTGAGATCCAAAAAGAGAGAAGAAGCCATCTAGCTACTAACTATGGACCCGAAGCTCTGAGGTAAACTACTCACACTTCATCGGAGAGGCTATGATGATGTAGAAGCCCTCCGTGATGACGACCCTCTCCGGCGGAGCTCTGGAATAGGCCCCAAGATGGGATCTCGCGGATACAGAAAGTTGCGGCGGTGAAATTAGGTTTTTGGCTCCCCTTCTGATCGTTTGGGGGTAATGAGGTATATAGGAGGAAGAATGCGTCGGTGGAGCCGAGGGGCCCACGAGGCGTGGGCGCGCACCAGGGGGGTGCCCCCACACTCGTGACCGCCTCTTTTGTTCCTTGGAGTAGGGTCCAAGTCTCCTGGATCACGTTTGGTGAGAAAATCACATTCCCGAAGGTTTCATTCCGTTTGGACTCCGTTTGATATTCTATTTCTCCGAAACACTGAAATAGGCAAAAAACAGACAATTACAGGGTGGGCCTCCGGTTAATAGGTTAGTCCCAAAATAATATAAAAGTGGAAAATAAAGCCCAATATAGTCCAAAACAGTAGATAATATAGTATGGAGCAATAAAAATTATAGATCGTTGGAGGCGTGTCGAGCGCCCACCCTCGTGGAGAGTGGTGTGGGCCCCAGTCTTCATCTTTAGCGAGTATTTTTTATAAGATGTTCCGTGGAGTTTCGGTCATTCCGAGAACTTTGTTTTACGCACATAAAACAACATCATGGCAATTCTGCTGAAACAGCGTCGATCAAGGGTTAGTTCCATTCAAATCATGTAAGTTAGAGTCCAAAACAAGGGCAAAAGTGTTTGGAAAAGTAGATACGACGGAGACGTATCAGTATGTCGTAGTTACGTGCAGAAACAGTCTCAAGCGGAAAAAGTCCCCGTGCGCCATCGTTCCATTGGTAGGGAATGTCTATGCCACGAGAGGAAAGTTATGATTCTTTTTGAAGATAGAAAGTTGTGATTCGGTTGAGGACGGGATCGTTTGAGATATGTGAGATGGTCAGTTAATTTGGTATGTTCGGAAAAAGAACAATGATAAATAACTAAAAACATAAATGGGAGGTGGGGTATTGTCAAAAAAATTGGTGGCGAGAGGACGAGGTGGATCGATCGATGGGGAGGGAGGCTAGCGAACGAACGAAACGAGGTACGTACTGCCCCTTTAGGAGAGAATTGAAAAAGGTGGATTTATGGAAAGACTGTGTTTGATCGGTATATGTTTGATTGCGATGGAAATAGTGAAAAGATTTCATTGCGATGTGATTTCATTGTTGTTGTTTATGGAAGTTTTTTGTGATGTGATATGTTTTGGATGGAAGGTCTTAAACCCACCCTTCGATATGATTTGATTGGCGTCTTATATGGAAGGGTGCGATGGAAAGATGGAATATTTGGTTTGGTTTTTTCTTTGGCATGGGACGTGTGGGTCTGGTGACGAATTAAAACCGGTGTTGGTTTTTGGAGGGAGGGGAAAATCGGTGGGAGGGAGATCGCTTGGTTGGGCATATATCGATCGCTTGGGGGGATACCAACGAAACCATTGAACGGCGTATGGATTGAGACATTAGGAGTAGACATACATCCAACCAAGCATCCATGTTTCCAGACTTTGGATCATCGTCATGGGGACGGAGAAGCGCGTACACGTATGTCATGGGAGAGCACGATCACCTATGGGATCATGGGCCCCTTTGTGGTTCGGCAAAGGGGGTGGTCACATTGCACAAAGAGTGGAAGCCATGGAGCAGCACAATGATGATGACACTGGCAATTTTACCCAGGTTCGGGCCGCCCGTGAGGCGAAACCCTACTCACGCCTTTGGTAGATTGGATGTGGACGATCAAACAAGACGCATCGCTCAAACCCAGCAAGGTGGCCTCGGGGGAGCAGCTATGCGCGTACAAGTATGAGGGGGTTCAAATCCTTTACTAGTTTGCCTTGGTCCTCCTTTTATAGCTCAAGGGGTAACCACAGTGGCAAAATAATCATTATCTAATGATTAGATAGCTAACAGTGCTATCATACCTAACTCTGATAGTTAGGATAAAATGCATTAAATGCATCGCTAGGTGTCGTCTTGAGGTGAAACCGGCAAGCTGATGTGCCGCTTTTAATCATCCTCAGCTTATCACCTTGGCACGCCTCTGGATGTCGTCAACTAGAAATGATCCGCTTTCCATTGTGCTTCCATGTGTTTAGTGAAAGCCACTTAATTACCTGGGGGCTCGACACCGCATGGACAAGTGATTGGCGTTGCTGTGCGGTGGTGCGGTGATGCTTTGGCGGGATTTTTTGCCCTTGGCAGCCCCGGCAAGCCTGCCGGGGTAATCTTGGACTTGCCCTTGGGGTGGTCCCGACCTGGCCGGGCTCTCCTGCTGTCGGGGGAAACGACACCTACGGGATCACGTATAATCCCTTTTGCTATGGTTGGCGGGTGCGAGGCTGTGGAAAGAGCGAGATTAGAAGATCAACACGGGGGATTATCCAGTTCGGTCGCAAGTGATGCGTAACACCCTACTCCCTCTTGGTTTATGTTTATCCGGTGTTCTTGGAATATCTACAAAGCATGCGGGGTCCAAAAGTCCGAATCCTTCCTCGGTATGCCACGGGCCTCCTTTTATAGTCAAAAGGGCTGCCAAAGTGGCACACAAGAGGTGGAAAGTTGTCTGATGGTCGAGTCTATCTCCGCACCGTAGGGACAAACACATTTAATGCCTTTGCCGGCGTGTCCTTCATGCTTTATTAGGGGCGGCAAGGAAGCTCGTCCGGTATGCCGCCGCCGCACTTTGGCTTTGACGCGCGTCCGAGCCGACGAGGCGTGTAGTTCCACACTGGCTGGCTGGCTGCTGAGTTGGTGCGGTGGCAGAGTCTTCATGAAGATCTGCATGCCACCACACAGGTGCTTCTGGCGAGTTGGCTGGAGGCCTACGTTATATAGCAGGTGCTCGCCTAGTTGCTAGGCTGGCAGCTGTGTGGAAAACGGCGGTGGAGTCTTGGCTGGTGGGGGCCTGGTTGTGGCCCCGCGGATGTCTTCGGCAAGAGTCTTGCCGGGGCCCGGGCAAGGGTCTTGCCGCGACATCGTGGGCGTCCGCGACAAGGGTCTTGCCGGGGGGTCTCATGGGTATCCTCGGCAAGGATCTTGTCGAGGATCTTCGTCTTCTGATTCTCATCTAATCTTGCATGTTCTTGGTCTTCACAAAGATCTGCATGCCACCACGGAGGCGCCTCCCGAGCTTTGGTTCTAATGTGGTTGAGGGTGTCGGAACTCTCAGGCTCAAGGGTGGCAGCCCTGCTGGCGTTAGGCAAGTTGCCCGGCAAAGGTTCTTGCCGGGCTGTGGAAACCGCATACTGGCAAGGGCCTTGCCGGGGGAGTTCACCTCGCCCTTCTGCTCTTCATGTTTCTTGCTTGGCGTTGCTCTGGTCGTCTTGTGTCTTTGCTTCCTCTGCCTCGCCAAGCATGGCCAGGGCGTGGGGCTGTGACTGCCCGCGCACAAGTAAAGGGGTACAAAAAGGGACCCCTACTTTTGTACACCGACAGGAGCCCCCGGGCCTGGGCCACATATAAGCGTGGGGCGTTATTGGGCCAGGCCCAGAACTATCTTGTGGTAGCGTCTTGTGGTGGAGTTTTACATGATAACTCCCTCGCCGTTGCGCTTCCCCATCACCTGCATTGATTGCGTGGCGTGGGGGTAGTCGTGGCGGTTGCTTTGCATGTCGTCACATCATGGTAAAGAGGCGGCTCGCGCCTTCCCCAACAAAAGGGGAAAACGCAGGGGCGTGGCTCATTTACTTAGTGGACTCGAGTCGTGGCCTTCAAGGCGCTCGTGCCCCACGATCACGGGGTGGAAAACAGTCGCTTCACTTGTCTTCTGGATTTTGGCTTGCTCGCCACGTGTGCCCCATGCCTCGAAGATGATAGGCAGTGGACGCGGGGGGCACGGGCCTTAAATGGTGAGGCGGTAAACTGGGTCATTGCTGATTGGAGCAGCAGGTCGATCTCGATTCCCTGCGTCCCTGACGGCCGAATTGGCTAAGTGGGGCAGCCGAGCCCCGGCCCCGCCCGTTTATAAGAAGGGGAGGGGGATGGCACCCGTCAATCCTTCATCATTCATCTCCTTCCACCTTGGCTCCTTCCCTCATACACTTATGGCGGAGGGTGCGCTGGCACTGCGATGGCGGCGACTAGGTTCTCTGCTCGACAGCGTGCCTCTCCTTCCCAAGAGCTCGTGGCGGCGGAGCCGGCCGTGAGAGGAAGGGGGAGGGGCGAGACCGAGGCTGTTGTGGCGCTCGGGGAAGAGGAGGGGCAGGGCAGCGCGCACCCTCGCCTCCGCCAGTGGCCCCTCCCCCAATGGAGGGCCATGTCGAAGACCAGCCCCGCAGATTCTTCATCAGGCTACATAGGTCAGTGCGCCGTGGTCTTCGTCTCCCTACTCCGTTCACTTGGGAGATGGAGCTCGACCCGCCACAGGCTTTAAGGCTGTATATGAGGGGCTGCGGGAATGGCAGCATGCGGGTCAATGTCGACTTCCCCGCCCCTCACGTCATGTATCTTTGTCGTGGATGGAAGACCTTCTCTCGTGCCCACCGCCGGTCGGAGGGGCGCATTATCCACGTCAAATAAATGGAGAACAACATGCTCTCCATCAAGTCCTATGGGCACTTGGGAACTTCGCCTAAGGTGTTGCGTGGAGAGCTCCTCCGATGGCGAAGACTCCTCCTCAGCGGGGAGTGGCGAGGGAGGACAGCGATAGTGACAACGAGGCGTCAAGCGGGGAGGGGCGCCGACTCGGCCGACGGCTTGGCGCCGCCCTCCTCCCTCGGCCACGCGCCTGCCGAGGGTCTTCCTCATCAAGCTCTCCATCGGCGCGTTCCCCGTCGCCTCCTTTTGCCTTCACCGCCGCTTTGGGAGGACAGGGGCAAGAACGGAGATCACGGGGCACTTATCTTTTTTAGTTTTTAAGCCTGCAGGCACTTGTTAGATTTAAACCTTGTAACCCCCTTGCTCATGTTTACATTCCGTACGAACTGTACCTGTTTGAAACATATTAATGACAAAGGGTGCTTGCCGGGTTCTTTGTGCATGAGCGAGGCCCATGCCAAGGAATGAATCCTTGTTATCCCTAAGATAAACATTATTGCCCGACAACAGGCCTTGCCGTCCCCTCACTTCATAGCATGACCATACTCACGCTCTTGGCGGAGGCAGGGGCGAAGTAGGAATAGGCCCTTCGTTTGCTTCCTTGTCACCGCAACTACAACCAAGTTCCGGCCCAGAGAATAGTTCTTGGGCACAGGAAAGGGGGAGCACAGTGGCCTAGGAATAAACGAGGCTTCGTACGTCCCAGTTCCATACGGAAATGCATAACAGGGGATAAAAGACTTATCTGAATCTGCAGCCCCCAGCAACCTTTGCTTGCCGTAGTTGAATACTTGAATCTGCAGCCCCCGACAATGGCTTGCCGGGGTCGAGGATGTCGATTCGTCTCCCTGCCCTTAAATGGCTTGGCAGAAACGCCTGTGCAGCCTGCGAACCAAAGAAAGGACTGGAAAGGACGGAAAGACACACACCCGACCTCTATGCTAGGGGTTAGTTGCCGCTGAGCACTATCAACCCTACCAAAGGGAGACTTAACCTAGCATGCATGCTAAAACTTAGGGCGCCAATGCTTCATATTTTTATGCTCAGGGTTTGCGCCTGGCTCTGTACAAAGGGTTACATGCCTTGTCGGCAAGGCTTGTACAAAAGGTGGTTCGCCGGGAGGCCCGACAACCGTGCCTCACGGGTAAAACTTACGAAGATGTTCGATGTTCCAGGAGTTTCTCACTGGGATACCATCTTCGGTCTCCAGGCGGACTGTGCCAGGCCTGGTGACTCGTATTACCCGATAAGGGCCTTCCCACTTTGGCGTCAACTTGTTGGAATTCTTAGCTAACTGAATGCACCGAAGAATAAGGTCGCCTTCCTCAAGACTTCAGGCATGAACCTTGCGGCTATGGTAGCGGCGCAAGGCTTCTTTGATAGCGTGCGTGCGTCATCTTGCATAACTGCTCTTGCTCAAGCTCGTCATAAACGAGCACTCGAGGTGACCCGTATGTGAGTTCCGTTGGGAGAACTGCTTTTGCCCCGTATACCAGGGCAAAGGGTGTCTGGCCGGTGGCTCGACTTGGCGTCGTTCTGATCGACCAAAGAACCGCCGGCAACTCATCAATCTAGTGCCTTGCACACTTGTGCAGCCTGTCAAAAGTCTTTATCCTCAGGCCTCGCAGTACTTCAGCATTTTCCCTCTCCACTGGTGCGTTGCTACGTGGGTGTACTTTGGGCCGAAAGCAGAACCTTGCTACCGAGGTCTGGATGTATTGCATGAAGGTGCGGCTTGTGAACCGCGTGCCGCTGTCGGTGATGACCCTGTTTAGCACACCAAAACGGCAAACTAGCCCCTTGAAGAACTTGACGGCTGACTGTGCTGTCACCTTCCTCACTCCTTCCACTTCGGGCCACTTTGTGAACTTGTCGATTGCGACGTACAAGTACTCAAAGCCCGCGACAGCACGGGGGAAAGGGCCTAGTATGTCGAGCCCCCAGACCAAAAATGGCCAGGAGAGAGGGATTGTTTGAAGGGCTTGAGCTGGTTGATGAAGCTTCTTCGAATGGAACTGACACGCTTCACACTTGGTTACTAGCGCAGCTGCATCCTGGAGGGCTGTGGGCCAGAAGAAACCTTGCCAGAATGCCTTGCCGGCAAGGGCCCTTGACCCTATGTGGGAGCCACATACACCTCCATGTATCTCCACCAACAGATCTAGTCCGTCCTCTTGAGGAATGCACTTCAGCCTCACACCGTTTGGCCTCCTTCTATACAGGGTATCATCCACAAACTGGTACATGTTGGACCGGCGGGCTACTTCTCTGCTTCTTCCTACTCCTCGGGGAGCTCTCCTGTTTGGAGGAAACGGACAGTGGGCTGCGCCCATGCCGGTGCCTGGGGCTTGACGGCAAGGACCAAAGGCACATCTTCGGCCGTAGGAGCAGCTGCCTCTATGGTCAGGGCCTGGGGCCCTGTCGGAGGTAGTTGCCCCTCGGCAAGCTTGGGGTACCCGGTAACCTCCTTGCTGGCGCCTCCTGGGGGCTCAGCGGGAAGGTACTTGCCGGGGCTTGTCTTCCTTCGCTAGTTCTGCCCTGTTGATGGCTCTACGGATGGTTGTATTAACTGAAGTACAAAGGTACCTGGTCCCACAGGCAACTTGAGGGCAGCGCATTTCGACAGTTTGTCGGCTATGTTGTTCTCCGCTCGGGGAACATGTTCTGCCTATAGGACGTCGAAACGTTCTTCCAACTTCCTCACTTCATTCATGTAGGCCTCCATCAACGGGCTCTGGTAATCCTTGCTAACTTGCTTGATGACGAGCTGCGAATCACCTCTGATGATGAGGTTCTTGATTCCGAGGTCTGCCGCGATCCTGAGACCGGCAAGCAACCCCTCATACTCGACCGTATTGTTCGCTGATTTTTCCCAGGGAAAGTGCATCTGAATTATGTACTTGAGGTGTTCTCCGGTGGGTGCGACGAGTAGCAGGCCAGCACCAACACCTTGGAGTGAGAAAGCTCCGTCAAAGTACATAATCCACTCATTGCTCGTCTCCTTGCCGGGAAGGGTGGTCTCTTGAATCTCCTCGTCGGGCATTGCGGTCCACTCTGCTATGAACTCTGCCAAAGCTCAACTCTTGATTGTTGAAGTACTTTCAAACCTGACGCCAAAGCTCGACAGCTCCAATGCCCACTCCACAATCCTCCCTGTCGCATCTGGGTTCTGCAAAATCCGTTGCAAAGGGAGGTGGGTGACGACGGTGATCTCGTGCGTTTGGAAATAGTGGTGTAGCTTTCTCGAGGCCATGAGGAGGCCGAAAAGCAGCTTTTGCATTCCCGAATGTCTTGACCTATCCCCTGCAATAGGGGACCGACAAAATACTCTGCTGGGTGCTGCACCATCTTCTTCTTACATCCCCACTTCGCCCATCCGCTCGGACTACGCCTTTCATGGGGACCGGGCCTTGCCGGGGTTCTGGTTTGCCGGTGTCAGGCTCTGCCGGGTAGGACCCCGGCTCGCCATCCGATGGCTTTGATGCAACTGCTGCTTCTCCCCCAAGTTCCCTCTATGCCACCAGCGCAACACTGACCACTTGAGTCGTTGCTGCTAAGTACAACAGCAACGGCTCCCGTGGTTTAGACGCGACTAGTATTGGCGTGGAGGAGACGTACCTCTTCAAATCTTGCAGTGCTGCCTCTGCCTCCGAAGTTCATTTTACTGGACCCGCCTTTTTCAAAACTTTGGAAAGGGGAGGGCGCGCTCAGCAGATTTGGAGATGAACCTACTCAGGGCAGCAATGCAGCCGGCGAGTCTACGGATGTCTTTAACCCGTTTCGGTGCCTCAATCTGCTCGATCGCCTTGATCTTGTCGAGATTTGCTTCGATTCCGCGTTGATACATAAAGAACCCGAGAAGTTTGCCGGAGGGGACACCGAACACGCACTTCTCTGCGTTGAACTTGAGGTTGATCTTGCGCAGATTTGCGAATGTTTCTTCTAAATCTTGCACGAGCATGGCCCTGTCCTTGGTTTTGACCACTATGTCATCCATGTAAGCTTCCATATTTCTATGTAGCTGGGGCTCAAGACCAATCTGGATTGCTCGGGCAAATGTTGAACTAGCGCTCTTCAACCCGGAAGGCATTCATACAAAACAATAAGTACCACATGGGGTGATGAATGCGGTCTTGTCTTCGTCTTCCTTCATCATGAAGATCTGGTGGTATCTTGAATAGTCATCGAGGAATGACAGCAGGTCACACCCAACAGGGGAGTCTACAATCTAGTCAATGCGTGGCAGAGGTAAAGGATCCTTTGGATAGGCTTTATTGATGTATGTGTAGTCAATACACAGCCTCCACTTCCCATTTGCCTTACGCACCACCACCGGATTGGCCAACCACGTGGGGTGGAGTACTCCTCTTACCAGGCCTGCCGCCTCCAACTTCCTGATCTCTTCAATGATGAACTCTTGTTGCTCCAAAGCTTGCTTCCTTACCTTCTCCTTGACGGGCCGCGCGTGAGGATAGATAGCAAGATGGTGCTCAATCACCTCCCTGGGAACGCCGGGGATGTTAGATGCTTGCCATGCAAATACATCGACATTCGCCCGGAGGAAGGCGAAGAGCGCGCTTTCCTATTTGCTGTTGAGGGTGGAGCTTATAGTGAAAGCCCCGCCCATGTCGTCCGCCTTGACGGACACCTTCTTGGTTCCTGGTGGTGCAGCCTTGGACTTCTTGCTCTTGCCGGTGGAGCTCTCTGGCACGTCCTCAATGGGAGCACAACACCCCGAAGAGGTGCGCTTGCCGGAGTGAGTGCAAGAGGTCTTGCCGGCCTTCTTCCTTCCCGGGGCTTTAGCGGCAGGAGCAAGTGCCCTGGCGGCAGCTGCTGCAACTGCCTCTCGGTAGAGTTGGTCGGTGCAGATGAGCGCATCTTTCTTGTCAGAGGGGACGGTGATGATGGCCAGCGGCCCCGGCATCTTCAATGTGTTGTAGGCGTAGTGTGGCGCGCCATGAACTTGGCCGGTCTTTGGCGGCCAAGGATCCCGTTGTCTGGCGAGGGATCTCGGCAACATAAAAGCGATCTTCTCTATCATGTAATTCAGCTCGCCCCGAGCGTAACTGCAGCGTGATTTTACCTTCGGCTGACTCCTTCCGGGTTGACCCCTTGGAGCGTGCTTTCGTCTCCTCGAGATCTCCATCGAGGAATCTGCGACTTCTTGATCACAGCGGGAGAGATCAAATTCAGACCGGCCCCACCATCAACCAGCACTTTGGTCACCTTGAGGTTGTGTATTGTTGCTGAAACCAACAACGGCAAAAACCCACCGCAGTTGTGCGATCAGGGTGATCCTCGGTGTCAAAAACAATGGGCGTGCGGGACCACTTGATGGCTTACGGGCATCGAGCAGCGGCTCCATCATTTGTGACCTCACGCAGCGCCATCGCTTCACCGGTGGCGATGTGAGGTGTGCAACGAGGCGCCACCGTCGACGCATATGGCCTCTGTAGCCTTCTGGAACTCGTGCTCGCCGGACTCGTCTTCCTCGTCGTGATCATCATCATCATCTTCCTCTTTCTTGTCGCGGTCCCGAGCCGGCCTCTCTTGTTTGTTATCTTTGCCACGGCGACCCCCTTGGCTGCTGCGCTTCTTGCTGGACCCCTCAGCCCCATCCTGACCCTTCTCCTTGTCCCGCCTTTCATATTCAGCCTTCTGCTTTTCTGCAAGCAGCTCAACCTGTCGGTAGTTCTGGAGGTCATGGCACTTGGTGCGGTGGATCTTGCAGTACTGCTTGTAGGAGCCTCCTGGCTTGCCGGCGGCCGCCAGGGCCAAACAGGCGGCACACACGGCAACCTCCTTGCCGGGGTCGTCAGCCATGGCCTTTTTGGCGACGCTGGGCTCGCCGGATCCCTCAACGGCAAGCACAATCTTGCCCTTGCACTTCCTGTTGCGGCGCCGACCCTTCTTTGTTGGGGCGGCGGTGTCTTCGTCTGTGGAGTCGGTTTCCACACCGGCGTCTTCGCTGGGGTACTTCCTCCCCTCTTTAGCTCGAGCACATCTATCGACCAGAACGTAAAGTTCGGCCACGTCTTTGGCCTTGTTCATCGCTAACGCTTCACGCATCTTGCGGTTGCGCACATTCTGATGGAATGCACTGATGATAGCGGCGGGATGAACATCTGGGATGTTGTATTGCACCTGGCTAAACCTTTGTATGTACTTGCGCATGTTTTCACCTTCTTTCTGGGGGATGATATGCAAATCACTTGCCTGGCCATGAGCTTGGTGGCCTCCAGTGAAGGCACCCACAAACTCATGACACAAATCCGACCAAGAAGAAATGGAATCCACTGGCAAGTGCATCAACCATGACATGACGTTGGGTTTGAGTGCCAACGGGAAGTAATTGGCGAGCACCTTGTCATCGCGAGCTCCAGCAGCTTGCGTCGCAATGGTGTAGATGCCGAGGAACTCCGACGGGTGGGTCTTCCCATTGTAATTCTCGCCAACATCGGGCTTGAACATGCGGTGGGAGGGCCACCGGAACTGCCGCAGCTCTCGGGTAAAGGCTGGCCAACCCACCTCGTAAGAGGCGAGTCACGGGGCCCCGCGCCCGGGTGGTCCATAGAAAGGCCCATACGCCCGATCGGTGATGATGGCGGCGTCTCCGTCGTCGTTTGATGGTAGTTCAAGCATCTTCGAGGCCCATTCCCAAAGGACTTGCGGTTGGTCACGGCGGGTTCGCGGGTCGGACGATGCTGTCGAAACGTTGTCACAGACATCGGCTCGACGGGCCGGTGGCTGTTGTCGCGGCTGCGGGAGGGGGGGAGTGCACCGTGGTTGCAGCGTCTCTGGTCCCCCCACCGCCGGCATGCACCGGGTCGTGTTTGTTGGCGAAGCTGACAAGGCTTCGGATGGTGGCCCTCCACTCGTCGAGCTTCTCCGCAGTAGGGGGGAAGTCGAGGAGCGGCGCAACGCGCGCCTTGGCGCTTCTGCTGGCGTGGCGGCGGCGAGATCTGCGTGAAGCGGTGACACGCTCCGACTTCTAACGGGTTAGAAGGGGCTCATCATGGTCTCATGATGCGCCGCCGCTGCACGGCGTCCGGCGTGCACACCGGCATGGTTAAATCCTGCGAGTGGTGCTGAGGCTCTTTCCGCGGGGTGCCCGGGGCTACGACATCGCAGTGTTGCTCATCATGCACGGTCTGGGAAGGGCGCGACGCGGGTGCCAGCTGGGGTGCCGTAGAGGCTGCCGCGCCGCCCGTGGGTAGCACGAGCCCGCCCCCGGACCCAGCGGCGTGTGGCTCGTCGTCTAGGATTCGGACGACGCCGCTCGCCTAGCTCTGATAGCTAGAATGTTGTGGATGTTCGCGGGCCACGTCTCCGGCCCCATCCGTGGCCACCCACCGCCTGCTCACGCTAGCGTGGACGGGCCGGCCCCCGGACGAGCCGATCGCTGTGGTCCCCTTTCTCTTGGAGGCCATGGTGATGATGAAGTCGGTGTGCTAACCTCCAAACCGGATTTTCATAGCTCGCCACCCCCTACCTGGCGCGCCAAAGATGTCGGGGGAAACGACACCTACGAGATCACGTAGAATCCCTTTTGCTACGGTTGGCGGGCGCGGGGCTGTGGAAAGAGCAGGATTAGAAGATCAACACGGGGGGGGGGGGGGATTATCCAGGTTCGGGCCGCAAGTGATGCGTAACACCCTACTCCTGCTGGTTTATGTTTATCTGGTGTTCTTGGAATAGCTACAAAGCATGCAAGGTCCAAAAAGTCCAAATCCTTCCTCAGTACGCCGCGGGCCTCCTTTTATAGTCAAAAGGGGCTGCCACAGTGGCACACATGAGGTGGAAAGTTGTACAGTAGTCGAGTCTATCTCCTGGCACCATAGGACAAACACATTTAATGCGCTGCCAACATGTCCTTCATGCTTTATTGGGGACAGCAAGGAAGCTCGTCGGCTATCGCCGCCTCGCATGGCCCGACACGTGTCCGAGCCGACGAGGCGTGTAGTGCCTGTTGGTGGCTGGGTGCTGAGTTGGTGCGGTGGCAGAGTCTTCATTAAGATCTGCATGCCACACGCAGGTGCTTGCTGAGTTAGCCTGGAGGCCACATGTTGCAACGCAGGTGCTCGCCTAGTTGGTGGGCTGGCAGCTGTGTGGAAAACAGGGGTGGAGTCTTGGCTGGTGGGGGCCTGGCTGTGGCCCCGCGGATGTCTTCGGTAAGAGTCTTGCCGCGGCATCGTGGGCGTCCCCGGCAAGGGTATTGCCGGGGGGATCTTCGTCTTCTTATTCTCATCTAATCTTGCATGTTCTTGCTCTTCACAAATATCTACATGCCACCACGGAGGCGCCTCTCGAGCTTTGGTTCCAATGTGGTTGAGGGCATCGGAACTCTCAGGCTCAAGGGTGGCAGCCCTGCTGGCATTGGGCAAGTTGCCCCGGCAAGGTTCTTGCCGGGGCTGTGGAGGCCGCCCCGGCAAGGGCCTTGTCGGGGGAGTTCACTCGCCCTTCTGCTCTTCGTGTTTTTGGCTTGGCATTGCTCTGGTCGTCTTGTGTCTTTGCTTCCTCTGCCCCGCCAAGCGTGGCCAGGGGCGTGGGGCTGTGACTGCCTGCGCACAAGTAAAGGGGTACAAAAAGGGACCCCTACTTTTGTACACCGACACCTGCCCGGCAGGGGAGGCCTTCCCAAGGTGACGTTATGTTGGTTTGGTTTTCTTGATCCGCTCCTTGGCCTTACGAAGAGTGGCCTCTCTGGCTTGGCCTTATGTTGTAGTTTGGGGTAGCCATTCCTTCGTCAAGCCTTGGCTGCCAGGGCGAAGGTTCCTCATCAGTGCACAAGTCAGGGGGAGTAAACACCCATGTTTGTGTACCCCGACAAAAGCCCCCGAGCCTGAGCCAAACGTGTCGCTGGGCACGTTGGTTTAGGCCCCAAACAGTGCACATACACGTGTCGAAGAAATGCTGCCCATGCAGTTGTTGTTATGATGACTAGTCAATCCAATGTCCACTCCACGTAATTACCGCAGGTCGTGGGGTTGTGGACCAGTAGTAGTTAATGGGTAGTCTTTGGCTTGGAAAAACGGTAACTTTACGAGATGGATACGAAGAGCCAGCCCCCACACCTGTTCCCAATAAAAAGGCAATCGTGAAGGGGCGCTGCTCATTCATATCTGTCTCTCCTCCCTTCATCTTCTTCCTCAAGCCAAGCAACTGCTCCCATCGCCAACATCCACCCCCAAAACTCCGTGAGATCTTTCGTCCATCTTGTGAGCCCAAGAGATGGGGCAGAAGATGGGCGCCACGAAGGGGAAGCGAGTGGCTGCATAAAGATGCCATAGCGGAGGGGAGGAAGAAAAGGCGGAGGAGGCTGGACAGAAACGACAAGAAGACGTGGTCTTCTTCCGTTGAACTTGGATGGAAATACCTTGATCACGAGGTATGCATATATGTGGGGAAGGGAAGTTCTGAAAGGGCCTGGGGAGCCCGTGGTTCTGCCAGAGGTGGACAAGGTTCCGTCGAACGCATACCGCTTTTTCTACGCGTACTTCCTCTGCAGCCTCACCTCTCCCTTCTCAGATTTCTTTTGTGCCATGATGATGGTGTACGAATTCTATCTTCTGGATTTCACGCCCAATGCAATGGCGTGCATGGAAATCTTCACCCATCTGTGTGAGAACTTTGTTGGAGTTGCCCCCAATGTGGACTTGTTTAGACACTTCTTCATCCCACGAATTGAAGACAAATCTCACTGCTCGGGAAACATAAGCTGGATTCCCCGGGGCAAGAAGGATGAATGGGATTACCTCCCTGGCCAACAACGCAACAGGTGGGAGGAATGGAGGGCGGATTGGTGTTGGATCCAGGACAAGGATGCTCCGGAGTTCTGCGCGGCGCTGAATGAATGTGTCGCATGCGGCAGCGACTGGAGCAAGTTGGGCCTCACTGATGGTAGGCTCCGCCCGGCGCTTAATAGGATTTCCTGCCTCAAAGCTGTCGGGCTAACTGTTGAGCATGTGGGGGCTGACTTCCTCCGGCAACGCATCGCACCGCTAGAGAAAAGGGACAAGTTTGCCTGGAAATACGAGAATTCTGCTGACAGGATGCGTCTGTACCCACGCCCTGCCAACAACTTGTTGATATATAGCCATGGCTGGTTGTGTGAACAGATATTCGGTAACCTTGGGCCGTTCCATCTGCCAGCAAAGATTGTTCCTCTGTACCTTAACTCTGCCTTGGGCCAAATCCTGCAATGGATGCCTGATTGCAACACCTATGGAGTTGAGGCTGACTGGCAATTGCCTGAACTGGATGCAGAGATGGACTGGGTCTCTCGCTAGGAAGAAAGGGCTTCCAGGGTGGAGAACGATCTCATCAAGTACACCTCGAAGGCAGAGGCAGAGTTCATTGCGAAGCGGATCGCGGAGGACAGAGCACTCCGTGCCGCTAAAAAAACGAGGCCCGAAGAAGAGGAGGAAGAGGAAGATGTTGAAGGTGAGGGTTCTTCTAATGAAGGGAGCGAGAGCACGACGCGGAGGAGGTTGCCGAGCTTGACCCTGACGGGGCTAGAATTCATCATACCATGATAGTAGAGGCCCAACAAGGAGGCGGGTCTAAGGAGGCAGAGCAACCCGAGGAGGAGGGGGAATGGCTTGCAATGTGTCCTCAAGCCCAAGGGACAGATCCAGGTCAACGCCCTCGCAAGCGGTCCAGCCGGGGAACAGCGAATCCTACTTCCTCATCGGTCACAAAGAGCGTGAAGAAGATCACCTCTAAGGGCGACAAGCTAGAGGTGGTACGCCGGTAATCCACCCGCCCGTCAGAGTCCAAGACTCCACCCGCCAAGTGACGTGCGGTTACTAGAGTTGATCATAGCCCCTAGTCAAGCCCAGCTTCTTACATAAAGCTTTTTCCGCCAGAGACCTTGGCCCCACCAATGAGTTCAAGACTGCCAAGAAGTTATGCTCCTCCAACCACGAAAAGGGGCAGGCGACCCCACCACTGCGGGTACACGTTGGGCACCATGCTTGTGGACCCAGAGTAAGCAAAACTATTAAACTCTTTGTTGAGGCATTCTGCATTTACTTGTTGATTTAATCTTGCCATTGTTGACTTGGTAGAGACGAGGAACCTCTCGCTCAATGGGCCAAATGAACCAAGCATGCGGCGGCATCATGACTTTTAGCGAGCTCGGGTCTGGTGGGGGCTAGGACAGGGGACCTGGTGCCCAGCCTGTTGGGGAACGTAGTATTTCAAAAAAAATCCTACAATCACGCAAGATCTATCTAGGAGATGCATAGCAACGATACGAGAGAGTGTGTCCATGTACCCTCGTAGAACGAAAGCGGAAGCGTTTAGTAACGCGGTTGATGTAGTGGAACGTCTTCATGATCCAACCGATCCAAGTACCGAACGTACGACACCTCCGTGTTCAGCACACATTCAAAGACGATGACGCCCCTTGATCTCTTGATCCGATTGAGGGCGAGGAGAGTTCCGTCAAGACGACGGCGTGGTGACGGTGATGATGAAGTTACCGGCGTAGGGCTTCGCCTAAGCACTATGACGATATGACCGAGGTGTGTAACTGTGGAGGGGGGTACCGCACACGGCTAAGACAAATCTTGGAGTGCCTTTGTGGTGCCCTCTCTCCACGTATATAAGGAGGGGGGAAGAGGAGGCCGGCGTAGGAGGGGCGCGTCTATAGGGGGAGTCCAACTAGGATTCCCAATCCTAGTTGGAGTCCCCTTCCTTTTCCAAGAGGGGAGCGAGGGAAGGAGTAGGAGAGGGAGATGGAAAGAGGGCGCCCGCCTCCCTAGTCCAATTCGGACCAGCCCATGGGGGGGCAGCCTCCCCTTTTGGCCCTTCTCTCCTTTCCACTAAGGCCCATGAAGGCCCAATACTTCCCCCGGCAAATTACCGTCACTCTCCCATACTTCAAAAAACACCCGAACCACTCAGAACCTTTCCGATGTCCGAATATAGCCTTCCAATATATCGATCTTTATGTCTCGACCATTTCGAGACTCCTCGTCATATCAATGGTCTCTTCCAGGACTCCGAACAAACTTTGGTCATCAAATCACATAACTCATGATACAAATTGTCATCGAACGTTAAGCGTGCGGACCCTACGGGTTCGAGAACTATGTAGACATGACTGAGACACATCTCCAGTCAATAACCAATAGCGGAACCTGGATGCTCATATTGGCACCTACATATTCTACGAAGATCTTTATCGGTCAAACCGCATAACAACATACGTTATTCCCTTTGTCATCGGTATGTTACATGCCCGAGATTCGATCGTCGGTATCATCATACCTAGTTCAATCTCGTTAACGGCAAGTCTCTTTACTCGTTCCATAATGCAACATCCTGCAACTAACTCATTAGTCACATTGCTTGCAAGGCTTATAATGATGTGCATTACCGAGAGGGCCTAGAGATACCTCTCCGATACACGGAGTGACAAATCCTAATCTCGATCCATCCAACTCAACAAACACCATCGGAGACACTGTAGAGCATCTTTATAATCACCCGATTCACGTTGTGACATTTGATAGCACACAAGGTGTTCCTCCGGTATTCGGGAGTTGCATAATCTCATAGTCAGAGGAACATGTATAAGTCATGATGAAAGCAATAGCAATAAAACTAAGCGATTATTATGCTAAGCTAACAGATGGATCTTGTCCATCACATCATTCTCTAATGATGTGACCCCGTTGATCAAATGACAACACATGTCTATGGTCAGGAAACTTAACCATCTTTGATTAATGAGCTAGTCAAGTAGAGGCATACTAGGGAAACTCTATTTTGTCTATGTATTCACACATGTACTAAGTTTCCGGTTAATACAATTCTAGCATGAATAATAAACATTTATCATGATATAAGGAAATATAAATAACAACTTTATTATTACCTCTAGGGCATATGACCTTCAATCTCCCACTTGCACTAGATTCAATAATCTAGTTCACATCGCCATGTGATTTAACACCAATAGTTCACATCACCATGTGATTAGTTCACATTGCCATGTAACTAATACCCAAAGGGTTTTACTAGAGTCAATAATCTAGTTCACATCGTTATGTGATTAATACCCAAAGATTACTAAGGTGTGATCATGTTTTGCTTGTGAGAGAAGCTTAGTCAATGAGTCTGTCACATTCAGAGCCGTATGTATTTTGAAAATTTTCTATGTCTACAATGCTCTGCATGGAGCTACTCTAGCTAATTGCTCCCACTTTCAATATGTATCCAGATTGAGACTAAGAGTCATCGGATCGGTGTAAAATCTTGCATCAGCGTAACTCTTTACGACGATCTCTTTATCACCTCCATAACCGAGAAATATCTCCTTAGTCTTCTAAGGATAATTTTGACCACTGTCAAGTGATCCACTCCTAGATCAATATCGTACCCCCTTGCCAAACTCATGGCAAGGTACACAATAGGTTTGGTACACAACATTACATACTTTATAGAACCTATGGCTGAGGCATAGGGAATGACTTTCATACTCTTTCTATTTTCTGCCGTGGTCGTGTTTTGGGTCTTACTCAACTTTACACCTTGCAATACAGGCAATAACTCCTTCTTTGACTGTTCCATTTTGAACTACTTCAAAAATCTTGTCAAGGTATGTACTCATTGAAAAATCTTATCAAGGGTCTTGATCTATCTCCATAGATCTTGATGCCCAATATGTAAGCAGCTTCACCGAGGTCCTTCTTTGAAAAACTCCTTTCAAACACTCCTTTATGCTTTCCAGAAAATTCTACATCATTTCCGATCAACAATATGTCATTCACATATACTTATCAAAAAGGTTGTAGTGCTCCCTCTCACTTTCTTGTAAATACAGGCTTCACCGCAAGTCTGTATAAAACTATATGCTTTGATCAACTCATCAAAGTGTATATTCCAACTCCAAGATGCTTGCACCAGTCCATAGATGGATTACTGGAGCTTGCACATTTTGTTAGCACCTTTAGGATTGACAAAACCTTCTAGTTGTATCATATACAACTCTTCTTTAATAAATCCATTACGAAATGCAGTTTTGATATCCATTTGTCAGATTTCATAAAATGTGGCAATTGCTAACATGATTCGGACAGACTTTAAGTATCAATACGAAAGTGATAAAATCTCATCATAGTCAAACATCTTGAACTTGTCAAAAAACCTTTTCGACAAGTCAAGCTTTGTAGATAGTAACACTACTATTAGTGTCCGTCTTCCTCTTGAAGGTCCATTTATTTTCAATGGCTTGCCGATCATCGGGCAAGTCAGCCAAAATCCACACGTTGTTCTCATACATGGATCCCATCTCAGATTTCATGGCCTCAAGGCATTTTGTGGAATCTGGGCTCATCATCGCTTCCTCATAGTTTGTAGGTTCGTCATGGTCAAGTAACATGACCTCCAGAACAGTATTACCATACCACTCTGGTGCGGATCTTACTCTAGTTGACCTATGAGGTTTGGTAGTAACTTGATCAGAAGTTTCATGATCATCATCATTAGCTTCCTCGCTAATTGGTGTAGGAATCACTGGAACTGATTTCTGTGATGAACTACTTTCCAATAAGGGAGCAGGTACAATTACCTCATCAAGTTCTACTTTCCTCCCACTCACTTCTTTTGAGAGAAACTCCTTCTCTAGAAAGGATCCATTCTCAGAAACAAAGATCTTGACTTCGGATCAGCGATAGAAGGTGTACCCAACAGTTTCTTTTGGGTATCCTATGAAGACGCACTTCTCCGATTTGGGTTTGAGCTTATCAGGCTGAAACTTTTTCACACAAGCATCACAACACCAAACTTTAAGAAATGACAGCTTAGGTTTCTTGCTAAACCATAGTTCATACGGTGTCGTCTCAATGGATTTTTAGACGGTGCCCTATTTAACGTGAATGTACCTGTCTCTAATGCATAACCCCAAAACGATAGTGGTAAATCGGTAAGAGACATCATAAATCGTACCATATCTAATAAAGTACGGTTACGATGTTCGGACACACCATTATGCTATGGTGTTCCAGGTGGCATGAGTTTGTGAAACTATTCCACATTGTTTTAATTGAAGGCCAAACTCGTAACTCAAATATTCGCCTCCGTGATCAGATCGTAGAAACTTTATTTTCTTGTTACGATGATTCTCCACTTCACTCTGAATTTCTTTGAACTTTTCAAATGTTTCAGACTTGTGTTTCATTAAGTAGATATACACATATCTTCTTAAATCATCTGTGAAGGTCAGAAAATAACGATACCCGCCGCGAGCCTCAACAATCATTGGACCGCATACATCAGTATGTATTATTTCCAATAAGTTAGTGGCTCGCTCCATTGTTCCAAAGAACAAAGTCTTTAGTCTTCTTCCCTATGAGGCATGGTTCGCAAGCATCAAGTGATTCCAAAAATCCCATTAGCATGGAGTTTCTTCATGCGCTTTACACCAATATGACCTAAACGGCAGTGCCACAAAATAAGTTGCACTATCTTTATTAACTTTGTATCTTTTGGCATCAATATTATGTGTATCACTGTGATCGAGATTCAGTAAACCATATACATTGGATGTAAGACCATAGAAGGTTTTATTCATGTAAACAGAACAACAATTATCCCCTGACTTTAAGTGAATAACCATATCGCAATAGACATGGTCCAATTATATTTATGCTCAACACAAACACCAAACAACATTGATTTAGTTCCAATACTAATCACAAAGTTAGAGGGAGTATGCGATGGTGATCTTATCAACCTTGGAATCATTTCCAACACACATCGTCACCTTGCCCTCAACTAGTCTTTTGTTCGTTTTGCAACTCCTGTTTCAAGATACTAATCATAGCAACTGAACCAGTATCAAACACCCAGGGGCTATTATGAACACTAGTAAAGTACACATCAATAACAAGTATATCATATATATTTTTGTTCACTTTGCCATCCTTCTTATCCGCCAATTATTTGGGGTAGTTCTGCTTCCAGTGACCATTCTCTTTGCAGTAGAAGCACCCAACTTCAGGCTTAGGTCTAGCTTTGGGTTTCTTCACGGGAGCAGCAACTTGCTTGCTCTTCTTATTGAAGTTCCCTCTCTTTCCCTTGCCCTTTTACTTGAAACTAGTGGTCTTTTCAACCATCAACACTTGATGTTTTTCTTGATTTCTACCTTCGCCGATTTCAGCATCGCGAAGAGCTCGGGGAATCGTTTTCGTCATCCCTTGCATATTATAGTTCATCATGAAGTTCCTGTAACTTGGTGATAGTGACTAGAGAACTCTGTCAATCACTATCTTATCTGGAGGATTAACTCCCACTTGATTCAAGCGATTCTAGTACTCAGACATTCTGAGCACATGCTCACTGGTTGAGCTATTCTCCTCCATCTTGTAGGAAAAAAATACTTGTCAGAGGTCTCATACCTCTCGACTCGGGCATGAGTCTGAAATACCAATTTCAACTCTTGGAACATCTCATATGCTCCATGTCGTTTCAAAACATTTTTGAAGTCCCAGTTCTAAGCCATAAAGCATGGTGCACTAAACTATCAAGTAGTCATCATACCGAGCTTATCAAACGTTCATAACGTCTGCATTTGCTCCTGCAATAGTTACGTCACCTAGTGGTGCATCAAGGACATAATTCTTACGTGCAAAGAATGAGGATAATCCTCAGATAACGAACCTAGTCCGCATCATTGCTACTATCAACTTTCAACTTAGTTTTCTCTAGGAACATATCATAAATAAAACAGGGAAGCTATACGCGAGCAATTGATCTACAACAACATAGACATGAAAAATACTATCAGGTACAAATTTCATGATAAATTAAAGTTCAATTAATAATATTACTTAAGAACTCCCACTTAGATAGTCATCCCTCTAATCATCTAAGTGATCACGTGATCCATATCAACTAAACCATGTCCGATCATCACGTGAGATGGAGTAGTTTTCAATGGTGAACATCACTATGTTGATCATATCTACTATATGATTCACGCTCGACCTTTCGGTCTTAGTGTTCCGAGGCCATATATGCATATGATAGGCTCGTCTCAAGTTTAACCCGAGTATTCTGCGTGTGCAAAACTGGCTTGCACCCATTGTATGTGAACGTAGAGCTTATCACACCCGATCATCACGTGGTGTCTTGGCATGACGAACTGTCGCAAGGGTGCATACTCAGGGAGAACACCTGTACCTTGAAATTTAGTGAGAGATCATCTTATAATGCTATTGTCGTACTAAGCAAAATAAGATGCATAAAGGATAAACATCACATGCAATCAATATAAGTGATATGATATGGCCATCATCATCTTGTGCCTTTGATCTCCATCTCCAAAGCACCGTCATGGTCACCATAGTCACCGGCTTGACACCTTGATCTCCATCGTAGCATCATTGTCGTCTCGCCAACTATTTCTTCTACGACTATCGCTACCGCTTAGTGATAAAGTAAAGCAATTACATGGCGATTGCATTTCATACAATAAAGCGACAACCATATGGCTCCTGCCAGTTGCCGATAACTGTTACAAAACATGATCATATCATACAACAATTTATATATCATCACGTCTTGACCATATCACATCACAGCAAGCCCTGCAAAAACAAGGTAGACGTCCTCTACTTTGTTGCTGCAAGTTTTACGTGGCTGCTATGGGCTTCTAGCAAGAACCGTTCTTACCTACACATCAAAACCACAACGATTTTTCATCAACTATGATGTTTTAACCTTCAACAAGGACCGGGCGTAGTCAAACTCGATTCAACTAAAGTTGGAGAAACAGACACCCGCTAGCCACCTGTGTGCGAAGCACGTCGGTAGAACCAGTCTCATGAACGCGGTCATGTAATGTCGGTCCGGGCCGCTTCATCCAACAATACCGCTGAAGACATGCTGGTAAGCAGTATGACTATTATAGTCAAAAACTCATTGTATTCTACTCGTGCATATAACATCTACGCATAGACCTGGCTCAGATGCCACTGTTGGGGAAGGCAGTATTTCAAAAAAATCCTACGATCACGCAAGATCTATCTAGCAGATGCATAGCAACGAGACGAGAGAGTTTGTCCACGTACCCTCGTAGACCGTAAGCGGAAGCGTTTAGTAACGCGGTTGATGTAGTGGAACGTCTTCACGATCCAACCGATACAAGTACCGAACGTACGGCACCTCCGTGTTCAACACATGTTCAGCACGATGACGTCCCTCGAGCTCTTGATCCAGTTGAGGACGAGGGAGAGTTCCGTCAGCACGATGGCGTGGCGACGGTGATGGTGAAGTTACCGGCGCAGGGCTTCGCCTAAGCACTACGACGATATGACCGAGGTGTGTAATTGTGGAGGAGGGCACTGCACTGCAGCTACGACAAATCTTGGAGTGCCTGCAGGGTGCCCCTGCCCACATATATAAAGGAGGGGAAGAGGAGGCCCGCCTAGGAGGGCGCACCTATAGGGGGAGTCCAACTAGGATTCCCAATCCTAGTCGGAGTCCCCTTGCTTTTCCAAGAGGGAGAGAGGGAAGGAGTAGGAGGGAGATGGAAAGAGGGGGGGCGCCCCCTCCCTAGTTGAATTCGGACCAGCCCATGGGGGCGGGCGCGGCCTCCCCTTGTGGCCCTTCTCTCCTTTCCACTAAGGCCCATGAAGGCCCAATACTTCCCCCAGTGAATTCCCGTAACTCTCCCGTACTCCAAAAAACACCCGAACCACTCAAAACCTTTCCGATGTCCAAATATAGCCTTCCAATATATCGATCTTTAGATCTCGACCATTTCGAGACTCCTCGTCATGTCTGTGATCTCATTTGGGACTCTGAACAAACTTTGGTCATCAAATCACATAACTCGTGATACAAATCGTCATCGAACGTTAAGCGTGCGGACCCTACGGGTTCGAGAACTATGTAGACATGACCGAGACACATCTCCGGTCAATAACCAATAATAGAACCTGGATGCCCATATTGGCTCCTACATATTCTACGAAGATCTTTATCGGTCAAACCGCATAACAGCAGATGTTATTCCCTTTGTCATCAGTATGTTACTTGCCCGAGATTCGATCGTCGGTATCATCATACCTTGTTCAATCTCGTTACCGGCAAGTCTCTTTACTCATTCCGTAATGCAACATCCCGCAACTAACTCATTAGTCACATTGCTTGCAAGGCTTATAATGATGTGCATTACCGAGAGGGCCCAGGGATACCTCTCCGATACACGGAGTGACAAATCCTAATCTCGATCTATGCCAACTCAACAAACACCATCGGAGACACCTGTAGAGCATCTTTATTATCACCCGATTCGTTGTGGACGTTTGATAGCACACAAGGTGTTCCTACGGTATTCGGGAGTTGCATAATCTCATAGTCAGAGGAACATGTATAAGTCATGATGAAAGCAATAACAATAAAACTAAACGATCATTATGCTAAGCTAACGGATGGATCTTGTCCATAACATCATTCTTTAATGATGTGGCCCCGTTGATCAAATGATAACACACGTCTATGGTCAGGAAACTTAACCATCTTTGATTAACGAGCTAGTCAAGTAGAGGCATACTAGGGACACCCTGTTTTTTCTATGTATTCACACATTTACTAAGTTTTCGGTTAATACAATTGTAGCATGAATAATAAACATTTATCATGATATAAGGAAATATAAATAACTACTTTATTATTGCCTCTAGGGCATATTTCCTACACAGCCCCCAGCACAGCCTCCAGTGCAAAGACATGGCAGATTTTGCCTGGCCGGAGAGATGCTGAGGAACATGCTTCGTCTCCTGCCAAGGGAGGGAGTGAGATCCATTAGGGCGGGTCCTACCAAGAAGGGACCACCCTAACCAAAGTCCAAGCGGAGGAATCACCGGCAATGGCCTCCATCGAGGGGGTCTGCTCGCGATGAGGTCACAACCGCCGAAGGAGTGGACCCGGACTGCGCCCCGGCAACTGACGTTTTCGGGGTGGGGGATGCCCCCTCACAGCAAACACCATCGATTAATCCTCTTGCCTTTGTTTCTACTCGCCTGAATTGTTCATCTCATGGTCTTGATTTATTAGTGCCTAACTTCTTATCATCCTATCTGTTGTTTTTTACTTGTAGCTCCTCTGATTGAAGAACCCAAGCTCTTGGAAGACCTGGCCAACATTGGGAAGAGTGCTACCAAGGAAGAAACCAAGATTTCTGCTGCGAAAGGTCATGAATAGACTACCGGGCATATCCAGGAGTCCTTGGGAGGAGTAGGGAAAACCCCGACAACATATCTGGCCCAGAAGCAATTGTCGAGGAGAAGGCCACCCTCCAAACTATGGGGCCCCTTCCCTTGCATTTTTCCTTGGCTGTGGCCCCGCAACCTTCCCCAAGCAAGTTGGCGCTAGTTCTCGCCCAATTTGGATCCGTTGCTTCAAGCTCATCCAAGTAGACGCATACTTTGATGAAGAAATCAAACACATACTTGCGCCGCTGTCTCAGAGAGTTGAAGAAGTTGGAGATTCTGCTGATGGTGCCAAAGATTTGGCTTTCCTGGAATCCATGGCTACAGGGCTCAAAGATTTCCAACACAGGTACAATCTCAAGGCACAAGCAGTCAAGGAGCAGCGTGACTCTGCCGCCCTCATGGACAGGAAGCTGACAGACAAGGGTAATGAGCTGCGTGAGTTGTACAGGAAGCAATCCCACTCCATCATGCAGCAAGAGGAGGTGCTGACCATGGCCAAGGAGGATATTACTGCCCAGGAGGTTTGCTTGGCGGAGCGCGAAGCACTTCTAAACGCCAAGGAAAAGGATATCTCCGCACTGGAGGGAAACCTCGAAGCCACCCTCCACGGCAAAGATGAGGAACTGGAGGCTCTTGTCCAGTAGCGTACCAAGGATTTGGAGGACATGCACAAGGCAACGCTTACCACACTCACCCTCGAATCAGCTGTCCAACTGACGAAAGTTACTAATGAGCTAGTTTCCGCTTCTGCCGCCAAGACCAACTTTGAAAATCAATTGAACAAGCTGACAGAGGACCTTGCCGGGAGTAGCAAGGAGATCACCGGTCTCAAGGAGGAAGTGTTAAAAGCAGGGTCCACCCTGGAAGATCTGCAATCACTGCTTTCCTCCAAGAGCCAGGACCTTGATACTGCCAAGGTGCCATTTCTAACATGAAGGCCAGGCTTGGCTTCTTGGAGAAGGAAATTGAGTCTGTCGGTTGCCGCGAGAAGTTGCTAATGGCGGATCTGAACAAGGCCAGGACTCTCCAAAAGGACGCAAAAGAGAAGCTTGAGAACCAAATTCAGCAGCGTGACCTCTGGATCAAGAGCATGGTAGATATAGCTGAATGCCTCACTGCTCAGATCGCAAAGATGGATGTGGAGAGTTGGGCCTTCTCCGTCGGCAAGCACGAAGTCCCAAGTGTCAAGCTAAACGCTTTTCTTCGAAGGCTTGATTAAAGGGTTGAAGATGTACGAGGACGGCAGGGATGCTGGCTTCGCTGACGAATCCCGGAAGCTTGCTTGTGATGCCCTCTTCCTGGTTTTGAGCAACCTTGCCTTCTTCCACCCACACCTCAACCTCGCAGATGGCTTCAAGAGGCTGCCGCCAAGTGTCGATACTTCTGCTGGTGCAGAGAAGGCCGACCCCCTTGCCGACAAGGTTCTCTCATTTCCAAGAGTTCTCAGAGGTTGTCGGGTCTAGCCTTGAGTCATTCTTTTTGCTGTGGTGCCCTGTAATAAGACACAATATGTATCTCGTTTTTAGGTTTCTCACTGTTCTTGTTTTAATGCTCATCGGACTGATGTTTATTATACCAACGCACGCTATCCCTCTTGTGTTTACCCATTGGTATTCATATGGTAGTTTCGTTTGCGTATTTTGGTTGCCTACCAACAACATATTGCCGTGATTTCTTTGAGGAACGGGTCCTTAGCATTCAAATGGCAAGGACACGTTGCCGGTGGGTTTTTCCTTAACACTCCTTGGCGCTGCCACCCACTTTGTTGAGCAGGCTCGAAACAAAGCAAGGGCGCAGACACATATTCTAAGGTTCCATCTTACAAAGGACTTGTCATACGAAACCTTGGTTGTCCGAGGGATGTGCAAGTGCAAGCTCTGAAGAAAAGATAACAAGCATGCCAACTTAGCTTTTGTCTAGGCTCCCCTCTTGCCGGGGTGTACATTTCATTACGCATAACATCTTCTCTCCCACCCTTGGTTGCCCCTCCCATTCAGGTCTCCTGGGGAGACTGTGCTCGCATATCCATGTTTGCTCTGCAAAGATGCAAAATGGGAAGGAGCACAAGGGAAACACTAGGCAGTCCATTAGTTACGCACCCAGCCTCGACACGAACCGGGGAGTCAGCAAAAACGTTTGCAACTAATGATAGATGGTGGAAAAGGAAAAGAATCGGCCCCTCCCTCCTATTCCTTTACTTCCAATGATCTCTGATACGTCCATTTTGCATCATGTTTTCCTACTATTATTTATAATGTTTTTATGCATAATAATGCTTTATGGAGTAATTATAATGCCTTTTCTCTCATAATATGCAAGGTTCACACAAGGAGGGAGAATACTGATTTGGAATTCGGACTGAAAAAGCTACATCAGGCCACCTATTCTGCACAACTCCAAATGAGCTGAAACTTCACAGAGATTTTTTATGGAATATATAAGAATTATTGGAGCAAATAACTACCAGAGGGCCCCCCAGGTGGGTACAACCCACCTGGGCGTGCCAGGGCCCCCAGGCGCGCCCTGGTGGGTTGTGCCCTCCTCGGCCCACCTCCGGTGCCCATCTTCTGGTATATAAGTCATTTTGACCTAGAAAAAAAATAAGGGGAGGACTTTCTGGACAAAGCGCCGCCGTATCAAGGCAGAACTTGGGCAGGAGCACTTTCGCCCTCCGGCGGAGCGATTCCGCCGGGTGAACTTCCCTCCCAGAGGGGGAATCATCATTATCATCATCATCATCATCATCATCACCAACAAACTCTCCCATCTTGGCGAGGGCAATCTCCATCAACATCTTCAATAACACCATCTCCTCTTGAACCCTAGTTCATTCTTGTGTTCAATCTTTGTACCGGAACCTTAGGTTGGTGCTTTGGGGTAACTAGTAGTGTTGATTACATCTTGTAGTTGATTACTATATGGTTTATTTGGTGGAAGATTATATGTTCAGATCCATTATGCTATTTAATACCCCTCTGACCTTGAGCATGATTATCATTTGTGAGTAGTTACTTTTGTTCTTGAGGCCACGGGAGAAATCTTATTGCAAGTAATCATGTGAACTTGAGATGTGTTCGATATTTTGATGGTATGTATGTTGTTATTCCCTTAGTGGTGTCATGTAAACGTCGACTACATGACACTTCACCTTATGAGGGCCTAAGGGAATGCATTATGGAGTAGTTATTAGATGATGGGTTGCGAGAGTGACGGAAGCTTAAACCCTAGTTTATGCACTACTTCGTAAGGGATTGATTTGGATCCAAAAGTTTAATGCTATGGTTAGATTTTATCTTAACACTTTTCTCGTAGTTGCGGATGCTTGCGAGGGGGTTAATCATAAGTAGGAGGTTTGTTCAAGTAAGACCAACACCTAAGCACCGGTCAACACACACATCAAATTATCAAAGTAGTGAACATGAATCAAATCAACATGATGAAAGAGACTAGATGAAATTCCCGTATACCCTCAAGAACGTTTTGCTTATCATAAGAGACCATTTTGGTCTGTCCTTTGCCTCAAAAGGATTGGGCTATCTTGCTGCACTTTTGTTACCATTACCGCTACTTGCTCGTTATAAATTATCTTGCTATCAAACTACTTGTTACTTATAATGTCAGTGCTTCCAGAGAACACCTTGCTGAAAACAACTAGTCATTTCCTTCTGCTCCTCGTTGAGTTTGACACTCTTACTTATTGAAAGGACTAAGATTGATCCCCTATACTTGTGGGTCATCAAGGCTCTTTTTTGGCGCCGTTGCCGGGGAGTGAAGCGCTCTTGGTAAGTGGAAATTGGTAATAAAAATTATTACTACGTGCTGAAATTTATCGTGACTTGTTACTACGGAGAAAAATCCTTCGAGGGGTTTGTTCGAGGTATCTTCACCTCGACCGGGACCACAATTATTTTCCCCTCAACCTATTGCACCTACTGAAAATATTGGTTATGAAATTCCTTCGGGTATGATAGAACAACTGCTAGCTAATCCTTATGCAGGAGATGGAACCGAACATCCTGATATGCACTTGATGTATGTGGATGAAATTTGTGGATTATTTAAGCTTGCAAGTTTACCCAGAGATGAAGCTAAGAAGAAGGTTTTCCCTTTATCTTTGAAGGGAAAATCATTAGCATGGTATAGGCTTGGATCTTGGAGTTGGAATCATTTGAAATCGGAATTTCACCAAAAAAATTATCCTATGCATGTAGTTCATCATGATCAAAATTATTATATATTGTTTGGCCTCGTGAAGGAGAAATTATCGCTCTGGCTTGGGGGAGGCTTAAGTCAATGTTATATTCATGCCCCAATCATGAGCTCTCAAGAGAAATTATCGTTCAGAGTTTTCATGCTCGGCTTTCTCGTGATGATCAATCCATGCTCGACACTTCTTGTACGGGTTCTTTTATGAAGAAGACTATTGAATTCAGGTGGGATCTTTTAGAAAGAATTAAATGCAACTCTGAAGATTGGGAACTCGACGAAGGTAAAGGATCAGGTATTAAGCTTAAGTTTGATTGTGTTAAATCTTTTATGAGTACCGATGCTTTTCAAAAGTTTAGCACTAAATATGGACTTGACTCTGAGATAGTAGCCTCTTTTTTTAATCATTTGATACTCATGTTGATCTCCCTAAAGAGAAGTGGTTTAATTATCACCCACCTATTAAAGAAGAAATTAAAGAACCGATTGTGGTTAAAAATGAAACTATTATTTATAATGTTGATCTGGTTGTGCCTACTGCTTATATTGAAAAACCACCTTTTTCTGTTAGGATAAAGGAACATGCTAAGGTTTCAACTGTGGTCAATAAAAGCTATATTAGAGCACCTAAACCTACTGAACAAATCAAGGTAGAACCTAGTGTTGCTATGATTAAAAATCTCTTGGTATAAAATATAGATGGGCATGTTATTTACTTCTGTGATGAAGCTGCTAGAATTGCCAAACCAGATGAAAAAGATAAACATAGACCTGTTGTTGGCATGCATGTTGTCTCAGTTAAAATAGGAGATCGCTGTTACCATGGTTTATGTGACTTAGGTGCTAGCATGAGTGCTATTCCCTTTACCTTATATCAAGAAATTATGAATGACATAACACCCGCTGAAATAGAAGACATAGATGTTACTATTAAGCTTTCTAATAGAGACACCATCACACCTCTTGGGATTGTTAGAGATGTTGAAGTCTGGTGTGGGAAAATAAAATATCCTACTGATTTTCTAGTTCTTTGTTCCCCACAAGATGACTTTTGTCCCATTATTTGGTAGACCTTTCTTGAACACCGTTAATGCTAAAATAGATTGCGAGAAACAAATCGTCAGTGTTAGTTTTGGTGATAAATCTCATGAGTTTAATTTTCTAAGTTTAGTAGAAAACATTATAAGAAAGAATTGCCTAGTAAGGATGAAATAATTGGTCTTGCTTCTATTGCCGTGCCTCCTATAGACCCAGTAGAACAATATTTGCTAGACCATGAAAATGATATGCATATGCATGAAAGAAATGAAATAGATAAAATTTTCTTTGAACAACGACCTCTGCTTAAACAGAATTTGCCTATTGAAACTCTAGGAGGTCCTCCTCCACCTAAAGGTGATCATGTGTTTGAATTAAAACAATTGCGAGACACTTTGAAATATTCTTATCTTGATGAGAAAAAGATATATCATGTTTTTATTAGTGCTAACCTTCCAGAACATGAAGAAGAAAGATTATTGAAAATTCTGAAGAAGCACCGAGCGACTACTGGATATACTCTTGATGATCATAAGGGCATTAGTCCCACTCTGTGTCAGCACAAGATTAATAAGGAGCCTGATGCTAAACCCGTTGCTGATCACCAAAGACGTTTAAATCCTAAAATGAAAGAAGTGGTAAGAACTGAAATACCGAAGCTTCTGGAAACAGGTATAATCTATCCCATAGCTGATAGTAGATGGGTAAGTCCCGTTCATTGTGCCCCTAAGAAAGGAGGTATTACTGTTGTTCCTAATGATAAGAATGAACTTATTCCACAAAGAATTGTCACTGGCTAGAGAATGGTAATTAATTTTAGAAAATAAAATAAAGCAACTAGAAAAGATCATTACCCTCTACCTTTTATTGATCAAAGGCTAGAAAGGCTATCTAAGCACACACACTTTTGTTTTCTCGATGGATATTCTGGTTTTTCTCAAATACCTGTTTCACAATGTTGATCAAGAGAAAACCACCTTTACTTGTCCTTTTGGAACTTATGCTTATAGACATATGCCTTTTGGTTTATGCAATGCACCTACTACTTTTCAACGATGTATGACTACTATATTCTCTAATTTTCATGAAAAGATTGTTGAGGTTTTCATGGATGTTTTTTCCGTTTACGGAACTTCTTTTGATGATTGCTTAAGCAACCTTGATCGAGTTTTGCAAAGATGCGAGCAAACCAATCTTGTCTTGAATTGGCAGAAGTGCCACTTTATGGTTAATGAAGGTATTGTCTTGAGACATAAAATTTCTGAACGAGGTATTGAGGTGGATAAAGCTAAAGTTGATGCAATTGAGAAAATTCCATGTCCCGGAGATATTAAAGTATTCATAGTTTCCTTGGTCATGTTGGTTTCTATAGGAGATATATTAAAGACTTCTATAAAATTTCTAGGTCTCTTACAAATCTTTTACAAAAGGATGTTCCATTTGTTTTTTATGATGATTGTGTAGAAGCCTCTGAAACACTCAAGAAAGCCTTAATTTCTGCACCTATTGTTTAACCACCTGATTGGAACTTGTCTTTTAAAATTATGTGTGATGCTAGTGATTATGTTGTTGGTGCTGTTCTAGGACAAAGAGTTGATAAGAAGTTAAATGTTATTCATTATGCTAGTAACACTCTAGACAGTGCCCAAAGAAATTATGCTACTACTGAAAAAGAATTTTTAGCAGTGGTGTTTGCTTGTGATAAATTCAAATCCTACATTGTTGATTCTAAAGTGACTGATCACACTTATCATGCTACTATTAAATATCTTATGGAAAAGAAAGATGCTAAACCTAGATTCATTAGGTGGGTTCTATTGCTACAAGAATTTGACTTGCATACCACTGATAGGAAAGGAGCTGGGAACCCCGTAGCTGATAACTTGTAACATCCCAAAATTCTAAATTTTGGAATGTTATATTAGATAAATAACTATGCTTGTTGTCTGATTGTTTGTTTGATTGATTGAGTGGAATTGAGTGGAATTTGAAACTTTTGAAAGTTGGATGAGAGGGAATAAAATGACTTTCCCAAAACTATCCCCTTTGCCCTTTTTGGATCTCAATGAATTCAATTCCATTCCAACACCAAAACCCTAGAGTGAAGATGAAATGACTTCTTCCATTTGAAATGAAAAGGGTTTTGAAAAGATTTGAATTTCATTTGAGAATATTTCAAATTCAAAGCTTTATGCAACTCAATGATTTTCATGAGGGAAGATAAAAATGACTTCTTCAATTATATGAAATATGAGTTGGAAGTTAAAAAGAATCAAATTGAAAGTCATTTGAAAGTGCCTTGAAAACCCCTTTCAAATTTGAGTTTTGTTTGGAACTTTAGAAAAAAATGATTTTCTATAAAGTTTGGATTTTGCCCCTGGAAAAATGTTCAAATGATAGGGAATATTCCCTGATCATTTTGATATATATATGTCCTATATAAAATATTTATATTTTATATATTTTCTCTCTGTTTTATTTTCAAAAAATTAGAAAAGAAAAGACCCAGGCGACCCGACCGCCCAAGAAGCACTGGGCAGCCCAGCCCACCAGCCACCAACTGGCCAAGCCCGGCCCAGCGGCCTCCAGCCCAGTGAGCCCTCCCTCGCCCGAAACCCCTCCGCACCGGTCGCCCGCCCGACTCCCCTCTCTCCCTCTCTCACCGACGGGTGGACCCCACCCCGTCGTCTTCCCCTCGCCCACGCCAACCGGCGCCGCCGCTCGCCGGATCCCGCGAGATCCGGGATCCTCCCGTGATCTCCTCGCCGTGTTCGCCCCCTCGTCCAAGTCGTCCCGCCCGCCTATAAATACCCCACCCGACCCCGTTCCCCCCCTCGCCCCCTCGCCCGACCTCTCCCTCTCGCCGCGCGCGCCAGCCGGAGCACCCGAGCGCCGCCACCGCCATTAAATCCGTCGCCGACGCCCCGGCCACCCCCGAGCTCCATCGACCCCACCAAAATAACCCCCTCCCCCATCCGCAACCCCCGGAGACAACCGCACTCGCCCCCGACCACCCGAGTCGCCGGAGCACTACGCCCTTGAAACCCGCCCGTCGCCGTCGCCCGTCCGGTAAGTCACGGAGCACCTCCCGCCGTTCGATCTGTTTTCTAGGGTTAGGATTAGATCTCAAGGGGTATGGTTTTATTAGGTTAGTTTTTAGTGAACAGGTTTATTTCGGTTTAGATC
The DNA here is from genome assembly GCA_021605145.1 of Aegilops bicornis. Taxonomy (NCBI): domain Eukaryota; kingdom Viridiplantae; phylum Streptophyta; class Magnoliopsida; order Poales; family Poaceae; genus Aegilops; species Aegilops bicornis. The sequence goes on from CM038675.1 coordinate 320,766,659, forward strand.
GATTAGTTAGGTTTTATTTAAACCGCCGATTCGCTTTAAACCCTAGGGCCCGTTTTAGTTATATTACGCGAAGCGTTATATATAGGCCCATTAGGCCGCTTTTTCTTTATTTTTCGTTTTCTGTTTTAACAGAATAGTTTCAGATTTGAAAAATTCATATCTTTTAATCTACTCAATATTTTTAAGTGATTCTTTTTTTTGTTGGTTTGCAAATTTCTTATAGTTTCTGTAGAAAATATAATTAGCCATGTTAAAATTAGTTAAAATAACTTTATTTTAGATTTAGACAGAATAGTAAATCTGCTATAGAATGAGTTAGGAATATTATTTTTTAGTGATTCTTTTTGTCACCACGTTGTTTTGACATTATCTAACCGTAGGAATTTATTTGGGCATTTTAGGATTAATAAAAAAATAGTTTTAATCAGAATCATGTTATTCTTAATTAATTAACTAGCTACTATTTTCCTATTGTTTAGTTAGCAAATAAATTTATTTTTTCATATGTGATAGATTATTCTAGGTTAGTTTATGTCACTTTAGAGCATGAACTTTTATTTATAATAAATAAAACTTTTATTTTATTTTTCCTACTAGAATTTGCTTTAGGCCTAATAGGAGTTTTATAATAGATTTTAAAGTGATTCTTTTTGCTCCTAGTTGCTTGATGAATCCTTTTCCATTAGGTAGCATAAACCCATGCTTAGGTTCTGTTAAGAAAATTTTGTTATGTAAAACTAATTTTAGTTGTTGCTTGAAGTAGGAAAACTTTGATTTGGTTTTTCTTTGAGTTTCCTTTGGGTTTTGATTCGTTTGTTTTGTGTGTTTCATATTACTATGCTGTTATGTAAGTGATCATATGTTGTATGCTTATTGTGGTTATTGTTTGCCTCGGTAGAATTTCCGGAGTGCGAAACTTGCTACCACGAGTCCCTAGTTTTCGAAGATCTTCAGCAAGGCAAGTTCACTTTGACCATGTTTTTCATACCTAGGTGTTTTATTGCATCTAGTGTTATCTTCGCAACAACCCCTCCGGTAGTGATATTGAATTCTTGTAGTTGAGTAGTATGCATGAGGTAGGAACCCATCACCCTGTTACCAAGCCCGGGACGCTATTTATTTTAATGCTACGCTATAGTAGACGGGGTTTGGTATGAGTGTTCGAGAGTGGTGTGAAGAAGGTAGACTCTACGTCAATGACGACAACTCCATGATGGAACCTGCAAGGACTGCATCTTCAAGACCTCAAGACTTCAAGACTCGAGACAAGAATTCAATACACACTACTGGGTGAAGGACGGTTGACGGGCACCCTGGAGAAACCAGTGGTTGGCCGGGATGCATGGAGAAGCGCCATGACATCTTGCGGAAAGCTTCACCCAGACTCAAAGAGACGGAAGAATACTTCATGCCCGGAAGCTTACCTGTGCAACCGCAAGTCAATATGGGCTCTAGCTTGGTTGACCTTAGTTGTGACTACTGGCTGGGGCGGTGCTAGCAGATGTAGAACTACGGTAGGATTGGATGAGCACCGGACGGTGGTCGGGGAACTCTTGAGGAAGACCATGTTTGGTCATCTTGTTCTCAAACACCACGAAGTGCGAGAACGTAAAAAGAGGGATCAAATCTTGCGGGTAAAGTGTACAAACCTCTGAGAGGGTTAAAACCTAATCGATTAGCCGTGTCCCCGGTTACGGACAATTTGAGCCTCCGGACTTGGATCTATCTCGGAACTCTCAACACCGGACTGATAACTTAATTGTGGGCAACTTATGATGATTTGGGATATGAGACATCGGTTGGCGGAACCATGTCATGGTAGAAAACTCCATAGTACAGACTTCATTTATTCCTTTGATGTAGGGAAAATAAATCCGCTTTTACGCATAAACAAAACTCAGACACGAGCCACAAAGCCATACTGCATATAGTATAGTTTATCATCTGTTTTCTCTTATTGTGATCTTCTTTGGTACATTCAATGTCTTGACCTACACTGCTGCATCTTGATCTGTGGATGGCACGGATACACGGAGGCTTGACTGCTCGAGGTCAGTCGCTCTGTAAATGGTATCGAGCACATGTTGGCTGTAGGACGTGACCCTAGAAAATGACTTAGTAATATGAAGACCCCAATAGGAATGACCTTTGTTTTGTACTACTCTCGTAACACCCGATTTCTTTTCTTGAACCTTCCTTATTTCAAACTATAGATGGAGAGCTACATTACGAACAAAAGAGAACACTACGAGAAGGTTCTTGGAGGCCCCTTCCTTGTGGAGCTAGTCAATTCTTTGAAGTTACCGATACCTGAGATCAAGGCAACTAAGAGGACGTCTAGATCGTGGGGAGTCAAGACCCAAGTTTTTGGTCGTAAAGAAGACCCCAAGACGGCAGACATCAGCTTCGGAACTATAAATGGTGACTTGTGATATGGGCATCAACACTCCCGTCCATGATGCTATTGCACGTTTATGCTATCGTCATCGTGCTGCACTAAACCCACACTTCTTTGGAAGGATTGGATGGCAGAAGTTTGATGGAGCAACTATTGCTTTGTGGAAGCGCAAAAGATGAAGTTCTCCCCACTTTTAGTGTACAATCGGGATCTAGAACAATACGTCAAGAATCTTCAGATGGACCTCCTGGAAGCCCTGTTTGACAATGAAGCACTACGAGAAGAGGTCAAGACTTCGAGGTGAAGGTAAACAAGCTGGAGGAGGAGAACCTCGAGATCTCGAGAATGCGTCAGGAACTGAAAAGCAGCAGGACCATGTCTCATGCCAAGGACGTTGAAATCCAGAAGCTCAAGGAACAACTTCAGGACATACAAGGTCGTCACAAGAAACTCCGCGTCGAGGGAAAATCTAGCGAGAAAAAGCGGAGGAGATCAAGTCCACACGTAAGAAGCCCAGTGGGGACAATGATCAAGTTCCTAATATATTAGCTTAGTAGTGTCCCACCATGAGAGAAATAAAGATGAACGCCTTCTCGATTTAAGTATCGACCATACCAATTTATGTGGGTGGCGATCTTCGTAGAATTGATTGAATAAATGAATGCTTGGTTGCTATTATTTTTTGTGTTTATTGAATGGTTGGATAGATGCGATATTCGTGAGGCTTGTATTTATTTCAACCATGAGAGGCGTAAGTTACTGGAAGAATGGTAGAAGGCCTTCATATGGGAAAAGCATCGAGAATTGGAAACTCCCGAGCATTGAAGACCTGAAGAAATGAGGACTTAGAAACGAAACCATAGTAGAACGGCCCATTACAAACGGTACTTTTGAGCTAGGATTCTTTTGTTGATGGGTGGGTATTTGTTTTCTCCTTCTATCTCAACCAGACCCCGAAATCTTGAACCCATGGACAACTGAACACCAAACTTTTCTGGAGACAATTGCAATTTCCCCATGGAGATACATTCTTTGTTCTAAGCACCCCTCTTATCCTACACATGCAGATGACAACCCTTTATGAGTCCTTCCTTAAAGGTCCGGAAACAATCATGACCCTGACGAGTGATCATGATTACCCAAGATCTGAAGGACATGATGAAGCATATTCACCTTGAAGGAGATGCACGGTCTACAAAGGCTACCCCTTCATGCAAAAGGGAGTGGAACTTTGGTATGTGGAGGTACACCTCCACCGTTCGAAAGGAGTTTGCCCAAAGATGATGGGGCAGTACTTTTCATCTCACGTGTGCCACAAGCAACTTTCTTCGATGTTGTTCGTGAAGCAGCCATGGAAGCCATACGCGGATCGGAGAAATACTTGAAGCAAGACTCCGTTATACTCGGGAATACCTAAGAGAAGTGCATGCAGAAATGGTGGAAGTAAAGCTCAAGGCCACCACGATGAAGCAGAAGATTGAAGATTTCAAGGCGCATGTCGCACTATTCCAGCAAGACTAAAGAATCCTCGAGGAGGATAAATAAATAAAGTTGGAAGCAATGCCTGACCATACCGAACCATGTGGGTGGCAGCATTTGTAACAAAGTACTTTTTGGAGTTTGGATTCACAAAAAATGGTTAAGGATGTAATAAAAGATCGATATGAAAATAATGAGATTTATGGATAAACTAGTGCATTCTTTTGGTGTCGTAGTACTCCGTAAAGCCACATGATCAATGAAGAAAGAAATGTGTTATTCATGACGGTCCATAGAAGGAGGCTGGACAAAATAAGTTGGAATTTTGTATGATCGTCACCACAAGGGTATGAAGGAAGAAGTACTATTGGATTTACAGGAGATGTAATGTTGGAATATGGAATGATAATCCTAGGAAGGATGAATTAAACTTGTACAAGAATTGAAGTGGGCCATAACCCACAGGCCCAAGATTTTGAAAAGGAACAGATGTAACCTTGATGAAGGAAGAAATTTGGAAGAATCGGTGATTCAATCAGCATCACGTTCGTGAGGAGGTTACGCAAAAAAAAACACGAGAGTGGTGAAGTAACGATAGATGTTTTGTTTGGCTTGCTGAACCAAAGGATTTACTCAAACCCAGTTCGAGAACAAGAGAAATTCTGCAATGCTTGTGAGTATGCCCAAGTGTTAGAATACGTGATTCGATATTTACGTATGTGGTAATGATTCAAATGCGGGATGGATTGGCCCCATACCGGAGACTTCTATCATGAACTATCATATGTTGATGGAAAATCAGAGAGCCTCGAAAACCTTAGAAGAGTGTCGACGCGATAAGCCATAAAACCATAGGATGGTAGGATGATGGAACCCCTTTACAGGCAACCGTTGCCAGTCGTAGATCATACGGTGAGGTTCAACCCAGACCCGTTTTCTGCAGGAGAAACCATTAATGGTAGACCACCATGAGTATTTCAATAGTTGTCTAGAATGGACACAGACCTATCAGCTAAGACGATCCGGTCTTGGGCCGAACTTCAACTTTGACGAACCGACCCAAGATTTGGAGGAAAACCCTATGCTTCTGACAGAAGAGCGTTAATGGAGGAGCTATTGTAAGATATGTGAAGGGACATACATTGTCGGCACTCCAGAGGAAATATCTGAGTTTATTGGAACCGTAACCTTGTTTTAAGTGTGGTAGCACCCCTGACCTTCCGACCAAACATTTGCTAGCAGACCCCAACCCCTAACCCTTTCTTGCTAGCCTCTTCGAATCTCGAGGACGAGATTCATTTTAAGTGTAGTAGGTTTGTAACATCCCAAAATTCTAAATTTTGGAATGTTATATTAGATAAATAACTATGCTTGTTGTCTGATTGTTTGTTTGATTGATTGAGTGAAATTGAGTGGAATTTGAAACTTTTGAAAGTTGGATGAGAGGGAATAAAATGACTTTCCCAAAACTATCCCTTTGCCCTTTTTGGATCTCAATGAATTCAATTCCATTCCAACACCAAAACCCTAGAGTGAAGATGAAATGACTTCTTCCATTTGAAATGAAAAGGGTTTTGAAAAGATTTGAATTTCATTTGAGAATATTTCAAATTCAAAGCTTTATGCAACTCAATGATTTTCATGAGGGAAGATAAAAAAATGACTTCTTCAATTATATGAAATATGAGTTGGAAGTTAAAAAGAATCAAATTGAAAGTCATTTGAAAGTGCCTTGAAAACCCCTTTCAAATTTGAGTTTTGTTTGGAATTTTAGAAAAAAATGATTTTCTATAAAGTTTGGATTTTGCCCCTGGAAAAATTTTCAAATGATAGGGAATATTCCCCTGATCATTTTGATATATATATGTCCTATATAAAATATTTATATTTTATATATTTTCTCTCTGTTTTTATTTTCAAAAAAAAATTAGAAAAAGAAAAGACCCAGGCGCCAGCCAGGCCGACTGGCCCAGCAAGCACCGGCGCCCAGCCCGGCCGAACCGACCCGGCCCACCAGCGCCCGGCGCCAGCCAGCCGAGCCCCCTCCGAAACCCCTCCGCACTGATCGCCCTTGAATCCCTCTCTCCCTCTCTCACCGACGGTGGACCACACCCGTCGTCTTCCTCCTCGCCCAATGGCGCCGCCCGCTCGCCGGATCGCGAGATCCGGGATCCTCCGTGATCTCCTGCCGCGTTCGCCCCCTCGTCCAAGTCGTCCCGCCACTTATAAATACCCCACCCGACCCGTTCCCCTCGCCCCTCGCCCCTCGCCCGACCTCTCCCTCTCGCCCTTGCAGACGCTTGCGAAACACCAGCGCCGCCGCCGCCACTAACTCCGCCGACGCCCAGCCACCCGAGCTCCATCGACCCCACCAAACCAACCCCCTCGCCCGTCCGCAACCGCCGGAGACCTCCGCCGTCGCCCCCGACCACCGGAGTCGCCGGAGCACTCGCCGCCCGAGCCGCCGTCGCCGTCACCGTCCGGTAAGTCACCGGAGCACCTCCCCGCCGTCCGATCTGTTTTCTATGGTTAGGATTAGATCCCCCGAAGGGGTATGGTTTTATTAGGTTAGTTTTTAGTGAACCGGTTTATTTCCGGTTTAGATCGATTAGTTAGGTTTTATTTAAACCGGCCGATTCGTTTTAAACCCTAGGGCCCGTTTTAGTTATATTATGCAGAAGCGTTATATAGGCCCATTAGGCCGTTTTTCTTTATTTTTCGTTTTCTGTTTTAACAGAATAGTTTCAGATTTGAAAAATTCATATCTTTTAATCTACTTAATATTTTTAAGTGATTCTTTTTTTGTTGGTTTGAAAATTTCTTATAGTTTCTGTAAAAATATAATTAGCCATGTTAAAATTAGTTAAAATATCTTTATTTTAGATTTAGACAGAATAGTAAATCTGCTATAGAATGAGTTAGGAATATTATTTTTTTAGTGATTCTTTTTGTCACCACTTTGTTTTGACATTACCTAACCGTAGGAATTTATTTGGGCATTTTAGGATTAATAAAAAAATAGTTTTAATCAGAATCATGTTATTCTTAATTAATTAACTAGCTACTGTTTTCCTATTGTTTTAGTTAGCAAATAAATTTATTTTTCATATGTAATAGATTATTCTAGGTTAGTTTCTGTCACTTTAGAGCATGAACTTTTATTTATAATAAATAAAACTTTTATTTTATTTTTCCTACTAGAATTTGCTTTAGGCCTAATAGGAGTTTTATAATAGATTTTAAAGTGATTCTTTTGGCTCCTAGTTGCTTGATGAATCCTTTTCTCATTAGGTAGCATAAACCCATGCTTAGGTTCTGTTAAGAAAATTTTTGTTATGTAAAACTAATTTTAGTTGTTGCTTGAAGTAGGAAAACTTTGATTTGGTTTTTCTTTGAGTTTCCTTTGGGTTTTGATTCGTTTGTTTTGTGTGTTTCATATTACTATGCTGTTATGTAAGTGATCATATGTTGTATGCTTATTGTGGTTATTGTTTGCCTCGGTAGAATTTTGAGTGCGAAACTTGCTACCACGAGTCCCTAGTTTTCGAAGATCTTCAAAGAAGGCAAGTTCACTTTGACCATGTTTTTCATACCTATGTGTTTTATTGCATCTAGTGTTATCTTCGCAACAACCCCTCCGGTAGTGATATTGAATTCTTGTAGTTGAGTAGTATGCATGAGGTAGGAACCCATCACCCTGTTACCAAGCCGGGACGCTATTTATTTTAATGCTACGCTATAGTAGGCGGGGTTTGGTATGAGTGTTCGAGAGTGGTGTGAAGAAGGAGGACTCTCGTCAATGGCGACAACTCCATGATGGAACCCGCAAGGATTGCATCTTCAAGGCCTCAAGACTTCAAGACTCGAGACAAGAATTCAATACACACTCTTTGGGTGAAGGACGGTTGTGAGGCACCTGGAGAAACCAGTGGTTGGCGGGATGCATGGAGAAGCGCCATGACATCTTGCGGAAAGCTTCACCCAGACTCAAAGAGACGGAAGAATACTTCATGCCGGAAGCTTACTGTGCAACCGCAAGTCAATATGGGCTCTGGCTTGGTTGACCTTAGTTGTGACTCTGGCTGGGGCGGTGCTAGCAGATGTAGAACTACGGTAGGATTGGATGAGCACCGGACGGTGGTCGGGGAACTCTTGGAAGACCATGTTTGGTCATCTTGTTCTCAAACACCCTGAAGTGCGAGAACGTAAAGAGGGATCAAATCTTGCGGGTAAAGTGTACAAACCTCTGCAGAGGGTTAAAACCTAATCGATTAGCCGTGTCCCCGATTCACGGACAATTTGAGCATCTGGACTTGGATCTATCTCGGAACTCTCAACACCGGACTGATAACTTAATTGTGGGCAACTTATGATGATTTGGGATATGAGACATCGGTTGGCGGAACCATGTCATGGTAGAAAACTCCATAGTACAGACTTCATTTATTCCTTTGATGTAGGGAAAATAAATCCGCTTTTACTCAAACAAAACTCAGACACAGAGCCACAAAGCCATACTGCATATAGTATAGTTTATCATCTGTTTTCTCTTATTGTGATCTTGCCGGTACATTCAATGTACTGAGCTACACGGCTGCAACGTATTCTGAAAAATCCGCAAAAATATTTTCTGTCAGTTTTGGAATATATTAAAAATTAGGAAAATAAGAAACAACCAGGAAGGCAACCCTGGTGGGCACAAGACACCAGGGCACGCACAGGTGGGTTGTGCCCACCTCAGTTACCTTCTGGACTCCGTTTCTCTCCTGTTTGCTTGCCCCCCAAGATAAAAAATCTTTAGAAACCCCCAAATGCATTAACTACCGTATCACAGAGAAATCTCATGTTCTTCTTTCTTGCTATTTTCTAGGAGATCTGAAATATGTCATCTCAAGATTCAGAGGAGTAGAGCCCTGTTTCTCATCGACCTCTTGATCAAAACATGGATGAAGATGAACCTATTCCCCCTCGCTTCCGGATGGAAAGCAAAGAAACATTATACAAGAGGATATTAAAGCTTGAGGAGGAGAATGATGAGTTGAGGATAGATATATTTTACATCCGACACAAGCTAGAGAAGAAGGATAAGCTCAATACTACCTCACCACACCTCCTCCTTCATCACCAAAGGAGACTTGAGTTCATGGTATGGGCACTCCCCTTGGCTTGTGCCAAGCTTGGGGAGGTGCCCCGATATCGTACCATCACCACTACCTTTGCTTTTATCTATTTTTAGTTCGATCCTTAGTTATCTTTTAATTTAGTCGAATAAAAGTTTAGTTCGATCCTTCCTTTTCGAGTGTTTGCTTAGTGCTCTTTCTATCCTTGTAATCGTGTGCAACATATATAATAATGTTCAGTTCGAGTTTTGCTTTATTTATTTTCATGTACAATAAAAAGAAAGGAAATAGATGAAAAGATCATATGCTAATCTGATGGTAAGTAATGACATCACATAAGGAAGAGTATAAGTAAAAAGTTTTATTGGAGACTTACAAGCATAGCATTGGTCAATGATGCAATTCATGAAAGAATTAATAAGGGAAGAGAAGATTCACATGCAAATACACTATCTTGGACATGTTTTATGATTGTGAGCCCTCATCAAATATTATATGCCAAAATTGTTGACGTTGGACAAGGAAGACAACGTAATGATTTATGTTTGTTCATATTCACATAGAAGTTATATTTTCATATATCCTTTAACATGTGGTTCTTGCCCCCATCTTTGCTAGACAAAAACTCCGCACTAAGTAGAGATACTACTTGTGCATCCAAAACCCTTAAACCAAATCTTGTTTTGAGAGTCCACTATACCTACCTATGGATTGAGTAAGATCTAAGTTGTCATCGGTGCAATAAGGCAATAAAAATTGCTTCTAAATGTGTTAGATCATTTAGTGTAAGAGAAAATTGAGGGTTGTACGAACTTGTGATGGAAACATAATAAAGGTGACAAACTTCATAATAAAGGTTGCTATCATAAGGGGCAATATAACGTGACGTTCTTTTGCACTAAGAGATTTGGCATACAAACAAATAAGCGCATGCCAACCTCTGCTTCCCTCTGCGAAGGGCTTATCCTTTAACTTTATGCATTTACTTTTATTAAGAGTCAAAGTACTCCTCTCTATTCCTTTTTATTTTCTCTTTTGGCAAGCACCATGTGGTGAAGAAAGATCTAGGCACATATATCCAGCTGGATATGGGTGAGCATGAGTTATTATTGTTGACATCACCCTTGAGGTGAGTACGTTGGGAGGCGAAAATATAAGCCCCTATGTTTTTATGTGTCTGGTTGACACTTTTTGCTCATGCGTATGCGGTGAGTGTTAGCAATTATAGAAGACTATATGATGGTTGAGTATGTGTACTTGACAAAAGGCTCTGATACATGACCCTTCCTGAAAAGGTGATGAATTGTAGTTGCAAAGTTGACTGAGAACATAGTTCTTTGGTTTTCAATAGAGTTTATGCTTTATATTTCGATGTTGTGGTGAATTGTTACTTGTTCATGAGAAGATATATGATAAAAGTTCACCTAAGCACATGTTAACCCACATATCAAATTATAAAATAGCAAACACGAATCAAATCAACATGATGAAAGTGACTAGATGAAATTCCCGTGTACCCTCAAGAACGTTTTTCTTATCATAAGAGACCGTTTTGGCCTGTCATTTGCCACAAAAGGATTGGGCTATCTTGCTGCACTTTTGTTACCATTACCGTTACTTGCTCGTTACAAATTATCTTGCTATCAAACTACTCATTACATATAATTTTAGTGCTTGCAGAGAACACCTTGCTGAAAACTACATGCCATTTCCTTCTGCTCCTCGTTGGGTTCGACACTCTTACTTATCGAAAGGACTACGATTGATCCCCTATACTTGTGGGTCATCAATGTCTCGACGTCCGTTGTGAAAGACATGCTGGCACAGGAGGCCTTGTCGGGGTTTGCTTGCCGGGGGTGTCAACCAGCGGATTCGCACCAACGCTCAACTCAAGATTTACCCTTGTCGGGATAAATGCAGGACCGAGCTCCACGCGGGCTTATCGACGCTGGCGGCCTCACCATTGCGAGACCCGATCATTGGCGAGCGAGACGGGAGGGGAAGGCCAATTACGCACCGTTTTTTTTCTCATCCGCCTGTCCAAACGAAACCATTTGGGATCGGACACGCTTTGTCAGGAGATCGCGAGGAGGGCGACGCCGCCGCACGTCTCGCTCCTTCTTCTGGCCGCGGTTGGCATGGCGGCCACACCATCCATGCCAACAATGGAAACCGTAGTGTCGTCATCCCCCGCCTTCATCGTCGCTGCTGCTACGGTGGAGACGAGCGATGTAATATGGGAGGGACGAGGCTAGGGAGTAGCACCATTCTTTTTCTTTGAAGCCATTGACAAAGAGGGTGACGATGAAGACGATGATGAAGCTTCGGCGACTTGTTCACAACTGATTCACATAAGTGAACCCCTACAGCACGCCAAAGATGTCGTGGGAGAGCACGATCACCTATGGGGCCATGGGCCCCTTTGTGGTTCGGCAAAGGGGGTGGTCACATTGCACAAAGAGTAGAAGGCATGGAGCAGCACGACGATGGTGACACTGGTAATTTTACCCAGGTTCAGGCCGTCGTGAGGCATAAATCCCTACTCCTGCCTTTGGTGGATTGCATGTGGACGATCAAACAACATGCAATGCTCAAACCCAGCAAGGTGGCCTCGGGGGAGCAGCTACGCGCGTACAAGTGTGAGGGGGTCCGAATCCTTTACTAGTTTGCCTTGGTCCTCCTTTTATAGCACAAGGGGTAGCCACAGTGGCAAAACAGTCATTATCTAATGATTAGATAGCTAACAATGCTATCACACCTAACTCTGGCAGTTAGGACAAAATGCATTAAATGCATCGCTAGGTGTCATGCTGAGGGTGAAACCCGGCAAGCCTGCCGTGCCGCTTAATCATCCTCAGCTTATCACCTTGACACGCCTCTGGACAGGTGTCAACAAGAAATGATTCGCTTTCCACCGTGCTTCCATGTGTTTAGTGAAAGCCACTTAATCACCTGGGGCCTCGACACCGCATGGACAAGTGATTGGCGTTGTTGTGCGGTGGAGGGGTGGTGCCTTGGCGGAATTTCTTGCCCTTGGCGGCCCCGGCAAGCCTGCCGGGGTAATCTTGGACTTGCCCTTGGGGTGGTTTTGACCTGGCTAGGCTCTCCTGCCCGGCAGGGGAGGCCTTCCTGAGGTGGCGCTATGTTGGCTTGGTTTTCCAAATCCCCTCCTTGTTCATACAAAGAGTGGCCTCTCTGGCTTGGCCTTGTGCTGTAGTTTGGGGTAGCCATTCCTTCGTCAAGCCTTGGCTGCCGGGGTGGAGGTTCCTCATCCGTGCACAAGTCAGGGGGAATAAACACCCCTGTTTGTGTACCCCCACAATGTACATCCCAGCGGTGTATATTTCTACCATCCAATCACTTATTGAAGATTTTCTTAATTTTATCCTTGTCAAAAGGTACATCTCCATTTCAATCCGGGAAGAAGTGCACATACCACTGTAAACTGTTCATGCAACCACTTGCGGTGATCAAGTCGAGTAGTTGTTGTTTCAGACACTGGCGCAGCGGCAGCCACAACATCTCTCACCAGAGGCGCCCAGAAGGAGATGTGATGGGTGGAGACCTAGCTTGTGGATGCCAACTCTGGCAGAACCGTAGCAGGAAGAAAATGGAGGGTGGTGATACGTCTCCAACGTATCTACTTTTCGTAACGCTTTTCCTCTTGTTTTGGACTCTAATTTGCATGATTTGAATGAAACTAACCCCGGACTGACGTTGTATTTAGCAGAACTACCATGGTGTTGTTTTTGTGCAGAAATAAAAGTTCTCGGTATGGAACGAAACTTTGCGAGGATTTTTTATACAATAAATAAGAATTTCTGGAGCCAAGATCCACCGGAGGGGGGGGCACCTGGGTGGGCACAACCCACCAGCGCGCGCCACCTCCTGGCGCGCCCATGTGGGTTATCCCCACCTGGTGGCCCCGCAGATCCTGAAACCGACGCTATAAAATCCTATTTTTCTAGAAAAAAATTAAGGAGAAAGAATTACCGCGATCCACGAGACGGAGCCACCGTCACCTCCTGTTCTTCATCGGGAGGCCAGATCTGGAGTCCGTTTGGGGCTTCTGAGAGGGGGATCTTCGTTCTTTGTCATCAGCAACCCTTCTCCATTGCCAATTCCATGATGCTCCCCACCGGGAGTGAGTAATTCCTTCATAGGCTAGCTGGTCAGTGAGGAGTTGGATGAGATTCGTTATGTAATCGAGTTAGTTTTGTTAGGGCTTGATCCCTAGTATCCATTATGTTCTGAGATTAACGTTGCTATGACTTTGCCATGCTTAATGCTTGTCACTTTGGGCCCGGGTGCCATGAATTCAGATCTGAACTGTTTATGTTATCACCATTATATCCATTTTCTAGATCCGATCTTGCAAGTTATAGTCACCTACTACGTGGTATGATCCGGCAACGCCGGAGTGACATAGTCGGGACCACTCCCGGTGATGACTGTATTTTGAGGAGTTCATGTATTCATCGTGTGTTAATGCTTTGTTCCAGCTCTCTATTAAAAGGAGGCCTTAATATCCCTTAGTTTCCAATAGAACTCCACTGCCACGGGAGGGTAGGACAAAAGATGTCATGCAAGTTCTTTCCATAAGCATGTATGACTATTTATGAATACATGCCTACAATATATTTATGAACTGGAGCTAGTTCCGTATCGCCCTAGGTTATGACTGTCACATGACGAATATCATCCAACAAATTACCGATCCAATGCCTATGAATTTATCTTATATTGTTCTTGCTAAGTTACTGCTGCTATCATCACTGTTACACTTGTTACAAAATTACTGCTATCACTGTTACTGTTACTATTGCTGTTGTCACTACTATCATACTACTTTGCTACTGATCACTTTGCTATAGATAATTAATCTCCAGGTGTGGTTGAATTGACAACTCAGCTGCTAATACTTGCAAATATTATTTGGCTCCCCTTGTGTTGAATCTATAAATTTGGGTTGAGTGCTCTACCCTCGAAAACTGTTGCGATCCCCTATGCTTGTTGGTTATCAAGACCTTTTTCTGGCGCCATTGCAGGGTAGCATAGCTATATTTGTTAAGTCACTTCGGATTATTATCAATTTATCACTATGAAGAATCTGAAGGATGCTAAGACTAAGATTTATCCCTCTAAGACGAGGGGAGCTAAGGAACTGCCATCCAGTTCTACTTTAGATTCACCTTCTGTTATAAGTATACTTGCAACACCACCACATGCTATCAATTCTGATATGTCGCAAGTTATTGATGATGCTACTTTTGCTATGGATAATGCTTATGATGATGCTAGTACCTTGTTTGATGATAGTGATGTGCCACTTGGTGATTTTCTTGATGAACAAATTGCTAGAGTAATACAACATGATGTTGTTGGATCTGATGATGAGCTTGAAACTGAAACTCCTGGAACACCTACTAGAATTAGCCTTCCTAGATGTGAATTGCCTAAGGTACCGGAAGGTTATGTTATGAATGAGGAGACAACTAGAGATATTCCTGCTTGTAGGGATAGAGATGATATAGAGAAATTATTATGCAAGTATAAAGAAAAATCTCTGAATGCTAGAATGAAATATGATCCTAAGTTTGCTACTTCAACGATCTTTATTGATGATAAGGATTATGAATTCTCTGTCGACCCAGAATTAATTACTTTGGTTGAATCTGATCCTTTCCATGGTTATGAAACTGAAACTGTTGCGGCTCATCTTACTAAGTTGAATGACATAGCCACCCTTTTTACTCATGATGAGAAGACTCGCTATTACTTTATTCTCAAATTATTTCTGTTCTCATTAAAGGTGATGCTAAAGCTTGGTACAATACTCTTGCTCCTAGTTGTGTGAGTAGTCCGTAGGATATGATTTATTACTTCTCTGAAAAATATTTCCCTGCTCATAAGAAACAAGCTGCTTTACGGGAAACATTTAAATTTGTGCAAACCAAAGAAGAGAGTCTCCCACAAGCTTGGGGGAGGCTTTGCCAGTTACTTAATGCATGCTTTGCCTGATCATCCTCTTAAGAAAAATGAAATACTTGATATCTTCTATAATGGACTAACCGATGCTTCTAGGGACTTCCTAGATAGTGTTGCTGGTTGTGTTTTCAAGGAACAAACTATTGGGCAAGATGAAGAAATATTGAATAACATATTATATCTCAGTCCGAAGAAGGAACAAACTGTTTTCAAGGAACAAAGTGTTGATGATTGGACTCTCCTTAAACCACCGGTTAAACCCACTCCGAAGAAGAGGGGTATATTATATCTCAGTCCAGAAGATATGTAAGAGGCAAATAAATCTATGAAGGAAAAAGGTATTAAAGCTGAGGATGTCAAAAATTTACCTCCTACTGGAGAAATACATGGGCTTAATACAGCACCACTGCCTAAGGTGGTAGAGGTAAATTCTTTAATGAAGTTCGATGATAATGACAATCCTCACAATATGCACCCTAGCCAATGTCTTTATGAGTTTGAAAACTACATTAGAAAACAAGATCACTTCAATGCAAATGTTATGAAACAATTGAAATACAATTCTATTACGATTGCTCACTTGAGTGACTTTTTATTTAGAATCTCAAATGATGTTAGAGGTGTTGGAAAGCATGCTTCTATGGTTCAAACTCAGTTAGAACAAGTTGCTAAATCTTAAAGAGAGTTTCTTTACGAAATGAATAATACTAAACATGACTTTTCTCTTAGAGTTGCAACTAGAGGAGGTAAAAGGACTCAGGAACCACTTTATCCTGAGGGACACCCAAAAAGAATAGAACAATATTCACAAAGAGTTAACACTGATGCACCTAGTCCTTCTAGAAAGAAAAAGAAGAAGAAAAATGATAGAACTTTGCATGCCTCTAGTGAACATGAAGTAGAAAAACCTCCTGACAATGATAATGAAGTTTCTATCTCAGATGCTGAAACCCAATCTGGTAATGAACACTCACCTTCTGACAATGAAAATGATAATGACGCGGTTCATGAAAATACTCAAACAAATAGTAAAGAACCAGACAATGATGTTGACATCGAACCTGCAGTTGATCTTGATAACCCACAACCCAAGAATGCAAGATATGATAAAAGAGACTTTATTGCTAGAAAACACGGTAAAGAAAGAGAACCGTGGGTTCAAAAACCAATGCCCTTTCCACCTAAGTCAATTAAAAAGAAAGATGATGAAGAATTTGAACGCTTTGCTGAAATGCTGAGGCCAATCTTTTTGCGTACTCGCTTGACTGATATCTTGAAAATGCCTCCTTATGAAAAGTATATGAAAGACATGATCACTACAACAACAACAACAACAACAAAGCCTTTAGTCCCAAACAAGTTGGGGTAGGCTAGAGGTGAAACCCATAAGATCTCGCAACCAACTCATGGCTCTGGCACATGGATAGCAAGCTTCCACGCATCCCTGTACATAGCTAGCTCTTTGGTGATACTCCAATCCTTCAGTCCCTCTTAACGGACTCCTCCCATGTCAAATTCGGTCTACCCGCCCTCTCTTGACATTCTCCACGCATTAGCCGTCAGACGCTATATGTAATCGGAGCTTCGGGAGGCCTGCGCTGAATATGCCCAAACCATCTCGCATTTATGTTGGACAAGCTTCTCTTCAGTTGGTGCTACCCCAACTCTATCTCGTATATCATCATTCCAGACTCGATCCTTCCTCGTGTGGCCACACATCCATCTCAACATACGCATCTCTGGCACACCTAACTGTTGAACATGTCGCCTTTTAGTCGCCAACACTCAGCGCCATACAACATTGTGGGTCGAACCACCGTCCTGTAGAACTTGCCTTTTAGCTTTTGTGGCACTCTCTTGTCATAGAGAATGCCAGAAGCTTGGCGCCACTTCATCCATCTGGCTTTGATTCGATGATTTACATCTTCATCAATACCCCCATCCTCCTGCAGCATTGACCCCAAATACCGAAAGGTGTCCTTCTGGGTACCACCTGGCCATCAAGGCTAACCTCCTCCTCCTCCTCACACCTAGTAGTACCGAAACCGCACATCATGTACTCGGTTTTAGTTCTACTAAGCCTAAACCCTTTCGATTCCAAGGTTTGTATCCATAGCTCTAACTTCCTACTTACCCCCGTCTGACTATCGTCAACTAGCACCACATCATCCGCAGAGAGCATACACCATGGAATATCTCCTTGTATATCCCGTGTGACCTCATCCATCACCAATGCAAAAAGATAAGGGCTCAAAGCTGACCCCGGATGCAGTCCTATCTTAATCGGGAAGTCATCAGTGTCGACATCACTTGTTCGAACACTTGTCACAACATTACCGTACATGTCCTTGATGAGGGTAATGTACTTTGCTACGACTTAGTGTTTCTCCAAGGCCCACCACATGACATTCCGCGGTATCTTATCATAGGCCTTCTCCAAGTCAATGAACACCATATGCAAGTCCTTCTTTTGCTCCCTATATCTCTCCATAAGTTGTCGTACCAAGAAAATGGCTTCCATGGTCGACCTCCCAGGCATGAAACCAAACTGATTTTTGGTCACGCTTGCCGTTCTTCTTAAGCGGTGCGCAATGACTCTCTCCCATAGCTTCATTGTAGGCTCATCAGCTTAATTCCACAGTAATTAGTACAACTATGAACATCCCCCTTGTTCTTGAAGATTGGTACTAATATACTTTGTCTCCATTCTTCTGGCATCTTGTTTGCCAAAAAATGAGGTTGAAAAGCTTGGTTAGCCATACTATCGCTATGTCCCCGAGACCTTTCCACACCTCAATGGGGATACAATCAGGGCCCATCGCCTTGCCTCCTTTCATCCTTTTTAAAGCCTCCTTGACCTCAGACTCCTGGATTCGCCGCACAAAATGCATGCTGGTCTCATCAAAGGAGTCGTCCAGTTCAATGGTAGAACTCTCATTCTCCCCATTGAACAGCTGGTCGAAGTACTCCCGCCATCTATGCTTAATCTCCTCGTCCTTCACCAAGAGTTGGCCTGCTCCGTCCTTGATGCATTTGAATTGGCCAATATCCCTCATCTTACTCCCTCAGATCTTGGCCATCTTATAGATGTCCCTTTCGCCTTCCTTCGTGCCTAACCATTGGTAGAGGTCCTCATTAAATAAGAGAAAAATACCAGAAGCTAAAATCTCCACTATGCTTGCTAATTATACTTTTAAGGATGGAGTACCTAAAAAACTTGGAGATCCGGGAATACCAACTATACCTTGCTCCATTAAAAAGAATTATGTGAAATCTGCTTTGTGTGATTTAGGAGCTGGTGTTAGATTTCTGCCTTCCTCTTTATATAAAAGACTTGACTTGAATAAACTCACACCTACTGAGATATCTTTGCAAATGGCTGACAAATCAACTGCCATACCTATCGGTATCTATGCGGATGTGCCCGTTGTTGTTGCTAATGTTACTATTTTGACAGACTTTGTTATACTTGAGATGCTCGAGGACGACAACATGTCGATTATCCTTGGTAGACCCTTCTTGAATACTGCAGGGGCTGTTAATGATTGCAATAAAAGCAAGGTCAATTTTCATATCAATGGTAATGAGCATACGGTGCACTTTCCGAAGAAACAATTCCAAGTGAATGGTATTAATGTTATTAAAAAATCTCCGACAGTCACTGTTGGAAGTTTTCAAATACCTCTACCTATTGTCAAAAGGAAATATGAAATGCTTATTGTTGGGGACATTTGTCGGGGGAAATGACACCTATGGGATCACGAGGAATCCCTTTTGCTACGGTTGGCGGGCGTGGGGCTATGGAAAGAGCGGGATTGAGAGATCAACGCGAGGGGGATTATCCAGGTTCGGGCCGCAAGTGATGCGTAATACACTACTCCTACTGGTTTCTGCTTATCTGGTGTTCTTGGACTAGCTACAAGGCGTGCAGGGTCCAAAAAGTCCGAATCCTCTCCCAGTATGCCGCGGGCCTCCTTTTATAGACAAAGGGGCTGCCACAGTGGCACACAGGAGGTGGAAAGCTATACAGTGGTCGAGTCTATCCTCTGGCACCGTAGGACAAATGCATTTAATGCGCTGCCGATGTGCCCTTCTTGCTTTATCGGGGATGGCAAGGAAGCTCATCCCAGCTGTCGCCGCCTCGCCTGGCTTCGACGCGCGTCCGAACTGACGAGGCGGGTAGTGCCACGCTGGCTGGCTGGCTGCTGAGTTGGTGCGGTGGCAGAGCCTTCACGAAGATCTGCATGCCACCACGCAGGTGCTTGCTGAGTTGGCCTAGAGGCCCCACGTCGCCATGCAGGTGCTCGCCTAGTTGGTGGGCTGGCAGCTGCATGGGAATGGCGGCGGAGTCTTTGCAGATGTGAGCCTGGCGGCGGCCGCGTGGATGTCTTCGGCAAGTGTCTTGCCGGGGTCCCGACAAGGGTCTTGCCGTGGCATTGTGGCCGTCCCCGGCAAGGGGCTTGCCGGGGGTCTCATGGGTATCCTTGGCAAAGATCTTGCCGAGGATGTTCGTCTTCTGGTTATTCATCTAGTCTTGTATGCTTCTGGTCTTCACAAATATCTGCATGCCACCATGGAGGCGCTTCCCGAGCCTT
Organism: Aegilops bicornis; assembly: GCA_021605145.1. NCBI lineage: Eukaryota > Viridiplantae > Streptophyta > Magnoliopsida > Poales > Poaceae > Aegilops > Aegilops bicornis. The sequence continues at coordinate 320,786,239 of CM038675.1, forward strand.
GGTTCCAATGTGGTTTGAGGGCGTCGGGCAAGTTGCCTCGACAAGGCTCTTGTCGGGGCTATGGAGGCCGCCCCGGCAAGGGCCTTGCCGAGGGATCTCACCTCGCCCTTCTACTCTTCGTGTCTCTGGCTTGGCGTTGCTTCGCGCATCATATGTCTTTGCTTCCTCTACCCCGCCAAGCGTGGCCAGGGACATGGGGCTGCTACTGCCCGCGCACAAGTAAAGGGGTATAAAAAGGGTGCCCTACTTTTGTACACTGTCAACATTCATATCCCCGTTGAGGTAACTTAGTGAATTACGAAAGTTCTTCGGTTTCATGCTAATCGAAAGTGGTTGTTAATTAGACCTGATCAACCTTATTAATGAATCATTTTTGAGAGGTATGAAGTTGATGGATTTAGTAAGCACTACCTTCTCTCCCTACTTTTTGTTTTCTATTTTTATTAGTTAAATAAAATAAAATGCCATGTTTTGTCTATTTTCTGAATTTCCCGTGCAATAAAAAATGACCCAAAAATAGAAGTTCTCTGAATACTCTGAAAATTTAATACAATTTTTTCTGAATATTTAAGAATTTCTGGTGCAAATAATATCAGAGGGAGGTGAACCAGGTGGCCACAACCCACCTGGGCGCGCCCTGGTGGGTTTGTGGTCCCCACGTGGGCCCCCTCACTTATATCTTCACACCACATCATCACCTACCCGCAGAAAAAGTTCACCTTTGCTCTATCTCCCGTGGTCTTGCTCTCAAACCCACAGATTTTGATCTCTTTGCTCGAAGCTCCGTTTTCGAAACTGTTTCAGGGGATTGTTGCTTGGTATGTGACTCCACCGTTTGTCCAATTAGTTTTTTAGTGGTTTATATTTTGAATAATTAGCTAGTCTTGGTGCTGCTATAAATGAGCTTGCATGTTGAATTCTTAAAGTTCTAAGTAGTTTGAATGCTTGATATGGCCTCTATGCATCCCTATGAGTAGTTGCTATCAATTTTGAGAAGTTTTGTTGAGAAAAGTTTGTGTACTAAAAATTTCAGAATTTTGTTCATAGGAAAAGGATGAATATCTTTAGGAAGTTTGCTTTTAAGAAGAATTCCAAGGGTGTTATTGGGGAGTCATCTGACAGTGATCTCCATCCTCGGAGGTTGGAGGAGGTACGGCCGTGCGAATGGCCGCACACCCAGTTCATGGAAGAGGCTGGAATCCTTCAGGAACTCTCGGGCTCAAGGGTGGTAGCCCTGCTGGCGTTGGGCAAGTTGCCCCTGCAAGGCTCTTGCCATGGCTGTGGAGGCCGCCCCGGCAAGGGCCTTGCCGGGGGATCTCACCTCACCCTTCTGCTCTTCGTGTCTCTGGCTTGGCATTGCTTCGCCCGTCTTGTGTCTTTGCTTCCTCTGCCCCACCAGCGTGGCCAGCGGCGTGGGGCTGTGACTGCCCGCGCACAAGTAAAGGGGTACAAAAGGGCCCCCTACTTTTGTACACTAACAGGAGCCCCCGGGCCTGGGCCACATATAAGCTGAGGCGTTATTGGGCCGGAGCCAGAATGGTCTTGTGGTAGCGTGTGGCGGAGTTTTTACCGCAGTAACTCCCTCGCTCACTGCGCTTCTCCATGACCCATGTTGAATGCGCAACGTGGGGGTCGTGCTTGACTTGGGGGTCATGCGTGGGGCGGTTGCTGCCCTCATGCGTCACATCGTAGTAAAGAGGCGGCTCGCGCCTTCCCCATAAAAAGAGGAAAATGGAGGGGCACGACTCATTTACTAAGTGGACTCGAGTCGTGGCCTTCAAGGCGCCCGTGCCCCATGATCACGGGGTGGAAAACGATCGCCTCACTCATCTCCTCGATTTCGGCTTGCTCGCCACATGTCCCCCATGCCTCAAATATGGTAGGTGGTGGACGCGGGGGGCACGGGCCTTAAATGACGAGGCAGGGAACCGGGTCATTGCTGATTGGAGCAGCAGGTCGGTCTCGATTCCCTGCGCCCCTGGTGGCCGGATTGGTTAAGTGGGCGGCCGAGCCCCGGCCCCGCCCCTTTATAAGAAGGGGAGGGGGATGGCACCCCTCAATCTTTCATCATTCATATCCTTCCACCTTGGCTCCTTCCTTTCTTCTGCTATGGCTAGAGGGCGCACCAGCACTCCGATGGCGGCAACGAGGGTCTCTGCTCGACAGCGCGCCCCTCCTTCCCAAGAGCTCATGGCGGTGGAGCCGGCCATGAGAGGAAGGGGGAGGGGGCGAGGCCGAGGCCGCTGTGGCACTCAGGGAAGAGGAGGACGGGGCGGTGCACCGGCCTCGCCTCCGCCAGTGGCCCCTCCCCCAATGGAGGGCCACGTTGGAGACCAGCCCCGTGAGCTCGTCATCAGGCTGCACCGGCCAGTGCACCATCGTCTTCATCTCCCTACTCCGTTCGCTCGGGAGATGGAGCTCCATGCGCCACAGGCTCTCAAGTTGCATATCAGGGGCTGTGGGAATGGTAGCATGCGGGTCGACGTCGACTTCACCGCCCCTCACGTCATTTATCTTCATCGCGGATGGAAGACCTTCGCCCGTGCCCATAGCCTATCGGAGGGGCTCGTTCACCACTTCAAATTAATGGAGAATGGCCTACTCTCCGTCAAGGTCTTTGGGCACTTGGGAACTCGCCTAAGGTGTTGCGTGGAGAGCTCCTTCGATGATGAAGAATCCTCCTCAAGCGGGAGTGACGAGGAGGACAGCGACAGGAAGACGAGGGCCTCAAGCGGGAGGACTCCGACTCCGACTGACCGCGCCGCCCTCCTCTCTCGGCCACGCGCCCTACCGACACTACAAAAAAAGACACATCCGTGGCATTTTGGGCCGAACGAAAATCTTTTCTGTCATACTTATGGCACTTCTATGATGATAATTGTGACAAAACCCGGTATCATCATAGATGTGGTGGGGTCCTACTTCTATGACAAAAAGTCATGACATAAAATGGGCTTTTCGTCCTGGGCGGGCTGGAGACGCAGCTGCATGACATTATTTGGGCCATCCATGACGGAAAAAATCATGGTAGAAGCGAGGGCGAGGAAAATATCGGGGTGTTCCCGGTTACGGTGGGTGGTCGGGGCCGAGCGATGCGCGTTCCTCTCGTACACGCACGTGCGTGGGTGCGAGGCATTGGGCTCTAACTGAACCTGAGCAATTGCACTGCAGGCTATGCGTTACTGAACCCGAGTGATTGATCGATGGCTGTTAACTGAACCCGATCGAGCGATTCCTTCGCTACTACTACTTACTGAAGCTGATCGATGCTGCCTCTGGATGAACAGTGATCGTTGTTGGGGGGTTTGGATGAACAGTTTCCGGTGGGGGTGGATGAACAGGACCCCGTGGTGTTGCCTCTGGATGAACAGACCACGATCGATCGAGCCGGTTGGGGCTGGATGAACAGGACCCCGTGGAGGGTAGGATGAACAGGACCACCCCGTGGAGGGCAGGGTGAACAGTAGACGGTGGAGGACTGGATGAATAGTAGCCCATGGAGGGGTCGTTGAATAGGAGCCAGTGGAGAGGGCTGGTTGAACAGTAGCCTGTGGAGTAGCCTGTGGTGGAGGCTGGATGAACAGGAGCCCGTGGACGAACAGGAGCAGGTGGAGGTTGGAGGAGGTCGATGGTGGATGAACAGTAGCCCATGGAGGCTGGAGGGGGTCGACGGTGGAGATGAACAGTATCCCGTGGAGTCCCGTTTTGCGGTACACCACACCCCTCCTGATGAACATGACCCCTGTTTCGACCGTAGAGCTCCAACACAAGTCCGTTTCCTCCATTTTGCTGTACGCCACACCCCTCCCGATCAACAGGACCCCCGTTTCGACCGTAGAAGGTCCATTTCCTCCATTTTGCGGTACGCCAGACCCCTCCCGATGAACAGGATCCTGTTTCGAACGTGGCCGGTCGAACACAAGGTTGTTTCCTCTGTTCTGCGGTACGCCAGGCCTCATTTCCATCGGCTGTTCCGTCCAAGCCGGTTGGCTCCCACGCTTTCCTTTGCCTCCCGATGAACACGACGCATTCTGTTGCCTCCCCATGAACACGACGACGACGCTGTTTCTCTGTTCCGACCCAGCCATGTACACGAGCCCTGGCGTGCGTGCAGCGCTGTAGGCGTTCGAGACCCGCCCGTATATGCGTGCGTGGCCGTGTTACTTTCTTGCACCACTCGTCATGCGTACGTGTACATGCTACGTGCACGCCTATGACACGTGCGCGCCTCTACATTGACCAGTATGTACGTACACGTTCGCGACCAGAATGACAATGCTACGTACGCTTCGACCAGGTGGGTCCCGACTATCAGGCACTTCCTTGCCTGCGAAGATGTAGCTGGTGGGTCCCAGGAGTCAGGGGGCAGAATCGTTTTTTTGCCCGGACGCACTTCCTTGCGTGCGAAGATGTACTGGTGGGTCCCAGCAGTCAGGGGGAAACTTTTTTCTGTGAAATACGGTGGCCCATCCGGTGGGTCCCTTCTGTCAGGTGGAGGAATAATTATTTTGCGCGTAATAAGGAGGCACTTCCTTGTTGCGGCCGTGGACCCAGCTGTCAGCCTCTCAACATAGAATCCACATCCAATGGAAGCTGTTCCTTGACCACGTTGACCACGCTGCGCCGAGAGCACCAGGGTGGTGGACAACGGCGAGGCCTAGGAAGGGGACGACGCGGAGCCGGGGAAGACGCGGCAGTGGATGCCCATGCATAGAGGAGTATGAGGGTTCACTGGTTCGCTGCGGTGTGAGGCTGCCATCGCCGCAGAATAACAGGGGATGTGGGTGAGTAGAGGGATGGCCTGGCCAGCGGTGGGAGTAGTAGGGGGCGGTGAGGCCTCCGCCGCATCGCAGCCTGCCACGGGACGCAGGAGCACGAGGCACGACCGGCGCTGGTTTGGGCGGCTGGAGCAAGAAGACCAGAGGTTGAAGAAACACTACGGTCGTTGGATGGACATCGTACGGACACTGGAGCTAGAATCATGCATATTGACTAAGTTGACAAAGCCCTCCGTCCTCGTCAACTTAGTAGGCCCACAAGTCAGCCTGCCACTATACTGGGTCCTAGCTAGCAGGGGGAGTATTCATCTTTTTGTGCATAATAAGGACACACTTCCTTGCTTGCGAAGATATAGCTGGTGGGTCCAAGCTGTCAGCGGTGGTAACTTTTTTTTTGCGAAATACAGAGGCCCTTTAGGTGGGTCCCAGATGTCAGGTGGAGGAATCATTATTTTGCGCGTAATAAGGAGGCATTTCCTTGCGTGCGGCCGTGGAACCAGCTGTCAGCCTCTCCATGTCCAGTCCACTTCAGATGCATGTCGGTCATTGACCACGTTGACCAGGCCGTGCCGAGAGCACCAGGGCGGTGGACGACGGCGAGGCCTAGGAAGGGAATGACACAGAGGCAGGGAAGACTCGGCAGTTGTTTCCCATGCGGAAGGGAGTATGACTGTACGAGGGTTTACTGGTTCGTCTGCCGTCGCCGGAGAATAACAGCAGGTGTGGGTGAGTAGAGGGATGGCTAAGCCAGCGATGGGAGTACGGTGGGGAGGTGAGGCCTGCGCGGCAGCACAACCGGCCACGAGGAGGAGGGAGCAGGCAGTCCCGTCGGCGCTTGTTTGAGCGGCTGGAGCAGGAAGAGCATAGATTGAAGAAGCACGATGGCCATTGGATGGACATCCAACGATCCTAACTTGTGCGTCAACCTTTTTTTAGCAAAGCCTAAAATCTATGGAAAACAGCATACAGCCCATCCGCCATTATTTCTAATAATTTACAGCCCATTTGCTAATTCTTAAGGTTTTTTGGAGCCCATATTCTTTTTGTTAGCATTACAGCCCATATTGTGGCCACGGTTAAAAAATTATATGAAATTTTGCATATTTCGGTGCGGTCCGAACTGTTTTTAATCCCGAAATTTCACTCACATTCAAACTGATTTTAAAAATAAATGTATATCAATATAAAATCCAACAAATTGTCCACGCATAAAAATTAATGCAATTTAAAATCTTGAAATGAAAAAGAAATTTGAAAGTAATTGCCGGTTTGATGTGTTTTAAAAATGTACAGCCCATTTCTCATTACTGATAGGCCATTTTCTCGTCCAGCCGAATGAAGCTCTCCTCGTCTTGAAAGATTTGCAGCCCAACAGGCCTGACAAAGCGACTTACTTGGCAAATCACAAAAAACTGGGCTAGCCATTTTCAGAAAGAAAAAAAACTACTGGGCTGATGCATGGTAAACATAAAAGAGAAGGTTGTCTAGACAGCCCAGAGTGCCCCGCACAGCCCAGTTGACACCCTGCTTCCGTCTCAAAAACAAATTAGATAAATGCCACACCAAATATGGAGATTCATAAAAAAATTCCAAACTTTGAAAAATGCCACTGCAATTTTTGCAAACTTTGGAAAACGCCAATGCAATTTGCAAACTTCGAAAAACGCCACTCCAGACTTCGAAAAATGCCACTGGAAATGCCCTGAAATGGCATTTTTCAATGTTTGGAAATTGCAGTGCATTTCTCAGAAACACCAGATTTGGAGTGGCATTTATCAAATTAACCCAAAACAAAAATAACTGGGCGAGCTGCTGGGTCCCTGGTGTCAGCCGCTCGTTGTGCAACTCTCTCGTTTATTGACTACGTTGACAATGGCATGGGACCCAGATGTCAGAAATCCATTAGGAGGAGCCATTTTTATTGGATTGAAATAAGGAGGCACTTGCTTGCGTCGCCATGACCTTGGCGGGTCCTATGTCATCCTCTCCACGTACAATCATCTCACGATTGTGTACGCGTCAACTTGGTAGGCCCACAAGTCAGCCTCTAAACCCGTGGTGGACAAATACAACCCATTTAAAAAAATAACAGCCCATTCCATACGTTCAAACGGAAAGTTCAACATTCAGAGCAAAGTAACATGTCTGATCCACATATAGAGTACTGAACTTCCACGTTGACAACCATCAGAGCCAAGTTAACTATCTACTCCCACTAATACTCTAGTAGCGTACAAGTACTAACTTACTCTTAGCTAACTAGACGATGTCGGCCGCCATCTGCGGTACATGCTAAACCCCGGCACTGGCGTCCTCCGCCTCGCCTCGGACTTGCCAGAGGTGCGATAGGGCGCGTTGCTCGCGCGTGTTGGCCCTTTCCTTCCCGGCGTGGTCCACCGAAGCTTCGGCTTCTAAGCTGGAAACCCACTTGACGAGCTGGTAGTAAAAATCGGCATCGCGAACGCGTGCGTGCCCAACAGCCTCCAGGGCTATTTGCCGGGAGCCGGCCTCCATGTAGTCGGCCCAGGTGCGGGCGCTCTACTTGCGACTCAGAGCGTCGGTGCGCTGCTGCTCCATGTCCCGCTGGCGGCGCAAATCGGCGATACGCTGCTCCTCCGCCAAGCGGTAGCGCTCCAACAACTCCTGCTCCTCCGCCAGGCGGTCGCGCTCCAACAAGTCCTCGATCTCCGCATTGCCTTCTAAAGACCGATAGAATGCCTCCTCCCTCTGTCTGCCTTCCGGTGAAAAACCGAACACTAGTTCCAGCGGTGACTGCCTCCAGCCTCGCCTATCGCGGATGGGCGGGGGCATGGCGGACGTGGCGAGAGCGAGAATAAGTGGCGAGCGACGTCGGGCTGGTGGGGGCTTATGAGGATAGGGCGAGTTGGGTCACGATGCCATCATAGAAGGCCGGGAAACAGTACTTATAGGCGGAAGGTAGCGCGACGGTCATCAGAATTCAATGCATAATTAAGCAGGCATGGCTTATCGCGCCAGCTTGCCGTGGAAAACTAGAGAAACTGAAATTCTGACTGTGCCATCCTGTCCCGTCCGTGCTGGGTCGCACGCCGGCATGATGGTCAAACGAGTGCACTCGAATCATCTCCCTCCTTGTCAATAATGATTCCACGGATTTAAAAGGCCCGCAACAATTAAAGCGCATCTTTTTCGCATCAGTTAGCTGCCTTAATTATGGCCGGCTGCATGTAGGCACTCAAAATCGCTCGCAGCCAGTACGCAGTGCAGCATGCAACCAGTCGCATCCGAGGGAATTAGTTGATGAACTTTAGCTGGGAGATAAGGCATTTGCGAATGTTTTCACTGGCAATTTCTTCAGATTCGCATGGCATTTTCTTTAGAGCAGCTTGTCAATTTCTTCAGAGGTAGGCATTTTTATTCAAAAAACTACCACTTCGGATCTTGCGTCGCAACTAAAACAGCCAGGAGCGCATTAGTAGGCTAGCTAGTGATCGATCAGTAACTTGTAAACACTGAGCGAACATATATAAGGAACTGTTAATGCATCTCAATGATTCACAGATCATATACAAATATGTAGCTCCAAAAGCAAAGATCAGCCACAACTAAAACCAACTAGTACGATTCCCATACATAAGATCAACATGTTAATGCATCTCAATGATTCACGGATCATATACAAATATGTAGCTCCAAAAGCAAAGATCTAGAAAAACATATGTTCTTCCTACTAACATGGATGCTTCTCTTGGCCAACATTCAAGATCTGGTGAAAGACAAATTTGTTTGTGAATTCTACAATTCCTCTTGCAAACATAACTGGTTTCACCAACAGCTGGAACCATGAGAATGAACCACACATGATGGAGGAACATCCACTGCAATATGATTTGGTCTTCTCTTGATCACACGGTGAGACTATTTTCGTAATACAAACTTTAATTTAGGTAAAATGATGCCCATTGTATAATCAGACCAAAGCAATGAAGCACCTAGTGTTGGCCAATAAATAGTACAATACTACTTTTCTGCAGTCCATGAAGTGACTATCCAATCTTTCTGTGTCTATTTTCAAATGGCACTGCATGCTGTGACTATACTATTCTCTTGTGCAGTTCAACCAAAATTGCGGTCACTTTGTGTGTTTGCCAAATAGCAACAGGCAGACATCTCTGTCTGCACAAATATCAAGCAGCTAGTAAACATATACCCCACCTTGTATTTTCGGTTTAAACATGTCTCTTCCGCTTAGCATCTGTCATGTTTTGCACTGGACAATTTGATACAGTCATATTTTGCCCTGGACAATTTCATAATGAATTGATTTGCTTGTTCAGAGCAGAAATATAGCGCCTATTCTTCATCAAACCAAGGATATCCATGTTCGCAGTGATGGAAGACGTGAAATCGATACAACCGAAATTGAGCATCCAATCATTGAATCATGTCCTGCACGTCCAATGTAGGTCCACCCTACCAATAAATTCACATGCAAACCACTAGTATTACTATCTAATGATAGTACAAAAAGAGTAGCAAGATAGTAGTAAACCATGTACCTTCTTAATGAACAGCTCATAGTGCCACCAATTGGATATAAAGTTTTGGAAGAAAACATGCTCCTAATGTTGAACCAGTTGGACTTTTTGTGCAGATCCACTAAAATCGAGCATCCATGTTTGCATAGATATTGAAAGTGTGATTACTATAAAAGTGGCACTAGTTGAAGCATAGACTCACAAATATAAGCATTCCAATTTCTTAATGAGAAAATGTAGCAAGATTGTTTCTAACCACCTGTTTGAAGGAATAAATAAGGCAACAGAGGCCGATGTCAGAAAGGCATATATAGTTCTTTCTGAAAGAATGATCGATTCCTGACCTTTCCTCTTCTTTTAAGCATATTTTGTGCAGTTCAACTAAAATAAAATGCCATCACCGCCTTGACAATTCAGTGACACTGTACAAAAGGAAATGACTTAACATTACATCATGATGTCAGGTATGTAGTCGACAGGCATTAGAGACAAACTTACAGACCTCCTCCGATAACATAATGAACATTAATTTTAACAAAGGTGTGACTAGATTTACCGGGATAATTTGAGTGAACTCTACACCCTCTGTTCCTTAATATAAGACGTTTTCGCGGTTTAGTTTAAAGTACCCAAATGTCTACTAGTATTTAGAAAAATAGGCAATAGTTTTCTTGAGAACATATCTTGGAAAGCTTGCCACACTTTATTTATGTCCATACGCTAATGCAACACCATTCGAAATTTCAAATACTACAAATATACACTAATCCAGTGGCTAGTGCAACAGTATAGTAGTTATTTTATTACAGGGTACAGTACAATGGTTTTACTGAACAAATTTCAATAAACTCTGGCACTGGAAGATTTATATAAGAATTAACAATACAAAATGTAAAGGTAACATGTTTCAGCATTGGTATACTAGCTGTGCATGAGCATTAAACCAAATACAAAAGTCTGAAGGTAACTAGCATTATTAACTAATGACAGTATAATTTTTTTGCAAACCATGTACCTCTAAGGTAAATATCATTTCGAACTCGGGGGGACCTTAAAAATTTCTATCCCAATCTTGATAATCGATCAACCATAAAAACTTGATCGAACGAATCAAGAGAACAGCCGGAGGAGGAGGTGCCCACTCTTGACCTTTCCTCTTGTCTTCATAAATTTTTGTGCAGTTTAACAAAAATAAAATTAATGACATCAGCGCCTTGGCATTTTGGTGACACTGTAGAAAAAAATTAACTTATCTCATGGAAGTGAGGTATGTAATCTACAAGCATTAACAGTGCAAAAATCTGAAGGTAGTAACAAGTTTCATCGTTGGTATACTAGGCATGCAACCTTGACATTAGAATGCCTTAGCTGAAAAATCTTTAATACATCCACAATCAACAGCTAACCCTGAAATAATCCAGTGACATTAAATGGCATTGCTTAAATTTATCGGTGGCATTAGACTGAGCGCGGCATTAGTTAAATGTGGCATCACTTTAGCAGTAGCATTGCTTGAATTGACTGTTGGCGTTATACTAACAGCAAAAAAGTGACACTAAGAGCATGGGAGGCCCATTCAGACAGTGGGCGCACCATTACGATGTACCTCGATGGACGCATAGAGTGGTGAGGGAGGTATGGTTGCCCAGAGCAACAAATATCCAAGCAGCATATGTGGATTACGTCCCATTTTTGTTATGTTTAGCCACCTTTTTCCTATGTGAGGACACCAAACCGATCGACCTGGTGATTCTCTATTGCGTTGTCATGCCTTTCTACCCTTCTTCAACCAAGAGACATGAGACTCATTCGTTAGCTACTGATTTCCCCCTTTTCAACCTAGATGCGGGTTCGATGCCTACTCTCTTGGACAGTACAGTCTCCCTTCCTTTCCTTATTCAACCCAGACATGGATTAGTCTGCATGAAGTAGGGTTTCCTTTAATAGTGCAAATTATGGTTTTCGTCTGCGTGGCCAACAGAGTAGAGGATAGCAGATTGGGAAGATGGTGGAGTGGAAAAAGATCCACATGCAACGATGTAGCAGATGGGGCAATAGAAAAAGGTTATGGCTCGAAAAGAGGTAGCATACCTGAGGGTCGGCGGGAAGTGGCTTGGCTCGTGGTCGTCGTCCTCTGCACACACTACGGCAGCGAGCTTGGGGACGGAGGCCATCCTGCGCGGGCGCTAGGTCTGAGAGGATGAACTTGTCGTTAGTGCGTGACCTCGCTCGCCGATGACAAGTGCGTCAATGCTGCACGTCCTTTTCTTCCCCAGCGGATCTGTGACCACTGGAGAGGAGGGAGAGAGAGAGGCCGTCTTTTTAGATCTGGAGAGAGGGTGATAGTGTGAGAAGCAAGTGGGCAGCCCTTAGCAAGAAAGCTCTGAAGCTCCAGCCTATATATCTGTTTTATACTACCAGTACTAGAGGTGGGGTAGTGGTAGAGTAGTTTATATTTTCTATGCAAACAGTACCAGTTAGTTGTGCTTCAATACTGAACGGCACGCCATTAAAAAAATAAGTCGAGAAATAACGCGGCACCTCGGGCCAACGTGGCCAGATCGCATTTTGCACGAGAAATTACACACCATGTTTCGTTGACATGTGGTCCCGTTCCAACATGTCAGTGAGACGACGAAGAGTCCTTTTGTACAATTTCCGGGGAGCCTCTTCGTGTATCGTGGCAAACTGGCAACCGTCCACCGACTCTTCGCCTTTCCCTCTCGATTTGGAACTGCTGTCGCACGCTCTTCCTCCCTCTTCCATTTGCCTTGACCCTTCCTTCTTCCATTGTTCGATCGTCTTCTCCATGGAGGGAACAAGCCGGAAACGACCCCATTATTCTTGCCCCTATCTGAAAGATGACATGGTGGGGGAACTCATTGGTCGGTGCGACGTCATCACCTCGGCTAGCATGGCAGGTTCGTTCAAGCCCATTCTCGACTCAACTAATAACATCATTACAAGGAACCCAAGGGTCCAGGAGCAGTTTGATCTCCCTTATCTTCTTTGCTATAAGCCTGTTCGCATGGGTGCGGACGACGGATGCCTCGCCTTGTGCAAGTTGATGCCGCTTGATAATGATACGCGTGATGTCAAGATGCCATCACTTAAGGGTAAGTCCTGGGCTGGCGCAAATGGAGATTGGGTTGTTTATATTGGGTACAATTGTGAGTGGGAACTTGTGAATGTGTACACTCGTCAGCGGATTCCACTTCCAAAAATCTTCGAGTGCCCTGAGGTTGAGCACACAGATGATCTACGTACGTTCAAATACGATCATGGTGACTACTGAAGATAGCAATTTGTCGAGTTCCCAACCGCTCTTGGAATTACAAGAACTATCAAGTTGTTGCTATCTTCGACAAGCTTGTTGTCGTCCTTCTTGGTTCGACTGGATGGATATTGCTCAAAAATCAGTTTCTATACACGGATGTGTACTGTGATGCAATTGAATACGAGGATCTTGTGTTTGCTGCCACCACTCGTGGCACTGTTTTTGCATGGGATCCTCGTAGTTTCGGTACGTTTGTCTTCCACCGTAATTATAATTGTTTCATCCACATGCATGCGGGTTAGCAAGTTTCCCTTTACTAATTAACCTTCTTCTTGTGTTTCCAAGGTCCTGTGAACATTCCACCACCTATACTTGAAAAAATTTATAACCAAGGGGGAGATGAAGATGGTGATGATCATGAGCATGAGGACGAGGAGGGCCCATATACTCAGTGGCGCCTGGCAACTTCCAATGGATCACCCCTTCTTGTCTGTATACAGCCCACTGCTGATGTTACTACTAAGGAAGCAGGTGTTGTCTCCCATGGTTGCCCTCTCCTGACATATTCCAACACCCATTGCATGGTATTCAGGACGGATACTGGTGTGCTAGCGCCAACACCTTCTCCCTGGTTCAGTATTGATAGTCTTGGAGCAAACTCGCTCTTTCTTGGACCAAACTATCCAATGATGGTGAAAGGCGATCCAGCTGCTGTTGACACAACGTTACTACCATTTATGAGAAGCAACTGTATCTATACCTCGGACATTTCGGTGGTTCCCTACCCTGGTCCTGATATATGCCGCTTCAGCCTGGATGATCAGTCCTGCGTTGCTCTCAATATTGACAATAGATGGCCCTTCCCAGAGCACCTATGGATCAAAGCAAGCGTTTCCAATGCCGATGATTGGTTGATTTGAAGTTCATTTCATTGCTTGTTATTTGTTCTGTGACGAAAACTTTAGTATTTGCTAGAATGATTTGTTGGAAATAATCTATAATCCAACATGTATCCTCATTGTCGTTGTGTGTTGATGACTTGTTGTATTTAATGAATGGTACATTTCAGTTGCAAATGCATGTCATAGACTCAATTTATGAATGGTTTTTGAGTCACTTCTTGGAGTGTAATTACCGTAGTAGCATAGCCAGCATCCGGTTGTTATATGAAGTTGCCACATCACATAGAGCCAGCCTAATATTGGAGTATGCTAGCCCTCCACCGGCGCACCGCTTCAAATGGCGGAGGAAGTGAGAGGTCGCGTCACCTTGTGTCCAGATCTGAGATGCCACGTGTACCAGATGAATGACTCCAATCTCGACCACCGTGATGCTAGGTGCGAGCCAAGGAACACTGTTGGAGAGACCCCCCTCGTAATTTTCCTACATTGGTCGTTTGATTCATAGGATAGAATGCTATAGGATTTTTTCCTATGTAATCATGTTTTAATTGGCAATCTAGCATCCACTCCAACTTTTGTTTCACTTCCTTTGTTCCTACTAAGAGAGTACTTGCTCTAAATGATGTGCCGCTGCAAGACCGCCTATATTTATTAACCATGCTCTAAAAGGTGGACCAACTTTGGCTGTAGTAGTACTGTACTAGGTTAGTAGGTGACCTTGCGCTTGGCTCTTCTCCTCTTTCGGAAGTCGAACAATAATGATGGTACTACAGTAGTAATTCTGGCAATCTGACACCAAATGAACTGCTGCACGTCCACCGCTTGTAAGAAAAAGTTTCTCCTCGTGCTGCGAGCCACCGCGCACGCGTTGGCGAGGGAGAAGGCATAGTAAGCAAGCTTCTCGTCGTTCTGCAAGTTGACGGGACACATCAAAGTTATTTATTAGTACTCTCTTCAAAAAGGGCCGACCATGTCCATGGCTACCATCCGTGCTCATCATTGAGTACGTGCACTATTCACGTGCCATCAAGGAGAAAAAATATTGCGTAGTACTAGGTGCCATCGAAGTGCACGACTCACTTACGCACTGCATATCTCCATTTTATTGCATGGCATGCCACCTTGATGCTAGATGTCCCGCGTGTCATGGAGGCATATAGTATGATTTTGTAAAATGGAGGCATATAGATGTCCGCGTGGTCGGCAACAGGATGAACAAAGCTCATGTCTTAAACGAAAGAGTGGAAGAACATAGATTCCCGGCGACCGAGAAGGAGCTACAAACCTTGGGGTGGAGCGTCTGCACTCATAATATTTTATATTATTCAACGATATAAAATCAACCAAATCTCTCGATGTTCCTATACCATTCTATAGTATGAGAATAACTTTGAACATAAGCCATTGATTGACTCTATCCAATGGTCATAGTTGGAAAATCCAAACAAAACCAAGCATTGGATGAACTCTTTTTTTGAGATCAATTCTTTTAGCACTTAGATTGTTGCCGCCTGCCCACCTAGCCCACCTATATATCCGCTCACGTGTGATGACCACATGAGCTATCCACTCAGATTGTATGTTAAAAAATAAAGGTCGATAACTAATGCGGCACCTCGGGCCAACGCGGCTAGATCGCATTTTGCACGAGAAATTACACACCATGTTTCATTGACATGTGGTCCCGTTCCAACATGTCAGTGAGAAGACGACTAGTCCTTTCGTGCAATTTCCGAAAGGACGTGTAGGCCGGGGCGCCTCTTCGTGTACAGTGGGAAACTGGCAACCGTCCATTGACTCTTCGCCTTTCCCTCTTGATTTGGATCTGCTATCGCACGCTCTTCCTCCCTCCTCCATTTGCCTTCACCCTTCCTTCTGCCATTGTTCGATCGTCTTCTCCATGGAGGGAACAAGCCGGAAATGACCCCGTTATTCTTGTCCTGATCTGAAAGATGACGTGGTGGGGGAACTCATTGATCGGTGCGATGTCATCACCTCAGCTAGCATGGCAGGTTCATTCAAGAACATTCTCGACTCAACTAATAACATCATTACAAGGAACCCAAGGGTCCAGGAGCGGTTTGATCTCCCCTATCTTCTTCGCGGTGACCCTGTTGACTGGCGCGGGGACGAGGGAAGCCTCGCCTTGTGCAAGTTGATGCCGCTTGATAATGATACGTATGATGTTAAGATGCCATCACTTGAGGGCAAGGCTTGGGCAGGCGCAAATGGAGATTCGGTTGTTTATATTGGGTACAATTGGGAACTTGTGAATGTGTACACTCGTCAGCGGATTCCACTTCCAAAAATCTCCGAGTGCCCTGAGGTTGAGCACACAGATGATCTACATACGTTCAAATATGATCATGGTGATTGTCGTCTACGGAAGATAGCAATTTCTCGAGTTCCCAACCGCTCTTGGAATTATAAGAACTATCAAGTTGTTGCTATCTTCGACAAGCTTGTTGCCGTCCTTCGTGGTTCGACTGGATGGATATTGCTCAAAAATCAGTTTCTATACACGGATGTGTACTGTGATGCAATTGAATACGAGGGTCTTGTGTTTGCTGTCACCACTCGTGGCACTATTTTTGCATGGGATCCTTGTAGTTTCGGTACGTTTGTCTTCCACCGTAATTATAATTGTTTCATCCACATGCATGTGAGTTAGCAAGTTTCCCTTCTCTACTAATTAACCTTCTTCTTGTGTTTCCAAGGTCCTGTGAACATTCCACCGCCTATACTTGAAAATTTTATAACCAAGGGGGAGATGAAGATGGTGATGATCACGAGCATGAGGACGAGGAGGGCCCATATACTCAGTGGCGCCTGGCAACTTCCAATGGATCACCCCTTCTTGTCTGTATACAGCCCACTGCTGATGTTACTACTGAGGGAGCAGGTGTTGTCTCCCATGGTCGCACTCTCCAGACCTATTCCAACACCCGTTGCATGGTATTCGGGATGGATACTAGTGTGCTAGCACCAACACCTTCTCCCTGGTACAGTATTGATAGTCTTGGAGCAAACTCGCTCTTCCTTGGACAAAACTATCCAATGATGGTGAAAGGCGATCCAACTGCTGTTGACACAACGTTACTACCATTTATGAGAAGCAACTGTATCTATACGTCGGACATTGCGTTGGTTCCCTACCCTGGTCGTGATATAGTAGGCCGCTTCAGCCTGGATGATCAGTCCTGCGTCGGTCTCGAGATTGACGGTAGCTGGCTCTTCCGAGAGAATCGCTTGTGGTTCAAAGCGAGCGTTTGCAACGCCGAGGATTGGTTGAGTTGAAGTTCATTTCATTGCTTGTTATTTGTTGTGTGATGAAAACTTTATTATTTATAATGTATCCTCGTTGTCGTTGTGGGTTGATGACCTGTTGTATGTAAGAAAATGATATGCCTGTGATAAACTTACTAAATTTATGAATGGCTATTGAGTCGCTTCTCTGAGTGGGTGCTACGACGAGGCAAAAAAATATTTTCAGAATACTTAATTGTACGTGCATTGCAACAGGTTATCAGATGAGGCCAATCAACAATAGTACACTATTTGTACTAGCTTCACATGCTGCACTATCTCTACGTCTACGTACGTAATACAACAAGTTTTAAACTTGAGACCAGCCACCCATCCTCACAAAGAACACTTTTTAACCTAGCACAGACTCCAGGAAATTTGGCCACATTGTGAGGTGGGCCATATGTTAATGTGTTCGCTGTACGTAACCAGCACCTCGAATCCTCGATAGGAGTAGTAGGGTGGCATGGGACAGAACAAGCATTCACGTCCAGGAGTACGGCACACGCCACCAGCACGACTTCCATCTGACACCATATTTCTTGGAGTCCATGCTACAGCAATCTCTTCAACCTCGTCGTTTCTCTAACTCAGCCATAGCGCGGCGGGCAAGGTGGGGATTTGCCGATAGTCGGTTTCCTCAACTGCGGTCCCACTTGTAAGGCCAACTCCAACGCACGACCCCAAACGAACCTCCGTTTTGCCCGGATTCTGTCCGTTTGGGTAGGGCAATGGGGTCGTCTCTGGGCCATTTCTCGGATGCGGTGGTCGTGCGCCGAATGCGCGACCGCATCCCGGCCGCGTACATTTTTATTTGCAAACACATATCTTTTTTTCATCATTGATTTTTGGTACATGGAAATACATCACCAAAATTTTGACTAGAAAAGCAAGACCAAAGAAAACAAGAACCACAAGAATACATTTTAGAAGATATCCAACTTCCATCACTGCTCATGTAAGTTGGATTAGTGCCTTCTCGATGCATTCATTGTTGATCTGTGGAGGCTCGATCTTGCGTTCTTCTTTCTTCTTCGAGTGTAAAGAAGTAGACGTGTCTAGCCTCTATTCTATCAACAAGTGCACTAGTCTCATCTCTAGCCTCTATGCTAGCTAAAAGTGCTAGAACATCTACTAAATTGCGCTCTATCAATATATTGTTGTACTCTTCTTCCCAATACCAAAACTTGCATCCATTCTACACAATAAAATTTTAAGTTAGCACAACTAGTCTAATCCGAGAGCACAGCCGAAGATTTGGTCGAGTTCTTCCTCCTTTTGCTGACACGTGGGACATCTAGCATCCAGATTGTGTCATGCAAGAAAATAGAGTGGTCGGTGAAGCCATGTGATGTGCATCTTGGGTTAAACTGTAAATAGAATCTTACTACTCTTGAGTAACTCCAAAAGCGTCCACCGAAGATCTTTATTGGATTTGTTTTTCATCACCAGCACGTCGAGGTGAAAGATGTGCAGGTTCAGTGGGTCCTCTTGCGTTTTCACTGACATGTGGGACCGCATATGAGCAAACAGACGATGGGCTCCGTGCGTCTGCTGGCTGGCTGAGAAGAGAGATAGAGGAGGGCTGAGCACGGACTCCAGGAAATTTGTTCTACATACTCGATATAGTGGAGTAACCAGCACCTCGATATAGTGGGGTGGCATGGGCCATAACTAGCATGCATGTCTAGCAGTACGGCACACGCCACCCACACGAGTCCCATCTGACACCAATTTTCTTGGAGTCCGTGCTAGCTACAGCCATCTCTTCTCCCTCCTGTTTTCTCAGCCATCACGCGGTGGGCGGGGTGGGGGTTTGCCAATAGTCGGTTTGCTCAACTGCGGTCCCACTTGTAAGTGAAAATGCAACACAGCACACATTCCCCCTTGAGCGGCGT
Organism: Aegilops bicornis; assembly: GCA_021605145.1. Taxonomy (NCBI): domain Eukaryota; kingdom Viridiplantae; phylum Streptophyta; class Magnoliopsida; order Poales; family Poaceae; genus Aegilops; species Aegilops bicornis. Next base: position 320,804,917 of record CM038675.1, read on the forward strand.
TCCGCCAAACTGTGTGGGGGTGCAAAGCAAACACGGCAGGCTTTTCCTTTTGAACTTGTAACCTGTAAAATTTGGTTCTGCTCCATGGGGCGACCGATTGATAGAAATAACGATTTTCCCTAGAGTAATGATAAGTTTGGTTCTGGTGCGATTCATGCATGGAGTACGTAGGAAAATTATGAAGTTGATGCGAAAGGTAAGATAATTACTAGTAGTACCATATACTACTACATGGATTTGATGGAAAGATAAAGATACATACAAATCCATCAACGACATCCTCACGCCCTAGTGCACCGGGTCACCAACCGACGTGTGAGGAGCAGCGGCGTTGGCGGCAAGCTCAACGTGCTTCTGAAAAATGACGTCCAAGGTTGCCCTGCGGTCCAAGAAGGCCAGCGTCCTATCGTCCTCCTATTGCATGTAGTAGTCCTTGTGGACGATTTGCGCGTAGACGTGGGTGATTATGTCGATGGTGTCTTGCTGCGCCAGGCGCTGCGCGGCGAGCGCGACCTCGAGGTGGACATTCTCCGGCGCGACGGCGGGCAGTCGCAGGGCCACCAGTGCGTCGAAGAGGTTGTCACCATAGAGGCTGTTGAGGGTGGCAGGCATCGCAGAGCCTGGGCGCGTGGGCTGGAGGCGTACGTCAAGGTCGTCCGCGAGCTTCTTGACGACGGTGAACTTGTCGAGGAAGCTGACTTAGGACCTCGTCAAACAAGGAGATGAAGCTGTCGTCCAAGCGGCCCCTCGCCCTGGCGGCCTCAAGCACTACCTGGAGACGTTCCTCGGTGCCGGGCCGTAGCCGGCATCGTCTCCTACTCAGGGCGAGGGTGCGCTCAGCAGATTTGAAAAAGGGGAGGGCGCGCTCAGCAGATTTGGAGATGAACCTACTCAGGGCAGCAATGCAGCCAGCGAGCCTACGGACGTCTTTGTCCCATTTTGGCGCCTCAATTTGCTCGATCACTTTGATCTTGTCGGGATTTGCTTTGATTCCGCGTTGAGACACAAAGAACTTGAGAAGTGCCGGAGGGGACACCGAACACGCACTTCTCTGGGTTGAGCTTGAGGTTGATCTTGCGCAGGTTTGTGAATGTTTCTTATAAATCTTGCACGAGCATGGACCTGTCCTTTGTTTTGACCACTATGTCATCCATATAAGCTTCCATATTTCTATGTAGTCGGGGCTCAAAACCAATCTAGACTACTTGGGCAAACGTCAAACCAGCGCTCTTTAACCCGAAAGGCATTCGTACAAAATAAAGACGCATTACCACGGGTGATGAACGCTGTCTTCTCTTCGTCTTCCTTCATCATGAAGATCTAGTGGTACCCTGAATAGGCATCGAGGAATGATAGCAGGTCACACCCGGCAGTGGATTCTACAATCTGGTCGATGTGTGGCAGATGGAAAGGATCCTTTGGACAGGCTTTATGGATGTCTGTGTAGTCAATACACAACCTCCACTTCCCGTTTGCCTTATGCACCACCACTGGATTGGCCAACCACGTGGGATGGAGTACTCCTCTTACCAGGCCTGCCACCTCCAACTTCCTGATCTCTTCAATGATGAACTCTTGTCGCTCCAAAGCTTGCTTCCTGACCTTCTGCTTGACGGGCCGCGTGTGAGGACAGACATCAAGATGGTGCTCAATCACCTCCCTGGGAACGCCGGGGATGTCAGATGCTTGCCATGCACATACATTGACATTCGCCCGCAAGAAGGCGACGAGCGCACTTTCCTATTTGCTGTCGAGGGTGGAGCTTATAGTGAAAGCCCCGCCCGTGCCATCCTCCTTGACGGGCACCTTCTTGGTTTCAGGTGGTGCAGCCTTGGACTTCTTGCTCTTCTTTGGTGGAGCTCTCATGCGTCCTCAATGGGAGCACAACACTCCGAAGAGGTGCGCTTGCCGGAGTGGGTGCAAGATGTCTTGCCGGAAGGAGTCTTGCCGGAAGGAGTCCTGCCGGCCTTCTTCCTTCCTGGAGCTTCGGCGGCAAGAGCAAGTGCTGGCGGCGATTCTTTGCAATCGCCTCTCAAAGAGTTGGTCAGCGCAGATGAGCGCGTGTTTCTTGTCAGAGGGGACGGTGATGACGGTCAGCGGCCCCGGCATCTTCAACGTGTTGTAGGCGTAGTGGGACGCCGCCATGAACTTGGCCAGCGCTGGGCGGCCAACAGGATCCCATTGTATGGAAAGGGGATCTCGGCGACATCGAAGATGATATTCTCCGTCCTATAGTTCAGCTTGCCGTGAAACATAACGGGTAGCATGATTTTACCTTTAGGCTGGCTCCTTCCTGGGTTGACCCCTTGAAACGTGCCCATCTCTTCGAGGTCTCCATCAGGAATCTGCAGCTTCTTGATCACAACGGGCGAGATCAAATTCAGACCGGCCCCACCGTCAACTAGCACTCTGGTCACCTTGAGGTTGCATATTGTTGGTGAAACCAACAACGGCAAACACCCAACCGCAGTTGTGCGGTCAGGGTGATCCTCGGTGTGAAAAACGATGGGCGTGTGGGACCACTTCAGTGGCTTCTGGGCATCGAACGAAGGCTCCGCCGTAGTGACCTCAGGCGCTCACTGCTTCAGCTGGCGGTGTGAGGTGTGCTACGAGGCACCACAGTCGACGCACATAGCCTCTGTAGCCTTCTAGAACTCGTGCTCGCCGGACTCGTCATCCTCGTCGTGATCATCATCCTCCTCTTTCTTGTCGCGGCCCCGGGCGGGCCTCTCTTGTTGGTTTTCTTTGCCGCGGCGACCCCCTTGGCTGCCACGCTTCTTGCCGGATCCCTCAGCACCATCCTGACCCTTCTCCTTGTCTCTCTTCTCATATTCAGCCTTCTGCTTTTCTACAAGCAGCTCAACTTGTCGGCAGTTCAGGAGGTCATGGCCCTTGGTGCGGTGGATCTTGCATTACTGCTTGTCGGAGCCTCCTGGCTTGCCGACAGCCGCCAGGGCCAAGCAGGCAGTACACCCGGCAACCTCCTTGCCGGGGTCGTCAGCCTTGGCCTTTTTGGTGGCGCCGAGCTCGCCAGATCCCTCAACGGCAAGCACAGTCTTGCCCTTGCGCTTCCTGTTGCAGCGCCGGCCCTTCTTCGTCGGGGCAGTGGTGTCTTCGTCTGTGGAGTCAGTTTTCACACCGGCGTCCTCACCGGGGTACTTCCTCCCCTCTTCAGCTCGAGCACATCTATCGGCCAGAACATAAAGTTCGGCCACATCTTTGACCTTGTTCATCGCCAACTCTTCACGCATCTTGCGGTTGCGCAGATTCTGATGGAATGCGCTGATAACGGCGGCGGGATGAATATCTGGGATGTTGTACTGCACCCGGCTGAACCTCTGTATGTACTTGCGCAGGTTTTCACCTTCTTTTTGGGGGATGATATGGAAATCGCTTGCCTGGCCATGAGATTGGTGGCCTCCAGTGAAGGCGCAAACAAACTCATGACACAAATCCGGCCAAGAAGTAATGGAATCCACTGGCAAGTGCATCAACCATGACATGATGTTGGGTTTGAGTGCCAACGGGAAGTAATTGGCAAGCACCTTGTCGTCGCGAGCTCCAGCAGCTTGCATCGCGATGGTATAGATGCTGAGGAACTCCAACGGGTGGGTCTTGCTGTTGTACTTCTCGCCAACATCGGGCTTGAACATGCAGTGGGAGGGCCACTAGAACTGCCGCGGCTCTCGGGTAATGGCTGCACAACCCACCTCGTAAGGCAGGTCGCCAGCCCCCCGGCGTCGGGTGGTTGTAGGACCTTGAAGTATGTCTAGAGGGGGGGTGATTAGTCTACTTGACCAATAAAAACTTAACCTTTTCCCAATTTTAGAGTTTGGTAGATTTTAGCTATTTTAGGACAAGTCAAGCAATCATCACACAAATTCAAGCAAGCATGCAAAGAGTGTATAGGCAGCGGAAATTAAAGCATGCAACTTGCAAGAAAGTAAAGGGAAGGGTTTGGAGGATTCAAACGCAATTGGAGACACGGATGTTTTTGGCGTGGTTCCGATAGGTGGTGCTATCGTACATCCACGTTGATGGAGACTTCAACCCACGAAGGGTAACGGCTGCGCGAGTCCACGGAGGGCTCCACCCACGAAGGGTCCACGAAGAAGCAACCTTGTCTATCTCACCATGGCCGTCGCCCACGAAGGACTTGCCTCACTAGCGGTAGATCTTCACGAAGTAGGTGATCTCCTTGCCCTTACAAACTCCTTGGTTCAACTCCACAATCTTGTCGGAGGCTCCCAAGTGACACCTAGCCAATCTAGGAGACACCACTCTCCAAGAAGTAAAAAATGGTGCGTTGATGATGAACTCCTTGCTCTTGTGCTTCAAATGATAGTCTCCCCAACACTCAACTCTCTCTCATAGGATATGGATCTGGTGGAAAGAGGGTTTGAGTGGAAAGCAACTTGGGGAAGGCTAGAGATCAAGATTCATATGGTAGGAATGGAATATCTTGGCCTCAACACATGAGTAGGTGGTTATCTCTCAGAAATGGTAAGTTGGAAGTGTAGGTTCGTTCTGATGGCTCTCTCCACGAATGAAGAGGAGGTGGAGGGGTATATATAGCCTCCACACAAAATCTAACCGTTGCACACAATTTACCAAACTTGGTGGGACCGAATCGTTAAACTCGGTCGGACCGATTTAGTAAACCTAGTGACCGTTAGTGATTTTCGGTGGGACTGACATGCATCTCGGTGAGGCCGATATGGTTAGGGTTAGGGCATAACGTAATCTCGGTGAGACCGATTACACAAACTCGGTGAGACCGATTTGGTAATAAGCTTTCCAGAGAGTTGGTCAGGTAAACTCAGTGGGACCGATTTGCTCTTTTCGGTGAGACCGAAATGTTACAAAAAGGAAACAGAGACTTTACATTGCAATCTCGGTGGGACCGATCGCTCACTTCGGTTAGACCGAAACGTTACGAAGGGAAACAGAGAGATTGCAACCCCATCTCGGTGAGACCGAGATCCCTATCGGTAAGACCGATTTGCTTAGGGTTTGTGGCAGTGGCTATGACTTTTGGAATCGCTGGCGCCGGATAGAAAGAATCGGTGTGACCGATTTTGGCTGTAGGTTTAGGTCATTTGTGGATGTGGGAAAGTAGTTGAGGGTTTTGGAGCATATCACTAAGCACATGAAGCAAGAGGCTCATTAAGCAACACCTCATCCCTTCTTGATAGTATTGGCTTTTCCTATAGACTCAATGTGATCTTGGATCACTAAAATGTAAAATGAAGAGTCTTGAGCTTTTGAGCTTGAGTCAATCCTTTGTCCTTAATATTTTGAGGGATCCACTTTCATCATCCATGCCATGCCATTCATTGAGCTTTCCTAAAATAATAGTCTTGGAATAACATTAGCTCAATGAGCTATATGTTGTTATGAATTACCAAAACCACCTAGGGATAGTTGCACTTTCAGTGGTCCATAGTAGGCCCCGCACGCCGATCTAACTGATGGCACGTCTCTCATCATCGTTCGATGGTAGTTCGAGCGTCTTCCCGGGCCCGTTCCCGAAGGACTTGACGTTGGTCGCAGCGGGTTCGCGGGTCGGACGACGCTGTGGAAACGTTGTCACCGACGTCGGGTCGATGGGCCGGTGGTTGTTGTCGCGACCGGGGGGGGGGGGGCAGAGTGCACCGTGGTCGTAGCGTCTCTGGTCCCCCCACTGCCGGCATGCACTGGCTCGTCAGGACGCCGGTGCGAGGGTCCCGTTGGGAGCAGCTCGCCTTTGTTTGCGAAGTTGACAAGGCTTCAGATGGTGGCTCTCCACTCGTCGAGCTTCTCCGCAGCAGGGGGGAAGTCGAGGAGCAGCTGCACGCTCGCCAGCGCTTCTGCTCGCGTAGGCGGCGGCGAGATCTGCATAGAACGCGACACGCTCTGACTTCTAACCGGGTTAGAAGTGGCTCTGTTACGGTCGCACGCTGCCCGCACCGGCGTCTGAGCGCGCATGCCGGCCTGGTTCGTCCTGTGAGTGGCGCACATGGCTCTTTCCGCGGCGGTGCCCGGCGGCTCCCGCATCGCAGTTTTGCTCATCGCGCGCGGCCTGGGAAGGGTGCAGCGCGGGCGCCAGCTGGGGTGCCGTAGAGGCTGCTGCGCCACCTGTGGGTAGCATGGCCCCGCCCCCGGACCCAGTGGCGTGTGGCTCGTCGTCTCGGATTCGGACGATGCCGCTCGCCTGGCTCCGATCGCTAGAATTTCGTGGATGCTCGCGGGCCATGTCTTCGGCCCCATCCGTGGGCACCCGACCGCCTGCTCGCGCTGGCGTAGACAGGCTGGCCCCGGACGAGCCGATTGCTGTGATCCCCTTTCTCTTGGGGGTCATGGTGATGATGAAGTCGGTGTGGTAATCTTCAAACCGGATTTTTACAGCTTGCGCCCCCTACCTGGCGCGCCAAAGATGTCGGGGGAAATGACACCTACGGGGTCACGAGGAATCCCTTTTGCTACGGTTGGCGGACACGGGGCTGTGGAAAGAGCAGGATTGAGAGATCAATGCGGGGGGGGGGGATTATTCAGGTTCGGGCCGCAAGTGATGCGTAATAACCTACTCCTGCTAGTTTGTGTTTATCTGGTGTTCTCGGACTAGCTACAAGGCGTGCAGGGTCCAAAAAGTCCGAATCCTCTCTGTCGGTGAGAATGACACCTATGGGATCACTGGGATCCCTTCTACGGTTGCCGGGTGCGGGGTTGTGCAAAGTGCAAGTCTAGGAGCCAGCACAAAGATCGTTTACCCAAGTTCGGGCCGCAAGGATGCGTAATACCCTAGTCTTGCTTTGGTGTATGTATTTGAGTGTTCTTGAGTTTTTTAACTAGCTACGGTGCGTGAGTAGCCCAAAAGATCCGAATCCTTCTCCTGGACGCCTCGAGCCTCCTTTTATAGACAAAAGGGGTCGCCACAGTGGCACACAGGAGGTGGAAAGGTGTACAGTACACAAGCTTATCGTCTGTCCTTACGGGACAAGACGCATTCAATGCGCTCCTTAGGTGTCCCGTTGCTTTATCGGGGGTGGCAGCGAGGCCCGTCCTGTCCGTTGCCACTCCGTCTTGCTTCGACACGCGTCCAGGCCAACGAGGCATGCAGCACCACGTAGGCTGGCAGGCTGCTGAGATGGCGTGGTGGTAGGGTCTTCACGAAGATCGGCATGCCACCACGCAGGTGCTTCCTGAGCTGGCCTGGAAGACGCACGTTGCCACGTAGGTGCCTTCCCAGCTGGTTGGGCTGGTAGCTGTATGGGAACAGCGGTGGAGTCTTGGCAGATGCGGGCCTGGTTGTGGCCTCACAGGGCCCCGGGCAAGGGTCTTGCCGCGGTATCGCAGTCGTCCCCGACAGGGATCTTGCCGGTGGTCTCGTGGATCTCCTCAGCAAGGATCTCGCCGAGGACCGTCGTCTTCTGGTCCTCATCTGATCTTGAGTGTTTATGATCTTCACGAAGATCTGCATGCCACCATGGAGGTGCCTCCCGGTCCTTGGTTCTAATGTGGTTGTTGGCGTCTCGAACCCTTGGGCTAAAGGGTGGTTCGCTCTGCTGACATTGGGCAAGTTTCCCCGGCAAGGCTCTTGCCGGGGCTGCGAAGGCCGCCCCGACAAGGGTCTTGCTGGGGGAGCCCACCTCTCCCTCTTGCTCTTTGTGTTTCTTGGTCTTGGCGTTGCTTTGCACATCTTGTGCTTCTGTTCCCTCCCTTTGCCCTGCTAAGTGTGGCCGCAGGCGCGGCTCTGACTGCCCATGCACAAGCAGAGGGGTAAAAAAGGAGAGCCCCTACTTTTGTACACTGACAGGAGCCCCCGGGCCTAGGCCACACATAAGCACAACGCGTTGTTGGGCCAGGCCCAGAACGGTGCGCGGGCAGGCGGGGCGGATTTTTACCGCGGTAATTCCTTCACTTGCTTAGGCTTCCCCACGAGCTGTGTTGAATGCGCGTCGTGGAGGGTCGTGCGTGACGTGGGGGGCATGCGTGGGGCGGCCGCTTCCCTCATGCGTCACGTCGTGGTAAAGAGGCGGCTCGCGCCTTCCCCATAAAAAGAGGGAGACACAGGGGCGCGGCTGACTTACTGAGTGGACTCGGGTTGTGGCCTTCGAGGCGCCCCTGCCCCACGATCACGGGGTGGAAAACGGTCGCCTCACTTGTCCCCTCGATTTCTGTTCGCTCGCCACGTGTCTTCCATGCCTTGAAGACGGCAGGCGGCGGGTGCGGGCCTTGAATGACGAGGCGGGAAACCAGGCCATCGCTGATTGGAGCAGCGGGTCGGTCTCGATTCCCTGCGCCCTTGATGACTGGATTGGTTGAGTGGGGCGACTGAGCCCCGACCCCGCCCCTTTATAAGAAGGGGGGAATGACACCCCTCAATCTCTCACCATCTGCCTCTTTCCACCTTGGCTTCTTTCTCTCTTCTGTTATGGTGAGAGGGCACGCCGGTGCTTCGACGGTGGCGTGGAGGGTCTCCGCTCGACAGCGCGCCCCTCCTTCCCAAGAGCTCGTGCCGGCGGAGCCGGCCACGAGGGGAAGGGGGAGGGGGCGAGGCCGAGGTTGCCGTGGCGCTCGGGGAATAGGAGGACGGGGCGGCGCATGGGCCTCGTCTCCGCCGGCGGTCCCTCCGCCAATGGAGGGCTACGTCGGGGACCAGCCCCGTGAGTTCTTCATCAGGCTGCACCGGCCAGCGCTCCATCGTCTTCGTCTCCCTACTCCATTCGCTCGGGAGATGGAGCTCGACCTGCCACAGTCTCTAAGGTTGCACATGAGGGGTTGCGGGAATGGCGGCACGCGGGTGGTCGTCGATTTCCCCGCCCTCACGTCATGTACCTTTGCCACGGGTGGAAGACCTTCGTCAGACGACAAATTTAACGTATGGGCTCGTTCTCTATTTCAAATTAATGGAGAACGGCCTGCTCTCCGTCAAGGTTTTTGGAGACCTTGGAACTCGCCTAAAGTGCTGCGTGGAGAGCTCCTCCGATGACAAAAACTCTTCCTCAAGCAGGAGCGACAAGGAGGACAGTGACAACAACGACGAGGGCGCCGGGCGGGGGGACGCCGACTCCAACTGACCGCGTCGCCCCTCCCTCGGCCAAGCGCCCTGCCGAGGGCCTTCCTCGTCAAGCTCTCCATCGGCGTGTTCCCCATCGCCCCCTTTCTGCCTTCACCAACCGCACCTGGGAGGAAAAGGGCTAGAACGGGGATCATGGGGCACTTATCTTTTTTCAGTTTGTAAGCCTACGGGCCTTAGTAGAATTTAGGCCTTGTAGCTCCCTTGCCCATGTATGCATTCCGTACGAATTGTACTTGTTGGCAACATATTAATGAAGCGAAGGGTGTTTGCCAGGTTTTGTTTGCGCGTGGGGAGGGCCACACCAAGGAGCGAGTCCTTGTTATCTTAAGATAAACACTGTACCCCGGCAACAAACCTTGCTGTCCTGCCCTTATAGCTCGGCCACACTCACGCCTTTGGCAGAGGTAGGGGCTAAGTGGGATTAGGCCCTTCGTCCGTCCCCTTCCCATCGCACTACAACCAAGTTCCGGCCCAAATTAGGCTTTCGGGCACGGGACAGAGGGAGCAAGATGGTATGAGAGCGGGTGAAGTCTCATACGTTCAAGTATCATACGGAGGCACCGAGTAGGGGAGAAAAACTTATCTGATGTCGCAGCCCCTGGCAACCTTGGCTTGCCATGTCTGGATTCTCAGACCCGCAGCCCCCGGCAACCTTGTCTTGTCGGGGTCCGGGCGTCGGCCTGTCCTCTTTTCTTCCAAAACAGGTCAGCAGAAATGTCCATGCATCCTGCAAACCCAAAAAGGACGGAAAGGAATAGAGAGATGCATACCCGACCTCTATGCTAAGGGTTAGTCGCCGCCAAGCACTATCAACCCTAACATAGAGAGAGACTCAACCTAGCATGCATGCTAAAACTTAGGGCGCCAGCGCTTCATTTATTTATGCTCAGGGTCTGCGCCTGGCTTTGTACAAAGGGCTACATGCCTTGCCGGCAAGGCTTGTACAAAAGGTGGTTTGCCGGGGGGCCCGGCAACCGCGCCTTATGGGTAAAACTTGCGAAGATGTTCGATGTTCCAGGAGTTGCTCACTGGAATACCATCTTCGGTCTCCAGGCGGACTGCGCCGGGCCTGGTGACTCGTATTACCCGATAAGGGCCTTCCCACTTTGGCGTCAACTTGTTTGAATTCTTGGACGACTAAACGTGCCAAAGAACTAGGTCGCCTTCCTCAAAGCTTCAGGCATGAACCTTGCGGCTATGGTAGCGGCGCAAGGCTTGCTGGTAGCATGCTACCTACACAGCTGCCCGAAGAAGATCCTCCTCAAGGAGTGTTGCGTCATCTTGCCGTAACTGCTCTTGCTCAAGCTCATCATAAGCAAGCACTCGAGGTGACCCGTACATGAGTTCCGTGGGGAGAACTGCTTCTACCCCGTAAACGAGGGAGAAGGGTGTCTGGCCGGTGGCTCGATTTGGTGTCGTTCTGATTGACCAAAGAACCGCCGGCAATTCATCAATCCAACATCGCCCGCACCTGCGTAGCCTGTCAAAAGTCCTTGTCCGGAGGCCTCGCAACACCTCAGCATTTGCCCTCTCAGCCTGGCTGTTGCTCTATGGATGTGCAATGGAAGCAAAATAGACCTTGCTGCCGAGGTCTTTGAGGTACTACATGAAGGCGTGGCTCGTTAACTGTGTGTCGTTGCCGGTGATGACTCTGTTTGGCACACCAAAACGGCAGACTAGCCCTTTGAAGAATTTGACGGCTGACTGTGTTGTCACCTTTCTCACTGCCTCCATCTCCGGCCACTTTGTGAACTTGTCGATCGCAACGTACAAGTACTCAAAGCCCCCGACAGCTCGAGGGAAAGTGCCCAGTATGCCGAGCCCCCAGATCGATAATGGGCAGGAAAGAGGGATTGTCTGGAGAGCTTGAGCTGGTTGATGAAGCTTCTTTCTATGAAACTGGCACGCTTCACACTTGGTTACTAGTGCCGTTGCATCCTGGAGGGCTGTGGGCCAAAAGATACCTTGCCGGAATGCCTTGCCGGCAAGGGCCCTCGACTCTATGTGGGAACCACATATGCCTCCATGTATCTCTGCGAACAGCTCCAGTCCTTCCTCCCGGGGAATGCACTTGAATTTCACACCATTTGGTCTTTTTCTGTACAGAACATCGTCGACGAACTGATACATGGCAGACCGACGGGCTAGTTTCTCCGCTTGTTCCTGCCCCTCAGGGAGTTCCCCTGTTTGGAGGAATCGGATAGTATGTTGTGCCCATGCCGGAGCCTGGGGCTCGACGGCAAGGACCAAAGGCATTTCCTCTGCCATGGGAGCGGCTGTCTCTACGGCCAGGGCTTGACGCCCTGCCGGAGTCTGTGGCCCCATGGCAGGCTCGGTGTCCACGGCAACATCCTTGCCGGCGGCTCCTGGGAGCTCGGCGGGAAAGTACTTGCCGGGGCCTGATTTCCTGCGCTTGTTCTGCTCTGTTGATGGTTCAACGGATGGTTGAGTTAACTGAAGCAAAAAATTACCCGGTTCCACAGGTAGTTTGAGTGCAGCGCGCTTTGACAGGTAATCGGAAGTGTCGTTCTCCACTCGGGGGACATGCTCCGCTTGTATACCGTCAAAATGCTCCTCCAGCTTCCTCACCTCATTCACGTTGGCCTCCATCAGCGGGCTTTGATAACCTTTGTTAACTTGCTTGACGATGAGCTGTGAATCACCCCTGACGATAAGCTTTTTGATCCCGAGGTCTACGCGATCCTGAGACTGGCAAGCAACCCTTCATACTCAGCAGCGTTGTTTGTTGACATCTCCCTAGGAAAGTGCATCTGGACTATATACTTGAGGTGCTCTCCGATGGGTGCAATGAGTAGCACATCGGCACCGGCGCCTTCCAGCGAGAAAGCCCCGTCAAAGTACATAACCCAGTTGCGACTTGTTTCCTTGCCAGGGAGAGTGGTATCTTGGATCTCTTCGTTGAGCGTTGAAGTCCATTCGGCAATCAACTCTGCCAAGACTCTACTCTGGATTGTTGAAGTACTTCCAAACTTCAAGTCAAAGCTTGACAGTTCCAAAGCCCATTCCACAATCCTCCCGGTTGCGTCTGGGTTATGCAGTATCTGTTGCAACGGGAGGCGGGTGACGGTGGTGATCTTGTGGGCTTGGAAGTAATGACGCAGCTTCCTCGAGGCCATAAGGAGGTCGAAGAGCAATTTTTGCATGCCGGAGTACCTTGATCTAGCCCCCTGCAATAGGGAGCTGAGAAAGTAAACCGGGTGCTGCATCATCTTCTTCTTCTGCACCATTCCATTCGGTTGCACGAGCCCTGTCCCGCTGGCGTCAGACTCTGCTGGGGGCCTCGCCTCGCTGGCACCAGGTCCTGCCGGGGGAAGCTCTGGCTCGTCGTCCGCCCGTCCTACCATTGCCACTACCGCTTTGTCGACCTCCCTCTATGCCACTAGCGCGTCGCTAACCACTTGGTTCATTGCCGCAAGATACAACAGCAACGGCTCTTGTGGTTTAGGTGCAACCAGGATTGGTGCGGAGGAGAGGTATTTCTTCAAATCCTACAGTGCTGCTTCGGCCTCTGGGGTCCACTCCATTGGGCCCGCCTTCTTCAAGATTTTGAAAAAGGAGAGGGCACGCTCGACACACATGGAAATGAACCTGCTCATGGCGACAACACAGCCAGTGAGCGGGCGCACATCCTTGATCCTCTTAGGTGCCTCAATTTTCTCAATGGCCTTGATCTTATCTGGATTCGCCTCGATCCCGCGCTGTGACACAAAGAACCTGAGAAGTTTACCGGACGGAACACGAAGACACACTTCTCAGGGTTCAGCTTGAGGTTGATCTTGCGCAAATTTGCAAACATCTCTTCTAAATCTTGCACGAGTGTCGCCTTATCCTTGGTTTTGACCACTATGTCATTGTCAGGACCCCGATCCTAAGTCACACCGATCTAGCATGTAACACATCATATCACTTTGCGGCCTCACGCACGGTATTCCCACGGGTGTCGCCTTACCATGGCCCGGGACCGTTTGCGTCTTTTGGCTCACGTATATGATAGTGTCGCTAGCATCCATATGACAAAGAACCCGGGCCGACATGGCTAGTCGTGAACCCAAAGCGGCGCTAACCTATGGGGACAGACATACATGAATCACATCGAGCATGTCGGTCATCAACGCTGTAGCACTGGGCTAACAGGACTCGGTATCCCGGGCATGTAGCAGGCTAGGCAGGACTCGAATAACACCGCGTGACATTTCCCGAAGGGACAGACATAGGAACGAAGTGAAACACATGCCGCCAGTCAAGTGTCCAAGCGGTAGTGCTTTGGGCTAGCAGGACTCAGTGAACCGGGCTGTAGCGGACTACTATCGCCGGAAGCACGAGACTACATTTCCCCATATGAGAGGCTGCCAAGGATAAACAACTAGTTTGTCGGATCCCACACATACCAAGCATTTCAAACATACACACATTATACTTGATATGCGTAGATACAACATGGCATCACAACATAACTCTACGACTCAGATATTATTCATTAGGCTCCGAAGAGCGAGATATTACAAACATGGGTCTCATGACCCAACACTCAGAGCATACAAGTCAAAGCACAAGCGGAAGCTAATCATGTCTGAGTACAGACAACTATAAATGAAAAAGGCTGAGAAGCCTGACTATCTACCAGATCCTGCCGAAGGCACAAGATCGTAGCTGAGGTAACAAGCTAAACGTCAAAGTCCACGTGGAACTACTACCGAGACTGACGTCTCTCTGCAAAACATAAAATAAGCAAACGTGAGTACAATTGTACTCAGCAAGACTTACATCAGAACTAACTACATATGCATCAGTATCAAAGGGGGGGTGGTGGAGTTTGACCGCAGCAAGCCAGCTTTGACTCTGTAACTATCCTGTTCTCACGACTACAAGAAACTCTTGAGGTGAGACAACGCATACGCAGTCCACTAATTACCACATCAATACACTACTATGGATTCATTCCCGTCTCCATACGGAAAGGCCATCCATAGCACTCACACTTGTCTTGAGCATTTTAGAGTATCCACTTCAAGTTGTCTATGTACCACGTAAGCATCCAAGAAGTCCATAACCGAGGACACGGCTATTCGAATAGATCATGATAACCTGCAGGGTGTACTTCTTCACACACGCTCTCGCCACTTACCGCCATATACACGTCATGTATCTCGGCAACCTTCAAGCGGAAGCTTTGGCGAGGGTGTCGGCCACGACCTGACTAACCACACAAGACTCTAGTCCAGGTTTATCGCCTATTCGGGTTCCATCCGCAAGGAGATCCGCCCGGGGTGTCGCTCACGGCCCCAAACGATGTGAGCAGGGTTCCCAAGCCCACCATCCGGGTGCCACTTGGTACACCGTGCCACTTGTGCCTAGTCTGTCCCAAGCCCACCCTGCCGGGTGCCACTCGGTAGAAAAATAGCACTACCTACAAACACTAGAAACTAGTTGCGACTCCTGGACAGAGATCAAGTCGGTTAATAAGTCGAGAGGGCTTGGAGCGCCGGAGCCCAATGTGTGGTAGTATCGAGTCATTGGACAACATACATAGAACTTCAAGTGCTTAAGGACGGTTCCAGTGAGACAACCCACCATGTACTCCTACATGGCCTCTCACCGCTACCTTTACCAAATCGTGTTCACACACTTCACTCTCAGCATCGGAACATAGAACTGTACTCCAATTCATTCCCAATGAATCAGACACGACACAACTCTAAGCAATAGCAGGCATAGCATGGTAGGAACACAACATGGCTCAATCAACTCCTACACATGCTAGTGGGTTTTCAACTATTTATTGTGGGCAATGACAGGTCATGCAGAGGAATGGGTTCAACTACCGCAAAGACAAAGTAGCGTATGAATCGTTGTTGTCCTAATGCAATAACTGAGAGCAGGAGCGAGAGAGTGGGATTGTATCGGAATGAACAAGGGGGTTTTGCTTGCCTGGCACTTCTGAAGATAATATAGTTCTTCATCGGTGTCATCGAATTCATCGTCGGTACGTCGTCTACCGAGAGGGAACAATTACCGGCAACAAGAGAGAACACAATCAATGCAATGCACATTCACATGAATGACATGTCATATTAAGGTACTGAATTCACCTAATGCAATAATAATCCAAGTTAGTTGAAGTGGAATTCAAACAAGGTTGAACTCCAACTCCAAATGCTATTTCATAAATTACCTTAATCATGATTCATCCTATTCAGTGAGGTTAACTTATTCAAACATGCATGATAATGGCATAAACAGATTCTTCATATTTTTCTGATCATTTTTCATATATAAATTATTTCCATCCGAGTTACGGTTGAATTTCTATGATTTATTAAAGTTTAGGGCATTTTCTGAAATTTCCTGAATTAAATTAAGTCCAGAAAATGATTATGGCGTCAGCACCACGTCAGGGTGACGTCAGCAGGTCAACTGGGCGCCCAGGCCAAACCTGACCTGTGGGTCCCGCGTGTCAGTGGCACAACTATTTAACCCAGTTATTTAGCCTTAAGTTAATTTTAACTAAGCTGTTTGTGGGGCCGGGCCCACTAGTCAGCGACTAATTAGCTAACTAATCTAGGTTAATTAGTGTTAAGCTAATACTAACTAAATTGTCAGGGGGGGTGGCCCACACGTCAGTGACGCACGGGGGAGGTCAACCCATGGTCAAACCCGGGCCAACTCGCCGGAGTTGACCATGACTCGTCGCCCGGCGGAGCCAGAGGCAGCGGAGGTGCTGAGTTTCCTCCTCCGGCGACCAAATGGCCGGCGGAGGCGTCTATGTGACGCGGCGCCGTCTGGCCGAGTAGTGGCAGGCTGGGCCTAAGGTGGCCGGAGTCGTCACTGGCGTCGACCGTGGTGGTCGCCGGAGCTCGAAGCAGGCTTCGGGGTCGGCGCTTACGGTGGCAGGGAGGCTCGTCTGAGGCACCTACGGGATCTATGCAGTGTGAGGAGGAGGCTGAGCACGACAGCGGGCCACTAGGTGGCCGGAGGCACGTCAGCGGCGGTCATGGGCGGCGGGTTTGATCACGATGGGAATGGTGGCTAGAGGGGAGAACGAGTCGGGAGGAGGGGAAGCGACTCGGGGGCTTCTGGGTCGATTGGAGGCCAGCTCGGGGAGACGCCGAGGCGGAAGCGGGCGCCAGCGATCTCGGGCGGCGGAGATGGGGAAGACGGCGTGGCGGGCGATGCAGGCGTCCAGCGTCGGGAGACTTAGTGAGGAGGGAGGAGAGGGACTAGGCGGAGCTTCGGGGACATGCCGGGAGGAGAGGGGTGGCGGTGGCATGAGTATGGCGAACGGCGCGACGAGCCTGCTCGGGTTCGGGCAGAGAGCGAGCAGAGGAGGAAATGGGGTCCAGGGAGAGAGGCAAGAGGACGAGGGGTTCGGGAGGCGCGTGGCGTCTCCGAGGCGTCGAGGAGTAGCCAGCAAAGTAGCGAGGGAGGAGGTGGCGTGCTGGCGTGATCGCCAGAAACCCTCCTCGCCCTCTTGGCAGGTGAGGTAGGCAAGCGGTGAGGCGGTTGGTGGGCTGAGCCAACTGGCCAGCGAGGAGGAGGGGGGAAGAGAAGGCTGGGCCACTAGGTGGGCTGCGCAGTAATGTGGCAGTGCAGTTCTCTCCTCTCTCTTATTTCTATTTAATTCTGTTTTCTATTTTGTTTGCCTCTGTTTTAGTTTAGTAAAATACTAAACCATTTTATAAAATCCTGAAGATAATTATGTGGCTGGAACTAATGTGTACCAGACCACATAAAATGTCCCAGAATTATTGGACATATATTAAGTATATATAAAATATATTTCCAATGCAATAGTTATTGAATTAATTCAAAGGCCCAAGATAAAATGTTTGATCACTCCAAAATTATTGGTTTGAATTTTATTCTTGCCAATAATTTTCAAAGCTGAAAGGAACATTTCCTTGGAAACATTTGAAGCAATTTTAATGTTGATCATTTATTTTAAATGATTCTGAGGCTCTCCAATTCCCCAATTCAAATTTAAAGGAAATTTAGACATGATGCATGGATGCAAGAAAATCAAGCTAGGGCTGATCTGGGGCTGTGACAGCTCACCCCACTAAACAAGAATCTCACCGAGATTCAAGGCGTGAGGTAAGAGGAAAAGGAAGTCACAAACTATCACAATCTTCATGATCCATTTGCCCTTCTCGAAGATGTTGATTCACTCCATTATCTTAGTCTTGACGTCTTGAGATCTTCACCCGACACGACAAATGTAAAGAAGGGGGAAACCTTACATGATTTGATCTTCACGAAGATCAAGTAAACATGATCGACTCACGGACGGAGACGGTGACACATCTCGAGTTGAGACACAGAACACATTGAGAGGGATGGAAGAACAAAGGACGGGGTTTGATTGGTGGCAACAATTCCACGCTTAGAGAGATGGTGGATGGTGTCAAGGTGGCGAGGGAATATTTATCATGATCCCGTAACAGGACACCTCGAGAAGGGTGATTTAAGAACTATTCCCTTAAGTGGCAAAAAGAATTACTTTTGATCCATAGATCATTGGAACTCTTTATACCAGCCTAAGGCAATCATAAGCGATCATTTGGTGGAATGCAAAGGAATGGTACACCGGACTAGAATGGATGATGTGGACTACCTTGTTGAAGACAACGCAATGGATGATTTTTGCTTATCATCGGAGGTGGAGGGGGCCTAGGGTAAGTCCACTTTTGAGGATGATCTTGAACAGAAATTACTAAGAAGGCAGCCCATAGAAATTGGTACAATGGGGTACAAGCTGGGAACGAAATGCAACTGTTCGAATGTTCCAACCATCATATCTGCCTGAGATTCAGATCTGGTTGGTGTTAGGATATATCAGACTCATCATGTCTGAAAAGGAAGGGTTGCAACACAATTCGACGAGATGGCGTTGCGAGATTCTCGGGATATGAACTACGATAGCAAGCTCCAAAACATGAGCTGGTTTTGCTACAAACATGTGAACACGTTGTCCTAGACAAGCATGACCACATGGTAGTCTTATAATAAAACACTACCGAGTTCGGGTGGGGAAGCATAATCGAGGATATTGAAGTCCTTGCATAAGGCATGCTCTTAAGAAGGAACTTCCTTTCCTTGAACGAATCAATCAGTGGCTTGGTGTGCTAGGAATACATACGGAATGAAGATGATCAGTCTATCAAACCATAGAATACTTCGCACATGCATGACTGACCTGGAATGATTCCAGAGGAAGCAAGACAAACCTTTCTCAAATTCATGGCGGCAACTTACACCTAAAACACATAAATTCGAGGAAGTCTCTTCAACCATCCAAGCATAGGCTTCATGAGCGGATCACGAAGGCATTGCTTACACAAGTTTCCAACACTAGGTTGATGTTCAACATGACTCATGGGGGAGACAAAATGCTACTGATGGGCTCAACAGCAACTCATCGGAATTTCCATATCGCTGGACTTCCACCATCATGTGAACACGTTGCTAGCATTGGTCAGACCAAAGATATAATGGTGTATGCTCGAGGGATCAACCACGAGTAAGACAACATTACGAGCACCGTTAGTCTTGATTTGATTTGACGATAGCCCATACTCAAATCAAAAGAATTGGGAGGACGATAGATCCAACAAGCGATCACGAGGACCAATCGATGAAGATATCATCTTTCTTCAACATACACTTCACAAGAATATCCCTTTGGATCGAACTAAGTTAGGCAAGCTTTTATCTTCCAACTCTCCAAGTTGTTGTTTAGCTTAACCAACTAGCTCGGGGTATCCAACACAGATTCTTGGAGAAGGGTGGTTCACAGGAAAACCAACTTGATCACGAGCCCAACATAACGGTCAAGAAACAACCGGTAACACTTCCAAGAAGATATTTGGAAAGTCACGAACCACCGGTATGTTACTAAGCTCGAGAACAATCTTGCTTTTCAGGCAAGACGATATTATCAAATGAGTGAGGACTAGACAAGATCCTAACTCATCAATCGAAGAGTGCACGAAAATAAGGACTAGGTAGCACGATCAATCTTAGGATGATGGTTTAATAACCAACACGCTAAGAATGAGAATATTGTCCATTTACCACCAAGCAACGAGTGGCTCGGAGTATTGATTTCGCACATCACAATTCACTTGCCGGCATTCCGGTTACAACAACACGGAACCGAGGAATGAATAATTATAGCGAGAGTATCACAGCGTCAAGAATACCTAAGAGGTATTTCAATTCCCATGACATTCTTGACATAATATGGTAATACTTCAGGTTAGAACAGATTCAAAAGCTGAATTGGCATTTTGATCTGCGGGATACAACTACTTTGACCCAATCCTGGATATGGATGAGGTCTTTGGAGTTTGTTTCTCCTAGTCATTCCGGAATAGAATGGCTTGACGGACCACAAGGACAAAATGCATCGATGAACACAAATGCACACATACCCTTGGCTATCAATTGATAGATGAAGGTCAGAATACAACTGAAGAGAGCAACTCAGAGGAACATATAACTTCCTGAGTTGTGGATGCACAGATTAGTATGTCGAACGAAGCTCAACATTTCTTCCGGATAATCCATGCAGAAAAGTAGAACTGGCAGAGTCACAGTTATGAATGGAGAACTCCTCAAGAGCACTCTAATTGTGATCTTTTGGTCCAAAAGAACTTCTGCCATAATTAGTTCATGGTATTTGGAAGAAGGAAATACCACGGACCTCGAGGACTATCGCAAAGGTTACTAATATCCTAAAGGCACTAGCAAATACTAACAACATGAAGTAGGATGAATCTCGGGTTGAAACCCAGGGAGTAGAATGCCTACTACTAAATGGCATCACGGGATGCTTTGAAAGTGATGGCGGAATCATCATCTTGGGGATACAAAAGCATTGCTAAATTGCTAGGTGACTTCCTAACGCCTAGGGTCATAATAATAGTTCCAACATATATGTCGAGGCAACAGAGTACCTCAACTTACCGATTGGTGTGCTTATTACGACCAAAAGGTCATCGGGAACGGAAGGAAAGAATTTGCAAATGCATCAGACTAATTAGAGACCTGGGATGACTCGGACAGCATAACGGCTGTAATGCTCAAAATGATTTGAGACATCCTGCAAGAATGGTGGCATAACCACTCAACAACAACATAACAAGATTCTGAGATCAACAGTTATCATACAGGAGTAGTAGGAACTGAGGCGGGGATTAAAACCAACCATCTTATAGGTCTATGGATTAGTAACACGTCATCCTAATAGATAGATGAGAAGCCTAGTTCTTAAACCCCGTAGAAGAGAAGAGGATGACCCAGATCAGAAGGCCATGAGATATAAGGAGTAAAAAGAGCCTTACGTTCCCTTCCACAATCAATTCCCTTATATAACTAAAGCATTTCTAGACACAACTTCGACCAGTTTGGCTTGGTAATCCTCTGAGCAGTCGAGGCTCTGATACCAACGCTTGTCGGGACCCGATCCTAAGTCACACCGATCTAGCATGTAACACATCATATCACTTTGCGGCCTCACGCACGGTATTCCCACGGTGTCGCCTTACCATGGACCTGGTCCGTTTGCGTCTTTTGGCTAACGTATATGATAGTGTCGCTAGCATCCATATTACAAAGAACCCGGTCCGACATGGATAGTCGTGAACCCAAAGCGGCGCTAACCTATTGGGACAGACATACATTAATCACATCGAGCATGTCGGTCATCAACGTATATATTCGGCTGTAGCGGGCTAACAGGACTCGGTATCCCGGGCTGTAGCAGGCTAAGCAGGACTCCGAATAACACCGCGTGACATTTCCCGAAGGGACAGACATAGGAACGGCGAAGTGAAACACATGCCGGCCGATCAAGTGTCCAAGCAGTAGTCTTTGGGCTAGCGAGACTCCGGTGAACCGGGCTGTAGCGGACTACTATCGCTCAGAAGCACGAGACTACATTTCCCCATATGAGAGGCTGCCAAGGATAAACAACTAGTTTGTCGGATCCCACACATACCAAGCATTTCAAACATACACACATTATACTTGATATGCGTAGATACAACATGGCATCACAACATAACTCTACGACTCAGATATTATTCATTAGGCTCAAGAGCGAGATATTACAAACATGGGTCTCATGACCCAACACTCGAGCATACAAGTCAAAGCACAAGCGGAAGCTAATCATGTCTCGAGTACGGACAACTATAAATGAAAAAGGCTGAGAAGCCTCGACTATCTACGAGATCTGCCAAGGCACAAGATCGTAAATGAGGTAACAAGCTAAACGTCAAGTCCACGTGGAACTACTAAGCGAGGCCCGAGCGTCTCTGCAAAACATAAAATAAGCAAACGTGAGTACAATTGTACTCAGCAAGACTTACATCAGAACTAACTACATATGCATCAGTATCAAAGGGGGGGTGGTGGAGTTTGACTGCAGCAAGCCAGCTTTGACTCCGTGGCTATCCTGTTCTACGACTACAAGAAACTCTTGAGGTGAGACAACGTACACGAGTCCACTAATTACCACATCAATACACTACTATGGATTCATTCCCGTCTCCATACGGAAAGGCCATCCATAGCACTCACACTTGTCTTGAGCATTTTAGAGTATCCACTTCAAGTTGTCTATGTACCACGTAAGCATCCAAGAAGTCCATAACCGAGGACACGGCTATTCGAATAGATCATGATAACCCCGCAGGGGTGTACTTCTTCACACTGCGCTCTCGCCACTTACCGCCATATACACGTCATGTATCTCGGCAACCTTCAAGCGGAAGCTTTGGCGAGGGTGTCGGCCCACGACGACTAACCACACAAGACTCTTGTCCAGGAGTATCGCCTATACGGGTTCCCTCCGCAAGGATATCCCGACGCGGTGTCGCTCACGGCCCCAAACGATGTGAGTAGGCTTACCAAGCCCACCATCCGGGTGCCACTTGGTACACCGTGCCACCTGTGCCTAGTCTGTCCCAAGCCCACCTTCGCCGGGTGCCACTCGATAGAAAAATAGCACTACCTACAAACACGAGAGACTAGTTGCGACTCACGGGACAGAGATCAAGTCGGTTAATAAGTCGAGAGGGCTTGGGCGCCCGGAGCCCAATGTGTGGTAGTATCGAGTCATTGGACAACATACATAGAACTTCGGTGCTTAAGGGCGGTTCCAGTGAGACAACCCACCATGTACTCCTACATGGCCTCTCACCGCTACCTTTACCAAATCGTGTTCACACACTTCACTCTCAAAGATCGTAACATAGAACTGTACTCCAATTCATTCCCAATGAATCAGACACGACACAACTCTAAGCAATAGCAGGCATAGCATGGTAGGAACACAACATGGCTCAATCAACTCCTACACATGCTAGTGGGTTTTCAACTATTCTTGTGGCAATGACAGGTCATGCAGAGGAATGGGTTCAACTACCGCAGCACAAAGTAGCAGATGAATCGTTGTTGTCCTAATGCAATAACTGAGAGCAGGAGCGAGAGAGTAGGATTGTATCGGAATGAACAAGGGGGTTTTGCTTGCCTGGCACTTCTGAAGATAATATAGTTCTTCATCGGTGTCATCGAATTCATCGTCGGTACGTCGTCTACCGAGAGGGAACAATTACCGGCAACAAGAGAGAACACAATCAATGCAATGCACATTCACATGAATGACATGTCATATTAAGGTACTGAATTCACCTAATGCAATAATAATCCAAGTTAGTTGAAGTGGAATTCAAACAAGGTTGAACTCCAACTCCAAATGCTATTTCATAAATTACCTTAATCATGATTCATCCTATTCAGTGAGGTTAACTTGTTCAAACATGCATGATCATGGCATAAACAGATTCTTCATATTTTTCTGATCATTTTTCATATATAAATTATTTCCATCCGAAAGTTACGGTTGAATTTCTATGATTTATTAAAGTTTAGGGCATTTTAAAATTTCTGAATTAAATTAAGTCGAGAAAATGATTATGGCGTCAGCACCACGGCAGGGTGACGTCAGCAGGTCCACTGGGCGCCCCAGGACAAACCTGACCTGTGGGTCCCGCGTGTCAGTGGCACAACTATGAAACCCGGTAATTTAGCCTTAAGTTACTTTTAACTAAGGCATTTTGTGGTAGGGCCCACTAGTCGGCGACTAATTAGCTAACTAATCTAGGTTAATTAGTGTTAAGCTAATACTAACTAAATTGTCGTGGGGTGGCCCACACGCCCGGTGACGCAGGGAGGTCAACCCATGGTCAAACCAGGCCAACTCGCGGAGTTGACCAGCTGCTCGCCGGGCGTGAGCCAGAGGCAGCGGAGGGTGAGTTTCCTCCCATGACCAAATGGCCGGAGGGCGTCTATGTGACGCGGGCGCTCGTCCGTCGAGTAGTGGCAGCGGCTGGGCCTAAGGTGGCCGGAGTCGTCACCGGCGTCGGCCGTGGTGGTCGCCGGAGCTCGGGCGAGCTTCGGGTCGACGCCTTCGGTGGCCGGGAGGCTCGTCACGAGGCACCTCTGGGATCTATGCAGCGTGGGGAGGAGGCCGAGACGACAGCCGGGCCACTAGGTGGCCGGAGGCACGTCGGGCGGCGGTCATGGGCGGCGGCGGGTTTGATCACGATGGGAATGGTGGCTAGAGGGGAGAACGAGTGGGGAGGAGGGGAAGCGACTTCGGGGGCTTACAGGGGTCGATTGGAGGCCCGCGGCTGGGGAGACGCCGAGGCGGCGAGCGGGCGCCGGCGATCTCGGGCGGCCGGAGATGGGGAAGACGGCGTGGCGGCGATGCAGGGCGTCCGGCGTCGGGAGACTTGGTGAGGAGGGAGGAGAGGGACTAGGCGGAGCTCGGGGACATGCCGGGGAGGAGAGGGGGTGGCGGTGGCCGCGAGTATGGCGAACGGCGGCGACGAGCTCGTTCGGGTTCGGCAGAGAGAGCGAGCAGAGGAGGAAATGGGGTCCAGGGAGAGAGGCAAGAGGACGAGGGGGTTCGGGGAGGCGCGTGGCGTCTCCGGGCGTCGAGGAGTAGCCAGGCAGGCGAGCAGGGAGGAGGTGGCGTGCTCAAGGCTGTCGCCAGATCCCTCCTCCTCGCCTCTTGGCAGAGGTAGGCGACGAGCGGTGAGGCGGTTGGTGGGCTGGAGCCAACTGGGCCAGCGAGGAGGAGGGGGAAGAGAAGGCTGGGCCACTAGGTGGGCTGCAGTAATCGCCAGTGCAGTTCTCTCCTCTCTCTTATTTCTATTTAATTCTGTTTTCTATTTTGTTTGCCTCTGTTTTAGTTTAGTAAAATACTAAACCATTTTATAAAATCCTGAAGATAATTATGTGGCTGGAACTAATGTGTGCAGGACCACATAAAATGTCCCAATTATTGGACATATATTAAGTATATATAAAATATATTTCCAATGCAATAGTTATTGAATTAATTCAAAGGCCCAAGATAAAATGTTTGATCACTCCAAAATTATTGGTTTGAATTTTATTCTTGCCAATAATATTCAAAGCTGAAAAGGAAAATTTCCTTGTAAACATATGAACCAATTATTAATGTTGATCATTTATATTAAAAGATTCCTGAAGCTCTCCAAATCCACAATTCAAATTAAAAGGAAATTTAGACATGATGCATGGATTCAAGAAAATCAAGCTAGGGCTGAACTGGGGCTGTGACAGCTCACCCCACTAAACAAGAATCTCGCCTTGAGATTCAAGACGTGAGGTAAGAGGAAAAGGAAGTCACAAACTATCACAATCTTCATGATCCATTTGCCCTTCTCGAAGATGTTGATTCACTCCATTATCTTAGTCTTGGCGTCTTGAGATCTTCACCCGACACGACAACGAGAAAGAAGGGAAACCTTACATGATTTGATCTTCACGAAGATCAAGTAAACATGATCGACTCACAGACGGAGACGGTGACACATCTCGAGTTGAGACACGTAACACATTGAGAGGGATGGAAGAACAAAGGACGGGTTTGATTGGTGGCAACAATTCCACGCTTAGAGAGATGGTGGATGGTGTCAAGGTGGCGAGGGAATATTTATCATGATCCCGTAACAGGACACCTCGAGAAGGGTGACGCAAGAACTATTCCCTTAAGTGGCAAAAAGAATTACTTTTGATCCATAGATCATTGGAACTCTTTATACCAGCCTAAGGCAATCATAAGCGATCATTTGGTGGAATGCAAAGGAATGGTACACCCGGACTAGAATGGATGATGTGGACTACCTTGTTGAAGACAACGCAATGGATGATTTTTGCTTATCATCGGAGGTGGAGGGGGCCTAGGGTAAGTCCACTTTTGAGGATGATCTTGAACAGAAATTACTAAGAAGGCAGCCCATAGAAATTGGTACAATGGGGTACAAGCTGGGAACGAAATGCAACTGTTCGAATGTTCCAACCATCATATCTTTGAGATTCAGATCTGGTATGTTTTATGATATATCAGACTCATCATGACTGAAAACGAAGGGTTTCAACACAATTCGACGAGATGGCGTTGCGAGATTCTCGGGATATGAACTACGATAGCAAGCTCCAAAACATGAGCTGGTTTTGCTACAAACATGTGAACACGTTGTCCTAGACAAGCATGACCACATGGTAGTCTTATAATAAAACACTACCGAGTTCGGGTGGGGAAGCATAATCGAGGATATTGAAGTCCTTGCATAAGGCATGCTCTTAAGAAGGAACTTCCTTTCCTTGAACGAATCAATCAGTGGCTTGGTGTGCTAGGAATACATACGGAATGAAGATGATCAGTCTATCAAACCATAGAATACTTCGCACATGCATGACTGACTGGAATGATTCCGGAGGAAGCAAGACAAACCTTTCTCAAATTCATGGCGGCAACTTACACCTAAAACACATAAATTCGAGGAAGTCTCTTCAACCATCCAAGCATAGGCTTCATGAACGGATCACGAAGGCATTGCTTACACAAGTTTCCAACACTAGGTTGATGTTCAACATGACTCATGGGGAGACAAAATGCTCTTGATGGGCTCAACATGACAACTCATCGGAATTTCCATATCGCTGGACTTCCACCATCATGTGAACACGTTGCTAGCATTGGTCAGACCAAAGATATAATGGTGTATGCTCGAGGGATCAACCACGAGTAAGACAACATTACGAGCACCGTTGGTACTGATTTGATTTGACGATAGCCCATACTCAAATCAAAGAATTGGGAGGACGATAGATCCAACAAGCGATCACGAGGACCAATCGATGAAGATATCATCTTTCTTCAACATACACTTCACAAGAATATCCCTTTGGATCGAACTAAGTTAGGCAAGCTTTTATCTTCCAACTCTCCAAGTTGTTGTTTAGCTTAACCAACTAGCTCGGGGTATCCAACACAGATTCTTGGAGAAGGGTGGTTCACGGAAAACCAACTTGATCACGAGCCCAACATAACAGTCAAGAAACAACCCGGTAACACTTCCAAGAAGATATTTGGAAAGTCACGAACCACCGGTATGTTACTAAGCTCGAGAACAATCTTGCTTTTCAGGGCAAGACGATATTATCAAATGAGTGAGGACTAGACAAGATCCTAACTCATCAATCGAAGAGTGCACCGAAAATAAGGACTAGGTAGCACGATCAATCTTAGGATGATGGTTTAATAACCAACACGCTAAGAATGAGAATATTGTCCATTTACCACCAAGCAACGAGTGGCTCGGAGTATTGATTTCGCACATCACAATTCACTTGCGGCATTCCGGTTACAACAACACGGAACCGAGGAATGAATAATTATAGCGAGAGTATCAACTGCGTCAAGAATTCCTAAGAGGTTGTGCAATTCCCATGACATTCTTGACATAAGATGGTAATACTTGAGGTAGAACAGATTCAAAAGCTGAATTGGCATTTTGATCTGCGGGATACAACTACTTTGACCCAATCTCGGATATGGATGAGGTCTTTGGAGTTTGTTTCTCCTAGTCATTCCGGAATAGAATGGCTTGACGGACCACAAGGACAAAATGCATCGATGAACACAAATGCACACATACCCTTGGCTATCAATTGATAGATGAAGGTCAGAATACAACTGAAGAGAGCAACTCAGAGGAACATATAACTTCCTGAGTTGTGGATGCACAGATTAGTATGTCGAACGAAGCTCAACATTTCTTCTGGATAATCCATGCGAGAAAAGTAGAAGCTGGCAGAGTCACAGTTATGAATGGAGAACTCCTCAAGAGCACTCTAATTGTGATCTTTTGGTCCAAAAGAACTTCTGCCATAATTAGTTCATGGTATTTGGAAGAAGGAAATACCACGGACCTCGAGGACTATCGCAAAGGTTACTAATATCCTAAAGGCACTAGCAAATACTAACAACATGAAGTAGGATGAATCTCGGGTTCAGAAACCCAGGAGTAGAATGCCTACTACTAAATGGCATCACGGGATGCTTTCGAAAGTGATGGCCAGAATCATCATACTGGGGATACAAAAGCATTGCTAAATTGCTAGGTGACTTCCTAACGCCTAGGGTCATAATAATAGTTCCAACATATATGTCGAGGCAACAGAGTACCTCAACTTACCGATTGGTGTGCTTATTCTGACCAAAAGTTCATCGGGAACGGAAGGAAAGAATTTGCAAATGCATCAGACTAATTAGAGACCTGGGATGACTCGGACAGCATAACGGCTGTAATGCTCAAAATGATTTGAGACATCCTGCAAGAATGGTGGCATAACCACTCAACAACAACATAACAAGATTCTGAGATCAACAGTTATCATACAGGAGTAGTAGGAACTGAACTGGGGATTAAAACCAACCATCTTATAGGTCTATGGATTAGTAACACGTCATCCTAATAGATAGATGAGAAGCCTAGTTCTTAAACCCCGTAGAAGAGAAGAGGATGACTCAGATCAGAAGGCCATGAGATATAAGGAGTAAAAAGAGCCTTACGTTCCCTTCCACAATCAATTCCCTTATATAACTAAAGCATTTCTAGACACAACTTCGACCAGTTTGGCTTGGTAATCCTCTGAGCGATCGAGGCTCGATACCAACGCTGTCGGGACCCCGATCCTAAGTCACACCGATCTAGCATGTAACACATCATATCACTTTGCGGCCTCACGCCCGGTATTCCCACAGGTGTCGCCTCACCATGGCCCGGGACTGTTTGCGCCTTTTGGCTCACATATATGACAGTGTCGCTAGCATCCATATGACAGAGAACCCGGGCCGACATGACTAGTCGTGAACCCAAAGCGGCGCTAACCTATGGGGACAGACATACATGAATCACATCGAGCATGTCGGTCATCAACGTATATATTCAGGCTGTAGCACTGGGCTAACAGGACTCCGGTATCCCGGGCTGTAGCAGGCTAGGCAGGACTCCGAATAACACCGCGTGACATTTCCCGAAGGACGGACATAGAGAAGTGAAACACATGCCGCCCGATCAAGTGTCCAAGCGGTAGTCTTTGGGCTAGCGAGGACTCCGGTGAACCGGGTCAGAAGCGGACTACTATCGCTCGAAGCACGAGACTACATTTCCCCATATGAGAGGCTGCCAAGGATAAACAACTAGTTTGTCGGATCCCACACATACCAAGCATTTCAAACATACACACATTATACTTGATATGCGTAGATACAACATGGCATCACAACATAACTCTACGACTCGAGATATTATTCATTAGGCTCAAGAGCGAGATATTACAAACATGGGTCTCATGACCCAACACTCGAGCATACAAGTCAAAGCACAAGCGGAAGCTAATCATGTCCGAGTACAGACAACTATAAATGAAAAAGGCTGAGAAGTCGACTATCTACCGAGATCTGCCAAGGCACAAGATCGTAAATGAGGTAACAAGCTAAACGTCGAAGTCCACGTGGAACTACTAGCGAGACTGACGTCTCTCTGCAAAACATAAAATAAGCAAACGTGAGTACAATTGTACTCAGCAAGACTTACATCAGAACTAACTACATATGCATCGGTATCAAAAGGGGGGGTGGTGGAGTTTGGCTGCAGCAAGCCAGCTTTGACTCTGTGGCTATCCTGTTCTACGACTACAAGAAACTCTTGAGGTGAGACAACGTACACGAGTCCACTAATTACCACATCAATACACTACTATGGATTCATTCCCGTCTCCATACGGAAAGGCCATCCATAGCACTCACACTTGTCTTGAGCATTTTAGAGTATCCACTTCAAGTTGTCTATGTACCACGTAAGCATCCAAGAAGTCCATAACCGAGGACACGGCTATTGAATAGATCATGATAACCTGCAGGGTGTACTTCTTCACACACGCTCTCGCCACTTACCGCCATATACACGTCATGTATCTCGGCAACCTTCAAGCGGAAGCTTTGGCGAGGGTGTCGGCCACGACCGGACTAACCACACAAGACTCTAGTCCAGGTTTATCACCTATTCGGGTTCCATCCGCAAGGAGATCCGGCCGGGTGTCGCTCACGGCCCCAAACGATGTGAGCAGGGTTCCCAAGCCCACCATCCGGGTGCCACATGGTACACCGTGCCACACGTGCCTAGTCTGTCCCAAGCCCACTTGCCGGGTGCCACTCGGTAGAAAAATAGCACTACCTACAAACACCAGAGACTAGTTGCGACTCACGGACAGAGATCAAGTCGGTTAATAAGTCGAGAGGGCTTGGAGCGCCGGAGCCCAATGTGTGGTAGTATCGAGTCATTGGACAACATACATAGAACTCAAGTGCTTAAGGGCGGTTCCAGTGAGACAACCCACCATGTACTCCTACATGGCCTCTCACCGCTACCTTTACCAAATCGTGTTCACACACTTCACTCTCAAAGATCGTAACATAGAACTGTACTCCAATTCATTCCCAATGAATCAGACTGACACAACTCTAAGCAATAGCAGGCATAGCATGGTAGGAACACAACATGGCTCAATCAACTCCTACACATGCTAGTGGGTTTTCAACTATTCTTCGTGGCAATGACAGGTCATGCTGAGGAATGGGTTCAACTACCGCAGCACAAAGTAGCAGATGAATCGTTGTTGTCCTAATGCAATAGCTGAGAGCAGGAGCGAGAGAGTAGGATTGTATCGGAATGAACAAGGGGATTTGCTTGCCTGGCACTTCTGAAGATAATATAGTTCTTCATCGGTGTCATCGAATTCATCGCTTAAATGACGCTGCGTCTCACCGAGAGGGAACAATTACCGGCAACAAGAGAGAACACAATCAATGCAATGCACATTCACATGAATGACATGTCATATTAAGGTACTGAATTCACCTAATGCAATAATAATCCAAGTTAGTTGAAGTGGAATTCAAACAAGGTTGAACTCCAACTCCAAATGCTATTTCATAAATTACCTTAATCATGATTCATCCTATTCAGTGAGGTTAACTTGTTCAAACATGCATGATCATGGCATAAACAGATTCTTCATATTTTTCTGATCATTTTCATATATAAATTATTTCCATCCGAGTTACGGTTGAATTTCTATGATTTATTAAAGTTTAGGGCATTTTACGAAATTTCCTGAATTAAATTAAGTCGAGAAAATGATTATGGCGTACAAGACCACGTCGAGGTGACGTCAGCAGGTCAACTGGCGCCCAGGCCAAACCTGACCTGTGGGTCCGCGTGTCGATGGCACAACTATTTAACCCAGTTATTTAGCCTTAAGTTAATTTTAACTAAAATTTGTTTGTGGTAGGGCCCACTAGTCGTGACTAATTAGCTAACTAATCTAGGTTAATTAGTGTTAAGCTAATACTAACTAAATTGTCGGGGGTGGCCCACACGTCGCTGACGACGGGGAGGTCAACCCATGAGTCAAACCCGCCAACTCGCCGGAGTTGACATGACTCATCGCCGCCGCGGAGCCAGAGGCAGCGGAGGGGTGCGAGTTTCCTCCTCCGTGACCAAATGGCCGGCGGGCGTCTATGTGACGCGGCGCGTCCGCGTCGAGTAGTGGCAGCGGCTGGGCCTAAGGTGGCCGGAGTCGTCACCGGCGTCGGCAAGTGGTGGTCGCCGGAGCTCGGGCGAGCTTCGGGGTCGGCCTTCTGATGGCCGGGAGGCTCGTCAAAGGCACCTCTGGGATCTATGCAGCCTTGAGGAGGAGGCTGAGCACGGCCCGGGCCACTCGGGGGCCGGAGGCACGTCGGCGGCGGTCATGGGCGGCGGCGGGTTTCGGTCACGATGGGAATGGTGGCTAGAGGGGGAGAACGAGTCGGGGAGGAGGGGGAAACGACTCGGGGGCTTACAGGGGGTCGATTGGAGGGCCCAGCGGCTCGGGGGAGACGCCGGAGGCGGCGAGCGGGCGCCGGCGATCTCGGGCGGCCGGAGATGGGGAAGACGGCGTGGCGGCGATGCAGGGCGTCCGGCGTCGGGAGACTTGGTGAGGAGGGAGGAGAGGGACTTGGCGGAGCTCGGGGACATGCCGGGGAGGAGAGGGGTGGCGGTGGTCACAGTATGGCGAACGGCGGCCGAGCCTGCTCGGGTTCGGCAGAGAGAGCGAGCAGAGGAGGAAATGGGGTCCAGGGAGAGAGGCAAGAGGACGAGGGGGTTCGGGGAGGCGCGTGGCGTCTCCGGGCGTCGAGGAGTAGCCAGGCAGGCGAGCAGGGAGGAGGTGGCGTGCTCGGGCGCGGTCGCCGTGTCCCTCCTCTGCCTACTGGCAGAGGTAGGCGACGAGCGGTGAGGCGGTTGGTGGGCTGGGCCAACTGGGCCAGCGAGGAGGAGGGGGGGGAGAGAAGGCTGGGCCACTAGGTGGGCTGCGCAGGTAACTGGCCAGGTACAGTTCTCTCCTCTCTCTTATTTCTATTTAATTCTGTTTTCTATTTTGTTTGCCTCTGTTTTAGTTTAGTAAAATACTAAACCATTTTATAAAATCTGAAGATAATTATGTGGCTGGAACTAATGTGTACCAGACCACATAAAATGTCCCAGAATTATTGGACATATATTAAGTATATATATAATATATTTCCAATGCAATAGTTATTGAATTAATTCAAAGGCCCAAGATAAAATGTTTCAGTCGCTCCAAAATTATTGGTTTGAATTTTATTCTTGCCAATAATTTTCAAA
Organism: Aegilops bicornis; assembly: GCA_021605145.1. Taxonomy (NCBI): domain Eukaryota; kingdom Viridiplantae; phylum Streptophyta; class Magnoliopsida; order Poales; family Poaceae; genus Aegilops; species Aegilops bicornis. Next base: position 320,837,110 of record CM038675.1, read on the forward strand.
GCTGAAAGGAACATTTCCTTGGAAACATTTGAAGCAATTTTTAATGTTGATCATTTATTTTAAATGATTCCTGAGGCTCTCCAATTCCCCAATTCAAATTTAAAGGAAATTTAGACATGATGCATGGATGCAAGAAAATCAAGCTAGGGCTGATCTGGGGCTGTGACAGTCATCCATATAACCTTCCATATTTCTATGTAGCTGGGGCTCAAAACCAATTTGGACTGCTCTTGCAAACGTTGAGCCAGCACTCCTCAACCCGAAAGGCATTCGCAAAAAGCAAAATGTACGACATGGGGTGATGAATGTTGTCTTCTCTTCATCTTCCCTCGTCATGAAGATCTGGTGGTATCCTGAGTAGGCGTCGAGGAACGATAACACGTCGCACCCGGCTGTGGAGTCAACAATCTGGTCAAAGCATGGCAACGGGAAAGGGTCCTTTGGACAAGCCTTATTGATATCCGTGTAATCAATACACAGCCTCCACTTCCCATTTGCCTTGCGCACCACCACTGGATTGGCCAACTACGTTGGATGGAGTACTCCCCTCACCAAGTCTGCCGCTTCTAACTTCCTGATCTCCTCTGTGATGAACTCATGCCGCTTAAAAGCTTGCTTCCTGACCTTCTGCTTGACGGGTCACGCATGAGGGCAGACGGCAAGATGGTGCTCAATCACCTCCCTGGGAACACCGGGGATGTCGGGTGCTTGCCATGCAAACACATCGACATTCGCCCACAGGAAGGTGATGAGTGTGATTTCCTATTTGCTGTCAAGGGAGGAGCTTATTTTGAAAGCCCATCCCGTGCCATCCTCCTTGACGGACACCTTCTTGGTCTCTGGTGGCGCAGCTCTGGATTTCCTGCTCTTGCCGGTGGAGCTCTCTGGCACGTCCTCGACGGGAGAACAACACTCCAAAGAGGTGCGCTTGCCGGAGTGGGTGCGAGAGGTCTTGCCGGTCTTCTTTCCTCCCGGGGCTTCGGCGACAGGAGCAAGTGCCTTAGCGGCAGTCGCTGCAACTGCCTCCCGGTAGAGTTGGTCAGCGCAGATCAGCGCATCCTTCTTGTCAGAGGGGACGGTGATGTTGGTCATCGGCCCAGGCATCTTCAGCGTGCTGTAGGCGTAATGTGACGCCGCCATGAACTTGGCTAGTGTAAGGCGGCCGAGGATCCCGTTGTAGGGCAAGGGGATCTCGGCTACATCGAAAACAATCCTCTCTGTCCGGTAGTTCAACTCGCCTCCAAACATCACGGGCAGCGTGACCTTACCCTTCGGCTGACTCCTTCCCGGGTTGACCCCTTGAAAAGTACCCGTCTCTTCGAGGTCTACATTGGGAATCTGTAGCCTTTTGATCACAACAGGCGAGAGCCCCGCTGTCAACTAGCATTTTTGTCACCTTGAGGTTGCGTATTGTTGGCTGATACGTCTCCAACGTATCTATAATTTTTGATTGCTCCATGCTATATTATCTACTGTTTTGGACTATATTGGGCTTTATTTTCCACTTTTATATTATTTTTGGGACTAACCTATTAACCGGAGGCCCAGCCCGAAATTCTTGTTTTTGCCTATTTCAAAGTGTTTGAAGAAACGAAATATCAAACGGAGTCCAAACGGAATGAAACCTTCGGGAACGTGATTTTCTCACCGAATATGACCCAGGAGACTTGGACCCTACGCCAAGGAAGCTTCGAGGTGGGCACGAGGTAGGGGGCGCGCCCCCACCCTCGTGGTCCCACTGAAGCTCCACCGACGTACTTCTTCCTCCTATATATACCTACGTACCCCCAAACGATCAGATACGGAGCCAAAAACCTAATTCCACCACCGCAACTTTCTGTATCCATGAGATCCCGTATTGGGGCCTGTTCCGGAGCTCCGCCGGAGAGGGTCGTCATCATGGAGGGCTTCTACATCATCATAGCCTCTCCGATGAAGTGTGAGTAGTTTACCTCAGACCTTCGGGTCCATAGTTATTAGCTAGATGGCTTCTTCTCTCTTTTTGTATCTCCATACAATGTTCTCCCCCTCTCTTGTGGAGATCTATTCGATGTAATCTTCTTTTTGCGGTGTGTTTGTTGAGACTGATGAATTGTGGGTTTATGATCAAGTCTATCTATGAATAATATTTGAATATTCTCTGAATTATTTTATGTATGATTGGTTATCTTTGCAAGTCTCTTCGAATTATCTGTTTGGTTTGGCCAACTAGATTGGTAGTTCTTGCCATGGGAGAAGTGCTTAGCTTTGGGTTCAATCTTGCGGTGTCCTTTCCCAGTGACAGAAGGGGCAGCAAGGCACATATTGTATCGTTGCCATCGAGGATAACAAGATGGGGTTTATTTCATATTGCATGAATTTATCACTCTACATAAGGTCATCTTGCTTAAGGCGTTACTCTGTTTTTAACTTAATACACTAGATGCATGCTGGATAGCGGTCGATGAGTGGAGTAATAGTAGTAGATGCAGAATCGTTTCGGTCTACTTGTATCGGACGTGATGCCTATATACATGATCATACCTAGATATTCTCATAACTATGCTCAATTCTGTCAATTGCTCAACAGTAATTTGTTCACCCACTGTAGAATACTTATGCTCTTGAGAGAAGCCACTAGTGAAACCTATGGCCTCCGGGTCTATTCTCATCATATCAATCTCCATCACTTTAATTTTGCTTTGATTTTTTACTTTGCCTTTTACTTTTCACTCTGCATCTCTATATCAAAAATACCAAAAATATTATGTATCATCTCTATCAGATCTCACTCTCGTAAGTGACATGAAGGGATTGACAACCCCTAATCGCGTTGGTTGCGAGGAGCTATTGTTTTTGTGTAGGTACGAGGGACTTGAGCGTGGCCTCCTACTGGATTGATACCTTGGTTCTCAAAAACTGAGGGAAATACTTACGCTACTCTGCTGCATCATCCTCTCCTCTTCGGGGAAAACCAACGCAAGCTCAAGAGGTAGCAAGAAGAATTTCTGGCACCGCTGTTCGGGAGTCTACGCAAAAAGTCAACATACCAAGTATCCATCACAATCCCTATCTCCCGCATTACATTAGTTGCCATTTGCCTCTCGTTTTCCTCTCCCCCATTTCACCCTTGCCGTTTTATTCGCCCTCTCTCTCTCCCAATCTCCTTCTCCTTCTCCTTCTCCTTCTCCGTTTGCCTTTTTCTCGCTTGCCTTTTGCTTGCTCGTGTGTTTGATTGCTTGTTTGTCGCGATGGCTCAAGATACTACCAAATTGTGTGACTTCACCAATACCAATAATAATGATTTCCTTAGCACTCCGATTGCTCCTCTTGCCAATACTGAATCTTGTGAAATCAATACTGCTTTGTTGAATCTTGTTATGAAAGATCAATTCGCCGGCCTTCCTAGTGAAGATGCCGCTACTCATCTGAATAGCTTCGTTGATTTATGTGATATGCAAAAGAAAAAAGATGTCGATAATGACGTTGTTAAATTGAAGCTATTTCCTTTTTCGCTTAGAGATCGTGCTAAAGCTTGGTTTTTGTCTTTGCGTAAAAATAGTATTGATTCTTGGAACAAGTGCAAAGATGCTTTTATCTCTAAGTATTTTCCTCCCGCTAAGATCATCTCTCTTAGAAACGACATTATGAACTTTAAGCAACTTGATCATGAACATGTCGCACAAGCTTGGGAGAGAATGAAATTAATGATACGTAATTTCCCTACTCATGGTTTGAACTTATGGATGATTATACAAAAAAAATTATGCCGGATTGAATTTTGCTTCTCGAAATCTTTTAGATTCGGCCGCGGGAGGCACTTTTATGGAAATAACTTTAGGAGATGCTACTAAACTCCTAGATAATATCATGGTTAATTATTCTCAATGGCATACTGAAAGATCTTCTAATAAAAAAGTGCATGCGATAGAAGAAATCAATGTTTTGAGTGGAAAGATGGATGAACTTATGAAATTATTTGCTACTAAGAGTGTTTCTTCTGATCCTAATGATATGCCTTTGTCTACTTTGATTGAGAATAATAATTAACCTATTGTCGGTGTACTAGAGTAGGGGTACCCTAGTATCCTGAACTTGTGCACGGGCAGTTGCAGCACCCCGCGGCAAAGGCTTGCCTGGTCACCGCCAAGATCCTACGTGGTTCCTTTGGAGCCATTCAAGAACAAAGTATTTAACCAAGAAGACAAGGCCCCGGCAAGAGGAGCTTGCCGGGACGGCCACTCAAGGCACGCAGAAGACAAGACCCCGGCAAGAGGAGCTTGCCGGGAAGGCTCGGAGAGCGACAAGCCTCCAGACGCGACAAGGATTCAGTCGCGGAAAGGCACTTGCCGCGGCAGGCAACCTTTGCATCTCCGCTCCAGCTCATCCACCAACGTGTCGCCATGGGACCATTCCATGCGGCAGCGTGTCAAGAGGCTGTGCAGCCAGCGGGAGCAGCGATAAGCAACAGCGACAAGCTTGCCATCGTGGCGAACGGTGGCGCCCCGACGGTCCCTGTTGCCTTTGTTTAGGCGGCGAGGGACGGGCATTTAATGCTTTTGTCCCTTGCCGTCGAGTTAGGTAGAGTGCACCTGCATAATCGTACAAGTAGGTGTACCGACTACTGTTTTTCCATTTGTACCCTCATCTACGTTGCCACCGTGAAGCCCCTTTGAGCATATAAAAGGAGGCCCATGCTAACGTAGAAGGGGTTCGTTGGATCCCATTCCAACGTAATCAGAGAACGCTCACGCTAGGTCTTGTAGCTCTCATCGCTCCCTAGCAGGAACACAATACAATCAGACAAGCAGCAGTAGGAGTATTATCTCTCCGGAGAGCTCCGAAGCTGGGTAAACTGCTCGTGTGCTTCGCCTCGATCCGCTCTTCGTGCGATCTCCGCCCCCCCTCCGAACCAAAAGGGACCCGGTCCGCCGGTCCCATAGGTGTCCGTGGGTCCGATCAGCCTCCCCGACATCTTTGGCGCGCCAGGATCAAGATCAAGGCCATTGAGCAAATTGCAGCACCAAAGCGCGTCAAGGATGTACGAAGGCTTGCCGGTTGCGTAGCCGCTCTCAGCAGGTTTATCTCAAAGTCTGCTGAACGCGCCCTGCCATTTTTCAAGATTTTGAAAAAGGCAGGTCCAATGAAATGGACTCCCGAAGCGGAGGCTGCGCTGCAGGACTTAAAGGGATACATGTCCTCCACTCCAATACTTGTCGCACCTAAGCCACAAGAGAAGTTGCTGCTATATATAGCGGCAACCAATCAAGTGGTTAGTGCTGCGTTAGTAGCGGAGAGGGAGGCGGATGATGAGCTAGCAACCACGGCAGACACATCCAGCGACAAGTAGGGGGCTTCGCCGGCAAGCTCTGGTCCCAACAAGGACGGATCTGCTGTGACGCATGAGCAGATGCGTAAAAGGATGGTGCAGCGCCCGATTTACTATGTCGGTTCCCTTCTGCAGGGGCTAGGTCAAGGTACTCTGGTGTGCAGAAATTGCTTTTCGGCCTCCTCATGGCCTCGAGAAAGCTGCGCCATTACTTCCAAGCACATGAGATAACGATCGTCACTCGCTTTCCGCTTAAGAGGATCTTGCAAAATCCGAGCGGCAGGCGGGATTGTCGAGTGGGCACTGAACTATCAAGCTTTGGCCTCAAGTTTGAAAGCACATCAACTATCCATAGCAGAGCATTGGCAGAGTTCATAGCGGAATGGACGCCAACACCAGATGAAGAAATTCCAGAGACGAGCATTCCCGTCAAGGAAGCAAGCAAAGAGTGGCTGATGTACTTTGATGGTGCCTTCTCGCTGCAAGGCGCCGGTGCCGGCGTGCTGCTTGTAGCACCCACCGGAGAGCACCTCAAGTACGTAGTCCAGATGCACTTTCCCAAGGAGCAAGCAACAAACAATACAGCAGAGTATGAAGGTTTGCTTGCCGGTCTCAGGATCGCAGTGGACCTTGGGATTAAGAAGCTTATTGTCAGGGGTGACTCGCAACTTGTCGTCCGCCAAGTGAACAAAGATTATCAGAGTCCATTGATGGAAGCTTATGTTGATGAAGTGAGAAAGCTGGAAGGACACTTTGACGGCTTACAAATGGAACATGTTCCAAGAGCTCAGAACAACATTGCTGATGGCCTGTCAAAGTGCGCTGCACTTAAGTTGCCTGTGGAGCCAGGGATTTTTGTGCTCAAGCTAACTCAACCAACCGTAACACCATCAACTGGACAGAACAAGAAGAGGAAGTTGATCTCCGGTGACTACTTTCCGGCAAAGCTTCCCGAAGCCGCCGCCACGAAGGTCCCCAAGATCGACACCAACAGAGGTGAGGAGCAGTCTGCTCCGACAAGCCCCAGGGTTTGTTTCGTTGAAGCAGGCGCTCCCGACAAGTTTTGCTCCGGCAAGCTTGCCGGGGAACGTCAAGCTCCGGCTGAGCCGCAGGTTCTTGCCGTGGAAGCTGATGTTCCCGCAGCTGCAGATGTGCCTTTAGTCCTTGTTGTCGAGCCGCAAGCTGCAGCATGGGCGCAGCAGATTGTCCATTTCCTTCATACAGGAGAACTTCCCGAAGAGCAAGAAGAAGCGGAAAGAGTAGCCCGACAGTCAAGTATGTACCATTTTGTCGACAAAACTGCATGTATGAAGGAGACTCAACGGTGTGAAATTGAAGTGTATTCACCGGGAAGACAGACGTGTTGGCTGAGATACATGGAGGCATATGTGGTCACCAAATTGGCGCCAGAGCACTTGCCGGCAAAGCGTTAAGCAAGGTTTCTTTTGGCCGACAGCCCTCCGGGATGCGTTGCACAAGTAACCAAGTGTGAAGTGTGCGGTTCCATTCCAAGCAGATACACCAGCCAGCTCAAGCTCTCCAGACGATCCCTTTATCCTGGCCATTTCCGGTGCAGGGGCTCGACATCCTCGGCCCCTTCCCCGAGCTGTCGGGGCTTTGAGTACTTGTATGCGTAATCGACAAGTTCACAAAGTGGCCGGAAGTGGAAGCGATGAGGAAGGTGACAGCCTGATCGTGATCAAGTTCTTCAGATCGATTGTTTGCCGTTTGGAATCCCTAACATGATCATCACCGACAACGGCACACAATTCTGAGTCGCACCTTCATGCGACGTCCCAAGATCTTGGCGCCAAGGTCTGCTTCGCTTCTGTTGCTCATCCGAGAAGCAACGGTCAAGCGGAGAGGGCAAATGTTGAAGTGCTGCACGGGCTCAAGACCAGAACTTTCGACAGGCTGCACAAGTGCGGAAGAAACTGGATCGAGGAGCTGCCGGTGGTTCTTTGGTCGATCAGGACGACGCGTCAAATCGAGCCACCGCCGGACACCTTTTGCTCTAGTCTATGGAGCAGAGGCAGTTCTCCCTACGAGAACTTCGTATCACGGATCGCCTCGAGTGCTCGCTTATGATGAGCTTGAGCAAGAGCAGCTGCGACAAGATGACGCTGCTCCTTGAGGAAGATCGTCCTCGGACCGCAGACGAGCTGCTCGTTACCAGCAAGCTTTGCGTCGCTACCATAGCCGCAAAGTTAGTGCCAGAAGCCTCGAGGAAGGCGACCTTGTTCTTCGGCGCGTTCAGTCCGCCAAGAATTCAAACAAGTTGACACCGAAGTGGGAAGGCCCTTATCGGGTGAAACGAGTCACTAGGCCTGGCGTTGTCCGCCTTGAGACCGAAGATGGCATTCCGGTGAGCAACTCCTGGAACATTGAGCATCTTCGTAAGTTTTACCCATAGAGGCGCGGTTGCGGAACCTGTTCCTGCAACCACCTTTTGTACAAGTCTTGCCGCTGTTGCATGTAATCCTTTGTACAAAGCCGGGCGCAGACCCTGCATCAAGAAAGCTCATGTGTTGCGCACAACTTGTCAAATTCATGCTTTCATCATATTATTGCATGTTTTGGCTAACACTTTGTGCAGCAACCACATCCGGTAAGCAATATCGAGCCGCTGGGCTCCATAACTTTATTTTCTCTTCTTTCTATTTTCTCAAAGAAAGGAAGGTTCCCTCGCGCACAAGTTAACCAGGGGGGAAGGAGAAGAGAACACTATGGACCAAGCGTAGCTCGAGGAAGTTTCGCCTTATCGGGAAGCAGACGACAGAAAAGCTAAGTTGCCGAAGTTTGAGCAACCAGTTCTTAAAATTTTAAGTTATCTTCCTCGAGCGATAGTACTTTGTATGGAAAACCTGTGCGCAGAGGAACCAACTCGTGGCTAGTCGCGCCCTTACTTTGTTTCGAGTCCGCTCAACAACTTAAGTGAGCTGCAGCTAGTCGCGACAAGGTTGCTTGTCGGAGGCGGCATCGCCAAAGAGGCTTGACGTTCCACTCGGCCTTTCGCGGCAAAGGTGCCTGCACCGACAAGTTCCCTAAAAGCGTAGGGTAAAAACATGCAAAGGAAGGAATCAAGTAAAGGAAATAACATTGCAATCATCGCCTAAGATAGAGTTATATTACAAAATAACTTGTCGCATATCTAATAAATTGTTCTAAACATGATCAGCAGCGACAAGGGAAAGATAAAATTGGCGGCCTAGTCTACGCGGTCGCCATCAACCCACTTGATCTTGTTCACCTTGTCCACAATGGGTGCGACAAGGGCTTTGAGCGCCTCCACATCGGCATCTGGCGGCAAGGATCTGAGGACGCCGTTGAGGTTGAGGCCTGGATTGCGGAAGGCCACCTTCATCAACACCTTCTGGAGGGCTCCTGCACAGATCTGGCATGATTCCTCGGCCAGCTGCTTTGGGACCTCTTCCCGGAGTCGCTGGAGGCCCGTCACCACGCCCTTGAAGAATAAGCTAAGCTTGGCGCTGGGTTGGAGGTGCTCGTCGGAGGAGTATCCAAGATCCACCATCCCCAGCTCCATCAGCTCGTTGTGGATGGCGGCAGCAGTATCCATGAGACCTTCGGTCCAGTGCTCCACACTCTCCCTCAAGGCGCTCTGGGTGGCAACAGCGTTCGCTAGCAGCTCCTCGTTGGCCTTGATCTGCCCCAACAGGCCCACTTCCCGCTCCCTGGCGCCGTCCAGCGTCTGCGTTAGAGTGGTCAGCTTCAGCTCAAGGTCTGCCTTGGAACCCTTGGCGGCGTCGAGCTCCTTGCTCCTATCAGCGAGACGGCCCTGCAGCTCGCCAAGAGTGTAGGCGTCCTTCTCGCGCTCGTGCTTAAGCGCGGCAAGCTCTTCGCCGCTCTTCTTGAGGCTGGCCTCCAATTGCGCCACCTTTGTCTCCAGCTCTTTCTTGGCGGCCTCGGCGGCTGCGGCAGCATCCTTCGCTTCCTTAAGAGCCCCGCCAAGTGACTCCTCGCGCGCGACAAGCTCTTCCTCTTGGCTGTCCAAGTTGACCTTCCATGCGCCATTTCGCTTTCCTGCAGCGGACAGCTTTTTCGGCGACAAGCCGCTGCTCCTCCTCTTGCGGCCTTCTCGAGGATGAAGGCCGTGCGCTCTTCAAAGAAGTCGCGCCCGCTCTTCCGCTACATTAGGAGAGCTTCTTGGTTGGCGCCCCGGAGCTCTTCTGCGCGCTTCTCCATGTCTGCTCCCGCCCTCGCGACAAGTGCTTCCCGGGACTCCAACTTGGCTTGTCGGGCGCGGTAGAGCGATAGCAGCTTCTTCAGCAGCTGCTCCTCCTCAGACTCGCCGCTGCTTTGGCCCAAGCGCGTCCACAGCGTCAGCCAATGAGGCGAGCAGCTCTCCGTCGAAGGTCTCTCCTTCGACCGGCGCCCTGGAACTCGACTCCCATGGGAGTTTGATGAAGACGCCGTCGCCGGCCTTCAAGTAAGCGCCGGGCTGGGGCTCCTCGGAGCCTGACACTGCAGCAGCGGCGGGGGAGTCGGCGGTCGGTGTAGCGCCTGGTGCTCCTGTGGCCCCAGGGCCGTCAGTGCGATCGCCAGACTCCTCGCCGGCTTCTGCGGCGGCAGCCTCGGTGGCCTCCTCACCAGCAGGCTCGTCAGCGCCGGCCTCTTCTTCCACGATGGCGGCTTCGTCAGTGTTGCCGCGCGCGTCCTCCTCGCCGGCGACCTCAGTCTCCATCGGCTCTGTGGTGGACAGATGAAGAAAGTCAAGCAAATATCAAAAGAAAAACAGAAGAAAACAAGCCCAAGGGAAATTTTCGCGCAAGAGGATTACCTGCAATGGGATCTGCATCCATGGTATCGACCACTGGAGGATCACTGGTGCTGTCCCTTGCCGGAGTAGTCTCCCTTGCCGGAGGAAGCTCCCTTGCCGGAGAATCCTCCCTTGGCGGCGTAGTCGAAGCAGATAGAATTTCGGGGGCGGCCTCCGGGCCCTCCTGATGAGGCTGCTCTGCTCCTACACAAACCAACAGTCAGATATCAATGAAGAAGGAGCACCCATGCACACCTAACAGTAAGGAGAAAACCGCATACTTACTCTGGGGGCTGTGCTGGGGGCTGCTCTGAGGAAGGGTTGCCGGGTCCGGCAAGGGGGTCTCAGACGCGCCTCCTGTTGCCACGGGTGGATCGTCCTCAACGACGACCACCGGGGTCTTGGCTCTCTTCGACGCTCTCTGGGCCAGCGTCCTGAAAAGGAAAAGAGTTCAGAACGAAGCAAATCAAATTCAAGATGAAGCAACAAAATTGAAGAAGTACAAGCATAATATTGAAGCTTACTCTTCTTCTCCATCATCGAAGCTGAGCGCGGAGAGATCAAACTCCGGCTCGCCTCCGGTGCGACGAGGCGAAGGAGTGGGCTCTCTTGGCCGCTTGGCGGAGGCGTCGGCGGTGGCCTGGGAGGATCCCGCCCCAGTTGTCGCAGCAGTGTGGGGTGCTCCCGCGGCAACATCGCTTTCCGCGGTAGAGCGCGTCGCGCGATGCTGTGGCTGTGGGCCCGTCTGTCGCCCCGTCTCGTCTCCGGCCTTGCGGAGATGCTTCTTTGGCGGAGCCGGGGGCTCCGTTTGTGGCAAGTTGCTGGATGGTGGGGAAGGAGCGCCCTTAGCTGGTTCGCTCGACTCGGCCTCGGGTTCGGCGAGCTCTTCCTCACCGGCGAACTCCTTTCGCTCGGCAAGGCTTGCCGCCTCGGCTGCATCTGCCTCCTCCACGGTGTACCCGAAGACGCCAGCGGCAAGAAGCTGCCGCCTCCTCCAACCTTGTGGCAATGTGCACCATCTCTTCGTCGGTGGTGTCGCGGGTGAGCTTCTTCTGCTCGTCGGGACGGATCGGCACTTCTTCCAAGCTATCGAAGAACTACTGCACGATGTCGTCGGAAGGCTCTTGCCAGGTTGGAACGATCCCATGAGAATCGCACAACGGCATCATGGCGCGGATGCGGTCGAGCGCAGAGTTGTTGCACAATGGGACGACCCCCCTCGGCAACCTAAACCACTCGGGGTGATCGGGGTCACTCTTGAACAGCTCTAGCAGCATCGCATCCAACTCCAAGACGGTGAAATTCCGATTCAGACCGGGCGCAGCCTCATGATGTCCGCTGCGTTTGGAACTCCCAAGCAGGTCTCCTCCTCTCCTGCAAGGGAAGCGTCTGCGGCGAAGGAAATCTGCGCCAAGCTGCGCTTACGGTGAGTCCGGCAAGCCTGAGGCGCAAGATCCGGGTCACAGCTATCTTCAACCTAGCATCCTCCGGCGCCAAGTTGCTCCAATCGTTGCCGCGCACTATTGGGGTTTGGCACAGGGCAGTGAAGGGCTGCGGGTTCTCCTCTACGATCCAACACCAGTTGGCTCTCCACTCCTCCCACTTGCTATGGAACTCTCCTTCCAGATAGGCCTCCTTCTTGCCGACCCTGGAGACCCAAGCAATCCCTCCGGCAAGCGGCTCCCCTCTCTCAACGCGGGGCATGAAGAAGTGGCGGAAGAGAGCTACGTTTGGGTGGATCCCGACAAAGTTTTCGCAAAGGTGTGCGAAAACTGCCATGGTCAGGACGGCGTTGGGGGTGAAATCAAGGAGGCGGAACCCGTAGGTGTTCATAATGTCGCAAAAGAACTCAGAAAAGGGCGGGCAGAGCCTGCAATAGAAGAAAAGCGCAAAGAAAGGATACCCAGTTGGGGCTAATTCCGAAGCGATGGCGGGGAGTACCTTCGTGCGCGGATGCGCATGCGTCTCCGTCGACCAGAATAGATAGAAGCTCTCCCTCAGCTCCTTTGCGTCGAGCTGGGGGGAGAAGATGGCCCGCTCCTTTCGCAGCGCGGCGAGCCGCTGCGCCTCGGCCGATTTCACGCCCTTCCCCTTGTCGGCTTTCGGAGCCATGGCGGAGGCGGTGGAGGAGACCGACGGCGTTGATGGCACTATGGCGAAAGGGGGCGGAGCGCTGCTCTCTTCGCACTAGAGAAGAAGGGGGGAGCGGCGGTGTTTTTTTGGGACAAGACAGCAATGGCGAGGTGGGCGACTGGCCCCTGTTTCCCCTGTTTATAAGGAGGGAGAGAGGGGGCGGACGTTCCGCTTTTCCTAATAAAGAAACCCCCACGACCTCGCCCACGATCTCTCACACGACGCCACGTTCGGTGCGTGCCGTTAGTGGGGGACGTGGCGGGTCCGGGGTGAGTTACGGCGTGATCAAGGCCGCGTGTGGCCGTGCACTGTTTTGGGCCTGGCCCGACAGCGCTCGGCACCGTGTGCGGCCCAGGCCCGGGGGCTCCTGTCGGTGTACTAGAGTAGGGGTACCCTAGTATCCCGAACTTGTGCACGGCAGTTGCAGCACCCCGCGGCAAAGGCTTTCCTGGTCACCGCCAAGATCCTCCGTGGTTCCTTTGGAGCCATTCAAGAACAAAGTATTTAACCAAGAAGACAAGGCCCCGGCAAGAGGAGCTTGCCGGGAAGGCCACTCAAGGCACGCAGAAGACAAGACCCGGCAAGAGGAGCTTGCCGGAAGGCTCGAGAGCGACAAGCCTCCAGACGCGACAAGGATTCAGTCGCGGAAAGGCACTTGCCGCGGCAGGCAACCTTTGCATCTCCGCTCCAGCTCATCCACCAACGTGTCGCCATGGGACCATTCCATGCGTGCGTGTCAAGAGGTTGTGCAGCCAGCGGGGAGCAGCGATAAGCGGCGCTGACAAGCTTGCCATCGTGGCGAACGGTGGCGCTCCTGACGGTCCTGTTGCCTTTGTTTAGGCGGCATGTGGACGGGCATTTAATGCTTTTGTCCCTTGCCGTCAGAGTTAGGTAGAGTGCACTATACACTGTACAAGTAGGTGTACCGACTACTGTTTTTCCATTTGTACCCTCATCTACGTTGCCACCTGTCGAAGCCCCTTTGAGCATATAAAAGGAGGCCCATGCGCAACGTAGAAGGGGTTCGGTTGGATCCCATTCCAACGTAACCAGAGAACACTCACGCTAGGTCTTGTAGCTCTCATCGCTCCCTAGCAGGAACACAATACAATCAGACAAGCAGCAGTAGGAGTATTATCTCTCCGGAGAGCTCCGAAGCTGGGTAAACTGCTCGTGTGCTTTGCCTCGATCCGCTCTTCGTGCGATCTCCGCCCCCCTCCGAACCAAAAGGGACTCGGTCCGCCGGTCCCATAGGTGTCCGTGGGTCCGATCAGCCTCCCCGACACCTATCGAGGTGAATTTTGTGGGTAGGAATGTTACTATCCTTTTACCACACGTGTGCTTCAAAGTAGCACCATGATCTTCATGATAGAGAGTCTCTCATTTTGTCACTTTCATATACTAGTGGGAATTTTTCATTATAGAACTTGGCTTGTATATTCCAATGATGGGCTTCCTCAAAATTGCCCTAGGTCTTCGTGAGCAAGCGAGTTGGATGCACACCCGCTTAGTTTCTTTTGATGAGCTTTCATATACTTATAGCTCTAGTGCATCCGTTGCATGGAAATCCCTACTCACTCATATTGATATCTATTGATGGGCATCTCCATAGCCCGTTGATACGCCTAGTTGATGTGAGACTATCTTCCCCTCCTTTTGTCTTCTCCACAACCACCATTCTATTCCATATAAGTGCTATATTCATGGCTCACGCTCATGTATTGCGTGAAGATCAAAAAAGTTTTGAAAATGTTAAAGTATGAAACAATTGCTTGGCTTGTCATCGGGGTTGTGCATGATTTAAATACTTTGTGTGGTGAAGATAGAGCATAGCCAGACTATATGATTTTGTAGGGATAACTTTCTTTGGCCATGTTATTTTGAGAAGACATGATTGCTTTTTTAGTATGCTTGAAGTATTATTGTTTTTATGTCAATATGAACTTTTGTCTTGAATCTTTCAAATCTGAATATTCATACCACAATTAAGAAGATTTGCATTGAAATTATGCCAAGTAGCACTCTGCATCAAAAATTCTCTTTTTATCATTTACTTACTCGAGGACGAGCAGGAATTAAGCTTGGGGATGCCTGATACGTCTCCAACGTATCTATAATTTTTGATTGCTCCATGCTATATTATCTACTGTTTTGGACTATATTGGGCTTTATTTTCCACTTTTATATTATTTTTGGGACTAACCGATTAACCGGAGGCCCAGCCCAGAATTGCTGTTTTTTGCCTATTTCAGTGTTTCGAAGAAACGGAATATCAAACGGAGTCCAAACGGAATGAAACCTTCGGGAACGTGATTTTCTCACCGAATATGACCCAGGAGACTTGGACCCTACGCCAAGGAAGCTTCGAGGCGGGCACGAGGTAGGGGGCCGCGCCCTACCCCCCAGGCGCGCCCCCCACCCGCGTGGGCCCACCGAAGCTCCACTGGCGTACTTCTTCCTCCTATATATACCTACGTACCCCCAAACGATCAGATACGGAGCCAAAAACCTAATTCCACCGCCGCAACTTTCTGTATCCACGAGATCCCATCTTGGGGCCTGTTTCGGAGCTCCCCCGGAGAGGGCCGTCATCACGGAGGGCTTCTACATCATCATAGCCTCTCCGATGAAGTGTGAGTAGTTTACCTCAGACCTTCGGGTCCATAGTTATTAGCTAGATGGCTTCTTCTCTCTTTTGGATCTCAATAAAATGTTCTCCCCCTCTCTTGTGGAGATCTATTCGATGTAATCTTCTTTTTGCGGTGTGTTTGTTGAGATCGATGAATTGTGGGTTTATGATCAAGTCTATCTATGAATAATATTTGAATCTTCTTTGAATTCTTTTATGTATGATTGGTTATCTTTGCAAGTCTCTTCGAATTATGCGTTTGGTTTGGCCAACTATATTGGTAGTTCTTGCCATGGGAGAAGTGCTTAGCTTTGGGTTCGATCTTGCGGTGTCCTTTCGATGTGAAGGGGCAGCAAGGCACGTATTGTAGCGTTGCCATCGAGGATAACAAGATGGGGTTTATTTCATATTGCATGAATTTATCTCTCTACATCATGTCATCTTTCTTAAGGCGTTACTCTGTTTTTAACTTAATACTCTAGATGCATGCTGGATAGCGGTCGATGAGTGGAGTAATAGTAGTAGATGCAGAATCGTTTCGGTCTACTTGTCTCGGACATGATGCCTATATACATGATCATACCTAGATATTCTCATAACTATGCTCAATTCTGTCAATTGCTCAACAATTATTTGTTCACCCACCGTAGAATACTTATGCTCTTGAGAGAAGCCACTAGTGAAACCTATGGCCCCCGGGTCTATTCTCATCATATCAATCTCCATCACTTTAATTTTGCTTTGCTTTTTACTTTGCCTTTTACTTTTCACTTTGCATCTCTATATCAAAAATACCAAAAATATTATCTATCATCTCTATCAGATCTCACTCTCGTAAGTGACCGTGAAGGGATTGACAACCCCTAATCGCGTTGGTTGTGAGGAGCTATTGTTTTTGTGTAGGTACGAGGGACTTGAGCGTGGCCTCCTACTGGATTGATACCTTGGTTCTCAAAAACTGAGGGAAATACTTACGCTACTCTGCTGCATCATCCTCTCCTCTTCGGGGAAAACCAACGCAAGCTCAAGAGGTAGCATTGGCGAAACCAACAACGACAAGTACCCGACCACAGTTGTGCGGTCAGGGTGGTCCTTGGCGTCACAAATGATAGGCGTGTTGGACCACTTCAGTGGCTTTTGAGCATCGAGTGATGGTTTTGCTGCTGTGATCTCATGCGCCCACTGCTTGAGCTGGCGGTGAGAAGTGTGCAGCGACGTGCCACCGTCGACGCACATGGCCTCCGTAGCTTTCTGGAACTCTTGCTCGCCGGACTCGTCGTCCTCGCCATGATTGTCGTCTTCCTCCTTATTGTCGCGGCCCCGAGCGGGCCTGTCTTGCTGGCTATCCTTGCCGCGGCGACCACCTTGGCCGCCACGCTTCTTTCCGGACCCTTCAGCACCATCCCGACCCTTCTCCTTGTCCCGCCTCTCATACTCAGCTTTTTTGCTTCTCAGCAAGTAGCCCAACCTATCGGCAGTTCTGGAGGTCATGGCCCTTGGTGCGGTGGATCTTGCACTACTGCTTGTCGGACCCTCCTGGCTTGTCGGCAACCGCTAAGGCCCGGCAAGCAGCACACCCGGCAATCTCCTTGTCGGGGTCGTCTACCTTGGCCTTCTTGGCAGTGCCGGTGTCCTCGGATCCCTTGACGGCAAGCACAGTCTTGCCCTTGCGCTTCCTGTTGCGGCGCCGGCCCTTCTTCGTCGGGGTGGCTGTGCCTTCGTCTGTGGAGTCGGTTTCCGCACCGGCGTCCTCGCCGGGGTACTTCCTCCCCTCTTCAGCTCGAGCACACCTATCGGCCAGAACATAAAGTTCGGCCACATCTTTGACCTTGTTCATCGCCAGCTCTTCACGCATCTTGCGGTTGCGCACATTCTGGTGGAATGCGCTGATCACGGCGGTAGGATGAACATCGGGGATGTTGTACTGCACCCGGCTGAATCTCTGTATGTACTTGCGCAGGGTTTCACCTTCTTTTTGGGGAATGATATGCAAATCGCTTGCCTGGCCAAGAGCTTGGTGGGCCCCCGTAAAGGCGCCAACAAACTCATGGCACAAATCCGACCAAGAAGAAATAGAATCCACTGGCAATTGCATCAACCATGACATGACATTGGGTTTAAGTGCCAACGGGAAGTAATTGGCAAGCACCTTGTCGTCGCGAGCCCCAGCAGCTTGCATGGCGATGGTGTAGATGCTGAGGAACTCCGACGGATGGGTCTTGCCGTTGTACTTCTCGCCGACGTCGGGCTTGAACGTGCGGTGGGAGGGCCACTGGAACTGCCGCAGCTCACGGGTAAAGGCTGGGCAACCCACCTCGTAGGGTAGGTCACCAGAACCCCCTGGTGCTGGGTGGTCCATAGTGGGCCCCGCCTGCCTATCTGATTGGTGGCGCGCATCGCATCGGCGCTCGATGGTGGTTCGAGCGTCTTCATGGGCTCGCTCCCGAAGAACTTGGCGCTGACCGCGGTGGGTCCGTGGGTCGGACGATGCTATGGAAATGTTATCACAAGCGTCATCACGACGGACCGGCACCCGCGGTGGCTGGCATGGCGGAGGAGAGTGCACCGTGGCCGCAACACCTCCGGTCCTTCCACCACTGGCATGCAGTGGCTCGACGGAGCGCCGACCAGAGGGCAACGCCGACGAGGCTTCGGATGGTGGCTCTCCACTCGTCGAGCTTTTCCACAGCAGGGGAAAGTCGAGGAGCAACTGCGCGCGCCAAGGCTTCGGCTGGCGTGGGTGGCGGCGAAAGCTGTGTGGGCCGTGACGCGCTCGGACTTCTAACCATGTTAGAAGGAGCTCTATCATGGCTTGGCGGCTGTGCGCCATTTTCGCCAGCATCTCGGCGTACATGCTGGCCTTCTACGTCCCGCGAATGAAGCGCATGACTCTTCCCCCGGTGGCGCCCAGGGTCACCGGCGTGGTGACGCTGCTCATCGCGCACAACCTGGGAGAGCGCGTCGTGGGCGCCGGTGTAGGCGTCTTGGAAGTCACCGCTCCGCCTGCAGGTGGCATGACGCCGCCCCTGGAGGGCCCCGCGCCGCCTGCGGGTGGCCCTGCTCCATCTTTTGATTTGGCGGTGTGCGGCCCGTCGTCTCGCGCATGAACGATGCCGCTCGCCCGACTTTGACTGCCAGAGCGATGCAGGTGTTCACGGGCCGCACCTCGGCTTCCGTCCGCGACCGCCCCGCCACTCGCCCGCACTGGTACGGGCCGTTCGGCTCCCGACGAACCGATCGCCGTGATCGTCTTCTTCTTGGGAGCCATGGCGATGAAGAACTGCTAAACTAGCTGCTAGGCCAGATTTTCACAACTGCGCCCCCTACCTGGCGCGCCAAAGATGTCGGTGAGAACGACACCTATGGGATCACTGGGATCCCTTCTAGGGTTGGCGGGCGCGGGGTTGTGCAAACAGCAGGTCTAGGAGCCAGCACAAAGATCATTTACCCAGGTTCGGGCCGCAAGGATGCGTAATACCCTAGTCCTGCTTTGGTGTGTGTATTTGAGTGTTCTTGAGTTCTTGAACTAGCTACGGTGCGTGAGTAGCCCAAAAGATCCGAATCCATCTCCTGGATGCCTCAGGCCTCCATTTATAGACAAAAGCGGTCGCCACGGTGGCACACAGGAGGTGGAAAGGTGTACGGTACACAAGCTTATCGCCTGTCATTACGGGACAAGACGCATTCAATGCGCTCCTTAGGTGTCCCGTTGCTTTATCGGGGGCGGCAGCGAGGCCCGTCCCGTCCATCATCGCTACGTCTTGCTTCGACACGCGTCCAGGCCAATGAGGCATGCAACACCACGTAGGCTGGGTGGCTGCTGAGATGGCGTGGTGGTAGGGTCTTCATGAAGATCTGCATGCCACCACGCAGGTGCTTGTTGAGCTGGCCTGGAAGCCGCATGTTGCCACGCAGGTGCCTGCCCAGCTGGTTGGGCTGGCAGTTGTATGGGAACAGCGATGGCGTCTTGGCAGACACGGGCCTGGTTGTGCCCTCGCAGGCGCCCCCGGCAAGGGTCTTGCCGCGGTATCACAGTCGTCCCTGGCAGGGATCTTTCCGGGGGTCTCGTGGATCTCCTCGGCAAGGATCTCGCCAGGGATCGTCGTCTTCTGGTCCTCATTTGATCTTGAGTGTTTATGATCTTGACGAAGATCTACATGCCACCACGGAGGTGCCTCCCAGGCCTTGGTTCCAATGTGGTTGTTGGCGTCTGGAACCCTTGGGCTCAAGGGTGGTTCGCTCTTTTGACGTTGGGCAAGTTGCCTCGGCAAGGCTCTTGCCGGGGCTGCGAAGGCCGCCCTGGCAAGGGTCTTGCCGGGGGAGTCCACCTTGCCCTATTGCTCCTTGTGTTTCTTGGTCTTGGCATTGCTTTGCCCGTCTTATGCTTCTATTACCTCCCTTTGCCTTGCTAAGTGTGGCCGCAGGCGTGGCTCTGACTGCCCGTGCACAAGTAGAGGGGTAAAAAAGGAGAGCCCCTACTTTTGTACACCGACACTCTCCCAATACGTTGCGGGCCTCCTTTTAGAGATAAAAGGGGCTTCCACAGTGGCACACAGGAGGTGGAAAGCTATATTGTGGTCGAGTCTATCCCCTGGAACCATAGGACAAACACATTTAATGCGCTACCGACATGCCCTTCTTGCTTTATCGGGGATGGCAAGGAAGCTCGTCCCAGCTGTCGCCGCCTCGCCTGGCTTCGACGCGCGTCCGAACTGACCAGGCGGGTAGTGCCATGCTGGCTGGCTGGCTGCTGAGTTGGTGCGGTGGCAGAGCCTTCACGAAGATCTGCATGCCACCACGCAGGTGCTTGCTGAGTTGGCCTAGAGGCCGCACGTCGCCACGCAGGTGCTCTCCTAGTTGGTGGGCTGGCAGCTGCATGGGAACGGCGGCGGAGTCTTGGAAGATGTGGGCCTGGAGGCGGCCCCGCGGATATCTTCGGCAAGAGTCTTTCCGGGGCCCCAGCAAGGGTCTTGCCATGGCATTGTGGCCGTCCCCGGCAAGGGGCTTGCCCGGGGTCTCGTGGGTATCCTTGGCAAGGATCTTGCCGAGGATCTTTGTCTTCTGGTTATTCATCTAGTCTTGTATGCTTTTGGTCTTCACAAAGTTCTGCATGCCACCATGGAGGCGCTTCCCGAGCCTTGGTTCCAGTGTGGTTTGAGGGCGCCGGAACTCTCAGGCTCAAGGGTGGCAGCCTTGCTGGCGTCGAGCAAGTTGCCTCGGCAAGGCTCTTGCCGGGGCTTTGGAGGCCGCTGATACGTCTCCAACGTATCTATAATTTTTTATTGTTCCATGCTATTATATATTCTGTTTTGGACGTTTAATGGGCTTTGTTATACACTTTTATATTATCTTTGGGACTAACCTATTAACCGGAGGCCCAGCCCAAATTGCTGTTTTTTTTTTGCCTATTTCAGTGTTTCGAAGGAAAAGGATATCAAACAGAGTCCAAACGGAATGAAACCTTCAGGAACGTGATTTTCGGAACAAACGTGATCCAGAGGACTTGGAGTGGACGTCAAGCAATCAACGAGGAGGCCAAGAGGTAGGGGGCGCGCCTACCCCCTGGGCGCGCCCTCCACCCTCGTGGTCCCCTCGTAGCTCTCCTGACCGACCTCCTTCGCCTATATATACTCATATACCCTGGAAACATCATATATGGAGCCAAAACCCTATTTCCACCGCCGCAACCTTCTGTACCCGTGAGATCCCATCTTGGGGCCTTTTCCGGCGCTCCGCCGGAGGGGGCATTGATCACGGAGGTCTTCTACATCAACACCATAGCCTCTCCGATGATGTGTGAGTAGTTTACCTCAGACCTTCGGGTCCATAGTTATTAGCTAGATGGCTTCTTCTCTCTCTTTGGATATCAATACAAAGTTCTCCTCGATTCTCTTGGAGATCTATTTGATGTAACTCTGCTTTTGCGGCGTGTTTGTCGAGATCCGGTGAATTGTGGGTTTATGATCAAGATTATCTATGAACAATATTTGAATCTCCTCTGAATTCTTTTATGTATGATTGGTTATCTTTGCAAGTCTCTTCGAATTATCAGTTTGGTTTGGCCTACTAGATTGATCTTTCTTGCAATGGGAGAAGTGCTTAGCTTTGGGTTCAATCTTGCGGTGCTCGATCCCACTGACAGTAGGGGCAGCAAGGCACGTATTGTATTGTTGCCATCGAGGATAACAAGATGGGGTTTATATCATATTGCATGAGTTTATCCCTCTACATCATGTCATCTTGCTTAAAGCGTTACTCTGTTCTTATGAACTTAATACTCTAGATGCATGATGGATAGCGGTCGATGTGTGGAGTAATAGTACTAGATGCAGGCAGGAGTCAGTCTACTTGTCACGGACGTGATGCCTATATACATGATCATACCTAGATATTCTCATAACTATGCTCAATTCTATCAATTGCTCGACAGTAATTCGTTTACCCACCGTAATACTTATGCTATCTTGAGAGAAGCCACTAATGAAACCTATGGCCCCCGGGTCTATTTTCCATCATATTAATCTCCCGTCAACAAGCTATTTCTGGCGCCATTTATTTTGCTTTCTTTACTTTTACTCTTTACCATAAAAATACCAAAAATATTATCTTATCATCTCTATCAGATCTCACTCTCGTAAGTGACCGTGAAGGGATTGACAACCCCTGTATCGTGTTGGTTGCGAGGTTCTTATTTGTTTGTGCAGGTGCGTGGGACTCGAGCGTGGTCTCCTACTGGATTGATACCTTGGTTCTCAAAAACTGAGGGAAATACTTACGCTACTTTACTGCATCACCCTTTCCTCTTCAAGGGAAAACCAACGCAGTGCTCAAGAGGTAGCAAGAAGGATTTCTAAGGCGTGTTGTCGGGGAGTCTATGCACAAGTCAAGACATACCAAGTACCCATCACAAACTCTTATCCCTCGCATTACATTATTTGCCATTTGCCTCTCATTTTCCTCTCCCCCACTTCACCCTTGCCGTTTTATTCGCCCTCTTTTTCCGTTCGCCTCTTTTTCACCTGCCTTTTTGTGTCCCGTGCACCGTCATGGCTAGTCCTTTATCTACTGCTTTGTCTCCCGAGAATGAAGTTCTTAATTTTAAACAAAGGGAGGGAGAAAATCTAAAAGATGCTTGGTACAGAATTTGCAATGCGCAAAATAGATCTAGTAGGAAGCAATCTACTTCCGTTCTTCTTCGCAATTTTTATGTTGGCATCACTCCTTGGAATAGATATATTCTTGACACCATTACCGGAGGAAATTTCTTGGGTAGCCATACTTCTGATTCCTATAATGCTATGATAGATTTGTTTGGCCCCCCACCTCTTTTGGTTACGGAACTATTTTAACTTTGGAACATGTGATGCAACGGCTTGAAGTTATTGAAAATAAAGTTTCCACCCTAGATTTGATTGAAAATTTAGATAGAAAGATCCATAACCAAATTACCCAATATGGATCTAAGGTAGGAGTTGCTCTTAAATTTTTTAAGGAAAATGAACCTATGGTTAATGAAAAGATAGATCAAGATTCCGCTAGAATTGATAAAATTGAGGATATTATTACTAACCTAGGATCTGCCTTTTCTTCCGTGAAAAACACTCCTTCTAATGCTAAGATTGCCAAATTGATGTATGTTCCTAAAAATAAGGGTGAAACTTCTAGTAAGGGAAATGCGGACCTCAAATCCATAAGTGTTCAACCCAACTTTTTGCGCTATCCTTAAGGAACCTTTTGCTACAAATGATTTTTTTGATTTCGTGCCTAGAAGTTTGATTATTAATAAAAAGGAAGAAACTCCTAGGGGTGATAGGCGTCTTATTGAAGAATTGCCTACCAAAGATGGCAATACCTAGATCTATCCTTGTTTTTATGCCTAGCTAGGGCGTTAAACGATAGCGCTTGTTGGGAGGCAACCCAATTTTATTTTAGTTTTTTGCTTTTTTCTCCTGTCTAGGAATAAATCTTTTATCTAGCCTCTAGTTAGATTTGTTTTTGTGTTTTAGTTAGTGTTTGTGCCAAGTAAAACCTATAGGATCTTCTTGGATGATAGTTATTTGATCTTGCTGAAAATTCCAGAAACTTTCTGTTCACGAAAATAATTGTTAAAAATCACCAGAATGTGATAAAATACTGATTCCAATTGCAGCAGATCAATAAAAAATTATATAGGTCTTCCTATTTTTGTAGAATTTTTAGAGTTCCAGAAGTTTGCGTTAGTTAAAGATTACTACATACTGTGTTGTTTTTGACAGATTCTGTTTTTCGTGTGTTGTTTGCTTATTTTGATGAGTCTATGGTTAGTAAAATAGTTTATAAACCATAGAGAAGTTGGAATACAGTAGGGTTAACACCAATATAAATAAAGAATGAGTTCAATACAGTACCTTGAAGTGGTATTTTGTATTCTATCGCTAACAGAGCTCACAAGATTTTCTGTTTAGTTTTGTGTTGTGAAGTTTTCAAGTTTTGGGTAAGGATTTGATGGATTATAGAACAAGGAGTGGCAAGAGCCTAAGCTTGGCGATGCCCAAGGCACCCCAAGGTAAATCCAAGGACACCAAAAAGCCAAATCTTAGGGATGCCCCGGAAGGCATCCCCTCTTTCGTCTTCATCCATCGTTAACTTTACTTGGAGCTATATTTTTATTCACCACATGATATGTGTTTTGCTTGGAGCGTCTTGTATGATTTGAGTCTTTGTTTTTTTAGTTTACCCCAATCTTCCTCGCTGAACACACTTTTGAGAGAGACACACATGATTCAGAATTTATCAGAATACTCTATGTGCTTCACTTATATCTTTTGAGCTATATAGTTTTTGCTCTAGTGCTTCACTTATATCTCTTAGAGCACGGTGGTGGTTTTGTTTTATAGAAATGATTGTTCTCTCATGCTTCACTTATATCATTTTGAGAGTCCTACAAAACAGCATGGTAATTTGCTTAAATTGTGAAATTAGTCCTAATATGACGGGCATCCAAGATTAGTAAAAACTTTCTTATAAGTGCGTTGAATACTAAGAAAAGTTTGATGCTTGAGGATTGTTTTGGGATATGGAGGTAGTAATATTTGATAACCCATGAGTATAGGGGATCAATTGTAGCCTCCTTCGATAAGTAAGAGTGTCGAACCCAACGAGGAGCTCAAGGTAGAACAAATATTCCCTCAAGTTCTATCGGCCACCGATACAACTCTACGCACGCTTGACGTTTGCTTTACCTAGAACAAGTATGAAACTAGAAGTACTTTGTAGGTGTTTTTGGATAGGTTTGCAAGGTAATAAAGAGCACATAAATAAAAAGTAGGGGCTGTTTAGGTAAAGACACAACTAAATTAGTTTTAGTAGAGAGCTTGTTGTCACGAGAAAGTTATTTGTCCCTAGGCAATCGATAACTATACCGGTAATCATTATTGCAATTTTATTTGAGGGAGAGACATAATCTAACATACTTTCTCTACTTGGATCATATGCACTTATGATTGGAACTCTAGCAAGCATCCGCAAATAATAAAGATCATTAGGGTAAAACCCAACCATAGCATTAAAGCATCAAGTCCTGTTTATCCCATACACAACAACCCCTTACTCGGGTTTGTGTTTCAGTCACTCACGCAACCCACTATAAGCGAATCATGAACGTACTGCAACACCCTACGGCGGGGATCCCTGACGCTTGCTCGACACGGAGAGCACCATAGGACAACACAAATAATAAAGCATGCAACTCAAACCAATCTTGATCATCAAATAACCCATGGGACAAAACGGATCTACTCAAACATCATAGGATAGCCATACATCATTGGGAAATAATATATAGCGTTGAGCACCATCTTTAAGTAGAGATTACAACGGGTAAGATAGAGGTTACACCGCTGCATAGAGGGGGGAAGAGTTGGTGATGATGGCGGTGAAGTTGTTGGTGAAGATTGCGGTGATGATGATGGCCACGACAGCGTTCCGGCGCCACCGGAAGAGAAGGGGAGAGGGGGGCCCTTCGTCTTCTTCTTCCTTGACCTCCTCCCTAGATGGAAGAAGGGTTTCCCCTCTGGTCCTTGGCCTCCATGGCGTGGGAGGGGCGAGAGATCCTCGGAGATTGGATCTATCTCTCTGTCTCTCTCTGTTTCTGCGTTCTGTTCTGTTGCCCTTTCACCGTTTCGTATATATATGGAGATCCGTAATTCCGATTGGACTGAAACCTTCACAGTGATTTTTTCCCTAAAATTAGCTTTCTTGCGGCCGAAGAAGGGCATCAACCGCCTTACTGGTGGACCACGAGGGTCAGGGGCGCGCCCAGGGGGGTGGGGCGCGCCCCCTGCCTCGTGCCCACCTCAGACACCGTTTCGCGTTTATTCTTCCTCCCAGACTTTCCAAATATTCCAAAAATAATCTCCATCTGTTTTTATCCCGTTTGGATTCCGTTTGATATGGATATTCTGCAAAACATAAAACATGCAACAGACAGGGGAACTGGCACTGGGCACTGGATCAATATGTTAGTCCCAAAAATAGTATAAAAAGTTGCCAAAAGTATATGGAAGTTGTATAATATTGGCATGGAACAATAAAAAATTATAGATACGACGGAGACGTATCATCATCCCCAAGCTTAGTTCCTGCTCGTCCTCGAGTAGGTAAATGATAAAAAAGATAATTTTTTATGTGGAATGCTACCTAGCATAATCTTGATCATGTATCTAGTCATGGCATGAATATTAAGACACGAGTGATTCAAAGCAATAGTCTATCATTTGACATAAAAACAATAATACTTCAAGCCTACTAATAAAGCAATCATTTCTTTTCAAAATAACTTGGCCAAAGAATGTTATCCCTACAAAATCATATAGTATGGCTATGCTCCATCTTCACCACACAAAATATTCACATCATGCACAACCCCGATGACAAGCCGAGCAATTGGTTCATACTTTTTAACGCGCTTCAGCATTTTCAACCTTCACGCAATACATGAGCGCAAGCCATGGATATAGCATTATGGGTGGAATAGAATATGATGATGGGGGTTATGTGGAGAAGACAGAAAAGGAGAAAGTCTCACATCGACGCGGCTACTCAACGGGCTATGGAGATGCCCATCAATTGATGTCAATGTGAGGAGTAGGGATTGCCATGCAACGGATGCACTAGAGCTATAAGTATATGAAAGCTCAAACTGAAACTAACTGGGTGTGCATCCAACTTGCTTGCTCATGAAGACCTAGGGCATTTGAGGAAGCCCATCGTTGGAATATAGAAGCCAAGTTCTATAATTAAAATTCCCACTAGTATATGAAAGTGATAACTCAAGAGACTCTCTATATGAAGAACATGGTGCTACTCTGAAGCACAAGTGTGGTAAAAGGATAGTAATATTGCCCCTTCTCTCTTTTTCTCTCATTTTTTTCTTTTTTTCTTTTCTATTTTTTATGGCCTTTCCCTTTTTTTGGCCTCTTTTTTTATTTAGTCCAGAGTCTCATCCTGACTTGTGGGGGAATCATAGTCTCCATCATCCTTTCCTCACTGGGGCAATGCTCTAATAGTGATGATCATCACACTTTTTATTTACTTACAACTCAATATTACAACTCAATACTAGAACAAAGATATGACTCTATATGAATGCCTCCGGCGGTGTACCGGGATGTGCAATGATCTAGTGTAGCAATGACATAAAAAAACAGACAAGCCATGAAAACATCATGCTAGCTATCTTACGATCATGCAAAGCAATATGACAATAAATGCTCAAGTCATGTACATGATGATGATGGAAGTTGCATGGCAATATATCTCAGAATGGCTATGGAAATGCCATGATAGGTAGGTATGGTGGCTGTTTTGAGGAAGATATAATGAGGCTTATGTGTGATAGAGCATATCATATCACGGGGTTTGGATGCACCGGTGAAGTTTGCACCAACTCTCGAGGTGAGAAAGGGCAATGCACTGCAATCAAGAGGCTAGCAATGATGGAAGGGTGAGAGTGCGATAATCCATGGACTCACATTAGTCATAAAGAACTCATATACTTATTGCAAAAGTTTATTAGCCCTCAAAGCAAAGTACTACTACGCATGACCCTAGGGGGATAGATTGGTAGGAAAAGACCATCGCTCGTCCCTGACCGCCACTCATAAGGAAGACAATCAATAAATAAATCATGCTCCGACTTCGTTACATAACGGTTCACCATACGTGCATGCTTCGGGAATCACAAACCTCAACACAAGTATTTCTACAATCCACAACTACCCACTAGCATAACTCTAATATGACCATCTTTATATCGCAAAACTATTGCAAGGAATCAAACATATCATATTCAATGATCTAGAAGTTTTATGTAGGATTTTATGACTAACCATGTGAATGACCAATTCTTGTCATCTCTCTAAATAGATATAAGTGAAGCAAGAGAGTTTAATTCTTTCTACAAAAGATATGCCCACACTCTAACAAATATAAGTGAAGCAAAAGAGCATTCTACAAATGGCGGTTGTCTAAGTGAAGAGAAACAGGCAATCCAAACTTCAAATGATATAAGTGAAGCACATGAAGCATTCTATAAAGCCATACTCAAAAGATATAAGTGAAGTGAAGAGAGAATTCTATAAATCAACCAAGGACCATCTCATACCAGCATGCTGCATAAAAGAAAAATGAAAACTAAATGCAAAAGACGCTCCAAGATTGCACATATCGCATGAATGAAACGAATCCGAAAACATATCGATACTTGTTGAAGAAAGAGGGGATGCCTTCCGGGGCATCCCCAAGCTTAGACGCTTGAGTCTCCTTGAATATTTACTTGGGGTGCCTTGGTCATCCCCAAGCTTGAGCTCTTGCCTCTCCTTCTCCTCACATCGAGACCTTCTCGATCATCGAGCACTTCATCCACACAAAACTTCAACAGAAAACTCGGTAAGATCCGTTAGTATAATAAAGCAAATCACTACTCTAAGTACTGTTGCAAACTAATTAATATTTTGTTTTTGCATTGTGTCTACTGTAATATAACTTTTTCTTTGCTTAATCCACTCATATAAATCGATAGTTTCATCTAAACAAGCAAACTATGCATCAAAAACAGAATCTGTCTAAAACAGAATAGTCTGTAATAATTTGAACATTCACCATACTCCTGATACTTGAAAAATTCTGCCAAAATTAGGAAAAATAAAAAATTTGTATCGAAAAATAAAAAGTTTGTATCGAAAGACAGTTCAAAAAGAATCAGAACCATTTGACGTTCCAGTAAAAAAATGTAAAATCGTGCACTATAGCCAAAGTTTCTGTCCCGCACCGTACAAACCAACAAGCATTGTAAACATCCTAAAGGCAAACCTTGGCACATTATTTTTATAACACAATGGAATTGTACAAGGGGATAATTATTTTTGTTGAGAAGTTTCTGTAATCAAGATTCACAAAGTTTCTGTGAGCATGAACAAAGTTCAAGGCTAGCTCCCACTTCAACAATGCTCATCTTTCTCACTTCCGCTTTTCTTTTTGAAGAAGTTTTAGGTTCCCCTCTTTATTTTTTTGTTTTCAAACTATATAAAAGCACTCAACAGAAATAAATGACTCTCTAAAACTTAGGGTTTGAATACCTGGCAGCGCTTTCTTTAAAGCCATTAAGCTAGGCATATAGTGCTCAAGTAGTGAATCCACCCGGATCCCAATGTATATCAAAGCCAATTTTAATTAACAATGATTTGTAATTTAGTGGTGAGCACAAAGTAACATATATCATGTAAAGACGAAGTCTAACTCTCTTCCTATGCATCGGCATGTCATAAAAGAACAATTCATGCACACAAAGTAAAGGCCAATGCATAGTATAAACAGTTTCTTGCAATTTTGTCATGTTGGAAACATAGAGAGGTGGAGACGTAGTTCCTCTCTCATAATAATTGCAAGTAGGAGCAGCAAGCACATGCATATTATATTCATCAAAATCATCATGTGCAACGGTAAAAGGCAACCCATCAATATAATCCTTAATAAGTGCAAACTTCTCCGATATAGTATAATCGGGAGAATTCAAAAAGATAATAGGACTATCATGCGTGGGTGCAATAGCAACAATTTCATGTTTAACATAAGTAACTATAGCAAGTTCATCTCCATAAGCATAATTCATATTGGCATCTTGTCCACAAGCATAGCAAGCATCATCAAAAAGGGATATTTCAGGAGAATCAACGGGATCATAACAATCATCATAGCAATCATCCTTCGTAAGCACGAAGGAAATTAAACAATGTATGAGTTGAAGAGTTACTCTCATTAGAAGGTGGGCACGGGTAGCTAATCCGCTCTTCCTCCTTTTGTTCTTCGCTCTCCTCCTCATCTTTTTCATCCAATGAGCTCACAGTTTCATCAATTTCTTCTTCCATAGACTCCTGCAAAATATTAGTCTCTTCTTGGACAGTAGGGTAATCCTCAATATATGGTTCAACATAGGCATTAGAAGCATAATTATCATAGCAATATTTAAGTATGGCAAAATTTTCAGATTTGTAAAGAGTAGCATCATATGTTTCAATCAAAGAAGCAATTTCATAAGCACCCTTAAAAGCAACAAATTCTTCAATTTTTTGAACATCATAGTAATTATAAACACCTTTACCATAAGAAGATACGATTCCATTGTCACTAAATAAACATTGGTAGGGAAGGTGTTTCTTAGGGTCTTCAGAACAACAAGTCACATCATAAATTTCACATAAATTCCAAGCGTAGCATTGCAAACGATGAATTTGACCCAGTAAAAGTTTCCCTTTTTTAGATATGCGGTGTCAGACATAACAAGCATGCTCACCTAAAGATCTGCCCTCAACTAAGCTAGTTGGGGTTTCAGCACGAGCACAAAGGGATCAAAGATGATCTAGGTAATAAGCTTCAGATGTAGGATAGATTTTGAGTGGTTCTTCAACCATTGGTTCAGTAGGTACAACTATTTTTTTGGTATTTTGTGTTTCCTACCCATAACTAAAGATAGAAAACAACTAAGAACAACAAATAAAAATTACTTAGTGATAAAGCAAACAAGCACTCACGAGAATATTCACCCCACGCTATTGCTCTCCGGCAACGGCGCCAGAAAAAGGTCCTGACAACCCACAAGTATAGGGGATCAATTGTAGCCTCTTTCGATAAGTAAGAGTGTCGAACCCAACGAGGAGCTAAAGGTAGAACAAATATTCCCTTAAGTTCTATCGACCACCGATACAACTCTACGCACGCTTGACGTTCGCTTTACCTAGAACAAGTATGAAACTAGAAGTACTTTGTAGGTGTTTTTGGATAGGTTTGCAAGGCAATAAAGAGCGCATAAATAAAAAGTAGGGGCTGTTTAGGTAAAGACACAACTAAATTAGTTTTAGTAGAGAGCTTGTTGTCACGAGAAAGTTATTTGTCCCTAGGCAATCGATAACTAGACCGGTAATCATTATTGCAATTTTATTTGAGGGAGAGGCATAAGCTAACATACTTTCTCTACTTGGATCACATGCACTTATGATTGGAACTCTAGCAAGCATCCACAACTACTAAAGATCATTAAGGTAAAACCCAACCATAGCATTAAAGCATCAAGTCCTCTTTATCCCATACGCAACAACCCCCTTACTCGGGTTTGTGTTTCAGTCACTCACGCAACCACTATAAGCGAATCATGAACGTATTGCAACACCCTACAGCGGGGATCCCTCATGCTTGCGCGACACGGAGAGCACCATAGGACAGCACCAATAATAAAACATGCAACTCAAACCAATCCTGATCATCAAATAACCCATGGGACAAAACGGATCTACTCAAACATCATAGGATAGCCATACATCATTGGGAAATAATATATAGCATTGAGCACCATGTTTAAGTAGAGATTATAGCGGGTAAGAGAGAGGTTACACCGCTGCATAGAGGGGGAAGAGTTGGTGATGATGGCGGTGAAGTTATTGGTGAAGATTGTGGTGATGATGATGGCCACGACAAATGCTCCGGGCGCCACCGGAAGAGAAGGGAGAGGGCCCCTTCGCCTTCTTCTTCCTTGACCTCCTCCCTAGATGGGAGAAGGGTTTCCCCTCTGGTCCTTGGCCTCCATGGCATGGGAGGGCGAGAGCCCCTCCGAGATTGGATCTATCTCTATCTCTATTTACGCATTACATCCTGCTGCCCTTTCATCGTTTCGTATATATATGGAGATCCGTAACTCCGATTGGACTGAAACCTTTGCCGTGATTTTTCCCCAAAAATTAGCTTTCTTGCGGCCGAAGAAGGGCATCAACCGCCTTACTGGCGGACCACGAGGGTCAGGGGAGCGCCCAGGGGGTGGGGCGCGCCCCTGCCTCGTGCCCACCTCGGACACCGTTTCGCGTTGATTCTTCCTCCCAGATTTTCCAAATATTCCAAAAATAGTCTCCGTCCGTTTTTATCCCATTTGGATTCCGTTTGATATGGATATTCTGCGAAACATAAAACATGCAACAGACAGGAACTGGCACTGGGCACTGGGTCAATATGTTAGTCCCAAAAATAGTATAAAAAGTTGCCAAAAGTATATGGAAGTTGTATAATTTTGGCATGGAACAATAAAAAATTATAGATACGACAGAGACGTATCAATATTAAAGTTATGCTTGAGTTAAAGTTTGCAAGTCCCATAGCATGCACGTATGGTAAACGTTGTGTAATGAATATAAAACATGAGGTGTTCTTTGATTGTCCTCCTTATGAGTGGCGGTCGGGGACGAGCGATGGTCTTTTCCCACCAATCTACCCCCTAGGAGCATGCGCGTAGTGCTTGGTTTTTGATGACTTGTAGATTTTTTCAATAAGTATGTGAGTTCTTTATGACTAATGTTGAGTCCATGGATTATACGCACTCTCACCTTTCCATCATTGCTAGACTCTTCGGTACCGTGCATTGCCATTTCTCACCTTGAGAGTTGGTGCGAACTTCGCCGGTGCATCCAAACCCCGTGATACGATACGCTCTATCACACATAAACCTCCTTAAGCTTCCTCAAAATAGCCACCATACCTACCTATTATGGCATTTCCATAGCCATTTTGAGATATATTGCCATGCAACTTTCCACCGTTCCGTTTATCATGACACGTTTCATCATTGTCATATTGGCTTGCATGATCATGTAGTTGACATAGTATTTGTGGCAAAGCCACCATGCATATTATTTCATACATGTCACTCTTGATTCATTGCCCATCCTGGTACACTGCCAGAGGCGTTCATATAGAGTCATATTTTGTTCTAGTATCGAGTTGTAATCATTGAGTTGTAAATAAATAGAAGTGTGATGATCATCATTCATAGAGCATTATCCCAAAAAAAGTTAAAAAAGAGAAATGCCAAATAAAAAAGGAAAGGCCAATAAAAGGAAAAATAAAGGGGACAATGCTACTATCCTTTTTTTCCACACTTGTGCTTCAAAGTAGCACCATGATCTTTATGATAGAGAGTCTCTTGTTTTGTCACTTTCATATACTAGTGGGAATTTTTCATTATAGAACTTGGCTTGTATATTCCAACAATGGGCTTCCTCAAATGCCCTAGGTCTTCATGAGCAAGCAAGTTGGATGCACACCCACTTAGTTTATTTTGTTGAGCTTTGATGCATTTATAGCTCTAGTGCATCTGTTGCATGGCAATCCCTACTCCTTGCATTGACATCAATTGATGGGCATCTCCCTAGCTCGTTGATTAGCCGCGTCAATGTGAGACTTTCTCATTTTTTGCCTTCTCCACATAACCCCCATGATCATATTCTATTCCACCCATAGTGCTATATCCATGGCTCACGCTCATATATTACGTGAAAGTTGAAAAAAGTTTGAGATTGCTAAAGTATAAAACAATTGCGTGGCTTGTCATCGGGGTTGTGCATGATGAGAGCAGTCTTGTGTGACGAAAATGGAGCATGACCAAACTATATGATTCTGTAGGGATGAAATTTCTTTGGCCATGTTATTTTGAGAAGACATAGTTGCTTAGTTAGTATGCTTGAAGTATTATTACTTTTATGTCAATATTAAACTTTTATCTTGAATCTTTCGAATCTGAATATTCATGCCACAAATAAGAGAATTACATTGAAGATTATGCCAAATAGCATTCCACATCAAAAATTCTGTTTTTTATCATTTACCTACTCGAGGACGAGCAGGAATTAAGCTTGGGGATGCTTGATACGTCTCCAACGTATCTATAATTTTTGATTGTTCCATGCTATTATATATTCTGTTTTGGACGTTTAATGGGCTTTATTATACACTTTTATATTATATTTGGGACTAACCTATTAACCGGAGGCCCAACCCAAATTGTTGTTTTTTTTTGCCTATTTCAGTGTTTCGAAGGAAAGGATATCAAACGGAGTCCAAACGGAATGAAACCTTCGGGAACATGATTTTCGGAACAAACGTGATCCAGAGGACTTGGAGTGGATGTCAAGCAATCAACGAGGAGGCCACGAGGCAGGGGGCGCGCCCTCCACCCTCGTGGGCCCCTCGTAGCTCTCCTGACCGACCTCCTTCGCCTATATATACTCATATACCCTGGAAACATCATATACGGAGCCAAAAACCTATTTCCACCATATTAATCTCCCACTAGTGAAACCTATGGCCCCCGGGTCTATTTTCCATCATATTAATCTCCCATCAACAAGCTATTTCTGGCGCCGTTTATTTTGCTTTCTTTACTTTTACTCTTTAATGTAAAAATACCAAAAATATTATCTTATCATCTCTATCAGATCTCACTCTCGTAAGTGACCGTGAAGGGATTGACAACCCCTGTATCACGTTGGTTGTGAGGTTCTTATTTGTTTGTGTAGGTGCGTGGGACTCGAGCGTGGTCTCCTACTGGATTGATACCTTGGTTCTAAAAAACTGAGGGAAATACTTACGCAACTTTACTGCATCACCCTTTCCTCTTCAAGGGAAAACCAATGCAGTGCTCAAGAGGTAGCAGCCGCCCCGGCTAGGGCCATGCCAGGGGATCTCACCTCGCCCTTCTGCTCTTCGTGTCTCTGGCTTGGCGTTGCTTCGCCCGTCTTGTGTCTTTGCTTCCTCTACCCTCGCCAAGCGTGGCCAGGGGCGTGGGGTTGCGACTGCCAGCGCACAAGTAAAGGGGTACAAAAAGGGGCCCCTACTTCTGTACACCGACAACACTCATATCCCCGTTGAGGTTTCATGCTAATCGGAAGTGGTTGTTAATAAGACCTGATCAACCTTATTAATGAATCATTTTTGAGAGGTATGAAGTTGATGGATTTAGTAAGCACTACCTTCTCTCCCTACTTTTTGTTTTCTGTTTTTATTAGTTAAATAAAATAAAATGCCATGTTTTTTCTATTTTCTGAATTTCCCGTGCAATAAAAAATGACCAAAAAATAAAAGTTCTCAGAATACTCTGAAAATTTAATACATTTTTTTTGAATATTTAAGATTTTTTGGTTCAAATAAAATCAGAGGGAGGTGCACCAGGTGGCCACAACCCACCTGGGCGCGCCCTGATGGGTTGTGGTCCCCATGTGGGCCCCCTCACTTATCTCTTCACACCACATCATCACCTACCTCCAGAAAAAATTCACCTTTGCTCTCTCTCCCGTGGTCTTGCTCTCAAACCCACAGATTTCGATCTCTTTGCTCGAAGCTTCGTTTCCGAAACTATTTCGGGGGATTGTTGATTGGTATGTGACTCCAAAGTTTGTCCAATTAGTTTTTTTAGTGGTTTGTATTTTGAATAATTAGCTACTCTTGGTGCTGCTATAGATGAGTGATACGTCCATTTTGCATCATGCTTTTATATCAATATTTATTGCATTATGGGCTGTTATTATGCATTATGTCACAATACTTATGGCTATTCTCTCTCATTTTACAAGGTTTACATAAGAAGGGGGAATGCCGGCAGCTGGAATTCTGGGCTGGAAAAGGAGCAAATATTAGAGACCTATTCTGCACAACTCCAAAAGTCCTGAAACTCCACGAAAGTCATTTTTGGAAAATATAAAAAATATCCAGCGGAAGAAGTTCACCGGAGGAGGGCCCACCTGTCCACGAGGGTGGGGGGCGCGCCCCCTACCTTGTGGGCCCCCTGTTGGCTCTCCGATGCCCATCTTCTGCTGTATGAGGTCTTTCGATGAGGAAAAAATCATAAGCAACCTTCCGGGACGAGACTCCATCGCCACGAGGCGGAACCTTGGCGGAACCAATCTAGGGCTCCGGTAGAGTTGTTCTGCCGGGGACACTTCCCTCCGGGAGGGGGAAATCATCGCCATCGTCATCACCAACTCTCCTCTCATCGGGAGAGGCCAATCTCCATCAACATCTTCACCAGCACCATCTCCTCTCAAAACCCTAGTTCATCTCTTGTATCCAATTCTTGTCTCCAAGTCCGGGATTGGTACTAGTAGATTGCTAGTAGTGTTGATTACTCCTTGTAGTTGATGCTAGTTGGTTTATTTGGTGGAAGATCATATGTTCAGATCCTATATGCATATTATTACCCCTCTGATTACGAACATGAATATGCTTTGTGAGTAGTTACGTTTGTTCACGAGGACACGGGAGAAGTCTTGCTATTAGTAGTCATGTGAATTTGGTATTCGTTCGATATTTTGATGAGATGTATGTTGTCTAGCCTCTAGTGGTGTTATGTGAACGTCAACTACATAACACTTCACCATTATTTGGGCCTTGAGGAAGGCATTGGGAAGTAATAAGTAGATGATGGGTTGCTAGAGTGACAGAAGCTTAAACCCTAGTTTATGCGTTGCTTCATAAGGGACTGATTTGGATCCACATGTTTCATGCTATGGTTAGGTTTACCTTAATACTTTTGTTGTAGTTGCGGATGCTTGCAATAGAGGTTAATCATAAGTGGGATGCTTGTTCAAGTAAGAACATCACCCAAGCACCGGTCCACCCACATATCAAATTATCAAAGTACCGAACATGAATCATATGAACGTGATGAAAACTAGCTTGACGATATTCCCATGTGTCCTCGGGAGCGCTTTTCCTTATATAAGAGTTTGTCCAGGCTTGTCCTTTGCTACAAAAGGATTGGACCACCTTGCTGCACTTTATTTACTTTTGTTACTTGTTGCTCGTTACAATTTATCCTATCACAAAACTATCTGTTACCACTTATTTCAGTACTTGCAGAGAACACCTTGCTGAAAACCGCTTATCATTTCCTTCTGCTCCTCGTTGGGTTCGACACTCTTACTTATCTTAAGGACTACGATAGATCCCCTATACTTAAGGGTCATCAAGACTCTTTTCTGGTGCCGTTGCCGGGGAGTGAAGCGCCTTTGGTAGGTGGAATTTGGTAAGGAAAAATTTATATAGTGTGCTGAAATTTACTGTCACTTGTTACTATGGAAAGTAATCCTCTGAGGGGCTTGTTCGGGGTATCTTC
This sequence comes from Aegilops bicornis, assembly GCA_021605145.1. Lineage (NCBI taxonomy): Eukaryota > Viridiplantae > Streptophyta > Magnoliopsida > Poales > Poaceae > Aegilops > Aegilops bicornis. The sequence continues at coordinate 320,873,423 of CM038675.1, forward strand.
ACCCCGACCAGTAGAGCAAAGAGTTGCTCCTCAACCTACTGAACCTACTGAAAATGAAAATGTTCCCTTTGAAGTTCCTTCGGGTATGATAGAAAAACTTCTAGCTAATCCTTTTACAGGAGATGGAACAAGGCATCCTGATGAGCACCTAATATATGTGGATGAAGTTTGTGGATTATTTAAGCTTGCAGGTATACCCGATGATGTTGTCAAGAAGAAGTTCTTCCCTTTATCTTTGAAGGGAGATGCATTGACATGGTATAGGCTATGTGATGACACGAGATCATGGAACTATAGAAGACTGGAATTGGAATTTCATCAAAAGTATTATCCTATGCATCTTGTTCATCGTGATTGCAATTATATATATAATTTTTGGCCTCGCGAAGGAGAAAGCATCACTCAAGCTTGGGGGAGGCTTAAATCAATGTTATATTCATGCCCCAATCATGAGCTCCCAAGAGAAACAATTATCCAAAAAAATTATGCTCGGCTTTCTCATAATAATCAAACCATGCTCGATACTTCTTGTGCTGGCTCTTTTATGATGAAGACTATTGAATTCAAATGAAATTTATTGGATAGAATTAAACGCAACTCTAAAGATTGAGATCTCGACGAAGGTAAGGAGTCAGGTATGACACCTAAGTTTGATTGTGTTAAATCTTTTATGGATACCGATATTTTTCGTAAGTTTAGCACTAAATATGGTCTTGACTCTGAGATAGTAGCTTCTTTCTGTGAATCTTTTGCTACTTATGTTGATATCCCTAAGGAGAACTGGTTTAAATATCATCCTCCCATAGAAGTAAAAGTAGCTGCACCTATTAAAGTTGAAGAAAAGACTGTCACTTATAGTGATCCTATTGTTCCTACTTCTTATGTTGAGAAACCTACCCTGTTAGAATAAAGGATCTTGCTAAAGCTTCAACTGTTGTTCGTAAAAGTACTATTAGAACTTATACACCTCCTGAGCAAGTTAAAGTAGAACCTAATATTGCTATTGTTAAAGATCTCTTGGCTGATAATATTGATGGGCATGTTATTCAATTACGTGGTGAAAGCGCTAGAATTGCTAAACTAGGCGCTAAAGATAAACATAGACCTGTGGTAGGCGTGCCTGTTATTTCTGTTAAAATAGGAGATCATTGTTATCATGGCTTATGTGATATGGGTGCTAGTGCTAGTGTTATACCTTATGACTTATATAAAGAAATTAAGCACGAAATCGCACCTGCTGAGTTAGAATATTGATGTTACAATTAAACTTGCCAACAGAGATACTATTTCAGCAATGGGAATTGTTAGAGATGTTGAAGTCTTGTGTGGGAAAACTAAATATCCTGCTGACTTTCTTGTTCTTATTTCCCCACAAGATAGCTTTTGTCCCATTATATTTGGTAGACCCTTCTTGAATACTGTCAATGCTAAGATAGATTGCGAAAAGAATGTTGTTACTATTGGCTTGGATGATATGATTCATGAGTTTAATTTCTCTAAATTTAGTAAATAACACCATGAAGAAGAATTGCCTAGCAAGGATGAAATTATTGGTCTTGCTTCTATTGTCGTACCTCCTAGTGATCCTCTAGAACATTATTTGCTAGACCATGAAAATGATATGTTTATTAATGAAAGAAGGGAAATAGATGAAGTATTCTTTAAACAGGAACCTATTCTGAAACACAATTTGCCAGTTGAAATCTTAGGGGATCCTCCTCCACCCAAGGGTGATCCCATGTTTGAGCTTAAACCGTTGCCTGATAATCTTAAATATGCTTATCTTGATGAAAAGAAGATATATCATGTTATTATTAGTGCTAACCTTTGAGAGCATGAAGAAGAAAGATTATTGAAAACTCTCAAGAAGCACCGTGCTGCTATTGGGTATACTCTTGATGATCTTAAGGGCATTAGTCCCACTCTATGTCAACATAAAATAAATTTGGAAAAAGATGCCAAACCAGTCCGTGACCCTCAACGACGTCTGAATCCTAAAATGAAAGAAGTGGTAAGAAAATAAATACTAAAGTTTCTGGAAGCAGGTATAATTTATCCCGTCGCTGATAGTCAGTGGGTAAGTCATGTTCATTGTGTCCCTCAGAAGGGAGGCATTACTGTTGTTCCAAATGATAAAGATGAATTAATTCCACAAAGAATTATTACAGGTTATAGGATGGTAATTGATTTCTGCAAATTAAATAAGGCTACCAAGAAAGATCATTACCCCTTACCTTTTATTGATCAAATGCTAGAAAGATTATGCAAACATACACATTATTGCTTTCTAGATGGTTATTCTGGTTTCTCTCAAATACCTGTGGTCGGCTAAAGATCAATCAAAGACTACTTTTACATGCCCTTTTGGTACTTTTGCTTATAGACGTATGCTCTTTGGTTTATGTAATGCACCTGCTACCTTTCAAAGGTGCATGATGGCTATATTCTCTGACTTTTGTGAAAATATTTGTGAGGTTCTCATGGATGACTTTTCCGTCTATGGATCTTCTTTTGATGATTGCTTGTGCAATCTTGATCGAGTTTGGCAGAGATGTGAAGAAACTAATCTTGTCTTGAATTGGGAAAAGTTCCACTTTATGGTTAATGAAGGCATTGTCTTGGGGCATAAAGTTTCTGAAAGAGGTATTGAAGTTGATAAAGCCAAGGTTGATGCTATTGAAAAGATGCCATGTCCTAAGGACATCAAAGGTATAAGAAGTTTCCTTGGTCACGCCGGATTTCATAGGAGGTTCATTAAGGACTTCTCAAAAATTTCTCGGCCTCTGACTAATTTATTACAAAAAGATATACCATTTGTCTTTGATGATGATTGTGTAGAAGCATTTGAAATACTTAAGAAAGCATTAATCTCTACACCTATTGTTCAGCCACCTGACTGGAATTTACATTTCAAAATTATGTGTGATGCTAGTGATTATCTTTGTAGGTGTTGTTCTAGGGTAACGAGTTGATAAGAAATTAAATGTTATCCATTATGCTAGTAAGACTCTAGACAATGCTCAAAGAAATTATGCTACTACTGAAAAAGAATTCTTAGCAGTTGTATTTGCTTGTGATAAGTTCAGACCTTATATTGTTGATTCTAAAGTAACTAATCACACTGATCATGCTGCTATTAAATATCTGATGGAAAATAAAGATGCTAAATCTAGACTTATTAGATGGGTTCTCTTGCTACAAGAATTCGATTTGCATATTGTTGATAGAAAGGGAGCTGAGAACCCGTTATGCATAACTTGTCTAGGTTAGAAAATGTTCTTGATGACCCACTACCTATTGATGATAGCTTTCCTAATGAGCAATTGAATGTCATAAGTACTTCTCGTAGTACTCCTTGGTATGCTAATTATGCCAATTACATTGTTGCTAAATTTATACCACCTAGTTTCACATACCAACAAAAGAAAAAGTTTTTCTATGATTTGAGACATTACTTTTGGGATGACCCACATCTTTATAAAGAAGGAGTAGATGGTGTTATTAGACGTTGTGTACCTGAGCATGAACAGGAACAGATCCTACGCAAGTGCCACTCCGAATCTTATGGAGGACACCATGATGGAGATAGAAATGCACATAAGGTATTGCAATCCGGTTTTTATTGGCCTGCTCTCTTCAAGGATGCCCGTAAGTTTGTCTGGTCTTGTGATGAATGTCAAAGAATTGGTAATATTAGTAGACTTCAAGAAATGCCTATGAATTATTCACTTGTTATTGAACCATTTGATGTTTGGGGCTTTGATTATATGGGACCTTTTCCTGCCTCTAATGGATACACACATATTTTAGTTGTTGTTGATTACATTACTAAGTGGGTAGAAGCTATTCCAACTAGTAGTGTTGATCATAACACCTCTATTAAAATGCTTAAAGAAGTTATTTTTCCGAGGTTTGGAGTCCCTAGATATTTAATGACTGATGGTGGTTCACATTTTATTCATGGTGCTTTCCGTAAAATGCTTGCTAAGTATGATGTTAATCATAGAATTGCATCCACTTATCACCCACAGTCTAGTGGTCAAGTAGAATTGAGTAATAGAGAGCTTAAATTAATTTTGCAAAAGACTGTCAATAGGTCTAGAAAGAATTGGTTCAAGAAACTTGATGATGCATTATGGGCCTATAGAACAGCATATAAAAATCCTATGGGTATGTCTCCATATAAAATGGTTTATGGAAAAGCATGTCACTTACCTCTCAAACTAGAGCATAAGGCCTATTGGGCTATTAAATAGCTCAACTATGATTTCAAACATGCCGGTGAGAAGAGGTTATTTGATATTAGCTCACTTGATGAATGGAGAACCCAAGCTTATGAAAATGCCAAGTTATTTAAAGAAAAAGTTAAAAGATGGCATGACAAAAGGATACAAAAGCGTGAGTTTAATGTAGGTGATTATGTATTGCTATACAACTCTCGTTTAAGATTTTTTGCAGGAAAACTTCTCTCTAAATGGGAAGGCCCCTACGTTATCGAGGAGGTCTATCGTTCCAGTGCCATAAAAATCAACAACTTCGAAGACACAAATCCGAAGGTGGTAAACGGTCAAAGAATTAAACATTATATCTCATGTAATCATATAAATGCTGAAACCAATGTTATTGAAACCGTAACCCCGGAGGAATACATAAGGGACACTTTCCAGAACGTTTCAGACTCCGGAAAGGAATAGGTATGTGGTACGGTAAGTAAACCAACTCCAAAACAGTTTTAAGGCAATATTTATCTGTTTTGGAATATTTAGAAAAATAGAAAAATAAGTAGCAGTCCGGGAAGGACACGAGGGCCCCACGAGGGTGGAGGGCGCGCCCTACCCCCAGGCGCGCCCCCTACCTCGTGAGCACCTCGTGTGCCTTCCGAACTCCGTTTTCTTGCACGATACGTATTTTGGTCGGTAAAAATTTGTTATATATTCTCCTGAAGGTTTTGACTCCCGTATCACGCAAATTTCCTCTGTTTTTGTTTTGAGCTGTTGCTATTGCAGATTAGAGCAAGATGTCTTCTCAAGAGTCAATCGGGGAGAGCCGGGTGTCTCATCCGATATCAGAACCCAGGGCAAACAGCGACGCTGACCACTTTGGGTCAGCAACGGAGGAAGAGATGGAGGCTGACTTGATGAGGGTAGATGCCATGGAGGATAAAGAAGTCACTTCTCGCTTCCGAGCTGGGTTCACGATGGGGGAATTACAGAGCTCAGCTATTCCAAACTCGGTTATCCCTTCCAATGTTAGATTTCTTTCTTATGAAAATATGAAGAGGAGTGTCACTTGTTCTCCCGCAGCTATGCAACACCCTTGGGTGCAAGGAGCTTTAGCCATCACAGGAAAGCTTCGTAAGGAAATAATGGACCTCAAGCACCAAGTCAATAAGCTCGAGGAGGAGAATCGTATCATGAGGGGCATTGTCGGTGTCAAAACCGGCGGATCTCGGGTAGGGGGTCCCGAACTGTGCGTCTAGGCGGATGGTAACAGGAGACAAGGGTCACGATGTTTTTACCCAGGTTCGGGCCCTCTCGATGGAGGTAAAACCCTACTCCTGCTTGATAAATATTGATGATATGGGTAGTACAAGAGTAGATCTACCACGAGATCAGAGAGGCTAAACCCTAGAAGCTAGCCTATGTATGATTGTATGTTGTCCTACGGACTAAAACCCTCCGGTTTATATAGTCACTGAAGAGGGCTAGGGTTACACAGAGTCGGTTACAATGGGAGGAGATCTACATATACATATTGCCAAGCTTGCCTTCCACGCCAAGGAAAGTCCCATCCGGACACTAGACGAAGTCTTCAATCTTGTATCTTCATAGTCCAACAGTCCGGCCAAAGGTTATAGTCCGGCTGTCCGGATACCCCCTAATCCAGGACTCCTCAAGAGCTCCCGAACCAGGCTTCAATGACGATGAGTCCGGTCTTGTGATTGTCTTCGGCATTGCAAGGCGTGTTCCTCCTCCGAATACTTCATAGAAGATTTTGAACACGAGGATCATGTCCGGCTCTGCAAAACAAGTTCCACATACCACCGTAGAGAGAGTAATATTTTCACAAATCTAATCTGCTGACGTATTCTGTGGCGTGACATCACACCATAGCCAAGCCTTTATTCGAATCGTTTTTTACCGGCCCCACCTCAAAGGCGCTTTATGCAGGCGGTTTCCTTGGCACGTCTTGTCGAAGCAGAGATTGTGTCCCCTTATTATGGGATTCTCATCAATACGGGCGTGGGTAACCCAACCGTGCCATTGATTATGGTGCTTGGGGGATAAGCGAGTTTTACCAGGCTGGTGTGGACTCATAGTTTCGTCCGCCCATATAAAGGGATAAGGATTCACCTTTTAATCCACGCCTTCTTCCTCCTTTGCTCATCCATTTTCGCACACTCGAGCTCCAGCGCCCAAGTACGCATTTCCCACCTCAACCTTCTCCAACCATGTCCGGAGCGGGAGGCAGGTGGATGGTTTCCTCCGTCACGGAGGGACACATCAAGAAGCTGAGGAGAGTCGGATACTTTTCCGACGACATCGCGCACCGGCTCCCAGATGAGGGACAGCTGATCCCCACCCCCAAGCCCCATGAGAGGGAAGTGTTCCTTACCCATTTCCTCCACGGACTGGGATTCCCTCTCCACCCATTCGTCCGGGGGCTCATGTTCAACTACGGCCTGGATTTGCACGATCTGGCCCCGAACTTCATCGTCAACATCTCGGCGTTTATCGCCATGTGCGAGGCCTTCCTCCGCATCAAGCTCCACCTCGGCTTATGGCTGAAGACCTTCAATGTCAAGCCGAAGGTAGTGAGCGGCCGCCAGGTGGAGTGCGGAGTCGCCATGGTGGGCAAGATGCCCAACGTCACATGGCTCGAAGGCTCCTTCATGGAGACCATAAAGGGGTGGCAATCGGGGTGGTTCTACATCACCGAGCCGCGTGAACCTTAATGGGCAGTGGCCCCCGAGTTCCGATCTGGCATCCCCACGCGGCTCACCTCCTGGCAAGAGAAGGGCCTGTCCTGGGGTAGTTCGGGAGAGCTGACCGGACTCCAAACCTGTATCCAAAACATGGTGAGCAAGAAGCTCAAACTCGTCAACGTGGTCCAGGTCATGCTCATCCGCCGGATCCTCCCGTGTCAACGATGGGCTTTCAACTTGTGGGAGTTCGACCCGGCCCAGCACCACATTCTGAACAGGCTCTTCGACACAACGTACGAGGATGCCTGGAAGGTTCTATTCAAGGGCGCCGAGGTTCCCCCTGCCGCCACCGAGGATCACGGATTCTACGCGAAGCGCCAAGCCAGCGCGGTAAGCTGTTTTACCTCTTACAGGATACTCGTTTTTCATAGTTTGACTCCATGTGGGATCTAAGCTCCCATACCTTTGACAGGACTGGCAGGAGACGGCCGAACAGATCGACTGTCCGGCTCATTTGCCCGAAGGCCCAACAGACGCCCGTTTGGCGGAGCTGCTGGTTCCGGCACCTTATGTGGTGCCGGAGAAGAAGGCCACGGGAACCCGAAAGAGTTCCCAGCGCCCGGTGGTGTCGGACTCATCGTCCGATGACTCCGAGGCGCACTCCTCCCACGAAGATGAGGAGGAGGAAAAAGAGGCTTCTTCCCCTCCAGCAGGGGGAGAAAAGAAAAGGAAGGCCGCCCCAACTGGGGAGGCCATAGGGTCCAAGAAGGGACGGACCCTTCCTCCGGACTACTCCACCAACGCCGCCGACAACGACGAGTAGTGGCTGCCCAGGGCCAAGCCCCTGGCGAAGTCGTAAGTATTCGGACACCAGAGTGACTCATAGCGTTCCTTTATTGCATAGCTTCTCCTAACGCCGAATATAATCATGCAGTCCGCCCGAGCCCAAGTCGACATATCGTCGAGTGGTTCCTTGGATTCGTCGGATGTGAATAGCTTTTCACTTCCGACCGCTTCCTCCCCTCGCCCTACGGACAACACCGAGGTGTTGTCCCAAAAGGTTCCAAGCCAAGGGGAGGTGGTCCTAGAGGTGCCGCAAGGCGACCTTTCGGACTGCAGGCAAAAAGGGAGCAAGGCTCCCAAGGGCTCCAAGTCCGGACATGGGCCGAACACCGCACCCGAACCTTCAGTGGTTCCAGACTCCGGCAGGCGGCCCCCCACTAAGAAGGGCAAGCCTACCGCGCCGGTGACCTCCGTCCAACTGGAGGCACCGGATAACTTGCTGGAGGTGCTTAACGACGCCTCCATCAACGAGGAGCACCGCACTATTATGAGTGCGGTGATCCAGAAAGTTCAGTCCGCCAAAAGCGGGCTGACTGAAGGCTGTGCTAGCCTTCTAACAGGCTTTGAGGTATGTAAAAAATATATGAAAAATATTACCGCATAGACAGTAGCCCCTGATGCTCTATTTGGTGTTCACAAAGAAAAGCCGAATAGAGGATCTAATAATAAACGCAGGAGTCTAACATAAATATGTCAATATGGGAATGCAGGCTACGTTGCTGACCTCTACCGCACTGACCGCGGAGGTCGATGCGTTGAAGCAGAGCCTCGAGCGGTCCGAGAAAGAGCTCGACCTTGCCAAGAAGCAGCTCGAGGAGAAAGAGGGTAAGTAATACCTTGTGTAAGTATATATTAAGAAGATGTGGTTGCATAAAATGACAGGATCATCGTGGCTATGTCAGGGGCCACAAACGAGGTGGCTACCCTGAAGCAAGCGTTGTCCGAGGCCGAAGACAAAGCAGCCACGGAGCGCACCGAGCGAGGGAAACATGAAGCGCGGGTGGAGGAGGTGCAGCAAGAGCTCTAGGCTCTCGTGAAGAAACACAAGAGTTTGGAGCTTGACTCAAAGACGCAAGAGTCCGAGCTCGCGGCGGCCCTCGAAAGCGCCAAGTCTGCCAAGGACGAAGCCCAAAAAGCCCTCTAGGAAATTGAGGCGATGAAGAAGATAGCGGTGGGTAAGGCATTCATTATGCAAAGCAAGCACGTAAAAGTGAATTACTTGTTACTTACCCGAGTCCGGAGCTCTCCAGGAGCGTTTGCAGATTTGCCCCGCAGTGTTCTAGAAGCCGCAAAGCACTACCGGGCCGAGGAGGGGAGCTCGACGGAGAAGGTGTTCTGGTCTCATTATGCTGAGGCCGGACATCTGGTGCCCCTAAGCGACCAGCTGAAGCAGATGGTCGAGCTCCATAAGGCGGCCGAACAGGCCATGAAGGGTCTGATAGTCCGGCTATGGCCTGGAGAGGCCATGCCAGGGAGCTACTTCGGGCTGGTGAAGCGGCTTACGGATGCCTGCCCTTGGCTTGAGGTGATCAAGCGCTCCGTCTGCATCGAAGGTGCCCATAGGGCGCTTGCTCGTGTTTAAGTTCACTGGGGCAAGATGGATGCGGAGAAGCTGGTGACGGACGGGCCACCGCAGGGCAAGGAGCATCGTTGCCCTGAAATGTACTATGAGGGCGTCCTGAAGGGTGCCCGCCTTGTGGCAGATGAGTGTGCCAAAGATGTAATTTTCGAGTGAACTCGCATTTGTGATCCTGTATGCTGAAAACTTGTTCATATGCGCTAAGCAACGCTTTTTGAATTTAAAATATTACCTTCTGTGCGGCCGTTCATTAAATCTGAGAGATGGCGAGTTGTCGGCTTCTGTCCCCCGAGCCAAGAGTGCTGGGGTGTTCGGGATAAACCTGAGCGCTCTTTTTCCCATTCTTGGGTCCTTCGAGGGAGGCGCTCAGCACAACGAACAAGGCAATCAGACTATAATGCTTTATCACTCTCACTTAGCCATAGAATTCTATAATTTTAAATTTTGGCGAAGCCCCTAGTATTCGGAAGGCCAAGTTCAGGGCGCTATACACGCCTAGGCCAGACAAAGCCGACTCCTCACCCTAAGCGGCATGAGTCTTTAGGGACTGAAAAACCTCTCGAACAGCGACCAGCTCTCGCCCTATCATGACAGTCAGTTTTAGCTTTCTCTACTGAGGTGCTTAGCCCAGCTGAACAGGGGCACAATCGCAGTAGTTCTCCCAGTGCTACCTTAGCCGATATAGCGGAACGTAAGGTACCAAAACATGGGAGCCGGGCAAACCCAACTATTGACCAAAGACATGATTCAGAGCTGATGCATATAATGCTAGAAGTTCAGAGTGCCGCACTTGTGAAAGTGTTCGGACTTCTCACACCGTGTTATGGGGTGCTAGAGCCCCTGGCGTATTGGCCGTACCAAAGTGTACGGGTGCTAAATGTCATGATTGAACATATATACATAAAAAGGAATGACTAGAGAATGCAATAATAGACTGAATCTAAGCATTGTTTATTCGAAAAGATGCACTAAAGCAAGATGATACAAGTAGTGCGATAAGCAGAAAATGGGACTATTTGACATGTCTCCTCCAAGGGTAAGCTGCGGAATGGTAGTGAAAGCAGGTATTTTGCTCGCTATAGAGACCACCTGAGAGTTCCATGATGCGACATAGCCTCTGCCCCCTGGTCCTTGCATCGTGTGTTCGGCGATTATGTCGCCGGACAGGGCTTCCAGAGAATAAAGTCCTGGAAGAGAGAAAAAATAACAAATTAGGGAGCCCCTAGTGCGGTTGAGCCGCGCTTTGGGGCGTGCCGTAGTCGTGCCCCTCCCCTGTGCCCATGGTATTTTTAATGCGTAATTGTGTACGCGTGGCACGTGTGCCGCCATATGGATGAGGCTGGGGTAGGGGCTGCATTGCTATGTGAGCTCAGAACGTGCCAGGCGGTCATGTTGCAGATTACTTCGGGCACGCTTGACGGTGTCCGGATGTCTGATCGCCGGACTGGAGAATTGCCTTGATAGGCTGCTTTTTACTTCTGCTGCAGGGCTGTAGTGTGCTCCTCCGTTCAGAGCGAGTGCTCTGTGTTTCCATTGACTGTGATGACCCCCCGAGGTCCTGGCATCTTGAGCTTGAGGTATGCATAGTGCGGCACTGCATTGAATTTTGCAAATGTGGTTCGCCCGAGCAGTGCATGGTAGCCACTGCGGAACGGGACTATATCGAAGATTAATTCCTCACTCCGGAAATTATTCGGGGATCCGAAGACCACTTCCAATGTGACTGAGCCTGTGCAATGTGCCTCTACACCTGGTATGACGCCTTTAAAGGTCGTTTTTGAGGGTTTAATCCTTGAGGGATCTATGCCCATTTTGCGCACTGTGTGTCGGGGAGGCTGATCTGACCCACGAGCACCTATGGGACCGGCGGACCGAGCCCCTTTCGGTTCGGCGGGGAGCGGAGGTCGCACGAAGAGCAGATCGAGGCGAAGCACACGAGAGGTTTACCCAGCTTGAGCTCTCCGGAGAGATAACACTCCTACTCGCATGTCTAGGTGTATTGAGTTCTTGCTCGGGAGCGCTTGAGTGCTTCTGATACACGAGCTGCTAACGAGACCGGCGTGGGGAGCCGACCTGTTCTACGTTAGCATGGGCCTCCTTTTATATGCTCAAGGGGTCTCGACAGGTGGCTTAGCGTAGACAAGGGTAAAAATGGAAAAGGAGTGGTTGGTACAGCTACATGTACGATGTCTGTGTATCATACCTAACCACGGCGGCAGGGGACAAAGGCATTAAATGCCCGTCTCGTCGCCCTAACGGTGCAAACAGGGACCGTCGTGGGCGCCACCGCTTGCCACGATAGCAATCTTGTCGGTAGCCGCTTGGCACCTCGCACCGCTGGCTGCACAGCCTCTCGCCACGCGCGCCTGGAAAGGTCCCAGGGCGACACGTTAGTGGATGTGCTGGAGCGCAGGTACAGAGTGGTGGTCTGCTGCGGCAAGCGCCTTGCCCCAGTTGTCGTCTTGTCGCGCCCGGAAGCTTGTCGCTCACCTGGCCTTCCCGGCAAGCTCCTCTTGCCGGGGCCTTGTCTCCTAGGTGCCTTGGGTGGCCTTCCCGGCAAGCTCCTCTTGCCGGGGCCTTGTCTCCTTGGCTTGAATACTTTGTTCTTGAATGGCTCCAAAGGAACCACGGAGGACCTTGGCGGTTACCCGATAAGCCTTGCCGCGGAGGGCTGCAACTGCCCGTGCACAAGTTCGGGATAATAGGGTACCCCTACTCTAGTACACCGACAGGAGCCCCCGGGCCTGGGCCACACACGATGCCGAGCGTTGTTGGGCCAGGCCCAAAACAGGGCACGGGCACACGCGGCCTGGGTCACGCCGTTACTCACCCTGGACCCACCACACCCTCCACGAACGGCACGCGTCGAGTGCGGCGTCGTGTGAGAGATCGTGGGTGAGATCGTGGGTGGTTTCTTTATTCGGAAAAACGGAACGTCCGCCCCTCCCTCTTTATAAGCAGGGGAAACAGGGCAGTCCGCCCATCTCGCCGATTCTTGTCCAATCTCGAGAAAACCTCCGCTGCTCCCCCTTCTTCCCAAGGCCGAAAAGAGAGCAGCGCCCGCCCCATCGCCACTCAGCATCACCAACGCCGCCGATCTCCCTCACCACTCCACGCCATGGCTCAAAGCCGACAAGGGAAGGTCGTGAAGTCGCCGCAGCGCCAGCCAGCTTGGCGGCGCCGGAAGGAGCGGGCAATCTCCCCCCCCCCCCGCCCCCAGCTCGCCGCGAGGGAGCTGAGGGAGAACTGCTACCTCTTCTGGTCGACGGAGACGCGAGCCCATCCGCGCATGAAGGTACTTCCAGCTGCTGCTTCGGAACTAGCTCCGAACGGATATCCCTTCTTCGCGCTCTTCTTCTACTGCGGGCTCTGCCCGCCGTTCTCTGAATTTTTACGTGACATCATGAACACCTACGAAGTTCCGCCTCCTTGATTTCACCCCCAATGCTGTTACGACCATGGCAGTTTTCGCACATCTCTGCGAAAACTTTGTCGGAGTCCATCCAAGCGTAGCTCTTTTCCACCACTTCTTTATACCCGAGTTGAGAGAGGAGCCTCTTCTTGGGAGGAATCGCTTGGATCTCGAGGGTCGGCAAGAAGGAATCCTATCTGGAGGGAGAGCTCCGTGAGCAAATGGGAGGAATGGAGGGCGGATTGGTGCTGGATTGTCGAGGAGAACCGCAGCCATTTACCGACGTAAACCCTAGTAGTGCGCGGCAACGATTGGAGCAATCTGGCCCGGAAGACGCTTAGGCTGAAGATTGCGATCGCCGAATCCTTCGCCTTAGACTTGTCGACTCACCGTAAACACCGTTGAAGCGCATGAGACTTTCTTCGCCGCCGACGCCATACCCTTGCGAAGAGGAGGAGACCTGCACGGGAGTTTGAGCAGCGGCAGATATCATGAGGCTGCGCCCAGGCCTCAACTTCAACTTCACCGTCTTGGAACTTGACGCGATGCTCTTGGAGCTGTTCAAGCCCGATCCGATCATCCGAAATGTTTAGGTTGCCGAGGCGTCGTTCGCTACTGCAACAATTCCTCGCTTGACCGCATCCGTGCAATGATGCCATTGTGCGACTCGCATGGAATTGTCCCAACTTGGCAAAACTGCGAGATGACATCGTCGCGGCAGTTCTTTGACAATCTGGTAGAAATGCCGGTCCTCCCTGATGAACAGAGGGCCTCACCCGCGACACCACCGATGATGAGATGCAGCGCGCCACCAGCCGAAGAGGCGGCAGAAAGGCGGCAGCCGCTGGGGCGAGTTCGGCTTCACCGTGGAGGAGGCAGAGGCGAAGCGGCAAGCCTTGTCGAGCGAAGGGAGTTTGCCAGCGAGGAGGAGCTTGCCGAGCCTGAAGCTGAGTCGAGCGAGCCCGGCCGAGGCGCCTCCTCCCCACCTTCAAACAGCTTGCAGCGGCGGAGCCCCAGCTCCACCAAGAAGGCGTCTTCAAGGCCGGAGGCGTGGCGAAGTGACGGGCAGACCCAACTTGGCGCCATGGCAGCAGCCGCAGCTCCAAGCATCAACCTTTGTTGCTGAGGAGCACCTCACGCCCGCTGCGGCAGCTGGAGCGGGCCCTCGCGAGACCACCGCCTCCGCTCCGCCAAGCGGCCAAGGGAAACCACTCCTCCGCCTCGTCGTCTGGGAGGCGGGCCAGAATTGATCTCTCGCGCTCAGCTCCGACGAGGAAGAAGAAGAGTAAGATTCTTTGCAGCATTTGTAGTTCTTGACTTGTTGCTTTGTCTTGTATCTGATTTGCTTCACTCTGAACCCATTCCTTTTAGGGACGCTTGCCCGGAGAGCTTGAAGAGAGCCAAGGCCCGGTGATTGACATCGAGGCCGAAAACCACCGCATGACAATGAGGAGGCGCGTCCGAGACCACCTTGCCGGACGCGGCAACTCTTCCTCAAAGCAGCCCCCAACGTAAGTATATGGTTTACTCCCTGCTGTTCGGCGTGCATGGATGCTCTTTCTTTGCTGATATCTGACTGCTGATTTGTGTAGGAGCAGAGCAGCCTCACCAGAGTGCCACAAGCCGCCTCTGACATGCCATCTGCTTCGACTACACCGCCAAGGGAGGATTCCCCGGCGAGGGAGCGTTCTCCGGCAAGGGAGACTTATCCGGCAAGGGGCAATTCTCCGGCAAGGGACAGCTTTCCGGCAAGGGACAGCACCAGCGATCCCCTGGCGGCGGAGATCATGACTGCAGACCCTAGCACAGATAATCTTCTTGCTTGAAAACTTCCCTTGTATTCTTCTTCTTCTGATCTTCTTTTTGAATATTTGCTTGACCTTTCTTCATCCATCCGCCACAGAGCCAATGGAGACCGAGGTCGCCGGCGAGGAAGGACGTCTTGGCACAATCTTGACGACGCTGCCACCGAAGAAGAAGCCGGGCGCCGACGAGCCTGCCAAGAGGCCGCTTAAAGCTGCCGCCGCAGAAGCCGGGCGAGGTCCGCGATCGCGACCGACGACTTCGAGGTCAGCAGAGCGCCAGCGCTATGCCGACCACGATCCTCCGCTGCCGCCGCAGCTGCGTGAGGCTCAAGAGCCCCAGCCCGGCGCTTATTTGAAGGCCGGCGATGGCGTCTTCATCAAGCTCCCATGGGCGCCGAGCTCAGGCGCTGGCGAAGGAGAAACCTTCGATGAAGAGCTGCTCGCCTCCGGCTGGATCGACGCTGGTCGACGCGCAAACAGCAGCAGCGGGCGAGTTCGAGGAGGAGCAAGCTGCGGAAGCTGTTGTCGCTCTACCGCGCCCGACAAGCCAAGCTGGAATCCCGGGAAGCGCTTGTCGCGAAGGCGGGAGCAGACATCGAGAAGCGCGCGGAGGAGCTCCGGGGCCTCAACCAGGAAGCTCTCCGGGCCTTGATAGAGGAGCGGGAGCAACTCGCCGAGGAGCGCAAAGCCTTCCTCCTCGAGAGGGCTGAAGCTGAAGAGGAACAATGACTTGCTGCCGAGAAGTCTGTGAGGGAAGGCGATTTGGCGCAGCGGAAGGTTAATCTTGACAGCCATGAGGAAGATCTTGCCATGCGCGAGCAAACATTTGGCGGGGCTCTCAAGGAAGCAAAGGAGGCCGCCGCAGCTGCCGAGGCTGCCAAGAAGGAGCTGGAGACGAAGGTGGCGCAGCTGGAGGCCAATCTCAAGGAGAGCGGCGAGGAGCTTGCTGCACTCAAGCACGAGCGAGAAGGACGCCTACACTCTTGGCGAGCTGCAGGCCGTCTCGCCGAGAGGAGCAAGGAGCTCAGCACCGCCAAGGACTCCAACGCGATCTTGAGTTGAAATCGACCACCTTGATTTCGGGGCTGGACGGCGCCGAGGGAGCAGGAGGTGGCCTTGAAGGAGAAGATCAAGGCCGACGAGGCGCTGGCAGTGATGCTGCCACCAGAGTGCCTTGAGGGAGAATGTGGAACCTTTGGACCGAGGGTCTCGTGAATGTTGCTGCAGCCATCGACGAGGAGCTGGCGCAGCTGGGGATGGTGGATCTTGGATATTCCTCCGACGAGCACCTCCAACCCAGCGCCAAGCTTAGCTTGTTCTTGAAGGGCGTGGTGACGGCCCTCCAGCGACTCCGGGAAGAAGTCCCAAAGCAGCTGGCCGAGGAGTCGCGCCAGATCTGCGCGGGAGCTCTTCAAAAGGTGCTGATGAAGGTGGCCTTCCGCAACCCAGGCCTCACCCTCACCAACGTCCTCAAGTCCTTGCCACCGGATGCTGATGTGGAGGCACTCAAGGCCCTTGTCGCACCCATCATGGACAGGGTGAGCGGGATCAAGAGGGTTGAGGGCGATCGCGTAGATTAGGCCGCCCGCTTTCTCTTTTTCTTGCCACTGCTGGTCATGTTATGAGAACAATCTATTAGAGCTGTGACAAGCTATCTTGTAATATAACTCTATTTTGGGTAGCAATTGCTATGTTATTTCCTTTACTTGATTCCTTCCTTTGTATGTTTTTGTCCTACGCTTTTAGGGAACTTGTCGGCACAGGCACACAGGCATGGCGCTGAGTCTTGAGACGTCAATGACATCTTTGGCGGTACTGCTTCCGACAACAACCTTGTCGCAACCAATCGCAGCTCACTTAAGTTGTTGAGCGGACTCGACACAAAGTAAGGGCGCAACTAGCTACGAGTTGGTTCCTCCAGCGCGCAGGTTTTCCATACAAAGTCACGATCGTTCGAGGAAGATAACTTAGAAATTTTAAAACTGATTGCTCAAACTTTGGCAACTTAGCTTTTACGCGTTTGCTTCCGGTAAGGCTGGACTTCCTTGAGCGACGCTTGGTCCACACCATTATCTTCTCCTTTCCCCCGGCAAACTTGTGGGCGAGGAATCTTCCTTTCTTTGAGAAAGAGAAAGAAGAGAAAATAAAGATATGGAGCCTTATGGCTCGTTATTGCTACCGGGGTAGGTGCTGCACCAAGTGTCGGATAACGCATGCAAGATAGAAGTAGAAAGCATGAAATTGACAAGATGTCTGAAGCACGCTAGCTTTACTTATGCACGGGTCTGCGCCGGCTTTGTACAAAGGATTACATGCAACATCGGTAAGACTTGTACAAAGGTGGTTGCCGGAACAGGTTCCGGCAACCGCGCTCTGAGTAAAACTTACGAAGATGCTCAATGTTCCAGGAGTTGCTCACGGAATGCCATCTTCGGTCTCAAAGCGGACAGCGCCGAGCCTAGTGACTCGTTTCACCGGTAAGGGCCTTCCCACTTCAAGGCGTCAACTTGTTGGAATTCTTGGCGGACTGAGCAGCGTCGAAGAACATGGTCGCCTTCCTCGAGACTTCAGGCATTAACTGCGGCTATGGTAGCGACGCATAAAGCTTGCCGGGTATCGAGCAGCTCATACAGCTGACCAAGACGATCCTCCTCAAGGAGCGGTCGTCATCTTGTCGCAGCTGCTCTTGCTCAAGCTCATCATAAGCGAGCACTCGAGGTGATCCGTTATCTGAGTTCCATGGGGAGAACTGCCTCTGCTCCATAGACTAGAGCGAAGGTGTACGGCGATGGCTCGATTTGGCGTCGTCTGATCGACCAAATAACCACAGAGCAGCTCCTCAATCCAGTTTCTTACGCACTTGTGCAGCCTTTGTCGAAGTTCTGGTCTTGAGCCTGCGCAGCACTTCAGCATTTGCCCTCTCCGCTTGACCGTTACTTCTCGGATGAGCAACAGAAGCGAAGCAGACCTTGGCGCCAAGATCTTGGACGTACTGCATGAAGGTGCGGCTTGTGAATTGCGTGTCGTTGTCGGTGATGATCCTGTTAGGGATTCCGAAACGACAAACAATCGACCTGAAGAACTTGACTTGTTGTCTTGTCACCTTCCTCATCGCTTCCACTTCCGGCCACTTTGTGAACTTGTCAATTACAACGTACAAGTACTCAAAGCCCCGACAACTTCGGGGAAAGGGGCCGAGGATGTCGAGCCCCGGACGAAAATGGCCAGGATTAAGGGATCGTCTGGAAAGCTTGAGCTGGCTGGTGTATCTGCTTGGAATGGAACTGGCACGCTTCACACTTGGTTACTTGTGTAGTTGCATCCTGGAGGGCTGTTGGCCAAAAGAAACCTTGCCGGAATGCTTTGCCGGCAAGTGCTCTGGCGCCAATGTGGTGACCACATATGCCTCCATGTATCTCTGCCAACAGCTTTTGTCCGTCTTCCCGATGAATACACTTCAATTTCACACCGTTGAGTCTTCTTACATGCAGTGTGTTGTCGACATAATGGTTCATACTTGACTGCCGGGCTACTCTTTCTGCTTCTTCTTGCTCTTCGGGAAGTTCTCCTGTCTGTAGGAAATGGACAATCTGCTGCGCCCATGCTGGAGCTTGCGGCTCGACAACAAGGACTAAAGGCACATCTGCTGCTGCGGGAACATCCGCTTCTACGACGAGAACCTGCGGCTCCGCCGGAGCTTGATGTTCCCCGGCAAAATTGCCAGAGCAAAACTTGTTGGGAGCGTCTGCTTCAACGAAACAAACCCTAGGGCTTGTCGGAGCAGACTGCCCCTCAGCACTGTTGGTGTCGATCTTGAGGACCTTCTTGGCGGCGGCTTCAGGAAGCTCTGTGTCGGTGTACTAGAGTAGGGGTACCCTAGTATCCCATACTCGTGCAGACGATTCTGACACCAGCAGCGAGGTTTGCCTCGTCACCGCCAAGATCCTCCGTGGCTCCTTTGGAGCCATTCAAGAACAAAGTATTTGATTAAGAAGACAAGGCCCGGCAAGAGGAGCTTGCGGGAAGGCCACTCGAGCATGCAGAAGACAAGGCCCGGCAAGAGGAGCTTGCGGGAAGGCTCAGGCGCGACAAGCCTCCGGACGCGACAAGCCTCCGGACGCGACAAGGATTCGGCGCGGCAAAGGCGCTTGCGCGACAAGCAACCTCTCTCCATCTCCGCTCCAGCTCATCCAGCAAGCGTGTCACCATGGGACCATTCCATGCGGCGGCGTGTCGAGAAGGCTGTGCAGCCGGCGGAGAGCAGCGATAAGCGGCGACAAGCTTGCCATCGTGGCGGCGGTGGCGCACTGACGGTCTCTGTTGCACTGTTTGGGCGACAACGGCGGGCATTTATTGCTTTTGTCCCTTGCCGTCGAGTTAGGTATTTTGCCTTTGTACACTTTGTTAGTAGGTGTACCAACTCCTGTTTTTACATTTGTACCCTCGCCTATGTTGCCACTGCCGGAGACCCTTGAGCATATAAAAAGGAGGCCCATGCATAGCGTAGAAGGGGTTGGAGGTTCGGTTCATTCGACTCACTAGAGACCAGATACGCTCACGCTAGGTTTTGTAGCTCGCATCGCTCCCTAGCAAGAAGACAATACATCAAACATGCAGCAGTAGGAGTTTTATCTCCCCGGAGAGCTCCGAAGCTGGGTAAACTGCTCATGTGCCTCGCCTCGATCCTCTCTTCGTGCGATCTCCGCCCCCCTCCGAACCACAAAGGGGCCTGGTCCGCCGGCCCCATAGGTGTTCGTGGAGTGCGATCAGCCTCCCGACATCTTTGGCGCGCCCGGTAGGGGCGTCGAGGCCGTGTGAATCTGATCCGGCGTTCACACGAGCGGCGTCCTCAACATCTTCCCCAACATGCCAGAAGAAGAAGGCTTGGCGGCAGCAGAGCCGTCCGTGTCATACCCACCCTCACCGCAGCAAGCGGGTGGTGGGGCAGACAATGGCGGAGGAACGCAGGCGCCGGCGAAGGTGTTCGCGACGTTGCCAAGTCCAAGGACAAGGCCCCACAAACCTCGGCGTCCGCGCATCCCCCGCGCCCATCTCAGGAGACGCGGGACCAAAAACGTCATGGCGTTCACAATGCCATACGTTCGTTGGATCGAGACCCTCAAGACCAGCATGCGGCGCCAACATGCTTGTACGAGTGAAATCTGTCCGCTGGGCGGGGTGCTGCTCCTTCTAACGTGGTTAGAAGTCCGAGCATATCCGCTCCTCGCACCGTTCGCCAATGCCACCCACTACTCCGGCGAAGCTCTGGCGAGAGCTCAGCTGCTCCTCGACTACCCTCCAACAGCCAACAAGGTCGACGAGTGGAGGGCCACCATCCAGAGCCTCATCGGCTTTGCCAATGGCGACGCTCCGCGGCAACCAACGCCATCGTTGCCGCGGCAAGACGACAAGGCACGAGCCGGTGTCGACGAGACTGTCGGAGGTGCAACCACCATGCACTCTCCGCCACGAAGGCCAAGATCGCCGACTCACCGGATCCACCTCGACAGCGACTCCACCACGTCATCGGATCCGCGGGCTCGCCGCGATCAGCGCCAAGTTCTTCATGAGCGACAACAAGAGGACGCTCGAACTCGCATCGAGCGCCGGAGAGAAGCGCGACGTCGATCCGACAAAGCGCTGGGCCTTCTGTTGACATGCGCGCCCGGAGGAGCCAGCGACTTGCCGTGACACGGTAGGTTGCCCTCGTTCACTCGTGAGCTGCGGCAAGTCCAAAGGCCCAGCCGTAAAACTTCAAACCAGACGTGCGAGAGAAGTATGATGGCAGGGCGCATCCGTCGGAGTTCCTCGGCATCTACACCATCGCGGTGCAGGCTGCGGGGGATGGGACAACAAGATCTCGCCAACTACTTCCCGCCGTGCTCAAGCCCAACGTCAGATCTTGGCTCATGCACTTGCGGACAGCTCCATATCCTCTTGGGCAGATCTGTGCCATCGCTTTGTTGGCGCCTTCACAGTGGCCACAAACCTCATGGCCAAGAGAGTGACCTTCATCTGCCGCCTAGAAGGAAGGAGAGTCCCTGCGCAAGTTCATTCAGAGATTCAGTGTGCACTACAACATCCCGTATGTCCACCCCGCCGGGGTGATCAGCAGCGTTCATCGTAATATGCGGAACCGCAAGATGAGGGAGGAGATGGCGATGTGCAAAGTCAAGGACGTCGAGTGAGTTGTACGCCTTGGCCGACAAGTGTGCACGCTACGAGGAAGGGAGGAGACTCCTGTGACAGAATGCGGAAGCGAGCTCGACAAGGAGGAGGCCGCCACGGCAAAGAAGGGCGGCAAGCGAGGCAACAGGAAGAAGAAAGGTAGAAAAGTGCTAGCGGTTGAGCAGTCCAGCAACGGAGGTGGCGACAAGAACGCCAAGGCTGGTGGCTCAAGAAGGAAGTTGCCACGACGCCAACCACTGCCGGTGGCGGCCGCCGACAAGCGAGACGGCTCCGACAAGCAAGATACTACAAGATCCACCGCACCAAGGGCCACGACCTCCAGAGCTGCAAGAAGGTCGAGCAGCTTGTCGAACAGCAGAGGGCTGAGTACGAAGCGGCGCGACAAGGAGAAGGCCCAGGAAGGTGCCGGGGAGCAAGCAAGAAACGCCCGGCCGTGGGGAGGACGCCATGCAAGGCCAAGCAACGGCAAGGGAGACAGACCTCCCAGCCGCGACAAGGATGAAGATGATGACGACGAAGAAGATATGGAAGACGGCAATGACGATGAGCAGGAGTTTCAGAAAGCCACAGAGGTCCTCTGCGTTGACGGAGGTGCTTCCCTGCATACCTCCCACCGCCAACTCAAGCAATGGGTGCGGGAGGTCAATGCAGCGGAACCATTCGTAGAGTCACGCAAGCCTCTCAAGTGGTCCAGCACGCCTATCGTTTTGGATATTGAGGACCACCCTGATCGCATAACTGCGGTCGCGTGCTTGCCGATGTTGGTCTCACCAACCATCCGCAACCTCAAGGTCACCAAAATGCTAGTTGACGGTGGGGCCGGCTTGAATCTGATCTCCTCCGCGTGCTCCCCGAAGCTTCAAATCCTCGCAGCGAAGCTCGAAGAGACCGCACCTTCCAAGGAATCAATCCGGGAAGGAGCAAGCCAAGGGGAAGATTACGTTGCCGGTAACATTTGGCAAATGAGCTGAACTTTAGGACTGAGAGGGTTACATTCGACATTGCCGATTTCCCATTGCCTTACAATGGGATACTAGGCCGTCCGGCACTTGCCAATTTCATGGCAGCCTCTCACTATGCCTACAACTAAATCAAGATGCCAGGCCCGATAAGCGTCATCTCTGTCCATGGTGACAAGAAGGATGCCCTTATCTGCGCCGACAAGATCTACCGGGATGCAGCAGCCGCGACAGATTGCCAAACACTTGCCGCTGAAGCTCCCGGGGGGAAGAAGACAAAGTCCAAGTCCGGCAAGAGCTCTGATGCTCACTCCGTCAAGCGCACCTCTTCGGAGTGCTGCGCTACCGTCGAGGACGCACCATCGAGCTCCACCGGCAAGTGAAAGAAGATGGTGGCTCCGCCAAAGACCAAGAAGGTGCTCACAGGAGGACGGCACCGGTGGTACATTTACCATCGGTGCCTCTCTCGACCCTAAATAGGAAGAAGGCGCTCGTTGCTTTCCTGGGCGAATGTCGGCGTGTTTGCATGGCAACCGTCGACATCCCCGTGTTCCTGTGAAAGTGATTGAGCACCGCTCGCCGCTTTGTCCTCATGCACGGCCCGTCAAGCAAAAAGTCAGGAAGCAAGATGTGGAACGCCAAGAATTCATAGCGAAGAGATCAAGAAACCGGAAGCGGCAGGCCTTGGCAGAGAGTCCTCCATCCTACGTGGTTGGCCAATCACGTAGTCGTCGCGAAGGCAAATGGAAAATGGAGACTTTGTATTGACTTCACGGATGTTAATAAAGCTTGTCCCAAAGATCCATTTCCCTTGCCGCGCATTGACCAGATTGTTGACTCCACGCCTGGATGTGATTTGCTTTCGTTTCTTGATGCATACTCAGGATACCATCAGATCTTCATGGCTGAAGAAGATGAGGAGAAGACCGCATTCATTACACCATGTGGCACATCTTGTTTCATACGGATGCCTTTCGGTTTGAAGAATGCTGGTTCAACATTTGCAAGGGTAGTCCATGACGCTTTTGACCATAAATACACGTAAATGTAGAAGCCTCACATGGATGACATAGTGGTCAAAAGCAAGGACAAAGCAACTCTGGTTCAAGATTTGGACGAGACCTTTGCGAATCTGCGAAAGATCAACCTCAAGCTCAACCCCGAGAAGTGTGTGTTTGGAGTCCCTTCGGGCAAGCTTCTCGGGTTCTTCGTGTCTCAACGAGGGATTGAAGCTAATCCCGACAAGATCAAGGCCATTGAGCAGATTGAAGCACCAAAGCGCGTCAAGGATGTACGAAGACTTGCCGGTTTGCATGTAGCTGCTCTCAGCAGGTTTATTTCTAGGTCTCATCGAACGCCGCCGCTTTTTCAAGATTACGAAAAGGCAGGTCCAATGAAATGGACTCCGAAGCGGAGGCTGCGCCGCAGGACTTAAAGAGATACTTGTCCTCCACTCCAACACTTGTCGCACCTAAACCACAAGAGAAGTTGCTTTGCTATATATAGCAGCAACCAATCAAGTGGTTAGTGCTGCATTAGTAGCGGAGAGGGAGGCGGATGACGAGCCAAGAACCACGGCAAGCACATCCGGCGACAAGCGTGGGGCTTCGCCGACAAGCTCTGGTCCCGACAAGAATGAATCAGCGCAGACGCATGACCAGATGCGAAAAGGATGGTGCAGCGCCTTGATCTACTTTGTCGATTCCCTCCTGCAGGGGCTAGGTCAAGGTACTCTGGTGTGCAGAAATTGCTTTTCGGCCTCCTCATGGCCTCGAGAAAGCTGCGCCATTACTTCCAAGCACATGAGATCACAGTTGTCACTCGCTTTCCGCTGAAGAGGATACTGCAGAATCCAGAAGCGACGGGCAGGATTGTCGAGTGGGCACTGAACCGCAAGCTTTGGTCTCAAGTTTGAAAGCACATCAACTATCCAAAGCAGAGCGTTGGCAGAATTCATAGCAGAATGGACGCCAACGCCAGATGAAGAGATTCCGGAGACGAGCATTCCCATCAAGGAAGCAAGCAAAGAGTGGCTGATGTACTTTGATGGTGCCTTCTCGCTGCAAGGCGTCGGTGCCGGCGTGCTACTTATCGCACCCACCGGAGAGCACCTCAAGTACGTAGTCCAGATGCACTTTCCCAAGGAACATGCAGCAAACAATACTGCAGAGTATGAAGGTTTGCTTGCCGGTCTCAGGATCGCAGTGGACCTTGGGATCAAAAAGCTTATTGTCAGGGGTGACTCACAACTTGTCGTCCGCCAAGTGAACAAAGATTACCAGAGTCCGTTGATGGAAGCCTACGTTGATGAAGTGAGGAAGCTAGAAGAGCACTTTGACGGCCGCAAATGGAACATGTTCCAAGAGCTCAGAATGATATTGCTGACGGCCTGTCAAAATGCGCTGCACTTAAGTTGCCTGTGGAACCAGGGATTTTCGTGCTCAAGCTGACTCAGCCAACCGTAACACCATCAACTGGACAAGGCAAGAAGAGAAAGTTGATCTCTGGTGACTACTTTCCGGCAGAGCTTCCCGAAGCCGTCGTTGCGAAGGTCCCCAAGATCAACACCAATAAGGCCTTGAGGGGCAGTCTGCTCCGACAAGCCCTGTGGTTTGTTTCGTTGAAGCGCACGCCCGACAAGTTTTGCTCCGACAAGCTTGCCGGGAGCGTCAAGCTCCGGCAGAGCCGCAGGTTCTGCCGTAGAAGCTGATGTTCCCGCAGCGGCAGATGTGCCTTTGGTCCTTGTTGTCGAGCCGCAAGCTCCAAAGATGGGCACAGCAGATTGTCCATTTCCTTGAGACGGGAGAGAACTTCAAGAGCGAGAAGAAGCGGAAAGAGTAGCCCGGCAATGAGTATGTACCAGTTTGTCGACAAAGATACTGCATGTAAGAAGACTCAACGGTGTGAAATTGAAGTGTATTCAGGGAAGATGGACAAAAGCTGTTGGCGAAGATACATGGAGGCATATGTGGTCACCACATTGGCGCCAGAGCACTTGCCGCAAAGCGTTCGCAAGGTTTCTTTTGGCCGACAGCCCTCCAGGATGCAACTGCACAAGTAACCAAGTGTGAAGCGTGCCAGTTCCATTCAAAGCAGATACACCAGCTAGCTCAGGCTCTCCAGACGATCCCTTTATCCTGGCCATTTTCGGTCTAGTGGCTCGACATCCTCGGCCCCTTCCCCCGAGCTGTCGGGGCTTTGAATACTTGTACGTCGCCATCGACAAGTTCACAAAGTGGCCGGAAGTGGAAGCAGTGAGGAAGGTGATAGCACGATCGGCGATCAAGTTCTTGGTCGATTGTTTGCCGCTTCGTAATCCCTAACAGGATCATGACCGACAACGGCACACAATTTACGAGTCGCACCTTCATGCAGTACGTCCAAGATCTTGGCGCCAAGGTCTGCTTTGCTTCCGTTGCTCACCCGAGAAGCAACGGTGAAGCAGAGAGGGCAAATGCTGAAGTGTTGCGCGGCTCAAGACCAGAACTTTCGACAGGCTGCACAAGTGCGGAAGAAAGCTGGACCGAGGAGCTGCGGTGGTTCTTTGGTCGATCAGGACGACGCCAAATCGAGCCACCGGCCAGACACCCTTTGCTCTAGTCTATGGAGCAGAGGCAGTTCTCCCCACGGAACTCGTATACAGATTGCCTCGAGTGCTCGCTTATGATGAGCTTGAGCAAGAGCAGCTGCGACAAGATGACGCGCTGCTCCTTGAGGAGGATCATCTTGAGTCATATGCGAGCTGCTCGCTACCAAAGCAAGCTTTGCGTCGCTACCATAGCCGCAGAAGTTAGTGCCGAAGTCTCGAGGAAGGCGACCTTGTTCTTCGCCGCGTTCAGTCCGCCAAGAATTCAAACAAGTTGACGCCAAAGTGGGAAGGCCCTTATCGGGTGAAAGCGAGTCACTAGGCTGGCTGTCCGGCTTTGAGACCGAAGATGGCATTCCGTGAGCAACTCCTGGAACATTGAGCATCTTCGTAAGTTTTACCCATAGGGCGCGGTTGCCGGAACCCGTTCCGGCAACCACCTTTTGTACAAGTCTTGCTGCTGTTGCATGTAATCCTTTATACAAAGCCGGGCGCAGACCCTGTGCATCAGTAAAGCTCATGTGTTGCGCACAACTCTTTCATCATTTTATTGCATGTTTTGACTAACACTTTGTGCAGCAACCACACCCGGTAAGCAAAATCGAGCCGCTGGGCTCCATAACTTTATTTCCTCTTCTTTCTCTTTTCTCAAAGAAAGGAAGGCTCCCTCGCGCACAAGTTAACCAGGAGGAAGGAGAAGATAATACTATGGACCAGTGCACCGCCGAGGAAGTTTCGCCTCATCGGGAAGCAAGAGATGGAAAAGCTAAGTTGCCAAAGTTTGAGCAATAATTTTTAAATTTTTAAGTTATCTTCCTCGAACGATAGTACTTTGTATGGAAAACACATGCGCAGAGGAACCAACTCACGGGCTAGTCGGCGCCCTTACTTTGTTTCGAGTCCGCTCAACAACTTAAGTGAGTTATGTTAGTCGCGACAAGGTTGCTTGTCGGAGGCGGCACCGCCAAATTGATGTTCCGACTCAGCCAAGGCAAAGGTGCCCGCTACCGACAAGTCCCCCAATTGCGTGAGGCAGAAACGTGCAAAGGAAGGAATCAAGTAGAGGAAATAACGTTGCATTGATCGCCTAAGATAGAGTATATTACAAAATAACTTGTCGCTGATCTAACAAAGTGTTCTAAACATGATCGGCGACAAGGAAAGATAAAATTGGCGGCCTAGTCTACGCGGGTCGCCATCAATCCGCTTGATCTTGTTCACCTTGTCCACAATGGGTGCGACAAGGGCTTTGAGCTCCTCCACGTTGGCATCTGGCGGCAAGGATCCGAGGACGCCGTTAAGGTTGAGGCCTCGGATTGCGGAAGGCCACCTTTATCAACACCTTCTCGAGGGCTCCTGCAGATCTGGCGTGATTCCTCGGCCAGCTGCTTTGGGACCTCTTCCCGAGTCGGCTGGAGACCCGTCCTGCACGCCTTTGAAGAATAAACTGAGTTTGGCGCTGGGTTGGAGATGCTCGTCGGAGGAGTATGCAAGGTCCGCCATCCCCAGCTCCATCGGCTCGTTGTGGATGTCGTGGCGGTGTCCACATGACCTTCGGTCCTAGTGCTCCACGCTCTCCCTCAAGGTGCCTGGGTGGAGGCAGCATTCGCTAGCAGCTCCTCCTTGGCCTTGATCGTCTCCAACAAGCCCACCTCCCGCTCCTGGCGCCGTCCAACGTCTGCGTCGAGTGGTCAGCTTCACTCAAGATCCGCCTTGGAATCCTTGGCGGTCGAGCTCCTTGCCCCTATCAGCGAGGCGACTGCAGCTTCGCCAAGAGTGTAGGCGTCCTTCTCGCGCTCATGCTTGAGCGCGGCAAGCTCTTCGCCGCTCTTCTTGAGGTTGGCCTCCAGCTGTGCCACTTTCGCCTTCAACTCTTCCTTGGCGGCCTCGGCGGCTGCGGCAGCATCCTTCGCTTCCTTTAGCGCCCCGCCAAGTGACTCCTCGCGCGCGGCAAGGTCTTCTTTGTGGCTGTCCAGGTTGACCTTCCGCTGCGCCAGCTCACTTTCCTGCGTGGAGAGCTTCTCGGCAGCCAGCCGCTGCTCCTCCTCATGGCCTTCTCAAGGATGAAGGCCGTGCGCTTCTTCAAGAAGTTGCCCCAAGGCTTCTGCTACGTCATGAGAGTTTCTTGGTTGGCACCGGAGCTCTTCTGGCGCTTCTCCATGTCCGCTCCTGCCCTCGCGACAAGTGCTTCCGGGACTCCAACTTGGCTTGCCGGGCGCGGTAGAGCGACAGCAGCTTCTTCGACAATTGCTCCTCCTCGAACTTCGCCGCTGCTGCTTGGCGCGTCCACCAGCGTCGGCCCAGCAGAGGTGAGTAGCTTCGCCGTCGAAGGTCTCTCCCTCGAAGGCGCCTGAGCTTCGGTTCCCACGGGAGTTTGATGAAGACACCCTCGCCCGGCCTTCGGTGTAGGCGGGCTGGGGCTCCTCGAACTGGCCGCAGCAGCGGCGGGGAGTCGGCTGTCGGTGAAGCGCTGGCGCTCCCTGCTGACCTCAGGGCCGTCGGTCGATCGCCCGACCCTTGCCAGGCTTCTGCGTCGGCAGCCTCGGTGGCCTTCTCGCCAACAGGCTCGTCGGCTGACGGCCTCTTCTTCCACAAAGAACGACCTCTTCTTCCTCGACGGCGGCCTCGTCGGTGTTGCCGCAGCTTCCTCCTCACCGTGGCCTCGACCTCCATCGGCTCTGCGTCGACGAAGAAAGAGCAGCGATCAAGCAAATGTTCAAAAGAGAAACAAAAGAAAGCAAGCCCAAGGGAAATTTTCGTAAGGAAATTACCTGCATCAGATCCGCAGCCATGGCCTCGACCACCGGAGGGTCACTGGTGCTGTCCCTTGCAGGTAGCCTCCCTTGCCGGAGTGGCCTCCCTTGTCTGAGGGCGCTCCCTTGCCGGAGATTCCTCCCTTGGCGGGCGTAGTGGCAGTGAGACAGGATTTCGGGCGGCTTCCAGCCCTCCCGATGAGGCTGCTCTGCTCCTACACAAGCAAACAATCAGGTATCAACGAAGAAGGGCACCCCTGCACACCTAATAGTAAGGAGAAAACTGCACACTTACTCTGGGGCTGTCTTTGGGGCTGCTCTGAGGAAGGGTTCTTGGTCCGCAAGGGGTCTCGGACGCGTCCCTGTTGCACGGGAGAATCGTCCTCAACGACGACCGTAGGGATCTTAGCCCTCTTCGACGCTCTCTGGGCGGCGTCACGAAAGGAAAGAGCCAGAGCAAGCCTATCAGATTCAAGATGAAGCAATAAAATTGAAGAAATACAAGCACAATCTCAAGAGCTTACTCTTCGCCTTCCTCCTCGGAGCTGAGCGCGGAGAAGTCAAACTCCGGCTCGCCTCCGGTGTGACGAGGCGGGGGAGTGGGCGATCTTGGCCTTCGGGGCGGAGAGTGCATGGTGGTTGCACCCCCACCGGTTTCGTCTCCACCGGCTCGTGCTTGGGGGTCTTGCCGCGGCAGCGATGCACTCAGCTACCGCGGAGCGTCACCGTTGGCAAAGCCGATGAGACTCTGAATGGTGGCCCTCCATTCACCAACCTTGTCGGCTGTTGGAGGGTAATCTAGGAGAAGTTGAGCTCTCGCAAAGCTTCTGCTGGAGTGGTGGGTGGCAGTGGCGAACGGTGCGAGGAGCGGGATATGCTCGGACTTCTAACTATGTTAGAAGGAGCAGTATCCCGTCCAGGCGACCGTGCCTCGCTTGCGCCAAAGATGTTGGCGCGCATGCTGGTCTTGAGCATCCCGAGATCCACCAGCTCGATCTTGGTCCAACGAGCGTATGGCGTTGTGAATACCATGACGCTGTCGGTCCCGCGCCTCCTGAGACGGGCGCGGTGCATGTACGGACGCCGAGGTCTGCGTAGCCTTGTCCTTGGACTTGGCAGCACCGTGGGCTCCCCCGTCGACGTCCATTCTTCCGCCGGCGTCTACCCCACCACCCGTTTGCTCCGGTGGTGGTGGGTTTGACGCGGACGGAGCGTCTGCCGCCGAAGCCTTCTTCTTCGGTGGCATGTCGATGAAGATGATGAAGATCTAGCTCGTGTGGACACCGGATCAGGTCCACACAATCTCGACGCCCCCTACCTAGCGCGCCAAAGATGTCGGGGAGGCTGATCTGACCCAGGAGCACCTATGGGACCGGCGGACCGAGCCCCTTTCGGTTCGGTGGGGAGCGGAGGTCGCACGAAGAGCAGATCGAGGCGAAGCACACGAGAGGTTTACCCAGCTTCGGAGCTCTCCAGAGAGATAACACTCCTACTGTTGCATGTCTAGGTGTATTGAGTTCTTGCTTGGGAGCGCTTGAGTGCTACAGTACACACGAGCTGCTAACGAGACCGAGCGTGGGGGAGCCGACCTATTCTACGTTGCGCATGGGCCTCCTTTTATATGCTCAAGGGGTCTCCGACAGGTGGCAACGTAGACAAAGGTAAAAATGGAAAAGGAGTGGTTGGTACAGCTACATGTACAGTGTATAGTGTATCATACCTAACCCTGACGGCAGGGGACAAAGGCATTAAATGCCCGTCTACGTTGCCCTAACAGTGCAAACAGGGACCGTCAGGGGCACCACCGCTTGCCACGATGGCAATCTTGTCAGCACCGCTTGCCACCTCGCACCGCTGGCTGTCTGACTTCTCGCCACGCTACCGGAAAGGTCCTGAGGCGACACGTTAGTGGATGTGCTTTGGAGCGCAGTACAAAGTGGTGGTCCGCATGGCAAGCGCCTTTGTCATGGTTGTCGTCTTGTCGCGCTCGAAGCTTGTCGCTCACGGGCCTTCCCCAAGCTCCTCTTGCCGGGGGCCTTGTCTCCTAGGTGCCTTGGGTGGCCTTCCCGGCAAGCTCCTCTAGCCAGGGGCCTTGTCTCCTTGGCTTGAATACTTTGTTCTTGAATGGCTCCAAAGGAACCACGGAGGACCTTGGCGGTTACCCGGTAAGCCTTGCCGCGGAGGGCTGCAACTGCCCGTGCACAAGTTCGGGATACTAGGGTACCCCTACTCTAGTACACCGACACTGTGTCCTGGTAAAGCAGGTTTAGGCTGCTGCCACCGTCCATAAGGACTCGAGTGAGGTGGAATCCGTCAATAATTGGGTCTCGGACCAATGCGGAAAATCCGCCGTGGCGGATACAAGTGGGGTGGTCCCTGCGATCGAAGGTGATCGGACAGGAGGACCATGGGTTGAACTTTGGGGTGACCGGCTCCAACGCGTATACGTCCCTTAACGCACGCTTCCGCTCCCTCTTGGGGATGTAGGTTGCGTATATCATGTTCACCATCCGCACTTGTGGGGGAAACCCCTTCTGTCCTATGGTGTTCGGTGGTCGGGGCTCCTCCTCGTCATTGCTATGTAGCCCCTTGTCTTTGTTTTTGGCATTTAACTTGCCGGCCTGCTTGAACACCCAACAATCCCTGTTGGTGTGGTTGGCTGGCTTGTCGGGGGTGCCATGTATCTGACACGAGCGATCGAGTATACGGTCCAAACTGGACGGGCCCGGAGTACTTCGTTTGAATGGCTTCTTCCGCTGAACGGGCTTGGAGCCTCTGAATCCGGCATTTACTGCTGTATCCTCTGTATTGTTATCGTTACTGCGGCGCTTATGTTTGTTGCGACGTGACCTACCGTTGCCGTCCTTGGTATCCGGAGTACCGGATTTCTTTGATATGTTATTGCTGCGAGCCAGCCAGCTGTCCTCTCCCGCACAAAAGCGGGTCATGAGCGTCGTGAGGGCTGCCATGGATTTCGGCTTTTCCTGGCCGAGGTGCCGGGCAAGCCATTAAATCACGGATGTTGTGCTTGAAAGCTGCTAGGGCCTCTGCATCCAGACAGTCGACGATTTGGTTTTTCTTGGTTAGGAACCGTGTCCAGAATTGCCTGGCCGATTCTTCTGGCAGTTGAATTATATGGCTCAAGTCGTCGGTGTCTGGTGGTCGCACATAGGTGCCCTGGAAGTTGTTGAGGAATGCGGCTTCCAGGTCTTCCCAACATCCAACGGATTCTGCTGGCAAGCTGTTGAGCCAATGCCGGGCTGGTCCTTTAAGCTTGAGTGGTAGGTATTTGATGGCGTGTAGATCGTCGCCACGGGCCATGTGGATATGAAGGAGATAGTCTTCAATCCATACCACAGGATCTGTCGTACCATCGTATGATTCAACATTCACAGGTTTGAAACCCTGTGGGATTTGATGATCCATTACTTCATCTGTGAAGCATATCGGGTGTGCGGCGCCTCTGTATTGGGCTATATCACGACGCAGCTCGAATGAGTTTTGTCTATTGTGTTCGGCCCGGCCGGATTTACTTTTACTGTATCCGGCGTGACGGCTATCGTCTCGTGTCGTGGGCGCCCACGCGATCTGTAAATCAATCTTGTTTGCTTTGCTTTGTCCTCCAATATATCTCGCAGGTCTAACGCATTTCCCCGTGCCTTGGTGTTTTTTGAGTTACGCCGGGGTGCGGCTTAAGTTGTGGGCCGAGAGGCCTCTCTGTCCTTGACATGAGGTGGCGGTCGGCATTTGGAGATGTGGGTTTAGATGCTTCCTCCTCTAATCGGGGTAGCAACCTGCGCTTTGGGTAGCTCTTGGAGGGGCGTTCGAGTTCGTATTCCTCGGCCGCAAGGACTTCAGTCCATCTGTTGGCTAGCAAGTCTTGATCAGCTCTAAGCTGCTGCTGCTTTTTCTTAAGGCTGCTCGCCGTGGCCATAAGCCTGCTCTTGAAGCGCTCTTGCTGGGCCAGGGTCCTCGAGCACGACAAATTAAATGCGTCGTCGAGGCTTGCCTCGTCTTGGAGGGAGGCATGTAATTATCGCCCTCTGCCTCTCTGTCGCCGCTCTCTCATGAGGGCTGGCTTCTCCATCCTCATGTGCTTTGAATCTTCTTTGGAGGGGGTTGTCTTCGGCACTATCCGGGGTGTTATTATCTCCTGTGCCGGAATCACCGTTTTTGCTTTGGCGGGACTTAGAGCGGCGCCGCTGACGCCGCCGCTTAGGTTGCTTCTTGGAGGGGTCATCCTCCGCTGTTCCGTCGCCATTGCCTTCTTTGGGTGTGTCCACCATGTATATGTCATACGACGAGGTGGCTTTCCAGTGCCCTATAGGCGCTAGTTCCTGTCCGTCTCCTACATCGTCGTCCATACCGTCGATGTCTTCGGAGTCGAAGTCGAGCATGTCGGTCAAGTCATCGACAGTGGCTATGAATTGGGTGGTGGGTGGGCGTCGAATTTCTTCGTCGTCCGCATCCGAATCCTGCCGGTTATAATCCGTCCAGGACTCTCCTAACAAAGAGAGAGACCTTAGTGAACTCAGTATGTCGCCGAAGGGCGAGTGCTGAAAGATATCCGCGGAGTCAAACTCCATGATAGGTGGCCAATCGGATTCGATTGGCAGGGGCACGGGCGGCTCGGAGTCCGGAAGGGAGTCCGGCAATTTGGAGTCACGGACCTCTCAATGAAAGCACCAATGTCGGTGTCAAAACCGGCGGATCTCGGGTAGGGGGTCCCGAACTGTGCGTCTAGGCGGATGGTAACAAGAGACAAGGGTCACGATGTTTTTACCCAGGTTCGGGCCCTCTCGATGGAGGTAAAACCCTACTCCTGCTTGATTAACATTGATGATATGGGTAGTACAAGAGTAGATCTACCACGAGATCTGTGTGGCTAAACCCTAGAAGCTAGCCTATGGTATGATTG
Organism: Aegilops bicornis; assembly: GCA_021605145.1. Classification (NCBI taxonomy): domain Eukaryota; kingdom Viridiplantae; phylum Streptophyta; class Magnoliopsida; order Poales; family Poaceae; genus Aegilops; species Aegilops bicornis. The sequence goes on from CM038675.1 coordinate 320,906,392, forward strand.
TATGTTGTCCTCTGGACTAAAAACCCTCCGGTTTATATAGACACCAAAGAGGGCTAGGGTTACACAGAGTCTGTTACAATGGGAGGAGATCTACATATCCGTATTGCCAAGCTTGCCTTCCACGCCAAGGAAAGTCCCATCCGGACACTAGACGAAGTCTTCAATCTTGTATCTTCATAGTCCAACAGTTCGACCAAAGGTTATAGTCCGGCTGTCCGGATACCCCCTAATCCAGGACTCCCTCAGGCATCATCGCCAAGAATATTACACTATCACCCAAGAAGGAGATATAATCACATGGGTATGGGCACTCCCCTTGGCAACTGCCAAGCTTGGGGGAGGTGCCCCGGTATCATATCACAAACACATCTCCTATCTTTACCATTTTTCTTAGTTCGATCCTATTAGTAGTATCTTGATCTAGTAGAATAAAGTTTATGGCATGATCTAGTTTTGAGTTTTTCTTTTTTATCTCTCTATTTAATCGAGTCCATGAGCTATATAATAAAGACTAGTGTTGAGTTAAGGGCTTGATTATTTTTCCATGATCTTTAGTGAATAAAAGAAAGAAGAAAAGAATAAAAGAAAACAAAGAGTTCATATTGATCTTATCGAGAGTGATGACTTTACATAGAAAGAGTATGATGATTAAAAGTTGTTGGGATTTGGAAAACATAGTTTTGGTCATCGTTGCAATTAATAGGAAGTAATAAGGAAAGAGAGGTTTCACATATAAATATACTATTATTGACATTTTTTATGATTGGGAGCACTCATTAAAATATGACATGCTAAAGAGTTGATGTTGGACAAGGAAGACAACGTAATGAGTTATGTTTTCTTATATCTGAAATGAAGTATGTTTTCATGGGTCCTCCAACATGTTGAGCTTGCCTTTCCCCCTCATGCTAGCCAAATTCCCAGCACCAAGTAGAAATACTACTTGTGCTTCCAAAACCCTTAAACCAGTTTTGCCATGAGAGTCCACCATATCTACCTATGGATTGAGTAAGATCCTTCAAGTAAGTTGTCATCGGTGCAAAGCAATAAAAATTGCTCTAAATATGTATGATTGATTGGTGTGGGAGAAATAAGCTTTATACGATCTTGTGATGTGGAAGTAATAAAAGCGACGGACTGCATAATAAAGGTTCATATCACAAGGGGCACTATAAAGTGACGTTATTTCGCATTAAGATTTTGTGCATCCAACCATAAAAGCGCATGGCAACCTCTGCTTCCCTCTGCGAAGGGCCTATCTTTTATTATTATCTTCTACCTTATGCAAGAGTCATGGTGATCTTCACCTTTCCTTTTTACACTTTATCCTTTGGCAAGCACAGTATGTTGGAAAGATCCTGATATATGTACCTAATTGGATGTAGGGGAGCATGAGTTATTATTGTTGACATTACCCTTGAGGTAAAATGTTGGGAGGCGAAACTATACGCCCCTATCTTTCTCTGTGTCAGATTAAAACTCCGTAACCACAAGTATTGCATGAGTGTTAGCAATTGTGAAAGACTAGATGATAGTTGAGTATGTGGACTTGCTTTTAAGCTCTGACATAGACTCTTTCTGATGTTATGATAAATTGCAATTGCTTTAATGACTGAGATTATAGTTTGTTGGTTCTCAGTAAAGTTTATGATTCATACTTTTGCATTGTGAATGGATTATTACTTGAGCATAAGAAATCATATGAAAATATCTATATATGTTGCTGTTATGAGAATAATCATGATGCCTTCATGTCCGTATTTTATTTTTATCGACGCCTCTACCTCTAAACATGGGGACATATTTATCGTTATCGGCTTTCGCTTGAGGACAAGCGAGGTCTAAGCTTGGGGGAGTTGATATGTCCATTTTGCATCATGCTTTTATATCGATATTTATTGCATTATGGGCTGTTATTATGCATTATGTCACAATACTTATGGCTATTCTCTCTTATTTTACAAGGTTTACATAAGAAGGGGGAATGCCGGCAGCTGGAATTCTGGGCTGGAAAAGGAGCAAATATTAGAGACCTATTCTGCACAACTCCAAAAGTCCTGAAACTCCTCGAAAGTCATTTTTGGAAAATATAAAAAATATCCAGCGGAAGAAGTTCACCAAAGGGGGGCCCACCTGTCCACGAGGGTGGGGGGCGCGCCCTACCCCCCAGGGCGCGCCCCCTACCTCGTGGGCCCCCTGTTGGCTCTCCGATGCCCATCTTCTGCTATATGAGGTCTTTCGATGAGGAAAAAATCATAAGCAACCTTTCGGGACGAAACTCCGCCGCCACGAGGCGGAACCTTGGCGGAACCAATCTAGGGCTCCGTGAGCTGTTCTCGCTGGGACACTTCCCTCCGGAGGGGGAAATCATCGCCATCGTCATCACCAACGCTCCTCTCATCGGGAGATGGCAATCTCCATCAACATCTTCACCAGCACCATCTCCTCTCAAAACTCTAGTTCATCTCTTGTATCCAATTCTTGTCTCCAAGTCCGAGATTGGTACTAGTAGGTTGCTAGTAGTGTTGATTACTCCTTGTAGTTGATGCTAGTTGGTTTATTTGGTGGAAGATCATAGGTTCAGATCCTATATGCATATTATTACCCCTCTGATTATGAACATGGATATGCTTTGTGAGTAGTTACATTTGTTCCTGAGGACACGGGAGAAGTCTTGCTATTAGTAGTCATGTGAATTTGGTATTCGTTCGATATTTTGATGAGATGTATGTTGTCTAGCCTCTAGTGGTGTTTTGTGAATGTCGCCTACATAACACTTCACCATTATTTGGGCCTAGAGGAAGGCATTGGGAAGTAATAAGTAGATGATGGGTTGCTAGAGTGACAGAAGCTTAAACCCTAGTTTATGCGTTGCTTCGTAAGGGGCTGATTTGGATCCACATGTTTCATGCTATGGTTACGTTTACCTTAATACTTTTGTTGTAGTTGCCGATGCTTGCAATAGAGGTTAATCATAAGTGGGATGCTTGTTCAAGTAAGAACAGCACCCAAGCACCGGTCCACCCACAGATCAAATTATTAAATTACCGAACGCGAATCATATGAACGTGATGAAAACTGGCTTGACGATATTCCCATGTGTCCTCGGGAGCGATTTTCATTATATAAGAGTTTGTCCAGGCTTGTCCTTTGCTACAAAAGGATTGGGCCACCTTTCTACACTTTATTTACTTTTGTTACTTGTTGCTCGTTACAATTTATCCTATCACAAAACTATCTGTTACCACTTATTTCAAAGATTTCTGCAGAGAATACCTTGCTGAAAACCGCTTATCATTTCCTTCTGCTCCTCGTTGGGTTCGACACTCTTACTTATCGAAAGGACTATGATAGATCCCTTATACTTGTGGGTCATCAATGAGCTTGCATGTTGAATTCTTAGAGTTCTAAGTAGTTTGAATGCTTGATATGGCCTCTATGCATCCCTATGAGTAGTTGCTATCAATTTTGAGAAGTTTTGTTGAGAAAAGTTTGTGGACTAAAAATTTCAGAATTTTTGTTCATAGGAAAAGGATGAATATCTTTAGGAAGTTTGTTTTTAAGAAGAACTCCAAGGGTGATATTGGGAAGTCATCTGACAGTGATCTCCATCCTCGGAGGTTGGCGGAGGCACGGCCGTGCGAATGGCCGCACACCTAGTTCATGGAAGAGGCTGGAATCCTTCAGGAGTACACACAATATGCTGCTAATGCCGTCCTCACTGACTTCATCACAACTGAATGTGAATAGTATCATCTCCTCACAAACATCTTTGTTCAAAGTTTGACTTTCCTTCCTAGGAATAATCCTCCTGAGGTGCGGTTTGATTTATATACTGAAACCCGTCAGATACCACTCACAGAATTTTGTAACATATGCATGATCCGTTCTGACGGGAGCTTAGCCGAGCCTAGGCCAGCAGAGTTTGGGGCCTTTTATCATACCTTGACAGTGGAAGATGAGAGAGGGGTGTCAGCTATCACTTTCGCTGGCTTGCATTTTCCTTCTGTTCATTACTTTGCTCTTTTCATTGCAAAATGCTTGCTTACTAGAGAGAAGGTGGGTGCACTCAGTTCACCTGACCTTGCTGTTTTAGGTCGTGCACTAGAGGGCGACAACACTTATAGCTTGGGATCTATTGTGGCTCGTTGCCTCCACATTAATAAGTCCAAGGGTAAAATACATGGTGGGATTTTCGCTACTCGTTTGGCGACTCACTCCAATGTTGAGATACGCCTCCATGATCATCCTCTTACCAAAGTTTACCTAGATCGTGCAGCCATGGATCACCACCATTTCACTGATAACAATTCTCCTGACATCCCTATTCCATATAACCTGGTTTTTACTGTGAGGACTTATTATATTATTCCATTGCCTGCTCCTACTTTGTTTGATCCTATTGCCAGGGGCTGATATAGGATTATGCCTGCGGATATCGTTGCCTACCAAAACGATCAAGCTACAACAGAGGAGGAGCCTCGGAAGTGGGATGAGTGGATGCCCGCTCCTCAGCACCCCGACTACTATCCAGGCTACTGACTGCTTACCAAGTTAGGCCAAAAGCCTAAGCTTGGGGGAGTACGTGTTTCTCACTAACGTTACATTTCCGTTCACACATTTCATTCCATTTTGTCAGTGTTCACACTTTTTCATTATATCATCCATGCTTAGATTTATTTTCTTGCTTTCTTCTTGTGTGTTTGAAAAACTTGAGAAAAACCAAAAAATTAGTTGTAGTTAGTTTACTTTCTTTGCATGCTTAGTTGTGTTACTAAAAATAAAACCCAAAAAGATTTCCTTGTTCTTCTTTTGCTTGTTGGGAGCTTTACCGTGTAAATAGTTTTTCTCGTTCTTGTTTTTCTCTTTGATTTGCTTGCTCATGAAAACCAAAAACTCCAAAAATATTTCAGTATATTTATTTGAATCTCTTTTCTTTTTATTTGAGTCATATCAAGGAGAAGACCACAATGAAAATGTTGAGTGGCTCTCATATGAATAACTGTGGATCTAATAAAGAGCCCATTTTACCTTGGCTTCTCCTGTTGAATAAAATGTTTGCAGATTCCAGCTTAGTCCACGGCACTCTTGCACTATTATTATTTTCATATCGTTCGGTCGTGCAAGTGAAAGGCAATAATGACGATATTCAATGAGCTGGTCATGGCAGAGAGAAATGGGTATGAACTCGACTTGTTCTGTTTGTGTAAATATGTTTAACCTAGTATCCATGATTCAGCCCATTATGATTAAACATGTCTGCAATGACAATTAGATATTATAGTTTCTCATGCCAAGCATAAGTAGCTAGGAGTGGATGATTTATCTTGGATAGCAAGATTGTGTTAAAATGATTGTGATGTAGTATGATGATATGGTATCCTCCTCTGTATGTTCGAGTGGCTTGACTTGGTACATGTTCATGCATGTAGTTGAATCAAAACTAACATCGCCTCTATGATATTTATGTTCATGGAGTTCATATCCTACTCATGATAGTGGCCAATGTTACTTATGCATAATGCATGTTCATGACCGTTGTTGCTCTCTAGCTGTCCGCTTCTCAACCTAATTGCTAGCCTTCACCTGTACTAAGTGGGAATTCTGCTTGTACATCAAAAACCTTGAACCCAAAGTTATTCCAGATGAGTCCACCATACCTACCAATATACGGTATTACCCTGCCGTCCTAAGTAAATTTGCATGTGCCACCTCTAAAAACTTCTAACAAATATCCATTTTGTGTGCTTGGATCATTCATGGAACGACAGGAAGTGGTCGGTATCTTCCATGCTAGGCGGGTTATTCTCAGGACGAGTGTTTATTCACTCGCCATCACACGAGAAAAGGGAGGTAATAGGGTTGCCTAGTCCCAAACTGCAAATAGAAAAGGCTTACAAATAATGAAACAAAAACTCCCAATGGAGTCAAAACCTTTACTTTTATCGCTTGGGAACCACCACTAGCGTTCTTAGCATGGAAGATATTGATAACTGATAGTCGTGAAGTAAATGAGAAGGGTGCATGTCTCAAAATATCATTTACCTCTGTTTTAAAAAACTTGAGCTCTGGCACCTCTGCAAATCACTGCTTCCCTCTACGAAGGGACTATCTATTTACTTTTATGTTGTGTCATCACCTTCTAAAACAAGCGCCAGAACCTGAGAGCACTGCTGTCATGACTTATGTATTGTGTGTAGCTAATGTTGGGTGCATCATGACTGGATATTTTCTACCATGAGTTATAATGTTTAGTTGTTGCTTGAACTTTGGAGGTGCTCTGCATTTATGTTTTGCGGTCTCAGAAAGGGCTAGCGAGATACCACTATTGTCATATTATATCATGGTTGTTTTGACAACATGTTGTTGTCTGAGATATCTTATTATTGCTGGCTAGCTGATTATGTCATTGATATGAGTTAATATAATCTTCAAGAGTTATTGTCGGCATGGTTAGTTATATTGTTGGCTGAAAACCTGGGTGCTGTTTAAGCTTATTTATGCAAACAAGAGCAAAAGAGTTCGTAAAAGTTTTTCTTTTTCACTTTCAGTTTATCAACTAAATTGCTTGAGGACAAGCAAAGGTTTAAGCTTGGGGGAGTTGATACGTCTCCAACGTATCTACTTTTCCTAATGCTTTTCCTCTTGTTTTGGACTCTAATTTGCATGATTTGAATGAAACTAACCCCGGACCGACGCTGTTTTCAGCAGAACTACCATGATGTTGTTTTTGTGCAGAAATAAAAGTTCTCCGAATGGAACGAACCTTTGCGAGGATTTTTTATACAATAAATAAGAATTTCTGGAGCCAAGATCCACCGAAGGGGGGCACCTAGGTGGGCACAACCCACTAGGGCATGGCCACCTCCTGGCACGCCCAGGTGGGTTGTCCCCTGATACGTCTCCAACGTATCTATAAAATTTTCTTGTTCCATGCTGTTATATTATCAATCTTGGATGTTTTATAATCATTTTATAGTCATTTCCTATCATTTTTTTGTACTAACCTATTGACATAGTGTCAAGTGCCAGTTGTTGTTTTCTGCATGTTTTTTACATCACAAGAAATCAATATCAGACGGAGTCCAAACGCAACGAAACTCCACGAAGATTTTTTTGGACCAGAAGGAACATAATGGGCCCTGGCTGAGCCTGGGGGGGTGCCTCGAGGAGGGCACAACCCACCAGGGCGCGCCAGGAGGCCTAGGCGCGCCCTGGTGGGTTGTGCCCACCTCGAGTACACCTCGGACCGCCTCTTTGCTCTATAAATACCCTAATATTCCCAAAACCCTAGGGGAGTGGATGAAATATTCATCCAGCTGTCGCAGAGTCCAGAACAACCAGATCCAATCTAGACACCATCTCGGATGGGGATCACCACCTCCATTGGTGCCTCTCCGATGATGCGTGAGTAGTTCTTTGTAGACCTTCGGGTCCGTAGTTAGTAGCTAGATGGCTTCATCTCTCTCTATCTCTCTCTCTCTCTCTATGAATTCTCAATACAATGGTCTCTTGGAGATCCATATGATGTAACTCTTTTGTGGTGTGTTTGTTGGGATCGATGAACTTTGAGTTTATGATCAGATCTATCTTTTTATATCCATGAAAGTATTTGAGTTTCCTTGATCTCTTTTATGCATGATTGCTTATGGCCTCATATTTCTTCTCCGATATTTGGTTTTTTTGGCCAACTTGATCTATTTATCTTGCAATGGGAAGAGGTGCTTTGTAGTGGGTTCGATCTTATTGTGCTTGATCCCAGTGACAGAAAGGGAACCAACACATATGTATCGTTGCTACTAAGGATAAAATGATGGGGGTCTATCTCTACATAGATAGATCTTGTCTACATCATGTCATTGTTCTTATTGCATTACTCCGTTTCTCCATGAACCTAATACAATAGATGCATGCTGGATAGCGGTCGATGTGTGGAATAATAGTAGTAGATGCAGGCAGATGTCGGTCTACTAATCTTGGACGTGATGCCTATGTAATGATCATTGCCTGGATATCATCATGAGTATTTGAAGTTCTATCAATTGCCCAACATTAATTTGTTCACCCACTGCCGGTGTCAAAACCGGCGGATCTCGGGTAGGGGGTCCCGAACTGTGCGTCTAGGCGGATGGTAACAGGAGACAAGGGACACGATGTTTTTACCCAGGTTCGGGCCCTCTCGATGGAGGTAAAACCCTACTCCTTCTTGATTAATATTGATGATATGGGTAGTACAAGAGTAGATCTACCACGAGATCGTAGAGGCTAGACCCTAGAAGCTAGCCTATGGTATGATTGTTGTTAGATCTCTGGGACTAAAACCCTCCGGTTTATATAGGCACCGAAGAGGGTTAGGGTTACACAGAGTTGGTTACAAAGGTAGGATATCTACATATCCGTATCGCCAAGCTTGCCTTCCACGCCAAGGAAAGTCCCATCCGGACACGGGATGAAGTCTTCAATCTTGTATCTTCATAGTCCAGGAGTCCGGCCAAAGGCTATAGTCCGGCCATCCGGACACCCCCTAATCCAGGACTTCCTCAGTAGCCCCTGAACCAGGCTTCAATGACGACGAGTCCGACGCGCATATTGTCTTCGGCATTGCAAGGCGGGTTCCTCCTCCGAATACTTCATAGAAGATTTTGAACACAAGGATATTGTCCGGCTCTGCAAAATAAGTTCCACATACCACCGTAGAGAGAATAACATTTACACAAGTTCAATCTGCTGACGTATTCCACGGCGTGACATCACACCACGGCCAAGCCTTTATTCAAATCATTTTCACTGTCCCACCTCAGCGCGTTTAGCGAGGCGGTTTCCTTGGCACGTCTTGTCAAAGCAGAGATCATGTCCCCTTATTCCGAGATTCTCATCAATACGGGCGTGGGTAACCCAATCGTGCACGTTGGCACGCCTCCTCTATCGAAGGCGAGTCCCGAACAGTCACGGGGAGGGCTCCTGGTATTCAATCTCTTTATAAAGAGACCAATGCCCCGCGCCTTTTTCTCAATCTACATCGAATCCGCCCCTCGCTTCGAGTTCTAACAGCCAAAGCTCCAGATTCAGGCGCTTCGAACCTTCGATGATGTCCGGCTCTGACCCCCAAGGCCGGTGGATGCCTTCCTCCGTCACGGAAGAAGACGTCCTAAAGCTAAGAGATGCCAGGTATCTAACCGGCGAAAACTCGCATAGGCTGCCTGCTCAAGGGCAGGTTATTCCCACTCCCAAGCCCGGTGAAAGCGTGGTGTTCGCGTCTCACTTCCTTCGGGGGCTAGGCTTCCACGGACCCCTTCGTGAGGGCTCATGTTTTATTACGGGCTGGAATTTCACGACTTGGATCCGGAGTCCATCCTCCACATCTCATCATTCATCGTCGTGTGTGAAGCCTTCCTCCGCATTACCCCTCACTTCGGATTGTGGCTCAAGACCTTCAAGGTGGAGCCGAAGATGATCAAGGGGCAACAGGCAAAGTGCGGAGGGGCTGTTATAAGCAAGAATGCTGACGCTCCATGGCCCGAGGGCTCTTTTCAAGGGGAGCTCAGCCTATGGCAACAAGAGTGGTTTTATATCACAGCTCCCAGGGGCACCAAATGGGTGGCGCCACCTACCTTTCGCTCGGGTCCTCCACCACGACTGACGTCGTGGGTCAATAAAGGGCTTGACTGGGGGCCGTCCAAGGACATGCCCTTGTTGCAGGGCCGTATTCGAGACCTCCTAGAGAGACAGATCAATCTGGTCGTAGTAATGCAGGTCATGCTGATTCGTCGCATCCTGCCACAGAACGCCGCCCCCCCTCACTTTGTGGGAGTTCAATCCGGAGGGACCACGAGCTCTCCAACATTTCATGGACGCAACACCCGTGGAGATGTACAAACTGTTCTTCGGATCACAAACAATGTGTCCGGACTTGACCAAGGACGCAGGTCTGAGCTGCAACCGCCCGGATACTCAAGTAAGTAGTCTTGTACCCGGACACGCTATCCGTATATTTATCATAAACTTGCCCTTAAAAGAGATGTCCCATAAACAGGAGTGGATAGCAAAAGCAAAACTGATCAGGTGTCCGACCCCCCTCCCTGAGACCACGCCGGATCCCGTGTTAAACAAGATGCTGGAGGCTGTGCCTTTGGAAGAAGGCGAAGGGGGGAACAAGGAAGCTACTGCCTCCGCGAAGGAGGTCATCAAGAAAGGAGGGATCGATAATCCCTCCATCCAAGGAGAGAAGAGGACCGCCTCTGAAGATCCGGAGGCCAAGGCCTCAAAGCGGGGGAAGAGATCTTCGCCAGAGGGTCCCGCGCAGGGAGATGTCCCGGCCGCACTATTTCCCCAAGGGGATCAGCCCTCCAGCGAGCCGTAAGTAGAGAGGGGAGTTTTTTAAAATAAGAGACATCCTCGCTTTATTTCTGAAGATAATCAAAATTTTACCTTGTAGTCCGGATCTCAGCCCTTCTCAACAGAGCTCGTCTTCGGGGGATCTTCGTCCGGAGATGATGGAGAGCGGAACGCCTCCCCCTACCGTACCGCCTAGCGAGGCGGACGATCCTGAGGTGTCGTCGCGAAGGGCTTCTCCGAATCCGGCAGGGGCGGAGGGCAGTCGTAGGGCCCCCCAAAGCCCTCCGTGTCCGGCCTCCGAAAAAGGCCATCAGACGAGTCCGACACCTCCTGGTGCACGGTCGAAGGAGTTGAAGGATCTACTCGGGCGAGTGTCTATCTCAGAGGATCACCGCGCATTGATGGGTACGGTGATTGAAAAAAATTTGTCCGCGGAAAGCGGGTTGTACGAGGCCGCCAGGATTTTACTGACGGGTTTTGAGGTACGTGCAATGATGTACCTTTTGACGGTTCCGCATATATAAGATGCCCCCTGTGTAGATAGTAGCCCTGAGACTCGGTGCGTTGTCAAAAAATGACGGCGTGCCGAGGATCATAATCCCAGCTATAATATGTAACATCCCAAATTTTCAATTTGGCATGTTATACATAGGTCATCCATGCATATCATATTTTATTGCCTTTTGTTTGCAATCCTCGAAATCCTAAGCAACTCAAGGACCCTCGGAGAGAGTTGGGGATTTTTCGATTTTCATATTTTATTTTTATCAAGTAGTGAAGATGAGGATTTCTGATTTTAATTATTTTCTCTCCGGAAAATATTTCATTTTGAAATAATAAATGAGAGGAGATAATATGACTTCTCCAAAATAATTGAAATATCGGAGGAAAAATGTTAAAATCATTATTTAGATTTTTATTTGATTTATTTGGAATTTTATTTGCCCTAGAAAAAAATTGCATATTTTAAAAATTGCATTTTAGGGGCCAAGAAAAGTTCATCTTGTTCTAAATATTTTATTTAGACGGAGAAAACTTGTTTTGTTATTTTTAGATTTTTATTTATTTTTCTAGGATTTTTATAAGTTTCAGTATAGCGCTTAAAAAAACAAGGACCCAGCCTTGCGTGGGCCAAGGGCCTGACCAGAAGCAGGCCCTGACCGCCTTGAGCCGCCCGCCGCCGCCCGTGTCCGACCAGACACCACCGCCGCCGCCGCCTTGCCCTCCCCAAGTCAGAGCCCCCAACCTATATAAGCCGCCGCCCCCTCTAGCCACCACCACCACGGAGCCGGAGGCCGAGCCCGAGCCACGGCCGCCGCCGCCCTCGCCTCGCGCCTTGAAACCGCCCGCCCGCCGCCGTGGAGTCGCCCGTCGCCTCCCGCCGCCACCCCGCGCCCTCGCCGAGTCCCGCCCCTCGCCCGCCCACGGAGTCGCCCCGCCAGCCGGACGACCTCATGGGAGGTAGCCACCACGCCTGCTTTTTTTTAAAGAAAAACCCCTTCATTTTTTTTAGAAAAACCCTAGTTCGTTTCTTTATATAGATCGTTTTTTTGGTTTATTTGTTTAGCGAGCGTTCGCTCATTCGTTCGTTCGAACGAACGTGTTCGTCGTTTAGTTTCTGCTAACGAACGTTCGTTCATTTAGCCATTCGTCATTTTTTTTCTTTTTATCGGATTTATTCCGCGATTTTCTGATCGTGATTTCTGATCCGATGTTCGAACTAGTATAACTTTTCGCTCATTTATCAGAATCAGGCGATTCAAGCGCCTGGAGTTTCATCTCGAAACCCTCTTTCCGAATAGCCAACTCAAATAAGTTTTTGCCTCTGTAAATTTTTTCCCTAGTTTAGATTAGTAAACGGATCTTGTTTCTTTCGCCATTTGAGTTTCGTTGCTCCGTTTGGTTTGATTCTTCTTATGAACCGGAGTTCTTAAGTTGAACTCTCTGGTCAACCTCTTTCAGTTGAAGTTTCGTTTGTGAATCTTTGCTTGTTGCTTATGTATGCTGTTGTTTGATTGCGATAGAATTCCCGGAGTGCGAAGCGTGTTACTACGAGTCTCTAGGATTCCCGGATCGTCAGCAAGGCAAGTAACACTTTGATCATACTCTTTTCATACCCAGTTTTTATGCATTAGTTTCAACCCTCGCACATTGCATGGTTAGGATGTCATTAATTTGTGGGTTGGGAAGTAGATGATGAGGTAGGAACCTATTGCCTGTTACTATCAAACCCTTGGGAGTTACTTCTACGTGTTGCTTATATTGCTATGCTATGCTCGTGAGACGTGGTTGGGTTTGAGAGTTATTCATGACAGATGTGAGATTGTTAATTAATGGTTAACTTAAGGTGGCAACTTTAATACACATCTGGGTGGATTGAGGCACCTGGGGAACCCAGTGTTGTCTGTTTTGTTTTGGAAATCCCGGGGTGTCCGTGTGATCTTCCTATGGACCGCCACCGAGGCTCAAAGGGAACTGAGATTATTCATGCTAGAAACTTCCGTGCACAGCCACAAGCTATTATGGGCTCTAGCATAGTTGAGTAAGTTACGTGAAGCTCTTGAAGAGGTAGATCAGCAGGTAGTGGGTTTTGTAGGTTTGGTATGGTCCACCCGGAGTAGAGAGTTAATGTTTACGAAAGATGTGTCTCGGTCATCCGTTTCTTAAACACCATGTAGTGCGAGAAATCAACGGAGGCGATCGAGTCTTGTGGGGAAAAGTCATAAACCTCTGCAGAGTGTACAATCTAATCATGGTTAGCCGTGTCCCCGGTTATGGACAATTCTGAGTATCTAGTACTTGAGTATTCACATGTATCTCATCAATCTAAATTAATATTGCTGGGATGTTAATTATTTTAATTGGGATTGAGTTGGGGTTATACCTTCTCAATGATGTTTCAACCACCATGATAGTTAAATTAAAATGTATTCCTTTGATGTAGGGAAAATTGGCTTTCCAAAGCTGTAAATCAGAGAGCTTTCCACCAGCCAAACATGCATGTAGTGTTAGCATTATTCTGTTATTGCTCTACTGTGTTATATTGCCAGCATATTCCATGTGCTGACCCGTTTTCGGGCTGCAACGTATTATGTTGCAGACTTTTCACACGAGGAGTAAGGTATGATAGGTCGTTGCCGTGCGACTCAGCTATGCCGTTGGAGTTGATGGACTCACTTTATCTTCCAAGCCTTCCGCTGTTATCGCATTAGATGGCCTTAAGCCATATTATTGTAATAAGTTCTCTTTTGAGACATTCGATGTAATAAGTGTGTGATTGCTACTCTGTTATAAATCCTTCGAGTAATCGTGTGTGTCAAAGATTACCGATCCAGGGATGACACAGAAGCACAGAGACTTGACCATGTGAGGTCGGGTCGCTACAAGATGGTATCAGAGCACACGCTGAGTGTAGGACACGACCACTAAGATAAAACCATAAGTCACTCTTCTCTACTCATTTCTGACTCCTCTCCATTTTTCCACTCTTTAGGATGACGGAGATGAAGAACAAGTTTGCACAACCGGATGAAGACACACCTTTTGGATGCCACTTGAAGGAAGTCACTAGGTACCTGAATATTGGAATACCAAGCTTCACCGGGACGTACAACACCACTCTACCAGAAGAAGAGCGCTGGATGATTCAAGTACAAGTTCCAGGAAGGACGTTCTCACCAACTTCCAACTCCATAGAGTTTTCTTTTGAAGCACCCACCTGGAGCCTTGGCAAGAGTATGGCAGCTCACATTACCATGGGACGCATTGGAGAAGTCTACAACAGGGAGCTTAAAGACACCATATATCAAATATGTGGGCGCCGAGACGAGCAATGGGAAGTAATCAGCACCAAGAAGGATAGATCCATTGCAGCTTACATCCAGGAGCTAAACCAGCACATTCGACGTCAGGAGAACCGGATGCGCAGACATGATGGATTTGAAGAAGGCGAAAACTAGGATCATCGAAATGGAGGAAGAACTCAAGTTTACACGCCGATGGATATGAGGAAGAAATCAAGACCCTCTGGAGAAGAATGACGACCTAGTCAAGAAGATCGGAGTCTTCATGGGAGGACCAGACCGGAAGAAGAGGAAGAAGATCCCACTTGTCCGGACAACTACATCGTCATCGCATTTACACCGACTCTGATCCAAGTGATGATGACTACGAAGACGAAGTTGGAGCAGACATCATGGAGTCTTCCACTGATCAAAATTTCTAGATAACCACCATATAATAGTAGTATTCTCCCATGTAATTAGTAGTAGTTGAGCACTTATGCGATAGTCCTAGACCGTTTTGTATGCCCTTGCTTGATTGAATGAATGTGTGTGTTTGCCTCATATGCATATGGGTAGTTTTTCTCCCCTAGATCTTTTTTATATTCTAATCTCTAAAACCCTCAGATGCCTCCGAGACGTGACCCCAGTTTTGTTTTCCCACCGGAGCTCACCCAGTTGATCCAGCAGCAGAATGCCTTGATGCAATTGCTAGTTCAGAACCAGGGCAACAACAACAACAACAATGCCAACAACAACCCGCCGCCAAAGGATAATTTAACCTGCTTCTGAGGCTACAACCGCCGGTGTTTTCCAAAGAGCACCGAGCCAATAGTTCTTGATGATTGGCTACGCCGTATTGGAAGGGAGTTAACCACCGCAGGATGCACGAATCTTTGAAAGGGTGCGCTTTGCCACACATCAATTGGATGGACCAAAGACCGCATGGTGGGAGAATTACACGTCTACTTTTCCTATAGCCAATGTCACTTGGGACCAGTTCCAACAAGCTTTTCGCACGGCCCATGTCTCAACTGGAGCCATGCAGATAAAGAAGCGTGAGTTTCGCAACTTACGCCAGGGGAACCGTACTGTGGCCCAGTATGTGGATGAGTTTAGCAAGTTATCACGCTATGCCCACGATGATGTGGCCGTATGCCGCCAAGGTGAGAAGTTTATGGAAGGGCTGAATGATGAGATGAGTATGCAGTTGATGGTGGCAACTTTCAACAACTACCAGAGTTGGTAGATAAGGCCCTAATGATTGAAGGAAAGCAACAGCAGATTGAGAGCCGTAAAAGGAAGTATGGACAAGGGAAGTATAACTCAGGAGCTCACCAGAAGCCTCGCTTAACCCCGAACTCGGGAGGACTTGTTCATAACCATGGAGGTCATAACCATACTGGAGGAGGATTGCATAATCAAAATGGTGCGAAGAACGGGAATGGGAATGGAGTCAACAATAATTAGAATCGCTCTAACCCCGCTACACCCGCCAAGAGGGACTTAAGCAAAGTTATATGCTTTAAGTGTGGGAAGACAGGGCACTATGCCAATGACTGCCCTGAAGGAAAGAATGGAAACGGAAATGGGAGCGCTGGGAAGAAGCCCAATCCATTCAACAAAGGACAAGTGAACCACGTTAACGTGGAGGAAGTTGAAGAGCAGCCGGACGCGGTAATAGGTAAGTTTTCGGTTCAGCCATTTACCGCTCTTGTTCTTTTCGATACTGGTGCATCGCATTCATACATATCAAGGGGATTTGTGGAAAAGTTTAAGTTACCAACCCAAACCCTTAGGACCCCTCTTCTAGTGAGCTCGCCTGGAGCAGAGTACATGGCTAGCAGATGGTGCACCCAGATACCCCTAATCATTGGCACGCAAGTTTTTCCGTCTGACCTAATTATCTTGGAGTCGCAAGGATTGGATGTGATATTAGGTATGGACTGGATGTCAAAGTATGGAGGAAGTATTGACTATGCTAGCAAGTCAATTTATCTTACCACCCCAGAGGGAAAAAATGATTAAGTATGTATCTAGGCATGTGCCTAGGAGGAGCCAAGTGAATGCCCTCACGGGAGTTGTACAGGAGGAAGTACCTGTAGTAAAGGATTATCCGGATGTTTTCCCAGAGGAGTTACCAGGCATGCCACCGGATCAAGACATCGAAGTTTACGATAGAACTATTGCTGTGCATGGGGCCAATATCCAAGAGACCCTATCGGATGCCCGCAAATGATCTGGAGGAAATTAAGAAGCAGATCAAGGAGCTATTGGAGAAAGGTTATATTCGTAGAAGTTCAGCACCTTGGGGAGCCCCAGTACTTTTGGTTGAGAAGAAGGATAAATCCCTAAGGATGGTTGTTGATTATCGAGCTCTGAATGAAGTAACTATAAAGAACAAGTATCCCTTACCGATGATTAATGATCTGTTTGATCGGTTGCAAGGAGCTAAGGTGTTTTCGAAGATTGATCTACGATCGAGGATACCATCGATTGAAGATCCGAGAGAAGGATATACCAAAGACAACATTTACCACACGGTATGGATTATATGAGTATACGGTCATGTCATTTGGACCGACTAACGCCTTCCTATTTCATGAGCATGATGAACAAGGTGTTCATGGAGTATTTGGACAAGTTTGTTGTGGTGTTTATTGATGATATTATGGTATACTCGAAGAACGAAGAGGAGCACGCGAACACTTGCGTTTGGTTCTCGAGAAACTTCGTGGAACACCGCTTATACGCCAAATTCAGCAAGTGCGAGTTTTGGTTGAAGGAAGTTGGATTTCTTGGGCATGTTATATCAAGAGAGGGTATAGCAAGAGATCCCAAAGAAGGTTCAAATCCACCGAATGGTTGGCCCCACCTCAGCTTGGCGAGATCCGCATGATTTCCTTGGACCGGCAGGATATTATCGGAGATTCATTGAGGATTTTTCCAAGATTGCTAAGCCAATGACTGAATTGCTAAAGAAGGATACTAAGTTCAAATGGGCGGAGGATTGCGAGACAAGCTTTCGTGGAGTTGAAGAAAGCGGTTGACTACTTTCAAAGTACGACGTTGCGATATACATAAGGAGTTTCAAGTGTATTGTGACGCCTCGCTTGGGACTTGGATGTGTTCTTATGCAGGACGGAAAAGTTGTTTCGTATGCCTCACGACAACTGAAGCCACATGAGATGAACTATGCCACGCATGATTTGGAGTTAGCAGTCGTAGTACATGCGTTGAAGACCTGGAGACATTATCTTATTGGGAACCGCAGATGTGTACACGGATCATAAGAGTTTGAAGTACATTTTCACATAGAAGGAGTTAAACCTCGCATGCAGGAGATGGCTGGAACTTATAAAGGATTACGACATGAAGCTACACTATCATCCAGAAAGGCCAACGTCAGAAAGGTGACGCTTTGAGCTGGAAGAGTTATGTTAATATCCTTGAAAGCAAGGGATTGCCAAAGGAGTTAACTGCTTAGATCATGGAACTTCGATTGGAGATTGTTCCACGAGGTTTTATTGCAACAAGGGAGGTTCAGTCGACATTGTTGGACAAGATTCGAGAAGCTCAGAAGGAGGACAAAGAGATTGCCGAGATAAGAGAGAAGATGGGCGAAGGAAAAGCCAATGGTTTTCACGAGGATGAGCACGATACCTTGTGGTTTGAGGACCGGATTTATGTGCCCAACAATTCGGAGATCAGGAAGTTAATACTCAGAGGCCCATGACTCACCATACTCGATTCACCGGAAACACCGTAATGTATTTGGATTTGAAGGAACGCTTCGTGGATCGGTATGAAGAAGGATATTGCCGAGTATGTAGTGTATGTGATGTATGTCGAGAGTGAAGGCAGAGCATCGAAGCCAGGATCATTACAGCCTATGCCAATACCGAATGGAAGTGGGACAAACTTGGCATGGACTTTATTACCGGATTACCCGTAACCAAGGCAGGATATGATTCAATATGGGTAGTTGTGGATCGCTTTGACCAAAGTAGCCCATTTCATCCCAAAGTGAAAACAACCTATACAAGTGCAAAGTTGGCCAAGATATATATGACCAGGATCGTATGTTTGCATGGAGTTCCGAGGAGCATCAGACGATAGAGGAACACAGTTTACTTCAAAGTTTTGGCATCGGCTACACCAGACTTTGGGTACCAGATTGGAGTTTAGTACAGCGTTCCACCCACGCAGACGGATGGGATGCAGAGAGAGTCAATCAGATTCGGAGGACATGTTGAGAGCCTGCGGCGCTAGATTATGGATCTAGTTGGGATGACAATTTGCCATACGCAGAAGTTCTCGTACAACAACAGCTACTGTGCCGCTTTGAAGATGGCACCGTTTGAAGCTCAGTATGGACGCAGATGTAGAACACCATTGATGTGGGATGAGGTTGGAGACCGTCTGGTTGTTTGGACCAGATTTGATCAAGGAATCGAGGAGAAGGTTAAACCGATCAGAGATGACTAAAGATTGCTCGGTCTAGATGGAAGAGTTACGCAGATGCAAAACGCAAGGAAGTAACCTATGAAATTGGAGACGAGCCTATCTGCGAGTATCACCCTTGAGGGGAGTGAAACGTTTTGGAGTAAAGGGAAAGTTAGCCCCAAGATTTGTAGGACCGTATCGTGTTTTGGAACGGATGGGAGAAGTTGCCTACAAGCTGGAGTTACCTGAAGGATTGTCAGGAGTTCACGATGTGTTTCACGTATCACAGCTGAAGAAGTGCCATGCTGAGATGGCCGATATACCGTTAAATGATACAAAGGCCCCTAGAGGCGATACAGCTTGGATAGTAATTTGACTTATGAGGAGAAGCCAAGAAAGATTCTTGATTTCGACAAATGAGTCACTCACAAAGAAGGTTATCAAGTTTTGCAAAGTTCGATTGGAGCCACCATACCGAGGAGGAAGCCACTGGGAGCGAGAAGATGATATTCGCAAGGACCATCCGCACCTATTTTCTATTCAACCCGAATCTCGAGGGCGAGATTCATCTTAAGGGTAGGTTTGTAACATCCCAAATTTTCAATTTGGCATGTTATACATAGGTCATCCATGCATATCATATTTTATTGCCTTTTGTTTGCAATCCTCGAAATCCTAAGCAACTCAAGGACCCTCGGAGAGAGTTGGGGATTTTTCGATTTTCATATTTGATTTTTATCAAGTAGTGAAGACGAGGATTTTTTATTTTAATTATTTTCTCTCCGGAAAATATTTCATTTTGAAATAATAAATGAGAGGAGATAATATGACTTCTCCAAAATAATTGAAATATCGGAGGAAAAATGTTAAAATCATTATTTAGATTTTTATTTGATTTGTTTGGAATTTTATTGGCCCTAGAAAAAAATTGCATGTTTTAAAAATTGCATTTTAGGGGCCAAGAAAAGTTCATCTTGTTCTAAATATTTTATTTAGACGGAGAAAACTTGTTTTGGTATTTTTAGATTTTTATTTATTTTTCTAGGATTTTATAAGTTTAGTGAACGCTTAAAAAAGCAAGGACTCATACCGACCGGGCCAAGGGCCCACCAAGCAGACGGCCTGGCGCGCCGCCTTTTCCCAGCGTCGCCGCCCGCCGTGTCCGACCCGGACATCGCTGGCCAAGAGCCGCCTTTGCCCTCCCCAAGTCGGAGCCCCCTACCTATATAAGCCGCTGCCCCCTCTAGCCACCACCACCACCGGGCAGATGAGCCGAGCCCCGAGTGCCGCCCTCGCCTCGCCGCGCCTTGCAGAGCCGCCGCCGCCGTGGAGTCGCCGCCGTCGCCTCCGCCGCCACCGCCGCCCCTCGCCGAGTCCCGCCGCCCGCCCGTAGTCGCCGGTTTTTAAAAGAAAACCCTTCGGTTTTTTTAGAAAAACCCTAGTTCGCTTTTTTTTATATAGATCGGTTTTTTTCGGTTTATTTGTTTAGCGAAGCGTCATTGCTCGTTCGCTCTAACGAACGTGTTCGCTGCTTATTTTCTGCTAACGAACGCTCGCTCGCTTAGCCGCTCGTCGCTTTTTTTCTTTTTATCGGATTTATTCCGCGATTTTCCGATCGTGATTTACGATCCGATGTTCGAACTAGTATAACTTTTCGCTTGCTTATCGGAATCAGGCGATTCAAGCGCTGGAGTTTCATCTCGAAACCCTCTTTCCGAATAGCAAACTCAAACAAGTTTTTGCCTCTGTAAAATTTGACCCTAGTTCAGATTAGTAAACGGACCTTGTTTCTTTCGCCGCTTGAGTTTCGCTGTTCGCTTTGGTTTGATTCTTCTTGTGAACCGGAGTTCTTAAGTTGAACTCTCCGGTCAACCTCTTTCAGTTGAAGTTTCATTTGTGCATCTTTGCTTTTTGCTTATGTATGATGTTGTTTGATTGCAATAGAATTCCCGGAGTGCGAAGCGTGTTACTACGAGTCTCTAGGATTCCCGGATCGTCAGCAAGGCAAGTAACACTTTGATCATACTCTATTCATACCTAGTTTTTATGCATTAGTTTCAACCCTCGCGCATTGCATGGTTAGGATGTCATTAATTTGTGGGTTGGGAAGTAGATGATGAGGTAGGAACCTATTTCCCTGTTACTATCAAACCCTTGGGAGTTACTTCTACGTGTTGCTTATACTACTATGCTATGCTCAGAGCGTGGTTGGGTTTGAGAGTTATTCATGACAGATGTGAGATTGTTAATTAATGGTTAACTTAAGGTGGCAACTTTAATACACATTTGGGTGGATTGAGGCACTGGGGAACCCCAGTGTTGTCTCTGCTTTGTTTTGGAAATCCCGGGTATCCGTGGTGATCTTCCTATGGACCGCCACCTGTGCTCAAAGGGAACTGAGATTATTCATGCTAGAAACTTCCGTGCGCAGCCACAAGCTATTATGGGCTCTAGCATAGTTGAGTAAGTTACGTGAAGCTCTTGAAGAGGTAGATCAGCGGTAGTGGGTTTTGTAGGTTTGGTATGGTCCACCCGAGTAGAGAGTTAATGTTTACGAAAGATCGTGTCTCGGTCATCCGCTTTCTCAAACACCATGTAGTGCGAGAAATCAACGGAGGCGATCGAGTCTTGTGGGGAAAAGTGCAAACCTCCGCAGAGTGTACAATCTAATCATGGTTAGCCGTGTCCCGGTTATGGACAATTCTGAGTATCTAGTACTTGAGTATTCACATGTATCTCATCACTCTAAATTAATATTGCTGGGATGTTAATTATTTTAATTGGGATTGAGTTGGGTTATACCTTCTCAATGATGTTTCAACCACCATGATAGTTAAATTAAAATTTATTCCTTTGAGGTAGGGAAAAATTGGCTTTCCGCAAACTGTAACCATAGAGCTTTCCACCAGCCAAACATGCATGTAGTGTTAGCATTATTTTGTTATTGCTCTATTGTGTTACATTGCCAGCATATTCCATGTGCTGACCCGTTCTCGGGCTGCAACGTATTATGTTGCAGACTTTTCAGACGAGGAGTAAGGTTTGATAGGTCGTTGATGTGCAGCTCAGCTATGCCGTTGGAGTTGATGGACTCACTTTATCTTCCAAGCCTTCCGCTGTTATCGTATTAGATGGACTTAAGCCATATTATTGTAATAAGTTCTCTTTTGAGACATTTGATGTAATAAGTGTGTGATTGCTACTCTGTTATAAATCCTTCGAGTACTGTGTGTGTCAGCATTACCGATCCAGGGATGACACGGAAGCACAGAGACTTGACCATCTGAGGTCGGGTCGCTACATAATATGCCGCCCTTCCTATGTAGGTGGCGGATCGTCCGGTGGCTAGCCGGACTGATGAATTTGCCGAACTAAAGCAGCAACTTGACGTGGCGGATGCCGACATCGCGCTTGTCAATAAGCGGCTGGACGAGTCACAAGGTATGCAGTTTCTCCGCGGACACCTGGTAAGGGAGCTTGATGCCCGTGCCTTACAACATGTATGCTTGATGCAGATGGTGCCACTGCCATGGAGAACCTTCGGGCGGAGCTTGCCCGAGCCAAGGAGCAGGCCAGAGAAAGTGATGCGGCTGCCTTAAAGGCGGTCGAAGCAAGAGGGAAATGGCCGAGATGGCCGTGAAGTTGAAGAATGCTACTGACTGCCGCGAGCTTCTTGTAAAAGAAGGTCGAGCGGAGCAAGAGGACCTGAAGAAGGCCACCACCGAGGCCAAGGATGCTCGCTCTGCGATGAGAGCTATGAAGGAGGAGCTACGTCAAGCCGGAGATATCACGGCTGGAAAGCCCTTTCTGCTGCGGAGGAAGTTCACGGATCCTAAATATGCTCAGTTGGACCGGCTGTGGAGTTCGGAGAATGCTTATCTAGACTTGGCGGCGAGTGCCGCGGACGCGGCCGAACACTTCGGAGATCAAAAGGATCACGAGATGGAAGGGATTTTTTGGTCGCAGTTCCGTAGTCCAGAGCTTCCACTTCCGTTAACCGATCGTTTGGCCGAATGGGCGGAGCTGAATAGATTGTCCGGGCTTGCCATGAAGGCTGTCGTGACTCATTTGTGGCTGAAAAGGCCCGAGCCGAAGAGTTATTTTGGCTTGGTGCATCAGTTCCTTGGTGCGGTGCCGCATATCAAAGCAATGAGGCGGTTAGCATGCATAGAGGGTGCGCGGATGGCTCTTGCCCGTGTCAAGACATACTGGGCGTAGATGAAGGCATCTGATGTTGCATCCCAAGATTCGAACGGAAGCCGAGTACCTGTCGAGCACTATTTTCGTGGAAGTTCTGCAGGCGCTGCTTAATAGAGACGCAGTGATCGAAGGATATTATGTTCGAATAACATGTATTATTGTGAAACAATGTTTCGATGGAATATAAAAGCTTTTTATACTTGTACCTTCAAGAATTAAAAATACCTCATGTGTGGCCGTTAATGTATATGTGTATATAACCTGAAAGATGGCAGTCTTTGGCTTCAGCCCCCACGCATATAATGCGGGGGTGTTTGCAGAAAACGCATTTTCACACTTGATCCAACGTCTTGGTCCTACAAAGGAGGCGATAGCGCAGCAAACTAGGCAACCGGACTATAATGCTTTATCACTTTCACTTAGCCATAGGAGTTCGATAGTGGGGCTACTATATAGCCCCTAGGGGCACCGCGCTCACCCGAATTCAGGGCGCGTATGTGCCTAGCCAGGAAATGGCCCTTCGTCAATGCGGAGGAATTCTAAAGATTCCAGCGGGTCATCGAGTGGTTGAACAGTCTCGCGCTATATCATGACAGTCAGCTTTCGGCTTTCTCTACTGAGGTGCTCCCTGGCCGAACCGGGGGCACAATCGCAGTAGTTCTCATGGTGCCGCATTAGCCGATAGAGCGGAACGTAAGGCAGCAAAGCACAGGAGCCGAGCAAACCCAACATTTGACCAAAGACATGATTCGGAGCTGATGCATATAAGGCCTAACTCGAGACGCCGAACACTCCCTAAGGTATTCGGTCTTTATGAAAACGGGTCGAACAATTGCCCTTGGTAAAAAGCCCCTGGTGTCCAGGTACGCGCGAAATTCTGACGTGGCCTATGCCAAAACGCTAGCCTCCTCCTCGGTTATAGCAAGAAACCGGGGGATGTGTATCAACAAGAGACAGTGAAAAAGGTTTACGCAGGTCTTAATCAAAAAGAATCCTTGCAACGGGTCCCTACTGCACGTCTGCGCTGTGGTTCTCTGCAGCCGTCAGTATCCTGGACGGGTGTAGCACGGTGTTCATCTGTAAAAGAGAGGAACTTAGTTGAAAAAGATCGTGCGAAAATGTATGTTATATTAAATAAACAAAGTACAATTCAAAAAAATGAACAAAATTGAGCTTTATTGTCTCTTGTTGTGGATGCGCGGAGCCCCTTGTATGTTTACGCCGGACTCGTCCAGCCGTGTCCGGGGTCTGGACGACCTGTCTAAGTGCTTGTATTGGTGAAGCCGGTTTATTGTGGGGCTGTCAAGGCAACCGCACAATTTTCTGGACTCGAGGAACCCTCGATGTTTCCCTGTAATGAGATGATGCTGCGTGGACCGGGCATTTTAAGTGTAAGATATGCATAATGCGGTATTGCGTTAAAGCGGGCGAAAGCTTCGCGTCCCAATAGTGCTTGATAACTACTTGTAAATGGGGCGAGGTGGAAGGTTAACTTTTCGCGGCGGAGGTTGTCGGGTGAGCCGAACACAACTTCCAGCAGTAGAGAGCCCGTACAATGGGCATATGGGCCTGGCAATACCCCTTGAAAGGAAGTGTTGCAATGGCGAAATTTGGTTGGGTCTATCCCCATTTTATGGATTGTGTCACGATATAGCAGGTTGAGATCATCGCCACCGTCCATTAGGACTTGTGTAAATTGGAGTCCGCCAATTATCGGATCTAATATCAAGGCAGTCCAACCTGCATTCCGTATACTTCTAGAGTAATCCCGATGGTCGAAGGTGATTGGTTTTAACAACCAGTGGCGGGACTCCTTGGGATAGGCCGTATGTATGCTGCACTCTATGGGCGCCGCTTTATTTTTCCCTTTTGTCACGTGAAGTGAGTTTACTGATTTGATTTCTCGTGGGAAATTCTTTTGTTTTCCGGTGCTCTGCTTTTGGGGTTTGTCATCATCCTCGCTTGGTGTGTCGAGCCCTTTGTGTTCGGCGTTGAGTTTGCCGGACTGCTTGAAGACCCAACAATCTCTGTGGGTGTGGTTTGCGTGCTTCCCCGAGTACTGTGGATTTGGCAGATCTTGTCCAAGATTTTGTTTAAGTTAGATAGCTCGTCCCTGTTATCCTTAAGGGGCAGCTTTTTATGATTCTGCCGAGAGCTTTTGAATCCGGTGTTTGACTGTCGTGCTCTTCGGGTTGTTTCCCGTCTCCATCCCTGACTTCGGATGTACTTGGGTCGCTGGTGCTGCATCTTGCTAGCCAGCTATCCTCTCCCACGCAAAAGCGGGTCATGAGGCTTGTTAATGCGGCCATTGTTCTTGGCTGTTCTTGGCCGAGGTGTCTGGCGAGCCATTCGTCCCTGGACGTTGTGTTTGAAAGCTGCTAAGGCTTGGCGTCCGGACAATCGACTATTTGGTTCTTTTAGTAAGGAATCTGTTCCAAAATTTCCGGGCTGACTCTCCGGGTTGTTGAGATATGTGACTTAAATCGTCGGCATCCGGAGGTCGGACATAGGTCCCTTGAAAACTTGCCCGAAAGGCATCCTCGAGCTCCTCCCAACTTCCAATGGTGTTTTCGGGAAGGCTTTTAAGCCAATGCCGGGCTGGCCCTTTGAGCCCGAGGGGTAAGTATTTTATGGCGTGGAGATCATCTCCTCTAGCCATGTGTATGTGGAGGATGTAATCCTCAATCCAGACTCCAGGGTCTGTTGTTCCGTCGTACGCCTCTATGTTTACGGGCTTGAACTCACCGGAAATTCATAATCCAGCACCTCATCGGTGAAACATAGGGGGTGTGCGGCACCCCTATATTTAGGTGTACCGTGATGTTCGGATACTTGATTTGTTGCATTACTTACTGGAGCTTGCTTTCTTGGCCCGTAGATAGATCTAACTGGGCCATCTTTTTGATGCGAATCCTTGTGCGGATCGTGTGCCGGCTTGTGTGCGGTGCCGTTGGCTGCTCTCTGTTTGCCATGGGGTCGTCCATCCGACCGGGTGGCCTCTTTGTATTCTGATTGCGGGGGCTCTACGACCTCCTCATCAAATTCAGGTAGTAGTTTTCACTTGGGGTAGCTCTTCGTTCGGCGACTGTCGCCGTATTTGTCTGCGGTGTTGAGTACTTTGCTCCATCTGATTCTAAGTGCATATTCCGCTGTTTTGAGCTTCCGCTTCTGCTTTTTTCAGGCTACGCAGCGATGGCGGCGAGCCTTTTGTGGAGGTTCTTCGCTCCAGCAACTTGTCCGGCGTGAGATCGTCCGGACCGTTATCTTCGCCGGGACGGGTTGTTTATCCAGATTGTCCTGATCGGATGGTTGCTCGATAGCATGTTAAATGCGTCCACCGGTTCGCCTGCTCTATGGCTGGGTCTGTATGGCTGTTGTCTTTGTAGAGGCGGGACTTTGAGCGCGCTTACGCCGCCGTTTGATCGCCTTCGAGGGAATGATCCTTCGTAGCATCCCGTTGTTCCTCATCGCCGCTTCCTTTAGGTGTGTCCACCATGTATACATCGTGAGATGAGGTGGTTCTCCAAAGGCCTTATAGGCGCTGGTTCATGTTCCTCCCTACATCGCCGTCGTCCATATCGCCGATGTCTTCGAGTCGAAGTCGAGCATGTCGGTTAAATAATCGGCGGTGGCTCTGAAGTGGGTTGTGGGTGGGCTTTGAATTTCTTCATCGTCTGCATCCCAACCTTCCCCGACCATAATCCGCCAGGGCTCTCCGATAAAGAGAGAGACTTTAGTAAATTCAGGATGTCGCCAAAGGTCGAGTGCTGAAAGATGTCCGCGGCAGTGAATTCCATGATCGGCGCCCAATCAGATTCGATTAGCGGGGGCACGGAAGGCTCGGAGTCCGGAGAGGAGTCCGGCACCTTGGAGTTACGAGCTTCGCAAAGGACGGGGTAAGTGTACGGCTCAATTGCCGTAGAGATCGCTGCCCTCGAGGCGGTGTCCAGCCACCCGTCCTCGATTGGCGTGGTCGGCTCCGAGCTAAAGGTCGGAGCGGACTCTGGTGCGGCCTCCAGGACACTGTTCGGCGGCAGAGCTAGATCATGCCCCTCGTGACAGTGCGGCGCGCTTGGCTGTGGCTCGAACCCATCGAAGATCAAGTCTCCGCGGACGTCAGCCGTGTAGTTCAAATTTCCAAATCTAACCTGATGGCCAGGGGCGTAGCTTTCAATCTGCTCCAGATGGCCAAGCGAATTGGCCCGCAGTGCAAAGCCGCCGAATATGAAGATCTGTCCGGGGAGAAAAGTCTCACCCTAGAGCGCACCGTTGTTGATGATCAGAGGAGCCATCGGGCCTAAAGATGACGACACATAGGAACTCTCAATGAAAGCACCAATGTAGGTGTCAAAACCGGCGGATCTCGGGTAGGGGGTCCCGAACTGTGCGTCTAGGCGGATGGTAACAGGAGACAAGGGACACGATGTTTTACCAGGTTCGGGCCCTCTCGATGGAGGTAAAACCCTACTCCGCTTGATTTATATTGATGATATGGGTAGTACAAGAGTAGATCTACCACGAGATCGAGAGGCTAAACCCTAGAAGCTAGCCTATGGTATGATTGTTGTTCGTCCCACGGACTAAAACCCTCCGGTTTATATAGGCACCAAGAGAGTTAGGGTTACACAGTAGTCGGTTACAAAGGTAGGAGATCTACATATCCGTATCGCCAAGCTTGCCTTCCACGCCAAGGAAAGTCCCATCCGGACACGGGACGAAGTCTTCAATCTTGTATCTTCATAGTCCAGGAGTCCGGCCAAAGGCTATAGTCCGGCCATCCGGACACCCCCTAATCCAGGACTCCCTCACCCACCATTTGCGGTTTTTCTCGAGAGAAGCCACTAGTGAAACCTACGGCTCCGAGTATCTTTCTCATATATTTGCCTTTGCGGTCTACTTTTCTTTTGCATTTATTTTTAGATATATTAAACTAAAAATACAAAAATACTTTGTTGTGTTTTATTTCTATTTATTTTATTTGGCGTTCGATCTATTAACCTACTACAAATTTATCTCACGTCCGTTTGCCTACTTGAGGCACCGTACCCCGAAAGGGATTGACAACCCCTTTAACACGTCGGGTTGCGAGGATTTGTTATCTGTGTGCAGGGGTTGTTTATGTTGTGTTGCTTGGTTCTCCTACTGGTTCGATAACCTTGGTTTCAAATCTGAGGGAAATACCTACCGCCGCTGTGCTGCATCATCCCTTCCTCTTTGGGGAAAAACCAACGTAGCTTCAAGCGACATCATCCCCACCTGGTGGCCCCGCAGACCCTGAAACCGTCACTATAAAATCCTATTTTTCCAGAAAAAACAAGGAGAAAGAATTATCGCGGTCCACGAGACGGAGCCGCCATCACCTCCTGTTCTTTATCGGGAGGCCATATCTGGAGTCTGTTTGGGGCTCCGGAGAGGGGGATCTTCTTTCTTTGTCATCACCAACCCTTCTCCATTACCAATTCCATGATGCTCCCCACCGGGAGTGAGTAATTCCTTCGTAGGCTCGCTGGTCGGTGAGGAGTTGGATGAGATTCATCATGTAATCGAGTTAGTTTTGTTAGGGCTTGATCCCTAGTATCCATTATGTTCTGAGATTGAGGTTGCTATGACTTTGCCATGCTTAATGCTTGTCACTTTGGGCCCGGGTGCCATGAATTAAGATCTGAACCATTTATGTTATCACCATTATATCCATGTTCTAGATCCGATCTTGCAAGTTATAGTCACCTACTACGTGTTATGATCCGGCAACCCCAGAGTGACAATAGTCGGGACCACTCTTGGTGATGACCATAGTTTGAGGAGTTCATGTATTCACCGTGTGTTAATGCTTTGTTCCGGTTCTATATTAAAAGGAGGCCTTGATATCCCTTAGTTTCCAATAGGACCCAGCTGCCACGGGAGGGTAGGCTAAAATATGTCATGCAAGTTCTTTCCATAAGCACGTATGACTATTTACGGAATACATGCCTACATTATATTTATGAACAAGAGCTAGTGCCGTATCGCCCTAGGTTATGACTGTCACATGATGAATATCATCCAACGAATTACCGATCCAATGCCTACGAATTTATCTTATATTTTTCTTGCTAAGTTACTACTTCTATCATCACTGTTACACTTGTTACAAAATTACTGCTATTACAGTTACCGTTACTATTGTTGCTGTCACTACTATCAAAACTATCATACTACTTTGCTACTGATCACTTTGCTGCAGATAACTAATCTCTAGGTGTGGTTGAATTGACAACTCAGCTGCGAATACTTGCAAATATTCTTTGGCTCCCCTTGTGTCGAATCTATAAATTTGGGTTGAATACCCTACCCTCGAAAACTGTTGCGATCCCCTATAATTGTGGGTTATCAAGAGATGGCTGGAGGAGAAGAGGTAGAGGTGTAACCACATGACTTGGAACACAAGGTTGGATCTTAAATCTTAAATTCAAGGACGTCAATCGAAAGGTCCATGGAAACTCACCTTTTAGATTGGGTGCATGTGTCAACTCTCTCATATCTGAGAGAATCAGTTTTAGTTTTCAATGGTCAGACATTTTTCTGGACAGCCTTTCCATAGACAGTGCTTGTTTTTGCTAGTTCTGATGATAATGTGGAGGTACGAACAAACCCAATTAACCTATAAAACACTACTACTAAGTTCGTGTAATTTGATGTTGTAGATGGATTAATTATTTCAGATAATTAATTTTGTAGGAGAAGAGAAAATACAGTTACTTGAACTAATAATTATTAAAATAACTGGAAAACACTTGTTGGGCAATCTAATCGTTTTTAATACGATTCTTTGGAACTTTCTTATTTAGATTTTAACAACAGGCTTTCGTAAACTTTTCATTATTGAAAGCTCGTTGGTCGGGCATGTCCCTTGCTTAAGAAGATTGTCTGTTCACGGAGTCTTGGGGCTCACAATGCAAGCGCCAACACTAACGCTAAGATTGATTTCCTGTTAGTTTTTCCCAGTTCCCCATCCAAGCCTCGGATATTGTGTTGTGCATGCAAAAGTAATCATCGGTGCTTCATATGCCTTTTTTCTGCATGAGCCGATTTGATTAGAGTCTGATGCTAATAACAGCACTAAAAACAAGGCCTACGAAGCTTTCCCTCAACTAACTAGTAGATCCAGAAGATATTTCCCCATCTTAATAATCAAAGCCCTCAGGTTTTCTCTCATGAAGGGTACGTATGAGCATGCAAAATACTATCAGAATCAAATGGACACATATGCCACTTTATTTTGGTAGTGTAATGCCTTATGTGCATCCATCATCTCTACTCCTAAAGTCTCAGTACGTAGGTCGTCGCTCGTTTCATTCGTTACTACGCACCCCATCGATCGAATAGGTACATCCCACCGATTTATTCCTTACCTTGTTGTCCTCCTTTAACTAAGCAAAGAAAAAAATCAGCATGCAAGCGCTCCTACCATAGTTTAGTTTACGCACGCACACACACCCCCTGTTGGGGATATTACTACTGGGCGTAAACCGGCCAGGAGAGGCCGGGTTAGCTTCATCAGTAGTCAAGTATGCTTGAAGCCCGTGAGGATATTCAATAAGGGCCCAAGGCCCAGGACCGGTTTAAGGGTTGTAGCCGTAAAACCGGCCTTAGTATGTAACTTGTGTTCTAAGTTAGAAATACTAGAGACCGAACCGGACACGTCTATGAGCCGGTCTCGAGACTCTGCAAACCGACGGGTGTCACCCATGTATATAAGGGGACGACCGGCGGTATTCAGAGGACAGATAACAACTCGAGACTTAGGCGAAGCTTGTTTGCTCCCTAGTCATCAAAACCCCCATCAATTCCATCACAACTAGACGTAGGATTTTACCTTCATCGAAGGGGCCGAACTAGTATAAACTCTCTTGTGTCCTTGTGTCCGCTTTAACCCCTTTAAGCTAACCCGTAGCGATGGCTCCACGACTAAGTCCTTTCATGAGGATATCTGCCGTGACAAAACCACGACAGTTGGCGCCCACCGTGGGGCTATCGCATGATGGTTTCAGGTTCTTAGAGGGAAACTTCGAAGGACTCAAGGGTTACGCTATGGGCCGGATGACCAAGAGTCGTCGCGGCAAGCTCTACATCGACGATTCAGGCTGGGGCCCCGAGGCCGGCTCGATTGAGTACGGGTACCGGGTCCCCTTTGGTGGCATACACGTCTTCATTGGCAAGATCGATGAACTGGGCCCTGAGCTAGACATCTGCACCAACCTCGTCGAAACGGCTCAGCGTGCGAGATCTGCCCAGGTTAAACCGGTTGTGAAGCGTGCCTTCGTGGGAGTCATCCACGGAGGAGAGTAGGAAGGCGGATCGGCATCTGGTAGCGAGACTGTTGTTTACTCTGCCGACGGGTCCTCGATCGGAGAGACGAATCATTGTATGAGCGCAGGACGACCAGATTGGAGGCTGTTCCGATGGCGACAGTATTCCGGACTCCTCTGATCTGCCCAATCGGGTTGGGATATTCATGGCCGGTACACAAGCGGCGGTCCACTCTTCAACCGCAGCAGCAATGTTTTCCGGATCAGCAGCGGCGGCGGCAAGCGGGCAGAGGCTCAGGCGCCCGCCGGCTCAAGTTTTATCCGATCTGTTTGATGCGTTATCGTGCTTATGGCGAGAAGCTAACCCGGCAGATCGTGACACCCACAATGAGGAGATTGCAAAGGTGAGGGAACAGATCACTCAGGCCAAGGCCGATTTGGCAGCCGAGAACAACAGGATGGCCGCGGAGCGAGCCGCTTTGGACGCGCAGGCCTATAGGCTTATGCTAGACCAGACCGCATCGCATGAAGTCCTGAAAAGGAAGCATCGGTCTCGCCTGCCGACAGTCTTCGATGGCAGAAACCTCTTTAACACCCCAGGAGCAGGGACTAGTAACCCGCCGTGGTTAAACCGGACGGAGGCACCAGGGACGGGTGCACCGGTTCAACCTCGCCTGACGGAGCCACCTCGACAGAATAACATCATGCCTCAGCCTGTCCAGACACCTCCAGGTCCTTATTCCAATCCGATGGACAATCTTGTTGCCGCCCCTTCACGGCTGGAGGCCATCCCAATTGAAGGAGATTCTCCGCAGGCGGTGGAGACACGCCGGGTTAAGGAGCTTCTTTGAACAGCATTGGTTCAGCAGGAAGCATATTCATATAGCCGTGACCGGATTCATTCCACCCCCCGCCCAAGCCGGAGTTATAGCAGGCGGATGGATGAACCGGCCGTATCCAGTAATGCACGGAACCGTGAAGAGCCCCGTGGATGTAACCCGGCAGGTGATGCTCAGGAAGTGGTGGACCGGGCCCGAGCACGCAGGGACGTCGAGTTAGCAGCGCAGCATGAGGCTCGTCAACTTACGCCGGTTCGTCCAACCACCACAATTGAGCCAGGGGTTACTTCTAGTTCTTTGGGAGTACCTTGTCTTGTCCCGCTACGCAATGTGCGTCTGCCCAAGGATTTCAAGGGCCCGCGTAAGGTACCAAATTACACGGCCGATTTGTCTCTAGAAGCATGGGTAGAGAGCTATGAGATGGCCATGGAGATGCTTGATGTAGATGAAGCGGCATGTGCAAAGTATTTTACCATGATGCTTGAGGGGACAACCCGTATTTGGTTAAAGAGCTTGCCAGCCAATTCTATCAGTTCATGGGCTCGATTCGAGCCGGTTTATCCAAATTTCAAGGATACATGTAAGCAGCCCATGTTGATAGTGGACTTAGCGGCCTATGTCCAGGAGGAAGGAGAGTCAACAACCCATTGGGTACGCCGAAGTCTCGGAAATTTTGCACTCCTCGAGACCGCATTAACGCCGACTCATGGTTATAACTTTGGAAAGCAAGCTGCCGGTTTAAACCTCTGAAGTTGAAACGGGAAGGATGAAGCGCCATTGCAACGATATGGGAACCCTCATGACTGCGTTAGTGAAGTATGCTGATTACGATGGTACCAAGGATCCCAAGTCCGATGATGGCAAGACAGGAAGGGAAAGAAGAACAAAGAACTCCAAGGCAGCAAGACACAACACGGCAGGTCATGGTAACAGAGGCAAAGCGAAAAGCGGATGGTAGCATGGACTTTGTGGCTAATACCAACGCATGACAGGGGCAGGGTCGTGACGGAAGGGTAAACCGCCAAATCGTGGTGGAGCTCCAAGTCCCAATCTGGACCGCCTAACTTATCTATTAAACCAGCCCTGTCCGAAGCACGAGACGAAGGAAGTGCCAGCCACCCACCTTTGGAAGGATTGTTATATTATGCAGGAGTTTAAAAATTCTAATGCTTTCCGGTATGATCATGGATAAGGTGGTGGCTCAGGATCCGGATTCCATGGGCCGGGTCACAGTGGAGGAAACGCTGGTTCAGGCTTCAATGGAGATCAGGGTGGACATAACAATCAAAATAATCAGAATAGCCAGGGTGGTTACAACCAAGAAGCAGACAAATCGGGTTATCAGAGCCATCCGAAACAGTTGAATAGTGGGCAATATCATGTATTCACCACTAGCTTGGATAAGCGGGACCAGAAGCTTCACAAGCGAGCAGTGAATTCAATTGAACCGGCCGTGCCTCGTTATTTACGCTGGTCCGAACAGCCAATCATATGGAGCAGAGAGGATCACCCGCCCCGGGTTGACAATCCGGGTCAGCTAGCGTTGGTGGTGGCACCTCAGGTGGGAGGTTATAAGTTCACCAAGGTACTCATGGATGGAGTAAGCAGCATTAATATCTTGTATTACGAGACCTTCCGTCGTATGGGGCTAACACACAAGAATCTTAAACCGTCTAATACGGTGTTCCATGGTGGCATCTTGGGCAAGTCAGCATATCCTGTTGGCAAGATAGCTCTGGAGGTAGCCTTTGGAGATGATCATGATTCCAGGTCAGAAACATTGGTTTTTGAGGTGGATAAGATCTGGAGCCCGTACCACACTTTGTTTGGGCGGCCGGCTTATGCCAAGTTTATGGCACGACCCTGTTATATCTATCTGCAGCTCAAGATGCCGGGTCACAAGGCGACCATAACCGTTCATGGAAGTCGCAAGATTGCTTTGGAGTGTGAAGAAGGTGATGCGACCTATGCAGAGTCGGTTTGTGCCACGGAGGAGTTGAAGTATTACAAGGATAATGTTGATCCGGCTGACATGACTCCGTTGAAAAAGCCAACCACGTAACATGATCCGGCTCTAAAGTTCAAATCGGCGGTGAGACCAAGCTTGTTGACTTCAGACTGGCGATTCGTCCAAGCAGAATAGTATCAGTGCCAACTTGGATCCGAAATAGGAAAGCGCGCGCATCGAGTTCATCCGTGAGAACCGGGACATTTTTGCATGGAAACCTTCTGACATGCCAGGTGTACCGAGGGAACTCGCTGAGCACACTCTTAATGTTGATCCTAAGTATAAACCGGTGAAGCAGTTTCTCCGCCGGTTTAACGAAGAAAGGCGCAAAGCTATTGGAGAGGAAGTAGCTAGGCTCTTAGCGGCTGGCTGAAAGTGCGTTATATCGACTAGAGGGGGGGTGAATAGGCGATTTTTATGAATTCTTCACTGAGGAATTTGCTGGTGAGGAAATTCCTTAGCGAAGAAATACTTGCAGCGGAATAAGTACTCAGAAGTAAGCATAACTGATTACAAGCATAGTCATCATGATGAAATGAAGACAATCATAGAGTACAGAAAGCGTAATCACAGGATAATACAAGATGAAGACAAACAGACTGAAGAAATTGAACTGAGGAAATTGAGAAAGTCTTCAGTCAAAGCCTTCAAACACAGATATGACAAACACTCAACACAGCTTATGAGGAAATGAAAGGGTTGAGGAAATAGAACCCGATTAGGTTGGTGAAGACAATGATTTGGTAGACCAGTTCCAACTGCTTTGTCTCGGTTAATAAATGCAGTTGGAAGCGGTGAGTATTTAAACTCGAGGACACAGTCCGGGACACCCGATCCTTGAAAGCACGCAGCTCAGGACACCAAGTCCTCACCGTATTCTCCTTGAACTAAGGTCACATGAGACCTCGTCCAATCACTCGTGGTAAGTCTTCGTGCGACTTCCAAACCTTCACATACTTGGTCACCCTTGCAATCCACAATTCCTCTTGGATGCTCTAGACCTTGACGCCTAACCGTCTGGAAGAAGCACAGTCTTCAAAGGTAAAAAGCGTCGGATCCACGAGGATCAATTTCTTGATGATGCTCAATCACTTTGGGTTTGTTGGGGTTTGGTTTTTGGGTTTTTCCTCACTTTCGGTTTTTCCTCACTTGATGATTTTCGCTCAAAGTCCTCGGAGGATGGGTTGCTCTCAAATGACAAGTGTCAAGTTCTCTCGGAGCAGCCAACCAACTAGTGGTTGTAGGGGCGGCTATTTATAGCCTAGGGAGCAGCCCGACATGATAAGACATAAATGCCCTTCAATGATATGACCGTTAGGTGGATAAGATATTTTAGGACAGGTGGCCAAGAAGACAGAACGGTCGGAAATTTGACTCTCAAATTCCTCGGGCTATCATGTTCCTCCACGGTGTAGGCAATTCAGACTGGCGAATTCCTAACTCCTCGGTCGAACAAATTCCTCGGTGATCGAGGAGCTTCGTCTCATCCTTTGAAGAAATTGACTTGAATCGTATGAGATTTCCAAAAGCTTCACTCGAAGGGTTTGGTAGGTGTAGGATTTTGAGTTGAGCATCAAATGGAAATTTTCCCTTAGTATTTCCTCGACCCCCTTTAACAGTACGGTGTTTCCTATGACTCAAGAAAGAGAAAATGAAACTACGAAAACAAAAGTCTTCACGCTTCATGTTCCTCAGGCGAATACCAAGTCTTCGTGATCACACCAATTTCTTCACTTTCAAAGTCTTCGAAGGTCTTGAATATCAAAGTCTTGAGTTGAAGAACTTCATTTTAGGGGTCGACTTTTCTTTGTAAATATCAAAACTCCTCATAGATTTATAGACCTGTGTACACTCAAAACGCATTAGTTACTTAACCTATAAGTCTTCAATACACCAAAATCACTAAGGGGCACTAGATGCACTTACAATCTCCCCTTTTGGTGATTGATGACAATATGGGTTAAGTTTTCAACGAGGATAAACATATGACTTGTAAATACGATAATGAGGAATTTGATTGCAAGATATAGAAGAACTCCCACGAAGATGTGCATAGTGAGGAATTTGCTTTTGAGGCAATGCACACTTGAAGAATTGAATCATGGAGATCTCCCTTTATATCTTGTAATTCATACACGCATTTGACATATAATATGAAGAATTTGAAATGCATGATGAAATATGGTGCTTGATGAAATTCAGCATGAGGAATCATAGCACATAAAGTATCAGAGCACAAGTAGATTTGCTATGAAGCATAGTGCAAAATCATAATGCATCAAAAGTATCAAAGCACCATAGGGTTTAAGATTACAACTCGATCCAATAAAAGGTTTCAGAAGAACGAGAGTTGTAACTTAATAAAATACTGTATATAGACAAAACTAGACCCGCTTGAAGACTAACTCAAATTTCTCCCCCTTTGTCATCGAATGACCAAAAGGATCGAAACTGAGGACTAACGCTCTTGAGGAATATCAAGTTGAAGACGGAGCGCCAGCATTGTCGGGGTTGTTTGTTGAAGTAGGACCAGCAAAGGTGTCTTCCAAATCTTCATTTTCATCGGTGTCGCGAGATGAAGAATAGGAGCTGGCCACCAAGGAAGGAACTTTGACCTTCTTGAATTTCTTCTTGAGGAGGTGCAGACCAGTCAAATTCTTCCTTGAGACCCATTGATGTCGATTCTTCTTCATTATAGACATGTGAAAGAACAGCCCAGTGTGCGCTTGAAGGTTTCATGAAGGTAGTAGTGGTTTTTCTTCACCGCATTGTGAGTAGACGTCATATTGTAAAGAAGAGTACCAAACCGACGTTTGACCCACTTATGATTGCGATCAACCTTCCGATGAAGACCGAGGAGTAATTCACGATCGGTCATCACCACAGGTGCGATTCCTTGAGGATTTTGCTTTCTTGAGGTATTTGCTTCTTTGAGTCATGTGTGGCGAGTCATCATTGGTGGAGTAAGATCTTGCTTATGTAAACTGTCCATCCAATGGACGAATACCTTCATCTATCACAGCAGTAGCCTTGCCCTTTTCATCACCGAGGCAATTGGCCGTTTGAGGACTTCAATCGGGGCGGTGTAGCTGCAGTGGTTCAAAGTATCAGCTTTGTAATTGAGTGAGGACCTTGACACGATGAATCTCATAATCCAAGGCGCATAAGGCTTCACTCAAATGGTGACATGGCAATGTTAGCAGAGTCCTCATGAAGAAATCATGGAAATTGACGGAACGCCATGGATGATATTGAAAAGCATATTCTTCATGATGCCAACGACTTCTTCATCGCTCGAGTCGTGGCCTTTGATAGGACTCATAGTCTTTGTCAAGATTCGATAGACGGTCCGAGGCACATATAATAATTCCTTGACGAGGAATTTGGTTCTTAGTGCTCGCCTTTGGCTTCAATGGCTTCATCAAGACTTGCATATAGTGATTTGAAAGTTCCTTTTCTTCATAGATCCGACGCGTGCACCATCAAGCGGAGGATCGAGTGGTAGAGCACGAAGCAATTCAATTGCAGGTGCCTTGTAGTGAGTGTTTTCAGTCATCCAATCTAAGACCCATGAATTGACGTCTTCAGCGTCTCCGGTGATATGCAGGGTTGCATAGAACTGAAGAATTAGCTCTTCGTTCTAGTCACAAATATCGGTGCAAAAGTTTAGAAGTCTGCGTCGTGAAGAACACCGAGGACTGGCTCAAAGCTGGCGGTGACTCCATATCCACATGAGGAATATGAGCATGATCGAAGATTTTATCCTTGTTGAAAAGCACCGAGGAATAGAAGTTGGCTTGACCGGCAGTCCGTAAGCGCCTCTTCCTAATTCGAGCGTAATCATAAGGATTATATTCGATGAAGAACACGTGCTCGGCAAAGAAATCTTCAGCCTTGAACTTTTGCTTGGTTGAGAACGGATTCTTACCGCTTGGGCGAGAGGGGTGTCGATGAGTTGCATCACCACCTCGGGAATCGTAAGTTCAGTGCATCGCCTTGAGGAATTTCTTGGTCCTCAACATGCGGTACCGAGGATTAGCAGACAGCTAGTTTCATCAAGCACTAGTGGCTGGAATTTCTTCATGCAGTAACCCGTGGGTTGATTTTCTTCGAGTCTATTTGGACGATGCATGCGGGGAGTGAGGAACTTGTTGGAGCGGGGTGAAGAGAGGAGTATTGGGATCTTGACTTTCCCAAAAGTCATCATTGATAACTGGTGTGGTGCATCCAATATCCACATCTTCATTTTCAATTTCTTGACAGACTGCACGAGGAATTTCATAGTCCGATGAGGAAATTACTGGGGTTGAAGGGATAGCTTCCACTTCAATTTCTTCATCCATTTTCTCGATGAAGCGGCAGATTGATGTTCTTCATCAGATCCGGTTGGCACCTCATATTCTTCTCCAAAAGGAACTACTTCCTTTGAAGGTATGGAGGAAATTGGAACAGCATCAATTGGGTTTTCAACAGTGGCCATTTGCTTCATTTTCTTCGCAAATAGAAGAATCTGACGCATGATGCTTTCCTTTTCTTCACGCAGCTCGATTACGCAGCCTTGGTTTTCTTCACATCAGAAGCAGATGGAAGAATTGGAGTTGGAGTTGGCGCTGGAGGAGCTGAGGAATTTGGTGCAATTTCTTCAGGAGCAACTGATGCAGTTCTCCTGTCTTGAGCAATCTCTTCAGGCGCACCACTAGTGGGTGCCCTGGCAATTTCTTCAGCGGCTGGGATGGGATCATCAGCCCTGGAATCAGCATTTTCTTCAGCAGGCTGAACTGAGGCTTCAGCCTGAGGAATTTAAAGTTGCACAGGTGTAGCAACACTTGTGATATTCTTCGTCAGATTGACGAATCTGTCCTTGGCTCCTTGCCAATCAGCATTGAAAGAATCGAAGTTTTTGCTGAGGTTTTGAATTTCAGTCTGAATCTGGAGAAGCTCCTCAGGTGTCATCTTGACAATGTTTTTCTTCAGGAACTTCTCCTTCCTGTATTGAGCCCTTTTGATTTCCCTCGCCTTATCAAACTTCCATTTTTCTTCAGCTATGAAGTGAGTCAACATATGACTTTGACCAGGTGTCAAGTGAAGATCAGGTAGAGGGGTATTGGGATCATTGTGCCAGAGATCAATAAAGTCGAGGACTATCTTCGGGTCCAATAGCAGTGGCACAGATGTACCTTTGGCTCTAGCGGCCCTTGCTTGTCGGTCTCTGATGATTTCTGCGAGTTCTTCATCAGATGCCTCATCATCAGATGGCACATGGAATGCAACCATTTTCTTTGTCGGGCTAGGCGAGGACCTCGACCAGCTGTTGCTTTGGTCTTCATGAGTCGGACCTGTTGAGGAAGTTGGAGCAATGAGGAACTTGCGAAATGCCCGAGGCAATTGAGAAACCAGTGGTTCTTTGACAAGTCGCCAGATGCACGAGGCCCGAGGGTTTTGACGGAGCAGTTGAGGACTTTGATGGAACAGCGATGTGAGGAATTGGCTTGGATGGTGCTTCTTTGAGGAACTTGGCCGTGAGGC
This sequence comes from Aegilops bicornis, assembly GCA_021605145.1. Classification (NCBI taxonomy): domain Eukaryota; kingdom Viridiplantae; phylum Streptophyta; class Magnoliopsida; order Poales; family Poaceae; genus Aegilops; species Aegilops bicornis. The sequence continues at coordinate 320,945,816 of CM038675.1, forward strand.
GCAGATGATGAAGCACTTGGCTTATGAGCAGGCTTCTTTTGCATTGATTTCCTCGGTTTGACCGAGACCTCTGTGGCGATAGCAATGGCGAGAATCCTCATTGAATTTCTTCACTTTGCCTCCTTTGCTTGCTTTGCCAATTTTGCTTGGCGTTTAGCCCATTCCTCAGGAAAGTCCTCACCTCGTTTGACGCTAGTGGGATCAGCTATTTGGCCAGGTGCCAAAGGAGCTCTTGGGCATGGAGGGTTAAGAGCAAATTTCTTCATGTACTTAGGAGTTACATATCTATATTCCCTCCATTCCCGTGCCCATCTCCGTTCAATCTTACGAATACGCACCTTGCGTTGATTTTACTTTCTTCATCCGGTGTGCGATGAGTCAGCATATATATCCTCGGGGATTTCAAATGTTGTCATAACCTCTGGTTTCTTTCCTCCCTTCTGCAAGGCTTCTTACCATCCGCCATTTTCTTGATTGAGGAAATTGAACAATTGAGTTCTCACGAAGAAGTGTGCAGTTTTTCTTCGAGGAACGCTGCAAATGAGTTAAGTTGATGAGAACCTAGTGATTCAGCAGCGGACATTTGTACCTGTGAACAGAGTATAGGTGCGAGGAATTTGGAGAGGTCATATGCGTTCTCAGAAGGTTTTTCAAAAAGAACAAGTTTTGAGGATTTTGACCAGATGAACCTTGAAGAATTTCAATAAGCGTTCTTTGTCTTAGGTTCGAGTTGTATAGATCGAAGATCCACACAATTGAGGAATCTTGAAGAAAATCATAGCTTAGAGAAACGAGTCAAGAGATTTGAGGTGTTCATATGTGTGAAGATTTGAGGAATAAACACCTTTGAAGAATTTGAAGAAAATTTGAGAATCAAAGCGAGTAATAAAAGTAACTTTTAATTACCCGAAGAGAAGAACACGACGAACTGAGATGAACAGTTTGGAAGTTCGTCCGTTCAGATCTTCCCCGCCCTAACTTGGCAGAGGAAATCAGCTACGGCGACGGCGGAGTGAAGATATTCCACGGTCGGCGCGAGTACGTCGGCGACGAGGTCAAGGCAGTGAAGCTTTTCCTCACCGGCGACGATGGAGTAGCGGCGGCGCTAGGGTTTTGAGGAGCTCGAGTGGGAGAGAGAGGTTGAGCGGAGTAAAAGAGTGAGGAAGGGAGAGAGGGGTATATATAGACACGGTGAAAAACGGATCGTCCGAAGATTTAGGACGAACATGCCCCTGACCGCTTCCCTTCTCACGACATGTGTCACCCACGTCTTGTCAGGATGGAGATCGTATGCGATCGTGGGTGAATATAATAATGCATCGTGGGATGCGGAACGGTTTGAGCGGTAAAAGCGAAGGTTTGAATAAGATTCGTTTTAAAAGTTCCATTGCAATTTCTTCAGCTGTCAAGGACACAGTGAAGAATTTGAATGAGTTTCAAAGTAGAACGCACATGAAGAATTTGTGAATGGATTGGGTTGAGTATAGCATAGAGGGGGAAGGGTCCGATCACATTCACTTAGCAGAAAAAGCGACTTGAGGAAATAGTCATAAGTGAATGCTGTAGAGGACATAAATCCATATATATATATATATATATAGCCAATGAAGAAAGACGACGGAAATAGTGAAGAATTTGCAAAGTTGAAGAATTTGAAAAACTGAAGAATTTCAAAAATTTGAGGAAAAACTCAAATTGAAGATTTTCAACTTTGGTGGTGGCGTGACCCACCGTATAGGAATGATGATTTCAGACACCGCGTACAATTGTCGAGGGTTACGAGAATCAAATTCTTCATTAATTTCTTCACACTTAGAGTGTTATTCTTCATTGATTGAAGAAAACGTTTCTTCATGTGTTGCACATCTAAGTCATCAAATTTGCATAAGTGTTAGGATGTGTGTCCTTTTCAAAGAACATTCGAAGATTCTAAGATATTTAGCTCACACCGCAACTTGCTAAATCTCTTCTCATCCAAGGGCTTAGTGAAGATATCAGCTAGCTGTTCTTGATCTTCACGTGCTTTCGATGGAGATGTCGCCCTTCAACACATGATCACGAAGAAAATGATGACGAATTTGAATGTGCTTTGTTTTCGAAAGTCTTGAACTGGGTTGTGAGCAATCTTGATGGCACTCTCATTGTCAGCGATGAGAGGCACATTCTTCACGTTGATGCCGTAGTCCTTGAGGGTTTGCTTCATCCATAGTAATTGAGCACAACACGAGCGGCTGACAATGTATTCAGCTTCCGCAGTGATGCGGTGATACGTGATTCTGCTTTCTTCGAGGACCAACGGACCAAAGATCGTCCGAGGAAATGACAAGTACCAGATGTTGACTTGCGGTCCACACGATCACCCGGCATAGTCGAGTCAGAATATCCAATGAGATCAAAAGAAGAACCCGTGGGGTACCATAATCCTAGTGTTGGTGTGTGAGCTAGATATCGAAGAATATGCTTCACAGCTTTATGGTGTGATTCCTTCGGTGTAGCTTGAAATCAGGTATACATTCAAACACTAAGCATTATATCTGGCCTAGATGCACATAAGTACAATAAAGAACCAATCATGGAGCGGTATACCTTGTGATCGAAGTCAATACCATTTTCATCAGTGCATAGATGGCCATTCGTGGGCATAGGAATTTTGACACCTTTGCAGTCTTGCATGCCGAATTTCTTTAGGACATCTTTGAGGTATTTCTCCTGAGATATGAATATGCCATTGTGTTGTTGACGAATTTGAAGACCTAAGAAGAATTTCAACTCTCCCATCATAGACATTTGATATTCTTCACTCATCATATAGGCAAATTCATCACTATAACGTTGGTCAAGACAGCCAAAGATAATATCATCAACATATATTTGGCACACAAAAAGTTCACCATCATAAGATTTAGTAAAGAGAGTAGGATCGAGTGAACCAGGTGTGAAGCCATTCTTCATGAAGAATTCCTTCAATGTATCATACCACGCCCGAGGGGCTTGCTTGAGGCCATAGAGAGCCTTATTTAGTGCGAAGACTTTGTCAGGATTCTTTGGATCTTCAAAACACGGGGTTGAGCAACATATACTTCTTCCTCAAGCTTACCATTGAGGAATGCACTTTTCACATCCATTTGATATAAAGTGATATTGTGATGGTTAGCATAGGCGAGTAATATGCGAATAGACTCAAGTCTAGCGACAGTGCAAAAGTTTCATCAAGTCAATTCCTTCAACCTGCGTGTAGCCTTGAGCTACTAGTCGTGCCTTATTCCTCACCACAAGACCATTTTCATCTTGCTTGTTGCGATAGATCCACTTTGTGCCAATGATATTATGCTTGCGAGGATCTGGACGTTTGACCAGTTCGGACATTGTTGAGCTCGGTGATGTAATCCTTCTTGCATAGCTGAATCCACTCCGGCTCGAAATGCTTCATCTACCTTAGAGGGCTCGTGATAGAGACAAAAGCATAGTGCCCACAAAAGTTAGATAAATGTGAAGCTTTGAGCGTGTGAGAGGACTGGCGCTTCAATGTCATCGATGATCTTGTCAACTTGTACTTCTTTTGCAACGCGAGGATGAGCTGATTGTCGTCGAGGAATTTGATCATTTTCCTCAAAGCACCATTTTCTTGAGCATTATCTTCAGTGCATCGGCTCGACGTTCTTCACGTCTGAGGAATGAATTCTTCAAAGTTTCTTCAAGAGGAATGACATCCTCGGTTGCCTTGAATCTGATAGAATCCTCGGTGCTGGTTCATCTAACACGAGAAGGTAGGTGCTCTCTTTGTGAGCCATTAGTTTCATCGAACCGCACATCTACGGTGTCAACAATCTTGTGTAGAGTGATGTTGAAGACTACTGTAGGTGTGCGAGTCCTTTCCGTAACCAAGCATAAAACCTTCATGTGCTTTCGGTGCAAATTTAGAGGTGTGGTGAGGATCTCTAATCCAGCATTTAGCAATCAAGACTTTGAAATAACTTACATTTGGTTTCTTATGCGTGAGGAGTTCATAGGCAGTCTTTTGAAGAATTTGTGAAGATATACTCTTGTTGATGATGTGGCATGCGGTGTCAATTGCTTCAATCCGAGAAGCGACTAGGCGTTTTGTATTCATCAAGCATAGTGTGAGCCATCTCAACAAGAGTTACGTTCTTGCGCTCCACGACGCCATTTCTTTGAGGAGTATAGGGAGCAGATAACTCATGAGTAATACCAAGTTCATCAAGATAATCCTCAAGTCCGAATTCTTGAACTCGGTTCCATTGTCACTCTGAAGTGCTTGATCTTTACACCAAAGTTGGTTGAAGCCCTCGAGGAAAATCGTTTGAAGATTTCACGCACTTGATTTTTGTAAGTAACAATGTGTACTCATGTGTATGAGAGTAATCATCAACAATAACAAAGCCATATAGTGATGCTTCATTAACGACAATTTGAGTAATGATTGGGACCAAAGAGGTCCATGTGAAGCAATTCGAAGGGACGAGTAGTGGTCATGATAGTCTTTGCTGGATGCTTGGCCTTGGTCATTTTTCCAGCTTCACAGGCTCCGCATAAGTGATCCTTGAGGAATTTGACATTCTCAATGCCAATGACATGCTTCTTCTTCGCAAGCGTGTGCAAATTCCTCATGCCTGCATGACCAAGTCGTCGATGCCATAGCCAGCCTTATGAATCTTTTGCAAGTAGGCACACGGCTGGTTGTGGTCCTGTGGAAAAATCAACAATATACAAGTCTCCTCTCCTAAAGCCTTGAAGACTTTGGAATTGTCGACTTCCATAATCACAACACAATCGATACTTGCCAAAGATAACAACCATATCAAGATCACAAAGCATTGAGACTGACATGAGGTTATATCCTAAAGACTCAACAAGCATGACTTTGTCCATGTGCATGTCCTTAGAGATAGCAACCTTACCAAGTCCCAATACACGACTTTTGCCTTTGTCAAAGAAAGATGATATGCTTCAGATGTGACGGTGATAAGGCAGCATCCATCAATAGATTCTTGTCACGGTCATGTGATTTGTACATCCACTATCGAGAACCCACTCAGTGGCTTTGGGTTGATCATCCTGCAGATGAAGTAGTACAACTTACGATCTCATCTACTTCCTCAGTGAAGAATATGTTATCAAGTTCATCAGGTGAATTTCATCGACCAAGATATCTGAGATAAGCAAGATGAGGACGTGTGAAATGAAAGTTCATTTCATCATGATTAGCCTGCATCCTTTCAGGCAATTTGTCGTGCCCCGACAAATTCTTGGGACGCTTAGGCACGCCCGGAGACCTGACCGCAGAAGAGATTAGTTCTTTTTCTTCACCACCCACATATGAAGGGGTGGCAAAGAGTTCATCATTCTCATGAAAGCACCATACGAGAATGGTGGCATAGAGGCCAAACCATTTCGGTTCACATAAGAGTGGTTAGGGTAAGTATATGAATAAGCGGAGAAATTCTTGAGGACTTATGAACATATTGGTTTGAAGAATAATGCACATATTCATAGCCCTTAGCTCTACCTGCGAAAGCAGAGTTATTAGCACGATGATAATCATATGAGGACTTTGATCCTTTTGAGGAATTTGATCCACGTGAGGAATTTGGTCCGTATGAGGACTTGGATCCATATGGAGAATTTGGTCCATATGAAGAATTTGATCTGGGGTTCCTTTTCTTCACAGGTGGTGTCATGAGGACATTCACCTGAAGACTTTCAAGGCACTTCTTGGGAACCCAGATTTTCTTCATAGGGGAACCACTCCTGCAGTTAGTGCCAACATATCTAGCAAATACTTCACCATTCTGATTTTTGAACATTTTATAGTTTGAGTCGAATGACTCATCAATGTAATGAGGAAATTCACATGTAAAACCAGATAAGGTAGATGGATCAATTTGGAGGTCCCTTTGCAGCAACCCATGAGGTTTTGGGGTCTTGCTTTCGGGCTTCGATATGTTCCATCGGCATTTAATTTCCTCTCAAATGCGATACCCTCTTTCCTAGGGTTTACATTGAGGATCCGCTTTTAAGCACATCACAAAGAGTCTGATGCCCTTTGAGGCTTTTGTACATGCACATCATGTACAATTCCTTCAATCCTGCATCGTCGGTGATACTAGCAATGTCCTCGAGATGAGGAATTAGTGATAGCAGAGGCAGGTGAAGAATTTGTAACAGTTGAAGCATTTGAACATTCGGTGAAGAATTAAGCGATTCACGTTCAATGCATTTTAAGCATGGAGGAACAAATTCTTCTTGAGAAGCGCTGATTTGTTGAGCAAGTAATGAATCGCTCCTTGAAGATCTTCATAACTCGCTCTTAGCTTCTCAAGATCTTGCTTTCTTTGAAGAAATTCATAAGAAAGTTTCTCATGATCGAGATAAGAGAGTGTTATGATGACCTTGAAAGGTTATCAAGCTTAGACTGAAGTCTCTGAAGATTTTCGATCGGGGCTTGAGTGCGATCCATTTCTTCACCTAACATATCATCACTCTTATCTAGCATGTTTTGAACCTTTTCAAAAGCCCTTTGTTGTTTTATAGCAATCTTAGCAAGTTTAGAGTAGCTGGGCTTGAGATCCTCATCGATTCATTTTCACCGGATTCGAGAGGGGTGAAATTGAGTACCTTGGCACCTTTTGCCATGAAGCAATAGGTGGGAGCGTAGTCATCGTTTTTCCTCATCAGGTTTGTCGGTGGAGTCGGTTTCTTGATGTTGAAGATGGACTTGCTAACATAAGCGATAGCAAGAGCCGGACTAGCCACACCAGATTCGGATTCTTGAGACTCCTCTTCCTCATTTTCCTCGATTCAGCTTGAGTCCATTTCCTTGCCAATGAATGCCCGAGCCCTTTTGGAGCTGCTCTTCTTGTGAGAAGAAGGTTTTGAGGATTTTGATGATGAAGATTTTGATGATTTCTTCTTCTTCTTCACGTCATCGTAGCTGTAATCCTTGTGTTTCTTCTTTCTTAATTCCTTTTCCCTTGAGGACAATCTTGGATATAGTGACCAGGTTTCTTGCATTTGTGGCAAAGTCTTCGCTTATAGTCACTAGATGAGGAATCACCGCTTCTTGAGGATTTTCCAAAGCGACCACGTCTTGAGAATTTCTGGAATTTCTTCACGGCGGTGCTAGCTCCTGGCCAAATTCTTGAGGATCTCCAAGGCTACTACGAGTCTTCATTCTCGATTGATTCAGCCTTGGCCTTGAGGCACGTGTTTTTCCATAGCGAGAACCATAGAGATCTCTCTTTTGACAAAATTTGGAACTTCGTGAGTATTTAGCCTTTCGAGGATATCGGCAGGATCAAGAGACTTGTAGTCAGCTCGTTCTTGTATCATCGATTGCGAGTATCAAATGAGGAATCAGCGATCTTAGCAATTTCTTCACCACCTCATGGTCGGTGATGTCGGGCACCCAAAGTGCTTGAAGCTCATTTGAGATGTCGGTGAGGCGATCGAAGGTTTGTTGAACATTTTTATTGTCGAGTCTTTTGAAGCGGTTGAAGAGATTAGAAGAACATCAACTCGAGAGTCACGCTGAGTTGAAACTCCTTCATTTACTTTGGACACTGTCCCGGATGAGTTTGGCAGATTCCAAAGCACTCACTCTTCCATCTGACCTTTGCTCGGATGGCCACATATGATATTCTTCGCTTGAGAATCGAGTTGCTTGAATCTCTTCACATCAGCATCATTCGGAGAGGGTGTGACCGAGGAAACACCTTTTGTCACAACATACCGTAGATCGTTGTCAATTGCTTCAAGATGCATTCGCATTTTGTTCTTCGATGAGGGGTAGTCCGTCCCATCGAAGGTAGGACACCCTGCTGAGACCTTGATCATACTGCGGTCGACATAACTAAAACTCCGGTGATTAAACCAAAATCACACGTAACAAGGGAGTACCTTGCTCGATACCAATTGAAAGTGCGTTATATCGACTAGAGGGGGGGTGAATAGGCGATTTTTATGAATTCTTCACTGAGGAATTTGCTGGTGAGGAAATTCCTTAGCGAAGAAATACTTGAAGTGGAATAAGTACTCAGAAGTAAGCATAACTGATTACAAGCATAGTCATCATGATGAAATGAAGACAATCATAGAGTACAGAAAGCGTAATCACAGGATAACACAAGATGAAGACAAACAGACTGAAGAAATTGAACTGAGGAAATTGAGAAAGTCTTCAGTCAAAGCCTTCAAACACAGATATGACAAACACTCAACACAGTTATGAGGAAATGAAAGGGTTGAGGAAATAGAACCGATTAGGTTGGTGAAGACAATGATTTGGTAGACCCGGTTCAAGCTTCTTTGTCTCGGTTAATGCGTCTGGGTTGGAGCGGTGAGTATTTAAACTCGAGGACACAGTCCGGACACCCGATCCATCGAGCACGCAGCTCAGGACACCAAGTCCTCACCGTATTCTCCTTGAACTAAGGTCACATGACCTCGTCCAATCACTCGTGGTAAGTCTTGAGCGACTTCCAAACCTTCACATACTTGGTCACCCGGCAATCCACAATTCCTCTTGGATGCTTCTAGACCTTGACGCCTAACCGTGCGGAAGAAGCACAGTCTTCAAAGGAAAAAAGCTTCGGAACCACGCAGGATCAATTACTACAAAGATGCTCAATCACTTTGTGTTAGTAGGGGTATGGATTTTAGGATTTTCCTCACTTTTCGGTTTTACCTCACATGATGATTATCACTCAAAGTCCTCGAGAGGATGGGTTGCTCTCAAATGACAAGTGTCAAGTTCTCTCGGAGCAGCCAACCAACTAGTGGTTGTAGGGGCGGCTATTTATAGCCTAGGGAGCAGCCCGACATGATAAGACATAAATGCCCTTCAATGATATGACCGTTAGGTGGATAAGATATTTTAGGACAGGTGGCCTTGAAAGACTGTGATCGGAAATTTGACTCTCAAATTCCTCGGGGCTATCATGTTCCTCACGGTGTAGGCAATTCGCCTTTGGCGAATTCCTAACTCCTTAGTCGAACAAATTCCTCGGTGATCGGAAGAGCCGTCTACATCCTTTGAAGAAATTGATTGAAGCTGTATGAGATTTCCAAAAGCTTCACTCGAAGGGTTTTGGTAGGTGTAGGATTTTGAGTTGAGCATCAAATGGAAATTTTCCTTAGTATTTCCTCGACCCCTTTAACAAGACGGTGTTTCCTATGACTCAAGAAAGAGAAAATGAAACTACGAAAACAAAAGTCTTCACGCTTCATGTTCCTCAAGCGAATACCAAGTCTTGAGGATCACACCAATTTCTTCACTTTCAAAGTCTTGAGAAGGTCTTGAGAATATCAAAGTCTTCAGTTGAAGAACTTCATTTTAGGGGTCGACTTTTCTTGTAAATATCAAAACTCCTCATAGATTTATAGACCTGTGTACACTCAAAAACGCATTAGTTACTTAACCTATAAGTCTTCAATACACCAAAATCACTAAGGGGCACTAGATGCACTTACACTGGCTTTATAGTTGAAGTGTTCCATCCTGAATGGCTAGCTAATCCGGTGCTGGTCCTTAAGAAGAACAGCACCTATCGCATGTGTGTGGATTACACAGATCTTAACAAGGCTTGTCCAGCAGATCCTTTTGCCCTCCCCCGCATTGATCAGATTATTGATGCTACGGCGGGTTGTGAGCGTTCGAGTTTTCTGGATGCATATTCTGGTTATCATCAGATCAAGATGGCAATTAAGGACCAGGAGAAGACGGCGTTCATAACTCCTTTTGGAGCCTTCTGCTATGTCTCTATGCCCTTTGGGCTCAAGAGTGCCCATGCAACTTATCAACGGTGTATCTGAATCGCCTTCATAAGCAGATCGGCCGTAATGTGCATGCTTATGTGGATGATATTGTGGTTAAGTAAAGAGAGAAGGAGACTCTGGTTGAGGACTTGAAGGAAACCTTTGATAACCTACGGACATACAAGATGATGCTCAATCCGGCTAAGTGTGTTTTTGGTGTACCGGCAGGCAAGTTATTGGGTTTTCTGGTGTCCAACAGGGGAATTGAGGCTAATCCGGAGAAGATCACAGCTATCACCTCTCTGGCTAAACCGAAGTGTATCAATGATGTCCAGCGTTTGGCAGGCTGGATTGCCGCGTTGAGCCGGTTTATCAGTTGCCTAGGTGAGAAGGCAATACCTTTGTATCAGATGCTGAAAAAAGCGGATCCCTTTGTTTGGAGTCCGGCCGCTGATAAAGCTTTGGAGGATCTAAAGCGGCAGCTAGCCAACCTGCATGTTCTTGCTGCTCCGATTGACAAAGAGCCATTGCTACTATATGTGGCGGCTAATGCTCGTGCAGTCAACGTAGCTATTGTGGTAGAGCGCAAGGAGGCGGGCAAGGAATATCCGGTTCAGCGTTCGGTTTACTATATCAGCGAGGTGCTTATTGAGTCCAAGCAAAGATACCCGCATTGGCAGAAGCTGGTGTATGGAGTTTCCATGGCAAGCAGGAAGCTCAAGCAATACTTCCAGGGACATCCCATCACAAAGTGGTCGATTCTGCTCCTTTGGGAGATATAATTCAAAACAGGGAGGCAATGGCGGATTGCCAAGTGGGCTATAGAGCTTGGGCATACGGTTTGAAATACGTGCCTCGGACGGCGATCAAATCTCAAGCACTTGTGGATTTCATCAATGATTGGACGGAACTGCAAGCGCCTGAAGAAAAACCGGATCACACCTACTGGACTATTCATTTCGATGGGTCTAGGCAATTGGAGGCTCGGGGTGGAGTCGTATTAACTTCCCCACGAGGTGATAAGTTACATTACGTTCTCGCTTAATGTTCCCTTGTACTAACAATGCAGCTCGACTGAAGCTTTACTCCATGGTCTCCGGATGGCTAAGGAGATGAATCTCAGCCGAGTCAAATGCTTCGGTGACTCGGACCCGGTGGCCCAGCAAGTGTCTGGTACTTGGGATTCTAAGGACCCGCTCATGGCAGCTTATCACCGTGAGGTGGATGTTATTGCAGGATACTTCAAGGGATATCAGGTGGATCATCTGGACAGACGGAAGAATGAAGCGGCGGACGCTTTAAGCCGGCTAGGCTCTCAGCGTAAACCGGTCCCGCCTAATGTCTTCTTAGATGTCCTGCATAACCCGTCGGTCAAGCTCCCTGGCGAAGAGGATTTGGCTATTCCTGATCCGGAGGCTCAGTTGGTGGCAGCACTGCATGTCATTCCGGACTGGACGGTTCCTTACCTTGCATTACATGAACCGGCGAGTTACCGGAAGGATGAGGCGGCGGCTAGACAGATAATCCGGCGATCCAAGTCCATGACTATTGTCAATGGCGAGTTGCATCATTGCAGTGTATCAGGAGCATTTCAACGTTGTGTATCGCCAGAGGAAGGTTGTGAGATCTTGCGCGAAATCCATGAAGGATATTGTGGTCACCAGACCGGTTCAAAATCTCTAGTGGCTAAGGCGTTTCGTCACGGTTTTTATTGGTTGATTGCTCATGCTGATGCGGAGGACCTGGTTAGGCGATGTGACGGTTGTCAGAAGTTCTCAAGACGCGCTCATGTGCAGCCTCAAGAATTGAGGATGATTGCAATTACTTGGCCGTTTGCCACTTGGGGGCTAGATATGGTCGGACCTTTCAAAAGGTCCAAGGACAAGAAGACCCACCTTTTGGTGGCAGTTGACAAATTTACAAAGTGGGTAGAAGCGGAGCCCGTTAGCAAGTGTGATGCAGCCACGACGGTTCAATTCATTAAAAAGGTGATTTTCCGGTTCGGCTTTCCACACAGTATCATTACTGATAATGGTACCAATCTGTCTAAGGGTGCTATCAAGGAGTTCTGTGAACGTGAGCACATCCGGCTTGACGTTTCATCAGTAGCTCACCCACAGTCCAATGGCCAAGCACAGAGAGCTAACCAGGAAATCTTACGAGGCATCAAACCCCGGCTTATGGTTCCTTTGCAACGGACGCCGGGTTGTTGGGTTGAGGAGTTACCATATGTGTTATGGAGCATCAACACTACACCCAACAGATCGACATGATACACGACGTTCTTCATGGTCTACGGAGCGGAGGCGGTCCTCCCCAGCGATATCCGTCATGACTCACCTCGTGTAGAAGCTTATGTTGAAGCGGACAACGAGGTAGCTCGGCAAGACGCTTTGGACCTGTTGGATGAGGAGCTTGACATTGCAGCTGCCCGTTGGGCGATTTACCAGCAGGATTTTTGTCGCTATCATAGTCGCCGAGTTAGAACCTGAACCTTTCAAGAAGGAGATTTGGTGCTCAGGCTCATTCAAGACCAGACTGATATGCACAAGCTATCCCCACCTTGGGAAGGACCTTTCGTGGTCAGCAAGAATCTGCACAACGGGTCATACTATCTGATTGATATTCGAGAGCATAAAGACTCGCGTATCGCCGAGGAGGAGAGCAACAGGCCATGGAACATAGCTCATCTTCGGCCCTACTATACTTAAGCCATAGGCTATACTTATGTACATATTATGACAATTTATATATTATGATCAATACAATAAATCGGAGCCTTAGCTAAAGCGGGGTCTCTGTTATTTTTTACATCATGAGTGGTTACACGGAGTTTTGTCTTAAAGCGGTCTCCGGTTTACCCCTTGAGTTAGATTTTTAACAAAGCTTTACATTATGTCACTTGGGGGCTTGGTCGTGTCCGAACCAATGCAACACCTTTTGACAGGCGAAAGCCACGAGATCACTTGGGGACTTGGTCACGTCTGAACCAGTCATGCCTCTTGGTCGGCCTAAGGCCACAGAATCAATTGGGGGCTTGGTCAAACCCAAACCATCGCTACACCTCTTGATTGGCGTAATGCCACTGCATCATGTGGGGACCTGGCTAACATGAACCATAGCTACGCCTATTGGGGGCTTGGTCATGTTTGACCATGGTAATGCCACTTGATCGGCTCAAGCAGCCTCTGCCCACAAATGATTTTGTCTTTGACTTTGCTTGCAATTTATTTGTCTTTTTGCATATTTCTTTTTTTGTGTTCTTAAACCGACAAATGTTAAACTGTTTCGACTGTCAGTTGACGAGATACGGTTTGTTTTTCATCAGAAGACAATTTTGCCCGGTTTGATTTTTAATAAACATCCTATTATAGAGTAACACCGGTGTTCATCTTAACCCGGAACGGTTTACCTAGTAAACCGGCCTTATATATGGAGGAGCTGTTTTCTCCTTCAGCAGAGCGGATTTTTTATAATTCCGCTTCAAGATTGGCACGGCCAAACTTCATGCCCTATGATGGCAGGTATCATATATTCCCGTATTTTATTATATGTTTGATCTAAAGTACTATCTTTAGTGTCATATACATGGATATGATGACCCGTCTGGTGGTACAACCACAATGGCGGTTTAAGATTTTTTGGCTGCAGATAACAGTATGTAGTTGATAATTTAACAAAAGCATAAGTTGAAATAAATATGCACGAAGGCATATCAACACAAAGTGTGGCAGCTAGTCTATTACAAGGCAACACAGTGCCCAGATAAGATAATTGTTTTAAACAACATGAAGCAGTAATGTAAACCGGACTCCGGTTTATGCTTGATCACCAGCTTGGCCTGATGGTTGCGGGTCATCCTGCGCTGCTTCAACTTCTGATTCCCTACCCAGCGGCTGGAAATCAACAGTTGTCTAGTCGATTCCCATTAATGCTTGGAATATAGCTTCATCGTTGATCAGCAACGACGGTTCAATATCAGGAGCATAAGTATGCTTACGGATTGGCGGTATAAGGTTCTCTGCTTCAGGAATTGGGGCAGGCACTCGTTTGTTTTCTCCATCATACTGGGCCTGATAGTGAGACATATTTGCTTCTTCAACTAGCTGACAGGCCAAAGGGCGCACCTCCCGGTTTATAACTCGAAGATCTTCTTTGTTGAATTCCACCCCGTCTTCTTTCAAGCTTGGGAAGCCTTGGGCCGCTTCAACAAGATCAAAATCCGGCACCCATGCTTTGGCCCGGATTAAGGCATTTATCGCGCCGGTTCTAGCAGCAGATTTCTTTAATTCTTCAAACCGGGCAGGAAGCATTGACAACCTTTTAAGGGTGTCCTGGATCAAGGTCGGGGCCGGGTTGTTGTGAGAAGCGGTACTGATGATCCGTTGCGCTCCGGTATAGAGTTGCTCTATCAATGTATAAGAAGCTTTCAACGTCTGATCCCAAGTGGCCCATACGTGTCCCTGTATCATTCAAAGGATTATTAAACCGGAAATTTTATGAGAAGGCTTTATTACGGCAGAAATCAAAAAGGACTTACCAAAGACAGAAGCAGTCATGGCATGTACTTGCCGCTTTACGCTGGTCAGTTCATCCACCACCGGTTTAATGGCAGCTTCTGCATGTTCTGCCCGCTGAGTTAAAGCAGCCTTTTCAGTAGCCCAATCCGCCCGCTCCTTGTTGAAGCCCTCCTTAAGCTTTTCCATGACGCTTAAAACGCTGGTTAATTCGTCCTTTGCTTTGTAGGTTTCAGCTTCTTTGGGATTTGAGTTCTCTTGAAGATCAGCAATTTGACTATCTTTCTTGTTCACATCGACCTCGTCTGAGAAAATCATTTAAGGATGGAGATGCAGAATTGAAGTACCAACCCCATAACAAGTTATGCCCTTGGTACTTGGGGGCTAATGCATATTTGCTTTTCACCCTACAATTTATATATAAAGTCCCAAGCTCAATACAAGTATTCAACTTGGCACTTGGGGCTAATGCCTATTTGCTCTATCATTAAGTAATGCTTTGGAATTCTTATGTTATTCAAGCCCGAGTTTAACTACATTAAGTTGAACCGGCCCTTGGGGCTATCGAGTTGACGGTTTGCAATATACAAGCAGAGAGTTATGGAGTTTACCTCATATTTGTCCTTCATCATGTTCACCAAACCGGCTTCATAGTCACGGCTGGTATATAACCGGTTCAAGTAGCCGGAATGAAGCTCTTGTGGATTCAAAGCGGAGTAACTTGCTAAATCGGCATTCCACTTGCCTTTACCAAAGGCAGTAAATTCCTCCTTGGCAGTATGCTTGGACAAGGAGATAGGATTACCTGGCTCGGAATGGCCAAAGCCAGTAATCACAACATCATCATCCTTGGCTTGATTCGCCTTTGACCGGGTCGCGGTTTATCCTTCTGCTTTGGTGGACTCGCTGTCTTGTCAGTTTGGGCAGGACTTGTGGGTTGACTAGGGGGACCGGTGGTATCAACAAACGCCTCTTCAACAGTAACGTCGTGACCTTGCAATGGTGGATCAGTGAGTATATCCTCCTGGATGTGTTCCTCAGGGTTTGGTGTTTCGGCCGGTTCAGGAGCTTCATCTTCTGCCGCTTTATCCAAGCGAGCTTTCTTGCTTGGCCTGGGTTTAGCTCTGAAAGGAAAAAGACGAATCAGTCCAATGAATATTGAAAGTGCTATATCAAACAACATTATCAGGAATATGGCTAAACACCCAAACCTTGTCTTAAGCGGTGGGAGTTGGGTGCTGTTGACTCGCTTGAAGAGGAATGAGAAGTCACACGATAATCGGTCGGATGGATTAAGAGGTTGACGAAGCAGCCCGCTTTAGGATAAGCATTGACGAAGCGATTAGAGACCTCACGAGCGGCGTTTCCGAACTGCATTCGGTAAACCGGTGGATGTGACTACCTGGTCATTGTGCGAGGTTGCTTGACGAGCTTCATGCTATTGTGTCTTCATAAGAAAGTTTCGATCCAAGTAAGCAAGAGGATGAGAAAATTTAACTTTCCGGTTTGCCCGACGGATTTGTACTGAAGGTAAAGGGTTTGAATCGGAAGAAAGAGTGATTACCTCTGCAACATCAGCATGACTAGCTTCAGCATCATGCTGGCAATAATCATTATCAATAAGGTGTGTAAAAAATAGACCAAGTGAGTCAAGTTCTACCGCAAGGTCCGGATTACCCACATCATCGTCAGCTGGTGGATCGGAGGAGGCAGTGGTTTTCTTTCTATAAGCTGGTTTCTTCACGACTTTGGTCATGGGCCGGGTTATTGCCACCGGTTTCTCTTGTGGAGTCTTCCTGCTCCAAAATGGATCATCACCCTGTTGGAAATATATTAAACATCAGCAAAGAGTATTTGAACATAATCAGATTTTATAAATGAATAAGATATGAATCTTACAACTGGCGGTTTGTTAATGGCAAAAAAGGGAGCCAGGCCGGTTTGTGCGCAAGCAGCTTCCGGTTTGTTCAACATCCTCTTAACAGCTTCAGTGACTTCATCGTGCATCGGTTGGATCTCGATATGCGGAGAGGGTCTTTTACATCTTACGTGTATTTGCACATCAAACCGGAGCCTTGAGCTCGGGCGATACTCCAAGATATCCAGCATCGAGCAAGATCAACTCCTGTCTACCCGTTGGCCATGAAGGCCCGGAGCTTGGATAGTTGGGGTGCATATTTGCTTCTTTCCCTAGCAGTCCGTCTGTGAGGGAGAGGGTGTGTATTGCTTAGCCGTTCTGGACGGTAACCCGGTAAAGGATTTTCTCCTTCAGGAGAGGTATCTTTCTTGATAAAACCATGTTGAGTTCCACTCTTTGGGATGGCTATGCAGTTTGGCGTGAGGGTAAGTGACCTCTTTCCGCTTTTGAATCTTCACACCACCAAATTCGGTGTTGGGACCGTCAGAAAATTCAGTGCGGCGGTTTAGATGGAAGCAATCTCTGAACAGTTCAACTGAGGGCTCCTCCTGAAAGAACACCTCAGAGAGCACTTGAAAATGACAGATATTGGTTATGGAGTTGGGGCCGATATCTTGGGGACGCAGTTGGAAGTTGGCCAAGACGTCTTGATAAAACTTTGAACCGGGCGAACTAAAACCCCGAGCTAGGTGGTCAGCAAAAACGACAACTTCTCCATCCTTAGGTTCTGGAGAACTCTCCGGACCAGGGATCCTCCAGTGAATGACATCTTTCTGGCCTAAAGCACCGGTACGAACTAAGTTCTCCAGTTGGGTTTCGACCACTCGAGAAGGGACCCGATTACACTCATACACTTGCTTGGCCATGATGCAATCTGCAAGGCGATAATACCGTTCAAGAACATATTGGAAGGCTATAGATTGGTGCGTTCATTGTTAAACCGGAAGATTTTGTTTACAAACTGGAGTTCTGCAAGGTGACAATATATAAACAGGAAAAACCTTGGCGGTTCAACAAGGGGACTAATGGTATACGCCGAGTTGTCAGTTTTTTTTACAAAGTTAAACATATAAATGCGAAACATGGATGAATCAAGTGTGGAGGTGCGAAAACAAGTTTCACGAAAAGTTGTTACAGCTTTGGATCTAGAGCATATTCAGAAAAGAAATAAATATTCAAGGTATAAAACGAAGCGGTACTGAATCAACGAGCAAAGACGCAGGGAGATCTAAGACCTTGAGATGCGCAGGTAACAGCGAATGCTAAAAAATTACCGCTATGCAGAACAAGGATTCATAGATTTAACTGACAGTTATCATATGAGCAAGAAATAAACGATGAACATCGAAGAACATGGAAACCCTAAGAACCAATCTACGGTGAAAGGATAGAAGATTTACCGGAGCGAAGGAAGAAGCGGAAGGTCGCCGTGATGCTCAGTGCGTTCGAGGTGATCTGGCCAATAACGTTGGTGCGAGAGGTTGTGGCGGCGGAGCTCCGAAGTTGGGCAGCGCGAGGAAGACGAAGCAGAGGGGCACGAAGGGGACGCAAGAGAGTTTATACTAGTTCGGCCCCTTCGATGTGTCAGGCGCAAGAATCAAGGAGCCGCGAGTTTGGAAACGGAGCTATCGCCTCGATTGTCGCAGGTCTATTAAACAAAGATGTTAGATATAATCCTTTATGACAGATGACGCCAAGCCGGTTCACCACAGTCTGAGAAGATGACGTCACGGCGGTTTAAATAAGAAGATGATTGAAGACGAAGTTTTTTACTAAGGATTGACATGAACCTGTTCAAATCAATCTGGGGCCTAATGTTGGGGATATTACTACTGGGCGTAAACCGGCCAGGAGAGGTCGGGTTAGCTTCATCAGTAGTCAAGTATGATTGAAGCCCGTGAGGATATTCAATAAGGGCCCAAGGCCCAGGACCGGTTTAAGGGTTGTAGCCGTAAACCGGCCTTAGTATGTAACTTGTGTTGTAAGTTAGATATACTAGAGACCGAACCGGACACGTCTATGAGCCGGTCTCGGGACTCTACAAACCAACGGGTGTCACCCATGTATATAAGGGGACGACCCGGCGGCGATTCAGGAGGACAGATAACAACTCGAGACTTAGGCGAAGCTTGTTTGCTCCCTAGTCATCGAAACCCCCATCAATTCCATCACAACTAGACGTAGGCTTTTACCTTCATCGAAGGGGCCGAACTAGTATAAACTCTCTTGCGTCCTTGTGTCCGCTTTAACCCCTTTAAGCTAACCCGTAGCGATGGCTCCACGACTAAGTCCTTTCATGAGGACATCTGTCGTGACAAAACCACGACACCCCCCATTAAAATTGGGACACAATCCTTTTCTTCCCTTGACGCAGAACTCCTGACAGAAGAAGATGCAATCACCCTCCCGCCTCATCACATCAAAACCTAGCGCTTGGTTGCTGCATTGTTGTCGATCTTGTCACACCTTGCTTTCTCTTACCTATTGTCTCCCTTCATGCCTCCCAAGATCCGCCTACGCTGATGCCATGTAGTCGCGCGTTGAAAGCACAAGTGCTCCCTAGGTGGTTTTGGTAATTAATGACAAAATATCTCTTGTTGGACTAACACTTTTACCTAGTATGTTTTAGATAAGTTCAACAATGGAGTGGCATGGACTAGAGGATATGGAACCCCTTCAAGATGCTAAGGACAAAGGATTGGCTCAAGCTCCAAGCTCAGGACTCTACATTTTCTATTTTAGTGATCCAAGATCACATTGAGTCTATAGGAAAAGCCAATACAATCAAGGAGGGATGAGGTGTTGCTTAATGAGGCTCTTGCTCAAAATGCTCAGTGATATGCTCCAAAGCCCTCAACTACTTTCTCACATCCACATATGACCTAAACCAAAAGTCAAACTCGGCCCCACCGATTCTTTCTATCCTGCGCCACCGAGTTCAGATGTCATAGCCACTGCCACAAACCCTAGGCAAATCGGTCTCACCGATAGGGATCTCGGTCTCACCGAGATGGGATTGCAATCTCTCTGGATGTATATATTACCAAAATCGGTCTCATCGAGTTTGCGTAATCGGTCCTACCGAGGTTGCAATGTAAACTCTCTGTTTCCCTTTTGCAACATTTCGGTCTCACCGAAATGAGCGAATCGGTCCCACCGAGTTTACCTGACCAACTCTCTGGTTAGCTTATTACCAAAATCGGTCTCACCGAGTTTGTGTAATCAGTCTCACCGAGATTACGTTATGCCCTAACCCTAACCATATCGGTCCTACCGAGTTGCATGTCGGTCCCACCGAAAATCCTAACGGTTACTAGATTTGCTGAATCGGTCCGGCCGAGTTTACCAATTCGGTCCCACAGAGTTTGGCAAGTTGTGTGTAACGGTTAGATTTTGTGTGGAGGCTATAAATACCCTCCACCTCCTCTTCATTCGTGGAGAGAGCCATCAGAACGAACCTACACTTCCAACCTACATTTTCTGAGAGAGAACCACCTACACTTGTGTTGAGGCCAAGATATTCCATTCCTACCATATGAATCTTGATATCTAGCCTACCCCAAGTTGCTTTCCACTCAAATCTTCTTTCCACCAAATCCAAATCCTGTGAGAGAGAGTTGAGTGTTGGGGAGACTATCATTTGAAGCACAAGAGCAAGGAGTTCATCATCAACACACCATTTGTTACTTCTTGGAGAGTGGTGTCTCCTAGATTGGCTAGGTGTCACTTGGGAGCCTCAGAGCAAGATTGTGGAGTTGAACCAAGGAGTTTGTAAGGGCAAGGAGATCGCCTACTTCGTGAAGATCTACCGCTAGGGAGGCAAGTCCTTCGTGGGCGACGGCCATGGTGGGATAGACAAGGTTGCTTCTTCGTGGACCCTTCGTGGGTGGAGCCCTCCGTGGACTCGTGCAACCATTACCCTTCGTGGGTTGAAGTCTCCATCAACGTGGATGTACGATAGAACCACCTATCGGAACCACGTCTCAAAAATCTCCGTGTCTCCAAATTGCGTTTGCACACTCCAAACCATTCCCTTTACATTCTTGCAAGTTGCATGCTTTACTTTATGCTGCTCATATACTCTTTTCATGCTTGCTTGATATGTATTGTGTTTGTTAAACTTGTGCCAAAACTCCACTTCAACATAAGGAAATTAAAAACTGCAACTTTTGGTACTTAGTGTCTAATCAACCCCCCTCTAGACACCTCTTCTCGATCATTTCAATTGGTATCAGAGCTTTGGTTTCCATTGCCTTAGTTTAAACACCTTTGGAGGAAGATGGATGTGTCTGCTTTGGGGAGTCTTAGACAGAGAGTGCCCATTCTGTATGGAGAATATTTTCATGAGTGGAAAAATGAAATGCTTGAGATTTTCAATGAATATCACTTGAACAAGTACGTTACTAGCCCTTGTGCACCTCACATTGATCCCTTGCATCCCACACCCGAAGAGGATCTTGACATGATTCGCAATCTTAGGACCATCAATCTTATCATAAGAGGATTGCCCAAAAACTTGATTGCTAGTTTGCCTACTCTTGATTGTGCCTATACTATATGGAGATTTCTGGAGGAACGATTTCCAGATTATTCCTTTAAAAATTTAGACGAAATTCTCCATCAATCTATTGCCTTGAGTAAGATGAATTCTAGTGATCCTAGATTTGGTGATTGTTTATTTAAGCTTACTAGTCTCATGCGTGCCATAGGAGATGTTGGGATCATTAGCAATATCATTTCCGAAGCTATTAGAATCCATAAAGACAATCATAGAAATGATCATTTGTCTAATGAATTACCCTCTCTAGGAATTGATCAATCACAAGAGGATGTTGATACTATGATGAGGATGATAACCCACAAGTATAGGGGATCGCAACAGTTTTCGAGGGTAGAGTATTCAACCCAAATTTATTGATTCGACACAAGGGGAGCCAAAGAATATTCTCAAGTATTAGCAGCTGAGTTGTCAATTCAATCGCACATGGAAACTTAGTATCTGCAGAAAAGTGTTTAGTAGCACAGTAATATGATAGTGGTGGTAACGGTAGCAAAAGTAAAGACAGCAAAAGTAATGTTTTTGGTATTTTGTAGTGATTGTATCGATGAGTGGGAAAGTAAATAAGCGAGAACGATTATATGGAAAACTTCGTAGGAACCGGATCGATGATGGATAATTATGCGGATCACGGTTCATCATGTAATAGTCATAACATAGGGTGATATAGAACTAGCTCCAATTCATCAATGTAATGTAGGCATGTATTAGTATATAGTCATACGTGCTTATGGAAAAGAACTTGCATGACATCTTTTGTCCTACCCTCCCGTGGCAGCGAGGTCCTATTGGAAACTAAGGGATATTAAGGCCTCCTTTTAATAGAGAAGCTGGAACAAAGCATTAGCACATAGTGAATACATGAACTCCTCATACTATGGTCATCACCGGAGTGGTCGATTATTGTCACTTGGGTTGCCGGATCATAACACATAGTAGGTGACTATAGACTTGCAAGATAGGATCAAGAACTCACATATATTCATGAAAACATAATAGGTTCAGATCTGAAATCATGGCACTCTGGCCCTAGTGACAAGCATTAAGCATAGCAAAGTCATAGCAACATCAATCTCAGAACATAATGGATACTAGGGATAAAACCCTAACAAAACTAACTCGGTTACATGATAAATCTCATCCAACCCATCACCGTCCAGCAAGCCTATGATGGAATTAATCACGCACGGCGGTGAGCATCATGAAATTGGTGATGGAGGATGGTTGATGATGACGACGGTGATGAATCCCCCTCTCCGGAGCCCCGAACGGACTCCAGATCAGCCCTCCCGAGAGGTTTTAGGGCTCGGCGGCGGCTCCGTATCGTAAAACGTGATGATTTCTTCTCTCTGATTTTTTTCTCTCCGAAAGCAAATATATAGAGTTGGAGTTGGCGTCGGAGGGCATCCAGGGGGCCCACGAGGTAGGGGGCGCGCCCTAGAGGGCGCCCACCCTCGTGATGTGGTGTGGGCCTGGTCTTCATCTTTGCCGAGGATTTTTTTTTATTTTTTCTAAGATGTTCCGTGGAGTTTCAGGTCATTCCGAATATTTGTTTTCTACACATAAAACAACGCCATGGCAATTCTTCTGAAAACAGCGTCAGTCCGGGTTAGTTCCATTCAAATCATACAAGTTAGAGTCCAAAACAAGGGCAAAAGTGTTTGGAAAAGTAGATACGTCGGAGACA
This sequence comes from Aegilops bicornis, assembly GCA_021605145.1. Taxonomy (NCBI): domain Eukaryota; kingdom Viridiplantae; phylum Streptophyta; class Magnoliopsida; order Poales; family Poaceae; genus Aegilops; species Aegilops bicornis. The sequence goes on from CM038675.1 coordinate 320,968,270, forward strand.
TATCAACTCCCCCAAGCTTAAACCCTTGCTTGTCCTCAAGCAATTCAGTTGACAAATTGAAAGAAAGAAAAACTTTTACAAACTCTGTTTGCTCTTGTTGTTGTAAATATGTCAAGCCAGCATTCAAGTTTTCAGCAAAGATCATAACTAACCACATTTGCAATAATTCTGAGGTCTCATAATTACTCATATCAATAGCATAATCAACTAGCAAGCCATAATAATAAATCTCGGATGACAACACTTTCTCAAAACAATCATAATATAATATAACAAGATGGTATCTCGCTAGCCCTTTCCGAGACCGCAAAACATAAATGCAGAGCACCTTTAAAGATCAAGGACTGACTAGACATTGTAATTCATGGTAAAAGAGATCCAATCATAGTCACACCCAATAGAAATTAATAATGATGAATGCAAATGACAGTTGTGCTCTCCAGCTAGTGCTTTTTAATAAGAGGGTGATGACTCAACATAAAAGTAAATGGATAGGCCCTTCGCAGAGGGAAGCAGGGATTTGTAGAGGTGCCAGAGCTCAGTTTTGAAATAGAGATAAATTGTATTTTGAGCGGTATACTTTAATTGTCAACATAACAACTAAGAGATGGCGATATCTTCCATGCTAAACACATTATAGGCGATTCCCAAACAGAATGGTAAAGTTTATACTCCCCCTCCACCAACAAGCATCAATCCATGACTTGCTTGAAACAACGAGTGTATCCAACATACATCAGGTCCCAGGGGGAGTTTTGTTTGCAATTAATTTTGATTTAGTTTGCATAAAGCATGGAATTTGGGCATCCGGTGACCAGCCATTTTCTCGTGAGTGAGGAGCGGAGTCCACTCCTCTTGAGAATAACCCGCCTAACACGAAAGATAAGGACAGCCTTGGTTGATATATGAGCTATTCGAGCATACAAAACAGAATGATTATTTGAAGGTTTAGAGTTTGGCACATACAAACTTACTTGGAACGGCAGGTAGATACCGCATATAGGAAGGTATGGTGGACTCATCTGGAATAACTTTGGGGTTTAAGGGATTTGATGCACAAGCAGTATTCCCGCTTAGTACAAGTGAAGGCTAGCAAAAGACTGGGAAGCGACCAACTAGAGAGCGACAATAGCCATGTACATGCATTAAAATTAATAAACATTGGATGCAAGCATGAGTAGGATATAATCCACCATGAACATAAATATCGTGAAGGCTATGTTGATTTGTTTCAACTACATGCATGAACATGTGCCAAGTCAAGTCACTTAAATCATTCAAAGGAGGATACCACCCCATCATACCACATCATAATCATCTCAATAGCATGTTGGCACGCAAGGTAAACCATTATAACTCATAGCTAATCAAGCATGGCACAAGCAACTATGATCTCTAATTGTCATTGCAAACATGTTTATTTATAATAAGCTGAACAAGAACGAGGGGCTCATCATATTTACAAAAACAAAAGAGGTCGAGTTCATACTGGCTTTTCCCATCTCAGTCAGTCCATCATATATCATCATAATTATCTTTCACTTGCACGACCGAATGATGTGAATAATAATAAGAGTGCACGTGCATTGGACTAAGCTGGAATCTGCGAGCATTCAATAAACAGGAGAAGACAAGGCAATATGGGCTCTGGGTTAAATCAACAATAATGCATATAAGAGACACTTCAACAATTTAATCATGGTCTTCTCCTACTGACCCCCAAAGAAAAGAAAAGAAATAAAAACTATTTACACGGGAAAGCTCCCAACAAGCAAAAGAAGAACGGGAAATATTTTTAGGTTTTCCTTTTAATTACTACTGCTACAACAGTGAAATAAACTACCACTAATTTGTTTGTTTTTTCTTAAGGTTTAACAAACACATAAGAAGAAAGCAAGAAAAAGAAAATAAACTAGCATGGATATTACAGTGAAAGAGTATGAGCACCGACATCTAGCAACGAGTGTGTGTGAACATAAATGTAATGTCGGTGAGAAATACGTACTCCCCCAAGCTTAGGCTTTTGGCCTAAGTTGGTCTATTGCCAGGGATAGCCTGGCGGATACCCATAGGTGTGGCTGGGGTCGTACTGCGACGAAGAATAGTTGGGATCATACTATGATGAAGAAGAGGACTCTGACTGCCACTGACTGACAGTCGTCTCTGGATCCTACGAATAAACAGATTGTTGTGGAGGCTCATCTTGTGGTTCTGGTTCCGGGGCTGGTGCAGGGTTCTTGTAAGCCTGTACGGCAGCCCACGTAACGAGATAGGGTCCTACAAAATTAAACAAAGAAGGAGCAGGCAACATAATAGTTTGAGGATAATGTTTATCAAAGTATAACTTATATTTGAGCTCTCCATCCCTGCCGTTAACAAGAAAATCATGTGCTAACATACTCTTATAATCTAGATAAGCACTAGGCAGCAATTTTTCTTCTTTCTCATCATGCCTAATAGCTATGTTAAAGTATGCAGCGAGACGTGAAGCATAAATGCCTCCAAAGATGGGACCCTTAGTACGGTTAAGACTTAACCGCCTAGCAACAATTCCGCCCATACTCATAGTGTTGTGGCGGTATAAACCATGGAACAAAATAATAATATCAGGAACGCTAAGGTTCCCACAGTTCCTACGACCAATTAAGCATCGACTAGCAAATAAAGCAAAATAGCGTAACACAGGAAAATGTATGCTAGTGATCCTCGCATCAGAAACCTTCCTGGTTTCTCCCACAGAGATAAGTTTAATAAATGGTTCCAACTCCTTACGGGGTGGTTCCTCTAAAGTACCCTCAGGGGGTATGTTGCAGACTGCGCAAAATTCAGACAATGGCATTTTCTTCACAACGTCATATAAATGAAACTCTACTTGAGTAGGTGATTCCTTAGGGTAAAAGAAGAAGTTTTGCACAAAAGTATTTGTGAGTAAGAGATACTGTGGACGTTGGTCGCGGACGAAGTCGGTGAGGCCAGCATTTTCAACCAATGAATAGAAACCCTCATATATCCCAGCATCTCTCCAGAAATTATCAGAAGGCCATTCACACGGCCGGATTTCCGCGGTACGAGGCAAATTATATTTGGGCCTATGAGCTTCTTCATTTTGTTTATCCTTTGAGCTTCGGCTCGATGAACCCCTCAAAAGTCTCCTCATTATTTTTGAAATAATCTGAAATTTTTAGTAACTTCAAACAAAAGTGAACCAACTTCAACGAAACTGATAGCAACTACTCCTACAAGTGCCTAGAGCCTATATCAAGCATTAAAACTACTTCGAACCATATAAATTTGACATGCAAGCTCAAGAACATGGTCACCTATGCAGCACAAATATGCAAAGAATAAAGCACTAGAACAAAAACTAATTGGACCAATGGAGGAGTCACATACCAAGGAACAATATCCCCAAGCAGTTTTATGAGAGGTGCTTTGAGCAAGGAGATCGAAAATCACGGCAAAAGTGCATTTGGAACTCGTGCTTGAGTTGGTTTTCGGGTTTGTGTGAGACAGAGGAAGAAGATGGGTGCTGGGATAAGTGGAGGAGGGCCACCGTGGGCCCATGAGGCAGGGGCGCGCCTAGGAGGCGCGCCCACCACCCTCGTGGCGGTGGCAGCCCTCCCATGTAATTTTTGCACAGTAAATCCTCAAATATTCCCGAAAAAATCATATTAAATTGGCATGGCATTCTGAGGACTATTATTTTCGGGATATTTTTGTATTGCACGGATAAGTTAGGAAACAGACAGAAAAATACTATTTTTACTTTATTTCTACTAAATAACAGAAAGTATAGAAGGGGTACAGAAGTTTGTGCTTCTAGTTTCATCCATCTCATGCTCATTAAAAAGAATCCACTAACAAGGTTGATCAAGTCTTGTTAACAAACTCATTCCGATAATCATGAAACCGGAGAAATTTCGAATAACACTAAGTTACCTCAACGGGGATATGCACATCCCCAATAATAAGTATATCATATTTCTTCTTGATAGTCGGAAGGGGGAATTCAAAACCTCCAAATATAATCGATGGAATTTTTCCAATAGAGTTGATACTATGAACTTGAGGTTGTTTCCTCGGAAAGTGTACCGTATGCTCATTACCATTAACATGAAAAGTGACATTGCCTTTGTTGCAATCAATAACTGCCCCTGCAGTATTAAGAAAAGGTCTTCCAAGAATAATAGACATACTATCATCCTCGGGAATATCAAGAATAACAAAGTCCGTTAAAATAGTAACGGTTTGCAACCACAACAGGCACATCCTCACAAATACCGACAGGTATAGCAGTTGATTTATCAGCCATTTGCAAAGATATTTCAGTAGGTGTCAACTTATTCAAATCAAGTCTACAATATAGAGAGAGAGAGAGCCATAACACTAACACCGGCTCCAAGATCACATAAAGCAGTTTTAATATAATTTCTTTTAATGGAGCAAGGATAGTAGGTAGTCCGAGATCTCCAAGTTTCTTTGGTATTCCACCCTTAAAAGTATAATTAGCAAGCATGGTGGAAATTTCAGCTTCCGGTATCTTTCTTTTATTAGTAATGATATCCTTCATATATTTAGCATAAGGATTTGTTTTGAGCACATCAGTTAATCGCATACGTAAAAAGATAGGTCTAATCATTTCAAAGAAAGCACTCAAAATCCTCATCATCCTTTTTCTTGGATGGTTTGGGAGGAAAAGGCATGGGTTTACGAACCCATGGTTCTCTTTCTTTACCATGTTTCCTAGCAACAAAGTCTCTTTTATCATAACGTTGATTCTTTGATTGTGGGTTATCAAGATCAACCGCAGGTTCAATTTCTACATCATTATCATTACTAGGTTGAGCATCATCATGAACATCATCATTAACATTTCCACTAGGTTCATGTTCATTACCAGATTGTGTTTCAGCATCGAACATAGATATATCATTTGGATTATCAGGTGGTTAAGCAATAGGTTCACTAGAAGTTTGCACAGTTCTATCATTTTTCTTTTTCTTCTTTTTAGAAGAACTAGGTGCATCAGTATTATTTCTCTGAGAATCTTGCTCGATTCTCCTAGGGTGGCCTTCAGGATACAAAGGTTCCTGAGTCATTCTACCAGTTCTAGTAGCCACTCTAACAGCATAATCATTTTTCTTACTATTAATTTCATCAAGCACTTCTTTTTGAGATTTAAGTACTTGTTCTACTTGAGTGGTAACCATAGAAGCATGTTTGCTAACAAGTTTTAGTTCACCTCTAATATTAGCCATATAATCACCCAAGTATTTAATCATATAAGCATTTTCTTTTAATTGTCTACCAAAATAAGCATTGAAGTTGTCTTGCTTAAACATAAAGTTATCAAACTCATCCAAGAACTGACTAGCAATTTTAGTAGGAGGGACTTCAGCTTTATCATATCTATAGAGATAATTTACCTTTACTACTTGTGTCGGGATATCGGGATCAGGAGGTTCTTCAGTAAATAAAGAATTGAGATCATATGTTTCTTTGACAGGCGGTATATTAAGACCATGTATTTCTTCGATAGGAGGTAAATTCTTAACATCTTCAGCTTTAATACCTTTTTCTTTCATAGATTTCTTTGCCTCTTGCATATCTTCGGGACTGAGAAATAGAACACCTCTCTTCTTCGGAGTTGGTTTAGGAATAGGCTCATTAATTGGAGCAGGAGCTGGCTCAGGGGCTGTCTCAGGAGGTGCCCAATAGAATTTCAGCTTCATCCGGTGTTCTTTCCCTGAAAAGAGAACCATCACAACTATCCAGGTAGTCTCTAGAAGTATCGGTTAGTCCATTATAAAAGATATCAAGTATTTCAGGTTTCTTAAGAGGATGATCAGGAAAAACATTAAGTAACTTGAGAAGCCTCCCCCAAGCTTGTTGGAGACTCTCTTGTTTAATTTGCACAAAGTTGTATATTTCCCTCAAAGCAGATTGTTTCTTATGAGCAGGGAAATATTTAGCAGAGAAGTAATAAATCATATCCTGGGGACTACGCACACAACCAGGATCAAGAGAATTAAACCATATCTTAGCATCACCCTTTAATGAGAATGGAAATATTTTAAGTATATAAAAGTAGCGCGATATCTCATCATTAGTGAACAGGGCAGCTATATCATTTAACTTAGTAAGATGTGCCACAACAGTTTCAGATTCATAACCATAAAAAGGATCAGATTCAACCAAAGTAATTATATCAGGATGAACAAAGTTCATAATCCTTATCAGGAACACAGATAGGTGAAGTAGCAAAAGCAGGGTCAGGTTTCATTTTATCTCTGAGTGATTCTTTGTTCCATTTAACTAATAGCCTCTTGAGCTCATATCTATCTTTGCAAGCTAAAATAGCGGCAGAAGATTCCATATCAAAAAGATAACCCTCAGGAATAACAGGCATATTTTCATCATCACTTTCATCATCGTATTCAGATTCAATAATTTCTTTTTCTCTAGCCCTAGCAATTTGTTCATCAAGAAATTCACTAAGGGGCACAGTAGTATCAGGCATAGAAGCAGTTTCATCATAAGTATCATGCATAGCAGAGGTGGCATCATCAATAACATGCGACATATCGGAACGAATAGCAGAAGCAGGTTTAGGTGTCGCAAGCTTACTCATAACAGAAGGTGAATCAAGTGCAAGGCTAGATGGCAGTTCCTTACCTCCGCTCGTAGTTGAGGGATAAATTTTTGTTTTCTCGTCTTTCAAGTTCTTCATAGTGTCCAGCAGATATAAATCCCAAGTGACTCAAAGAATAGTGCTATGCTCCCCGACAGCAATGGCGAGAAAAAGGTCTTGATAACCCACAAGTATAGGGGATCGCAACAGTTTTCGAGGGTAGAGTATTCAACCCAAATTTATTGATTCGACACAAGGGGAGCCAAAGAATATTCTCAAGTATTAGCAGCTGAGTTGTCAATTCAACCGCACCTGGAAACTTAGTATCTGCAGCAAAGTGTTTAGTAGCACAGTAATATGATAGTGGTGGTAACGGTAGCAAAAGTAAAGACAACAAAAGTAATGTTTATGGTATTTTGTAGTGATTGTATCCGTAGCAGCGGGAAAGTAAATAAGTGAGAACCAGTATATGGAAAACTCGTAGGCACTGGATCAGTGATGGATAATTATGCCGGATGCGGTTCATCATGTAATAGTCATAACATAGGTGATATAGAACTAGCTCCAATTCATCAATGTAATGTAGGCATGTATTCCGTATATAGTCATACGTGCTTATGGAAAAGAAATTGCATGGCATCTTTTGTCCTACCCTCCCGTGGCAGCGGGGTCCTATTGGAAACTAAAGGATATTAAGGCCTCCTTTTAATAGAGAACCGGAACAAAGCATTAGCACAAAGTGAATACATGAACTCCTCAAACTATGGTCATCACCGGGAGTGGTCCCATTATTGTCACTTCGGGGTTGCCGGATCATAACACATAGTAGGTGACTATAGACTTGCAAGATAGGATCAAGAACTCACATATATTCATGAAAAATAATAGGTTCAGATCTGAAATCATGGCACTCGGGCCCTAGTGACAAGCATTAAGCATAGCAAAGTCACAGCAACATCAATCTCAGAACATAATGGATACTAGGAATCAAACCCTAACAAAACTAACTCGATTACATGATAAATCTCATCCAACCCATCACCGTCCAGCAAGCCTACGATGGTATTACCCACGCACGACGGTGAGCATCATGAAATTGGTGATGGAGGATGGTTGATGATGACGACGGCGACGAATCCCCCTCTCCGAAGCCCTGAACGGACTCCATATCAGCCCTCCCGAGAGGTTTTAGGGTTTGGCGGCGGCTATGTATCGTAAAATGTGATGATTTCTTCTCTCTGATTTCTTTCTCTCCGAAAGCAAATATATAGAGTTGGAGTTGGCGTCGGAGGGTGTCGGTGTACTAGAGTAGGGGTACCCTAGTATCCCGAACTTCGTGCCGGGCGATTCTGACACCAGCGGCAAGGCTTGCCTGGTCACCGCCAAGATCCTCCGTGGTTCCTTTGGAGCCACTCACGAACAAAGTATTTAACCAAGAAGACAAGGCCCCGGCAAGAGGAGCTTGCCGGGAAGGCCACTCAAGGCACGCAGAAGACGAGACCCCGGCAAGAGGAGCTTGCCGGGAAGGCTCGGAGCGCGACAAGCCTCCAGACGCGACAAGGATTCAGCCGCGGCAGGCAACCTCTCTTCATCTCCGCTCCAGCTCATCTATCAACGTGTCGCCATGGGACCATTCCATGCGCGCGTGTCAAGAGGCTGTGCGGCCCGTGAGCAGCGATAAGCGGCCGACAAGCTTACCATCGTGGCAAGCGGTGGGCGCACCGACGGTCTCTATTGCCTTTATTTACTGACAGGACGGGCATTTAATGCTTTTGTCCCTTGCCGTCGTGGTTAGGTATATTGCAAGCGCATACCTTTGTTCAAGTAGGTGTACCAACTACTGTTTTCCATTTGTACCCTCATCTACGTTGCCACACTGCCGGAGACCCTTGAGCATATAAAAGGAGGCCCATGCGCAACGTAGAAGGGGGTTCGATCCATTCGACTCATACGTGACCAGAGAACACTCGCGCTAGGTCTTGTAGCTCTCATCGCTCCCTAGCAAGAACACAATACTTATCCGACAAGCAGCAGTAGGAGTATTATCTCTCCGGAGAGCTCCGAAGCTGGGTGAAACTGCTTGTGTGCTTCGCCTCGATCCGCTCTTCATGCGATCTCCGCCCTCCTCCGAACCACAAGGGGCCTGGTCCGCCGCCCCATAGGTGTTCGTGGGTCCGATCAGCCTCCCCGACAGAGGGCATCCAAGGGCCGGGGGGGGGGGGGCGCCCCCACCCTTGTGGACAGGGTGTGGGCCCCCTGGTCTTCATCTTTGGCGAGGATTTTTTTATTTTTTCTAAGATGTTCCATGGAGTTTCAGGTCATTCTGAGAATATTTGTTTTCTGCACATAAAACAACGCCATGGCAATTCTGCTGAAAACAGCGTCAGTCCTGGTTAGTTCCATTCAAATCATACAAGTTAGAGTCCAAAACAAGGGCAAAAGTGTTTGGAAAAGTAGATACGACGGAGACGTATCATAGGATGATGATAGTGACCATGATCTTGATGATGCAATGAGATAATTTGGTCTTATGGCAAACCTTCGTGGCTACATGGCTGGAGGAAAGGAATGGGTCCTTGATAGTGGATGTAGCGATCATATGACCGGAGATAAAGACATGTTCCGTGAGCTTGCTGAAAATGACGGCCCTCGAAAGTATGTCACTTTTGGTGATAACTCAAAGGGTGAGGTGGTTGGCCTCGGTAAGGTGGCCATCTCACATGATAGCTCCATACAAAATTTCATGCTCGTTGAATCTCTTGGGTACAATTTACTTTCAGTTTCTAGACTTGCTGATTTTGGTTTCAATGTCCTATTCCTTTGAAGTAGATTGCCAAGTGTTTCATAGAGACAATCGTAAAATGGTCTTTACCGGTATACGTAGAGGTGATCTCTACATTGTTGATTTCACTAAAAAGGCTCAACCTAGAACTTCCCTAATTGGTAAATCTTCTAAGGGTTGGTTATGGCATAGACGATTAGGTCATGTGGGTATGCGAAATCTTGACAAGCTTATTAAAGGTGATCATATCCTTCGAGTAAAAGATGTCATATTTGACAAGGATAGACTTTGTAGTGCTTGTCAGGCAGGAAAGCAAGTTGGAGGAAGTCATCGCGCGAAGAACATCATGACCAGGAGAAGACCACTCGAGCTACTTCACATGGATCTCTTTGGTCCAAATGCCTACAAGAGTCTCGGTGGTAACTCATTTGGACTAGTCATAGTTGATGATTTTTCAAGATTTACGTGGGTGTTCTTTCTTGATGACAAATCGCATGTCCAAAAGATCTTCAAAAACTTTGCTAGAAAGGCCCAAAATCAATTTGACGTGAAGATCAAGAAGGTTCGAAGCGACAACGGAACGGAGTTCAAGAAAGCAAATGTGGATACCTTTCTTGATGAAGAAGGGATTTCACATGAGTTCTCGGCTACGTACACACCTCAACAAAATGGAGTCATTGAGAGGAAGAACCGGACTCTTATTGAGATGGCAAGAACGATGCTTGATGAGTACAAGACGCCAAAACACTTTTGGGCGGAAGCGGTTGAGACAGCTTGTCATGCAACAAATCACTTGTATCTTCACAAGCTACTCGGCAAGACGGCATACGAGCTCCTCACCGGTAACAAACCACAAGTTGGATACTTTCGAGTATTCGGCTCAAAGTGCTACATTCTTGATAAGCATCATCGTTCCAAATTTGCTCCTAAATCTCATGAAGGTTTCCTACTTGGTTATGGCTCAAACTCTCACACTTACCGTGTCTACAAAAATTTCACCCGAAAGGTTGAAGAGACGGTTGATGTGAAGTTTGATTAATCTAACGGCTCGCAAGTAGAGCAACTGCCAATTGATGTAGGAGACAAAGACCCTTCGGAAGCAATCCAAGACTTTTCTATTGGCAAGATTCGTCCAACGGAGGTGAAGGAGAGTACCTCATCAGTCCAAGTGGAAGCTTCTACCTCACGACAAGGTGAACCAAGAATTGATATGGAAGCATCCACAAGTGGGACACACCAAGACAAAGAAAACGAGGAAGCACACCAAGATGAACATCAACAACCTCCTTCTCCACCACGACAAGAGAATGACAACGTCAACAATGAAGAAAGCCAAGAAGAAGAACAGATGAAGAAGATGTTTCTCCCCGAGCCAAACCAAAGCTCCCACGAGTTCGAGCAATAATCGCCAAAGATCATCCCATCGAGCAAATCTACAATGATATCCAAACCGGGAGAATCACTCGCTCTAAAACTCGTTTAGCTAACTTTTGTGAACATTACTCATTCATCTCTAGCATTAAACCTATGAAGGTTGAAGAAGCATTGGAAGATCCGGATTGGATAAACGCTATGCATGAAGAGCTACACAACTTTGAGAGAAATCAAGTATGGACATTGGTCGAGAAGCCCGACAACAACCACAACATCATCGGTACCAAATGGGTGTTTCGCAACAAACAAGATGAAGATGGTCAAGTCGTCCGCAACAAAGCACGCCTAGTCGCCCAAGGCTACACTCAAGTCGAAGGTATGGACTATGGTGAGACATATGCTCCCGTTGCTAGACTTGAGTCCATTCGCATCTTACTTGCCTATGCTAATCATCATGATATCACCTTCTACCAAATGGACATTAAAAGTGCTTTTCTAAATGGTGAAATAGAGGACGAAGTTTATGTTAAGCAACCTCCCGGCTTTGTCAATCCTAAGAAACCTAATCATGTCTACAAACTTCACAAAGCTCTTTATGGTCTTAAACAAGTTCCTAGAGCATGGTATAAATGCTTGACCAAGTTCCTTATTAAAAAAGGGTTTGAAATTGGAAAAATAGATTCTACTCTTTTTACTAAATGGGTTAATGGAGAACTATTTGTGTGTCAAATTTATGTCGATGATATTATATTTGGATCAACTAACCCTCATTTTAGTGAAAAGTTTGGAAAGCTGATGTCGGAGAAGTTTGAGATGTCTATGATGAGTGAACTCAAATTTTTTTCTTGGTTTGCAAATCAAGCAAACTAAGGAAGGTACCTTTGTCTCTCAAACAAAGTACACCAAGGACTTATTCAATAAGTTCAATATGCAAGAATGCAATGGTATGACTACACCCATGCCTACTAGTGGACATCTTGATTTGACCAAAGATGGTGAACCGGTTGATCAAACAGTTTACCGCTCAATGATTGGCTCATTATTATATCTATGTGCCTCTCGTCCCGATATTATGCTAAGTGTGTGCATGTGTGCGCGATATCAAGCTGCACCTAAAGAATGTCATCTTAAGGCCGTGAAAAGGATAGTGAGATACTTAATACATACACCAAAATTTGGCATTTGGTATCCTAAGAGGTCTTCCTTTGATCTTGTTGGCTACTCCGATTCGGACTATGCCGAAGACAGGGTTGATAGAAAGTCCACTTCGGGTACTTGTCAATTTCTTGGTAGATCTCTTGTGTCTTGGTCTTCCAAGAAACAAAACTCAATATCCTTATCCACCGCCGAAGCAAAATATGTTGCCGCTGGATCATGTTGTGCTCAATTACTTTGGATGACCCAAACTCTTAAAGATTATGGGATACATGTGACACATGTTCCATTGCTTTGTGACAATGAAAGTGCTATTAAGATTGCTCACAATCCCGTGCAACATTCTCGAACTAAGCATATTGAAGTCCGTCATCATTTCATTCGAGACCATGTTGCCAAAGGGGACATTAATCTTAAGCATGTTCGCACCGATAAACAATTAGCAGATATATTTACCAAACCGCTTAATGAGAAAGTGTTTTGCAAGTTAAGAGGTGAATTGAACATCATTGATGCTTCAAACTTGGAGTAGGAACTCCATTTAATACATGCAAGGCATGAGCCTATGACTAATCTTTGATATTTCTCTTATGTTGACTATCTTATGTCTTGGATATATTTGCACCTTGCATGCTATCTAACCCATGTAGGTACTTGGATGAATCTAAATCTATGAGATTGCAACTCACTCACATCTTGAGAAATTTCTATATCACCAAGTCTCTACACAATGGTGGATGAAGACAAGGAAGCACGCAACCATTCAAACATATCCTTTGACAAATTCTATGTTGAGTTTCATGATTGTCATTTTGGATACACAAGTGCTCTTCCTTGCAAAAACTAACCCATGTAGGTAGATGAACTCAAACTCCAAGTGGTGCTCCCAACTCTTGATGAGCTACATCAACCTTGAGCAACCCACACAAGTTCAACTACATGATCGTGATCAACTCCACCACCCAAGGTATGTTATTCCATCTTAGAGAAGCTTTACTCCGAGTCATGGTGAGGGAGTCCTGGATTAGGGGGTGTCCGGATAGCCGGACTATAACCTTTGGCTGGACTCTTGGACTATGAAGATACAAGATTGAAGACTTCGTCCCGTATCCGGATGGGACTTTCCTTGGTGTGGAAGGCAAGCTTGGCGATACGGATATGTAGATCTCCTACCATTGTAACAGACTCTGTGTAACCCTAGCCCTCTCCGGTGTCTATATAAACCGGAGGGTTTTAGTCCGTAGGACACAACAACAATCATACCATAGGCTAGCTTCTAGGGTTTAGCCTCCTCGATCTCGTGGTAGATCTACTCTTGTACTACCCATATCATCAATATTAATCAAGCAGGAGTAGGGTTTTACCTCCATCGAGAGGGCCCGAACCTGGGTAAAACATCGTGCCCCTTGTCTCCTGTTACCATCCGCCTAGACACACAGTTCGGGACCCCCTACCCGAGATCCGCCGGTTTTGACACCGAAATTGGTGCTTTCATTGAGAGTTCCTCTATGCCGTCGCCCTCAGGAAGGATGCCTCGTCCCGTCTTTAAAGACGGCACCATTGCTAAGGGAGCTTTAGCTGTCGGCCAAACTCTCTGGCTGGGTGGTTTTCTTATGACCGCCTGTTCGGCTGCTGCGCCGACGATGACCTCTCGGGTCATCAAAAGCAATCTTCACGTCAACTCGGAACTCGTCGAGCAGTTAGATCCAATGGAGCTCTCCTCCCTAAACGAGCTCTTGGATCGCATCGCCACCCTGGGAGTTGCTACAGATTACGACCAGATTGGGCCTAAACCCGACCTGAGAGAGATTAACTCCCCCAGGTCACCCATCATGTTGCCCTGGTAGAGGGACCGTGCGGCGACCCTTCATCTATCTTAAGGACTAGCTATGTCCGGATTCCCGATCCCTCCAAGCTGGATACCCGCGGAGGGGAGGATGTCACTCAAGACCTGAACGTAGAGTTAGGTAACGGGCTAGATTCATTGGACAACATCCAAGAATCCAAACTTCCGAGTTCAGAAACTCCTTGGCCCCGGAGTCTCAGATTGGGTGAGGTTTTGGATTTAATTCCACCCACCCACCCGAACATAAGCGATCTATCCCAAGTTAGGCAAGAGCCAGAAGAAACAGTACATCATTACTGGGCCAGATTCCTCCTGGTTATGAACAGGATAAAGGACTGCCGCGAGGAAGACGCAATTTCATTCTTCTGCAGTAATTGCACGGACAAGGGAATCCTAAACGCCATAAGTCGCCGTGATATCACACGCTTCGCTGACTTGGCGTCCATAGTACGAAAGTACTGTGCGATGGAAAGCGCCTGGAAAACCGAAATAAAATTTTGGGACAATTCGGCCCTGAATACAAACCCAGTCCAAAATAAACGGGTGCCTCATCGCCAGACACCCGGGTTAAACACCAAAAAGCAAAAACCCTCCACAGGGCATGGAACCGTACTGGAAGGATGGCTTAATGGACCCTGTAAAATTCACAGTACAGATGGCGCCACACCAACTCATAGCCTTAGAGCATGTTGGATACTCCGGCAGGTGGCCAAAATTGGCGAAGATCTTCTGATTCCAGAAGCCACAGAAAGCCACCCCAGGAACGCCAATACGGTATTAACAGTCTTCGAGACTTTCGCATCAAATAATATGCGAAAACAAACACTCCTCAGCCTTGCCGAAGTCTACCAATAGCAACAATAAACCCGTGGAGCGACACGGCTATTACCTTTAATGCCAGTGATGAACCTAAATTTCGAACAGCCCGAGCACCAGCCGCATTGGTCCTCAGTCCAATAGTGGACGGCTTTCGCCTTACCAAGGTACTCATGGATGGTGGCAGCGGATTGAACCTCATTTATGAGGAAACCCTTCAAAAAATGGAAATAGACTGGAACCGCATTGAGCGAAGCAGCACAACCTTTAGAGGAATAATTCCCAGTCGGGAAGCATGCTGTACAGGAAAAATCACACTAGATGTGGTGTTCGGCACGCCGGATAATTACAGGTCCGAAGAGGTCACGTTCCAAGTGGCCCCGTTCAGTAGCGGATACCACGCTCTGCTAGGGCGGGAAGCGTTTACAGTCTTCCAAGCAATACCCCATTATGGGTACATGAAGCTCAAGAAGCCCGGGCCTAACGGAATCATCACTCTCGCTAGTGATCCGGACATAGCACTCGCGTAAAAATAAGACAGCCAAGACTGGCCCTCGAGGCACTATCCAAGCCCTAGCGGCCGAGGAACTGATCACCAAGGCGCTCCACGGTGAACAGGGACGATGTGATACTCGACAAAAGATCCAAGTCCACCTCCTTTAAACTAGCGGACGAAATAGTCAAACTCCAGGTCCATCCAACGGACCCCAATAAAACAGCTTCCATCGGGGCACAGTTAAACCCTAATGTAGACGTCGCACTGCGAGAGTTCCTACGGGAGAACTGGGACATTTTCGCCTGGCACCCTTCAGACATGCCAGGAATCCCACGCAGGCTGGCCGAACACAGCTTAAATATCCTAAAAGGATTCAAGCCAGTCAAACAGGCTCTTCGGCGTTTTTCCAAACCTAAGAGACATGCCATGGGAGAGGAACTAGCCAAGCTATTGGAGGCTCGATTCATCAGAGATATAAAACATCCGAACTGGCTAGCAAACCTGGTAATGGTACCAAAGAAGGACAAATCCTAGCGCCTGTGCATTGATTTTAAAGACCTTAACAAGGCTTGCCCAAAGGATCCCTTCCCCCTCCCCCGCATCGATCAAATTATCGACGCTACCGCAGGACACGATTCGTTGTGTTTCCTTGACGCATACTCCGGCTACCATCAAATCAAGATGGCAGAGTCAGAACAAGCCGCAACGACATTCATCACACCATACGGCCCATTCTGCTTCAACACAATGCCCTTCGGGCTCAAAAACACCGACGCAACATATCAGCGCATGATTCAGACATGTCTGGCAAACCAGATCGGCAAAACAGTGGAGGCATACGTAGATGACGTGGTCGTTAAAACAAGACATGTCGAATCTCTAGTAAACGACTTGAGGCTCACATTCGATAACCTCCGAACATACGACATCAAGCTCAACCCGGAAAAATGCGTTTTCGGTGTTCCCGCCGGAAAGCTCTTGGGCTTCATTGTATCCGATAGAGGAATTGAAGCAAATCCAGCCAAGATCTGAGCTTTGTCACAATTGGAGATCCCAAAGGACCTCAAACAAATACAAAAATTAACCGGATGTGTGGCGGCTCTAAGCCGCTTTATCTCCCGCTTGGGAGAAAAGGCACTACCCCTTTACCGCCTCCTTCGGCGCACCGAACACTTCGAGTGGACAGATGCAGCCACGGCCGGACTCGACAAAATAAAAGCCATATTGGCAACAAACCCAGTCCTGGCCGCACCAAACATTGGCAAACCAATGCTATTATACATTGCACACAACCCATCAGGTTGTAAGCGCAGTGCTCGTCGTCGAACGAGAAACGGACGGACACAAATTCCCCCTTCAAAAGCCGGTCTATTATGTGTCCATTGTCCTTACTCCGTGCAAGTCACGGTACCCGCATTATCAAAAGATTGCGTACGCGGTATTTTTGGCATCCCGGAAGCTGCGACACTACTTTCAAGAGTGTTCAATAATAGTAGCCTCGGAAGTGCCACTTAACGATATTATAAACAACCGCGGCACGACGGGCCGGATTGCAAAATGGGCCATTGAGCTCCTCCTGTTCGACATAACTTACAAGCCACGGCGAGCTATCAAGTCGCAGGTTTTGGCCGACTTGATCGCAGAATGGACGGAGGCCAAACTCCCTAACGAGTACGGCACATATTCAAACTGGGTCATGCACTTCGACGGCTCCAAAATGTTGGCCGGTCTAGGGGTTGGCGTCGTTTTGACGTCCCCCACAGGAGACACAGTTAAATACGTACTCCAGATAATGTACACGGACTCCAACAATGCAGCCGAATATGAGGCCCTTTTACATGG
Organism: Aegilops bicornis; assembly: GCA_021605145.1. Classification (NCBI taxonomy): domain Eukaryota; kingdom Viridiplantae; phylum Streptophyta; class Magnoliopsida; order Poales; family Poaceae; genus Aegilops; species Aegilops bicornis. The sequence continues at coordinate 320,985,212 of CM038675.1, forward strand.
TCTCCGGATGGCAGTATCCATGGGCATTCAACGCCTAGAGGTGCGCGGGGACTTGAACCTCGCGATATCCCAAATAAATGGAGACTTTGATGCCAAGGATCCGAAAATGGCAGCTTACCGCAACGCCGTCTTAAAAATGTCAGCTCGGTTCGAGGGGCTCGAATTTCACCATATAGCCCGGGAAAATAATCAGGCGGCAGATGTCCTGGCACGCATCGGCGCAAAACACGATGTCGTCCCCCCCCCCAACGTCTTCTTGGAAAGGTTGTTCAAGCCATCCGTAGTATGGGAAGGGGAACCCGGCAATAACAGCCCGGACCCAACCGCACTGCCCGACACCGAACACTCTGACATAAATGGAGGCCCTGCCAATGAAATAACACCTTCAGCCCACGTAATAATGGCCGTTATCGCCCCGTGGACAGAACCATTCCTAGCCTACCTTACTAGGTAGGAACTCCGGGAGGACCAAAACGAGGCACGCTGCATAGTGCGGCGATCTAAAGCCTATAAAGTCCATGAGGGAGAGCTTTATAGGAAAAGCACTACCGGAGTCCTTCAAAGGTGCATCTCCGAAGAGGAAGGGCGGAACCTTCTGGCTGAAATCCATGCCGGACTCTGCGGTCATCACGCTGCATCTCGGTCCCTTGTAAGCAAGGCCTTCCGTACAGGCTTTTATTGGCCGACGGCCCGGGCAGACGCTCAGGACTTAGTCCAACGATGCGTCGGTTGCTAGCTTTTTGCAAACCAAAGCCATATGCCACCCATCACCCTCCAAACTATCCCCATCACTTGGCCCTTCGCGGTCTGGGGGCTTGACATGGTCGGACCCCTTAAAGGTGGAGCCCACAAGAAAAAATACTTACTGGTCATGGTGGATAAGTTCACCAAATGGATAGAAGCCAAGCCTGTTAAGACGGCCGAATCCGGACCGGTGATAGACTTTATATCCGGGGTCGTACACCGTTACGGCGTCCCCCACAACATCATCACTGATAACGGCACGAACTTTACGGCCGATGAGGTAAAACTCTGGTGCAAAAACATGGGCATCAAGCTCGATTATGCTTTCGTCTATCACCCACAAACTAACGGCCAGGTCGAACGAGCAAATGATCTTATCATGAGCGGCATCAAACCCAGACTAGTGCGGTCCCTCAAGGAATCTAATACGCACTGGGTAGAGGAGCTCGATTCTGTACTCTGGGGGCTGCGGACCATGCCAAATCGCACCACCGGATACACACCATCCTTTATGGTGTACAGCGTAGAGGCAGTTTTTCCCTGCGACATAATCCATGACTCACCTCGTGTGCGCATGTATGAAGAAAGAGAAGCCAAGCTCGATCGGCAGGACAGTCTGGACGCCTTGGAGGAGGAGCGTGACGTGGCAAAAGCCCGTTCCGCATTATATCAACAGCAGGCTCAAAGATACCAAAGCAGAGAAGTACGGGCCAAAAATTACAACGTTGGCGAATTAGTTCTACGCTCACGGACAAGAAAAGGACAAACTCAAGCCCAAATGGGAAGGTCCTTCATAATTGACCAAGTCCTCGACCGGTGGAGCGTCATCATGCGAGATGCACCGGATAACCGATTCGAGCCAAACCCATGGAACGCAACCCGTCTCCGAAGATTCTATGCCTAGCGCCGGACTCTGTGTTCGTCTCCTTCCTCTGTCCATTTTTATATACTTTCTGTCTTACATTTCTCTCCTTATCCCCTCCCTTTCTCTTATAGCCTTTAAAGGCTCATCAACTGACGCGCTATCCGCGCTCATTAAACCTGGGGGCTTCTTTAAACAGAAGCTTATTTGTACGGGCTTCATGCCCAACACATGTGTCACACTTCCGCATGTACCTTTTATTCACCATTATATGCATCGATATGACTTAAGTTTTGGCCAAGCTGGGTTGCCTGGCTCCTGTGCTTACCCCTACATTCCCGATTGTTCGGCTAGGTGGTAAACGGAGCACCTCTGCGATTGTTACTGCCGGGTCAGCCGGATGTGTACCTCAGACTGGGTGAAGCCGAAAGCTAGCATTCTTAAGTGAATACTCGGTCGGTGAACTAAAGATGATTTCTCACTTATTTATTTATACGGCCCCAGATGTTTCTCCTGCGTCTCTTTTCGCAGTCCGGACATGCACTTTAGGGCATGCCTCCCAGGGAAAGGAACCCCTAACGGAACTATTCTCCCCGGAAGATGTTTCTTACTAACCATGTAATATAACATAACTAGTTGGGCACTTGTCTGTTCAAGCTATAAATGACCCCTATGCCTGGTTTCCACGCATGCCCCGGTTCTTATATAACCGCGAGGGTATTAGGATACACTCCGGACCGTCAGGTCCCAAGGTTGAGGCGAAAAGGTCGGCCATGACAAACGATCTACAATCCGGCTAGAAGGCATTACCCATGTCACTTAAAATTACATAGTCAATCTGACTGATTGTATTCCTCTTCAATACCATCTAATAGGCTGTCTAGTTTACAGTCCTGTTGGGAATACTTTGCGGCCAATTCTACTTGGCCGTATACTAAGATCACAGGGATCTCCTTCCCATCGGGCCCCGCAGGTCCAACCTCGGCCATGTGGTTTGGGTCAGCCTTCGTGTACCGCGTCTTCACCATGGCCGAGCCTCCCTGGCGCCTTGACGGCAGGCTGATATCTTCCACAATCGGAAGCGCCGCTGCGCTCCCTTCAGCTTCTCTGCAAGCTCTCCAAGGCCTTCGGGCATGGAGACGGATGGCCACAAGGCCTGGGCGACGCCTTGCATCACCTGCCGAACTCGCTCGTGCAGTTGTGAGAGCTCGGGAAGAAGGTCACCCGTAGAACCGGGCATTTCCTCTGCAGGACGACCTGTTAGCATACCTACAAACATTACTCTGTTAGTCGACTTCCTCGCCGAACTCTTTTTTCAAAGTTCATTTAAGCACTTACAAATATGCCGCGTCGAAGCCGCTGATTCTCCTTAACGGAGTCCGACAGCTGGGCACGAACATCCTTCAGTTCAACGCCCAACTTGGTGTTGGCATCTTGGAGATCGTTCTTCTCCCGCCTCACCTTAGTCAGCAGGCTCTCACCAGCCTTTAGCTGGCGTAGGAGTTGTTGCTTATCCGGATTTAATCCGGCGCCATCTGCAATCTCATTTGTCAGATTTGCACCCACGCCGCACTTCACAAAATACTTATCTTTCGAAGCGTATATTACCAGAGGGGGTCTCCTTGGGCTCCCCTGCCGCAGCTAGTGCGGCCTCAAGTTGGGCTTTGCACTCTTCTAGCTCCTGGGACAGTTGGGTATTCTTTTCCGCGAGAACCTGCATTATAAATGATCCTTAAATCAGTTATTCTAACTGTTTCAAGTCTCGGGGGCTACTGATATATATAACCATTAAATTTTCTCACCCGTATGTCTTTTACATATTGCTCTGTGGCTCTGACTAGACCATTTTGAGCGGCACGGAGGCACATCTCCCAAATTGAAGGCATCCAATGCCTCTTGGGAGAAACAAGCATCGCGAAGAACTGTCCGGCGACGCCTGTGGTTCATGGCACTCTCCACCTCGGAATTGGTGGCAGACAGCCTGTCCGCATCCTCTGTCGAAGGAGCGTCCGGTGCGTGCCTCGTGTTCGCCTCTGCTTCCGGACCAGGCTTTGGAGCCTGGCTGGTGGAGGCGCGATTGGCAACCTCCCCGGATACAGTCCGGCGAGCGCTCTTTTTCCTGAAGAGAGCATGAGCGTAAGCATGCCTTGAAGGAATAACACCAGGGAATAACGCGGCGCGCCATACCTTTGCACCGGCGTCTCAATCCGGACCGCACTTCTTTTTAGCCCGCGGGGCCCTGCAGCCCCTTGTTGGCTAGTCGCCGCAGGCTCGGCCTCCCGCCTTAAGGACCTCCCCTGCAAAACACGGTTGTTATACGGACATCGAAAACACGCGAGGAGGGATCCCTTTTCAAGGTGCTGGGACTTCGGTCTCAGTTACCTGTGAGGCTGGGAGTAGCCCTGGGTAATCGGCCGTAATGGCCACCAAGGCGTTGTCCTTGCTCAATTGATGAAACACCCCATCAATCAGCTCCACAGATAAGTCCGGATCCTCTTGGGAGGCCGGGTCGAGGGACCGTCCCGGATCCTCGGGTTGTGGAGGAGGGCTGTTTATTTCTTTAACAGCCTGGCGCAGTTCCTGCGTTGAAGTCGTTAGACTGAATATTTAACGATGGGAATATAAAACGGATGGGCAAGTAAAAGTGTCCACTTACCCAACTTGGAGGATTGTACATAGAAAATCCACCCTGTGGGTTGACACGGAGAAATTCCTCCTCTTCTCCCTTGTACAAAGCGGACAAGATCTTTATTAGAGCGGCAACCGATTCCGGCCCCTTACGGCCGTAGCGAGTGGCGTCGTCCTCCCCGTTGAAGTCCCACATGGGGTGGCCTCTATACTGAAGCGGCTGCACCCCCCGCATGATGCATGCGGCCATGACCCCGATCATGGTCAGTCCGGAATGAGCTAACAACCTTATCCGGCCCATCAGGTAAAGAACGTCCTTGTCACATTCCCTCTGAGGGCTCCGTGGACGCCAGCTTAGGCGCTTCTTCAGGGGAGCACTGTCGAACTCAGGAAGGCTGATCCGGATAGGATCCAGCAGCGGGACGTCCTCTATATAAAACCATTCCGAAGGCCAGTCCTCGGACGCCTTCTTTGGGGTTCCGGATAGATATCCGGTCCCGGCGATGCGCCACACTTCGGCTCTGCCCACTTGATATATTGACCCCTTTTGAGAACGGGGCACAAGGCATAATAGCTTCTTCCATAGTGCGAAATGAGCCTCGCATCCCAAAAACAGCTCACAAAGGGCTACGAAGCCCGCGATATGCAATATGGAGGCTCGCGCGAGGTTGTGCAGTTGGAGGCCATAGAACTCCAGGAGCCCCCGGAGAAACGGATGAATTGGAAATCCGAGCCCTCTTATTAAATAAGGGACAAGGCATACCCGCTCTCCTTTGGAGGTATTGGGGCGCTCACGCTTGCTCTCCGCCATTATAGGTGGCAAGTCCGGCTCGAACCGGGACCATATAGGCGGGGGAGAAATCCCTTGGTGCAGGCGTCACTAGCTCATTTGTCTTGAGATGGAGCATCTCTCAGTCTCTCTCGGTGAGGCTGGAAGGGTGAGAGGAGGAGCTGCGGCGGCCGGCCATGATGGAATGGACCTCTGTCAGATACGCTCTGGTGAATGCTCGCGGATGGGAGAGGGTGTGGTTTGGATCTAAATCCTCGTCCCTTTAAATAGGCGGCTCATTTATGCGGCTAGGGGTGTAAATGTAAAAACACCCTCACTTTTCGTATTTGTTTGACACGTGGAAGACGGCCATTATTGGGCATAGAAGCCGAGGAGCGCTACATTTACAAGAAACCGGACATTATTCAACAGGTACACGGAATTTGGAGGAGAACCCGCCTTGCAATGCCGAAGACAATTTGCGCGCCGGACAAGTCGTCATTGAAGCCTGGTTCGGGGCTCTTGAGGAGTCCTGGATTAGGGGTGTCCGGATAGCGGACTATAACCTTTGGTCGGACTCTTGGACTATGAAGATACAAGATTGAAGACTTCGTCCCGTGTCAGGATGGGACTTTCCTTGGCGTGGAAGGCAAGCTTGGCGATACGGATATGTAGATCTCCTACCATTGTAACCGACTCTGTGTAACCCTAGCCCTCTCCGGTGTCTATATAAACCGGAGGGTTTTAGTCCGTAGGACACAACAACAATCATACCATAGGCTAGCTTCTAGGGTTTAGCCTCCTTGATCTCGTGGTAGATCTACTCTTGTACTACCCATATCATCAATGTTAATCAAGCAGAGTAGGGTATTACCTCCATCGAGAGGGCCCGAACCTGGGTAAAAACATCGTGCCCCTTGTCTCCTGTTACCATCCGCCTAGACGCACAGTTCGGGACCCCTACCTGAGATCCGCCGGTTTTGACACCGACACATGGGATAAAGCAACTCAACAAGATGTGAATACATCAAAAAGCTTAAACAAAAAATGGTAACCCCATTTTGAGCTTAAACGATGACCATGACCTATGATCAAGTGATCTCACTTGACTGCTAAGTCAACATACTCTAACATAGGTGACTTTGTCACCGCCCAATTCTAGATGAAGTTCTCTTGTGTTTCCTTTTGCATTTGTCTCTTCATCTAGATCTTTTCATTTTTTTTCTTTCCTGTTCTGCATTTCCTGCATCTAATTCATTGCAAACCTTTCAGTTAATTCCTTGCAAATCCTTGTGAGATTTTACTTATCTAGTGTGCTGAGGTGACAAGTATTTTCTCTGTAATGAAGTCGGTCCCACCGGGCTGTTTACTTCGGTCCAACCGAACCCTTTCGGTGCCACCGAAGCACCCAACTCGGTGCTACCGATTTCACTGTAGGAAAGACATCTTGCCACTTGTTTCTGAATTCTTTTTTTGATCCAGTTCCACTCAATGAATCTTGTCCTCGACCAGCATCCCACTCAAATTGCTGCTTTGCTCTGTGACTCAAGGACCAAACCCATCATGACAAAAATCCAGAAGAGCCCTTCTTGGAAATTGATGTCAAAGGGGGAGAGAGAGATCACATCAAAGCTTAATCATATCTATAGGGGAGAGAATACTCTAGGGAAGAAAGGGACCCCAGATGCTTGGTGTTCAAGAGGAGAGAATTCACATGTCTTCAAGAGGGGAAAGACATGTTCATATTTGCTTGTTTGATTAGCTCTGTTCATTTCCTTTCAGCTCTGATTTTGCTCTGATTTTCTGTTCCCTATCTTCTCCCAGTATCCCATGCTAGATTCAGGGGGAGCAAGACATCTAAGGGAAGGAAATCCTTGAATTTATTGCACATCTTTATCTTTGGGGACATGTCTATATCAAATGTGGTACTTAGTACTCACTCTACATGTCATCCCAGTCTTGGTACTCTTGTGGTTTCTTGTGTTTGCTCTGGCCAGTAGGTGTGTCTATGTTACCTAACCTTGTTTATGCAGGTTCATCCCATCCTATGCCAACTCAAGATCACAAGGTAAGTATATGCATCACAGTCATGTGAATGAGAAATTCTTGCTGATGTACATACTGTTTGCAAGAAGGACTCATGAGCATAAAGGTACATTTCTCATAATCACATCATTTGCTCTGATGCATATAGCCAAGATACATGTAACACATTGCTTACTCTGTCATGTTTATGCATTCACATGCTCCTATATTCCATATTCACATGATTGCATACACGTAGGGGGAACCTATGCATGTTACATGTCTTTCCAAAGCTTTACTTACTATTCTCTATATCTTTATCTAAAGCTTTGATGTATGTTGTCATCAATTACCAAAAAGGGGGAGATTGAAAGCACAAGTGCTCCCTAGGTGGTTTTGGTAATTAATGGCAACATATGTCTTGTTGGACTAACACTTTTACCTAGTATGTTTCAGATAAGTTCAACAATGGAGTGGCATGGACTAGAGGATGTGGAACCCCTTGAAGATGCTAAGGACAAAGGATTGGCTCAAGCTCCAAGCTCAGGACTCTACATTTTCTATTTTAGTGATCCAAGATCAGATTGAGTCTATAGGAAAAGCCAATACTATCAAGGAGGGGTGAGGTGTTGCTTAATGAGGCTCTTGCTCAAAATGCTTAGTGATATGCTCCAAAGCCCTCAACTACTTTCTCACATCCACATATGACCTAAACCAAAAGTCAAACTCGGCCCCACCGACTCTTTCTATCCGGCGCAACCGAGTTCAGATGTCATAGCCACTGCCACAAACCCTAGGCAAATCGGTCACACCGATAGGGATATCGGTCTCACCAAGATGGGATTGCAATCTCTCTGGATGTATCTATTACCAAAATCGGTCTCACTGAGTTTGCCTAATCGGTCCTACCGAGGTCGCAATGTAAACTCTTTGTTTCCCTTTTGCAACATTTCCGTCTCACCGAAATGAGCGAATCGGTCCCACCGAGTTTACCTGACCAACTCTCTGGTTAGCTTATTACCAAAATCGGTCTCACCGAGTTTGTGTAATCAGTCTCACCGAGATTACGTTATGCCCTAACCCTAACCATATCGGTCCTACCGAGTTGCATGTCGGTCCCACCGAAAATCCTAACGGTCACTAGATTTGCTGAATCGGTCCGACCGAGTTTACCAATTCGGTCCCATCGAGTTTGGCAAGTTGTGTGTAACGGTTAGATTTTGTGTGGAGGCTATAAATACCCCTCCACCTCCTCTTCATTCGTGGAGAGAGCCATCGTAAGCGAACCTACACTTCCAACCTACATTTTCTCGAGAGAGAACCACCTACACTTGTGTTGAGGCCAAGATATTCCATTCCTACCATATGAATCTTGATCTCTAGCCTACCCCAAGTTGCTTTCCACTCAAATCTTATTTCCACCAAATCCAAATCCCGTGAGAGAGAGTTGAGTGTTGGGGAGACTATCATTTGAAGCACAAGAGCAAGGAGTTAAACTTGTGCCAAAACTCCACTTCAACATAAGGAAATTCAAAACTGCAACTTTTGGTACTTAGTGTCTAATCACCCCCCTCTAGACACCTCTTCTCGATCCTTTCACGCGTCGTCAACTTCCACCGGCGCGGGCCACGCTCGGATGCCAGTCCTTCTCATCTTCACCACAACCAACGTCAGTGCCGGTCGGGCCACCGGCATAAATCATGACCTTGCAAGTGTCCCAGTGGCCTGAGGAGGGCAGCCCAACGGGGCCAGCCACGTCCTTGTCACCCCGTTGGTGGCACGACAAGAGAAAGGGTATCGCGTGTGGCACAATGGACCTTGGGAGTACAACCCCATGATTGCAACGTAGTACAGAGGATGGTGCCTCACGCATGCATCACAACAATACCACGTCGTCCCGCCTCATATTCCTTTTCTGTGCATCTATCGACACCACACTGGACTATTATCCCCATACATCCAACCAAGCATCCATGATTCCAGACTTTGGATCATCATCATGGGGACGGAGAAGCGCGTATACATCCCAGCAGCATATATTTCTACCTTCCCATCACTTATTGAGATTTTCTTAATTTTATCCTTGTCAAAAGGTACATCTATGTTTCAATCTGGGAAGAAGTGCACATACCACTACAAACTGATCATGCAAACACTTGCAGCGATCAAGTCGAGTAGTTGTTGTCTCGACGCCGGCACAGTGGATGCCGCAACATCTCTCACCAGAAGTGTCCTGGAGGAGTTGTGTAGGAGGAGACCTAGCTCGTGGATGCCAACTCTGGCAGAACCCCGGGAGGAAGGAAATGGAGGATGGCTAGAGCAGAAGAGGTAGAGGTTTAGCCACATAACTTGGAACACAAGGTGGGATCTTAAATCTTACATTCATGGGCGTCAATCGAAAGGTGCACGGAACCTCACTTTTTAGATTAGGTGCATGTGTTAACTCTCTCATATCTGAGAGAATCAGTTTTAGTTTTCAATGGTCAAACATTTTTCTGGACAACCTTTCCCTGGACAGTGCTCTTTTTTGCAAGTTCTGATGATAAAGTGGAGGTACGAATAGACCCAGTTAACCTAGAAAACACTACTACTAAGTTCGTGTAATTTGATGTTATAGATGGATTAATTATTTTAGATAGTTAATTTTGTAGGAGAAGAGAAAATACAGTTTCTTGAACTTACAATTATTAAATAACTGGAAACACTTGTCGGGCAATCTAATCGTTTTCAATACAATACTTTGCAACTTGCTTATTTACATTTTAACAATAGGCTTTGGTAAATTGTTAGTTATTGATAGCTCGTTGGTCGGGCATGTCCCTTGCTTAAGAGGATTGTTTGTTCACGGAGTCTTAGGGCTCACAACTCAAGCGCCAACACCAACGCTAGGGTTGATGTGACACCCCAAAAATATTCTTTTGGTTTTCTTCAAAAAAAAATATTGGATTTGAAGAAGGTCTTCTAAACCCTTCCAAAAATCTCTCTCAAAAGCTTTTTCCCTTTAGCAAATATTTTATTGTTGCATCCCCTTCAACTCTGGTGTTTGGTTTTTAAATTTTTCTTCTGATTGCCCTCTTCTCTAAACTTCAAGAAAAATCTTTGGAGTTTATTTTCTTTCAAAAAGAAAACCCTAGGAGTTTTACACCCTCTCACTTATTGAAACCACTCATGATCTTTACCATGCACCACATGGTAAAATCTTCCCAAAAATCTCTCCTTCCACTTTGGGCAATCCAAACATTCGGTCTCAACAAGTTCAACCCTTTTCTGGATTTTATTTAATTTATTTCTCCCCCCAAATCTTTTCTATCCATTATTTTGAGCCTAGGTGATTTGCAAAGCAAGTACCTAAATGCATTTGAGCTTTGACCTCAAACCAACTCCCCTGGATAGTCCTTGGTACCCACAACCTAGAACAATCAAGATCCACTCCTCTTCTTTTCAAAAATCTCAAATTTTAGTCTCTGCAAGTTTGGACCAGATTTGTCAAATTTGGTGAAATTCATATCTTCTCTGCTCCAAAAAAATTCCACAAAAATTCAGGCAGCCTCTAGATGCAATGAGAGGCCCCTCCACCAAAAATCAGCTCAAGCAGAGACTCCCACATACCAAAAACATTTTGTCGAACACCTGACCTACACTGTTTCATTGCACTTTCAGAGATTCAGAGAAATTCAGAGTTCAGTGTCGCTTCTCTTCGTCAGATTTCGGTCACGCGGCCACAATGCGCTCTGGCACGATGCACACGGCCTCTTTCCCCTGGCCAGCACCCCGCACGCACGCTTGGCCGATTCCTGGCGTCGATGGCGACGAGCCTCGTCGGCGTTGGAAGTTTCTGCGGTGGCCGCGCCACCCGTGGCGGCCAGAGAGGGCCCGAGCCCGCTCGCCACGCCACCCGGCGCCGCCCATCGCCTCGGCTCTCCAGCGTGTCCTCGCTTGCCAAGACGCCTGCGGCACCGTCGCCATGGCCCGGCAAGCACGTAACATGCTCCCTGTCAGCCGACGGGCTCAAGGCCCGTTCCGTCGAGCACGGCCTAAGCACCCAATCCTGGCTCGTTTAGCACCTAAACGGAACCAGTGAACCCCACGACGGCGCTCAACCCTGAACCTCCCGATCAATGCCTGCGCCACAGTAAACTTCGCCGGAGAACCCGTTCTCAAGAATCACTCGGCCGGCTATATATAGCACCCCGGCGCGCCTCACCCGCACACCTCCACCACCTCACTAGTCCTCGCCAAGCCCCTGGAAGGGCCTCGAGGGGCTCTTCTTCCTTGACTCCGTCCGCCCCGTTCCGCCTCGGCCTCCACCTCGATTCACTTCGGTGAGGTCGGCCCCGGCGCCCAAATCTCGTCAGCTACCCTCTCATGCTACCACGAGTCTAACCCCCTCCTCAATTCCTCCTCCGCAGCACTCTCCGACGAGACCCACGACCAACCGAACCGCCGTCCGCCGGAGCAGGAGCCGCCCGTCGGCCGACGTGGTGCTCGGCGACCACCACCACCACCAACCGGCGTGGAATGACGCCACGAACACGGAGGTACCCTCCGATCTTCCTCGCCATGGTGGATCGCTGGCGACCACATGACTCTCGGGCGCCGACGAGCCCGTCTCTCTCGCTTGAAAATTCAAACCTGACGGTGGGACCCACCACGCCTCTCTATTGTTTTTTGAATCGTTTTGAAAGCGTACTCGCAAATACGCTTTCTACTCAACCGCTTTTACGCACTTTTCGCTTAGGGCCCCGAGGGTTTTACGTTTCATTCTGAGATGGGTCCTTGGACCAAAACCCTTATAACTTTTTAACAGAAAGGAATTTTTGAGTGATTCTTTTTCTGTCCTCTTAAAAATTTTGTCTAGTTTTTTATCATGTTTATTTGAAAAATATTTGGATTACTTTTATGTACCCCATGGTATTTACGTTAGCGCGTGTGTTTTGTGTACCGTAGATGCCGAAGGAGGTGACGGAACCGCGAACTTCACCGAGCTAGACCCCGACTACTCCGAACCAGGCAAGCAATGTTTGAACTTTTGATATGATGAGTGTTTGGGAATGTTTGTATTATTTTTTGTATCATGGCACGTTCATGAGCACTTCGATGATAGTTTATCTCGTAAGAGTTGAGGCAAGTGAGTTCGGTAAATCCATGAGTTGTTGGAAACATGTTGCATGGCCATGAGTTGGCATGATTATGGGTAAGATGGCATTGTTGTAGCATGCCAGGCTTATGCTAGATCGTTGACCCTGTGTCAACATAAATCAGTCAGATTCCCGTCCATCTCCCCTTTCGTACTACCACCTGTTTCCCGCAAGGGATACGGCTTAGTAAGTTGCAAACCACTTCCTGGTACACACCAAATCGAGAGGCCGGGATGAAGGTTCCATGGCCCTGTATTAAAGCCTTTCATCCGGTCGGGGCATGGGTGTTTCCGGTTGGGACCGAGAGGGGGCACCTTAGAGCGTAGCGTAAATAAATTTGATCCCATGCTATTCGAGATTGTGATCTCCCGTCTCAAAGTTTTTCTTAAACGCTGTCTAGGGTGATTCACGGCAACGTGAGGTATGATGGGTGTGTACTAGTTAGCTGTGTTTCCTCGAAATACCGTGAACGGAACTAGTCCTTCGTGACTACGGAATCCGTTGGCTGTGGACAATTTTGGTACAAACTCTGCAGAGTCAAAATTCTTGAATTCATCTTATTCATGTCCGAGTACCGTGTTCACCTTATCTTGTCAAATGTCGGTCTCGGTGATGTAACTCCGATAACCATATGAGTGTTATATGTTTATTCCCCGTGATTGGACTAACCCGCTTATTGTCCTGTGAGGAATATTTTTCGTGAGCACCATTTCTTGACAGTTATGAATAATGAATTATAAGCCCTTTCTGCGATGTCGCTCAGACATCCGACTGCGGCCTTGTTATTATTTATTTTTATAAGCCCTTTCTGCGATGTCGCTCAGACGTCCGATCATGCATTGTTATTATTTATTTTTGTTATAAGCCCTTTCTGCGATGTCGCTCAGACGTCCATCGCTGCATTGTTATTATTTACTTTTATTATAAGCCCTTTTTGTGATGTCGCTCGACGTCCATCATGCACGCATGTCTTTTCTTTCAATATAAGCCCTTTATGAGGTGTCGCTCGACGCTCGATCGTGGCATGTTTTATTTAATTGTTCACCCTTCGAGGCGCCGCCTGCACACCGATCGGTTTTGAGTTTATCTTCTTTGGGTTTTCGGCGGACTACGCCGATTCCCTTTTTAATTACTTGTGTTCTTGATTTGATAGCACATTGTTATAAATTAATCATGTCGCATTCATGCATTCATTTGTTATATCTTTTGTCCGAACTGTCTTGCGAGTACTTTCAAAGTACTCACCGGCTTGTTGATTTGGCGGATGTCGATTTAAGGCGATCTCATGGATGAAGAGTTCGATAGCGAGTCCGACGCCTAGAGGAATCCCAGTCAGTCTCGTGCGACCCCTGGATTAGTCATTATGATATATCCGCTTCCGCTACCCAAATAAATTCATCGAGCCTCACCTCGACGCTCGATGAGCCGCTAGTGCAGTAGTCTTGTTAACCACCCCATTGTCTTATTCCACCAACCACTCATATCTCGAGTCATTAGTATTTCCACCCCACACCATTGTGTCATATCTGCCATCATGTATAATTATTGGCGTGCTTGTAATAACTGGTTGGGTATCTTCAGCCCGGCCCTGTAATATTTTAATGCTACTGGCTTATTGTACCAAAGTTTTGTCTACCGGTATGGAGGATTTTCCTCATATTGGACTTCATAGGTCGGTTGTTCAATAAATATTTTTGTTGAAAAACCGGTCGTGACAGTTGATTTCCTGTTAGTTTTTTCCAGTTCCCCATCCAAGCCCGGGATATTGTGTTGTGTATGCAAAAGTAATCACCGACGCTTCATATGCCTTTTTTTCTGCATGAGCCGATTTGATTAGAGTCTAACGCTAACAAGAGCACTAAAAACTAGGCCTACGAAACTTTCCCTCAACTAACTAGCAGATGTAGACGAGATTTGCCCATCTTAATAATCAAAGCCCTCAGGTTTTCTATCATGATGGGTACATATGAGCATGCAAACTAATCTGAGAATCAAATGGACACATAGACCACTTTATCTTAGTAGTGTAATGCCTTATTTGCATCCATCATAGCTACTTCACAATTATGTCTTACTTATGCCGATTTTGCACTTATTCTTAAAATATAGGTTTTTGTTCTTTTGTTTTTGTACTCATCGGAGTTCATGTTTCCTTTGAGTTAGTTTTGATAGCCACTCATTAAGTTTCCTTTAAGCTTATAAAGAATAATCCTTTGAGCTAACTAATCGCTACAAAAGGAAATTACTAATCGTATATGCACCAGACCTTCCTCAATTTTTCAATCAATTAGGAATCTAACAGTGGATTGTACTTCATGTGTGGATTGAGATGAACAGACTTTTAGACATAGCAACAAATTGTAAAACTAAGATTAATGTTTTAATGTTACATATCTAATTGCTTTGTAAGAACTACGACACATCAATGTCGGATGTGGGGTTCCGGCAAACCCTTAAGGTTTGAACACTGGGGTGCACGCGAAGTCTTTCCCTCCTACTGATCTACGCTCAAGCTCGCTAAGATCTTGCTTGAGCGAACTCGATTTAACTCACAACACGTAAAGAGACACGAGGTTTATCTTGGTTCGGCCACCGTTGTGGTGTAATACCCTACTCCAGTGTGGTGGTGGTGGATTGCCTCTTGGGCTAATGATGAACAATACAAGAGAAGAACAACCTCCTGAGGTTGAGGTGTTCTTGTGCATATGAACTTGTGGTGTGAGGAGTTGATGAACTGCTCTCCCCCTCCACTACTGTGGTGGCTAGTCCTATTTATAGAGGCCCTGGTCCTCTTCCCAAATGCTGAGCGGGAAGGGAGACAACAACGGAGGCCAAATTTGAAGGGGGACAGCTAGTACAAGCTATCCTGACAAAAGCAGTCTTCGCCTGCGAAAAGCCCTGGGGTGGCGCCGTCTTGGGCTCCACGATAACCTCCGCCTTGCCGTCCTCCTGGTCTTGGTCTTGTTGCACCAATATGGCAACCTTTGCCTCATGCCTCGGTACTCTTCGTCTGCGCTTGCCTCCTTAGCACCAAAGAGGAAATGAGGACACTGCACGCACTGGCGCTCGCCTGGCACCCGCCTGGCACCGTTCGTCATGGCTCACGTCACGAGTCCCTCGTGAGGTTTGTCCCGCCTTGATATCTCCGCTCCTCGTGAGGCCGCCTGGCTAGGCCACTCCAGAGGGAGTCTTGCGTCGTCTGCCTCACGAGGCTTGGACCCTCACGAAGGTCTTGGATGCCTTGTTGATGAAGATGGGTCAGATGGCTGCTGCCGCCTAGCCATGCTTGTGGCCGCATGACGAGCAAGTCTGGGACCCCCGTTCCCAGAACGCCGACAATAGCCCCCGAGCCCAAGGCACGCTCGGGCTTGGCTTCGCGGCGAAGCCAAGGGTCAAGTTCGGAGCGCCGCAGGCCCCAAAAGCCTGCGGCCTCGGTCGACGCGTGGCAGTTGATGGGACGTGGGCGTCTCCGCTTCTCCATGCTGCCTTTGAATCCACCCGGCTATGCGGCCCCTGCGGCCTACACAGTTATTCCTCCGCCTCTTGCGCCTTGCTTCCCCAATTCTCTGCTTCCTTGCGACTCTGTTTCTCTTCCCCAATCTGACTCGCACTCCACCTGCTCCATAGCCATGGCGCCCAAGCAAGCTGAGAAGGGGAAGAGCCCTTTGCCTCTTTCGGCCGCGCCTCCGCCCTTCGCGCCGGCGCTCGGCCGGTCTCGCGTGCTCAATGACGAGGCCATGGACAAGGTGCGCCCGATGCTTGCCTCCAGCTTCAATGAGTGGGGGGAGACGGTGGCTTGGCCCGCATCCCGCACTCGCTCGGGTCAGACGGCCACTGAGATTCCAATATTCATCGACGCCCTCTGGGCAAGCCTCATTCCTCCCTTCTCTGCCTTCTTCAATGATGTGTTTGAGCATTATTAGATCCATTGTTGCATCTCGACCCTCAGTCCGTGACACTTCTCGCCGTCTTCGCCTTCGTGTGCGAAGCCATGGTGGGCATTGCTCCTTCAGTGGCTCTCTTCCGCCACTTCTTCTCATTGCATCTGGGCGACCCTCAGCAGTGCTCGGGGTGCGTGCGCTTCCAGGCTATGGCCGCGACAGCAGGCAATGGGATTTATTTTGAGCTTCCTCCATCTACGAGCGACTTCCGGATACGATGGGTGTTCGTTGATGCCGGTGTGCTCAGTCCTCTGCTCCAAGCTCCGTCGGGGCCCGCTGTTCCTAACCCTGGCTGGGGCCACCAGCGGCTCGCGAGCCCCAGCCTCGTTCGCGTCTGGCTCAGGTTGAAGTTGCTGAAGAATCGCGGCGTGACTGCGCTGATGGTGGTGATGGAATTCATCCGACGCCGGGTCGCTCCGCTTCAGCGCCATTCTCGCTCAATGTGGACCTTGCTCAGCAGCCAAGACCACATGAAGTTTCAGGAGTCCGGGCTCCTCCTTGGGACACGGGGGACGGTGCTCAGGGTCTTGACGGGCGTCTCTCTGCCGGCCGAGCTGCCCGGGAATAGTTGCCTGCTGTACCGTTGCACGAATAAGGATGAATTTGTGAAGGACATGCCTCCCTTTGATGAATGGGGGCCGCGGCCGATCGGCCTGGAGGGGCCTCGGGAGAACCCTATCACTGTGGTTCCCTTTCTCGCTCCTAATGCTGGGCTCGCCCCAAGTGACGGCGCTGGTGGGCGAGCCCGGGCAACGACCGGCCGCTCGTGTGCCTATGAGCATGCGCCGGGCGGTGATCCTAGGGCATCATCTTCGGGGGCCTGCCACGCTCCTCCTGAGGCGTCTGTTGCTGAGGAGACGCTGCGTGCGACTTCCGAGGCCAAGGCTCCAGGAGCCTCGGGAGACCGTGGTGAACCGGCGCCAGGTTGTGCGCTGCAATCGGGCGCCCCGGGAGATATTCTCCCGAGCTCTTCTGCGGCCCCGCCGCGCTCCGGCTGTCACGTCCAGCGTTTTGGTCGTCTTTGCGTGGACTTCGAGGAGCTCCGAAAGAGGAAAGGATCCCCCAGCGGTAGCAACATCTTCGGACCACTGAAGCGGAGGAAGTACTTCGCCATCGACGTGTAAGTGTCGCGCAGTAGTAGCTTTCTGGGTGCTGCTTTCTTCTTCTGACGCTAGACTTTCAGGGCCCCATCAACTGAGGCTACCGGATCTCCCAAGAAGCGGCCTCCTTCTTCGTCAACTACCCCACCAGCCGCGAGCGTGCCGAGTCCTGCCCCTGGGGAAGAATTGGCTGAAGGGGCACTCATGCCTTCATGGCGTGCTGATCCTGCGGCCCCGCTGCTTCTCCCCACTGGCCTGGCATGGAGCTTGGCAGGCGTGCCCAAGACTCCTCCGCTGATCTTCGGCGGTAACTTGTTGGCCTCGATCCTCAGCTCCTCCGCGAGCAGCAAGCCCCAGCAGGCTCAGGCTTCTCGCAAAGACGGGCTGGTTTCGGGTGCGGCGCCAGCCCCCAGCCTCCTGCCGCGGGGTGACACGCCATGTGGCGCCCCACCTGCAGCCCCCAAGGCGGAGGACGAAGAAGGCCGGGCGTTCGGGCTTGAGCGCGAGCGGAGCGTGGTTCGCCATGAGCTCTTCCAGGAGGCGATGAGCACGATGAGCCGGCTTGGTGGAGAGCTCACGAGTGTTGATTCGCGTCTTGAGGCCGAAGGTCTCCGACTGTTGGAGGAGCGGCGCAAACTGAAGGTGGCCATCAGCCTCGGCCGCTATCAACATGACCTTGAGAACGCAAAGGCCGAGGCGTCCCTCAAGGCTTCCTACGAGGCTCGCTCACGAGCCTTGGAGGAGGCTCGCGAGGCTGTCCGCCGCCGCGAGGCGGCGGAGAAGCGCGTGTGGGAGCTCCAGGCCTGGAGTGCGTCTCTTGAGCAGCAAGTGGAGGCGCACAGGGCTGCCCTTGTGTCGCTGAGGGGGACGTCTGCGGAGGAGGCGGAGGTCCAGAAGCGTGAGGAGGCGCTGGCCCTGGAGGCCATGGAGCGTAGCCGCGAGCTCCAGCAACTGGAGATGAGGGAGCATCTTATTGGCCAGGCAGAAGACGCCGTCGGGGCTCGTGAGGTCGGAGTCGAGGAGGTGGTGAACCGTCGGGCGGCCGAGGTTCGCGTGGACCTGGAAGGCAGGTATGATCTGAGGCTGAAGCTCGCATGCGTGGAGGATGAGGGCAGGGCCGCTGCCCTCAGGCCCAGGTTGGACGAGGCTGAGAGGCGCGCGGAAGCCGTGGCCGCAGCCCTGGTCACGATGCAGGCGGACTTGGCCTCCGCCCGCGCCGAGCTGCACTCCCTCCGGAGACGGGTTGATGATGCAGAGGCCCTCGCGAGGCAGAACACGGAGGAGGTGCTCCGACGCCGAACGCTGGAGCACGAGCACGCCCCCATGCTTTAGGAGCTTCGGAACAGGGCCAATATTGCCCTGGGCCACATTTGCGATGTGGAGGCGCCGTCTCCTCACTCGAACGATTATGCTAGCCACCTGACCTTCTTCACCGAGGTGGTGACGCGCCTGTAGGCTCGATCTGCCCAAGCTCGCCAGCTTGTGGAGGAAAGGGGGTGCGTCTTGCTTGAGCGCGCTTTCTCGCGCGTCTTCAGCCACCTCCTGAATGCCGACCCCAACTTTGACTTCGACGCCGCCATCGCCCCCGTGCCCTTTGTTGTCCGGGGTGACTTAGCGCGCTGGGTCGAGGACCGTGTGGATGCGTTGGTCAGGGCCTTCTCTTCGGAGGACGATGCTGTGGTGGTGGTCGCAGACGAAGGCGGCGTGGTCGATCATGGCGACGAGGGCGCCGCCGATGACGACGATGAGGCCGATGAAGACGACGACGACGCGAGTGACGCATCTGCAAGTGACGTAGCGAGCAACATCTCCGGCTGATCCCTTGTTCTCCTGTCATTTCTCCCTACGCATAAACTCGGGCGTGGCCCTTGGAAAATTGTAAGAGCATTTTGAAAGGGGAAGCCCCTCATGTAAACAAATCGCAGTTTTTATTTTTCCATGCGGTGTGAGTTTGTGTCCGCGTGAACTTGTGAGTCCTGATGCGAGTTTTCTGCCTTGGTTTACCTTAGTCAGCGCCAGCCTTGAGCTGGGCTGTGACGTGCCGAAGTTTCGAGAACCTTGCGGAGCTCGGGCCGCCGGGAGGGGGGGCCCCACGTGGAGTGGGCAGCGATTTGCAACGCGCGCTCGGGGCGCACGTGCTTCATGCAGTCCTACTCGCGAGGAGCTCGTGAGGGAAAGGCGACGGACACGAGTCCCAAACAAAACGAGATCCATAATACAAGGAA
Organism: Aegilops bicornis; assembly: GCA_021605145.1. Taxonomy (NCBI): domain Eukaryota; kingdom Viridiplantae; phylum Streptophyta; class Magnoliopsida; order Poales; family Poaceae; genus Aegilops; species Aegilops bicornis. Next base: position 321,004,644 of record CM038675.1, read on the forward strand.
TTCCTCAAACGAGAAAAGGCTCCCCCACGCCCATCGGTAAAAACTCAGCTTCAACTCAAATCCAGATCCAGAAAGCAAAGCTACAGAAGGAAAGATCCAAAGCAAAAGGCCGCGTCCGGCACCTAGTCTAGTCTTCTGGTCTTCAAGTCTTCTCACCAGCGCGGAGCTAAGTGCTGCCACTAGGCGTGGGAGGGAGCCCCAGGGCCTGAGGCCGGCACCCCTGAGACTCCGGGGCGTGTACAACCCCAACTCATTATTACGTGAGAGTGTCACGGGCGGCGAGCTTCACAGGCACCGGGCCTTCTTCACAGGTACCGGCCTTGCTTCATATCGACAGACGAGGGCCCTTCCTTGCGCCGCTGTCGACCCCCTCTGAGCCGACCGGAGACCAGGACGAAACAGAGGAGGGAAAGAGGACGCCAGCGGTTCCCTCGGCGACCATAGGTCCTCTGGCGGGGGAAGGGTTGGCGAGGCCTCCCCGGCAGAGGGCCTACCTCCGGGTGTCGTCAGGCGGCGCGCGCCGTGGGGAGGGGCCTTGCTCCTGGCTCCCTCTTGGTGGCCCCCAGCGCATCTCCCTTGCTGGGGCAGTTGTCGCCGCGCCTGGGTCGTCGACCGACACGGCAACCTGGTTCATCTGTAGCCCATGGTTAGCGTAAACTTGTTCTTGAGGGACTAGTGGTACCCTGTAATTGCTGCTGTTGGCGTGATCGTCGTGGTTCTCCGTTGGCTCTTGGAAAGCTTCCACTCCTAGCGCCCCTTCTCTCCAATCTTCCCCAATGAACAAGCCGACGGCATCCTCTGGTGCGTACTCTTGATCCATCATTCAGGGTACGTAGGCTTCCGGGGCCGTCACCCCGAACACCTCGCCATGGTGCCCCACGCTCCATGTTGCTCCGCCATGGCGTCCACGGGGATGGCAATCTGACACCCCGCCGAACCGTGGGGTGATGCTTGTGCTTGTGCTCATCGAGGGCGGCATGGGGGGATTGGAGCCCCCTGTGCCGCCGGCCGTGCTAATGTTGACGAAGCCCCCATGCGTAGTTGGTGGTGTGAAGGCGTGGTGATGCTCGCCGCGCGGCCCTGCAGTGGCCTGGGGGCGAGTCGATAGCAGAAAGGTGGTGCTCCCGACACCGCCACGTCCGGCAGCTCAGCGACTCGCTCGAGTAGCATGTGCCGACCGCTCTCCATCAGCCTGCATCATACCAGCTCTCTTGCTACCGTAAGTGCCGCCCGCACGTTCGCTTGCTCCCGCCGCGAGTGCGGCACCGTTGCTGCGGCGTGGCTCGCCGCTCTCGCCGCGGCCCGTACTTGCCGTGGGGTGAGGGTGGATGACGCCTGACCGTGTTGTTCGCGCCCAGCGGAGCTTGGTGGTGCCCGCGCCGCTTGAGGTGCGGGGTCGAGATCTCCATGGGCAGGCGGCGTCGTCCGGGCCGGCCAGGCTGCCCAGTGGTCGGAGCCGGTCCTTGGGTCGCCAGACATCGCAGTCGGTGAACGTCGAAGAGCTGGTTGGCGGAGAAGAAGCTCCAGCGCACCCCTACCTGGTGCGCCAAATGTCGGATGTGGGGTTCTGGCAAACCCTTAAGGTTTGAACACTGGGGTGCGCGCGAAGTCTTTCCCTCCTACCGATCTACGCTCAAGCTCGCTAAGATCTTGCGGAAAAACTCAACGAATTCACAACACAGAAAGAGACACGAGGTTTATACTGGTTCTAGCCACCGTTGTGGTGTAATACCCTACTCCAGTGTGGTGGTGGTGGATTGCCTCTTGGGCTGATGATGAACAATACAAGAGAAGAACAACCTCCTGAGGTTGAGGTGTTCTTGTGCGTATGAACTTGTGGTGTGAGGAGTTGATGAATTGCTCTCCCCCTCCACTACTATGGTGGCTAGTCCTATTTATAGAGGCCCTGGTCCTCTTTCCCAAATGTTGAGCGGGAAGGGAGCCAACAACGGCGGGCAAATTTGAAGGGGGACAGCTAGTACAAGCTATCCTGACAAAAGCGGTCTTCGCTGCGAAAAGCCACAGGGTGACGCCTGCCTTGGGCTCCACGATGACCTCCGCCTTGCCGTCCTCCTGGTCTTGGTCTTGTTGCACCAATATGGCAACCTTTGTCTGATGCCTCGGTACTCTTCGTCTGTGCTTGCCTCCTTAGCACCAAAGAGGAAATGAGGACTCTACACGCACTGGCGCCCGCCTGGCGCCATTCGTCATGGCTCGCGTCACGAGTCCCTTGCGAGGTTTGTCCCGCCTTGATATCTCCGCTCCTCGTGAGGCCGCCTGGCTAGGCCACTCCAGAGGGAGTCTTGCGTCGTCCGCCTCGCGAGGCTTGGACCCTCGCGAAGGTCTTGGATGCCTTGTTGATGAAGATGGGCGTGCGACTCTTTGCCTAGCCATCTTTGTGGGCTGTGAGGCGTGCAAGTCTGAGGACCCCATTCCCGTAACGCCGACAATCAATAGTAGGTTACTTGAAGTGTCCGGGTAATACTTTGTTTCTGTACAACAGTTTAACTGAGTCTATATTCACCTGAGATTATGTGGGATGCGAGGTGTTCACTTGTACGTAAAAAATTATGTCAACATAGGTGGGCCTCCCACATATATTATGTGGCGGGTGTGGATGGGGGTTGGGGTTGGCCTATTCCTTACAACCGTCTGAGCGGAATAATTTCCTTACTTTAGAAAATGTGGCAAATTGCATTTCATTATAGATGTCTTACAACAAATTGCATGAGCGACCAGTTCGTACTTTTTTCATCAAGTCGTACTATTTTGTGGTTAGGATAGTAGGGTAGATGCATTGGTTGGTTGCTTAAGAGTTGATAACGGACATAGTGACATATCAATTGCATGCCTAACAACGGACATCGTATTTTTTTATGGTAATGCATGAAATTCAACTGTATGTTACAACATGCCAAATGGCTCGGGAGATATCGGGTCTTCTTTGTTAGCTATGGCACTACAAAAAAAAGACACATCCGTGACATTTTGGGCCGAATGAATTTTTTTCTGTCATGCTTATGACACTTCTATGACAATAATTGTGACTAGTGGTGGGCGTTCGGTATAAACCAAAAATTCGGTTTCTACCGTTCGGTGTTTATTAAATTTCGGTTGGTAAAACTGGAAACCTAAAATTGCTAGCTAAAATAGCTAACCGAAAATTTGGCTTACCGAATATTCGGTACAATATTCGGTTTTATGTCGATGTAAAGTATTTGTGCTATGACTGTAGAAGTGGCACCCTCTTATATAGGCAGCAAATCTGAATCCTCTCCTTCGTTGGGCGAGGTGGGACTAAACGAGCCTAACGCCTGGTCGGCTGTATGCATGCACGCACGTGAGGGCCACCCAAAAGCACACTTGAGATGGGCCTTGCAACCTTTTTGCATGCACTGGTCAGGTAGGCCCATGTGATTTGCACGATGGGCAATCATGGGCGCATCCGCGTGTGACTACCGAGAGAAATTTGCTGCGCGTGTGCGCCTATATTTGCGTCATTTTTATGCTGATTCAGGTTTCTTCGGTTTTTGTTTGGTTAACCGAGGAAAAGTGAACCTACCGAATTCTGTTCGGTTAGTGGACATGAAAACCGAATTTTGCTGTGACATTAGAAAAAACCGAAAATTCGGTTTATTCGGTTTCGACATCGGTTCGATTTTCTGTTCATCGGTTTTTGTGCCCAGCCCTAATTGTGACAAAACCCGGTATCATCATAGATGTGGTGGGCTCCTACTTCTATGACAAAAAATCATGACAGAAAATGGGCTTTTCGTCCACGGTAGGCCGGAGACACACCTGCATGACGTTCTTTGGGCCGTCCGTGAGGGAAAAAATCGTGGTAGAAGCGAGGGCGAGGAAAATTTCGGGGAGTTCCCAGTTAGGGTGGGTTGTCGAGGCCGAGTGATGCATGGAGGTTTGCGCATTTCTCTCGTACACATACACGCATGTGTGCGAGGCGTTGCGCTCTAACTGAACCCGAGCGAGGCTTTGAGCTCTAACTGAACCCAAGCGATTGCACTAGCTATGTTACCGAACCCCTATCGATCCCTTGTTGTTAACTGAACCCGAGTGTTTCCTTCGCTACTGCTACTAACTTAAGCCGATCGAAGCCGCCTCTTGATGAACAATTCCTGGTGGGGGTTGGATGAACAATTCCCGGTGGGGGTTGGATGAACAGGATCCCGTGGTAGTAGAGGCCATTGCCGCTGGATGAACAGGACCCCGATCAAGGAGGTGGGGTGGATGAACAGTAGCTGATGGAGGGACCCCATGGAGGGCTAGTTGAACAGGACCTCGTCGAGGGGCTGGTTGAACAGGACCCCGTGGAGGGCTGGTTGAACAGCAGCCGGTGGAGGCTGGATGAACAGGACCCTGTGGAGGGCTGGATGAACAGTAGCCGGTGGAGGCTAGATGAACAGGACCCCATGGATGAACATGAGTTGGTGGAGGCTGGAGGAGGTCGACGGTGGATGAACAGTAGCCTGTGGAGGCTAGAGCGATGAAGTAGACGGTGGATGAACAATAGCCCGTGGAGTCTCATTTTGCGGTACGCCACACCCCTTCCGATGAACAGGACCCCGTTTCGACCATTGACGCTCCAACACAAGTCCGTTTCCTCTGTTTCGTGGTACGCCACACCCGTCCTGATCAACAAGACGTTGTTTCGACCGTACGCGGTCGAACACAAGTTAATTTCCTCCGTTTTGCGGTACGCCAGACCCTTCCGGATGAACAGGACCCCATATCGACCGTACGCAGTCGAACAGAAGGCCGTTTCCTCTGTTCTGCAGTACGTCAAACCTCGTTTCTTCTGTTCCGTCCAAGCCGGTTGGCTCCCGATGAACACGTGACACTGTTTACTCCGTTCCGACCCAGCCGTCTGGCTGTCGATGAACAGGATTAGTTGTTGTACGTGATAGAGACCCCGCCCGTACGTACGTATGTAGCCGTATTTACTGTCTTGCACCATGGCCATACGTACGTGTACATGATATAGACGGGACTGCGTGACATGCTATGTCGGCGCCTCTACTTTAACACGTGCCGGTCCTTACTCAGCCACGGTACGTCGCTACAGAAAGACCGATCGACCGCTATGTACGTACACGTTCACGGCCGGACAGATAACGCCACCTTCGCTTCAACCTGGTGGGTCCCAGTTGTCAGGAGGTAAGAAGACAGTTCTGTCCGTGCAAAGATAAAGCCGGTGGGTCCCAGCTGTTAGGGGGGGACATTTTTTTGTGAAATACAAAGGCCCTTCCGGTAGGTCCGAGGTGTCAGGTGGAGGAATCATTATTTTGCGCGTAACAAGGAGGCACTTCCTTGCGTGCGGCCATAGACCCAGTTGTCAGCCTCTCCACTTACAGTCCTCTTCTGATGGTTGTCTTTCATTGACCGCGTTGACAACGCTGTACCGCCAGAGAGCACCAAGGTGGTGGTCGATGGCACGACCTAGAAAGGGAACTAGCCGGAGCTGGGGAATACGCAGCAGTGATGCCCACACGGAGGGGATTACGAGGTTAATCGCCTTTGCGGGGTTTGAAGCTGCCGTCTCTGGAGAATAACAGGGGGTGCGGGTGAGCAGAGGGAAGGCCTGGCCAGCGGTGGGAGTAGGGTGCGGCGGTGAGGCCTGCGTGGCAGCACATCAGGCCACGGGAGGTAGGAGCAGGTGGCACGGCCGGCGCTGGTTTGAGTGGCAGGAGCAAGAAGACCATAGGTTGAAGAAGCACGGCGACCGTTTGATGGACATCGTATGGTTACTGCAGCTAGAATCGTTTATATTGACTAAGTTAACAAAGCCCTGCGTCCGCATCAACTTAGTAGGCCCACAAGTCAGCCTCCAAATACGGTGGGACCGACCTAGCAGCAGGGCTATTCATTATTTTTGTGCGTAATAGCTGGTTGATCCGAGCTGTCAGCGGGGTGAATGCTTTTTTCGCGAAATACAGAGGCCCTTCCGGTGGGTCCCAGCTGTCAGGAGGAGGAATCATTATTTTGTGCGTAATAAGCAGGCACTTCCTACACGCAAAAAAGGAGGCACTTCCTTGCGTGCAGCCGTGGACCCAGCTGTCAGCCTCTCCACGTACAGTCCTCTTCTGATGGATGTCGTTCATTGACCATGCCGTGCTGAGAGCACCAAGGCCGTGGACGACGGCGAGGCCAAGTAAGGCAACGACCCGGAGCCGAGGAAGACTTGGCAGTTGTTTCCCACGCGGAGTGGGTACGAGGGTTTACTTGTTCGGCCGCAGTGTGAGGCTGTCGTCGCTGGATAATAACAGGAGGTGTGGGTGAGTAGAGGGATAGCCATACCAGGGATGCGAGTATGGTGGGGCCGTGAGGCCTGCCCGACAGCACAACCGGCCACGAGAGGCGGGAGCAGGCGGTTCCGCCGACGCTGGTTTGGGCGGCTGGAGCAGGAAGATCAGAGACTGAAGAAGCATGATTTCCGTTAGATTGACATCTAACGCTCTGACGCTGGTAGAGTCAATTGTTGACTATGTTTATTTTTTTGAGAAACCTTGTGTACGCATGAACTTAGTAGGCCCACAAGTCAGCTTCCAAATATGTGGCAGACAACATAGAGCCCATTTGCTAATTCTTAAGGAATTTATTACAACCCATTTTCTGCCCAGATCCACGGTCAAAAAGTTCAACCTTATTTTGCATATTTCTGTGGAGTCTGATTTGTTTTAACCCAGAAATGATAAACATTTATTTTTTAAGAACTTATTGATTTGCCAAAAAAATATCGTTTTTTTTGTAAGCTAATAAGACGTGGGACAATTGAGTTGGTTTAAGGGAAAACCAGTGGTAAAAAAATCAGCGCTGGGAGGGAAAAAAATAAGGATGTAAAGATGAAAATGGAACTTTATGTATTTTTAATATAATAATATGTGTATATGAACTAGTAAAACTATAGTAGAGATTAGAAAACTTAAGTAGGACATGGCGTTTCAAGAGGAAAATAGAACTGGGTTGTGTGTTTGATTCAGTGAAAAAACTGCCTGCGGATGTTCTAAGACAAATATAACTAAGGCTGGCAGGCCAGAGGCCAGTAGATACCTGCTGGATCTTTGTGCCTCGTTGTTATCATGGGCTGGGCCTATTAAAAACAAAACCAAGCCTGGGCAGTCTACAACCCAGTTGAAACTTGCTCGACCTGAAAAAACAATATACCTGCTAGATCCCAGTTATCAGTCTGTACTTGCAGAATTCTCTCGTTTATAGACTACGTTGAAGACTTCATGGGTTTCACCGTCTGAGACGTCGGCATTAATTTTCCATCGTGATAATAAGTGCATGCACTTGCTTGCGTACGACCATGGACCTGCTGGTTCCGTACTGTTAGGCTATGTATGGACAACCGTCTTGTGGTTCCGCGGACGAATTTCATGCAAATCGGATGGTTTTCAGTGAAAGCGGACTAAATTCATTGCATTTTACATATTTATTTTCATTATGGAATATTTTACATATTTCAACTAATAATAATGGACCAAGCCTTTTTTTAGATCATGGGTGGCGCTTCACGATCGAGGTCGCGATACTTAACTGTTAAGGTCACGATCTTCATACCGAAAGATCGTTAACAACAATACCAAATTGCAGATGACTAGGTAGTACAAGTACCAATACCAAACTAACTTATAATCTTTTTAGTCCTGCCCCTAGTGTTCGTCTCGTAGAAAATCTTGCAGAGGACCAGCTCCTGCTCCTTCTATTGCTCCAGGTCCTCGTGGTGGTACTGGTGCATCACCCAGTTGGTCCTCTGCTAGTCGAAGTTCTTGTTGGTGTGCAGCACCAAAACCTTTTTACTGCCCGTTTGCCGGCCGTTGACCATCACCGGCAAGGTATTGCCAGTCTTGTGCCACATCGCGTGCATGCCGCACTCCGACTATATATTGCGACGCGTCCACGTGCCCCTTTTGAACGCCCTGGAGTTGCGCTGGAAGAAACGCTTGCTTAGGCCACTCAGTGTGGTACCTGCAGTATTGTCGAATACAGGTTTTAGTGTACGTAGTTGGCATTTTCATAAAATCTTTGGCATGTTGCAGTCACTTGTTTCACTTTTTATTAACTGTCAAATTGTAATTGCTTCACTAGGTCTGCGTTTAAAAATAAAAATGGAGCTATAAACAAAGGAATATGTTTGTGTAAGTAGACAGCCGATCGGTGTCTCACCTGGAAGTTTCTCAGGATGGGTGTAGCATATGCCGTGCTCGCTGTCGATGGTTGGTATGAACAAATCGATGAGAGGGTGAGATCTCGCGTTGTCAGCACTCACTTTGGCCTCAAGGTGCTCGATCAGCTCCTAATCCGTGGGATCGAACTTGACGCCAGCCGGCAGCACCGGCCAATCCTTCTTGGACTTGCATCGGTTAATTCCAGTTATATGGTACTCAATGTATGATCAATCGACTGTTTTAAGTGAATGATGAAAGATTGACAGATAAGTGGTACTCCAAATCTAAAGTCCACAATACCCGAACACGCCGCCGGGACTCTTGTGTCACCTCACGCGCAGCGTGTTGTCACGTCAATTCAATGTGTGGACATGATGAATAATTTGACCGACGTATACTAGTACTACTACTATACTACTTACTAGTCGTATTTAGTGTCACATTTTAACCATAGGTTTAACTAATAAAATGTCAATGCATGTCACCGAAATTTATACCATTGGAAACTATGTTCAAATACGAATCAAACGACATAATTTTTTGTGACATGTATTAACATTTAGTTAGTTAAATTTATGGTCAAAATTTGACATAAATTACGAAGGAGACCAATAAACCAGGAGGGAGGTAGTAGTACGAGTATCACAATATACGGTATAGAGGAGTAGTACAATTTAGAAATAAAGTAAGAAGTTACAAGGCTGTGCGACAGACTTTATAGGCTACATGAGTAATACAAAATAAAGTTCCCATTGGACAAAACTTTCACCAAAAAGTATGGACTTGAAGCCTAATTGATATATATATAGGGTGGGTCTATTATGATAACATCCTCTAGAGTCTTATTCTGCACACCAAACCTTTATTCTGCTAACACCAGCCCGACCCACGCGTAGCAAACTAAACAGCGACAAGTGAGCTGCGGAGGCAAACAGAAAAAAAAGAAAACACACTCCACCCACCCCATCTTATCCTCTCCTCAACCCTTTCTCCCCCCGTGCTCCACGACCACACGGCACACACCGCCCAGCCGGCGACTTCCCCGCGCCGCCGCACCACATCCCCCACCCGTGCCCCGACCACCTTCACTGCGAGCCCTCCCATGCCCTCCTGACCCACCACCTCCCCCTCCCCCGACGTTGCCTCCCTCCACCACCGGCCAGCGGGCCTGCCGGATCCGCACGCCGCCCCCCGACGCAGCCTCCCTCCACCGCCGCCCCCACCTCCCACACCAGGCGCCCCCGCACGACGGGCTGATCCGGTCGCGGCGCCCTCAGGCGCATCCCATGGCCATGGCGGGATCCCCACCGCTGGCGTGCCCCTTCCCACCGCCCTCCATGATGGCAGCCTGCCCCCGTCCTCTTCTGCTCCATCGCCAAGCACCACCGCAGGTACGAATAATTTTGCCTTCTTCTGCCCCCTTGCTCCTTGCCCGTCCCTCCCCTTTCTGTTATTTCGTCGCTTGATTGTCGGCTTCCTCTGTTTTGCAGGTTTCGGCAACACTCCCACGTCTACGGCGAGGGTGCTGACGGTGTGCAGTTCGGCCCGCGGGGGCGAGCAGTGCACTTGGCTTGCAAAAGAATGATTGAAAAAATCGGCGGAGTCACACCCAAAAGGCCCAGGTTGCAGCTCTGTAGAATACGGTGGCATGTACAACTGTGTTTCATCTTAGTATGTATGTGTAGTTCACTATGTTCTTCTATGCAGAAAAAAAGGATGTGCAGCTCGGCGTTTGTGAGGAGCGAGATGTGCAGATCGGTACGAGGAATGATGCAGTTTGGGACGAGCGAGATGTGCAGCTTGCTATACCTAAATTTAAATTTTTAGTTTTGCTTTTGAAGAGCATTGTTGCAGTTAACTTTGTGCTCGGCGTAATTCTTGTGAGTCCGTAGGCTATAGAGCCGTTCTGTTTTAATATTTTTTGCAATCCTCTATGTGTTGCAGTGCACTGCATAGTACACTCAGGCGACGTTGGGATTGCATCCAGGTTTTTTCATAGGACGGAGTAGTAAAAGCTTTGTTGGTCGTTATGTGTGAAAAAATGATTAAACTGGAGCAAAGGGAGCAGGTGAAGTTATACCAGTCCAGCCTTGCAGTTTGCGGGCACGGCCACGGCACAAAGTTTGGTTAGAGCGGGCAGGGGGTTCGGCCAGACCATGGGTGCAGTTCTCTTGTGTTTTATGAATGCATTTTTCAATGTATCCTGTGACGCTAATTCTATGTGTTTGCAATGCAAAGAGAAATAAATGAAGTACGCTTGCCTTTCCTTGATGTCACAGAGGCACTTTTTTTGCATATGAGATGAGAGAGTGCACTCTGTTTTGTTCATGTGTTTCCGTGTTTTAAAACTTGGTCATGCAGTGTGTTTGGTCCTCGGATGTGGTTCACTTTTAAGAGTGATGTTGTTCACTTGCCCCTAACATGAAAATGCAAAAAAATTAGTGAAACAACAAGATAGTAATGAGGTTCACTTCGATGTATGTCGCGGTTCACTTGCCCATCTCTGCGGTGCACTCTCGTTCATAAAAAAAGTTAAAAAAAGACAACAAAAACTCGTATGAGAAAAATAACGCCCGACAAGAAATTATGCAGCTCGCTTGCCCGTCCGATGTAGTGCGGTTTTCATTCAGAAGTAGTGCGGTCGGCCGTATGATGTTCATCCCGTAAGTGCAAAAAAATTGTTACGGAAGCGGAAAAAAAGTAATGCGGTTCACTTCTTGATAGTGTTGTGGTTTATTTACACCCGATGTGAAGTGCACTCTACTTTCTCGCCCTTAAAAAAATTATGTTTGAATAAAATAAACCATGCAGTTCTCTTACCCGTCTGATGCACTGCGGTTTTAGATTCGACGAAGGCGGTTTTCGATCGGATGAAGTACCCACGTGAATTGGGTGTCGCATAAAAAGCAGAGTGTTCAAGCGTTTCGGTAAATTTAAACCGCTCTTAAACCGTAAAGAATTAGAGAGTGTTCTACATGAAAAAGTTGCGCATCGTCGATACCTTTCCAACGGCGTATCGTTTGAATCATTCCGAGCAGCGTTTTGTAAAAATTTCACGAAAAACGATCGCTGCCTCTCGTAGTCAGCCGCACGATTTTCAAAATAAACTAAAAACCGTAAGGAAACTCAGAAACATTGCAACATATGAAAGTTGCGCCTTGTTCGTAGCTATCCAACGGCGTATCACACGCCTCGTTTCGACAAACGGTTCAAAAACAGTACCGAAAATTTTAAAAAACTTGAAAAACAAAATTCCGCGATTTAGTAAATTTGAAACTGCTCTTAAACGTAACGAATTAGAGAAAGATTTATATATGAAAAAGATGTGCCTCGACGATATCTATCCAACGCGTATCATTTGCTTCATTCCGACAGGCGGTTTAGAAAAAAACGCGAAAAACGCCACGCCACTTCGTCATCCGCCGCACCATTTTCAAACTGCTCTTAAACCGTGTGGAATCTCGAAAACTGTTCAACATGTCGAAGTTGCGCCTAATCCATAGCTTTTCAACGGTATATTACACGCCTCGTTCGATAAACAATCAAAAATTAGACCGAAAACAGTACCGGAAAAACCTTTGCGTGCGCAGCTTTTTCCCGACGCAAGTTCACTAGTCTATATTGCGATTGCTGCGTCCAAGAAGACGCTTGATGCACTTGCGTTCAGTATGCAGTGCGGAAGTGGTGTGTAGAATAGTTATTCTGCTAATATTAGCAGAATAGACCGATACATTATATATATATATATATATATATATATATATATATATATATATATATATATATATATATAGGAAAATCCATCCTACCACCCTATGGTAGTTACCCCACATATCTCATATACTACCATGTGATACTATATTTACTATTTTATTATTTTAAATATGTTCATATATTATATCTAAGATATTTCAAAGCAAGTTACATGAGAAAATTGCATATGAGCCCATAGTTTTTGTTATATTTTTGAAATACGTACATATTTGTACGTAAAAAAGAGCATACTCAAAACATGGTACATACTACCTAAAAATTAGTATATATACTACCTAATCATTGTTATATACTACATACTACACGCATTACATACTCTCGGTTTTGATAGATACTACATACAACATACAAAGCATGAAGTGGTGGTAACTACCACTGCTTGTAGGAAACATTTGTCCTATATATATATATATATATATATATAATATATATATATATAATATAGGGAAAATCTATCCTACCACCCACTAGTAGTTACCCCACATGTCTCATATACTATCATATGGTATTCTATATACTACTTTATCATTATAAGTATGTTCATATATTATATATAAGATAATCCAAAGTGGGTAACATTAAAAAATTAGAAGTTGGTTCATATTTTTATTATATTTGTGAAATACATATATATTTGTACATAAAATGGAGCATACTAAAAATACGATGCATACTACCTAAAAAGTATAATATATACTACGTAAACATTCTTATATAGTACACACTACGCGTACATACTCTTCGATTTGATAGATATTACATACAACATACAAATTTCAAGTGGTGGTAACTACCACTAGTGGTAGATAAAATTTGTCACACACACACACACACACACACACACACACACACACACACACACACACACACACACACACACACACACACACACACACACACACACACACATATCTATATATATATATATACAGCCCGTCTATTCTGATAATATTATCAGAATAGTTATTCTGATAACACTTCCGCACTGCATGCTCAACGCGAGGGCACTGCACTTTCTTTAGCAAGAGCACTGCATTACAGAGACTAGTGAACTTCGTGTCGGAAAAAACTGCGTGTAGTGTTTTTTCGGTTCTGTTTTTGCTCTAATTTTTGAACCCTTTATCGGCACGAGGCGTGTAATATACCGTTGGAAAGCTACGGAATAGGCGTAACTTCGCCACGTTGAACACTTTTCGAGATTCCCCGTGGTTTAAGAGCAGTTTCGAAAATGGTGCGGCCCACAAAGATTGGCAGCGAGCGCTTTTTTGCTTTTTTTTAAACCGCTCGTCGGAATGAGGCAAATGATACACCGTTGGATAGATTTCGTCGAGCGCATCTTTTTCATAACTATTGTTTTCTCTAATTCGTTATGGTTTAAGAGTAGTTTCAAATTTACTAAATCGCGGTATTCTGTTTTTTAATTTTTTTTTCAAATTTTCGGTACTGTTTTTGCTCCAGTTTTTTAACTGTCTGTCAAAACGAGACGTGTAATATACCATTGAAAAGCTATGGATGAGGCGCAACTTTCACATGTTGAAATGTTTTTGAGATTCCTTACGGTTTTAAGTTAATTTTGAAAATCGTGTGGTTGACGGCGAGAGGCAGCGGCCGTTTTTCGCGAAATTTTTACAAACCGCTTGTCGAAATGATTCAAATCATAAGCCGTCGGAAAGATATCAACGAGACGCAACATTTTCATGTAGAACACTCTCTCTAATTCCTTACGGTTTAAGAGCGGTTTTGATTTTACCGAAAAGCGGACACTTTGTTTTTCGCGAGACCAAAATCGTTGTGTGTATTTCATTAGACAAAAGAATGCACTGCTTCAATCTGAATACCGCACTGCATTGAACGGAAAAGAGGACTGCTTATTTTTAAAATGCATTTTTGTTTTAAGAGGAGTGTACTGAGAGGTCCTTCGTAGTGTACTTTTTTTAAGACCAAAGTGCACCGCATTTGCATGTTGTTTAAATGCATTTTGTTCTAAACGGATTGCACTGAAAAGTTCTTCATAGTGGACTTTTTGTAAGATCAATGAATTTGCATGTTTTCTTACATGCATTTTGTTCTAAATAGAGTGCACTGAAGAGTCCTTCGCAACATTTGCATGCTATTTAAAATACATTTTATTTTTTGAATGGAGTGTACTGAAAAGTCCTTCGTAGTGGACTTTTAGTAAGACCAAAGTGCACTGCATATGGCATGTTTTTTAATGCATTTTTGTTTTTTAAACAGAGTGTGCTGAAGAGTCCTTAGTAGTGGACCTTTTCTAAAGTAAAGTGCACTGCATGGTAAAAAAGAATGAACCACAACACCACGCAATATAACATCAGTTGTTTTAACCGAAATCTTATATGTGTTTCAATTTCTCATCCCTGTACAATTAGCAAAAAATAATGCACTGCAAATGGTGTCTTCTCTTTCTTACTCACTGCACTGCAAATGGTCAACAGCGAACTAAAGTCTACTTGATATTTTCTCCAAATAAACAAGCATACACAAGAGCTATGTAAACGAACGCAAGAAGCCGTCATGGCCGTTTTGGGGCGAAGTGGACTGCTCCGGCAAACCATTCAAAGTGCATCAGGAGCTAATTGATGTTTCTTCCCTCTCCTGTAAAAATCTGTAAACTGACCGCAAGAACAAGAATAGATATTCTGCAGTGCACCGGACAGCGAACTGCAACAAAACGCAAGAAGAAAGAACACTGTCACGCGGGGGAATGAACCACCGTGCAGGCTATGTACTGCATCAGGTGCGGCAGAATCCGTATATAGGGGGCAGCCGGAGCTCTATTGAACTGCATAGAGGTGCGGAGGGGAGGCGAGGTAGACGATAACTGGAGCTCCCCCAATCCATCGATCCGGTACTGCACGCCATCGAGGGACGGACTGCCCGTGCGCCAGTGTGCACTACCGGCATGGGAGGGGCCGCCGGTGGAGGCAGATACAGAGGGGAGGGAGGCGTTGGGGAGTGGATCCTGCGGCCCTCCCCTGACCCGCGCGCGCTGATGAAGTTATGTACCTAGGGTAGGGTCATGGACCTGTCCGAGCTACCCTCCCTAAGGACATCTCTAGAAGAAATCACCTTTTAATCGACCTGGAGGTGTTCCACTCAACAGACTCGAAGACACTCGACCACGAAGCAACCACTCGACCAAGATCCAATCACTCGACGGCCAGGAGACCTAAAGTCACTCCGCACGCTAACGGTCGGTCATTAGGTAGCTTTTATGGTCATCATAGCACTTTATTAGGGGTGTTTCCAGTAACGCCCGACCTTAATGTACTTAAAACCCTGCATAACTGAGGGTCGGAGGGGTCTGGGGAACTCTATATAAGCCACCCCCCTCCTCAGTGTAAAGGGTTTGCACCCCTGTAATTCATACACACATAATCCAGTCGACCGCCTCCGGGCTCCGAGACGTAGGGCTGTTACTTCCTCCGAGAAGGGCCTGAACTCGTAAACCTCGTGTGTCTACAACTACTCCATAGCTAGGATCTTGCCTCTCCATTACTATCCCCCCTACACTACTGTCAGACTTAGAACCACGACAGTTGGCGCCCACCGTGGGGTAGGTGTATTAGCGACTTGTTGGAGAAGTTGCGATTTTTCCGATCCCCTTCATCATGGTTTCGGCGCGGAGTTTTGGTGGAGGGCCGCGAGATCCGTCTCAGCGTGCTCACGTTCATCGCCGACGACTCTGCTTGGCTTCAGGAGGCTCCGCTCGACGTCGACGCGCTTTCCGTCATGGGCAACGCACTGCTACAGGCGTCCATGGCGTCCTCTGCGGCAACCGTCGACCCAATATCGGTCGACCTGTGTCGACCTCTCCTCCTGTTTCACCGGGCGCAAGCGCCCGGACGGTCGAGGCTGCAGGTGGGTGAGGCACACAGTGGCTCGCCAACCGGCCACCCCCAAGTCGCGGCGATCGAGCCCGACGAATCTCTCTACGGCCTGTTCGCTCGACTGGCCGACCGCTCCGCAGAGATCGTGCATCCGAAAAGTGCGATAACAAGGATCCAGCGGAGGTTCTGATGGTCGATGGACCACGCAGTCCTCCCGGTTTCCCCACACAGACGGAGGCGATGGCAGAGGCGACCCATCGCATGCTCATGAGGAGTATCTCCCCGAGCCCCTCACTTCGCTGCACACTCCTATCGTTGGAGAAACCCCTGAGGCCCGGTCCTTAGAAGACGCGCGCTTGGCCAACTTGGCTGAGCGCACTCAACTGGAGAACCTCCAGCGAGTACTCGACGAGTGTGCGCGACAATGGTTCCGTAATCCAGATCGACGTCGCCTCTTTCCGCCCGCAGTATATCGAACCCGATTCGTAATTTAGCACCGCGGCCCGTATAGCAGAGTCGATTCAGCCTTCCCAGTCAGAGGCTGGCAGAGGCTTGTTGCAGATCAGAGCATTACTCTGGGCAGCAGGAGACCAGAATTCAGCTGTTTCACAGTCACGGAACAGGATCCACAGCAGATCCGTGGCTGCAGATACAGTCCAGTCGGCTCACAGCCCAAGATCGCCCCCGAGGCGTGAGGGACGTGGAGACCGGCGCGATCAGTACAGGAACCGTGAGCAGTATGATCACCGACT
This sequence comes from Aegilops bicornis, assembly GCA_021605145.1. Taxonomy (NCBI): domain Eukaryota; kingdom Viridiplantae; phylum Streptophyta; class Magnoliopsida; order Poales; family Poaceae; genus Aegilops; species Aegilops bicornis. The sequence goes on from CM038675.1 coordinate 321,021,204, forward strand.
CGATCGTGATGATCGACGTCGAGTGCCTCCCCCTCCCCCGAGGAGTGGATCATATGTGCCTCGACAAGGATGATGACGCCCTCACGGTGTTGGGCGAAGGATTCCAATCGACCCTGAGGAACTGTGCTTTGATGCGAGATCCATTCTCGCTCAAGGTTTGGTCGACAGAATGTAGCTCACCGAGAAGGTCACGACAGAGATGCACCTACCAGCAGCAGAGTGCATGTTTCAGGGCCAGAGTGCTTTAGCAGAGCCATCAGGGCCGCGGTTATTCCGCCCAACTTCAGGTTGGCGACTGGAGTCAGTAAGTTCGCCGGTGAGTCCAAGCCTGATACTTGGCTTGAAGACTACCGAGTGGCTGTTCAGATTGGCGGTGGTAATGATGAAGTGGCCATGAAGCACCTGCCTCTCATGTTGGAAGGTTCAGCCAGAGCGTGGCTGAATCAGTTAGCACCCAGCAGCATTTACACTTGGGAAGATCTTGCCCGAGTGTTTATCACAACATTCGAAGGAACATGCAAGCGACCGGCAGGGCTGACGGAACTGCGGTCTTCTGTGCAGAAGTCGAATGAAACTTTGAGGGATTACATCCAGAGATGGATCACGTTGCACCACACAGTGGAAAATGTATCTGATCACCAAGCAGTATGTGCCTTCAAGGAAGGCATCAAGTACAGAGAACTGAATCTGAAATTCGGTCGAACCGGAGACATGTCTCTGAGTCGGATGATGGAGATTGCTACCAAGTACGCTAATGGTGAAGATGAGGATCGACTCCAGAGTGGCAAGCTCAAGTCAGTCGCCCAAGAAACCGGAGGAGGAAATTATAATCGGAAACAGAAGCGGAAAGCCGAGCCACCGCTTGCTCGGAGAAGCCTTGGCTATGACTCAAGGAAAGTTTAAGGGGAAACCCAAAGGGCCTTGGAACCCTAAGAAAGTTAAAGACCAAGACGGAAATGATGTGTTGGATTTGCCATGTCACATCCACACAAAGAAAGATGAAGAGGGTAAACTCATTTACCCGAAACATACCACTCGATAGTGTCGGCTCTTGATCCAGCAGTTTCAGGGCAAGCAACCCAAAGATAAGGAAAAGGAGTCGGACAAAGCTGAAGACAAAGAAGATAGTGATGATGGATACCCCCAGGTTAATTCCACCCTGATGATTTTGGCTGATGTTGAAAGCAAAAGTCGACTGAAAGTTATCAACCGAGAAGTGAATATGGTTGCTCCGGCAACGCCCAGTTATTTGAAGTGGTCTCAGACTGCCATCACAATCGACCAGTCCGATCACCCAACGCACATAGCCACCCCTGGGAGGCAAGCTTTGGTGGTCGACCCAGTTGTCGAAGGCACTCGACTGACCAAAGTCTTGATGGATGGTGGAAGTGGCTTGAATATACTGTATGCAGAGACGTTGAAAGGGATGGGCATTCCGATGTCCAGACTCAGTACCAGCAACATGAGCTTCCACGGAGTCATTCCTGGGAAGAAGGCTGAGTCACTTGGCCAAATTGCTCTTGATGTGGTTTTCGGTGAATCCAAGAATTACCGCAAAGAAAAGTTGACGTTTGTAGTTGTGGATTTCCATAGTGCTTACCACGCTATTTTGGGCAGGCCAGCTTATGCACGTTTCATGGCTCGACCATGTTATGTGTACCTCAAATTGAAGATGCCTGGTCCCAAAGGTGTGATCACTGTTACGGGCAATCGGAAGAAGGCAGAAGAGTGTTTTCAGAAAGGCTCAAAGATCGCTGATGCTCAGATGGCAGTGGTAGAGCTGCAGGAGTACCAGAAGACTACAGACCCGAGTGATTTGTTGCGAGCCAAGAAGCCTGCTACGGAGTCTGCATTTCAGTTGTCCGGCGAGACAAAGACGATTCACATTCACCCGACCGATCCCAATGCTGCTCCGACTCATATCTCAACAACACTCGACTCCAAATAGGAAGAAGCGCTCATCCAGTTCCTCCGTGAGAACTGGGACATCTTCGCATGGAAGCCTTCGACATGCCGGTGTTCCTGTGGGGCTGGCCGAGCACCGCTCACGAGTCGACCCAAAAGTGAAACCTGTCAAAGAACATCTTCGACGGTCCGCTGTCCAGAAGAGAAAGGCCATTGGCGAGGAGGTGGCTCGGCTCTTAGCAGAGGAGTTTATCCGAGAGATTTACCACTCCGAGTGGCTCGCCAATGTTGTCATGGTCCCCGAGAAGGACAAGTCACTTCGCATGTGCATTGACTTTAAACATATCAATCGGGCCTGCCCGAAAGATCATTTTCCTCTCCCCCGCATCGACCAGATAGTCGATTCAACTGCGGGATGTGAGCGTCTGTCTTTTTTGGACGCTTATTCCGGTTACCATCAGATCCGTCTATATGGGCCCGATGAGATCAAAACAACTTTCATCACTCCATTCGGGTGCTTTTGTTATGTTACCATGCCATTCGGCCTCAAGAATGCCGGGGCCACGTTCATGAGGATGATTCAGAAGTGTTTGCTCACTCAAATCAGTCGGAATGTGGAAGCATACATGGATTATATTGTGGTCAAGTCACGGAAGGGTTCCGACCTGCTGACTGACCTTGCTGAAACCTTTGCCAACCTCAGGAGGTATGATATCAAGCTTAATCCATCAAAGTGCACATTTGGAGTTCCTGGCGGAAAGTTACTCAGTTTTCTCGTTTCCGAACGAGGAATCGACGCCAACCCAGAGAAAGTTGATACTATACTCCGAATGAAACGTCCTGTGCGTGTGCATGATGTCCAGAAGCTTATTGGTTGCTTGGCCGCTTTAAGTCAATTCATTTCTCGCCTTGGTGAAAAGGCATTGCCTCTTTACCGACTAATGAAGAAGTCAGACAAGTTTGAGTGGACTCCTGAAGCTGATGCAGCGTTTGCAGAGCTAAAAGCCCCGCTCTCCACTCAGCCGGTGCTTGTCGCTCCAATCAAGAAAGAGCCTTTATCGCTTTACATTGCAGCCACAGACAAGTTGTCAGTACAATACTTACGGTCGAGCGGGAAGAAGAAGGAAAAGCCTTTAAAGTTCAGCGTCCAGTATATTATGTTTCTGAAGTCTTGACTCCATCAAAGCAAAGATATCCCCATTATCAGAAGCTTGTATATGGGATTTACATGACCACGAAGAAGGTTGCACATTACTTCTCTGACCATTCCATTACAAATGCCGGGGTGACGCTCCATTGTCGAGATTCTCAGATAATGTAGATGCAACTGGTCGAGTTGCTAAATGGGTGATTGAACTCCTTCCCCTAGATATCAAGTTTGAGGCAAAGAAAGCCATCAAGTCCCAAGCAATAGCAGATTTTGTCGCCGAGTGGATTGAACAGCAACTGCCGGCTCAAGTTCACTCGGAGCACTGGATCATGTTATTTGATGGCTCTAAAATGCTGAATGGTTCTGGTGTTGGGGTAGTGTTAGTTTCCCCCTGAGGAGATAAGCTCAGATATGTTCTCCAAACCCACTTTGATTCCTCCAATAATGAAGCAGAATATGAAGCACTTTTGTACGGGTTGCGTATGGCCATTTCACTCGGCGTCCGTCGCCTCATGGTCTATGGCGACTCAGATTTGGTGGTTAATCAAGTGATGAAGGAGTGGGACGTCAGAAGTCCGGCCATGACTGGTTGCTGCAATGCAGTGAGAAATCTAGAGAAGAGATTCGAGGGGTTAGAGCTTCATCACATACCCCGACTAAAAAATCAAGCAGCTGATGATTTGGCAAAAATAGGTTCAAAGAGAGAAGCCATTCCCAGCAATGTGTTTTGGAACACATCCACACACCATCAGTTCAAGAGGATCCTTTCACTGAAGAAGCCCCGCAGCCAAAAAGTGCCACGGATCCGACAGAAGTTGAAGTTCCAGCATTGGTCGACCTGATCATGGAAGTTTTGGTCATCACTCCCGATTGGACGGTGCCGTATATTGCGTACATCCTAAGGAAAGAACTCCCAGAGAATGAATAAGAGGCTCGAGAGATCGTCCATCGATCCAAAGCCTTTACTGTGATAAAGGGACAGTTGTACAGAGAAAGCGCGACCGGAGTCAGTCAGAAATGTATAATGCCAGAAGAAGGTCAGATAATTCTTGATGATATCCACTCAGGGACCTGTGGCCATCATGCGTCCTCTCGGACCATTGTGGCTAAAGCATACCGAGCGAGATTTTACTGGCCAAGAGCAAATGAAATGGCAAAAGAGATAGTCGACAAATGTGAAGGATGCCAGTTTTACTCCAATATGTCGCACAAACCCGCGTCAGCCCTAAAGACCATTCCACTCGTCTGGCCCTTCGTTGTTTGGGGACTGGATATGGTTGGACCATTGAGAACGGGCAGGAGCGGCTTCACTCATGTGCTAGTAGCAGTCGATAAGTTCACCAAATGGATTGAGGCTAAGCCTATCAAGAATCTCGATGCTTGCACTGCTATCAGTTTCATCCGAGAGTTGATATTCAGATATGGAGTTCCGCACAGCATCATCACTGATAATGGGTCAAACTTCGATTCTGACAAGTTCAGAGCTTTTTGTGCCTCTCAAGGCACACGAGTCGACTACGCTTCAGTCGCTCACCCCCAGTCGAATGGACAAGCAGAAAGAGCAAACGGCTTAATTCTCAAAGGATTGAAACCTTGACTGATGCGCGACCTCAAGCACGCAGCAGGCGCATGGGTCAACGAGCTTCCATCAGTTCTTTGGGGATTGAGGACCACCCCTGTCGGATTTCGGGTTCCGGCAGACCCTTGAGGTACGAACACTGGGGTGCGCGCGGAATCTCGTCCTCTACCTACCTGCACCCCGCCGCCTCGCTAGGATCTAAACTACGAAAGGAACATCACAAGAGACACAGGGTTTATACTAGTTCGGGCCACCATTGTGGTGTAATACCCTACTCTAGTTTGTGGTGTGGTGGATTGCCTCTTGGGCTGATGGTGATGAACAATACAAGGAAGAACAGCCTCGCGAGGGTCTGTTCTTGGCTGGTGCGATGAACTGCTAGGGGGAGTTCAGTCGCTTCTCTCTTTCTCTCTCGTTTGTTCTCTTGCCACCTTTCTAAATGTCTCTACCCTGTGGGTGGCTAGTCCTATTTATAGGCAGAGGCCCTGGGCCTCTTCACAAATATTGAGTGGGAAGGGCGCCAACAATTGGCCATTTTGAAGGGGAACATATGGTACACTTATCCTGACTAAAGTCGGTCCTCGCCTGTCAAAGGCTCTGGTGATGACGCCGGCTTGGGCTCCACAATGACTTCCTTCCTGCCGTTGGACTGGTCTTGGTCTTGTTGCACCTAAATGGACGCCTTTGCTTGATGCTCTCGCCTGCGCTTGCTCCCTTTACACCAAAGAGGAAAGGAGGACATTTGGCTGGCGCCCCACCGGGCGCCTTTTTGGTCGTCATGGCTTGCGCCATGGGCACCTCGTGAGGTACCCGCCTTGATCTCTCCGCCTCCTCTAGAGCCAGCCTGACGAGGCTGCGTGCTCGAGGAAGCTCCTCGTGCCCCGCCTCGCGAGGCTTGGCCTCGCGAGGGTCTTGAGCTCGTGTTGATGAAGATGGGCCGTGTTGGGCCCCCTTTGAGCCACACGCCAAGAGCCGCAGTGCAAGTCTGGGGACCCCTGCTCCTGCAACACCGACAAGAGCCCTGGCCCAAGGTGCGCCTGCACTTGGCTGAGCAGAGAGGCGAAGGGCAAGGCAGAAGCGCTGGGGTCTTAACAGCCTCTGGCGGTTTTGGGCGCCGCGTGGCGGTTGATTGGACATGGGTGCCTCAAAGAACTGCGGCGAAGTCGATAAAGGAGCGGCGGCTCGCCTAGGCTTTGCTTCCCTTTGCTTCCTCCGTTACCGCCGATCCCCTTTCTTGCACCTCTCCTCACTGCCTCAGAAATCTTCAGATCCACTTCGACTGCATGCCCTAGCAAGGCATGGCGCCTCGCCAGACCCGGCCGGAGCTTGGTACGCGCCTGCCCTGGACTCTCCGAACGTGTCGGAGGCGAGCCTTGCCCGGCTGCGCCAGATGGCGGCGGTGCAGGGCATCGACGGGGCGAAGGTGTTCAAGGCCGGCTCCGCCCTCCCTGAGGGCCAAGGGAGCACCTTCTATCCGCTCTTTGTAAGTGCCATTGTTGCCGGTCTGATGCCTCCCTTTTCCGAGTTCTTCTTCTCCGTCCTCCGCCATTACAAGCTACAAGCTCCGCACCTCCACCCCAACTCTGTTCTCCTCCTGGTGATCTTCGCCTACTATTGTGAGGCTCACGTTGGGGTGCAGCCCTCGGTGGCCCTGCTGCGCCACTATTTCTCCCTCCGGACCTCTCGTGGTTCCTTCTCTGCGTGTGCGAGCTTCGTCGCATACGGTAGCTCCATCACCATCTCGAACCCCGGGAAGAGGATTGAGGGCTTCAGGAGCAAGTGGGTTTTGGTAGATGTTGGGCGCATCCACCCTCGGCTGATCTTGCCCACGGAGCATCCCATACACTCCGACCACTGGTCTCGAGTGGAGCTAGTGGACCCCCGCGCGAGGCCGGTGTTGGAGAGGATATACATGGATCTGAGGCCGGCCAGCATGGCGGCGGCGAAGCTGACCGGTGCGTCGCCGAGGGAATTCTCGGAGCACCGGTGGCTCGCTTCGTTAGTACCCACTTCCGATGTGGAGGCCCCACCGAGCCCCCGCGGGTCTTGGCCGATGAAGACCTGGCTGCGGTTCTCCAATCTTTGGTTGGGGCGACGTGGCGAGGTTGGAGGGCGCCCCACGCCTGTTCCTCCGCTGACGACTCAGGAGCAGGTAGTGCAGTCCATGCCCGCCTTCAACGGGACGGGCCCGTGCATGGAGGCCCCCCGAGGAACCGGTGGATGTGTCCTCCGGCGACTCCAGCGAGGAGAAGGGAGAAGGGGAGCAGGATGGAGGGCCCGACTCCGAGGCGACCGACGGAGAGTCGAGGGCTCCCCTCCCTCGGCGCAAGTCCTGCTGCTTCTCCGCCTCTCACCGAGCGGCAGACGACGACGAAGATGATGATGAGCAGGGCCGTGGAGCTTGCCTCGATCCCGAAGAAGGACAGGACTGGCTGGTCCCCGCGGGTCTGCCCCGACATCGAGGCGATCCGCAGGAGCGCCTCCTGCTCCCGAGCTCCTTGAGGCTGATCCTAGTAGCCGGCTCTCGGGCTTCAAGTATGGCCGGAGGTTGCTCGAGCTCGTGAGCGACAGCCAGTAAGTGCTCGATTCCCGTCTTATTTCTTGTTTCGTCGTCGAGGCTTGACGTACGTATTTCTTGGCTAGGCTAGCGCCCATGGCAAAGAAGCTGAGGGGATCTCCTGAGGTTCCGTCTGGGGCAGCGCATCCGCCCGTGAAAGAAGGTGAGCGTGATGCCCGGGCCTCTCCTGCCCGGTCATCCTCGCGGGGCCTGGTGGAGCCGGCTGGGGCGAGCTCAGCCCCCATGGCCAAGCGACTCCTGAGGTGCTCCTACCTGATGCCACCGCCACAGCTGTTGGGGCGCAGCAGATCCCGCCTCAGGACACCGTGGTCACACTGCCGTGCTCTCCTCCTACTCCACCAACTGCTGTCTCTCCGACTCCTCCAACCGTTCTGGATCGCGCTGCTGCCGAACTAGACTGGCTGCGGTAGGATCTTTCGGGCGCCGACCCTCATCTGGTGGCCGGGCGCCTGGAGCTGGCTTCCGGCTGGATTCGCTCCGACGCTTCAATCCGGGCGGCGCTGGTCCAGCCCTCGACGGCTTGCGACGAGGAGAAGCAAGCTGTCCTTAGGGCGAAAGCTGCTCGCGACGCCGCCTTGGGGGAGGTAGCCGGGGTCCGAGGTCACTGCAAGGCGCTGGAGAGCGAGCTGCAGGGCCTGCGGGACCAGCTCGCCAAGGAGGCCCGCCTTCGCCAAGAGCAGGAGGAAGGCATGAAAGCTCGCGAGGTGGCCGTCAAGGATCGGGACGCCAAGCTCAAGAAGCGTCGTGAACGCTTAGGCGTGCTGGAACAAGAGTTGGAGGCGAGAAGGGTCGAGCTAGACGGCAAGGCACGGGTCCTTACCGAGGATCGTGTGGCCTTCACAGATATGGAGGTGAAGGCTCGCACCTTGCTGAGGGAGCTTTATGATAACGGCCTGGAGAGCCCGCTGGCCGGCGCAGAAGACGGCCCCGCCAAGCTGCTTCCCTTCCTGGTTCGCGCTCTTGAGGATGTCGCCCTTGGCCTTGGCCCTACGGCTGAGGCCGAGGCGCGTGTCTTGTCTTCTGCGGCGCTGACGCGGGTCCTCACCAAGGTCTACCTTCGTGATCCCAACGTCGACCTCGACAACTCTTTGGAGCCAATGAGCGGCAAGCTTGCTGCCGCTACGAGGCCGTGGAAGGGTCGTGGCGGAGGCTCTGCTGGGAAGTTCCGGCCTTCAAAGACTAAGTCAAGCGGGACACCAACCTCAAGGCTCCACAAGGCGAACCCGCTCCGCGCAGCTCCACCGCCGACAAGTGACTCCATTGTGGCTCATGTTCTGCTTTTAATTCCTGCACATGTATCATGCCTCGGGGAGGCGTTTAAACTTGCATTTTGTGTTGTCATAACAGTTATTGACTGTAATATTTGCTTTTTAGTTCCTTGAAATTTGTACATCCTACTTGCTTATGTTCTACGCCGGCAGAGCCCGGCCCCGCGCATACCTCAGCCGCCGTTAGCCCCGACCGGAAACCAGGACGGGACCAAGGAGTGAGGGGCTACGTGCCAAGTTAGGCTCCTGAGTTGCGATGCTCAGGAGTCCCCCTTGGCGCACAAACAACAAGTAGGGAGGTGAGATGTGGGTGGATCTACCGTTTCACGCTTGCGAGCTCGGCCCTGCAGATACCTCAACCGCCCGTTAGCCTTCGGAACTAAGGAGTGAGGGGCTACGTGACCAGTTAGGCTCTCGAGTCGCGATGCTCAGAGTCCCCTTGACGCTCAAACGGCCTTCGTACCTTGGCTCCGCTCGGGGAGGGACGCTTGACGAACAAGGCCCGAGGGGCCTGGCTGGTGGCGGCGCCTGGGCATGACCCAGCGCAGCCTCGTGCTCAGCCCTCGCTGGCACTCCCGAGGAGAGGCGTTGCGATGAGGCCGACACATCGAGCCTGGGCTCCTGAGGTTGATGCGCCCGGGGCCACCTCGCTTGTTTATCACCAGCTGGAGCATAGCGCTTCAGTATGTGTACGGGCATAGCCGCCTCGGCGGTTGTCGTCACCAGAGCGGAGCATGGTGCTTCCATCGGTGCGTGGAGGGGCTCCTCCGGGAGGAGCCCCAGGCGTACAACCCCGCCTCGACACGTGGCTGGCACGGTAGGGCTTGACGAGGTGTATCTGGGCACCCGTGAGCCAGCGCGGGACTCACGGTGCCCTACCTCAAGGCGGGTTGCACCTGGCACTGGGCCTTATCTTGTGATGTGTTCCCGCAGATTTGGTTAGATGCCGGCGCCCACGCCCTCGGGTCCCGCCTCGAGCTGGTCTCGGCCGTCTGGTATGCTGTGTCGCGATGCCGTGGACAAGGCCAGAGGGTGAGGGTTGGAGAGCCAGTAGGAGCCCTGAGTCGCGATGCTCAGGTAACCCCCCTTTAACGTGCCATGGATTGGCATCAAATAACAAGCATGATGGGTCGAACGCATGACCCGAAATAAACGCAAGAGGGATACATGCCGCCGGGCCTAGCCCGAGCGACTTGGGGATGATGCAGCCCGAAGGGAGCTCCCAACAAGGTAAGCTAGGAGCAGGAAGTAAAAGGGATACACGCCACAGGGACGGACCCACGCGGCCTGGGAATAATGCAGCCCTGGGAGGCGCTCCCAGCTGGAAATGAAACTTGAAATATGTCACCTGGTAGCGTTGAAGACGAAAGGGTGTTGATGCAGCAGACTCGGTGGGCTGCGGGAGCCGATCCTCATGAGCCCCCAGGCTCAGGGGCCTCGGGAGGCTCCGGAGGCGCTGGTGGCTCCTCGTGGACCATCTCCATCTCCGCCAGGGCTGCCGAACGCCTGGCCTCTTGAGCCTCCAGGATGTCCCTCATGAGGCGCTGGTACGTGGAGGCTGTGTTCGGCAGGCCGTAAGGCATGCAAACGTAGCTGTGGGGTGGACCTTCGCAGCGGCCCACGCGAGAGGGCCAGAGGCGCTCCTGAGTGGCGGCTCGGTTGAGCCCTGGTATGTCGATGCAGACGCGCAGCCCACCATCCTCGCCTGGATGGGGAGCCATGGCAGGTAAGCGGCGGCTGCCACTCATGACTCTTGACTCTTGCAGCTCCTGAACGATCTTGCTGACGAACTCCTAAGGGTTTGGCCCTCCTTGCCTTGCTCCTTCTTGAGGGAAACGTGCTTCGAAACACGCCTCCAAGTGGTGCCCAAGCGCCTCCCTCGTGACCTTAGCAAGGTCGGTGGCCCTCCAGGGGGGAGCCCCCGAGCCCTGCCTGAGGAGGGCGCCAGGCGTGCTTTCCTATGCGATAGAAGGAGGTTCCCCCTGAGCAGGCACGGACCCTGAGGGGCCTGCCTCCCGAGGGGCCGGGCCATATGATGTCTTGTTCTTCTTGGGAGCGGTCTCGGGAAGCCTCCTGCTTCCGCGATCCGGGTCCTCTAGTGATGCGGCTTGAAAAGCTCGCTCCAGGGAGCACACTGCGTCTTTCTCTTCGCAGGGCACCGTGATGACTCCGCCACTTCCTGGCATCTTGAGGACGTTGTAGCCGTGGTGGGTTACGGCCATGAACTTGGCCAGCGCTGGGTACCCGAGGATGGCGCTAGGCGGCGTGCGTAATGGGCGACGCCGAAGTTGATGAGCTCGGTGCGGTAGTTGTCGTGTGCGCCGAAGGTGACAGGGAGGCGAACCTGCCCGATCGGGACCGTGGAGCCGTCGGTGACCCCAGAGAAAGTCTTGATTGGCTGGAGCTGATTGTAAGGCACTTGGAGATTGTTGAACGTTTCCACGGACAGGACGTTGAGCCCTGCCCCGCCATCAATGAGTGTCTTGGTGACTAGCACGTTGCTGATGATTGGGGAACAGAGCATTGGGGGGACTCCGGCTGTGGCCGCACACTTGAGCTGATCCGCTGAGCCGAACGTGATGGTGCACGCCGACCACCTGAGGGGGCGCGTGGCTTCGAGCTTGGGGAGGACTGCATTCACTTCACGGGCGAACTGCTTGAAGATGCGTTGAGAGGCTGGGGCTTGAGCTCCGCCCAGGATGCAGGCGATTGCGCGCGGCTCCTGGAAGCCCCCAGCCCCCTCCTCCTGATGATGGTATTCATTTCTCCTTGGCTGCGGTGGCAGAGGAGGGAGGCCTGTGTTGCCTTGCGGGCGATCCTCGTGAGGCTGATCCCTCCAGCCTCCCTCGCGAGGCGGGTCTTGCCAGCGATCCTCGCGAGGTTGGTCGCGCCATCCTTGGCGAGGGCCGCGGTCTTCCCAGCGTCCTGCGTTCCTTCCTCCTCCTTTCTCGCACGGCTCGGAGTTCTTGACATTCGCTGGTGTTGTGGGTGTGGAGGTCGTGGTACACACAGTACCGTCTGCCCTTGGAAGACTCGGGCTGATTTCTGCCCCGCTTGGTGTCCGGTTCTGCCGTGAGCATGGCAGCCCCCTTGCGCTTCACGTCCTTGGCCTTGGATTTCTTCTCTTCCGGGTCTGTGGCAGGCAGCTCGAGGAGGGAGAGACGCCCTTCCTCGGCCCTGGCGCACTTGGTCGCCAAGTTGAACAGCTCCAAGGAAGTGCACAAGTCTTCATGCATCGCCAGCTCCTCCTTCATCTTGACGTCGCGCACACCGTCGGAGAAGGCGGAGATGATGGCCTCCTCGGTCACCTTGGGAATCTTGAGGTGTGCGTTGCTGAAGCGCTGGATGTATTTCTGCAGGGTCTCCCCTGGCTGCTGCTTGATGCAGCGCATGTCGCTCATGGCGGGTGGCCGGTCACGAGTACCTTGGAAGTTGGCGATGAAGCGGGTACGAATCTCGTCACAGGAGGAGATCGTGCTCGGGGCCGTGTTCAGAGCAGTGCGGGCCCGCCTTTGAGCGCCATGGGAAACCGGTTCGCCATGACCTTCTCGTCTCCGTTGGCGGCTTCGATGCCCACCTCGTAGAGCTGGAGGAACTCTGCGGGGTCGGCCGCACCATCGTAGCGAGGAGGCAGGTCCGGCTTGAACTTGTCGGGCCACGCGACGCTGCGCAGCTCGGGGGTGAAGGCACGACATCCTGCTGTGGCCACGGGAGGCCTTGGATGACGAAGATCTTGGTCTTGCGGGTCCCCATGCGCTGCAGCTGGGAGCAGCGCGGGGTCTTGACGTGCCGGAGCGGGAGCGTGGTCGCGACGAGCTGGAGCGGGGAGCACTCGAGCAGCTTCATGCGGGCGAGGGACCTCCTGACAGCTCTGCTCTTGCCGCGCTGGCGCTGGACGGAGCGGGTTCCGCCAAGGGACCACGCGCCTTGGGGCCAGGGCGCCTTCTTGGGGGGGAGGCGGCCGAGGCGCCCCCGGAGCTTCGTTGCCCATGCAGGACGGGGTGCAGTGCAGCGGGGCAGACGGCGCGGGGGAGCCCCCTGCGGCGCGGACGAGCTCGGCACGCAATCGAGCCACTCTTCGTAGACGTCGTCGATGGGACGGTAGTGCAGGAGCTCGTTTGCCGCGATGAGCGCAGCTCGAGCCTCCATGGGCATGCGGAATGCGCAAGACGAAGAACCAGCCGGGGCGAGTGAGGGGGTAGCCGTGCGACCATCTTGCTTCACGGAGGGATGCTGGGACGATGCTTGCTGCTCGTTCCCCGCCGGGCCGGTGGCGGCATTGACGGCAGGCGACGGGGAACAATGAGGGTGCCCGCCGACGGGAGCCGTCTGGGCGACGCGGGAAGCGAGAGCGGCTCGGCGCTCGGCGCAGGCCCGACGAGCGTCAGACATGGATGCGGGGGTCGACGGAGAACTGGGCGGCGGAAGACGAATTCCGGCGCACCCCTACCTGGCGCGCCAAATGTCGAATTTCGGGTTCCGGCAGACCCTTGAGGTTCGAACACTGGGGTGCGCGCGGAATCTTGTCCTCTACCTACCTGCACCCCGCCGCCTCGCTAGGATCTAAACTACGAAAGGAACAGCACAAGAGACACATGGTTTATACTAGTTCGGGCCACCATTGTGGTGTAATACCCTACTCTAGTTTGTGGTGTGGTGGATTGCCTCTTGGGCTGATGGTGATGAACAATACAAGGAAGAACAGCCTCACGAGGGTCTGTTCTTGGCTGGTGCGATGAATCGCTAGGGGAGTTCACCGCTTCTCTCTCTCTCTCGCTTGTTCTCTTGCCACCTTTCTAAATGTCTCTACCCTGTGGGTGGCTAGTCCTATTTATAGGCAGAGGCCCCGGCCTCTTCCCAAATATTGAGCGGAAGGGCGCCAACAATTGGCCATTTTGAAGGGGAACATCTGGTACACTTATCCTGACTAAAGTCGGTCCTCGCCTGTCAAAGGCTCTGGTGATGACACCGGCTTGGGCTCCACAATGACTTCCTTCCTGCCGTTGGACTGGTCTTGGTCTTGTTGCACCTAAATGGACGCCTTTGCTTGATGCTCTCGCCTGCGCTTGCTCCATTTGCACCAAAGAGGAAAGGAGGACATCGCTGGCCGGGCGGCGCTCACCGGGCGCCTCTTGGTCGTCATGGCTTGCATCATGGGCACCTCGTGAGGTACCCCGCCTTGATCTCTCCGCCTCCTCGCGAGCCAGCCTGACGAGGCCGTGCCTGAGGAAGCTCCTTGTCGTCCGCCTCGCGAGGCTTGGCCCCTCGCGAGGGTCTTGAGCTCGTGTTGATGAAGATGGGCCGTGTTCGGCCCCCCCTTTGAGCCACGCCGCAGGCCGCAGGCAGGCAAGTCTGGGGACCCCCGTTCCCAGAACGCCGACAACCCCTAATTGGTCGACTGGACGAACTCCATTCTTTCTGGTCTATGGAGCTGAAGCAGTTTTGCCGAGTGACTTGCTCCACAATGCACCTTGAGTCGAGCTCTACTCTGAAGATGAAGCAGAACAAGCCCGGCAGGACGCAGTCGACCTTCTGGAAGAGGAAAGACAGATTGCCACGATCCGATCGACTATCTATCAGCAAGACTTGCATCGATTCCATGGCAGAAATGTGAAGAGTCGGGCCTTCCAAGAAGGAGACTTAGTCCTCCGAGTGGATCAACAGAAACCACACAAGCTCGCTCCTACTTGGGAAGGCCCCTTCATCGTCACCAGAGTTCTTCACAATGGCGCGTACCATCTTTACAATATCGATTGCCAGATTGATGAGCCACGAGCTTGGAACGCGGAGCTAATCCGCCCCTTTTATACTTGAATTCTCACTCGGATGAGATGTAATAAGAAATACTTCTGTAGTTTATTTATCAAAGACAAGAGCGTTATAATTTTCCAAGTGATTGTTGTCACTTTTGTTTGCGTGAGAAATCCCCTAGTGGGTGGCTTAGCTGCAAATCCGTTTCGCCTAAGTTTATAAAAAAAAATCCTACCGAGTGGTGAGCTAGCCTCCCACTCGGAGGCTTAGCTGCGAACCTGTTTCGCCTAAGTGTTTGAAAATCCTACCGAGTGGTGAGCCAGCCTCCCACTCAGAGGCTTAGCTACGAACCTGTTTCGCCTAAGTGTTTGAAAATCCTACCGAGTGGTGAGCCAGCCTCCCACTTGGGGGCTTAGCTGCAGTCCAGTACTCGCCTAAGTGTTTGAAAATCCTATCGAGTGGTGAGCCAGCCTCCCACTCGGGGGCTTAGCTGCAGTCCAGTACTCGCCTAAGTTTGAAAAATCCTACCGAGTGGTGAGCCAGCCTCCCACTCGGGGGCTTAGCTGCAGTCCAGTACTCGCCTAAGTTTGAAAAATCCTACCGAGTGGAGAGCAAGCCTCCCACTCGGGGGCTTAGCTGCAGTCCAATACTCGCCTAAGTTTGAAAAATCCTACCGAGTGGAGAGCAATCCTCCCACTCGGAGGCTTAGCTGCAGTCCAGTACTCGCCTAAGTTCGAAAAATCCTACCGAGTGGAGAGCAATGCTCCCACTCGGAGGCTTAGCTGCAGTCCAGTACTCGCCTAAGTTTGAAAAAATCCTACCGAGTGGAGAGCAATCCTCCCACTCGGAGGCTTAGCTGCAGTCCAGTACTCGCCTAAGTTTGAAAAAATCCTTCCGAGTGGAGAGCAATCCTCCCACTCGAAGGCTTAGTTGCAGTCCAGTACTCGCCTAAGTTTGAAAAAATCCTACCGAGTGGAGAGCAATCCTCCCACTCGGGGGCTTAGCTGCAGTCCAGTACTCGCCTAAGTTTGAAACACATCCCGATCCGCAAGGACGACGAGGTGCAGGTCGACTGGTTCCTTCTCCTTTGGAACTACGCCGCAAGTACAACGTGCGCTCGATCCTGATCCGTAAGGACGACGAGGTGCAGGTCGACTGCTTCCTTCTCCTTCGGAACCACGCCATTCATGCAACGTGTGCTCCATCCCGATCCGCAAGGACGACGAGGTGCAAGTCGACTGCTTCCTTCTCCTTCGGAACTACGCCACAAGTGCAACATGTGCTCGATCCCGATCCGTAAGGACGACGAGGTGCAGGTCGACTGCTTCCTTCTCCTTCGGAACCACGCCACAAGTGCAACGTGTGCTCCATCCCGATCCGCAAGGACGACGAGGTGCAGGTCGACTGCTTCCTTCTCCTTCAGAACTACGCCACAAGTGCAACGTGTGCTCCATCCCGATCCGCAAAGACGACGAGGTGCAGGTCGACTGCTTCCTTCTCCTTCAGAACCACGCCACAAGTGCAATGTGTGCTCCATGCCGATCCGCAAGGACGACGAGGTGCAGGTCGACTGCTTCCTTCTCCTTCGGAACTACGCCACAAGTGCAACGTGTGCTCCATCCCGAACTGCAAAGACGACGAGGTGCAGGTCGACTGCTACCTTCTCCTTTGGAACTACGTCACATGTACAAAGTATATTCCGAGTGGAGAACAAAATTCACTTGAGCAAACGCAAGCATATTTGGAAATAAACCAAGTTCAGATAAATCTTAAAGGTTCCAGGCCGCAGATCAAAGTACTCAGGCATTCAGCCCGAAAGAGTTAACGGCTACAAAAACTACTCGACATTCCGAGGCAAATTTAAGGTGAGGCATAAAAGTTTGTTCACTCCGCAGGAGGAGGACTGGCAGGCTCAACAAACTCGTCCAGGTCGACGTCGCTGGCGATCCGAGTGGCTGCAGCAATGAAAGTCTCCATGAAAGATCGGAAGTCATGCTTCTTGGTGTTGGCGACCTTGATTGCTGCCAGCTTATCTTCTCGCGCCTCCTTGCAGTGGACACAAACCAAAGATAGAGCCACATCAGCACCACACCGGGCAGAAGATTTCTTCCACTCCTGCACTCGACCAGGAATCTCGTTGAGTCGAGCAATCAGAGACTCAAGGTCATTTTGGAGCGTCGCCCTGGCCAAAGCACTGTGTCGATCCGCGACATGGCAACTTTCAGTCGAGCCAAATAATCCACATCACCGTCGATTCAGGATTCCAGTCGAAGCAGGTTCATAGCAGCTTCGTCTTTCACAGGAGAGTTCATGGGGTCCAAGCTTGGCTCAATTCGCCCGGTCTCCTCCTCGAAGTCTCGACAGAATTCTATGTTCAGGATCCAAGTCAATATTGGTGTGCCAAGTCGACAACGATAAACCAGTCGGAACAAAATACGTACCTTCAAGCTTGATGAACAACTTCTTGGCAAGGCTCCTCGGATAGCCTTCCAGATCATCCCTCCTGCGAGCAATGCCTTCGATCTTTTCGTTCAGACTGACCTTGTCCTTCTTCAAGCGGGTTACCTCCTTGTTGGCTTCATCCAGAGCAGATTTTGTCTTGGCGTTCTCTTCTTCCAGTTGGCCGACTGAAGCCAGTTTCTGTTCAGCCAGAGCAGTCTTGTCCTCAGCCTTCTTCTGAGCAGCAGCCAGATCTTGATCCTTCTTCGCCAGAGCTTGGTTCAGCTTTTCTGAAAAGAAATGATGCTTGATTCAGAAAGAGCAGAAAGGAACCCAAGTCTAAGACAAATCAGTCGACAAAATTGTCATACCATTGGCGTCGTCCTTGGCCTTCTGCAGCTCCGTCTTGGCCAATTCCAAGTCAAGGTTGAGCTGGATCTGCTGTTTCTCCAAGTCAGCAAAGCGAGCTCCAAGATCACAAGATTTCTGCAATCAGGGAAGAGGAGTTATTTTTACAGAGAAAAATGACAAAGACAATAAGTACTAAGACTACGGTCGACGATCGCCTGCATCCACCATAGTCTCGGGATTACACCCAAGGGTGCACTTAGCGTGCCCCCACTGTTCGGCTTAACACTGACGAGAACCTTCCAACATGAAAGTGTATATATATATATATATATATATATATATATATATATATATATATATAAACAGGTTGTTTGCACTATAGTCGATTACTGCAATCGACCACGGTCTCGGGATTACACCAAGTGGGTGCACTTAGCGTGCCCCCACTGTTCGGGCTTAACACTCGACATGGCTGCACTGCACCGAGTGAAGGAGTTCAAGATTCAAGCCTACAGTCGACTGCCCGCAGTCCACCATAGTCTCGGGGACTACACCCAGTGGGTACACTCAGCGTGCCCCCACTAGTCCAGAAATTCAAAAACAAGTCGAAACACCCAGTGGGTGTACAGATGCAAAGATCCTTGGAAAGAGAGTTTTCAGGTACCATATCCTAACAGAGCAAGCCAGGAAAATCAATCGGCGTGCTGCTAACCTGAACATTACTTTGGAGAGCCGAGCTGGCATCATAGGCGGCCTGACTGGCATCCCGCACCATCTTCATATTTTCCATCATAATACCTGCTTGGCGTATGGCTTCCTTGGCAGCATTCACTTCGTCCTCTGGGACGTGATGGGTGGCAAAAACTGAAGGTGGATCGGCAGGAGCTTGAGCAGTCGACGAAGAAGGCAGGGCACTCGACAGAGGTACGGCGAAGGTAACAGAAGCCCGATTGGCATCACCAGCGTCTTGGACGACTGGCTCCGTTATCGGCGTCGACTGGGGCACCTTGCCTGCAGGAGCTTTCCTATTTTTCCTCATCAAAGGCCTCTCTGGCTCTTCATCGTCATCGTCGGGGAGGTCAATAACGTGAGGAGCTGTTCAAAGATCAATCAACAAAATTGACATATACCGCAGTTGAATCGACCAAGTAAAAGACAAAACGACGGAGGCCATACCCAGATTGGAGGTGACCGCATCCTCCATTGCCTCATCTTCATCCCTGTTAGCCGAAGTCCCGGAAGTAGCAGCGCTACTAGTTCCAAAGTTTTCTCTGGTCAAATCAAGAGAAGAACAAGAAACACAGAATGTCGAGTGAATACAAAGGAAGACACTCATGCTGAAGCGACGGGGATGTCAATCTTAATCTTTGGCAGCGCCTTCCGAGGTTTCTGCACTACAACTTTGGGATGCTTTGACGCTTTTTCAGTCAGGGCCGGTGAGGACGTCCGAGGGTGCTTTAAAGATTGGCCAGTCTGAGAAGTTGCCTTTTCACAAACGCTCGGCTGGTCTGGGTCGACCTTGGATCGCCTCTCCCTGCGAGGTGGCGACTCGACTTCTTCTCCATCGCTTGAGTCATCGCTCTCCTCGTCTCCCTCTCCGTCAGAATGCCACTCGCCACTTTCGCCTCCGCTTGCTTCCCCCTCCGGGTCTTGCTCCTGCTCTCCGTTGGGCATTGAGTGCATTTTGATAAGGGTCTGGAAGAAAACAAGCAGCACAAAAGTCAGTCGACGAAGCATAAAAACTACATGATTGAGTTTTTATTACAGTCGGAAGCTCAGAATTAGACCTTGTATGGCACGTGGGACTGGTCGAGTGGTGGAATTCTCCTGGCTCCCCTGGGGTTGTCCTTGTTTCCCGTGATGCTCGTCAGCCACCCCTCCAACGTGGCATCCTCGACCTCCTCTGGGTGGATCAGAATACATCCACATTGGATGGTCTCGAGCTTGAAGTGGTTGGATGCGCCGCCGGAGGAAGACTTCCAACAGATCCATACCAGTCACCCCGTCGCGGATAAGCTGAACTACCCGTTCGACCAACACCTTAACCTGCGCCTTTTCCTCCGAGATCACCTTCAAAGAGGATGGCTTCCTCACTCGGTCCATGGTAAAAGGAGGAAGTCCAGTCGACTGCCCTGGCGTCGGCTGGTCCTTACAATAGAACTAGGTCGACTGCCATCCACGGACTGAGTCGGGAAGGACCATGGCTGGAAAAGCACTCTTACCTCTCATCTGAATCCCAAGGCCCCCGCACATCTGGATCACTTGAGTTCTCTCGTCACTCGGGTTAGCCTTTTTCACTGTCTGGGATCGACAGGTGAAGATGTGTTTGAAAAGACCCCAATGAGGTCCACAACCCAGGAAATTCTCGCACAAAGACACGAAAGCAGCAAGATACACAATTGTGTTGGGAGTGAAGTGGTGGAGTTGCGCCCCAAAGAAATTTAGAAATCCCTGAAAGAAAGGATTGGGAGGCAAAGAAAACCCATGGTCGACGTGAGTGGTGAGGAGGACATGCTCACCCTCCTGAGGTCGTGGCTCGGTCTCCTCCCCCGGAAGCCGCGCCGATCCGTGAGGAATCAGCCCTCCATCAACCAGGTCATCAATGTCCTCCTGGCGAATCGCGCCGGAAGGATCCAGCCGCCTGGATCCAGCCCATGGCAGGCCAGCCCTCGAGGAAGATCCACCCCGACTGGACTTCTTCGCCTTCGCCGTCACCTTCTTCGCCTGCTCCAGAGCCACCGTCTTGTCTTTCCCCATCGTCGCCGGCGAGGCGCGCACGGAACAGCGGCGCAGGGGCGAGAGAGAACGCGGCGGAGAAGTCTGAGGAAAAGAGGAGGAAATGAGTACGCATTGTTCAAAAACCCCAGCCCGGTGCCTTATATGAGGTTGCTTCTGAGCGACTGACCTGTAGGCCCGGCCGATCCTGTCAAATCCCGCAACAGTCGCGTGCGCGATACGTGGCGAAAAAGGTGGCACGGAGATCGAGGCAGCTCCGCCCTATCCCATCCGATTACTGCGGCCTCCTCCGCCTCGCGCGCTTCCCAAAATTCGAATCTCACGAAATCCGCGGGCAGCAGAACAACTTGTCAGACGGAGGATCTCCTCCACGCTGCCACTCGGAGATCTTCAAGTAAAGAAACTCACTCGACTAAAGAAACCTAAGAATGGATCAAGGCGACTGAAAAAGAAGTTGGTGACGTCACCCAGGTTCATTGATCCGAAACAAGATATACTCATGGCACGAAGAATGGGTCGGAAGAATTCTCAACTCCTTCCCCACTCAAACCTCGATCCATTCGGGGGCTAATGATGAAGTTATGTACCTAGAGTAGGGTCATGGACCTGTCCGAGCTACCCTCCCTAAGGACATCTCTAGAAGAAATCACCTTTCAATCGACTTGGAGGTGTTCCACTCTACAGACTCGAAGACACTCGACCACGAAGCAACCACTCGACCAAGATCCAACCACTCGACGACCAGGAGACCTAAAGTCACTCCGCACGCTAACGATCAGTCATTAGGTAGCTTTTATGGTCATCATAGCACTTTATTAAGGGCGTTACCAGTAACGCCCGACCTTAATGTACTTAAAACCCTGCATAACTGTGGGCCGGAGGGGGTCTGGCGAACTCTATATAAGCCACCCCCATCCTCATTGTAACGGATTCGCACCCCTGTAATTCATACACACATAGTCCAGTCGACCGCCTCCGGGCTCCGAGACGTAGGGTTGTTACTTCCTCCGAGAAGGGCCTGAACTTGTAAACCTCGTGTGTCTACAACTACTCCATAGCTAGGATCTTGCCTCTCCATTACAACCCCACTATACTACTGTCAGACTTAGAACCATGACACGCGCTACCCAGGTCACAGGGACCGGCGCATCTCGACCCTCGTGGGGCTGCTGCTCCATGGCTCAAGAGTAGGGGGAGGCCGAACTGGATCAGGACCATGGCGTGGCTTCCTTTGCCGATGGTCGCAGGCATCCACCACCAACCAGAGGGGTGCGTCACCGTGCCGTGGACCACGGGAAGTGGAGAACTCCATTGGGAGGAGCAGCGACCCCCATAGCTGCCGGGTGCGAGCCAGGAGATGCCGGATCCGAGGCTGGAGCAATGAAGGGGCGCCATGCCGGCGAGAGTGCATTGCACGCATGCGCCCATCAGACTGCACGTGCTCACCATCAGCATTGCACGGGGCGGGGGGGAGGGGGGTTGAGGTGGCGCAAAACCCGGCGATGTCAAATTTGAACCCGCCAGATCCGCGGCAGAGAGGAGTGGTTGGGGTCGCACCCACTTGATCCGCGTCGGGGGAAGGAGGCCGGTGGAGCGGATCGAGTGGTCACCGCCAGCACGCACTGGATCCACTAGTCACAAGGCGCGTGCGTGGAGAGGGAGGGGCGTCCGCCGGTAGTTAGCAGGAGGGAGGTGCGAGGGCAGCCGGATCTCGCCGAATCCGGTAGGGCTGCCTCAGGACGATGAACAGGACGGCGGCGGCGCGCGGGTCCGCGTGGATGGCGGCGGCGCTGGTTGCGCCTGGGACTAGAGGTGGCTGGGCAGGCCGGCGGAGATCCATGGACGACGGCGCGACCCGCGGACGGCTGAAATAAGTAGAGGTTGAGGTTGGAGGAGGAGGAAGGTGGGGGTCGTGGGGGGCGCCGGGGAGGTGGGCTACGGCGGCGAGGCGTATGTGGTGCGGTGGCGAGGGGATGTCAGGGAGTTGGTGCGGTGGTGGGCGAGGGAGGGAGACAGAAGAAAGTGAGGGAGATGTGGGAGGAGCGGGGGTGGCCGGGTTAGTTTTACAGATGGTTCGGTTGGCTGTGTGGGTGTGCGTCGAGAGTGTTATCAGAATAAGCTCCGTTGTTATCATAATAAGACTCTTAAGGGTGTTATCATGATAGACCCACCTATATATATATTGAAGCCTAACTGATATATATATATACATATATATATATATGTATATATATATGGCTTCTGCACATCATCTCCATCATCATTATCAGTACATCCTACGCAGGTGAGTTAGGATACACTTGATCCCAGAAAGGTATCTATCCTTCAAACTAACAACAGTACATAATATCCAACAAAAGAGGGTCATGCAACAATAGCAGGATACATGGCTCAATCTAGATATCAGTACGAATCAAGTTGTGCATATTTGCTGTTGGCATGAACCACATTGCCGCATGTTGGGTTTGCAAAAGCGATTCATCGCATGGAAGCTTGATGCCTTTCACACATTGAAGATTATCTGGCGACAAGCTGTGTCAACGAATCTCTGGGTATGGTGATTCATGAAACCCATGGTACGATGTGTAAACACATTTCCCCCTGGTGAATGGAAGTTGCATTGCGCGGTAATCATCGCCGGTGATATGATTGACGATTGGTTGGATGATCGGATATTGAGGCTGAGGAACATGGAGTGGTTGCCGAGGCTGTAAACCCGCCTCCAGTTGAATACGCCTGGACCAACGTAGCTGGGATCTTTCTCGAACACAAACCATCCATAGCCATCACAGTCACGAACGCCCCAGGCATTGTACTGCATGTGGTTTGATGAAATGGTTTGGTAAATTTGGTACGTGCGAATGAGCATCAAATGACTGTCTTCAGTTGAACGAGCGATAAACCACCACCCATTGACTGGTGTGATTCCAGGTCCTGGAATCATGAAGGCCATCGCATTTGCGTCTCCTGCAACAAATCAAATTGGAGATTAGACCAAAAGGACAAAAATATATAATCATGTTCAGAGTATGTGTGGAATTAAGATTATTATAAAAGTGACACATATCATAGACAGAGAATTGCAATGCCGTGGTCATAATCATACCCCAAGTTAAAAAAATAAGCTAATGGCTTTCATATTCTAGCAATATGTCATGGTTCAAACATCATGTAACAATGAGAGGAAAACAGCCATGATAGTGCCTACTCATATTCTACCATAGCACTTACTACTGTTCTCATATCAACTCTAAACAATAACACGTGTGGTTATAAAAATCTTGGAAATGAGAGTAACATATAGCAATCATGATGTTATACTCATCATATCTATTCTAACAATCATTAGATGCCAATTGTTATCATATCAACTCCAACAATAACATGTGTGGTCATAAAAATCTAGGAAATGAGAGGAACATATAGCAATGATGTGGTTATAGACATACTATCTATTCTAAATTCGCAACAATCAACAAGCAGCCGTATTCATAAGGTAAAGATGAGATGAGATAGAAAAATTACACGATGATAGATTCCACCAGTATAGGCAGCCAATCTGTGCGTCGAACGCGTAAGCGATGCCATCATGCACTATAGCATCAGACAGAAATGGAGGCTCAACAGGATTGACGATGATCCATAACCATGTATGGCGACTGGATTACAGATAGACTAATCCCATGTAGCACAAGGCAATGAGCTTGTAATCCATGTAGTCTTCTGATGGTGTGGGCACTTCGCAGATCACAACGTTCAGTAAACGGAGATCGCACCAAAAGCTCGGCGTGTCTCGTGCGTAGTAGGCAGGAGTGTCCGGCGGGCCGCGAGGCTCGATGGCAGCAGTATCCAACAATGGAAGGGTGAAACCTCGCTGGGTGTAGATATCCTCAAGACACCACGGACTACCGGATTGGTGGATGGGGACGATCTAGTTGGCCTTCATGGCCGCCCAGTAGTGGCCGCGCATGAAGGACAGGTGGACGGGTAGTGGTAGTATGTCGAGGGGCACCACGACAACCTCCGTAGGATCATCAAGTTGGTGTCTGAGCCACCTGCGCGGATCGTGCATCAGCAAGCAGGGTGTCTTGAAAAGGGTTGTCCCGTTGCAGATGAGTAGACGGTACAAAGACACCGAGCATGCGGCCAGACGGACAGTGCTGAGCAGGTCCATATGATTACAGATCTGCTCCAAGAGAACATCGGGGAGGGAATTCCAATCGCGGCTCTGTGTGTCAGTCGGTTCTGCCATAGGTTTTTTTAGGGCACTGAGTGATTGGGGTTTTCGGTGCCTGCGAGCGAGCGGGGAAGTGGATTCGGGCGGGCGAGCAAACAAGATGGCGTGTGTGGCCGAGCAGTTAGCGGGGGGTATGGTACACGCGAGCTACCAAGGAAGATGGCGCGGGCGGGCGAGCAGTGAGCGAGGCAAAATGGTGTGTGGCCGACGATGGGGAAGAGAGGAGGAAGAAGAAGAGAGGAGGAAGAAGAGGGAAAGACAGGGAAGAAAGTGCATTATGTCTCAATTCTACTAGTACTACTACCAGGATATACCGTCCTTTGGAGTGTAAATAGTTAAGCCGATGACATGTGGGTCCACCTCAAGATGGCCCATATGCCAGTTAATGGAAGAGATAGGTGCGTAGGTGTATTTGCGGAAGCGTGCTCCACTGGCAAACATGATGGCAGTACTGGGTAAGGCTAATTAGTAACACTAACATGCTGGTTCAACTTATTAATTAAGTGTTCCATTTGCTGCAGCGTGTATTGTCACTTCACTGTGAAGACTAGTTTAATAGTTATCTCTGACCGAGATGGGGAATAATGGATCGCGAAGACTTACTATTTACAGTATCCCTATGCCTCTACTCTCATCATGTCTAACAAGATGAAACATTGGCCAAGGCACCCGACGCTAGTAATGTAGGAGTACTAGTAGTATTTTGTGTCAAACTATCGGAGTAATTAGCCACGGGTAGCCTCATCATCTCCCCATGGCGTTTAAAGACATCGGGGTGGACTGCGCCCCTCAAGAATCCAGGACCAAAGCGCCGCCTTCTTGCGGCCGGCTGGTCCAGGCGGCCGGTTGCTAGAAGGCGGTATGGCCCAGAAGGCGGCCTCAAGATGAGCCGACTCCTGGCAGGCGGCCTCTAGAGAGGCCGGCTCCCAGCAGGCGGCCCCAAGCGCTCTCAGAGTCTGCACCCTCATAAATACGAAGAGACAGGGCGTGGCTACAACGCGCCTCGCCGCCCCTAGCCTAGGGCATAGCAAGGCCACAGTACGCCGTACCCAGCGGGCTCCTTCGTTCGATGCAAAGATCGCTTTACGCCGACCGATGTCACCTCGCCGAGGGGGTCTGTGCCCCACGACGGGTCAGTTTCAGACGGTCTGACCCGGGTGGCGAGCCCCACTTGACAATGAGAAGACCGGAAGGCGGCCGTCCCTGGTCAGTCGGCTCAGTAGAAGCCGGCAGATGAACAGACGGCCCTCCCCCTCCTGGGGATTGGTGCGCCATTAACCAGATGAGACGGGGAATGGCTACAGTGAACGCCCGCCAGGCGGCGACACTATAGCCACGCCTCCACCGACAAAGCACGCATCATTGACCGCATCGCTATAGTATCGGGCAGCTGGCAGGACCCGCAAGCGGCGGGTACGACCTATCGGCCACATACCCGATAGACGGCGGGACACACCAGGCGGCGGGCCCACCGGCCAGCGGAGAAGCCGGCGACCAGAGACACTGACGGTTCGGGCCTACACCCGGCCGGATTACCATTGTACCCCTGGGAGGTAGGCCTATATAAACCCCCCAGGGCACACATGCAAAGGGTTCAACCTCTTTTTCACCCACACACCCATGTAGAGAGAGGAAGCTAGGGATAGACTTGCTCTCCCTCCTCCTCTAGAGAAACAGCTCAAGGAGCAAGCTTGTAGCCACCATTGTTGCTTGAGTGATCATGCGGAGACCCCGCAGAGCAGGACTAGGGGTGTTATCTCCACGGAGAGCCCCGAACCTGTGTAAGATTCACCGGCGTGCATGTCTTCACCTCATCCCACTTCCTGGCACCGGCGACGTCTTACTAGCCCCCATCATCATAAGCCATCCTTTGGCATATGTCGCACCGAAACCCCGACATTTGGCGCCCATCGTGGGGCTAGGTGCACCGTCGTCCGGAGATCTGTTCTGGATGGGAATCCTCTTCCTCCCTGGCAAGCGCAGCCAGCCAGGCACACTGGATGGCGTTTGCACTGACGCGTTGCTTGGTGCGGAGGTCACCTGCGCGGCAAGCTGCCTCGCCGACCTTGTTGGCTAGATCCGCCTCTCCGACGAGCCTGCATCCGACGTAGGCACTGACGGCCCCGAGAGCCGCCTTGTTAGCCTCCTCGACCAGCTCCACGTTGCCAACGAGTCGGCCGTCGACTTAGAGTCGGTTGGCTCCACCGACCCGATGCTCGTCGAATCCGACACGGTGTCGCTCGACGCATTCCCCACCAACGTGGTGGTCGTTGATGATCCTCTCCCCCGTGCCGACAGAGGCGGCAACACCGTCACGGAGGTGCTCGTTGTCAGCCATGATGGAGTTTCCGGTGACGGTGCCCGAGACCCGCTCGAGGCAGCGCTGCAAGACCTATTTGCACCCATCGCAGAAGACGCCAACGCCGAGACGCTGGAAGCCTGCCGCGTCCAGCTCGTCGAAAGCGCCAAGAAGCTAGCCAGCACAAGACGCCTTTCGGAGGCTTACCAGCGCGAGATGGACCGCGCCATTTGCGGCACGCCGGCTCCTGACAGGCCCAGCCGCATCGGCATGGTCCGGCAGCACGGCACGGCCATTGCCAGCATGTTCGGGGCAAATCGCCCCATCTACACCATGCCCAGGGAGAACATACGAGCTGCCCAGGCGGCAGCAGACGAGCTGGACAACCTCGAGGGCGACGAGCATTGCCATTTGACGGAGCGTGTCCAGCGACTCATTGACGCGGCTACCGAGCAGCAAGAAGCCGACTGCCACGTCGAGGAGCCCAACCGGCGGAACGATGACCCACCTCCCCGCCGGGAGCATGGCGTGACGTCCCGGACGCCGACTGGTGGCGCCCGCGGATGACGAGACAAGGAGTCGGCTGCCAGCCACAGCCGGA
Organism: Aegilops bicornis; assembly: GCA_021605145.1. Taxonomy (NCBI): domain Eukaryota; kingdom Viridiplantae; phylum Streptophyta; class Magnoliopsida; order Poales; family Poaceae; genus Aegilops; species Aegilops bicornis. The sequence goes on from CM038675.1 coordinate 321,048,098, forward strand.
CGCACATCACCATCGAGCGCGACCAAGACGGCCGCCCATGAGCGGTGGAACGACCAGGCGACTACCAGCCTTTGCCGCGCAGAGAAAGACGCGTCTCCCTGCCGCCTGTTGATCATCCGAGTCTCAGCGGCCGGCTTGGCCCCCGAGAAGGAATCAGAGAGAACGATGCCCACCACCGGATCGACCGCCTCCACCGATCCCTGGCGCTAGAAGAAGAAGAGCGCTGGTCCCGCCCTGTTTTGGCCGCCGCATCCGTGACGAGCCCTTCCCCAAAGGATTCACACTCCCAAGAGATACGCCCAATGCTACCTCTTGAGCACTGAGTTGGTTTTCCCTTGAAGAGGAAAGGGTGATGCAGTAAAGCAGCGCAAGTATTTTCCTCAGTTTTTGAGAACCATGGTATCAATCCAGTAGGAGGCCACGCACGAGTCCCTCGCACCTACACAAACAAATAAATCATCGCAACCAACGCGATAAGGGTTGTCAATCCCTAAACGGTCACTTACGAGAGTGAGATCTGATAGAAATGATAAGATAATATTTTTGGTATTTTTATGATAAAGATGCAAAGTAAAGAAAGCAAAATAAAGACGACAATAGAAATAACTAAGTACTGGAAGATTAATATGATGGAAAATAGACCCGGGGACCATAGGTTTCAATAGAAATAACTAAGTATTGGAAGATTAATATGATGGAAAATAGAACCGGGGGCCATAGGTTTCACTAGTGGCTTCTCTCAAGGGCATAAGTATTACGGTGGGTGAACAAATTACTGTTGAGCAATTGATAGAATTGAGCATAGTTATGAGAATATCTAGGTATGATCATGTATATAGGCATCACGTCCGAGACAAGTAGACCGACTCCTGCTTGCATCTACTACTATTACTCCACAAATCGACCGCTATCCAGCATACATCTAGAGTATTAAGTTCATAAGAACAGAGTAACGCTTTAAGTAAGATGACATGATGTAGAGGGATAACACATGCAATATGATATAAACCCCATCTTGTTATCCTCGATGGCAACAATACAATATACGTGCCTTCCTGCCCCTACTGTCGTTGGGAAAGGACACCGCAAGATTGAACCCAAAGCTAAGCACTTATCCCTTTGCAAGAAAGATCAATCTACTAGGCCAAACCAAACTAATAATTTGAAGAGTCTTGCAAAGATAACCAATCATACATAAAAGAATTGAGAGAATATTCAAATATTGTTCATAGATAAACTTGATCATAAACCCACAATTCATCGGTCTCAACAAACACACCGCAAAAGAAGATTACATCGAATAGATCTCCACGAGAGAGGGGAGAACATTGTATTGAGATCCAAAAAGAGAGAAGAAGCAATCTAGCTAATAACTATGGACCCGAAGGTCTAAGGTAAACTACTCACACATCATCGGAGAGGCTATGGTGTTGATGTAGAAGCCCTCCGTGATCGATCCCCCCAAGTGAGCTCAGGAAAGGCCCCAAGATGGGATCTCACGGCATGTAAGGTTCTTGGCGGTGGTATTAGGTTTTTGGCTCCGTATCTGGTAGTTTGGGGGTACGTAGGTATATATAGGAGGAAGAAGTACGTCGGTGGAGCAACATGGGGCCCATGAGGGTGGAGGGCGCACCTGGGGAGGGGGGGTAGGCACGCCCCCTACCTCGTGCCCTCCTGGTTGATGTCTTGACGTAGGGTCCAAGTCCTCTGGATCACGTTCGTTCCAAAAATCACGTTTCCGAAGGTTTCATTCCGTTTGGACTTCGTTTGATATTCTTTTTCTGCGAAACTCTGAAATGGGCAAAAAACAACAATTCTGGGCTGGGCCTCCGGTTAATAGGTTAGTCCCAAAAATAATATAAAAGTGTATAATAAAGCCCATTAATTTCCAAAAAAGAATAAAATATAGCATGGAACAATAAAAAAATATAGATACGTTGGAGACATATCAAGCATCCCCAAGCTTAATTCCTGCTCGTCCTCGAGTAGGTAAATGATAAAAACAGAATTTTTGATGTGGAATGCTACTTAGCATAATTTCAATGTAATTCTCTTAATTTTGGTATGAATATTCAGATTCTAAACATTCAAGACAAAAGTTTAATATTGACATAAAAATAATAATACTTCAAGCATACTAACTAAGCAATCATGTCTTCTCAGAATAACATGGCCAAAGAAAGTTATCCCTACAAAATCATATAGTATGGCTATGCTCTATCTTCACCACACAAAGTATTTAAATCATGCACAACCCCGATGACAAGCCAAGCAATTATTTCATACTTTTGATGTTCTAAAAAAATTTCAATCTTCACGCAATATATGAGCGTGAGCCATGGACATAGCACTATATGTGGAATAGAATGGTGGTTGTGGAGAAGACAAAAAGGGAGAAGATAGTCTCACATCAACTAGGCGTATCAACGGGCTATGGAGATGCCCATTAATAGATATCAGTGTGAGTGAGTAGGGATTGCCATGCAACGGATGCACTAGAGCTATAAGTATATGAAAGCTCAACAAAAGAAACTAAGTGGGTATGCATCCAACTCGCTTGCTCACGAAGACCTAGGGCATTTTGAGGAAGCCCATCATTGGAATATACAAGCCAAGTTCTATAATGAAAAATTCCCACTAGTATATGAAAGTGATATCATAAGAGACTCTCTATCATGAAGATCATGGTGCTACTTTGAACCACAAGTTTGGTAAAAGGATAGTAACATTGTCCCTTCTCTCTTTTTCTCTCATTTTTTTATTTGGGCCTTTTCTCTCTTTTTTTCTTTTTTATGGCCTATTTTTTATTTAGTCCAGAGTCTCATCCCGACTTGTGGGGGAATCATAGTCTCCATCATCCTTTCCTCACTTGGGACAATGCTCTAAAAATGATGATCATCACACTTTTATTTACTTACAACTCATAAATTACAACTCAATACTTAGAACAAAATATGACTCTATGTGAATGCCTCCGGCGGTTTACTGGGATATGTAATGAATCAAGAGTGACATGGATGAAAGAATTATGAATGGTGGCTTTGCCACAAATACGATGTCAACTACATGATCATGCGAAGCAATATGACAATGATGGAGCATGTAATAATAATCGGAACGGTGGTAAGTTGCATGTCAATATATCTCGGAATGGCTATGGAAATGCCATGATAGGTAGGTATGGTGGCTGTTTTGAGGAAGGTATATGGTGGGTGTATGATACCGGCGAAAATGTGTTGGTATTAGAGAGGCTAGCAATGGTGGAAGGAAGAAAGTGTGTATAATCCATGGACTCAACATTAGTCATAAAGAACTCATATACTTATGGCAAAAATCTACAAGTTATCGAAGCAAAGTATTACGCACATGCTCCTAGGGGGATAGATTGGTAGGAAAAGACCATCGCTCGTCCCCGGCCGCCATTCATAAGGAAGACAGTCAATAAATAAATCATGCTCCGACTTCATCACATAACGGTTCACCATACGTGCATGCTACGGGAATCACAAACTTTAACACAAGTTCTCTCAAATTCATAACTACTCAACTAGCATGACCCTAATATCACCATCTTTATATCTCAAAACAATTATCAAGTATCAAACTTCTCATTGTATTCAACACACCCATAAGATTTTTTTTACTAATCTCAGATGCTTATTACCTTAGGACAAATTTCTCAATTTAAGAAAATTACCATGCAGTTTTGTAGGAATCTCAAAATAATCTAAGTGAAGCATGAGAGAACAATAGTTTATATAAAACAAATCCACCACCGTGCTCTAAAAGATATAAGTGAAGTACTAGAGCAAAAACTATATAACTCAAAAGATATAAGTGAAGCACATAAAGAATTCTAACAAATTCCGAATCAAGTGTGACTCTCTCAAAAGGTGTGTACAACCAGGATGATTGTGGTAAACTAACAAATAAATACTCAAATAATACAAGACGCTCCAAGCAAAACACATATCATGTGGTGAATAAAAATATAGCTCCAAGTAAAGTTACCGATGGAAGTAGACGAAAGAGGGGATGCCTTCGGGGGCATCCCCAAGTTTTGGCTTTTAGGTGTCCTTAGATTATCTTGGGGTGCCACGGGCATCCCCAATCTTAGGCTCTTGCCACTCCTTGTTCCATAATCCATCAAATCTTTCACCCAAAACTTGAAAACTTCACAACACAAAACTCAGCAGAAAATCTCGTGAGCTCCTTTAGCCTAAGAAAACAAAAGACCACTTCAAGGTACTGTAATGAAATCATAATTTATTTATATTGGTGTTAAACCTAATGTATTCCAACTTCTCTATGGTTTATAAACTATTTTACTAGCCATAGATTCATCAAAATAAGCAAACAACACACGAAAAACAGAATCTGTCAAAAACAGAACAGTCTGTAGTAATCTGTAACTAACGCAAACCTCTGGAACTCCAAAACATCTACCAAAATAGGACGACCTAGATAATTTGTTTATTGATCAGAAGCAATTGAAATCAATATTTTATCATATTCTGGTGATTTTTAAAAATTATTTTCGTGAACAGAAAGTTTCTGGAATTTTCAGCAAGATCAAATAACTATCATCCAAGAAGATCCTATAGGTTAAACTTGGCACAAACACTAATTAAAACATAAAAACACATCTAACCAGAGGCTAGATAAAATATTTATTCCTAAACATAAGCAAAAAGAAAAAAAAACTAAAAATAAAATTGGGTTGCCTCCCAACAAGCGCTATCGTTTAACGCCCCTAGCTAGGCATAATAATAAGGATAGATCTAGGTATTGCCATCTTTGGTTGGCAATCCATAAGTGGCTCTCATAATAGATTCATAAGGTAATTTTATTTTCTTTATAGGGAAGTGTTCCATGCCTTTCCTTAATGGAAATTGGAATCTAATATTCCCTTCCTTCATATCAATAATTGCACCAATCGTTCTAAGGAAAGGTCTACCAAGAATAATAGGACATGAAGGATTGCAATCTATGTCAAAAACAATAAAATCTACGGGCACATAGTTCCTATTTGAAACAATAAGAACATAATTAATTCTTCCCATAGGTTTCTTAATAGTGGAATCCGCAAGGTGCAAGTTTAAAGAGCAATCATCAAATTCACGGAAACCTAGCAAATCGCATAAAGTTTTTGGAATCGTGGAAACACTAGCACCCAAATCACACAAAGCATAGCATTCATGATCATTAATTTTAATTTTAATAGTAGGTTCCCACTCATCATAAAGTTTTCTAGGGATAGAAACTTCCAACTCAAGTTTTTCTTCATAAGATTGCATCAAAGCATCAACGATATGTTTGGTAAAGGCTTTATTTTGACTATAAGCATGTGGAGAATTTAGCACGGATTGCAACAAGGAAATACAATCTATCAAAGAGCAATTATCATAATTAAATTCCTTGAAATCCAAGATAGTGGCTTCATTAATATCTAGAGTTTTGATCTCTTCAATCCCACTTTTATCAATTTTAGCATCAAGATCTAAAGACTCCGAATTTTTGGAACGCCTTGTAGGTAAAGGTGGATCATATTCAGTCTCATCATTATCAAGATTCATATTCCAAAACAAAGATTTAATAGGAGACACATCAATAACTTTTAGATCTTCGTCTTTGTTTTCATAAAATTTTCTGGCTTAGCAACCATCTTATTAACTAAGGTGGTCCACTTATCCGAATTTTTAGCTATTAATTTCTCAAGATGAGCAATCTGAGATTTCAAGCCATCAAATTCTTTAGATATATCATCGAGCTCTTTATTCATATAACCCATAAAGCTTTTTTGTTCCTTAAGCTCATTTCTAAAGTAATTATTATGCTCAAACTGTAAGACCATAAAACTCCTGACGTTGCTTTCGATCTGTTCTAACCTTTTAAGGTGAGGATCTCCAAATCTAGGTAGAGCCATCCTGACAAGCAAGCAATCCAAGACACAAGCAAACAAGAAGCGAGCGGAAAAAAAGCAAACGGAAAAGAGAGGGCGAATAAAACTGCAAGGGTTAAGTGGCGGAGAGGAAAACGAGAGGCAAATGGCAAATAATGTAATGCGGGAAATAAGGGTTTGTGATGGGTACTTGGTATGTTGACTTTTGCGTAGACTCCCCGGCAACGGCGCCAGAAATCCTTCTTGCTACCTCTTGAGCACTGCATTGGTTTTCCCTTGAAGAGGAAAGGGTGATGCAGTAAAGCAGCGTAAGTATTTCCCACAGTTTTTGAGAACCAAGGTATCAATCCAGTAGGACGCCACACACGAGTCCCTCGCACCTACACAAACAAATAAATCCTCGCAACCAACGCGATAAGGGTTGTCAATCCCTACATGGTCACTTACGAGAGTGAGATCTGATAGAAATGATAAGATAATATTTTTGGTATTTTTATGATAAAGATGCCAAGTAAAGAAAGCAAAATAAAGACGGCAATAGAAATAACTAAGTATTGGAAGATTAATATGATGGAAAATAGGCAATTGATAGAATTGAGCATAGTTATGAGAATATCTAGGTATGATCATGTATATAGGCATCACGTCCGAGACAAGTAGACCGACTCCTGCCTGCATCTACTAGTATTACTCCACACATCGACCGCTATCCATCATGCATCTAGAGTATTAAGTTCATAAGAACAAAGTAACACGTTAAGTAAGATGACATGATGTAGAGGGATAAACTCATGCAATATGATATAGACCCCATCTTGTTATCCTCGATGGCAACAATACAATACGTGCCTTGCTGCCTCTACTATCACTGGGAAAGGACACCGCAAGATTGAAACCACAGCTAAGCACTTCTCCCATTGCAAGAAAGATTAATCTAGTAGGCCAAACCAAACTGACAATTCGAAGAGACTTGCAAAGATAACCAATCATACATAAAAGAATTCAGAGAAGATTCAAATATTGTTCATAGATAAACTTGATCATAAACCCACAATTCATCGATCTCAACAAACACACCGCAAAAAGAAGATTACATCGAATAGATCTCCACGAGAGGGGGGAGAACATTGTATTGAGATCCAAAAAGAGAGAAGAAGCCATCTAGCTAATAACTATGGACCCGAAGGTCTGAGGTAAACTACTCACACATCATCGGAGAGGCTATGGTGTTGATGTAGAAGCCATCCATTATCGATGCCCCCTCCGGTGGAGCTCCGGAAAAGGCCCCAAGATGGGATCTCACGGGTACAGAAGGTTGCGGCGGTGGAATTAGGTTTTTGGCTCTGTATCTGGTAGTTTGGGAGTACGTAGGTATATATAGGAGGAAGAAGTACGTCGATAGAGCAACATGGGGCCCAAGAGGGTGGATGGGGCGCCTGGGGTAGGCGCGCCTCACCTCGTGCCCCTCCTAGTTGATGTCTTGACGTAGGGTCCAAGTCCTCTGGATCACGTTCGTTCCGAAAATCACGTTCCTGAAGGTCTCGTTCCGTTTGGACTTCGTTGGATATTCTTTTTCTATGAAACTCTGAAATGGGCAAAAAACAACAATTCTGGACTGGGCCTCCGGTTAATAGGTTAGTCCCAAAAATAATATAAAACTATATAATAAATCCCATTAATGTCCAAAACATAATATAATATAGCATGGAACAATCAAAAATTATAGATACGTTGGAGACGTATCACCCAAGTACACCGGCTCCATGAAGTCGGAAGACTGGCTGGTCGACTACTCCACAACCGTCAGCATTGCAAACGGCAACAAGCGCGTTGCCGTGAAGTATGTTCCACTCATGCTCCAGGGCAACGCCCAGACATGGCTAAAGAGCCTGAAGCCCCGCATCATCAACAGCTAGGTAGATTCCACTGAAGCCTTCATCCGCAACTTCACCAGCACGTACAAGCGGCCTCCCAAGCCTAGTCAACTCTCTTTGTGTGTCCAAGGTCCCACCGAATCGACTCGCGACTACCTCACGCGTTGGGCCGAGTTGTGCAACTCTTGCGAAGGTGTGCACGAGGTGCATGCTATTGAGTACTTCACAACCGGGTGCAGCGAAAGCACTCTGCTCAAGCACAAGCTCCTCTGTGACGAGCCAACGACCCTCGACGAGCTGCTGATCATAGCAGACAAGTACGCCACGGTCGACTCCTCCATGAAGACGGAGATTCAAGTTGATGCATCCGGCAAGGTGGCTCCTCAGGCTCCTCGGACCCCGGCTGGTGATACCAGTCAGCGTCAGCAGCAAAGCGACAACAAGCGCAAAGCCCCGATGCCGACTTCCACCAGCCGGCAGGTGGCAACAGTTGAAGATCAACAACCAGAAGGGCAGCCCCAGCCCAAGCGTCAGAGAGGCGGCAAGTTGAATTGGCTGCCCGCCTTCTCCTATGAGCAAACCCTCGATGCTCCCTGCAAATTCTACAGTGGCGCGAAGCCATCCAACCATACCACTCGGAAGTGTCACTGGCTCACGCGAATCTCCAAGGGCGAAGGACTGCTACCTCCACCGCTTGCTGGCCAGCCACCCCCGCCTCCTCAGCAGCGGGCAGCCCGCCCAACATTCGGCGTCGTTCAAGATGAATTCCCTGAAGAGCACGGAGCATATGTTGTTTTCACCAGTGTGGCCGATGACAGACGCAGCCGGCGCCAACAGTCCCAAGAGGTGAATGCCATAGCCATTGAAGCCCCAGAGTTCATGCCTTCGGTCGAGAAGCCAATCATTTGGAGCCGTGCTGACCACCCGGAAGTAATGCCTTCTCCGGGTTCTTACGCTTTGGTGTTGGAAGCAACCTTTGCTACGGAGAGGCGAGCTGCTCGTTTCTCCCGAATCCTGATAGATGGCGGCAGCGGCATCACCATCCTGTACCGTGACACTATGGAGAAATTGAAGATCAAACCCAAGCACCTCCTGCCCAGTCCGACTGTCTTCCATGGCATAGTGCCTGGCCTTTATCACTCACCAATCGGCAGGATCAAGATAGATGTCCTCTTCAGAGACAAAGATCATTTTCACCGAGAGCCCATCTGGTTTGAGGTAGTCGACCTGGAAAGCCCGTACCACGCACTGCTTGGCCGATCTGCCTTAGCCAAGTTCATGGCGGTGCCACACTATGCCTACCTCACGATGAAGATGCCAAGCGCCAAGGGAGTCATTACCATCTCCGGAGATTACCAGAAGTCCTCCGACTGTGCGGCCGCTAGCAGACGGCTGGCCGAGTCCCTTGTGATCGCTGCCGAGAAGCGGCTCCTTGACCGGGTTGTGGCCATGGTCGGCAAGCAGCCGGACATGTCCCACGATCCCGAGGAGTCAGAAGCCGAAGGATCCTTCAAGCCGGCCAAGGAGACAAAGAAGATACCGTTGGACCCAGAGCACCCGGGGAGGTACGCTGTCATAGGTGCAAACCTTGACAGCAAATAGGAAAGCGAGCTCGTCGATTTCCTTCATGAGAATCGGGACATCTTTGCATGGTCTCCCAAAGACATGCCGGGTGTTCCGATGGATTTCGCAGAGCAAAGCTACATGTCAGAGAAGATGCCAAACCAGTCAAGCAACCCCTCCACCGACTGTCGGAGGAGAAGATAAGAATCGTTGGAGAAGAGATCGCCCGTTTGTTGGCAACCGGTTTCATCATGGAAGTTTTCTTCCCAGAATGGCTTGCCAACCCAGTCCTTGTACTGAAGAAGAATAACAAGTGGCACATGTGCATTGATTACACCAGCCTCAACAAGGCCTGCCCGAAAGATACGTTTGCTCTGCCACGGATAGACCAAGTGATAGACTCCACAGCCGGATGCGAGCTGTTGAGTTTTTTGGATGCCTACTCAGGATACCACCAGATCAAGTTGAACCTGACAGACAGCCTGAAGACCGCCTTCATCACACCATTCAGAGCCTTCTGCTACCTGACCATGACATTCAGCCTGAGAAATGCCGGTGCCACGTTTCAGCATTGCATGCAGGAATGCCTCCTCAAGCAACTCGGTAGAAATTCCCACGTCTACATAGACGATATTGTGGTGAAGACGAAGAAGCACAATACACTACTCAAAGACCTCAAGGAAACCTTGAAAATCTGCGCCGATTTCAAATCAAACTCAACCCAAAAAAGTGCATGTTCAGAGTACCAGCCGGCCTGCTCCTTGGCTTCCTGGTCTCAGAATGCAGCATTGAGTGCAACCCGGTGAAAATCAAAGCCATTGAGAGGATGGAGAAGCCTACCCGACTGCGAGACATCCAGAAGTTCACGGGCTGCTTGGCATCCATCAGCCGGTTCATCAGTCGGCTGGGCGAGAAGGCTCTTCCCCTGTACCAGCTCATGAAGAAGACCACTCATTTCGAGTGTAAAGACAAGGTGGATGAAGCTTTTCTCCAGCTGAAAAAGATGTTGACCACGCCGCCTGTCCTGGCGGCTCCGACTGCTAAAGAGCCCATGTATCTCTACATCGCTGCCACCAGCCGGGTGGTCAGCACAGTCATGGTGGTGGAGCGCCTAGAGGACGGCAAGGCACAGCCGGTCCAGAGGCCGGTGTACTATTTGAGCGAGGTGCTGTCAACTTCAAAGCATAACTACCCTCACTATCAGAAGATGTGCTAAGTCGTGCACTTCGACGCCAAGAAGTCAAGCCATACTTTCAAGAGCACCCAATCACGGTTTGTTTACCTTTGCCCCACTCGCTGAGATCATTGGCAATAGAGATGCATCTGGCCGAGTCGCCAAATGGGCCATCGAGTTGGCCCCCTACACCATCTTCTACCAGCCCCGCACCGCCATCAAGTCCCAAGCATTGGCCAACTTCCTCGTCGACTGGGCCGAGACCCAGTACCTGCCGCCAGGGCCGGACTCCATCCATTGTCGGATGCACTTTGATGGTTCGAAGATGCACACTGGTTTGGGAGCCGACATTGTCCTCACCTCCCCCAAAGGCGACAAGCTCAGATACACATTGCAAATCCACTTTGCCGCCTCCAACAATGTGGCCGAGTACGAAGCACTAATACACGACCTCCGGTTGGCCAAAGAGATCAGTATCCGCCGGATCCTGTGCTACGGCAACTCCGACTTGGTGGTCCAGTAGTCTTCTGGTGACTGGGACGCCAAGGATGCAAATATGGCAAGCTACCGCTTCCTTGTCCAGCAACTCAGTGGATACTTCGAGGGGTGCGAGTTCCTTCACGTGCCAAGAGCCGACAATGAGCAACAAGATGCCTTGGCACGAATCGGCTCCACCCGACAAGCAATACCAGCCGGTGTCTCCCTTCAGCGCCTCCTCAAGCCGTCAATCAAGCCTTCCCCAGAATCTGAGTCCATCTTTGTGCCGGCTCCTCCCGAAGCAGTCGGATCCGACTCTAGGGCTACAAAAGCCGGCTCGCGGACCTCAGCAGGCGGCACGGGGACTGTGGCAGTCGCACCCAACCCGGGGACTTCACAACCCATCCCGGGGACTGCAATAGTCGTCCTGGGGACTTCACCAAGCAGCTCGGGGACTTCACCAAGTGGTTCAGGGATTGCACCAGTCGCACCCGGCCCGGGGGCTACGGCAGTCGGCCCGGGGACTTCAGCCACGCAGCAAGCGACGATCAACGCTGACCCGCCGCCTCCTGGCCCAACCGCCCTCGCGAAAGTGGATGTAGTGATAATAGAAGAGATTCAAGCACCATCATGGGCAGAGCTCATCCTCAAGTTTCTGGTGAATAGAGAGCTGTCGGCCGATGAGATCTCGGCCCGACAAGTACAACGCCGAGCAGGAGCCTACACGATAGTGAACAGAGAGCTCGTCAGGCGCAGCGTGACTGTAGTTTATCAGCGCTGCGTAGAAGCAAAGAAGGGCCAAGCAATCCTCAAAGATATCCACCAAGGCGAGTGCGGCCACCACGCGGCTTCCAGATCACTCATGGCCAAACCTTTCCGCCACAGTTTCTTCTGGCCGACTGCCTTGGAGGATGCCAAAGATCTAGTCAAGCATTGCAAAGGGTGTCAGAAGTTCAGCTCGTGGCAACATCTACCGGCTTCTGCACTCAAGACCATTCCCCTAGCATGGCCCTTTGCCGTCTGGGGCTTGGATATGGTGGGACCATTCAAGACAGCACGCGGCGGCATGACCCATCTTATTGTCGCTGTGGGCAAGTTCACCAAGTTGATTGAAGCAAAACAAATCAAGAAGTTGAATGGTCCGACTGATATGACTTTCATCGCAGACATCACCACTCGGTACGGAGTACCGCACAACATCATCACTGATAATGGCACACATTTTGCCAAAGGAGCCTTGGCCCGTTTCTGCGCAACGCAGGGCATCCGACTGGACCTAGCGTCCGTTGCCCATCCGCAGTCAAACGACCAAGTTGTGCGAGCAAACGGCCTCATCCTTTCCGGCATCAAGCCCCGACTGGTCGAGCCTGTGGAGCGGTCAGCCGGCTGCTGGATGGATGAGCTGCCGGCCGTCCTTTGGAGCCTCCGTACAACTCCGAACAAGTCAACCAGCTTCACCCCATTCTTCCTCGTGTACAGTGCCGAGGCCGTCATCCCAACTGACATTGAGTTTGACTCACCTCGCGTCACCATGTTGTGGCACCTCGGCTCAGAGCGATCGGTTTACCCTGCGTTGCCAGCCCAGAGACCATGTCTTCTGGCAACACACAACATATTGGTACAAAAAACAACCGCTTTATTGATGCTAGCAGAACAGAGTTCATATTACAACAGCGGTCGAGGCCAAGCGGCACACTCGGTGCGGCTGAACAATATGTACATTATTTAGTGAACATAAAGGGGCCTCGATCCGAACAACTACGTGGCAGCGGAATAACGTCGTAGCGGAAGCTCCATCTCACAGGGACACCAATGTGGACACGATCTAGACTCGAAACAACGCTCCTTTCCAACGAGACTTTCCTGAAATCTAGCATGACACGCCAGGTCAGTACATTGAATGTACTTGCAAGCTCACAACAAGCATAATCATAATGACAAACAATATCATGATATTTAGCCAATTATTAATGATGCAACACTATATGTCAACATGCTGTGATCATGCTCGAACGTCCCTCAGGACAACTTACCAATCGTGATCCTCCTCAGATCACAAACACCACCAACGTGGTAAAACACACCACCAACATGGTAAAACAAAATGACTCGTGATCCTTACAGCGATCACAACCACGACCAATATCTGGTCCCAAATTCCTCGATGGCCTTTCTGCCATCATCGACAATGCAAAGTTTACATCTTAGTGTGTAATTTTTATTATTCATTGACTCATGGTGGGACCTACTACGAGGTGTCCGTAACCGTGGACGCGGCTATCGATAGATTATACACTCTGCAGAGGTAGCACACTGTACCCACACCACAGAACCCATGGCCTCGCACTCCCATTCGGGTGGACCAACGGCATTCCGATGAAACCCCTCCATTGCCACAACACTCTCCCGGCCACTCTGACCCAAATCCCCAACAGGCTGGTCCTGGGTGGCCCCGTGTCTACCAAAGACACCCCAACCACCGTCGTGGCCAAACTCCCACTATGGGAAACTCCCACTTGGGGAAATCGGTACCATAATCTCATTAACGAGCACACAAGATTATGTCTGCTTGCCGGGCCAGGGCAAACACGACATAACCTTCCCTAGATGGAGGCACCGACCAGAGGCCATGTCAATGGACCGAATCAAGACCCCCCATAAAGGCAAATGTGGTTGCACTGGAAAGAACTCGATTCTGCGGCACCATGACCCAGTCAATAGTGTATTAAAGTTGAGTTATTTTCAGTTTCAACTTTAAACTAACAATGACCGGTGTCATAGCATGCCATGAAATGCAAAACAACACATGCATCATAAAAATGACCGATGTCATCTATACACCAAGCATAAACGTCAACAACTCACGTTACTTTACTAGCTCAAAATGACTCATAACTTAACCAAAATATTTTTGCAACAAGTTCCTTAATTTCTTACGCAAGAAAGCAATCCCGATAACTTTTTAATATGCATAACAAAAGATTTTACTATCAACAATTCTTACTTTCTTTAAGTTCAAACTTTCTGTAAAACAAGTAATATGATTTAACAGAATATTTAACAGAATATTTTCTAACAATTTTTTACCAATTTTAGGAAGGCAAAAGTATAGCTAAAATATTTACAATGCATAACAAAATTATTTCTAACATCACCTCAAATGAATCTTAACTTGCTTTATCTACTAAACTAGTTTCAACTATTCTGTAAATCAAGCATAACAACTATCCAACATTTAACAGAATACAAATAACTCAATAATTATTTAAATGCATGGATTAATCATTTCATTCAAGTGGAAAATCATAAATATTGAAATGGCATGATAAAAATGATGATGTGGCTTGCCTTAGTGCAGATGAGGTTCACAAGCCTCCTGGTGATCCTCAAGACAAGCCTCACCTTCTGAAAACAATTTTAAACACAAAAAGAAAATATCAAGAACACTTCTGAAATTCACCGGAAATTCTAAACAGCTCAGAAAAATCTCATCTTGGCTGAGCTGCTAGATTTCCTTTCGAAGAACACAATGCAAAAAGAATCAATTCATTTGGACTTATCGTTAAAAAGTTATAACTGTTTGAAGTGTTCTGTAAATTCAAATGAATTTGAATAAAAAGAAAAAGACGGGGGGGGGGGTGGCGTCGAAGGCGTAAAGCCCAGGGGCGCCACCACTCGTACCGCTTCGCGCGGGTAATGAGTGGCTAACTAGTGGGCCCCGCTAGTCAGGTGGGGGAAGAGGGAGAGAGAAACAGAGACGGGCGCGGCTTCGCCGGAGCTCTCACCGGCAATGAGGGCTCTTTGGCCAAAACGAGAGGGAGGGATGGCAAGAGGAGGTCGAGGCGCACCTGCCCGTACGCGTAGTGTGGCTAGGGGTGGTCGGACGGCGTCGGAATAGATATCGCGAGCGGAGGAAGAACGAGGAGGTCGCCGGAGTTGAACAAGACGGCGAGTAGAGGCCACTCCAGGGGCTCCAAGCAGGCGATATGGCCTCACCGGAGAGAGGCGGAGGCCCTGGAGAGGTCGCCCAGGCCTGGGAGGGGCTGGAGCTGCCGCGGCTACCAGAGGGGATCGCCGGCGAGCTCGAGCTCGGGGACGGCGGTCCGAGGCCTGCCCGGCCGGGCTACGGCTTCCTACTCGACTGTGGAGTGTGTGTGAGTGCTGGAGGATGCCCGAGGAGGCTGGGGAGGGGCTCTATATATAGGCGAGCAGCGAGGGTGCTTCGGGCTCCGCCGGTGGACACCTGTCCACGGCGCCCGGCGACGAGCGGCGTCAGTGAGAGGGGGAGAAGGCGACGGAGGTCACGCGGCTACTGTGGGCGAGCGGAGACGAGCATAGGATCAAGGGGGGTGACGACGAGCACAATGCATCCGCACTGTTGGGCTGGCCGGACCTTTCTCGTGCTTGCTGCGGCGAGCTCCGGCATCGGCGAGTGCCAGGGTGGAGTTAATGGTGTCGAGACGATGATGGTGGCGAGTTTTGGCTAGGTTTTCCAGGCGGGAGAAGCGAGCACGCGCGAGTAGAGCGCTCGGCGGCTCCCAGAGCGCGTCGACACGCATGCCTGGCATCATGGACACGCGTGGTCACTGCGTGAACTCTCTCCACAGGCCAGCCTTCATCCAAAATTCATGTCTGGCATGTTGTTCGCGGTGGTTTTGAAGTTTACCACGGTTTGGTTTCGATCCAGGTGCAGTAGAGAAAATTTTACAAGTCTGGTAAGTTTTTGGACAGTAACTAGATGTTACTTTGGTCAAATGGCTGGGAGTTTGAAGCTGTGCTTTGTAGGCTAGCTTAGAGTTACTAAGGTAAATAAGCGCAAGAAAGATCAGGTCAAATGGAGCAAGTAAAATGGTAGTTGTCGTAGAAACCACCATTTCTGTCCAGAACAGAAAAGATTTTCTGTAGCAAAAATATTCCAAAAAGTGGTGAAATATTTTTGCTCAGGGAGGTGTACTAGGGTCCCTAGAATATTTGTGAATTATCTTAGAATTTTCTGAGCCACAAAAATTAGGGTTGCTTTGGAGCAAACAAATTTGCCTTAGGGTTTTAGAGAGAAAATGAATATTTTTCATTTAAGAAAAATGTTACAAAGATTATTTTGTGGTGGATCAGAAGTGAAATGATGGTTTGGGAGAGAAGTGAACACTTGGGTGAAAGCCAAGGATGCCCAAGTGTTTAAGTCTAAATGAAAAGATTCAAAAACTCCAAGTTTCAAAAAATTTCAAATGAAAACTCAAGCAAATAAGAGAGGGCAAAAACCAGGCTATCACACATGTACACTGAGGCGGAAGCGAAGGAAGCGCGAGAAGGCGGTGTCGATCTTGTGGAGGAGGGCCGGCTATTAGCACTCAGACGGTCTGCCATCTACCAATAGAGTCTGCACCGCTACCACAATCAGAAGGTCAAGCCAAGATCCTTCCAGGAGGGAGACATTGTGCTCAAGCTGATCCAGCGAACAGCCGGCCAGCATAAGCTCTCGGCCCCTTGGGAAGGCCCCTTTATCATCAACAAGGCACTGGGAACGACTCCTACTACCTCATCGATGCACAGAAGCCCAGAGCATGTGTCGGCGCTCTGGGAACGGGGGTACCCAGACTTGTCACTGCTCTGCGCTGGCGTGGCTCAAGGTGGCCCAAGACGGCCCATCTTCATCGGCCACAAGCTCAAGACCCTCGCGAGGGGGCCAAGCCTCATGAGGCGGACGACAGAAGCTTCCTCGTGCACGGCCTCGTCGGGCTGGCTCGTGAGGAGGCGGAGAGATCAAGGCGGGTACCTCACGAGGTGCCCAAGACGCAAGCCATGACGACCAAGGGCGCTAAGGGCGCCCGACTCTTGTGAAGGTCCTCATTTCCTCTTTGGTGCAAAGGGGGCAAGCGCAGCGAGAGCATCAAGCAAAGGCACCCGCTTTGGTGCAACAAGACCAAGACCGTCAGAACGGGCAGGAAGGAAGTCATTGTGGAGCCCAAGCAAGGCGTCACCACGAGCCTTTGACAAAGCGAGGACCAACTTTAGTCAGGATAAGTGTACTAGATGTTCCCCTTCAAAACGGCCAATTGTTGGCGCCCTTCCCGCTCAGTATTTGGGAGGAGGCCCAGGGCCTTTGCCTATAAATAGGACTAGCTACCCACAGGATCCAGGATCCGGGAATGGAGAGATCAATCACAGAGAGAGAGAGAGAGAGAGAGAGAGAGAGAGAGAAGCTATTGAACTCCCCCTAGCAGTTCATCGCACCAGCCAAGAACAGACCCTCGCGAGGCTGTTCTTCCTTCTATTGTTCATCATCAGCCCAAGAGGCAATCCACCACACCACACACTGGAGTAGGGTGTTACACCACAATGGTGGCCCGAACCAGTATAAACCCTATGTCTCTTGTGTTGTTCCTTTCATAGTTTAGATCCTAGCGAGGCGGCAAGGTGCAGGTAGGTAGGGGGTGAGGTCTCCGCATGCACCCCAGAGTTTGAACCTAGAGGGTCTACGGAACCCGAAATCCGACATTTGGCGCGCCAGGTAGGGGTGCGCCGGAGCTTTCCCTTCCGTCGACCCGCTCTCCGCCGACATCGCGACTCGCCCTACGATGAGCAGCGCCATTACCGCTCTCGACCGGCTGGCGCAAGGGGCCAAGGGGCTCCAAGCCTTGGCCCCAGCCTTGCGACAGGTGCGGTGGCCGAACAAGTTCAAGCCGGAGAAGCCACCGCGCTACAACGGCATGACCGATCCGCTGGCCTTCCTGCTGGCGTATGAGGAGGGCATCCTCAAAGCAGGGGGCGACGATAGGGCCATGGCTAACTGGCTTCCCATGGCCCTGACCGGTGCCCCACGCGTGTGGCTGATCCACCTGCCAGCGGCTTCCGTGGCCTCTTGGGAAGAGCTGTGTGGCCTTTTCCTCGCCCGAGCCTGTTCCATGCCGGCGCCCAGTCGTCCACAGCTTTCTCCCGGGCGGCTTCATGGCGCCACCTTCAGACCGCCACATCAAGCCGTTCGCTCGCCAGGTCGGCGCTGCCTCTGCGCAACATGGGGCTCCTCCGGGTCAGTCGGCGCCCGAGGCCGATCTGGCCTTCAGATCGGAGGATCACCCCTCCAACCCAGCCTGCTCGGGCGCGCTCCCAATGTTGTGCACCCCCACCATCTGCCAGGTGGCCCTCACCAGGACTCTCATCGACGGCGGCGCGGGCCTCAGCGTGCTCTCGGTTGAAGCCTTCAGCCTCCTCCACATACCACCGGAGCGGCTTCGGCCCAGCCGGCCCTTCTTGGGCGTTGGGGGCGGTTTATCCAGCTCCCTGGGGCAGATCCGTCTCCAGGTAACCTTCGGCACCTACGACAACTTCCGCACGGAGCTAATCGACTTCGACATCGCCCCCATCGGCCTCCCATACAACGCCATCCTCGGCTACCCAGCGCTAGCCAGATTCATGGCCACGACTCACCCAGCGTACAACCTCATGAAGATGCCCGGGAGCAACGGTGTCCTCACCGTGTCCGGAGAGACCGGGGATGCGTTGCAAGTGCTCAAGCTCGTCTTCAAGACGGCGGCGTCGGCGCAGCCCGCCGACTCAGACGCTTCGAAGCCCAAGGAAGGCGCCGCCAAGAAGAAGCATTGCTCACCCAAGACAAGGCAGAAACCAAGCAGAAACTGGTCGACGAGGACGGATCCACTAACGCCACCTTCACCATAGGCGCCAACCTCGAGCCCGAAAGGTGAGGAGGCCTCAGTCAAGTTCCTGCATGCAAACAAGAAGGTGTTCGCATGGGAGCCTGATCAGCTGGCGGGGATCCCTAGAGGCGTAATCGAGCACCACCTCAACGTGTGCCCCAATGTACGCCCCGTGAAGCAGAAGGCAAGGCGGCAGTCCACTGAAAAGCAGGCTTTCATCGTCCAAGAGACCCGCAAGCTCGAAGCCGCAGGGGTCATTCGCGAGGTCCGATACCCGGATTGGTTGGCTAACCCGGTAGTCATGCCAAAGAAAAGGGGGAAGGAACGCATGTGTGTCGACTTCACCAACCTCAACAAAGCCTGCCCGCAGGATCCATTCCCGCTCCCCTGTATCGATCAGATCGTCGATTCCACCGCCGAGGGCGCCCTGTTATGCTTTCTCGATGCCTTCTCCGGCTATCACCAGATCAAGATGGCGGTAGAGGACGTGGAAAAGACGGCCTTCTTGACCCCGTGTGGAGTGTACTGCTACACATGCATGCCGTTCGGGCTGCGCAACGCGGGAGCGACCTTTCAGTGGCTGATGCGCATCACCTTGGGCCCGCAGCTCGGGCAGAATGTTGAGGTTTACGTCGATGACATTGTGGTGAAGTCTCGTGAGGCCAAAACCCTGATACAAGACCTGGAGGAAACCTTCGCGAGCCTCAAAGCAGTGAACCTGCGGCTCAACCTGGAGAAGTGTGTGTTTGGGGTCCCCTCGGGCAAGCTCTTGGGCTTCCTCGTGTCCCACCGAGGCATCGAGGCTAACCCAGAAAAGGTCAAGGCGGTCGAGGACACGAGCCCGCCAAAGACCCTCAAAGAAATGCAGGTTTCACCGACGCTGCGTGACCGCACTAGGACGCTTCATCTCCAAGTTGGGGGAGCGAAGCGCTGCCTTTCTTCCAGTGATGAAGAAAAAGGGGCCCTTTGAATGGGTGAAGAGGCCGACAAAGGCGTTCCAAGATCTCAAGTGGTACCTAACCAGCCCTCCCGGTAATGGTGGCCCCGCGCCCTCAAGAACCCCTGGTGCTCTACCTTGCAGCCACTCCCTACTCCGCCAGCGCAGCCCTGGTGGCGGTTAGGGAGGAGCGTCGGACCAAAGCCGCGGCAGCTGCCCGGGTCAAGGCGAAGCAGGATCAAGGAAGACTCACATAGGCCACTACCACAGCCGGGAAGGATCAGCCACCGCAGGGAAACACACTCGGGACAAAAGAGACCCCTCCCCCTGGTGACCAGCCGCTGGAGGCTCCACTGTCTCAGGAGGCGCCACGGTCTCCGGAGGGCGCCATCAACACCGACACTCCCAACCTCGTTGAACACCTGTGGTACGTTAGCACAAAGTGTTGCGGGATGCGAGGGCGCTGCACCCCATGCCTCGTAAACTCCTCCTCGCTTATTGGTGGCCTCGCACAAGCTGCGGCACTATTTTCGGGGCCACCCCATCATGGTCGCCTCAACAGCACTTTGGAAAGGGTGCTCAGGAGCCCTAACTCAGCCGGAAGAGTCAGCCGAGTGGAACATTGAACCGCAAGCGCTTCAGCTCGAATCCAAGACAACCAGAGTCATCAAGGGGGCAATACATGGATTTCGTGGCAGAATGGATGGAGGCGCCGGGCCTCAAGGCTGATGAGGATCGATCCCTCTCCCCGGGAAGCGAGGCGCCAGACGGTTGGGTCATGTACTTCGACGGGGCATTCTCTAGGCACGGTGTGGGGGCTGGAGCAGTGCTTATATCTCCTACTCAAGGCAAGTTCTACTACGCCGTGCAGCTCTATTTCCAGCACGGAGAAAAGGTCTCCAACAACATAGCAGAATATGAAGGCCTGATAGCAGGCCTGAAGGCCACAGTTGCCCTAGGAGTGAAGCGCCTTACCATCAAGGGTGATTCACAACTCCTCGTCGACTTCTCCAACAAGGTATACGAGCCGAGGGATGAGCACATGGAAGCCTACCTCGCAGAGGTCCGCAGGATGGAGAAGTAGTTCTGGGGGCTGGAGTTGCAGCATGTGCCCTATGGCACCAATCAAGAGGCTGACGACATCGCCAAACGGGCATCCAGGCTGCTACCTCAGGAGCCTAGCGTCTTCGAGGAGCGGCTCATCAAGCCCTCGGCCACGCCATCGCTGTCAAGCACAGTGCAGCCTCGGGAGGAGCTCCCCCAGCCACCAGCCTCAGGAGCCTCGGTCTGTGGCCCGACCACAGGAGCGCGCCTGCTCTTGACGCTGGAGCCTCTAGAGGGGTGCTGGATCACGGAGCTCCGGAGCTACCTGACGCAAGGGACCTTGCCGGAGAAGGAGGAGGAAGCGGATCGTGTGGCGCGGCAAGCCACAGCATACTGCATTAGGGATGGAGAGCTCTACCGGAAGCGACCAAATGATGTGTCCCTATGCTGCATCTCCAGGGAGCAAGGGAAGGAACCGCCGCAGATATACATGGTGGAGACTGGGCATCATTCGTCATCGCGGACCCTCGTTGGCAAGGTGTTACGCAGCGGGTTCTATTGGCCCATCGCGCCAATGACACCGTCCGAACCGGGTGAAGGCTTGCGAGGCCTGCCAATTCCATGCCAAGCATATCCATCACCGGCGGAGGTCGCAAACTATACCCCTCTCGTGGCCATTCGCGATGCAGGGGCTGGATATCTGGGCCCGCTTCCACGGGCGCCAGGGGCTATCACTACCTCTACGCCGCTGCGGGACAAGTTCACCAAGTGGGCTGAAGTGGAAGCCACCCGCACCATCCCCGCAGGTTCTGCGGTCAAGTTCATCAAGGGCATCGTGAGCCGGTTCGGGGTGCCGAACCGCATCATCACCGACAACGATTCACTGTTCACCAGTAACCTCTTCAAAACATATTGTGCTAACCTTGGGACGCAGATATGCTACGCCTCGGTAGCACACCCGCGGAGCAACGGCCAGGCCGAGCGGGCCAACGCAGAGGTCCTGAGGGGCCTCAATACCAGGACATTCAAGAAGAAGCTGGAGGCCTGCGGCAGAGGCTGGTATGATGAGCTTCAGTCCGTATTGTGGTCCATCCGCACAACCGCGACCAAGCCGACTGGCGAGACCCCGTTCTTCTTGGTCTATGGAGTTGAAGCAGTCCTCCCTCACGAGGTTAGACGTCGTTCCGCACGGGTCCTGGCATTCGACGAGGCGCAGCAGGACGCCATGCGGGGGACGGACCTCGGCCGGGGAGGAGCATCGTCGGGAAGCGCGCTCACGGGCAAGATACCAACAAGCTGCCAGTGGCGATACCATCGCCGCAACATCCGCCTGTGACTCTCGAGGTAGGGGACCTCGTGCTCAAAGCGGTTCTCTCCTGTGGAAGGACTGCATAAGCTATCTCCCATGTGGGAGGGCCCGTTCAAGGTTGTTCAAGTTTCTGTGCCCGGCCCGCTGCGTTTGGAGACTCGGGAGGGTGTGTCCGTGACAGAACGCGCGTGGAACATCCAAAGCACCTCCGGAGGTTTTACCCCTAAAAAGGCCCGGTGCTGTGAAGAAGGCGAATGCCTGTGGAAGCGCCAGTGTTTAGGAAAAGGCCCGGTGCCTGTGAAGAAGGCGAATGCCTGTGAAGCGCTGCATTTCAGAAAAAGGCCCGGTGCCTGTGAAGAAGGTGAATGCCTGTGAAGCTGATGCGTTCTGAAAAAGGCCCAGAGCCTGTGAAGAAGGCGAACGCCTGTGAAGCTGATGCGTTCTGAAAAAGGCCCAGAGCCTGTGAAGAAGGCGAACGCATGTGAAGCTGTTGCGTTTTGGGAAAGGCCTGGTGCCTGTGAAGAAGGCAAACACCTGTGAAGTTTATCTTTCTGAGAAAGGCCGGAGCCTGTGAAGAAGGCCAATGCCTATGAAGCTCGCCGCCCGTGACACTCTCACGTAATAATGAGTTGGGGCTGTACACGCCCCGGAGTCTCGAGAGCGCCACCTCAGGCCCTGGGCTCCTCCCACGCCCAGTGGCAACACTTTAGTCTCCACTGGTGAGAAGACGTCGAAGACTAGATTAGGTGCCGGACGCGGCATTTCTCATTTGCTTTCTGCAGTTGGCTTGTTCATTCCCATTTGAAGTTCTATTGAAGTTGTTGCCGTCTTTGGCTTGTGACTCTTTGCCTTTTCGCTCTCCTGCCTCCACTTCTCTCGCGCAAGTCTCGCGAGGGAGCAGCACGGGCACCCTCGCGAGTGTTTTCTGCCCTTATCGTTTGAGGCTTCCCTACCCGGGTCCACTACAGGAGCACCCTCCAAATTGCGCCCCACGGGCACCGCGACACGAACACAGGACCTGGGTCGGTTGCCTCCACAGCTGAGGCCGGGAGCTACCTTTCCAGAACTAACCTTTGCAGGACATGAAGCATTCGACGAGGCCTCGGCCTCTGGAAGCAAAGGCCATGACAGCCCCCCCCCCGAGCTAAGTAATTTCTACGCGCAGGCGTGTGGCACAAAAGCATAATATCGAAATAGCGGAAACAGTACGATAATTAACAGCAATAGTCCAAGCACGCTTCACGGGTCAGACACTACTGTCTCCTTGCGCAGGAAAAGGAGAAGAACAAAACAGGCGCGGCTCGCCCGACACCAACTCCCAGCGAGAGCTCGGACTGCCTTCCGGAGCTCAGGCGGACTCCCACTCGCGCTTCACCGAGGCGCGACGGCGGGCAGACCCGCTACCTACCTCCAAAGGGCGGCGCGGTGGCGCTGCGCGGCGCTGGGCTGGTCCCGCCACCGCCGAGGAGGCGATGTCCGAAGAAGAGACGCCAAAGCTCGACGAACCCCGGCGCCGCCGATCACGCTGCTGCAGCGCCATCTTCATCATCGCCGGGCTAGGCTCACGGCCGCGGTCGTCGCCCTCGGGCAGCACCTGGCCAAGCGGCGACCATCTTCCCCGAACACCCTCACGAGAGGGTGGCATCGCCATCGAACTTGAAGTGCGGTGGTGCACCGCCGCTCGCACCACGACGCTGGCAAACGCTTGCCACCGGTGGTCGTGACCACGCCCGCTGCGGAGACCTCCAAAGAAAGCCTGTGGAGGCCCGGCCGCGTAAAACCGCCCGCCTGAGCGAGGCCGCTTCGGGCGCCGGCCGGAAGTTCACCCAAGAAGAAGCGGGAAGCCGTGGCAGGGTGCCGGGTCGGCTCCACCGACCACACGACAAACTCCGGCAGCACCTCCGCCGAGCGGAAGCGTGGTTTAGGGGTCGGCCGTCAGAAGCGCGCTTCACATCAACGGCCCGACGCCTGCCGTCGCCAGCAGGAGATCGCCTCCATGGTCAGCTGGGAGCCGCCACGGGAGCCACAGTGGTCCTGCGAGGACGGCCTCGACCGCGCTTGGCCGGGGGAGAGTCGGGCTCTACCTGGCGGGCCTTTCCTTTCTCCATGGCCGAGAACCTCTTCAGCGGAGCCATGGAGAAGAAGGAGAAGCAAGAAGAGATAGGCTGGAAGGGCATGCGCCGTTCCGTACTTATAGCCGGGGAAGGCCAACCGTCGACATCCACGACCGCAGGTAATCATGACCCGCTTCGCACGTAGGGACTTGTCAACTCATGCAGTTGTCGAGGCGTCGTGGGGAAGTGGAGACGCCCATGTCCAGTCAACCGCAACGCAACGCCCGAGGTCAAGAAGTCTGTTAGGGCTTCGCGGCGCTCAGACTTGCCCTTCGCTTTCGCCAGCCAAGTCCAGCGCGTTTTGGGCACTGGGGCTCTGCCGCGTTCGGGAACGGGGTACCCATACTTGCTTGCTCGTGGCCCGCAAAGATGGCTCAAGGGGTGGCCCAAGACGGCCCATCTTCATCAAGACAAGCTCAAGACCCTCGCGAGGGGCCAGATCACTGGGGCGGACGACAGTGAAGCTTCCTCGTGCACGGCCTCGTCAGCCGGGCTCATGAGGAGGCGGAGAGATCTAGGCGGGTACCTCACGAGGTGCCTAAGACGCATAGCCATGACGACCAAAGGGCGCCAGCGGCGCCAGCCCGCAAAGGTCCTCATTTCCTCTTTGGTGCAAAGGGGGCAAGCGCAGCGAGAGCATCAAGCAAAGGCACCCGCTGGGGCAACAAGACCAAGACCGGCTGCAACGGCAGGAAGGAAGTCATTGTGGAGCCCAAGCCGGCCACCACCAGAGCCTTTGACAAAGCGAGGACCAACTTTAGTCAGGATAAGTGTACTAGATGTTCCCCTTCAAAACGGCCAATTGTTGGCGCCCTTCCCGCTCAATATTTGGGAAGAGGCCCAGGTCCTTTGCCTATAAATAGGACTAGCTACCCACAGGATCCAGGATCCGGGAATCGAGAGATCAATCACACAGAGAGAGAGAGAGAGAGAGAGAGAGAGAAGTGACTGAACTCCCCCTAGCAGTTCATCGCACCAGCCAAGAACAGACCCTCGCGAGGCTGTTCTTCCTTGTATTGTTCATCATCAGCCCAAGAGGCAATCCACCACACCACACACTGGAGTAGGGTGTTACACCACAATGGTGGCCCGAACCAGTATAAACCCTGTGTCTCTTGTGTTGTTCCTTTCATAGTTTAGATCCTAGCGAGGCGGTGAGGTTCAGGTAGGTAGGGGGTGAGTTCTCCGCGTGCACCCCAGAGTTCGAACCTAGAGGGTCTGCGGAACCCGAAATCCGACAGCATGCAAGAGAGATGACTCAGGCATGCAAGAGATGACTCCGAAGATTTTACAGTTGATTCAGTATGTATCACGCTGCCTTTTGTATTAAACCACTAAGACATCGGGGCCCTTGAGAAGCACTCAAGGGATACCTCCTTTATATATATGATAAGTTCTACGCCTATGGATGTGTTATTTCACTAGTCTGCCTTGCACCGGGTTCGACCAGTCGGCCCGGGGGCTTGCCGCCTTGTACTATGCCAATGTTACTTGCAGTCGGACAAGTAGTGTGCCGGCACCTAAGCCCTCTCTTGCTACAATCCGCAGATCACAGAGCGACTGTCCCGCTGGCAAGAGAAGAAGGCAGTAAATGGTGCCCACACGAAAAATGGCTAAGGACTAAAACATTTTATGAGCCAAGTCGGCTCTTCCTCAATGACCGTCATGAGCAGCCGTCAATCGATTTTTAACTTAAGTTGCTACATTCTACCAAATGGCTGAAGTGCTTGTTATTCCCAAACGGCCAAGCATTTGATCCAATCATGCATCGCAGAAGCGGTTGTCCTACTGGCATGACGGCAGCCAAGGGAAGGCGGCAAAGGAAAAAAGCTAAAAAAGTAGAAAAGCAAGACAAGTCAGAAATCAGCAAAATATTACTTTTTACAGCAAAATGCCCTTGGCCAGCATTCAACACAGTTTGAATACACCCCCAGCGGGTGGAATTGCATAACCTTAACAAACTTTGTTCGAGAATTACAAAACAGGGAAAAGAAAGATAACTTGGCCACCTAGGCCAAAGGAGCAGTAGCTGGATCGGAGAGGCCGGCGGAGGCAGAGGCTTCGGGTGGTGGAGCGGCCGCCTGGTGGGTCTCGATCTCGTCAGCACCGGCAGCAGTCGGCTCGCCGACATCTCGCCCGTTGGTCGAGACCTGGTCGGGCTGAGGCCAGCCGTCATCCTCATCACCCGGCGCATCGGCTTCGCCGCCTTCGTCCTCCTCCTCCTCCTCTTCGCCTTCATTACTGGAGGCGATCTCCTCCACCGAGTCTTCGCTGCCTTCTGGGTTCAGCCCCAACTAGTTGGGCGGCACTTAGGTGCTCGCTTGGCCCACTTCGTGGAGGAAGACGCCGGGTGTACGTATACTCGGCGATCGCCACGGCGTGATGGCGAAGCTGAGGCGCCACCGCCTCCAGCTCCGCACCGGCTTCGGCACGAAGGGTGGCGAGCTGGTCCAAATTCAGCCCACGGTACCACCCCTTGACAAACTCCAAAGCTCGGCGCGCACCCGGCCGAGCGGAGGAGTTCCTTCCACGCCGATGCGGCCGATGGTTACTCTCCAACTACCGGAGGTCCGTCGACGGTGCGCATAATAGGAGTGCTTGACCAAAGGGCGGAGACCACTTGAGCTCCAGCGCGCTGAAGATGGCAAAGAGCCCAATGCGCTGGCTGGAGACGAGCCTCGATGGCGACCATCTCCTCGGCAAGAGTTCGGGGGCGTTGGGTGCAACCGTCACGCCAGCCTGCCTCCACTCATCGCGGTGGGTCTCGATGGCCTGGTTGGTGGCGACGGAGTAGCCGGGGAAGTACTCTACTCAGGAAAAGAAGAAAGAAATGAGAAGGCGGAGGCAGGCATGCATGACAAGTCGGCAGGCAGAACAAGGAAAGAGCAACGTACCGTCGAGCAGATCCTCGATCTCGACGTAGCCGGCCTCTAGGCTTTCACACGTGTCAACCCGCCGAAAGGCCGACTCGAACTCGGCCTAGAGAGCCTCCTCCATGTCCTTGAGCTTCTGCAGCTCCGCCTTATGGGTGTCCGCCTGGTCAGCCAGCTGCTTGGCCAGGCGGTCACGCTCCTGCTCCGCCTTGAGGCACGTCGCCTCCTCGACACATAGTGCGGTTTGAGCCTCGCTGAGTTGCTTCTACTAGGTGGCATTGGCGCCTACGAAGGCAAAGAAGAAAAAACAATCAATGATCAACAAAGACAAAGGAAACACCGAAAAGTTCCGGCCAGACTGGTCAGCAGTCGACCCGAATCTCGGGGACTACACCCCGCAGGTGCGCTGACGCGCCCTCGTGATGGATTGAACAATTCAACAAAGAAGCAAGAAAAGGTGGTTGCCGGAATATCCGGCCTGACTGCTCAGCAGTTGGCCCGAATCTCGGGGACTACACCAAGTGGGTGCGCTGCCGCGCCCCCGCGAGAAGCAAGAGGATGGAGGGCTTACTCCGGCTCTCACCCAGGCCCGTGGTCCGCTTGTCCAGCTCCTTTATCTGGGCGTTGAAGGTGGCTGCACGGACGTTGTGGTAATCCTACAACGAAGCACCAGAAAGAAAGGGGAGTCAGAGCTCAGAGCCCAGTGAGAAGTTCACCACTACTCAAAGAAATCGGATCGGAACTCGGGTTAGAACCAGCGGAGGGGCGCCGCCTTCGCCAATGATTAAAAAAAACAAAAACAAGAAGCAAGTTACATACCCGAACGGTGGCCCGAGTCTTCACGAAATCCTTCATACATTGCTGAAGGGCGGCGACTTCAACCCTAAAGTCGGCTTCGACGTCCTGCGCCGCCTTGATCAGGGTGCCCGTCCTGCCCCCGTGCAACCACTCCATCAGCACGGAGCTGGTACCATCGGCGTCAGGAACCGACGAGCTCGAGGCTCCAATTTCTTGGGGTCGCAGAGCCAAGGTCGCCTTTGCTGCGCGCTAGCGCGTCGGGGTCCGAACGACGGAAGTCGCCCCCCACGACCTCGCTACCGCCTTGAGAAGCGGGCGGCGCGTTGGCCCGACTGTCTTGGGCCTCGGCAGCCGGCGTCTGTTGGGGCGCCTGTGGCCTTGGGACAATGGCGTCTCCCCCTCCCTCTCCATGGCCGGCTGGTCGATGCCGGCCCCTCTAGTCAGCGCCAAGACCTCCGTTGCTGGCGGCATGGAGCGCAGCGGAATGATCAGCAGTGGGGCTTGGCGGCTGCCTTTCCGCCTGGGCCATCGCTGAGGCAGCGGCCAGGGCCCTGGCCGCCGCGTCCGCCTCCTCCTGTGCGGCCCTGGGAGCGTCCACCTTTGCCTGATCCGCCCTCTCCTTCTCCTCGCGCGCTTCCCGCGCGTTTCGCTCCGTCGCCGGCTAGAGCTCGGCGCGCGGGTCCACACGGCGGGTGTTGGTAGAGCCCTCCGGCCCTCCGACAATGGAGGCAGACGTCAACCGCTCAAGAGAGAGCGGTGCTCTATTTTGCGTGAGTTGGAGAAAATTCAGTAGAAGTTTACAAAAACAAAAGAAAGCATGAAGAGGAGCAAGCACTCGCGCATGCATCATCGGCGGCTGCTTCGTGGCCCTCTGGAACCGGACGGCCTTCACGGTGGCCTCCTCTCGTCTGGTCGCCGCAACAGAGCCCTTGGGCTTCTTTGGCCGGGCGCCATGCAGCTGCGTGCCCGCTCGGCGCTTCGGCGCACCGCCTGGTGCGGATGGCGCCGCTGAGGAGCTCGCCCTCGCCCTGTTGTCGGCCGGTTGGAGGCGCCGCCTGGCCTCCTCTGCATCGTGGTCCGACCATGCCTTGATGTCGCCTCCTCCACCGGAGCCGCCTGCCCCATCGCCACCACCCGTGGCGTCGTCTTCCAAGGCGGCCGCCCCCAAGTCGGGGTCGTCCGCGTCACTCACCACCCGGTCCGGCAGGAAGGCCTGGCCTTGCGCCATTGCGTCGGCCGGCTGCTCGGTCGGAAGGAGCTGTGACATGTCTGACTGTTCAGTCGGCAAGCCATAGCTCGGCAGAAGGAATAAAGACCAAAAAAAAGAGAAGAATTGGGAACTTACGGCAGGAGGCGGATTAGCGCGGGAGTATGGCGGCTTGCTGAACCGCCAGTCCGTCGCGAGGTTGAGGTTCGCGATCTCATTCACCATGTGGGCCACCTCCGTGACCGACATCTCACGGGTGGAAAGCCGACATGGGTCCCGGTGACCACTCATCTGACAAATCATGTGAGGCCGGCCCTGGAGGGGGAGAACCCAACGCGTCACAAAAGCCGTCAGCAAGTCGGCCGCCTAGAGGCCCTACAGGTCCGTCATCTCCTCGAGCCTGCCGATAGCAGCAGCGCCGGCGGCCGGCAGGTGCTTCGGTTTGTACGTCCAGCTGGAGCATGGTTCAGCCGGCGGGCCGGCTTCGTAGGGCGACAAGTTGAGGAAGTCCACCGCTGGGTCAGCGTTCTTCACATAGAAGTACGATTTCTGCCATAGCTTGACAGACTGGATTAGAGTGATGCGGGGAAAGCGGTTGCCGGCTCCTGGGCACCGCACCGCGATGAAGGCGCCACACTCGGCCGGCTCGTCCTTGACAGCGGCGCCGAGCTTGGTGTAGAAACACTCCCCCCACAGCTCGAGTGTGGGGAGAATGCCGAGGTAGCCTTCGCACATCGTGACGAAGGACGACATCAGCACCACCGTGTTGGGCGTGAGGTGGTGCGGCTGGAGGTTGTAGAACTCGAGGAAGGAGCGAAGAAAACCGCTGACCGGCAAGCCGAAGCCGCGGAGGAAATGCGTCCGGAACACGGTACGCTCGCCGTCTCTCGGTCCCGGCGTGATTTCTTTCGCCGGCGGGACACGCGCCTCAACATAGCCCGCGCCGGCAGCCGCCTTGTGTCACACAAGAAGTCGAGGTGGTCTTGCTGGACGTTGGAGCCGTCCCAGGCACCGGAGTTCGCCTTGTCGCGTGCCATGGATGTTGCAGGCTCGATGGAGGCGTGACACGATGGAGGAGGAGCGGATCCGTGGCGGAACAGCAGCGCCGCAGGGGAGAAAGGCTTGGCCATGGGAAGCCACGACGGCACTCCGGTGAGACTGCGGGGCTGCGGTGGTGGCGGAGAGAAAGAAGAAGAAGAGCAAGGAGATGGAGGAGGTGGGCACGCGTGCTAATGCCGCCCCCTCCTCCCCCTATTTGTAGCCCTGGGTTCATGGGATTAACTATGCCCACCACCCCACGTCCCCCCACTAAGCACGGAGTAAAGAGCGCGGGGTAAATGCGCTCCAGAAGCCCAACCGTCCACCTCGGCCTCAGCGGATCCGCACGCGGGCCAAGGCCTGGTAGTGGCGGGCCCTAGCCTGTGGCCACGCCCCATCACACGCGTAGGCTGGCAGGGCCCCTGGCCTGCTGGCGCCACGTGGCACGCGAATAGCTGGCGGCTGTCCTAGGGCTAGGCTAGCGCACCACTTGGTTCCCGCCTCGGCGTTTTGAAAACCACCAGGCGGACACCTGGTCGTGTTCGACTTCTGGCAGTCAGTGTTCCGGAAGACGGATGAAGCAAGATCAACGACATACTCATAGTAGGAAGCTGCTGCGGACCCACGTCACTTTCAGCCGCGGCGCTCCACCAGCTTCGGGGACTACTGTCGGATGAATTAGCCACGAGTAGCCTCATCAGCTCCCCATGGCATTTCAAGACATCGGTGCCGACTGCGCCCCTCAAGAATCCACGACCAAAGCGACGCTTTCTCACCACTGGCTGGTCCAGGCGGCCGGCTGCTAGAAGGCGGTATGGCCTGTATATGCCTCAAGATGAGCCGACTCCTAGCAGGCGGTCTCTGGAGAGGCTGGCTCCCAGCAGGCGGCCCCAAGTGCTCTCAGAGTCTGCACCCTCATAAATACGATGAGAGGGCGTGGCTACACCACGC
The DNA here is from genome assembly GCA_021605145.1 of Aegilops bicornis. Classification (NCBI taxonomy): domain Eukaryota; kingdom Viridiplantae; phylum Streptophyta; class Magnoliopsida; order Poales; family Poaceae; genus Aegilops; species Aegilops bicornis. The sequence goes on from CM038675.1 coordinate 321,079,011, forward strand.
CTCACCGCCCCTAGCCTAGGGCATAGCAAGGCCACAGTACGCCGTACCCAGTGGGCTCCTCCGTTCGGCACAACACTGTTGCCACGCTGACCCTGATGTCACTCCTGTCAGAGGGGGCTGTGCCCCACGACGGGCTGTCGGTACGACCCGCGGGCAGCGGGCCCCACTTGACAACGAGAAGACTGTAAGGCGGTCGTGCCTGGCCAGTCGGCTCAGTAGAAGTCGGCAGATGACCAGACGGCCCTCCCCGTCCTGGGGACTGGTGCGCCATTAACCAGATGAGACGGGGAATGGCTACAGTGAACGCTCGCCAGGCGGCGGCACTGTAGCCATGCCTCCACCGAGAAAGCACGCATCATTGGCCGCATCGCTACAGTATCAGGCAGCCGGCAGGACCCGCAAGCGGCGGGTACGACCTGTAGGCCACGTACAGGAAAGACGGCGGGACCCACCAGGCGGCGGGCCCCACCGGCCAGCGGAGAAGCCGGCGACCAGAGACACTGACGGTTCGGGCCTACACTATCGGCGTTCTGGGAACGGGGGTCCCCAGACTTGCCTGCCTGCGGCGTGGCTCAAAGGGGGGCCCATCACGGCCCATCTTCATCAATACAAGCTCAAGACCCTCGCAAGGGGACAAGCCTCATGAGGCGGACGACAGGAGCATCCTCGAGCACGGCCTCATCAGTGGCTCGCGAGGAGGCGGAGAGATCAAGGCGGGTACCTCACGAGGTGCCCATGACGCAAGCCATGACGACCAAGGCCGCCAGGCGGGCGCCAGCCCGCGCAGTGTCCTCCTTTCCTCTTTGGTGCAAAGGGAGCAAGTGCAGGCGAGAGCATCAAGTAAAGGTGTCCATTTCGGTGCAACAAGACCAAGACCAGCCCAACGGCAGGAAGGAAGTCATTGTGGAGCCCAAGCCAAGGCCACCACCAGAGCCTTTGACAGGCAAGGACCAACTTTAGTCAGGATAAGTGTACCAGATGTTCCCCTTCAAAATGGCCAATTGTTGGCGCCCTTCCCGCTCAATATTTGGGAAGAGGCCCAGGGCCTCTGTCTATAAATAGGACTAGCCTCCCACAGGGTAGAGGCATCTGGGATCCAAGGTCTGGAATCCAGAGAGAGAGAGAGAGATCGAACTCCCCCTAGCAGTTCATCGCACCGGCCAAGAACAGACCCTCGCGAGGCTGTTCTTCCTTGTATTGTTCATCACCATCAGCCCAAGAGGCAATCCACCACACCACAAACTAGAGTAGGGTATTACACCACAATGGTGGCCCGAACTAGTATAAACCTTGTGTCTCTTGTGTTGTTCCTTTCAGAAGTTTAGATCCTAGCGAGGCGGCGGGGTGCAGGTAGGTAGAGGGCGAGATCTCCGCGCGCACCCCAGTGTTCGAACCTCAAGGGTCTGCCGGAACCCGAAATCCGACATTTGGCGCGCCAGGTAGGGGTGCGCCGGAATCCACCTCCTGCCGCTTCATGTGCCGTCACGTCGTCATCATCATGTCCGGTGACCAGGCAGGCAACCCCGGTCCCTAGGCGGCTCGGCCCGCCACCATCGCAGCCGCCTCGGGCGACCCCATGCACCAGCTCGCGGTCCACAGGGCGCTGCAGGCCATGGGCGACGCGGACAGGCTTCGACAACTCTCACGCCGCGGCAGGCGCGGTCGGCAGCGAGGGCCTCCAACCACGCCGCGGCCGCGACGCCGTACACCCGCCGGGAGCAGGCGAACTCGAGGGCCGCGCTCACGGTGGCCCGGGAGCTACTGCAGGTGCGAGCCGGAAGGCGGCCGCGACGTCTTGCTAGAGCGGGTGGCGTAGCTCCCGGGCTTTGCCGCCTCGGGCTCACCCTTTCGCACCCAGCTCCCACCTCAGGTCTGTGGCAGCTCAAGACGGGGCTCCCCACGTCAGTGGGCTCCAAGGCTACTCCAACAGTAGCGAAGCTGTCAGCACCGGGCCAGCGGCAACGCTGCCTCCGCTCCCGGCCAGCGAAGAAGGACTCGCCGCGACCCACGGCCCCAGTGGGCCGCCGCGCTACCACCCCCAGGTGGGCACCTCGAGCAGAGCTGCATGGCACGCGGAGCACTATGGCGTGGCCTTTGAGATGAAGGCCCCAGAAGAATACGTGCCCCACATGATGGATCAAGGGCACCAGCACGAGGGCGAACAAGGCTCGCTCCTCAGCCCAAGCTGGGGGGACGAGGCGACAGAAGCTGAGCTCTTGCAGGAGCCCCATGAAGGCCCCACCGGCCACGCTGGAAGCGACGATTATCGGGTACTGCTAATTCCTCAAGAGCAGGAATACGCTAATCATGAGTCGCAGGAGGTGCAGGTCGCCACAGCGAGCGGCTGCCCCTGGCCTCATGATCTCCTACCCCTCGGGAGGAGGCGTCGGGGCTGCAGGAGAGGCCGAGATCCGCATCACCACCGCGGGCGTTCGGAGAAAGGCGTTCTCGAGAAGGTAGGCCTCACTGGGAGGTGCCTTAGGGCCTGCTCTGGCGGAGGACCCGTGGTCGCTGGGGAACCGGCTGGCGACCGCTCTACCCCATCGGCGGCGTCCTGGTTTCCGGTTGTCGTTGATGGCACTAGAGTGCGGCGCAAGGCTGGGCCCTCGTCTGGCGATATGAAGCAAGGCCGGTACCTGTGAAGAAGGCCCAGTGCCTGTGAAGCTCGCCGCCCCGTGACACTCTCACGTAATAATGAGTGGGGCTGTACACGCCCCGGAGTCTTAGGGGTGCCGGCCTCAGGCCCTGGGGCTCCCTCCCACGCCCAGTGGCAGCACTTAGCTCCGCGCTGGTGAGAAGACGTCCAAGACTAGACTAGGTGCCGGACGCGGCCTTTTTCTGCTTTCATTACTTTTCCCTTTGGTTGTCACTTTCCCCCGCTGGATTTAAGTTGGATTCGAATTTGAGATTTGCGTGTGTTTGGGGAAGGGGGTGCTTTGTCTCGTTCGAGCAATCTCTCGTGTTTCGGTTACCGCTTTGCCTCAGCTGCCTCCCCTTGTGGGCCCCTTGCGAGTCAGGTTGGGCCTAGCTTGCGTGCAGCCCAGACTGCCGCCGCCGCATCCTCTCAGGAGGTTTTTACTACAGATCCTACGGGTTCGATCAGGAGACACTAGAGACGCCATAGCCCTCCACAGGCTATCTCCGGGCCCGAACGGGACAAAGGTAAACTAGCCAGCCACCTGGCGCAGGCGTACGGGCGATATAGCATCTACTAATACACAGTGCACAAGTTTTACATGAGGGGCTCCCCCTCCCAAAATGCTCTCACAACCGTCAGGGCAAAACCTGAGCTCTACTCGTGCAGGGTAAGGAAAACAGGAACGATGCGCAGTCAGTCGGATAAATCCCCCAATGCATCCTCAGGAGCACCTCCTGAACTGTTGCTAGCGTCACTGGCCTCGCCATCACTCTCTACGTTGTCACCAGCGGCGTCAGGGCCGTCCACCACGCCGCCTTCATCAGCAGCCACGATCACGCCATCGTTATCTGAAGCGAAGGCCTTGACGAGGGCGCCCACGTTGTCCTCCACCCTGGCGCCAGTGCGCTGGGCGGCTCGAGGTACCGGGCGATGGCGGCGTCGAAGTCGAAGTGGGGGTCCATATTCCTGATATGGCTGAAGACGCGAGAAAAGGCGCGCCCGAGCAGGGCGCGGCTCCTCTCTTCCACCAACCTGTTGGCTCTGACCGACCGTGCCTCCAGCTGCGCCACCACGTTGGTGAAGAACTGAAGGTTGCCGGTGCAGTTGACTGCGTGCGGCTCGCCAACAGCTGCCTCGCAGATGTTACCCAAGGCTGTGTTGGCTCTTTCCCGGAGCGTGGTGAGCATGGGACCGTGCTCATGCTCCAGGATACGCCGCTGGCGTATCTCATCCGCATTCTGTCGCGCGACGGCCTCAGCCTCGTCCACCCATTGGCGAAGAAGAAGCACCTCGGCACGGGAGGCAGCTAACCCCTCCTGCGCCACCTCGAGGGCGGCCCGAGAAGCATCGGCCCGCCGCGTCACCTCCTCCTGCTTAGCCCTCAAGGCAGCGGTCCTACCTTCGGCCTCAGCTCGGATCAACCCCAGCCTCTCCTCGAACTCGCGCTCAAGGTTCGAGCGCGCCGTCGCCACCCGATGTCCGACCTCCTCCAGGACACGGGCTTCAAGCAGCGACATCATCCTCCGCCCGCGTTACCAAGCGCTCCCTTGTTTCCAGGCGCTCATACTCGCGCGCGCGTTCGGCGGCTTCCAGCGTCAGCGCCTCCTCACGCTTCTGGAGCTCTGCTGGGTCGCCTGAGGCCACCTTCATCGACGCAAGGGCCGCCTCGCGCAGCTCCACCTGCTCCTCCAGTGAGCGGCATCGGGCCAGCAGTTCCCGCACCCGCTCCTCCGCCGCCTCTCGCCGCTGGTCAGCTTCCCGAGCCTCCTCGACGGCCCGAGAACGGACCTCCCGAGAAGCCGCCAGCGATGCCTTGGCCTTCCCATTGTCAAGATCACGCTGATGGCGCGCAAGGGCGACAACCGCCTTCAGCTCGCGCCTCTCCGTGGCTGTGCGCAGCCCTCGGCCTGTGTGCGCGTCTTCATCAGCGAGCTCTTCACCAAGCAGGCTCACCGCGTCAGCCGCCCTCCGAAGAAACCCTTGGCGAAGAGCGCGACGCTCCCGGGCACGCTCGAGTACGTCTTCCACACCATCATTCGCCTCAAGCGGGCACCGGGGGCCACGAATCAGCACTCCTCCGGCAGGGGGCCGGGCTGGCGCCCTCACCACGGCCGGGCACGCCGCTGAAGCCCGGCCAGAGCCATCCCATCCCTAATGAAGAGCGCAAGGGAATACCTCAGCCAATCACGGTCGACGCCGACGAGAAGCCCACGGCAGCTGGCTATGCCACGAAGGCTCATGAAGGAGGGTCGCGAGGCGCTGGGGCTGCGGCGCGCCTCAGATGGTTCGCCTCCGACCGGCCTCACCACGAGGTCTCTGCTGCTTGGAGTGCTCAAGACGGCGGAGAGGGCGGAGCCAAGGGGATGGCTCCTCAGCCATCTCCATGAGCTCGGCGGAAGGGCCTCAGAGCAAGGATCAAGAAAAGCAATGTAAGGATCGGGAGCTAGAAAAGGGAGGGCTTACTCGCCGGTGGCGATGTACTTCTGTGGCTTCAAAGACGACAATGGTAATCGTCACCCAAGGCCTCCCTTCTCTTCCGGAGAGCCTCAAAATCCACGCGGAAGCGACCCAAGAGTTGAGCACAGGGGTCAGCCTGCGACGAGGAAAGGGCGTCAAGGCGACCCGCGTCGGGGGCGTCTACCTGATGCGCGCCGCCGGTCACCTCGCCAAGAAGAGGAACTGGGGCCCCAGGGGCCTCAGCCGCAGGCACTGCGGGCAGCTGCTCTCCACCCCCAGCCGCGGCAGCCTGGGCCTTGGAGCTGCTCCCTGAAGAGCGCCGCCTGGCGCCGTCACACCGACGGAGGCCCGCTAGGCCTCCGGCGGCCCATGCCTCCCTGCTCCGCCACTCGAGGAAGAGCCGCCGTGGCCGGCTGATAGGGCGGCCACTACCACTGGGTTCTCGCGAGACCCCCGGAGGCCAGCGGGGCGCAGCCCCCATTCATCAAAGACGGGCATCTGATTCTGAAAGTCGCCTGCTCGGGCAGAGAAATGCAAGGCCCCCCCTTGCCGGATGCTTCCAGGAGTGGGGTCCCCAGTTAAGACCAAGAGCACCTTCCTCGGTGCTTCAGGCGTCAGGTCCTCTTCCTGGAGCCTCATATGGTCTTCACGCCCGCTGAAGGCCCACATCCGGCGAGAGTGACGTTGGAGAGGGGCACCACGGCATAGCAGGAACTCCTTCACCACCTTGGGCGCCGTCACGCCGAGCTCCCTCAAGAACGCAAAGCGGCGCCAGACGAAGACGAGCCGGGAACTCGTGAGCGTCTCCTGGCCCCAGCCTGAATTGGGGACAGCAGGCGAAGATGGCTCCGACAGCAGGGGGCTAGGCACCCCCACGTCCACGTACAGCCACCGCTCGCGGAACCCAGGCCGGGTGGAGGAAGGCTGAAGTCAATCCCTGAAGCCGCTGTTTCGGATGCAGCAATGAAGCTCACATACCCCGAACATTGGGAGGGGTCAACAAGACGCAGAGAGAAGAAGTGGCGCAACAAGGCAACTGAGGGAAGGATGCCCATCATCGCCTTGCAAAAAAAGGCGAAGACCGCAAGAAGAGTGATGGATTCGGGACCCAAATGCATCATATGGATCTAATAGTGGGAGAGCACAGCGTTGAAGAAATCGGAAAAGGGGGGAACCAGACCCGCCCACAGGGTATCGGCGAAATACCGGACCTCGGTGATTATCCTGTCGATGGAGAAGTGGGACGCGGGCCAGGCCGTCGTCCGCCCGCATTCGTTGAAGATTGTGGCTAAAGCCGAGCTGACCTTGCCCAGGCCCTCTCGATTGAGTATGATCGACCGATCAACGGCGGGGGCCGCCGACGACGGCGAGCGAGGCGGAGGCACGGGCTTCTTCCCTCTTCCCTTCTTTGTCGGAGCCATGTCAACGGAAGGGGGGAAGGTTCGAGATTGGATTGGGAGCGGAAGCTGGAGTTCGAGAGGAGGAAGAGCGGGGGACGGTCGAGCGGCGAAAAGGGGAGCGGCTGTGTACGACTACAGGTCCGCCTAGCACGACACAAAGTAAGGAGGCGTGGGGGAACAGTGCCGCCCACGTCCAATCAACTGCCACGCGGCGCCCAAGGCCGCATGCTGTTAGGGTCCGTGGCGCTTCGCGCTTGCCCTTCGCCTCTCTGCTCGGCCAAGCCCGGGCACGCCTTGGGCCCGGGGCTCTCGGCGCTCGGGAACGGGGTTCCCAGAACTTGCTCGCCTGCGGCTGCGGCGTGGCTCAAAGGGGGCCCATCACGGCCCATCTTCATCAACTCAAGCTCAAGACCCTCGCGAGGCCAAGCCTCATGAGGCGGACGACAGGGAGCTTCCTCAGGCATAGCCTCATCAGGCTGGCTCGCGAGGAGGCGGAGAGATCAAGGAGGGGTACCTCATGAGGTGCCCATGACGCAAGCCATGACGACCAAGGGCGCCAGGCGGGCGCCAGCCCGCGCAGTGTCCTTCTTTCCTCTTTGGTGCAAAGGGAGCAAGCGCAGGCGAGAGCATCAAGCAAAGGTGTCCATTTCGATGCAACAAGACCAAGACCAGCCCAACGGCAGGAAGGAAGTCATTGTGGAGCCCAAGCCGGCGTCACCACCAGAGCCTTTGGCAAAGCGAGGACCGACTTTAGTCAGGATAAGTGTACCAGATGTTCCCCTTCAAAATGGCCAATTGTTGGCGCCCTTCCCGCTCAATATTTGGGAAGAGGCCCAGGGCCTCTGTCTATAAATAGGACTAGCCTCCCACAGGGTAGAGGCATCTGGGATCCAAGGTCCGGAATCCAGAGAGAGAGAGAGCGCGATCGAACTCCCCCTAGCAGTTCATCGCACCGGCCAAGAACAGACCCTCGCGAGGCCGTTCTTCCTTGTATTGTTCATCACCATCAGCCCAAGAGGCAATCCACCACACCACAAACTAGAGTAGGGTATTACACCAGAATGGTGGCCCGAACTAGTATAAACCTTGTGTCTATTGTGTTGTTCCTTTTGTAGTTTAGATCCTAGTGAGGCGGCGGGGTGCAGGTAGGTAGAGGGCGAGATCTCCACGTGCACCCCAGTGTTCGAACCTCAAGGGTCTGCCGGAACCCGAAATCCGACATACACCCAGCTGGATTACCATTATACCCCTGGGGGGTAAGCCTATATAAACCCCCCAGGGCACCCATGCAAAGGGTCCAGCCTCTTGTTCACCCACACACCCATATAGAGAGAGGAAGCTAGGGATAGACTTTCTCTCCTTCCCCCTCTAGAGAAACAGCTCAAGGAGCAAGCTTGTAGCCACCATTGTTGCTTGAGTGATCATGCGGAGACCCCGCAGAGCAGGACTAGGGGCGTTATCTCCACGGAGAGCACCGAACCTGGGTAAGATTCGCCGGGTGCATGTCTTCACCTCATCCCGCTTCCTGGCACCGACGACGTCTTACTAGCCCCCATCATGATAAGCCATGCTTTGGCATATGTCGCATCGAACCCCCGACACAAACTTTGACCATCTATTTAACTAATAAAATGTTAATGCATTTCACCAAAAATCATATCACTGGATTCATATTTGAACATAGTTTTTAATTAGTTGTTAAGGACATGCATTGACACTTTGTTAGTTAATTTTACGGTCAAAATTTTACACTAATTATGAAGGGGACCATTAAACCAGGACGGAGGTTTATATACAGGTCAATAAAAAAATCATCAACCAAGGTAGTAGTAAATGATGAGTGCCTGAAGATTTTTTTCTCAAAAGTACTCAATAATGGGCTCGATTTCCTCAATAAAATTGTGTTTATGAACATATTAATTGGAATGCATGCGTGAGGAACAAATGACCAGAACTTTTACACAAATTGGTGAGTTTTCTCTTAATTATTGCATGCAATGTTTTAATGAAGCTTGAAATATGAACATGTCAATGGGAGGGAGTAAAAGCCTCATGCATGCATTCATGGAACATGCAACACTCACACATACACATGCACGCACGCAACACTCACGCATCCATGCGGCACACAACACACGACGCAACACACACGCTCACGCTCAAGTGCTCAACCTACTCCCTCCATCCGTGAAAGACTATACATATAGAGTTTACACATTGACCAAGAGGAACCGGAACTTCATGGCATAATTAATGCCCATAAGTAGCAGACTTATGTGTGCATGCGAACATTGTGAGAAGAAGATTAAATGATGGTTGTTGCATGCTATAATTAAGGATAGACATGAGCCTATAGCTAGAGCACAAGTTGGTGCATTAGTTAATCAATATTGGTTAGATTAAAGGCTAAGTGCATTGGAAATGTAGATGTACACTCTTTTTTGGAAGACCGAGGGAGTTCACGTGCATGCACTCACATACACAGCCAGGGTGGTTCACGCGCAAGGATCAGACTCCTGTCGCGCTTGCGTAAAGTTTTGTTTAACTATTTTCTTTGCTTTGCCAACCGACAGGTGGGACCCAAAAACTAGGTGTCATTTTAACCAGTCAACAAAGTGCCACGTCGACTATGTGGCCGGTCAGTAGGGTGCAATACGGTGCTATGCGGTGAGCTAGTGACCGTATAATCACCGCAAAACTATATAATGACCGTAATGAGCATATTGTTACATAAGTTGACCGACAGTGTATTTTTCTCGTTTTGATTAAGCCATATTAATCAGAAAGGATGCAGTATGGACTAGTACCACTTTGATGTGTCCCGTCAACTCGCTGAACAAGGAGAAGCTTGCTTACTATGCCCTCTCCCTCGCCCACGTGCGGTGGCTCACAGGACGAGGAGAAGCTTGCTTACTACGTATGCCTATGCCCTTTCCCTCGCCCACGCGCGCGGTGGCTCGCAGGACGAGGAGAGGGTTTTGACTACAGCGCCCTCTCCCTCGCCCTTGCCCTCGTGGTGGACGTGCAGCAGTTCATTCGGTGTCAGGTTGCCAGAAGCATATTGTACTGTAGTATCATCATTGTTGGACCTTCCGATGAGGCAAAGAGCCAAGTGCAAGGTTCACACGAGTACGAACTGTTGAACCTCCCTAAGAGGCAAAGAGCCAAGTGCAAGGTTTTATAGGAGTTGTCTTCCTAGTAGGAGTACTACAACTATAACGAACGATGCTACTGTATGATGCCGCCACGTCACCTATATCCATAGCCGTGCCACTTTTTTTTCTCAAAGAGCATGTTGGAGCCCGTGCAACAACCACACAAGTTGCACATACACATAACACATTTACTAGTAATAAATTCTAAAGGACAAATGCCAGTATGCCACACAAGTTCATCTCCACTTCATGTGATAAATTTGTGCACGACGGGTCTACATATATTCACAACACTACCATTCACAATTTACCATACTCCACTTACACGTTATATATGGGCTCCATGTGCTCCTCCAGGTTCCAGTCCCAGGTGTTCTTCATGGATGGCACGATCCATAGCGGTGGGTAACGGGAATCATTGTCGCAGCTTTCTTGTCCGGTTCCACGCGATGGAGACTCATCCAAGCTGAAGCGGCATAAATCAGGGATAACGTGCCCCAGCATGTCGTCCATCCGGTGGTGCGCACTGAAGAAACAACCATGCTTCATGAACGGCAGGCCTTTGGTGTCGTGCACGGAAGGTGGCATCCGCTTCACAATGGGGTAGTTGTCCCAACTGAAAAGCGAGTACTCTCCAAGAGTGTTCCTCGGCACCCACATAGCACCACGGGGGACGAACTCGGCCTTGTTCATCTAGTACACACGGCATCTCCGATCTGGACACATGGTGACGTACATAGTCAAGGTCCATGCATAATAATGTTGTGCTCAAATGTGGCAGTCAGTAATACTGTGCAGCAAATAGTACTACTCCGTTATAGAGGAAGTAAAATAACCGGCTTATTATATATAGCCACTCTTAGCTACATGGACGAGATAGTAAGACATGGAAAAACGAAAATGGTGGGAGCTAGTGGGTTCAAGTCTTCAAGGTCCTAGCTAGCTATATGCATCCTCCAAGGTAAAAAGTACTCCTACTAGTACTAGTAAGTAGTACAATAATGAAAGAGAAGGCGAGAGGGTTAAAAAATATAATACTAAATTGTACTACTAGTACAGTAAACATGTCCCAGTCAAGAAAAGAAAATAACTAACAAGTACTATCTAATACTCTAACACACAACAATGAGAAAATGGAATACTTGGGTAGATGGTGACGGTCCAATCGTGGAAGATTGTGACCATGTTGCACATCAGTGGTACCATGGGTAACGACTGCTAAGATAGTTGATCCCAATATGCCAAAGTCAACTACAAGGTTCCAGGTTAGACCGAGGCGCGGATGCAAATGCACATCCTGGATCGACGATCTTATTTTGATTGGGGGATGACTGGTCCCTGCAAAATAATGGAGTACCGTTAGGGATGCAATTGATGGTTTGTGCATTCCGTTTGTAATCTCCTGTACCGTAGGATGGCAAACAGATGAAACAAGTCCCCTGGCTTGTCACTGCGAAGATGCAGCCTACATGGCGCACGACGTCTTCGAACATGTAGGGGTACAAATCTTCCGCAGCCAACATGTGCCAGCCTCTGCCGTTACTGCCTCTTGTATTGATGACAATCCTTATGTCGAACACCACGATGAGATACTAATCGTCGTAGTCGCGTCGCTTTGTCGGTGGGCCCACAATTGCTATCTTCTTCAATTTCATGTAGGCATCATCATACGTATTCAAGCCCAGCCAGTCCGGAAGGCCGATCCCAGTGGTGGAGAAGGGGTCTACGGGAACGGTTGCACTCCTGTGGATGTTGTGCAAAATGATGGTGGTATCTGGCCGGAGGTACGCAAGCCAGTCTTCGTTGGCACCAACCTAGACCTATATATAACATGGTGGGTAGCAGAGAAATTAAGAGATGGAATAACTAAGTACTACATGATCAAACTCCATGACTGACCTGCTCATCGGACAAAATCCGACTACCTCTCAATGTCGGCAACTCTAGCGGAGTCAACATGCAACCATGTCCAGGGAACGGTAGACTGTTCGAAGGATTGTCCCATAGAATAACCTTCTCCTCGAGGATGTATGGAAGACCAACAAGCATGGCCTTTTCCCAAGCCAGTTTAAGCACCATCTTAAAAAATTTGGGGCAGGAAGCACCGAGTCTTGCGGCGGTGAGGACGTCGGAGCGGCGTGCGATTTCTCCCAGAGGATCATCATCCAAGGTCTCCCAGCCCCGACGAGGAGGAGAACCGCCTGGCAAATCCATGGGAGCAGCGACGAACTGCCTTGGTCTCTTTGGGGGGAGGGGAACTAGCGAGGAGGAGATAAGAGCGTAACTGCAGGGCCTCGTATGCGGGCACGCATAGTGGTAGTGCCTCATGCCCCGTGATGGTGAGGCTATTATTTACTATGTACTCATACTGTAGCAGTAGTAGTACTACTTCTCAACTAGTAGTGCGATGTACTGTACTTGTATAGTGCACCAATTTTGAACTCTTGAATCTCATGGCCAAGGAGCTACAGTTGCAAGTGGAGGGTACTACTATTCTCTAGAACCATCGTTGTACTATCAATGCATGGAAAGTACACCTGCATAGTGTGTACTCTCCGTGCTCTATTCAAGCGCGTAGCTAGCCTACTCAGCCGCTCCTCTCACACACACACTAGCAGCCTGTTTATCAATGAGGTTATCTTGAGGCGAGAACATTTGAGTTCTTTGATACTGTGAGACTAGGCTTTTCGCTTCCATTTGTGGAGGTGTAATGGATCTCGTCGAACTTTGTTAGTAGTTCCTTCTTTATGAATGAGATGAGGCAAAGCTTTTGCTTCCGTTTCAAAAAAAAATCACGTCAAGAGGAATTTCTTTTATAGAGCCGATAATGAAGCGAAGTCCATGCATGCAACACCACAAGCTACAGAGTAGTAGAGTACTAGCACTTTACGTAAAGAGCCATATTGCACAGTTCCCAATGTTGCACCAGGCTTTTCCGGCTCCTCAGGCTTAATTGGGAGGCGCTAGTTTAAATATGCTAGCTGATAAGGAAGCTGCAAGCGAGGTGCGGCTAGGGCGAGCACGCAGGCGAGAAACTTTGCATGGTGTGAATTGATATATAGGAGTACTACTCTAGTACGCGAGCCACGAGATGATGGGAGGGAAAACCCGTTCACGTGGCTGGGCTATCCAGTGCACCGAGATTGTGGTGCAACACGTCCGTTCGACTTCAAAAGTCAAACTACTAGTGTACAATATTGGCTCGCAGCGAGGTTACTTTATAAAAAAAAAGTCGTCATGCATTCGGCCGGGATTGAACCCACAAAACGAGCTATACACTCCCACGACCACTAGTACTACTCATTGGAGTACAACGCAACCTAGAATTGCCTTTTGTCGCTAGTACATTGTTCCTTACAAGAAACCAGAAATAATGCCGAGAAACTACTACCACTTACCAACCATCCCTGCCAAGAAACGACTACTCTACAAAGTGCCGTTATAGGCATGTTTCAACACATGTCGCCCCTTAAGTCAACGCCTCTATTCGACCGGCAATTTAGGCGTTATGACTTGTGGGACCTACATGTCAGTCTAGAAAAAAAATCCCCGAGTGACCTCCTACCTGTGGCCCGTCCACCTAGTCATCCTCGGACATGGGAAGCAACTACCACCGCCAGCAGAAGGCGAGGTCAAAACCGCCGGCGATGCAGAGCCCATCTTGTGGCAGCCTGGATGCTAGCTCCGTCCGGCGCTCGCGGATGCTAACTAGCCAAGATAGCACACACCCTGCTGTATGCATCCAGCTGCTTGTCTGTAAGGTTTGCTAGCTAGGTTGGCACGGCGGTGAGGCGGCTTGCTCGCACGCGCCGCGCTAAGGCCAGCCATCTGGCTCGAGCAAAGGCTAGCGCGGCGGCTTGCTCGCGCGTGAGTCACGATCGTGCCAACCAGCCAACCCGTGCAGAGGCCAGCGCGTTGTCTGGCCCGTCCGGCGGAGCGGCGGCCAACTCGCTCATCACCGATGCCACGGACGAACACACATCAGTACTGTTTGAAGTAATGTTCATGAAAAATAATGATTGGAGGAGGAAGAACAGGGTAGAAGGTCAGATGTGGGTCCCTCGTGTCAACGATCAAACAAAATGTGTTGGTTTAAGCTACCTCGTCAGCACAGACGTGTGGGCCAACCCTGTCATAAACATGTTTAAATGAGCCTAATCGGCACCTAGGTAGTAGTTATTTTGGCGCGGATTAAGAAATTTTGGGTATGTTTTTGCTATTTTTTGTACAATAGTTTCTTCCTAGGGCTGGTTGAAAGTGGTAGTTTTTTGTTAAATACTCTACATACTGTAAGCAGGAGTGAAAGTTAAGCTTTGGAAGCCAATAAGCACGGTTACATAGTTCCTATGTGTACGTAATTCAAACTAAATATCAACCATGAGTGACTAATATCTTGATGGAAAACTAGAAACTATGGAAATACTAGCATTTTTTGCATGGTTGGAAATACTAGCAATGTTCAGGTGCGTTGCAACGGATCATAATTAGAATAATACTTATTCACAAACTTTATAGAAAACACTCTAATTTTGATTTACATATATCACTAGAGATATATTATGTTTCAATCAGAATATATTCCTTGGGCTGTGTTGGTGAGGTGAGGGAGGGATGTGGTTGGTTTTAAGATACTAATTAAGGGTTTTTTCTGCAAATTGGTAGAGAAGTGGGATGTTGTTGAGAAAAGGCAACAACTTACCTCACAGTCATTATATGTAGATCTAATGGTCAGAAATGACCGATGGCAGACACACCATCATCACCAACTAAGTCTTCTGTAGGAGTACTAGCAAGATGTCTGTGCATTGCATGGAACATCAAGATGCATTTTTTATAAAACACCTTGCAATTGACCCATGCGGGAGTAATGCCATGTGTAAAAACTAATGATATCTCAAGAAAGAGGAGAGATAAGGTCAGGAGGAGTGGGGCATGGTGGTGATTGGTGGACGGACTGAGCGGAGGCATGGGGATAGACGACGCCGGCAGTGACCACCATGCCAGTTTGTTCCAGAGTCTTCCTTTTTTAATTGCTCAACAATGAGGTTGTGAGAGATAAGGATGAACGAGGGAAGGCCTTGTCTGTGCAAATGTGGAGAGAGGTGCAGGTATCTTTTAGTTTAATTTCTATCCGTCAGATATAGATCGGACGGTCTATATTGCAAGAAGGCAGGCGTACCATCATCACCAACTCGGTTTTTTTTATAAGAGAAGAGATATAAGTATGGAGATACAAACATATTATCGATACTTGTTTCCATAAACTTGGATCTACATTCTATTCAACGGCTGAGCATGTGAGGCCTTAGCACGATGACTTCTCAACTGTGTAAAACAAAGGTTTTCCCGTCACCGATAAGGAGGGGGTGATGGCCGCGCGCTTTCGGCTTGCTCCTAGTAGTCATACTAGGTGGTCTACGCACGTGTAGATTAATTCTTTTTCACGTCTTGTGTTTGCGGTACTGCCACGACTGTTGATGAATAGATGGTAAGTTATTCACGGGGAAATCTTTGTTGAGCGTGTGTACGAGAGAGAGACAGCATGCATGTGTGATATGTGTAGAGACTGAGGCAATGATAAGAGATTCTTTGTGTCTCTGTGTGCGGAGGATAGAGAGAGACATGTGCATGGGGCTTTGTGTTGTGTAACGTGGATACACATAGACATAATCAAATAGTGAGTGTGTGAGATACACATGGGGAGAGATGTGTGAGTTAGCGAGATGGAGAATTTTGGTGTGCATCTGAGCTAGAGAGGGGGATATATACATACCTAGAGCTGGAGAGAATATGCAAGGGTGTGTGTCCTAAAAGAAGGATCCAGATAGACGGGTGTTTGTGCATGTCTACGTGTGTTTGTGGGCGCGTGTGTGAGAGAGGTAGTGTGTGTATGTGAAGAAGAGAGACCACTAATGTCAGGACCCCGATCCTAAGTCACACCGATCTAGCATGTAACACATCATATCACTTTGCGGCCTCACGCACGGTATTCCCACGGGTGCCACCTTACCTGGCCCGGGACCGTTTGTGCCTTTTGGCTCACGTATATGACAGTGTCGCTAGCATCCATATGACAGAGAACCCGGGCGGACATGACTAGTCGTAAACCCAAAGTGGCACTAACTTACAGGGACATGCATACATGACCCAACAACGAACGTGTCGGTCATCAGCGAGGGAATCTGGCCTGTAGCAGCTGGGCTAACAGGACTCCGGAGAATTCAGGCTGTAGCAAGCTAACATGACTCCGGTAGACACCGCGTGACATTTCCTCGAAGGGACAGACACAGGAACGAAGAAGGACACATGCCGACCAGCCTAAGTGTTCCGGAGCAGTAGCAAGCTACCATGGCTCAGTGGAAGCACTAGGAGACATTTCCCGGTAAGAGATGCTACCAAGGATAAACAACTAGGTTCTCAGATCCCACACATACCAAGCATTTCAAATCATACACACAATATGCTCGATATGTGCAAATAAAACATGGCATCACAACAAAACTCTACAACTCAAAGTATTTATTCATTAGGCTCCGAAGAGCCAGATATTACAAACATGGGTCTGATGACCCAGCATTCAAGTCATACAAGCAACAAGCACAAGTGGAAGCTTAACTTGTCTGAGTACAGACAACTACAAATGAAAAGGCTGAGAAGCCTGACTATCTATAAGACCCTGCCGAGGGCACAAGATCGTAGCCGAGGTAACAAGCTAAACGTCGAAGTCCACGCGGAACTACTAGTGAGACTGAAGTTTCTCTGCAAAAACATAAATTAAGCAAACGTGAGTACAAATGTACCCAACAAGACTTACATCAGAACTAAGTACATATGCATCAGTATCAACAAAGGGGGTGGTGGAGTTTAACTGCAGCAAGCCAACTTTGACTCGGTGGCTATCCTAAACTACGACAACAAGTAACTCATTTGAGGTGGCACACACGAGTCCACATATTCACCATATTAATACAACACTATGGATCCACTCCCATCTCCCTACGAGAACGGCATCCATAGCACTCACACTTATCTTGCGCATTTTAGAGTATCCACTTTCACTTGTCTATGAACTGTATAAGCGACCCAGAGGTCCTTTACCAAGGACGTGGCTATTCGAGTAGATCATTATTAACCCTGTAGGGGTGTACTTCTTCACACACGCTCTCGCCACTTACCGCCATGTACACGTCATGTATCTCGGCAACCTTCAAGCGGAAGCCTGGCGAGGGTGTCGGCCACTGTCGGCGTTCTGGGAACGAGGGTCGCCAGACTTGCCTGCCTGCGGCCCACGATGTGGCTAAGCTAGCAGGCCTGTACGGCCCATCTTCATCGACAAAGCATTCAAGACCCTCGCGAGGGGCCAAGCCTCGCGAGGCGGACGATGCAAGACCTCCTCAGGAGCGGCCTCGCCAGGCAGGCTCACGAGGGGCGGAGAGATCAAGGCAAGGCAAACCTCGCGAGGTCCTCGTGATGTGAGCCATGACGATCGAGAGCAGGCAGGCGCCAGCGCGTGCAGCGTCCTTGTTTCCTCTTTGGTGCTAAAGGGGCAAGCCCAGTCGCGGACTATCGAGGCATCAAGCAAAGGAATAACCAAGAAGACCAACAGGACGACAAGACGGAGGTCACCATGGAGCCCAAGGCGGCGTTACCACCAGAGCCTTTTGCAGGCGAAGACCGCTTTTGTCAGGATAAGTTGTACTGGTTGTCCCCTTTCAAATTGACCATTGTTGGCTCCCTTCCAACTCAATATTTGGGGAGAGGACCAGGCCCTATATAAGTAGAGCTAGCCACCACAGTAGGAAGGGAATGAGACCTAGGCCAACCCTTAGCCACACATCAAGCACAAGAACACCTCAACCTCAGGAGGCTGTTCTTCCCCTTGTACTATTCATCATCAGCCCAAGAGGCAATCCACCACCACCACACCTGAGTAGGGTATTACACCACAACGGTGGCCTGAACCAGTATAAATCTTGTGTCTTTGTGTTGTGAGTTCGTCGAGTTCTTCGGCGAGATCTTAGCGAGCTAGGGCGTGGATCGGTAGGGAGGAAATCTTCGCGCGCACCCCAGTGTTCGAACCTTGAGGGTTTTGCCGGAACCCGTGATCCGACAGCCACGACCGGACTAACCACGCAAGTCTCTAGTACAGGTTTATCGCCTATTCAGGTTCCATCCACAAGGAGATCCGGCCGGGGTGTCGCTCACGACCCCAAACGATGTGTACAGGGTTCCCAAGCCCACCAAACGGGCGACGCTTGGTATACCCGGCCACGGTGCCTAGTCTGTCCCAAGCCCACCTGTACCGGGTGCCACTTGGTAGACTACTAACACAACCTACAAACACCAGAAACTATTTTCAACTCCTAGACAGAGCTCAAGTTGATTAATAAGTCGAGAGGGGTCGAGTTACCAGAACCCAATGTGTGGTAGCAACTGTTCATGGATCACAGACACAGAACTCAGTTCATGAGGACGCTTTCAATGACACAACCCACCATGTACTCCTACATGGCCTCTCACCGCTACCTTTACCAAATCGTGTTCACACACTTAGCTCACACACAGTAGGACATGTTCATTACCATTCCAATTCATCCCCGATAAATCAGACCTAAATCAACTCTAAGTAGTAGCAGGCATGAAAAACAAGCATGAATGAGTAGGCACATCAGGGCTCAAACAACTCCTACTCATGCTAGTGGGTTTCATCTATTTACTGTGGCAATGACAGGTCATGCAGAGGAAAGGGGTTCAACTACCGCAGCATGTAACAGATGAATCATTGTTGTACTAATGCAGTAAAAGAGAGCAGGAGCGAGAGAGTGGGATTGTATCAGAATGAACAAGGGGTTTTTGCTTGCCTGGAACTTCTGAAGATAATATAACTCGTCATCGGTGTCATCGAACTCATCGTCGAAACTACGTCCACTGAGAGGGGACAATACCGGAAAACAGAGAAAGAACACAATCAATGCAATGCACAATATGATCCATGATCATGACATGTCAATATGTTGTGATTTGACCTAATGCAACTAGCAACAGGTTGAATGAAGTTGGTTTGAATCCAAGATTCAAATTCAAACTCCATATGTGGATATTCGAATGTCATTTATATGATTTGTCCTAAACAGCAGCTATAAGTTGTTCTAACATGCACTAAAATGATACAGATGGATAGATTGGATTTTTCTGATTATTTTTCATATATAAATCTTTTCATTCTGAGCTGTAGATTATTTTCTATGATTTATTGAAGTTTAACCCTTTTTCTGGATTTTCTAAATAACTAGAAATAAAGTAATTCCAGAAAAGGATTTACTGCGTCAGCATGATGTCATCAAGTCAATGGGGTGGTCCAGGTCAAACTGACGAGTGGGTCCCGTGTGTCAGGGACTAACTAAACTAACTAAACTTAGTTAACACAAACCTAGGTTAAACTAATTAAGTTTAAATCTAAACTACGTTAATTAGCCGGCAGGGCCCGCATGTCATAGACCCAGGGGAGGTCAACCCCCTGGTCAACTGAGGCTAACTTGCCGGTGACTCGACGCCAGCGACGACAGGTGCGGCGGATGGGCTCGGGTTCGCTCCTCCGGCGCCGAAATCGACGACGGGGAGCATCTACGAGCTGCTGGTGATCCCGCGCATCCAACGGTGCAAACAGGGCGAGCTGGGGTGGCCGGAAAAGTGGTCGGCGATGAGGTTCAGCGGCGGCAGCAGCTCGGGCATTCTCTGGGTGGCGCTACAGAGCTCGGGAGGCGTCAGGGAGGGTAGATGGTCGCCGGAGATCTCGGCGGCCGAAGCTTGAAGAAGAGGTCAGGGAAGCCACTACAGGGCGCATCCCCTCGTGTGGCTTGGCAGAGATGGTGTAGAGGTCGGCGGTGGAGCTTCTTGGCGCATCGGAGAGGCGTGTGGAAGTCGGTGGCCATGGTGGTGCTCGTCGGTGGCGGCAGGTGTGTTCGGTGGTGCCGCGCGGAGAGCGGAGGAGGGGAAGGGGTCTAGGGAGAGAGGGGAGAGGTGCAGCTGGGATGCTGGGCGTCTCCATGGCGCTCGAATGGGTCCGGGGAAGGAGGAAGCAGGCAGGGAGCTGGTCGCGGCGATCGCGCGCATGTCGACACGCCTCTGCCTACTGGCAAAGGCTGAAGACAGCCGCTTCGCCTGATGGGCTGGGCCGCCAGCTGGAGTCTGGCCAGATAGGTCCAGGTAAGTGGCCCAGTGGCGTTCCCTCTTTTATTTCTTTTCTGTTATTCTTTTCTGTCATTTGTTTTGATTTAGTTTTAGGAACTAAATCATTTTCTTTTCTTCTGATAACTTTTGTAGGGACTAATTGGATTATTCCAAAGCCCATCACCAAAGATCATAATTATTGGACATATATTAATTATTTAACAAATATATATCCAATGCAAATAGTTATTGATTTAATTCAAAGGCCCAAAATAAATATCTCTGAGATTCCAAATATATTGTTTTGAGTTTTACCTCTTGCCAATATTTTCAGAGACTAAGAGGAACAATTTCTTGGACTTCTTTGAAGAGATTTTAATGTTGACTATTTCTGACGCTTTCCACTCTCCCCAATTCAACTTCATAAATTTAAACATGATGCAACACCCGATGCTAGCACTAGGCATTACCAGAACTAGGGAAGTGACAACTCACCCCCACTAAACAAGAATCTCGTCCCGAGATTCAAAACATGAGGTAAGAAGGCAGAGGGAACACAAAACTACACAATCTTCATGATCCAACTTCCCTTATCGAAGATGTTGAATCATTGCTTCAAATTGATCTTGACGTCCTTGCTTTCGAGATCTTCATTCAACAAGATGTCGACTGAAAGAAACTCTATAGGGTTCAATCTCCCCGAAGATCGAGCAAATCAGGATCAACTCACGGAGTGAGACATGGGAACATCTTTGGAGTCGAGACATAAATCACACATCAGGTGCAATGGAAAGAAGTAGATGACAAGGGTTCAATTGGGTAGGCAAAAATTACACACTTAGAAGGTGGTGAACGGGTGTCAACATAGCGAGGAGTTGATTGCCCTTCATATCAAGTGGGGCACATTGGAGAGGGCGACTCTTAGATTATTCCCTTAAGTGGCAAATAGAATTACTTTTGATACAAAGATGATTGAAACTCTCTATACCAGCCTGAGGCAATCACAATCGATCATTTGAAGGAGTTGGAAAGAATGGCATACTCAGTTTGGAAAGGAAACTACAGTTATAGAACAACTCGACAAATGGAAGGCACATTCTAGTTGATACCAAAGATATAACCTAGTGACTGAGCGTGCTTTCAAGAACTTGAGCATTTCCATATTCATCAAGGTCTTACCAACATCTGTGCCGAGGATCCTGCCAACACACGTTACTACCATGATGAATAGTGATGGACAATGCAGATGCAAAGGAAGACAACCTTTCTCAGATTTCACCTTAGCGAGGCCAAGGGAACGAAATCTGGATGATCGACCGAGAGACATTTAGCACTCAGCTTCTAATGTTCCCCTTGGTGTACCAGCTTAACCCAATACCATTCGGTATCTGGAACATCAAGTAAAGGTTGGACTTCAGAAGCACAAGAATCCATAAGGAACAACTACTCATGTAAATCCTACGAAATCCTTATCGAGAGGTGGCCAACTTCCTCAATCAAGATACTACAATAATAGGTCTTTCGGCTGGGTGTGTTGGCCACGACATCCACTTTACCGGGCTACAGAGGGACCAATATTATAGCTCTTGGGAGACGTTCCAACCATCATATCGGCCTGAGATTTAGATCTGGTTGGTGTCAGGATATTCCAGACTCATCAATTATAGAAAGAAAAATGAAAATTTGCAACACAAATCGACAAGATGGCGTTGCGAGATTCACGGGGAATAAACTATGATAGCAAGATCCAAAACATGAGCGGGTTTTCCTACATACATGTGAACACGCTGTCCAAGACAAGCATTACCACATAGTAGTCGTATAATGAAACACTACCGAGTTCTGGTTGGGAACCATCATCGAGGACAACGGAATCTCGTGCATGAAGTAGTATTAGCACAACAAACTCCTTTTCCTTGCACAAATCAATCATTGGCTTGGGGTGCTAGGGAATACATATGGAATGAAGGTTGGAAGTCTCCAAACCACAGAATACTTCGCACATATGCATGACTAACTTGGGATGATTCCAGAGGAAGCAACATTGACTCTCTCGAATTCACGGCGGAAACTTGCATCAAATGCACATGAATTAGAGGAAGTCACTTCTTTCATCTGAACATATGCTTCATGAACAGAACATGAAGATAATGCTTACAAAAGTTTCCAACACTAGCTTGATGTTCAACATGAATCATGGAGATGACAAAATGCTGCTGATGGGCTGAATAGCAACTCATCAAAATTTCCATATCACTGGACTTCCACCATTATGTGAACAATGTGATAGTATTGGTCAGACCAAAGGATGTAATGGTGTAAGCTCGAGGGATCAACCACGAGTAAGAAAGAATTACGAACATTGTTGGTTATGATTTGATTTGTGTATAGCCCACACTCAAATCAAAGTTTGGACAAGACAATAGATCCAATAACTGACCGCGAGGACCAATCGATGAAGACATCATCTTTCTTCAACACACACACATAGAAAAATATATCCCTTAACATGAACTAAGTCTGACAAGATTTTATCTTCTAACTCTCCAAATTGTTGTTTGGCTTAACCAAAGCTCAGGGGTATCCAACACAGATTCCTGGAGAAAGAGTGGTTTATTGGAAAACCAACTTGATCACAAACTCAACATATCGGTCAGGGGACAACCTGGTGATACTTCCGTGAAGATATCCAGAAAATCACGAACCATCGATATGTCTCTAAGCTCGAGAACGGTCTTGCTTTTCAAGGCAAGGCGTCATGATCAGAAGAGCAAGGGATTCAATCCTAACTCAAAGATCGAAGAGTGTAGCACGATCAATCCTAGAATAGGGATTCAATAACCAACACGCTAAGAATGATATTAATGTCCATTAACTACCAAGCAACATGGTTGCTAGGAGTATTGATTTCACACATCATGGTTCACTTGTCGGCATTCCAGTTGCGACAACACGAGACCGAGGAATGAAAAATGATGGCAAGAAGTATCACTCCGTCAAGAATTCATGAGAGATGCTGCAATCCTCATGATAATCCTGACATAAAGGGGTAATACTCCGGGGTAGAACAGAACAAAAGCTGGATTGGCCTTTTGATCTATGGAATACAACTACTTTGACCAGTCCAAGAAATGGATGAGTCGCTGGAGTTTGTTTCTCCTAGTCATTCCAGAATTGAATGGCTTGACGGACCACAAGAATAATAGGCATCGATAACACGAATGCACAACTAGTCTTGACTATCAATTGATAGACAGGGGTCAGAAAACAACTAAAGAGGGGCAAATTAAAGGAACATACGATTTTCTGAGTTGTGGGTGCATAGATTAGCATGTCGAATGAGTTCAACATATTTCTTCTGGATAACCCATGCAGAAAGGTAGAACTGGTAGAGTCACAACATAGAATCGAGAACTCATGAAGAGCACTCTGGTTGTGATCTTTCGGTTCAACGAGGAACTTCTACCATACACTACAAAAAAATACACTTCCATGATGATACGTCTTTGTCACAGTAGGTCGCTTTTTCTGTCATGCATGTACATCCATGACAAATTTATGACAGAATCAAGATAGTCATACTGTCTTTGTCAGAGAAGTGTTCCATGACATTGCCAAAATTATCATCACAGAAGTGTCCACTTCCATGAAGATAAATCGCGCGTCACAGAAGTGCTTTCGTCAAGGGTGACCGACACGTGGCATCCACCGTAACGGAACGCCGTTAAGCTACCGGGTCGGATTTTGGATCCGATAACCCGTTAACAGCCACAACCAATGCCGATTTTCCACGTGTAAAATTCTCATTGGCTGACGGATCCAACGGGCGAGATGGGCCTATGATATGTTGACACGTGGACCGCCCAAAAGTGGCCCACAAAGATTAAATGGGCGGCCTAACGAAGGCCCATAAGATTTAGTAGACCATAATGGGCGGCCCGACTAAAGGCCCACAAAATTTAGCGGACCATAATGGGCGGCCCGACTAAAGGCCCACACGATTTTGCAGACCATAATGGGCAGGCCCAGCTAAAGGCCCACAAGATTTTGCGGACTATAATGGGCCGGGCCAGCTAAAGGCCCACAAGATTATGCCGACCATAATGGGCCGGCCCAGCTAAAGGCCCAACATTCTCTGTCAAATCGGCCCGTCAACGGCCTGTCCTCAACTTGCCATCAACGCGGCCCATGGTCAGTTCTGGCCCGTTAACAGTCTGCTAAGTAATTGGGCCGAATTATGGCCCGGTGTATTTCCAGCCTGTTAAAGGTCGCCTTCATTTGGACCCATTTATAGGTCATCAAAAATTTCGGCCCATAAATGTCCGTGAAGGATTTGGGTCATATTCGGCCATGTCTGACACTCGGCCTGTTAGAGGCCCACTACAGCTTTGGGCCACTTTCGGCCTGTTGTCATTTTTGGCCTGTTAACGCCGGACGTAAACCATGGGCCATATGTGGCCCAACGTCATATCGGTCCCATTAACGGCCCATATAAAAATGACGATAATCTAGCCCGATCGAAGTTCTGGCCTGTTAAAGGCCCGTGTATTAGGTCGGCGCATTTACGGCCCATCCGAATTTTGGCCTGTTGAAGTCCAGTGGGTTATTTGGCACAATCAGGGCCCAATCTCACTTTTTTTCTATTAAAGGCCCATGTATTTTATGGGCTCGAGATATTTACACCTGTAAACGGCCTATTTTTACTGAGGGCCCAAATTATGTTTAGGCCTGTTAAAGGCCCACTATGGGCACATGCCTACCAGAAAAATATGAAAGCTTATGCTGATTTAGGCCGAGATATTTTTAGTGGGCTACATGCCAATTTCGGCCCGTAATCGTTTTTAGCCCAATTGGAATGGGCCCGATGAATGTTGGCTTGCTGGGCTCCTACGAAGCTTTCGGTCGATTACATTACTAAGATAAACCTACACTATACAAAAATAGCGTCGTAATTACTGCAGCCTGAGGCAGCATCATAAATGTTGTATCACAACAAAATAAATTCCAACCATACAATAAAAGGCATGTTGGCATAAAGTTTATAGTCCTTCCAGATAAAAGCACCATCGGATGTATAGAAGCACAGATCATTTGACCTGAGTGCTAATGTTTCAGGCTGTAGAATCTGATGGAGCAGCACGATCTCCACCTTTTTTCCGCCATTGCTCTTGAACAACGAAGCGAATGTCTGATAGTCTGGTTTCAAAACCATTCATATCTTGATGACATTTCTCAACCACTATTCTTGTTTCCGAAACAACGTCCATTAGGGATTGGACTTGTGTCTGGAGCACAGATATATCACTCTGTCTAGCAGGAAGATTTTTTTCAGTAGGCGATTTGGACGAGGTTACCTTGACAACCAACCCAGAATTACGCAGGAAGGTGCTTTTTGCACTGTTAGTGGAGAGATACTGACGCACTTCAGCAAGAGGTGACATTGTGCCTGTAGTAGCCTCATCACCTTCAGGTGGTTGTGGCTGTTCAATCATTTGTTCCATAGCTTCACGAAAGTTTGAACTTGTAGATTAGTGTACGGATGAGTTACTAATGAGACAAAAACAAACAAAGTAGGTTAAACGTTTATACATAACTTATTTTGGTGAACTCTTGTAATACATTAGCATGTATTGTAGTGCCAACTACATAATAAAATTACTTTCGAAACATATGTCCATGTAGCATGCCTCTTGTATTGTCTATTTCCTCACATTCGTTGACATCTAAGGATAAAGAGACATGGTTTAAAGTAGGATGAACATAGTATGACATCATTCATATCTTGGGCAAACAGATATAAAACAAACAGGCTATTTTATCATTGTGTGCATGCGTGAACATAACAACTAGATTACAGATCAAGACCAAAAGAATATCCTTCATCTCTTTTAAACCATGTAAGGTGAAATGATACGTTAAGACAAGCTGTGAATAAAAGTGAACAGAGTAGCGACATTGGCTGCAAACCAAGTAGTTAAATGAACACATCACAGTACCAATCAGTTCAAGGCAGGAGGAGTAAGGACTTACAACAATGGCTTGAACTGGTGTGCTCATGCCCTTCATCTTCTTTGGTGTGGCAATCCTTGAAGATTTACCTTGCATTTGGTTCAGGTTCTTTTGGTCCGCACGGGATTTCCTCTGTATTTGGAACAAGTCAATATATATACGATAATATGGCACAAAAAAGAAGGAAGTAGCAGCTATTTACAAGAGCCTCGCGATTGTGCAATATAGCTACGAGATCCTCGTGGTTTGTTGGCATTTCACTTTAGAACGGTTGGTTTTGTTCTTGAGCAGTTAGCCTAGAAGAAGATACACTTGTAAGGCACATACATAAATACAAGTTCAATATGTGGTCTGATCAAATACATATAGCCTACCTAATACTTTGGATCAGACCAGTGTTTAACGAGGGCTGTCCAATCTTCATCTGTAATATATTCCACTGGAGATGTTTGGGCGATTTCATTGTTAGCCTTGCCTTCAAAGTGATATTTTCTAAGGTGGTACCAATACTGTCGCAGAGCAGACTGAAAAACATGAGTGCATGCTTGTCTAGTTGCATCATCTTTCGGATCCAACTTGAACCTCATCTGTTGAAAAAAGAATGTGAGTCTTATTAGGAGGAAGCTAGAAAGTATGGGATAGAGCAAGACAATATTACTAATTGCGATGAATAACATTACTTACGGATAAATGGTCGGGGAAGGTGTTAAGCGGGTATTGTATTTCTCATTCTGTCTTTGGATCCACGTTGGGAGGATATGTGTGTGACACCTAACGGCAATGGCTGCCTCTGATACTAAATTGGCTGACTCTGTAGCATCACGTGGCCTTTTTAAACCTGCCTCAAAATGGATCTCCATTCTTCCTCCTCTAGATTTTGTTAATCTGTCAAGCATTATCCCTGATGTCTGTTTCCACTTGCGCCGTGGTGCTAGTTCAACAACGGATATGGAAAGTGTTAGTGTACATCAAACTGTGAGAGTACATATAAAGGAGCATGTAACTGCAACTTGACTCGGTCAGGTACCGTCTTGGTGTTGATGCTCATGAGGTTCATCTGATCTTGCAAAGTCCTGTTGTGTCGCTAGTGCTTGGAAGTAGTGTTAGGTGTGAAGGCAGCTTGGGAACTGGCGATTCCGAGCAAACGAACGAGTAACTGGTTGAGATCTTTGATACAGTTGAGGCGGATGCTGCAGCTAGTGGAGCAGGTGATACTGTGTTTGTAGATTTAGCCGGTGGACTTGGACCTTCTACTGCACTATAAGTACCAGTAGAATCTCGACGGCAGAACCTTTTTCATTTCACCGGACGAGTAACAGCACTCCCTACTATATTTTCCTTGCTCTTTTTTGACTTTGCCATGTCAAGCTGTACCCACAACACAAAAGAATAAAATCACTCTTCAGAACTCATTGATGCATGATACAGACAAGCAATACTTATATGTAAGACAACTGTATGAGGATGGAATATGTAAGAAAAATAGGACAACATGCCATATTCACAGCTACGATGTGCAAACTAAGCAGAAGGATTTTCAAGAAAATAGAAGTAATGCAAGCTAGACACCATATGAAAGATGCAACCAATATTACTCTGCCAAGTTAAAAGTGTCTTATCATAAGTGGCAATTCTAAAAATTAGAAGCAGTACAACGAGAAATCAATGCAAGATGCAACCACTATCAAACTGCCATGTTAAAAGCGTCCAATCATGAGTGGTGATCACGGGATACACAATAGCAGTACTTTGATGTAAGAACATGGTATTATAGATAGATGCAGTGTATTCTAGACACAGAAAGCCATGTCATATGCACATGTATAACATATAAACTCAGCAGGTGCAACTTAATCAAAATAGAAGAAATACAGGCTAGACAACATATGCAACATGAAACCAATTATCACACTGTCAACTTAGAGCAAGCACCTGCGATGGTGGAGTGCGGGAGATGAACTCATCATGTAGACTTGGGACTTCAACTTCATTAGCAGTAGGAGTGGCAAATCTAGAGAGTCTCTGTTTGCGTAGGTGCGGAGAACCAAAGAACATCCCTAACTTACTCTTTTCCTTCCTATTTTCTGATATTGCCTTATGAAGTCAAAACCACAAGAAGATGAATAAAATTAGCTCTGCATAACTGGTCGATGCATGATAGAGACGAACACTACTTTGATGTAAGGCAAGCGCAGGATAGGAGGATGGAATATATACAAAAAAGACAGCATTTCATATTCACACGTACGATAGCGTGTCTTATGGGTAAGTAATCGTTGCAGGTATAAGTTGTAAGCTACGCAGATGCAATTCAACATAATCAGAAGCAATACAAACTAGACATCATACGGAAAACGCAACCACGTATAACAGTTCCAAGTAAGAGCAAGCACCGGTGATGGTGGAGTAGGGGAGATGTGCTCATCATGTACATGTATGTTCTAGAAACAGGAACACGTGTCATATTCACAGGCATTATGTGTAAAGTAAGCAGATGCAATTCAAGTTAGAAGCAATACAAGCTAGACATCATACGCAACATGCAACCACATATAATAGTGTCAAGTTAGAGCAAGCAGCTGTGATGGTGGAGTAGGGGAGTCATCATCTACACAGCTACGTTGACTGTCCAACCTTGTGTTGTCTTGCGAATCTTGTTGGGAGGATGGCGGAGTAGAATCTGTAGAGACCCCCTGTTTGAGTTACTTCGAAGGACCACCATCATCCACTGCCGGACTAATTTCCTTTAGCTGTAATGATTTTGCATTGTGAAGTCAAACCGATAAGAAAAAGGGATTAGAAACATTGCAAGACACCATATGGAAGGTGCAATCAATATCACTCTGCCAAGTTAAAACTGTCTCGTCATAGGTGGCGTTCATCAAACTAGAAGCAATACATGCTATAAATCATATTCAAGACGCAAACCAATATCGCCTTTGCTAACTTAAAGGTGTCCCATCATAAGTGGTGATGCAGGATACACAAGAAGAGTAGTTTCATGTAAGAACATGGTGTGATAGAGCGGATATAGTATGTACCAAAAATAGGAAAGCGTGTCATATTCACATGTATCATGTGTAAGCTAAGCAGATGCGATTTACACTAATTAGGAGCAATACTGAGCTAGACACCATATGCAACATGCAACCAGATATCACACTGCCAAGTTAGAGCAAGCACCTTGGATGGTGGAGTAGGGGAGCGGAGACTTGGACCTTGTAATGCACTATCAGTACAAGGAGAATCGGTACAGATAGTCCGTTTACGTTGCTGCAGAGGACCACCATCATCACCATCCTCACTCTTTTCCTTCCTCTTTCTTTATTTTGCCTTGTCAAGTCAAACCCACAAGAAAAAGGAATAAAATTTGCTCTTCAGAACTCATTGATGAATTATACTGACTACTTTCATGTAAGGCAGCCACATGATAGGAGGATGGAATATGTATGAAAAATAGGATGGCATGACATATTGACATGTATGATGTATAAAGTGTAAACTAAGCACAAGGTGCTTGAACTTGTTAGAATCGATGCAAGCTAGAAACCATATGAAAGATGAAACCAATATCACTCTGCCAAATTAAAAGGGTGCCCTAACAAATGTATTTGACCAAATTAGAAGCAATACATGGAAACACGCTAGAAATAATATGCAATATGCAACGAATAAAGGTGACTCATCGTAAGTGATTGATGCAGGATCTGTAAGAGAGGTAGTTTCATGTAAGAACAAGGTTAACACATAGATGTAGTGTGTACCAAAAATAGGAAGGCATGTCATATTCACAGGTATAGTGTGTAAACTAAGTAGATGCAATTTACCCTAATTAGAAGTATTACAAGCTAGACACTGTATGCAACATGCAACCACATATCACTGCCCAAGTTAGAGCAAGCACCTGTGATGGTGGTGTAGGGGAAGTGCGGTCTTCAGGTACAGAGCTACGTTCAATATCTTCATTTAGGCTTGCTGTTTCTTGAGAATCACGTGGAGAGGATGAAATTGCATTCTTTATAAGAGTATTGCGTCTCATATTAACCAACGTGCGTGACTGTCTCATAATAAGAGATAGACGCAGGATACACAAGAACAGTAGTTTGATGTAAGAACATGGTGTGATAGGCAGATGTAGTATGAACCAAAAACAGGAAGGCGTGTCATATTCACATGTATAATGTGTAAGCTAAGGAGATGCAATTTAACAAATTAGGAGCATTGATGAGGGATACACAAGAAAAGTAGTTTGATGTAAGAACCTGGGTAATAGAAAGACGTAGTATGTACTGCAAAAGCAGGAAGGCATGTCATATTCATAGGTATAATGTGTTAACTAAGCAGATGCAATTTACCCTAATTAGAAGCATTACAAGGTACGACACCATATGCAACATGGAACCACATATCACACTGCCAAGTAAGAGCAAGCACCTGCAATGGTGGTGTGGGGGAATTGCAGTGATCAACTAGAGAGCTGCGTTGACTATCTTCATTTAGCCTTGCTGTTTCTTGAGAATCATGTGGGGAGGATGACACTGCACTCTTTAAACGAGTATGGGGTCCCACAGTAACCCACCCGGGTGACTGTCTCATCATAAGTGATTGACGAGGGATACAAAAGAGCATTAGTTTGATGTACGAACATGGTTAATAGAGATATGTAGTATGTATCGAAAACAGGAAGGCGTGTCATTATCAAAGGTATAATGTGTAAAGTAAACAGATGCAATTTAACCAAATTGGAAGCAATACAAGCTAGACACCATATGCAAAATGCAACCACATTTGACAGCGCGAAGTTAAAGCAAGCACATGGGATGGTTGTGTGTGGCAATTGAGATCATCAATCGCAGAGCTACGTTCTTGTCTCCAATCACGACATCGCACCCGTTAAATATTTGGGCAACGCTTAGTGCTTATCTTCGAATTACATCGAGCGACTTCTATCTTTTCTTTTTCGCATTCATCAACAACTGCGTAGTCTGAAATACCCATGCATAAAAAAACTAGTGTGAGTATGGGTGAAGTGTGTGCACAATTAGTACAGTGTAAAGGTAGCAGATAGCAGGTCGGTGAGAAATAAATGACAGGAGACATACGATAGCTCTACAACATGCATGGCACACTAAATAACTACATGATTCTATGAAAATAACAGTCGACTGAAAGCAAATAGGCCAGTCCATTTTTTCTGCACCGTCCGATGTACAAAGAATGGGCAGATCGCCTTCATCTACCTCCAGCCGGTCAGTGTTGACGATCTTCCTCGAACGCCCGGCGACCATCGGCCCAGTATTCCTCCACCTTGCGCCTCCCTCGACCTCACCGCCTTTGCCGCTTGGCACCTCTCCCCGGCAATCCATTCAAGCCCGCCGACCTCCAGATCGGGCGCAAGCCTCCTGCGCCCACACCCCGCTTCACCGGGAGCAGGCGGACTAGGTGCTCCAGCGCCTAAGCGGGTGCTGCTTCTTTTAATTGCGGTTCGACCGACCTGAATTGAAATCGGCTAGACTCTTGACCTCTAGCAAAGGTGAAATAGTGAAAGGGAGGAAACCTTGTGCATTTAGTATCACGAAGAAGATGCAGTAAGAAGCACTCAACTAGTTTCTTTCGTGGGATGAATACGGTGTGAGCGGAGACGTAAGATTTGCATGAATATGGGAAGAGGAGTACCTCTTTCAGCTGGCAGTGATGTGTCCTCATTCTGTTGTCCGACGATCTTCTTGTTGTTCGCCGGAAACCAGAAGTTGTGGAGGATGGTGCAGCCTTGGACGAACCCATGGCCAAGTTGTTGAGTGTGGTGCGGTGGCCGTCTGTTGGCGGCGGGGAAGCAGATCCGAGGCGGCGAACGAGGCGTAGCGGGAACAGCTCCGGTGCGGTGGACGGTTGCGACAGTGGAGCCGCAGCAGTGAGGCGCAGGACGGCGCGGTCGGAGTGGTTATGGTACGGCGCATGTCAGCGTCGGTGTCGTGGAGGCAGCTCTGCCTCGGCTTCAGCTGCTAAGTCCTTGAGGGCGTTGCGGTTGCGGTTGTGTTGGACGATGACGTCGGGGTATCGGCTCCGGCGTGATGGAGGAGGGCGGCGGTGGATTGGCCGCTATGGGGTGGAGGACGGAGGAAGCTGGGGTTTTGCGGCTGGTGGAGAGGGCATTTTCGCGCCTACGGAGTATGAATGGGGAAATAGAGGGAGGCGGGGAACTAAGGGGGAACAATGTTTTGGTTTGAGACGCTCTTGTTTGAAATTTGGGGAAAGTTACAAACTTTCCCCCCATCTAAAATTTCGGACATATTGCGGGTTGGGGGTAGGACAGACATGTCAGTGTCCCAAATGTGGGCGGGATAGATTTGACCCGGCGCATGGGTAGGCGCCCACGGCGTATGAATGCTTCTCTGGCGTCTTGGTGAAGTTACAAACCTACCCGGTTTAGACCTTTGGACATCGGGCCGATAGGCTACACGGGCCGTAGTCAGACAGTAATTTCCTACAACCAAAACATTAGTCTCAAGCGGTTTGGGTGACCAGAGGCCTATTTGGCGCTTCGTTCAATATTTGGGAGCAGAAGCATTAACGTTTCGGTTCTCTTGAATTGAACATTCAGGATTTGTCAAACTTCACAAATCTTTACTCTTGAAAATCCTAAAGCTACGATTATTTTGGAATGGAGGGGGTACATTTGAATATACATTGTACACGATTATATATTAAAAAATATGCAACTTACCTTAGTTCATGCATGGTTCCAGATATAATCTCCTTGGTTGCAAAAAAAGTTAGATATGCGTATGAATATATATAGCATGATCAAACTCACAACAAAGATTGATGCCCCCTTTTACATCTGATTTACAAATGCCATTATCTCGGGTTCAAATAGATGAATGCACTTCCTATGAATTCGAATCTTCGAATCCCCCTTTATGTTGAATTCGACATGTATTCTATTTCGTAGCTAGCAATTTGGAATGTATCCATGCAAGTGACAAATGTATAAAGTTCTTCACACTAACAACATGGAGTGCACTAATTAATGTTTATATATGAATTGCAAAAGCATCCATTGCCTGTATTTCAAACCGCTCTAACTCTATGGATTGATAATATGAAATAAACACATGCACATGCTATAATTCAATTGCAGTTGAAGAAAGAGCCTACTCCTGGTACTGTATATTAGTGATAGGGGTGTGCACAAAGTACACGTGAATACCAGGCATTGTGCGTGTGTGTATACTATCGACGAACTAGCCCCCAAGCTTGTATAACATACTAAGGGCCTACGGTTACAAATCATATATAGTCGGCTTATCACCGGTGGGGATAGAGTCCTCCGCGACTCTGGTAGCTTCGTGTTGTACGCCGAGTCCTCCACATGGGTCTTCGTATAACACGTCTCGGTCCAACCTATATGTGGCGCAGGATGGAACCGACCCATGAGTCTTCATGTTGACCCACCACAAACTAGAAATGATGTGCCCACCACACCACACACGCAATCGGCCACTAAGAAAATAAGCATATACAATAGTACAACGGTATCTAGCTCATGATACGTCTCCATATTTTGTTGATGACACTGACGGACTTTGCATTTGATGCGTGCTCCGTATTTTTTTGACGACACTTACGGTCATTGTATTTGAAGCGAAAGCACGATATGGTCATTGGTCTTGAGATTAATCTCATCACGGTCACTTTGCATACATTTTGTCGTGCTAACCAACATGTGGTTGGATGGTTAGAGGACGATGGTTTCTCGAGCCCACCAAGGTTAAAGTCCGGTGCTCGCATTTATCTTGTGTTAATTTCAGTATTTTCCGCGACGTATGTTCAATTGGGAGGAGACGTTCCACTTTCGACTACGAGGCACCTATGGTGACTTCGTAAAATCTCAAGATCATATATGCTGGCCCACTCTCTCGAAGGTGCTCATAGGGGTCGGGTTTGCGTGTGTGCGCTTATAGCGGTGAGTGCTTGCGCGTATATATGAGACCTTGCGTCTGTACCGTCTTAAACAAATACATATCATGATTATACGGTCACTGTCTCACCCGTACAACTCCGTATTTTGTTGATGACACAATCAATTGACCAAGCAAACGTTCCACACGGCGCAACTAGTGTTGCACCATCGGGGCATGTAACCATGGGGCCCACCTGTCAGCCCATATATGAAAGAAAGAAATAGTAGTTTGAGTCTGTACTGTGTTAATAAAATAGGAGTACATTTTAGGGTGATCGTACGGTCACTGGCTCACCATACAGCTCCATAATTTGTTGATAACATGATCAATTGACCAGTCAAACCGTCCACACTCAACAGTGCACATTACCATAGGGCCCACCCGTCAGCGCGTATATGAAGGACATAAATGGTAATAAATTAGTGGTCGGTGGGTATTCGAAGTCGTGAGACCTCTGGTTAGCAGTCACCGACGGTTGGGGGCGTTCATTGGGCGGTGGGGTGGGGATCCCCGGAGAAAATGCTCGGCGGGGGGCTAGAAGGATGGCCGGCAAGGCCGCGGACCGGGCGGGGAGTGGTTTCGGGAGGGCTGCCGGCCGCGGGCGGCGGGGGCTGGTGGTTCGGCCGGTGGTGGCTGGCGGCTCGGGGGGGTGGAGTTTGATGATAAACTAGAGGCCCTTGATTTCGTATCCAACGGCTAGAAAATCTAATGACCAAAGATGAAAAAGTCAGTCGACTGGCGTGTAGCCTCACCCCTCACGTACACATGCACGCACGCAAGACACGCACGCATGTAGGCGTGCAACACCGACCAGACATTACGCACGCATCTTTGGCGTGCAACATCGACACGCATACACATGCACTCACAAACACATGCACGCACGCACCCATGCATGCAACATCGAACGTACCCTTGCACGCACGCATAACACTCGCACGCTGCATGCACATAGCACCTGACGCAAGACACATGTTCAACCTATACGTGCATGCACCCTTTGTTAAGGACATGGATTGTTACGGTAATTAATCAATCTTATCTGTGATAAGCAGAACATTGATGTTTGCAGCGGTCTTTATGAATCACAACGTATCGAACGGGCTATCAACATAGTAGGCTTAGAGCAGGTACAATAGTACACAGTCAGCAAGCTATTAGCAGTTCCACGTCATCAAATTCATAGCTGGAAGAGAGAGAATGAAGAGAAAAGGAGGGAGCGGGCGCTTGAGCTATCGCCGGCTCGAGCGCAAGAAACAAGAAATCGAACCTGCATGCAGCCCGCATGCAGCCGTGTGAGCCTGCGCGCCTCTCCTTTCCACCAATGAGCATGTGCCTTCTTTTCTTCTTTCACATGCAAGCATTAAATACCAGTAGCTAGTTTAGGCTGCCCGTAATGGTAGTACCATAGGTAATATCATGCATGCCAACTAAGCAATTTTGATGAGACGGCATAGAATTAAATGAAGAAAGATATGCTTGAGTATCATATCATGATACCGTATCACATTAAATAATATGCTACTTTGTGTCATGCATGGCAATAAATATAATAATTTATGATACCAACATATGATACTTTGCATTACGGATGTAGTATCATACACTAGTATTATATACATGATACTAGTATATGATACTTCCCATTACAACCAGCCTTACAACCCATCTATTATATTAGCTGGCTATTATAAGGGCTCCAAGTGACATGGCATTGGTATATAGCCATCAGCTGGCTTTCTTATTAACCATGCCCTTATCTACATGAAAAAGATGACGTCACACTCAATGAACAATCATCGGTTTATGAAATGCCTGCTTCTGACCGCCCTGGCCCACCAAAGGTTCCTCTGCCGTGCGCTGCCTGCGTTGGTTCACTGACATGCAGGCCATGCACCCAAAGAGCCCACACGTTAGTGGAAGAACGGCGCGGTGTCCTAGGTCAGAGTCGAGGGCGCCACTCGCGGCACGCCCGGCTGAACACGCCTCCGTGCCGCATTCAAATGCCTCCATGAAACCCGCTCGTGTGGAAGCCGAGAAACCCACTCTGGACACACGTCCGTTCATGACCGGGCCGACGTTAAGCATAGCGCCGCCGAGCTCCTCCGTCCGCCATCTATTTAATCTCCCTATTTAAATGAGGCCAAACGCCGCCAAGAATCGCACACCTCCGCCGCTCCCCTATCTCCTCCACCATTTTGTCCACTCTTACAATGGCTTATGAAGAGTAGTTATTCCGCATCCAAGCCGGTGGGTAGCCCGCCGGATCTGAGCTATGCAGCTCGCTGATCCACCTCCCTCCCTCGCCCGACGGAGCCGGTTGTCGCCCCAAGCCGCTGGCAGTTCATAACTTCGCCGCTTCTGAGCCAGCTCGAGGAGCAGCAGACGCGCAGGCGTCGTTGCTGCCCACGCCGGCGCCTCGTACCGCGTCTCCCGTTTCTGTGGCCGAGACTCCCATGCCGGCGGCCGCGCCATGCAAGCAGCGACAGAAGCCGGGTGCGCGGAGAGCGGCGAGTCGGTGGCCAGCGCCTCCGCTTCCGCCGCCATCATCGAGGAGAAGTAGAACACGGGAGGTCGCCGCCGCTTGGGTTCCATGAAGGCCACCGCGAAGGCGACGCCGGCATACATAGCAGGTGTCTTGCCGGATCCTTCTGTTGCGAGGACCTTTGTCGACCCCGCATGGGCTCCACAGAAGAGGGAAATGTTAGGATGAACTCGAGCCGGTGCCGGCCATGGCGAAGTAGTCGCCAATATTTTGGCTACCCCGGGCAAGATCCAAACAGCCCCTCCCAACAGATTCAAATCCCTCGTTCGCCGTGGAATTTTGCCATGTGTTGTTTTCATGGACTAGCAAGATGCCCGTGCATTGCACGGAACATCAAGATGCATTTTTTACAAACTCCCGTGATGCATGCAAGGGATAATTAATGTCCTCCTTTGCTAGTACCACGAGG
Organism: Aegilops bicornis; assembly: GCA_021605145.1. Classification (NCBI taxonomy): domain Eukaryota; kingdom Viridiplantae; phylum Streptophyta; class Magnoliopsida; order Poales; family Poaceae; genus Aegilops; species Aegilops bicornis. Next base: position 321,115,758 of record CM038675.1, read on the forward strand.
CAAACACCATTAATATTGCATCGATTAGTGTTAGTGGCCTTGTATATCTGCAAATTGTAATTTTGATAGTGGCCCCTTGTATATAAAAATGGAGGGAGAAAGATGAGAGATAAGGTGAGGAGGAGTGGGGCGTGGTGGTGGCTGGTGGTCGGACTGGGCGGAGGCATGGGGATGGACGGCGATTATGTCTAGGGTTTGTATCTCTCTCACACACACCCACGTAGGGTGGGGGACGCGACGAAGAGAAGAGGTGCACGCACGGCGCACGTACTCCGTCTCTTTCCCAACCACACCCTTGGGTACACGGTGGAGCTCATTTCTGTCTGAAAAAGGCAGCCCACATGGTAATTTGGCACGTGTCTTGGTTGTCCACTTGGTGGAGGGAGGATCGTCTACCACGAGTGAACAAACAAATTGCGACTTGACGCGTTATGTTAAATTACAAAAAGAGGCAAACCATGTGGGGCCTACCTTAGAGGCAAGGCTCTATACACTGGAGTACTTTTGATGTGTCCCGTAAACTTCATGAGCGAGGAGAAGCTTGCTTAGTACACCGTCTCCCCGCCCACAGGCGCGGTGGCTCGCATGATGAGGTGAAGCTTGCTCCCTCGCCACGCAGCCTTGGTGGCTCAAAGACGAGGAGAAAATTTTACTACTCCCTCTGTTTACTCCTCGTCCCTATAATGCATTTCTTTGGTTAGTACTCCCTCCATTTACTTATACAAGGCCACTATAAAAAATACATTTTGCATCTATACAAGGCCACAAATAGTAATCGAGACAAAAGTTACTACTCCCTCCTTTCCAGTTTATGGCTCAATTTCAAAATCTCTCCAACCAAGGTAGACGGTGAGTGGTTGAATTAATTTCGTAGTTTGCACAAGTAATTAGTACGCTCGTTCTTCTCAAGAAGTTGTGTTTACTGAGACATTAATTAGAACGAATGCATGAATGACCACTAAATTTCCATGAACTTGTACATGCATTGGTTAGTTTCCTCTTGACATTGCTTGCGTCGGGTGATCTGACGCACCTTGAAATCCAACATGTAATGGTACTAATACTAGTATAGTAGAATTGAGACTTATCAAACGGAAAAACGAATGTTTTTAGATGAGCTCTATAAACCCTAGTGGGTACGTACTCCGTAAAAACAGATTTTTCCTAAACTAAGTCGCTCCCTTTCATGAATTCTGTAGTAGTATACTCCTCCGTCGACGCTCCCTTTCATGAATTCTGTACTTCCTTAAGCCCGACATGTGGGACATATAGCAACCGGTCGACGTGTCAAGCACCAAATAACGATGCATAACAGCAGGGGACGCACCCCACTCGTACCAGCCCAAAGTAGTAGTAATGAGCAATGAGACGTCAAATCACAATGCCGCACTTTCCTGCACGGACGAAGCAACCCTTATTTCACACTTCGGTTCGCCATCATCTCAAACCACGTACTAGTATTTCTTCTGCCTCAAGAGGGACACGCGCATCGCCTTGGTACATCATGACACGTGGGATCGCATGACAGGCCATGCTCCCCCGCCGATCGCTCGGTAAAGTCACCTCATTTTTACTATACTTCCTCCGTATCCGTTTACTACATGGCATGCACGTCGTTCTAGGTTGAGAATTTAACTAGCTATATATGTGATGAACAGTACTCTAGCCTTTTAAAAATGTATACTTTTGTACAGTAGTACTATCAATGGATTGCGCCATGGAGCAAAAACTGAAATAAAAAAAAGGTGGTACATATAGAGAGCGCTCGTCGCCAAATTATGCATATAGTACTATTAAAAAAGCTAGTACGTGCTTAATTGGGGTGCTAAATTCAATTAAAGAAATATTAGTAGTATGTACATCTTTGAAGAGTTAAAGTAACGAGAAGAAACATAACATAGTTCTGCTTTGGGGCTCAAAGACAACACACCCTCAAATTAAACTAAGCACACCTAAAATTAAACTATGCAACTAATCCGAGACACCTTTGCATTAGAAGTTTAGAACCACCATGAGAAGCGACACTGCCAAATTACTCGAGTCCTTGTCCACGTCCTTGACTTCGTCCTTGTCCCTATTCCTCTTGGCGATACTTGTTTGCTTGAACAAGACACTTAGTTTGTTGCTCTTCAGCCAACCCTTGTAGATATTGAAGCAAAGGTAGCCATCCATTGCAGCGTAGTGGAATTGTGGTCTATATCTAGTACATTCCGCTGCCATGCATGACGGTGAAACGTGTATGGAGGATTCTCCAGTTTACCGTACAAAGGATGAACCATGGCTCCTGCCAGGGTCAGCATTGAACGCTGATGAGAGGGCACCAGCCGATTCTTCTAGAGGTCGAAGGGGTTGCCTACAACAAGGCCTATTCGACCCAGGACTTCTTCGTCGTTCGTAAAGTCTACAGTAACGAATTTCACTGTTTTGTCCTTGAGGAAGGTCTTAAAATCCTGGCACTCAACGTCGGCATGGCATATGTGGTAGACCAAGCAAACGTTATGTATGCAAACCTGGATCACGGCGGGCTTCTTCCTCTCTTCGTCCTTTATATACTTCTTTCATCCCAGGACTATGGTGTACTCAACATCTAGCCCAGCGACCCACTCATCATCTGAGTTTTCGAACATGTGTCTGAAGTGAGAAAGGCATCCTTTCACCGTCGTGGAAGAACGGGTGTAGATGACGTCGAACTCATCGCTGGTGATGGTTCTAACCTTGTACTCACCGCCGATCATGGAGATTTGGGACGCCATGGATTTGGGAGGAGGGTTAGGATTAGTGGAACTGCCGTAATGAGAATGGACGGGACGACTAGGAGCGAACCAACGTAGTATTGAAGGACGTGCGGGGACGAGTAGGAGCGAACTGCCCGGCGTCGGCGAGCAACGGGGTAGTGGCTTTCCATTCTCCCATGATATGGGTTTCGAGAGCCCTTGGATCTGAGATCGAACGGTTGCATGGTGTGATTCTAGAACTATGGGCGAATATCCTATCCTGGAGGGTTATTCTGTAAATTTTCAGCAACTTAGCATGCGACCGTTTGATCTCAGATCCAAGGGCTGCCAGCAGCCCGTATCATGGTCGCGCCTACCACGACCGTCGCTTCGCTCATGCGGTCGTGCCCTTGGAGATTTAACACGGTGCGTTAGGCTATCTGATGTTGGCATGTCATACATAGTCATCACTTAGTCACTCATACTACAACAAGGTTGGCTATAAGTGTATTTTTTTTACTCCTCTCTATCTCTTTCTTCGTACTCAAGGAAGAAACGGTGCAAGTAAGCACGTGTATTTATTGCATTTGCCAAGGAGTGACCTCTTCCAATGAAATGGTGTTGCTAAGTTTGCTTCATTTAATTAGCTATAGACTCAAAATTGTCTTTTCACCTAGCTACACGCGCTTAGCAATCGCTTTCTTCCTTGGGTCACCAAACTAGTCTCTCTCTTCTTGATTAACTTGCCACATCGGACTTTATGCCTATGTGGCAAGCTTAAGCACTGTGAGGAGCAAGTACAAGTACAATAGTGCGCTTCACATGGCATTTTTGCATATGTGGAGGAAAGAGAGGCAAGGAAAAAGTGGAGAAGTGGGCTCTCATGCAAGAGCCAGCCTCTACTACATGGTGGAGCATTGGGAGAGGCACCTGTATGGAGGTGGTCAGGAATCTAGGAGACTCACGCCGGTCGAGCGCCTTGATTAAAATGATAATGGCAAGTCAAATCACGGGGCCCCACCTGTCCAAAGATAACTTCATTGTCAAATCACGTGACCCTACGTTTGCAACAGCTTACTCGCTCGTCTTCTCGCGTCTCTGTCGAACCGACTAGGCGGAACTGCCCCGCCGCCTACCGCGCAGGAAAAGCCCCGCCCTCGACTTTTAAATACAACTACATCCGCTTAAGAATCCAATGATATACTTTTTGTGACATAGTAACTCATATTTAGTTAGTCAAATGGATGACCTAGAACTACGTGCAGGCCCTATAAACCGAGACGCCTAAAAAAACCGAGACGGAGAGGGTAGTTCAGCATGTATCTTTTTAGATCAATCTAGTCGGGATTCACCAAGGAGCAAAACCAAGTGGTAGGCTGCTCCTGTCGTGTTGGTGTAGCAACTCAAGCAGGGTCAGTCCGCACACGAAATGGAGACACACTTAACAGGACCCCTTTGGCCGACATGTGGCCCATCCACCGTCTTGTTCCACATGCGATGCACCAAATTACAGTTCGGAGCAGCGGTTGGAATTGGAGGCACTCCGGTCGTAGCGACGCAGTAGTAGAAAATGAGCAACGAGCGATCAAATCACAAAGCCCCACCTTTCCCGCATTAAGCTGGACGGACGAAGCAACCATCATTTCACTCTAGGGCGCAAGAGCATAAATCAAAGAGAAAACAATGATGCGTGCGGCAGCTACCTAGGGCACGCTAGGGTAGGGGTCTCCACTACAGATCCTTTTTTTTGAAAGCGCCTCCACTACAAATCAGCTTCTCCCTCGTCCTCTTGAAGAAAACCGATGATGAGTGCGGCGGTAGGGTTTGTAGGAGTACTACGGCGTGCGGGGCCACGTCGTAGTAAACGGGTTCGAGCCGACGCCTTAAATATGTGTGGGCCGCTTGGTCTTACGGAACGAGGCAACATTTTGGGTTCGGGGACGGTGGAGATATAATGCATACAAAAATTGTGGACGAGGGTTCGACCGAAAGGCAATGATGCATGGGCCCTGCATTTTGATATACCCGGGGCCGCGTGACATTTTCTACTCTACTCAAAACTAGTAAGGTACACATGTATTGAACGCATGAGATTTCGAAACCAAATTATGAATAAATACACACTATAGCATGTAAAGCTTTGAGCCATATATGCATGATGTAGATGTTCGTTTAGTTCTTATAGTTCATCTCATTCAAAATCAATAAGTTTTTATAAAAATGTTAAGATTCATGGGGTTGTGCATTGTACTCCCTCCATTTCAAAATAGATGACCCAACTTTGCACTAACTTTGTACAAAGTTAGTGCAAAGTTGGGTCATCTATTTTGGAATGGAGGGAGTAAATCATAAAGTAAAAAACAAATAATGGCAATTCATTTAGAAAAAAATAATCAATTATGATACAGAAGATTCTAGAACAAAGGAGAAGTGCTTGTGTTTTGAGGTTTGTGCATTATGCTTAAGTTCAACCATGGAGTCTTCTAAATTGTACATGTGGCAGATCTGGTGGAATGTTGATGATATCCAACGACCAATAGTGCTCGGATTTGCCTATCTACTGCCTTTGTCGGTTTACCTTCATCCAAATGACCATCTTTCAAAGTTATTGGCACACTATATAGTTCTTGTGCCATAGTTGCATGTTTTGGAAAAAGCTACTAGTGGGTTGTACTATCTATTTAGGAATAGAAGATGTATACATGGAAGTTGTAGGGAAAGAGATGACATGGAGCATCTCAATTCCTATGAGTAGGGATTGGAAAAGAGATGTCATTTGGTTCACATCATAGGAACTTTTCTATTGAATCTAGAGATGACATGTATCTCAATTCCTATGAGGAGGGATTAGAAAAGAGATGTAATTTGGTTCATATCATAGGAACTTTTCTATTGAATATACGCTAATGTTTATTTTCCTTTGAAATTAAGGGAGTATAGGAATCCATTCATATGAACCAAGTGGCTCTAAAGCTATAGAAATGATATCATATTTATTTCCTTTGAAATGTGGAGTATATGAATCTATTCCTATGAACCAATTGGCTCTAAAGGAAAAAATCCTATAAAAATCATATCATATAGAGTTCCTATACTATTCCTCGACACTAAAGGATGCTTGAAATTGCTGCGGGTGATACGATGGTCTTTCTTTGTAGACTCCTCACCCAACTTTATAGTTACCTCTTGAAGATGAATGAAATGACAGATACTTGGTATTCTACATGTGCAATTTGGTACACGAAAACTCGGTAAAAGTTTGCGAGGTTCGAATTTTCAATAAAGCTACATGCACTGCATTTCGGATCGGAGGGAGCCTACGGCAGTTGCTAACACTCACGTGGAAGATTTGTGTGTAGGAGGAGTGGCTATTCTGTTAAATGACATGGCAAAACTGACACTGTCGGATGCCGATCTAACGGTTCTTACGGTGTTCGTCAGGAAAAGGCTTGTGGCGAACGTTTGTCGGATAATGATTTACGGACACATGCATTGCATTGATACGTGCCCCCCTCTCTCTCACGCACACGCACCCTCATGAGTCATGACTCTCCCGAGTCCTCTCGCAGACTCGCACGTTGCACCCACCGTCTATCTGTAGGTAGACGTCACGCACATATGTGCTCTTCACACCCTACCCTCAGAACTTCTAAAAAACAAAAGACGGCGCGCACATTTTATTTTAGCTCACACGTCACACACTTGTACTATTACTCTTCCGGCGAACATTCTTTGGGCATAGTATATTATACTCTCACGAAGAGAAGCGGTGCATGCACGCACTAGTTCTCTCACACCCACTCGCGTGTACACGTAGGAGCGCATTTTTTTGAAGCTGGTACAACAAAATCACTCCACTATATATAAAAGCAGGAGCCTTAGCGCTTGCTTTACTAGGGTTCCTCTCGTTCACTCTCTCATGCTCTCTAGATCTAAGCAACACATAGGTGGCCACACTCTCTCTCAGCTCACGGCTGGTCACAAATCCGGCCGGACAACCTCGACCGGGGCAGGGGTGTAGGTGCATCGTTCACGCTGTCGTCGACGGCGAGGGAGGAGACCAACGGCTGCCCGCGTGTCCCGATCGGCGGCCGTGCCGTTCTCTCCGAGAGAGCACCGGCTTGGGAGGGCCTCCAACCCCTTCTTCCTCCCTTCGGTATTGTGGCCAAGATGCGGCCTCCCGACGCCGTCTTTGCGACATGCCGACGACCCTCAGGTATATATTCCTTCGAAACCTGCCTTGCTCTACTGCCCCAGCTCCCTTCGTGTGGATCCTTTTCTACTTCCGTCCGCTGTTCCAAAGCCACCTAGACTTCTACTATTATTAGAAGTAAAGCTATTTCATACAGTCGACTCAAAGCGTTGGTTCAAACAGGGAAGAAAGTGGGAAAGTTGTAGCATGAATATAGGACTTGGTTCTAAGAGGAAACGGGGAAAGTAGTAATATACATCCTTTGTTTAAATAACCGTATTTCTTATTTGCGCAAACAGGGATGTCTGTCTCCATATCGTTTCAGGATGTCTGCCTCTGTATCGTTCGTATCCGCGCAATCAAAAGCACACACCTCAGTTTTAGTACAACTGTGCAAAATGAGATGGCTATCCCTCATTGCCGTCGTCTAACCTCCCGTCTTCAAGGTATCCCTACATTGGTAGTAACTAAGGTAGAATGACCAACACAATCTAAAAGAAGCTGATTCGTATGTTTTACTTCATGATTGTAGTGCAGGGACGAGCGAAAACAACTGCATCCTAGTCCGGAATGCACTTTCTACCAGTTCATCCATGGACCGAGGACTAGCTGGCACGGCTGCACGGCGGTTTTTTGGACAGGTGCGCGGACAAGAGTCATTGTGGTCTGCTTATTTATGCAACTTAAATTTATTGGAATGCACAAGAATTTCACTGGTCAAGATTACCTTTGCATGGTTCAGTTCAGCATTCCAAATTTGAGACCACAATTATAATTGGTTATTCTGGAGTGAGAGAACCTAACCACGAATGGTGGCAACAAGAAAAACCAGAGTGAACTCCAGGAAATTTAAGCTCACGGAGGCCCTTTGCTCAGAGAGAAGCCTTGCTTGTTTTTTCCTGATTTGTAAACCTTCTCACAACTTTGACTTTTGCTATGAACTAGTATATGTTTGATATGTTCTATGAATCATTGAGATGTATAAAATTTCTTAACTTATGCTTTTCAAGTTTTTTATGAAGACGAGTTTAATGTGAGTGTTCCACATGAGCGCTGGACTAGCGTGTGAACGTTTGGAATATATTACATTGTGGCCTCAATTAACTGCATGAACCACTGTAACAAGATACATAGTTGCTTATATGTCAGACAGAAGATTGTTGATTGTTAGCTGGTTGATAGCCTAGTATTGAAGAGAGCTGAGCCAATGTGCCGTGTTTTGCACAACTGCTTACAAGTGGGGTAGCACCAACAGTGTTTACAAGTACTTATGTATATGTCGGCGCACGGTTCTCGAACGAGTGCTCTATTTCATCAAAGCACACTGCTCGTAAGATAAACCGTGACAACTTATGTCTTACCATGCCATATTCATGAAAAAACTAGTGAGGACGCATCTGTTTCGGCAACAATTACGATGGTTCTCACATGATTCGCGGGCACACAAAAGTAGCAGCAGTTCCCATAGACGGATTCAAACAGAGTACTAGCCCCAGAGGGGTCGATAACAAGCAAGGTTCGGATAATTAGACACAATCCAAATTATGCCTCGATCTAATTTGGGCTAGACACAAGACGGACCTTGCCATGAACATCATCGAGGACGTCCCGCAGCAGCTCAATCATGTGAACCTTCATGAAGACAACCCTGTGGCCTTGCCACTGATAAACTTGTTTGTGGAGGCATGCCACATCATCTTCCTGCGTAAGCTTGACAAGAACAGTATTCCTCACAAACGAAGGAGTAGCTTTGAACTTCTTGTGCTTCAGTACACCCTGGACAACACGCCTGACAACAGTGAGGCTGGAATACAACTCTTCATTGGTATAACCGCAAATGGCTTCCAGGATCCAACATCCTAAGAACTCTGTTTTCCTAGTGCATATATTCAGGTCGTCCGCCTCATAGCGAGTGACATGTACAACCACACAATCCTTGTCTGCATCAAGGCTCTAATTGAAACAGAAACAAATTCTGAATTACTTTTCAGTATAAGAAACACAAGTTATTTAAACCACTACGTATACCATGGCATCGAAGCTAATAAAATTTTGCATTATTAATCACCACATACTTCCTTTTCTAAAAAAAATCACCACATACTTAGATGAAAAACCACAATCGAGATCGGCAAAGAAGGAAATCACCTTGGGCAGCTCAGCGAGGGGGGGGGACACATCCTCGAAGGGGAAAACTGCTCCTGCAGTGCCACGGGGGCTGTAACCTCAAACGGAGCGTTGACCATCTCAGTATCTGGGGTTGCCTCCATCTTCTTGGAGCTCTCTGTCTCGTGGGGATCAGCCTCCCGCGTCTGCTCCAATATCGGCAGATCTTTGCCTAGTTCTCCTTGGTCCATCATGAAACTGACGAATACTAGGAGACCACTGAAAGGAAAACACAATCGCAATGACAATGAAAAAAAAGAGAGTGAGGATCGGTTACTGCTTTGCAAAAGTTCTTTTTTCCTCACGAACGAAAATATACCAACATCACCGATCCGCTTACCTTCCCTTCGTTCGGAGAGAAGAACAAAGGCAGATGCAAGTGTTGCCTTTCTTGAAGACGGTGAGGGAGAAGGGGATTCAGCGAAGAGTGAAATGATGGTTGCTTCTGCTCGTCAAACTTAGGCTGCGGGGAGGTGGGGTTTTGTGATCTGACGGCTCACATCGCCAAGTTCTTGCACGACCGGGATGACTCTCCGCCTGCATACTGCCTTCTAATTTGGTGGATGGCATTTGGGTCCGCGCGTTGCATGGCCCGCATGTCGGTGAACAAAATAATAACGGAATTCAGTAGAGGGAGACGTTTCAATGACCTAGGAGGAGCCAGAAGCGGTAGAGTGTCTCCACTATACTAGTAGTAATTGTTTTTCTAGGTAGCTGTAGAGTGTCTCCACTGTACTAGTAGTAATTGTTTCTCGGGTCCCAAGACAAAACAGCCCATCCACACTAGTAAATAGTAAAATCAATTCAAAAGCCCATATATTTACTGAATGAGATGCGCTACCCACACCCAGCACACCGCCCCCCCCTCCAAAAAAAAACCTGGGTGCTCTTCTTCCTCCTCGCTCCCACCCACCTCACGTCAACTCGCTCTACTCGTACCCCCAAATTCCTCACCTCACTCCTGCAGAAAAGCCCAACTCCCCTTCTTCCTCACTCCTACAGAAAACCCCCAGCTCCCCTTCTTCTTCGCTTTTCTACAACTAGGCTCGTCATTCGTTACTCTGCTCAAATCCATGAGCGCGACGCGACGCCCTCGAGGAAAATGGAGTCGGCTAACCCCAGCGCCAAGAACATGAGGCTCCCGCCAGCGGCGACGCCTGTTGTAGATCCCTTCCGGCCTTGGGGAGAAGCGGCGACCCGCCCCCATCGGATCGGGGAACCGTAGAATCTCGGGTGGACCGCATCAGCCAATCTCCTGACGCCATCCTTGAGGAGATCATCTTGCTTCTCCCTACCAAGGATTGCCGCCGCTTTTAAATCCTCTCAATTTGGTGGCGCCCTCTATGGTAGCGTCGTTCCCATAATCTCGATTGTCATCAGCTATCTCTCTTCAATGGTTTTGAAATCCCTAGAGCCATCATCTCCTCCCACCAGTGGCTCCGTTCAAAGCCTCTCGCATCCCGTCATGCTACCTGAGCAAGCATACCATGCCTGCCACGGTGGACGCCTTTGGCTGGAATCCCACAATTCACAGAACTACAGCTGCTTGAGTTCTACTATTCCCCTGGAAATCACATACCACATACCAAACGCCATGAACCTGTGCCCTCAGCACCGATGTCCATCTCGGGGTTTTCGTCCTCTCTCCACACCACCACCTTTGGCAGTGCTACCTACCCGACAATATGTTACTAAACCTTCGACTCCCATTTATCAAGAAACTTTCACTTGTGCGGGTTCAGATATCGGAGGCCTTCATTGCACAGCATCATCCACTCCAGCTTGCCCTGCTGGAGTGCTTGGTGCTTGTTTTCACAGTTAGAATCGGTTATCTCCAAATAAAGTTGCATAACCTTGTAAGAATTGGAATTTCTTTTGACGGAAGGTGTCGGGGCGGCTGATCGTACCCACGGACACCTATGGGGCCCGGCGGAGCGGGTCCCTTTGTGGTTCGGAGGGGGGCGGAGGTCGCACGAAGAGCAGATCGAGGCGATGCACACGGGCGGTTTACCCAGCCGGAGCTCTCCGGAGAGATAAAACTCCTACTGCTGCCTGTTTGATCTATTGTGTTCTTGCTAGGGAGCAATGCCCGCTACAAAACCTAGCGTGAGTGTATCTAGTCTATGGCCAGTCGAATGAACCGAACCTTGGCCAACCGCGGAACCCTCTCTACGTTGCACTCGGGCCTCCTTTTATATGCTAAAGGGGTCTCCGACAGGTGGCAACATAGGCGGGGTACAAACGTAAAAACAGGGGTTGGTAAACCTACGAGCGTGTCTGCGGTGCAAAAATTCCTAACTCGACGGCAAGGGACAAAAGCAATAAGCGCATGCATCATTGTCGCCTAAACAAAGGTAACAGACCGTCAGTGCGCCTCACTTCGCCACGATGGCGAGCCTGCCCGCCAGCGTGTCGCTGCTCTCCGGCTGGCTGCACAGCCGCGGAACGCGCCCATGGAGCGGTCCCATGGCGACACGTCGCTGGGTGAGCTGGAGCGGAGGCGGAGAGGAGTTGCATGTCAGCGGCAAAAGCGCCTTTGTCCGCGGCCGAATCCTTGTCGTGCCGGAGGCTTGTCGGCGCTCCGGGCCTTCGGCAAGCTCCTCTTGCAGGCCTTGTCTTCTGCGGCGCTACCGAGTGGCCTTTCCCGACAAGCTCCTCTTGTCGGGGCCTTGTCTTCTCAATGGCTGCGGAGGGTCTTGATGGACGCCCGGCAAGGCTTGCAGCGGGGCTATTCTTGTTGCCCGTGCACAAGTTCGGGGTACTAAGGTACCCCTACTTTAGTACACCGACAGTGAGCCCAGTTCGGGGCCATACACGGTGCCGAGCGGCTGTTGGGCCAGGCCCAAAACAGGCACGCGAACGCGTGCGGCTGGGTCCAAACTAAACTTACTCCATATCCGCGCGTCCCCGTAGAACGCACGCGTCGATTGCGGCGTCGTGGGGAAGTGGGCGGCGTCGCGGGCCGCTCCACCCGTCGCCTCCGTTCTGCGTCCCCGCCACGTGGTTCCCATGCTCTTGGGGTCACGGACGGTGGAAGTGGGAAACCGGGCCGTCACGGGCAGAGGCAGCAGGTCGGCCCCGATTCCCTGCTCTTCCTACGCCCTGATTCGTCGAGCGGGGCGGTTGAGCCCCCACCTTGCTTCCTTAAAAAGGGCGGAAGGGGAGAAAAAGAGCCTTGGTTCTTCATCGGTGGCGGCGAGGGTCGCCGCTAGACAGCGCTCCCCTCCCAACCCTACGCCCGGGGCGGCAGAGCCAGCCCCAAGAGGAAGAGGGAGGGGGCGAGGTCGAGGGCGAGGTCGAGGACGAGGTCGAGGAAGAGGCGGACGGGGCGGCGCGCCGTCTCCGCCTCCGCCGGCGGTTTCCCTCCCTGCGGCGGTCCATACCGGGGACGACCCTTGCGAGTTCTTCGTCAGGCTGCGCTGGCGCCCTCGTCGTCGCCTCCGGCTTCCAGCTCCGCTTATGGCGCGATGGAGTCGGATCCGCCCGAGACATCGAGATTGCACATGAGGGTTGTGGGATCAGCGGTATGTGAGTCGCGTTGTATTCCCAGCCCCTAATGTGATGTATCTCGATCGTGGGTGGAAGACATTCACCCGCATCCACAGCCTCGAGGCGGGGTTTACCCTCCATTTTAAGTTAATGGAGGGTGATCTCCTCTCCGTCAAGGTCTTCGGGGATCTTGGCACTCGGGCGAAGTGCTGCGTGGACAGCTCCTCCGACAGCGAAGATTCCCCCTCGAGCGAGAGTGACGAGGAGGGGAGCGACAGCGACGACGAGGTTGGCGGGCCCGATTAGTTGTCGGGCGCCGCCTCGCATGTCACCGGCGACCCCATCATCCGTGTCGCCGGCTCCCTGAACTCCCCGGGGTCGTCTCCTTGGGCGACTGGCGTAGGGAGGCTGCGGAAGGGGAAGAGGGATGGCGACAAGGCCGTCAAGTCGAGTCACGAGGGCGTAGTGCCTCGACAGCGTCAGGCCGACGCCTGCCGCCCCGTCTTCGAACCCCGCTTCCGGTGCCGCCATCTCCGTCAAGCCCTCGGGGAGCTCCCGGGATGTTCTCTTGGTGTCTTCTGGCACCCGTAGCTCGTCTAGGCGCTTCTTTTGCCCTTCCCGCCTCCTTGACCTACCTCCTGGAAAGAGGGACAGGAAAAGGATTACAGGCATCTTATCTTTTTAATTTGTAAGCCTTTGGGCCTTATCCGCATTTAAAGCTTGTAATCCTCTCTTTCATGTTTTTCATTCCCCACGGATTGTACCCGAGTAGAATGTTTTTAATGAAAAAGGGGTGTTTGAAAAAGGACGAAGGGCTTATCTGATATCTCATCCCCCGGCAACTCTGGCTTGGCGCGGCCCGCAACCCTCGCTTGTCGCAGCCGGCAACTACGGCTTGTCGGGGCTTGGGTCTTGGCGCGCCTTCTTCTCCTCTTATTTGTTATTTCAGCTCGAGGACGATTTAGCCGTGCCGCAATAAGTTATCTTCGTAACATAACTTTATTCGGGCAACATCTGCTATGTTACTTCCTTTACTCGACCGGCTTTGTATGTTATTACCCTCGCTTTTAGGAAACTTGCGGTCTTGGGCACCCTTGTCATGAGCGCCGAAAAGGGACTTCAAAGACTTCTTTGGCGGGGTCGCTACCGACAAGCAACCTTGTCGCGGACTAGTTGCAGCTCACTTAAGTTGTTGAGCAGACTCGAAACAAAGTAAGGGCGCGACCGGTCACGATTTGGTTCCTCCGCGCACGGGTGTCTCATACAAAGCGCGGTCGTTCAAGGAAGATAACTTTACAAATTTATTACTGATCTGAATCGATCGATGCAATGTTATTTCCTCTACTTGATTTCTTCCTTTGTACGTTATTGCCCTACGCCAGTGGAAACTTGCGGTGCAGGCACCCTTCTTGCATGGCGCCGAGTGCGGAACTTCAGCAGCTTCTTTGGCGGGGTCGCTACCGACAAGCAACCTTGTCGCGGACTAGCCGCAGCTCACTTAAGTTGTTGAGCGGACTCGAAACAAAGTAAGGGCGCGACCAGTCACGATTCGGTTCCTCTGCGCACAAGTTTTCCATACCAAGTACTATCGTTCGAGGAAGATAACGAAAATTTTAAAAATTGATTGCTCAAACTTTGGCAACTTAGCTTTTTTGTTTCTTGCTTCCCGATGAGGCGAAACTTCCTCGAGCGGTGCCTGGTCCATAGTATTATCTCCTCCTCCCCCCTGGTTAACTTGTGCGCGAGGGAGCCTCCCTTTCTTTGCGACAAGAGAAAGAAGAGGAAATAACGTTATAGAGCCCAATGGCTCGATTCTCGCTTACGGGTGTGGTTGCTGCACAAAGTGTTAGCCAAAACATGCAATAACTTGATGAAAGCATGAACTTGACGGGTTGTGCGCAACACATGGGCTTTACTGATGCACCGGGTCTGCGCCCGGCTTTGTACGAAGGATTACATGCAACAGCGGCAAGACTTGTACAAAAGGTGGTTGCCGGAACGGGTTCCGACAACCGCGCCTTATGGGAAAACTTACGAAGATATTCAATGTTCCAGGAGTTTCTCACCGGAATGCCATCTTCGGTCTCAAGGCGGACAGCACCAGGCCTAGTGACTCGTTTCACCCGATAAGGGCCTTCCCACTTCGGCGTCAACTTGTTTGAATTCTTGGCGGACTGAGTGCGCCGAAGAACAAGGTCGCCTTCCTCGAGACTTCGGCATTAACCCTGCGGCCATGGTAGCGACGCAGGGCTCAATGAAGCGGCTCGCCTGACAAAGACTGAAGACGATCTTCCTCAAGGAGCAGCGTCATCTTGTCGCAGCTGCTCTTGCTCAAACTCATCATAAGCGAGCACTCGAGGCGACTCCGATATCACGAAGTTCCGTGGGGAGAACTGCCTCTGCTCCATAGACTAGAGCAAAGGGTGCACGCCAATGGCTCGATTTGGCGTCGTTCGATCGACCAAAGAACCACCGGCAGCTCCTCGATCCAGTTTCTTCCGCACTTGTGCAAATTTCGTCGAAAGTTCTGGTCTTGAGTCCGCGCAGCACTTCAGCGTTCACCCTTTTCGCTTGACCGTTGCTTCTCGGGTGAGCAACGGAAGCGGCAGACCTTGGCGCCAAGGTCTTGGACGATCTTGCATGAAGGTGCGACTGCGGAATTGTGTGCCGTTGTCGGTGATGATCCTGTTAGGGATTCGAACGGCAAACAATCGACCAAGAACTTGATGCACGACCGTTGTCTTTGTCACCTTCCTCATCGCTTACACTTCCGGCCACTTTGTGAACTTGTCGATGGCGACGTACAAGTACTCAAAGCCCCGACGGCTTCGGGGAAGGGGCCGAGGATGTCGAGCCCCTGCACCGAAAATGGCCGGATAAAGGGATCGTCTGGAGAGCTTGAGCTGGCAGGTGTATCTGTTTGGAATGGAACTGCACGCTTCACACTTGGTTACTTGTGCAGTTGCATCCCGGAGGGCTGTCGGCCGGAAGAAACCTTGCCGGAAAGCTTTGCCGCAAGTGCTCTTCGCGCCAATGTGGTGACCACATATGCCTCCATGTATCTCTCGCCAACAGCTTCTGTCCATCTTCCCGGAATACACTTCAATTTCACACCGTTGAGTCTTCTTACATAAAGATATGCTTGTCGACAAACCGGTACATACCATTGCCGGGCTACTCTTTCCGCTTCTTCCCGCTCTTGGGAAGTTCTCCTGTCTGAAGGAATTGGAAAATCCGCTGCGCCCATCTTTGGAGCTTGTGGCTCGACAACAAGGACTAAAGGCTCATCTGCTGCTGCGGGATATCAGCTTCTCTACGGCAAGAGCCGGTGGCTCTGCCGGAGCTAGATGCTCCCCGACAAGCTTGCCGGAGCAAGACTTGTCGGGAGCGTTTGCTTCAACGAAACAAACCCTGGGGTCTGTCGGAGCAGACTGCTCCTCAGCACTGTTGGTGTTGATCTTGGGGACCTTTGCAACGACGGCTTCGGAAAGCTCTGTCGGAAAGTAGTCACCAGAGGCCAACTTCCTCTTCTTGCAGATGTCGGGGCGGCTGATCGTACCCTACGGACACCTATGGGGCCCGGCGGAGCGGGTCCCTTTGTGGTTCGGAGGGGGGCGGAGGTCGCACGAAGAGCGGATCGAGGCGATGCACACGGGCGGTTTACCCAGCTTCGGAGCTCTCCGGAGAGATAAAACTCCTCTTGCTACTGTTTGATCTATTGTGTTCTTGCTAGGGAGCAATGCCCGCTACAAAACCTAGCGTGAGTGTATCTAGTCTATGGCCAGTCGAATGAACCGAACCTTGGCCAACCGCGGAACCCTCTCTACGTTGCACTCGGGCCTCCTTTTATATGCTAAAGGGGTCTCCCAGGTGGCAACATAGGCGGGGTACAAACGTAAAAACAGGGGTTGGTACACCTACCCTAACAAAGGTACATTGCAAAAATACCTAACTCGGCGGCAAGGGACAAAAGCAATAATCGCCTGTCGTTGTCGCCAAATAAAGTGTAACAGACCGTCAGTGCGCCTCCGCCGCCACGATGGCGAGCCTGTCTGCGCCAAGATGTCGCTGTTTGCTCTCCGATGGCTGCACAGCCGCTCGACACGTGCCCTTGGAACGGTCCCATGGCGACTCGTCGGTGGTTGAGCTGGAGCAGATACGGAGAGATGTTGCATGCCGCGGCTTGCGGCTTGCCGCGGCCGAATACTTGTCGCGCTCGGAGGCTTGTCGCGCTCGGGCCTTCGGCAAGCTCCTCTTGCCAGGGCCTTGTCTTCTGCGCGCCTGGAGTGGCCTTTCCCGACAAGCTCCTCTTGTCGGGGCCTTGTCTTCTCAATGGCTGCGGAGGGTCTTGATGGACGCCCGGCAAGGCTTGCCGCGGGGACGCTGCGACTGCCCGTGCACAAGTTCGGGGTACTAAGGTACCCCTCCTTTAGTACACCGACAGAAGGCAGCTCATCATCCAAGATGCCCCTTCACTTCAAAGGTTGATCCTTGATTCTAGTTATTCACCGTTGCAAATAACCGTCCTCTCTGCGCCTAAACTGGAGACCTTGGGTGTAATACATGATCTTTGTGCTCATTTCAATATTGTGTTTGGCTCCACAGTTCTTGTGTACTTTATATTATCATCTACACTTGTAACCATAAGCTGCATTTTAAATTTCTGCGCATAATTTATATATCATCTTGGAGTACACATTTTGTACTAATATTATGTTCTATGCTCAATGAAGAGTTTCTCCATGGATGGCCTATCAATGGTGCTGGATTCTGTCAAGATCTTATATATCCAAATGAATAGTTTTGATCTGAACAAGATTATTGGCTAGCTGCAATGCTTTCCATGTCTGGAGAAGTTGTATATAAAGGTGATAATTTCACGCACATTGGAAACCCGCATATAGTGTACTAGAATTAACCGTTCAGCTGTTGCTCTTTCGACACTCTTCTTTTAGACCTTAAATGTTTTCAATCTTCATGTCTATTTAGGCAACAGGACGGGTAAGAAAGTTATAACCAATCGGTGGATTCGTAAGCATCAGGATTTTCTCACTTCTCATGAGATTCGATTGAAGACAATAACGCTAGAACTATATGTAGCCAACCGTGCAAACACAAGATTTGTCACATTCTTCCTACTGAATGCGAGGTTACTATTATCCATCAGGCTTAAGTTTATCAGCAGCATGGTTTTGACGGATGGGTATGTCGAAGAGCAAAAAAAGGAATTTCAGGTGGGGAAAAGAGCTTCTGAACGTGTCGGGCTTCTATTTACAACGTATTGTGGTCATAATCCAGTAAATTTTACGACCCAGGATGTTCATTCTATGGACCTGACCGATCCATTTGACTGTGATTGCCGAAAATAATGCTGGAGTTAGATGTTGTTGCCCTTTTCAATCTGGTTTTTTTTGTAAACCTGATGAACAATTAACCCTCGTGCTTTTGTACAGTTTGTAAGCTGGAGTTAGATGTTCCTGCCCTTTTCAACTCGGCTGTGACCGTCATATTTTCTTTGAAACAAGGCAAATGGCTTGCCATTCGTTTAATTTAGAGTGAAATACTGTAACAAATCCAAACCAAGGGAAATAACATCACTCTCGTTGGCTGCTTGAGCTCACTGTGCATTACAGAAGCCAAGTGATTAGCCCCCACCAGCACCCACAAACTTATTTCGAACTAGCACATTAAATGGGCTGTAAATTTTCATAGGAAAGGCTGGACATCTGGGGCTCACGCCAATAAACGAGAGAACTACACTACGAGCGGCTGACACCAGGGACCCAGCAAGTCGCGTAGTTTTTTTAGGAACAAGCAGTTGTTATTTATACTAGTTTTAGCGACTGATCAAGGTAACAACGGGGTTGTGGCCTGTCTAGCTAGGGTTTTATTTATGTTTACCACATCATGAGCCCATTTGTGTTTTTTTCTTGCTGAAAATGGCTAGCCCAGTTCTATTTTTTTTAAAGAAATACCCAAACAAGGCCTACTTGCTTTATCGGCCTATTTGGTTGCAAATCTTTCAAGACGAGGAGAGTTTCATTCGGTTTGCCGAGAAATGGGTTGTACATTTTAAAACAGATCAAACCGGAATTAGTTTCAATTTTTTCATTACAAGATCTTAAATTCCATTGATTTTTATGCATGGACAATTATTTGGATTTTATATTTATATAAATTATTTTTCAAACTAGTTTGAATGTGAATCGATATTTCTGGATTAAAAGCAGTTGACCGCTTTTGAAATATGCAAAATTTCGTATCCTTTTTAACCGTGGCCACAATATGGGGTGTGATGCTAACAAAAAGAAGATGGGCTCCAAAAAAATTCTGAAGAATTAGCAAATGGGTTGTACATTATTAGAAATAATGGCAGATGGGCTGTATGATGTTTTCCACAGATTCGAGGCTGACTTGTGCGCCTACTATAGGTTGACGCGTATGCTTTCATAAAAAAGGTTGGCCTTTGCATAACGCCTGTCAACTTAGTCAACACATGAGAGCAGCGACTGTTGGATGTCCATCCAATGGCTGTCGTGCTTCTTCAATCTCTGCTCTTCATGCTCAAGCCGCTCAAACAAGCGCCGGCGGGACTACCTGCTCCCTCTCCTCCCAAGGCCGGCTATCTTGCTGCAGAGCCTCACGGCCCCACCGTACTCCCATCGCTGGCCTAGCCATCCCTCTACTCACCCACACATGTTGTTATTCTCCGTGACGGCAAGCAGACGGTAAACCCTCGTACTCCTCGCGTGGGAAACAAGCGCCGAGTATTCCCTGGCTCCGTGTCGTTCCCTTCCTAGGCCTCGCCGTCGTCCACCGCCCTGGTGCTCTCGGCGCGGCCTGGTCAACGTGGTCAATGAACGACATCCATCGAAAGTGGACTGTACGTGGAGAGGCGGACAGCTGGGTCCACGGCCGCATGCAAGGAAATGCCTCCTTATTATGCGCAAAATAATGATTCCTCCACCTGACAGCTAGGACCCACAGGAAGGGCCTCTGTATTTCGTGAAAAAAACTTTCCCCCCGCTGACATTTCTGACCCACCATTTATATCTTCGCACGCAAGGAAGTGCCTCCTTATTACGCCCAAAAATGAATACCCCAGATTAGCCGGGACCCACCATATTGTTGGGCTGACTTGTGGGCCTACTAAGTTGACAGGACGGAGAGCTTTGTCAACTTAGTCAATACTCGATGGACCGTATGATGTCCATCCAATGGCCATAGTGCTTCTTCAACCTCTGGTCTTCTTGCTCCAGCCGCCCAAAGCAGCACCGGTCGTGCCGCCTGCTTCTGCCTCCCGTGGCCGGCTGTGCTACCGCAGAGGCCTCACCGCCCCCATACTACCCCCACCATTGGTCAGGCCAACCCTCCACTCACCCACACCCCATGTTATTCTGCGGCGACGGCAGCCTCACACCGCAGCCGAACCAGTGAACGCTCGTACTCCTCTCCGCGTGGGCATCCACTGCCGCGTCTTGCATGGCTCCGCATCGTCCCCTTCCTAGGCCTCGCCGTCGTCCACCGCCGTGGTGCTCTGGGCGCGGCGTGGTCTATGTGGTCAACGACCGACTTCCATCGAAAAATCTTTGTCGTGGAGAGGCCGATCGGGTCCTGACAGCCGCAAGGAAGTGCCTCCTTATTACGCGGAAAATAATTATTCCTCCACCGACAGCGGGTCCCACCGAACGGGCCACCAGTATTTTGGCGAAAAAAATCATTTCCCACGACTGGGACCTTTGGGCCGGGCCACCGTATTTCGCAAAAAAAGCGTTCCCCATTTGTCGGCTGGGACCCACGGAAGTGCCCCCTTATTACGCACAAAAAATGAATACTCCCCGGCTAGCTGGGACCCACCTTCTTTGGGAGGCTGACTTGTGGGCCTACTAAGTTGATGGGGACGAAGGGCTTTGTCAACTTAGTCAATATGAACGATTCTAGCTCCAAAGGACGTACAATGTCCATCCAACGGCCATAGTGCTTCTTCAACCTCTGGTCTTCTTGCTCCGGCCGCCCAAAGCAGCGCCGGTCGTGCCGCATGCTCCTGCCTCCGTGGCGGTTGTCTTTGCGTCAAGAGACCTCACCGCCCCCTACTATTCCCACCACCGGCCAGGCCCTGCGGCGACGGCAGCCTCACACCGCAGCCGAACCAGTGAACCCTCGTAGTCCTCTCTGCGCGGGCTTCCACTGCCGCGTCATCCCCTTCCTAGGCCTCGCCGTCGTCCACCGCCGTGGTGCTCTCCGCGCGGTGTGGTCAACGTGGTCAAGGAATGACTTCCATCGGAGGAGTACTGTACGTGGAGAGGCTGACAGCTGGGTCCACGGCCACAGCTTAGTTTTTTTGTGATTTGCCAAGTAAGTCGCTTTGTCAGGCGTGTTGGGCTAAAAATCTTTCAAGACAAGGGGAGCTTTCATCCGGCTGGCCGAGAAAATGGCCCATCAGTAATGAGAAATGGGTTGTACATTTTTAAAACACATCAAACCGGCAATTAGTTTCAAATATCTTTTTTTTCATTTCAAGATTTTAAGTGACATTAATTTCTATGCGTGGAGAATTTGTTGGATTTTATATTGATATACATTTATTTTTAAAATTAATTTGAATGTGAGTCAAAATTTTGGGATTAAAAATAGTTCGGACCGCACCGAAATATGCAAAATTTCGTATAATTTTTTAACCGTTGCCACAATATGGGCTGTAATGCTAACAAAAAGAATATGGGCTCCAAAAAACCTTAAGAATTAGCAAATGGGCTGTAAATTATAAGAAATAATGGCAGATGGGGTGTATGTTGTTTTCCACAGATTTGAGGCTTTCCTAAAAAAAAGTTGACGCATAAGCACTGACTGTTGGATGTCCATCCAACGGCCGTCGTGCTTCTTCAATCTCTGCTCTTTCTGCTCTAGCCGCTTAAATAAGCGCCTGCGGGACTGCCTTCTCCCTCCTCCGCGCGGCCGGTTGTGCTGCCATGCAGGCCTCACCACCCGACCGTACTCCCATCGCTGGCCTAGCCATCCCTCTACTCACCCTCACCTGTTGTTATTCTCCGTCGACGGCAGACGAACCAGTAAATCCTTGTACAGTCGTACTCCCCTCCACGTGGGAAACAACTGCCGAGTCTTCCCTTCCTCCGTGTCGTCCCCTTCCTACGCCTCGTCGTTGTCCACCGCCCTGGTGCTCTTGGCACGGTGTGGTCAACATGGTCAAGGAACGACTTCCATCGGACGTGGACTGTGCGTGGAGAGGCTGACAGCTGGGTCCACGGCGGCAGCAAGGAAGTGCCTTCTTATTACGCAGAAAATAATGATTCCTCCACCTGACAACAGGGACCCACCGGACAGGCCACCGTATTTCGCGAAAAAACATTTCCTCCCTGACTGCTGGGACCCACCAGCTACACCTTCGCACGCAAGGAAGTGCGTCCAGGAAAAAAACGATTTTCCCTCCTGACTGCTGGGACGCACCAGCTACATCTGCACACGCAAGGAAGTGCGTCCGGGCAAAAAAAACCAAAACGATTCGCCCCCCTGACTGCTGGGACCCACCAGCCCCCCGACTGCTGGGATCCACCAGCTACATCTTCGCATGCAAGGAAGTGCGTCCGGGCAAAAAAAAACGATTCGCCCCCTGACTGCTGGGACCCACCAGCTACATCTTCGCAGGCAAGGATGTGCTTGATAGTCGGGACCCACCTGGTCGAAGTGTACGTAGCGTTGTCATTCTGGTCGCGAACGTGTACGTACATATATACTGGTGGATGTAGAGGCGCGCACGTGTCGTAGTAGAGGCGCGCACGTAGCATGTACACGTACGTATAGTGGCCAGGGTGCAAGAAAGAAAATACGGCCACGTATGTGTACATACGGGCGGGGTCTCGAACGCCTACTCGCGCATACGTACGATGAGGGCTTGTTGACATGGCTGGGTCGGAACGAAGAAACGGCATCGTCGTCGTGTTCATGGGGAGACAACGGAATGCGTCGTGTTCATCGGGAGGCAACGCGGCTGGGTCGGAATGGAATGCATGGTCGCGTTCATCGGGAGGTCTTGGACGGAAGAGGCGATGGAAACGAGGCCTGTCGTACCGTACAACGGAGGAAACGGACCTCCTACGGTCGAAACGGGGGTCCTGTTGATCGGGAGGGGTGTGGCGTACCGCAAAACGGAGGAAACGGACCTCCTACGGTCGAAACGGGGGTCCTGTTGATCGGGAGGGGTGTGGCGTACCGCAAAACGGATGAAACAGACCTCCTACGGTCGAAACGGGGGTCCTGTTGATCGGGAGGGGTGTGGCGTACCGCAAAACGGAGGAAACAGACTTGTGTTGGAGCGCTACGATCAAAACGGGGGTCCTGTTCATCGGGAGGGGTGTGGCGTACCGCAAAACGGGACTCCACGGGATACTGTTCATCTCCACCGTCGACCTCCTCCAGCCTCCATGGGCTCCTGTTCATCCAGCCTCCACGGGCTCCTGTTCATCCAGCCTCCACCGCGCGCTACTCCACCGGCTACTGTTCAACCACCCCTCCACCATCTACTGTTCATCCAGCCCTCCACACCACGGGGTCCTATTCAACCACCCCTCCACGGGCACCCCTCCACCGTCTACTGTTCATCCAGCCCTCCACACCACGGGGTCCTGTTCATCCACACCTCCATGGGCACCCCTCCATTGTCTACTGTTCATCCAGCCCTCCACCACACCACGGGGTCATGTTCATCCAGAGGCAACGCCACCGGGAACTGTTCATCCAACCCCCCCCCCCCCCCCCGCAACGCTCACTGTTCATCCCATCGATCGGCTTCAGTTAGCAGCAGTAGCGAAGGAATCGCTTGATCGGGTCCTGTCGTGGAATTGTCACGGCAGATGTACTAGGGTGAGGACTTAGTCGTGAGGCCAACGCATCTATGTGGTAGCTTGAGAGGGGTTGAGCGGAATCGAGAGACGCAACACAAGACAGGGATTTAGACGACTTGGGCCCCGGAAACATCATCCGGTAACAACCCTACATGCTGTTTGAGGCTAGGTCTCATTATCATCACGAGGAGTCGTAGAACCGGCTCTCCTCTTTGTGTCTAGCCCTAAGATTGTTTCTTCTTGCTTGTAGCTTGTCCCTCTTTAGGGAGCCCTGCCCCTCCTTATATAAGTTGAAGGGGCAGGTTACATGTGGAGTCCTATTAGGATCAGGACAAATCTATCTCTAATACAAACCGGATACAAGTCCGGGTCTTGACTCCTTGTAAGGGAAATATCCTTCTTGCCTTTCCTCTTAAACCGGTCCACCATTAGCATAAACAGGCCTTCTGAGCCTTGGGCCTTGTCATCCGTCTGATCCGCCCGCCGGGTTACTAATGAACCGCCAAGACCGGGCAGGTAGCCAGTGAACCGCCAAGCTCCGGGCGGGTTACCAGTGAGTCGTCCAGTCCGGCCGGGTTATACTTCCGGCCGGTTTATGCCACGGGGTATATCCCCGACATTAGCCCCCAGTTTAATTTGGATTTATCCATGTTAAACTGATCCTGTAAAATAAACCCAAGAACAAAATTGACAGGTTGTGCTCCAGGTTAAGAATTCTTGTAAACCGGCTCCTGATCATCCTTAAGTCTTTGTCATTTCCTCCTTCTAGAAAATCCGAGTCAATAACTAGCTTCATACTCAAATTGCTGATGTTGGTTTCTCATAGAAAAATATTGTGAAGAATAATCCACTTGAGTCGGTTTCCAAAGCGCCGGCTTAAGGAATGTTGGTCTTGAAATACTGATATGATATTCACCGGTTTGAAGATGTAGAACTTGTCGGTTTACGATAACCGCCATTGTTGGGTTATAAAAACTGATAATTCCGGGTCATGATTGTTGCCAACGCCGGTTCATGATTATTGGTGATGCCGGGTTGCAGACACAGGGTCGTAATGATTGGTGACGCCGGGTCAATCCGGTTTGCTCAAACTAGAGAATTTGAAAATATTTCTCCTTGTATGCATATTACTGTAGCCCCCAAGTCTTGAGCGAGAACAAAGTGATGGTTTAAGACTTGCTTCAATATGAATCTTGCCACTTTTGAAGAAATCCATGTTGTTTATCCCGTCATGAATAAAACCTGAACACTCCATATTATGTAGCCCCCAAGTGCCGGGTTGTCATGCTTGCAGCAACCTGGGACTTGTAATTGCCTGATGCTCAAAAAACTTCAACCAGTGTAGCACCCAAGGTCCGGGTCATTATGCAATAATGAGCAGGGACTTTGTAAATATAATCATATAGATTTGAGCAGTGATGTGTAGCCCCCAAGGGCTGGCTTAGTAAGATAATACTGAACCGGGAATTGATATATACTTCAATGAAAATAACATCTTATAATGTAACCCCCATCATGGGGCTTGAATCCACGTCCACAAGGTTAAGAGCCTTGTTCTTTACCAACTGAGCAATGTATCCTTCAATATAATGGATAAAAAGCTTTGTACCTTGAATTATTGATAGGAGCAATTGGTAGCCCCCAAGGGCCGGCTCATTATAATGTGATGAGTCGGGTCTTCAATAATATGAGCAAAAACTGACTTTGCATTAGCCCCCAACTGTCATGGTGCATGCTTGCAGCGACATGAGACTTGCATATTTGATGTAATCTCAACTTAAATAATGTAGCCCCCAAGTGTCGGGTTGTAAGCCTGTAGCAACTCGGGACTATGCCTTCAATTGTAGAATAAATCACATCCTATTGACAATATGATAGCCATTGCGCTAAAGCGACTTTGAAAACCTTAACCATAATACTGGTTATTGATAACCATAATAGAAATCCAGCCATGTTGGCTATTTGAAGATTTGAATAATATAATCCAATGATTTATGAGCGATGATTCCAATGGTGCAATCCAAATATGTACTGGCGACTTATAGTCCAAAGCCAGGCCGGGTTAACAAACACCGGATAATTTCTCATCATATACTGGCGACTTATCGTCTTAAAGCCAGGCCGGTTTAATAAACACCAGATAATTTATCATCATGCTTGATTCAACCTGTTTCTGCATACAACAAGTTTAAAGTGTCCTGGCGGTTTATCACGGAATGAATCATAATGCCCAACATATAACCCAGGTTTATAACCAAGGCTGCACTTAAGAATAATCAAATATGAAATATATCATACCTGTGACATTGAATCACATCATTGGTTTACCAACTTTTTGTAGGAAGGGTGATAACCCCAATATTGAGTAATGATAACTCCTTTCATATTGTGCCGATTTACAATAAAACCGTATCGGGTTGTGATAAACACCGGTTTAACCACATATAATACTGGTGACTCATAGTCAAACCAGACCGGGCTGATAGTCTCCGGATTATGATTTGATCATGTACTGACAACTTGTAATTGAAAGTCAAGCCGGGTTAATGAACACTGGTTTACTCCATAATAAGATGGTAACATAAAATCAAACCGGACAGATAGTCTCCGGATTAAGATTTGACCGTGTTCTGCCAATTTGTAATTGACAGTCGAACCGGATTAACAATGTCGGTTTAAAACGCAACAGAAGTAAAAGGTCTTTAGCAAAAAAGAATAGAATTCAAGCAAAGGCAAAGATAAAATCATTTGCAAATGCGGCTTTGAGCCGATCAAGAGGCATTACCATGGTCGGACACGACCAAGCTCCCAAAAAGGCGTAGCTATGGTTCGAGTCAGCCAGGTCCCCAAATGATGCTTTGGCATTATGCCGATCAAGAGGTGTAGCGATGGTTCAGGTTCGACCAAAGCCCCCAAGTGATGCTGTGGCACTAGGCCGATCAAGAGGCGTGACTATGGTTCAGACTTGACCAAGTCCCCAAGTGATGCTGTGGCATTTTGCCGATCAAGAGGTGTGTCTATGGTTCTGCTTCGACCAAAGCCCCCAAGTGATGATGTGGCATTGGGCCGATCAAGAGGTGTGACTATGGTTCGGATACGACCAAAGCCCCCAAGTGATGTTGTGGCATTGAGCCGATCAAGAGGTGTAGCTATGGTTCGGATACGACCAAGCCCCCAAGTGATCAATAATATAATAAGCCAGTAAGGCATGATACCCATGTTTGTACCGCGCATCATGGCAGCAGGTCCTCTTTGGCACCCTTTAACTTTTTTGCAAGAGATAAATCCTTCTTGAACCGGATGTTAAACCGGATATTGAGAGATTCAAAGCTTTGTGGGAGATATATTTCCCTTGAACCAGATTTAAAACCGGAATCTTCATTTTCAGCCGGAAATTTTCTGACAGCCTTTAAACTCGAGCTTGCGGTAAGTTAATTCCTTTTTGAACCGGACATTTTTAAACCAGATTTGAGAGTTTCAGAGCTTTGTGAGAGAACATATTTCCCATGAACCGGATTGTAAACCAGATATTTGAGAGCTTCAGTGAGACTGACTTCCCTTTAACCGGATTTTAAACCAGAATCCTTTCTGATGACCCGGAAGAAGAACTTCTTCATTGAGCCGGGATTTTGTAACTGTTATATACTTTCTAAGCCTGAATTTTTCTGACAGCCTTTAAATTTTCATCAATATAACAGTAGCCTCCGGGACCGGGTTATCTTTCCCTCCATCGTCCTGGGGTTTTTAACTTTCTTTGGCCCGGCAAGATTTGCTGAGTTATGTCATCGTAGCCCCCGAGTCTCAAAGGTGACTCGAGGAGTTGGCTTGAGATTCTCCATGTTTGACCGTGATATAAACTGGCATAACTTGTATATCATTGGTTTTGATAGCATGATGTGAATCCACAGAAGGTTGAGGTGACTGCGGCGGGTTATAAATGATCCTGTATGAGCCGTGTCAGCAACTCGGCCAATGGTTCCTTCCAACTGCTATTTGAAGTTAACCAAACTGTAGTGGCGGCGACTTGTGCGCCTGCTCATTGAGCCATCCAGTGCAGACGGCGGTTGATGATAATTTGCCTCCAATTTGAAAGAAAAGCGGGCTACCCAAGCTGTGACTTGCTCATACCCAATAAACAGCTCATGCATACAGGTGCGGCCCGGTGTGCTGATGTAGACCAGGCCGCGAGAGACGGACGGCAAGGACGACCGCCACATCATAGGTGGCTCAAACAGATGAACCGGCCGCGGTGTTGTACACCGGCGCGGACGGGCGAGTTAACCATGTCGTTTTCATGCAGTGAACAATTGTCCTGCATCAACAATGTTGTAGACCAAGACAAAGATAAACTGCTCTTTGACAAAACAAACAAAAAATAATATGTATCAATAAAATATTTTTTAGATGGATATCACCTGATGTGCCAGGCCGGAAATAATCCGCCATGAAATTGATGATCGCTTGGTGAAGTTGAAGTCGCTCACGGGTGAACCGGCCACGGCGTGGTAAACTGGTGCGGATGGGTGAGTCGGCCGCGGCGTTTGTAAGCCAGCGCGAACGCATGAACCGGCCGTAAGGGCGGACGGGCGAGTTGTCCGTGGCGTTGTAAGGCGGTGCGGACGGGCGAGTCAGCCGGCGCGTTGATGTAAACCGGACCGTGATACGCGTGTCCGTGAATGGCATAAAAATTGTCCTAGTATTTTTTGTCGGATGATCATGGATACTGGTCACGCATAATGCCTTGCCCACTGGGACTCCTACCCATTATTGTTGGCAGACTAGTCTTCGAGTGAACATGCATGCATGCACTGCTCCAAGTGCTCATTATCTCCCAATTTTATTTTGGTTTGTATCAGTAAGACAAAATCACACCAGCAGGGGGCGCCTTGGCAAAGCGAGGGCGAGTCACGACGCTTTAAGGATGAGATGACGATGGAGGCGGAGGCGGAGATGCGGCGGCTAAGCGAGGACGGGCTGATCTGGCAGCTAGGCGTCACGCGGGCGGGCGCAGTAGTCCAGATCGCGGTCAGCTCTATTTCCGGATCGTGGCCCCCTTTTTTTCCTTTTTTTACCGCTCCGTACTCTTTCCTGCGATCATGGCCGGCTTTGGAAAAAATACTGCATCCGCTCCCGTCGTTTGCTAACCTTCTCTTCGTCTTTTCTGTTGGGTAACCGCAGCAATTGAACACAAAGAATTCTGTCTCGTAGTGGTAGTAGATGGCTTTACGTGACATCAATTTGGAGGTCATAATGGGCCTAGGAACTTGTGCTTTTGAAAAAACTACTTCTCTGTGTAGCAAACGGAGATATTCTTCTGCCAATCAATTTGCAGCAGCCCTCGGTCTTCATGCCATGGGGTAGCAGCGTCAGATCCCCTTTTTTTCTAGGATTTGATATCCTGTGAATATAGCTTGAGCCGGTGGTCAAGGGCAGTAGCAAACAGACCCGGTCGCTAAATCAGATCCGACCACCAAATCCCTCCAGCTGACGTATACTGTAATACCTTTGCTATGGTAGAAAAAATTATTGATCTCGGCGACTTGCGGCGGTTTACACACGCAGCCCAAACTCTTGATCCCAGTCTCGTACCTGTCCTTCCAAAGTTAATCAGCGTATTTAATTGACCCGGCTGACGGCAGGCTTCCTGTATGATCGTCCCATGCCTGTTTTTCCTCATCTTTTTCTTTTCTTTTTTCTAGACGATCCTGTTGGCGTCACAGAGGAGAAAATCAAACCGATAAGAGCTGCCGTGTGCGGGCACCGTTGCAGACTTTTCTTCTGTCTTTGATTTTTGAGATGAGAATTGATTTTATCTCCGATAACTGAACACGGAGTCGATGTAGATTCTTCTGATAGTTTTTTCTTCATTGCCGATTGTGAGCCTCTTGATCCTGAGTAAAAGATCCCTTCTAGAACTCATCACCACCGTGCGATAGCCCCATGGTGGGCGCCAACTGTCGTGGAATTGTCACGGCAGATGTCCTAGCGTGAGGACTTAGTCGTGAGGCCAACGCATCTATGTGGTAGCTTGAGAGGGGTTGAGCGGAATCGAGAGACGCAACACAAGACAGGTATTTAGACATCTTCGGGCCCGGGAAACATCATCCGGTAACAACCCTAAATGTTGTTTGAGGCTAGGTCTCATTATCATCATGAGGGAGTCGCCGTAAACCGGCTCTCCTCTTTGTGTCTAGCCCTAAGATTGTTTCTTCTTGCTTGTAGCTTGTCCCTCTTTAGGGAGCCCTGCCCCTCCTTATATAAGTTGAAGGGGCGGGTTACATGTGGAGTCCTATTAGGATTAGGACAAATCTATCTCTAATACAAACCGGATACAAGTCCGGGTCTTGACTCCTTGTAAGGGAAATATCCTTCTTGCCTTTCCTCTTAAACCGGCCCACCATTAACATAAACCGGCCTTCTGAGCCTTGGGCCTTGTCATCCGTCTGACCCGCCCGCCGGGTTACTAATGAACTGCCAAGACCGGGCAGGTAGCCCGTGAACCGCCAAGCTCCGGGCGGGTTACCAGTGAGTCGTCCAGTCCGGCCGGGTTATACTTCCGGCCGGTTTACGCCACGGGGTATATCCCCGACATTAGCCCCCAGTTTAATTTGGATTTATCCATGTTAATCTGATCCTGTAAAATAAACCCAAGAACAAATTTGACAGGTTGTGCTCCGGGTTAAGAATTCTTGTAAACCGGCTCCTGATCATCCTTAAGTCTTTCTCATTTCCTCCTTCTAAAAAATCCGGGTCAATAACTAGCTTCATACTCAAATTGCTGACGTTGGTTTCTCATAGAAAAATATTGTGAAGAATAATCCACTTGAGTCGGCTTCCAAAGCGCCGGCTTGAGAAATGTTGGTCTTGAAATACTCATATGATATTCACCGGTTTGAAGATGTAGAACTTGTCGGTTTACGATAACCGCCATTGTCGGGTTATAAAAACTGATAATTCCGGGTCATGATTGTTGCCAACGCCGGTTCATGATTATTGATGATGCCGGGTTGCAGACACAGGGTCGTAATGATTGGTGACGCCGGGTCAATCCGGTTTGCTCAAACTAGAGAATTTGAAAATATTTCTCCTTGTATGCATATTACCTGTAGCCCCCAAGTCTTGAGCAGAACAAAGTGATGGTTTAAGACTTGCTTCAATATGAATACTGCCACTTTTGAAGAAATCCATGTTGTTTATCCCAGTCATGAATAAAACCTGAACACTCCATATTATGTAGCCCCCAAGTGCCGGGTTGTCATGCTTGCAGCAACCTGGGACTTGTAATTGCCTGATGCTCAAAAAACTTCAACCAGTGTAGCACCCAAGGTCCGGGTCATTATGCAATAATGAGCGGGGACTTTGTAAATATAATCATATAGATTTGAGCGTTGATGTGTAGCCCCCAAGGGCTGGCTTAGTAAGATAATACTGAACCGGGAATTGATATATACTTCAATGAAAATAACATCTTATAATGTAACCCCCATCATGGGGCTTGAATCCACGTCCACAAGGTTAAGAGCCTTGTTCTTTACCAACTGAGCAATGTATCCTTCAATATAATGGATAAAAAGCTTTGTACCTTGAATTATTGATAGGAGCAATTGGTAGCCCCCAAGGGCCGGCTCATTATAATGTGATGAGTCGGGTCTTCAATAGTATGAGCAAAAAATGACTTTGCAATAGCACCCAAGTGTCATGGTGCATGCTTGCAGCGACATGAGACTTGCATATTTGATGTAATCTCAACTTAAATAATGTAGCCCCCAAGTGCCGGGTTGTAAGCATGTAGCAACTCGGGACTATGCCTTCAATTGTAGCCATTGCGCTAAAGCGACTTTGAAAACCTTAACCATAATACTGGTTATTGATAACCATAATAGAAATCCAGCCATGTTGGCTATTTGAAGATTTGAATAATATAATCCAATGATTTATGAGCGCATGATTCCAATGGTGCAATCCAAATATGTACTGGCGACTTATAGTCCAAAGCCAGGCAGGGTTAACAAACACCAGATAAGTTCTCATCATATACTGGCGACTTATCGTCTTAAAGCCAGGCCGGTTTAATAAACACCGAATAATTTATCATCATGCTTGATTCAACCTGTTTCTGCATACAACAAGTTTAAAGTGTCCTGGCGGTTTTATCACGGAATGAATCATAATGCCCAACATATAACCCAGGTTTATAACCAAGGCTGCACTTAAGAATAATCAAATATGAAATATATCATACCTGTGACATTGAATCACATCATTGGTTTACCAAATTTTTGTAGTAAGGGTGATAACCCCAATCTTGAGTAATGATAACTCCTTTCATCTTGTGCGGTTTACAATAAAACTGCATCGGGTTGTGATAAACACCGGTTTAACCATATATATCTTGGTGACTCATAGTCAAACCAGACCGGGCTGATAGTCTCCGGATTATGATTTGATCATGTACTGACAACTTGTAATTGAAATTCAAGCCGGGTTAATGAACACTGGTTTACTCCATAATAAGATGGTAACATAAAATCAAATCGGGCAGATAGTCTTCGGATTAAGATTTGACCGTGTTCCGCCAATTTGTAATTGACAGTCGAACCGGATTAACAATGTCGGTTTAAAACGCAACAGAAGTAAAAGGTCTTTAGCAAAAAAGAATAGAATTCAAGCAAAGGCAAAGATAAAATCATTTGCAAATGAGGCTTTGAGCCGATCAAGAGGCATTACCATGGTCGGACACGACCAAGCTCCCAAAAAGGCGTAGCTATGGTTCGAGTCAGCCAGGTCCCCAAATGATGCTTTGGCATTACGCCGATCAATAGGTGTAGCGATGGTTGAGTTCGACCAAAGCCCCCAAGTGATGTTGTGGCACTAGGCCGATCAAGAGGCGTGACTATGGTTCAGACTTGACCAAGTCCCCAAGTGATGCTGTGGCATTGAGCCGATTAAGAGGTGTGACTATGGTTTGGATACGACCAAAGCCCCCAAGTGATGCTGTGGCATTGGGCCGATCAAGAGGTGTGACTATGGTTCGGATACGACCAAAGCCCCCAAGTGATGTTGTGGCATTGAGCCGATCAAGAGGTGTAGCTATGGTTCAGATACGACCAAGCCCCCAAGTGATCAATAATATGATAAGCCAATAAGGCATGATACCCATGTTTGAACCGCGCATCATGGCAGCAGGGCCTCTTTGGCACCCTTTATCTTTTTGCAAGATATAAATCCTTCTTGAACCGGATGTTAAACCGGATATTGAGAGCTTCAAAGCTTTGTGGGAGACATCTTTCCCTTGAACCAGATTTTAAACCGGAATCTTCATTTTCAGCCAGAAATTTTCTGACAACATTTAAACTCGAGCTTGCGAGAAGTTCTACGGGCCTTTGACTGGGCCAGCCTTTTTAACCTACATGGGCCTCTGTTGGGCCCAACCACGTGTCGACATATCATAGGCATGTCTCCTCCAACGGAAGGGCGATATCTGGCCCACTAACAAGCTGACAGGTGTTCCCTTTGGCCAATCAGAATTTTACACGTGGAAGTTTCCCATTGGTCAGGGCTGTTAACGGGTTATCGGATCCAAAATCCGACCCGATAGCTTAACGGTGTTCCGTTACGGTGGATGCCACGTGTCGTTCACCCTTGACGAAAGCACTTCTGTGACGCGCGATTTATCGTCATGGAAGTGGACACTTCCATGATGATAATTTTGGTAATGTCATGGAACACTTCTATGACAGCACATGTATGACTATCTTGATTCTGTCATAAAATCGTCATGGATGTACATGCATAAACAAAAATGCGACCTACTGTGACAAACACGTATCATCACGGAAGTGTACTTTTTTGTAGTGCACACGGAGGGGAGTACGACTGTACGAGGGTTTACTGGTCCGTCTGCCGTCGCTGGAGAATAACAACGGGAGGAGGGAGCAGGCAGTCCCGTCGGTGCTTGTTTGAGCGGCTGGAGTAGGAAGAGCAGAGATTGAAGAAGCACGACGACCATTGGATGGACATCCAACAGTCACTACTTGTGCGCCAACCTTTTTTAGGGAAGCCTCAAATCTGTGGAAAACAGCATACAACCCATCTGCCATTATTTCTAATAATTTACAACCCATTTGCTAATTCTAAAGGATTTTTTGGAGCCCATATTCTTTTTGTTAGCATTACAGCCAATATTGTGGCCACGGTTAAAAAATTATATGAAATGTTGCATCTTTTCGGTCTTGATCGAACTGTTTTTAATCCCGAAATTTCGAGTCACATTCAAACTGATTTTAAAAATAAATGTATATCAATATAAAATCCAACAAATTGTCCACGCATACAAATTAATGCAATTTAAAATCTCGAAATGAAAAAAAGAAATTTGAAAGTAATTGCCGGTTTGATGTGTTTTAAAAATGTACATCCCATTTCTCATTACTGATAGGCCATTTTCTCATCCAGCCGAATGAAGCTCTCCTCGTCTTGAAAGATTTGCAGCCCAACAGGCCTGACAAAGCGACTTACTTGGCAAATCACAAAAAAACTAGGCTAGCCATTTTCAGAAAGAAAAAAAACTATTGGTCTGGTCTGTGATAAACATAAAAGAGAAGGCTGTCTAGACAGGGCAGGGTGCCCCTCACAGCCCAGTTGACACCCTGCTTCTGTCTCAAAAACAAATTAGATAAATGCCACAACAAATATGGTGATTCATAAAAATGCCACTAATTTCCAAACTTTGAAAAATGCCACTGCAATTTTGCAAACTTTGGAAAACGCCACTGCAATTTGCGAACTTTGAAAAACGCCACTCCAGACTTCGAAAAATGCCACTGCAAATGGCATGAAATGGCATTTTTCAAAGTTTGAAATTGCGATGGCATTTCTCGAAACACCAGATTTGGAGTGGCATTAATCAAATTAACCCAAAAGAAAAATAAAGGGGCGAGCTGCTAGGTCCCTGGTGTCAGCTGCTCGTTGTGCAACTCTCTCGTTTATTGGCTACGTTGACAATGGCATGGGACCCAGATGTCAGAAATCCGTTAGGAGGAACCATTTTTTTATTGGATTGAAATAAGGAGGCACTTGCTTGCGTACTGCCATGACCTTGGCGGGTCCCTGCTGTCATCCTCTCCATGTACAACCATTCCTGATTGTGTATGCGTCAACTTGGTAGGCCCACAAGTCAGCCTCTAAACCCGTGGAGGACAAATACAACCCATTTAAAAAAATAACAGCCCATTCCATACGTTCGAGCGAAAAGTTCAACATTCGAGCAAAGTAATGTGTCCGATCCACATATAAAGTCTTGAACTTCCACATTGACAACCATCATAGCCAAGTTAACTATCTACTCCCACTAATACTCTAGTAGCGTACAAGTACTAACTTACTTTTAGCTAACTAGACGATGCCGGCCGCCATCTGCGGTACACGCTAAACGCCAACAGCGGCGTCCTCCACCTCGCCTCGGACTTGCCAGAGGTGTGATAGGGCGCGTTGCTCGCGCGCGTTGGCCCTTTCCATGCCGGTGTGGCCACCGAAGCTTCGTCTTCTAAACAGGAAACCCACTTGACAAGCTGGTAGTAAAAATCGGCGTCGCAAACGCGTGCGTGCCCGACAGCCTCCAGGGCTATTTGCCGGGCACCGGCCTCCACGTAGTCGGCCCAGGTGTGGGCGCTCTGCTCACGACTCAGAGCGTCAGTGCGCTGCTGCTCCATGTCCCGCTGGCGACGCAAATCGGTGATACGCTGCTCCTCCGCCAAGCGGTCGCGCTCCAACAACTCCTGCTCCTCCGCCAGGCGGTCGTGCTCCAACAAGTCCTTGATCTCCGCATTTCCATCTAAAGACTGATAGAATGCCTCCTCCCTCCGTCTGCCTTCCGATGAAAAACCGAACACTAGTTCCGGTGGTGACCGCCTCCGGCCTCGCCTATCGCGGACGGGCGGGGGCATGGCGGACATGGCGAGAGCGAGGATAAGTTGCGAGTGATGTCGGGCCGGTGGGGGCTCATGAGGATAGGGCGAGTTCGGTCACGGTGCCACCATAGAAGGCCAGGAAACAGTACTTATAGGCGGAATGTAGCGCGACGGTCATCGGAATTCAATGCATAATGAAGCAGACATGGCTTAGCGCGCCAGCTTGCCGTGGAAAACTAGAGAAACTGAAATTCTGACTGTGCCGTCCCGTCCCGTCCATGCTGGGTCGCACGCCGGCATGACGGTCAAACAGTGCACTCGAATCATCTCCCTCCTTGTCAATAATGATTCACGGATTTAAAAGGCCCGCAACAATTAAAGCGCATCTTTTTTCACATCAGTTAGCTGCCTTAATTACGGCCGGCTGCATGCAGACACTCAAAATCACTCAAAGCCAGTACGCGGAGCAGCATGCAACGAGTTGCAGCCGAGGGCATTAGTTGATGAACTTTAGCTGGGAGATAAGGCATTTGCGAACATTTTCGCTGACAGTTTCCTCAGATTCGCATGGCATTTTCTTCAGAGCAGCTTGTCAGTTTCTTCAGAGGTAGGCATTTTTATTCAAAAAACTGCCAGCTAAAACAGCCAGGAGCGCATTAGTAGGCTAGCTAATGTCGATCAGTAATTTGTAAGCACCGAGCAAACAGATATAAGGAACTGTTAATGCATCTCAATGATTCACAGATCATATACAAATATGTAGCTCCAAAAGCAAAGATCAGCCACAACTAAAACCAACTAGTACGATTCCCATACATAAGCTCAACCTGTTAATGCATCTCAATGATTCACAGATCATATATGTAGCGACCTGACCCAAAATCGGTCAAGTCTCTGTGTCTGTGCCATGCCAAGATCATGCTGGCACTCACAGTACATTGATGAAATAATCAAAGTTCAATCACACCTGAATTTATTACACGATTCTCATATCGAGTCTTTATTACAATGGAATAAATTCGGCCGAAGGCCAACTCATGAGAAATAAACTAAGTAAAGGCTGCGGGCGTAGAAGAATAGCGAGTCCATTCGACTCCAAAGGGCAATCGCCAAGCGCGGATCGTAGCCTCAATCCTGATCGGAATACTCCTCTGCAACATAAGACGTTGCAGCCGTGTAGGTCAGCATTTTGAATATGCCGGCAAGTCATGAAGAGAGAACAATAATAAAATTACTAACACTATATGCAATTTGGCTGTGGGGCTCTAAGTTTCATCATTTTGCGAAAAGCCTGTTTTTTCCTACAATAAGGACTTGTTTGCAAAAACTACAAAATTGTTGGTAGTTATTGAGATGGTTCCACCAACCAATGTCTCATTCCCAAACTATTAAGTCATAACCCCCTCAATTAATTCATTAATTTTAGTGTTGAGATTTCCGAATACTTCCAAGTTCCAGAGGCTCAAATTGTAACCGGGGACACGGCTAATCGATTAGATCTTTTCTCTGCAGAGGTTTGCGCACTTTACCCGCAAGTATCGTTCCCTCCTTTTAAGTCTTCGCACTTCATGGTGTTTGAAGACGGGACGAGCAACAGGGTCTTCGAAGAGTTCCTCCGCCACCGCGGTACCCATCCAATCCTACCATTCTTTTACATCTCGTAGCACCGTCCGCCAGAGTCACAACTAGGGTTGACCAAGCGAGCCCATAATGGCTTGCGGCTGCACGTAAGCTTCCGGTCAATGGGGTATACATCCGTCTCTTCGTGGCTGGGTGAAGCTTTCCGCAAGATGTCATGGCACTTCTCCATGCATCCCGCCAACCACTTTGGATTCTCCAGGTGTCCGTCAACAAATCCTCCACCCGATGAGTGAATTCGAAGTCCATCTTGAGCTTGAAGTTCATGGGGTTGTCATCATCTTGACTCTCACATCTCCCTTATGAATTCACTCAACCAATCCGTCTACGAGCATAGCAATAATAAACTACTTCGTCCCGGGTCATGGTAACAAGGGGAATTGGTTCATCCTACCTCATGATACTACTCAAGTACATAACTTCAAAATTTCACCTACTGCATGCATGGTGGGGAGGTATAATTCTAATGCAACAAAATCATAGGTATTGTAAAGAAACATGATCAATGACTTGCCTTGGCCGACGATCTTCGTAAGCTAGGGACTCGTGGTAGCAAGCTTAGCACTCCGGAAATTCTACCGAGGCAAACAACAATCATAATAAGCATATAGCATATGATCACTTACATAACAGCTTGCTAATATGAAACACACAAAACAATCGAATCAAAACCCAAAAGAAAACTCAAGAAATCCAACTCAAAGTTTTCCTACATCAAGCAACAATTAAAAATAGTTTTGCACTACAAAAAATTTTCTTAACAGAACCTAAGCATGGGTTTATGCTACCTAACAGAAAAGAATTCATCAAGCAACTAGGAGTAAAAAGAATCACCTTAAAATCTATTATAAAACTCCTATTAGGCCTAAAGCAAATTCTAGGAGGAAAAATAAAATAAAAGTTTTATTTATTATAAATAAAAGTTCATGCTCTAAAGTTACAGAAACTAACCTAGAATAATCTATCACATAGGAAAAATAAATTTATTTGCTAATTAAAACAATAGGAAAACAGTAGCTAGTTAAATAATTAGGAATAACATGATCCTGGTTAAAACTATTTTATTATTAATCCTAAAATGCCCAAATAAATTCCTACGGTTAAGCAATGTCAAAACAAAGTTGTGACAAAAAGAATCATTAAAAAATAATATTCCTAACTCCTTTCATAGCAGATTTACTATTCTGTCAAAATCTAAAATAAAGCAATTTTAAATAATTTTAACATGACTAATTATATTTTCTACAGAAACTATAAGAAATTTGCAAACCAACAAAAAAAGAATCACTTAAAAATATTAAGTAGATTAACAGATATGAATTTTTCAAATCTAAAACTATTCTGTTAAAACAGAAAACGAAAAATAAAGAAAAACGGGCTAATGGGCCTATCTAGCGCCCTGGGCGTAATATAACTAAATCGGCCCTAGTGGTTAAACCGAGTCGGCCAGTTTAATAAAAAACCTAACTAACCGATCTAAACCGGAAATAAACCGGTTTATTAAAACTAAACCTAAATAAAACGTACCCCTTCGGAGGATCTAATCCTAACCGCACGCTTTGGATCTAACGGCAGGAGGACTCGCGACTCACCATGGGAAAGACGACGGCGACGGTCGGCGGCGGCTCGGGCGACTTGGCGCTGGGCGGTGGTGGTCGGGGACGATGGCGGGGACCTCCGGCGGGTGCGGCGTGGCGAGGTGAGCTCGGGGGTGGAGTCGGTGGGGCTCGGGGGGATCTGTGGAGCTCGGCGGGGCGGCAATGGCGCGGCGGCGGCGTCGGGCTCCGGCGAGGGATTGCGGGCGGGGTAGAGGGTTTAGGGGATCGGGGAGGGGCGGAACGGGTCGAGGAGAGGGTATTTATAAGGCGGGGGCCGACTTGGAGGAGGGGGCGAATCGGCGAGGGATTATGGCGGATCCCGGATCCAATGGGATTCAGCGGGCGGCTGGGTTTGCGTGGGCGAGGGAAGAAGGAGAGGTGGGGTCCGCTGTCGGGAGAGAGGGAGCGGGAACGGTCGGACGACCGGTGCGAGAGGGTTTCAGCTGGGGGCTCGGTCGGCCGTCGTCGGCCGGCGTGGCTCACCGGTGGGCCTCGGCTACTGGTGGCCGGGCTGGCTGGTTGGGGCGCCCGGGCTTTTTCCTTTTTTTTGAATTAGGGAGAGAGAGAGAATATATTAAATATATATTTTTTTATATAGGACATATATATATATCAAAATGATCAGGGGAATTTATCCTACAATTTGAACATTTTTCCAGGGGAAAAACTCAAACTTAAAAAAAAATTTTTTTGAAATCCCAAATAAAATCAGATTTGAATTCAAATCTTTTTGGCAAAGTTTTCTTCGACATTTTGGAGTGTCATGTTTCCTCCTCTCATACTTTTTCTCAAGTATTTGTCAGGGCATTGTTTTGAAATAAATTTCAACTGCCAATTTGAATTAAAATATCACAAACTCAAAATCCTCTGAAATACTTCAAATGTCACTCAATTCAAACAATATGCATAGATGCTTAGCTATAATTGTAAAACATTC
Source organism: Aegilops bicornis (assembly GCA_021605145.1). Classification (NCBI taxonomy): domain Eukaryota; kingdom Viridiplantae; phylum Streptophyta; class Magnoliopsida; order Poales; family Poaceae; genus Aegilops; species Aegilops bicornis. The sequence goes on from CM038675.1 coordinate 321,155,260, forward strand.
CAAATAGAAAATTTGGGATGTTACAAACCTACCCACCTTAAGATGAATCTCGCCCTCGAGATTCGGGTTGGCTAGCAAATAGGTGCGGGTGGTCTCGGCGGAGGTCTTCTTCTCGCTCCTGTGTAGCTTCCTCCTCGAATGATGACTCCACAAAGACCTTACAAAACTTGATGATCTTGCTGCGGGTGACTCTTCGTCAGGTCCTCGAGAATTCAGACGGGTTTTTCCTCATAAGTCGATCACTGTCGAGCTGTATGGCCTCTAGGGAGCCTTGTGTCTCTCAACGGAATATCGGCCATCTCGGCATGGCATTTCTTCACCGAGAAACATGGAAGACATCATGAACTCCGGACAATCCTTCCGCAATTCCAACTTATAAGCAACTTCTCCACGACGTTCGAGGATTTTGTAGGGCCAATGAACCGGGTGCTAACTTTCCTTTGACACCAAACCTCTTGATTCCACGAAGTGAGACACACGAAGATATGCTCGGTCTCCCGCTTCGTATGTTACTTCCTTGCGTTCTTGTCGGCATAACTCTTACGCCTCGATCGAGCAACCTTGAGCCTATCTCGAATCAGCTTGACTTTCTCTTGAATCTACGATAAGATCGGGACCGAAAAGTTTCGATCTCCAACACCATCCCACAAAGCAATGGTGTTACTGCATCTCCTTCCGTATAGAGCTTCAAAGGGGCCATCTTCAGACTGGTCTGATAACTGTTATTGTACGAGAATTCCGCGTATGGCAAATTATCATCCCAGCTAGACCCATAGTCTAGCGCACAAGCTCTCAACATGTCCTCCAGAATCTGGTTGACTCTCTCGGTCTGTCCATCTGTCTGTGGATGAAAAGTTGTACTGAACTCCAGCCTCGTACCCAAAGTTTCATGCAACTGATTCCAAAACTTTGAGGTAAATTGTGTTCCCCTATCTGACACGATAATCCTCGGAACTCCATGCAGACATACGATCCTGGTCATGTATATCTTGGCTAACTTAGCGCTGGTATAGGTAGTCTTCACGGGAATGAAATGAGCTACCTTGGTCAATCGATCAACCACTACCCAGATGGAATCATAACCTGAACGGGTCCTGGTAATCCTGTGATAAAATCCATTCCAAGTTTTTCCCATTTCCACTCGGGAATCGGCAAGGGTTGAAGTAACCCAGCTGGCTTCTGATGTTCCGCCTTTACTACTGGCAAACATCGCATCGCTACGTACTCAGCAATATCCTTCTTCATACCGCCCACGAAACTTTCCTTCAAATCCAGATACATCTTGGTGTGACCGGGTGAATCGAGTACGGTGAATCATGAGCCTCTGAAGAATTAGCTTTACGAGTTCGGGATCATTGGGTACATAAATACGATCCTCGTACCATATAGCTCCGTATTCATCCTTACGAAACCCTTTAGCTTTTCCTTCATTCATCTTTTTCTTTATCTCATCAATTTCCTTGTCCGACTTACGGGCTTCACGAATTCTTTTCGGTCAAGGTGGACTGAACTTCCAGAGCTGTAACATATCCTCTCGGAACTATCTCCGGTCGGAGATCTCGAGGCCATCGGCTAACTCACAGGGTAATCCTCCGCTATAAGAGTATTCACATAACTCTTACGGCTCAAAGCATCTGCTACAACATTAGCCTTTCACGGTGGTAATGCAATCTCATGTCGTAGTCCTTGATTAACTCTAGCCATCTCCTCCGCACGAGGTTCAACTCTTTCTGCGTGAAAATGTACTTCAAGCTCTTATGATCTGTAAACATCACAACTATTTCCGATAAGAAAATGTCTCTGTGTCTTGAGTGCATGCACTACGGCTGCTAACTCCTAATCATGTGTGGGCGTAATTCATCTCGTGAGGTCGTAGCTATGCGGAGGTATAAGCTACAACTTTTCCTTCTGCATGAGTACTCCTCCGAGTCCCTGGCGAGAAGCGTCACAATATACCCGGTAATCCTTGAGTATGACCAGCAAAATCAGCACTGGGGCTGTAACCAAACGTTTCTTCAATACCAGGAAACTGGCTTCACAATTCTCGGTCCAAACGTACTTGGCGTCCTTCTTGACAGCTCGGTCATGGGCTTGGCAATCTTCGAGAAATTCTCAATAAACCTCCGATAATATCCTGCGAGTCCGAGAAAACTGCGGATCTCCTTGATCGAGGTGGGTGATCGCCAATCGGTGGTGATACAACCTTGGTGGGGTCAACTGCTATTCCTTCTCTGAAATAACATGTCCGAGGAATCCGACTTCCTTCAGCCAAAATTCACATTTCTTGAACTTGGCATATGGCCCGATGTTCTCGGAGTTTCTCCAGAACTAGACGCAAATGTTCCTTATGCTCTTCCTCGCTCTTGGAGAAAATCAGTATATCATCGATGAACACCACGACAAATTTGTCCAGATATTCCATAAATACCTTGTTCATCAAATTCATGAAGTATGCAGGGCATTAGTCAATCCGAATGACATGACGGTATACTCATATAAACCATACACGGTGGTAAATGCTGTTTTGGGTATATCCGTTTCACGGATCTTCAATCGATGATACCACGATCGAAGATCGATCTTGGAGAATACCTTGGCTCCAACTAGCTGATCAAATAGATCATTAATCATTGGCAGAGGTACTTGTTCTTGATGGTCACGTCGTTCAACGAACGATAATCCACAACCATTCTCAGGCTTCCATCCTTCTTCTCTACCAAAAGAACTGGGGCTCCCCAAGGTGACGAGCTTGGCCGAATATATCCTTTCTCCAATAGCTCATTAATTTGCTTTTTGATCTCTTCCAAATCGTTCGGGGCATCCGATAGGGTCTCTTGGATATTGGGGCTGTGCGGGCAATAACTCAATCAGAAATTCAATGTCTCTCGTCCGTGGCATTCTCGATAATTCCTCCGGAAACACATCGGGAAAATCTTGCACTACTGGCACTTCCTCCTGAACAACTCCCGTGAGGGAATTCATCTGATTGTTCATCGGGATACGTCTGGATACATACTTGATCCTCTTTTGCTCCGGAGTGGTGAGCAGAATTGACTTCTTGAGCACAGTCTATGTTTCCTTCAAACTTCGTCAACCAATCCATGCCTAGGATTACATCCAAGGTGCAGGTTTCCAATACTATGAGGTCTGCGGGGAATTTATGGTTTCCGATGTTAAGGGTTGCATGACAGCCTAAGCCTGCCATCATTTCTCCTCTGCTGGGCCCGACGTGAAGAGGGCTTCTAAGGGTTCTAGTGGGCAACCCGTACTTTTCCACAACTACCTTGAATGAATGTGTTGCACCAGAATCAAAGAGTACCAATACTGGATGTGAATTTAATAAAAACTTACCAACCACGATTGTACGGCTGATCATAGACGTCCTCCACGTCAATGTGGTTCCACTGAGCATGAGGAAAAGGGTTGGGCTTCTTTGCTGAGCTTCCATTGCCGTTTCCATTCCTCTGCTTGGCCTCCCGGGCAGTCGGTGGCATAGTGCCCTGTTTTACGACACTTGAAACGGTGATGTGACTCAGATCCTTACGAGCCGGGCAGACGATGCTGGTTACCATTGTCGTTTCCATTGCACGACTTGTTGTCGTGGTTGCGGTTGTTCCCATTCCCTCCATGGTTATGTCCTCCATGATTATGTCCTCCATGGGTGTGATGGGTATGCCCTCCAGTATGGGGCATAACGGGCTTCGCCGAGAGCTCCGAGTTGTACTTCCCTGGCCATACTTCCGCTTATGCGGCTATCAATCTGCTGCTGCTTGCCTTGAGTATGGTGGCCTTGTCTACCAGCTCACGGTAGTTGTTGAAGGTAGCCACCATTAGCTGCATTCCCGGCTCGTCATTGAGTCCTCGAGAAACTTTTCCTGCTGCGGCATCTGTGGCCACATCATCCGGGGCATAGCGAGCTAACTTGCTGAACTCATCCACGCATCTTGCCCACAAGACGGTTCCCCTGGCGTAAGTTGCGGAACTCACGCTTCTTCAGACTCATGGCTCCAGCTGAGACATGAGCGGTGCGGAAAGCCTGCTGGAACTGATCCCATGTGATGGTGGCGATGGGATAAGTGGCGGTGTAGTTCTCCCACCAAGATGTTGTAGGTCCATCAAGTTGATGTGCGGCAAAGCGCACCTTCTCTGCATCTGTGCATCCAGCAGTGGCTAACTCTCTTCCGACCTTGCGGAGCCAATCATCGGCCACAATCGGCTCAGTGCTGCTAGAGAACACTGGCGGATTCAGCCTTAGGAAGCGGGTCAAGTTGTCAACAGGGGGTGGTGGCGGTGGATTGTTGTTGTTGTTGTTGTTGTTGTTGTTGTTGTTGTTACAGTTACGGATGAGCATCTGCATGAGGGCATTCTGCTGCTGGATCACCGGGTGAGCTCCGGCGGAAAGTTGAAACCGGGGTCACGTCTCGGAGGCATCTGGTGTTTTGGAGTGGATGAGAAAATTAGAATAGAATAAGGGTCTAATGAGAAAATATCACTACCCATATGAATGCACAATCATAATCACAACAATCATTTATTCAATCATCTCAAACATGGTTCAATCTCGGATTACAAAATTCTCACGACTAATCGAAAATAACGGCCTAAGCGATCGACGGAAAAATAAAATAACATGGCGGTCGACTAAATGTCTTCATCAATAATCCCTGCGTCCTGCAGTGCGGCGTCCTCCGGTGGGCGTCCTCACGATCTGGCGCCTCCTCTTGCGGCTTTCTCCAGTGGAACTCCCTTCATAATCCTGGTCATTGCTCACGAGGGGTCCGTCATCTCCACTCGGAAAAAGGTCTTCTCCCAGTTCCATCTTCTCCTCTAATGCGGCAACATCCATCTTCAGCTTGTCGACTCTCTCCATGAAATCCTTGATTTCTTCTTCATGGTCAAGGAAGTCCGCGTGTGCCTTCTCCTCCAGTTCCAGTTCACGGAACAACAGCCTCCTGTGTACCTTGGCGTTCTGGCGAGTCCGGATTTCCGTTTCTGAGGAGACTCTCCAAGTCTTGGACATATGAGAGAATGGAGTCGTATTCTACAAGACGGATGATATCTCCATTCCTAGCTCTGCGAGAAATCATGGCGAGGTCCGATGGGTCGAGCTCGGCCTGTACTCTTCTCGGAGATGTCCAAGTGCACGATATATCGCCATGTCTCTTCCGAGAATCCAAGCTGAAATCGGTAAACTCAAATTCAATGGGCTCTGAATGTCCTCCGAAGGTCCTCCTGGAATGTGCACCTTAATCTGTGGCGGGTATCCGTCGGGAGTGCATTGGTAGGCTTCCGGTGATTGAGGGCAGAGCAATCTTCAGCTTCTTCACGATCTGAACCATCTTCTTGCCGAGAGTCATCGTCTCATCTGGTGGCAAAACTCCGTAGCGTAACTGGGTGAACTCGGTGACCATCTAAAATGTTGAAAATCGGAGAGAAGTCGAAATGAATAGGGAGAATTACGGAATGATAAGGACATAAAATAAATAGTCTCTTCCTATGGCTTTCCGATCCTAGGGGTTACGTCCTACGGTCAGCGTGTGCTCTGAATACCATCTCTATAGCGACCTGACCCAAAATTGGTCAAGTCTCTGTGTCTGTGCCATCCCAAGATCATGCTGGCACTCACAATACATTGATGAAATAATCAAAGTTCAATCACACCTGAATTTATTACACAATTCTCATATCGAGTCTTTATTACAATGGAATAAATTCGGCCGCAGGCCAAATCATGAGAAATAAACTAAGTAAAGGCTGGAAGCGTAGAAAAATAGCGAGTCCATCCGACTCCAAAGGGCAATCGCCAAGCGCGGATCGTAGCCTCAATCCTCGATCGGAATACTCCTCTCGCAACATAAGACGTTGCAGCCGTAGGTTAGCATTTTGAATATGCCCGGCAAGTCATGAAGAGAGAACAATAATAAAATTACTAACACTATATGCAATTTGGCTGTGGGGCTCTAAGTTTCATCATTTTGCGAAAAGCCAGTTTTTCCCTACAATAAGGACTTGTTTGCAAAAACTACAAAATTGTTGGTAGTTATTGAGATGGTTCCACCAACCAATGTCTCATTCCCAAACTATTAAGTCATAACCCCCTCAATTAATTCATTAATTTTAGTGTTGAGATTTCCGAATACTTCCAAGTTCCAGAGGCTCAAATTGTCCGTAATCGGGACACGGCTAATCGATTAGATCTTTTCTCTGCAGAGGTTTGCGACTTTACCCGCAAGTATCGTTCCCTCCTTTTAAGTCTTCGCACTTCATGGTGTTTGAAGGCGGGACGAGCAAACAGGGTCTTCAGAAGAGTTCCTCCGCCACCGCCGGTACCCATCCAATCCTACCGTTCTTCTACATCTCGTAGCACCGTCCGCCAGAGTCACAACTAGGGTTGACCAAGCGAGCCCATAATGGCTTGCGGCTGCGGTAAGCTTCCGGTCAATGGGGTATACATCCGTCTCTTCGTGGCTGGGTGAAGCTTTCCGCAAGATGTCATGGCACTTCTCCATGCATCCCGGCCAACCACTTTGGATTCTCCAGGTGCCCGTCAACAAATCCTCCACCCAAAGAGTGAATTCGAAGTCCATCTTGAGCTTGAAGTTCATGGGGTTTTCATCATCTTGACTCTCACATCTCCTTATGAATTCACTCAACCAATCCGTCTACGAGCATAGCAATAATAAACTACTTCGTCCCGGGTCATGGTAACAAGGGGAATTGGTTCATCCTACCTCATGATACTACTCAAGTACATAACTTCAAAATTTCACCTACTGCATGCATGGTGGGGAGGTATAATTCTAATGCAACAAAATAATAGGTATTGTAAAGAAACATGATCAATGACTTGCCTTGCTGACGATCTTCGTAAGCTAGGGACTCGTGGTAGCAAGCTTCGCACTCCGGAAATTCTACCGAGGCAAACAACAATCATAATAAGCATATAGCATATGATCACTTACATAACAGCTTGCTAATATGAAACACACAAAACAATCGAATCAAAACCCAAAAGAAAACTCGAAGAAATCCAACTCAAAGTTTTCCTACATCAAGCAACAATTAAAAATAGTTTTGCACTACAAATTTTTTTCTTAACAGAACCTAAGCATGGGTTTATGCTACCTAACATAAAAGAATTCATCAAGCAACTAGGAGCAAAAAGAATCACCTTAAAATCTATTATAAAACTCCTATTAGGCCTAAAGCAAATTCTAGGAGGAAAAATAAAATAAAAGTTTTATTTATTATAAATAAAAGTTCATGCTCTAAAGTTACAGAAACTAACCTAGAATAATCTATCACATAGGAAAAATAAATTTATTTGCTAATTAAAACAATAGGAAAACAGTAGCTAGTTAAATAATTAGGAATAACATGATCCTGGTTAAAAATATTTTTTATTAATCCTAAAATGCCCAAATAAATTCCTACGGTTAAGCAATGTCAAAACAAAGTTGTGACAAAAAGAATCATTAAAAATAATATTCCTAACTCCTTTTATAGCAGATTTACTATTATGTCAAAATCTAAAATAAAGCAATTTTAAATAATTTTAACATGACTAATTATATTTTCTACAGAAACTATAAGAAATTTTCAAACCAACAAAAAAAGAATCACTTAAAAATATTAAGTAGATTAAAAGATATGAATTTTTCAAATCTGAAACTATTTTGTTAAAACAGAAAACGAAAAATAAAGAAAAACGGGCTAATGGGCCTATCTAGCATACTGGCGTAATATAACTAAATCGGCCCTAGTGGTTAAACCGAGTCGGCCGGTTTAATAAAAAAAACCTAACTAACCGATCTAAACCGGAAATAAACCGGTTTATTAAAACTAAACCTAAATAAAACGTATTTCGGGGATCTAATCCTAACATACGCTTTGGATCTAACGACGAGGAGGACTCGGCGACTCACCTTGAGGAAAGACGACGGCGACGGTCGGCGGCTCGGGCGACCTTGGCTGGCGGGGTGGTCGGGGACGACGGCGGGACCTCCGGGTGCGGGCGTGGCGAGGTGAGCTCGGGGTGGAGTCGGTGGGGCTCGGGATCTGTGGAGCTCGTGGGCGGCAATGATGGCGTGGCGGCATCGGTCTCAGCGAGGGATTGCGGGCGGGTAGAGGGTTTAGGGATCGGGAGGCGGAACGGGTCGAGGGGGTATTTATAAGGCGGGGCCGACTTGGAGGAGGGGCGAATCGGGCGAGGGATTGGCGGATCCGGATCAGTGGGATTCCGAGCGGCGGCGGGGTTTATGGGCGAGGGAAGAAGGAGGGTGGGGTCCGCCTGTTGGGAGAGAGAGGGAGCTGGAACGGGTCGGACGACCGCGAGAGGGTTTCGGCCTGGGGGGGGGCTCGGTCGGCCGTCATGGGCCGGGCGTGGGCGCGCTGGTGGGCCTCGGCGCTAGGCTGGGCCTGGCTGGGCGCCTGTGGCTTTTTCCTTTTTTTTTGAATTAGGGAGAGAGAGAGAATATATTAAATATATATATTTTTATATATGACATATATATATCAAAATGATCAGGGGAATTTATCCTACAATTTGAACATTTTTCGAGGGGCAAAACTCAAACTAAAAAAAAACATTTTTTTGAAATCCCAAATAAAATCAGATTTGAATTCAAATCTTTTTGGCAAACTTTTCTTTTGACATTTTTGGAGTGTCATGTTTCCTCCTCTCATACTTTTTCTCAAGTATTTGTCAGGCATTGTTTTGAAATAAATTTCAACTGCCAATTTGAATTACAATATCACAAACTCAAAATCCTCTGAAATACTTCAAATGTCACTCAATTCAAACAATATGCATAGATGCTTAGCTATAATTGTAAAACATTCCAAATAGGAAATTTGGGATGTTACAATATACAAATATGTAGCTCCAAAAGCAAAGATCTAGAAAAAACATATGTTCTTCCTACTAACATGGATGCTTCTCTTGGCCAACATTCAAGATGCATCGAAAGACAAATTTGTTTGTGAAGTCTACAATTCCTCCTGCATACGTAAGTGGTTTCACCAACAGCTGGAACCATGAGAATGAACCACACATGATGGAGGAACATCCACTGCAATATGATTTGGTCTTCTCTTGATCACACGGCCAGACTATTTTCGGAATACAAACTTTAACTTAGGCAAAATGATGCCCATTGTATAATCAGACCAAAGCAATGAAGCACCTAGTGTTGGCCAATAAATAGTAAGTACTACTTTTCTGCAGTCCATGAAATGACTATCCAATATTTCTGTGTCTATTTTGAAATGGCACTGCATGCAGTGACTATACTATTCTCTTGTGTAGTTCAACCAAAATTGCGGTCACTTTGTGTGTTTGCCAAATAGCAACGGGCAGACATCTCTATCTGCACAAATATCAAGCAGCTAGTAAACATATACCCCACCTTGTATTTTCGGTTTAAACATGTCTCTTTCGCTTAGCATCTATCATGTTTTGCACTGGACGATTTGATACAGTCATGTTTTGCCCTGGATAATTTCATACTGAATTGATTTGCTTGTTCAGAGCAGAAATATAGCGCCTATTCTTCATCAGACCATGGATATCCATGTTCGCAGTGATGGAAGAGGTGAAATCGATACAACCGAAATTGAGCATCCAATCATTGAATCTTGTCCTGCACCTCCAATGTAGGTCCACCCTACCAATAAATTCACATGCAAACCACTAGTATTACTATCTAATGACAGTAAAAAAGAGAGTAGCAAGATAGTAGCAAACCATGTGCCTTCTTAATGAACAGCTCATAGTGCCACCAATTGGATATAAAGGTTTGGAAGAAAACATCCTCCTAATGTTGAACCAGTTGGACTTTTTGTGCAGTTCCACTAAAATCGAGCATCCCTGTTTGCATAGATATTGAAAGTGTGATTACTATAAAAGTGGCACTAGTTGAAGCATAGTCTCACAAATATAAGCATTCCAATTTCTTAATGGGAAAAGGTAGCAAGACTGTTTCTAACCACCTGTTTGAAGGAATAAATAACGCAACAGAGGCTGATGTCTGCTACCTCTTGAGCTTGCGTTGGTTTTCCCCGAAGAGGAGAGGATGATGCAGCAAAGTAGCGTAAGTATTTCCCTCGTACCTGCACAAAATGATAGCTCAACGCAACCAATGCGATTAGGGGTTGTCAATCCCTTCACGGTCACTTACGAGAGTGAGATCTGATAGAGATAATATTTTTGGTACTTTTGGTATAGAGATGCAAAGTGAAAAGTAAAAAGCAAAGTAAAAAAGCAAGCAAGATTAAAGTGATGGAGATTGATATGATGAGAATAGACACGGGGGCCATAGGTTTCACTAGTGGCTTCTCTAAAGAGCATAAGTATTCTACGGTGGGTGAACAAATTACTGTTGAGCAATTGACAGAATTGAGCATAGTTATGAGAATATCTAGGTATGATCATGTATATAGGCATCACGTCCGAGACAAGTAGACCGACTCCTGCCTGCATCTACTACTATTACTCCACTCATCGACCGCTATCCAGCATGCATCTAGAGTATTAAGTTAAAACAAAGTAACGCCTTAAGCAAGATGACATGATGTAGAAGGATAGTTTCATGCAATATGATAAAAACCCCATCTTGTTATCCTCGATGGCAACAATACAATACGTGCCTTGCTGACCCATACATCCTTTGGGAAAGGACACATAAGATTGAACCCAAAGCTAAGCACTTCTCCCATGGCAAGAAAAACCAATCTAGTAGGCCAAACCAAACTGATAGTTTGAAGAGACTTGCAAAGATAACCAATCATACATAAAAGAATTCAGAGAAGATTCAAATATTATTCATAGATAGACTTGATCATAAACCCACAATTCATCGGTCTCAACAAACACACCGCAAAAACAAGATTACATCGAATAGATCTCCATGAGAGAGGGGGAGAACATTGTATTGAGATCCAAAAAGACAGAAGAAGCCAACTAGCTAATAACTATGGACCCGAAGGTCTGAGGTGAACTACTCACACTTCATCGGAGGAGCTATGATGATGTAGAAGCCCTCCGTGATAACGGCCCTCCCCGGCGGAGCTCCAGAACAGGCCCCAAGATGGGATCTCGTGGATACAGAAAGTTGCGACGGTGGAATTAGGTTTTTGGCTCCGTAACTGATCGTTTGGGGGTACGTAGGTATATATAGGAGGAAGGAGTACGTTGGTGGAGCAATAGGTGGCCCACGAGGCAGGGGGCGCGCCCTAAGGGGGGCGCGCGCCCCACCCTCGTGACCGCCTCTTTTGTTCCTTGGAGCAGGGTCCAAGTCTCCTGGATCACGTTCGGTGAGAAAATCACGTTCCCGAAGGTTTTATTCCGTTTGGACTCCGTTTGATATTCTATTTCTCCGAAATTCTAAAATAGGCAAAAAAACAGCAATTCTGGGCTGGGCCTCCGGTTAATAGGTTAGTCCCAAAAATAATATAAAAGTGGAAAATAAAGCCCAATATAGTCCAAAACAGTAGATAATATAGCTTGGAGCATTCAAAAATTATAGATACGTTGGAGACGTATCAGGCATCCCCAAGCTTAATTCCTGCTCGTCCTCGAGTAGGTAAATGATAAAAAGAGAATTTTTGATGCGGAGTGCTACTTGGCATAATTTCAATGCAAATCTTTTTAATTGTAGTATGAATATTTAGATCCAAAATATTCAAGACAAAAGTTTATGTTGACATAAAAATAATAATACTTCAAGCATACTAACAAATCAATTATGTCTTCTCAAAATAACATGGCCAAAGAAAGTTATCCCTACAAAATCATATAGTCTGGCTATGCTCTATCTTCACCACACAAAGTATTTAAATCATGCACAACCCCGATGAAAAGCCAAGCAATTGTTTCATACTTTAACATTTTCAAAACTTTTTCAATCTTCACGCAATACATGAGCGTGAGCCATGGACATAGCACTATATGTGGAATAGAATGGTGGTTGTGGAGAAGACAAAAAGAGGGAAGATAGTCTCACATCAACTAGGCGTATCAATGGGCTATGGAGATGCCCATCAATAGATATCAATGTGAGTGAGTAGGTATTGCCATGCAACGGATGCACCAGAGCTATAAGTATATGAAAGTTCAACAAAAGAAACTAGGTGGGTCTGCATCCAACTTGCTTGCTCACGAAGACCTTGGGCAATTTGAGGAAGCCCATCATTGGAATATACAAGCTAAGTTCTATAATGAAAAATTTCCACTAGTAAATGAAAGTGGTATCATAGGAGACTCTCTATCATGAAGATCTTGGTGCTACTTTGAAGCACAAGTGTGGTAAAAGGATAGTAACATTGTCCCTTCTCTCTTTTTCTCTCATTTTTTATTTAGGCCTTTTCTCTTTTTTTATGGCCTCTTTTTTTATTTTTATTTTATTTTTCGTCCGGTGTCTCATCCCGACTTGTGGGGGAATCATAGTCTCCATCATCCTTTCCTCACTTGGGACAATGCTCTAAAAATGATGATCATCACACTTTTATTTTTCTTACAACTCAACAATTACAACTCGATACTTAGAACAAAATATAACTCTATATGAATGCCTCCGGAGGTGTACCGGGATATGCAATGAATCAAGAGTGACATGTATGAAAGAATTATGAATGGTGGCTTTGCCACAAATACGATGTCAACTACATGATCATGCTAGCAATATGACAATGATGGAGCGTGTCATAATAAACGGAACGGTGGAAAGTTGCATGGCAATATATCTCGGAATGGCTATGAAAATGCCATGTTAGGTAGGTATGGTGGCTGTTTTCAGGAAGGTATATGGTGGGTGTATGATACCGGCGAAAGGTGCGCGGTATTAGAGAGGCTAGCAATGGTGGAAGGATGGGAAAAAGTGCGTATAATCCATGGACTCAACATTAGTCATAAAGAACTCATATACTTATTGCAAAAATTTAGAAGTTATCAAAGGAAAGTATTACGTGCATGCTCCTAGGGGGATAGATTGGTAGGAAAAGACGATCGCTCGTCCCCGACCTCCACTCATAAGGAAGACAATCAATAAATAAATTATGCTCCGACTTCATCACATAACGGTTCACCATACGTGCATGCTACGGGAATCACAAACTTTAACGCAAGTATTCTTTAAATTCACAACTACTCAACTAGCATGACTCTAATATCACCATCTTCATATCTCAAAACAATTATCATGCTTCAATCTTTTCTTAGTATTCAACGCTCTCAAAATAAAGTTTCACAAATCTTGAATACCAAGCATTTTATTATTAAAAAATTTACCATGCTATTTGAGACTCTCAAAATGATCTAAGTGAAGCACGAGAGATCAATAGTTTCTTTAAAACAAATCCACCACCGTGCTCTAAAAGATCTAAGTGAAGCACATAGAGAAAAATTATAACGCTCATAAGTGAAGCACACAGAGCAAAACTACATAGCTCAAAAGATATAAGTGAAGCACATAGAGTATTCTATCAAATTTTAATTCATATATGGCTCTCTCAAAAGGTGTGTACAGCAAGGATGATTGTGGCACACTAACAAACAAAGACACAAATAATACAAGACGCTCCAAGCAAAACACATATCATGTGGTGAATAAAAATATAGCTCCAAGTAAAATTACCGATGGAAGTAGACGAAAGAGGGGATGCCTTCCGGGGCATCGCCAAGCTTTGACTTTTTGGTGTCCTTGGATTATCTTGGGGGTGCCATGGGAATACCCAAGCTTAGGCTCTTTCCACTCCTTGTTCCATAATCCATCAAAAGAATTTACCCAAAACTTGAAAACTTCACAACACAAAACTCAAAAGAAATCTCGTGAGCTCCGTTAGAGAAAGAAAACAAAAGACCACTTCAAGATACTGTAATGAACTCATTATTTATTTATATTTGTGTTAAACCTAATGTATTCCAACTTCTCTATGGATTAAAAAATATTTTACTAGCCATAGATTCATCAAAATAAGCAAACAACACACGAAAACAGAACCGGTCAAAAATAGAACATTCTGTAGTAATCTGTAACTAACGCAAACTTCTGGAACTCCAAAAATTCATCCTAAATAGGACAGCCTAGGAAATTTGTTTATTGATCAGAAGCAATTGGAATGAGTATTTTATCACGTTCTGGTCAATTTTAATAATTCGGGCACTGAACGCAAAGTTTCTGGAAATTACAGCAAGATCAAATAACTATCATCCAAGAAGTTCCTACAGGTTTAACTTGGCACAAACACTAATTAAAACACAAACCACATCTAAACAGAAGGTAGATGGATTATTTATTCCTAAACAGAAACAAAAAACAAAAATAAAATTGGGTTGCCTCCCAACAAGCGCTATTCTTTAAAGCCCCTAGCTAGGCATGGAGATTTCAATGATGCTCACAAGAAAGACAAGAATTGAGGCACAAAGAGAGCATCATAAAACACATGACAAACACATCTAAGTCTAACATACTTCCTATGCATAGGCATCTTATAGGCAAACAAATTATCAAGGCAAGCAAAAACTAGCATATGCAAAGAAGCGGAAAGAAACAATAGCAATCTCAACATAACGAGAAGTAGTTTATTATCATGAAATTTTTTACAACCATATTTTCCTCTCTCATAATAATTGCATGTGGGGTCATAAGCAAATTCAACAAAATAGCTATCACATAAAAAAAATTCAACACGATCCATATGCATGCAAAGTTGACACTCTTCCAAAATAGTGGGATTAACATTAACTAAAGTCATGACCTCTCCAAACCCACTTTTAATATTTTTGCAAACAATATTCTCAATCTCATATTCATCATGGGGATTAAATAAATTTTCAAGATCATAAGAAGAATCACCCCAATCATGATCATTGCAACAAGTAGTAGACATAGCAAAACTAGCATCCCCAAGCTTAGAGTTTTGCATATTATTAGCATAATTGTCATCAAGAGAATTCATAGTAAAATCATTGAAATCATGCTTTTCATTGAGGGAGCTATCAAGCATGGGTGCAATAGCAACGATCTCATTTTTAACATAAGGAATTATAGCAAATTCGTCTTCATAAATATTAGCATCATGACCACAAGAATAGCAAGCATCATGTTCATTAACGGATATTTCAATCAAATCATCGGAATAACAATTATCTATAGATTCATGCATATCATTATTTTCTTCCGAAGCAACGGTCATTCTTTCAATAAATTCTTGGACATAGACATTATGATCAAGGTTTTCATTGCAATATTTAAGTATGACGGAATTTTCAGATTTGTTGAGAGTAAAATCATACTTTTCAATCAAAGCAGGAACTTCATGAGCACCCTTAAAAACGACAAATTCTTCAATTTGTTCGATATCATAGTAACTATAAACACCCTTTGCATAAGAAGATAAGATTTCATTATCATTGAACTCACATAGGTAGGGAAGGTGTTTTTTAGGCTTCTTCGAGAAACAAGTAAAATCACAAATTTCACAAAGATTCCAAGCATAGCATAGCAAACTATTTATATGATACCATAAAAGTCTCCCTTTTTCAGACAAACGGTGACGCACGAAATGAGCATGCTCATCTAAAGATTTCCCATCAACTAGGCTAGTTGGGGTTTCAAAGACGAAGCATAAGGATCGAAGATGATCCAAGTAGAACATTTTAAGTGGATCCATGACAATAGACTTTTAGCAAGCAAAGATGCAAGCAAATATAAGGCACATGGTAACACAAGCAAAAAAGAAGCAAGCGGAAAAGAGGGGGAAATAAAACAGCAAGGGTGAAGAGGGGGAGAGGAAAACGATAGGAAAATGGCAAATAATGTAGTGCGGGAGATAAGGGACTGTAATGGGTACTTGGTATGTTGACTTTTGCGTAGACTCCCTGGCAACGGCGCCAGAAATTCTTATTGCTACCTCTTGAGCTTGCGTTGGTTTTCCCTGAAGAGGAGAGGATGATGCAGCAAAGTAGCGTAAGTATTTCCCTCAGTTTTTGAGAACCAAGGTCTCAATCCAGTAGGAGGCTACGCTCAAGTCCCTCGTACCTGCACAAAACGATAGCTCAATGCAACCAACGCGATTAGGGGTTGTCAATCCCTTCACGGTCACTTACGAGAGTGAGATCTGATAGAGATAATATTTTTGGTATTTTTGGTATAGAGATGCAAAGTGAAAAGTAAAAAGCAAAGTAAAAAATCAAGCAAGATTAAAGTGATGGAGATTGATATGATGAGAATAGACCAGGGGGGCATAGGTTTCACTAGTGGCTTCTCTCAAGAGCATAAGTATTCTACGATGGGTGAACAAATTACTGTTGAGCAATTGACAGAATTGAGCATAGTTATGAGAATATCTAGGTATGATCATGTATATAAGCATCACGTCCGAGACAATAGACCGACTCCTTCTTGCATCTACTACTATTACTCCACTCATCGACCGCTATCCAGCATGCATCTAGAGTATTAAGTTAAAACGACATGATGTAGAGGGATAGTTTCATGCAATATGATAAAAACCCCATCTTGTTATCCTCGATGGCAACAATACAATACGTGCCTTGCTGCCCCTTCTGTCACTGGGAAAGGACACCGCAAGATTGAACCCAAAGCTAAGCACTTCTCCCATGGCAAGAAAAACCAATCTAGTAGGCCAAACCAAACTGATAATTCGAAGAGACTTGCAAAGATAACCAATCATACATAAAAGAATTCAGAGAAGATTCAAATATTATTCATAGATATACTAGATCATAAACCCACAATTCATCGGTCTCAACAAACACACCGCAAAAATAAGAATACATCGAATAGATCTCCACGAGAGAGGGGGAGAACATTGTATTGAGATCCAAAAAGAGAGAAGAAGCCAACTAGCTAATAACTATGGACCCGAAGGTCTGAGGTGAACTACTCACACTTCATCGAAGGGGCTATGATGATGTAGAAGCCCTCCGTGATAACGGCCCTCTCCAACGGAGCTCCGGAACAGGTCCCAAGATGGGATCTCGTGGATACAGAAAGTTGCGGCGGTGGAATTAGGTTTTTGGCTCTGTATATGATCGTTTGGGGGTACGTAGGTATATATAGGAGGAAGGAGTACGTCGGTGGAGCAACAGGGGGCCCACGAGGCAGGGGAGCACGCCCTAGGGGGGGCGCCCCCACCCTTGTGACCGCCTCTTTTGTTCCTTGGAGCAGGGTCCAAGTCTCCTGGATCACGTTCGGTGAGAAAATCACGTTCTCGAAGGTTTTATTCCGTTTGGACTCCTTTTGATACTGTGTTTCTCCGAAACTCTGAAATAGGCAAAAAAACAGCAATTTTGGGTTGGGCCTCCGTTAATAGGTTAGTCCCAAAAATAATATAAAAGTGGAAAATAAAGCCCAATATAGTCCAAAACAGTAGATAATATAGCATGGAGCAATAAAAAATTATAGATACGTTGGAGACGTATCAATGTCAGAAAGGCATATATAGTTCTTTCTAAAAGAATGATCGATTCCTGACCTTTCCTCTTCTTTTAAGCATATTTTGTGAAGTTCAACTAAAATAAAATGCCATCACTTCCTTGACAATTTAGTGACACTATACAAAAGGAAATGACTTAACATTACATCATGATGTCAGGTATGTAGTCGACAGGCATTAGAGACAAACTTACAGACCTCCTCCGATAACATAATGAACATTAATTTTAACAAAGGTGTGACTAGCTTTACCGGATAATTTGAGTGAACTCTACACCCTCTGTTCCTTAATATAAGACGTTTTCGTGGTTCGGTTTAAAGTACCCAAACGTCTACTAGTATTTAGAAACAGTAGTAGTTTTCTTGAGCACATATCTGGGAAAGCTTGCCACACTTTATTTATATCCATACGCTAATGCAACACCATTCGAAATTTCGAATACTACAAATATACACTAATCCAGTGGCTAATGCAACTGTAGAGTAGTTATTTTATTACAGGGTACATTACAATAGTTTTACTGAACAGATTTCAATAAACTCTGGCACTGGAAAATTTCTATAAGAATTAACAATACAAAATGTAAAGGTAACACGTTTCAGCATTGGTACACTAGCTGTGCACGAGCATTAAACCAAATACAAAAGTCTGAAGGTAACTAGCATTATTAACTAATGACAGTATACAAAAATTGCAAACCATGTACCTCCAAGGTAAATATCATTTCGAACTCGGGCGGACCTTAAAAATTGCTATCCAATTTTGATAATCGATCAAACATAAAAACTTGATCGAACTACTCAAGAGAACAGCCGGAGGAGGAGGTGCCCACTCTTGACCTTTCCTCTTGTCTTCATAATTTTTTGTGCAGTTTAACCAAAATAAAATGACATCAGTGCCTTGGCATTTTGGTGACACTGTACAAAAAAATTAACTTATCTCATGAAAGTGAGGTATGTAATCTATAAGCATTAACAAAGGCAAAAATCTGAAGGTAGTAACAAGTTTCATCGTTGGTATACTGGCTGTGCAACAACATTAGAATGCCTTAGCTGAAAAATCTTTAATACATTCACAATCAACAGCTAACCCTGAAATAATCCAGTGAAATTAAATGGCATTGCTTAAATTTATCGGTGGCATTAGACTGAGTGCGGCATTAGTTAAATGTGGCATCACTTTAGCAGTAGCATTGTTTGACTTGACTGCTAGCTTATACTAACAGCAAAAAAGTGACATTAAGAGCATGGGAGGCCCATTCGGACAGTGGGCGCACCAGTACGATGTACCTCCACGGACGCGTAGAGTGGTGAGGGAGGTATGGTTGCCCAGGGCAACAAATATCCAGGCAGCATATGTGGATTACGTCCCGTTTTTGTTATGTTTAGCCACCTTTTTCCTATGTGAGGACAACAAACCGATCGACCTGGTCATTCTCTATTGCGTTGTCATGCCTTTCTACCCTTCTTCAACCAAGAGACACGAGACTCTTTCCTTAGCTACATATTTTCCCCTTTTCAACCTAGATGCGGGTTCGATGCCTACTCTCTTGGACAGTACAGTCTCCCTTCCTTTCCTTATTCAACCCAGACATGGATTAGTCTGCATGAAGTAGGGTTTCCTTTAATAGTGCAAATTGGGAAGATGGTGGAGTGGAAAAAGATCCACATGCAGCGACATGGCAGATGGGGCAATAGAACAAGGGTATGGTTCGAAAAGAGGTAGCATACCTGAGGGTCGGCGGGAAGTGGCTCGCTCGTGGTCGTCGTCCTCCGCATGCACTACGACAACGAGCTTGGGGACGGAGGCCATCACGCGCGGGCGCTAGGTCTGAGAGGACAGCCTTGTCGTTAGTGCGTGACCACGCTCGCCGATGACAAATGCGTCAATGCTGCATGTCCTTTTCTTCCCCGGCCCGATCTGTGACTACCGATGAGGAGGGAGAGAGAGGCCGTCTTTTTTAGATCTGGAGAGAGGGTAATAGTGTGAGAAGCAAGTGGACAGCCCTTAGCAAGGAAGCTCTGAACCTCCAGCCTATATATCTTTTTAATACTACTAGTACTAGAGGTGGAGTAGTGGTAGAGTAGTTTATATTTTCTCTGCAAACAGTACCAGTTAGTCACGCTTCAAAACTGAACGGCACACCATTAAAAAAATAAAGTCGAGAAATAATGCGGCACCTCGGCCCAACGCGGCTAGATCGCATTTTCCATGAGAAATTACACACCATGTTTCGTTGACATGTGGTACCGTTCCCACATGTTAGTGAGACGATGGCGAGTCCTTTTGTACAATTTCCGAAAGGACGTGTAGGCCGGGCGCCTCTTCGTGTACCGTGGTAAACTGGCAACCATCCACCGACTCTTTGCCTTTCCCTCTCGATTTGGAACTGTTGTCGCACGCTCTTCCTCCTTCCTCCTTTTGCCTTCAGCCTTCCTTCTGCCATTGTTCGATCGTCTTCTCCATG
Source organism: Aegilops bicornis (assembly GCA_021605145.1). NCBI lineage: Eukaryota > Viridiplantae > Streptophyta > Magnoliopsida > Poales > Poaceae > Aegilops > Aegilops bicornis. The sequence continues at coordinate 321,175,184 of CM038675.1, forward strand.
GAGGGAACAAGCCAAAAACGACCCCGTTATTCTTGCCCCGATCTGAAAGATGACGTGGTGGGGGAACTCATTGATCGGTGCGACGTCATCACCTCGGCTAGCATGGCAGGTTCGTTCAAGCCCATTCTCGACTCAACTAATAACATCATTACAAGGAACCCAAGGTTCCAGGAGCGGTTTGATCTCCCTTATCTTCTTCGCTATAAGCTTGTTCGCATGGGCGCGGACGACGGAGGCCTCGCCTTGTGCAAGTTTGATGCCGCTTGATAATGATACGTGTGATGTCAAGATGCCATCGCTTAAGGGTAAGTCCTGGGCTGGCGCAAATGGAGATTGGGTTCTTTATATTGGGTACAATTGCGAGTGGGAACTTGTGAATGTGTACACTCGTCGTGATTCCACTTCCAAAAATCTCAAAGTGCCACGAGGTTGAGCAATACGATGATCTACGTACGCTCAAATACGATCATGGTGATTGTCGTCTACTGAAGATAGCAATTTGTCGAGTTCCCAACCGCTCTTGGAATTACAAGAACTATCAAGTTGTTGCTATCTTCGACAAGGTTGTTGCCGTCCTTCGTGGTTCGACTGGATGGATATTGCTCAAAAGTCAGTTTCTATACACGGATGTGTACTGTGATGCAATTGAATACGAGGATATTGTGTTTGCTGCCACCACTCGTGGCACTTTTTTTGCATGGGATCCTCGTAGTTTTGGTACGTTTGTATTACACCATAATTATAATTGTTTCATACACATGCATGCGGATTAGCAAGTTTCCCTTTACTAATTAACCTTCTTCTTGTGTTTCCAAAGTCCTGTGGACATTCCACCACCTATACTTGAAAAAAATTATAAGCAAGGGGGAGATGACGATGGTGATGATCACGAGCATGAGGAGGAGCAGAACTTATATACTCAGTGGCGCCTGGCAACTAATTCGGATGGATCACCTCTTCTTGTTTGTATACAGTGCACTCAGACTATTACTACTGAGGAAGCAGGTGTTGTCTCCCATGGTCGCCCTCTCCTGACCTATTCCAACACCCGTTGCATGGTATTCAGGATGGATACTAGTGTGCTAGCGCCAACACCTTCTCCCTAATTCAGTATTGATAGTCTTGGAGCAAACTCGCTCTTCCTTGGACCAAACTATCCAATGATGGTGAAAGGTGATCCAGCTGCTGTTGACACAACATTACTACCATTTATGAGAAGCAACTGTATCTATACCTCGGACATTTCGGTGGTTCCCTACCCTGGTCCTGATATATGCCGCTTCACTGGATGGTCGATCCTGCATTGCTATCGATATTGACAATAGCGGGCCTTCCTGAGCACCTATGGTTCAAAGCAAGCGTTTCCAACGCCGAGGATTGGTTGAGTTGAAGTTCATTTCATTGCTTGTTATTTGTTGTGTGATGAAAACTTTAGTATTTTCTAGAATGTTTTGTTGGAAATAATCTATAATCCACATGTATCCTCATTGTCGTTGTGTGTTGATGACTTGTTATATTTAATGAATGGTACATTTCAGTTGCAAATGCATGTCATAGACTCAATTTATGAATGGTTTTCGAGTCACTTCTTGGAGTGTAAGTACCGTAGTAGTATAGCCAGCATCCGGTTAGTATATGAAGTTGCCACATCACATAGAGCCAACCTAATATTGGAGTATGCTAGCCCTCCACCGGCGCGCCGCTTCAAATGGCGGAGGAAGTGAGAGGTCGCGTCACCTTGTGTCCAGATCTGAGAAGCCACGTGTACCAGATGAATGACTCCAAGTTCGACCACCGTGATGCTAGGTGCGTGTCGGCGTTCTAGGAATGGCGGTCCCCAGACTCGCCTGCCTGCGGCCCACAGCGTGGCTAAGCCAATAGGCCGTGCGACCCTTCTTCGTCAACAAGGCATCCAAGACCCTCGCGAGGGTCTAAGCCTCGCGAGGCGGACAACGCAAGACCTCCTCTGGAGTGGCCTAGCCAGGTAGGCTCACGAGGAGCGGAGATATCAAGGCGGGGCAAACCTCACGAGGCTCTCGTGGACGTGAGCCATGACGAACGACACTGGCGAGGCGCCCGGTAGCGCGGCGTCATTATTTCCTCTTTGGTGCTAAGGAGGCCAGCGCAGCGAAGAGTACCGAGGCATCGTGCAAAGGTTGCTATATTGGTGCAACAAGACCAAGACCAGGAGGACGGCAAGACGGAGGTCATCGTGGAGCCCAAGGCAGGCGTCACCAGAGCTTTTCGCAGGCGAAGACCACTTTTGTCAGGATAGCTTGTACTAGCTGTCCCTCTTCAAATTTGCTCGCCGTTGTTGGCTCCCTTCCCGCTCAACATTTGGGAAGAGGACCAGGGCCTATATAAGTAGAGCTAGCCACCACAGTAGGGGGGATTGAGCAGTTCATCCAGCTCTCACCCGCAAAGTTCACCAAGCACAAGACCACCTCAACCTCAGGAGGCTGTTCTTCCCTCTGTACTGTTCATCATCAGCCCAAGAGGCAATCCACCACCACCACACTTGAGTAGGGTATTACACCACAACGGTGGCACGAACCAGTATAAACCTCGTGTCTTTCTGTGTTGCGAGTTCATTGAGTTCGTCCGCGAGATCTTAGCGAGCTAGGGCGTAGATCGGTAGGAGGGAAAGACTTCGCGCGCACCCCAGTGTTCGAACCTCAAGGGTTTGCTGGAACCCCACATCTGACATTTGGCGCGCCAGGTAGGGGTGCGCCGGAGCTTCTTCTCCACCGACCAGCTCGCCGACACTCCCCAGCCATGATGTCTGGCGACTCAAGGGCCAGCTCTGACCGCTAGGCAGCCTGGCCAGCCCGAGCAGCGTCGCCTGCCCATGAAGATCTTGACCCTGCACTCCAGGCGGAGCGAGCGCCGCCAAACTCCGCTGGGCGCGGGCAGCGCGGCCAGGCGTCATCCACCCTCACCCCACGGCAAATACGGGCCGACACAAGAGCGGCGAGCCATGCCGCGGCAACGGCGCCGCACTCACAGCGGGAGCAAGCAAATGTGCGGGAAGCGCTCACCGTGGCAAGGGAGCTGCTGTGATGCAGGCTGATGGAAAGCGGCCGGGACACACTGCTGGAGCGTGTTGTCGAGCTGCTGGATGCGGCGGCGTCGGGAGCACCACCCTTCTGCTATCGACTTCCTCCTCAGGCCACTGCAGGGCCGCGCGCTGGACCTCACGACATCCGCGCGCCATCGACTACGCCCGGGGGTTTCATCAACATCAGCACGGCCAGCGGTGTAGGGGGCTCCGACTCTCCCATGCCGCCCGCGACAAGCACAGGCGCAAGCGTCGCCCTCCATGGTCCCAGCCAGATACCATGCTGTCATTCCCACGACGCCACCATGGCCCGAGCAACATGTAGCATGGGGCACCACAGCGAGGTGTTCGGGGTGATGGCCCCAGAAGCCTACGTGCCCCGCATGATGGACCAAGGGTACGCACCAGAGGACGACCCTGGCCCGTTCATTGGAGAAGATTGGGGATAGGGGGCGCTAGGAGCCGAAGCCTTCCAGGAACCAACGGAGAACCACGACAGTCGCGTCGGCAACGAAAACTACAGGGTACCGCTAATCTCTCAGGAACATGCTTATGCTAACCATGGACTGCAGATGACTCAGGTTGCAGCGTCGATCGACAACCCTGGCACGGCGGCACCCATTCCAACAAGAGAGACACACTAGGGGCCGCCGGGAGGGAGCCAGGAGCAAGGCCCCTCCCCGCGACGCGCGATGCCTGGCAACACCCAGAGGTAGGCCCTCTGTCGGGGAGGCCTCGACAACCCTTCCTCCGGCAGAGGACCTGTGGTCGCCGGGGGCACCGCTGGTGTCCTCTTTCCCTCCTTTGTGTCGTCCTGGTGACCGGTCGGCTCAAGGGAGGTCAAGGGTGGCGCAAGGCGGGGCCCTCGTCTAGCGATATGAAGCAAGGCCGGTACCTGTGAAGAAGGCCCAGTGCCTGTGAAGCTCACCGCCCGTGACACTCTCACGTAATAATGAGTTGGGGCAATACACGCCCCGGAGTCTCAGGGGTGCCAGCCTCAGGCACTGGGGCTCCCTCCCACGCCTAGTGGCAGCACTTAGCTCCGCGCTGGTGAGAAGACTTGAAGACCAGAAGACTAGACTAGGTGCCGGACGCGGCCTTTTGCTTTGGATCCCTCTCTCTGTAGCTTTGCTTTCTGGATCTAGATTTGAGTTGAAGCTGAATTTTTATTGATGTGCGCGGGGGGAGCCTTTTCTCGTTCGAGCAATTTCTTGCCTTCTGGATCTCGTTTTTTCTGGGACTCATGTCCGTCGCCTTCCCCTCACGAGCTCCTCGCCAGTGGGACATCACGAAGCACGCATGCCAAGTGCGCGCTAGCACTACAACTGGTGCTCAGCTCTAGTGAGGCCCCTCCTGACGGGGCAACGAGCTCCGCAGGGTTCTCAGAAACTCGACGCGTCGGAACCCAGCTCAAAACTGGCGCTGACTAAGGTATATCAAGACAGAGAACTCGCATCCGGATTCACGAGTTCACGAGGGCACAAACTCACATCGCATAGGAAAGTAAAAACTGCAATTTACTTACATGAGGGGCTCCCCCTCCCAAAATGCTCTTACAAGTTTTCCAAGGGCCATGCCCGAGCTTTGTGTGCAGGATGAAACAGTAGGAGAACATGGGATCAGCTGGAAATGTCGCTCGCTACATCACCCGCGGATGCGTCACTCGCGCCATCATCGTCTTCATCGAAAACGTCGCCACCGCCGGCGACGCCCCCAACACCGTCGTCAACCACGTTGCCTTCGTCTGCGGCGACCACCACCCCGTCATCTTCCGAAGTGAAGGCCCTGACCAATGCGTCCACGTTGTCTTCAACCTAATGCGCCAGGTCATCCCGGACGACCATTCGAACGGGGTCGATGGCGGCGTCGAAATCAAAGTTGGGGTCGGCATTCAGAAGGTGGCTGAAGACACGGGAGAAAGCGCGCTCAAGCAGGCCACGCCCCCTTTCCTCCACAAGCTGGCGAGCTCTGGCAGATAAAGCCTCCAGGCGCGTCACCACCTAAGTGAAGAAGATCAGATGGCTGGCATAGTCATTTGAGTGAGGGGCCGACACCTTCACATCACAAATATGGCCCAGGGCGGTGTTGGCCCTGTTCCGAAGATCCTGAAGCATAGGAGTATGCTCACGCTCCAGTGTTTGTCGTTGGTCCGTGTTCTGCCGTGCAACGGCCTCGACGTCATCAACCCGCCTACGAAGGGAGCTCAGCTCGGCGCGGGCGGAGGCCTAGTCCGCCTGCGCCATAACCAGGGCGGCGGCCGTGGCCTCAGCGCGCCTCTCAGCCTCATCTAGCCTGGGCCTGAGGGCAGCGGCCCTGCCCGCATCCTTCGTACCCGCGAGCTTCAGGTCGTACCTACCCTCCAGGTCCGCGCGAATCTCGGCCACCCTACGATTCACCTTCTCCTCAACTCCGGCCTCGCGAGCCCCGCCGGCATCTTCTGCTTGAGCAACTTGACACTCCCTCCACTACTAGGAAAAGGCCTGCTAGTGGCGCACCTGTTTTGGCAACTAACGGTGCACTACTAATGGCGCACCTGTGGTGCGCCATTAGAATTTAGTGGCGCACCACATAGAAGTGCGCCATTACTAACAATTTTTTTAAATTTTTTTTTCAGAAAATTGTTTTCAAAAAAAAATTCAAATTTTTTTTCAATTTTTTTTATTTTTTTCATAATCTCGGGTCACTATGGCTTAATCTCGAGTCAATATGCTTAATCTGAAGTCAAATCGCACTCTGTGCTCAAACTTTCAGAAAGGTCACCCATCCTCACACTACTCCAGCCCGAGCACGCTTAACTTCGTAGTTCTATCCAACCCCAGCACCAGCTCACTTCACAAGCACTTGTTGATATATCTATCATATCAATCCTATTAAACCTTGTTGATATCTAGGACTTTGTTCATGTTCATGAGTGTGATGAAATTTTGAAAAAATATTTCAAACTTCCCGGTCATATTACGTATCATATTTTGAAAAAAGAATTCCAATTTTTTTTTCAAACCAAATTTTTTTTGTTACTAGTGGCGCACCTAGCAAATGGTGCGCCACTAGTAAGTTTGAATTTTCTTTCATTTCCCCCCTCTAGATCTTGAAAGCCCCGTATCTTTCGTTCTGTTAGGTTTTTGGGGATTTTGAAGATGTTGACCGGGGTAACTTTTCGAGTAGATGACTTTTCATATAAAAACATTTTAATCCGAGTTCGTATGCAAAAGTTATGCCCATTTTACTAAATTCCAGAGAGATTTTGCAAATAAAGTCGAAATTCATATTTGTAAATTTTCCCAACAACTAGAACACATATCACATGGGAAACTTATTTTCTTTTATTTTTTTGAAATTTCCGTCATTTTCTTTTATTTTTTAAACTGAAAAGGCATTCCACGGGGGTGCATTTAGCACTGGGGGTTACGAAGGGCGCACCATGGGATAGTGCTCCATTACTAGTTAAAACTAGTAATGGCGCACTGTCCACTGGTGCGCCATTACTAACAATTTTTTTTTATTTTTTTTCAAAACTACTAATGGCGCACGGTGGGTGTGGTGCGCCATTACTATGTCAACTAGTAATGGCGCACGATACCATGGTGCGCCATTACTAACAAATTTTTTTATTTTTTTTCAAAACTACTAATGGCGCACCACACACCAGGTGCGCCATTAGTAGTATATTACTAATGGCGCACCTGTATCTGGTGCGCCACTGCTATATAGCAGTGGCGCACCACATACATAGTGCGCCACTAATGTCCATATCATCTATAGCCCTTTTCCTAGTAGTGCTCGTCTCTAGTCGCTCGAGCTCGAGGCTGCGCTCCATGGCCTCCAGGGCCAGCGTCTCCCCGCGCCTCCTGACCTCCTCATCCTCTGCGGGCGTCCCCCTCAGCGACGCAAGAGCGGCCTTGCGCGCCTCCACCTGCTGCTCGAGAGACGCGCTCTAGGCCTGGAGCTCCCATGCGCGTTCCTCCACAGCCTCGCGGCGACGGTCAGCCTCGTGAGCCTCTTGCAAGGCTCGTGAGCGGGCTTCATGGGCGATCTTGAGGGACGCCTCGGCCTTCGCATTCTCAAGGTCATGCTGATAGCGACCGAGGTTGATGGCCACCCTCAGCTTGCGCCGCTCCTCCAGCAACTGGAGACCTTCGGCCTCAAGGCGCGAGTCAACACCCTCGAGCTCTTCACCAAGTCGGCCCATCGCGCCCATCGCCTCCTGGAAGAGCTCGTGACGAACCACGCTTCGCCCGCGCTCGAGCTCGAATGCTCGACCCTCCTCGTCCTCCAGCTCGGGGGCTACTGGCAGGGCGCCAAGCGGCGCGCCACCCCTCGGCAGGGGGCTGGGGGCTGGCGCCGCACCTGACACCAGCCCGTCCTCGCGAGAAACCCAAGCCGGCTGAGCCTCGCTGCTCAAAGAGGAACCGAATATCGAAGCCCGCCAGCCGCCGCCCATAAGCGAAGGAAGAGCCTTGGGCACGCCCGCCAAGCTCCACGCCAGACCGTGGTGGAAGGATGGCCAAACTGCGGCCTCAGCGCTCCGTGGAGGCAGAGACACTCCCCCGACCGACCCAGCTCAAAGGGCGGTAGGAAGACCAGGAATGCTCAAGGCGGATGGGGGAGTTGATGAAGGAGGAGGCCGTTTCTCGGGAGACGCAATAGCTCCAATGGAAGGGACCCTGGAGAACTAACGTCAGAATAAGGAAGCTACATGCAGGAAGCTGTGACAACAAGGTACTTATGCGTCGATGGCGATGTACTTTCGCCGCTTCAACGGCCCGGAGATGTTGCTAGGGGATCCTTTCCTCTTGCGGAGCTCCTCGAATTCCACGCAAATACGACCGAAACGCTGGACGTGACAGCCGGTGCGCAGCGGGGCCGAAGAAGAGCCTGGAAGGATATCTTCAGGGGTGCCTAGTTGCGGCAAATAGCCGGGCACCGTCCCACCACAACCTCCCGAGGCTCTTGGAGCCTTGGTCTCGGGAGCGGCATGTTGCACCTCCTCGATAATCGGCGCCTCAGGAGGGGGTCGCAGGCCCCGAAGACGACGTCCCAGGATCACCATTCGGCATGTGATCCTCAGGACTCGAGCCACCGGCCCCCGTCGGAGCTCGCTCTCCCACACTTTCACCTGGGGCGAGCTCGGCACCGGCGGCAAAAAAGGGAACCACGGCGACCGGGTTCTCGCGGGGCCCCACCAGTCCAATCGGCCGCAACCCCCATTTGTTGAAGGAAGGCATGCTCGCTGCAAACTCATCCTTGTTCTTGCAGCGGTACAACAAGCAATTCTTCCCAGACATTTCAGCCAGCAAGGGGACACCCGTCAAGACCTTGAGCACCGTTTGCCGCGTCCCAAGAGGGAGCCCAGACTCCTGGAACCTCATGTGGTCTTGACTGTTGAGCAAGGTCCACATAGGGTAGAGTGGCGCTGAAGTGGAGCAACCCGGCGCTTGACGAACTCCTTCACCACCATCGGCGCGGTCACGCCGCGGTCCTTCAGCAGCCTCAGCCTGGACCAGACGAGAGCAAGGCGGGGGCTCGAGAGCTTCTGGTGGCTCGAGCCGGAGTTTGGAACAGCAGGCCCCGTCGGGAGGCGAAGCAAGGGGCTGAGCACGCCGGCATCGACAAACACCCATCGCGTACGAAACTCGCTCGTGGATGAAGGGAGCTCGAATTCAATCCCCGCGCCCGCGGTCGCAGCCACGGCCTGGAAGCTAACACACCCTGAGCATTGCTGGGGGTCGGCTAGGTGCAATGAGAAGAAGTGACGAAGGAGGGCCACCGAAGGAGCGATGCCCACCATGTCTTCGCACACAAAGGCGAAGACAGCAAGAAGAGTCATCGATTGGGGGTCAAGATGCAGCATGTGGATCTGGTAATGCTCTAGCACCACGTTAAGGAAGGCAGAGAATGGAGGAATCAAGCTAGCCCAGAGGGCATCTATGAAGATTGGGACCTTGGTGGCTGACCGAGCCATGCGAGTGCGAGACGCAAGCCAAGCCCCCGTCTCTCCCCACTCGTTTAAGCTGGAAGCGAGCATCAGACGCACCTTGTCCATGGCCTCGTCATTGAGCACCCGGGATCGGCCTAGCGCTGGCTCGACAGCTGGAGGTGCGCCTGACGGAGACATCGGCTTCTTCCCCTTGTCCGCTTGTTTTGGCGCCATGGTAACAAAGAAGGGGGAGGGCAGGTCAGATCGGAGAAGGGAAGCAGAGTCTCAAGGAAGCAGGGGGATTGGGGAAGCGAGGCGCAAGCGGTGGAGGAATAACCGTGTAGGCCGCAGGGGCCGCAAAGCCAGGCGGATTCAAAGGAAGCATGGGGAAGCAGAGGCGCCCACGTCCAATCAACCGTCACGCGTCAACCGAGGCCGCATGCTTTTGGGGCCCGCGGTGCTCCGAACTTGACCCTTGGCTTCGCCGCGAAGCCAAGCCCGAGCACACCTTGGGCCCGGGGGCTACTGTCGGTGTTCTGGGAACGGGGGTCCCAGACTCTCCTGCCTGCGGCCCATAGCATGGCGAAGCCAGCAAGCTGTACGGCCCTTCTTCGTCAACAAGGCATCCAAGACCCTCGCGAGGGTCCAAGCCTCATGAGGCGGACGACGCAAGTCCTCCTCTGGAGTGGCCTAGCCAGGCAGGCACACGAGGAGCAGAGATATCAAGGCGGGGCAAACCTCACGAGGCTCTCGTGACGTGAGCCATGACGAACGACACCAGGCGGGCGCCAGCGCGCGAAGCGTCCTTATTTCTTCTTTGGTGCTAAGGAGGCAAGCGCAGGCAAAGAGTACCGAGGCATCAGGCAAAGGTTGCTATATTGGTGCAACGAGACAAAGACCAGGAGGACGGCAAGACGTACGGAGGTCATCATGGAGCCCAAGACAGCGTCACCACCAGAGCTTTTCGCAGGCGAAGACCACTTTTGTGAGGATAGCTTGTACTAGCTGTCCCCCTTCAAATTTACCCGCCATTGTTGGCTCCCTTCCCGCTCAACATTTGGGAAGAGGACCAGAGCCTATATAAGTAGAGCTAGCCACCACAGTAGGGGGTATCGAGCAGTTCATCCAGCTCTCACCCACAAAGTTCACCAAGCACAAGAACACCTCAACCTCAGGAGGCTGTTCTTCCCTCTGTACTGTTCATCATCTGCCCAAGAGGCAATCCACCACCACCACCACACTGGAGTAGGGTATTACACCACAACGGTGGCCCGAACCAGTATAAACCTCGTATCTTTCTGTGTTGCGAGTTCGTCGAGTTCGTCCGCGAGATCTTAGCGAGCTAGGGCGTAGATCGGTAGGAGGGAAAGACTTCACGCGCAGCCCAGTGTTCGAACCTCAATGGTTTGCCGGAAGCCCACATCCGACAGTGCGAGCCAAGGAACACTGTTGGAGAGACCCCCCTCATAATTTTCCTACATTGGTCATTTGATTCATAAGATAGGATGCTATAGGATTTTTTTCCCTATGTAATCATGTTTTAATTGGCAATCTAGCATCCACTCCAACTTTTGTTTCACTTCCTTTGTTCCCTCTGAAGAGAGTACTTGCTCTAAATGATGTGCCACTGCAAGAGCCACCTATATTAATTAACCATGCTCTAAAGAGGTGGACCAGCTTTGGCTATAGTAGTACTGTACTAGGTTAGTAGGTGACCTTGCGCTTGGCTCTTCTCCTCTTCAGGAAGTCGAACAATAATGATGGTACTACAGTAGTACTTCCGCAACTGACACCAAATGAACTGCTGCACGTCCCACCGCTTGTAAGCAAAAAGTTTCTCCTCGTCTTTGCGAGCCATCAGCGCCAAGCGTTGGCGAGGGAGAAGGCATAGTAAGCAAGCTTCTCATCGTTCTACGAGTTGACGAGACACATCAAAGTTATTTATTAGTACTCTCTTCAAAAAGGGCCGACCATGTCCATGGCTACCATCCCGTGCTCTGTCATTGAGTACGTGCACTATTAATGTGCCATCGAGGAGAAAAAAAATATTGCATAGTACTAGGTGCCATCGAAGTGCACGACTCACTTATGCACTGCATATCTCCATTTTCTTGCATGACACGCCACCTTGATGCTAGATGTCCCGCATGTCATGGAGGCATATAGATGTCCCGCGTGTCGGCAACAGGATGAACAAAGCTCATTTCTTAAATGAAAGAGTGGAAGAACATAGATTCGCGACGGCCGAGAAGGAGCTACAAACCTCGGGGTGGAGCGTCTGCACTCATAATATTTTATATTATTCAGCGATATAAAATCAACCAAATCTCTCCATGTTCCTATACCATTCTATAGTATGAGAATAACTTTGAACGTAAGCCATTGATTCACTCTATCCAATGGTCATAGTTGGAAAATCCAAACAAAACCAAGCATTGGATCAACTCTTTTTTCGAGATCAACTCTTTTAGCACTTAGATTGTGGTCGCCTGCCCACCAAGCCCACCTATATATCCGCTCATGTGTGATGACCATAGGAGCTATCCACTCAGATTGTATGTTAAAAAATAAAGGTTGATAACTAATGCGGCACCTCGGACCAACGCGGCCAGATCGCATTGCACGAGAAATTACACACCATGTTTCATTGACATGTGGTCCTGTTCCAACATGTCAGTGAGAAGACGACGAGTCCTTTTGTACAATTTCTGAAAGGACGTGTAGGCCGGGGCGCCTCTTCGTGTACCGTGGCAAACTGGCAACCGTCCACTAACTCTTCGCCTTTCCCTCTCGATTTGGAACTGCTGTCACACGCTCTTCCTCCCTCCTCCATTTGCCTTCACCCTTCATTTTTCCATTGTTCGATCGTGTTCTCCATGGAGGGAACAAGCCGGAAATGACCCTGTTATTCTTGCGCCGATCTGAAAGATGATGTGGTGGGGGAACTCATTGATCGGTGCGACGTCATCACCTTGGCCAGCATGGCAGGTTCGTTCAAGAACATTCTCGACTCAACTAATAACATCATTACAAGGAACCCAAGGGTCCAGGAGCGGTTTGATCTCCCCTATCTTCTTCGCCGTGACCCTGCTGACTGGCGGGGGGACGAGGGAAGTCTCGCCTTGTGCAAGTTAATGCCGCTTGATAATGATACATATGATGTTAAGATGCCATCGCTTGAGGGCAAGGCTTGGGCATGCGCAAATGGAGATTGGGTTGTTTATATTGGGTACAATTGCGAGTGGGAACTTGTGAATGTGCACACTCGTCAGCGGATTCCACTTCCAAAAATCTCCGAGTGCCCTCAGGTTGAGCACACAAATAGCAATTTGTCGAGTTCACAACCGCTCTTGGAATTACAAGAACTATCAAGTTGTTGCTATCTTCGACAAGGTTGTTGCCGTCCTTCGTGGTTCGACTGGATGGATATTGCTCAAAAGTCAGTTTCTATACACGGATGTGTACTGTGATGCAATTGAATACGAGGATATTGTGTTTGCTGCCACCACTCGTGGCACTGTTTTTGCATGGGATCCTCGTAGTTTTGGTACGTTTGTATTCCACCATAATTATAATTGTTTCATACACATGCATGCGGATTAGCAAGTTTCCCTTCTCTACTAATTAACCTTCTTCTTGTGTTTCCAAGGTCCTGTGAACATTCCACCGCCTATACTTGAAATTTTTTATAACCAAGGGGGAGATGAAGATGGTGATGATCACAAGCATGAGGATGAGGAGGGCCCATATACTCAGTGGCGCCTGGCAACTTGCGATGGATCACCCCTTCTTGTCTGTATACAGCCCACTGCTGATGTTACTACTGAGGGAGCAGGTGTTGTCTCCCATGGTCGCAATCTCCGGACCTATTCCAACACCCGTTGCATGGAATTCAGGATGGAGACTAGTGTGCTAGCGCCAACACCTTCTCCCTAGTACAGTATTGATAATCTTGGAGCAAACTCGCTCTTCCTTGGAAAAAACTATCCAATGATGGTGAAAGGAGATCCAACTGCTGTTGACACAACATTACTACCATTTATGAGAAGCAACTGTATCTATACGTCGGACATTGCGGTGGTTCCCTACCCTGGTCGTGATATAGTAGGCCGCTTCAGCCTGGATGATCAGTCCTGCGTTGGTCTCGAGATTGACAGTAGCTGGCTCTTCCGAGAGAATCGCTTGTGGTTCAAAGCAAGTGTTTCCAACGCCGAGGATTGGTTGAGTTGAAGTTCATTTCATTGCTTGTTATTTGTTGTGTGATGAAAACTTTAGTATTTATAATGTATCCTCGTTGTCGTTGTGTGTTGATGACCTATTGTATGTAATAAAATGATATGCCTGTGATAAACTTAGTAAATTTATGAATGGCTATCGAGTCGCTTCTCTGAGTGGGTGCTGCGACAAGGAAAAAATATTTTCTGAATACATAATTGTACGTGCATTGCAACAGGTTATCGGATGAGGCCAATCAACAATATTACAGTATTTGTACTAGCTTCACATTCTGCACTATCTCTACGTCTACGTACGTAATACAACAAGTTTTAAACTTGAGACCAGCCACCCATCCTCACAAAGAACACTTTTTAACCTAGCACAGACTCCAGGAAATTTGGCCACAGTGTGAGGTGGGCCATATGTTAATGTGTTCGCTTTACGTAACCAGCACCTCGAATCCTCGATAGGAGTAGTAGGAGTAGTAGTAGGAGTAGTAGGGTGGCATAGGACAGAACAAGCATTCACGTCCAGGAGTGCGGCACACGCCACCAACACGACTTCCATCTGACACCATATTTCTTGGAGTCCGTGCTACATCAATCTGTTCAACCTCGTCGTTTCTCTAACTCCGCCATCGCACGACAGGCGAGGTGGGGGTTTGCCGATAGTCGGTTTCCTCTGCGGTCCCACTTGTAAGGCCAACTCCTGTGGACGACCCCAAACGGACCTCCGTTTTGCCTGGATTCTGTCCGTTTGGGTAGGGCAATGGGGTCGTGTCCGGGCCATTTCTCAGATGCGGTGGCCGTGCACCGAAAGCGCGGACGCATCCAGGCCGCGTACATTTTTCACTGCGAACACATATCTTTTTTTCATCATTAATTTTTTGGTACATGGAAATACATCACCAAAATTTTGACTAGAAAAACAAGAACCACAAGAATACATTTTAGAAGATATCCAACTTCCATAACTGCTCCTGTAAGTTGGATTAGTGCCTTCTCGATGCATTCATTGTTGATCTGCGGTGGCTCGATCCTGCGTGCTTCTTTCTTCTTCGAGTGTAAAGAAGTAGACGTGTCTAGCCTCTATTCTATCAACAAATGCACTAGTCTCATCTCTAGCCTCTATGCTAGCTAAAAGTGCTAGAACATCTACTAAATTGTGCTCTATCAATATATCGTTGTACTCTTCTTCCCAATACCAAAACTTGCATCCATTCTACACAATAAAATTTTAAGTTAGCACAACTAGTCTAATCCGAGAGCACAACCAAAGATTTGGTCGAGTTCTTCCTCCTTTTGCCGACATGTGGAACATCCAGCATCCAGGTCGTGTCATGCAAGAAAATAGAGTGGTAGTTGAAGCCACGTGATGTGCATCTTGGGTTAAACTGTAAATAGAATCTTACTACTCTTTAGTAATTCCAAAAGTGGCCACCGAAGATATTTATTGGATTTGTTTTTCATCACCAGCACATCGAGGTGAAAGATGTGCAGGTTCAGTGGGTCCTCTTGCGTTTTTACTGACATGTGGGACCGCATATGAGCAAACAGACGATGGGCTCCGCGTGTCTACTGGCTGGTGAGAAGAGAGAGAGAGGAGGGCTGAGCACGGACTCCAGGAAATTTGTTCTACATAACCAGCACCTCGATATAGTGGGGTGGCATGGGCCATAACTAGCATTCATGTCTAGCAGTAAGGCACACGCCACCCACATGAGTCCCATCCGACACCAATTTTCTTGGAGTCTGTGCTACAACCATCTCTTCGTCCTCCTGTTTTCTAAGCCATTGCACGGTGAGCGGGGTGGGGGTTTGCCGATAGTCGGTTTGCTCAACTGTCGTCCCACTTGTAAGTGAAAATGCAACACAACACACATTCCCCCTTGAGCGGCGTGCTGGACCAATCATGTGGGGGTGCGACACAAACATGGCAGGCTTTTCCTTTTGAACTTGTAACTTGAAAATTTTGGTTCTGCTCCATGGCGCGATGATAGATAGAAATAACGATTTTCCCTAGAGTAATGAGAAGTTTGGTTCTGGCGCGGTTCATGCATGGAGTACGTAGGAAAATTATGAAGTTGATGCGAAAGGTAAGATAATTACTAGTAGTACCATATACTACTACATGGATTTGATGGAAAGAGAAAGATACATACGGATCCGTCAACGACATCCTCACGCCCTAGTGCACCGGGTCACTAACCGACGTGTGAGGAGCAGCGGCGTTGGCGGCAAGCTCAACGTGCTTCTGAACAATGCCGTCCATGGTTGCCCTGCGGTCCAAGAAGGCCAGCGTCCTATCGTCCTCCTCTTGCATGTAGTAGTCCTTATGGACGACTTGTGCGTAGACGTGGGTGATTATGTCGACGGTGTCTTGCTGCGCCCGGCGCTGCGCGGCGAGCGCGACATCGAGGTGGACATTCTCCGGCGCGACGGCGGGCAGTCGCAGGGCCACTAGTGCGTCGAAGAGGTTGTCACCATAGAGGTTGTTGAGGGTGGCAGGCATCGCAGCTCGGGCGTGGGGAGGCGTACGTCAAGGTCGTCTGCGAGCTTCTTGACGACGGTGAACTTGTCGAGGAAGCCGACGAGGACCTCGTCGAACAAGGAGACGAAGCTGCCGTCCAAGCAGCGCCTCGCCCTGGCGGCCTCAAGCACTACCTGGAGACGTTCCTCGGTGCCGGGCCGCTGGCCGGCATCGTGGACCATCTGGCATAGCCGGCTGATGCTCGCGCTCATCGCCTCCATGGGTCTAGCTTCTAGTCAACTGATCTTGCGATTGGAGTGATCACTCTTGCCCTTGGGTGCGTAGGTGCGTAGGATTTCGTAGATTGGACTGGCGGGAGCCATTATATGAGAAGTGCAGACTGCGCGAATTAACGTGCCTATTGGCCATCTACTCCTCGCCCCTCTACTGCACCTGCCTTTGGCTATATGACTGGTTGGCCAGCCACCCGTTGGACCCACGTGTCATACACCCAAAGGCAGGTGTAGTAAGTCAATGAAGCTGCGTCCCCCTCCGTGCCCGTCCATGCTTTCAATAACTTGAGACTACCAAACATCACATGAAGTGGTTAGTTCATTGCATGTAATCCTATTAAGTAGCAAAATGACATTAAGTTATCTCGCCGATAGGAATAAAACAATACACCATGTATTTATGTACAGAGGGAGTAGTACATTTTTTGTGACATGCATTACTAGATATTGCTAGTCAAATACGAAATCCAGATAGATGTGGTAGTACTACTAAATCCAGACGGTGGTGCTAGTACTAGTAGTAGTAGTACTACTACTACTACCAATGTAGTAGCACTATACTACCCGTTGGTCAAATTATTACGTGTTGCTCCTCACAGTGAAGTGACAAGACCCTACGCCGGAGATGACACCTGATTATAGGCGTCGTGTTCGGCATACCATAGTCAGCCTCACACCGCAGCTTACTATCATCATGGCTGTAGATCTAGCCCGCTTACAACTAGCCGTGTTCGACATAATTTCCCGTACGTAGATGCCCGTGCATTGCACGGAACACCAAGATTGGGGGTGGACGGCGCCGGCAGCGGCCATCGCGCCAGATTTTTCCATGGCCTTCTAGATGTGGTGGGGAGGAGATAAGGCTGATTGTGAGAGACAAGGAGTTGTTTGTAAATAGGGAACAAGTGCGGGCATCTTTTTGCAAAACTGGAGAAGTTTGGTTTGTATGCGTCAGATCTAGACCCGACGACTATTGGTGAAAGATGGCAGGCACAACATAATCACCAACTCAGGACCTGTTTGATTCGTAGGATTTTGAAAACGCAGGAATAGGGCACGGCAATATTACAAGTTTCAAACTGATATTACAAATGTTAGGAGTAATGCTGCACCTACGAAGAGGGAATTACTACGAAGTTTACGTAAGAAATTTTGTTACTTTAGGTGGATGCAGTATTATCATACAAACTAAAATCCACCGCCCTGACAAGTCACTAATGGGCAAATAAGTTTTCGAGTCTATGGCCACTTGATGTTTCAAAAACAAATTCAGCTTCTGAGGAGACTTTGGCATTTAGGCTTAGACGCTTGCAGTGATCAGCACGCCATTCATTGTTGCACCAGAGAAAGACAAACCTCATTACCTTGAGCACACTTGCGTCCCGAACAAAGAACCTGGCCAATTTAATCTCAGATGTGCTGCCTCAGTAGTCGATCAAATCAATTTCTGTAAGATGAAGATCAAGGCATTAGATGAGATTGTTATAGTGCAGCACATTTTTCCCTTTCGGGTCTTTTTTTATCTGCAAAAGAAGAGAACATATTAGAGCAGCTGGCTGTATAAGATTGCCGTGTCATCAAGAGGTACCAATATCATTCGCTCATACGATAGGGTTGGCTGGCTAGTGATATTTTTTCACTCTCTCTCTCTCTCTCTCTCTCTCTCTTTCCTCTCATTTACCTAGGAGTACGTGAAGAGCTTGGGCATTTGTTGCCTTCCACTATGTGGCCGATGCCATATTTCGCAAAAGTATGCCACATGCATCGATGTCAAATCAAAAGATTTTGGCACCGCTCTCGCGATGTGAGAGAGTTGGCACCGCTGTGCACACAGACTCACATGTATAAACAAATCAATCAAACCAACTACACCAGCCTCTCACTCTCCCAAACAAGTGTTTTTTATTGCCTCAGTCCTCTCTCTCTCCCACGCAAGTGTTTTTCCATTGCATGAGTTAATTTGGCACCGGAGCAAAGTAGGTGATCCAGATTGGGGCAACAGGTGAGAAATGGAGGGGCATCGATGCCAAATGCATCACAAGTGAATTTGGCACATGTTTTGGCCTACATAGCGGAGGGCCCTTATAGCCCACTTTTGTACTACCTCTTATTTAGTATAAAATTTTGACCATATATTTATGTAAGCAAATGCCAATGCATGTCACTAAAATTACACCATTTGAAATTATGTTCAAATACCAATCCAACGATATAGTTCTTAGTGACATGCATTAACATTTTGTCAGTTAAATCTATGGTCAAATTTTGATATTACAAAATACGAAGAGTAAACCAGGACGGAGGTAGTACTTGATCTTAGGGTAACCATAGAGTTACTGGAGTAGTCTAAGTTACTTTCCACTATGACTAGCCTAGGCTACTATAGTAGTACAAAAAAAAACGATGCAGGTGATCACATGAGAAAAAATACTAAAAACATTTCTTTCGGTGCAGTGCGTAGATGCAGTTTTGAACACTACACTTGTCCCAAATTACGAAAAATTTGAGCTAAGTTGTGATTATCGTTTATTAATAGGAAAGAAGTTTCACCTCGATGAGTACCTTCTCCGTGCATGGAAAGCATGTAAGGAATCCAACAACTTGATCCAGATTGGGGCCGATAGATTTTATTGCCAAGATCTTCATCATGCGCATAGATCGGGTCAAGCTTGTGTGAAACAATTTCAGGCAAACGGTCGTAAATACATCAAGAAGAAATTTAAAAAAGTGAATTACAAGAAGATGGGGAAGAAGATGAGAGTTGTACACGAACGACACGGATCCAATAAAGAGTTCGGAGAATTTGGCAGACGAGTGCACCAATGCTGTTAATTTCGGCACGTCAATGACCCTGATTTTTGTTGGACCTTCTAGTTCCGATACAAGCAATCTCTCAAGGAACGGTGCATTCTCAATGACCATAACATGGAACAACTGGAGTGATCTCTTCCCAATTGATGTCTTGTTGCGGGCCAAGAAGACACATAAATCCATCGGAGATTAAATCGAGGCGATGTGGAGGCTAATGAACCCGTGGATCTGCTCAAGACGAAGGTACTCGGCGGAGTACAGGCTGCAGAGCAGGTGCTCCATAGCCTTCTTCGAGATGACAACGCCAAGAGGTCGAGCTACTTGAGTTGAGGGAGAAGAAGGGCGGCGCGACATTAACTGGGAAGATAGCAGAGCTGAAGTGGCAAGCTGGCGTTGGCTGAGGCGAGCGCCTTGGACGGCGGCAGAGAGCGACATCGTCCAGCTTCAAAGCTGAGCTCCTCGAGCTGATCTAGGGCGGGGGATAAGAACCACTCGTCGAACTTGGGTTGGACCTCGATAATGTAGTGCATGTAATTTTTTTAGAAGTCAAACTTTGGAAACTTTGATCTGGTTTACACAAATGTTATTTATATCTTCAATACCAAAGATACATCATACGAAACTACATCTCATGGTGAATCTAATGGTATATGTTTGCCGTTCCAGATGTAATTGTTTTTCTCCACGTACATGGTCATACTTTGTGATGTTTGACTTTTGAATAAATCAATATGCTATGGACCGAGGAGAGTGCCTAAGTCGAGAGGGATCAAGTGCGTGTGAAGGAGAATGAGTAAGTGTGCAAAAAGAGTATGTGTGTGAAATAGAAAGTGACAACAAACGATAAATTAGAGTGTGTGTGTGTGTGTGCGTGTGAGATGGAGAGAGAACGACGGAGGGAGATAGAGTTTTAGATGGGCCTATCGAGTGCGAGTGAGATATGCATGTGTATGTGTGACCTAGGTAGATGGTGAGTTTGAGAGAGGGGGGGAAGAGCTCCGAGATGACAGAGTGGTGCGTGAGAGAGTTACGGGCAACGAGACAAGGAATTTGTGTGCGTATGATGAGTGCACCCAAAATATCTAGCTTGGACTAGAGAATCATACATAGTGTGCGAAAGAGACCTATAGATGGAGTATATATGCATGCGAACTAGAAATACCCCCCCCCCACGCACACACACAAAGAGAGAGAGAGAGAGAGAGAGAGAGATGGAGATAAAGAGAGAGGACCAACAAGGTTTGTGTGTTGGTTGTGTGAGAGTTATTTTTAGTTTGTCGTAGAGAGAGAGAGAGAGAGAGAGAGAGAGAGAGAGAGAGAGAGAGAGAGAGAGAGAGAGAGAGAGAGAGAGAGCAGGAGTCCGGGAGAGGGGGAGGTCGCGTTTTATGCATCAAAGACCGATATAAACCATGTTTCAATATAAACTTGCATTCAAATATTTAAATTGGAGAACATGTTGTCCGCAATCCACACATGAACGGATATATGCGTATATCAAACAATTTCATTAATTTGACTTTCAACATGTTCATGGAGTACTATAATACTGTACAACATGCTATTCGATTGAGGTGTTCAATTTTGGATTTAGTTCACTATTTGACCTAGTGAACGAGCTATTTCATTGAATCGAGATATTTCATTTTGGGTTTGATTCTGCTTTTGAGTGGGTCAACTATTTGTCATATAGTAAATCGCTAGCAACGAGCATGTAAAAACACATTACTCCCGAGCATCATATCTCCATCTAAAAAAGAAGTGGCAAGCTAATATTTCTAAATTTGATTCGAATCGACTTGGTAAGGTAGACGTGGATGCTCGTTCTCCTAAATTTTGAACGAACCGTTAAACATCCTCTGCACGGTGGAATTCGCCCAAGCAAATAAATGGGAGACGCAAAATTACCGTCCTATGTGGGAGACGCTTTAATTGGCCCATTGTGCATCGAGGGTAGGTTCGTAACTTCATCCGAGCGCACCTTCTCCTCGGCCGAAATGACATGTGCCGAATAATTCATAAACCATGGTCGGCAAAACACGCTCTCCTCGCCCGAAATAGCTCGCGCCCACTTTTTCAAAACACGCTCTCCTCGTGCAAAATCGCTCGCGCCCACTATATTTCAAAACACGCCCTCCTCGCCCGAAATCGCTCTCGCCCACTATTTGGGGAGAAGCAAATTTACTCTACTATCCCCGACCCTCAGTACATAGACCCAAGCCGAGAAGCCTAAAGGCAGGGGTAGAACTGTAACTTCCCCTCACATTTCAGACAAATGCGTCCGTAAAACATGGTTCCACTCCCCTCCCAATCCCCCCCCCCCATTCATACCTCGTGGGCGCCAAATCACCTTCTCCCGAGCCGCGAAACCTCAGCCCCTCCTCCATGGCTCCCCCCACCGCACCAATTTCACAGCCGCCCTCCACCCTAATGCCGGAGACGCTGTCCATTTGCCGTCGTGCACTGGGCCGTGTGCCACTTACTCCGTGCTACTAGAGCTGCCTCGACGACGGCCGCATGAACTGTACTGGAGCCGATTCACCCCCGCCGTTGTTCACGGTGCCGTAGCGGCTCCAACTTCGGATCCATCCAGAGTCCCGGCGCTGCTTCCCCGTAGCCGTCGACCGTCGTGACATTGTTGTTTCCCTGCCACCGGTGGCCACCGCAACCGCGCCGGCCTCATCGACTCGGCAGCTGGACCTGCCTACTTCACCATGTCGCTAGATAGATCGCACTCTCATCTCAAATCACTTTATTTAGGCATCAGTTGTATGAATTTTTATTCTGGGCCAATCGATTCCCAATGGGAAGCAGCACCCCTCGAGGCGGCGGAGCTCCTAGGCTGCCGGTTGGCTGGTGTCTAACGTAAGGGTGTGGGGCCGCAAGTTCGCCGCGGTAGCAGCGCTTAGATAGCTATCTTAGAGTTGCGTGGGCTCAAGATACTGTCGTCGTCAGATCTGGATGACGGGGAGTCTTTGTGGATTGGCCCGGGGGCGGCGCAACCACGGCAGTGCGGTGGGGCGGGGAGCGGGGTTTTGGCCGGGGCCACGGACGGCGGAGGCAAGCTGCTTTCATTGTTGGTCGCTGGCTCTTCGGGAAGATTCCTAATGATGTCGGCCCGAGAGGCACAAGACGGCCATCAAGCCATCCGGCATAGATCGGAAAGTACCAAAATAAAATAAAATCGTGTGGCCCCAATTTAGTCTCAGTCAACAGACGTGTGACCACTCTCGTACCTTGCTGTTGATCTCTTAGTGTATTCTTCAGATCAAAGAGATGTGTCGTTCTTAACATTATGCGTTATCTGCATCTTCAACCACACCGTCTTCCGACTCACCGCAGCTGCTCCAACAAGGGAAGCATACACCAGAAGGGAGCTATAGTCCCCACTCAACAGTTCCCTGCATTGAATGCGCATGCCCGACATGGACAGCCACAACAATTGCAGGGCCATCGACAAGTCAGCACATGATGCTCACTCCTATGGATGGCGACCAGATAGGTTGTACCCTCATCTTACTTGTGTGCAACATTTATGGCTTTGTTATTCATCTAAGCATGGAAAATATATTATCACATTTCATTGTATATTCATGCTTTGATCTCTTACGGGTCTTGTTCAGAGTTAACGTTGTTCCATAGTTCAGCTAAGATACTTGTTCTTTAGGTAACGTTGTTCCATAGTTATCATCCATCAGCCAATGCTATCCCACAGGCTGGTGATTATAGTATTATACCACTTCTAGTATTACCTATGTTGTTCTTTAATACTTTTATGTGCCATATAGTTAATCTCGAGTACAAACGATACATATTATGTAGCTTTCATCTGTGTTCTCCCTTTAGTTTTTGAGACCTGTTGCTGCTAGTTATCCCCAGTCCTACTATTTATATCGTCTCCTCTGTGCACTCATTACATAAATCTAACTACTAGTTGTCTTCCATGCATGTCAGATATAATTGCACACACTGATATATCCATAAGAACCTCACGGAGCAATGTAAAGGCCAATAAACTTGATGTCAATGATACCCAATATGATGGAACATGTAAAGGCAGTTATTCAGAAGACTTGCAGAAAGATGTTGAGTCCTCTTCACCCCACAAGGTCCTTGCTCTATCTTGGCCCGTGATATGGGTACAACATGCATATAATGTCCTGGAGTGTATCTACTCTATTGCAATGCCATGTGCTTAGCATACTGATCATGCATGTAAATATGTCATGCCTTCCTGTTTTTCAAAGACCTATTCCATTCATGATAACATGTTTTCAAATTCAAGTAATGTCATTCTACTCTATCGCAATGCCATCTGCTTAATTTGGATATCATGCTTCTGAATATCTTATGCATTGTTATTCATCAGTATGTACTTCATCTGTCTACCATGCCATGTTTTTTACATTGAAGTGCCGTTCTAGTGCTCTGTTGCAATGCCATCTTAGTTTCCCAATCATACACGTGTATGTTTCCTTATTTTTTCTATACGTATTCTGCTAGCATACAGTTTTACATTCAACTAGTGTTTTTTTACTGTGTTGTCCTGTCGTATCCCTAGCTCTTACACCATACTCCATCCGTACGGATTACATGTTGCTGAAATGGATAAAAAAGGTTGTATCTAGAACTGAAATACGCCTAGAACCATCACTTTTTTTTCGGATGGAGGGAATACATGTCAATATGTCATGCCTTTCTATTTTTCAGTACCTATTCCATCTCTCTGTTGTAGCATGTTTTATAACTGAAGCGCCATTCTTCTATACAAGGCATGCAAGGGGAAGACGACTATGTTAGAATCTGAAGGGTTACAAACCAGGTCTATGCAAAAGACCCAACGCCAGGACATAATAAACCAACTCCAATTTTTATAGATACTGCTCCAGCACAGAGAAACCCAACTCCTACTAATAATAAGCAGATTCTAGTGGCCAAAGAACTAGTCCACTCCAGTCCAGCAAAAATATGTCAACTTCATTCTAAGAAGCATGTGCGTATCCTTGCATCATGAAATTTTAAAGCATGCTAATCATATTTTCTACATGTTTCTTACCCATCTCTCTTTTATAAAATAAGCTTAACAGATAGAAGAATTTCAGACCTTTGGTATCGTCTGTGAGGAAAGATTCTTGCAGGAATTCTCTGTACTCCAATGCAAATGTAAGTACTTGTTGTATATCACTATATTTTTACATCAGCATGTATTTTGTTAATCGGCGTGAATCCAACCTTCATCTGATCTAAATTTAGTTGTAGCAAAATGTATGATTAAAGGCCACAATGCTGATTTTTGTAAGGAAAACTGCCTGGTAGTTTTGCATCCTGAGCTGCATGAGTGTACTATCTCATATCAGTGGTTTTGATTACTTTTGTTCTGTAGTGCGTTTTCAGTGTTTTCTCTACTGTGTTGTCCTGTCGTATCCCTAGCTCTTACATCATACTCCCTCCGTCCAGATTACATGTCGCATAAATGGATAAAACTGGATGTATCTAGAACTGAAATATGCCTAGACCCATCCATTTATTTCCGGATGGAGGGAATACATGTCAATATGTCATGCCTTTAGAATTGAAGCACCATTCTTCTATATAAGGCATGCAAGGGGAAGACGGCTATGTTAGAATCTGAAGGGTTACATGTAACGCCCCGGATTCGATGCGCCAGGTGTCCGCCAGTTATTCGTCGTTGTTGCCATGTCATTTGCTTGCGTGTTTCATTTTTTCCATGTCATCATCTGAATTTCATATCATGTCGTCATGTGCATCGCATTTGCATACGTGTTCGTCTCATGCATCCAAGCATTTTCCCCGTTGTCCATTTTGCAATCCGGCACTCCTATGTTCCCCGACGTCCCCCTTTTGTCTCTCGTTGTGAGTGGGTGTTAAACGTTCTCAGAATGGACCGAGGTTTGCCAAGCGGCCTTGGTATAGCACCGATAGACCGCCTGTCAAGTTTCGTGCCATTTGGAGGTCGTTTGATACCCCAACGGTTAACCGGGTAACCATAGAAGCCCTCTTTGTGTTGCAGCCCAACACCCCTTCCAAAGTGGCCCAAAACCTAGCAAACTCCCCTCCATGATCTCGGTCGTTCGATCACGATCGTGTGGGCGAAAACCTCTCCTCATTTGGAGTCTCCTAGCTCCCTCTACCTATAAATATGTGCCTCCCCCCGAAATTCGCGGATGAATTCTCCTAACCCTAGCGTCTCCCTCCTCGCGCCGCCGGACATGTCCGCCCCGGCCGGACGCGTCTGCGCCGCCGCGCCCAGCCAGCCAGATCCCGCCACGTGGCACCCCGGCCACCAGCGCGCCGCCCGGCAGCCCATCACCGGCCAGCCCGTCTGCCTCGCTCGCCCGCGCCCTTAATCAAGCGCCCGCCGCTGCCGCTCGGGTTCTCAGCGCCCGTCGCCGCCGTGGCATCCCTCCGCCGGCTGCGGCCTCGCCGCCCGCTTCGCCCGTCCTCCGCCGCGCCACCTCGGCGCGCCTCGCCCGTCCGCCGCCAGAGATCCGTCGCCCGCCTCGACCCGCGAGCGCCGCCCATGGCTCCGGCCCGCCGCCCGCCGCCCGGCTTCGCCAACTCGGCGACGGATCTGCCGGTCCGCCGCTCCCTCGCCGGACTTCGCCTCCTCTCGCCCGTCTTGGCGTCCTCGGCGTCCCCGGACCTCCTCTGCTCCCGTGCCCCTCTCCGGCTTCCTCCTCGCCGCCTCACCTCGCCGGAGTTCCTCTCCGGCCGGATCCGGCGAAGTGGGATCAGATCCACCAGCGCACCGAACCAAACGGCGTCCCCGGATCCCTCCGTCCCGTCCCGCGTTGACTTTTCGCGGAGGTGATTTTTCCACCAAGTCCCGAGATATTTTGACATCATCATGCCATGTTCAACGCATCATATCTCCATGCATACTGCACCGTTTCGTGCGTGTGATATGTCAAGTTGTTTTTCTCGACGAGTACTGCATTTCATTCCATTGTGTCATGTCCATTTGAGCTCATCTTGATGCCTGAATCATCATTGCAAGAGTGCTATGTGATGTTAACCTGCTGAAACTGTTATAACTTGATGATTTGTCATTTTTGTTGCATTTGATGTGTGCATCCTATGAGGTTGATGTCTACATGTGTTTTGAATATGTCATTCCATATTCACAGTGGTGCCATCCATGTATTTTTGTGTGTCCTTTAGTGTGTGCATAAAGCTTGTTAAGTAGGGTACTTGCTGTTACTGTTTTGCATGTCTGAATCTGCTATATCATGATGCTATGTTAACCTGCTTCTACAAGTCATTTTATGCATAATCTGGAGATGTTCACTAAGGATGTTTTGTTATACATGTCTTGCTCTATCCATTAATGCCCTTGGTTTCATTTATAGCTTGCTGTAGCTTCTTGTAATCGTGCTCTAAAATTGCTAAATAATGTTGCTGTCAGCCTGTTAACATTAAGTTCAATGTTGCCATGATTTTTGTTAGTGATCCATGTACTCTATGAACTTTCTCTTTCCATTATTAGCTTCATAAACATGTCTTCTTACTGTGAGTTGCCTTGCCATGCCATGTATTGCTCTGTGGTGAGTGGTTCAAGCTCACCAACATGCCTACTTATTGTTGTTCCTGCCATGTATGAATCTGTAATATAACTTGCTATGTTTACATGGGTACCATCATATCTTCTTATCCTTTTTGGCTCATGGTCAGTAAAGGACTTTTGATCTATTCATTTAGTAGTATCATGCCATGCCTTTGTTTGCCATGTTAAGTTCCTTTAACATGTTGTTTGATAGCTCTAAACATTGCAACCTGATGTTATTTCTGCAAAGTCTGAAACTGTTATTATTTGCAATCTTGTCATGTCTTTTTGAGCATGTTCTAGTTGTTTCTGGAGATAGCTCAGTGTTCATGTTTTGTTATGCTTTACCTGTATATCATGCCCATGCCTTTTGTTATTACGTTGAGATGCTGTACCATGTTGTTTTGGGTGCTTGCCATATGCCTAGTTGCTGTTTTGGACAGCTTATCCTTTAAACTTGTATTGGGTGTATGTGTTGAACCGTTGCTCCGTTTTGAGTGTGCTCTATATGAAACTTGCTTGATTTTGCATGTTGTCTCATATTATCATGTTTCATCCTTGTTTTGAGGTGTTTGCTTGATGTTTGGGTGCATTTTGAATCAATGCCATGTTTAACTTGTTTTGCTCATATCTTCTAGGCCGTAGCTCCGAATCTAACGAACTTTATATGTAACTTGACTAGAATTTCGTGTAGATCATCGTGGTGCATCTTAACTTGCTGTTTAACAACTTGAACATAAGGTTTGTTCAGATCTGGACCAATTTCGAAATTTGCATATGAGGACTTACCGGATTTGTTATATGTTGTTTCCGGCCTCATTTAAACTTGTTTTGATGTGTTGCTCTTGTTTGCATCATCTCTTGCCATTAGTAGCTTCATGTAGCTTTGTCATGCATCATGCTTGTTGTGTATCATGTCTTGTTCATGTGTGGTGTGTTTACTATGTTGTGTGCTTCTTGTTAGTTCCTGTTTCGTTGCGATCGTGAGGATTCGTTCGTCTACGCTTGGTTCGGCTTCATCCGTTCGTCTTCTTCATGGACTTGCTCTTCTTCCTTGCGGGATTTCAGGCAAGATGACCATCACCTTGGATCTCATTACTATCATTGCTATGCTAGTTGCTTCGTTCTATCGCTATGTTGCGCTACCTATCACTTGCTGCTCAAGCCTCCCAAATTGCCATGAACCTCTAACCTTTTGTCACCCTTCCTAGCAAACCGTTGTTTGGCTATGTTACCGCTTTGCTCAACCCTCTTATAGCGTTGCTAGTTGCAGGTGAAGTTGAAGATTGCTCCTTGGTGAACAGGATTATGTTGGGATATCACAATATCTCATATATTATTAATGCATCTATATACTTGGTAAAGGGTGGAAGGCTCGGCCTTATGCCTGGTGTTTTGTTCCACTCTTGCCACCCTAGTTACAATCATAACGGTATTATGTTCCCAGATTTTGAGTCCCTCACGCGGTTGGGTGATTTATGGGACCCCTTGACAGTTCGCTTTGAATAAGACTCCTCCAAAGAAGGCCCAACATTGGTTTTACCATTTGCCTCACCTATGCCCTTTTATTTCCCTTGGGTTTCGGAGCCCGAGGGTCATCTTTATTTTAGCCCCCGGGCAGTTCTCCTTCGATCGCTGGTCCAAACCGAGCGATGTCCGCGCCCCCTAGGCAATCAGGGTCTATGCCAACCCGACGTCTGGCTCATCCGGTGTGCCCTGAGACCGAGATATGTGCAGCTCCTATCAGGATTTGTCGGCACATCCGGGCGGCTTTGCTGGTCTTGTTTTATTACTGTCGAAATGTCTTGTAGCCTGGATTCCGAGACTGGTCGGGTCTTCCGGGGGAGAAGGAATATCCTTCGTTGATCGCGGGAGCTTATCATGGGCTAAGTTGGGACACCCCTGCAGGGTATAAACTTTCGAAAGCCGTGCCCGCGGTTATGTGGCAGATGGGAATTTGTTAATATCCGGTTGTAGTAAACTTGAAGTAAACTCTTCTAAAATACACCAACCGTGTGCGTAACCGTGAGTGTCTCTTTTTAGGGTTGATCGAGAGGAGAACACGGTTTCTGGGTTATGTCTGACGTAAGTAGGAGTTCAGGATCACTTCTTGATCATTACTTGTTGACGACCGTTCCTTTGTTTCTCTTCTCGCTCTCTTTTGCGTATGTTAGCCACCATACATTGCTTAGCCGCTGATGCAACCTCACCACCTTACCCCTTCCTTTCCCATTAAGCTTTGCTAGTCTTGATACCCATGGTAATGGGATTGCTGAGTCCTCGTGGCTCACAGATTACTACACCAACAGTTGCAGGTACAGGTTATGCGATGATCTTGACGCGAGAGCGGTGTTACTGTTTTGGAGTTCTTCTGCTTCTTCGATCAGGGGATAGGTTCCAGGTCGGCACTTTGGGTTAAGGTGGTGGATGTCGCTTGAGCTTGTTTTATGTTTCATCCGTAGTCGGATGTTGATCTTGTATATGATGTTGATGTATTCTTGGGGCGTTTGTGCCTTACGTATGTATCCCCACTATTATGTAATGTTGATGTAATGATATCCACCTTGCAAAAGCGTCTTCAAGATGCGCTTCTATCCTTGGTGGGACCTTCGAGTTCCTTTAGGATAGGGTCGCATCTTGGGCGTGACATTACAAACCAGGTCTTTGCAAAAGATCCAAACCCAGGAGATAATAAACCAACTCCATTTTTCATAGATACTGCTCCAGCACAGAGAAACCCAACTCCCACTGATAATAAGCAGATTCCAGTGGCCAAAGAACTAGTCCGCTTCCAGTTCAAAGAAAAGAATGTCAACTCCATTCTAAGAAGCGTGTGCGTATCCTTGCATCATGAAATTTTATGGCATTCTGATCATATTTTCTACATGTTTCTTACCCATCTCTCTTTTAGAAGATAAGGTTAAATGATAGAAGATTTCCTTCATTGGGATTGTATTCGAGGAAAACATCTTGCAGGAATTCTCTGTGCTCCAATGCTGATGTAAGTACCTGTTGTATATCACTATATTTTTACATCGGCATGTATTTTGTTAATCGGCATGAATCCAACCTTTGTCTGATCTAAAATTAGTTGTAGTAAAATGTTAAAGCCGCCAATGTTGATTTTTGTAAAGAAAACTACCTGGTAGTTTTGCATACTGAGCTGCATGAGTGTACTATCTCATATCATGCACATTACTGAATTGTAGTGCTACTCTGGTTGCCCATTCATTCATTGTGTCAATGTTGCTTTCGTATTACCTTACTCGGCTGATGATAGCTGTGCCATATTGTGTTAATTTGGTGTTGGCTAGTTGCCCAAGCGTTCGTTGTGCCAATGTTGCTTTCCTATTATCCGACTTGGCCAATGATAGCAATGCTAGTGTCTTAATTTGGTGCAGTCAAGATAAGAAGACAAACTCTGAAAACAGCAAGGCAACCCCATTGTTTCTTTCCAATAAATCTAGGCCAGGTAATATGCCAATAACTCATGATTAATCTGTTTGGTTCCCCTCCTAATTTATGTTATGATGCAGTGGTCGAGACACAATCCACTATCAATAATACAAGCCTGCCAAAATCGCCATCTGAATCTGTTCAGTATCCTATGTCTGAAATGCAACGGAAAAAATGTATGTTTGTGACCCAATTAATGGCTGAAGGAATGATGGAAATGGTGGAGGTATCAGAGGTGCAGAGTCGCATGACACAACAAGCGATCAATGTTTCCAGAGACAAGTAGCAAAGCAGCAAGAACTTGCCCACATGCTTATGGGCGTCATCCGTGCTGAGGTTGCAGATTGTGACGTTGTAGATCGTTAGGTTCTGTTCATTTATTTGCACTGGCATCAATCTTTGATTGCCCAGTGGATGTAATTTCCTGTAATATATGCTGGATGTGCAACATTTTTCCCTGTATGTCGTACCTTTCCTTGATCGGTTTTGGTCCTGTGCATAATTGCTCGTCGTAATGGGCTCAAATTCTCTAATTTGGCCTAAAGACATGTATGAACTTTAGTGGGCCCATTAAATTAATGGGCCGTTACCCGGCAGAAAGTTAATGGTCGGCCCTCTTAACTCCTGGTTCCTTAACAGGCTGACATCAAAGCGGGCAACAGGTGGGCCTGAGGGAGTCCTGGATTAGGGGGTGTCCGGATAGTCGGACTATAGCCTTTGGTCGGACTCCTGGACTATGAAGATACAAGATTGAAGACTTCGTCTCGTGTCCGGATGGGACTTTCCTTGGCGTGGAAGGCAAGCTTGGCGATACGGATATGTAGATCTCCTACCATTTGTAACCGACTCTGTGTACCCCTAACCCTATTCGGTGTCTATATAAACCGGAGGGTTTTAGTCCGTAGGACGAACAACAATCATACCATAGGCTAGCTTCTAGAGTTTAGACTCTCTGATCTCGTGGTAGATCTACTCTTGTACTACCCATATCATCAATATTAATCAAGCATGAGTAGGGTTTTACCTCCATCGAGAGGGCCCGAACCTGGGTAAAAACATCGTGTCCCTTGTCTCCTGTTACCATCCGCCTAGACGCACAGTTCGGGACCCCCTACCCGAGATCCGCCGGTTTTTACACCGACATTGGTGCTTTCATTGAGAGTTCCTCTGTGTCGTCATCTTTAGGCCCGATGGCTCCTCCGATCATCAACAACGATGCGCCTGTGGTGAGACTTTTCTCCCCGGACAGATCTTCGTATTCGGCGGCTTTGCACTGCGGGCCAATTCGCTTGGCTATCTGGAGCAGATTGAAAGCTATGCCCCTGGCCATCAGGTCATATTTGGAAGTTTGAACTACACGGCTGGCATCCACGGAGACTTGATCTTCGACGGGTTCGAGCCACACCCAAGCGTGCTGCACTATCACGAGGGGCATGATCTAGCTCTGCCGCCGAACAGTGTCCTGGAGGCCGCACCAGAGTCCGCTCCAACCTTTAGCACAGAGCCGACCACGCCGATCCAGGACGGGTGGCTGGACACCGCCTCGGGGGCTGCGATCTCTACGACGATTGAGCCGTACACCTACCCCGTCCTTTCCGAAGCTCGTAACTCCAAGGTGCCGGACTCCTCTCCAGACTCCGAGCCTTCCGCGCCCCTGCCAATCGAATCCGATTGGGAGCCGATCATGGAATTCACTACCGCGGACATCTTTCAGCACTCGCCCTTTAGCAACATTCTGAATTCACTAAAGTCTCTCTCTTTATCAGGAGAGCCCTGGTCGGATTATGGTCAGGAAGGTTGGGATGCGGACGACGAAGAAAATCAAAGCCCACCCACCACCCACTTTGTAGCCACTGTCGATGATTTAACCGACATGCTCGACTTCGACTCCGAAGACATCGACGGTATGGACGATGATGCAGGAAACGACCAAGAACCAGCGCCCACAGGGCACTGGAAGGCCACCTCCTCATACGACATATACATGGTGGACATCCCAAAAGATGGGAATGGCGATGGAACAACGGAGGATGACCCCTCCAAGAAACAGCCTAAGCGCCCGGCGTCGGCAAGCGCCGCTCTAAATCCCGCCACAAAGAAAAACAAGTGATTACGCACGGGAGACAATAACACCCCGGACAATGCCGAAGACAACCCCCTCCAGCAAGATTCAGCGCAGGAGGATGGAGAAGCCAGCCCTCATGAGAGAGCGGCATAAAAAGAGGTAGAGGACGATAATTACATGCCCCCCTCCAAAGATGAGGCAAGCCTCGACGACGACGAATTCGTCGTGCCCGAGGATCTCATCGAAAAAGAGTGTTTCAAACGCAGGCTCATGGCCACGGCAAGCAGCCTCAAGAAAAAGCAGCAACAACTTAGAGCTGACCAAGATTTGCCAGCTGACAGATGGACTAAAGTCCTTGCGGCCGAAGAGTATGAACTCGAGCGCCCCTCCAAGAGCTACCCAAGACGCAGGCTGCTACCCCGATTAGAGGAGGAAGCACCCAAACCTACATCACCAGTGCATGATATGGCTGACCGACCACCTCGTGGCCATGACAGAGAGGCCTCTCGGCCCTCAACTCAAGCCGCACCCCGGCGCCGCTCAAAAAATACAAAGGCGCAGGGAAATGCGCCAGACCTGCGAGATATATTGGAGGACAAGGCAAGGCAGAAAAGATCGATCTATGGATCGCATGGGCGCCCCACGACACGTGACGATAACCGTCACACCGGTTATGGCAATTCCGGCCGGGCTGAACACAGTAGACAAAGCTCATTTGAGCTGCGTCGTGATATATCCCAATACAGAGGCGCCGCACACCCACTATACTTCACAGATGAAGTAATGGATCATCAAATCCTTGAGGGTTTCAAACCCGTAAACATTGAATCATACGATGGCACAACAGATCCTGCGGTTTGGATCAAGGACTATCTCCTTCACATCCACATGGCCCGCGGTGATGATCTACACGCCATCAAATACGTCCCACTCAAGCTTAAAGGACCAGCCCGGCATTGGCTTAACAGCTTGCCAGCAGAGTCAATTGGTTGTTGGGAAGACCTAGAAGCCGCATTCCTTGACAATTTCCAGGGCACATATGTGCGACCACCAGATGCCGATGACCTAAGACACATAATTCAGTAGCCAGAGGAATCGGCCAGACAATTCTGGACACGGTTCCTAACCAAGAAAAATCAAATCGTCGATTTTCCGGATGCCGAGGCCCATGCAGCCTTCAAACACAACATCCGCGACGAGTGGCTTGCCTGGCACCTAGGACAGGAAAAGCCGAAATCCATGGCATCGCTCACAACACTCATGACCCGCTTTTGCGCGGGAGAGGACAGCTGGCTAGCTCGTAGTAACAACATGACCAAGAGCCCTGGTAATTCGGATACCAAGGACAACAATGGCAGGTCGCGTCGCAACAAGCACAAGCGCCGCATTAACGGCGATAATGATGAGGATACATCAGTCAATGCCGGATTCAGGGGCTCTAAACCCAGTCAGCGGAAAAGGCCATTTAAAAGAAATACTCCGGGCCCGTCCAATTTGGACCAAATACTCGATCGGTCGTGCACGATACATGGCACCCCTGAAAAGCCAGCAAATCACACCAACAGGGATTGTTGGGTGTTCAAGCAGGCAGGCAAGTTAAATGCCGAAAACAATGACAAGGGGCTGCATAGTGATGACGAGGAGGATCCCCGTCCGCCGAACAATAGAGGACAGAAGGGCTTCCCCCGCAAGTGCGGACGGTGAACATGATATACGCAACCCACATACCCAAAAGGGAGCGGAAGCGTGCACTAAGGGACGTATATGCGATGGAGCCAGTCGCCCCAAAGTTCAACCCATGGTCTTCCTGCCCGATCACTTTTGATCGAAGGGACCACCCCACTAGCATCCGCCATGGCGGATTCGCCGCATTGGTTCTAGACCCAATCATTGACGGATTTCACCTCACTAGACCCAATCAGGATACAGTGTGCAAAATGGGCATAGAACCATCAAGGATTAAACCCACAAAGACGACCTTTAAAGGCATCATACCAGGCGTAGAGGCCAACTGTACAGGCTCAGTTACACTTGAAGTGGTCTTCGGATCCCCGGATAACTTCCGAAACGAGGAGTTAATCTTCGACATAGTCCCGTTCCGCAACGGATATCACGCACTGCTCGGACGAACCGCATTTGTGAAGTTCAATGCGGTGCCGCACTACGCATATCTCAAGCTCAAGATGCCAGGTCCTCGAGGAGTCATTACGGTCAACGGAAACACCGAACGCTCTCTCCGGATGGAGGAGCATACGGCGGCCCTCGTGGCAGAAGTACAAAGCAGGCTCTTAAGGAAATTCTCGAGTCCGGCTATTAAACGTCCGGACACCGTCAAGCGCGCCAGGACTAACCTACAACAAGACCACCTGGCACGCTCCAAGCACGCATAGCAATGCGGCCCAAGCCCCAGCCCTCGCGAAATTGTGAAACCAATACTACGCGTACATAATTACGCTCTGGAAATACCATGGGCATAGGGGAAGGGGAACGACCACGACATGCCCAGAATGCGGCTCAATCGCACCAGGGGCTCCCGATTGTGTCATTATTTTCTTCTTTCATTTTACTTTCAGGACTCCGTTCTCACGAAGCCCTGTCCGGCATTAGAATCGCCGAACACACGATGCAACAGCCAGGGAAGCAGAAAGCTATGTCGAGTGTCCAGGTGGTCTCTATTATGAGCAATATATCTGTTTTACACACCATCCCGTGGCTTACCCCTGGAAGGGACATGTTAAAAAGTCCCGTCCCTTGCTTATCGCACTATTTGTATCGTTCTGCTCTTACTGCAGCCCTTTTGAATAAACAATATATAGCTTCTGCCTATTATTGAATTCCCTTTTTTTCTCTCTCTCTATATATATATATATATTCATTTATGACATTGTGCAACCGTACACTTTGGTACGGGCAATACACCAGGGGCTTAAGTACCCCATAACATGGTGTGATAAGTCCGAACACTTTCACAAGTGCGGCACCCCGAACTTATAGCATTATATGCATCGGCTCCGAATCATGTCTTGGGTCAATAGTTGGGTTTGCCCGGCTCCCATGTTTTGGTACCTTACGTTCCATTATATCGACTGAGGTAGCGCTGGGAGAACCACTCGATTGTGCCCCCGGTTGAGCTGGGTTAAGCACCTCAGTGGAGAAAGCTAAAACTGACCGTCATGATAGGGCGAGAGCCGGTCGCTGTTCGAGAGGTTTTCGAGTCCCTAAATACTTATGCCGCTTAGAGCGAGGAGTCGGCATTGTCCGCCTAGGCGTGGATAGCGCCCGAACTCGGTCTTCCGAATACTAGGGGCTTCACTAAATTGAAAATTATAGAATTCTATGGCTAAGTGAGAGTGTTCAAGCATTATAGTCCGATTGCCTTGTTCGTTGCGTTGAGCGCCTCCTCGAAGGACCCAAGAATGGGAACAAGAGCACTCAAGTTCATCGAACACCCCAAAGACTTTCGTGGCATGGGGTTTTGAAGCCGACGACTCACCATCTCTCAAATTTAATACACGGCCGCACGTAAGGTAATATTTTAAATTCAAAAGTGTTGCTTAAGCGCATATGAACAAGTTTTCAAAGTGTACAGGATAACAAATGCGAGTCTACTAAAAATTATATCTTTGGAGCATTCATCCGCTTATCGTGCAGCACCCTTCAGATGCCCTCATAATACATTTCGGGCTTGCGATGCTCCTTCTTTGGTGGTGGTCCGTCTGGCCACAAGCTTCTCGGCGTCCATCTTGCCCCCAAAGGCACCTTAGCAAGGGCAAGGGCCCTACGGGCACCTTCGATGCAGACGGAGCGCTTGATGACTTCAACCCATGGACAGGCGTCCACCAGCCACCTCACCAGCCAAAAGCAGCTCCCAGGAATGGCTTCCTTAGGCCACAACCAAACTATGAGGCCTTTCATGGCCTATTCGGCCACCTTATGGAGCTCGACCAGCTGCTTCAACTGGTCGCTTAAGAACTGGGTGTCCGGCCTCGACATCTTGAGACGAGAACACCTTCTCCGTCGAGCTTCCCTCCTTGGCTCGGTAGAATGCGGCAAAGATCAAGAACACCGCAGGCAGATCTGCGAATGCTCCTAGAGAGCTCCGATTCGGGTAAGTAATGATAATTCACTTTCACATGCTTGCTTTGCATATAGAATGCCTTACCCGCCGCTATCTTCTTCATCGCCTCAATCTCTGGAGGGCTTTTTGGGCTTCAGCCTTAGCGGCCTTGGCGCTCTCAAGGGCCGAGGCGAGCTCGGACTCGAAGTCTTTGAGTCACGCCCAAACTCTCGTGTTTTTCCACGAGAGCCCGGAGCTCTTGCCGCACCTCCGCCACCCGCGCCTCCTGCTTCTCTCGCTCGGTGCGATCCGCGTGCGCATTGCTTTCGGCCTGGGACACCGCTTCTGTGGTCGCCACCTCGCTCGTGGCCCTGCAATATTCACGTTATTCCTGTCATTTTTGCAAACACATCTTTTAAATACTCCCATAAGGTATTACTTACCTTCCTTGTCCTCGAGCTGCTTTTTGGCAAGTCCGAGCTCGTTCTCGGACCGCTCGAGGCTCTGCTTTAATGCATCAACCTCCGCAGTCAGTGCGGCAGAGGTCAGCAGCGCAGCCTGCATTCCCATATTGACATACTTATGTTAGACTCCTGCGTATATCTTTTAGATCCTCAGTTCGGCTATTTCTTTCCGAACACCAAACTGAGCATCATGGGCTACTATCTATGCGGTAATATTTTTACATATCTTAAATACATACCTCAAAGCCTGTTAGAAGGCTGGCACAAGCTTCAGTCAGCCCGCTCTTGGCGGACTAAACTTTACGGATCACCACACTCATAACAGTGCGGTGCTCCTCGTCGACGGAAGCGCCGTTAAGCGCCTCCATCAAATCATCCGGTGCCTCCGGTTGGATGGAGGTCACCAGCGTCCCAGTCTTGCCCTTCTTACGAAGGGGTCGCCTGTCGGACTCCAGAACCACTGAAGGTTCCGGTACGGAGTCCCGCACAGGGCCAGACTTGAAGCCCTTCGGGGTTTTATCCCCTTTGAGCCCGGGTTCCGGGAGGTCGCCTTGCGGCGCCTCCAGGGCCACCTCCTCCTAGCTGGGCCCCTTTTGGGACTCCACCCCGGCGTCATCCGCGGCGAGAGGAGACGAGGCGGTCGGAAGTGAGGTGCTATTCACCTCCGATTTAATCCAGGGAGCCACTCGACGAATCGTCGAGCCCGTCCTTGGGCGGGCTGCACGGTTATACTTGGCATTAGAAGATGCTGTGCGACAAATGGAACGCCATGAGTTATTCTGGTGTCCGGACACTTACGATTTCGCCAGGGGCTTGGTCCTTGGTGCCCACCCCTCTTCGCCGTCGTCGGCATTGGCGGTGTGGTCCGGAGGAAGGGTCCTTCCCTTCTTGGACCCTCCGGCCTCCCCAGTTGGGGCGGCCTTCCTTTTCTTCTCTCCCCCCGCTGGGGGAGAGGCCTCTTTTTCCTCCTCCTCGTCTTCGCAGGGGGAGTCCGCCTCGGAGTCATCGGATGATGAGTCCGACAACACCAGGCGCCGGGAAATCCTTCGAGTTCCCGTGGCCTTCTTCTTGGCCTTCTTCTACGGCTGCACGTGAGGTGCCGGAACCAGCAACCCCGTCAATCGGGTGTCCGCTGGGTCTTCTGGCAAGGGAGCCGGACAGTCAACCTGTCCGGACGTCTTCAGCCAGTCCTGTCAAAGGTGAGGGAGTTTTAGATCCCGCAAAGAGTCAAACTATGAAAAAAGAGTCCCGTAAAGGGTAAAATAACTTACCTCGCTGGCTTGATGCCGCGAGCTGAATCCGCGATCTTCGGTAGCGGATGCGGGAGCTTGGCGCCCTTGAACAGCACCTTCCTGTGCATCTTCGTACGTAGTGTCGAAGAGCCGGCTCAAGGTTCGGTGCTGTGCCGGATCAAGCTCCCACAATTTGAAGGCCCGTTGCTGGCATGGGAGAATCCGGCGGATGAGCATCACCTGGATTATGTTGACAAGCTTGAGATTCTTGTCCACCAGGTTTCGGATGCAGGTTTGAAGTCCGGTCAGCTCTTCCGAATTACCCCATGTCAGGCCCGTCTCTTTCCATGAGGTGAGCCGTGTAGGGAAGCCAGATCGGAATTCGGGGGCCGCCGCCCATTGAGAGTCGCGCGGCTCGGTGATGTAGAACCACCCCAATTGCCACCCCTTTATGGTCTCCACAAAGGAGCCCTCGAGCCATAGGACGTTGGCCATCCTGCCCACCATGGCACCTCCGCACTCCGCTTGGCGGCCGCCCACTACCTTCGGCTTGACATTGAAGGTCTTCAGCCATAAGCCGAAGTGGGGCTGGATGCAGAGGAAGGCCTCGCACACGACGATAAACGCCGAGATGTTGAGGATGAAATTCGGGGCAGATCGTGGAAATCTAGGCCATAGTAGAACATGAGCCCCCGGATGAATGGGTGAAGTGGAAACCCTAGTCCGCGGAGGAAGTGGGGGAGGAACACCACCCTCTCATGGGGCACTGGGGTGGGGATGAGCTGCCCCTTGTTGAGGAGCCTATGCGCGATGTCGTCGGACAAGTATTCGGCCTTCCGCAGCTTTTTGATGTGCCCCTCCGTGACGGAGGAGGCCATCCACTTGCCTCCCACTCCGGACATAGTTGGAGAAGGTTGAGGTGGGATGTGTGGTCTTGGGTGCTGGAGCTCGAGTGCACGGAAATGGATAAGCAAAGGAGGAAGAAGGCGTGTGTGAAAAAGTGGATCTTTATCCCCTTATATGGACGGACAAAGCTATGCGTCCCCACCGGCCTGATAAAACTCGCTTATCTCCCAAGCGCCGTAATCAATGGCGTGGTCGGGTTACCCACGCCCGTATTGATGAGAATCCTGGAATAAGGGGACACGATCTCTGCTTTGACAAGACATGCCAAGGAAACCGCCTCGTTAAACGCGCTGAGGTGGGACAGTGAAAACGATTTGAATAAAGGCTTGGCCGTGGTGTGATGTCACGCCACGGAATACATCAGCAGATTGAACTTGTGTAAATATTATTCTCTCTACGGTGGTATGTGGAACTTATTTTGCAGAGCCGGACACTATCCTTGTGTTCAAAATCTTCTATGAAGTATTCGGAGAAGAACCCGCCTTGCAATGCCGAAGACAATATCCGCGCCGGACTCATCGTCATTGAAGCCTGGTTCAGGGGCTACTGAGGGAGTCCTGGATTAGGGGGTGTCCGGATAGCCGGACTATAGCCTTTGGCCGGACTCCTGGACTATGAAGATACAAGATTGAAGACTTCGTCCCATGTCCGGATGGGACTTTCCTTGGCGTGGAAGGCAAGCTTGGCGATACGGATATGTAGATCGCCTACCATTGTAATCGACTGTGTAACCCTAACCCTATTCGGTGTCTATATAAACCGGAGGGTTTTAGTCTCAGAGGCGAACAACAATCATACCATAGGCTAGCTTCTAGGGTTTAGCCTCTGATCTCGTGGTAGATCTACTCTTGTACTACCCATATCATAAATATTAATCAAGCAGGAGTAGGGTTTTACCTCCATCGAGAGGGCCCGAACCTGGGTAAAAACATCGTGTCCCTTGTCTTCTGTTACCATCCGCCTAGACGCACAGTTCGGGACCCCCTACCCGAGATCCGCCGGTTTTGACACCGACAGGGCCCATTTGATTTCACGGACCGTTAACAGACCGTTACTAAGTTCGGGCTACATATGGCCTAACTATACTGTGGGCCTTTAGCAGGCCGAAAGAGACAGCGGGCTTGTACTGGACCATGAAGAGCATGGGCCGCTAAGAGGCCGAAAGTCAGGTCATATTGTAAATGGCCCAACTGTGTTGTGGGCCTTTAGCAGGCCGAAAGAGAAACCGGGCTGGTATTGGACCATGAAGGGCATGGGCCGTTAAAAGGCTAAAACTCAGGTCCGACTACAAATGGCCCAACTCATTTATGGTCCGTTAACAGGCTGAAAGGCACACATGGCCAGGAATTGGCCCAACAATTAAATGGGTCGCTAAAAGGCCAAAACTCAGGTCCGACTACAAATGGCCCAACAGATATATGGGTCACCAGGTCGAAGACACACCGGGCCGCAAATTGGCCCAACACTTAAATGGGTTGCTAAAAGGCTGAAACTCAGGTCCGACTACAAATGGCCCAACTGATTTATGGGCCGTCAACAGGCTGAAAGACACACCGGGCCGGAAATTAGCCCAATATTTAAATGGGTCGCTAAAAGGCCGAAAGATGTACATTGTGAAAATTGGCCCATCCACTGAATGGGCCGTTAATAGGCCTAAATCTCATCGGGCCGATATTGAGCCCAAATATATAGCGGGCTGTTAGCGGTCTCGAACTGACGATGGGCTGCAATGGTGTCAAATCTTTAACGGGCCGTTGACGGGCCGAATTGGCACATATCGTATGGGCCGTGGGCTTAAATCAACCTGACACAAGTAGGCCTTATATGGGTCGGCCTGCTATTTTTTACTGGGTCGGACTTTTTCACCGGAATGGGCCACTGTTGGGCCGTGCCACTTGTTGACCTATCATAGGCGCCTCCTGTCCAATGAGTGGATGACATCTGTCCCAACGGTGAGGCAACACGTGTTTCCTCCGGCCAATGATGATTTTACACATGGAAAATCTCCATTGGTCTGGGCTGTTAACGGGTTATCGGATCCAAAACTGAACCCGATAGCTTAACGGCGTTCCGTTACGGTGGATGCCACGTGTCGGTCACCCTTGACGAAAGCACTTCTGTAACACGCGATTTATCATCATGGAAGTGGACACTTCCGTGATGATAATTTTGGTAAGTCATGGAACACTTCTACGACAACACAAGTATGACTATCTTGATTCTGTCATAAATTTGTCATGGATGTACATGCATGACAGAAAATGTGACCTACTGTGACAAACATGTATCATCACGGAAGTGTATTTTTTTGTAGTGCCGACAGGAGGCGAAACTGTAAGACCCTATCTTTCTATGTGTCCGGTTGAAATGTTTTGCTCATGTGTATGCAGTGAGTTTTAGCAATCATAGAAGACTATATGATGTTTGATTATGTGGACTTGCCTAAAGGCTCCGATACGTGACCCTTCCTGAAAATATGATGAATTGTAATTGCAAAGTTGACTGAGAACATAGTTTGTTAGTTTTTAATAGAGTTTTTGCTTTATACTTCGATTGTGTGATGAATTGTCACTTATTCATGAAAAATCTATGATAAAAGTTCTATGATACCCTGTTTGTATAGTTGTTTCCTTTTTACATATGTTAATAAAGGGCTGTGGGGCTTTGCCTCACACTAAATATTCAAAAAAAAGTTATATGATAAGTCTTATGTATAAGTTTGTTGTTGTTATAATAATAAACATGATGCTTCTATGTCCGTATTTTGTTTTTATCGACACCTCTCTCTCAAAAGTGTCGGATTACGGGCTCCGGCAAACCCTTGAGGTTCGAACACTGGGGTGCGCATGAAGAT
This sequence comes from Aegilops bicornis, assembly GCA_021605145.1. Taxonomy (NCBI): domain Eukaryota; kingdom Viridiplantae; phylum Streptophyta; class Magnoliopsida; order Poales; family Poaceae; genus Aegilops; species Aegilops bicornis. Next base: position 321,216,545 of record CM038675.1, read on the forward strand.
CTCTCTCTTCCTAGCTCGCTCTCGCAATGATCCCAAGGCCTAGTTCGCCGAACCCACGAAACAACAGACATGAGAGTTTATACTAGTTCGGGCCACCGTTGTGGTGTAATACCCTACTGCAGTGTGGTGTGGTGGATTGCCTGGTAGGCCGAGGATGAACAAGTACAAGGTGAGAACAGCCTCCTGAGGAGAGGTGTTCTTGGGCTCGATAAGCTGGTGTGGGTGAGAGCGGTCCGAATCATCCTGTCGGATTACGGGTTCCGGCAAAACCCTTGAGGTTCAAACTTGGGGTGCGCACGAAGGTCTCTCTCCCCCTAGATCACGCTCTCACCACGATCTCAAAGACTAGCTCGCTGAACCCAAGGAACAAGGGACACAAGAGTTTATACTGGTTCGGGCCACCGATGTGGTGTAATACCCTACTCCAATGTGGTGTGGTGGATTGCCTTGTAGGCTGGGATGAATAAGTACAAGGGAAGAACTACCTCCTGAGGAGAGGTGTTCTTGAGCCCGGTGAGCTTGTGCGTGTGTGGATGGAATATTAATGGATCTAATCTAAGATCAATTACCTTCTATGGTGGTGGCTAGTCCTATTTATAGAGGCATGGGTCCTCTTCCCAAATATTAGGCGGGAAGGGATCCCACAACAGCCAATTTGAAGAGGGACAACTAGTAGAAGCTATCCTGACAAAAGGTGGTCGTCGCCTGCCAAAGGCTCTGGCGGCGACGCCGTCGTGGGCTCCGTGATGACCTCCATCATGCTGTCCTGCTGATCTTGATCTTGTTGCACCGATACGGAAACCTTTGCCTGATGCCTCGGGACTCCTCGCCTGCGCCTGCTCCTTTAGCACCAAAGAGGAAGCCAGTACTCTGCACCCGCTGGCACCCGCCTGGCCTTGGTCGTCATGGCTCACGTCACTGGAACCTCACGAGGTGCCCCTCGCCTTGATCTCTCTGCTCCTCGCGAGCCAGCCTAGTGAGGCTGCCCCTGAGGAGGTCTTGTGTCGCCTACCATGAGGCTTGTCCCCTCGCGAGGGTCTTGAGTGTTTGCTGGTGAAGATGGGCCGTACCAGGCCGTTAATGGAGCCATGCCGTGGGCCGCAAGCAGGCAAGTCTGGGGACCCCCGTTCCTGGAACACCAACAGTATGTAGCCCCCAGGCCCAAGGCGTACTCAGACTTGGCTTCGAGGCAAATCCAAGGGGCAAGTGCGGAGCGCCATGGGCCCCAACCGCCTGCGGCCTCGATTCAGGCGTGGTGACTGACGAGATGTGGGTGTCTCCGCTTACCCACGCTGCCTCGGCAACTGCTGTCGGTGTCAAAACCGGCGAATCTCGGGTAGGGGGTCCCAAACTGTGCGTCTAAGGCGGATGGTAACAGGAGGCGGGGGATACAATGTTTACCCAGGTTCGGGCCCTCTCGATGGAGGTAATACCCTACTTTCTTCTTGATTGATCTTGATGATATGGGTATTACAAGAGTTGATCTACCACGAGATCGTAGAGGCTAAACCCTATAAGCTAGCCTATGATTATGATTGTTGTTGTCCTACAAACTAAACCCTTCGGTTTATATAGACACCGGAGGGGGCTAGGGTTACACAGAGTCAGTTACAAGGGAGGAAATCTACAGATCCGATTTGCCAAGCTTGCCTTCCACGCCAAGGAGAGTCCCATCCGGACACGGGACGAAGTCTTCAATCTTGTATCATCATAGTCCAACAGTCCGGCCAAAGGATATAGTCCGGCTGTCCGAGGACCCCCTAATCCAGGACTCACTCAGTAGCCCCCGAACTAGGCTTCAATGACGACGAGTCCGGCGCGCAGATTGTCTTCGACATTCCAAGGCGGGTTCTTCTCCGAATTCCGAGTACCTATTAAGTAGTGTCCGACTTCCCATGAATGTTGCACTCCTCGGCTTCTGCGCCTAATAATGGCTATCCTCCACGTGTCGAGTGAATGTGAGAAGTTGGGGCATTTTTACATTTACCACCCTAACCATGTAAGTAAATCGTCTATTTAAAGATACGGGATCCTCAGATCCAGATCACACCATCCTCCCATAGCGAGTATCCATCGGAGCGCGCCCGGAAAAGTCCATCCCACCATGGCCGGCCATCACAGCTCCTCCTCTCGCTCCCATAGCCCTAAGCCAGGAAATTGGAAGAAGTGTTCCGTCCCTCACAACCAATTAGTAGAGTTACAGACCCAGGGATTTCTCCCTCCAGCGTATATGGTCCCCGTTCGAGCCGGACTCACCACCTACAATGGCGGGGAGCAAGCGGAGAGCTTTCCCAACCCATCCATGGGGGAGCGGGTATGTCTCATCCCTTATTAGTTAAGGGGGCTTGGATTTCCAATCCACCCGTTCCTCCACGGGCTCCTGGAGTTCTACGGCCTCCAGCTGCATAACTTTACTTCTGCCTCTATATTACATATCGCTAGCTACATCGCCCTTTGCGAGCTGGTTTTGGGCTGCGAAGCTCATTTCGAGCTATGGAAGAGGCTATTCTGCCTCGTACCCCATACACAGGAGGGGTCAATATATCAAGTGGGCGGACCGGATACCTGTCTGGTACTCCAAAAAAGGCATCCGGAGACTGGCCTTCGGAATGGTTTTACATGGAGGACGTCCCCCTTCCGGAACCCATTCGGATGGGTCTTCCTGAGTTCAACAACTCCCCCCTGAATAAATGCCGCAGCTGGCGCCCTCGTAGCCCCCAGGAGGAAGATAACGGAGAAGTCCTTTACCTAATGGGCCGGATAAAGACGCTGGCCCAATCAGGATTGATAATAATCGAGGTTATGTCAATATGTATAATGCGGGGGGTGCAGCCACTTCAATATCGGGGGCAACCCATGTGGCACTTCAATGGAGAAGACGATGCCACCCGCTGCGGTCGTAAGGGACCGGACTCAGTCGCTGCTTTAGCGAAAATTCTGTCCGATTTGTACAAAGAAGAGGAAGAGGAGTTCATCCGCATTAAGCCACGGGATGGATTCTCCATGTACAACCCCCCAAGCTGGGTGAGCTGCTACTTTTTACTCCAAACCTTCCCACATTCTTCGTCATAATTATTTTCATTGCCATTTCATAGCAGGAACTGCGAAAAGCTACGAGGGAGGTCCACAGCTCGCCTCCATAACCAGAGGACCCTGACTGGCCCCTCGACCCTGGACTCGAAGAAGATCTGGACACATTTGTGGAGCTTATTGACAGAATGTTCTATCAATCAAGCTGCGACGGTGCCATGGTGGCCATCGCAGCCGATTATCCTGGACTACTCCCTGCATCACATGTAAGTAAAACCGAAGTCCCAACTTCCGAGAAGGATCCCTTTTGATGCACTTCAACTACTGCACACCAATGGTGTCTTACAGAAAAGGACCTCGGGACGCCGTGCCGAACCCGCAGTGACTCACCAACAAGGAGCACCGAAGCCGGGTAGGCTTAAAAGGAAGGCGGGCAGGACTGAAACGCCGTCGCAGAGGTATGAAAAAGAACCCCGCTCCGTGGTTGTCATCTTTTAAAATATAGTAACGCCCATGTTTCCTAGTAGGAAAAGCGCTCGCCGGACTATATCTAGAGAGGTTGCCGGCCACGCCTCCACCAGTCGGGCACCAGAGCCGGACTTAGAGGCGAACGCTAACATGGGGCCAACACCGGATGTTCCTTCTACAGAGGATGCAGATAGGCTGTCCGCTACGAATTCCGAAGTGGAGAGTGCCATGAATCACAGGCGTCGTCGGGCCGTACTCCGAACGCTTGTTTCTCCCAAGAGGCGTTCGATGCCTTCAACTCAGTAGACACGTACATCCAAGCTGCTCAAAATGGTCTTGCTAGAGCCATGGACCAGTACGTAAAAGATATACGCGTAAGAAAATCTAGTAATTATGTATATCAGTAGCCCCTGAGACTTGAAACAGTTGGCACAACTGATTTAAGGATCATTGTTTTCATAGGTTCTTACTGAGAAGAATACCCAGTTGTCTCAAGAGCTGGAGGAATGCAAAGCCCAGCTACGGGCTGCAGTTGCCGCAGTGAAGGAGTCCGAGAAGGCCCCCTCTAGTAACACTTGTTCTTATTGAAAAGAATAACATGTACCATTTAGTATTCGGCATACCTGCATATCTAACAATAGATTCTGCAGATGATCCCAGAGTGAATCCCGAGGTCGTGCGAGGGAATGAGCAACATGCTCAACGACAGCTAAAGGTTGGCAAGTGCGTCCTTACGCAGGTTAGGCGGGAGAAAAACGATCTCCAAGATGCCAATACCTGGCTGGGCGTTGAACTGAAAGATGTTCGAGCCCAGCTTGCTGACTCCGTAAAGGAGAATAAGCGGATTCGACGCGTTATTTTTAGTAAGTTCTAATAAAGTTATATCTGTAGGTATGTTGACAGGTCGTCCCGCGGAGGAGATGCCCGGGTCTACAGGCGGTCTTCTGCCAGAGCTCTCACAACTGCACGAACAAGTTCGGCAGGTGATGCAGGGCATTGCTCAAGCCTTGTGGCCATCCGCCTCCCTGCCCTGAGGCATGGGGGAGCTTGTAGAGAAGCTCAAGGGAGGGCGGCGGCACTTCCAATTATAGAAGATATCAGCCTGCCAACAAGGTGCGAGGAAAGCCTGGGCCATGGTGAAGACGCGATATACCAAGGCTGACCCGAACCACATGGCCGAGGTCAGACCTGTGGGGTTTGATGGGAAAGAAATCCCTGTCAGTTTGGTGTATGACCAGGTGAAATTAGACGCAAAGTATTCCCAACAGGATTGTAGGCTAGACAGCCTGTTGGATGGTATAGAATAAGAATTTAGTCAGTCTAAGTGACTTTGTACTTCAATTGACATATATTGTCCCTATCCGGATTGTAAATCATTTGTCATGGCGGACCTTTTCGCTTCAACCTCCGGACCCAACAGTCCGGAGTGTATCCGAATACCCGCTCAGTTATGTAAAAACCAGGGTACGCGTGGAAACCGGGCGTAGGGGTCATAAGTGCTTGAACAGACAAGTACCCAACTAGCTATGTTATATTACATGGATAGTAAGAAACATCTTCCAGGGAGGATAGTTCCATTAGGGGTTCCTTTCCCTGGGTATGCATGCATTAATGTGCATGTCCGAACTGCGAAAAGAGACGCGGGATATAAACATCTGGGGGCATGTATTACAATAAATAAAAGTCATCTTTTGTTCACTGACCGAATATTCCCTTAAGAATGCTAGCTTTTGGCTTCACCCAGTCTGAGGTACACATCCGGCTGACCCGGCAGTAACAATCACGGAGGTGCTCCCCTTATGCCCTAGCCGAATTAACGGGAACATAGGGCATAAACACAAGAGCCAGGCAACCTAGCTTGGCCAAAACTTGAGTCATATCGATGCATATAATGGCGAAGAAAAGGTACATGTGGAGAAGTAACACATGTGCGGAGGGCATAGAGCCCGAAACATAGCTATATTAAGCTTCTGTATAAGAAGCCCCCAGGTATAATGAGCATGCCTAGCGCGTCAAGATTGTGTAGTCAAGACCCGTTTTAGCCTTTTAATGCCTTGGAGAAAAAGGGAAGAGTGAAAGAAATAAAAGATAGATAACGTATATATAAAAAATTGACGAAGGTTAGGAGACGAACATAGAGTCCGGCACTAGGCGTAGAACCTGCGGAGTCTGGCTGCATTCCATGGGTTTGGATCGTGTCGATTGTCCGATGCATCCCACAGACGGTATGCTCCACCGGTCAGAACTTGGTCAATAATGAAGGGACTCTCCCATTTGGGCTTGAGCTTGTTCTTTTTCTTCTCCGGTAGGCATAGAACGAGTTCGCCAACGCTATAAGTTTTGGCCCGTACTTCTCTGTTTTGATGCCTTCAAGCCAGTTGCTGATAGAATGAGGAACATGCTTTTGCCACGTCACGCTCCTCGTCCAGGGCGTCCAAACTGTCATGCCGATCAAGCTCGGCTTCTTTCTCTTCATACATGCGCACTCGAGGTGAGTCATGAATTACGTCGCAGGGCAGTACCGCCTCTGCGCTGTACACCATAAAGAACGGTGTGTATCCGGTAGTGCGATTCAGCTTGGTCTGCAGCCCCCATAGTACGGAGTCGAGCTCCTCTACCCAGTGCGTATCTAATTCCTTCAAGGATCGCACTAATCTGGGTTTAATGCCGCTCATGATAAGACCATTTGCTCGCTCGACTTGACCGTTAGTTTGCGGGTGATAGACAGAAGCATAATCGAGCTTGATGCCCATGTTGCTGCACCAGAGTTTTACCTCGTCGGCTGTAAAGTTCGAGCCGTTATCGGTGATGATGCTGTGGGGGACGTCGTAACGGTGTACAACCCCGGATATGAAGTCTATCACAGGTCCGGACTCGGCCGTTTTAACTGGTTTGGCCTCTATCCATTTGGTGAATTTGTCCACCATGACCAATAGGTATTTTTTCTTATGGCTTCCCTCTTTTAGGGGTCCGACCATATCAAGCCCCCAGGCTGCAAAGGGCCAAGTGATGGGGATTGTTTGGAGAGCAGTAGGTGGCATATGGCTTTGGTTTGCAAAAAGTTGGCAACCGACGCAATGTTGAACGAGGTCCTGTGCGTCTGCTCGGGCCGTCGGCCAGTAAAAACCTGTACAGAAGGCCTTGCTTACAAGGGCCCGAGCTGCGACATGGTGGCCGCCAAGTCCAGCATGAATTTTTGCCAAAAGTTGCCGCCCTTCCTCTTCAGAGAAGCACCATTGAAGTACTCCGGTAGCGCTTTTCTTATAAAGCTCTCCGTCGTGGACCTTGTAGGCTTTAGACCACCGCACAATGCAGTGCGCCTCGTTTGGGTCCTCAGGGAGTTCTTGCCCAGTTAGGTAGGCCAAGAAGGGTTCTGTCCACGGGGCAATGACAACCATAATAACGTGGGTCGAAGGCGTTATTTCGGTGGCAGAGCCTCCGATTATGTCAGAGTGTTCGGTATCTGGTGTTACAGCTAGGTCCGCATCGCTGTTGTTGTCGGTCTCTCCTTCCCATACCACGGATGGCTTAAACAGCCTTTCCAAGAAGATATTAGGTGGGACAGGGTCGCGCTTGGCGCCGATGCGGGCGAGGATATCCGCCGCTTGATTGTTTTCCCGGACCACATGGTGGAATTCAAGCCCCTCGAACCGAGCTGACATTTTGAGGACGGCGTTACGATAAGCGACCATTTTGGGGTCCTTGGCGTCAAAGTCTCCATTTATTTGAGATATTGCGAGGTTCGAATCCCCACGCACCTCTAGGTGTTGTATGCCCATGGAGACTGCTATCCGGAGACCATGCAATAGGGCCTCATATTCTGCTGCTTTGCTGGAGTCTGTGTATAATATTTGGAGTACGTATTGGACTGTATCTCCGGTGGGGGATGTCAGGACGACGCCTGCCCCTAGACCGGCCAGCATCTTTGAACCATCAAAGTGCATGATCCAATTGGAGTACGTGCCGTACTCTTTAGGGAGTTCGGCTTCCGTCCATTCGGCGACGAAATCGGCCAGTACTTGCGACTTAATGCCTCGCCGTGGTTTATATGTTATGTCAAACGGGAGGATCTCGGTAGCCCATTTAGCAATCTGGCCCGTGGCATCGCGGTTATTTATTATGTCGTTGAGTGGTACTTCCGAGGCCACCGTAATTGAACACTCTTGAAAGTAGTGTCGTAATTTCCGGGATGCCATGAAGACCGCGTATGCTATCTTTTGATAATGTGGGTACCATGATTTGCATGGAGTGAGGACAGTGGATACATAGTATACCAGCTTTTGAAGCGGGAACTTATGTCCTTCCGTCTCTCGTTCGACGACGAGCACTGCGCTTACAACTTGGTGTGTTGCTGCTATGTATAACAGCATTGGTTCACTGACATTTGGTGCGGCCAAGATTGGGTTGGTGGCCAGGATGGCTTTTATTTCTTCCAATCCGGCCGTGGCGGCATCCGTCCACTCGAAGTGTTCGGTGCGCCGGAGAAGGCGATAAAGGGGTAGTGCCTTTTCTCCTAATCGGGAGATAAAGCAGCTTAAGGCAGCCACGCATCCAGTTAATTTCTAGATTTGCTTGAGGTATGTTGGGATAGACAACTGTGATAGAGCTCGGATTTTAGCTGGATTTGCTTCAATTCCTCTACTGGAGACGATGAATCCCTGGAGCTTTCCGGCAGGCACCCAGAAAACGCATTTTTCCGGATTGAGCTTGATGTCGTATGTTCGGAGATTGTTGAATGTGAGCCTCAAGTCATCTATTAGGGATTCGACGTGTCTGGTTTTAATGACCACATCATCTACGTATACCTCCACTGTTTTGCCGATCTGTGTTTCCATGCATGTCTGGATCATGCGTTGATAGGTTGCACCGGCATTTTTAAGCCCGAAAGGCATGGTGTTAAAACAGAACGGGCTGTATGGAATGATAAATGTCGTTGTGGCTTGATCGGACTCCGCCATCTTAATTTGGTGGTATCCGGAGTACGCGTCGAGGAAACACAATGAGTATGTCCCGCGGTAGCATCGATAATTTGATCGATGCGGGGGAGGGGGAAGGGTTCCTTGGGGCAAGCCTTGTTAAGGTCTTTAAAATCGACACATAGGTGCCAGGATTTGTCCTTCTTTGGTACCATCACCAGGTTTGCTAGCCAGTCCGGATGTTTTATTTCTCTAATGAATCCGGCCTCAAGTAACTTGGCTAGCTCCTCTCCCATGGCTTATCGCTTAGGCTCCGAGAAACGCCGAAGAGTTTGCTTGACCGGCTTGAAGCCGTTTAGAATGTTAAGGCTATGGTCGGCCAACCTGCGTGGGATTCCTGGCATGTCTAAAGGATGCCAGGCGAAGATGTCCCAATTCTCTCGCAAGAACTTCCGTAGTGCGACGTCTAAGGTGGGTTTTAACTGTGCCCCGATGGATGATGTTTTTGTAGGGTCTGTTGGATGGACTTGGAATTTGACTATTTCATTCGCTGGTTTAAAAGAGGTGGACTTGGATCTTTTGTCGAGTATCACGTCATCCCTGTCCACTGTGGAGCGCAGCGCAATTAGTTCTTCGGCCGCGAGGGCTTCGAATAACTCCTCGAGGGCTAGTGCGGCAGTTTTATTTTCGGCGCGGAATACTATGTCCGGATCACTAGCTAGAGTGATGGTTCCATTGGGCCCGGGCATTTTGAGCTTCATGTACCCATAATGGGGTATAGCTTGGAAGATCGTGAATGCCTCCCGCCCTAAAAGGGCGTGGTATCCACTATCGGATTTCGGGTTCCGGCAGACCCTCTAGGTTCGAACACTAGGGTGCGCACGGAGATCTCGCCCTCTACCTACCTGCACCTCGCCGCCTCGCTAGGATCTAAACTATGAAAGGAACAACACAAGAGACACATGGTTTATACTAGTTCGGGCCACCATTGTGGTGTAATACCCTACTCTAGTTTGTGGTGTGGTGGATTGCCTCTTGGGCTGATGATGAACAATACAAGGAAGAACAGCTTCGCCAGGGTCTGTTCTTGGCTAGTGCGATGAACTGCTAGGGGGAGTTCAGTCGCTCTCTCTCTCTCTGCTGATTCAAGATGCCTCTAGCCCTGTTCTGGATTCCGGATCCTAGATCCCTCTACCCTGTGGGTGGCTAGTGCTATTTATAGGCAGAGGCCCTGGGCCTCTTCCCAAATATTGAGCGGGAAGGGCGCCAACAATTGGCCATTTTGAAGGGGAACATCTAGTACACTTATCCTGAGTAAAGTTGGTCCTCGCCTGTCAAAGGCTCTGGTGGTGACGCCGGCTTGGGCTCCACGATGACCTCCTTCCTGCCGTCGCGGCGGTCTTGGTCTTGTTGCACCGCTACGGATGCCTTTGCTTGATACTCTTGCCTGCGCTTGCTCCCTTTGCACCAAAGAGGAAAGGAGGCCATTGCAAGGGCTGGCGCCCGCCTGGCGCCCTTGGTCGTCATGGCTTGCGTCATGGGCACCTCGTGAGGTACCCCGCCTTGATCTCTCCGCCTCCTCGTGAGCCAGCCTGACGAGGCCGTGCCTGAGGAAGCTTCCTGTTGTCCGCCCCGCGAGGCTTGGCCCCTCGCGAGGATCTTGAGCCTGTGCTGATGAAGATGGGTCGTGCTGGGCCACCCCTTGAGCCATGCCGCAGGCCGCTGGCAGGCAAGTTTGGGGACCCCCGTTCCCAGAACGCCGACAGTAGCCCCCCCTTTAACAGGCATCAAATGACAATCATGATGGGTCGAACGCATGACCCGAAATAAACGCAAAAGGGGTACATGCCGCTGGGTTTGGCCCGAGCGACTTGGGGATGATGCAGCCCGAGGGGCGCCCCCAACAAAGTAAGCTAGGAACATGAAGTAAAAGGGATACATGCCGCAGGGACGGACCCATGCGGCCTGGGAATAATGCAGCCACAGGCGCTCGGTGGAAATGAAACTTGAAGGATGTCACTGATGACGTTAAAGGCGAAGGATGTTGAAGTAGCGGACGTCGTGGGCTGCGGAAGCCGATCTTCCACGAGCCCCAGTGCCCGAGGAGCCTCGGGAGGCTCGGAGGCGCTGGTGGCTCCTCGTGGACCATCTCCATCTCCGCCAGGACTGCGGAACGCCTGGCCTCTTGACCCTCCAGGATGCTCCTCATGAGGCGCTGGTACGTGGCGGCCGCGTTCGGCATGCCGTAGGGCATGCGAATGTAACTGTGGGGTGGACCTTCGCAGCGCCCCGCGCGTGAGGGCCAGAAGCGCTCCTGAGAGGCGGCTTGGTTGAGCCCTGGGATGTCGATGCAGATGCGCAGCCACCATCCTTGCCTGGATGGGGAGCTACGGCGGGTAAGCGGCGGCTGCCACTCATGACTCTTGACTCCTGCAACTCCTGCGTGATCTGACTGACGAACTACTGAGGGTTTGGCCCTCCTTGCCTTGCTCCTTCCTGAGGGAAACGTGCTTTGAAGCACGCCTCCAAGTGGTGCCCAAGCGCCTCCCTCGTGACCTTAGCAAGGTCGATGGCCCTCCGGGAGAGCCCCGAGCCTTGCTTGAGGAGGCGCCAGGCGCGCCTTCCTATCTTGACGAAGGAGGTGCCCCTGGCGGCCGCGGACCACGATGGGCCTGCCTCCCGAGAGGTCGGGCCAGCGATGTCTTGTTCTTCTTGGGAGGCGGTCTCAGGGGCCTCACGCTCCTGCGATCTGGGTCTTCAAGTGATGCGGCTTGAAAGGCTCGCTCCGGGGAGCACTGCTGCGTCTCTCTCTTCACAAGGCACCGTGATGACTCCGCCGCTTCCTGGCATCTTGAGGATGTTGTAGCCGTGATGAGTCACGGCCAGGAACTTGGCCAGGGCTGGGTACCCGAGGATGGCATTGTATGGCAGGCGAATATGGGCGACATCGAAGTCGATGAGCTCGGTCTTGATGGTAGTTGTCGCGCCGAAGGTGACAGGAGGCGGACCTGCCCGATCGGAACCGAGGAGCCATCGGTGACTCCGGAGAAAGGCTTGGTTGGCTGAAGCAGATTGTAAGGCACAAGGAGATTGTTGAATGTCTCAGACGGACAGGACGTTGAGCCTGCTCCGCCCGTCGATGAGGGTCTGGTGACTTGCACGTTCTTGATGATTGGGGAACAAAGCATTGGGAGGACTCCGACTGTGGCCGCAAGACTTGAGCTGATCCGCTGAGCTGAACGTGATGGCGCACGCTGACCACCTGAGAGGGCGTGTTGCTTCGAGCTTGGGGAGGACTGCATTCACTTCTCGGGCGAACTGCTTGCAGATGCGTTGAGAGGCTGGGGCTTGAGCTCCGCCCAGGATGTAAGCGATCATGCGCGGCTCTTGGAAGCCCCCAACCCCCTCGTCCTGATGATGGTCCTCGTTTCTCCTTGGCTGCGGCGGCAGAGGAGGGAGGCCTGCGTTTCCTTGCGGGCGATCCTCATGAGGCTGATCCCTCCAGTCTCCCTCGCGAGGCTGATCCTGCCAGCGATCCTCGCGAGGTCGGTCGCGCCACCCTTGGCGAGGGCCACGGTCTTCCCAGCGTCCTGCGTTCCTTCCTCCTCCTCGGTCGTAGCCTCGATCGTTGCGGTCGGGGCGTCGGCCGATCCTCCCTTCTCGCACGGCTCGGAGCTCTTGACATTCGTTGGTGTTGTGGGTGTGGAGGTCATGGTACACACAGTACCGGCTGCCCTTGGAAGACTCGGGCTGATCTCTGCCCCGCTTGGTGTCTAGTTCTGCCGCGAGCACGGCAGCCCCCTTGCGCTTCACGTCCTTGGCCTTGGATTTCTTCTCTTACGGAGTGCGGCTGGCAGCTCGAGGAGGGAAAGGCGCCCTTCCTCAGCCCTGGCGCACTTGGTCGCCATGTTGAACAGCTCCAAGAAAGTGCATAGATCTTCATGCATCGCCAGCTCCTCCTTCATCTTGATGTCACGCACACCGTCAGAGAAGGCAGAGATGATGGCCTCCTCGGTCACCTTGGGAATCTTGAGGCGTGCGTTGTTGAAGCGTTGGATGTACTTCTGCTGGGTCTCCCCTGGTTGCTGCTTCATGCAGCGCGTAACCGCCACGGCAGATAGGCGGTCGCGAAGTACCTTGGAAGTTGGCGATGAAGCGGGTGCGCATCTCGTCCTGAGGAGATCGTGCCAGAGGCGAGTTCAGGAGCAGTGCGGGCTCCGTCCTTGAGTGCCATGGGAAACCAGTTCGCCATGACCTTCTCGTCCCGTTGGCGGCTTGATGCCCAGCTCGTAGAGCTGGAGGAACTCCGCAGGGTTGGCCGTGCCGTCGTAGCGAGGAGGCAGGTCTGGCTTGAACTTGCCGGGCCACGCGACACTGCGCAGTTCGGTGGTGAAGGCGCGGCAGCCTGCTGTGGCCACGAGAGGCCTTTGGTGACGAAGATCCTGGTCTTGCGGGTCCCCATGCGCTATAGCTGGGAGCAGCGCGGGGTCTTGGCGTCTTTGGAGCGAGAGCGTGGTCGTGGCGAGCCGGTGCGAGGAGCACTCGGGCAGCTTCTTGGGGCGAGGGACCTCTTGACAGCGCTCTGCTCTTGCTTGGGCGCCGGACGGAGTGGGTTCCGCCAGGCCACGCGCCTTGGGGCCAAGGCGCCTTCTTGATGGGGGAGGCGGCCGAGGCGAGTTTCCATCGCCGCCAGGCAGCGGGCGCGCTGGCAGCAGAAGGACGGGCGCTGGGGAGCCTCTTCGCAAAGTGACGAGCTCGGTGACGCGTTGAGCCACTCTTCAGAGACGCCATCGACAGTGGCGGTAGTGCAGGAGCTCGCTTGCCGCGGCGAGTGCAGCTCGAGCCTCCAGCAGTGGCGGAGCGCAGGGACGGCGACCAGCGGGGCGCAGTGAGGGAGTAGCGGTGCGGCCGTCTCGCCTCACGGACGGATCTTTGGGGCGATGCTTGCTGCTTTCGTTGCCCGCCCGAGCCAGTGGCGGCGTTGACGGCAAAGCGACGGGAACGGCGGGGCGGCTTCGACGGGGGCCGTCTAGGCAACGCGGGAAGCAAGAGCGGCTCGGCGCTCGGCGCGGGCCCGACGAGCGTCTGACATGGATGCGTTGGTCGGCGAAGAACAGAGCGGCGGAAGACGAAATCCGGCGCACCCCTACCTGGCGCGCCAAATGTCGGATTTCGAGTTCTGGCAGACCCTCTAGGTTCGAACACTGGGGTGCACGCGGAGATCTCGCCCTCTACCTACCTGCACCTCGCTGCCTCGCTAGGATCTAAACTATGAACGGAACAACGCAAGAGACACATGGTTTATACTAGTTCGGGGCACCATTGTGGTGTAATACCCTACTCTAGTTTGTGGTGTGGCGGATTGCCTCTTGGGCTGATGATGAACAATACAAGGAAGAACAGCTTCGCCAGGGTCTGTTCTTGGCTGGTGCGATGAACTGCTAGGGGGAGTTCAGTCGCTCTCTCTCTCTCTCTCTGCTGATTCAAGATGCCTCCGTTTTCACCAAAGAGGAAAGGAGGACACTGCCTTGAGCTAAGCGCCCTTTGGGCGCCCTTGGTAAATCATGGCTTGCGTCATGGGCACCTCGTGAGGTACCCCGCCTTGATATCTCCGCCTCCTCGCGAGCCAGCTTTGACGAGGCCGTGCTCGAGGAAGCTTCTGTTGTCCGCCTCATGAGGCTTCAGCCCTCGAGGGTCTTGAGCTTGTGCTGATGAAGATGGACCGTGCTGGGCCACCCCTTGAGCCACGCCGCAGGCTGCAGGCAGGCACGTCTGGGGACCCCTGTTCCCAGAACGCCGACATCCACTACTGAACGGGGCCACTTGGAATGTGATTTCTTCGGACCTATAATTCTTCGATGTGCCGAATACCACATCTAGTGTGATTTTTCCTACACAACGTGCTTCCCGACTAGGGATGATTCCTCTGAAGGTCGTGCTGCTTTGCTCAATGCGGCTTTTGTCTATTTCAATTTTTCGAAGTGTCCTCATAGATGAGGTTTAATCCGCTTCCGCCGTCCATGAGCACTTTAGTAAGCCGGAAGCCATCCACAATTGGACTAAGGACCAAGGCGGCTGGTGCTCGGTCTGTTCAGAATTTAGGTTCGTCTCTTGCATTGAAGGTGATAGCCGTATCGCTCCATGGATTTATTGTTGCCGCGTGGCAGACTTCGGCAAGGATGCGGAGTGCTCGCTTACGCCTATTATTTGAGGCAAAGGTCTCGAAGATTGTCAATACTGTATTGTTATTTTCCCTGGAATGGTGCTCTGTTGCATTGTTGATGAGGATATCCTCGCCGCTCTTGGCCACCTGGCGGAGTACCCAACACGCTCTAAGGCTATGTGTTGGCATGGTATCCGCTGTACTGTGAATTTTGCATGGCCCATTGACCCATCCCTCCAATACGGTTCCATGCCCTGTAGTGGGCTTTTGTTTCTTTGTAATTGGATCGGGTGACTTACGAGAGTACACCCTTTTAGCTTGGACGAGGGGTTCAGTAAGAGCCGGAGGATCCCAGAAGTTTGTTTGGGTTTTCCAGGCACTTTCCATCGCACAGTACTTCTGTACTAGGGCCGCCAAGTTAGCGAAGCGTGCTATGTCACAGCGACTTATGGCGTTGAGGATTCCCTTGTCCGTGCAATTTTTGCAAAATAATGAAATTGCGTCTTCCTTGCGACAATCCTTAACCTTGCTCATTACAAGGAGGAATCTGGCCCAATAGTGATGTACTGTCTCTTGGGGCTCTTGTCTGATGTGGGAAAGATAATTTATATCTGGGTGGGTGGGTAGATTTAGGTCCGAACCCTGACCCGATCTGAGACCCAAGGGCGGAGGAGTTTTTGATCTTGGAAGTTCGGGCTCCGGGATGTTGCCCAATAGGTCTGGCCCACTGTCTGATTCTAGGTTCAAAGCTTGGGCCATGTCCTCCCGTATATGGGTATCCGGCTCGGAGAGCTCGGGAATCCGGACATAGTTCATCCTCAAGATAGAGGAAGAATCATTGTGTTGCTCCTCCACAACCGCTATCTGATGGGTGACCAGCGGAGAGTTAATCTCCCTTTGGTCGGGTTTAAGCTCGATCGGATCATAGTCCGTAGCGACTCCCAAGGCAGCGATGCGATCCAAGATCTCATTCAAGGAGGAGAGCTCCATTGGATCCATCTGCTCGGCGAATCCCGAGCCGACGTGGAGGCTGTTTTTGATGACCCGAGAAGTCATCGTCGGCGCAGCGTCCGAACGGGCGGTCATGATGAAGCCGCCTAGTCAGAGAGTTTGGCCTACGGCCAGGGCTCCCCCCAGAGGTGATGTTGTCCTTGACAACAAGATGAGCCATCAAGCCTTATGGTGACGGCACAGTGGAACTCTCGATGAAAGCACCAATGTCAGTGTCAAAACCGGGGGATCTCGGGTAGGGGGTCCCGAACTGTGCGTCTAAGGCGGATGGTAACAGGAGGCGGGGAACACAATGTTTACCCAGGTTCAGGCCCTCTCGATGGAGGTAATACCCTACATCCTGCTTGATTGATCTTGATGATATGAGTATTACAAGAGTTGATCTACCATGAGATCGTAGAGGCTAAACCCTAGAATCTAGCCTATGATTATGATTGTTGTTGTCCTACGGACTAAACCCTCCGGTTTATATAGACACCGGAGGGGGCTAGGGTTACATAGAGTCGGTTACAAGGGAGGAGATCTACAGATCCGATTTGCCAAGCTTGCCTTCCACGCCAAGGAGAGTCCTATCCGGACATGGGACGAAGTCTTCAATCTTGTATCTTCATAGTCCAACAGTCCGGCCAAAGGATGTAGTCCGGCTGCCCGAGGACCCCCTAATCCAGGACTCCCTCAACTGCCCGACTTGACGAGCTCCTAGTGCATGCAGAAAAGCCATCATTACCTGCGATCGTGGGGGTCGTCGGTTGGCCTTGTCCTGCGATCGTGCCGGTCGGAGCCCCCGTTGCCCATCTCTTCCTCCATTCCGCTCGCTTCCTATTCCTTGCTTCACTGCTAGCAGCGACACCCATGGCGCCAACGAAGAGGTTCTCGGCCGCAGAGATGGGGAAGCCTCGCCAAGAGGGGCCCGACTCTCCTCCGCCCAAGAGGGGGCGCGGTCACCCTCGTAAGCACGCCGCGACCCCTACTGTGGTTCCTCGCAGGCGAGGACGAGTCTCTTCGGGGTCCGGTGCCGTTCCGGGCATCTGAGGCAGCGTTTCCCCTCCTGGTGGAAGCCGCTTGGGGCGTGGCGGTCCTGTCGACAAGGGGAGGCACGCCGTGGTCGCTAGGCCTCCCCGCCCACGCTTCCACTCGAAGAAGGTGCTGCCGGAGTTCATTGTTTGGTCGGAGAACCCGACCGACACCTAGCTCCAGCTTCTGCACTCCTTTGTCGGAGAGCTGCGACTTCGGGTCCCGGCGGCCTCTGGCTGCAGGTGAACGGCTGCTGCAGCAAGGCCTCGTGGGTCGCGGTGGAGATCTCCGTCACGGGCAACATAGCCCTGGCCCGCGGCTGGCAGACCTTTGCCCGCGCGCACGACCTAGGCTGGCGGTGCACCCTCCACTTCAAGTACGACGGTACCGCGACCCTCTTCGTGAGGGTGTTCGGGGAAGATGGTCGCCGTGCTGGGTGCTGCCTTGAAGACAGCGACAGTGATGAAGTGCTTGGCATTAGCGATGGCCGCGATGAGGACGAGGGTGAGCTCTCCCTTGGTGATGGCCACGACTCATCCAACACCGGCCGCTCCTCCTCCGGCGAAAGCTATAGCAGCGGTGGCGACAACGAACCGCCTCGTCGCTGCGCTCACTTCGAGGACGGCGGTGGGTCGTCCCATCGTCGCACCCCAGTGAAGCACGAGGAGGCCTCTGGCTGAGTTTGGGGAGCGCTGGGAGCTGATTCTCAGGAGTGGCCACGGGTATAGAGGCCACTTTTGCATGTTTCCCCTTTTTTCTTACTCCTGCATCCCAAGAAACAAGTATGGGGCCCAGCGGGGGCGTATGATGAACCGTAACGCTTCTCCTTCCTTTTGCTACGTAGGCATATAAAGATAACTTAGCTTGATGTGTTTGAAGTAGTTTCAACCTCGTGAGGCGCGCATCTCCCAGCATCTGATGAGACCTCCCTGCTGCGGACTTGGGGAAGGGGCGTCGAGATACTGCAAAAATTCGTTAAGAAGCCCTTATTCTTCCTTGCTCAGGGCCCCAGGCGTGGCCTATCATGGCCCAGCGCACCACATCGCGGTACCCGTGGGGCACGGACTTAAAAAAGGGGGGTGCGCCAGTTGGGAACTCGAACAAGGATGCCTCGTGAAGACCAGGGGAAGTGCTTACGCGCGCACATGCCAGCCCCCTCACGAGGCGTGTGAGGGAGAGTGCCGGTCAAAACGAAGAACTGAGGGAAGAAACAGAGAGAAAAGGGAATCGAACCAAGCTAACGAGAAACACCAGAATTCAAATTTCCATTAAAGAGGGGCAAGCCAACTATGGAAAGCAAATGAACAGCAGCGTCCAGCACCTAGTCTAGTCTTCTCACCAACGCGGAGCTAAATGTTGCCACTAGGACGTGGGAGGGAGCCCCCGAGGCCCAAGGGCGGCACTCCCGAGACTCCGGGGCATGTACAGCCCCACTCATTATTACGTGAGAGTGTCACGGGCGCAGATCTTCACAGGCACTGGATCTTGCTTCATGGGTAGAACTTCCGGAGGTGCTGAATGTTCCAGGAGTTTTGGATGGGGATCCCGTCCTGCGTCTCCAGGCGCACGGCGCGAGGCCTGGAGACGTGGGCAATCCTAAACGGGCCCTCCCACATGGGTGAGAGCTTGTGCAGCCCTTCCCTGGAGAGCACCCGCCTTAGGACGAGATCGCCCACCTCGAGCGCCCCGGAGCGGATGCTGCGGCAGTGATACCATCACAGCGCCTGCTGGTACCTTGCCGCCCGGAGCGACGCTTGGCAGTGGCGCTCCTCCCCCAGCACGAGGTCCATCCCCCGCATGGCATCCTGGTGCGCTTCTTCAAACTCCAGGACCCGCGCGGAGCGATGCTTGACCTCGTGAGGGAGGACTGCTTCAGCTTCATAGATGAGGAAGAACGGGGTCTCGCCTGTTGGTTTGGTGGCGGTGGTGCGGATGGACCATAGCACGGACTGGAGCTCGTTGTTCCATCCCCTACTGCAGGACTCGAGCTTTTCCTTGAAGGTTCTGGTCTTGAGGCCTCTCAGAACCTCCGCGTTGGCATGGTCGGCCTGGCCATTGCTCCTGGGGTGTGCTACTGAGGTGTAGTATATCTGCATTAAGGTTAGCACAATATGTCTTGAAGAGATTGCTAGTGAACTGCCAGCCATTGTTAGTGATGATGCGGTTAGGGACCCCAAACCGCCTCACGAGGCCCTTGATGAACTTAACTGCGGACCCGGCTGGGATGGTGCGGACGGCCTCCACCTCTGCCCATTTGGTGAACTTGTCGATGGCGATGTAGAGGTAGAGGTAGCCCCCAGGCGCTCGAGGGAACGGGCCTAGGATATCCAGCCCCCAAACCATGAACGGCCATGAGAGCGGGATAGTCTGGAGGCCCTGAGCTGGCTGGTGGATCTGATTGGGGTGGAATTGGCAGGCCTCACAGGATTTCACTAGCTCGGCTGCGTCGGTGAGTGCCGTGGGCTAGTAGAACCCGCTGTGGAACGCCTTGCCAACCAGGGTGCGCAATGATGAGTGGTGCCCGCAATATCCGCCGTGTATGTCAGCTAACAGCTCGCCACCTTGCTTCCTGGAGATACAACGTAAGGAAACATCATTCGGCCATTTTCTGTAGAGCTCACCATCTTGGATGCAGTATGCCGTGGCTTTCCGGGCCACACGCTCCGCATCCTCGTCCTTCTCTAGCAGCGTCCCTTGCACCAAGTACGCCCTGAACTCTTCGGTCCAGCACCCCTCCTGGGGCTCGACCGCCAGGAGCAGGCGAGCCCCTGAAATCGAGCCACAGGCGGGGGCCCCTGAGGTTGGTGGCGCGGGGAGCTCCTCCTGATGCGGTACGAGTTCGGTGGCAGGGGAGCCACCGAGGGCTTGAAGAGTCGCTCCTCGAAGACGCCAGGTTCTTGGGGCTGGTGCTTCGACGCCCTCTTGGCGATCTCATCGGCATCTTTGTTGGTACCGCGCGGTACATGCTGCAGTTCCAGGCCCAAGAATTGCTTCTCCATCTTGCGCACCTCCGTGAGGTATGCTTCCATGTGCTCGTCGCTTGGCTCGTACACCTTGTTAGAGAAGTTGACGAGGAGGTGGGAGTCGCTCTTGATGGTGAGACGCTTCACTCCCAAGGCCGCTGCTTCCTTGAGGCCGGCGATCAACCACTCGTACTCCACAATGTTGTTGGAGACCTTCTCGCCCCTTTTGAAGCAGAGCTGCACAGCGTAGTAGAGCTTGTCTTGAGTGGGCGAGACGAGCACGACTCCTGCCCCCGCGCCTTGGCGTGCAAAGGCGCCGTCAAAATACATGACCCAACCATCTGGTGCTTCACTTCCCGGCGAGAGGGATCAGCTCTCGCCGACTTCAGGTTCCGGGGTGTCGGTCCATTCGGCCGTGAAGTCAGCGAGGGTGACCCCCTTGATGACCCTGGTTGTGCTGAAATCGAGCTGAAATGCCTATAGCTCGATGTTCCGCTCGACGACCCTTCCCGCGGCATTGGGGCTCCGGAGCACCCTCTCCAATGGATAGGCTGAGACGACCTTGATCGGGTGTCCTTGGAAGTAGTGGCGCAGCTTGCGTGAGGCCACCGGTGCTGAAAGAAGTTTCGCGGCATGGGATACCGTGCCCTCGGCCCCGCTGCACCATGTCAATGGCACACCGCCGCTCGATGAGGGCGGGAGTGTCGATGGAGCCTGCGGCTGCCGGAGGTTTGAGCGTTTCCTGAGGTGATGGGACCTCAG
The DNA here is from genome assembly GCA_021605145.1 of Aegilops bicornis. Lineage (NCBI taxonomy): Eukaryota > Viridiplantae > Streptophyta > Magnoliopsida > Poales > Poaceae > Aegilops > Aegilops bicornis. The sequence goes on from CM038675.1 coordinate 321,236,872, forward strand.
GAGTCTGGTCATCCGTTGAGGCCACTGCGGGCCCGAGGACACCGTCTTAATGGGCCTGACTGTTTGCCGTTGTTGGTGCAGCCCTTGCAGCGCCATCTTGGTGTTGCGCCGCCCCGGCCGAAAGTGCGGCATGGCGCGGTGAATTCTTGGCCTGGCGCTCTTCCCGAATCGCCACCAGCGCCGTGCTGGCGGAGCGGGGGTGGCGGCTAGGTAAAGCACCAGGGGCACGAGGGGAGGAGGCGCCACCATCACCGGAGGGCTGGTCAGGTATCTCTTGAGGTCTTGAAACGCCAGGTCGGCCTCTGGGATCCATTCGAATGGGCCCTTCTTCTTCATCAGCTTCAAGAATGGCAGGGCTCGCTCCCCCAGTTTGGATATGAAGCGCCCAGCAAGGTCACGCAGCCCGCGAGCTTCTGCATTTCCTTGAGAGTTTGCGGTGGACTCATGTCTTCTATTGCCTTGACCTTCTCCGGGTTAGCCTCAATCCTCCTGTGGGACACGAGGAAGCCCAGCAGCTTGCCGGAGGGAATGCTGAATACTCACTTCTCTGGGTTAAGCCGCATGTCCGTTGGTGTTCTGGGAACGGGGGTCCCCAAATTTGCCTTCCTGCGGCCCACGACGTGGCTCCACTAGCGGCCTAGTACGGCCCATCCTCACCAGCAAACACTCAAGACCCTCGCGAGGGGCCAAGCCTCACGAGGCGGGTGACACAAGACCTCCTCAGGGGCAGCCTCACTAGGCTGGCTCACGAGGAGCGGAGAGATCAAGGCGAGGGGCACCTCGTGAGGTTCCCGTGACGTGAGCCATGACGACCAAGGCCAGGCGGGCGCCAGCGGGCGTAGAGTACTGGTTTCCTCTTTGGTACTAAAGGAGCAGGTGCAGGCGAGGAGTCCTGAGGCGTCAGGCAAACGTTTCCATATCGGTGCAACGAGACCAAGACCAGCAGGACGGTAGGAGGGAGGTCATCCCGGAGCCCACGACAGCGTCATCACCAGAGCCTTTGGCAGGTGAAGACCACCTTTTGTCAGAATAGCTTGTACTAGTTGTCCCCCTCAAATTGGCCGTTGTGGGATCCCATCCCGCCTAACATTTGGGAAGAGGACCCGGGCCTCTATAAATATGACAAGGCACCGCCATGATGGAGGGGGGATCATTTCGGACCATCCTCACACACACAAGCTCACCGAGCTCAAGAACACCTCTCCTCAGGAGGTAGTTCTTCCCTTGTACTTGTTCATCCAAGCATGCAAGGCAATCCACCACACCACACTGGAGTAGGGTATTACACCACATCGGTGGCCTAAGCCAGTATAAACCCTTGTGTCCCTTGTTCTTTGGGTTCGGCGGTCTAAGCTTTGAGATCATGGTGAGAGCGTGAGCTAGGGGGAGAGAGATCTTTGTGCGCAACCCAGAGTTCGAACCTCAAGGGTTTCGTCAGAACTCGATATCCGACATTTGGCGCGCCAGGTAGGGGTTGCGCCGAAGCCTCTCTTCCATCAGCCGACCCGCCAACACCTTGCAGTGCCGTTGTCTGGCGACCCGAAGACAAACACCGACCACTGGGCAGCTTGGCCAGTCAGGGCGGCACCATCCGCCCAAGAAGACCTCAACTCCTCGCTTCAAGCGGCCCGTGCACCACTGAACACCGCGGGGCGCGGGCGGCGCGTGTCGGCGTTCTGGGAACGGGGGTCCCCAGACTTGCCTGGCTGCGGCCTGCGGCGTGGCTCAAAGGAGGGCCCGTCAAGGCCCATCTTCATCAACACAAGCTCAAGACCCTCACGAGGGGCCAAGCCTCGTGGGGCGGACAAGAGGGAGCTTCTTCAGGCACGGCCTCATCAGGCTGGCTCGCGAGGAGGCGGAGAGATCAATGTGGGGTACCTCGCGAGGTGCCCATGACGCAAGCCATGACGACCAAGGGCGCCAGGCGGGCGCCATCCCGCTGATGTCCTCCTTTCCTCTTTGGTGCAAAGGGAGCAAGCGCAGCGAGAGCATCAAGCAAGGGCGCCCATTTCGTGCAACAAGACCAAGACCAGTCCAACGGCAGCAAGGAAGTCATTGTGGGGCCCAAGCCGGCGTCATCACCAGAGCCTTTGACAAAGGCGAGGACCGACTTTAGTCAGATAAGTGTACCAGATGTTCCCCTTCAAAATGGCCAATTGTTGGCGCCCTTCCCGCTCAATATTTGGGAAGAGGCCCGGGGCCTCTGCCTATATAAGTAGAGCTAGCCACCGTATTAGGGGGGAGATGGAATCGGCAGAGAGAGAGAAGCGACTGAACTCCCCCTAGTAGTTCATCGCACCAGCCAAGAACAGAGCCCTCGCGAGGCTGTTCTTCTTTGTATTGTTCATCACCATCAGCCCAAGAGGCAATCCACCACACCACAAACTAGAGTAGGGTATTACACCACAATGGTGGCCCGAACTAGTATAAACCCTGTGTCTCTTGTGCTGTTCCTTTCGTAGTTTAGATCCTAGCGAGGCGGCGGGGTGCAGGTAGGTAGAGGGCGAGATTCCGCGCGCACCCTAGTGTTCGAACCTCAAGGGTCTGCCGGAACCCGAAATCCAACATTTGGCGCGCCAGGTAGGGGTGCGCCGGAGTTTCCCTTCCGCCCCCACCGCGGCTTGCCTTGCAATGAGCAGCGCACCGCCCGCTCCGGCCGCCAGTGCCAACGCGGGGGCCAGGGGGCTCCGAGCCCTGGCCCCGGCCTTGCAACGGGTGCGGTGGCCGGACAAGTTCAAGCCAACAACGCCGCCGCGCTACAACGGCGCGACCGATCCGATGGTTTTCCTGCTGGCGTACGAGGAAGCCGTCCTCGAAGCTGGAGGTGATGACAGGGTCATGGCCAACTGGCTCCCTATGGCCCTCACCGACGCTCCACACGCGTGGCTGCTCCACCTTCTGGCAGCCTCTGTGGCCTCTTGGGAAGAGCTCCGTGGCCTCTTCCCCACCCACCACGCTGCGCCGGCGCCCCCAGTCGTGGCGGCCCTCCTGGGCGGCTCGCGGGCGCCACCCTCGAGTCACCATGTCAAGCCGTTCGTCCGTCGGGTCGGCGCCGTCTCCACGCAGCAGGAGGCCCCCCAGGACCGGTCGGCGCCCAAGGCTAGCCTGAGCTTCAGCTCGGAAGACCACCCCTCCAACTCAGCCTGCTCGGGTGCGCTCCCCATGCTGTGCACCCCCACCATCTGCCAGGTGGCCGTCACCACGACTCTCATCGACGGCGGCATGGGCCTCAACATGCTCTCGGTCAAGGCCTTCAACCTCCTCTGCATACCCCGGGAGCGGCTGCAGGCCAGCCGGCCTTTCTTGGGCGTCGAGGGCGGATCATCCAGCTCCTTGGGACAGATCCGCCTCCCGGTAACTTTCAGCACCTACGACAACTTCCGCACGGAGCAGGTCGATTTTGACATCGCCCTCATCGGCCTCCCCTACAGCGCCATCCTCGGCTACCCAGCACTGGCCCAGTTCATGGCTGCGACTCACCCGGCGTACAACCTCATGAAGATGCCCGGGAGCAACATCGTCCTCACCGTGCCCGGGGACACCGGAGATGCGCTGCGAGTGCTCAAGCTCGCCTTCAAGACGGGCGGCCAACAGCAACCCGCCGACGCAGAGACCCTCGAGCCCAAGGGGCTGCACCAACCAAGAAGAAACAGCTTGTTCACCCAAGACAAGGCAGAGACCAAGCAAATACCCGTCGACGAGGACGGGTCCATCGACGCCACATTCACCATAGGCGCCAACCTCGAGCCCGAAAGGTGAGGAGGCCTCGGTCAAGTTCTCGCGCATAAACAAGAAGGTATTTTTCCGGGAGCCTGATCAGTTGGCGAGGATCCCTAGGGGCGAATCGAGCATCACCTCCACGCAGCTCCCCGACGACGCCCGTAAAAATGTAAAGCGAGGCGGCAGTCCACTAAAAAGCAAGCCTTCATCGTCCGTGATACCCGCAAACTAGAAGCGGCTGGGTCATTCGCGAGGTCCGATACCCGGATTGGTTGGCCAACCCTGTTGTCGTACCAAAGAAGGGAGGGAAGGAGCGCATGTGTGTCGACTTCACCAACCTCAACAAGGCATGCCCGCAAGATCCGTTCTCGATTCCTCGCATCAACCAGATCGTCGATTCCACCGCTGAGTGCGACCTGTTGTGCTTCTTGGATGCCTTCTCCGGGTACCACCAGATCAAGATGGCGGTAGAGGACGTGGACAAGACGGCCTTCCTGACCCCGTGCGGGGTGTACTGCTACACATGCCATCTGGCCCAGAACACTTGGGCGACCTTCCAGTGGCCGATGCACATCACCCCGGGTCCGCGACTCGGGAAGAATGTTGAGGCTTACGTCGATGACATTGTGGTGAAGTCTCGGGAGGCCGTAACCCTGATACAAGACACGGAGGAAACCTTCATGAGCCTCGGCGCGGTGAGCCCACGGCTCAACCCGAGAAATGTGTGTTTGGAGTCCCCTCGGGCAAGCTCCTGGGGTTCCTCGTATCCCATCGAGGCATCGAGGCTAACCCAGAAAAGGTCAAGGCGGTCGAGGACATGAGCCCGCCAAAGACCCTCAGGGAAATGCAGAAGCTCACTGGGCGTGTGACTGCGCTAGGGCGCTTCATCTCCAAGTTGGGGGGAACGAGCGCTGCCTTTCTTCCAGCTAATGAAGAAAAGGGGCCTTTTGAATGGACTGAAGAGTCCAACAAGGCGTTCCAAGATCTTAAGAGGTACCTGACCAGCCCTCCGGTCATGGTGGCCCCACGGCCGCAGGAACCCCTGGTGCTCTATCTCGCCGCCACTCCCTACTCCGCCAGCGCAGCTCTGGTGGCGGTTAGGGAAGAGCGTCAGACCAAAGCCACAACAGCAGCCTAGGTCAAGGCAAAGCAGGAACAAGGAAGACCCACAGAAACCACTGCCGCGGCTGAGAAGGGTCAGCCATCGCAGGGGAGCGCGCTGGGGGAGGAAGAGATCCCTCCCCCAGACTCCCAGCCTCCGGAGGCCCCACCGCCTTAGGGGGCGCCAGCGGCACTGGCGCTCCAAACCTCGTTGAGCACCCAGTATACTTCGTCAGCACGGTGCTGCGGGACGCGAGGGCGCGGTACCCCATGCCTCAGAAACTCCTCCTCACGCTATTGGTGACCTCACGCAAGCTCGAAACGCATCCTCGAGCTCTTCCCAGCTTCCAATGGTATTTTCGGGGAGGCTTTTAAGCCAATGCCGAGCTGGCCCATTGAGTTTAAGGGGTAAATATTTTATGGCGTGGAGATCATCTCCTCTAGCCATGTGTATATGGAGGATGTAATCCTCAATCCAGACTCCAGGGTCTGTTGTTCCGTCGTATGCCTCTATGTTTACGGGTTTGAATCCCGCTGGGAATTCATGATCTAGCACCTCATCGGTGAAACATAGGGGATGTGCGGCGCCCCTATATTTGGGTGTGTCGTGATCTTCGGAATTTTGGCGTGTTGCATTGCTTTGACGAGCCTGCTTTCTTGGCCCATAGATGGACCTAACTGGGCCATCCTTTTGATGTGAATCCTTATGCGGATCACATATTGGCTTGTGTGCGGCGCCATTCGTTGCTCTCTTTTTGCCGTGGGGTCGTCCATCCGACCGGGTGGCCTTCTTACTTTTTAATTGTGGGGGCTCTAAGGCCTCCTTGTCGAATTCGGGCAGTAGCTTTCTTTTCGGGTAGCTCTTTGTTCGGCGACTGTCGCCGTACTTGTCTGCGGTGCTGAATACTTTGCTCCATCTGATCCTGAGTGCATCTTCCGCTGTTTTGAGCTTCCGCTTCTGCTTTTTTCAGGCTACGCGCAGTGGCGACGAGCCTTTTCTGGAGGTCATTTTGCTCCAATAGTTTGTCCGGCATGAGATCGTCCGGACTGTTGTCTTCGCCGGGGACAGATTGTTTATCCAAGTTGTCTTGTTCGGACGATTGCTCAATAGCTTGTTTGTTGTCCACCGGTTCGCCCTGCTCTATGGCTGGGTTTTTGTTGAGGCGGGACTTTGTTCGGCGTTTACGTTGCCGTTTTGACTGCTTTTCGAGGGATTTATCCTTCGTGGTGTCCCGTTGTTCCTCGTCTTCATTTCTTTTAGGTGTATCCACCATGTATACATCATGGGATGAGGTGGTTGTCCAGCATCCTATAGGTGCTGGTTCATTGTTGTCTCCTACATCGTCGTCCATACCGTCGATGTCTTCGGAGTCGAAATCGAGCACGTCGTGTAAGCTTTCGGCTGCTGGCTCTGAAGTGGGTGGTGGGTGGGCGTTGAATTTCTTCGTCGTCCGCATCCCAACCTTCCTGACCGTAGTCCGGCCAGGGCTCTCCGGATAAAGAGAGAGACTTTAGTGAATTCAGGATGTCGCCAAAGGGCGAGTGCTGAAAGACATCCGCGGCTGTGAACTCCATGACCGGCGCCCAATCGGATCCGATTGGCAGGGGCGCGGAGGGTTCGGAGTCCGGAGAGGAGTCTGGCACCCTGGAGTCGAGGTCTTCGCAAAGGACAGGGATGGAGTTCGTCTCAATCGCCATAGAGATTATAGCCCCCGAGGCGGTGTCCAACCACTCGTCCTCGATCGGGGAATCCGGCTCCGGATTAAGGGTCGGAGCGGATGTCGGTGCGGCCTCCGTGGCAATCGCTCGCTGCAGAGCTAGATCATGCCCATCGAGACAGTGTGGCACGCTTGGCTGCGGCTCGAATCCGTCGAAGATCAAGTCTCCGCAGATATCGGCCGTATAGTTCAAACTTCCAAATCTGACCTGACGGCCAGGGGCGTAGCTTTCGATCTGCTCCAGATGGCCAAGTGAATTGGCCCATAGTGCAAAGCCGCCGAACACGAAGATCTTTCCGAGGAGAAAGGTCTCACCCTGGACCGTGTCGTTGTTGATGATCGAAGGAGCCATCGGGCCTATCGGTGACGACACAGAGGAACTCTCAATGAAAGCACCAATGTCGGTGTCAAAACCGGCGGATCTCGGGTAGGGGGTCCCGAACTGTGTGTCTAGGCGGATGGTAACGAAGACAAGGGACACGATGTTTTTACCCAGGTTCGCCCTCTCGATGGAGGTAATACCCTACTCCTGCTTGATTAATATTGATGATATGGGTAGTACAAGAGTAGATCTACCACGAGATCAAGGAGGCTAAACCCTAGAAGCTAGCCTATGGTATGATTGTTGTTCGTCTAACGGACTAAAACCCTCCGGTTTATATAGACACCGGATAGGTTAGGGTTACACAGTAGTCGTACAATGGTAGGAGATCTACATATCCGTATCGCCAAGCTTGCCTTCCACGCCAAGGGAAGTCCCATCCGGACATGGGACGAAGTCTTCATTCTTGTATCTTCATAATCTTGGAGTCCGGCCGTGACGATAGTCCGGCTATCCGGAAACCCCCTAGTCCGGGACTCCCTCATCTGTCTTTTTGGAAAAGGCCCAGAGCCTGTGAAGAAGGCGAACGCCTGTGAAGCTGTCTTTTTGGAAAAGGCCCGGAGCCTGTGAAGAGGGCCAATGCCCGTGAAGCTTGCTTCCCCCAAGAAAGGCCCGGAGCCTGTGAAGAAGGCCAATGCCTGTGAAGCTCGCCGCCCGTGACACTCTCACGTAATAATGAGTTGGGGCTGTACACGCCCCGGAGTCTCAGGAGCGCCGGCCTCAGGCCTTGGGGCTCCCTCCCACACCCAGTGGCAGCACTTAGCTCCGCGCTGGTGAGAAGACGTCGAAGACTAGATTAATTGCGGGATGAGGCTTTTTCATTTGCTTTCTGCAGTTGGCTTGTTCATTCTCATTTGAGGTTTTATCAAAGCTGCTGTCGTGTTTGACTTGTGGCTCTTCGACCTTTCGCCCTCTTACCTCGATTTCTCTCGCGCAAGGTCACGCGAGGGGGGCAGCCTGGGCGCCTCCGCGAGTGTTCTCTACTCTTATTGTTCGAGGTTTCCCTACCTGGGTCCGCTACAGGAGCACCCCTCCAGTCCAGGCCTCACGGGCACCGCGACACAAACACAGGGCCTGGGTCGGTCGCCTCCACAGCTGAGGCCGGGAACTACCTCTCCAGACTAACCTTCGCAGGACATGAAGCGTTTGACGAGGGCCAGGACAGGCGCCCCCGAGCCAAGTATATTATACGCGCGAGCATGTAGCACAAGGGCATAATACTGAGATAGCAAAAACAATACGATAACTAACAGCAATAGTCCAAGCACGCCCATGCGGGGCCCTACGCTACTGTTTCTTTACGCAGGAAAAGGAAAAAAGGGCAAAACAGGCGCGGCTCGCCTGACACCAACTCGCGGGGGAGACTCGAACTGCCTCCGGAGCTCAGGCGGACTCCCTCTCGCGCTTCACCGGGGCAAGACGGCGGGCGGACTCGCTACCTCCCTCCAGGCGGGCGCGGCGGCGCGGAGGCTGGTCGCGACCACCGCTGGAGGAGCCGCTGCCCGAAGAAGAGCCGTCCGGCTCGACGAGGCCCAGGCGTCGCCGACCACACGCTGCTTATCGTCTTCATCGCCACCGAAGCTGAACCCGCAGCCACGGTCGTCATTCTCGTGGGCAGCACCAGTAGCGACCGCCTTCCCGAACACCCTCACGTAGAGGGTGGCGTCGCCCGTCGAACTTGAAGTGCAGGGTGCATCGCCCGGCTCAGACCAAGGCCGACAAGCGCTTGCCACTGCGGGCGGTGGGCGTGCTCGGCAGCAGAGACCTCCAGCGAAGCCCAGGAGGCCCAACTACAGCAACCATCCGCCTGAAGCCAGAGACCGCCCGAGGCACCGGCCGGAAGCTCACCTAGGAGGAAGCAAGGGAGCTGGAGCCGGGTGCCGGTCGGCTCCGCTGACCACACAACAAACTCCGGCAACATCTCTGCAAGTGGAAGCACGGCCTAGGGGGGCGTGCGGCCGTAGCGCACCCCCCAACAGCGGCCTGTCGCCCGCCACCGCGCGGGAGGTCACCTCCATGACCACGAGGAGCCACCATGGGAGCCACAGGGTGTTTGCGAGGACGGCCTCGGCCGCGCTTGGGCGGGGAGAGTCAGGCCCTACAGCGAGCCTTCCCTTCTCTGTGGCGGAGAACCTCTTGGCGGAGCCATGGGGAAGAAGAAGAAGCAAGGAGGAGATGGACTAGAAGGCGGCGCTGTCCCGTGCATTATAGCCGGGAAGGCCAACCGCCCGACCTCCATGATCGCAGCAATCATGACCCGCTCTGCATGCAGTGGACTTGTCAATTCGTGCGATTGCCGAGGCGTCGTGGGGAAGTGGAGACGCCCACGTCCAATCAATCATCACTGTGGCGCCCAAGGCCGCATCTTGTTAGGGGCCCACAGCTGCCGCACTTGCCCCTTCGCCTCTCTTCTCATTAAGTCCGGGCGCGCCTTGGGCTCGGGGAGCTCTTGTCGGCGTTCACGGGAACAGGGGTCCCCGGACTTGCACTGCTGACTGTGGCGTGGCTCAAAGGAGGGCCCGTCAAGGCCCATCTTCATCAACACAAGCTCAAGACCCTCGCGAGGGGCCAAGCCTCGCGGGGCGGATGGCAGGGAGCTTCTTCAGGCACGGCCTCATCAGGCTGGCTCGCGAGGAGGCGGAGAGACCAAGGCGGGGTACCTCGCGAGGTGCCCATGACGCAAGCCATGACGACCAAGGGCGCCAGGCGGGCGCCAGCCCGCGCAGTGTCCTCCTTTCCTCTTTGGTGCAAAGGGAGCAAGTGCAGGCGAGACCATCAAGCAAGGGCGTCCATTTCATGGAACAAGACCAACACTAGTCCAACGGTAGGAAGGAAGTCATTATGGGGCCCAAGCCGGCGTCATCACCAGAGCCTTTGACAGGCGAGGACCGACTTTAGTCAGGATAAGTGTACCAGATGTTCCCCTTCAAAATGGCCAATTGTTGGCGCCCTTCCCGCTCAATATTTGGGAAGAGGCCCGGGGCCTCTGCCTATATAAGTAGAGCTAGCCACCATAGTAGGGGGGGAGCTGGAATCGGCAGAGAGAGAGAGAGAGAAGCGACTGAACTCCCCCTAGTAGTTCATCGCACCAGCCAAGAACAGAGCCCTCGCGAGGCTGTTCTTCTTTGTATTGTTCATCACCATCAGCCCAAGAGGCAATCCACCACACCACAAACTAGAGTAGGGTATTACACCACAATGGTGGCCAAAACTAGTATAAACCTTGTGTCTCTTGTGCTGTTCCTTTCGTAGTTTAGATCCTAGCGAGGCGGCGGGGTGCAGGTAGGTAGAGGGCGAGATTCCGCGCGCACCCCAGTGTTCGGACCTCAAGGGTCTGCCGGAACCCGAAATCCGACAGCGCGGTCCGGTGCCTTCCACCCTTACCCTGCGGCGCGCATAAGCCGTCGCAAGGGCCTCGAGCTACGCTGCGGCGATGACGCCGCACACCCGACGGGAAGAAGCAAACATGAGTGCCACGCTCATACTGGCACGGGAGCTGCTGCGGTGCCGACTGGCAGAGAGCGGCCATGATGCATTGCTGGAGCGCGTCACCGAGCTGTTGGACGCCGCAAGCAGGGGTACGCCACCTTTCTGCTCCTTGCCTACGCCTCAAGTTGTGGCCAGATCGCACGGTGGGCCTCGCCGCGCCCGCGTGCTCCTGGGCGCACCAGGAGGGTTCATCGGCGTCAACGCGGCTAGTGGTGCCGGGCACCCAGCCACACCTGTGCCTCCCCCAGTGGGCGCAGTCACGAACGTTGCCCCCCACGGCCCCTGCAGGATGCCACCCTACCATCCTCAGGGCGGTGCACTGGGCCTATGTGCCCCGCATGATGGACCGAGAGTACAAGCCGGAGGATGGCCCCGACTCGTTCCTCGAGCCGAGTTGGGAAGAGGAGATGTTGGAAGTTGAGGCCTTCCAGGAGCCACCCAGGAGCCTCGCCGACCCCGCCGACGACAACAACCGCAGGGTACCGCTAATCTCTCAGGAGCAGGCTTACGCTAACCATGGGTCGCAGGTGGATCAGGTCACAACGGTGGATGACGGCCCCAGCGCGGCAGCCTCACTTCCACCAGGGGAAGCGCACTAGGGGCTACGTGGGAGGGGCCTGGAGCAAGGCCCCTCTCTGCATCGCATTGAGCAAGGCGTCGCCTGGAGGTAGGTCTTTGTCGGGGAGGCACTGGCGAGCCTTCCCCCCGGTAGAGGGCCTGTGGTCGCCGAGGGCGCTGCTAGCGTCCCCTATGCCCCTTGGCATCGTCCTCGTTTCTAGACGCCCCAACGGTGGTCAACGGTGGCTCAAGGCAGGTCCCTTGTCTGGCGATATGAAGCAAGGCTCACGCCTGTGAAGGTCTCCGCCCGTGACACTCTCACGTAATAATAAGTGGGGTTGTACACGCCTCGGAGTCTCCAGAGAGCCGCCCTCAGGCCTCGGGGGCTCTCGCCCACGTCCTACTGGAAACACCATGTGCTCCGTGCTGGCCGTCGACACTGTCCCCCAATGACTATGCTCACGGCCTGTGAAAGCACTTAGCTCCGTGCTGGTGGGAAGACAAGAAGACTAGCTAGGTGCCGGACGAGGCCATTTGCTTTCAACCCCTCTTTTCTGTAGCTCATTTTGCCGCCTTTTTGGATTTGAACTCGAAATTGTATTTTTGTTGGCAAGCATGGGGGGCATCCTTTCTTGTTCGTGTTCATTTCGTGGGTTTCTGGATTCATGCCTTGTTTTGAGATTTGCGTCTGCTACCTCCCCCCTTCCGAGCACCTCGCGAGCGGGGGCTGGCCGTGGCATGCACGCACTGGCGCGGCACCCCGCCATGATTTGGCGCCGCTTCGCGAGGCCCTCTCGGGTGGACTGGCAGACCCCTCAGGAGACCAAAACCTCGCGAGCCCGCAAAGGACTCCCCTCAGAAGAAATGCACATCCGTAGCCGCCAAATCAGTTTGAAGCCCGACTGGACTAAGGTAAGTTACGGCAACAAGCCCGCAAGGGGCTCGTCAGCTCACAAAAGCGCGTTTTCAAGCCTAGCCTAAGAAGTAAAATGGTAGTCCGTTTACATGAGGGGCTCCCCCTCCCCAAAATGCTCTTATATCGTGAGGGGCCATGCCCAAGCTTTTGCATGCATGTTCAAAATAAAGGAGCGCGGGCTCAGTCAGACATGTCGCTCGCCGCGTCTTCCGAATCACTCCCAGACATGTTGCTGGCGCCGTCGCTGGCATTACCATCACTATCATCAACCGCGCCGCCCTCATCCACCACGACCACCACCGTGTCATCATCAGAAGCAAAGTCCCTGACCAGAGCATCCACATTGTCGTCCACCCAGCACGCTAGGTTGTCCCGGATGACCTCGGGCACCGGGGCGATGGCAGCATCAAAGTTAAAGTCAGGATTGATGTCCAGGAGACGGCTGAAGACTCGGGAGAATGCGTGCCCGAGGAGGCCTCAGCTCTTTTCGTCCACAAGCTCGCGAGCCCTCTCAGTCCGGTTCTCCAAGCACGTCACAACATCGGTGAAGAAGTGAAGATGGCTGGTGTAATCCTCGGCGTGGGGGTGAGGGGCGTGCTTGTCGCAGATGGTGCCTAGCGCCTGATTGGCCCTCGTCCTGAGGTCCCGAAGCATGGGAGTACGCTCGCGCTATAACGTCTGCCGGCGAAGCACCTCTTTCATGCTCTGTTGCACGAAGGACTCGGCGTAGGTAACCCGCTGCTGAAGCGGGAGCAGCTCAGCATGGGCGGAGGCCAACTCGGCCTGCATGGAGATCACGGCAGCTGTTGCAGCCTTCTCGCGCTGCTCCATCAAATTTGGCTTCCACGAGCTTCAGCTTCAGGTCGTACCTGTTGGCAAGATCAACATGAGCCTCGACCACCCCGTGGTTAATTCCTCCTGGGTCCTGGCCTCGCGCGCGCTGGGAGCATCTTCTGCTTCGGCAACCTGATGCTCCCTCATCTCCAACCGCTCAAGCTCGAGGCTGTGCTCCGTGGCCTCCAGCATCAGCGCTTCCTCGCGCCTCAAGATCTACTCCTCATCAGGTGGCGCCCCCTTCATCAGCGCCAAGACAGCTCTGCGCGCCTCCACATGTTGCTCCAGGGAGGCATTCCGCGCAAGGAGCTCCTGCCTGTGCTTCTTGGCAACCTCGCGGCGGTGGTCTACCTCCCTGGCTTCCTCCAAGGCCCGGGCGCTGGCCTCACGTGAGGTTGCGAGGGATGCCTCGGCCTTTGCATTGGCATGCTCGTGCTGGAGGCGCCCGAGGTTGATGGCCACCTTCAGCTGATGCCATTCGTCCACCAGCCGGAGACCTCAGCTTCAAGGCGGGCGTCGATGTTCGTGAGCTCTTCCCCAAGCCGGCTCAACGCCCCTATCGCCTCCTGGAAGAGCTCGTGACGGACGGCACTCCGCTTGCGCACGAGCTCGAATGCATGACCGGGCCCGCCCCCATGCCGGAAGTCGTTGAAGAGGTCCGAGGTGGCTCGCCTCCTCACGGCAGGGGGCTGGGGGCTGGTGCCTTGTCGTGAGCCCCGGGTGGGGGGAGCGGCTCGTCGCCTGAAGAAGAGGCCAGGGCTGAGGCCACCCAGCCGTGGTCGACAACCAGAGGAGGAGCCCTTGGCACGCCTGCCGCACCCCAAGCAAGGCCACGAAGGAGAAACGGCAAGAACGCGGGTTCGAGGCACCAGGCTGGCATGCTTGCCACTCCAGCCGACCTCGCGCAAAGTGCGGTACGCTGGCTTGGGGCGCTCAAGGCCAGCAGGGGACTCGAGGCAGGAGGAGGTTGCTTCTAGCGAGATTTCACCGCCTTAGCAGAAGGGACCCTGAGGAGCCATAGTCAGGAGGGAAAGCAGCACTCCAGAAATTACAAAGACAAGGTACTCACTCGTCTATGGCGATATACTTCCTCTGTTTCAATGGCCGGAAGGCATCACCGCTGCAGCTCGGAGACCCCTTCCTCTTCCGGAGCGCATCGAAGTTTAGTAAGAGCCGGCCAAAGCCCAGGGTACGGTCACCAGCTCAGGGCGCGGCTGGGGTAGCTCCTGAGTAGGCGACCTCAGGGGTGCCGTACTACGCGTAGACCTTGGCCTCCGCCTAGCGGCGACCCGCCGGGACCTCGGGGGCTGCAGCCTCAGGAGTATCGGGCTGCGACGCCCCTCCGGCCGCTTCCTCAGGACGGCTCTATGGGGTCCCATGGGACGACCCTTCGGGAGCCCCGAGCGGTGCCGATTCCTCAGCAGCCGCGTCGCCAGTGGCCGATGGTGGTCGCCCCCCTGGGCCCACTTCCGGGGAAGTCGCCGCGCTGACGGCGGGCAAGGGAGCCATGGGGACAGGGTTCTCGCGAGGCCCTTTAAGACCGGCCGGACATAGTCCGCACTCATCGAAAGGGGGCATCTGCCTCGCGAAATCCACCTTGTTCGAGCAACAGTACAAGAGACAACCCTCCTCTGGCATGTTGGCTGGCGACGGGTCGCCCGTCAGGATCTCAAGCATAGTTCGTTGCGCCTCAAGAGGAAGCCCGGACTCGTGAAGCCTCATGCAGTCCTTGATGCCAGACAAGGTCCACATTGGTCTAGAATGGCCCTGGAGCGGGGCAACATGGCGCCGGATGAACTCCTTCACCACCATGGGCGCAATCACGGCAAGATCCTTCAGCCTCTTCAACTGGAGCCAGACGTAGGCAAGACACAACTCAGCGAGCCTCTCGTGGCCCCAGCCGGAGCTGGGAACAATGGGCTGATGATCCACAAGTATAGGGGATCTATCGTAGTCCTTTCGATAAGTAAGAGTGTGAAACCCAACGAGGAGCAGAAGGAAATGATAAGCGGTTTTCAGCAAGGTATTCTCTGCAAGCACTGAAATTATAGGTAACAGATAGTTTTGTGATAAGATAATTTGTAACGAGCAACAAGTAACAAAAGTAAATAAAGTGCAGCAAGGTGGCCCAATCCTTTTTGTAGCAAAGGACAAGCCTGGACAAACTCTTATATAGAAAAAGGCGCTCCCGAGGACACATGGGAATTATCGTCAAGGTAGTTTTCATCACGTTCATATGATTCGCGTTCGGTACTTTGATAATTTGATATGTGGTGGACCGGTGCTTGGGTGCTGTCCTTACTTGTACAAGCATCCCACTTATGATTAACCCCTATTGCAAGCTTCCGCAACTACAAAAGAAGTATTAAGGTAAACCTAACCATAGCATGAAACATATGGATCCAAATCAACCCCTTACGAAGCAACACATAAACTAGGGTTTAAGCTTCTGTCACTCTAGCAACCCATCATCTACTTATTACTTCCCAATGCCTTCCTCTAGGCCCAAACAATGGTGAAGTGTCATGTATTCGACGTTCACATAACACCACTAGAGGAGAGACAACATACATCTCATCAAAATATCGAACGAATACCAAATCCACATGACTACTAATAGCAAGACTTCTCCCATGTCCTCAGGAACAAACGTAACTACTCACAAAGCATATTCATGTTCATAATCAGAGGAGTATTAATATGCATATAGGATCTAAACATATGATCTTCCACCAAATAAACCAACTAGCATCAACTACAAGGAGTAATCAACAATACTAGCAACCTACAGGTACCAATCCCCGACTTAGAGACAAGAATTGGATACAAGAGATGAACTAGGGTTTAAGAGGAGATGGTGCTGGTGCAGATGTTGATGGAGATTGGCCCCGTCCCGATGAAAGGAGCGTTGGTAATGACGATGGCGATGATTTGCCCCTCCAGGAGGGAAGTGTCCCCGAAAGAACAGCTCCGCCAGAGCCCAAGATTGGTTCCACCTCGTGGCGGCGGAGTCTCGTCCCGAAAGCTTGCTTGTGATTTTTCTTCGGACGAAAGACTTCATATAGCAGAAGATGGACACCGGAGGGCCACCAGGGGGCCCACGAGGTAGGGGCGCCACCCTCGTGGCCAGGGTGTGGCCCCCCTCTGGTATTTCTTCCGCTCAATATTTTTTATTATTTCCAAAAATAAGTATTGTGGAGTTTCAGGACTTTTGGAGTTGTGCAGAATAGGTCTCTAATATTTGCTCCTTTTCCAGCCGTAATTCCAAATGCCGGCATTCTCCCTCTTCATGTAAACCTTGTAAAAAAAGAGAGAATAGGCATAAGTATTGTGATATAATGTGTAATAACAGTCCATAATGCAATAAATATCGATATAAAAGCATGATGCAAAATGGATGTATCAACTCCCCCAAGCTTAGACCTCGCTTGTCCTCAAGCGGAAGCTGATAACGATAAATATGTCCACATGTTTAGAGGTAGAGGTGTCGATAAAATAAAATACGGACATGAGGGAATCATGATCATTCTTATAACAGCAACATATATGGATATTGTCATATGATTTCTTATGCTCAAGTAATAATCTATTCACAATGTCAAGTATGAATCGGAAACTTCATTCAAAACTAACAAACTATAACCTCAGTCATTGAGGCAATTGCAATTTATCACAACATCGGAAAGAGTCTATGTCAGAGCTTCTCATCAAGTCCACATACTCAAGTATCATATAGTCTTTCACAATTGAAAATACTCACACAATACTTGTGGTTATGGAGTTTTAATCGGACACAGAGAAAGATAGGGGCTTATAGTTTCGCCTCCCAACCTTTTACCTCAAGGGTAATGTCAACAATAATAGTTCATAGTAACTCACATCCAATTAGATATATGTATCAGGATCTTTCCAACACACTGTGCTTGCTAAAGGATAAAATGTAAAAAGGAAAGGTGAAGTTCACCATGACTCTTGCATAAGGTAGAAGATTATAATAAAAGTTAGGCCCTTTGCAGAGGGAAGCAGAGGTTGCCATGCGCTTTCAGGGTTGGATGCATAAAATCTTAATGCGAAAGAATGTCACTTTATATTGCCACTTGTGATATGGACCTTTATTATGTAGTCCTTTGCCTTTATTTCTTCCACATCACAAGATCGTATAAAGCTTATTTCCTCCACACTAATCAATCATACATATTTAGAGAGCAATTTTTATTGCTTGCACTGATGACAACTTACTTGAAGGATCTTACTCAATCCACAGGTAGATATGGTGGACTCTCATGGCAAAACTGGGTTTAAGGGAATTTGGAAGAACAAGTAGTATCTCTACATGGTGCAAAGTATTTGGCTAGCATGAGGGGGAAAGGCAAGCTCAACATGTTGGATGATCCATGACAATATACTTTATCTCAGATATATGAAAACATAACCTATTACGTTGTCTTCCTTGTCCAACATCAACTCTTTAGCATGTCATATTTTAATGAGTGCTCACAATCATAAAAGATGTCCAAGATAGTATATTTATATGTGAAACCTCTCTTTCTTTATTACTTCCTATTAATTGCAAAGATGACCAAAGCTATGTTTGTCAACTCTCAACAATTTTTAATCATCATACTCTTTCTATGTGAAGTCATTACTCTCCATAAGATCAATATGATCTCTTTGTTTCTTTTTATTCTTTTCTCCTTCCTTTTATTCACTCAAGATCATAGCAAGATAATCAAGCCCTTGACTCAACACTAATTTTTATTATATAGCTCACGGACTCTCTTACATAAAGGGATCATAAAGCAAAAACTCAAAACTAGATCATACCAAAAACTTTATTCCACTAGATCAAGATACTACTAAAAGGATTGAACTAAGAAAAATGGTAAAGATAGGAGTGTGATGGTGATACGATACCGGGGCACCTCGCCTAATCTTGGCAGTTGCCAAGGGGAGTGCCCATATCCATGTGATTATATCTCCTTTGCTGGTGAAGAAGGTGGAGGTGATGATGGATAGTCGCACATCGAGCGTAAGAGGTCCTCCAACTTGCGGATAATGCCCTTGAGTGCGGTGATATGCTCCTGCAACAAAATATTTTCACGTGTAAGATACTTGTTTTGTATACAAGCTAAATCAATCATTTTGAAAGCTTCGATCTTAGTCGGGGTAAGAAGATTGTGATCAAGTTGAAGGATGTCTTTTGCTGCCGGAGCTTGATCCTCCGTGGCCTTCTTGATCCCTTCATCCTTGTTGATCTCCATGGGTTCTTCCCTCTTCAGCTCTATCTTCATTAGCCAAGCATCATTGTCACCATTGTTGGAGGAGGGGGACGACATGATGCCTGGCCTTGACAACCCTGACAGAAAACAGCTCGAAACAAGAACAGAGGACAATTGCGTGATACAGGAGTCAAAACCTCCGGGAGATTATATAATGAATTTTTACCGACCAAAGTACTTATCGTGCAAGAAAACGGAGTCCGGAGAGCACACGAGGTGCCCACGAGGCAGGGGGCGCGCCCAGGGCAGTAGGGCACGCCCTCCACCCTCATGGAGGCCTCGTGTGCTTCCCGGACTGCTTCTTATTTTTCTATTTTTCTAAATATTCCAAAACAGAGAAAAATTACCTTTAGAACTGTTTTGGAGTCGGTTTACTTACCGTACCACATACCTATTCCTTTTCGGAGTCTGAAACGTTCTGGAAAGTGTCCCTTATGTATTCCTCCGGGGTCACGGTTTCAATAACATTGGTTTCAACATTTATACGATTACCTGAGATATAATGTTTGATTCTTTGACCATTCACCACCTTCGGATTTGTGCCTTCGAACTTGTTGATTTTTATGGCACCGGAACGATAGACCTCTGTGATAACGTATGGACCTTCCCATTTAGAGAGAATTTTTCCTGCAAAAAACCTTAAACGAGAGTTGTATAATAATACATAATCACCTACATTAAACTCATGCTTTTGTATTCTTTTGTCATGCCATCTTTTAACTTCTTCTTTAAACAGCTTGGCATTCTCATAGGCTTGGGTTCTCCATTCTTCAAGTGAGCTAATGTCAAATAACCTCTTCTCACCGGCAAGTTTGAAATCATAATTAAGCTCTTTAATAGCCCAATAAGCCTTATGTTTTAATTCAAGAGGTAAGTGACATGCTTTTCCATAAACCATTTTATACGGAGACATACCCATAGGATTTTTATATGCAGTTCTATAGGTCCATAATGCATCATCAAGTTTCTTGGACCAATTTTTTCTAGATCTATTAACAGTCTTTTGCAAAATTAATTTGAGCTCTTTACGGAAAGCACCATGAATAAAATGTGAACCACCATCAGTCATTAGATATCTAGGGACTCCAAACCTTGGAAAAACAACTTATTTAAGCCTCTTAATAGAGGTGTTGTGATCAGCACTACTAGTTGGAATACCTTCTACCCACTTAGTAACATAATCAACAACAACTAAAATATGTGTATATCCATTAGAGGCAGGAAACGGTCCCATATAATCAAAGCCCCAAACATCAAATGGTTCAATAACAAGTGAATAATTCATAGGAATTTCTTGACGTCTACTAATATTACCAATTCTCTGACATTCATCACAAGATAAGACAAACTTACGGGCATCCTTGAAGAGAGTAGGCCAATAAAAACCGGATTGCAATACCTTATGTGCAGTTCTATCTCTAGCGTGGTGCCTTCCATAAGCCTCGGAGTGACACTTGCGTAGGATCTGTTCATGTTCATGCTCAGGTACACAACATCTAATAACACCATCTACTCCTTCTTTATAAAGATGTGGGTCAACCCAAAAGTAATGTCTCAAATCATAGAAAAGGTTTTTCTTTTGCTGGTATGTGAAACTAGGTGGTATAAATTTAGCAACAATGTAATTAGCATAATCAGCATACAATGGAGCAGTATGAGAAGCATTTATGACATTTAATTTTTCATCAAGAACATTTTCTAACCTAGACATGTTGTCTGCAACGGGGTTCTCAGCTCCCTTTCTATCAATAATATGCAAATCAAATTCTTGTAGCAAGAGAACCCATCTAATAAGTCTAGGTTTAGCATCTTTCTTTTCCATAAGATATTTAATAGCAGCATGATCAGTGTGAATAGTTACTTTAGAATCAACAATATTAGGTCTGAACTTATCACAAGGAAATACAACTGCTAAGAATTCTTTTTCAGTAGTAGCATAATTTCTCTGGGCATTGTCTAGAGTTTTACTAGCATATTGAATAAAATTTAATTTCTTATCAACTCTTTTCCCTAGAACATCACCTACAGCATAATCACTAGCATCACACATAATTTCAAAGGGTAAATTCCAATCAGGTGGCTGAACAATAGGTGCAGAGATCAATGCTTTCTTAAGTATTTCAAATTCTTCTACACAATCATCATCAAAGACAAATGGTATATCTTTTTGTAATAAATTAGTCAGAGGCCGAGAAATTTTTGAGAAGTCCTTAATGAACCTCCTATAAAAGCCGTCATGACCAAGTTAACTTCTTATACCTTTGATGTCCTTGGGACATGATACGCCTCCGTCGTATCTACTTATCCAAACAATTTTGCCCTTGTTTTGGACTCTAACTTGCATGATTTGAATAGAACTAATCCGGACTGACGCTGTTTTCAGCAGACTTTCCATGGTGTTATTTATGTGCAGAAAAAAAAAGTTCTTGGAATGACCTGAAACTCCATGGAACTTATTTTTGGAAAATATAAAAAATACTGGAAGAAGAATCCACGTCAGGGGGGCTCCATCTGTCCACGAGGGTGGGGGGCGCGCCTGCCTGCCTCGTGGGCCCCCTGACACTCCACCGACCTCAACTCCAACTCCATAAATTCGTGTTCGGGGAGAAAAAAATCAGAGAGAAGGATTCATCATGTTTTACGATACGGAGCCGCTGCCAAGCCCTAAAACCTCTCGGGAGGGCTGATCTGGAGTCCGTTCGGGGCTCCGGAGAGGGGAATCTGTCACCGTCGCACTACTGGGAAAAGGGCTATAGATGAAATTGACACTAATGGTGCACCAGAGAAGTGGTGTGCCACTACTATATACTAATGGCGCACCATGTGGTGATGCACCATTAGTGTGGAAGACACTAATGGCGCACCGGACATAAGGTGCACCACTAGTAACATTTTTTTTCATTTTTCCAAACATAGTAATGGCGCATCCGGGCAAAGTGCGCCATTACTAGTTCTAACTAGTAATGGCGCACCAGCCATAGAGTGCGCCAGTACTGTATTTTTTATTCTTTTTTTGCAAAACTACTAAAGGCGCACCGTGGCAAAGTGCGCCATTACTAGTTTAAACTAGTAATGGTGCACTATGCCACGGTGCGCCATTAGTATATATATATATATATATATATATATTACTTCTTTACAAAACTACTAATGGCGCCCGGCCAGCAGGTGCGCCATTAGTATGTTGGGTTACTAATGGCGCATGGCTGTGTGGTGCGCCATTAGTAACCTGGGACCAGCTGGATATTTTGGACAGCCACACCTACACACTCACTTTCCCCACTTCATTCCCTCCACCTCCTTCTCCAAGCTTGTCGGCTGCCTCCTCCTCCTCACCTCATTTGCACCATAGATTCATCAAAATTAAGTGGTGAAATTACCTTTTTTTATAGGTAAGTAAGGAGAAAGCTATCTTCATGTTGTAGATCTACTTTTTTTTCTCCCTAGCTCGCTCCAACAACGTGCACATGCACTTTTTGTGGCCTAGCTAGATCTATGTATGTTTGTGGTGTTGCATATCTTTGTGGTGTTGCATATATGTTTGTGTTTGCATGTACCGGTATTTGAAATGCGATAGTTGCCAATATTTTGCCGGAATGTTGATTCATTTCCGTTTGGGCGAGAATTTTGGCACTATGCATTCTTTTTGGTCCTATTTTTAGGGAAAGTCATGCCAAATTTTTTCTTGGTCCTAAAATATCGTTTTTCTCTACCCGGCAGGCGACCATGGTCCGCACGATGACCGAAGGCATCGTGAATAGGTTTTTGAGCTCCGCGAAGGCCGAGATGCTTCAAAAGAACGAGACGGAGATAAGTTGTTCATGTCGAAGATGCAAGCTGAAGAGCCTTATTGCGGACCCGGATTCCGGGCAGGTGCAGGACCACCTGCTCTTGTGTGGTTTCATGGATGGCTATCGGTGGCAAGGTGATGAAGATGACTATGAAGTCGTCCATGGGGGTCGGGCAAGAAATGAGGAAGGGCAGCAAGACAACCACCACGGCTCGGGCGGGCGAGAAGACGAAGAATCTCCAGGACATGATCACGAAGGTGATGCTGTACACAGTCATCATGTAGAAGATGCCGGACATGATGATGAGGAAGATGCCGGAGCAGACGAAGGGCGTGATCATGAAGATGAAGATGCCGGCGGAGCAGACGACGATGGATCATCGATGGGCTGGGTGCAAGACCCTCACATTCAAGAGCTGCTTCTCAAGCAGACGGATAACGCAAGAACTGCCGCCCAAGAGAAAGCCAAGCTGGATCAACTGGAGATAGACGCGGTTACTCCATTGTATGAAGGATGCAGACCCGAGGATACCCGCCTGAATGTAACGCTCATGGCTCTGGAGATGAAGGTAAAACACAAAATGACCGACGCATGCTTCAACAAGAAAATGTCATTCTGGCACGAACGTCTTCCCAAGGGGAACAAGTGCCCGACCAGTTTCGAGGAGGCGAAGAAATTCGTGTGTCCTCTGGATTTACCGCACGTGAAATACCATGTGTGCATGAACAATTGCATCATTTATCGGGGCGAGAACGCGGAGTCTACCTTATGTCCGGTGTGCGGCGTCACTCGATACAAGAAGAGGAAGAAAGCTCCTCGAGAAGTGGTGTGGTATTTTTCGATCACTCCTCGTCTGCAGCGGTACTTCGCGGACCCTAAGGTAGCAAAGCTCCTGCGTTGGCACGCGGATAGGGAGGAGAAGAAGCGAGAAGATCACGCAAATGATCCGGAGATAAATAAAAAAGACAAGATGCTGAGTCACCCTAAGGATGGGAGCCAGTGGCAAGCGTTGAACTTCGAACACCCAGAATTTGGGAAGGATCCAAGGAACATCGTGCTGGGTGTGAGCACTGATGCAGTCAATCCGTTTGGCAGCCAGAGAAGCACACATAGCACATGGCCTATGTTTGTGTGGATGTACAACCTTCCCCCCTGGTTGTGCATGAAGAGGAAGTACATTCACATGAGTATGCTAATTGAAGGGCCGAAACAACCAGGGAACGACATCAATCTGTATCTAGGGCTGCTGAAAGAGGAGCTAGACACGCTGTGGAAAACGCCAGCCAATACGTGGGACGCCGCAGAGAAAGAATATTTCCCTATGAGAGCCGCACTACTCATGACAGTGCACGACTATCTCGGTTACGGATATCTTGCTGGGCACGTGGTCCATGGATTTTCTGGATGCGTCAGGTGCATGGATGACACAACGTATCAACAAATAGATAGAGATCCCGGGTCTTCGAAAACCGTATTCTGGGACATCGAAGGTGGCTTCGTGATGATGTCCCGTGGAGGAAACGCAAGGATCTGTTCGATGGTGAAACCGAACCCCGAAGACGCCCGCGTACGAGGAGCGGCGAGGAAATAGACGAGCTGTTGAAAAATTGGAAAGATTGCCCACTGCCGGGAAAGAAGCAAAAGGCGCCAGAGCCGGGAAAGTAGCGAAAGGCGCCAGAGCCGCTGCAGAAGGTATGGAACGAGGTCTATTTTCTAGGACTTGCCGTACTGGAAGATCCACCGTGTGCCTCACAGCCTTGATGCGATGCATATGACGCAGAACATGTGCGAGTGTCTGCTTGGTACCCTGCTCAACATGCCAGAGAGGACCAAAGATGGGCCGAAAGCAATGGCAGACTTGAAATCAATGGGCATCAGGCAGGAGCTTCACGCTAATGATGATGATGATGATGATGAGGCGAAGCAGGACACAGAAAGTCGTCGCAAAGGAAAAAAGGCCAAGAACACCGGAAATGACTACCCTCCCACGTGCTTCACTCTAAGTCAGGAGGAGATCGAGCAGTTTTTCACCTGCCTAGTAGGAGTAAAACTTCCTTACGGTTATGCGGGGAAGATAAGCAGATACCTAGACCCCGCGAAGCAGAAGTTCCGCGGGATGAAGTCTCACGGCTGTCATGTGCTAATGACGCAGATACTTCCAGTTGCAATCTGTGGGATCATGGACGCGCACGTCCGTGAAACGCAATTTGGCCTATGCAACTTTTTCGACGTCATCTCTCGGAAGTCGGTTGGCGTGAGGCAACTTCGAAGGCTCTGAGGAAGAGATCGTGGTGATACTATGCGAGCTTGAGATGTACTTCCGCCCGCATTCTTTGATGTTATGGTGCATCTGCTGGTCCATATCGTGGAGGATATCATCCAACTCGGGCCGACGTTCCTGCACAAAGATGATGCCGTTCGAAAGGATGAATGGTGTCATCAAAGGATACGTTCGCAACATGTCACGTCTAGAGGGAAGTATAGCCGGGGCTTTTCGATCAAGAGTGCATCTCCTACTCCGCAATTATCTAGGCATCGAGAACCCCGTTGGTACGCCCGTCAACAGCACCTCGGCAGGGCTCATTGGATGGGGTCACCGTGAGGGTCGCCATGAAATGCATGTCAACTTCGAGGGTCGACTCGCCGACTTTGAAAGAGCAAACCTAGTCGCGCTACAACATATAGACGTGGTCGATCCTTGGGTGGTAGAGCACAAAACCTTTATTGATAAGATGTACAATGACCGAGGCCAACAGAGGACGGACGGAGATATAATCAAAGAGCACAACTCATATTTCACGCCTTGGTTCAAGCAGAAGCTTCTGTCGTACCCTTTACATGAGGATTCTTCCGCGGAAGAACAACTCATATTCGCCTTGTCATAGGGCCCCGAGCACAACCTGATGACCTATGAGGCGTACGATATCAACGGCTACACATTCTACACCGAGGACAAGGACATGAAGGGCGATGGTTATCAGAACTCCGGGGTAACGATGGAATCCTACACTGGTAACGACAAGGACAGATACTACGGAAAGATCGAGGAGATCTGGGAGCTGAGCTACGCTGGAGAGAAGGTCCCGATGTTCCATGTCAGATGGGCCAAGAGCGTCCTAAAAGAAGACCGGTATTTCACCACCATGGTTATACCCGAAGCCAAATCCAAGAACGCGGGCGCAAACGTCTCCGCGAAAAATGAGCCATGGGTACTGGCTTCCCAAGTGGACCAATGCTTCTTCATTACCGACCCGTCAAAGCCCAGTCGTGTTGTCGTGAGGAGAGGCAAAAGGAAGATCATCAGAATGGATGGAGTAGCCAATGAGAAAGACTTCGACAAGTACGGTGACCCGAAGATCGAACATGACGACGACGACGAAGTAGCAGCATACACCACAAGAAGAAGCAGGACCACCCTACCTAAAGGATGTCCGTTCCACAGAAGAACTCCATTTGCGAAAAAGAAGGGCAAGAAGATTGTGAACAGATAGCTAGCTAAGATCGATTGTATTTAAATCCTAGTCTTCATTTCTCGATTGTATTTCATGGGCACTTTTTGATATCATGAATATTTTTAAATTTCCTGGGCACTTTTTGAATTCATGAGGACACTCTGTCTCGATCCCCCTCCATCTCGATCTCGATTCCCCCTCCATCTCAATCTCGATCCCCCTCCATCTCGATCGCTATCCCCCTCCATCTCAATCTCGATCCCACCCGCTAGCTCCACTGCCGCCGACGAGCACCCCCGCCACCCTCCCCCGCTCCACCGCCACCGCCGATGATATTTTCAAATAACAAATTTTATGATAATTTTAAAAAAAATTATTACTGTTTTTATAAAAAATTATTACTGTTTCATTTTCATATTCATTTTCTAAAAAATAATAATAAAAAAGTGTAGACTACAATTGTTGTTAAACAACAATTATTACTGTTTTTATAAAAAATATATTACTGTTTCATATTCATATTCATTTTTTTTTTAAAAATATACTAATGGCGCACCGGCCTGATGGTGCGCCATTGCTATCTAAAAAAAAGATTTCTAATGGCGCACCGACGGGGGGTGCGCCATTGCTATCTAAAAAAAAGATTTCTAATGGCGCACCGACGGGGGGTGCGCCATTGCTATCTAAAAAAATATTTATAATGGCGCACCGCCGCAGGGTGCACCATTAGTAAGCTTCCCCCCTAGCTAATTCCTCCCTCTCCCTCGCCAGATCCCCTTCGTCCCTGTCTCCCTCGCCAGATCCACCCGCGCGCTGCCCCGACCCACGACGCCGCCGCCCAGACCCCCGCCGGACTCCACCCCCGCCTCCCCCGTCGGCGCCGAGCAGCGACGCAGCACCGTACGCCCCTGACCCTCCTCCTCCCCTTGCCCCTCCTCCTCCTCCCCTTGCCCCCCGCCTGCGTCGGGGTCGACGGCCCGTTCTCTGTCTCACAGGGCAAGGTCTCCGGTGCCTCTACGACACCGACGCCTCCACCGTCTACAGCGTCTGCGCCTTCTTCCACCTCCGGCCACCGCGGCCTCACCGTCGATCCGCGTCACCTCGTCAACCCCGGCCCCGCACGAGCTCGCCATCGTCTTCCTCTCGGTGAGCTGCACCGGTTCCCCTCCCCCCTTTGATTTCGTCACCGTAGAATGTCGCACCACCGCGCCCCAGCTCCTGGTTGCCGCCCCCCCCTGTGGCCGTGCTCCCCTGGCCCCTGGCCGCGCCCTGGCCCCGCCCAAGTGCGCTCACCGCACCGCGACCGTGCCTCCACTATGCTCGGGCCGCGCCTCCACTATGTATTTTGTCCAGTCATTTTTTTAGTGCAAATTTCTCATGTATGTATGTGTGATCGATTCTATTCTACTTAACCTTGTGTCTTGTGTGATCGATTCTATTCTGCATAAGTGGATGGAGCATCTGTAGATGCAGGTGCTTGGTTAGCGTAAATTGTAGGGTGCAAGGGGAGGGAGTTAGTACTGATTATGGTAGGATTATGGTAGGATGAGTGTCGTAAAACTTAAACATGCTGCCAATCTTGTGGGTTCCTTTGTACCTTGACATCGTTCCTTGTTGGCAAAATGCAGTTTCCGTAAGACATAGATCTCTCCTTCGTAGCGGCCTTACAAATGTGTGTAAACCTAACCGCTGGAATGCATAACACGCAGGTAAGCAGCCTGAAAGCAGACGCAGTGCCGCAAGTATCACTGGTAATTTTTTCTCTTTCTTGGAAAGGTGCACACCAGGATCTCTTGTCATTATTTAGGGATGATAACCCATTCATTAGTTGGGTGACCTGGCTGTCTGGCTCAAGTTGGAGGCTGCAACGGAAGAGTTCATTCAGAAAAAATACAGGCTTTAAAGATGTTTGTGAGTTTCTAGTTCCAAGATATCAAGAGGAAGACAAATCTTCTAGAATTGTTAAATCTAGTGATGTGATTAAAGAAGACATTGTTGCTGAACCTAGTGACACCGAAATAGCTGATGTGTCTAACGGTAATTAGTCTACGAATTTTGGCGGTCTGAGACTACTTCTTTTCATACCTATGCAACTTTATCTCGCCTCATAATTTGAGTTTATTTGTTTTACTGATGCTATTTGTAAAATTGTAATTGCGCTTACGGATAATGCCCCTTGATTTTGCTTTCTGCCTAGACTAACTCTGTCTACAACCTCTTGCATGTATTTTTTCCCCGATGTTTATCTAAACTATTTTTTGTCCCTTTATTTATAAATAACCAAACAAGTTTCTTTTACTTATAAAGAGTGCTGGAGCTCATGGCCTTGCCTAAGAAAAACCATCTATAATTGCTAAGTTTAGAATATTAGGTGAGCAACTTTGTCTCGGGTATACAATGCAAACTTCCAGACCATAAGCTAGATACACAATGATTTTTTCTTACTATTGCCATGTTTTTTCAATTTATCAAGCTCCAGCACAAATATCCTATAGTATTTGGGCTGCAGTTAGTGTACTAATTAGTTGGATATTTGAGTAGTATTGTCAACAGTAATAACTTTTACATGTTTGCATTGCTTCCAAGAGTAACAACAGGTGCTTAGGACACCTTTAGGAGATCTACTCATCTCTAATCATGCTACTCAAGGATAGGAACCATAGGCTTCTCTATATATTTTTTCAGTGTCCTTTATTGGTGGTTCTATGATGTAGTCCAGATGAAACCAATTGCATGCATTGAGAAATAGAGTATTAAAACAGAACTTGACGTGGTTTTCCACTTAGCTGAAGAATAAAATAGACCACATATCTGGGAAGTAGATTGATATAGGACAGCTTATTCAGGGGCTCGAGCTTGTATAGGACAGCTTACACATGATCTTCTTGTGCTAGGTTGTTCTACAGTTCAAGATTTACTCCTTAACTGAATTCTGTAACTAACAAACCTAGCTCGTTCAAGTAACAACATGTTCAAGATCAAGGCTGACAGTATGTTCTGACAGTATGTTCTGACAGTATAAGATTAGGAATTCTGTGTTGTTTCTAAAAGCTCTACAATATCTAGATTTTATGATATTTGTACATCCAGTTTTTGTGGTTAGATATCTAACAGTATAAGAGTATGTTCTGACAGTATAAGAGTAGTATATCCAGTTTTTGTGGTTAGATATCTGAATTGAGAAAAAACATAGCTTTTGCGGTCTCTGAGGCAAAACTTGCTTCCATGCTCTGCTTCAGATAGCACACAGACAAGATACTACTCCATATACTACTAATACTACTACTGTATTTCATTTCAAAGTTCAAAATGCTGGTACTGAGATTTTCATTTCCAATGAGTGATGTTTTTCCTAGCAGTAGAAAAAACATAGCAACTTCTCTGATTTTATAAATTTGTTCTTATATGGGTGAAACATCACTTGTTTTTAGGCTAGTGCACGGTGTTGCTTCTTCTGTATGGGCCAACTATGTCACAAATAAAGTGTTCCTTCTTCTGTATTTGACAAGTAATGACTTGCAAAGATGATGATCATCTTGCTAGTTTGTTGGGTTTTGTCTCCGACCATTGTGTCGTGATGAATTTGCAGGTACCCCGAGAGGCCCTTGAGTTTGTCGGAATATCGATTAACTTCCATTCCGGCAAATTCGGGTACTCCATATGTCCTATTTTCAGCAAAGGTTATGCCGAAATTTTCCGTAAATTTTAGCATGACTTTGCTAAAAATAGGACATATGGGGTACTTGCGACTAATGCATGGGCCGGGGTATCTTAGTACTTAGTGAAGTAGGATCAACTGCCCCGCCATTCTTGCTGCATTAAACCATATGTGGCAATAGAGCCAAGTGATTAGGCCCAACTTAGAATTTTCCTTAGCATCGATGAACCCTAGATGATAAACCCAACATAGGTGGCAATAGAGCCAAGTGATTAGTGCCAAGTGATTAGGCCCAACCTAGGGTGCCTCGGCATCGATAAACCCTAAATGATGAAAACTTAACTTGGCTTCTATAGGGTGCCTCGGTGTCGATGAGAACCTAAATGATGTACGCTTAGGCTTTTAGGGTGCCTCAGCGTTGACAAACCCTAAATGATAAAAGCTTAGCTTTTAGGATGCCTCAGTGTCGACAAACCCTAAATGATGAGACCATGATCTTGTTCCTTGACAATAAACAACTTTTGACCAAACTTTTTTCCTATTTAGAGCGGAACATGGCCCACAACGGTGAGGCCGGCGGTTCGGGCGGCAAGCCATTCTGGGAGCTGTCCCAGGAGTTGGAGGAAGAACCTCACCGCTATGAGGATGCCGCGGAAGACACCGATCTTGACTACACAACCACTAGTGGCGTCGGGGATGACACCACTGATGGTGCCGCCGAGGATGCCACCACTGATGATGGCGGCGCATGCACAGATGGCAGCCAACCGAAGAGGCAACGGAAGGACCGGCGCCCGAGTGTGCTCGGCACCGTCAAGGAGGAATTTACTGAAGTGAACTCCGACGGGCATCCGACGGCGCCCAAACAAGTAGTCAAGGGGTACTTGGTTCAGCTCGGGTGCATTCTCAGGAGCACCGTCTCGATCAACACCGAGAACCTAAGGCATAAGGACCAAGGGAATTTGCGCAGCCTCCTCTTCACGAAGCTGCATGAACGATACAAGTTCCCCGCTGAGTTTGCAAACACACACCTCTCAGGGAATAAAGTGAATAGTGCCGCCCTCACGAAGATGAGCACGGCCCTGTCTACTTGGAGAAGCACGGTGAAGGCAATGATTGATAAAGGTGATAGTTATGACAAGATCAAGGCGAAATATCCTTTGATGAGCGAAGATGACTACAAGGAGTTCAAGATCAAGTGTGAGAGCAGGGCAACCTCCGAATCAAGTCAGTGGGGGAAAGAAATGCGGCAGTTGAACTTAGGGGTCCACCAACTCGGTCCCGGTGGTTCTGAGTGGCGGAGCCTATATGGGACAAGGAGGACGCGGAGCGTGCCGAGCAAGGCCTACCGCCCCGCTTCGAGAAATACAGTGACAAGCAAACCAGGAACTTTCTCAGGGCCCGGTACAAGGAGGACCCGGTAACAAAGGAGCTTACCACGGATCCGAAGACCAAGGAGCTTGAGCTTGTTCTGGTAAGGAATACACCCCCACGTAATTAGCTCCATATGGTTGCATTCTAATTAATCCCCAATATTTCTAAATGGTTCACGTTCCTTCCGCAGGACAAAGAAAGCAGTAGCGCGGGGTCGTCTCAGAGCTCCCCTTTCGACACCCCTTTGAATAGGGCGTTGAACGTAATGGAAAACAAGGATAAACTCAGTAAGCCGACGTCAGTTGGTCGTGTGGCCGGCAAAGGCTTGTCCACAAAATGGTCGTCATACTATACCGCTGGTGGGCGAAAGGAGAAAAAGACCAGCTCGAAAAGCCAGTCGCGCGAGGTTGAAGCACTCAAGGCACAAGTGGCGCAGATTCCGGAGCTTGTCCAAGAGCAAGTGGAACAACAAATGGGAACGAAGCTCAACGCCATGGTGCCTACGTTTATTCATGGGCTGACGACGTGGATTGTGGGCAGCCAACAGGGGCCTCCCCCGGTTCCCAGCTTCACGGCCAGCAACTCGCACAACGCGCAGGCGGCGCCATTGGTGTCTCTGGCGGCGCCGTTGGTGTCTCCGGCGGAGGCGGAATTTGTGTCTTCGGCGCTGCCACGGGAATTGGAGCTTAATGCACCCGGGTGTACACCGGCCGGCACCTCGCCAGCAAGCGGCCCCTCCGTCAGTTGCACGCCCGCCGTTGGCGGTGCCTCGACATTAGCCGAGCTCGACGGCATCACGGTAACTAAGCCTCTCAGTCGATGACTTCATCTCCTTGCCTTTGACTGGGCATCCCTGACGCCCTACATGTTTTCGCAGGGCGCCGCCGACGTTCCTTGCACTCTCCTGCACTTCATGGGCGGCGAGTTGGTCGATGTCGCCAAGGGCAGAATCGTTCAACCGGGCAACCCCGTGTTCCACGGTAATCCGATGCCACCCACAGTGTATAGGGTTGAAGTGGTTCGGGTGCTGCCAGGCTACGACGAGCTGTTACCTCTGATTCGACCCGCTGGGACCGACGAAGAAGATGAGATGACCCTCCGTGCCTGCGTAAGCTGGCCCCTGCTTTGGCCGAAGAGCCAGATTCATTTGGGGGCGGGGGATACCACCCCACAGACAAGACCGCCAGTCGTGCCGGCACCAAGCCATGGCAAGAACGCCGCAACGCTACCGGACATGTCGGACATCCCTATGGCACAGGATCCGGACATGCATATGGCACAGGATCCGGACGACGACGACAACGACGACGGTACATTTACCAACGTGGATAAGTACTTTGCCGAACATGGGTACGGTGACGAGTTCTGCCGGCCTCCTTCTCAAGAGCCCAACCAAGACAACCGCGATCTAGCTGGTACGGCGGAGAAACCCAGTTGCAACATGCGTCGTCTGGCGTTCAGTTCTCAGGAGACGGCTCCAGCTGCCGCCTTCACCGAGGCTCAGATAGCTGAGGTGCGAAATATTATCAGCCCCAACACGCTCAAAAGGCGGTCTGTGAGCAGAACTCGGTCCCATTACAGCAGATCAAGAAGAAGAGCCGAAAACGAAAGACTAAAAAGGGCGCCGGTGCGAGCCAGCCGGCACCGAGTACGATCCGTGCTCAGGACGGGCCACCTACACCTAAGGATATCTCGAGGAGGGTGCATGTGGCAGGTAGGGCGATGCTAGAAACAAATATGCTCAATGCTGCAACCGGTGCTATGCGGAGTCTGCACGACAGTGTTCTTTCTTTGGAGAAGCGGCGTCTCAGAGAGAATGATGTGGCATACCCGGTTTTCGTGGCCAAGGTGCGGAGGGCAAGGGCTTTGTGGATGGCGACATCGGGGTACGATCGCCTGCGGTTTGATGACATCTTTGCTATGTTTAACCTTCATCCGCTGCACTACACCTTCGTTCGGCTGTTTTTGCTGAGTATGGAGATGCGGATCATTAGAGACAAGACCCCGGACTTCGTCATAGTTGACCCCTTCTACATGCGTGCCAAGCTCTTGGGCAGCGCTGGGGACCGCCAAGTCGTGAGTTAACACCTGGAAGGCGTCATTCTGGCAAACCCAGATAAGGATAACTTCCTTGTGGCTTACTTTCCCGGGTAAGTCATCCCTTCACAGCCCCGTAACATATGATTTCTTAGATTTTGATCGTTCTTTTTTTTTCTAACATTTCGTGTTCTGTGCAGTGACACACATTGCACACTCATCCTCTTAAGCCCGAAATATTCCATGGCCACGTATTTCGACCCGAACCGTGACTCCAAGATAGACTACACAAATATCAAGAAAGTTCTTGATGATGTTCTCCCCGGCTATGCCAAATCTCGAGGCACCTTCACCAGGGCAGTTCGTAAGTACGACAAGCACATGTTCACCCACAATACGATGTTCTGCTGCGTCAAGCAGCTGCCTGGCCGTAAGAAGGATGCCTACACCGCCCTCCATCACATGCGGGCGATCGTAAGGGACCATCATCACCTTCTGCTACCAGATAATCTCAAAGATTGGGCCGCGAGCTTGTCGGCAATCCAGGATGCGGACATCAGACAAGAATTCTATCGCATCCAGTCGGAGTTTGCAGACATCATCCATCAAGATGTCCTTCATACCTCGGGGCAGTTCTACCTCAGATATCAACCGTCCAACAGTGAGATAGATGGAATGCTACAAATGCAGGCTGACAACGCTCGCGATTTCATGACCATCACGATAGACGGCGGCTTCATCCACGCTCCTGTCCCATGAGTTGAGTCGAAAGTAGTGATGTGTAGTTCTGAAACATTGATTGGCTCATGTTGTAATTAAACTTTAATGAATTGTATGTATCTTTGGTTTGGACAGTTGTTCAACTTAGATGTAATCGATGCTATTTATTAGTAGGACCATGAATTGTGCTATTAATGTCTTGCTTTTCTCTTCCGATCCTTTTGTTGCATACTTATATATTGCTTATGTATTGTACATTGTTTGGCTTGTGCATAGAGATTTAAATCGTATGTAGGTAGCCTGGCAGTAAGGTTTCCGGAGTCTATGACGACTGGGAGGAGTGTCGGAGACAGGTTCACCGTTTCAGCGGTAACAGTTACAAAGGGTACACCAGTAGGGCAGAGGCGGAATCTAGATACGCCCGCTATCTAGCGGGAGAGAGGAGGGAGCGTTGGAGGAACCGGATGAAGAATAATTTCATCGCAGTGATGCTCATCGTGATGACTGCAGCTCTCTTCTATGTGATGGTAGTTTAGATGATCGATATCGACTTGTAATGTGAAGACAAACTCGATTCTCGCGGTCTCGAGACTTGTAATGTTTTATCTTTGTTCGGTCTTTTGAATTCGGATACTAATATGATGAATTGTATTCGGAGACTAATCTTCTATTGTATTCGATGAATCTGCTGTTCTTTGTGTGCATGTCTATATTCTGTCCAATAATATATTTTGTAACCTGTGCAAAAATCAGAAAAGTAAAAAAAATAAAACCTAATATTCATACTAATGGCGCATCACCTCAAGGTGCGCCATTAGTATGCCAAAGGATACTAATGGCGCATCACTACAGAGTGCGCCATTAGAATGCCAAAGGATACTAATGGCGCATCACCCCACGGTGCGCCATTAGTATGCCAAATCACATGGTTAAATATGGCCCCCTGGGAGGCATACTAATGGCGCATGGTGTTCTACACTAATGGCGCACTGCGTGGTGCGCCATTACTAAAAAAATACTAGTGGCTTGATACTAATGGCGCACCAGTAGTGCGCCATTAGTAGGCAAAACTGGTGCGCCATTAGTAGGCCTTTTCCTAGTAGTGTCGTCATCATCAACCATCCTCCATCACCATGCACCACAAAAAAATACACTTCCGTGATGATACGTGTTTTTCACAGTAGGTCGCTTTTTCTGTCATGCATGTACATCCATGAAAAATTTATGACAGAATCAAGATAGTCATACACGTCTTTGTCGTAGAAGTGTTCCATGATATTACCAAAATTATCATCACGGAAGTGTCCACTTCCATGACGATAAATCGCGGCGTCACGCAGAAGTGCTTTTCGTCAAGGGTGACCGCCACGTGGCATCCACCGTAACGAACGCCGTTAAGCTATCAGGTCGGGTTTTGGATCCGATAACCCGTTAACAGCCCGACCAATGAGAAATTTCCACGTGTAAAATTCTTATTGGTAGACGAAACACGTGCCGGCTAAATCGATTGGGTCAGATAGTCGCCTATGATACGTCGACATGTGGCACGGCCCAACAGAGGCCCATTCCTGTGAAAAGGCCCGCCCGTTTGACTTGGTCAAAAGGTGGCGGGCCGGCCCATGGAAAGCCTGTTAACGGCATGTTCGCATATAGCCCATTTACAGCCCGCTAAGCCAAGGCCCGTTACGCCCTATCCGAATTAGGCCCAGTAGCGTCATCTGGGCCGTCCAATATGATTCCAGCCCGTTTTCACTTTTGGCCCATGTATAGCCCATGACGTCTTTTGGCCCATATGAGGCCCTTTGTAACTCTTGCCCCATTAGCGGCCCGTGCTGAAACTGGCCCGTAATGAACAGTGTATTACTTTACACCCATTAACGGCCCGTGGTGAAACTGACCCGTAATGAACAGTGTATCACTTTATACCCATTAATGGCCCGTTATTCCGTTGGGCCGTTTCCAGCCCAAGTTAAGTTTCGGCCTTCCGAGGGCCCATTTATTCTTGGGCTCATTTGCAGCATTCGGTTACTTACGGCCCGTTACTGTCATTTTCTGCTTGTGGGCCAAATTCAGCCCGTCATTACAGTCGGCCCGTTTGTGGACTGTTTGTCTGTTGGGCCAATTTCATAGCATCACCAAATACGGCCTATTAACAGCCCATTATTGTCAGCCCATAGAACGTCCGATTTCCATTAAAGGCCCGCCTACGACCCATTAAAGGGTCGTACAAGACCCATAAATGAGCCGGCAGCCCATGGATCCTACGAGACGTACAAGGCCCATGGATCCTACGAGACGTAGAAGGCCCATGGATCCTACGAGACGTAGAAGGCCCATGGATCCTACGAGATGTAGAAGGCCCATGGGTCCGACGGCCCATGAAGGGCCATGGTCGGGCGAATTGGCCCCCGTTTGAACGATATAGCATATTCAAAGAATTATCCTACTCAATAATATCACCTCTAAAAAGCCTACACTATTACAACAAAGAGATCAAGGCAAAGAAAGGTAGAATAATCCTACACTATACAATAAAGAAATTACAGCCGATTCTACCCACTGGGCATTATGGTTCGGCACAGGTGATAATAAAGCATACACAAACAGAAAATTACATACACTAGGCAAATACAGCTCATACATCATGGACGCGCATCAACTTAACTCCATTTGAACTATAATCTCTTCAGAAAATAGGATTGGCCGGATTCAGATAGCACAAATTTCAGTCTGCAAAATCTCCAATTCCTTCATGGTTACCTCGGTGTCTTGTTTCATTTTTTGACTCCACGCATCTAATACACCGCATGTCCAGTCTCAACTTGTTGATTATACGTTGACAATCATGTACATGTTGTCTTGCCACCTCTAGTTGATGCTCGAGAACATCAGCACATTTCAATTCCAATCCATAATCATTCGGTAACGACCATGCCGCCTTTGCTTTCATGAGATCTTTGTGTTGATGTCACTTCATCCTGAAATGTTTACGTAAGTACACATGACTAGGGCAAAAATATAATTACAACAGTGAAGCGAACAAGACACTATTTTGTACTACATGGCAAAACAGGACTAACAATAATGTTACATGTCACTTTAAAAAAATGTTACATGTCATGAAGCATAAGCAGGTGATATTTTAATAATTATAAAAAAGATAGTCTGCAGCACGCATACAGAAATCCCTCTTAGCTCACCAGAGGAGCATGATGTTGGGGCCCAATCGAAAACACAGACAAGTTACAAATTTAGACAGCATGTTGTGTATAAGTAAGCAAGAAGTTGGCCATTCTGTGCCTCAATTAAAGTCTTAGGGAGCATAATGAACAGCAGAGGGTTTCATACAAACATACTACAACAGGCAAAACTATGCAATCATTAGCGTAGTATAAACTAGATTGTGAGCCTCATGCAATAATAGTTGGTTAATAGACTTCAAAGCTTGAGGCACACTTGGCGGAGTAATTAAATGGTAAGGCCTTTAATTATGTCAACTAATTGTGATACAAGTACCGAACATCGAGGCATGATTATTTGGGCATCTCACTAGCGAGGACAAATAAAGCAATTGAAAAGAGAAAATTAACTATGCAGAAACAAACAAGGAATTGAACTGTTGAGTTGCATACGGTGACTTACCTTAGCAGGTTGAAGAGGCTCGGCAGCTCCTACTTCTCTTGCAAGGCTCCTTCCTAACATCTTGTACTTGGAAATCCTCAATCTTATCTTCATTGCACCCGTCTGCAAGGTGACACAAACTAGTTACTCGTCTCCTTGGAAGATAAATATGCATACTTTCGATCTGTGAACACAAAAGGATGAGATTATAACAAAACAACACCACATAATGAAACATGCCGCATCTCTTGCACTTGCACACAATGAAATGAGCATTTACTATATACGCACTATGTAAAAACTAGGCATACCTTCGAACTGGATCTCCAGGTACTCTTGGAGAGCCTAATGTAGTGTACAACCAAACCTTTATGTCACCTATGAGTTAGACAAGGCCCCACTACAGCAGCCCTTAGTGTTTAAATCGTTGACAAGCTCTGTTAGAGTGTTAGGTCAAGAACAACAAGTAATCAAAGCAAACAGTCATAGTATGGTTGGCTGATGCAAACAAGCAATTCAACAGAAGTGTGAGCAAATCTTACATATGAAGAAAAGAAGCAAAGAAGGAGGCTTAAAGACCATCACTTGACTGACCAGATTTAAGGGGCATTTAAACATCATGTGCAACGTATAAAACTAACATAAAAATTGCATATTCCAGATTCTACAATGGAATGCACATGTATTAGGTTATGCCATGTATGATGATGCCTAAATGTACAGATAGCAGGCAGGAGTGATTCATCATTGCACGCACAATTGAATTGCAGGTTAAGGGCGATTCGATTCCGCCTTTTAGGGCATATTGTCAAAATAAACCATAAAAGATGTAAAGAAGTCATTTTTGAGTTATGGGCTTGGGCTTAACTAATTTCTCTTTGGAGGGGGTGTTTGGGTAGAACCTCACTAAAAATTGAAGGGAAGGGAATAGTGAAATGACTCTTGTTGTGCGCCTATATTACACTCAAAATGCAAGCTGTGACGCCCGTGTCACACGACCCTCAAGTAAAACAAACACGCAAGCATTCATTGCCCTGCCCGCTTGCATCTCCTCTCCCTTTCCCTCTACCTCGATCCCCACTGCAGCACTAGGGTTCCTCCAGCGAGCCGTTGCCACTGGTCCCATCTGGCCTTGTCCTCAACGATGCTATGTCCAGCTAGGCTACATGGCCGGCGGGTAGGGGCAAATCTCCCTGGCTTCTCCTCCCTCTGGCACCGCCCCTCATTCTCATGGTCTCCATCAGCTGCTCCACTGTGGTTTGTCCAACGCACTACTCCAGCGGGCGCTGCACAACTACGGCTGATGCCACACTGCGGCATAAGGCACCTTATTCCCCCTCCCCTCCTCCAAGGCCATGGCTTTGAGGTGCTGTTGAAGGATGAGCTCATCCAACAAGGTGAGGATCTCCTCTGATTTTTTGCCAAATTTTCATTATGATCCACTATACGATGAATTGCTATGAGCTGCTTCTGCTGGTGCTATATGATGCATTGCTATGAGATGCTCATCCTGCTGCTATATGATGAATTGCTATGAGCTGCTGCTGCTGTATGATGAGTTGCTATGAGCTGCTGCTGCTGCTATAGGATAAATTGCTATGAGCTGCTGCTGCTATATGATGAGTTGCTACAAGCTGCTCCTGCTGCTGCTATATGATGAGTTGCTACAAGCTGCTCCTGCTGCTGCTATATAATGAATTGCTATGAGCTGCTCCTGCTGCTGCTATATGATGAATTGCTATGAGCTGCTCCTGCTGCTGCTATATGATGAATTGCAATGAGCTACTCCTGCTGCTGCTATATGATGAATTGCTATGAGCTGCTGCTGGTATATGATGAATTGCAGACTACTGTTGTTGTATGATGAGTTGCTATGAGATGCTGCTGCTGCTATATGATGCTTTCAGGTGGTGCTGCTATACGATAATAACCAGCCACTTGGACCATCAAATTTCAATAAATAATTGTTCTTCACTTAAATGTGGGTCATGCGTTCTTCGTTTAAATTAGGCAATGGGATCTCTATAGAAAACATTGACCAAAGTAGATTGTGCCAAGTAGATGGTATCTTTGTATTTGCATTTTGAGCAAATAGTGATGGTCTTTTTTCCTATCATATTAATTACTGCCTTTGGATTCAATTTGTGATGTTTGCAAGTCAAATTAATTTCCATATGGGCAGCAAAATGAAAAAATATAACATAATCTAGACTTTCCACTGATCATACCAGAGATAAGCTGAAAACGCAATGAAAGAACTGGTTGGCTTATTACATGGAACTTATATTCACAGGTGCTTATTTTCTTAGGGTAACTCATAATAATTGTCCCTAAGAAACTTGGTTAATAGAACTGGCATACAAATAACATGTCACGATGATTGCAATGGAGGAGTGACGTACCATAGCACACTGTATAGGCTCACCGCTGCCTCTACTTTTTTTGCGATGTTCCATGAAATTGCCACATACATCTTGTACTTTTTCATTGTGTAACCCTATACGCAAGTTGACACGGCTAATTTCAGACATCTCTACATGATACTACATTGCATATCCCTTGCGCATATTTAAACCACCAATTAACGATTGTGTGCGTACCATAAACTAGCCATGACTCTGTATGCTGGACTAGCAGGCACTCTAAGGGAGCCTAATGTAGTGCACTAGAATTCCTACATGCCACCTACGATTTTGTGTAAGGTACTGCCCCTGTTCCTAAATATATGTCTTTGTAGATATTCCAGTATGGACCACATACAGTATATAGATGCATTTTCGAGTGTAGATTCACTCATTTTGCTCCATATGTAGCCTATAGTGGAATCTCTAGAAAGACTTATATTTAGGAGCAGGCTCTGAGGTAGTATCATGTATGACATCTACATATCTAATTTAGCAGCCCGATGGTAGAAATCATTATGCGCACAAAGGGATTCTTGGTCGAAAATCCTAGCAAAGCATTTGGCGAGCCTGAGAACAATACAAGAGAGAGAGAGACGGCGCTTACAAGATCATAGCAATGCCTCGGTCCAGGATCTTGGTTGGCCAATTGTTAGATCCGGAAGAAACATCGTCCTTGTAGTTTTTGCGGTTGCATAACAGTAATGACGACGGTTAGTATATTTGAAGTACATCGGGCAGGTGATGCTTTGGATGGATTTAAAGGTGACAAGTACCTAGGCCGTGGCGGGTGCTTGGCATCTCTCGCATCGTGGGAATCAGGTTAGAAAGCGTCGAGGGTGATGACGCTACTGGTTGTCGGGTCCGTAAGGAGATCTAGAACCGTCGAGTAGGGTGTTTGTGGAGCGGCTCCGGTAGGGTGGACTATGGTGTGGGCGAAGGGGATCTATGGCCGTGGACGAGGGCGTAGGTGAAGCTGCTCCGGTGGTTGGGTTAACGATGGTGTCGACGATGCGGATCTGCGGCCGTGGACGGGGCGTCAGAAGCTGCTCCGGTGGGTGGGTTAAGGGT
The DNA here is from genome assembly GCA_021605145.1 of Aegilops bicornis. Taxonomy (NCBI): domain Eukaryota; kingdom Viridiplantae; phylum Streptophyta; class Magnoliopsida; order Poales; family Poaceae; genus Aegilops; species Aegilops bicornis. The sequence continues at coordinate 321,276,995 of CM038675.1, forward strand.
GTTGTGGATGATGCGGATCTGCGGCCATGGATGGGGCGTCAGAAGCTGCTCCAGTAGGTTGGATGAGGGTGCGAGGAAGCAGATCTAAGGCCGTGGACTTATGAGTTGGCAAAGCAGCCCCGGTAGGGTTGAGAATGGTATAGGCGAAGCTACTCCGGTAGGGTTGAGGAAGGTGTCAGCGAAGCGGCTCCGGTAGGGTTGAGGAAGGTGTCGGCGAAGAGGATCAGAGGTCGTCGACGGGGGCGTCGATGGGGCGGCTCTGGGGCGTGTGAAGCGTCTCCGGTGGGGAATCTGAATGAGCAGCTGCAGATCTTGTGGCGGTTGACGAGAAATACGGTGAAGCGAATCGGCGTCGGGAACAAGGCCGGCACTGAATGGGCTGTGGTACAGTGGTGGATGAGTAGTCTACTTGTTTCTAGGGGAGGTAGGAGGGGTAGATGCGGCCGTAGAAGCAGATCCGGCGAGGTGGACACCGCTGGTAGTGAATGGGCTATGGTACGCCGGTGGATGAGCAGTCTAGGGGTTCGAGAGGGGAGGGGAGAAAGGGCGATGAAGTACGGACGACGTGTCGTGTAGTTAGTCGTTTTTGCGGGAGGGGAAGAGGAAATGGGGGTGCCGTGTAGTTGGGAACGGAAGTTACCAAAGCAGCCCGACCTATCATGTAGATGAGGGCGGTATTGTAACTGTTGGTCTCCGTGCACCAAGGACAAAGGGGATTTCGCATGCTAAAGACTAAGGTGGCGGAAATTTTAGAAGGAGGCGGAGATTTTGCCGCATGAGATCATTCGTATCCAGTTTGTACTAATTTTGGACCGTGCTTGCGGGAAGGTCTTGCTATTCTGTGTACACGGGCACGCAGCGTCGTGATTAATAAGCGGTGTGAAGTCCACCGGAAAAAAGACAATAACTCGGGATGATGCACCGATAACTTGGGCGTTCACGCAGGCGGCCAATCGCACGAGTGTAGTGGCTCGTTCACAAAAAAGGGATCAAACGCTCAGCCTATGTATTTCTCGTGTAAATAGATAATTTAGTGCCATTGGTTATTTACTTTAAACATAATGCATTGGCGTGTTAGTGTAGGCGCACAAAAAGAAATGGATATTGTAGTCAGCTACTTAAAAGTGTTACCTCATATGATTACATAGCCTCCATTTCATAAATTGTGTACCCGTTGAATTCATATATGAATATTACATATATTACTTCAAAATAGAAACTTAAATCATCCAAGACTAATGAATTTGAATGCAAGAGTAACAATGGTGCATGTTCATGGTAGCTACATTGGTTGTTTGAAGAAACATCACTGTAAGTTTGGCATGCACAACTAAATAGGCTTATTTAAATAGAAAAAAAATGTGATATGTGAGTGTCCAATCTTTATAGCGTTGAATCGATATTGTACCTTTGGCCACGATATGAAGTAGATATTGACTTATGTTCAAGCGATGCACATCCACGATCGCTAGATAGTGATACGTCAATGAATTGTGCAATCTCTCTCACACGCATACATATCTCTTTTCCCTATGGGCATCGGAATCACACACGTTCACTTCGGTATTTCTCTCCCTCCGTCAGGGTTAAATTTGTCTTTCTACCCCGTCCTACAAGTCTCTCACACAGAAACACACACGCTCTCTATGTCTAACACGCCCACCCCTTTAAATTCGCCCACCCACATCCACTAATGTCTCTCACACATATGCTATCTACCTACTATCCCTTAATATAGCTAGATATGTGTCACACAAACTCCTTCTCCCTACTAGCAAGATGCACATGCGTTGCACGGAACATCAAGATGCATTTGTATGAGAAGTTTATCTTGTGGGAGAAAAGGATGAACGAGGGAATGCCTTATTTGCAAATGCGGAGAGGGCGTGGGTATCTTTTTGCAAAATTGTCATAGTTTCCTTCCTGTCCGTCGGATATAAATCGGATGGCCTATATTGCGGGATGGTAGGAACACCATCATCACCAACTCTGTTTTTTTATAAGAGTAGAGATATGTGAGTGTCCTTTGCCCGCCCCCCACACACACACACCCACACTTCCCAACACCGAAGGAGTAGGGTGACACCTCGATCTTGATACTAATATATCGACTGGCTTCTCTCTCAAACATACACACACACACACACACACACTACTCGGCACCGAAGGAGTAGGGTGGCACATCGATCTTGATAATAATCTATCTACTCCTCTTTCAAACAAACAAACACACACACACACACACACACTCTCAATACGTCTTCCTCTCCCCCCCCCCCAACAATGACAGCAGAAGGGTGACAACTCGATCTGATCATAATCTGTCAATTGGTTTCTCTCTCAATCATTGTGTCTCGGTGCCTCGCTCGGTAGCCCACTAGATATGTAGACTTCTCGCGCAAGACAACTGTAGTGACGATGGCTGAACCCAGTGTTCCTTGTTTTTACCGGCCTCATGTGATAGTTTTCACCATGTTTTCTGTTAATAAACAAGGCAACCTTTTCATTGTTACTACTAGTGAATCTGAAGTCATTCGGGGCAGACATAAAATATATCACTTCAACCCAATTATCGCAGCAACTATTTTAAAAGAAATTAGCTAGCTGCCCGTGCGTTGCACGGAACATCAAGATGCATTTGTATGAGTAGTTTATCTTGTGAGAGAAAAGGTTGAACGAGGGAAGGCCTTACTTGCGAACGTGGAGAGACGTGTGGGTATATTTTTGCAAAATTGCCATAGTTTATTTCCTATCCGTTAGATATAAATCCGACGGCGTATATTGCAGGATGGCACGCACACCATCATCACCAACTCTTTTTCTACTCCCTCCGTCCAAAAATACTAGTCATCAAAATGGATAAAAAGAGATGTATCTAAAACTAAAATACGTCTAGATACATTTCCTTTTATCCATTTTGATGACAAGTATTCGAGACGGAGAATATTATCTTTAGAGATTTCAACAAGTGACTATGACCGGACCTTACCAACATACTCAAAAAAGTAGTCCATAATTTTGATGTTACCCTCTTTTCTTGGCGGTCTTTGTGCCATCTGGATACCTCATAAATAAATCCAGGACAAATCGGCCCCTTCACGAAAAAGACATACAGAGCAAAATGAGTGAATCTACACTCTAAAATATGTCTACATACACATCCGTATGTGGTAGTCCATTTGAAATCTGAAAAAGACAAATATTTAGGAACGAATGGAGTATATATAAGAGGAGACATGGAGATATATCTCCAGCATGGTCTACAACAAAAATGTGCTGGGCTGGTTAGCGCCGGATGCTCGCAACGCGATGACATGAGTTTGTACTCTGTCTTTTAACTTTATATTTTTATATTATATATGTCAGGACCCCGATTCCAAGTCACATCGACCTAGCCGGTAATACCCCATATCATTTTGCGGCCTCACGCACGGTATTCCCACGGGTGTCGCCTTACCATGGCCCGGCACCGTTTGCGCCTTTTGGCTCACGTATATGATAGTGTCGCTAGCATCCATATGATAGAGAACCCGGGCCGACATGGCTAGTCGTGGAACCCAAAGCGGCACTAACCCATGGGGACAGGCATACATGAATAACATCGAGCATGTCGGTCGGCGGCGTGTGAATCCGGGCTGTAACCTGGCTAACAGGACTCAGGGAACCCGGCTGTAGCGAGCTAGGCAGGACTCCGGATGTCACCAGCGTGACATTTCCCGAAGAGACGGAACATAGGAACGAAGTGAAACACATGCCCGGCCGATCAAGTGTCCAAAGTAGTAGTCTTTGAGCTAGCAGGACTCCGGTGAACGAGGCATGTAGCGGACTACTATCGCTCAGGAAACACTAGACTACATTTCCCCATATGAGAGGCTGCCAAGGATAAACAACTAGATTGTCGGATCCCACACATACCAAGCATTTCAAACATACACACAATATGCTCAATATGTGTAAATACAACATGGCATCACGACATAACTCTCGACTCAAATATTTATTCATTAGGCTCGAGGAGCGACATATTACAAACATGGGTCTCATGACCCAACATTGAAACATACAAGTAAAAGCACAAGCGGAAGCTTAACATGTCTGAGTACGAGACATCTACAAATGAAAAAGGTGAGAAACCTGACTATCTACGAGATCTGCCGAGGCACAAGATCATAGCTGAGGTAACAAGCTAAACATCGAAGTCCAAAGCGGAACTACTAGCGAGGCCAGCGTCTCTCCGCAAAACATAAAATAAGCAAGCGTGAGTACAAATGTACTCAGCAAGACTTACATCGAACTAACTACATATGCATCATTATCAACAAAGGGGTGGTGGAGTTTGGTACTGCAAAGCCATCTTTGACTCGGTGGCTATCACGAACTACATTGCAAGTAACTCTTTTGAGGTGGCGCACGCGAGTCCACATATTCACCATATCAATACACCACTATGGACCCGCTCCCGTCTCCCTGCGAGAATGCCATCCATAGCACTCACGCTTATCTTGCGCATTTTAGAGTATCCACTTTCACTTGTCTATGAACTGTTATAGGCAACCCGAAGTCCTTTTCATGGACACGGCTATTCAAATAGATCATATTAACCTGCGAGGGTGTACTTCTTCACACACGCTCTCACCACTTATCGCCGTTTACACGACATGTACTCGGCAACCTTCAAGCGGAAGCCCAGCGAGGGTGTCGGCCACGGCCTACCTAAACACTCAAGTCCCTAGTCCAGGTTTATCGCCTATTCAGGTTCCATCCGCAGGGAGTCTGGCTGAGGTTTCCACTAACTGCCCCGAACGATGTGTGCAGGGTTCCCGAGATACCAAACGGGCATTAAATTTTGCCGGGCCCACGGTGTATCTACCGCATCATAGCCCACCCCTAGGGTCAGCGCTTCATACGGCCTCCAACATATATCCTACAAACACCAGAAACTAGTTGCAACTCCTGGACAGAGGACAAGGGTGGTTAAGAAGCCGAGAGAGTCAATTAAGTATCCCAATGTGTGGTATTAACTGTTTCATGGATCACAAACACAGAACTCAGTTCCTGAGGACGGCTTCAATGAGACAACCCACCATGTACTCCTACATGGCCTCTCACCGCTACCTTTACCAAATCGTGTTCACACACTTAGCTTACACACAGTAGGACATGTTCACACACCTCCGATTCATCCCCGATGAATCAGACCTGACTCAACTCTAAGCAGTAGCAGGCATGACAAACAAGCATGAATGAGTAGGCACAACAGGGCTCAAACAACTCCTACTCATGCTAGTGGGTTTCATCTATTTACTGTGGAATGACAGGTCATGTAGAGGATAAGGGGTTCAACTACCGCAGCATGTAACAGTTGAATCGATGTTGTCCTAATGCAGTAAAAGAGAGCAGGAGCGAGAGGGTGGGATTGTATCGGAATGAACAAGGGGGTTTTGCTTGCCTGGCACTTCTGAAGATAATATAGTTCTTCATCGGTGTCATCGAACTCATCGTCGAAACCACGTCTATCGAGAGGGAACAACCACCGACAAACAAGAAGAAACACAATCAATGCACAAATAAACAAATGAATGACATGTCATGTTAAGGAACTGAATTGACCTAATGCAGCAGTAAGCCAAGTTAATTGAAGTGGAATTCAATCAAGGTTAAACTCCAACTCCAAATGCTAGTTCATAAATTACCCTAATCATGATTCATCCTATTCAGTGAGGTTAACTTGTTCAATCATGCATGGAAGTGCCATAAACAGATTCTTCATATTTTTCTGATCATTTTTCGTATATAATTTGTTTGATTTGGAGTTACGGTTGAATTACTATGAATTTTAGAAGTTTTGGGCATTTTCTGAAAATAATAAATCATTTCTGATTTATTAAAATCCCAGAAACAAATACTGCGTTAGCATGACGTATTAGTGACGTTAGCAGGTCAACGGGCGGCCCAGGTCAAACTGACCGGTGGGTCCCAGTGTCGATGTCTAACTAAACTGACCTAGCTTAGATTAATACTAACCTAACTTAATTAGTGAGGCGGGGCCGCATGTCGATGGCTCTAGGGGAGTCAAACTAGGGTCAAACCCGGGTCAAACTCGCCGGAGTTGACCCGAGGCTCGTCGCCGGCAGGGCCAGGGACGGCGGAGAGGTGCAGGTTTCCTCCTCCGGTGACCAAACCAACGACGGAGGCCATCTACATGACGAGGAGGCCCGGCCGCATCGACTGGTGCCATCGGTTTCGCCGGAGGTGGCCTGGAACAACGGCGGCGTCCACTCCCGCGGCGGCCGGAGTTCGGGCGTCGGGCGTTTCGACGTGGTAGTGCCCTAGGAGAGGCGCTGGTGTGTTCGGCGTGCTCCTGGTGAGGTGAGGAGAACAATGACGTGCGTGGAGGCGGCTGGTTCGGGCTCACACGCAGCGGCGCCATGGCGGCACACGAGCTCTCGGCTCCGGTGGTTTTCATGGATGGATAGAGCGGCAAAAGCGCTGGGAGAGAGGGGAATAGAAGAGGAGCTCACGGTGGGGTCGACGGCAGTCTCAGCGGGCTCGGGGAAGGGTTGGTGACGGCGTGCGGTCGGCGGCAATCTCGGACGACCGAGGGGAAAAACGGCGGCGTTGGAGATGCCACAGGGCTACTGGCACCGCGTGGCTCGGTGGGGAGGGCGAAGATGTCGTGGCGGAGCTCGGGGGCACGTCGGTAGGGCGATAGGTGGACGGTGGCCGTGGCTACGACGTGCAGCAGAGCAAACGGGGAGAGGGAGAAGGAGCAGGAGCTCACGTCGAGTGCAGAGGGCGTCGAAACGGGCTCGGGGAAGGATTGGAGTTGGCGGGGCGGCGAAGTCGATCTCGCCGTCGGGAGGTTGAAGACGAGCCCGGTGAGGACGTTCGGGGGCTTCTGGAGGGGCGTGGCTCGGTGAGGGGGTCGAGGACGGAGTGGCGGAGCTTCTGGGCTGCTCGGGAGGTTGAGGGAGAGGCGTTGGCTGCGGTGGTGGCGAGCAGCATCAACGGCAGCACTCGGTGGCGCCGCGGAAGCGAGCAGAGGAGGGAGAAGGAGTCCTGGGAGAGAGGGGAGAGGTGCAAGGGGTCGAGGGGAGTGCGTGGCACCCTCGGGTGCCTCCAGCGGCGAGCAGGTAAGCAAGAGGTGGCCGGCGCGTGCCGGCGCGCGGTGGGCACACGCCCTCCTGCCTCTTGGCGGGGAGGTTGAAAACTGCTTGGTGGCTGGTGGGCCCTAGCATGAGTGGGCTGCCAGGTGGGCTGCGCCAGGTAAGGTTTCTCTCCTCTCTGCTTTTTCTAATTATTTCAGTTTTCTATTATTCTGTAAATTTTCAGGGCTTTATTAAAAATACCTATGCACTTTCAAAAATCATGAGACTGCTTGTGGCCACTATTTGGATTATTTCCAATAACTAGAATTTCAGTTCATGAATATTTGGACATTTAATATAATATATAAAATATAAATGACCAAATGCAAATAAGGTATGATTTAAATCCAGAGCCCAATATGTCATGGAAAAATGTGCATCACCTCTGGTTACTGTTTCCAGCATTTTCCAAGAATGATGAACATTTTGGAAGTCATTTGGATTTACTGGAAATATTTTGGTGGAACCTAGTGAATTCCTTTAATGGTAGGGTTTAGGCAATCCCCATTTCAAGTTTCTTAGAAATTTAAACATGATGACATGATGAGCAAGCAAAGTCAAGCGAGGGCTGATCTGGGGTTGTGACAATATATTACTCTACTTATTTGATATATACTTCTTTCGCCACTGTACTGACAGTGGAACCCATAGAGTACTTAGAATACAAGATTAAGGATGGACTTGTTTCTTTTTAACTTTCTGTACGAAGCTGTAGCCACCCTGCAAGTCATGTGTACATTGTGCATGCAATTAACTTTTTATAGAGGGACAATCATACAGGCAATTAGCTCAAATGGATTGGATGTCATTCTATTATTTCCAGCATAAAGAGCATCTCCAACGGCAACCGGCAAATTTCCTCCCGCTTCCTTAAGCGGAGGACGACATCAAACGCCAGCGGCATACATTTTTACAAATCTAACCAACCAGATGAAATCCATGCAAACACGGACTGATTTCATATAAGCATGAAGGATTTCGTATAAAAAAGCTGGATCTTCATATAAACATCATGGATTTCATTACATTTACATGAACTAAGAGGTGCGAATCCAGCTCTCTTGTATAATTAATACTCCCTCCGTCCGGAAATACTAGTCCTAGAAATGGATGTATCTAGACTTATTTTAGTTATAGATACATACAATTTATCCATTCTTAGAACAAAAATTTCCCGCCAGCTGGAGAGGGAGTACATAATCTAAATGGCCGCCATGATCCCTTTGTCTTCCTCATGTCCGTCAGACACTTGCGGGGTCGACGAAGGTCCTCGGAAGAGACGAAGCAGCAAAGAAACCACCTGAATCCGCGGTCGTCGCCTCGGTAGTGGATTTCATGGGTCCCAAGTGGCGGCGGCCTCCCGTGTTCTACTTCTCCTCGATGATGGCGGCGGACACGGAGAAACTGGCCACCGACTCGTCACTCTCCATGCACCCAGCTTCTGTCTCTGCCTGCATGGCGCTGCCACAGGCACGGGAGGCGTGCCCACAGACATGGGAGGCGCAGCCACCGCAGACACTGGTGGCGCAGTACGACGCGACAGCGACGGTGCCCGTACCGGCGTGCTCGCCGCCGTGCCGGCGTGGAGCAACTCGCCACACCTCATCGAGCTGAACTGGAGCGGCGAGTTGCTGAACCACGCGCTTGCTTGGGGCGGCAACCGGATCCGTCGGGCCAAGCGAGGTTGGTGAAGCACCGAGCGGCCTCGCCCATATCCGGAGGGCTCGGCGGGCCACCCAGCCGGAAAATATGCCGGAGAACGGCTCATCGGAAGCCATCGGAGGAGTGGAGAAAATGGTGAAGGAGGAGATGGGGGAGCGGCGGAGGGGTGCGATTCTTGCCCGCCCGTCTGTCGGCCTCGTGTAAATAGAGGGCGGACGGTAGGAGCTGGTCAGCGTCGGCCTCGTTTAAGCGAGGCGGACGGGAGGAGCTTGGCCGGTGTTGCGTTTAATTCCGGCCCGCTCATGAACGGACGTGTGGCCGGAGTAGGATTCTCGGTTTGCATGCGGGTTTAACGGAGGGGTTTAATGGAGGCGCCGGGCATTCCAATGCATCTACCACATCGTACGCACCTAAGAATTTGCCTAAGCACCTACACTAAGCGCAAAAGAGCTCACTCCAGACCCATGGCGGCGTCGCGTGGCGGCCAGCGGCTGCGCCAGATGGTCCACGACGCCGGCCTGCGGCATGGCGCCGAGATCGTCTCGAGACGGTGTCGGAGACCGGCTGGTGGATGGCGCCGTCGGCGCCAACTTCGACTCTCGGTTGGACCAGATGATCGTTGACACCGGCAACAAGTTCATCGTCATCAAGAAGCTTCGCGGGCGACATCGCTGTACTCCTCCGGCCCAAGGCGCTCGGGCTACTCATTGCCTGCCACCCTAATCGGCCTCCATGGCCGGAACCTCTTTCAAGCACTGGTGGCCCTGCGACTGCCCGCCGACGCCGCGAAGAATGTCCACTGGAGGTGCGTGCTTTCGCCACAGGCTCTGCCTGCAAGAATTCGTCGAGCTACACATCCACGTGTACGAGCAAATCGTGTACATAGGTATCTACAATGCCAGTGAGGATGCTACGAGGTTGGCCTTCCTCAACCGGCTGGAAGCCTTGGATGCCTTTGCTGAGAAGCACCTCGACCTCGGCACAAAAGCCGCCACTCCTTAGCCGCCGGTCGGTGGCCCGGCGCACTAAGTTGAGGAGGAGCAGGTCGTACGTTCGTGGATCCATCTTTCTTCTTGCCTTCTGTAACCACCATTGCGATCGCGTCATCGTGGCCTTAATTCTTATTTTGCTGTTGCATTCTCGTTCCAGTCAATACCGACATGTGTGATCCCTTTGCTTAATTATATGCATCACTGTAACTAGTACTCGATCCGTCAATTTATAAGTTGTGCTTACCTTTTCCATCAACTTCGTGCAACGCGCGGGCATCTTTCTAGAAACAGTACAATATGTCTATATAATCCGTATGTGATAGTCCATTTGAAATCTCAAAAAAGACAAATATTTAGGTACGGAGGGAGTAATATATTATAAGTATATCATGAACACAAAGGCAGAGGAGCGGTGGGCCGAGAGGGACGAGGGGCACGTCGGGGGGATGAGGATCCACTGACGCGAACAATCCTACCATTCTGTCACTGACATGTGGGACCCATAAGCGTGGGTCCCACATCGATGAAGGAAAAAAGCGAGGGCAAGGCAGTGAGAGCGACGTCAGAGGATCCATGTCCACATAGGGGGACGTCATGCCGTGGGTTGGAGCGGCGTCGTGGGAATCACGTGTGGGTGTGGCAGTGGTAGAAACAAGAAACGTGATGGTCACCGTGGTTCAACTTCCATGGACTAGCTGTCATGTCTGCTGAGACATGTATATCAAAACTAGAGTGTTTATATTTCAAGCACGTGAACAAGTATTATTCTACTACTTTGGATCCATTTACAGCATGCGGGCGACACATTGGTAGTAGTAGTGTCCATCTCTATCTCTAGAGGCCTTCCCTCGTTCATCCTTTTCCCTCATAAGATAAAATACTCATACAAATGCATCTTGATGTTCCATGGAGCATGCGAGGATGTGTCCTTGGGGTCTCTCCGGTAGCGGCGTGGCCGTAGTTGCAAGTTGACGCCCCTTGAGATGCCGACGTTGAGGGGCACTCGGATTTCCTCCGATGACCAGGTAAGATGAGTTTGATCACGTAGTAAATGCATTCTAAAGACTACTTCCGTGTCCATTTCCTAATTGCCCCCTGCCCACTGTTTCACAGGTTAGGCTCGGTGCGAGTGGAGATTGGCTTGCATATGCACGGGAGGGTACCAACATCAATTTGCACAACATTTACAACGGTGACACCGTTCCCGTAGAACCTTTGTCCAACATTGGGATCAGCCATGCAACGGGCCACCACATGAATTGGTACGATGGAACCACAGTGAGATTGAATAAGAAAGCACGAACCTTGCACATGGTAGTCAAAGGCGGACCATGCTGTCTGCGGCCGATTTGTTGCCGTACGAGTAGGAAGACATTGTGCTCCTTTCTAACCGCATCTTCGCGGTGACACACCAGGGGACTTATTTTGTATGGGACACATCCTACGATATACTCCCTCTCTCCCAGTTTATTTGTTTTTTATCTTTTCGTTTTATAAGTTTCAAATTCAAATTTAGAGCTCCCCATCACATGTTGAGATTACAATGTCCATTAAATCGTTGCGTGCATGTATAGTAAAGAAACAAATCTCGAGTTTGGCACGAGTTCGTGCTGCTTGGAGCACCACAAGCCTGGCGCGGGAGTAACATTCCCTCTCGGGGCCGTCGGGACTGAGCTTCAGCTTACTACACCTACCTTTGAGTCAATAACATGTGGACCCGATGGGTGGTGGTCCACATCTAATGCTCCGATGGCGGAGGCGATGGGGCCAAGAGGGGTGAGCCGCAGGTCGGGGATGCGTGGTTTCATGGGTTCGAGCGGCGTCGTGGGAATCGCGGTGGCTGTGGTAGAAACTTGATGCTCGCCGCATTTTAGGTGGCCCACATGTCATGCACACAAAGGCGGAGGGCGGTGCGGCCGAGAGGGGTGAGGCGCACGTCGGGGGGCGTGGTGCCGTGGGTTGGAGAGGCGTCGTGGGAATCACGAGATGAAACGTGATGGTCGCCGTAGTTGAACTTCCATGGACAAGCTATCATGTCTACGGACACATGTACTGCATACCGATCACTGGAAGGAGTAGCAGAGAAAGCTATATATGCGGATAAATAGTTCCTTATAGTCAAGCGGACCCATGCTACTACTCTTCTTCTTCTTCTTCTTCTTCTTCTTCTTCTTCTTCTTCTTCTTCTTCTTCTTCTTCTTCTTCTTCTTCTTCTTCTTCTTCTTCTTCTTCTTCTTCTTCTTCTTCTTCTTCTTCTTCTTCTTCTTCTTCTTCTTCTTCTTCTTCTTCTTCTTCTTCTTCTTCTTCTTCTTCTTCTTCTTCTTCTTCTTCTTCTTCTTCTTCTTCTTCTTCTTCTTCTTCTTCTTCTTCTTCTTCTTCTTCTTCTTCTTCTTCTTCTTCTTCTTCTTCTTCTTCTTCTTCTTCTTCTTCTTCTTCTTCTTCTTCTTCTTCTTCTTCTTCTTCTTCTTCTTCTTCTTCTTCTTCTTCTTCTTCTTCTTCTTCTTCTTCTTCTTCTTCTTCTTCTTCTTCTTCTTCTTCTTCTTCTTCTTCTTCTTCTTCTTCTTCTTCTTCTTCTTCTTCTTCTTCTTCTTCTTCTTCTTCTTCTTCTTCTTCTTCTTCTTCTTCTTCTTCTTCTTCTTCTTCTTCTTCTTCTTCTTCTTCTTCTTCTTCTTCTTCTTCTTCTTCTTCTTCTTCTTCTTCTTCTTCTTCTTCTTCTTCTTCTTCTTCTTCTTCTTCTTCTTCTTCTTCTTCTTCTTCTTCTTCTTCTTCTTCTTCTTCTTCTTCTTCTTCTTCTTCTTCTTTTTTTTCTTCTTCTTCTTCTTCTTCTTCTTCTTCTTCTTCTTCTTCTTCTTCTTCTTCTTCTTCTTCTTCTTCTTCTTCTTCTTCTTCTTCTTCTTCTTCTTCTTCTTCTTGTTCTCATTCTCTTTGGGAGAAGGCTTCACAACAAGCTCTTTGGACCTTGCATCTATCTCGAAACTCAAACGGGCATCGAGGGCATCATATTTTATCCGCTCGTACGTCAAGGGATAATTCTCCCATCCTGACGACTTTAATGCCACCGTCTCGTCACCCTTCTGAAGATTTGTACCGAGCACAAAATTTGCTACGTCGAATAGGGATGGTGTCTGTTTATCACAAACTTCTACAGGAATTTTGGTTCTAGTTTGTAGGTCAGCGATGCTTTTCAAATCAAGATTGCACAACTCCAGCTTCTGTTTGTCCCCTTCGATGGCTGCCCCACAGAAGTATACGTCCTCCCGAGACAAGAAATCGTGAAGCTCGCCTGGTATGGAGGGCGAGTGTATGATGTGGAACACCAAAAGTTCATCTTCCAGGCACATCTGAAGGACGGCGGCGCGCTGGATCTTCCCAGGGGCACGCTCCATGTACTCTGCGTCGAGACCGATGACCCTCGTCTCTACCTTTTCGAGGGAGTTGGATACATTGTTGATCCACTGCCGAACAACCCTTGGGTGGACGGTGACGGTGGCAACTATGCGCATCGAGCCTTCAACGAGGACATGTTGGACGCTAAAAACCTGCATCTCGATCTCTTACGCCACTTGGAACCGCTGGAACGGAGGGCTATGGTTTGAAGAATTAGGATTAGATGGCTAGTCTAACTGAAGTAGTAGATGATTATTTAAAGAGGTTAAAACAATGTGAACGCAGTGGGGTTTGGATGCAAATGAACACGAAGGGGAGGTGAAGAAGCCGAGGAGAATGGGTTCCCGATGGAGAAGTAAATGGGAGAAGTGGCGTCTGACGATTGATTAGACGGCTATGTAGACTAAACGAAAAGGCTATGCAAACTGTTCGTGTACGTGCCCATCCTTCCTGATAGGTGGGACCTATGCAAACAGATAAAAAATGTGTCGTGGTTTTTTTTGAGCGCGTGAGTGGGAGACACAACATTCTCTGGTTAAGGAATACTCCCTCCGTTTAGGTGAGTATAAGTCACCTCATGAAAATCAGGTTTTCCCACAACCTTTAGGCGTGGAGAATTAACTTCCTGCTCGATCCCCTCCCAGCCTCGTTAGCCAGCGTTCTCTTCCTTTGCTGCCACGTTCTACCTTTCCATTTTTCCACTTCTCAAGTGTGGAACGATCTGCATTCCGTCCTTGATGCACTGAGCGACCCTTTGCATGCATCGCGGCAGAGCGTTGATTGGGCATGCACGAGAATTTGGTTCTGCTCGCAATATGGATGATATCTGAACGATGAAGTGAATAGGCATGCTAGCACGGGAGACCTATTTACGCTATACAATACTGGAGTACTCATGTACCTACTAGTAGTAGTAGTAGTAGTAGTAGTAGTAGTAGTAGTAGTAGTAGTAGTAGTACAACTATGGTACACTTGATGGTCAAAATACTATTCATCCGGTCCTCACAGTGAAGTGACAACACCCTGCGCCTGACACTAGTCCAGGCGGCGTGTTCGGGTTACCAAAGTCAGCCTCACCACATGCAGTGCGATCTGTCACCGCCATTGTCTGACACATTGGCGCCTCGCCTCTCCCTCTCCGCTCCCATAGCACCACTCCATCTCCATCTCCTTCTCCGTCTCCATCTCACTGTGCCCCCGTGTACCGTCGCCTCACTCGCCTCCCCAATACCACTATTCCCTCACTAGCCGCTCCAGCACCGACACCCTTCTCCCTCGTAAATCAAGCCCCCTTCCAAACTCTACCATGGCCGAACGCGAACCGCGCATCATCCATATGAGCCGCGATTGGAACAATCTCCCCAGTGACATCCTCGACCTCTGTTGTTCGTGTATGGATATGTTGAGCGCCCTGCGTCTGGCTGCGTGCTCGAGGGACATGCACACGGCCATCATCGAAGCGAGGCATAAGCTTTTCAAGACACCCTGCTTGCTGCTATCTGGTCTTGCGAGATTCGCTCACCATGATACGGAGGCGTGCATGATGCCCCTCGACTTCAATCCGATCTCCATTAGCCGAAACTTCTTTGCAGGTATGTAGTGGGTCACCGTATATCATTTCCCTCGACATCGATCCGATCACCATCGCCCGAAACTTCTTGGCAGGCATGTACTGGGTCGGCATGAACTCCCACTGGATGGCTGCCTTCAGAGAAGACGGTAAAAAGTTGGTGCTCGTGAACTTCCAGACCTCCCATGAGATTATCCTTCCTCCGTTGGATTATATAGAGTACTACCATCGAGGTCCAAGTCATCTAGATTACTACGTCAGTTGGACGCACCTTGTTTTGCAGAAGATTGTAATCTGCCAAGTGCCCACACGACATGCGAATTACGCAGACTTCAAGCTAATTGCCTTGTTCGACCGCGGACTCGCCTATCTTTACGCCGGTGCCTTGTTTAGATGGAGACAACTTGGCTCGCAGTGGATCATCGTCAAAGCTGATACACACTTCTGTGATGCTATTGAACACAATGGCATCATCTACGCGATCGACAAAGCAGATGGCACCATGTATTGCTGGGACGGCGCGTGTAAGTTGTTTCCTCTCATGTTAGTTTCCTCATTTTCATGATGTAGAAACATGCACCACACTGTTGGTTTCATCTAACCATACATTAGGGAAGTAATTGTGCATATTGAGAACTCTATATTTGGAAGTAGGGAAATCCTGCAATGCTTACCATGTGTACATACCTATATTCGTCCTTCAGCAATCAATGGCTAGAATAATATCCTCACAAAAATTTTGCCCACGGAACACGAGTATATAACAATGCATGGTCTATTAGTTACCTTGAAGAATTTGTTTGTGAGGATGTAACATGATAACATAACATGCATGACATGGTAGTTTCCTGTGAAGAATCGATTGCGAGATAACATGAGTATAACCATGCATGGCACTTCTATATTTTTGAACCCAGTATACATTTCCCTGTATTTTCCTCCCAGTTCCAACAGGGACATATCAATGCTGTTTCTTGCATTATCCTACTCATACTCTGAACAATGCTGATCTTACATTAACAATGCTTGTCCTTTTTCATATGATGCAGTGTCCCTACCGTTACTGCCCTTTGTAATCACACCACCTTTGCTAAAAACAGGGAAGCACAACTGGTTCCTCGCTCGATCAGACGACGGCAAAAGACTGATGATCATTCGGACACATGAGCCGGAAAAGTTATATTGCAAAACCCCACTGTATACAAGCACCGTGTAATACGTGCGTATCCGGACAGTGGCTATTACGTCTATGAGTAGGATACCAGCTTGTTGGGGCCTTTAGGATTTTTTAGTTGGAGGCGGGTAAACAGCCTTGGTTCACACTCTTTGTTTCTCGGACTCAATTATCCGATTAACCAGGAGATCACCGTTGGCAAGGACCTTGATGGCAGAGAGGCTCTATTTGCTATGGAAAATTGTCTCTACACGGCGAGCCCTAGGAGTTTGGGAGCAAACTCCCCTGATTGTCAACGATACAGCCTGCAGCCAAAAGAAGGTGAGAATGACAAAGGCATCCGGATTAACTTTGATCCTTGGATGTCTCAATTCTGACAATGATGATGTTGTTCGAGCCTTCAGGTTGATAGGTAATTGGGCTGTTGCATCGAAAGGGTGGAGTACTGGTGTCTCCGGATCACTGGACGCTGAAGCGAGGCTGCAAATTATGATGGTGTTGGATCATCTCTTCGAATGACTTTGTTGTCTTTGCTGCTGGTTCTGGATGGGTAGTTCTTTCTTTTGTTATGCATATTCCTTGTCATTTGGTCATCCTCGTCTATGTCACTCTTACTATGTAATAGTTGCTTCATTTAGAATGTCATACTAAATGCGGATCACGAGAGTCCGAAAGCTGCAGATGGGTGCATTTTGGTGGTGTAGCAAGACTTCTTATGAACTATCATGTCTTCTTTGTTTATGTCGATAGTAGTCACTAGTCGGTGTTTGAATGTTGTACCTATCGTTGTTTGAACTGTTTATTGTCTCGAACTCTTTGGTGGGCTAAATGAGGGCATCACCATTCTCCGGTGTTCAGAGTATGTCTCCTTTTTCAAGTTATATAATTTGAGCTCGGTGTCTTTTCGATGATGTACACTTGTTTGGGCCAGTGAGGTGTCATTGAATATGGGCCGAGTAGTAACGCAATGCCAAACAGGTCAATTATGACTCTCAGGTCGGGCTCTCAAAAGATCCTGAAAAAAAGGCCGGGCTCTCCAAAAAAGAAAGAGTAAGGACTCTTAGGCCGACATGTGGGCGCCATCGGTGTTTTCATGCGCTTGCGCGCTGAGAGCATATTAGCGCGTGCTCGAAATTCATGCTACCTTTTCATCCCCAGTCTCCCGCCCCTCCCCCACCTCTGGAATCTCGATTCCTACTCCAAATCCCCCTCATGTACTCCCTGTACTCAAGCGCACTATCATGTCGCCGGTCAACGCAGATCTCCGAGCCGGAGATCCTGAGGTCCGTCACGCCTTGATCGGCTGCGTCTTGTCGCTCAGCGATGGCATGGCGGCGCTTGACGGCGGTTTGCTTGCCGGCAAAGTGCTGATGGTAACCATCAACGGTGGCCGGCCTCCCGTCTCGCCGGATGACTTTGTCAAAGCTCTTGGCATTGTGCACGGCATCAAAGTAAGTGACTTGCTCGTCGAAGTCTGTCCGCCACCGGCTGATTTCTTCTTCAGGTTCCGGACAACTTTCGACTGCAGTCATGTGTTCGAATCTTCCCGGCGTTTGTTCTGCGATGGCGCGCTGGTGAGTTTTGATCGGTGGTACCCAGGATGGGACTCGGTGCCCTCTGAGCTTGAGTTTTTAACAAAGCTTACCTTCGACGTCATGCCTCGACGTGCTTGGAACAACGAGTCCATGAACGAGCTTATCAACGACCTTGGAGGTGAGCTCGTAAGTATGTTTGTTCCTCCAGACAGCTGGGCTCTGACGGTTATGGCATGGATGAAGAAGCCGTCCACCATACCGAAGGTGATTGGTGTTGAGATACCGGTGCAGGAACCAGGGTTGTACTATTCGTCGCCACCAAGGCCGCCGCGGACCACGTTAGGGATGTACCTGTATCGAGTGTTCGTGCATGTCGAAGAAGTGGTCAATCCATCAATCGAAGTCCTGCCGCTGCCGCTGGTAACAGGGTCCGTCGACGACGTCCATTACAGGAGTCAACGTCAGACTTTCCCCGTGTTGCTCGGAACGATGGATGGCACAGGGCCTACTCCATCGCGCGGCGGAGGCCACTGCTTCTTTGGGAGAAGAGGCAGGGATGGCTGCCTGGATGTGCTCTAGTTTGAGGTAACAACTGAATCTTGTTAGATACTAGTTAAATCCGAGCTATGGGTGTGAAGCACTGATATGCCAGTACATTTGATTGTGACCTGTTCTAATTTTATACCTGAACTTTTTTTAGAAAGGGTTGTACATCAACTTAATATGCTAGCAGAACTTATTGTGTTGTTTGTCTGTTTTCTTTGCACAACATTCAAGATATTTCCCCGTCATTGATAAAGATGATGAACCGTTATATACGACTTCGTTGGTTTCAACATAGCCCTTCCCGTAGCGATCCACTGCTTCCATCCTGATTGTGCCGCCTGCGTGAAACTTTTGTATGCAAGTTCAGTGTGCTATGATGTTCTATATGATTGTGTCAACTATATAAGTTTTTACTGAGCATCAGCAATGCATATGACCGAAAGATGTATTTACGAGCATCGGCCGATGGGTCTCTCTCTCTCTCTCTTTCTCTCTCTCTCTCTCTCTCACACACACACACACACACGCGCACACACGCACACGCACAAGAGGGACCCGTTGAATTATTTATTTGCTCGTGACAGCTTTTAATTAGGTTCCACTGTAATCTAACTTTTTTATTAAGTTATTAATTGAGGTCAGTGACTTCAAAAAGTTGTACAGAAGCCTTGTTTGGGCCTTTCCGGCGTCGCTGAATGTGGGCTGAATAACCATGTTAGGTTGTACTGTACTACATAGGCCTTTTTTCACTATTTTTTAAAATAATACATTTTTTTATTAATTTTCATAATTATTACCCTTGGTAATTTGTTTTCAAAAATAATACACCGTCGGCCCGCTGCAGGCTGACTGGGCCTAGTCGGCCCACAGCCGGCCGATTGATTCGATCACCCTAGCCTGGCCGATCGGCCTCGCCGCCCACCTTGTGGGCTGATTGGGTCATGTCGGCCCACCTTGTGGGCCGACTAGAGCTAATTGGCTGTGGGCTAATTGTTTTTGCAAAAGTGTTAATCATGTATTTAAAAAATATGTGTATTGTGACCTCCTCCGCTCGCTGTGGGCCCACTGTTGACTAAAAAATATGTTTTAAAAAGTGTTAATCATGTATTTTAAAAATATGTGTATTGTGACCTCCTCCGCTCGCTGTGGGGCCACTGTTGACTAAAAAATATGTTTTAAAAAGTGTTAATCGTGTATTTAAAAATTGTTAATGTGTGTATAAAAAAGTTCCTTATCTATACAAAAACATTTAAATGTGTGTATAAAAAATAGCTTTTTTTTTCAACATCAGCAATGCAACTGGGCCGACAGTTGTACACAATATCCGGGTCAACTTGTTATTCTCCGCCCCGCTGGGCTGCAAACTTTCCTAGGAGGTATGCATTAGGCTTAACAAGAAAATGGACTTTAAGAAATAATAAATGGGATGTAATTATACTAACTGGACAATTACTATGCACCAAACACGTAATTAGTTTGAAAAATATATTATTTTTGGAATTTGAAAATTTTAATTTCATTACTTGTTGTGCGCGCAATATTTCGTTGGATTTTAACGTAATACAACTATATTTTGAAATTATATTTAACCTGACTAGAAATTTCAGATAAAAATAATTCGGATCCCATCAAAATATGGGATTGTTTTTTGAATTTTGTTTTGATCGGTTGTTTGAAATTATTAATCGTTGTCCTAGCTAGAAGTTCGGCTGTACTTTTAACAAACTGTAAATGGGCTATATTAAATTCCATTAGAATTAAAAAAATGGGATGTACATTCTTACAAATCGAAAATGGGCTATATGTTCTCTGCCAAATCCGAGCTATGGGCCTACTAAGTTGACGCGTACCAAGGGCTTTGTCAACTTAGTCAATATAAACGATTCTAGCTGTAGTGATCGTACGATGTCCATCCAACGACCGTAGTGCTTCTTCAACCTCTGGTCTTCTTGCTCCAGCCGCCCAAAGCAGCACCGGTCGTGGTCGGCGTGCTCGCCTCCGTGGCCGGGCTGTGATGCCGCGGAGGTCTCACCGCCCCGTACTACTCCCACCGCTGGCCAGGCCATCCCTCTACTCACCCACACCCCCTGTTATTCTGCGGCGACGGCAGCCTCACACCGCAGCCGAACCAGTGAACCCTCGTACTCCACTCCACGCGGGCTTCCACTGCCGCGTCTTCCCCGACTCCGGGTCGTCCCCTTCCTAGGCCTTGCCATCGTCAACTGCCCTGGTGCTCTCGGCGCGGCGTGGTCAACGTGGTCAAGGAACGACTTCCATCAGACGTGGATCAGACGTGGAGAGGTCGATACCGGGTCCATGGCCGCAGCAAGGAAGTGCCTCCTTATTATGCGGAAAATAATGTTTCCTCCACCTGACAGCAGGGACCCACTGGACGGGCCACCGTATTTCGCGGAAAAAATGTTTCCCCCTGACTGCTGGGACCCACCAGCTACACCTTCGCACGCAAGGAAGTGCGTCTGGGCAAAAAAAAAAGATTCGCCCCCTTGACTGTTGGGACCCACCAGCTACATCTTCGCATGCAAGGAAGTGCATCCGGGCAAAAAAGACCAAAACGATTTGCCCCCCCGACTGCTGGGACCCACCAGCCCCCGAATGCTGGGACCCACCAGCTACATCTTCGCACGCAAGGAAGTGCGCCCGGAAAAAAAAATGATTCGCCCCCTGACTGCTGGGACCCACCAGCCACATCTTCGCAGTAAGGAATTGCACGATACCGGGACCCACCTGGTCGAAGCATACGTAGCATTGTCATTCTGGTCACGAACGTGTACGTACATATATACTGGTCGATGTAGAGGCGCACACGTGTCGTAGTAGAGGCGCACATGTGTCGTAGTAGAGGCGTGCACGTAGCATGTATACGTACGTACAGCGGCTAGGGTGCAAGAAAGAAAATACGGCCACGTATGTGTTCATATGGGCGGGGTCTCGAACGCCTAATCGCGCATACGTACGGCGAGGGCTCGTGACATGGCTGGGTCGGAACGGAGAAACAGTGTTGTCGTCGTATTCATGTGGAGGCAACGGAATGCGTCGTGTTCATGGGGAGGCAACGAAATTCGTCGTGTTCATCGGCAGGCAATGCGGCTGGGTCGGAACGGAATGCGTGGTCGTGTTCATCGGGAGGGTTTGGACGGAACAGGCGATGGAAACGAGGCCTGGCGTACTGCAGAATGGAGGAAACGGACAGGCCACATTCGAAACAGGATCCTGTTCATCGGGAGGGGTCTGGTGCACCGCACAACGGAGGAAATGGACCTCCTACTGTCGAAACGGGGGTCTGTTGATCGGGAGGGGTGTGGCATACCGCAAAACGGAGGAAACGGACCTCCTACTATCGAAACGGGGTTCCTGTTTATCAGGAGGGGTGTGGCGTACGGCAAAACGGAGGAAACGGACTTGTGTTGGAGCGCTAAGGTCGAAATGGGGGTCCTGTTCATCGGGAGGGGTGTGGCCTACCGCAAAACGGGACTCCACGAGATACTGTTCATCTCCACCGTCGACCCCCTCCAACCTCCACGAGCTACTGTTCATCCACCATCGACCTCCTCCAGCCTCCACGGGCTCCTGTTCATCCAGCCTCCACCGTGCGCTACTCCACCGGCCATCGCTCAACCACCCCTCCACTGCTTCATCTGTTCATCCAGCCCTCCACGGGCACCCTCCACCGCTTCATCTGTTCATCCCGCTCTCCACACCATGTGGTCCTGTTCATCCACCCTCCACGGGCACCCCTCCACCGCTTCTCTGTTCATCCAGCCCTCCACCACACCACGGGTCCAGTTCATCCAGAGGCAACACCACGGGTCATGTTCATCCACCCCACCGAACTGTTCATCCAACCCCCCGCAACGCCACTTTGTTCATCGAGAGGCAGCATCGATCGGCTTCAGTTAGCAGCAGTCATTGTTGAGGAAATCGTTAACTGGTAACTGCTCAGTTGGCTGGCGTGTAGGAGATTAATAGGCTAATCGGCAAGTTAATCGGCCATTTAATCAATTAATCGGACGATTTATCAGTTTATCGGCTACTCGGTCACCCTATGAGTAGGGATTAATCGGCAAGTTAACTGGTTAATCGGATGAATTCTTGAACAGGGGCAGCAGTAGCCAAGGAATCGCTCGATCGGGTTCAGTTAACAGCCATCGATCGATCGCTCGAGTTCGATAGCGTAGCCCTCTGATTGCAATCGCCGGGTTCGATTAGAGCCCAACGCCTTGCTCGGGTTCGAGTTAAGCGAACGCCTCGCACACACGCGTGCGTCGTGTCTGAGAAAGCGCGCATCGCCGGCCCCGACCTCCCACCGTAACCGGAACTCCACGAAATTTTCCTCCCTCGCTTCTACCATGTTTTTTCCGTCATGGACGGCCCAAAGAATGTCATGCAAGCTGCGTCTCCGGCCCGCCAGACTTAAAAAGCCCATTTTCTGTCATGATTTTTTGTCATAGAAGTAGGAGCCCGCCACATCTATGATGATACCGGTTTTGTCACAATTATTGTCATAGAAGTTTCATATGTATGACAGGAAAAAAATTCGTTCGGCCCAAAATGTCACGGATGTGTCTTTTTTTGTAGTGATGTTCATGATGCTCACCGCCGTGCATGAGTAATTCCATCGTAGGCTTGCTGGATGGTGATGGGTTGGATGAGATCTATCATGTAATTGAGTTAGTTTTGTTAGGGTTTGATCCCTAGTATCCACTATGTTCTGAGATTGATGTTGCTATGCTTAATGCTTGTCACTAGGGCCCGGGTGCCATGATTTCAGATCTGAACCTATTATGTTTTCATGAATATATGCGAGTTCTTGATCCTATCTTGCAAGTCTATAGTCACCTACTATGTGTTATGATCCGGCAACCCCGAATTGACAATAATCGGGACCACTCCCGGTGATGACCGTAGTTTGAGGAGTTCATGTATTCACTATGTGTTAATGCTTTGGTCCAAGATTTCTATTAAAAGGAGGCCTTAATATCCCTTAGTTTCCATTAGGACCCCGCTGCCACGGGAGTGTAGGACAAAAGATGTCATGCAAGTTCTTTTCCATAAGCACGTATGACTATATTCGGAATACATGCCTACATTACATCGATGATTGGAGCTAGTTCTGTGTCACCCTATGTTATGACTATTACATGATGAACCGCATCCGGCATAATTCTTCGTCACCGATCCAATGCCTACGAGATTTTCACATATTGTTCTTCGCTTATTTACTTTTCCGTTGCTACTGTTACAGTCACTACAAAATCCAAAAATATTACTTTTGCTACCGTTACCGTTACTTCCATACTAATTTGCTACTAAATTACTTTGCTGCAGATATTAACTTATCCAGGTGTGGTCGAATTGACAACTCAACTGCGAATACTTGAGAATATTCTTTGGCTCCCCCTGTGTCGAATCAATAAATTTGGGTTGAATACTCTACCCTCGAAAACTGTTACGATCCCCTATACTTGTGGGTTATCAGGACACGGCATCTTTTCAATAGCATCAACTTTAGCTTTATCAACTTCGGTACCTCTTTCAGAAATTTTATGCCCCAAGACAATACCTTCATTAACCATGAAGTGGCACTTTTCCCAATTCAAGACAAGATTAGTTTCTTCACATCTCTGCAAAACTCGATCAAGGTTGCTCAGGCAATCATCAAAAGAGGATCCATAAACGGAGAAATCATCCATGAAAATCTCACAAATCTTTTCACAAAAGTCAGACAATATAGCCATCATGCATCTTTGAAAGGTAGCAGGTGCATTACATAAACCAAAAGGCATACATCTATAAGCAAAAGTACCGAAAGGGCAAGTAAAAGTGGTCTTAGCTTGATCATCGGTGACCACGGTATTTGAGAGAAACCAGAATAACCATCTAGAAAGCAAAAATGTGTATGTGTGGATAATCTTTCTAGCATTTGATCAATAAAAGGTAACGGGTAATGATCTTTTTTAGTGGCCTTATTTAATTTGCGGAAATCAATTACCATCCTATACCCTGTAATAATTCTTTGCGGAATCAATTCATCTTTATCATTAGGAACGACAGTAATACCTCCCTTCTTAGGGACACAATGGACAGGACTTACCCACTCACTATCAGCAGCGGGATAAATTATACCTGCCTCAAGGAGCTTTAGTATTTCCTTTCTTACCACTTCTTTCATTTTAGGATTCAGCCGTCGTTGGTGATCAATAACTGGTTTGGCATCTTTCTCCAAATTTATTTTGTGTTGGCATAGAGTGGGACTAATGCCCTTAAGATCATCAAGAGTATATCCAATAGCAAAGACGGTGCTTCTTGAGTTTTCAATATTTTTTCTTCCTCCTTCTCACGAAAGGTTAGCACTAATAATAACAGGATATATCTTCTTTTCATCAAGATAAGCATATTTAAGAGTATCAGGTAATGGTTTAAGCTCAAACACGGGATCACCCTTGGGTGGAGGAGGATCCCCTAGGATTTCAACAGGCAAGTTGTTTTTTCAGAATAGTTCCTTGTTTAAAGAACACTTCATCTATTTCCCTTCTTTCATTCATAAACATATCATTTTCATGGTCTAGCAAATATTGTTCTAAAGGATCACTAGGAGGTACGGCAATAGAAGCAAGACCAATAATTTCATCTTTACTAGGAAATTCCTCTTCATGGTGTTGTCTACGAAATTTAGAGAAGTTGAACTCATGAGACATATCACCTAAACCAATAGTAACAACATCCTTTTCGTAGTCTATCCTAGCATTAACAGTGTTTAAGAAGGGTCTACCAAATATAATGGGACAAAAGCTATCTTGTGGGGAACCAAGAACAAGAAAATCAACAGGATATTTAGTTTTCCCACACAAGACTTCAACATCTCTAGCAATCCCAATTGGTGATATAGTATCTCTATTGGCAAGCTTAATTGTAACATCAATTTGTTCTAACTCAGCAAGTGCAATATCATGCATAATTTCTTTGTATAACTCAATAGGTATTACACTAGCACTAGCACCCATGTCAGATAAGCCATGATAACAATGATCTCCTATTTTAACAGAAATAACTGGCATGCCTACCACAGGTCTATGTTTACCTTTAGCACAAGGTTTAGCAATTCTAGCAGTTTCATTACAGAAATAAATAACATGCCCATAAATATTATCAGCCAAGAGATCTTTAACAATAGCAATATTAGGTTCAACTTTAACTTGCTCAGGAGGTGTATAAGTTCTAATATTGCTTTTACTTAACCACTGATTGAAGCTTTAACATGATCCTTTATTCTAACAGGGAAAGGTGGTTTCTCCACATAAGCAGTAGGAACAATAGGATCATTATAAGTGATAGTCTTTTCTTCAACTTTAATAGGTGCAGCTACTTTTACTTCTATGGGAGGATGATATTTAAACCACTTCTCCTTAGGCAGATCAACATGAGTAGCAAAAGATTCACAGAAAGAAGCTACTATCTCAGAGTCAAGTCCACATTTAGTGCTAAATTTACGGAAAACATCGGTATCCATAAAAGATATAACACAATCAAACTTAGGTGTCATACCTGACTCCTTACCTTCGTCGAGGTCCCAATCTTCATAGTTGTGTTTAATTCTTTCCAATAAATACCATTTGAATTCAATAGTCTTTATCATAAAAGAGCCAGCACTAGAAGTATCGAGCATGGTGCGATTGTTATAAAAAAGCCGAGCATAATTTTTTTGAATAATCATTTCTCTTGAGAGCTCATGATTGGGGCATGAATATAACATTGATTTAAGCCTCCCCCAAGCTTGAGCGATGCTTTCTCCTTCACGAGGCCAAAAATTATATATATAATTACGATCACGATGAACAAGATGCATAGGATAAAACTTCTGATGAAATTCCAATTTCAATCGTTCGTAGTTCCATGATCCCATATCACCACATAGCCTATACAATGTCAATGCATCTCCCTTCAAAGATAAATGGAAGACCTTCTTCTTAATAACATCATCGGGCATACCTGCAAGCTTAAATAATGCACAAACCTCATCCACATAGATTAGGTGCTCATTAGGATGTAATGTTCCATCTCCTGCAAAAGGATTAGCTAGCAGTTTTTCTACCATACCTGAAGGAATTTCAAAGTAGATATTTTCATTTTCAATAGGTTCAGTATGTTGAGGAGCAACTCCTTTCTCTACTGGTCAGGGTGAAGATACCCCGAACAAGCCCCTCAGAGGATTACTTTCCATAGTAACAAGTGATAGTAAATTTCATCACACTATATAAATTTTTCCTTACCAAATTCCACCTACCAAAGGCACTTCACTGCCCGGCAACGAAGCCAGAAAAGAGTCTTAATGACCCACAAGTATAGGGGATATATCGTAGTCCTTTTGATAAGTAAGAGTGTTGAACCCAACGAGGAGCAGAAGGAAATGATAAGCGGTTTTCAGCAAGGTATTCTCTGCAAGCACTGAAATTATAGGTAACATATAGTTTTGTGATAAGATAATTTGTAACGAGCAACAAGTAACAAAAGTAAATAAAGTGCAGCAAGGTGGCCCAATCCTTTTTGTAGAAAAGGACAAGCCTGGACAAACTCTTATATAGAGAAAAGTGCTCCCGAGGACACATGGGAATTATCGTCAAGCTAGTTTTCATCACATTCATATGATTCGCGTTCGGTACTTTGATAATTTGATATGTGGGTGGACCGGTGCTTGGGTGCTGTCCTTACTTGGACAAGCATCCCACTTATGATTAACCCCTATTGCAAGCATCCGCAACTACAAAAGAAGTATTAAGGTAAACCTAGCCATAACATGAAACATATGGATCCAAATCAGCCCCTTACAAAGCAACGCATAAAATAGGTTTAAGCTTCTGTCACTCTAGCAACCCATCATCTACTTATTACTTCCCAATGCCTTCCTCTAGGCCCAAACAATGGTGAAGTGTCATGCAGTCGACGTTCACATAACACGACTAGAGGAGAGACAACATACATCTCATCAAAATATCGAACGAATACCAAATTCACATGACTACTAATAGCAAGACTTCTCCCATGTCCTCAGGAACAAACGTAACTACTCACAAAGCATATTCATGTTCATAATAAGAGGAGTATTAATATTCATATAGGATCTAAACATATGATCTTCCACCAAATAAACCAACTACCATCAACTACAAGGAGTAATCAACACTACTAGCAACCTACAGGTACCAATCCTCGACTTAGAGACAAGAATTGGATACAAGAGATGAACTAGGGTTTGAGAGGAGATGGTACTGGTGAAGATGTTGATGGAGATTGGCCCCCTCCCTATGAGAGGAGCGTTGGTAATGACGATGGCGACGATTTACCCCTCCCGGAGGGAAGTGTCCCCGGCAGGACAGCTCCGCCAGAGCCCTAGATTGGTTCCGCCAAGGTTCCTCCTCGTGGCGGCGGAGTCTCGTCCCGAAAGCTTGCTTGTGATTTTTATTCAGACGAAATACTTCATATAGCAGAAGATGGGCACCGGAGGGCCACTAGGGGGCCCACGAGGCAGGGGGGCGCGCCTGTAGGTGCCGCCCCCACCTCGTGGGCTGTGGTGTGGGCCCCTCCGTATTTCTTCCGCTCAATATTTTTATTATTTCTAAAATAACTTCCGTGGAGTTTCAGGACTTTTGGAGTTGTGCGTAATAGGTCTCTAATATTTGCTCCTTTTCCAGAATTCTGTAATTCCAGGCATTCTCCCTCTTCATGTAAACCTTGTAAAAGAAGAGAGAATAGGCATAAGTATTGTGACATAATGTGTAATAACAGTCCATAATGCAATAAATATCGATATAAAAGCATGATGCAAAATGGACGTATCAACTCCCCCAAGCTTAGACCTCGCTTGTCCTGAAGCGGAAGCCGATAACGATAAATATGTCCACGTGTTTAGAGATAGAGGTGTCGATAAAATAAAATACGGACATGAGGGCATCATGATCATTCTTAGAACAGCAACATATATGGATATTGTCATATGATTTCTTATGCTCAAGTAATAATCTATTCACAATTTCAAGTATGAATCAGAAACTTCATTGAAAACTAACAAACTATAATCTCAGTCATTGAGGGAATTGCAATTTATCATAACATCGGAAAGAGTCTATGTCAGAGCTTCTCGGCA
Source organism: Aegilops bicornis (assembly GCA_021605145.1). Lineage (NCBI taxonomy): Eukaryota > Viridiplantae > Streptophyta > Magnoliopsida > Poales > Poaceae > Aegilops > Aegilops bicornis. Next base: position 321,305,168 of record CM038675.1, read on the forward strand.
AGTCCACATACTCAGCTATCATATAGTCTTTCACAATTGCTAACACTCACGCAATACTTGTGGTTATGGAGTTTTAATCGGACAGAGAGAAAGATAGGGGCTTATAGTTTCACCTCCCAACCTTTTACCTCAAGGGTAATGTCAACAATAATAGTTCATGCTAACTCACATCCAATTAGATATATGTATCAGGATCTTTCCAACACACTGTGCTTGCCAAAGCATAAAATGTAAAAAGGAAAGGTGAAGATCACCATGACTCTTGCATAAGGTAGAAGATAATAATAAAAGATAGGCCCTTCGCAGAGGGAATTAGAGGTTGCCATGCACTTTTAGGGTTGGATGCATAAAATCTTAATGCGAAAGAAGTCACTTTATTTTGCCACTTGTGATATGGACCTTTATTATGTAGTCTATCGCTTTTATTTCTTCCACATCACAATATCGTATAAAGCTTATTTCCTCCACACTAATCAATCATACATATTTAGAGAGCAATTTTTATTGCTTGCACCGATGACAACTTACTTGAAGGATCTTACTCAATCCATAGGTAGATATGGTGGACTCTCATGGCAAAACTGGGTTTAAGGGAATTTGGAAGCACAAGTAGATCTCTACTTGGTGCAAAGTATTTGGCTAGCATGAGGGGGAAAGGCAAGCTCAACATGTTGGATGATCCATGACAATATACTTTATCTCATATATAAGAAAACATAACCCATTACGTTGTGTTCCTTGTCCAACATCAACTCTTTAGCATGTCATATTTTAATGAGTGCTCACAATCATAAAAGATGTCCCAGATAGTATATTTATATGTGAAACCTCTCTTTCTTTATTACTTCCTATTAATTGCAACGATGACCAAAGCTATGTTTGTCAACTCTCAACAATTTTTAATCATCATACTCTTTCTATGTGAAGTCATTACTCTCCATAAGATCAATATGATCTCTTTGTTTCTTTTTATTCTTTTCTCCTTTCTTTTATTCACTCAAGATCATAGCAAGATAATCAAGCCCTTGACTCAACACTAATCTTTATTATATAGCCCAGGGGTAGGGCACGCACCCCACCCTCGTGGCCAGGGTGTGGGCCCCCTCTAGTATTTCTTCCGCTCAATATTTTTTATTATTTCCAAAATAACTTCCGTGGAGTTTCAGGACTTTTGGAGTTGTGCAGAATAGGTCCCTAATATTTGCTCCTTTTCCAGCCCAGAATTCCAGCTGCCGGCATTCTCCCTCTTCATGTAAACCTTGTAAAAGAAGAGAGAATAGGCATAAGTATTGTGACATAATGTCTAATAACAGCCCATAATGCAATAAATATCGATATAAAAGCATGATGAAAAATGGACGTATCACGGGCGCCGACGGAAGCGAGAGCAGGGGGTTGAGCACGCAGACGTCCATGAATACCCACCGCTTCCGGAACCTGCTCGCATATGGCGGGAGCTCGAAGTCAATCCCCGAGCCGGCCATTGTAGCCACGGCCTGGAAGCTCAAGCATCCCGAGCACTGCCGAGGGTCAGTCAGGCGCAGCGAGAAGAAATGGCGAAGTAGGGCCACGAAGGAGCATTGCCCACCAGGGCCTCGCAGATAAAGGCGAAGACAGCAAGAAGGATGATGGATTGGGGACCCAGGTGCAGCATGTGGATCTGGTAATGGGAGAGCACGGCGTTGAAGAATGTGGAGAAAGGGGGGATCAGGTCGGCCCATAAGGTGTCAAGAAAGATGTGGACCTCGGTGACTGTCCTATCAACAAAGGCGCGGGATGTGGGCCAGGCCACCATCTTCGCCCATTCGTTGAAGTCGGCGGCGAGCCTGGGCGGACCTTGTCCATGGCTTCCTGGTTGAGCACCACCGACCACTCAACGGCTTTCTCATGGGTCAGAGGTGGTTCGGCTGAGGACGGGGGCTTCTTGTTCCCTTTCTTTGTTTGGCTCGGCACCATGGCGATGGAGAGGACAGAGCTCATGTCAGATTGGAAGAGGAGGCTGTTGTTTCGGGAAGGCGGAAGAGTTGGGGGAGTGCGTCGCAAGCAATGAAGGAATAACTGTGTAAGTCGCGGTGGCCCCTAGCTAGGCGGATATCAAGGTTGCGTGGGAAAGCGGGGACGCCCATGTCACGTCAATCACCACGTGTCAATCAAGGCCGCAGGTGGTTGGGGCCCGCGGCGCTCCGCACTTGCCCCTTTGCTTCGCCTCAAAGCCAAGTCCTAGCGCGCCTTGTCCCGGGGGCTACTGTCACTGTTCTGGGAACAGGGGTCCCCAGACTTGCCTGCCTGCAGCCCATGGCGTGGCTCCACTAGCGGCCTGGTACGGCCCATCTTCACCAGCAAACACTCAAGACCCCCGCAAGGCTGGTACGGGCGAGACAAGACCTTCTCAGGGGCAGCCTCACTAGGCTGGCTCGCGAGGAGTGGAGAGATCAAGGCGAGGGGAACCTCGTGAGTTTCCCGTGACGTGAGACATGACGACCAAGGCCACGTGGGCGCGAGGCGGGCGCAGAGTACTAGTTTCCTCTTCGGTGCTAAAGGAGCAGGTGCAGGCGAGGAGTCTCGAGGCGTCAGGCAAAGGTTTCCATATCGGTGCAACAAGACCAAGACTAGCAGGACGGCAGGACGAAGGTCATCGCAGAGCCCATGACAGCGTCACCACTAGAGCCTTTGGCAGGTGAAGACAACCTTTTGTCAGGATAGCTTGTACTAGTTGTCCCCCTTCAAATTCGCTGTTGTGGGATCCCTTCCCGCCTAATATTTGGGAAGAGGACCCGGGCCTCTATAAATAGGACTAGCCACCACCATGATGGAGGGGGGATCATTTCGAACCATCCTCGCACACACAAGCTCACCGAGCTCAAGAACACCTCTCCTCAGGAGGTAGTTTTTCCCTTGTACTTGTTCATCCCAGCCTGCAAGGCAATCCACCACACCACACTAGAGTAGGTATGACACGACATCGGTGGCCCAAACCAGTATAAACCCTTGTGTCCCTTGTTCTTCGAGTTCGGCGAGCTAAGCTTTGAGATCATGGTGAGAGCGTGAGCTAGGGGGAGAGAGATCTTCGTGCGCACCCCAGAGATCGAACCTCAAGGGTTTTGGCGGTACCCGATATCCGACAAGGTCCACCTAGTGCAGGCTTGCGAAGGCCTCCTTCAGGTCCTGAATCAGGGTTCTCGCCTCCCGGGATTTTACAACAATGTCGTCGACGTAGGCTTTAATATTTCTCCTGAGCGGCTGACACAGGATGATGTGCATCAGCCATTGGAAGGTCGCCCCTACATTGCGCAGCCCGAACGACATACAAGTGTAGCAGTATACCCTGCACGGGGTAAGGAAAGTCGTCCTCTCCACATCCTCCACTGCCATCCTGATCTGGTGGTAGCCTGAGAACGCATCCAGGAAACACAGTAGGTTGCACTCGGCGGTGGAGTCGACGATCTGATCGATGTGCGGAAGTGGGAACGGGTCTTGGGGACATGCCTTGTTGAGGTTGGTGAAGTCGACACACATGCGCTCCTTCCCGCCTTTCTTTGGCACGACGACGGGGTTCGCCAGCCACTCCGGGTACCGGACCTCGCGAATGACACCTGCTGCCTCCAGCTTGCGGGTTTCCTGGACAATGAAGGAGTGCTTCTCCGTGGACTGTCGCCGCTCCTTCTGCTTCACATGGCGCACATTGGGGCACACCCTTAAGTGATGCTCGATTACCCCCTCGGGACCCCTACCCGCTGTTTGGGTTCCCAGGCGAATACCTCCTTGTTCGCGTGCAAGAACTTCACCAATGCCTCCTGAAAGTGCAACTATCCCTAGGTGGTTTTGGTAATTCATAACAACATATAGCTCATTGAGCTAATGCTATTCCAAGACTATTGTTTCAGGAAAGCTCAATGAATGGCATGGCATGGATGATGAAAGTGGATCCCTCAAAATACTAAGGACAAAGGATTGGCTCAACCTCGAAAGCTCAAGACTCTTCATTTTACATTTTAGTGATCCAAGATCACATTGAGTCTATAGGAAAAGCCAATACTATCAAGAAGGGATGAGGTGTTGCTTAATGAGCCTCTTGCTTCATGTGCTTAGTGATATGCTCCAAAACCCTCAACTACTTTCCCACATCCACAAATGACCTAAACCTAAAGCCAAAATCGGTCACACCAACTCTTTCTATCCGGCGCCACCGATTCCAAAAGTCATAGCCACTGCCACAAGCCCTAAGCAAATTGGTCTTACCGATAGGGATCTCGGTCTCACCGAGTCGGGGTTGCAATCTCTCTGCTTCCCTTCGTAACGTTTCGGTCTAGCGAAGTGAGCGATCGGTCCCACCGAGATTGCAATGTAAACTCTCTGTTTCCTTTTTGTAACATTTTGGTCTCACCGAAAAGAGCAAATCGGTCTCACCGAGTTTACTTGACCAACTCTCTGGAAAGCTTATTACCAAATCGATCTCACCAAGTTTGTGTAATCGGTCTCACCGAGATTACGTTATGCGCTAACCCTAACCGAATCGGCCTCACCGAGATGCATGTCATCCCAATCAAAATCACTAACGGTCACTAGGTTTACTAAATCGGTCCGACCGATTTTAATGATTCGGTCCCACCAAGTTTGGTAAATTGTGTGTAACGGTTAGATTTTGTGTGGAGGCTATATATACCCCTCCACCTCCTCTTCATTCGTGGAGAGGGCCATCAGAATGAACCTACACTTCCAACTTACCATTTCTGAGAGAGAACCACCTACTCATGTGTTGAGGCCAAGATATTCCATTCCTATCATATGAATCTTGATCTCTAGCCTTCCCCAAGTTGCTTTCCACTCAAACCCTCTTTCCACCAGATCCAAATCCTATGAGAGAGAGTTGAGTGTTGGGGAGACTATCATTTGAAGCACAAGAGCAAGGAGTTCATCATCAACGCACCATTTGTTACTTCTTGGAGAGTGGTGTCTCCTAGATTGGCTAGGTGTCACTTGGGAGCCTCCGACAAGATTGTGGAGTTGAACCAAGGAGTTTGTAAGGGCAAGGAGATCGCCTACTTCGTGAAGATCTACCGCTAGTGAGGCAAGTCCTTCGTGGGCGACATCCATGGTGGGATAGAAAAGGTTGCTTCTTCGTGGACCCTTCGTGGGTGGAGCCCTCCGTGGACTCGTGCAGCCGTTACCCTTCGTGGGTTGAAGTCTCCATCAACGTGGATGTACGATAGCACCACCTATCGGAACCACGCCAAAAACATCCTTGTCTCCAATTGCGTTTGAATCCTCCAAACCCTTCCCCATACTTTCTTGCAAGTTGCATGCTTTAATTTCCGCTGCCTATACACTCTTTGCATGCTTGCTTGAATTGTGTGATGATTGCTTGACTTGTCCTAAAATAGCTAAAATCTACCAAACTCTAAAATTGGGAAAAGGTTAAGTTTTTATTGGTCAAGTAGTCTAATCACCCCCCTCTAGACATACTTCAAGGTCCTACAAGTGGTATCAGAGCTTTGGTCTCCATTTGCTTTGATTTCCATAGCTTTTGGTTGTAATAGCCTTGATTTCACAACCTAGGAGAGTATGGCGTCTAGCGAGGGAAATTATCACCGTAGAGGTCCTTACTTTGATGGTATAAATTTTGCTAGTTGGAAGCATAAGATGAAAAGGCATATTCTTGGACATAACCCCGCCGTTTGGGCAATTATTTGGATTGGCTTGCAAGGTGAATTCTTCGATGGGAGAGAACCGAACCGTGAAGCTAATGTGGAAGAATTGAAGATGCTACAATACAACGCTCAAGCATGTGACATCATCTTCAACGGATTGTGCCTCAAGAATTCAACAAAATCAGCCGTCTTGAGAATGCAAAGGAAATTTGGGATACTTTGATTGATATGCATGAAGGTACCGAATCCGTCGATGAATCCAAGTTGGATGTGCTCCAAAGTCAGCTTGACAAGTTCAAAATGAAGGATGGTGAAGGTGTCGCTGAAATGTACTCTAGGCTTGCTCTTATCACACATGAAGAGATGACCGACAAATTCATCATCAAGAAAATCCTAAGAGCATTGGATGGAAAGTATGATACCGTGTGCACATTGATCCAAATGATGCCAAACTACAAAGATCTCAAGCCAACGGAAGTCATTGGAAGGATTGTTGCTCATGAGATGTCACTCAAGGATAAGGAGGAACTTCACAACAAGTCAAGTGGTGCTTACAAAGCCTCAAGTGAAGCCCCCACATCATCAAGTGAGAAACCAACCTTCAATGAAGAATTGAGCTTAATGGTGAAGAACTTCAACAAATTCTACAAAAGTAGAAGCAAAGAAAGAAGCTCCAAGTCAAGGTCTTACAATGACAAGAGATCTTCTAGTCGAGAGTGCAATTGCTACAATTGTGGGAGACCCGGACACTACTCCAAGAGTGTACAACACCCTACAAAAGAAGAGAAGATTCTCCAAGAAGAAGGAGCAAAAGAGAAGAATCACCACCAAGAGAGAGGAGGAGTAGAGATGATCGTTATGAACGAAGACCCTCACGGAGAAGTAAGGATTCTGAAATAAAGGACAAGTCATCAAGGAGCTACACAAAACGAAGACATCAAGCTCATATTGGTGAATGGGTTTCCGGCTCCGACTCCGACAATCACTCCGAGAGAAGCTATCACTCCGACTCCGAATATACTCAAGATGAAGGTGTTGCCGGTCTAGCACTTGTGTCAACCAACTCCTACGACATATTTGACTCACCAAATGAAGGTGTTGGAAGATGCTTCATGGCCAAAGGTCCAAAGGTAACACATCCCGAGTATGTTGATTTTAATAGTGATGAAGATGACTTGCTTGTGGATGATGATTTACTTGTTGACAACTCTCTTGATGAATACTATGATGAAACGTCAATTAATCATGCTAATCAAACGAATGACAATGATAAGGAGAAAATTGAGCTTCTAACTAAAGAACTAAACACTCTTAAGTTGGCTCATGAAACTATCTTCAAAGATCATCGAGAACTTTTAAGGGCTCATGAGAAGTTACGCTCAAAAGCTCAATCTTGAGCAAGAGCATGAGTTCTTAAAGGCAATCAATGATGATCTCCGCAAGAAAAGTTCTTCTTACATTGCCAAGCGTTTACTCTTATCTACTTACATGCCTCAAGTCAAGTCTAGTAAAAAGTACAAGAAAGATACTTCCTCTAGTAGTAACAATAATAATGTCAAATCCAATGTTGTTGCTTCTAATAGTTCTCTTGATTCCACTAATGATTCTCTTAGCCAAGTTACACTTGAGCAAGAAAATAGTTTATTGAAGGGAATTATAGAGAAAGGGGTTTACAAGAGCCTTGCCAGGAGTAAGCAATTCGAGGAAATTGTACGCAAGCAAGGAAGGCACCGGAAGAATCAAGGTGTTGGTTTTGAATGAAAGTTCAACGCCAATGGAGTTGAGTGGGAAGAAGACCAATACCCCAAGACAAAGTTTGTTCCTCAACAAGAGAAGTATGATCCTACTTCCTTCAAGGGGACACAAGCTCAATATGATCTTCCACCACAAGACCACGAGAACAAAGGAAAGGACAAGCTTCAAGAAGAGATTGATGCATTTGAAGAAGCACCTAAAGCCTCGTTCAAGTGGGTCCCCAAGACTACGTCAAGTTCTACTTCATCAAGTACAACTACAACTCCAAGGATTCCCATCAAGATGATGTGGATCCCGAAGAAGAAGAACTAGAAATTTCTTGAGGGTGACTCCGCCAACATTCTTCACTCATATCATTTTGGCAAGAACAAGTGCAATCAACTTTCACATCTTGCACTAGTTCAAGGAGTCACAAACCCTCATGTTGGTAAGGCAAGGGACAAGGTAACCCAATGTTTTCATGGACATCATCTTGTGTGTGCATCACTCTATGTCTATGGATATTCTTGTTTGTTCCTTGTGGGACTAACCCATGTAGGCAAGTTGAAAGTGCAACTCAATCCAAAGGATTGCTCCAAATGATCTACATCAACATTGAGCATCTACATGTTCAACACCTACATGAAGTCATCATCGACAAAACCCAAGGTTAGTTCATCCCTCTAAGGTGGGGTCTCACATCTAGGGGGAGCTTAACTCTAAGAATTGAGTCAAAGCAACTCTAATGCTGTGAACACATTAATGCATTATGTAAAAGTGGTAACCCCACTTGAGCTTAAACTCTGAGTATGACCTATGATCAAATGTTCTCATTTGACTCCTAAGTCAATATACTCATATATAGATGACCTAGTCATCGCCAATTGCTTGATAGTTGCTAAAATTGGTTGTGCATGCTTTGCCACATATTTCAATTGCCATCTTATTGTATGAGCATGTTGGTGCATATTTTACTCATTCAAGGACATCCACTTGTTGTTTTGTTTGTTTGAATTCTTTTCTTTGTGCCAAGTGGATGGACAAGAATGCCTAAGAACCTTCTTTAGCTATCTATGCTTTTCTCGTCTCAAACTCTATTCATGCTACATCACAAAATTTGATCAAGTCAGATTCGAACCACTCTGTGTGAGGAGCACTCGGAGTCCCCGATTCGTCATAGACTTAAACTTCCAAAACCTCTTAGTGATTCTTGATCTGACTGATCCTTCCATTTCGGTCCTACCGAGATCATCAAGTTGATCTGAGTTTTCAATCTCGGTGCAACCGATTTGAACTTTTCGGTCTCACCGATTTGCTGTAACTGAACACAGTTATGCATCTCGGTGCCACCGAGTTGTCCACTCGGTCACACCGACAGGGTCGAGCTATATATAGCCACGGGTAAAATTTTGGAAATTTCTCTGAAAACCTTCGCCCGCGCAACAGCTCGCTCTGCCATCGTGGTCTCCGGATCGTCTCCTCGTCGCCAATGACCTCCACATTTGGTCTCCGCCCGCCAACGGATTTCGTCCCCCGCCGTTCTTTGTCGTAGCAAGTCCACCGCCAAGTTAGGGTATGGACTTAATCTTTGTGCTATCCACGTCTGATTCCTGGCACATTGTTTTCATATTGATTCTTGCCATGACTGAAACTCTTCTATCCAGCCAAAGTAGCTCATAGATTAGGTGTGATTCAAATTTTTAGGGTTAGGTTTCCGCCGAAACCATCTCAGACCCACCGAGTTGAAAAACTCGGTCTCACCGATTTGGCTTATGCCATTGCACTAGTGACTCCCGGTCTGACCGATAATTACTAATCGGTGCAACCGATTTGAGGATTCTGTGAAACCCTAGCAGTCTCGGTACCACCAAACTGAAACTCGGTCCAACCGAGATCATCAGTTTAGGTTCCAAAACTGCTTCGGTATCACCGAGTTTGAAAATCGGTGGACCCAAATGCTTTCTGTGGAAAACTAAGACTGAACTTTTGAGTCATTCTTTTGCAAAAACCTCTGCATTTTGTGATGCTCATCTTTTCTATCTCATCTATAACTCTTCATGTGGTCAGTCAGCTTTTGCGGTATGTCCGATCAAAGTGATGCCTGTAACAGTCGAAGAGCAGGGCACTAGTCCCTCAACTTCAGATGAAGGGAGCAGAAGTACTCCTAGCAATTTGCCTAAGGTTGCAACTAGGAAAAGGAGGAAAAGAACTTCAGATTCAGAGGATGAAGATCACAAAGCTGAGGAAGATGAGGCTACCTCCAAGAAAGAGGTGCTCAAGCAGGAATATGGCTCAACAAAGAATACAAAGCCAGGCATGAAGACCAAAAGGCCTGGAGGAAGACAACCAATGTCCAAAGCCAGAGTGTCTACACAAGCTTCTTTGGAAACCCAACCCAAAGAACCAGCTGTTGCAGAAGGGAAGAAGAGGAAGGAAAGGGTCAACATGACCATGGCCAAAATTGTTGGTCAACCTTCCATGATGGAAGAGGAAGAGCTTAATGCACCAGCTCCAAAGGCAGCTAATCTTATGGGAGATGCAATCAGATCAGGGGCTGCAACATCCAAGCCCAAGGAAACACCCAAAGCTGCCTCCAAGGCCAAGCAAATTCCAAAGAGGAATACTAGGAGTATTCCAGCTGTTGAGAAGAACAAGGCCCCAGTGCCCAATGTTGCTGAAGATTCAGAAGAAGAAGGACAGGTTCTGAGGAAGCTCAAGCCCAAGATACCAGACCACAATGATGCCCATCCTGCGGCTGAGGACATGAGAATCAGGAAGGATTCAGGGCTGAGACTGTGGAGAATGGAAGATCCATATGCTTCAAGAAGAAGAACTGCTGTTGACTACAGGTTCCACACAAAGGAACAACATGACTTCTATGAAACAATTATGTTGGACAAGAAGCCCATAGTCTGTGACATGAGGTGGGTTGACTGGAAATTCATCAAGGAAAATGAAAAGCACTATCCTGGAGTGCAAGACAGCTTTATTGCTTGTGGAGTTGCAGATTTTGTTGGGAAAAAGCTCACAAATTGGAATGAGGAGCTTATCATGCAGTTCTACTCCACAACACACTTTTACCCAGATGGAAGAATAGTTTGGATGTCTGAAGGTACAAGGTACCAGTCCACTATTGAAGAATGGGCAAGTCTGATCAATGCCCCCAAGGAGAATGAGGATGACCTAGACATTTATGCAAAGAAGAAGATGGGTCACAATTCAATGGCTCACATGTACAAGGAAATTCCAGACAAGGCATTAGAGACTCACAAGTTTGGATCAGTTCACTTTCTGCTGTCAGGGTTGCCAACCATAAATTGGATTCTGAGGCACACTTTGTTGCCCAAGTCTGGTGACCATAACATGATCAGAGGGCATGCCATCAACATGTTGCATGTGTTTGATGTGCCACAGAAGTTCAAAGTCATGAGCCTGATCATTGAAACAATCAAGAGGACTGCAGCAGATCGGAAGAGGAGCTGTGGATATGCACCTCAGATTCAAGAATTGATAAACTCAAAGATGGGCACAGGAAAATATCAGTTGGATAAGGAACACTTTCCACTTTATCCGGACTTTGAGGACAATGAGGTTGTCATGAATGAAGATGATCCACAATCAGTTCAAGCTCAGGAGAAGAAGGAGAAGGCAAAGAGGGAGAAGGCTGCCAAGATGCCAACTCAAGAGGAGGCATCTGAATATTTCTTGAAAACCAAATAGGAGCAGCTTGGTTACTTGATAGCATCATCTCTGAGGATTGAGAAGGGGTTGGCCACCCAAACTCAAAACCAGGAGAGCCTGGAAAGAATCATGGAACAAAAATTCTATAACTTAGATGTGAAAGTAACTGAGATTCAGTCTGCAGTGGAGGAACTACAAGATGACATGCAGGAGAGGAAGGGAAAAACAACAACTGATGCATTTGCCAGAGTGCCTAGAGCCCAGAGGTCATCTGCTGTGCCAGTTCCTGACACAAGAGCAACTTCATCTGCACCAGCTACAGCCTCAGTTCCACCAGCTCCAGCACCTACATCAGCTCCAGCTCCATCTACTTCAACTGAAGCTTTCGTCCTTGGCATTATCCGGACTCCACCACCAGAAGATCAAGCCTGAGAGTCGATCTAGCACTATGCATTTTCTATGAACTTTTTGGTAACTTGTTGCCAAAGGGGGAGAAAAATGTATAGATCATAGGCTTCGAGAGAGAGTGTTGCTTTTGTTCTCTCTTGCTTTATTTGATGTTTTTTCAATCTTTGTTTGCTTTTGGTTGAGATACTATGCTTGTGAGATATTGATGATCATGTGTTTGATCATAAGCTACACTTATGCATGCTTGATATTATCCTATCTATCTTATGTGATCACTCACTATGCTTGGTGATGAGTGCATGTATTCATTGTTTATTATTTTGAGCGCTCCACCAAGATGTATGTGACATGGAAGAGTAACCCATGAGCCTAATTCATTGTGCATTTGCAGTCCAAAGCAAATCTAAAACTATGCACAAATTTAGGGGGAGCTCTTGCTTATCACATACTTCTCAAAGCGGCGATGTTATTTAAATTTTATTATCATTTGTCGAAGCTTTGATCTATATGTTGTCATCAATTACATAAAAGGGGGAGATTGAAAGTGCAACTATCCCTAGGTGGTTTTGGTAATTCATAACAACATATAGCTCATTGAGCTAATGCTATTCCAAGACTATTGTTTCAGGAAAGCTCAATGAATGGCATGGCATGGATGATGAAAGTGGATCCTCAAAATACTAAGGACAAAGGATTGGCTCAAGCTCAAAAGCTCAAGACTCTTCATTTTACATTTTAGTGATCCAAGATCACACTGAGTCTATAGGAAAAGCCAATACTATCAAGAAGGGATGAGGTGTTGCTTAATGAGCCTCTTGCTTCATGTGCTTAGTGATATGCTCCAAAACCCTCAACAACTTCCCCACATCCACAAATGACCTAAACCTAAAGCCAAAGTCGGTCACACCGATTCTTTCCATCCGGCGCCACTGATTCCAAAAGTCATAGCCACTGCCACAAACCCTAAGCAAATCGGTCTTACCGCTAGGGATCTCGGTCTCACCGAGATGGGGTTGCAATCTCTCTGTTTCCCTTCGTAACGTTTCGGTCTAACCGAAGTGAGCGATCGGTCCCACCGAGATTGCAATTTAAACTCTCTGTTTCCTTTTTGTAACATTTCGCTCTCACCGAAAAGAGCAAATCGGTCCCACCGAGTTTACCTGACCAACTCTCTGGAAAGCTTATTACCAAATCGGTCTCACCGAGTTTGTGTAATCGGTCTCACCGAGATTACGTTATGCCCTAACCCTAACCGAATCGGCCTCACCGAGATGCATGTCAGTCCACGAAAATCACTAACGGTCACTAGGTTTACTAAATCGGTCCGACCGAGTTTAATGATTCGGTCCCACCGAAGTTTGGTAAATTGTGTGTAACGGTCAGATTTTGTGTGGAGGCTATATATACCCCTCCACCTCCTCTTCATTCGTGGAGAGAGCCATCAGAACGAACCTACACTTCCAACTTACCATTTCTGAGAGAGAACCACCTACTCATGTGTTGAGGCCAAGATGTTCCATTTCTATCATATGAATCTTGATCTCTAGCCTTCCCCAAGTTGCTTTCCACTCAAACCCTCTTTCCACCAGATCCAAATCCTTTGAGAGAGAGTTGATTGTTGGGGAGACTATCATTTGAAGCACAAGAGCAAGGAGTTCATCATCAACGCACCATTTGTTACTTCTTGGAGAGTGGTGTCTCCTAGATTGGCTAGGTGTCACTTGGGAGCCTCTGACAAGATTCTGGAGTTGAACCAAGGAGTTTGTAAGGGCAAGGAGATCGCCTACTTCGTGAAGATCTACCGCTAGTGAGGCAAGTCCTTCGTGGGCGACGGTCGTGGTGGGATAGACAAGGTTGCTTCTTCGTGGGTGGAGCCCTCCGTGGACTCGCGCAGCCGTTACCCTTCGTGGGTTGAAGTCTCCATCAACGTGGATGTACGATAACACCACCTATCGGAACCACGCCAAAAACATCCGTGGTGTCCAATTGCGTTTGAATCCTCCAAACCTTCCCTTACTTTCTTGCAAGTTGCATGCTTTAATTTCCGCTGCCTATACACTCTTTGCATGCTTGCTTGAATTGTGTGATGATTGCTTGACTTGTCCTAAAATAGCTAAAATCTACGAACTCTAAAATTGGGAAAAGGTTAAGTTTTTATTGGTCAAGTAGTCTAATCACCCCCCCCCCTCTAGACATACTTCAAGGTCCTACACCTCCTCTTGATCTGGGTCGAGGTTGGCGCCTATGGTGAAGGTGGCTCCTGCGGGTCCACCTTCCTCGACTGGTACTTGCTTCGTTTCAGCCCAATCTTGAGTGAACATCTGCTTCTTCTTAGCCGGCGTGGCCTCCTTAGCTCCGGGGGTTGCCTCATCGGCCAGGCGTGCTGTCGCGACGGCCTTGAAGGCAAGCTTGAGTGTCGTCAAAGCCTCCTTGGTGTCCCCCACCACAGTTAGGACGCCATTGCTCCCAGGCATCTTCGTAAGGTTGTAGCCTGGATGGGTCACCGCCATAAACTGAGCCAGGACCGGGTAACCGAGGATGGCGTTGTATGGGAGGCCGATGCGGGCGATGTCAAAGTCGATCAGCTCGGTGTGGTAGTTGTCGCGAGTGCAGAAGGTCACAGGAAGGCGGATCTGCCCTAGGGGGATGGTGGAGCCGCTGTCGACTCTGGAGAAGGACTTGGTGGGACGGAGCCGTTCATGCGGTATGGGAAGCAAGCCGAAAGCTTCCATAGAGAGCACGTTAAGGCCAGCCCAGCCGACGATGAGGGCCTTGGTCACGCCTACATTGCGGATGGTGGGCGTGCAAAGTATTGGTTGCACGCCCGAGCTAGCAGTGGTGACGCGGTGATCCCTGAGTCGACGGTGAGGTCGGTGTTGGGCGCCGCCCATCCTGGAGGAGCTCCTTGCTGCACAGAGGTGGAGCTGATCTGGCGGAAGAACTGCTTGGTGTGACGGTCCAAGGGTGGCGCTTGCGAGCCGCCGAGGAGGGCTGTGACAGCGACAGACGCCGGTGCCGCAAAGCGTGCGACGAAAAGGCCGCGCAGCTCCTCCTAAGAGGCCACCGAGGATCCTGGGAGGGTGAGCAGCCAGGCGCGTGGTGCGCCAGCGAGGGTCATGGGAAACCAGTTGGCCATGACCTTGTCGTCGCCTCCAGCTTCTAAGACGGCCTCCTCGTACGCTAGCACGGAGGCAGACGGATCCGCCGCACCGTCGTAGTGCGGCGGCATCTCCGGCTTGAACTTGGGCTGCCACTGCACCTGTCGCAAGGCGGGGGTAAAAGCTCTGAGCCCCCTGGCACAGTCGTGGGCGTCCGTTGACCCAGTTGGAGGAGTAACGCCGGCCATGGGGACAGGACGGGGAGGTGCTGTCGGCGGAGAGGTGAACTTCGGCGCACCCCCTACCTGGTGCGCCAAATGTCGGATTACGGGTTCCGTCAAAACCCTTGAGGTTCGAACTGTAGGGTGCGGACGAAGATCACTCTCCCCCTTTCTCATGCTCTCACCACAATCTCAAAGCCAAGCTCACGAACCCAAGGAACAAGGGACAAAAGAGTTTATACTGGTTCGGGCCACCGATGTGGTGTAATACCCTACTCCAGTGTGGTGTGATGGATTGCCTTGTAGGCTGGGATGAACAAGTACAAGGGAAGAACTACCTCCTAAGGAGAGGTGTTCTTGAGCCCGGTGAGCTTGTGCGTGTGTGGATGGAATGGATCTGATCCAAGATTAGTTACCTTCTATGGTGGTGGCTAATCCTATTTATATAGGCCCGAGCCCTCTTCCCAAATATTAGGCTGGAAGGGATCCCACAATGGCCGATTTGAAGGGGGGGACAGCTAGTAACGGCTATCCTGACAAAAGGTGGTTGTCGGTGTGAAAACCGGCGGATCTCGGGTAGGGGGTCCCGAACTGTGCGTCTAGGCGGATGGTAACAGGAGACAAGGGACACGATGTTTTTACCCAGGTTCGGGCCCTCTCGATGGAGGTAATACCCTACTCCTGCTTGATTAATATTGATGATATGGGTAGTACAAGAGTAGATCTACCACGAGATCAGAGAGGCTAAACCCTAGAAGCTAGCCTATGGTATGATTGTTGTATATGTGTATTGTCTATCGACTAGCCTGGCCTCGGTTTATATAATGCACCAGAGGCCTAGGATAACAAGAGTCCTAGGCGAATACGCCAGTGGGGGAGGAGTCCTTGTCTTGATCCCCAAGTCTTGTGGAATCTTCCTTGTACGCGACAACTGTCCGGACTGGCCCATGAGTATACGGCCATGGGGATCCTCGGCCCAATCCAACTGATCGGGAGACGACGTGGTGAGTACCCCCTAGTCCAGGACACCGTCAAGAGCTCCCTGAACCGGTCTTCATGTTTAGGGACGCCTCGATTCCTCCGAACCGTTCTTCATCTTGATCGTCGGTCTTGAAAACTGGTTCAACAAATCTTCTCATCTTCGATCTTGAGGATCGCGAAATGCATTCGACGAGTTTACACGGGTATCGGAGGAGCCCCTTTAAGTTTCTGGCCTTTATCAATGCCTTGTTATTTTTATGCCACGCCTCGGGTTTGAAGTTATTCCCGGGAGGCAGTGTCCTCTTGCGTCCGAGCTCCAACGCCGGACTGCATTCGAGGTATCTTTTGCAGCCGAGCACCAACGCCGGACCGCTTCCAGCTCTAACGGAATGTATCCGAGCTCCAACGCCGGACTATGTATCCGAGCTCCAACGCCGGACTGTATCCGAGCTCCAACGCCGGACTGTGTATCCGAGCTCCAACGCCGGACTGTATCCGAGCTCCAACGCCGGACTGTATCCGAGGTGTCGTAAATCACCTTGGTTCAAAGAAGTTTGAAGGAGTTTAGCCGAGCTTAATGCCGGAAATGCCCTCTATGGAGCCAGCCACCGGTGCCGAGCTTTATGCCGGACTGCTTCGAGGTGGTGCACCACCCGAATGTGGGCCGATTTTTGTCAATATTTTTTATTGGTGCAATTTATTCTCTACCGAGATACATAGCCAGTAGCCCTCAAGGTGGGTATCGGTCTAAAACCCGAGATGCACATGAAGGATGACATAAGACCGCTGATCCCCATAGATCTTTGAGACTCGGTTGATTTGCAAAATCGGTCGAGGATCAAGTCCTAACTTCGGCAGAATACTTGGGACACAAAAGCGGCGTGCTCGGTCCTCGGGACTCGGGTTGGGTGCTGGCCGACCAACCCGAGGATCAAAATCTCCTCGGAGATGTATTACACTTAAAATTTTACGCATTGGACAGGCAATGCGGTAGCCCCAGACACTGGTCGGGTGGCAACACCAGATCGAGGATTGATGTGCCCTTTAATATTTGCAAATAATAAGCCCGAAGCCAGTAGCCCCGAGCCTTAATGCGGGCACGGGTGGCGAATTAAGGATCGATATCCATAGTAAAATCACAAATTATGTGTAATGACTCAATGTATCCAAGTACTTTATGTCATTAAAGATCGGATCCGCATTGTACAAAACTTTGTTGACCGACCATCGGCTTCAACCTCCTCGGCGATGGCGAGGAGTGTTTATCCTACTTTATAAAGCCTTTATGAGGGCAAAGATTTCACGACAAACAAGGCAATCTGGCCATACGGTTTTATAAACAAAGGTATCTGAGAGAGATATGTTATATTACTGTTTAACAGAAGAAATGTCTTCCAAATAAGATAGTCCCGCTATCGGTTCCTTTCTTTGGGTTGTCATGCTAAGCATGATCATGAAACCCCAGCTCCAATGTAAGAGCAAAATTTGAGGATTTAGTTTGGGAGGCCAGTTACTAGCCCTCGGTAGTGTTCGGCGACAGTAGAGGTCAAGTCGTAAACACTTTGGCCAATGTTATAAATGGCCCGTCATTTAACATAGTCATGGGATCGCTGACCAGTTTACACCTATTGTGACAGTCAGTTTTCAGCTTTCTCCACTGAGGTGCTTGACCATGTGAAATTTGGAAGCACAATGTGATGGTTCTCCTTTGCACACCCAGCCGAACAAAGCGGGCGTAGGAGGCAAGCGGAGCAGGCAACCCAACTATTGACCGAAGGCACAATTTGAAACTGATGCATATATAGCAATATCCGAGAATGTTTTTGCCGAATCTCTAAAGGTGTCCGGCGTTGCACTGCAAGACTTGTGCTGAAAACACACAAATAGTTTAAAAGTGCCAAAAGCTTGGAAAACCAAAAATTGTCAGTAAAAACATGCCGTCCGAACAAGATCAAGTGTTCGGTGCCAATCCGAAAATTGGACTTTAGAAAAAAAAGTGATTCTGCCGTGCTTTAACATGACACATCCTATCTCAAGACTTCAAGCGGGTCGACCTCTGACTTGATCTCCCATCCCAAGGCAGAGTACTTCTCATTAGGACAGTTTAGAAAACTAAACTCTAGCAGTTTTGAGAGAGAAATTAGGCTCCCGGCTAGTGACCGCTTTTACTCGTGTCGAGAAAAGGAGTGATAAATAATAATAAAACTCTGCAGCGACTAAGAAGAAAAACACTTATTATAAAGCGGCTCAAATAAACATAAGAGCCCCCAAGTGACTTGGGTAAAAGAATGATTGTATGTGCCAAGTACTTATATCATATCTATGTTCAACCCGAACTTTAAGCGCGTCTTAACCGACCGTCGGCTTCTCCCTCTTGATCGAGGACCGAAAAGTGTTATGTACTCCATCATCGAGAATATCGACGGTGTTTCCAATAACGAGCAATCAGGTCATAAAGGTACATAGCAGACAAAGCGCTCAGGGAACTTATGTTATATTACTGATAAAGTGTAAGAAGCATCTTCGAATAAAATAGTACCCCCACCGATACCTTTGTTCGGTGCTCATTGTTAATATGAGACTTGTGCAATAGATTTTTTGTACTCATGAGTTCCGTTGTGTGCTGACCATTATTGAAAAGCGATGAAGAGCGCTTAGCTTCGGCTTCACCCAGTCTGAGGTCCGGCTCGGGTGACCCGATCGTGACAATCACAGAGGTGCTCCCATTGCTCCCTAGCCGAACAATCGGGAACGTAGGGGTAAACAAAGGAGCAAGGCAACCCAGCTTGCAAATCACTTAAGTCAATATGGTGCATATTGTGGCGTAATACACGAACAAGGAACGAAGCCGTACAAGTATAATCATGTGCAAGAGGAAAAAGCTTCATGAAGGAAGCCCCCAAGTAAATGGGGTATTTGAATTTGCGCGTCACAAACAAAGTTTGGACAAGGAAAAATTTTACAAGCAACTTTTTTCCAAAAAAGTATAACGCTTGGTCGAGCCGAACACAAGTTAGAAATTAAAGCTTTGAGCATGAAAGCGACTTATCTGGTTAATGTGTTCGGTATTGATGACGCGGTCCGAGCTTGATACAGAACAAGGTTCCATCCCCCAAGCCGGTCCCGAGGTGGCGGAGCGGAGAGCTCGACACTTGAAGTGGTGACATAGCACGGTCAATGCAGACCCGGCAGTGGCCTTGAAGTCCCCGGATCATTTTCCTGTGCACAAAAAATGGTGCAAACCGGAGATAATAGTAATAATGAGAATTAAAAAAAATCATCGCATAATAAATAATTTATGCAAAGTGAGTAATAAAAGAAATATGGCCTGGCGCCGAAGTAAATGTCGATGCAGGTCATCGGCGTAATGCAATAAAGGCGTGGCAAAGCCTGGATTCATAGGTCGGTCAGGAGTTCACGATGCGGCGTTACGGACTATGTCTGAGGCGGCCGAACCATCATGCGACCGTCGATAATGCGGCCACCATTTGATAGACCTGTGTACATATGATGGACAAACCAGAGTAATAATTCCTTGGGAAAACTTAACCCAAACAAGCAAAGAAAATACTAGGATTAATAGCACCTGGTTTATTTGTTGTAGCAATAAGAAGGAAGGTGATTCCCAAAATTGGGACTCGATCCGCGCACCCATTGCCTGGTCGGCTAGTGACGCCGAAGTGTCCGGAGTAGATTGATGAAGAGATGGCGAAGCCCCCGGTCCAGCCGAGATGGCGAAGTAGGTCGGCGTGATGGACACTAGCTTGAAGAAGCAATACTGCGGCCCTGCCGATGCAGGTCGTGACGTGGTCGATGCCGGCTTGATGAAGCGACGGTCTTGGCGATGCGGTATGCCGACTCCGTGTAAGCCGTGGGGCGGCGATGTTGGTGATGATTTATCCTTCGCGATGCGGACTCTTGTTAAACTGCGGAGATAATGATCCGAAGAAGTTGAGCTCGGCTCAACAAAGTGACGACGATGTCTAAGCGTGGAGTCGGCGGCCGTGGAGCAATATTGCGGACTGGTTTGACACGGTATGATATTGAAGATCATGTTCAAAAGATTTTAAAGTTAGTGGGATGTGTTGGAAACAAAACACAACACCCCATACAAAACTTCCTTCAAAAAGGATGTCCAAAATCCCGTTCATAAAAAAGACGAACTTCGGGTCGGATTCGTTTCATGAAAACAGATCCGAAAAGTGATGCACTAATCAGAAGGTTCCCGGAGTTTGGACGGTCGGATCGAACTGAAATTTTGAGGGGTGGTAGATATAGGAATTCCGTAGCCGATCAACGGTTGGATCTTACAAAGGAAGTCCGAGCTAGAAGCTGGAGACCACGCCCTAAACTCGTCCAGATTCAATGCGGCTCCGGTATATCGGAGATTACCAGAGATTCCTCCATCGGAACTCGACGAAATTTTCCAGGGTTGTTGTAGACTCAATTCTGCATAATTCCACCGAAGCAATCGTTAAAACGACGCTTGAGGAGGCGGTGGTGGCGGACACAAGTCCGCTGTCCAGAAAAAATAAATACGGTCGCTCGAGGGCAATGTTGACGTTGAGCCCGGGCTGCTGGATGATTCCTCCATGATCTTGATAGAGATCGGAGTTGATGTTGATGAAGGCCCTCATCCGAACATGACGATCGGAGGTAGAGGCGATCCTTGGTCGAACAAAGGTGACCAGTCGAGAAGGTGACTAAGATGCCGAAGTCACAGTTGATCTGTAGGCGAGCCATTGACCTTTTGCAGAACACACAACGGAAATCTCTTGAAAGCACCAATGTCGGTGTCCAAACCGGCGGATCTCGAGTAGGGGGTCTGAACTGTGCGTCTAGGCGGATGGTAACAGGAGACAAGGGAAGCGATGTTTTACCCGAGTTCGGGCCCTCTCGATGGAGGTAATACCCTACTCCTGCTTGATTAATATTGATGATATGGGTAGTACAAGAGTAGATCTACCACGAGATCAGAAAGGCTAAAACTTAGAAGCTAGCCTATGGTATGATTGTTGTATATTGTGTATTGTCTATCGACTAGCCTGGCCTCGGTTTATATAATGCACCAGAGGCCTAGGATAACAAGAGTCCTAGCCGAATATGCCGGTGGGGGAGGAGTCCTTGTCTTGATCTCCAAGTCTTGCGGAATATTCCTTGTCTGGCAAGCTGTCCGGACTGGCCCATGAGTATACGGCCATGGGGATCCTCGGCCCAATCCAACTGATCGGGAGATGACGTGGTGAGTACCCCCTAGTCCAGGACACCGTCAGTGGTCTTCGCCTGCCAAAGGCTCTGGCAGTGACACCATCGTGGGCTCCGTGATGACCTCCATCCTGCCGTCCGGCGGGTCTTGGTCTTGTTGCATCAATATGGAAACCTTTGCCTGATGCCTCGGGACTCCTCGCCTACACCTGCTCCTTTAGCACCAAAGAGGAAACCAGTACTCTGCACCCGCTGGCGCCCGCCTGGCGCCCGCCTGGCCTTGGTCGTTATGGCTCACGTCGCGGGAACCTCACGAGGCGCCCCTCGCCTTGATCTCTCCGCTCCTCGCGAGCCAGCCTAGTGAGGCTGCCCCTGAGGAGGTCTTGTGTCGCCCGCCTCGCGAAGCTTGGCCCCTCGCGAGGTTCTTGAGTGTTTGCTAGTGAAGATGGGCCGTACCAGGCCGTTAATGGAGCCACGCCATGGGCCTGAGGCGAGCAAGTGCAGGGACCCCGTTCCCCGAGCAGCGACACATCCTCCCTCTCTACGGCGGTGGCTAGTCCTATTTATAGAGGCCCTGGTCCTCTTCCCAAATGTTAGGCGGGAAGGGATCTCACAACGGCCGATTTTTAAGGGAGACAACTAGTACAAGTTATCCTGACAAAAGGTGGTCTTCGCCTGCCAAAAGCTCTGGTGGTGGCGCCGCCATGGGCTCCGCGGTGACCTCCGTCCTGCCGTCTTGCTGGTCTTGGTCTTGTTGCACCGATATGGAAACCTTTGCCTGGTGCCTCGAGACTCCTCGCCTGTGCCTGCCTCTTTGGCACCAAAGAGAAGCGGCACTCTGCGCTTTCTTGGCGCTTCGCTTGCACCGATTAAATCGTCGCGGCTCACGTCACGTGAACCTCGCGAAGTGCCCCTTGCATAGATATCTCCACTTCTCGGGAGCAAGCCTAACGAGGCTGCCCCTGAGGAGGTCTTGTGTCGTCCGCCTCGCGAGGCTTGGCCCCTCGCGAGGGTCTTGAGTGGTTGCCGATGAAGATGGGTCGTACCAGGCCGTTGGTGGAGCCACGCCCTTGGACGTAGGTAGGAAAGTCTGGTACCCCCGTTCCCAGGACGCCGGTAGTAGCCCCCGGTCCCAAGGCGCGCTCGGACTTGGCTTTGGGGTGAAGCCAAAGGGCAAGTGCGAAGCGCCGCGGGCCCCAACAGCTTGCAGCCTTGATTGACACGTGGCAACAGATGGGATGTGGGCGTCTTCGCTTCCCCACGCTGCCTCGGCAACTGCCCGACTTGACGAGTCCCTCCTGCATCCAGAAGAGAGACCATAATTACATGCGATCATGGAGGCCGGCGGTTGGCCTCCTTCTGGCTATAAATGAGGAGAGGGGCGGAGCCCCCTTCACTCATCTCTTCTTCCATTCTGCTCGAATCTTCTTCTTCTCCTTGATGCGACACCCATGGCGGCAATACGGAGATTGTCCGCCGTTGAGAAGGGAAAACCCCCCGTGAAGAGCTAGGGCCGCTCCCACCGAAGAAAAGGCTGCCCCGCTCTTGCGGCGTTATCGTGAGGCTGGAGGTGCAAGGCTCCGGAGGGGGAGGCAGCGGCCCGCGCCGCTCGCGCCTTGGCCACGGTGGGCATGCCGTGGTGGTGCCCGCCGCCGCCCCACGAACTCATGCTGAGGCCTCCTCACATGAACTTTTGGTGTGGGCAGTAATGCCACCGCGCACGTGGATCCGGTTGCCGCAATTATTTGCTGAAGAGATGTCGCCAAGGGGGCCACTTGTCATGTGGCTGCAGCACGCCGAGTGTGACTCCCCGGCGACGGGAGCAGAGGTCGAGGTCGTCTCCCCGGGCAAGATCTTTATGACCCGCGGATGGGGTGAGGTCGCCCGCATCTGCCGCGCGGAGGGGCCCTCGCCATCCATTTCGAGTAATGACAGCGCCTCCATACTGTTCTTCAAGGTCTTTGTGAGGAAGGTCCTTTGTCTAGAATGCTGCCACTGGAGAAGTCGCGGAGACATGCAGTGGAAAGCGTGTAGGCCCGCCCTTAGTCTGCCGGCCGGTTCCTCGAGCAGCGATGATGGCGCTGGGAGTCAATGACTCTCCCGAGCCCGACGAGTCTCCGGAGACGAGCGACGATGGCGACGCGCCCCTGAGCTCTCGCCGTGCTCGGAGTGCAGCAGTGGCATCCGCCCACCGTCGTCGCTGATCTGGATGGAGTTGGCGTCGGCCTCCCATGGCCCACTGTTGATGATGGCGTCGGCGGCGACGCCGGTAGATACGACTTCTGATTGTCTTCTCCTTTCGTTCCCTACAAGGAATCGAGACGGACCCCATGGGGTGTGTAAAGAATATGTAGTGCCTTTTTTGTCAATATCATCCTTATTACAAAAACTTATGATTGCGTGTATTGCTTCGGGTTGGTCTCCTCTTTCCAACCTCGCGGTAGCTTAGTGATCTACGCCGACAAGTCACAGTCCCCAGGCAGGCTGCAGCCGTCGCTGGTATGCCAGGTCGCGATGCCATGGTCAAGGCCAGGAGGTGAGCGGCCCGAGGTCCGGTAAGAGCTCCTGAGGCGCGATGCTCAAGAGGTCCCCTTTAGCATGCAAGCTACTCCCTGAACGCAGGAAAGGAAGGTGGCGTCGCCGTAGCAATGCTACAAGAGATGGAAATCCTGTGTCATAGCGCCGGGATGGCTTGAGCGCGAGACTTATCTTTAACTATCCTGGGCCGATCCCCTGCGCAGTGCCCGATTCGTGTGTTAGCGGTAGTGGGACGACTGGGTTAGTCTAGCGCTGCCTCCCTCCTTTCTCACGCTATTCTTGGTGCTCCGCGTCCTCAGATCCTGACCCTCAAGCAAGCTCGGCCGCCGCTGGTATACCGTGGTCAAGGCCAGGGGGTGAGGGCTAGAGAGTTAGTAGGACCTCCTGAGACGTGATGCTTAGGAGCCCCCCTTTAACGCGCAAGCGGAATGCGTGAAAAAAGAAGGAGCATGTGGTGCCGCCCGTTGTCAGCCTCCGGAGATTCTTGCAGGTCAGTGCGAGAGAGGAATACGGATTTCAACCGTGTTTGCTGGTCTGCCACTGGTCGTTCTGCAAGAAGATGAAGGCGCTGAGGGCCTGGTGAGGTGACGTGCATGGGGCGTGCCGCGAGCCAGAGCTCGAGCACTCGGGTTTGTCAGTGTTGCAGGGACGGGCCCGAGCACAAGCGCCGAGCCAGCATGTGTAGCCCCCATTGTGGGATGAGCAAGAGGACGGCCAGCAATGTGGTGGCCGTGAGGGGAAATAAGTAAGCAGGCGGTGATTAGAAGGTAATCCGTGTAAGAGGGAAAGCTAGTTCGGATAGATGCAAGAACGATACATGCCACTAGGACTGACCTGGGCGGCCTGGGAACGATGCAGCCCAAGAGGCGCTCCCGACAAAGTAAGCTAAAGATGCAAAAATAATACAAGTCGCAGGGACATGCCCATGTGACCTGGGGATGGTGCAGCCCGAGGGGCGTCCCCAGCTGAACGAACCAGAAAGAGTCACCTGATACCGTAGCTGGAGTGGCGTTGAAGTAGCTGAAGATGCATGCTAGAGAAGCTGCTCCTCACGAGCCGCCATGGTCCTGAGCCTAGGAGGCTCCTGAAGAACTGTCGCAATCTCCACCAGGACAACGTGATGCATGGCCTCCTGAGCTGCCAGAATGCTCCGCATGTGGCGCTGGAAGGTGACAGCCGCGTTCAGCAGGCCAAATGGCGTGCGAACATAGCTGTGAGGTGGACCCTCGCACCGTCCAATGCGCGAAGGCCAGAAACGTCCCTGAGATGCGGCCCTGTTGAGCCATGGAATGTCAACGCAGACGCATAGCCCGCCGTCTGTCGGGGGTTGGGTGCGACATATGCGAAAGGATGGCTTATCATGGTGGGAGCGAGTAGAACGTCACCGGTGCCCGGAAGCGGGATGAGGCGTGAACCTGACGCCGGCGTACTTTACCAGGTTGAGGGCTCTCCTAGGAGATAACACCCCTAGTACTGCTCTGCGGGGTCTCCGCATGATCACTAAGGCAAAGTGAGTACAAGGTTGCTCCTTGAGCTGTATGCCGGAGGTAGGAGAAGGCAAGGCTAGCTATATCCTTCCTATGTGGTCTAGTCTAGTGCTAATGGATTCGAACCCTTTGCATGGGTGCCCTGGGGGGTTTATATAGGCCTACCCACAGGGGTACAATGGTAATCCGGCTAGGCGCGAGCCCAGCCATCAGTCTTTCCGGCCGCCGTCTTCTCCGCCGATTGCTTTGGAGCCAGCATTTGGCGGGCCCGCTTGCTAGTCGGTATAGTTGGCGGTCTTGCCAGTTCTTGATTACATGGCCGTGCTTCTAATGAGGCGGGCTTGGTCATGGGGTCATGGCAACAGCACCACCAGGCCTGGCACGTGGCAACACGTGGCCGGGGCGATCTGCCACTGCAGCATGATGGGACATGCCTTGAGCGGGCCTGCCACCTCGCGCCTCGGCGCACGAGCGGATCCGCTGCGGCCGTGGCGGACGGTTGGGGTTCCCGCGGAGTTACTGCGCGTAGTAACTTTCGCGTGAAAACATGGGGGTCGTGGGGTCATGGGTGCAGTTAATCCCACGACCTCCCCCTCGGCTTTGCAGCCCACGGGGCTATAAGTAGGCGGAGGAGGGGGAGCGGAAGAGCACGCGCGACCCTCCTCCACGCTACTCCTCCTTCTTCTTCTTCTTCTCCCACCGCCGCGCCCCAAGCTTCGCCGAGCGCCGCGGTGGTCCGCTCATGATGAGCTCTTCCTCCGCCGCCGCGCCTCCCTCGGTGCACTCCGGCACCTGGGATGGCTCAGAGGTCCACGACGACCACATTGATTTCCTCCGCAAGACGCGTCGGCTCCCCGGCAAGGATTATGTGCGGGTATGCCTTGCGTCGACGGGGGAAATCTCGCCGGCGCCGGAGGAGGGCGAGCGGGTCATCTTCCGCTCCCACTGCCTGCGCAGCCTGGGCTTGCCGACGAGCAGCTTCTTCCGTTCCTTTCTGGAGTTCTACGGCCTCCAGCCACACCACCTCACACCCAACACGATGGTGCTGCTGTCCGCCTTCGTCGCCTTGTGCGAAGGCTTCCTCGGAGTCCTCCCCACCATCGAGCTCTGGGGGGAGTTCTTCTTCTCCAAGCTCGGCACCCAGGCTGCAGGCATGCCGGCTCAGTGCGGCGTGTTCATCACCGTGCGAAGGTCGGGGGCCGACAACCCCTTCCCCACCATCTAGCTGATAAAGTCGGTGAAGATGTGGCAGCGATCGTACTTCTATGTGAAGAGCGTCTTCGCGGAGGGCGATTGGGTCAATCTGCCGGCTTTCGAAGCCGGCCCGCCGGCTGGGAGGCTGCCCAACTGGTCGTATCGGGCCAAGTCGCTGACGCCTGCGGGAGCCGGCGCCGTCACGCGACTCCGAGTGCTGACGCAGTCGGAGGGCCTGACTGGTCCGGATCTGCTGGCCGCCTTCGTGGCGCGCCGAGTTCTCCCGCTCCAAGGTCGCCCCCACATGATATGCCAAATGAGCGGGCACCGAGACCCGAGTCAGATGTGCACCAAGGATGTGCCTCACGAGGAGGTGGCCTATATGGTGAACTACCTCT
The DNA here is from genome assembly GCA_021605145.1 of Aegilops bicornis. Lineage (NCBI taxonomy): Eukaryota > Viridiplantae > Streptophyta > Magnoliopsida > Poales > Poaceae > Aegilops > Aegilops bicornis. The sequence continues at coordinate 321,331,761 of CM038675.1, forward strand.
CGGACAGCAAGCTTTTGGAAGACTGGCGGTTCGGCAAGGAGCCGTACTCTCGCGCCAACCCCCCACCCATAGTGAGTTGCCTTTTTCCTTCTTTGTTTGAATTGTCTTATTTCTTGCTGAGTTTGTCTTGTCCGACCTGAGCAGTCGGCTTTGGTCAGAATCCCCTCCTCCATCCATCAGTCAGCACCGCAGGGCCGGCCCGCGAGTTCCTCGCCGACAGGGCGGAGAGCGACATCGACGACCCCGATCTGGGGGCGGCGGCTTTGGAAGACAACGCCGAGGGAGGAGGCGGCCCGCGGCTCGGGGCCAATCTAGAGGACTAGCCTGATGATGAGGAGGAGGTCGCTTCGCCACCCGGCCAGAGGGCAGCCAGCTGGACGCTGGGCTCTTACGCGCGTCCAGGCGCTCCAGGCGGCGGGAAGAAGCGCAGGGTCGTGCCGACCTTGTTCGGTAGTCGGCCAAAGAAGTCCAAGAGCTCGGCTACGGCGATGAAGCGGGAGAAGGCGGCCGCGAAAGCCATCCGCTTCTGTAAGGAAGTGAAGAAGCCGCTGCTGGTCTCTGCGTGAGTGCTCCCTCTTTCCGCCTTTACTCGTTCTTTGTAGCCTTTGTCTGAGTCTTTACATGCTTCCCCTGCTTCAGGGCTCCCCTCACTCTTGAGAGGGTCGCCGCCGCCTCCGTCATGGGGTCGGTGTCGACGTACGCCACCACTCGGCGGATTGACCCCGCCGCCGACCTCCGGGAGGCGACAGAGCGGAACGCGCAAGAGAAGCGCGACGAGGAAGAGGCCGCCCGCCTGCAGAAGGCGGAGGCCTCTGCCAAGAAGAAGCTGGCGGAGGCTGAAGCCGCTGTCGCGGTGAGGCGGCAGGCTGAGGAAGCGGCACACCGCCAATCGGCGGTGTTCGTCACCCTCCTGAACTCTGCACCGCCACCTCGGGAGTTCACGGGGCAGACTGGGGAAGCCGGCGGCGAGAACCCCATCACGGAGAGGGAAGGCGGCGACGCCTCCATGCCGGACGTGATCGTACCGCCGCCGCCGCCGTCTGGAAGCGCGCAAGGCGAGCAGCCAACGGATCGGCCAGTGCCGCCGACTGAAGATGAGGTCATGGCGGGCCTACTCCTTCAAGTCGGCTCGCCAACGCGCCGCCGTCTTGCGAAGGCGACTTCGGCGCCGCGCCCTTTGGAGACCGGCGCCGCGAGCTCGACGATCCCAGACGCCGAGGCGACGAGCGCCGCGCCCACTGGGTGGGTGCGGGTAGGCGGGACAGGCCCGTTGAACCAGGCGCTTCTGGACGTCCAGGCCAAGATCCGAGCCGAAGGCGACGCCCTCTAGAACTGCACCAAAGCGCATCTGGCGTCGCGAGCAGCCATCCGGGTATGTTTCCTCCTTCTTTGTTTCTATTTCTTGTTTTTCTTCGTGAAGCGCCCGGCTACCTGCTGAGTGTAATCCCGAGTTTGGGCGGCTGCTGGCGGTGACTCGGAACTCTAATTGGCGAGTTCCAAGTACTAACGTTTGTCTGAAATGTTTGTCACAGGATTATCACAATCTTCGTGCGACCGCCTTCAACCGCAACGTCGAAGAGCTGGCCAAGCGGGCCGCCGACTTGTCGGATAGCCGGAGTGAGTTCTCTTTGGCGTCATGTTTGCATCTTTGGCGTCCCAGTCGCCGGACGACTGTTGGACCACCAAGTCGGAGTCGCCATAACACAGGATCCGGCGAATGCCGAGTTCTTTGGCAAGCCGGAGCCCGTGAATGAGCGCCTCATATTCGGCGACGTTGTTGGAGGCGGCAAAATGGATTTGCAGCACACATATTTGAGCTTGTCGCCTTTGGGAGAGGTGAGGACGATGCCGGCTCCCAGGCCAGTGCGCATTTTGGAGCCGTCGAAATGCATTCGCCAATGAGTGGAGTCGGGCGCTGGCGGCAGGTATTGGGTTTCGGCCCAGTCGACGAGGAAGTCGGCCAATGCTTGCGACTTGATGGCCGTGCGAGGCTGGTAGTAGATGGCGTAGGGAGCCAGTTCTATGGCCTATTTGTCCACCCGGCCTGAAGCATCTCGGCTTCCAATGATCTATGCCAGTGGAGCTGTGCAGACCACAGTGATTGGGTGCTCTTGAAAGTTAGGCTTCAGCTTCTTTGCGGCAAAGTGTATGCCATAGCACATCTTCTGGTAGTGGGGGTAGTTTTGCTTGGAGGTCGACACCACTTCGCTCAAGTAATACACCGGTCTCTGGACTGGTAGTGCCTCGCCTTCCTCCTTGCGCTCTACCACTATGACTGTGCTGACTACTCGGCTGGTGGCGGCGATGTACAGGAGCATGGGCTCCTTGGGAGTCAGAGCCGCCAGAACAGGTGGAGTAGTCAACATCTTTTTCAACTGGAGAAAGGCTTCATCCGCCTTATGGTTCCACTCAAAAAAATTGGTCTTCTTCATGAGTTGGTATAAGGGGAGGGCCTTCTCGCCCAGCCGACTGATGAATAGGCTGATGGATGCCAAACAGCCGGTCAACTTCTGCACGTCCAGCAGTCGGCTGGGTACTTCCATCCTTTCAATGGCCTTGATCTTCACTGTGTTGCACTCTATGCCGCGCTCAGAGACCAGGAAGCCAAGAAGCTGGCCGGCTGATACTCCGAAGACGCACTTCTTAGGGTTGAGCTTGATCTGAAATCGGCGCAAGTTCTCAAAGGTCTCCTTGAGGTATTCCAGCAGTGTTCCACGCTTCTCCATCTTCACCACCACATCGTCCACGTAAACGTGGGCATTTCTGCTGAGTTGCTTGAGGAGGCACTTCTGCATGCAACGCTGAAAGGTGGCGCCGGCATTCCTCAAGCCAAACGTCATGGTCAGGTAGCAGAAGGCTCCAAACGGCGTGATGAAGGCGGTCTTCAGTCGGTCAGCTGGGTTTAACTTGATCTGGTGATATCCTGAATACGCATCTAGGAAACTCAACAGCTCGCATCCGGCTGTGGAGTCTATCACTTAGTCGATCCTTGGCAAAGCTTAACGGGTCCTTGGGGCATGCTTTGTTGAGGCTAGTGCAGTCAATACACATTCGCCACTGCTTGTTCTTCTTCAGCACCAGGACCGGGTTGGCTAGCCACTCTGGAAAGAACACTTCCATAATGAAGCCGGCTGCTAGGAGTCGGGCTATCTCTTCTCCAACAACTCTTCTCTTCTCTTCTGACAGGCGGTGCAAGGGCTGATTGACTGGCTTGACATCATATCGGACATGTAACTTGTGCTCGGCGAATTCCGTCGGAACTCCTGGCATGTCTTTGGGGGACCATGCGAAGATGTCCCGATTCTCACGGAGGAAATCGACGAGCTTTTCCCTATTTGCTGCCGAGGTTTGCACCTACGACAGCGTACCTCTCTGGGTGTTTTGGGCCCAAGGGTATCTTCTTCGTCTCTTTGGCCGGCTTGAACGAGCCCTCAGCTTCCGACTCCTTGGGGTTGGGTGACATCTCTGGCTGCTTGCCTGCCATTGCCAAAACCCAGTCAAGGAGCCGCTTCTCAGCTGCAATCACGAGGGACTCGACTAGCCGACTGCTCTTAGCCGCACAGGCGTATGACTTCCTGTAGTCGCCGGCTACGGTCAGAATTCCCTTGGAACTCGGCATCTTCATCTTGAGGTAGGCATAGTGGGGGACCGCCATGAACTTGGACAGGGCAGGTCGCCCAAGTAATGCATGGTATGGGCTCTCGAGATCCACCACCTCAAACCAAACTGACTCTCGACGGAAATGATCTTTGTCTCTGAAGAGGACATCTATCAGGATCTTGCCGATTGGTGAGCAGGAAAGGCCAGGTACAATGCCATGGAATACAGTCCGGCTGTTTTGAAGCTGTCTTTGCTTGATTCCTAACTTCTCCATGGTGTCCTTGTACAGGATGTTGATGCTGCTGCCGCCGTCTATCAGGACTCGGGAGAAGCGAGCGGCTCGTCTATCTGTGACAAAAGTGGCATCCAAAACCAAGGCGTAAGAGCCGGGCTTGGGCATCACCTCTGGGTGGTCATCTCTGCTCCAGCTGATAGGCTTCTCAGACCAGTGCATGAACTCTGGTGTCTCTGATGCTACTGCCTTTACTTCTTGCTACTGCAGCCGCCTGCTGCATCGATCATCAACCACGCTGGTGAACACTACGTAGGCTCCGTGCTCTTCTGGGTACTCGTCTTGTACTGCGCCGACTGGTTTGACCACCGGATGATAGGGCGGAGGAGGAGGCGGCTGCCCAGCAGGCGGGGGAGGCAAAAGGCCATCTCCCTTGGCAATCCTGGTGAGCTAGTGGCATTTCCGAGTGGTGTGGTTGGACGGCTTCGCACCACTATTGAACTTGCAGGGTCCGTCCAAGGTCTGCTCATAGGAGAAAGCCGGTAACCAGTTGGGCTTGCCGCCCTTTTGACGCTTGGGCGGAGGCTACCCTTCTGGCTGCTGATCTTCGACTGTCGCCACCTACCGGCTGGTGGAAGCCGGCTGTGGGGCCTTGCGCTTGTGGTCGCCCTGCTGCTGTCGCCGACTGGCGTCTCCAGCCGGAGTTCTAGGAGCCTGAGGGGCCACTTTTCCAGTCGCGCTAACTTGAGTCTCCGCCTTCATGGAGGAGTCGGCCGTGGCATACTTGTCTGCTATGATCAGCAGCTCGTCGAGGGTTTCTGGCTCATCGCAGAGGAGCTTGTGTTTGAGGAGGGTGCCTTCTCTGCACCCGGCGGTGAAGTACTCGTTAGCCTGCACCTCGTGCACGCCCTCGCAGGAGTTCCGGAGCTCGGCCCAATGAGTGAGGTAGTCGTGAGTTGACTCGTTGGGGCCTTGCACGCACAAGGAAAGCTGGCGAGGCTTGGGAGGCCGCTTGTACGTGCTGGTGAAGTTGCGGATGAATGCGTCGGTGAAGTCGACCCAGCTGTTGATGTTGTGGGGCTTCAGGCTGTTCAGCCATGTCCGGGCCGTGCCCTGGAGCATGAGTAGAACATACTTCACGGCAACACGCTTGTTGCCGTTCGCTATGTTGACGGCCGTGGAGTAGTCAACTAGCCAGTCCTCTGGCTTCACAGAGCCGGTGTACTTGGGCGTGTCTCTTGGGAGCATAAACCCTTTGGGAAAGGGCTCGTCTCGAATGCGGGGCCCGAAACAAGGCGGGCCCAACTCATCTTCTTCTTCCAGCATCAGTGATCGGAGGAGTCGGTCGATCCGGTTGCGGGCGTAATTTTCTCCGACTCCCTCTCGGCGGCCAAGGCGGTCGCCGAGAGTCGGATGGTCAACAGGCAGCGGGGAGACTCACCTTTCCTTGCGAGGCAGAGGAGGCGGGTAGTCTTCCCGTCGTTCCACTACTCTTGGGTGGCCATCTTGATCGCGCTCTATGGTAACGCGAGTCCGACTGCGGCTGGCAGCCGGCTCCTTGTCTTTTCTTCCGCGAACGCCGCCAGTCGGCGTCCGAGATGTCGCGCCTTGGTCTCGGCGGGGAGGTAGGTCGTCATTTTGCCGCTGCGGCGCCTCTGTGCAGCAGCCGGCCTCGTTCTGCGCGGCAGCCGAGTCGAGGAGCCGCTAGACTCGCTCCATCATCAAGCAACGCTCTTCACCCTCGAAGTTGTCCAGCTCGTCCGCCGCTGCCTGGGCGGCTCGGATGTTCTCCGTAGGCGTGGCGTATACGGGGCGATTTGCCCCGAACAGATTGGCGGTGGCAACGGCGCGCTGCTGGACCGCGCCAAGGCGGCTAGGCCCAGTCAGAGCCGCCGAGCCACCCACGGCGCGATCCATCTCGTGCTTGTAGGCCTCTGATAGGCGTCTCATATTGGCTAGCTTCTTCGCGCCTTCGACGAGCTGAAGGCGGCGCGCCTCCAGCGTCTCGGCGTCAGCGTCTTCGGGAATGGGCGCGGTCATGTCTTGTAGCGCCGCGTCGAGTGGGTCATGAGCTCCTCTGCAGGAATGCTCACCATGACCAATGATGAGCACCTATGTGACGGTTCTTCCGTCGCTCCCCGCACGAGGGAGCGGCTCATCGTAGACCACCATGTTGGTGAGGAATGCGTCGAGCGACGTGGTGTCGGAGTCGACCAACATCTGGTCGGTGGAGCCTACAGACTCCAAGTCCATGACAGGCTCGCCGGCGACGTGGAGTTGGTCAAGGAGGCCCGCGAGGAGGCTCTCGGGGCAGCCCGTGCCTGCGTCGGATGCGGGCTCGTCGGAGAGGCGAACCTCACCGACAAGGTCGGCGAGGCAGCTGGCCGCGCAAGCGATTTCGGCGCCATGCAGCGCGTCGGCGCAGACTCCGTCTGGCGTGCCGGGCTGGCTGCGCTCGCCAGGGAGGAAAAGGGTTCCCGTCCAGAGCAGATCTCCGGACGAAGGTGCACCTCGCCCCTCGGTGGGCGCCAAATGTCGGGGGTTGGGTGCGACATATGCCAAAGGATGGCTTATCACGATGGGAGCAAGTAGAATGTTGCCGGTGCCCGGAAGCGGGATGTCACATCCCTAACTATGGTCTGACCTATGACAGCTTCCATGTGTGCATCATGTTTAAATTCAAATGAAATTTGAATTGAGGAATTTTCCAAGCCTCAGAAAACCCCTAAAAATAACCAACCTTAAAATCTTCTCAAATGAGTCCAAGAAAATGTTCCTGTTATTCTATAGAAATATTGGTAAGAGGTAAAATTCAAACCAATATTTTTGGAGTCACAGAAATATTTATTTTGGCCATTTGAATTAATCCAATAACTATTTGCTTTGGATTTATATTTAATATATATTAAATATGACTCCAATAATTCGGGAAGTTTGTGAGTGAACTTGTATATATTTTAGCAAGCCATATAATAACCTACAGAATTTATTAAAATGATTTAGTTGCTAAACTAAATCAAAACAGAGGAAGAAAATAGAAGCAGAAACAAATAAAAGAGAGAGAGAATCTTACTGGCCTCACTGCAGAGCCCACCGACCGCCCAAAGATCTGTAGCTGGTGGCCCAGCCCACCACCGCCACCTCCCCTGTCGTCTTCCTCCTCTGCCAGGAGGACGGGCGCGTGCCCGACGCGCGTGCACCGCCGTGCGACCATATCCTGCCTGCTTGCTCGCTGCTGGAGACGGCCCCGAGCGCCACGCAATCCCCCTCGCCGCCCCGTACCCCTCTCACTCTCCTGTGCACATTTCCCTCCTCTCCCTCGCTCTCTCGCGCGACGCCCGAGGACCACCGTCGCCGCCGTTCGCCTTTGCCGCGGCCACCATAACCCATGCCAAGCCAGCTAGTCCACGAGCTCCACCTCATCTGCCTCTTCCTCCTCGACGATTCTCCTGGCCTCGGACGCGCTGCTTTATCGTCACCATCGCCGTTTCCGTCGCCGGCCACTGAAGCTCATCGCCGCCGACTCGGGAGCTACCGGACGTCCCTGACCTCGCCCTCGCGCTCGTTGGACTCACTGTGAGCACCTGCATCTAACCCCCCTAACCCTGCTGCCTCTTGCTCGCCGTAGCCGTCGCCCCCTTGCTGCCCGCAGCACGCCGCCGGCCGAGCTCGCCGTCAATGCAGCTCCGGTGACCATTTGGTCACCCCGGCGACCTCAACACGCTCGTAGCACCCCGTAGAAACAGCCCAGTACTTGTCAGTTGGCTCGCTTGCGAGCTGCAACACCGAACCCGCAACTCACCCGAACATCGGCCGCCGCTTTCGTGCTCGCCGCCGTTGGCTCTGGCCACCATAGGCCCGGCCTCCACCACCATTAGACGCGCGCCTGCAAGAGCTCTCCAACGAGCCCAAGAACAGCCTCGCCCATGCCCTGTGGGCGTTTTCCGAGCCGCGCCACCGTCTCGGGCCTCGCCGGTGTCGAGTCGCCGGTGGGTTTGACCCCGCTGACCGTTGACCGAGTGGGCCCAGTTTGACCCCCTGGGTCATTGACGCGTGGGCCCCAGGCCACTAACTAAACTAGGTTAGTATTAGTTTAACGCTAACTAAATTTAGTTAGTTAACTAACTACTAACAGGCGGGACCCACAGGTCAGGGTTGACCTGGACGCGCATTGACCGGCTGGCGTCCACGATGACGTAGTCTTGTATGATAACTCCTTTTCTGGATTTATTCTTATACAGGAAATTCCAGAAAATAGCCAAAACTTCTAAAAATCATAGAAAATCAACCGTAGCTCCAAATCAAACAAATTATATATGAAAGATGATCAAAAAAATCCAATCTATCCATCTGTACTAGTTTCATTCATGTCTAAACAATTTAACCTTGCTGTTTAGATGGAACAAGTTAATGCACTAATATAACCTCTTAAAATGGGTTTGCATTTGAATCTTTGGTTCAAATGGACTCATCTCAATCTGTTCTAGCTTGCATTAGACCAAAACACATTCATATTGCCATGTCATAGCATGCATCATATTGTGCATTGCATTGATCGTGTTTCTTCTCTGTTTGCGGTGTTGTTCCCCCTCGATGAGGCGTTGTACCGGCGTTGTGATCGTTGACACCGATGAAGACTCAATGCTGTCTTCGAAGTGCCGAACAAGCAAAACCCCTTGTTCATTCCGATACAATCCCACTCTCTCGCTCCTGCTCTCTTTTCTTGCATTAGGACAACAATGATTCATCTATTACTTGTTGCGGTAGATGAACCCCTTTATCCTCTGCATGACCTGTCATTCCACAGTAAATAGATGAAACCCACTAGCATGAGTAGGAGTTGTTTGAGCCTGTTGTGCCTACTCATTCATGCTTGTTTGTCGTGCCTGCTATTGCTTAGAGTTGTGTCAGGTCTGATTCATCGGGGATGAATCGGAGGTGTGTGAACATGTCATACTGTTAAGAGCTAAGCGTGTGAACACGATTTGGTAAAGGTAGCGGTGAGAGGCCATGTAGGAGTACATGGTGGGTTGTCTCATTGAAGCCATCCTCAGGAACTGAGTTCTGTGTTTGTGATCCATGAACAGTTACTACCACGCATTGGAATGCTTAAGTGCCCCTCTCGACTTCTAACCACCCTTGTCCTCTGTCCAGGAGTTGCAAGTAGTTTCTGGTGTTTGTAGTATGCTGGAGGCCGTGGGCAGTGCTGACCCGAGGGGTGGGCTGTGATGCGGTAGGCATGTGGCCGGGTATGCCGGGCGCGCGTTTGGTTTCGCGGAACCCTGTGCACATCGTTCGGGGCCGTATGTGGAAACCTCGGCCGGACTCCCTGCGGATGGAACCTGAATAGGCGATAACTTGGACTAGAGACTTGAGTGTTTAGGTAGGTCGTGGACGACACCCTCGCTGGGCTTCCGCTTGAAGGTTGCCGAGGACATGTCATGTTAACGGCGATAAGTGGTGAGAGCATGTGTGAAGAAGTACACCCCTGCAGGGTTAATATCATCTATTCGAATAGCCGTGTCCATGGTAAAGGACTTCTGGGTTGCCTGTATAGTTCATAGACAAGTGAAAGTGGGTACTCTAAAATGCGCAAGATAAGCGTGAGTGCTATGGATGGCGTTCTCGTAGGGAGACGGGAGCGGATCCATAGTGGTGTATTGAAATGGTGAATATGTGGACTCGTGTGCGCCACCTCAAAAGAGTTACTTGCAGTCGTAGTTTAGGATAGGCACCGAGTCAAAGCTGGCTTGCTGCAGTTAAACTCCACCACCCCTTTATTGATACCGATGCATATGTAGATAGTTCTGATGTAAGTCTTGCTGGGTACATTTGTACTCACGTTTGCCTATTTTATGCTTTGCAGAGAGCTGTCAGTCTCGCTAGAAGTTCCGTGTGGACTTCGACGTTTAGCTTGGTACCTCAGCTACGATCTTGTGCCCTCGGCAGGATCTGGTAGATAGTCAGGCTTCTAAGCCTTTTTTTGTAGATGTCTGTACTCAGACATGTTAAGCTTCCGCATGTGCTTTGACTTGTATGCTCTGAATGTTGGGTCGAGAGACCCATGTTTGTAATATCTCGCTCCTTGGAGCCTAATGAATAAATACTTGAGTCGTAGAGTTATGTTGTGATGCCATGTTGTATTTACACATATCGAGCATATTGTGTGTATGTTTGAAATGCTTGGTATGTGCGGGATCCGACAATCTAGTTGTTTATCCTTGGCAGCCTCTCTTATGGGGAAATGTAGTCTAGTGCTTCCTTGAGCCATAGTAGTCCGCTACAGCCTCGGTTCACGGAGTCCTGCTAGCCCAAAGACTACTACTCGTGACGCTTTGACCGGGCCGGCATGTGTTTCACTTTGTTCCTGTGTCTATCCCTTCGGGGAAATGTCATGCAGTGACATCCGGAGTCCTACCTAGCCTGCTACAGCCCGGGTTCCCGGAGTCCTGTTAGCCCAGTGCTACAGCTCAGATTCACACGCTGCTGACCGACATGCTCGAAGTTGATTCATGTATGGCTGTCCCCATGGGTTAGTGCCGCTTTGGGTTCACGGCAAGCCATATCGGCCCGGGTTCTTTGTCATATGGATGCTAGCGACACTATCATATACGTGAGCCAAAAGGCGCAAACGGTCCCGGGCCATGGTAAGGCGACACCCGTGGGAATACCATGCATGAGGCCGCAAAGTGATATGAGGTGTTACCGCTAGATCGATGTGACTTGGAATCGGGGTCTGACAGCTTTGGTATCGAACTTTGTTGCTGTAGGATTACCAAGCCAAACCGGTCGAAGTTGTGTCTAGAAATGCTTTAATTATGTTAGTGATTTGATTGGGGAAGGGAACTTAAGGCTCTTTTTACTCCTTATACCTCATGGCCTTCTGATCTGAGTCAACCTCTTCTTTTCTACGGGGTTAAGAACTAGGCCTTCTCATCTATCTATCAGGATGACGTGTTACTAATCCATAGACTTATAGGATTGTTGGTTTTAAGCCCCAGTTCAGTTCCTACTACTTCCATGTGTTGTTAGTTGATCTCAGAACCTTGTTATTGTGATGTTGAGTGGTCATGCCACTATTTTGCAGGATGTCTCAAATCATTTTGAGCATTTACAACCGTTATGCTGTCCGAGTCATCCCAGATTTCTATATAGTCCGATGCATTTGCAAATCCCTTCTCTCCGTTTCTAATGTTCATTTGGGCGGATTAATCACACAAATTAGTGTGTTGAGGTACTCCGCTGCCTCGGCATATATGTTGGAGCTATTATTATGAACCTAGGTGTTTTAGGGAGTCACCTAGTAATCTAGCCATGTTTTGTGTTCTGGTGTGATGATTCTGGCCATTATGCTCGAAAGCATCCCGTGATGCCATTTAATAGTAGGTATTCTATTCCTGGGTTCTTGAACCCGAGATTCACCCTACTTACCTCTTGTTGATAGTGTTTGCTATTTACTTTAGGATATTAGTAATTGTGTGATAGTCCTCGAGGTCTGTGGTATTTCCTTCTTCCAAATACTATGAACCGCTTATGGCAGAAGTTCCTCGCTGAACCGAAGGATCACAATTAGAGTACTCTTGAGGAGTTCTCCATTCATAATTGTGGATCTGCCAGTTCTACCCTTTCCGCATGGGTTATCTGGAAGAAATGTTGAGCTTCGCTCGACACACTAATCTATGCATCCACAACTAAAAAAACATATGTTCCTTTGAGCTGTCGCTCTTTAGTTGTTTTCTGACCTCCATCTATCAATTGATAATCAAGAGTATGCGTGCATTCTTTCGTCGATGACTATTATTCTTGTGGTCTGTCGAGCCATTCTATTGTGGAATGACTAGGAGAAACAAACTCCAGTGCCTCATCCATATCTAGGATTGGGTCAAAGCAGTTGTATCCTGTAGATCAAAATGCCAATCCAGCTTTTGATTCTGTTCCACCTGGAGTGTTACCATCTTTCTGTCAAGAATGTCATGAGAAGTGCACCACCTCTTATGGATTCTTGACGCAGTGATACTTCTCGCTATCATTGTTCATTCCTCGGTTTCCGTGTTATTGTAACCGGAATGTCGACTAGTGAATCGTGGTGTGTGAAATCATTACTCCTAGCAACTCCGTGGCTTGGTAGTTAAATGGACAATAACCTCATCCTTAGCGAGTCTATTATTGAATCATCACCCTAAGGTTGATTGTGCTACCTAGTCCTTATTTCCGGTGCACTCTTCGGTTAATGAGTTAGGATTATTCAATCCCTTGCTTATTTGTTCATATCGTCTTGCTCCGAAAAGCAAGATTGTTCTCGAGCTTAGTAACATATCAGTGGTTCATGATGTTCCGAATATCTTCTCATAAGTATTACCAGGTTGTCACCTGACTGCTATGTTGAGTTCGTGATCATGCTGGTTTTTCTCCAAAGCACCCATTCTCCAAGAATCTGTGTTGGATACCCCTGAGCTAGTTGGTTAAGCCAAACAACAACTTGGAGAGTTGGAAGATAAAAGCTTGTCCAACTTTGTTCATTTTAAGGGATATCCTTTTGAGTGTGTGTTGAAGAAAGATGATATCTTCATCGATTGGTCCTCGGGATCAATTGTTGGATCTATTGCCTTGTCAAAACTTTGACTTGAGTATGGGCTATCGTCAAGTTAAATCAGAACCAACGATGTTCGTAATGTTGTCTTACTCGTGGTTGATCCTTCGAGTATACACCATTACATCTTTTGGTCTGACCAATGCTATCACTGTGTTCACATGATGGTGGAAGTCCAGTGATATGGAAATTCCGATGAGTTGTTGTTGAGCCCATCAGCAGCATTTTGTCTCCTCCATGATTCGTGTTGAACATCTAAGCTAGTGTTGGAAACTTTATAAGCATGGTCTTCATGTTCCGCATGAGGTATACATTTGGATGAAAGGAGTGACTTCCTCTAATTCACGTGCATTTGATGTAAGTTTGTTTTTACTTCCTCTGGAATCATCCCAAGTTAGTCATGCACGTGCGAAGTGCCCTATGGTTTGATAGGTTGGCCGCCTCCACTCCATATGTGTTCCTAGCACACCAAGCCACTGATTGACTTGTTCAAGGAGAAGAAGTTCCTTCATAAGAGCTAATCATATGACTTATGCAAGGGCTTCGCTCTCCGCAATGATGGTTCCCAACCAGAACTCGGCAGTGTTTTGTTGTAAGACTACTATGTGGTCATGCTTGTCTGGGACGGTGTGTTCACATGTATGTAGCAGAACCAGCCGTCAGTCTCTCTGGCCGCCGTCTTCTCCGCTGATTCTTTGGGGCCCGTTGTGGCCCCATCGGCTGGTCCGTAGCGCCGACATGCCGTGGTTCACTTGTTGGCGGGTCTTGCCGGCTGCTGATTACTGTAGCCGTGCTTCTAATGAGCGGGCTTGGTCATGGGGTCGTGGCAACAGCACTGCCGCCTAGCGGGCGATCACTGTTGCCACTGCCCGTCTTGTCTGGTTAATGGTGCGTGGGGCCCGTGGGAGGGGCAGGCCGACTCCCAACGGGTCCGACTGGTGGTGCTCTTGCCGCCTTCTGGACTCCCGCTGACTGGTGGGACCCGTCGTGCCAAGGTCGTACAGTCAGGCCGTCATGGGTGCAGGACTCTGCCCACTTATGCTGATGTCAGGGCCGGCATGGCAACAGTGCCGCGCCGGTCGGAGATCTCCGCGGGTACGGCGCACTGTGGCCATGCCTGCTCCTGGAAAGGGGTGGGAGTGGTCTTTACTGTAGCCACTCCCCGTCCCGTCCCTCTTGATGAGGGTACGGGTACTCGTTGGTGCCGCGGGCCGACTCCCGGTGGCCGGCTTCTCTGGAAGCCGCCAGACTGGAATCGGCGTGTCTTGAACCCGCCTCCAGGACTCGGCTGCGAGGGGGGAGTCGGCCGTTCTTCCGGCCGGCTTCCAGAAGGCGGCTCTCCGTCGTGGCGTCTTCGAGGGGCGCAGCTTGCCCCGATGTCTTGAAAGGTTCAGGGCTTCGGGTTAGCCTACCCGTGGCCCATTACTCTGACACCGTCCTCGCCAGGATGGGGAGCTGCACCGGGTGGTGGGCGGCGGTCGCCATGTATGGTCCTTGCCTCTTGAAGCTCCTGGGTCACCTTGGTGTTGAACTCCCGAGCACTAGGTGCTCCACGCCTTGTGCCCTCTTGAGGGAAACGTGCGGCAAATCACGCCTCCACATGGTGCCCAAGCGCCTCCCTCATGATGTTGGCTAAGTCAGAGGCCCTCTAGAAGAGAGCCCCCGAGCCCAGCATGAGGAGGGCGCCGGGCACGCCTTCCTATGCGAGGGAGGGAGGCGCCCCGGGTGCGGGCGCAGATCCTGAGGTGGTGCCGCTGGAAACGCCGCTCTGCTGAGGCTCTTGGCGGAGTAGCTGCTTCTTATTTTTGGGGATGGCCTCAGGAGGGTACAGGGTGCCTCCGTTGTCGGGGTCTTCGGCTGCTGCAACTTGGTAAGCGCGCTCGAGGGAACACACCGCATCCCTTTCTTCACATGGGACCGTCATGATGCCGCCGCTCCCTGGCATCTTGAGGACGTTGTAACCGTGGTGGGTCACTGCCACAAACTTGGCCAAGGCTGGATACCCAAGGATGGCGTTGTACGGCAGGCGGATGTGGGCGACATCGAAGTCAATGAGCTCGGTGCGGTAGTGTTCGCACTGGCCGAACATGACAGGGAGGCGGACCTGCCCTATTGGGTGGTGGAGTCGTTGGTCACTCCTGAGAAAGGCTTGGTAGGCTGTAGCTGATCGTATGGCACTTGGAGGCTGTCAAATGTCTCAACGGACAGGACATTGAGCCCTGCGCCGCCATCGATGAGGGTCTTGGTGACTTGAACGTTGCTGATGAGGGATGAGCAAAGCATCGGGAGGGCGCCGGCGGTTGCCACGCACTTGAGCTGGTCTGACGAGCTGAAGGTGATGGCACACTTGGACCACCTGAGCGGGCACGTGACCTAGAGCCTGGGAAGGGCCGCATTCACCTGGCAAGCAAACTGCTTGAAGATACGCTGAGAGGCTGGGGCTTGAGCGCCACCCAAGATATAGGCGATGGCGCGTGGCTCCTGGAAGCCCCTAGCCCGCTCGTCCTGATGATGGTCGTCGTTCCTTCTTGGTGGAGGCGGCAACGGAGGGAGGCTGGTGTTTCCCTAGGGGCAGTCCTCACGAGGCTGGTCTCTCCAAGTGCCCTCGCGAGGCTGGTCCTGTGAGTGGTCCTCACGAGGCCGGTCGCGCCACTCCTGGTGGGGGCCACGGTCATCCTAGCGTCCTCCACTTCGTCCTCCTCCTCGGTCGTAGCCTCGGTTGTTGCGCTCGGGGCGTTGACCGAAGCGCCCGTCTTGGATGGCCCTGAGCTCCTGACAGTCGCTGGTGTTGTGGCTGTGAATGTTGTGGAAGGCGCAGAATGGGCGGTTGGCCTTGGATGTCTCGGGGTGGTCGCGGTCGCGCTTCATCTCTGGCTCCGCCGCGAGAACAGCAGCCCCCCTGTGCTTTACGTCCTTGATCTTAGCCTTCTTGTCCTCCTGGTCGGCAGCTGGGAGCTCGAGGAGGGAAAGGCGCCCTTCCTCAGCCCTTGTGTAGTTGGTTACCATGTTGAACATCTCCAGGGTCATGCATAGTTCCTCGTGGATGGCGAGCTCCTCCTTCATCTTGACGTCACGGACGCGGTCCAAGAACGCAGAGATGATGGCCTCGTCCGTCACCTTGGGGATCTAGAGGCGGACGCTATTGAAGCACTAGATGTACTTCTGCAGAGTTTCTCCTGGCTGCTGCTTGATGCACCACAGGTCACCTGCGGCCGGCGGGCGGTTGCGAGTGCCCTAGAAGTTGGCGATGAAACGCTCGCGCATCTCGCCCCAGGAGGAGATCTACCTCGCGGGCAAGTTCAGGAGGCACGAGCGCGCGCCATCCTTGAGGGCCATGGGGAACCAATTTTCCATGACCTTCTCGTCCCCGTTGGCTGCCTCGTTGCTCAGCTCATGGAGCTGCAAGAACTCCACGGGGTCGGGGGTGCCGTCGTAGCGCAGAGGCGGGTCTGGCTTGAATTGTTGGGCCAGACAACACTGCGCAGTTCGGGAGTGAAGGGACGAAAGCCTGCTGTGGTCATCGGAGGCCGTCGCGGAGGTGGAGCCTGGTCATGGTATCCATGTGCCGCCGCCGCAGGCGGCACGTGGTCTTGACACAGTTGTGCTGGGAGCGCAGGAGCGTTTTCTTGCGGCCTAGGGACTTTTTGGCAGCTTCCTTCTTCGTGCGCGGGCGCCCTGCGCGGCGGGTCGCGCCACGGGGCTGCGCATCTTGGTGCGAGGGCGGCGTCTTGATGTGGAGGTGGTGGAGGCGCTCCATGGGCTATGTCGCCCGCAGCTGGAGGTGGGCGAGGTAGCGAGAGGGACGACGCAGGAGAGCCCTCAGCGACGCTGACGAGCTCGACGATGCGGTCCAGCCAATCGTCATAGAGGTCGTCGACCGGGCGGTAGCGCAGGAGCTCATATGCCATGAGCAGCACGGCCTGTGCGTCCGGGTGCATGACGAGCATGGGACGATGAGCCGGCCGGAGTCAGCGACGGGGTGGCGGTGCGTCCATCCCGCCGCACGGAGGGGTGCAGCGATGAAGCTTACTGCTCATTCCCTGCAGGGCCGATGGCGGCGTTGGCAGCGGTGATGGAGAACGGCAGGGAGGTCCGCCAACGGGCGCCATCTGAGCGACGCGGGCGGCGAGGGCGGCCCGGCGCTCAGCTCGGGCTCGGCGAGCGTCAACCATCGATACGGTGGAGCAGTGGAGCGTGGATCGACGGAAGAAAGGCTTCAGCGCACCCCTACCTGGCGCGCCAAATGTCGGATTACGGGTTCCGGCAAACCCTTGAGGTTCGAAAAAGGGTCCGCACAAAGATCTCTATCTTCCTAGCTCTCTCTCGCAACGATCCGAAGGTCTAGTTCGCCGAACCCAAGGAACAAGAGACACGAGAGTTTATACTGGTTCGGGCCACCATTGTGGTGTAATACCCTACTCCAGTGTGGTGTGGTGGATTGCCTGGTAGGCTGAGGATGAACAAGTACAAGGTGAGAACAACCTCCTGAGGAGAGGTGTTCTTGGGCTCGATGAGCTGGTGTGGGTGAGAGCGGTCCGAATCATCCTCCCTCTCTATGGTGGTTGCTAGTCCTATTTATAGAGGCCCCGGTCCTCTTCCCAAATGTTAGGCGGGAAGGGATCCCACAATGGCCAATTTTGGAGGAAGACAACTAGTACAAGTTATCCTGACAAAAGGTGGTCTTCGCCTGCCAAAGCCTCTGGTGGTGACGCCGTTGTGGACTCCGCGGTGACCTCCGTCCTGCTGGTCTTGTTCTTGTTGCATAGATATAGAAACCTTTGCCTGATGCCTCGGGACTCCTCGCCTGTGCCTGCCTCTTTAGCACCAAAGAAGAAACTGGCACACTGCGCCCGCTGGCACCCGCCTGGCTATGGTCATCGTGGCTCACGTCACGTGGACCTCGCGAGGTGCCGCTTGCATAGATATCTCTGCTCCTCGGGAGCCAGCCTAACGAGGCCGCCCCTGAGGAGGTCTTGTGTCGTCCGCCTCCCCGGGCTTGGCCCCTCGCGAGGGTCTTGAGTGGTTGCTGATGAAGATGGGCCGTACCAGGCCGTTGGTGGAGCCACGCCCTGGGCTGCAGGCAGGCAAGTCTAGGTACCCCCGTTCCCAGGACGCTGACACAAAGCATTTGGGCATATTTTTCGATTTCAGTTTTCGCTTGAGGACATGCGAGGTCTAAGCTTGGGGGAGTTGATATGTCCATTTTGCATCATGTTTTCTTACTGTTATTCATGATGTTTTATCCATAATAATGCTTTTTGGAGTAATTCTAATGCCTTTTCTCTCATAATATGCAAGGTATACACAAAGAGGGAGAATTCTGGCAGCTGGAAATCTTGACCTGGAAAAGCTACTTCAGGTCACCTATTCTGCACAACTCCAAATGAGATGAAACTTCACGAGGATCTTTTACGGAATATTTGAGGAATATTAGAGCAAATAACTACTAGAGGGGGCCCACCAGGTGGGCACAACCCACCTGGGCGCGCCAGGGAGCCCAGGCGCCCTGGTGGGTTGTGCTCACCCAGGCCCACCTCTGGTGCCCATCTTTTGGTATATAGGTCATTTTGACCTAGAAAAAAATAAGGAGAAGACTTTCAGGACGGAGTGCCGCCATCTCGAGGCGGAACTTGGGCAGGAGCACTTTTGCCCTCCGGCGGAGCGATTCTGCTGGGGGAACTTCCGTCCCGGAGGGGGAAATCATCGTCATCATCATCACCAACAACTCTCCCATATTGGGGAGGGCAATCTCCATCAACATCTTTAACAACACCATCTCATCTCAAACCCTAGTTCATGTCTTGTGTTCAATCTTGTTACCAGAACTATAGATTGGTGCTTGCGGGTGACTAGTAGTGTTGATTACATTCTTGTAGTTGATTACTATATGGTTTGTTTGGTGGAAATTATATGTTTAGATCCAATATGCTATTTAATACCCCTCTGATCTTGAGCATGATTATTATTTGTGAGTAGTTACTTTGTTCTTGCGGTCACAGGAGAAATCATGTTGCAAGTAATCATGTGAACTTGATATGTGTTCGATATTTTGATAGTATGTATGTTGTGATTCCCTTAGTGGTGCCTTGTGAACGTCGACTACATGAGACTTCACCATATTAGGGCCTCAGGGAATGCATTGTGAAGTAGCAATTAGATGATGGGTTGCGAGAGTGACAGAAGCTTAAACCCCAGTTTATGCGTTATTCCATAAGGGACCGATTGGATCCAAAAGTTTAATGTTATGGTTAGTATTTATTCTTAATACTTTTCTCGTAGTTGTGGATGCTTGCGGGAGGGTTAACCATAAGTAGGAGGTTTGTTCAAGTAATAACAACACCTAAGTACCGGTCCACCCACATATCAATTATCAAAGTATCAAACACAAATCGAACCAACATGATGAAAGTGACTAGATGAAATTCCCGTGTACCCTCAAGAACGCTTTTCTTATCGTAAGATACCGTTTTGGCCTGTCCTTTCCCTCAAAACGATTGGGATACCTTGCTGCACTTTTGTTACTACTATCGTTACTTTCTCGTTATAAATTATCCTGCTATCAAACTACTCCGCTACTTAGAATTTCAGCACTTGCAGACATTACCTTGCTGAAAACCACTTGTCATTTCCTTCTGCTCCTCGTTGGGTTCGACACTCTTACTTATCAAAAAGAGCTCCAGTTGATCCCCTATAATTGTGGGTCATCAGTCTCTTTTCCTCATAATAGCGAATAAACTTATGTGCTACCATGATATCATAATCTAAGTAAACAATGGGTAGCAGTTTCTCCTCTTTCTCATAGTGCCTAACACTACAAAAAAAGACACTTCCGTGATGATACGTATTTGTCATAGTAGGTCACGTTTTCTGTCATGCATGTACATTCATGACAATTTTATGACAGAATCAAGATAGTCATACTTGTGCTGTCATAGAAGTGTTCCATGACATTACCAAAATTATCATCACCGAAGTGTTCACTTCCATGACGATAAATGCCGCATGATGGAAGTGCTTTCGTCAAGGGTGACCGACATGTGGCATCCACCGTAACGGGTCTCCATTAAGCTACTGGGTTTGGTTTTGGATCCAATAATCCGCTAACAGCCACGACCAATGACGATTTTCCATGTGTAAAATTCTCATTGGCCGACGGAACCACGTGTCAACTCCGCGCTGGCACAGGTGTCACTCATCCAATGGGCGAGATGCTCCTATGATATGTCGACACGTGGACCGGCCCAACAGTGGCCCATTCAGGTTAAAAGGCCGGGTCTATCAAAATAAGCAGGCCGGCCCATTACCGGCCTACTTGAGTCAGGCCCATTTACAAGCACGACCCATACAAGTTACACAGAATCGGCCCATCAAAGGCCCATTATGCATTTGACAATTTCCGGCCCATTGTCAGTTTTAGCTCGTTAAAGGCCCGCTACGTCTTTGGGCTCAATTGTGGACCGAGCTTCTTTCAGCCTGTTAGCGGCCCATCGTCAGTTCCAACCCATTAACAGCCCGGAATGTCTTTCGGCCTTTTCTCAGCCCATTTTGCAGTTGGGCCAATTATAGCCCGCTGTGACTTTAGTCATGTAATCGGCCCATTCGGTAAATGCGCCAACTCCTTGCCCATTTTGTCTCTCGTCCTGTTAACGGCCCGCACAACAGTTGGGCCTTTGACTTTAAGTCCATTAGGGTCCCACGTTTCACAGGGCATCATTTCAGCCCAGCGCGACTTTCAGCTTGTTAAAAGCCTGGTTTGCAAATTGGGCCTCCTATGCCCCATAACACTTTCGGCCTCTTACTGGCCCGCAAAGTAAAAGGGCTGACACAAAATTGACATCTATTTCGGCCTGCTAGAGGCCCGCGGGCCATTTCCATTTATACGGCCATATCGAGCTTTTGGCCTGTTAACGGCCTGCTAAGAGCTGTTGTTACGGTGGACCACGTCTTTTGGGATCCACTTAATATTATTTTGACCAGCCCAATTAAGGCCCGCTTTGACTACACATGTTTGTTCGTTTGTATGGCATCCAGGAAATGTTTGGGCGTGTGGGCCCCCGTTTCAACGATATAGCATATTCAAGAATTATCCTACTCTATATTATCGCCTCTAAGAAACATACACTATACAATGAAAAGAATAAGGCATAGAAACGCAGAATAATCCTACACTATACAATAAAGAAATTACAGCCAAATATACCCACTGGGCATTATAGTTCGGCACCAGTGTTAATAAAGCATACACAAACAGCAAATTACATACACTGTACAAATAAATCTCCTACATCATGGACACGCATCAACAGAACTTACCATTTGAACTATAGTCTCTTCAAAAAATAGGATTGGCCGGATTCAGATAGCACAAATTTCAGTCTGCAAAATCTCCAATTCCTTCGTGGTTACCTTAGTGTCTTGTTTCATTTTTTGACTCATGCATATGATACTTGCATGTCCAGTCTCAACTTGTTGATTGTACGTTGAGAATTATGTACACGTTGTCTTGCCACCTCTAGTTGATGCTCGAGAACATCAGCACATTCCAATTCCAATCCATAATCATTCAGTAACGGCCATGCCGCACTGCTCGCAAATCTTTGTGTTGATGTCACTTCATCCTGAAATGTTTCTGTAAGTACACATGACTAGGGCAAAAATATAGTTACAACAATGAAGTGATCAAGACAGACTATTTTGTACATGGCAAAACAGGAATAACAATAATTTTACACGTCATCAAGCATAAGCAGGTGATATTTTAAAAATTATAAAAATGGTAGTCTGTGCAGCGTGCATACAGAAATCTCTCTTAGCTCACCAATGGAGCGTGATGTTGGGGCCAAATCCAAAACACAGACAAGTTACAAATTTAGATAGCAAGTTGCGTATAAGTAAGCAAGCAGTTGGCCGTTCTGTAGCTCAATTCTTTGGGAGCATAATGAACAGCAGAGGGATTCATACAAACCTAGTACAGCAAGCAAAGCTATGCAATCATTAGCCTAGTATAAACTAGATTGTGAGCCTCATGCAGTAATAGTTGGTTAATAGACTTCAAATCTTCAAGCACACTTCGCCAGAGTAATTAAATGGTAAGGCCTTTAATTATGTCAACTAATAGTTATACAAGTACCCAACATCAGGCATCATTGTTTGGGCATCTCATTAACTAAGGACAAATAAAGCAATTGAGAAGAGCAAATTAACTATGCCTGAAACAAGCAACAGTGACTTACCTTAACTGGTTGAACAGGCTCAGCGCTGCTCCTACTTCTCTTGCAAGGCTCCTTCCTAACATCTTTGTCGGGGCAGGCTGATCTGGCCCACGAACACCTATGGGACCAGCGGACCGAGCCCCTTTCGGTTCGGCGGGGGGCGGAGGTCGCACGAAGAGCAGATCGAGGCGAAGCACACGAGCGGTTTACCCAGCTTCGAGCTCTCGGAGAGATAACACTCCTCGCTGCATGTCCGAGTGTATTGAGTTCTTGCTCAGAGCTACCGAGTGCTACTGATGCACACAAGCTGCTAACGAGACCGAGCGTGAGGTCGAGCCTCTCTTCCCCCCCCCCACTCTCTACGTTGCGCACGGGCCTCCTTTTATATGCTAAAGGGGTCTCCGACAGGTGGCAACGTAGACAAGGGTAAAAATGGAAAAGGAGTGGTTGGTACAGCTACTTGTACAGTGTATCATACCTAACCCTGACGGCAGGGGACAAAGGCATTAAATGCTGTCTACATCGCCCTAAC
The DNA here is from genome assembly GCA_021605145.1 of Aegilops bicornis. Lineage (NCBI taxonomy): Eukaryota > Viridiplantae > Streptophyta > Magnoliopsida > Poales > Poaceae > Aegilops > Aegilops bicornis. Next base: position 321,353,927 of record CM038675.1, read on the forward strand.
AAAGGCGTAAAGGGACCGTCGTGGGCGCCACCGCTTGCCACGATGGCAATCTTGTCGGCGCCGCTTGCCACCGTGCTCCGCTGGTCACGGCCTCTTGCCACGCTGGCGCTGGAAAGGTCGAGGCGACACGTTAGTGGATGTGCCGGAGCGCAGTCTGAGTGGTGGTCTGCCATGCAAGCGCCTTGCCGCGGTTGTTGTCTTGACGCTGCCCCGAAGCTTGTCGCTCACCGGGCCTTCCGGTAAGCTCCTCTTGCCGGGCCTTGTCTCCTAGGGTGCCTTGGATGGCCTTCCCGGCAAGCTCCTCTTGCCGGAGCCTTGTCTCCTTGGCTTGAATACTTTGTTCTTGAATGGCTCCAAAGGAACCCCGGAGGACCTTGGCGGTCACCCGGTAAGCCTTGCCGCGGAGGGCTGCAACTGCCCATGCACAAGTTCGGGATACTAGGGTACCCCTACTCTAGTTCACCGATAGGAGCCCCGGGCCTGGGCCACACGGTGCCGAAGGCTGTTGGGCCAGGCCCAAAACAGGGCACGGGCATTTGTAGTTCTTCGGCTTGTTGCTTTGTCTTGTATCTGATTTGCTTCACTTTGAACCCATTCCTTTTCAGGACGCTGGCCCAGAGAGCGTTGAAGAGAGCCAAGACCCCGGTGATTGTCATCGAGGACGAACCCACCGCGACAGCAGGAGGCACGTCCGAGACCACCTTGCCGGACGTGGCAACTCTTCCTCAAAGCAGCCCCCAGCGCAGCCCCCGGCGTAAGTATATGGTTTGCTTCCTGCTGTTAGGCGTGCATGGGTGCCCTTTCTTTGCTGATATCTGACCGCTGATTTGTGTAGGAGCAGAGCAGCCTTACCAGGAGTGCCCTGAAGCCGCTCCTGACATGCCTTCTACTTCGACTACACCGCCAAGGGAGGATCCCCCGGCAAGGGAGCGTTCTCCGGCAAGGGAGACTTCTCCGGCAAGGGGCAGTTCTCCGGCAAGGGACAGCTCGATGATCTCCAGCGGCGGAGACCATGACTGCAGACCCTAGCACAGGTAATCCTCCTGCTTGAAAACTTCCCTTGTGTTCTTCTTCTTCTGATTTTCTTTTTGAATATTTGCTTGACTTTTCTTCATTTTTCGGTCGTCAGATCCATCCGCCACAGAGCCAACGGAGACCGAGGTTGCCGGCGAGGACGAAGCGCGCGGCAATACTGACGACGCCGCTGCCATCGGAGAAGAAGCTGGCGCTGACGAGCCCGCCGGCGAAGAGGCCGCCAAAGCTGCCGCCGCAGAAGCTGGCGAGGGGTCCGGCGATCGCACTGACGGCCCTGAGGCCGCAGGAGCGCCAGGCGCTACGCCGACCGCCGATCCCTCGGCAGCTGCGGCAGCATCCTTTGCTTCCTTGAGAGCCCCGTGATCGGCGTAGATTAGGCCGCCCGCTTTCTCTTTTTCTTGCCGCAGCTGGTCATGTTATGAGAACAATCTATTAGAGCTGCGACAAGCTATCTTGTAATATAACTCTATTTCGGATAGCAATTGCTATGTTATTTCCTTTACTTGATTCCTTCCTTTGTATGTTTTTGCCCTATGCTTTTAGGGAACTTGTCGTATGAGCACTGGCCATGGCTGAGTCTTGAGACGTCAAGAGCTTTGGCGGTGCCGCTACCGACAAGAAACCTTGTCGCAACTAGTCGCAGCTCACTTAAGTTGTTGAGCGGACTCGAAACAAAGTAAGGGCGCAATCGCAGCTCACTTAAGTTGTTGAGCGGACTCGAAACAAAGTAAGGGCGCAATCGCAGCTCACTTAAGTTGTTGAGCGGACTCGAAACAAAGTAAGGGCGAAACTAGCTACGAGTTGGTTCCTCCTAGCACAGGTTTTCCATACAAAGTACGGTCGTTCGAGGAAGATAACTTAAAAAATTTAAAACTGATTGCTCAAACTTTAGCAACTTAGCTTTTACATCGTTTGCTTCCGGTAAAATTTGGACTTCCTTGAGTGACGCTTGGTCCACACCATTATCTTCTCCTTTCCCCGGCAAACTTGTGGGCGAGGGAACCTTCCTTTCTTTGAGAAAGAGAAAAAGAGAAAATAAAGGTATGGAGCCTTATGGCTCGTTATTGCTTACCGGGGTAGGTGCTGCACAAAGTGTCAGATAACGCATGCAAAATAGAAGTAGAAAGCATGAAATTGACAAGATGTGCGAAGCACATATGCACGGGGTCTGCGCCCGGCTTTGTACAAAGGATTACATGCAACATCGGCAAGACTTGTACAAAAGGTGGTTGCCAGAACAGGTTCCGGCAACCGCGCCCTACGGGTAAAACTTATGAAGATGCTCAATGTTCCAGGAGTTGCTCACCGGAATGCCATCTTCGGTCTCAAGGCGGACAGCGCCAGGCCTAGTGACTCGTTTCACCCGGTAAGGGCCTTCCCGCTCAAGGCGTCAACTTGTTGGAATTCTTGGCGGACTGAACGCTACCGAAGAACAAGGTCGCCTTCCTCGAGACTTCTGGCATTAACTGCGGCTATGGTAGCGGCGCCAAAGCTTGCTGGTATCGAGCAGCTCGTCTGACAGACTGAAGACGATCCTCCTCAAGGAGCAGCGCGTCATCTTGTCACGACTGCTCTTGCTCAAGCTCATCATAAGCGAGCACTCGAGGTGATCCGTATACGAGTTCCGTGGGGAGAACTGCCTGTGCCCATGCTGGAGCTTGCGGCTCGACAACAAGGACTAAAGGCACATCTGCTGCTGCGGGAACATCTGCTTCCACGGCGAGAACCTGCGGCTCAGCCAGAGCTTGACGCGTTCCCGGCAAGCTTGCCGGAGCAAAACTTGTCGGGAGCGCTCGCTTCAACGGAACAAACCCTAGGGCTTGCCGGAGCAGACTGCTCCTCGGCACTTGCCGGTGGAGCTCGATGGTGCGTCCTCGACGGTAGCGCAGCACTCCGAAGAGGTGCGCTTGCCGGAGTGGGCATCAGAGCTCTTGCCGGACTTGGAGCGTCTGCTTCAGCGGAACAAACCCTAGGGCTTGCCGGAGCAGACTGCTCCTCAGCACTTGCCGGTGGAGCTCGATGGTGCGTCCTCGACGGTAGCGCAGCACTCCGAAGAGGTGCGCTTGCCGGAGTGGGCATCAGAGCTCTAGCCGGACTAGGAGCGTCTGCTTCAACGGAACAAACCCTAGGGCTTGCCGGAGCAGACTGCTCCTCAGCACTTGCCGGTGGAGCTCGATGGTGCGTCCTCGACGGTAGCGCAGCACTTCGAAGAGGTGCGCTTGCCGGAGTGGGCATCAGAGCTCTACCGGACTTGGAGCGTCTGCTTCAACGGAACAAACCCTAGGGCTTGTCAGAAAGCAGTATCGCTTCCTCAAAGACTTGCCGGGTGGAGCTCGATGGTGCGTCCTCGGCGGTAGCGCAACACTCAAGAGGTGCGCTTGCGGAGTGGGCATCGAGCTCTGCCGGACTTGGAGCGTCTACTTCAACGGAACAAACCCTAGGGCTTGCCGGAGCAGCATCGCTCCTCGGCACTTGCCGGTGGAGCTCGATGGTGCGTCCTCGACGGTAGCGCAGCACTCAAGAGGTGCGCTTGCCGGAGTGGGCATCGAGCTCTGCCGGACTTGGAGCGTCTGCTTCAACGGAACAAACCCTAGGGCTTGCCGGAGCAGCATCGCTCTCAGCACTTGCCGGTGGAGCTCGATGGTGCGTCCTCGACGGTAGCGCAGCACTCCGAAGAGGTGCGCTTGCCGGAGTGGGCATCAGAGCTCTTGCCGTACTTGGTCTTCTTCTTCGCCTGCTTCAGTATTCTCTCCGGGGAGTCTCCTCCCTTCCTCAGCACGTGCACACTTGTCGGCCAGGGCTTATAGCTCCCTGACGTCTCTGATCTTGCACATCGCCATCTCCTCCCGCATCCTGCGGTTTCGCATGTTCTGATGGAACGCGCTGATTACCGCGGCAGGGTGGACATCTGGGACGTTGTGCTGTATGCGGCTGAATCTCTGAATGTACTTGCGCATGGGCTCTCCTTCCTTCTGGGCGAGCAGGTGAAGGTCGCTTTCTTGGCCATGGGGCTTGTGGCCGCCTGTAAAGGCGCCGACAAACTGATGGCATAGATCTGCCCAAGAGGATATGGAGTTGTCCGGCAAGTGCATGAGCCAGGATCCGACATTGGGCTTGAGCACCAGCGGGAAGTAGTTGGCCAGGATCTTGTCGTCTCGCCCCTCGGCAGCTTGCACCGCGATGGTGAAGATGCTGAGGAACTCTGACGGATGCGTCTTGCCGTCGTGCATTTCTTCTCGCACGTCTGGCTTGAAATTCTTCTTGCTAGGCCTTTGGACTTGCCGCAGCTCACGAGTGAACGCAGGGCAACCTATCACAGACAGCAAGTCGCCTGGTTCCTTCGGGCGCATGCATGTCGACAGAGGGCCCGGCCGCTGGTCGGATTGACGCCTTGGCGCTTCTCTTGGCGCTTCGGCCGACGCGAAGTTCGAGCGTCTTCTTGCTGTCGTTCGTGAATAACTTGGCGCTGATCGCGACGAGCTCGTGGATCCGATGATGCGGTGGAGTCGCTGTCGAGGTGGATCCGACGAGTCGGCGATCTTGGCCTTCGGGGCAGAGAGTGCATGGTGGTTGCACCCCCACCGGTTTCGTCACCACCGGCTCACGTTTGGCAGTCCTGCCGCGGCAGCGATGCACTCGGCTATCATGGAGCGCCGCCATGGCAAAGCCGATGAGACTACGAATGGTGGCCCTCCATTCATCTACCTTGTCGGCTGTTGGAGGGTAATCCGAGGAAGCAGTTGAGCTCTCGCCAAAGCTGTGCTGGAGTGGTGGGTGGCAGTGGCGAACGGCGCGAGGAGCGGGATATGCTCGGACTTCTAACTATGTTAGAAGGAGCAGTATCCCGTCCAGGCGACCGTGCCTCGCTCGCGCCAGCATGTTGGCGTGCATGCTGGTCTTGAGCATCCCGAGATCCACCAGCTCGATCTTGGTCCAACGAGCGTATGGCGTTGTGAATACCATGACGCTGTCGGTCCCGCGCCTCCTGAGACAGGCGTGGTGCATGTATGGACGCCAAGGTCTGCGCAGCCTTGTCCTTGGACTTGGCAGCACCGTGGGCTCCCCCGTCGACGTCCATTCTTCCGCCGGCGTCTACCCCACCACCCGTTTGCTCCGGTGGTGGTGGGTTCGACAAAGACGGAACATCTGCCGCCGAAGCCTTCTTCTTCGGTGGCATGTCGATGAAGATGATGAAGATCTAGCTCGTGTGGACGCCGGATCAGGTTCACACAATCTCGACGCCCCTACCTGGCGCGCCAAAGATGTCGGGGAGGCTGATCTGGCCCACGAACACCTATGGGACCGGCGGACCGAGCCCCTTTCGGTTCGGCGGGGGCCGGAGGTCGCATGAAGAGCAGATCGAGGCGAAGCACATGAGCGGTTTACCCAGCTTCGGAGCTCTCCGAGAGATAACACTCCTACTGCTGCATGTCTGAGTGTATTGAGTTCTTGCTCAGGAGCGCTGAGTGCTACAGTGCACACAAGCTGCTAACGAGACCGAGCGTGAGATCGAGCCTCTCTTCCCCCCCCCCCTCTCTACGTTGCGCATGGGCCTCCTTTTATATGCTAAAGGGGTCTCCGACAGGTGGCAACGTAGACAAGGGTAAAAATGGAAAAGGAGTGGTTGGTACAACTACTTGTACTGATGTATCATACCTAACCACGGCGGGGGACAAAGGCATTAAATGCTGTCTCACGCCGCCCTAACAAAGGCGAAAGGGACCGTCGGGCGCCACCGCTCGCCACGATGGCAATCTTGTCAGCGCCGCTTGCCACCGTGCTCCGCTGGCCGCGCGGCCTCTTGCCACGCGCGCCTGGAAAGGTCCCAGGGCGACACGTTAGTGGATGTGCTGGAGCGCAGGTACAGTGGTGGTCTGCCGCGGCAAGCGCCTTGCCGCGGTTGTTGTCTTGTCGCGTCCGGAAGCTTGTCGCTCACCGGGCCTTCCCGGCAAGCTCTTCTTGCCGGGGCCTTGTCTCCTAAGTGTCTTGGGTGGCCTTCCCGGCAAGCTCCTCTTGCCGGGGCCTTGTCTCCTTGGCTTGAATACTTTGTTCTTGAATGGCTCCAAAGGAACCCCGGAGGACCTTGGCGGTCACCCGGTAAGCCTTGCCGCGGAGGGCTGCAACTGCTCGTGCACAAGTTCGGGATACTAGGGTACCCCTACTCTAGTACACCGACAATCTTGTACTTGGAAATCCTCAATCTTACCTTCATTGCACCCGCTCTGCAAGGTGACACAATAGTTACTCGTCTCCTTGGAAGATAAATATGCATACTTTCCAGTCTGTGAACAACACAAAAGGGTGAGATTATAACAAAACAACACCACATAATCAAACATGCCACATCTCTTGCACTTGCACACAATAAAATGAGCATTTACTATGTGTGTACTATGTAAAAACTAGGCATACCTTCGAACTGGATCTCCAGGTACTCTTGGAGAGCCTACTTTAGTGTACAGCCCAACCTTTATGTCACCTATGAGTTAGACAAGCCCCCACTACAGCAGCCCTTAGTGTTTAAATCGTTGACAAGCTCTGTTAGAATGTTAGGCCAAGAACATCAAGTAATCAAAGCAAACAGTTCTGGTATGGCTGGCTGATGCAAACAAGCAATTGAACAGATGTATCAAGAAAAGAAGCAAAGAAGGAGGCTTAAAGACGATCACTTGACTGACCAGATTTAAGAGGCATTTAAACATCATGTGCAACATATGAACTAACATAAACATTACATATTCCATATTCTACAATGGAATGCACATTTATTAGGTTATGCCATGTATGATGATGCCTAAATGTACACTATAGCAGGCAGGAGTGATTCATTATTGCACGCAGAATTGAATTGCAGGTTAAGGGCCAGTTCTATTCCGCCTTTTCAGAGCTTATTGTCAAAATAAGCCATAAAAGATGTAAAGAAGTCATTTTTGAGTTATGGGCTTGGGCTTAACTTATTTCGCTTTGGAGGGAGGTGTTTCGGGTAGAAGCTCACTAAAAATTGAAGGGAAGGGGAATAGTGAAATGACTCTGTTGTCTGCCTATATTACACTCAAAATGCAACTGCCCTGCCCGCTTGCATCTCCTCTCCCCTTTCCCTCTAACTCGATCAAATGCCTGCATCGCTAGGATTCCTCCAGCGAGCCATCGCCCCTGGTCCCATCTGGCCTGGTCCTCGACGATGCACTGTCCATCTAGGCTACATAGCCGGCGGGTAGGGACAAATCTCCTCGGCTGCTCCTCCGTCTGGCACCGCCCCTCATTCTCATGGTCTCCAGCAGCTGCTCCACTATGGTCCGTCCAACGCAATACTCCGGCGGGTGCCGCACAACTATGGTTGATGCCACACTACGGCAGAAGGCACCTTATTGCCCCTCCCCTCCTCCCAGGCCGTGGCCTTGAGGTGCTGTTGAAGGATGAGCTCATCCAACAAGGTGAGGATCTCTTCTGATTTTTTGCCCAATTTTCATTCTGATCCACTATACGATGAATTACTATGAGCTGCTTCTGCTGCTGCTATATGATGCATTACTATGAGCTGCTCCTGCTGCTGCTAAATGATGAATTGCTATGAGCTACTGCTGCTATATCATGAATTGCTATGAGCTGCTGCTTGCTGCTATATGATGAGTTGCTATAAGCTTCTCCTGCTACTGCTATATGATGAGTTGCTATAAGATGCTCCTGCTGCTGCTATATGATGAATTGCTATGAGCTGCTTCTGCTGCTGCTATATGATGAATTGCTATGAGCTGCTCCTGCTGCTGCTATATGATGAATTGCTATGAGCTGCTGCTGGTATATGATGAATTGCACACTGCTACTGTTGTTGTATGATGAGTTGCTATGAGCTGTTGCTGCTGCTATATGATGCTTTCAGGTGGCTCCTATATGATAATAACCAGCCACTTGGACCATCAAATTTCAATAAATATTTGTTCTTCATTTAAATGTGGGTCATGCGTTCTTCATTTAAATTAGGCAATGGGATCTCTATGGAAGACATTGAACAAAGTAGATTGTGCCAAGTAGATGGTATCTTTGTATTTGCATTTTGAACAAATAGTGATGGTCTGTTTTCCTATCATATTAATTACTGCGGTGGGTTCAATTTGTAATGTTTGGAAGTCAAATCAATTTTCATATGGGCAGAAAAATGACAAAATATAATGCAATCTAGACTTTTCACTGATCATACCAAAGATAAGCTGAAAAGGTGGCAATGAAAAGAACTGGTTGGCTTATTACCTGGAGCTTATATTCACATGTGCTTATTTTCTTAGGATAACTCGTAATAACTGTCCCTAAGAAACTTGGCCAATAGAACTGACATACAAATAACATGTCACGATGATTGCAATGGAGGAGTGACCTACCATAGCACATTGTATTGGCTCACCACTGCCTCTCCTTTTTTTGCATTGTTCCATGAAATTTCCACATACATCTTGTACTTTTTCATTGTGTAACCCTATCTGCAAGTTGACAAAGCTAATTTCAGACATGTCTACATGATAATACATTGCATATCCCTTGTGCATATTTAGACCACCAATTAACGATTGTGTGCGTAGCATAAACTAGCCATGACTCTGTGTGCTGGACTAGCAGGCACTCTAAGGGATCTTAATGTAGTGCACTGGAATTCCTACATGCCACCTACGATTTTATGTAATGTACTACCTCTGTTCCTAAATATATGTCTTTGTAGAGATTCCAGTATGGACCACATACAGAAGTATATAGATGCATTTTCGAGTGTAGATTCCCTCATTTTGCTCTGTATGTAGCCTATAGTGGAATCACTAGAAAGAATTATATTTAGGAACGGAGGTACGAGGTAGTATCATGTATGACATCTACATATCTAATTTAGCAGCCAGTAGTAGAAATCATTATGCTGCACAAAGGGATTCTTGGTGAAAATCCTAGCAAAGAACGCCTGGTAGGCACACAAAGAATACAAGAGAGAGAGAGAGAGAGAGAGAGAGAGAGAGAGAGAGACGCACTTACAAGATCATAGCAATGCCTCAGTCCAGTATCTTGGTTGGCCAAGCTGTTAGATCCAAAAGAAACATCGTCCTTGTAGTTTTTGCCAGCTGCATAACAGGTAACAGCGACATGTTAGTATATTTGAAGTACATCGGGCAGATGATGTTGGACTGGTTTAAAGGTGAAGTACCTAGGCCGTGGCGGGTGCTTGGCATCTTGCCAGACGGTGGGAATCAGGTTAGAAACGTCAAGGGTGATGGCGCTGCGCTGGCTGTCTCGGGGTCTGGTAAGGAGATCTAGAACCGTCGAGTAGGGTGTTTGTGGAGCGGCTCCGGTAGGGTGGACTATGGTGTGGGCGAAGTAGATTTGTGGCCGTGGGCGAGGGCGTCAGAAGCTCCTCCAGTAGGTTGGATGAGGGTGCGACGAAGCGGATCTGTGGCCGTGGACTGGTGAGTTGAGAATCGCATAGGCGAAGCTACTCCGGTAGGGTTGACGATGGTGTCGGTGAAGCAGCTCTGGTAGGGTTGAGGAAGGTGTCGGCGAAGAGGATCAGAGGCCGTCGACGGGGGCGTCGGTGGGGTGGCTCCGAGGGGTGTGGACGAAGCGTCTCCGGTGGGAGTACGAATGAGCCGCTGCAGATGCGCAACGGTTGACGAGAGTACCGGCGAAGCCGATCCGGCGCCATGGGCAAGGCCGACACTGAACGGGCTATGGTACAGTGGTGGATGAGCAGTCTACTTGTTTCTAGTGGGGGCGGGAGGGGTAGATGCGGCCGCAGAAGCAGATCCGGCGAGGTGGATGCCGCTGGCAGTGAATGGGCTCTGGTACTCCGATGGATGAGCAGTCTAGGGTTTCGAGAAGGGAGGGGTAGAAAGGTCGATGAAGTATGGACGGCGTCATGTAAGATGCTCTGGTGTTGTGGAGTTAGTCGTTTCTGCGGGAGGGGGAGAGGAAAGGGGGTGTCATGTGGGGGGGACCGCAAGTTACCAAAGCAGCCTCGACCTATTATGTAGATAAGGGCGGTATTGTTACTGTTGTTCTCCGTGCACATAGGACAAAAGGGGAATTTCACATGCTAAAGACTAGGTGGCAGAAATTTTAGAAGGAGGCATGAGATGTTGCCGCCCGTGGGATCGTTCGTATCCAGTTTCAACTAATTTTGGACCGTGCTAGCGGGAAGGTCATCTTGAGGCTGTGTACACTTTGGGCACGCAGCGTCGATGAGTTAATAACTGGTGTGAAGTCCACCTCAGAAAAAAGACAATAACTCGGGATGATGCGCCGATAACTTGGATGTTCACATGGGTGCGGCCAATCATACGGGTGTAGAGGCGCGTTCACAAAAAAGGCATCAAACGCTCAGCCTATGTATTTCTCGTGTAAATAGATAAATTAGTGACATTGGTTATTTACTTTAAACATAACGCATTGACGTGTTAGTGTAGAGGCGCACAAAAAGAAATGGATATTGTAGTCCGCTACTTAAAAGTGTTACCTCATATTATTACATAGCCTCCATTTCATAAATTCCGTAGCCATTGAATTCATATATGAATATTACATATATTACTTCATAATAGAACCTTAAATCATCCAAGACTAATGAACTTGAATGCAAGAGTAACAATGGTGCATGTACATGATAGCTACATTGGTTGTTTGAGGAAACATCACTGTAACTTTGGCATGCACAATTGAAAAGGTTTATTTAGATAGAAAAAATGTGAAATGTGAGTGTCCAATCTTTATAGCGTTGAATCGATATTGTAACTTGGGCCACGATATGAAGTAGATATTGATTTATGTTCAAGTGATGCACGTCCACGATTGCTAGATAGTGATACGTGAATGAATTGTGCAATCTCTCACACACGTATACATATCTCATTTCCCCGTAAGCATCGGAATCACACACGCACACTTCATGTATTTCTCTCCCTCCGTCAAGGTTAGAATTCGTCTTTCTACCCCCTCCTACAAGTCTCTCCCACAAAAACACACATGCTCTCTCTGTCGAACACGCCCACCCCTTTAATTCCGCCCACCCACAGCCACTAATGTCTCAGAGGATAATTATGTCTCTCACACATATGCCTAAGGTTAACTCGAGTTCCGGAACCATACAAATACATACAATGGGATTCCAGGAGAGCACCTTTTGTTTTGAGATTTCGCTCTCTCTCTCTCTCTCTCTCTCTCTCTCTCTCTCTCTCTCTCTCACACACACACACACACACACGCGCGCACGCGTAGACATTGTTTATAGCTTCATTTTTTCCGGCACTTGCATGCACACCATTTTTTATCTCCGTGATGCTTTAAGTATGCATCGCACACATCCTATCTACCTATCCCTTAATATAGATATGTGTCACACAAACTCCTTCTCCCTACTAGCAAGATGCCCATGCGTTGCACGGAACATCAAGATGCATTTGTATGAGTAGTTTATCTTGTGAGAGGAAAGGATGAACGAGGGAAGGCCTTATTTGCAAATGTGGAGAGGTGTGTCGGTATCTTTTTGCAAAATTGTCATAGTTTACTTCCTATCCATCAGATATAAATCAGATGGCCTATATTGCAGGATGGCATGCTCACCATCATCACCAACTCTGTTTTTATCTCTACTAGCAAGATGCCCATGCGTTGCACGGAATATCAAGATGCATTTGTATGAGTAGTGTATCTTGTGGGAGAATAGGATGAATGAGGGAATGCCTTACTTGCAAATGTGGAGCGGGATGTGGGTATCTTTTTGCAAAATTGCCATAGTTTCTTTCCTATCCGTCAGATATAAATCGGATGGCCTATATTGCAGGATGGCAGGAACACCATCATCACCAACTCTGTTTTTTATAAGAGTAGAGACTCCTACAAAAGACTCAATTGGTGATGATGGTGTGTCTGCCATCCGTCATTTATGACCATCAGACTGCATCTAACGACTATGATGTAAGTCGTGGCATTTTTGCAACAAGACCCCACTTCTCTACTCCAATTTGCAGAAACCCCTTAGTATCTTGAAACCAACCATATACCTCCCCCACCTCATCAAAACAGCCAGAAGGAATATATTTTGAGTGAAACCTAATATGAGTATATTTTTAGTGATATATACACCAAACTAGAGTGTTTTTCTTTCAAGTTTGTGAACATGTATTATTATACTCCCTCCGTCCGGAAATACTTGTCATCAAAATGGATAAAATAGGGTGTATCTAGACGTATTTTAGTTCTAGGTGCATCTCTTTTTATCCATTTTGATGACAAGTATTTCCGGACAGAGGGAGTATTTTGGATCCGTTAAACGCCGGGCACATTGCTAGTAAGAGTAGAGAAAAGGATGAACGAGGGAAGGCCTTATTTGCAAACGTGGAGAGGGGTGTGGGTATGTTTTTGCAAAATTGCCATAGTTTCCTTCCTATCCGTCAGATATAAATCTGACAGCCGACATTGCAGGATGGCACGCACACCATCATCACCAACTCTGTTTTCTACTCCCTCCATTCGTAAATATTTATCTTTTTAGAGATTTCAAAAAGTGACTACATACGGAGAAAAATGAGTGAAACTACATTCTAAAATATGTCTACATACACATCCGTATGTGGTAGTCCATTTGAAATCTGAAAAAAACAAATATTTAGGAACGGATGGAGTATAAGAGTAGACGTGGAGATATATCTCCAGCATGGTCTACAACAAAAATGTGCTGGACTGGTTAGCGCCGGATGTTCGCAACGCAATGACCTGAGCTCGAATTCTGTCTTTAACTTTAGATTTTTTATGTTATATATTACTTATTTAATATATACTTTTTTCGCTACTGTACTGACAGTGGAACCAACAGAGTACTTAGAATACAAGACTAAGGATGGACTTGCTTCCTTTTAATTTTCTATACGAAGTTGTAGCCACCCTGCAAGTCACGTGTACATTGTACATGCAATTAACTTTTTATAGAGGGAGAATCATACACGCAATTAACTCAAATGGATTGGATGTGACTCTTTTATTTCCAGCATAAGAGCATCTCCAACAACAGCCGGCAAATTTCCTCCCGCTTCCTTCCGAGGAGGGCGCCATCAACCGCCAGCGGCATACATTTTCACAACTCTAACCAACCAGATGAAATTCGTTCAAACATGGAATGTTTTCATATAAGCATGCATGATTTCGTATAAAAAAGCCGGATCTTCATATAAACATGATGGATTCCATTCCATTTACATGAACTAAGCGGTGCTAATCCGGCTCTCTTGGCATAATTAATACTCCCTCCGTCCGGAATTACTTGTCCTAGAAATGGATGTATCTAGACTTATTTTAGTTATAGATACATCCAATTTATCCATTCTTAGAACAAAAATTTCCGCCAAATGGAGAGGGAGTACCTAATCTAAATGGCTTGCATGGATCCCTTTGTCTTTCTCATGTCCGACAGACACTTGCGGGGTTGAGAAGGTCCTCGGAAGAGACGAAGCAGCAAAGAAACCGCCTGAATGTGCAGCCGTCGCCCCGGCGGTGGCCTTCATGGGCCCAAGTGGAGGCAGCCTCCCGTGTTCTACTTCTCCTCGATGATGGCGGCGGACACGGAGAAGCTGGCCACTGACTCGTCGCTCTCAATGCACCCAGCTTCTGTCTCTGCCTCCACGGCGTTACCATAGGCACGGGAGGCGCGCCCACAGACATGGGAGGCATGTCCACCGCAGACACTGGTGGCGCGGTACGACGCGGCAGCCACGACTCCCATACAGGCATGCTCGCCGCCGTGCCAGCGTGTAGCAACTCGCCACTCCTCATCGAGCTAAACTGGAGCGGCGAGTTGCTGGACCACGCGCCGGATTGGGGCGGAAATTGGCTCCGTTGGGCCAAGCGAGGTTGATGAAGCATCGAGCGGCCTCGTCCATATCTGGAGGGCTCGGCGAGCCACCCAGCCGGGTAGTATGTCAGAGAACGGCTCCTCGGAAGCCATCGGAAGAGTGGAGAAAATGGTTAATGAGGAGATGGGGGAGCGACGGAGGGGTGCGATTCTTGCCCGCTGTCTGTCTGTCCTCGTTTAAATAGAGGGCAGACGGTAGGAGCTTGTCCGGCATCTGGCCTCGTTTAAACTAAGGGCGGACGGGAGGAGCTCAGCCGGTGTTGCGTTTAATTCCGGACCGCTCATGAACGGACGTGTGGCCGGAGTAGGTTTCTCAGTTTGCATGCGGGTGCGGAGGGGTTTGATGGAGGCGAGGAGGCGTGTTCAGCCGGGCATGCAGCAGGCGGTGCAGTACTATTCGATTAGACAGCAGGCGGCAAAGTTCCCAATACGGCTTTAATGCAGATGGGGGAGGGGTAGCAGATCCCGAAATGTTGAACGGCCAATGATGCATCCTCCTTCAATTAGCATCCTGCATGCATGAGGGAAGTAATGGGAGGAGGACTGGGAAAAGAGGCTGCACAATGTGAATGCAACGCAGTTTGCACTCATATAAAGGTGCCCCTCCATTCCAATGCATCTACCTCATCGTACGCACCTAAGCATTTTCCTAAGCACCTACACTAAGAACAAAAGTGCTCACTCCAGACCCATGGCGGCGATGCGCGCAAGCAGTAACCGGCTGTGCCAGATGGCCCACGACGCTGGTGTGCGGCATGGCGCCGAGATCGTCTCCAGACGGTGTTCGCGACCGGCTGGTGGATGGCCGCCGTCGACGCCAACTACGACTCTCAGTTGGACCAGATGATCGTTGCCACCACCAAAAACTTCACCGTCCTCAAGAAGCTCGGGGACGACATCGCTATATTCCTCCAGCCCGCGCGCCCGGGCTCCTCATTGCCTGCCACCCTAATCGGCCTCCATGGCCGGAACCACTTTCAAGCACTGGTGGCCCTGCGACTGCCCGCCGACGCCACGAAGAATGCCCACCTGGACGCCCTGCAATAATTCGTCGACCTACACATCCACATGTACGAGCAAATCGTGTATATATGTATCTACAAGGCCGTTGAGGATGCTACGACGTTGGCCTTCCTCAACCAGCTGGAAGCCTTGGATGCCTTTGCTGAGAAGCACCTTGACCTCGCCACAAAAGCTACCGCTCCTTAGCCGCCGGTCGGTGGCCCAGCGCACTAAGTTGAGGAGGAGGTCGTACCTTGATGGATGCATCTTTCTTCTTGCCTCCTGTAACCACCACTGCAATCGCATCATCGTGGCCTTAATTCTTTTTGTGCTATTGCATTCTCGTTCCAGTCAATAGTGACATGTGCAATCTCTTTGCTTAACTATATGCATCACTATAACTAGTACTCCATCCGTCAATTTATAAGTTGTGCTTACCTTTTCCATCAACTTCGTGCAACGCACGGTCATCTTGCTAGAAACACTAGAAAATGTCGGACCGCATGTGACCAAACGAACGATGCGCCAACCTAGCTACTACGTACCCTGCTTATCTGGCAGAAATAGCTCCGCTCTAGTGTTTCCAATCGTTATTTCTATCTATCGATCGTGCCAAGGAGCAGAACCAAATGTTACAATTTATACATTTTTCCCTACTCCTGCTATTCCTATAAAAGATTCAGTTGGTGATGGTGGTGTGTCTGCCATCCGTCGTTTCTGACCATTAGATCTGCATCTAACGGCTGTGAGATAAGTTGTGGCATTTCTCTACTCCTATAAAAGACTCAGTTGGTGATGATGGTGTGCCTGCCATCCGTCATTTCTGACCATCATATCTGCATCTAACGACTATGACGTACTAGGCCAGTAAGAGGAAAAGGCCTGCCACGTTCGCGTCGCACCCCCACACGCCCGGGAATCGTCACAACACACGAGCACATTGCCAGTAAGAGGAAAAGGCATGTCGCGTTTGCGTCACACCCCCACATGCCCGGGCGGGAGTACTCCACGGCCCGTCCGGCACGCCACACAGCTAGGGAAGGTGTGTTGCCTAGAATTTTCACTTTCATGTGGGACCGCCGTTGAGCAAACCGACTATTGGAAAACTGCACCCCGCCCACTGCCAGGTTGGAAAACAGAAACGACGGGAAGATCTAATTGTACCACGGAAGCCAAGAATTTTGGTGTCTGATGGGGCTCGTTGATAGAGTGTTATTTATTCATAACTAGCAAGATTCCCATGTGTTGCACGGAAAATCAAGATGCATTTGTATGAGTAGTTTTTGTTGTGGGAGAAAAGGATGAAAAAGAGAAGGCCTTATGTTTGCAAATGTGGAGAGGGGTGTGGGTATCTTTTTGCAAAATTTCCATAGTTTCCTTCCTATCTGTCAAATATAAATCGGACAGCCTATATTGCAGGATGGCAGGCACACCATCATCACCAACTATGTTTTCATAAGAGTATAGAGACATGTAGACATGATGCACATAGAGGAATTTTGTTACTGCACGTTGTTACGTACTACTAGTACCTATTCCCTCCTTCTGGTTCACTACTAGTACTCCCTCCATCCTGGCTTATTGTTCCCCTTTGTACTCAATTCCTGAGCTCGTTTTCCTCAAGAAATTGTCTTTACCAATGTATTAATATCGGGAATGTATGCGTGAACAACGAATGATTAAACCTTGCACGCAACATTTTGACAAAGCATTGACTTAGATTAGCCACAGTGGGACTTCAACAGTAACATCGAGTCCAACGCATCAAATTTGCTTATGTAGCAATGAGTTAATGAAGAGAGAGGTAGTTTGAGTAACTTATCTAGTTACTGTAACATCACATGTCCCAATGCAATATGAGTCTATAACCTAATAAATGAGGCTTTGCATGTTACCATACTTATGTTACTACCCACTATGAAGGTAGTAACACAGTCTAGGGATATGTGTATGTTACTAGTGTATGTTACTCTCCATTGTGGCTAGTCTTACGAACATGTGAATGTGAGGGACTACAACCTCGTGCATGCATGCAATAGTCACACGTACACATGGACGGAAAAACGCGCGCGACGCCCTAATGCATGCATGTCCGAGCACATGATGGAGCACACACGGTCACGCTCAAGTGCTCAACCTACACGTGCATGCACACACATACTCAGCCAGGGTGTGCTAGTGATCGTATAAACACCGGAAAATGTATATGTTGACCGCAATGAGCGTATTATGAAGTCCACTGACCGTATTTTTACAAATATACAGATATAGAGAGTAGAATGCCTGCAATGCACATGTACCATACTAGTTGGTTACCAAATATCATCCGGGTTTGGCATGAGCTCATACCGCGGGAGCACCACAAGGCCTGCCGCAGGAGTTACATTTCCCTCTCGGGGCCCACAGGACCGAGCTTCAGTGGCTTAGTGCACCGGCCTATGAGTCAATGACATGCGGACCTTAAATGCGGCTGGCCCACATGTCATTCTCATGGTGGTGGCATGGTTCACGACTCACTCGTTCGAGATGAACCGACCGGTGGTGGCGTGGCCGTGGCGAGGGTGCCACAGCTGGGCGTCGAGGCGTTACGAGGCGTAGATGGCCACACCGGTGGGTACTACATGTAGTATAGAAGTACTCCAACTCAGGATTGATGCCCGTGACGAAATGTGTCACAACCGCTGGATGAAAATTTGATGGTGCGGGAGTACGGATCGGAGCACAGGAGCGGAGCAGGCAAACCGTGTCCAATCGGGTGAGTCTGTGGTAGAAAGTTGATGGTCACCGCAGTTCAGCTGGCCCGCATGTCGTGCACACAAAGGCAGAGGAGCGGTGGGGCCGAGAGGGATGAGGCGCACGTCGGGGGACGTCGTGCCGTGGGTTGGAGCGGCGTCGTGGGAATCGCGTGTGGGTGTGGCAATGGTAGAACATTGGTAGTAGTAGTCTCTATCTCTATCTCTACTCTACTCTTACTAGTAAGGTACACGTGCATTGCACGCATTAGATTTGGCAACCAAATTATGAATAAACACCACACTATAGCATGCAAGCTTTGAGTCATATATGCATGATGTAGATGTTCGTTTAATTTTTATAGTTCATCTCATTCAAAATCAATTAGCTTTTATAAAAAAAAGTTAATCTATTCTAAGATTCATGGAATTGTGCGTTGTAAAGCATAAAGTAAAAAACAAATAATGGCACTTCATCTAGGAATTGTTTTTGGGAATTATGATACGGAAGATTCTAGAACAAAGGAGAAGTGCTTGTGTTTTGAGATTTCTGCATTATGCTTTAGTTCAACCATGGAGTATTCTACATGTGGCATGTCAGCGTTTTGGGAAAGGGGGTCCCCAGACTTGCCTGCCTGCGGCCCACGGCGTGGCTAAGCCAGTAGGCCGTACGACCCATCTTCATCGACAAGGCATCCAAGACCCTCGCGAGGCGGGCGACGCAAGACCTCCTCGGGAGTGGCCTAGTCAGGCAGGCTCACGAGGAGCGGAGATATCAAGGCGGGGCAAACCTCACGAGGCTCTCGTGACGTGAGCCATGACGATCATTACCAGGCGGGCGCCAGCGCGTGCAGCGTACTTGTTTCTTCTTTGATGCTAACGAGGCCAGCGCAGGAGAGGAGTACAGAGGCATCAGGCAAAGGTTGCCATATCGGTGCAACGAGACCAAGACCAGAAGGATGGCAAGACGGAGGTCATCGTGGAGCCCAAGACGGCGCCACCACCAGAGCTTTTCGCAGGCGAAGGCCACTTTTGTGAGGATAGCTTGTACTAGCTGTCCCCCTTCAAATTCGCCCGCCGTTGTTGGCTCCCTTCCCTCTCAATATTTGGGAAGAGGACCAGGGCATATATAAGTAGAGCTAGCCACCACAGTAGAGGGGGGCATCGAGCAGTTCATCCAGCTCTCACCCACACAAGTTAGCCAAGCACAAGAACACCTCAACCTCAGGAGGTTGTTCTTCCACTTGTACTGTTCTTCATCAGCCCAAGAGGCAATCCACCACCACACACTTGAGTAGGGTGGCCCGATCCAGTATAAATCTCGTGTCTCTCTGTGTTGTGAGTTCATCGAGTTCGTCCGTGAGATCTTTGCGAGCTAGGGCATAGATCGGTAGGAGGGAAAGACTTCACGCGCACCCAGTGTTCGAACCTTAAGGGTTTGCCAGAACCCCACATCCGACATGGCAGAATCTGGTTAAATGTAGATGATATCCGACGGTCAGTAGTGCTCAGATTTACCATCTCTGCACCGTCGGATTGGCTTCATCCAACGACCATCTTTCAAAATTATTCGCACACTATATAGGGGTATAGATAAAAAACAGAGTTGTTGATGATGGTGTGCCTGCCATCCTGCAGTATAGGCCGTCCGATTTATATTTGACGGATAGGTAGGAAACTATGGCAATTTTACAAAATAATACCCACACCCCTCTTATACTAGCAAGATGCACGTGCGTTGCACGGAACATCAAGATGCATTTGTGAGTAGTTTATCTTGTGGGAGAAAAGGATGGACGAGGGAAGGCCTTATTTGCAAATGCGGAGAGGGGTGTGGGTATCTTTTTGCAAAATTGCCATAGCTTCCTTCCTATCTGTCGGATATAAATTGGATGACCTATCTCTACTCTTGTAAAAATAGAGTTGGTGATGATGGTGTGTCTGCCATCCTGCAATATAGGCCGTCCGACGGATAGGAAGGAAACTATGACAATTTGCCCGCACTCCTCTCCACATTTGCAGATAAGGCCTTCCCTCGTTCATCCTTTTCTCCCACAAGATCTTGATGTTCCGTGCAATGCACGGGCATCTTGCTAGTCTCTACTCTTATAAAAACAGAGTTGGTGATGATGGTGTGCCTGCCACCCTGCAATATAGGTCATCCGATTTTATATCTGATGGATAGGAAGATAAATTGTGGCAATTTTGCAAAAAAAACCTACACCCCTCTCCACATTCGCAAATAAGGCCTTCCCTCGTTCATCCTTTTCTCTCACAAGATAAACTACTCATACAAATGCATCTTGATGTTCCATGCAACGCACGAGGATGTTTCCTTGGGGTTCTCTCCAGCGCGGCGTGGCCATAGTTGCAAGTTGACGCCCCTTGAGATGTCGACGTTGAGGGGCACTCGGATTTTGTCAGATGAGCAGGTAAGATGAGTTTGATCATGTAGTAAATGCATTCTAAAGACTACTTTCGTGTCCATTTCCTAATTCTCCCCCTGCCCACGGTTTCACAGGTTAGGCTTGGTGCGAGTGGAGATTAGCTTGCATATGTGCGGGAGGGTACCAACATCAATTTGCACAACATTTGCAATGGTGACACCATTCCCGTAGAATGTTTGTCCAACATTGGGATCAGCCATGCAACGGGCCACCGCTGAATTGGTATGATGGAATCACGGTGAGATTAAAGAAGATAGCATGAACCATGCACATGGCGGTCAAAGGTGGACGATGTTGTCTGCGGTCGATTTGTTGCCGTACGAGTACGAAGACGATGTGGTCCTTTCTAACCGTATCTTCGCGGTGACAAACCAGGGGACTTGTTTTGTATGGGACACATCCTACGATATACTCCCTCTCTCCCAGTTTATTTGTTTTGATTTTTTCATTTTATAAGTTTCAAATTCAAATTTAGAGCTCCCCATCACATGTTGAGATTACAATGTCCATTAAATCGTTGCGTGCATGTATAGTAAAGAAACAATTCTCAAGTTTGCCACGAGTTCGTGCAGCGGTAGCACCACAAGGCCTGGCGCAGGAGTTACATTTACCTCTCGGGGCCCTCGGGCCTGAGCTTCAGCGCCTTACGACACCTGCCTTTAGTCAATAACATCTGGACCCGACAGGTGGCTGGTCCACATGTAATGCTCCCGAAGGCAGAGGGGCGGTGGGGCCGAGAGGGGTGAGCCACAGGTCGGGGGACATGTGGTGTCATGGATTCGAGCGGCGTCATGGGAATTGCGTGTGGCTGTGGTAGAAACTTGATGCTCGCCGCATTTCAGTTGGCCCACATGTCATGCATACAAAGGCAGAGGGGCGGTGCGGCCGAGAGGGGTGAGGCGCACGTCGGGGGACGTGGTGCCGTGGGTTGGACGGCGTCGTGGGAATCGCGAGTGGCAGTAGATGAAACGTCATGGTCGCTATAGTTGAACTTCCATGGACAAGTTGTCATGTCTACGGACACATGCATTGCATACCGATCACTGGAAGGAGTAGTAGAGAAAGCTAGGCGGATAAATAGTTCCTTATAGTCAAGCGGACCCACGCTACTACTTGTTCCAAAGACATGCACACCATCAAAATAGTCCATCTATATTAATATACATAGAGAGGGAATATATTTTTTACAGGAGAGGAAATAGTTCATCCATCCATAATGCCCTGTTGCTGGTGCAACATCTTCTTCTTCTTCTTCTTCTTCTTCTTCTCATTTTCTGTGGGAGACGACTTCGCAACAAGCTCTCTCGACCTTGCAACTATCTCGAAACTCAGACGGGCATCAAGGGCAGCATATTTTATCCGCTCGTACGTCAAGGGATAATTCTCCCATCCAGACGACCTTAATACCAGCATCTCGTCACCCTTCTGAAGATTTTTTCCGAGCACAAAATTTGCTACGTCGAATAGGATGGTGTCGGTTTATCACAATCTTCTACAGGAATTTTTATTTTGGTTTGTACGTCAGCGATGCTTTTCAAATCAATATTGTACGGCTCCAACTTCTGTTTGTCCCTTGCGATGGCTGCCCCACAGAAGTATATGTCCTCCCGAGACAAGAAATCATGAAGCTCACCTGGTATGGAGGGCGCGTGTATGATGTGGTACACCAAAACATCATCTTGGAGGCACAGCTGAAGGACGGCGGCGTGTTGGATCTTCCCAGTGGCACGCTTCGTGTACTCTGCGTCGAGACCGATGACCTTCGTCTCCACCTTTTGGAGGGAGTTGGATACATTGTTGATCCACTTCCAAACAACCCTTGGGTGGTCGGTGACTGTGGCAACTATGCTCCACGAGCCTTCGATGAGGACATGTTGGACGCTAAAAACATGCATCTCGATCTCTTTCGCCATTTGGAACCGCTGGACCGGAGGGCTATGGTTTGGAGAATTACGATTAGATGGCTAGTCTAACTAAAGAAGATGACTATTTTAAGGGGCTTCAGAATTACTCCAGGAGGATGTGAAGAGGTTAAAACAATGTGAATGCAGTGTGGTTTGGATGCAAATGAAGATGAAGGAGTAGTGAAGAATCCGAGGAAAATCGGTTCCCGATGGAGAAGTAAATGGGAGAAGTGGCCTGTAGGCAGTTGATTAGACGGCTAGGTAGACTAAACAAAAAGGCTACGCGGGTAGACTGAGGAGTGGGGCCTGTCCCTGTACGTGCCCATCCTTCTAGCGCTACATGTGCCACTGGCTAGTTGAGGTCACTCTTTCGAATCACCGTGGCGAGACATTTTATGATTCCTTTTTATTTCTGCACCCCTCCTGACAGGTGGGACCTATGCAAACGGATAAAAAATGTGTCGTAGCTGGTTCGGATGGATATTGGCGCGTGCGTGGGAGACACAACATTCTCTAGTTAAGGAATATGCGGTTATCCTCAAAAAAGAAAAGTCCTTCGCGCTTCCGCATGCACAAGAATTTGGTTCTGCTCGCAATATGGATGGTACCTGGAGGATGAAGTGAACCCAGAGGCTTGCTAGCACGGGAGTACTACTCATGTTCCTACTACTCCTACTAACTAGTAGTAGTACAACTGTCGTACACTTGATGGTCAAAATACTATTATTCATCCAATCCTAATAGTGAAGTGACAAGACCCTGCGCCCAAGGTGACACCAGTCCATGCGGTGTGTCCGGGTTACCAAAGTCATACCCACCTTGTGCATTGTGCAGTCACTGTCACCGCCGCTGTATAGCATGCCTCGCCTCATCTCCCTCTCCCCTAGCACCACTCCATCTCCATCTCGCCGGATATCCTGAGGTCACTCTTTATCATCTCACTGTGCCCCCGCGTACCCTCGCCTCGCTCGCCTCCCCCAGTACCACTATTCCCTCGCTAGCCGCTCCAGCACCGAGAGCCTTCTCCCCGTAAATCAAGCCCCTCGAAACCCCACCTTCCAAACTCCACCATGGATGAACGCAAACCACGCAGCATCCATATGAGCCGTGATTGGAGAAATCTCCCCAGTGATGTCCTCGACCTCTGTTGTTCGTGTATGAATATGTTGAGCGCCTTGCGGCTGGCTGCATGCTCGAGGGGCATGGACACGGCCATCATAGAAGCGAGGCCTAAGCTTTTCAAGACACCCTGCTTGCTGCTATCTGGTCTTGCGAGATTTGCTCACCATGATACGGAGGCGTACATGATGCCCCTCGACTTCAATCCGACCTCCATTAGCTGAAACTTCTTTGCAGGTATGTAGTGGGTCGCCGTACATCATTTCCCTCGACTACAATCCGATCACCATCACCCAAAACTTCTTGCAGGTATGTACTCGGTCAGCATGAACTCCCACTGGATAGCTGACGTCAGAGAAAAGAGGAAAAAGTTGGTGCTCGTGAACTTACAGACCTCCCATGAGATTATCATTCCTCCGTTGCATGATATAGAGTTTTACCGTTGCGGTCCAAGTCATCTAGATTACGTCATCAGTTGGACGCACCTTGTTTTGCAGAAGATTGTAATATGCCAAGTGCCCACACGACATGCGGATTACGCAGACTTCAAGCTAATTGCCTTGTTCGACAAGGGACTCGCCTATCTTTCCGCAGGTGCCTTCTTTAGCTGGAGACAGCTCAGCTCACAGTGGATCGTCGTCAAAGCTGATACACACTTCTGTGATGCTATTGAACACAATGGCATCATCTACGCGATCGACAAAGTAGATGGCACCACGTATTGCTGGGACGGCGCGAGTAAGTTGTTTCCATCTGATGTTAATGATGACGCCATGACACTGTCTGAACTTTTTGTGATGATTGATATATCCATGTTTGAGCAGAATTTGAGTAGAACTGCAATGTATTAGAGAAGCCGTAAATCAGCTATATTTGGAATGAGTTAATTCATGCGATTGTAACCATCATTCAGCCAATTTGTACCCATGAATAATCAAATGGTTTGGAAGATATTGATATTCTCCTTATTTTATAGTAATTTATATACAACTAAATATGAGTGTGTATCAATGGCCATGTTAGTTTCCTCATTTTCATGATGTAGAAAAATGCATCACACTGTTGGTTTCACCTAACCATACATTAGGGAAGTAAATGTGCATATGGAGAACTCTATATTTGGAAGTAGTGAAATCCTGTAATGCTTACCATGTGTACATACCTATGTTCGCCCTTCAGCAATCAATGGCTAGAATAATATACTCACAAAAAATTTAGCCACAGAACATGAGTATATAACAATGCATGGTCTGTTTGTTTCCTTGAAGAATTTGTTTGTGAGGACAGAACATGATTACATAACATGCATGACATGGTAGTTTCCTGTGAAGAATCGATTGTGAGATAACATGAGTATAACCATGCATGGCACTTCTATATTTTCGAACACAGTATACATTTCCCTATATTTTCCTCCCATTTCTAACAGGGACATATCAATGTTGTTTCTTGCATTATCC
Organism: Aegilops bicornis; assembly: GCA_021605145.1. Taxonomy (NCBI): domain Eukaryota; kingdom Viridiplantae; phylum Streptophyta; class Magnoliopsida; order Poales; family Poaceae; genus Aegilops; species Aegilops bicornis. Next base: position 321,378,500 of record CM038675.1, read on the forward strand.
TACTCATACTCTGAACAATGCTGATCTTACATTAACAATGACTGTCCTTTTTGATATGATGCAGTGTCCCTACAGTTACTGCCTTTTGTAATCACACCACCTTTGCCAAAAACAAGGAAGCACAACTGGTTCCTCGCTCGATCATACGATGGCAAAAGACTGATGATCATTTGGACACATGAGCCGGAAAAGTTATATTGCAAAAACCGCACTGTATGCAAGCACCGTGAAATATGTGAGTATCTGGACAATGGTTGTTACGTCTATGAGCAGGATACCAGCTTGTTGGGGCCTTCAGGATTTTTGAGTTGGAGGCGGGTAAATAGCCTTGGTTCACACTCTCTGTTTCTCGGACTCAATTATCCGATTAACCAGGAGATCACCGTTGGCAAGGAACTTGATGGTAGAGAGGCTCTGTTTGCTATGGCAAACTGTGTCTACACGGCGAGCCCTAGGAGTTCGGGAGAAAACTCACCTGATTGTCTATGATACAGCCTGCAGCCAAAAGACGGTGAGAATGACAAAGGCATCTGGATTAACTTTGATCCTTGGATGTGTCGAGTCCGACTGGCAGTGATGTGGTTCAAGCCTTCATGTTGATAGGTAATTGGGCTGTTGCATCGAAAGGGTGGAGTACTGGTGTCTCCGGATCACTGTTGTCTGAACCGGGGTTGCAAACTATGATGGTGTTGGATCATCCCTCTTCGAATGACTTGTTGTCTTTGCTGCTTCTTCTTGATGGGTAGTTCTCTCTTTTGTTATGCATATTCCTTATCATTTGGTCATCCTCTAATATGTCACTCTTACTATGTAATATTTGCCTCTATTTAGAATGTCATTCTAAATGCGGATCACGAGAGTCTGGCCTGGAGATGGGTGCGTTTTGGTGGTGTACCAAGACTTCTTATGAACTATCATGTCTTGCTGTTTATGTTAGTAGCAGTCACTAGTCAGTGTTTGAATGTTGTATATATTGTTGTTTCGAACTGTTTATTGTCTCGAACAGCTGGTGGGCTAAATGAGGGCATCACCATTCTCCAGTGTTCAGAGTATATCTCCTTTTTTCAAGTTATAATTTGAGCTCAGTGTCTTTTAGATGATGTACACTTGTTTGGGCCAGTGAGGTGTCGTCGAATATGGGCCGAGTAGTAACGCAATGCCAAATAGGTCAATTATGACTCTCAGGCCGGGCTCTCAAAAGATCCTCAAATAGGTCAATTATGACTCTCGGGCCGGGCTCTTAGACTGCTGGGCTCTAACGGTTATGGCATGGATGAAGAAGCCGTCCACCATACTGAAGGTGGTTGGTGTTGAGATACCGGTGCAGGAACCGAGGTTGTACTATTCATCGCCACCAAGGAAGCCGCGGACCACGTTAGGGATGTACATGTATCGAGTGTTCGTGCATGTCGAAGAAGTGGTCAATCCATCAATCGAAGTCCTGCCGCCGCCACTAGTGCCCGGTTCCGTCGACGACGTCCATTACAGGAGTCAACATTAGACTTTCCCCGTGTTGCTCGGAACGATGGATGGCACAGGGCCTACCCCATCGCGCGGCGGAGGCCACTGCTTCTTTGCGAGAAGAGGCAGGGCTGGCTGCCTGGATGTGCTCTAATTAGAGGTAACAACTGAATCTTGTCACATACTGGTTTAATATGAGCTATGGGTGTGAAGCACTGATGTGCCAGTACATTTGATTGTGACATGTTCTATTTTTTTACCTGAACTATTTTTAGAAAGGGATGTACGTCAACTTAATGTTCTAGCAGAACTTATATATTGTGTTGGCTGTCTATTTTCTTTGCACATTATTCAACATATTTCCCCGTCATTGATAAAGACGATGAACCGTTATGTACGAGTTCGTTAGTTTCAACATAGCCCTACCCGTAGCGATCCACTGCTTCCACCCTAATTGTGCCACCTGTGTGAAATTTTTGTATGCAAGTTCAGTGTGCTATGATGTTCTATATGATTGTGTCAACTATATAAGTTTTTACTGAGCATCATCAATGCATATGGCTGAAAGATGTATTTACGAGCATCGACCGATGGGTCTCTTTCTCTCTCTCTCTCTCTCTCTCTCTCTCTCTCTCACACACACACACACAAACAGACACACACGCACCCGCGCACACACGCACAAGTGGGACCCGTTGAATTATTTCTTCGCTCGTGACAACTTTCAATTAGGTTCCACTATACACTAAGGGCCTGTTTGGTAGTACTCTCGCTTCACTGGATCCGTAAATCTAGCTTCTATTTCTCGATGCTGGCTTCTTTCACGGGATCGCGATGGATGGAAACTGTTCGGCTCGCTAACTCCAGCTTCTGGTGCTTGCCGGCAGGCCAACCTGCATGAGCGGACTGGAGTCCAGCCGGCTCAACACGTAAAGTGGCCTTAGGCCTAGTCGGGCACATGAGGAGAGTGGTTGGGCTTGGCCCAGTAAAGAGGGAACGGTAGCGATCTGTCCACGTCGCCTCGAGAGGACGTAATAAGAGGGGAGAGAGAACATAGCGAACTGGTACGTGCCTCTCGAGTCACTTCACGGTGGCACTCCTCCGTAATTTTGCCTAACTCCCGCTTCCCTTTTTCTTGGATCGCCAGAAGTGCTGCTCCCTTTTTTGTACGTAGATCTTCGTCAGATCCGGGAAGCTAGCTTCTCGAAGCCAGCCCGTTAAATGAGCTCGGTGAAAATTTGATGAAGCTGGAAGCTGGCCAACTACCGAATAGGCCCTAACTTTTTTCTTAAGTTATTAATTGAGCTCAGTGACTTCAAAAAGTTGTACAGAAGCCTTGTTTGGGCCTTTCCGGCGTCGCTGAATGTGGGCTGAGTAGCCATGTAAGGTTGTACTGTACTACACAGGCCTTTTTTTTCAACATTAGCAGTGCACCTGGGCCGACAATTGTACACAATCCGGGTCAACTTGTTATTCTCCGCCCCGTTGGGCTGCAAATCTTTCCTAGGAGGGATGCATTAGGCTTAACAAGAAAATGGGCTTTAAGAAATAATAAATGGGATATTATTATAAAAACTAGGCAGTAACTATAAAAAATGCAGCAAACATGTAATTAGTTTATAAAATATTACTTTTGGATTTTGAAAATTTTAATTTCATTAATTGTTGCGCGCGCAATGTTTCATTGGATTTTTACGTAATATTGAAATTGTATTTAATCTGACTAGAAATTACGGGACAAAAATATTTCGGATCCCATTAAAATATGGGAAATTTTATTTAATTCTGTTTTGAACGGTTGGTTGAAATTATTAATCGTTGCCCTAGCTAGAAAATGGGTTGTACTTTTAACAAACTGTAAATGGGCTGTAGTAAGTTCCATTAGAATTCAAAAATGGGTTGTACATTTTTGCAAATCGCAAATGGGCTATAAGTTCTCTGCCACACACTTGTGGGCCTACTAAGTTGACGTGTACCATAAAACAAATTAAGTTCACGCGTATGCAAGACTTTGTCAACTTATAGTCAACAGACGGTTCTAGCAGCAGTGGCCGTTGGATGTCCATCCAACGGATGTCGTGCTTCTTCTTCAACCTCGGATATTCTAGCTTCAGCCGCCCAAAAAATGATTCCTCCCCCTGACATCTGGGCGCACCGTTTCAGAGGCTGACCTGTGGGCCTTCTAAGTTGACGCGTACCAACGGCTTTGTCAACTTAGTCAATATAAACGATTCTAGATGCAATGACCGTACAGTGTCCATCCAACGGCCGTCATGCTTCTTCAACCTTTGGTATTCTTGCTCCAGCCGCAAAAAGCAGCGCCATTGCCCGTCGCTGCTCCACGCCTCCGTGGCGGGTCTTTGCCGCAGAGGCCTCACCGCCCCCTACTACTCCCACTGTTGGCCAGGCCATCCCTCTACTCACCCACACCCCCTGTTATTCTGCGGCGACGGTAGCCTCATACCGCAGCCGAACCAGTGAACCCTCGTACTCTTCTCCGCATGGGCATCCACTGCCGCGTCTTCCCTGGCTCCGCGTCATCCCTTTCCTATAGGCCTCGCCGTCGTCCACCGCCCTGGTCCTCTGGGCGCGACATGGTCAACGTGGTCAATGAACGACATCCATCGGACGTGGAGTGTACGTGGAGAGGCTTACATCTAGGTCCACGGCCGCACACAAGGAAATGCCTCCTCATTTCATGCAAAATAATGTTTCCTCCACCTGACATCTAGGACCCACTAGAAGGCCTCCGTATTTCGTGAAAAAACGCCTCACGATGGTCGGACCCACCAGCTATATCTTCGCACGCAAGTAAGTGCCTCCTTATTGCGCATAAAAAAATGAATACTCCCCCTGCTAGCTGGGACCCAGCATAGTGGGAGGCTGACTTGTGGGCCTACTAAGTTGACGGGGATGGAGGGATTTGTCAACTTAGTCAATATGAACGATTCTAGCTCCAGTGACCGTACGATGTTCATCCAATCATCGTAGTGCTTCTTCAACTTCTGGTCTTCTTGCTCGAGCTGCCCAAACTAGCGCCAGTCGTGCCGCGCGCTCCTGCTTCCCGTGGCCGGTTGTGATGCCGCGGAGGCCTCACCGCCCCCTACTACCCCCACCGCTGGCCAGGTCCTATGGCGACGGCAGGCTCACACCGAAGCCGAACCAGTGAACCCTCGTACTCCTCTCCGCGTGGGCTTCCACTACCGTGTCTTCCCCGGCTCCGCGACGTCCCCTTCCTAGGCCTTGCATCGTCCACCGCCCTGGTGCTCTCACCGTGGCGTGGTCAACATGGTCAAGGAACGACTTCCATCGGAAGAGTATTCTAAGTAGAGAGGCTGACTGCTGGGTCCACGGCCGCAGCAAGGAAGTGCCTCCTTACTACGCGGAAAATAATGATTCCTCCACCTGACAGTAGGGACCCACCGGACGGGCCACCGTATTTCATGAAAAAAATGTTTTCCCCCTGACTGCTAGGACCCACCAGCTACATCTTCGCACGCAAGGAAGTGCGTCCACAATACAGGGGAAAATGATTCGCCCCTGACTGCTGGGACCCACCAGCTACATCTTCGCACGCAAGGAAGTGCCTGACAGTTGGGACCCACCTGGTCGAAGCGTTCGTAGCGTTGTCATTCTGGTCCCGAACGTGTACGTACATACTGGTCGATGTAGAGGCGGCACGTGTCGTAGTAGAGGCGCGCACGTAGCATGTACACGTACGTACATCGTCTAGGGTGCAAGAAAGAAAAAACGGCCACATACATACATACGGGGGGGGTCTCGAACGCCTACTCGCGCATACGTAAGGCCAGGGCTCGTGTACATGGTTGGGTCTGAATGGAGAAGTTGCACCGTCGTCGTGTTCATGGGGAGGCAACCGGCTGGGTCGGAACGGAATGCGTCGTCGTGTTCATCGGGAGCCAACCGACTTGGACGGAACAACCCATGGAAACGAGGCCTGGCATACCGCAGAATGGAGGAAACGGCCTTGTGTTCGATCGGCCACGATGGAAACGGGATCCTGTTCATCGGGAGGGATCTGGCGTACCGCAAAACAGAGGAAACGGACCTCCTACGGTCAAAACAGGGTCCTGTTGATCAGGAGGGGTGTGGCGTACCGCAAAACGGAGTAAACGGACTTGTGTTGGAGCGCTACGATCGAAACGGGGGTCCTGTTCATCGGGAGGGGCGTGGCGTACCGCAAAACGGGACTCCATTGGATACTGTTCATCTACATCATCGACCTCCTCCAGCCTTCACGGGCTACTGTTCATCCACCGTCGACCTCCTCCAGCCTCCACCTGTGGCTGTTCATCCACGGGCTCATGTTCATCCAGCCTCCACCGCCCGCTCTTCCACCAGCTACTGTACAACCAGCCCTCTCCACAGGGTCCTGTTCAACCACCCCTCCACGAGCTACTGTTCATCCAGCCCTCCACCGGCTACTGTTCAACCAACCCTCCACCGACTATTGTTTAACCAGCCCTCCACTGGGTCCTGTTCATCCAGCCCTTCACGGGGTCCTTTTCATCCACCGGCTCGATTGATTGGGGTACTGTTCATCCAGCGGCAACGACCTCTACTACCACAGGGTCCTGTTCATCCAACCCCCCACCAAGAACTGTTCATCCAAACCCCCTCAACAACGGTCACTGTTCATCCAGGGAAGGAGGCAGCAGTGTTCAATCGGCTTTAGTTAGCAGCAGTAGCGAAGGAATCACTCGGGTTCAGTTAACAGCAAGGGATCGGCCGACCGCACGGGTTCAGTAACGCGTAGCCTGCAGTGCATGACATGGTAGTTTCCTATGAAGAACCGATTGTGAGATAACATGAGTATAACCATGCATGGCACCTCTATATTTTTGAACCCAGTATAAATTTCCCTGTATATTCCTCCCAGTTCCAACAGGGACATATCAATGTTGTTTCTTGCATTATCCTACTCATACTCTGAACAATGTCGATCTTACATTAACAATGCCTATCCTTTTTGATATGATGCAATGTCCCTACAGTTACTGCCCTTCGTAATCACACCACCTTTGCCAAACATAGGGAAGCACAACTGGTTCCTCGCTCGATCAGACGATGGCAAAAGACTGATGATCATTCGGACACATGAGCCAGAAAAGTTATATTGCAAAAACCCCACTGTTTGCAAGCACCGTGAAATACGTGATTATCTGGACAGTGGCTGTTACGTCTATGAGCAGGATACCAGCTTGATGGGGCCTTCAGGATTTTTGAGTTGGAGGCGGGTAAACAACCTTGGTTCACACTCTCTGCTTCTCGGACTCAATAATCCGATTAACCAGGAGATCTATAGTGGTATGTGGAACTTGTTTTGCAGAGCCGGACACAATCCTTGTGTTCAAAATCTTCTATGAAGTATTCGGAGGAGGAACCAGCCTTGCAACGCCGAAGACAATATGCGCGCCGGACTCGTCGTCATTGAAGCCTGGTTCAGGGGCTCTTGAGGAGTCTGGATTAGGGGTGTCCGGATAGCGAACTATCACCGTTGGCGGACTCTGGACTATGAAGATACAAGATTGAAGACTTCGTCCGTGTCCGGATGGGACTTTCCTTGGCGTGGAAGGCAAGCTTGGTGATACGGATATGTAGATCTCCTACCATTGTAACCGACTCTGTGTAATCCTAACCCTATCCGTGTCTATATAAACCGGAGGGTTTTAGTCCCAGAGGAAAACAACAATCATACCATAGGCTAGCTTCTAGGGTTTAGCCTCTCTGATCTCGTGGTAGATCCACTCTTGTACTACACATATCATCAATATTAATCAAGCAGGAGTAGGGTTTTACCTCCATAAAGAGGGCCCGAACCTGGGTAAAAACATCATGTCCCCTGTCTCCTACTACCATCCGCCTAGACGCACAGTTCGGGACCCCCTACCCGAGATCCGCCGGTTTTGACACCGACACCGCCCAAGGATGGGCTCGACGATTCGTCGAGTGGCTCCCTGGATTCGTCGGAGGTGAATAGCACCTCACTTCCAACCGCCTCGTCTCCTCCCGCCGCGGATGACGCCGGGGTGGAGTCCCAAAAGGGGCCCAGCCAGGAGGAGGTGGCTATGGAGGCGCCGCAAGGCGACCTCCCGGAACCCGGGCTCAAAGGGGATAAAACCCCAAAGGGCTTTAAGTCCGGCCCTGCCGTCGACTCCGTCTGAACCTTCAGTGGTTCCGGAGTCCGACTGGCGACCCCTTTGTAAGAAGGGCAAGACTGCGACGCCGGTGACCTCCGTCCAACCGGAGGCACCGGATGATTTGATGGAGGCGCTTAACAGCGCTTCCATCGACGAGGAGCACCGCACTGTTATGAGTGTGGTGATCCAGAAGGTTCAGTCCGCCAAGAGCAGGCTGACTGAAGCCTGTGCCAGCCTTCTAACAGGCTTTGAGGTATGTATTTAACATATGTAAAAATATTACCGCATATACAGTAGCCCCTGATGCTCAGTTTGGTGTTCGGAAAAGAAATAGCCGAACTGAGGATCTAAAAAGATATACGCAGGAGTCTAACATAAGTATGTCAATATGGGAAAGCAGACTGCGCTACTGACCTCTGCCGCACTGACTGCGGAGGTTGATGCATTAAAGTAGAGCCTCGAGCGGTCCGAGAACGAGCTCGGACTTGCCAAGAAGCAGCTCGAGGACAAGGAAGGTAAGTAATACCTTATGGGAGTATTTAAAAGATGTGGTTGCAAAAGATCACAGGAATAACGTGAATACTGCAGGGGCCACAAATGAGGTGGCGACCCTGAAGGAAGCGGTGTCCAAGGCCGAAGTACGCGGCTGGAACGCACCGAGCGAGAGAAGCAGGAGGCGCGGGTGGCGGAGGTGCGGCAAGAGCTCCAGGCTCTCGTGGAAAAACACGAGAGTTTGGAGCGTGACTGAAAGAATCGAGAGTCCGAGCTCGCCTCGGCCCTTGAGAGCGCCAAGGCCGCTAAGGCCGAAGCCCAAAAAGCTCTCCAGGAGATTGAGGCGATGAAGAAGATAGCGGCGGGTAAGGCATTTTATATGCAAAGCAAGCATGTGAAAGTGAATTATCTGTTACTTACCCGAATCTGGAGCTCTCCAGGAGCATTCGCAGATCTGCCCTGCAGTGTGGCTGATGTTGCCGCATTCTACCAAGCCGAGGAGGGAAGATCGACGGAGAAGGTATTCTGGTCTCAAGATATCGAGGCCGGACACCCATGCCCTTAAGCGACCAGTTGAAGCAGCTGGTCGAGCTCCATAAGGTGGCGAACATGCCATGAAAGGCCTCATAGTTCGGCTGTGGCCTAAGGAAGCCATGCCTGGGAGCTACTTCGTGGTGAGGCGGCTGGTGGATGCCTGTCCATGGGTTGAAGTCATCAAGCGCTCCGTCTGCATCGAAGGTGCCCGTAGGGCCCTTGCCCTTGCTAAGGTGCACTGGGGCAAGATGGACGCTGAGAAGCTTGTGACGGACGGACCACCACCGAAGAAGGAGCAACGCAAGCCTGAAATGTATTATGAGGGCGTCCAGAAGGGTGCCTGCCTTATAGCGGATGAATGCTCCAAAGATATAATTTTTGAGTAGACTCGCATTTGTTATCCTCAGACGCTGAAAACTTGTTCATATGCGCTAAGCAACACTTTTGAATTTAAAATATTACCTTTTGTGCGGCCGTTTATCAAATTTGAGAGATGGCGAGTCGTCGGCTTCAGCCCCCATGCCACGAGTGCTGGGGTGTTCGGGATGAACTTGAGCGCTCTTGTTCCCATTCTTGGGTCCTTCGAGGGAGGCGCTCAACGCAACGAACAAGGCAACCGGACTATAATGCTTGAACACTCTCACTTAGCCATAGAATTCTATAATTTTAAATTTCGGCGAAGCCCCTAGTATTTGGAAGACCGAGTTTGGGGCGCTATCCACACCTAGGCCGGACAATGCCGACTCCTCGCTCTAAGCGGCATAAGTCTTTAGGGACTCGAAAACCTCTCGAACAGCGACCGGCTCTCGCCTTATCATGACGGTCAGTTTTAGCTTTCTCCACTGAGGTGCTTAACCCAGCTCAACCGGGCACAATCGCAGTGGTTCTCCCAGCGCTACCTTAGCTGATATAACGGAACATAAGGTACCAAAACATGGGAGCCGGGCAAACACAACTATTGACCCAAGACATGATTCGGAGCCGATGCATATAATGCTATAAGTTCGGGGTGCCGCACTTGTGAAAGTGTTCGGACTTATCACACCATATTGTGGGGTACTTAAGCCCCTGGTGTATTGCCCGTACCAAAGTGTACGGTTGCACAATGTCATAAATGAACATATATATATATAGAAAAAAGGGAATTCAATAATAGGCAGAAGCTATATATTGTTTATTCAAAGGGCTGCAGTAAGAGCAGAACGATACAAATAGTGCGATAAGCAAGGGATGGGACTTTTTAACATGTCCCCCTCCAGGGGTAAACCGCGGGATGGTGTGTAAAACAGATATATTGCTCGTAATAAAGACCACCTGGACACTCGACGTAGCTTTCTGCTTCCCTGGCTGTTGCATCGTGTGTTCGGAGATTCTAATGCCGGACAGGGCTTCGTGAGAACGGAGTCCTGAAAGAAAGAAGAAAAGAATGACACAATCGGGAGCCCTTGGTGCGGTTGAGCCGCATTCTGGGCATGCCATGGTCGTGCCCCTTCCCCTATGCCTATGGTATTTCCAGAGCGTAATTATGTACACATAGTACTGGTTTCGCAATTTCGCGAGGGCTGGGGCTTGGGCCGCATTGCTATGCGTGCTCGGAACATGCCAGGCGGTCTTGTTGTAGGTTACTCCGGGCGCGCTTGACGGTGTCCGGGCATTTAATAGCCGGACTCGAGAATTGCCTTAAGAGGCTGCTTTGTACTTCCGCCGCGAGGGCCACCGTATGATCCTCCGTCCGGAGAGAGTGTTCGGTGTTTCCATTGACCATAATGACTCCTCGAGGAACTGGCATCTTGAGATTGAGATATGCGTAGTGCGGCACCACATTGAACTTTGCAAATGCGGTTCGTCCGAGCAGTTCGTGATAGCCGCTACGGAACGGGACTATGTCAAAGATTAACTCCTCGCTTCGGAAGTTATCCAGGGATCTGAAGACCACTTCAAGTGTAACTGAGCCTGTACAGTTGGCCTCTACACCTGGTATGACGCCTTTAAAGGTCGTCTTTGTGGGTTTAATCCTTGATGGGTCTATGCCCATTTTGCGCACTGTATCCTGATAAAGTAGGTTCAGGCTACTGCCGCCGTCCATTAGGACTCTAGTGAGGTGAAATCCATCAATGATTGGGTCTAGAACCAATGTGGCGAATCCGCCATGGCGGATACTAGTGGGGTGGTCCCTTCGATCAAAAGTGATCGGGCAGGAAGACCATGGGTTGAACTTTGGGGCGACTGGCTCCATCGCATATACGTCCCTTAGTGCACGCTTCCGCTCCCTTTTGGGTATGTGGGTTGCGTATATCATGTTCACCGTTCGCACTTGCGCGGGGAAGCCCTTCTTTCCTCTATTGTTCGGCGGCCGGGGCTCATCCTCGTCATCACTATGCAGCCCCTTGTCATTGTTTTCGGCATTTAACTTGCCTGCCTGCTTGAACACCCAACAATCCCTGTTGGCGTGGTTGGCTGGCTTTTCGGGGGTCCCATGTATCCGCACGGCGATCGAGTATTCGGTCCAAATTGGACGGGCCCGAGTATTTCTTTTAAATGGCTTTTTCACCGACGGGTTTAGAACCTCTGAATCCGGCATTGATCGTCAGATCCTCAGCATTATCGCCGTTAATGCGGCGCTTGTGCTTATTGCGCGCGACCTGCCATTGCTGTCCTTGGTATCCGAATTACCAGGGCTCTTGGTCATGTTGTTACTACGAGCTAGCCAGCTGTCCTCTCCCGCGCAAAAGCGGGTCATGAGTGTTGTGAGGGCTGCCATGGATTTCGGCTTTTCCTATCCTAGGTGCCGGGCAAGCCACTCGTCGCGGATGTTGTGTTTGAAGGCTGCAAGGCCCTCTGCATCCGGACAATCGACAATTTGATTTTTCTTGGTTAGGAACCGCGTCCAGAATTGTCTGGCCGATTCCTCTGGCTGCTGAATTATGTGGCTTAGGTCATCGGCGTCTGGTGGCCGCACGTATGTGCCCTGGAAATTGTCGAGGAATGCAGCTTCCAGGTCTTCCCAACAACCAATTGACTCTGCTGGCAAGCTGTTAAGCCAATGCTGGGTTGGTCCTTTAAGCTTGAGTGAAAGGTATTTGATGGCGTGTAGATCATCACTGCGGGCCATGTGGATGTGAAGGAGATAATCCTCGATCCAAACCGCAGGATCTGTTGTGCCATCGTATGATTCAATGTTTACGGGTTTGAAACCCTCAGGGATTTGATGATCCATCACTTCATCTGTGAAGCATAGTGGGTGTCTTGGCGCCTACGTATTGGGCTATATCGCGGCGCAGCTCAAATGAGCTTTGTTCATCGTGTGTTCGCCCGCCGAGTTGCCATATTCGGCGTGACGGTTATAAATCGCCACGTGTCGTGGGGCGCCAAACGATCCGTAGATCGATCTTGTCCGCTTTGCCTTGTCCTCCAATATATCTCGCAGGTCCGGCGCATTTCAGCGCCTTTGTATTTTTTTGAGCGCGTGGTGCGGCTTGAGTTGAGGGCCGAGAGGCTCTTCTGTCGACCACGAGGTGGCCGGTCAGCCATATCATGCATTGGTGATGTAGGTTTGGGTGCTTCCTCCTCTAATCGGGGTAGCAGCCTGCGTCTTGGGTAGATCTTGGAGGGGCGCTCGAGTTCATACTCTTCGGCCGCAAGGACTTCAATCCATCTGTCAGCTAGCAAATCTTGGTCAGCTCTAAGTTGTTGCTGCTTTTCCTTAAGACTGCTTCCCGTGGCCATGCGCCTGCGTTTGAAACGCTCTTGTTCGACGGGATCCTCGGGCACGACGAATTCGTCGTCGTCGAGGCTTGCCTCATCTTCAGATGGAGGCATGTAATTATCGTCCTCTACCGCTTTTTCTGTCGCTCTCTCATGAGGGCTGGCTTCTCTATCCTCCTGCGCTGAATCTTGCTGGAGGGGGTTGTCTTCGGCCTTTGTCCGGGGTGTTATTGTCTCCGTGCGGAATCACCGTTTTTTGTGGCGGGATTTAGAGCGGCGCCCGACGCCGGTGCTTAGGCTGTTTCTTGGAGGGTCATCCTCCGCTGTTCCATCGCCATTCCCATCTTTTGGGATGTCCACCATGTATATGTCGTATGACGAGGTGGCCTTCCAGTGCCCTGTGGGCGCTGGTTCTTGGTCGTCTCCTGCATCGTCGCCCATATCGTCGATGTCTTCGGAGTCGAAGCCGAGCATGTCGGTTAAATCATCGACAGTGGCTACGAAGTGGGTGGTGGGTGGGTTTTGATTTTCTTTGTCGTTCGCATCCCAACCTTCCTGACCATAATCCGGCCAGGGCTCTCCTGATAAAGAGAGAGACTTTAGTGAATTCAGAATGTCGCCAAAGGGCGAGTGCTGAAAGATGTCCGCGACAATGAATTCCATGATCGGCGCTCAATCGGATTCGATTGGCAGGGGCGCGGAAGGCTCGGAGTCTGGAGAGGAGTCCGGCACCTTGGAGTTACGAGCTTCGCAAAGGACGGTGTAGGTGTACGACTCAATTGCTGTGGAGATCGCGGCACCCGAGGCGGTGTCCAACCACCCGTCCTCGATCGGCGCGGTCGGCTCCGAGCTAAGGGTCGGAGCGGACTCTGGTGCGGCCTCCAGGCCACTGTTCGGAGGCAGAGTTAGATCATGCCCCTCGTGACAGTGTGGCGCGCTTGGCTGTGGCTCGAACCCGCGAAGATCAAGTCTCCGCGGATGTCAGCCGTGTAGTTCAAACTTCCAAATCTGGCCTGATGGCCAGGGGCGTAGCTTTCAATCTACTCCAGATGGCCAAGCGAATTGGCCCGCAGTGCAAAGCCGCCGAATACGAAGATATGTCCGGGAAGAAAAGCCTCACCCTAGAGCGCATCGTTGTTGATGATCGGAGGAGCCATCGGGCCTAAAGATGACGACACAGAGGAACTCTCAATGAAAGCACCAATGTCGGTGTCAAAACCGGCGGATCTCGGGTAGTGGGTCCCGAACTGTGTGTCTAGGCGGATGGTAACAGGAGACAAGGAAAACGATGTTTTTACCCAGGTTCGGGCCCTCTCGATGGAGGTAAAACCCTACTCCTGCTTGATTAATATTGATGATATGGGTAGTACAAGAGTAGATCTACCACGAGATCAGAGAGGCTAAACCCTAGAAGCTAGCCTATGGTATGATTGTTGTTCGTCCTACGGACTAAAACCCTCCGGTTTATATAGGCACCGAATAGGGTTAGGGTTAGATAGAGTCGGTTACAATGTTATGAGATCCACATATTCGTATCGCCAAGCTTGCCTTCCACGCCAAGGAAAGTTCCATCCGGACACGGGACGAATTCTTCAATCTTGTATCTTCAAAGTCCAGGAGTCCGGCCAAAGGTCATAGTCCGGCCATCCGGACACCCCCTAATCCAGGACTCCCTCAGGTAGTTTTCTCTTTTTTTATGCATATTCCTTGTCATTTGGTCATCCTCGTCTATGTCACTCTTACTATGTAATGGTTGCCTCTATTTAGAATGTTATTCTCGTCTAGATCACGAGAGTCTGAGCGTTGCAGATGGGTGCGTTTTGGGTGTGTAGCAAGACTTCTTATGAACTATCATGTCTTGTTGTTTATGTCAGTAGTAGTCACTAGTCAGTGTTTGAATGTTGTATATATCGCTATTTTGAACTGTTTATTGTATCAAACTGTTGGTGGGCTAAATGAGGGCATCACCATTCTCCAGTGTTCAGAGTATATCTCCTTTTTCCAAGTTATAATTTGAGCTCAGATGATGTACACTTGTTTGGACCAGTGAGGTGTCGTTGAATATGGGCCAAGTAGTAACGCAATGCCAAATAGGTCAATTATGACTCTCAGGCCGGGCTCTCAAAAGATCCTCAAATAGGTCAATTATGACTCTCAGGCCGGGCTCTCAGACGGCTGGGCTCTAACGGTTATGGCATTGATGAAGAAGCCATCCACCATACCGAAGGTGATTAGTGTTGAGATACCGTTGCAGGAACCGGGGTTGTACTATTCTTCGTCACCAAGGCCGTCGCGGACCACGTTATGGATGTACCTGTATCGAGTGTTCGTGCATGTCGAAGAAGTGGTCAATCCATCAATCAAAGTCCTGCCGCCGCCACTGGTGCCCGGGTCCGTTGATGACGTCCATTACAGGAGTCAACGTCAGACTTTCTCCGTGTTGCTCGGAACGATGGATGGCACAGGGCCTACCCCATCGCGCGGCGCAGGCCACTCTTCTTTGGGAGAAGAGGCAGGGCTGGCTGCCTGGATGTGCTCTAATTTGAGGTAACAACTGAATCTTGTCACATAGTGGTTAAATCCGAGCTATGGGTGTGAAGCACTGATGTGCCAGTACATTTGATTGTGACCTGTTCTATTTTTTTACCTAAACTTTTTTTAGAAAGGGCTGTATGTCAACTTAATATTCTAGCAGAACTTATATATTGTGCTGTCTGTCTATTTTCTTTGCACAACATTCAAGATATTTCCCCGTCACTGGTAAAGATGATGAACCGTTATGTACGAGTTCGTTGGTTTCAACATAGCCCTACCCGTAGCGATTCACTGCTTCCACCTTGATTGTGCCGCCTGCGTGAAATTTTTGTATGCAAGTTCAGTGTGCTATGATGTTCTATATGATTGTGTCAACTATATAAGTTTTTATTGAGCATCATCAATGCATATGGCTGAAAGATGTATTTACGAGCATCGACCGATGGGTCTCTCTCTCTCTCTCACACACACACACAAATACACACACACACGCGCGTGCGCACACACGCACAAGTGGAACCCGTTGAATTATTTCTTCGCTTGTGACACCTTTTAATTAGATTCCACTGTATACTAACTTTTCTCTTAAGTTATTAATTGAGCTCAGTGACTTCAAAAAGTTCTACAGAATCCTTGTTTGGGCCTTTCTGGCGTTGCTGAATCTGGGCTAAGTAGCCATGTAAGGTTGTACTGTACTACATAGGCCTTTTTTTCAACATCAGCAATGCACCTGGGCCGACAGTTGCATACAATCCGGGTCAACTTGTTATTCTCCGCCTCGCTGGGCTGCAAATATTTCCTAGGAGGGATGCATTAGGCTTAACAAGAAAATGGGCTTTAAGAAATAATAAATGGGATGTAATTATATAAACTGGGCAGTAACTACAAAAAATGCACCAAACACATAATTAGTTTATAAAATATAACTTTTGGATTTTTAAAATTTTAATTTCATTAATTGTTGCGCGTGCAATGTTTCATTGGATTTTTACGTAATACAAATTTATATTAAATTGTATTTAATGTGACTAGAAATTTCGGGACAAAAATATTTCGGATCCCATCAAAATATGGGAAATTTTATTTAATTCTGTTTTGAATGGTTGGTTGAAATTATTAATTGTTTCCCTAGCTAGAAAATGGGTTGTACTTTTAACAAACTGTAAATGGGCTGTAGTAAATTCTATTAGAATTCAAAAATGGATTGTACATTTTTACAAATCAGAAATGGGCTATAAGTTCTATGCCACACACTTGAGGGCCTACTAAGTTGGCGGTTCCCCTAAAAGAAAGTAAGTTCGCGCGTATGCAAGGCTTTGTCAACTTATAGTCAACACACGGTTCTAGCAGCAGTGGCCGTTGGATGTCCATCCAACGGATGTCGTGCTTCTTCTTCAATCTCGGATATTCTAGCTTCGGCCGCCCAAAAAATGATTCCTCCCCCTGACATCTGGGGCGCACCGTTTCGGAGGCTGACCTATGGGCCTACTAAGTTGATGTGTACCAACGTCTTTGTCAACTTAGTCAATATAAACGATTCTAGCTGCAGTGACCGTATGATGTCCATCCAATGAGCGTCATGCTTCTTCTACCTTTGGTCTTCTTGCTAAAGCCGCCGAAAGCAGCGCCGGTCGTGCCTCCTGCTCCTGCCTCCCTTGGCCGGCTGTGCTGCCGCAGAGGCCTCACCGCCTCCTAATACTCCCACCGTTGGCCAGGCCATCCCTCTACTCACCCACACCCCCTGTTATTCTACGGTGACGACAGCCTCACACCGCAGCCGAACCACTGAACCCTCGTACTCCTCTTCGCGTGGGAATCCACTGCCGCGTCTTCCCTGGCCCCGCGTCATCCCCTTCGTATAGACCTCGCCGTCGTCCACCGCCTGGTGCTCTGGGCACGGCATGGTCTCAACGAACGACATCCATCGGACGTGGAGTGTACGTGGAGAGGCTGACAGCTGGTTCCACGACCGCACACAAGGAAATGCCTCCTTATTTCGTGCAAAATAATGTTTCCTCCACCTGACATCTCGAACCCACTGGAAGGGCCTCCGTATTTCGTGAAAAAATGTTCCCCCCACTGACAGGTTGGACCCACTAGCTATATCTTCGCACGCAAGGAAGTGCCTCCTTATTACGCACAAAAATATGAATACTCCCCCTGCTAGCGGGACCCAGCATAGTGGGAGGCTGACTTGTGGGCCTACTAAGTTGACGGGGACGGAGGGATTTGTCAACTTAGTCAATATGAACGATTCTAGCTCCAGTGACCGTACGATGTCCATCGAATGGTCGTAGTGCTTCTTCAACCTCTGGACTTCTTGCTCCAGCCGCCCAAACCAGCGCTGGTCGTGCCGCGTGCTCCTGCTTCTCGTGGTCGGATGTGATGCCGCGGAGGCCTCACCACCCCCGACTACTCCCACCGCTGGCCAGGCCCTGTGGCAATGGTAGGCTCACACCAAAGCCGAACCAGTGAACCTTCGTACTCCTCTTCGCGCGGGCTTCCACTGCCGCGTCTTCCCCGGCTCCGCGACGTCCCCTTCCTAGGCCTTGCCGTCGTCCACCGCCCTGGTGCTCTCGCCGCGGCATGGTCAACGTGGTCAAGGAACGACTTCCATCGGAAGAGTACTGTACGTGGAAAGGCTGACTGCTGGGTCCATGGCCGCAGCAAGGAAGTGCCTCCTTATTACACAGAAATTAATGATTCCTCCACCTGACAGCAGGGACCCAACGGACGGGCCACCATATTTCGTCAAAAAAAACGTTTCCCCCTGACTGCTGGGACCCACCAGCTACATCTTCGCACGCAAGGAAGTGCGTCCATATTACGGGGAAAAATGATTCGCCCCTGACTGTTGGGACCCACCAGCTACATCTTCGCACGCAAGGAAGTGCCTGACAGTCGGGACCCACATGGTCAAAGCGTACGTAGCGTTGTCATTCTGGTCGTGGAACGGTAATGCGTACATACCGGTCGATGTAGAGGCGCCGCACGTGTCGTAGTAGAGGCGCGCACGTAGCATGTACATGTACGTCTGGCCCGTGGTGCAAGAAAGAAAATACAGCCACATACGTACATACGGGCGGGGTCTCGAACGCCTACTCGCACATACGTAAGGCCAGGGCTCATGTACATGGTTGGGTCTGAACGTAGAAGTTGTGTCGTCCCTGTCTTCATGGGGAGGCAACCGACTGGGTCGAAACGGAATGCGTCGTCGTGTTCATCGGGAGCCAACCGGCTTGGACGGAACAACCCATGGGAACGAGGCCTGGCGTACCGCAGAACGGAGGAAACGGCCTTGTGTTCGACCGGCCACGGTGGAAATGGGATCCTGTTCATTGGGAGGGGTCTGGCGTACCGCAAAACGGAGGAAACGGACCTCCTACGTTCGAAACGGGGTCCTGTTGATCAGGAGGGGTGTGGCGTTCCCCAAAACGGAATAAACGGACTTGTGTTGGAGCGCTACGGTCGAAACGGGGGTCCTGTTCATCGGGAGGGGTGTGGCGTACCACAAAATAGGACTCCACGGGATACTGTTCATCTCCATCGTCGACCTCCTCCAGCCTCCACGGGCTACTGTTCATCCACTGTCGACCTCCTCCAGCCTCCACCTGCGACTGTTCATCCGTGGGCTCCTGTTCATCCAGCCTCCACCGCGCGCTCTTCCACAGGCTACTGTTCAACCAGCCCTCTCCACGGGGCCCTGTTCAACCACCCCTCCATGGGCTACTGTTCATCCAGCCCTCCACCGGCTACTGTTCAACCAACCCTCCACCGGCTACTATTCAACCAGCCCTCCACATGGTCCTATTCATCCAGCCCTCCACGGGGTCATGTTCATCCACCGGCTCGATCGATTGGGGTAATGTTCATCCAGCGGCAACGGCCTCTACTACCATGGGGTCCTGTTCATCCAACCCCCCACCGGGAACAGTTCATCCAAACCCCCTCAACAACACTCACTGTTCATCCAGGGAAGGAGGCAGCAGTGTTCGATCGGCTTCAGTTAGCAGCAGTAGCAAAGGAATCACTCGGGTTCAGTTAACAGCAAGGGATTGATCGATCGCTCAGGTTCAGTAACGCGTGGCCTGTAGTGCAATCGCTCGGGTTCAGTTAGAGCCCAACGCCTTGCACACACGCGCGTACGTACGAGAGAAACATGCATCGCTCGGCCCCCGACCACCCACCGTAACCGGGAACTCCTCGATATTTTCCTCGCTCTCGCTTCTACCATGGTTTTTTCCGTCGTGGACGACCCAAAGAATGTCATGCATCTGCGTCTCCAGCCCGCCCAGGACGAAAAGCCCATTTTCTGTCATGATTTTTTGTCATAGAAGTAGGACCCCACCACATCTATGCTGATACCGGGTTTTGTCACAATTATCGTCATAGAAGTGTCATAAGTATGACTGGAAAAAAATTCGTTCGGCCCAAAATGTCACGGATGTGTCTTTTTTGTAGTGTAATGGGTATATCAAAGTGTTTAGCAAGGCGGGAGGCGAAGATACCTCCGAAAATAGGCCCCTTTGTATGGTTTAAACTCAACCGTTTAGCAACCATAGCGCCCAAACTGAAAGTCTTATCACGATGCAGAGCATGGCGCAAAATGGCAAGGTCGGGATCACTAAGACCTCCACTCTCCCCGCGACCAATTAAACATCTCCCAGCAAATAATGAGTAATAGCGCAAAACAGTAAAATGTAAACTAGCCACTCTCGCTTCCGGCACCCTCCTCCTTTCCCCTACGCTAACTTCATCAATAAAATCTTCCACATCACTAGGACGTGGTTCCTCGACGCTACCCTCATAAGGTAATTTACAAACCTCACAAAAGTCATAAAGCGTCATTTCCTTGTACTCATCATATAAGTAAAAGTCTACCATGGGTGGTGATCTCCTAGTATGAAAATGAAGATTTTGCACGAAAGTATTAGTGAGTAGGAGATACTGATCACACTGTTCGAAGAGGAAGTTGGTGATGCCTGCATTCTCAGCCAAATAATAGAAATCATCATAAATTCCGGCAGCCTTCAAGAATGCATCACATGGCCATTCACACGGCCGAATCTCTGCTGTGCGAGGAAGATTGTACTTGGGTTTCTCCTTTTCTTCATTTTCTTTTTCCTTTGAACCCCGGCTCGAGGAACACCTCAACAATCTACTCATCATTTTCTTCCTCTGAAAATTTCTGAAATTTTTGGTGAATCAAAATAAAAGTGACCCAAACTCAACAAAATTGATAGCAACTACTCCCACAAGTGCCTCAGACTATCATGCATCAAAACTACTTTGGACCATATAAATTTGACATGCAGGCTCAAGAACAAGGTCACCTAAGCAGCAAAAATTTGCAATAAATAAAGCACTAGAACAAAAACTAATTGGACCATTGGAGGAGTCACATACCGAAGAACAATCCCCCAAAGCAGTTTTGTGAATGGAGCTTTGAGCTAGGAGATTGAAAATGGCAGCAAAATGAGCAAGAACACGACTTTGAGCTATGGAGTGATTTTTTTCTTGAGGAAGAAGGAGTGGATGGGTGCTGGAATAAGTGGAGAGGGCCATGTGGGGCCTACCAGGACAAGGGGCGCACCCAGGGGGTAGGGCGCACCCTCCACCCTTGTGGCCAGCCGCTAAGTGATACGTCTCCAACGTATCTATAAGTTTTAATCGTTCCATGCTTTTATATTGTCTGTTTTGGATGTTTAATAGGCTTTATTATGTACTTTTACATTATTTTTGGGACTAATCTATTAACCGAAAGCCCAGTGCAGATTGATGTTTTTTGCCTATTTCATTGTTTCGCAGAAAAGGAATATCAGACGGAATCCAAACGGAATGAAACCTTCGCGAGGATCGTTTTTGGAACAAACGCAATCCATGAGACTTGGAGTGGATGTCAAGGAAGCAACGAGGCGACCATGAGGTAGGAGGGTGCGTCTGGGGGGTAGGCGTGCCCCCCACCCTCGTGGGCCCCTCGTGGCTCCACCGACCTACTTCTTTCGCCTATATATACTCATATACCCTGAAAACATCCAGGAGCACCACGAAACCCAATTTCCACCGCCGCAACATTCTGTACCCGTGAGATCCCATCTTGGGGCCTTTTCCGGCGCTCTGCCGGAGGGGGAATCGATCACGGAGGGCTTCTACATAAACACCATGGCCTCTCCGATGATGTGTGAGTAGTTTACCACAGACCTTCGGGTCCATAGTTATTAGCTAGATGGTTTCTTCTCTCTCTGTGGATCTCAATACAAAGTTCTCCTCGATTCTCTTGGAGATCTATTCGATATAACTCTTTTTGCGGTGTGTTTGCCAAGATCCGATGAATTGTGGGTTTATGAACTTGATTATCTATGAATATTATTTGATTCTTCTCTGAATTCTTATAAGCATGACTTGATATCTTTGCAAGTCTTTTTGAATTATCGGTTTAGTTTGGCCTACTAGATTGATCTTTCTTGCAATTGGGAGAAGTGCTTAGCTTCGTGTTCAATCTTGTGATGTCCTTTCCTAGTGAAAGCACGGGAAATAAGGCACGTATTGTATTGTTGCCATCGAGGATAAAAAGATGGGGTTTATATCATATTGCTTGAGTTTATGCCTCTACATCATGTCATCTTGCCTAATGCGTTACTTTGTTCTTATGAACTTAATACTCTAGATGCATGCTGGATAGGGGTCGATGTGTGAAGTAATAGTAGTAGATGCAGAATCATTTTGGTCTACTTGACACGGACGTGATGCCTATATTCATGATCATTGCCTTAGATATCATCATAACTATGCACTATTCTATCAATTGCTCGGCAGTAATTTGTTCACCACCGTAATACATGCTATCTTGAGAGAAGCCACTAGTGAAACCTATTGCCACCGGGTCTACTTTACATCATATAAGTTTTCAATCTACGATTCTAGTTTACTATTTATCTTGCAATCTTTATCTATACCACAAAAATACCAAAAATATTTATCTTATTATCTTTATCAGATCTCAATTTTGCAAGTGGCCGTGAAGGGATTGACAACCCCTTCATCGCGTTGGTTGCAAGGTTCTTATTTGTTTGTGCATGTATGAGGGACTTGCGTGTAGTCTCCTACTGGATTGATACCTTGGTTCACAAAAACTGAGGGAAATACTTACGCTACTTTGCTGCATCACCCTTTCCTCTTCAAGGGAAAACCAATGCATGCTCAAGAGGTAGCAAGAAGGATTTCTGGCGCCGTTGCCGGGGAGATCTACGCACAAGTCAGGACATACCAAGTACCCATCACGAACTCTTATCCCTCGCATTACATTATTTGCCATTTGCCTCTCGTTATCTCTCCCCCACTTCACCTTTGACTTTTCTTTGCCCCTCTCCCGTTCGTCCTTCTGTTTGCTCGTGTTACCATGTACCTTCTTTTTGCTTGCATCTTCTCTTGCTAAAAGTTTATGTATCCTCATCCACTTTCTAATCTCTTTAAGAGATCCAATTATGATGAACCTATTGCTTGTGAGTTGAGTGCACTATATTATCTTTATGAGGTTTTGCTTGAAGTTCGTGAATCTAAAAATTGTGATGAAGTATTTTATGAAGCGATTCATGATAGATCTTTGAATAAAAAGCATGATTGCAATGATTTTATTATAAATTCTATTGATGTAAATTTTTCTTATAATATGCAAAACCCTAAGCTTGGGGATGCTAGTTTTGCTATGTCCTCTACTTGTTGCAATGATCATGATTGGAGTGATTCTTCTTACAATCTTGAAAATTTATTTAAGCCCCATAATGAATATGAGATTGATAATAGTGTTTGCAATATTATTGAAAGTGGGTTTGGAAGAGTGTCAACTTTAGATCCCACATATTTGGAGAATGTTCAATCTTACGAAATTTTTGATAAAAGTGGGTTTGGAGAGGTCATGACTTTAGTTAATGTTAATCCCACTATTTCGGAAGAGTGTCAGCTTTGCATGCATGTGGATCATGTTGAAAATATTTTACGTGATAGCTATTTTGTTGAATTTGCTTATGATCCCACATGTAATTATTATGAGAGAGGAAAATATGATTGTAGAAATTTTCATGTTACTAAATTACCTCTCGTTATGTTAAGATTGCTATTGTTTCTTTCCGCTTCCTTGCATATGCTAGTTTTTGCTTGTCTCAATAATTTGTTTGCTTATAAAACACCTATGCATAGTAAGTACGTTATACTTAGATGTGTTTGTCACGTGCTATATGATGCTCTCCTTGTACTTCAATTCTTGTCTTCGTGTGAGCATCATTGAGATCTCAATGCCCAGCTAGGGGCGTTAAACGATAGCGCTTGTTGGGAGGCAACCCAATTTTATTTTTGTTCCTTGCTTTTTGTTCCTGTTTAGTAATAAATAATTGATCTAGCCTCTGTTTGGATGTGTTTTTATGTTTTAGTTAGTGTTTTTGCCAAGTAGAACCAATAGGATCTTCTTGGGTGATAGTTGTCTGATCTTGCTGAAAAAGACAGAAACTTTGTGCTCACAAAAATAATTGTTATAATTCACCAGAACGTGATAAATTTCCAATCCTTTTTCCGGTAGATTAATATACAAATTATCCAGGATTTCCTAGTTTTTCAGAATTTTTGGAGTTCCATAAGTACTCGAACAAATCAGATTTCCACAGACTGTTCTGTTTTTGACAGATTCTGTTTTTCGTGTGTTGTTTGCTTATTTTGATGAATCTATGGCTAGTATCGGGGGGTATGAACCATAGAGAAGTTGGAATACAGTAGGTTTAACACCAATATAAATAAATAATTAGTTCATTACAGTACCTTAAGGTGGTGGTTTGTTTTCTTATACTAACGGAGCTCATGAGATTTTCTGTTGAGTTTTGTGTTGTGAAGTCTTTAAGTTTTTAGGTAAAGATTTGATGGATTATGGAATAAGGAGTGGCAAGAGCCTAAGCTTGGGTATTACCAAGGAACCCCAAGGTAAAATTCAAGGACAACCAAAAGCCTAAGCTTGGGGATGCCCCGGAAGGCATCCCCTCTTTAAATCTTAAATCTATTGGTAACTTCACTTGAGGCTATATTTTTATTCACCACATGATATGTGTTTGCTTGGAGCGTCTTGTATGATTTGAGTCTTTGATTTTTAGTTTACCACAATCATCCTTGCTGTACACACCTTTTGAGAGAGACACACATGAATCAGAATTTATTAGAATACTCTATGTGTTTCACTTATATCTTTTGAGTTAGATAATTTTGCTCTAGTGCTTCACTTATATTTTTAGAGCACGGTGGTGGTTTCATTTTATAGAAATTATTGATATCTCATGCTTCACTTATATTATTTTTAGAGTCTTTTAGAATAGCATGGTAATTTGCTTTGGCTATAAAATTAGTCCTAATATGATAGGCATTCAAGATGGGTATGATAAAAACTTTCATATGGAGTGCATTAAATACTATGATAAATTTGATACTTGATAATGGTTTTAAGATATAAAGGTGGTAATGTTTGAGTCATGCTAGTTGGGTAATTGTTAAATTGATAAATACTTGTGTTAAAGTTGGCAAGTCCCATAGCATGCACGTATAGTAAACGTTGTGTGACAAATTTGAAGCATGGGGTGTTCTTTGAGTGCTTTCCTTATGAGTGGCGGTCGGGGACGAGCGATGGTCTTTTTCTACCAATCTATCCCTCTAGGGGCATGGGTAGTAGTAATTTGCTTCGAGGGATAATAAACTTTTGCAATAAGTATATGAGTTCTTTATGACTAATGTGAGTCCATGGATCATACGCACTCTTACCTTTCCGCAATTTGCTAGCCTCTACGGTACCGTACATTGCCCTTTCTCACCTTGAGAGTTGGTGCAAACTTCGCCGGTGCATCCAAACCCCGTGATATGATATGCTCTATCACACATAAGCCTCCTTATATCTTCCTCAAAACAGCCACCATACCTACCTATTATGGCATTTCCATAGCCATTCCGAGATATATTGCCATGCAACTTTCCACCGTTCAGTTTATTATAACACGCTCCATCAATTGTCATATTGCTTTGCATGATCATGTAGTTGACATCGTATTTGTAGAAAAGCCACTTTCATAATTCTTTCATACATGTCGCTCTTGATTCACTGCATATCCCGGTACACCACCGGAAGCATTCACATAGAGTCATATTTTTGTTCTAGTATCGAGTTGTAACATTGTGTTATGAGTATATAAAAGTGTGATGATCATCATGAGCATTGTCCAAATAAAAAAGACTATAAAATAAAAAAAGAGTCCAAAGAAGCCCAAATAAAAAAACGGGCCAAAGAAGCTCAAAAAAAATTAGATAAAAGAGAGAAGGGACAATGTTACTATCCCTTTTCCACAATTGTGCTTCAAAATAGCACCATGATCTTCATTATAGAGAGTCTCTTGTTTTGTCACTTTCATATACTAGTGGGAATTTTTCATTATAGAACTTGGCTTGTATATTCCAACGATTGGCTTCCTCAAATGCCCTAGGTCTTCGTGAGCAAGCAAGTTGGATGCACACCCACTTAGTTTTCAGTTTGAGCTTTCATACACTTATAGCTCTAGTGCATCCGTTGCATGGCAATCCCTACTCCTCGCATTGACATCAATTGATGGGCATCTCCATAGCCCGTTGATTAGCCAAGTCAATGTGAGACTTTCTCCCTTTTTGTCTTCTCTCATAACCCCCATCATCATATGCTATTCCACCTATAGTGCCATATCCATGGCTTGCGATCATGTATTGTGTAAGGGTTGAAAAGGCTGAAGCGCGTTAAAAAGTATGAACCAATTGCTCGGCTTGTCATCGGAGTTATGCATAATGGGAGCATTTTGTGTGACGAAATGAAGCATGGCCAAACTATACGATTTTGTAGGGATGAGCTTTCTTTGGCTATGTTATTTTGATAAGAAATAATTGCTTGGCTAGTATGCTTGAAGCACTATTTTTATGTCAATATTGAACTTTTATCTTGAATATTTTGGATCTGAACATTCATGCCACAATAAAGAGAATTACATTGAAAATTATGTTAGGTAGCATTCCACATCAAAAATTCTGTTTTTATCATTTACCTACTCGAGGACGAGCAGGAATTAAGCTTGGGGATGTTTGATACGTCTCCAACGTATCTATAATGTTTTATTGTTCCATGCTATTATATTATCTGTTTTGGATGTTTAATGGGCTTTATTATGCACTTTTGTATTATTTTTTAGACTAACCTATTAACCGAAAACCCAGTGCAAATTGCTATTTTTTTTGCCTATTTCAGTGTTTTGCAGAAAAGGAATATCAAATGGAATCCAAACGGAATGAAACCTTCGCGAGGATCATTTTTGGAACAAACGCAATCCAGGAGACTTGGAGTGGACGTCAAGGAAGCAACAAGGCAGCCATGAGGTAGGAGGGCGCGCCCGGGGGGTAGGCATGTCCTCCACCCTCGTGGGCCCCTGTGGCTCCACCGACCTAGTTCTTTCGCCTATATATACTCATAACTTCTTTGGCCTATATATACTCATATACCCTGAAAACATCCAGGAGCACCACGAAACCCTATTTCCACCGCCGCAACCTTTTGTACACGTGAATCCAATCTTGGGGCCTTTTCCGGCGCTCCGCCGGAAGGGGAATCGATCACGGAGGGCTTCTACATCAACACCATGGCCTCTCCGATGATGCGTGAGTAGTTTACCACAGACCTTCGGGTCCATAGTTATTAGCTAGATGGCTTCTTCTCTCTCTTTGGATATCAACATGAATTTCTCCTTGATTCTCTTGGAGATCTATTCGATGTAACTCTTTTTGTGGTGTGTTTGCCGAGATCCGATGAATTGTGGGTTTATGAACTTGATTATCTATGAATATTATTTGATTCTTCTCTGAATTCTTATATGCATGATTTGATATCTTTGCAAGTCTCTTAGAATTATCACTTTAGTTTGGCCTACTAGATTGATATTTCTTGCAATGGAAGAAGTGCTTAGCTTTGGGTTCAATCTTGTGGTGTCCTTTCCCAAAGGATGTTAGGGCATCAAGGCACGCATCGTATTGTTGACATCGAGGATAAAAGATGGGGTTTATATCATATTGCTTGAGTTTATCCCTCTACATCATGTCATCTTGCCTAATGTGTTACTCTGTTCTTATGAACTTAATACTCTAGATGCATGCCGGATAGCGGTCGATGTGTGGAGTAATAGTAGTAGATGCAGAATCGTTTCGGTCTACTTGACACGGACGTGATGCCTATATTCATGATCATTGCCTTAGATATCATCATAACTATGCACTATTCTATCAATTGCTCAGCAGTAATTTGTTCACCCACCGTAATACATGCTATCTTGAGAGAAGCCACTAGTGAAACCTATGGCCCGCGGGTCTACTTTACATCATATAAGTTTTCAATATACAATTCTAGTTTACTATTTATCTTGCAATCTTTATCTATACCACAAAATACCAAAAATATTTATCTTATTATCTTTATCAGATCTCACTTTTGCAAGTGGCCGTGAAGGGATTGAAAACCCCTTTATCGGGTTGGTTGCAAGGTTCTTATCTGTTTGTGCAGGTACGAGGGACTTGCGTGTAGTCTCCTACTGGATTGATACTTTGGTTCTCAAAAACCGAGGGAAATACTTACGCTACTTTGTTGCATCAGCCTTTCCTCTTCAAGGGAAAACCAACGCATGCTCAAGAGGTAGCACCGAGGCCCCCTGGTGTGTGTTCAGTTCTAGAAATTCTCAAATATTCTATAAAAAACCATACTAAATTTTCAGGTCATTTGGAGAACTTTTATTTTCGAGACATTTTTATTGCACGGATAATTCAGAAAACAGACAGAAAATACTATTTTTGCTTTATTTAATCTAGTTCACAGAAAGTAAAAGGCAGGTACAGAAGGTTGTGCTTTCTAAATTCATCCATATCATGTTCATCAAAAGGAATCCATTAACTAGGTTGATCAAGTCTTATTAACAAACTTCTTCCGAATGACATGAAACCGGGGAACTTTCAAATAACACTAGGTTACCTCAACGGCGATATGCATGTCCCCAACAATAAGAATATCATATTTCTTTTTGGCAGTAGGAAGAGGGAATTCAAAACCTCCAATAATAATAGCTAAAAAATTTCCAATAGAATTGATACTATGAACTTGAGGTTGTTTCTTCGGAACGTGTATCATATGCTCATTAGCATTAACATGAAAAGTGACATTGCCTTTGTTGCAATCAATTTCAGCCCCTGCAGTATTCAAAAAACGTCTACCAAGGAGGATCGACATACTGTTGTCCTCGGGAATATCAAGAATAACAAAGTCTGTTAAGATAGTAACGTTTGCAACCACAACAGGCACATCCTCACAAATACTGATAGGTATAGCAGTTGATTTATCAACCATTTGCAAAGAGATTTCAGTAGGTGTCAACTTATTCAAATCAAGTCTATGATACAAAGAGAAAGGCATAACACTAACACCGGCTCCAAGATCACATAAAGCAGTTTTAACATAGTTTCTTTAAATGGAGCACGGTATAGTTGGTACACCTGGGTCTCCTAGTTTCTTTGGTATTCCACCCTTAAAAGTATAATTAGCAAGCATGGTTGAAATTTTAGCTTCCGGTATCTTTCTTTTATTAGCAACAATATCTTTCATGTACTTAGCATAAGGAGGTATTTTAAGCATATTAGTCAAACGCATACGCAAAAAGATAGGTCTAATCATTTCAGCAAAGCACTCAAAATCCTCACCATCCTTTTTCTTTGATGGCTTAGGAGGAAAGGGAATGGGTTTATGAACCCATGGTTCTCTTTTCTACCATGTTTCCTAGCAATGAAATCTCTCTTATCATAACGTTGATTCTTTGATTGTGGGTTATCAAGATCAACAGCAGGTTCTATCTCTACATCATTATCATTACTAGGTTGAGCAACAACATGAACATCATTATTAACATTATCACTAGGTTCATTTTCATCACCAGATTGTGTCTCAGCATCAGAAATAGAAATATCATTGGGATTCTCAGGTGTGTCTATTGTAGGTTCACTAGCATGCAAAGTCCTATCAGTTTTATTTTTCTTTTTATTACTAGGACTAGGTGTATTAGTATTAATTTTCTAAGAATCTTCCTCAACTCTCTTAGGATGGCCCTCAGGATACAAAGGTTCCTGGGTCATTTTACTACCTCTAGTCATAACCCTAACAACATTATCATTATTCCTACTATTCAACTCATTAAGAAAATCATCTTGTGCATTAAGTACTTGTTCTACTTAAGTGGTAACCATGGAAGCATGTTTACTAATAAGCTTAAGATCATTAACATTTCTACTCATATAATCACCCAAGTGGTCAAGCATGTAAGCATTACGTTTCAATTGTCTACTAACATAAGCATTGAAATTTTGTTGTTTAACAATAAAATTATCAAACTCATCCAAGCATTGACTAGCAGACTTATTATGAGGAATATCACCTTCATCAAATCTATGGAGCGAGTTTACCTCTGCTACCTGTGTCGGGTTATCAGGACCATGTATTTCTTCAATAGGTGGTAGATTCTTAAGATCTTCAGCTTTAATACCTTTTTCTTTCATATATTTTGTTTGCCTCCTGCATATCTTCAGGACTGAGAAATAGAATACCCCTTTTCTTTGGAGTTGGCTTAGGAGTTGGTTCAGGAAGTGTCCAATCATTATCATTACTCAATATATTATTCAATAGCTATTCATCTTGCTCAATAGTTCTTTCCCTGAAAACACAACCAGCACAACTATCCAGGTGGTCTCTGGAAGCATCGGTTAGTCCATTATAAAAGATATCAAGTATTTTATTTTTCTTGAGAGGATGATCAGCCAAAGCATTAAGTAATTGGAGAAGCCTCCCCCAAGCTTATGGGAGACTCTCTTCTTCAGTTTGCACAAAATTAAATATTTCCCTTAAAGCAGCTTGTTTCTTATGAGCAGGGAAATATTTTGCAGAGAAGTAGTAAATCATATCCTGGGGACTACGCACGCAACCAGGGCAAGAGAATTAAACCATATCTTAGCATCACCCTTTAACGAGAAAGGAATAAACTTAAGAATATAGTAATAGCAAAAAAATTCCTCGTGAGCAAATAGGGTGGCTATATCATTCAATTTAGTAAGATGTGCCACAATAGTTTCAGATTCATAACCGTAGAAAGGATCAGATTCAACCAAAGTGATTAACTCAGGATCGACAGAGAATTCATAATCCTTATCAGTAAAAAAGATAGGTGAAGTAGCAAAATTAGGATCATATTTCTTCTAACATTCAAGGATTTTTCTTTCAGCTTAGCTAACAGTTTCTTAAGATCCTCTCTATCAATTCAAGCAAAGGAGTCTCTAGCAGTTTCTTCCTCCATAACATAACCCTCAGGTACAACAGTAAATTCATATCTAGGCAGAGAATCATAATCTTCAGTTTTAATAATATCATCAATTTCAGTAATTTCGTTCTCTCTAACCCTAGCAAGTTGTTCATCAAGAAATTCACCTAGTGGCACAGTATTATCAAGCAGAGAAGTAGTTTCATCATAAGCATCATGCATAGCACAAGTGGCATCATCAATAACATGTGGCATATCAGAATCAATAGAAGGTGTAGGTGTCGCAAGTTTACTCGAAACAGAAGGAGAATCAAGTGCAGAGCTAGATGGCAGTTCCTTACCTCCCCTCATAGTTGAGGGAAAAATCTTGGTTCTTTGATCTTTCAAATTCCTCATAGTGATCACCAGATATAAATCCCAAGTGACTCAGAGAATAGAGCTATGCTCCCCTGAAACAGCGTTAGAAAAGGGTCTTGATAACCCACAAGTATAGGGGATCGCAACAGCTTTCGAGGGTAGAGTATTCAACCCAAATTTATTGATTCGACACAAGGGGAGCCAAAAAATATTCTCAAGTATTAGCAGCTGAGTTGTCAATTCAACCACACCTGTAAGACTTAATATCTGCAGCAAAATATTTGGTAGCAAAGTAGTATGGAAGTAACGGTAACGGTGGCAAAAGTAACAGTAGCAGTTTTGTAGCAATCGTAATAGTGGCAATGGAAAAGTAACAGAGCAAAGATCAATATGAAACGGGCTCATCGGCAATGGATCAATGATGGATAATTATATCGGATGGCATTCATCATGCAACAGTTATAACATAGGGTGACACAGAACTAGCTCCAATTCATCAATATAATGAAGGCATGTATTCCGGATATAGTCATACGTGCTTATGGAAAAGAACTTGCATGACATATTTTGTCGGTGTTCCGGGAACGGGGGTCCCCAGACTTGCCTACCTGCGGCCTGCGGCGTGGCTCAGGTGGGGGCCTAGCGCGGCCCATCTTCATCAGCCCAAGCTCAAGACCCTCGCGAGGGGCCAAGCCTCGCGGGGCGGACGACAGGAAGCTTCCTCAAGAGCGGCCTCATCAGGCAGGCTCGCGAGGAGGCGGAGAGATCAATGCAAGGGTACCTCGCGAGGATCCCGTGACGCAAGCCATGACGATCAAGGCCAGGCGGGCGCCGGCCTGCGCAGAGTCCTTGTTTCCCCTTTGGTGCAAAGGGGGCAAGCACATGCCAAGGTATCAGGCAAAGGTTAACATTCCGGTGCAACGAGACCAAGAACAGACGAACGGCCGGATGGAGGTCACCGTGGAGCCCAAGACGGCGTCATCACCAGTGCTTTTGGCAGCCGAAGACCACCTTTGGTCAGGATAACTTGTACTGGATGTTCCCCTTCAAAATGGCCAATTGTTGGTGCCCTTCCCGCTCAATTATTCAGGGAGAGGCCGAGGGCCTCTATAAATAGATCTAGCCACCGCAGTGTAGAGGCATCCAATCCGGAGAGAGAGAAGAACAGGGAGAAACCCAGTAGAGACTAAGCAGAACACACTGCACCAGCTCAAGAACACCCCTCGTGAGGCTGTTCTTCCGTTGTACTGTTCATCATCAGCCCCAAAGGCAATCCACCACACCACACACTGGATTAGGGTATTACACCACGACGGTGGCCCGAACCAGTATAAACCTCATGTATCTTGTGTTGTTCATCATTTTCATATTAGTTTGCACGAGAGGATAGGACGTAGATCGGTAGGGGAGAGATCTTCGCACGCACCCCAGTGTTCGAACCTCAAGGGTCTGCCGGAACCCGAAATCTGACATTTGGCGTGCCAGGTAGGGGTGTGCCGGAATCTTTCTTCCGTTGTTTGCGTGTGACCTTCCGTCGTGTCCATGGCTGACGCTCGTCGGGCACGCGCCGAGCGCCGGGCTGCTCGCGCCACTCGCGTCGCCCAGACGGCGCCCGTCGGCGGCCCCCCTCGTCGTTCCCCGTCGCCCGCCGCCAACGCCACCACCGGCCCAGCGGGGAACGAGCAGCAGGCCTCTTCCCAGCATCCTTCGGTGCAGCGGGATGGCCGCACCGCCACCCCGTCGCTGACTCCAGCTGGCTCGTCGTCCCACGCCCGTCGCGCACCCATGGATGCGCATGCCTCACTGCTCTTAGCGCAGGAGCTCCTGCACTATCGCCCCGTCGACGACCTCTACGAGGACTGGCTCGTCCGCATCACCGAGCTCGTCAGTGCCGCAGGGGGCTCCCCCTTGCGGTCCCTCTTGCTGCCTCACCCTCCGTCCCGCGCAGGGGGCGAGGATCAGGAGGCGCCTCCGCCGCCTCCTCCCCAAGAAGGTGCCTTGGCTCCAAGGCGCGCAGCCCCAGGGCGAGACCCTCCACGTCCGGCGCCTGTGCAGCAAGAAGGGAGCTGCCAAGAGATCCCACGTCCCCGGGAAGGTGCTCGCGCGCTCCCAGCGCCGGCGCGCCAAGATCGCGCCCCAGCGCCTCCACGACAAGACCCCGCGCTGCTCCCAGCGGCAGCGCGTGGTGACCCGCAAGAGAAGGTCCAGCACCAGCAAAGGGCGCCAGTGGCCATGGCGGGCTGCCTCGCCTTCACCCCCGAGCTGCGCGGCGTCACATGGCCGCCAACGAAGACGAAAAGGTCATGGCGAATTGGTTCCCCATGGCGCTCAAGGACGGCGCCCGCACCTGGCTCCTGAACCTGGCTCCCGACACGATCTCCTCCTGGAATGAGATGCGCACCCGCTTCATCGCCAATTCCAGGGCACTCGCGACCGGCCCCCGGCCATGGGCGACCTGCGCCGCATCAAGCAACAGCCAGGAGAAACCCTGCAGAAATATATCCAGCGCTTCAACTACGCTCGACTCAAGATCCCCAAGGTGACTGAGGAAGCTATCATCTCAGCCTTCTCCGACGGCGTGCGCGACGTCAAGATGAAGGAAGAGCTAGCAATCCATGAAGACCTGTGCACATCCCTGGAGCTGTTCAACTTGGCGACCAAGTGCGCCAGGGCTGAGGAAGGGCGTCTCTCCCTCCTCGAGCTCCCGGCAGCCGACCCGGAAGAAAAGAAGCTCAAGGCCAAAGACGTGAAGCGCAAGGGGGCTGCCGTGCTAGCAGCGGAACCGGACACCAAGCAAGTCAGGGATCAGCCTTAGTCATCCAAGGGCGAACGGTACTGCGTGTACCACGACCTCCACAACCACTACACCAACAAATATCAAGAGCTCAGAGCCGTGCGAGATGGGTGAATCGGCCAACGCCCAGAGCGCAACGACAGGGGCTATGGCCGAGGAGGAGGAAGAGGTGGCGGACGATGGGAAGACCGTGGCCCTCGCCAGGGATGGCGTGACCGCCCTCGCGAGGACCGCTGGCAGGACCAGCCTCATGAGGGAGGCTGGAGGGACCAGCCTCGTGAGGACCGCCCGCACGGCAACGCAGGCCTCCCTCCTCTGTCGCCTCCACCAAGGAGGAACGAAGACCAACACCAAGACGATGGGGTGGGGGGCTTCCAAGAGCCGCATGCAATTGCTTGCATCTTGGGTGGCGCCCAGGCCCCAGCCTCACAGCAAATCTTCAAGCAGTTTGCTCGCGAGGTGAATGCAGTCCTTCCCAAGCTTGAGGCCACGCGCTCTCTCAGGTGGTCTACGTGCGCAATCACGTTCAGTTCCGCAGACCAGCTCAAGTGTGCGGAAACGGCCGGAATCCTCCGATGCTTTGCTCCCCAGTCATCAGCAACGTGCAGGTCACCAGGACCCTCATCGATGGCGGGCAGGGGCTCAACGCCCCGTCTGCCGAGACGTTCGACAATCTCCAAGTGCCGTACGACCAGCTTCAGCCGATCAAGCCTTTCTCAGGAGTCACCGATGGTTCCACTGTTCCAATTGGGCAGGTTCGCCTTCTGGTCACCTTCGGGCAACGCAACAACTACCGCACCGAGCTCATCGACTTCGACATCGCTCACGTCTGCCTGCCGTACAACGCCATCCTTGGGCACCACTTGGAGGGGTGCTTTCAAGAACGCTTCCCTCAGGAAGGTACAAGTCAAAGGAGATCAAGCCCTCAGGAGTTCATCGCAAGGAACACCCATGAGCTACAAGAGTCTAGAGTCATGCGCGGCAGCCGCCGCTTACCTGCCGTGGCCCCACATCCAGGCGAGGATGGAGGACTGCGCGTCTGCGTCGACGTACCAGGGCTCAATCGAGCTGCGTCTCAGGAGCGCCTATGGCCTTCGGCCGTAGGGCGCTGCGAGGGACCACCTCACAGCTACGTTCGCATGCCCTTCGGCCTGCCGAGCCTGGTCGCCGCACATCAGCGCCTGTTGAGGAGCATTCTGGAGGCTCAGGAGGTCAGGCATCGCGCGGTCCTGGTGGAGGTGGCGACGGTCCCCGGAGACCTGCACGTGCCACCGGAGCCTCCCGAGGCCCATGGGCCTGGGGGCTCATGAGGGCCGGCGTCTTCACCGAGCATCGCTCACTTCCTCAGCATCATTTCATCTTCAACAGCACCAGGTGACATCTTTCAGAGTTCTAACTTCAGCTGGGAGCGCCCACAGGGCCGCACCATTCCCAGGCCGCGTGGGTCCGTCCCCGCAGCATGTATCCATTTTGTTTATGCTCTTTACTTACCTTGTTGGGGGCGCCCCTCGGGCTGCATCATCCCCACGCCACTCGGGCCCGACCCAACGGCGGTTGATTTTACCTGCGTTTGCTTGAAATTGGATTTCCTCCTATATGCTTAACATACCCGACCTAATCGCTTGCTCGATTGACGCCTATCTATAGAGCCGCTCGCTCTGGCACGACATGTGCGCACGGGTCCATCCCTGCAACGCCGATAAACCTGAGTGGTCGAGCTCTGGCCGCGGCAGCCCCGCAAGGCGCTACCTCACCAGGCCCTCAGTGCCCTGATCACTCCCCCGGAGTGACCGTAGGTTGGCTGGCAACCGTAACGACATGCCTTGCTTCTCCTCGTGATTGATGTGCAGGACCTACTCCAGGAGCAACGTTGGGGACGTCGTGAGCTCTCTCTCTCCCTCTCTCCGGCACGGACCGCTTGCACGTTAAAGGGGGGTACCTGAGCATCGCGACTCATGGGCTCTTACTGGCTCTCCAGCCCTCACCCCCTGGCCTTGACCCACGGCATCGCGACCTGTCATACCAGCGGCGGCTGAGCTCGCTCGAGGGCCGGGACCTGAGGACGTAGAGCACTAAGGAAAGTGTGGGGGAGTGGGAAGAAGCTCGCGAGGACCTAACCCAACAGTACCTCGGCCACCACCTCTCGGGTCGGGCGCCTCCCCAAGGAACTGCATCACACGTACAAGATAAGTCGCGCCTTTACCAGAGCTAGACCAACGCAGCGCCAGACCCTCGCCCAGTGCAGCTCTGTCACGGTGACGCTGCTTTCCTTTCTCGCCCAGCAAGGACTGCTTGAGCGCTAAAGGGGAATTCCCGAGCATCGTGACTCGGGGGCTCTTACCGGACCTCGGGCCGCTCAGCTCCTGGCCTTGACCACGGCATCGCGACCGGCATACCAAATGACGGTTAAAGCTCGCTGGGACTGGACCTGTCACAAGATAGAGCGCCAAGTCCTCAAGAGGATAGAAAGGGGGAACCCAGCCGGGACAGAACAAGCACCTCATATCGATTCATATTAAGGATATAATATTTACAAAAGGCACGGCAGACGCCTTACATACCCCCATGGGGCGTTGCTTTGATTCCTCGCAGGGAACAAAAGGTGCTAATCCTAAAGGAACGCTGGTTGCCTGCGCCTCCGCAAGCGATTCCATCATCAACAGTGGGCTGCCCAGCGCCGGCGCCAACCCCATCCAGCTCAGTGGCGTCGACGGCCCGATGCAGCTGCCCCACTCGAGCGCGGCGGGAGCTCAGAGGCTTGTAGATGTCGTCGCTCGTCTCCGGAGTCGCGAGAAGCTCGGGAGAGCCGCTGAAGTCCTCAGCCCCTCCGCTGCAGCCTGAGGAGCCGCTGGAGGACCAACGGGCGGGACTGGTCCTCCCCAATTCGTCACCCGTGCCGCTTCCCTTAGGGCAACATTCTAGCCGGCGTCCTTCTGCATCAAAGACCTTGAAGAACATCAGGGAGGCGCCGTTGTATTCAAGATGGATCACCAGGGCGCCGTCCGCGCGACAGACCCGGGCAATCTCACCCCAGCCCTGGGTCATGAAGACCTTGCCCGAAGTGACGACCGTGACCTCCGCTCCTGTTGCAGGGGTGCCACAGTCGGCGTGCTGCAGCCAGAGCTCCAGGACCCCGCTCGGCGGCATCTCGAAGGCGAAGGAGGGAGGAAGGCACATCCACGAAATTGGAGGCATGGCGGCGTGGAGCACAAGCTCTCGAAAGGAGCGCTCCGCATGGACTCCAGGAGGGACGACACGCACCACTGTGACTAGCCGGCATCGGCGGCGACGCTGTCGGTGTTTCTCGGCGCCCTCCCCCCTGGGGCCATCGACGCGGGCGTACAAGGGCAGCGGAAACCCAGGCGGCGGCCGCTTGTACCATGGCCTCGACACCTCCCCGCCAAGCGCTTCGCCACGGGCGGCAGGGGAGCGCTGCTTTTCAATGGAAGAGGGTCAGGACCCTCTCTGGGGGCCTTTCCCTTCTCCTCAGCCGAAAACTGGTGGATCGGTGCCATTGGCGCAAGAGGAAGGAAGGATGAGGAAGAAGAAGAGGAGGAGTAACGGAAAGGGGTGAACCGGTGGAGCTCACGCAACCCCGTACTTATAGCAGGAGAAGGCCAACCGCCGAGCACCACGATCGTAGGTAATCATGACCCATATCTCTGCATGCAGGGACTTGTAAAGTTGTGCGGTCGCCGAGGCGTCGTAGGGAAGCGCAGGCGCCCACGTCCAATCAACCGCCATGCGGCGCCCAAGGTCAGCAGTCGTTAGGGGCTCAAGGCGCTTGGCGCTTGCCCCTTCGTCATGCTAAGCCAAGCTCAAGACGCGCCTTTGGGCCCAGGGGCTACTGCCGGCAAATTGAGAATGGGGTCCCCAGACTTGTTCGCCTGCGCCCGCGGGCGTGGCTCAGGTGGGGGCCTAGCGCGGCCCATCTTGATCAGCCCAAGCTCAAGACCCTCGCGAGGGGCCAAGCCTCGCGGGGCGGACGACAGGAAGCTTCCTCAAGAGCGGCCTCATCAGGCAGGCTCACGAGGAGGCAGAGAGATCAATGCAAGGGTACCTCACGAGGATCCCGTGACGCAAGCCATGACAATCAAGGCCAGGCGGGCGCCGGCCTGCGCAGAGTCCTTGTTTCCCCTTTGGTGCAAAGGGGGCAAGCACAGGCCAAGGTATCAGGCAAAGGTTCCCATTCCGGTCCAACGAGACCAAGACCAGCCGGACGGCCGGACGGAGGTCACCGAGAAGCCCAAGACGGCATCATCACCAGTGCTTTTGGCAGACGAAGACCACCTTTGGTCAGGATAACTTGTACTAGATGTTCCCCTTCAAAATGGCCAATTGTTGGCGCCCTTCCCGCTCAATTATTCGGGGAGAGGCCCAGGGCCTCTATAAATAGAGCTAGCCACCACAGATTAGAGGCATCCAATCTGGAGAGAGAGAAGAACAGGGAGAAACCCAGTAGAGACTAAGTAGAACACACCGCACCAGCTCAAGAACACCCCTCGTGAGGCTGTTCTTCCCCTGTACTGTTCATCATCAGCCCCAAAGGCAATCCACCACACCACACACTGGAGTAGGGTATTACACCACGACGATGGACCAAACCAGTATAAACCTCGTGTCTCTTGTGTTGTTCATCATTTTCATCTTAGTTCGCACGAGAGGATCGGACGTAGATCGGTAGGGGAGAGATCTCCGCGCGCACCCCAGTGTTCGAACCTCAAGGGTCTGCCGGAACCCGAAATCCGACATCTTTTGTCCTACCTTCCCGTGACAGCGGGGTCCTATTGGAAACTAAGAGATATTAAGGCCTCCTTTTAATAGAGTACCGGACCAAAGCATTTGCATTTAGTGAATACATGGACTCCTCAAACTACGGTCATCACCGGGAAGTGTCCCGACTATTGTCACTCCGGGGTTGCCGGATCATAACACGTTGTAGGTTACTATAACTTGCAAGATAGGATCAAGAACACACATATATTCATGAAAACATAATAGGTTCAGATCTGAAATCATGGCACTCGGGCCCTAGTGACAAGCATTAAGCATAGTTAATTCATAGCAACATCAATCTTAGAACATAGTGGATACCAGGGATCAAACCCTAACAAAACTAACTCAATTACATGGTAACTCTCGTCCAACCCATCACCATCCAGCAAGCCTACGATGGGATTACTCACGCGCGGCGGTGAGCATCATTAAATTGGCGATGGATTCCCCTCTCCGGAGCCCAGAACGGACTCCGAATCTTCCCTTCCGAGGAAGAATAGGGCTTGACGGCGGCTCTGTCTCGTAAAACATGATGAATCCTTCTCTTTGATTTTTTTCTCCCCGAACATGAATATATGGAGTTGGAGTTGAGGTCGGTGGAGGTCCAGGGGGCCCACAAGGTCGGAGGGCGCGCCTGTAGGGCGCCCCACCCTTGTGTCTGTGGTGTGGCCCTTGGTTGATTCTTTTGCCAATATTTTTCATATTTTCCAGAAGTATTCTCCGTGAATTTTCAGGTCATTCCGAGAACTTTTATTTCTGCACAAAAATAACACCATGGCAATTCTGCTGAAAACAGCGCCAGTCCGGGTTAGTTCCATTCAAATCTCGCAAGTTAGAGTCCAAAACAAGGGCAAAAGAGTTTGGAAAAGTAGATATGATTGAGACGTATCAGGCTAGCGTTGAGCCGAAAAATTCACAGGCCAATAGAGGCTGAAACTGCCTAAGGCCCATGTTTGGCCCTTATAGGATGAGCCGTTAACAGGCCAAAATATATCTCGGGCCCTGTTTGGCCCAATAGAATTATGGGCTTTAAGCAGGCGGTATCAACGCCGGGCAGAGGGCCCAATAAAGATCACAAGCCATTATCGATGGGTCGTAAGCAGGCCGGATTCAATGCGGGTTGTAATTAGGCCCAACTATTACACGGGCCATTAATAGGCCGATAGGCCAGTTGGGCAGAAATTTATCCATGAAGACTACGGGTCGTTAAGAGGCCTAACGTTACTCCAGACAAGAAATAGCCCAGTTTCTGCATGGGTCGTTAAATGGCCTAAAGTTAAACCGGGCCGACAACGTCCCAGATGCACCCCGGGCCGCTAACATGCCGAAACTATTGTCGGACCGAACTGGTAAACGGGCATTTAATAGGCTGAAATACAAACCTGGCTTAGAATGGTCCCAAAAGAACAGTGGCCTGTTAACAGGCTTGATCCAATATGGGCCGTAATTTGGCCCAAAACACGACAGGCTGTGAACGGGCCTGATCTGATATGGGCCTCAATTTGATCCAAAACATGGCAGGCTATTAACGGGATAGCCCATTAGTGTCTGAAAAAAAATGGTGGGCCTTTAGCTGGGCCGGCCTTTTTACCTTAAATGGGCCACTGTTGGGCTGTGCCACGTGTTGACATATCATAGGCGTCTTCCGTCCATTGTAGGGATGACATCTGTCCCAATGATGAGCTGAAACGTCCATTATCCGACGAATGGGAATTTTACATGTGGAAAATCCACATTGGTCGGGGCTGTTAGCGGATTATAGGATCCAAACCGGAACCCGATAGCTTAATGCCGACCCGTTACGGTGGATGCCACGTGTCGGTCACCCTTGATGAAAGCACTTCTATGACGCGTGATTTATTGTCATGGAAGTGGACACTTTCGTGATGATAATTTTGGTAATGTCATGGAACACTTTTACAACAGCACAAGTATGACTATCTTGATTCTGTCATAAAATCCCCATGGATGTACATGCATGACAGAAAACGTGACCTACTGTGGCAAACACGTATCATCACTGAAGTGGTTTTTTTGTAGTGTGGGAATGTCACGGGCGTCGCATGCCTCCTCCCCCTTGATGGCGCTGGATGATCCGCACTAGCACAGGGCGGGGGATTAGGGCGGTTGGTTGGGGACTCCTCCTTGGCGGTCTATGCGGAAGCATAGTGGGCGCCATGGTGAATGTGAGGTGGGCATCATCCGGTTTTGAAGGAAATGGATATAGTGAGAAATGTCCCGTTGTGGCGGGAAACCGAAAGGAATGGGAGGATCTTGTAGGAACTGGGAAAAGTGCGTCGTGGGGTGAGGTTTTTGTGTTGGCCCGCGTGTTGGAGATAACATGACGTATAGTCTGGACAAACACATTTATCCCCCACATATGGTCGAGATATGAGGTGCATGGACTTTCCAGAGGATTGAAATTTGGGGAGCCAGTTGGGCGTCAGTTTGATGTCCGAGCTTCCAACACACTCGGATGTATGAGAGAGAATTGCGCTTCGACCTTAAACACAATCTTAATAATAACAATTTTTACTCATTTAAATGCATTGTAGCTCGTAGTAACGCACGGGCGTTCTACTAGTACTAAAAGATTAGTTTGATCGTTTGATTGTGCACAAAAAAGCATAGAATTCTTCATATGAGGTTGGAGTAGAAGAAAAAAATTGCCTATAAGAACCGCTCCCACCGTTCACAAATATAAAATGTTTTGGATATTTCAATATGTACTACATAGAGATTGAAAATGAGTGAACAGACACACTAAAATGTGTTTATATCAATCTAATTCACAAAAAAGTTATAACATATTATATTTGTGAACGGACGGAGTATTACATATGAATACTAAGGAATAATTTCCATGAATTGCAATCCTATACAAATCAAATAACCCATATTGAAAAAAAAATCATCAGAATTGTCCAAAAATCCTTTCTGAACCAAGGATGCCCTCAAGCTGAGAGTGAATTTTCTATCATGCATTTCATATCCCGCTCATTTATACATCATCGGTCGCTGCTTTAAGATACATGCGACTTTTTTTCAAAATGTTGTTTTTATATAAATAACTTTCAACATAAGTAATTTTAGCGTGGATTTGTAAGATGCTATTATAGCAAAGGTTGTCACACATTTGACAAGAGCGACACAACGATGTTATTTGAATAGGCCCAGTCGCCTCGATGGAGTGTGACCTAGTCATGTCTTAGGATGGCCTCGGGTGGGGTTGTACGACCCTAGTCTTTGAGTTGTACGCAACTCCTTGGGACCTCTGCCAAACTCAGTGGTGGCGTTGGAGACCTTGGGCCCACGATGGGCCCAGCGGTGTTGCACGGTGTGCTAGCGACGCCCTCCAAGGTTCACTTCCTCGAGGATGGTTGCGAGATGGTTGACAAGGTAACTCCTTGTGTTCCACCTTGTTGGGTGGTGTGGCCCTCAATCTCTACCACTTGACATGATGTCCTTTCTTTTTTATGACCATGTTGCTATGGCTTTTTCCTTGATGGGTGCGTCGACCTCATATGAGGCTTGCTTCGGTGGGGCCATCTAGCTTCGTCGGTTGCGGCTTAAGATGGCCGTGAGGATTCTGCATGGTGGACGCCAATCTTGTTCTTATAGGAACATCTTTAAATATGGGTATCGTTAGTAGCGCGGTCGTTAGTAATTTAGCAAGGGTGTGTATGACGATCTTATAGCGAAGGTCGTCGTATAATTGACTAGAATGGTGTGACAATGTTTTTAAAATATATTTGGTCGCCTTGATGGAGCAAGACACAATCATATGTTAAGTGGGCCTCGGGGTTGGGATGGATTGTTGGAGGGTGATAATCCCCAAGTGCAAGGAATCATCGTAGCAATTTCCAAAGGTGGAAGTGATAAGTATGGATTGTCGAACCCACAAGGAGCTAAAGGTAAGATCAATATTCTCTCAAGTCCTATCTGCCACTGATACGACTCTATGTACACCAAATATTTGCTTCCATCTAGAAACAAGAAATAAAACTACGTTGTGGGTATGAAGAGGATAGCTTTGCATGATATCAGAGAACAAAAATATAAAAATAGGTGTTGTTATCATAAAGTTAGAATATATTATAATAGATTACAAAAAGTGAGTGTGGAATAATGATCGATCACAGCGGAATTATCCTAGGCAATTGTTACCAAGACCAGTAAACATTATTGCAATTCTATATGAGGTAGAGGAATAAGCTAACACACGTTCTCTACTTGGATCATATGCACTTATGATTGAAACTCTAGCAAGCATCCGCACCTACTAAAGATCATTAAGGTAAAACCCAACCATACCATTAAAGTATCAAGTACTCTTCACTCCCATATGCAAAAAAAAACCCTTACTCTGGTTTAAGCTTTTCTCACTCTAGCAACCCACTATAAGCAAATCATGAACATATTGCAAACTCTACAGCGGGAATCCCTCACGATTGCATGACACGGAGAGCACCATAGGACAGCACCAAAATAAAACATACAACTCAAACCAATCTAGATCATCAATCAACCCAAAAGGCAAAAGAAATCTACTCAAAACATCATAGGATGGCAACACATCATTGGATCATAATATGTGGCATAAAGCACCATGTTCAGCACCATGTTCAAGTAGGTGATTATAGCGGGGTGTGGGAGAGTGGACCGCTTAAAAGAGATGAGGAAGGTGATGAAGAAGGTGATGTTGATGAAAACGATCACCGCGGTGATGGTTCCCCCGACGACACTCCAGCGCCACCGAGAGACGGGGGAGAAAGTCTCCCCCTTGTGCTTCCTCCTCCATGGCCTCCCCCTAGATGGGCAGAGGTTCTCCCTCTGGTCCTTGGCCTCCATGGTGATGATGGCCCTCTACGGCACCCTGCCGGAGAGGGCCTAGATTGATTTTTCATGGCTAGAGAGGCTTGCGGCGATGACATTTCCGATCTAGGGTTCTTTTCGGGGTTTTGGCATTTATAAGAATTTTTGGCGTCGGTCTCACGTCAAGGGGGTGCCCGAGGGGCCCATAAGCTGCCTCGGCGCACCCTGGGGGGCGCCCCCAGGCCCGTGGCTTCCTCGTGAAGCTTCTGGTCC
The DNA here is from genome assembly GCA_021605145.1 of Aegilops bicornis. Lineage (NCBI taxonomy): Eukaryota > Viridiplantae > Streptophyta > Magnoliopsida > Poales > Poaceae > Aegilops > Aegilops bicornis. The sequence goes on from CM038675.1 coordinate 321,421,783, forward strand.
TTCCTCGATGCTTCGGGGTGAGGAAATATGCCCTAGAGGCAATAATAAAGTTGTTATTTTATATTTCCTTATATCATGATAAATTTTTATTATTCATGCTAGAATTGTATTAACCGAAAACTTGATACATGTGTGGATACATAGACAAAACACCGTGTCCCTAGTAAGCCTCTACTAGACTAGCTCATTAATCAAAGATAGTTAAGTTTCCTAACCATAGACATGTGTTGTCATTTGATCAACGGGATCACATCATTAGGAGAATGATGTGATGGACAAGAACCATCCGTTAGCTTAGCATAATGATCGTTTAGTTTTATTGCTATAGCTTTCTTCATATCATATACATATTCCTTTGACTATAAGATTATGCAACTCCCGGATACCGGAGGAATGCCTTGTGTGCTATAAAACGTCACAACGTAACTGGGTGATTATAAAGATGCTCTACAGGAATCTCCGAAGGTGTTTGTTGGGTTGGCATATATCGAGATTAGGATTTGTCACTCCGAGTATCGGAGAGGTATCTCTGAGCCCTCTCGGTAATGCACATCATAATAAGCCTTGCAAGCAATGTGACTAATGAGTTAGTTGCAGGATGATGCATTACGGAATGAGTAAACAGACTTGCCGGTAACAAGATAGAACTAGGTATGAAGATACCGACAATCGAATCTTGAGCAAGTAACATACCGATGACAAAGGGAATAACGTATGTTGTCATTACGGTACGACCGATAAAGATATTCGTAGAATACGTGGGAATCAATATGAGCCTCCAGGTTCCGCTGTTGGTTATTGACCGGAGAGGTGTCTCGGTCATGTCTACATAGTTGTCGAACCCGTAGGGTCCGCACGCTTAACGTTCGATGACGATTTTGTATTATGTGATTTGGTGACCGAATGTTGTTCAGAATCCCGGATGAGATCACATACATGACGAGGAGTCTAGAAATGGTCGAGAGGTAAAGATTCATATTTAGGACGATAGTATTTGGACATCGGAGGTGTGCCAGGGGTACCGGGCACGTATCGGGTCACCGAAAGGGCTTCCGGGCACCCCCCGGCAAAGATATGGGCCTTATTGGGCCTAGGGCGGGACAGACCAGCCCACTGCGCCCCCATATGGGCTGATCTAAGTGGATAAAGGAAAAGGGGAGAAGGAAAGGAAATAGAGGGAATAGGATTCCCCCTTCCTTTCCCCTCTCCCCTCTTTCCTTCCCCATCCGGAGATAAGGAAAGGGGGAGGCCGAATTGGAGGAGACCCCCTCCTACTTGGGGCGCCCCAAGGCTGCTCCCCTCCCTCTCCCGCCTATTTATACATGGGGAGGGGCGCCTAGAACACATACCAACAATTGTTAGCCGTGTGAGGTGCCCCTCTCCATAGTTTACGCCTCCGGTCATATTCACGTAGTGCTTAGGCAAAGCCCTGCGCGAATTACTTCACCATCACCGTCACCACAACGTCGTGGTGACGGAACTCTCCCTCGACACTTCGCTGGATCAAGGGTTCGAGGGACATCATCGAGTTGAACGTGTGCGGAACTCGGAGGTGTCGTACGTTCGGTGCTTGATCGGTCGGAACGAGAAGAAGTTCGACTACATCAACCGCATTGTCAAACGCTTCCATTTTCGGTCTACAGGGTACGTGGTCACACTCTCCCCCTCTCGTTGCTATGCATCTCCTAGATAGATCTTGTGTGAGCGTAGGAATTTTTTTGATATTGCATGCTACTATCCCCAACAGTTGCATCCGAGCCAGGTCTATGCGAGATGATATGAACGAGTAGAACACAAAGAGTTGTGGGCGATAATAGTCGTACTGCTTACCACCGTCTTATTTTGATTCGGCAGTATTGTTGGATGAAGCGGCCTGGACCAACCTTACATGACCATGTTCATGAGACCGATTCCACCGATAGACATGCAACCTGTTTTGCATAAAGGTGGCTAGCGGGTGTCTGTTTCTCCAACTTTAGTTGAATCGAGTTTGACTACGGCCGGTCCTTGTTGAAGGTTAAAACAGCACACTTGACAAAAAATCGTCGTGGTTTTGATGCGTAGGTAAGAACGGTTCTTGCTAGAAGCCCGTAGCAGCCACGTAAAACTTGCAACAACAAAGTAGAGGATGTCTAACTTGTTTTTGCAGGGCATGTTGTGATGTGATATGGTCAAGACATTATGTGATATAAGTTCTTGTATGAGATGTTCATGTTTTGTAAAAGTAGTCGGCAACTGGAAGGAGCCTTATGGTTATCGCTTTATTATATGCAATGCAAACGCCATGTAATTGCTTTACTTTATCACTATGCGTTAGCGATAGTCGTAGAAGGAATAGTTGGCGAGACGACCACGATGCTATGATGGAGATCAAGGTGTCGAGCCGGTGACGATGGAGATCATGATGGTGCTTTGGAGATGGAGATCAAAGGCACAAGATGATGATGGCCATATCATGTCACATATATTGATTGCATGTGATGCTTATCTTTTATGCATCTTATTTTGCTTAGTACGGCAGTAGCATTATAAGATGATCCCTTACAAAAATTTCAAGGTATAAGTGTTCTCCCTGAGTATGCACCGTTGCGAAAGTTCTTCATGCTGAGACACCACGTGATGATCGGTTGTGATAGGCTCTACGTTCACATACATCGGGTGCAAGACAGTTTTGCACATGCAGAATACTCGGGTTAAACTTGACGAGCCTAGCATGTACAGACATCGCCTCGGAACACTGGAGACCGAAAGATCGAACGTGAATCATATAGTAGATATGATCAACATAAAGATGTTCACAATTGATGACTACTCCATCTCATGTGATGATCGGACATGGTTTAGTTGATTTGGATCACGTGATCATTTAGATGACTTGAGGGATGTCTATCTAAGTGGGAGTTCTTAAGTAATATGATTAATTGAACTTAATTTATCATGAACTTAATCCAAATAGTTTTTGCATATCTATGTTGTAGATCAATAGCTCACGTATTGCTCCCCTGTTTTATTTTAAATATGTTCCTAGAGAAAATTAAGTTGAAAGATGATAGTAACAATGATGCAGAATGGGTCCGTGATATGAGGATTATCCTCATTGTTGCACAGAAGAATTATGTCCTTGATGCACCGCTAGGTGCCAGACCTATTGTAGGAGCTGATGCAGACATTATGAACGTTTGACAAGCTCGGTATGATGACTACTTGATAGTTTAGTGCGCCATGCTTTACGGCTTAGAACCGGGACTTCAAAAATGTTTTGAACGCCGCGGAGCATATAAGATGTTCCAAGAGCTGAAGTTGGTATTTCAGACTCATGACTGAGTCGAGAGGTATGACACCTCTGACAAGTACTTTTCCTACAAGATGGAGGAGAATAGCTCAACCAGTGAGCATGTGCTCAGAATGTCTGAATACTAGAATCGCTTGAATCAAGTGGGAGTTAATCTTCCAGATAACATAGTGATTGACAGAGTTCTCTATTCACTATCACCAAGGTACTGGAACTTCGTGATGAACTATGATATGCAAGGGATGACGAAAACGATTCCCGAGCTCTTCGCGATGCTAAAATCGGCGAAGGTAGAAATCAAGAAAGAACATCAAGTGTTGATGGTTAACAAGACCACTAGTTTCAAGAAAAAGGGGCAAAGGAAAAGAAAGGGAACTTCAAGAAAGAATGGCAAGCAAGTTGCCGCTCCCGTGAAGAAAAACCCAAAGCTAGACCTAGGTCTGAAACTGAGGGCTTCTGCTGGAAAGGAATGGTCACGGAACTACCCCAAATACTTGGCAGATAAGAAGGACGGCAAAGTGAACAAAGGTATATTTGATACACATGTTATTGATGTGTACTTTACTAGTGTTCATAGTAACCCTAGGGTATTTGATACCGGTTCAGTTGCTAAGATTAGTAACTCAAAATACTAATTGCAAAATGAACAGAGACTAGTTATAGGGCGAGGTGACGATGTGTGTTGGAAGTGATTCCAAGGTTGATAAGATCACCATCGTACACTCCCTCTACCTTCGAGATCAGTGTTGAACCAAAATAAATGTTATTTGGTGTTTGCGTTGAGCATGAATATGATTGGATCATGTTTATTGCGATAAGGTTATTCATTTAAGTCAGAGAATAATTGTTGTTCTGTTTACATGAAGAAAACCTTCTATGGTCATACACCCAATGTAAATTTATTTATTGAATCTTGATCGTAGTGATACACATATTCATAATACTGATGCCACAAAATGCAAAGTTGATAATGATAGTGCACCATATTTGTGGCACTACCGTTTAGGTCATATTGGTGTAAAGCGCATGAAGAAACTCCATACGGATGGATTTTTGAAATCACTTGATTATGAATCATTGATACTTGTGAACCATGCCTCAGGGGCAAGATGACCAAAACTCTGTTCTCCAGAACAATTGAGCGAGCCACTGACTTATTGGAAATAATACATATCGATGTATGCGGTTCAATGAGTGTTGAGGCTCGCGGCGGGTATCGTTATTTTTTGACCTTCACAGATGATTTGAGCAGATATGGGTATATCTACTTAATGAAACACAGTCTGTAACATTTGAAAAGTTCAAAGAATTATAGAGTGAAGTGGAGAATCATCGTAACAAGAAAATAAAGTTTCTACAATCTGATCTCGGAGGCGAATATTTGAGTTACGAGTTTGGCCTTCATTTAAAACAATGTGGAATAGTTTCACAGCTCACGCCACCTGGAACACCACAGCATAATGGTGTGTCCGAACGTTGTAACCGTACTTTATATTATATATGGTGCAATCTATGATGTCTCTTACCGATTTACCACTATCGTTTTGGGGTTATGCATTAGAGACAGCTGCATTCACGTTAAATAGGGCACCATCTAAATCCATTGAGACGACATCGTATGAACTGTGGTTTAGCAAGAAACCTGAGCTGTAATTTCTTAAAGCTTGGGGTTTTGATGCTTATGTAAAAAAGCTTCAGCCTGATAAGCTCGAACCCAAATCAGAGAAGTGTGACTTCATAGGATACCCAAAAGAAACTATCGGGTACATCTTCTATAACAGATCCAAAGGCAAGATCTTTGTTACTAAGAATGGATCCTTTCTAGAGAAGGAGTTTCTCTCAAAAGAAGTGAGGGGGAGGAAAGTAGAACTTGATGAGGTAATCGTACCTTCTCTCGAATTGGAAAGTAGCTCATCAGATAAATCCGTTCTCGTGATGCCTACACCAACTAGAGAGGAAGCTAATGATAATGATCATGAAACTTCATATCAAGTTACTACCGAACCTCGTAGGTTAACCAGAGCACGTTCCGCACCAGAGTGGTACGGTTATCTGTTCTGGAAGTCATGTTACTGGACCATGACGAACCTACAAACTATGAGGAAGCGATGATGAGCCCAAATTTTCCAAAATGGCTTGAGGCCATGAAATCTGAGATAGGATCCATGTATGAGAACAAAGTATGGACTTTGGTTGACTTGTCCGATGATCGGCAAGCCATAGAGAATAAATGGATCTTCAAGAGGAAGAAGGACGCTGATAGTAGTGTTACTATCAACAAAGCTCGAATTGTCGCAAAAAGTTTTTGACAAGTTCAAGGTGTTGACTACGATGAGATTTTCTCACTCATATCGATGCTTAAAGTCTGTCCGAATCATGTTAGCAATTGCCGCATTTTATGAAATCTTGCAAATGGATGTCAAAACTGCATTCCTTAATGGATTTGTTAAAGAAGAGTTGTATATGATGCAACCAGAAGGTTTTCTCAATACTAAAGGTGCTAACAAAGTGTGCAAGCTCTAGCGATCCATCTATGGACTGGTGCAAGCATCTCAGAGTTGGAATATACATTTTGATGAGTTGATCAAAGCATATAGTTTTATACATACTTGCGGTGAAGCCTGTATTTACAAGAAAGTGAGTGGGAGCACAACAGCCTTTCTGATAAGTATATGTGAATGGCATATTGTTGATCAGAAATGATGTAGAATTTTCTGGAAAGCATAATGGAGTGTTTGAAAGGAGTTTTTCAAAGAAAGACCTCGGTGAAGCTACTTACATATTGGGCATCAATACCTATAAAGATAGATCAAGATGCTTGATAAGACTTTCGATGAGTACATACCTTGATAAGATTTTGAAGTAGTTCAAAATGGAACAGTCAAAGAAGGAGTTCTTGCCTGTATTGCAAGGTATAAAGTTGAGCAAGACTCAAAACCCGACCATGGCAGAAGATAGAAAGATAGTGAAAGTCATTCCCTCTGCCTCAGCCATATGTTCTATAAAGTATGTCGTGCTGTATACCAGACCTATTGTGTAGCTTGCCATGATTTTGGCAAGGGGATACACTAGTGATCTAGGAGTAGATCACTGGACATCAGTCAAAATTAAACTTAGGTACCTAAAGAGGACTAAGGAGATGTTTCTCGGTGATGGAAGTGACAAAGAGTTCGTCGTAAAGGGTTACGTCGATGCAAGCTTTCACACTGATCCGAATGACTCTGAGTCTCAATATGGATACATATTGAAAGTGGGAGCAATTAGCAAGAGTATCTCCATGCAAAAGCATTGTAGACATCGAAATTTGCAAAATACATACGGATCTGAATGTGGTAGACCCGTTGACTAACCTCTCTCACAAGCAAAACATGATCACACCTTAGTACTCTTTGGGTGTTAATCACATGGCGATGTGAACAAGATTACTGAATATAGTAAACTCTTTGGGTGTTGGTCACGTGGTGATGTGAACTATGGGTGTTAATCACATGGTGATGTGAACTATTGGTGTTAAATCACATGGCGGTGTGGTCTAGATTATTGACTCTAGTGCAAGAGGGAGACTGAAGGAAATAATAAAGTTGTTATTTTATATTTCCTTATATCATAATAAATGTTTATTATTCATGCTAGAATTGTATTAACCGGAAACTTGATACATGTGTGGATACATCGAAAAAACATCGTGTCCCTAGTAAGCCTCTACTAGACTAGCTCGTTAATCAAACATGGTTAAGTTTCCTAACCATAGACATGTGTTGTCATTTGATGAACGGGATCACATCATTAGGAGAATTATGTGATGGAAAAGACCCATTCGTTAGCTTAGCATAATGATCGTTCAGTTTTATTGCTATAGCTTTCTTCATGTCATATACATATTCCTTTGACTATGAGATCGTGCAACTCTCGGATACTGGAGGAATGCCTTATGTGCTATCAAACGTCACAACGTAACTGGGTGATTATAAATATGCTCTACAGGTATCTCCGAAGGTGTTTGTTGGGTTGGCATATATCGAGATTAGGATTTGTCACTCCGAGTATCGGAGAGGTATCTCTGAGCCCTCTCGGTAATGCACATCATAATAATCATTGCAAGCAATGTGACTGATGAGTTAGTTGCGGGATGGTGCATTACGGAACGAGTAAAGAGACTTGCCGGTAACGAGATTGAACTAGGTATGAAGATACCAACGATCGAATCTCGAGCAAGTAACATACCGATGACAAAGGGAGTAACATATGTTGTCATTTCATTTGTATCTACTTTCTTTCCTAGTTGTAGTTTTTAGTGCCTTTTCTTTCTCTTTAGATTTTATAGCCTTTCTTGTATAGTTTTTCTGTTTGTTTGTTCCACCTCTTGAGGAACCTTATCTTTGTACCTCGTTCTTTTCTAATAAAATGTTGTGGGATGTAAGTTCTGCAGTCTTCCAGGTCAAAAAAAACGTATGTTGTTATTACGGTACGAACGATAAAGATCTTCGTAGAATATGTGGGAACCAATATGAGCATCTAGGTTCCGCTGTTGGTTATTGACCGGAGAGGTGTCTCGGTCATGTCTACATTGTTCTCGAACCCGTAGGGTCCGCATGCTTAACGTTCGATGACGATTTTGCATTATGTGATTTGGTGACCGAATGTTGTTTAGAGTCCCGCATGAGATCACGGACATGAAGAGGAGTCTCGAATTGGTCGAGAGGTAAAGATTCATATATAGGACGATAGTATTCGGACACCAAAAGTGTTCCGGTTGCACGAATGCGTGTCGGGTCACTGGAAGGGGTTCCGGCACCCCGGCAAAGATATGGGCCTTATTGCACCTAGGGCGGGACGGGCCAGCCCATTGTGGGCTGGTGCGCCCCCATATCAGCCGACCTAAGTGGAGAAAGGAAAAGGGGAGGAGGAATGCAAATAGAGGGAATAGGATTCCCCCTTCCTTTCCTTCCTCCCCTCTTTCCTTCCCCCCTCCGAAAATAAGGAATGGGAGAGGCCGAATTGGGGGAGACCCCCAAGTAGGATTCCTCCTACTTGGGGCGCCTCAAGGCTGCTCCCCTCCCTCTCCCACCTATATATACATGGGGAGGGGGCGCCTAGAACGCACACCAACAATTGTTAGCCGTGTGCGGCGCCCCTCTCCATAGTTTATGCCTCCGGTCATATTCACGTAGTGCTTAGGCGAAGCCCTGCGCGGATTACTTCACCATCACCGTCACCATGCCGTTGTGCTGACAGAGCTCTCCCTCGATACTTTGCTGGATAAAGAGTTCGAGGGATGTCATCGAGCTAAATATGTTCAGAACTCGGAGGTGCCATACATTCGCTGCTTGATCAGTCGGAACGAGAAGAAGTTCGACTACATCAACCGCGTTGTCAAACGCTTCCACTTTCAGTCTACGAGGGTACGTGGAGACACTCTCCCCCTCTTGTTGCTATGCCTCTCCTAGATAGATCTTTCGTGAGCGTAGGAATTTTTTTGATATTGCATGCTACGTTCCCCAACACGGGGGTCTCTTTTGGTCCACAAAAAATCACCATAAATTTTCATCCCATTCCGTGAACTTTTATTTCTGCACAAAAAATGACACCACGGTAGTTCTGCTGAAAACAGCGTCGGTCCGGGTTAGTTCTAATCAAATCATACCAAAACCAAATAAAATTGTTGTAAAGATGGCATGAATACTTCATAAATTATAGATACGTTGGAGACGTCTCAGCATCCCCAAGCTTAATTCCTGCTCGTCCTCGAGTAGGTAAATGGTAAAAGAAATAATTTATGAAGTGTGAATGCTAGCATAGTGCATAAATTTGATCAATGATAGTTCCAATCACTTTTTCTAGCATCATTATGTATCATAAACAATAGCTCATCTCATAAAATTTATCATGATCAAGTAACAAGCAAGTCACATGTTAAAGCATAGACCATAAAGTTTCTTGAAAACTAACAAATTATGTTCTTAGTCACTAACACAATTGCAATTCATCTTATTTTCAGGAAGGGTCTATGTAAGAGCTTTGATTTAGAAAATTCCACATACTCAACTATCATATACTCTTCCATGATTGCAAACACTAAAAGAATATTTTTAGAACAAATAGCATCCATCGAACACAGAGAAAGGTAGGGGCTTATTGTTTCGCCTCCCAACTTATTTATCATATAGATAATTGTCAACAATAATAATTCATGATAAAATATATTTGAATGGACATATATGCTTGGATCTTTCCCCACAACATGATGCTTGCCAACTAAAGAATAATCGATGTTGAAATAAGAAGGAATACTATTGACTCTTGCATAAAAGTAAATACATGAAAGTAAAAGATAGGCCCTTCGCAGAGGGAAGCAGAGGTTGTCATGCGCTTTTTATTTTTGGATGTGCAAACCCTTAATGCAAAGGAACGTCAGGTTGTATTGCCCTTTGTGATAGCTACCTTTATTGTGCAGTCCGTCGCTTTTATTTCTTTACCATCGTAAGTTCGTACAACACTTATTTTCCCTTACAATAAAAGATCATACATATTTAGGAGCAATTGTTATTGCTTTTTGCACCGATGAGAACTAACTTTAAGGATCTTATTCAATCCATAGGTAGATATGGTGGATGCTTATGGCAAGAAACTAGGTTTAAGGGTTTTGGATGCATAAGTAGGATCTCTACTTAGTACAAATTTTTGGCTAGCAAAAGATCCTAAGCAAGCACCACATGTTGGAGGATCCATAACAATATAACTTCTATACAAATATTCCCAAACATAACTCATTACGTTGTCTTCCTTGTCCAACTTCAACTAATTTTCTCCAGTTTGAAAATAATTAATGGGGCTCACAATCATAGAGATGTCCAATATAGTATATTTATATGTGAAAACTCTCTTCCTTCAATATTCTTTCATGAATTGTTCAAGTGACCAATGTTGTGTTTGGTAACTTTCAATACATTTTACCACCTATACTTCTTGTATGTGAAGTCATTACTCCCCATGGGATAAGCATATGATACATATATAATTTCAGATATATGATATTCAATTCATTCAACCATTTACTCATAGGATATAAGTGAAGTATGAGAGTAAATGTCAAACTGCTCCAAAAAGATATAAGTGAAGATCAATGAGTATACTTCTCCAACGTATCCCTAATTTTTTATTGTTCCATGCTGTTATATTATCATTCTTGGATGTTTTACAATCATTTTATTGCAACTTTATATCATTTTTGGGACTAATTTATTGATATAGTGCCCAGTGCCAGTTGTTGTTTTTTGCTTGTTTCTCCTTCACAGAAAATCAATACCAAACGGAGTCCAAACGCAACAAAACTTTTTGGAGATTTTTCTGGACCAGAAGCCACAAGTTGGGCCAAGGAAGTACCAGAGGGGGGCTCCGAGGGGAGCAAAACCCACCTGGGCGCGCCTGGGGGCCCAGGCGCGCCCTGGTGGGTTGTGCCCACCTCGGCCGCCTCCTGCACCACCTCTTTGCTCTATAAATACCCCGAAAATCCAAAAACCCTAGGGGAGTCGACGAAACAAAATTCCAGCCGCCGCAAGTTCCAGAAACCACAGATCCAATCTAGACACCATCACTGAGGGTTCATCATCCTCATTGGTGCCTCTCCGATGATGCATGAGTAGTTCATTGTAGACCTTCGGGTCCATAGTTAGTAGCTAGATGGCTTCCTCTCTCTCTTTTGATTCTCAATACAATGGTCTCTTGGAGATCTATTTGATGTAACTCTTTTTTGTGGTGTGTTTGTTGGGATCCGATAAATTTGAGTTTATGATCAAATATATTTTATCCATGTAATTTATTTGAGTTTTGATCTTTATATACATGATTACTTATAGCCTCGTATTTCTTCTTCGAATCTTTGGTTTAGTTAGGCCGACTAGATCGATTTTTCTTGCCATGGGAAGAGGTGCTTTGTGATGAGTTCGATCTTATTGTGCTCAATCCCAGTGGCAGAAGCGGAAATGACACGTATGTATTGTTGCTATTAAGGATAACAAGATGGGGTCTATTCCTACATGAATAGATCTTGTGTACATCATGTCATCGTTCTTATTGCATTACTCCGTTTCTCCATGAACTTAATACACTAGATGCATGTTGGAAGGTCGATGTGTGGATTAATAGTAGTACATGCAGGCAGGAGTCGGTCTACTAATCTTGGACGTGATGCCTATATAATTATCTTTGCTTGGATATCGTCATAATTATTTGAAGTTCTATCATTTCCCCAATAATAATTTGTTTACCCATCGTATGCTATTCTTCTCGAGAGAAGCCACTAGTGAAATCTACGGCCCCCGGGTCTATTTTCTCATCATATATTTTCAAATCTACATTACTATTTTCCTTTTCTTTATTTGCATATTTTATTTTCAGACCAATATTATTAAAAACCCAAAAACACTTTGTTGCACTTTATTTTATTTTGCGTTTTATCGAGATCTATTTGTCAAATCTATCGCAATTTTTATCTCGACAACTCAACAATTTCTGGCACCATTACCCGGAAGGGATTGACAACCCCTTTAACACGTCGGGTAGCAAGTATTTGTTCTTTGTGTGCAGGTACCATTTACATAGTGTTGCTTGGTTCTCCTACTGGTTAGATAACCTTGGTAACACGTCGGCCGTTACGAGCTTCTCAAAAAGGAAGATCGAGCGAAGATGACAGACCTGGAGAAGGCCACGGTGGCGGCCAAGGACGCCCGCTCTACAATTAGAGCGCTGAAGGAGGAGCTGCGTCACGCCGGGGATATCACGGCTGGGAAGCCCTTTATGCTGCGGATGAAGTTCGTGGATCCTCGATGCGCTCGCTGGATCGGCTGTGGAGTTCTGCAGACGCTTATCTGGATTTGGCAGCAAGTGCCGCTGATGCGGCCGAATACTTCAAAGATCAAAAAGATCGCGAAGTGGAGAAGCTGTTCTGGTCACAATTTAACGTTCCAGCGCGTCCGCTTCCTTTGAATGAGCGGATGGCCGAATGGGCCGAGCTCCATAGGTTGTCCGGGCTCGCCATGAGGTCTGTTGTGGATTATCTATGGCCGGAAGGGCCAAGGCCGAACAGTTATTCTAGTTTGGTGCAACAGTTCCTTGGTGATGTGCCGCGCATCGACGCTATGAAGAGGTCGGCGTGCATCGAGAGTGCACGGATGGCGCTTGCCCGTGTCAAGACATACTGGGCGGAGATGGAAGACACCGCAATTGCAACCCCGAGTTCGGCCGTTAGCCGAGTAGCTGCCGAGCACTACTTTGACGAAGTCCTTGAAGACGCTCGTGCAATAGAAGCTCAGTGCTCGAAGAATATTATGTTCTAGTGACATGTATTCCCATTGAAAAACAATGTTTTACTCAATTGTAAAGGCTATTTTATACTTTTGCCTGAAAGTATGATGATGCCTCCTGTGCAGCCGTTTATGTATATATGTATATAACCTGAAAGTTTGCAGTCGTCGGCTTCAGCCCCACGCGTATAATGCGGGGGGTGTTCGCAGAAGACGCGTGTTCACACTTGATCCAACGTCTTGGTCCATTAAGGAGGTGATAGCGCAGCGAACGAGGCAACCGGACTATATTGCTTTAACACTTTCACTTAGCCATAGGAGTTTGACAGTGGGGCTACTATATAGCCCCTGGTGGCTCCGCGCTCATCCGAATACAGGGCGCGCACATGCCTGGCCGGGAAATGGCCCTTTGTTATTGCGGAGGAATCCCGAAGATTCCGTTAGGTCATCGAGTGCTTGACCAGTCTCGCGCTATATCATGACAGCCAGTTTTCGGCTTTCTCTACTGAGGTGCTCGTCCGGCCGAACCAGGGCACAATCGCAGTAGTTCTCCTGGTGCCGCCTTAGCCGATAGAGCGGAACGTAAGGTAGCAAAACACAGGAGCCGGGCAAACCCAACATTTGACCAAAGACATGATTCGGAGCTGATGCATATAAGGCCAAACTTCATGACGCCGAACACTCCCTAAGGTATTCGGTCTTTGAGATATATACCGGGCTAAATGGTGCCCTTGGATAATGAGCCCCTAGTGTCCGGGTACGAGCAATATTCTGACGTGGCCACATGCCAAGAACGTCAGCATCCTTCTCGGTTGTATTAAGAATCCGGAGGATGTGAACAACAAAAGACAGTAAAAAAGGTTTACGCAAGGTCTCAATGTAAAGAGAAACCTTTGAACGGGTCCCTGCTGCACGTCTGCGCCTGTGTCTCTGTTGTGTCGTATCCTGGACGGGTGTAGTACGATTATCATCTGTAAAAGAGAGGAACTTAGTTGAAAGTTGTCGTGCAAAAAAATTGGCTATTATAAATAAACCATTTAAAAGTCAAGATGGGAAAAGTTGAGCCGAACTATAGCTGAGAAGCCCCTAGTACCGTCTATAAGGGTATGACCATCAAACCAATCTTTATCCAATGATTAGCCGGACTCGTCTACCCGGGTCCGTGGTCTTAACGACCGGTCATCTGTTCTGGTGGTGAGGTCGTCTAGTGTTCGGCTGTTAAAGCAGCCGTACGTTCTTCTGCTCGTAAGGAGCGCTCAACATTTCCATGTACTATGATGATGCCACGCGGACCGGGCATTTTAAGCTGAAGAAAAGCATAATGCGGTATTGCATTAAAACGAGCGAAAGCCGCTCGTCCGAGTAGTGCTTGATAGCCACTTCGGAATGGAGCAATGTCGAAGGTTAGCTTTTCGCTTCGGAAGTTGTCGGGCGAGCGGAACACAACCTCTAGTACTAGATAGCCCGTGCAGCGGACCTCTGTGCCTGGTATTACTCCCTTGAAGGTAGTATTACTGTGGCTGATTTTTGTTGGGTTTATCCCCATTTTGCGTATGGTGTCCTGATATATCAAATTTAGACTACTACCGCCGTCCATAAGGACTCGTGTGAGATGGTATCCGTTTATTATTGGGTCCAGCATCAAGGCGGCTGATCCTTCATGTCGGATGCTTATTAGGTGATCCCTGCGGTCAAAAGTGACCGGGCAGGCCGACCAGGGGTAGAACTCAGGGGTGACGGGCTCTACGGCTTGTGTATTTCGGAGTGCATATTTGTTTCTCCTCTTTGTCATGTGGATCACATTTACTGTCTTGACTTCTGGTGGGAATTTTTTCTGTCCCCTAGTGCCTTGCTGGCAAGGCTCATCCTCGTCTTTGCTCGGTGTGTCCTCCCCCTTGTGTTCGGCATTTAGCTTGCCGGCCTGCTTGAAGACCCAGCATTCTCTATGGGTATGATTTGCAGGTTTATCAGGGGTGCCGTGGATCTAACATAGTTTGTCTGGAATCTTGTTTAGGCTGGTCAGTCCATCTCTGTTGCCTTTAAAGGGCTTTTTTCGCTGACCCGGTCGAGAGCCCCTAAATCCGGCGTTTACCGTTGTGTTTTCTGGGCTGTCTTCTTTGTTTTGGCGCTTGTTTTTACTGCGTCCTGGTTTTCCATTGCCATCCCTGACTTCAGTTGTGCTTGGGTCGCTGGTGCTGCTTCGGGCTAACCAGCTGTCCTCGCCCGCGCAAAAGCGGGTCATAAGGCTTGTTAGGGCTGCCATTGTTCTTGGTTTTTCTTGGCGGGGGTGTCTGGCAAGCCATTCGTTTCGGACGCTGTGCTTGAAAGCTGCTAAGGCTTCGGCGTCCGGACAGTCGACAATTTGGTTCTTCTTAGTGAGAAACCTGTTCCATAGCTTTCGGGCTGACTCTCCGTGCTATTGAATTATATGACTCAAATCGTCTGCGTCCGGAGGTCGGACATAAGTCCCTTGAAAATTAGCCCGAAAAGCATCCTCGAGCTCCTCCCAACTTCTGATGGAGTTTTAGGGGAGGCTTTTTAGCCAGTGCCGAGCTGGTCCTTTGAGCTTGAGGGGCAAGTATTTGATGGCATAGAGATCGTCTCCGCGAGCCATATGAATATGGAGGATAAAGTCCTCAATCCATACCCTCGGGTCTGTTGTCCCATCGTACGCCTCTATGTTCACTGGTTTGAATCCTTCTGGAAATTCATGGTCTAGTACCTTATCGGTGAAACATAGGGGGTGTGCAGCACCCCTGTATTTAGCTGTACCATGGCGTTCAGACGGTTGTGATATTTGGTTTTGGTTGAGTGCTGGAGCGCGTTTCCTTGATCCGTAGATGGATCTGGTTGCGCCGGTCCTTTGATGCGAGTCCTCGCGTGGGTCATGTACTGACTTATGTGCGGCCTCGTTGGCCGCTCTATCGCGGCCACGAGGTTGCCGATCCGCCCGGTCGGCGGTTTTATTTTTTGGCTGTGGGGGCTCTAAGGCCTCATCATCGAATTCAGGCAGCAGCTTTCGCTTTGGGTAGCTCTTCGTGTGGCGACTGCCACCATACTTTTCTGCCGTATCGAGCACTTTGTTCCATCTACTGTTGAGTGTGTTTTGTGCGGCCTTGAGCCTTTGCTTCTGCTTCTTCAGACTCCTCGCAGTGGCGATAAGCCTTCTATGGAGGTTCTCTTGCTCCAGCTGCTTTTCCAGGATGATGTGTTCATCATCATCCAGACTGTTCTCTTCTCCGGAGACAGGTTGATTAGCTTGACGCTCGGCGTCGCCGTGTTCAGTCAGCGGCTCCGTACTTTGTTCGTCGGCCGCTGGCTCACCTTGCTCTATCGCTGGGTCTGTTAGGTCGTCGTTTCCTCCGGAGTCGACCGGGGCATTGTTTTTTCTTGTGCTATGATCGCTGTTTTTGCCGAGGCGGGATTTGGAGCGGCGCCTACAGCGCCGCTTTTATTGCTTCTCGAGGGAGCTATCTTTCGCTGCATCCTTCGGTTCCTCGTCATCATTTTCTTTAGGTGTATCCACCATGTATATGTCATGTGATGAAGTGGCGGTCCAGCGCCCTGTTAGCGGTGGTTCCTGTTCGTCTCCTGCATCGTTGTCCATACCATCGATGTCTTCGGAGTCGAAGTCGAGCATGTCGGTTAAATCATCAACAGTGGCTACTAAGTGGGTGGT
This sequence comes from Aegilops bicornis, assembly GCA_021605145.1. Taxonomy (NCBI): domain Eukaryota; kingdom Viridiplantae; phylum Streptophyta; class Magnoliopsida; order Poales; family Poaceae; genus Aegilops; species Aegilops bicornis. Next base: position 321,438,056 of record CM038675.1, read on the forward strand.
GGGTGGGGAGTGAATTTCTTCGTCATCCGCATCCCATTCTAGCCGAACATAGTTCGGCTAAGGTTCTCCTGACAGGGAGAGAGACCTTAACGAGTTTAGTACATCGCTGAAGGGCGAGTGCTGAAAGATATCCGTGGAGGTGAACTCCATGATCCGCGCCCAATTGGATTTGATAGGCATGGGCGCAGGTGGTTCGGAGTCCGTGGCTGGACACGAGTCCGGCGGTTCGGCGTCACGGTTCTTGTGAGGGGTAAGGTCAGTATTCGGCTCTATCGCCACTGAGGGTGCGGCCTCCAAGGCGGGGTCTATCCACCCGTCCTCGGATGGCACAGTCTGTTCTGGATTGAAGGCCGGGGTGGTTGCTGGTGTGATTTCCCAAATACTGTCCGACGGCGAGCTACATCGTGCTCGTCGTGACCGTGCGGCGCACCTGGCATGGGCTCGAATCTGTCGAAGATTAAGTCTCCGTGGATATCGGCAATGTAGTTCAAGTTTCCAAACTTGACCTGGTGGCCAGGGCCGTAGCTCTCGATGTGCTCGAGATGGCCAAGCGAGTTGGCCCGCAGTGCGAAGCCGCCGAATACGAAGATCTGTCCTGGGAAGAAAACCTCACCCTGGATCACATCGTTATCGATGATCGGAGGAGCCATCCAGCTTTACGGTGACGTCACAGTGGAACTCTCAAAGAAAGCACCAATGTCGGTGTCAAAACCGGCGGATCTCGTGTAGGGGGTCCCGAACTATGCGTCTAAGGCGGATGGTAACAGGAGGCAGGGGACACGATGTTTACCCAGGTTCGGGCCCTCTCGATGGAGGTAATACCCTACTTCCTGCTTGATTGATCTTGATGATATGAGTTGTACAAGAGTTAATCTACCACGAGATCTTAGAGGCTAAAACCTATAAGCTAGCCTATGATATGATTGTTGTTGTCCTACGGACTAAACCCTCCGGTTTATATAGACACTGGAGGGGGCTAGCGTTACACAGAGTCGGTTACAAGGGAGGAGATCTACATATCCGTATCGCCAAGCTTTCCTTCCATGCCAAGGAGAGTCCCATCCGGACACGAGACCAAGTCTTCAATCTTGTATCTTCATAATCCAATAGTCTGGCCAAAGGATATAGTCCGGCCGTCCGGATACCCCCTAATCCAGAACTCCCTCACATGGACTATCTCATACCAGCATGGTGCATAAAAGAAAGTGAAAACTAAATGCAAAAGACGCTCCAAGATTTGCACATATCACATGAACGAAACGAAACCGAAAACATACCGATACTTGTTGAAGAAAGATGGGATGCCTTCTAGGGCATCCCCAAGTTTAGACGCTTGAGTCTCCTTGAATATTTACTTGGCGTACCTTGGGCATCCCCAAGCTTGAGCTCTTGCCTCTCCTCCTTCTCCTCATATCGAGACCTCCTCGATCTTTGATTACTTCATCCACAAAAAACTCAACAGAAAGCTCGGTAAGATCCGTTGATACGTCTCCAACGTATCTATAATTTTTGATTGTTCCATGTTATATTATATTCTGTTTTGGACATTAATGGGCTTTATTATACACTTTTATATTATTTTTGGGACTAACCTATTAACCAGAGGCCCAGCCTGTAATTGTTGTTTTTGCCTATTTGATGTTTCGAAGAAAAGGAATATCAAGCGGAGTCGAAAGGGAATGAAATCAACTGGAGAAGTTATTTTTGGAAGGAAAGCTACCGGAAAAGCTTGGAGTGCACGTCAGGAAAGGAGGGAGGTGTCCACGAGGGTGGGGGCGCCCCCCCTAGGGCGCACCCCCTGCCTCGTGGGCCCCCCGAAACTCCACCGACGTACTCCTTTCACCCATATATACCCACGTATCCTAAAACTTCCAGAGACGAGAATAGAACGGGAGTTCCGCCGCCGCAAGCCTCTATAGCCACCAAAAACCAATCAGGACACTGTTCCGGCACCCTGCCGGAGGGGGGAACCCTCACCGGTGGCCATCTTCATCATCCCAGCGCTCTCCATGACGAGGAGGGAGTAGTTCAGCCTCACGGCTTAGGTTATGTCACAATAGCTATGTGTTAGATCTCTCTCTCTCTCTCTCTCTCTCTCTCTCTCTCTCTCTCTCTCTCTCTCTCTCTCTCGTGTTCTTGATTTGGCACGATCTTGATGTATCACAAGCTTTGCTATTATAGTTGGATCTTATGTTGCTTCTCCCCCTCTACTCTCTTGTAATGGATTGAGTTTTCCCTTTGAAGTAATCTTATCGGGTTGAGTCTTTAATGATTTGAGAACACTTGATGTATGTCTTGCCGTGCGTATCTGTGGTGACAATGGGATATCACGTGATTCACTTGATGTATGTTTTGGTGATCAACTTGCGGGTTCCGCCACTGAACCTACGCATAGGGGTTGGCACACGTTTTCGTCTTGATTCTCCGTGAGAAACTTTGGGGCACTCTTTGAGGTTCTATGTGTTGGTTGAATAGATGAATCTGAGATTGTGTGATGCATATCGTATAATCATACCCACGGATACTTGAGGTGACATTGGAGTATCTAGGTGACATTGGAGTATCTAGGTGACATTAGGGTTTTGGTTGATGTGTGTCTTAAGGTGTTATTCACTCTAGGGCTGTTTGTGACACTTATAGGAATAGCCCAACGGATTGATTGGAAAGAATAACTTTGAGGTGGTTTCATACCCTACCATAATCTCTTCGTTTGTTCTCCGCTATTAGTGACTTTGGAGTGACTCTTTGTTGCATGTTGAGGGATAGTTATATGATCCAATTATGTTATTATTGTTGAGAGAACTTGCACTAGTGAAAGTATGAACTCTAGGCCTTGTTTCCTAGCATTGCAATACCGTTTACGCTCACTTTTATCATTAGTTACCTTGCTGTTTTTATATTTTCAGATTACAAAAACCTATATCTACCATCCATATTGCACTTGTATCACCATCTCTTCGCCGAACTAGTGCACCTATACAATTTACCATTGTATTGGGTGTGTTGGGGACACAAGAGACTCTTTGTTATTTGGTTGCAGGGTTGCTTGAGAGAGACCATCTTCATCCCACGCCTCCCACGGATTGATAAACCTTAGGTCATCCACTTGAGGGAAATTTGCTCTTGTCCTACAAACCTCTGCACTTGGAGGCCCAACAACGTCTACAAGAAGAAGGTTGCGTAGTAGACATCAAGCTATTTTCCGCGCCGTTGTCGGGGAGGCTAGGTGGCGGCACTCACACCCCGTCAACTAAGCTCTTTTAAAGCGCCGTTGTCGGGAGGTGAGTGCTTGAAGGTATATCTTTAGATCTTGCAATCGAATCTTTTTCTTCTTGTTTTATCACTAGTTTAGTCTATAAAAGAAAACTACAAAAGTATGGAATTGAGTTTACCTCATACGCTTCATCTTTTTAATATCTTTCGTGAGTATGATGGGAAGGAAAATTGTGCCCAAGTGTTAGAAGAAGAATGCATTAGAATGTTTGGCACTAAATTTTTGTATGATGAGCACGATTGCAATGTTGTTAGTATGAATTCCTTAAATATCCATGATGCTAATGATATGCAAAGCCACAAGCTTGGGGAAGCTATGTTTGATGAAAGATGATATTTTTTGTCCCCCAAGCTTTGATGAGCAAACTTTCTATGATGAAAGCATTCCTCCTATCTATGATGATTATTGTGATGACACCTATGCTATAAAGAATAATGATAACCATGAAACTTGTCATCTTGATCTTAATTTTCAATCACATGATAGTTATTTTGTTGAGTTTGCTCCCACTATTATTCATGAGAAGAAATTTGCTTATGCGGAGAGTAATAAAATTTCTATGCTCGTAGATCATGAAAAGAATGCTTTAGGTGATAGTTATATTGTTTAATTCATTCATGATGCTACTAAAAATTATTATGAGGGAGGAATATATGCTTGTAGGAATTGTAATAATATCAAGTTTCCTCTCTATGTGCTTAAAGTTTTGAAGTTATGCTTGTTTCGCCTTCCTATGCTAGTTGATTATTGTTCCCATAAGTTGTTTGCTCACAAAATCCCTATGCATAGGAAGTGGGTTAGACTTAAATGTGCTAGTCATATTCTTCATGATGCTCTCTTTATGTTTCAATTCTTATCTTTTATGTGAGCATCATTGAAATCATCATGCCTAGCTAGGGGCGTTAAACGTTAGCGCTTGTTGGGAGGCAACCCAATTTTATTTTAGTTTCTTGATTTTTGGTTCTGTTTAGGAATAAATAATCTATATAGCCTATGTTTAGATGTGGTTTTGTGTTTTAATTAGTGTTTGTACCAAGTAGAACCTTTGGGAAGACTTGGGTGAAGTCTTTATGATCATGCTGTAAAAAACAGAGACTTTAGCACTCACGAGATTAGCTTCAACTTTTTACTGGAGAGTTCTATTTAGTTGATTCTTTTTGAATATGATTACTAGAAAAATTCCTCTAGTCCACCAATTTATTTTAGAATTTTTGGAGTTCCAGAAGTATACGTTTGATACAGATTACTACAGACTGTTCTGTTTTTGACAGATTCTGTTTTCATTGTGTTGCTTGCTTATTTTGATGAATCTGTGGCTAGTAAAATAGTTTATAATCCATAGATAAGTTGGAATAAAGTAGGTTTAACACCAATATAAATAAAGAATGAGTTCATTACAGTACCTTGAAGTGGTTTTTTGTTTTCTGTCGCTAACGGAGCTCACGAGATTTCTGTTAAGTTTTGTGTTGTGAAGTTTTCAAGTTTTGGGTAAAGATTCGATGGACTATGGAATAAGGAGTGTCAAGAGCCTAAGCTTGGGGATTCCCAAGGCACCCCAAGGTAATATTCAAGGATAACCAAGCATCTAAGCTTGGGGATGCCCCGGAAGGCATCCCCTCTTTCGTATTCGTTCATCGGTAACTTTAATTGGAGCTATATTTTTATTCACCACATGATATGTGTTTTGCTTGGAGCGTCATGTCATTTTTCTTTAGCTTTGATTGCTGTTTGAATAAATTACCAATATCTGAAATTCTTAAAATGAGAGAGTCTTCACATGGTTGCATAATTAGTTGACTACTCATTGATCTTCACTTATATCTTCCGGAGTAGTTTGTCATTTGCTCTAGTGCTTCACTTATATCTTTTAGAGCATGGGGTAGTTTTATTTTGAAGAAATAGATGAACTCTCATTCTTCATTTATATTATTTTGAGAGTCTTAAATAACATGGTAATGTGCTTAATCCTAATATGCTAGGTATTCAAGAATAGTAAAAACTTTCTTATGAGTGTGTTGAATACTAAGAGAAGTTTGATTCTTGATGATTGTTTTGAGATATGGAGGTAATAATATTAAAGTCGTGCTAGTTGTGTAGTTGTGAATTTGAGAAATGCTTGTGTTGAAGTTTTCAAGTCCCGTAGCATGCACGTATGGTAAATGTTATGTAACAAATTTGAAACATGAGGTGTTCTTTGATTGTCTTCCTTATGAGTGGCGGTCGGGGACGAGCGATGGTCTTTTCCTACCAATCTATCCCCCTAGGAGCATGCGCATAGTGCTTTGGTTTTTGATGGCTTGTACATTTTTTTAATAAGTATGTGAGTCCTTTATGACTAATGTTGAGTCCATGGATTATACGCACTCTCACCCTTCCATCATTGCTAGACTCTTCGGTACCGTGCATTGCCTTTCTCACATTGAGAGTTGGTGCAAACTTCGCCGGTGCATCCAAACCCCGTGATATGATACGCTCTTTCACACATAAACCTCCTTATATCTTCCTCAAAACAGCCACCATACCTACCTATTATGGCATTTCCATAGCCATTCCGAGATACATTGCCATGCAACTTTCCACCATTCCGTTCTTCATGACACATTCATCATTGTCATATTGCTTAGCATGATCATGTAGTTGACATAGTATTTGTGGCAAAGCCACCGTTCATAATTCTTTCATACATGTCACTCTTGATTCATTGCATATCCCGGTACACTGCCGGAGGCATTCGTGTAGAGTCATACTATGTTCTACTATCGAGTTGTAATCATTGAGTTGTAAATAAATAGAAGTGTGATGATCATCATTTAATAGAGCATTGTCCCAAAAAAATATAAATATAAAAAGGGGCAATGCTACTATCCTTTTTCCACACTTGTGCTTCAAAGTAGCACCATAATGTTCATGATAGAGAGTCTCTTATTTTGTCATTTTCATATACTAGTGGGAATTTTTCATTATAGAACTTGGCTTTTATATTCCAACGATGGGCCTCCTCAAGTGCCCTAGGTCTTCGTGAGCAAGCAAGTTGGATGCACACCCACTAGTTTCTTTTGTTGAGCTTTCATACATTTATAGCTCTAGTGCATCCGCTGCATGGCAATCCCTACTCCTTGCATTAACATCAATCGATGGGCATCTCCATAGATCATTGATTAGCCTCGTTGATGTGAGACTTTCTCCTTTTTTGTCTTCTCCACATAACCCCCTCATCATATTCTATTCCACCCATAGTGCTATATCCATGACTTGTGCTCATATATTGCGTGGAAGTTTATAGGTTTGAGATTACTAAAGTATGAAACAATTGCTTGGCATGTCATCGGGGTTGTGCATGATGAGAGCATTCTTGTGTGACAAAAATGGAGCATGACTAAACTATATGATTTTGTAGGGATGAACTTTCTTTGGCCATGTTATTTTGAGAGGACATAATTGCTTAGTTAGTATGCTTGAACTATTACTATTTTTATGTCAATATGAACTTTTGTCTTGAATCTTTTGGATCTGAATATTCATGCCACAATTAAGAAGAATTACATTAAAATTATGCCAACTAGCATTCCACATCAAAAATTATCTTTTTTATCATTTACCTACTCGAGGACGAGCAGGAATTAAGCTTGGGGATGCCTGATACGTCTCCAACATATCTATAATTTTTGATTGCTCCATGCTATATTATCTACTGTTTTGGACCATATTGGGCTTTATTATCCACTTTTATATTATTTTGGGACTAATCTATTAACCGGAGGCCCAACCCAGAATTGTTGTTTTTTGCCTATTTCAGTGTTTCGAAGAAAAGGAATATCAAGCGGAGTCGAAACGGAATGAAATCAACTGGAGAAGTTATTTTTGGAAGGAAAGCTACCGGAAAAGCTTGGAGTGCACGTCAGGAAAGGAGGGAGGTGTCCATGAGGGTGGGGGCGCCCCCCCTAGGGCGCGCCCCCTGCCTCGTGGGCCCCCCGAAACTCCACCGGCGTACTCCTTTCACCCATATATACCCACATATCCTAAAACTTCCAGAGACGAGAATAATCGGGAGTTCCGCCGCCGCAAGCCTCTGTAGCCACCAAAAACCAATCAGGACCCTGTTCCGGCACCCTGCCGGAGGGGGGAACCCTCACCGGTGGCCATCTTCATCATCCCAACGCTCTCCATGATGAGGAGGGAGTAGTTCACCCTCGGGGCTGAGGGTATGTACCAGTAGCTATGTGTTTGATATCTCTCTCTCTCTCTCTCTCTCTCTCTCTCTCTCTCTCGTGTTCTTGATTTGGCACGATCTTGATGTATCGCAAGCTTTGCTATTATAGTTGGATCTTATGTTGCTTCTCCCCCTCTACTCTCTTGTAATGGATTGAGTTTTCCTTTGAAGTAATCTTATCGGATTGAGTCTTTAATGATTTGAGAACACTTGATGTATGTCTTGCCGTGCGTATCTGTGGTTACAATGTGATATCACGTGATTCACTTGATGTATGTTTTGGTGATCAACTTGCGTGTTCCGACCATGAACCTATGCATAGGGGTTGGCACACGTTTTAATCTTGATTCTCTGGTAGAAACTTTGGGGCACTCTTTGAGGTTCTATGTGTTGGTTGAATAGATGAATCTGAGATTGTGTGATGCATATCGTATAATCATACCCATGGATACTTGAGGTGACATTGGAGTATCTAGGTGACATTAGGGTTTTGGTTGATGTCTGTCTTAAGGTGTTATTCTAGTACGAACTCTAGGGCTGTTTGTGACACTTATAGGAATAGCCCAACGGATTGATTGGAAAGAATAAATTTGAGGTGGTTTCGTACCCTACCATAATCTCTTCGTTTGTTCTCCGCTATTAGTGACTTTGGAGTGACTCTTTGTTGCATGTTGAGGGATAGTTATATGATCCAATTATGTTATTATTGTTGAGAGAACTTGCACTAGTGAAAGTATGAACCCTATGCCTTGTTTCCTAGCATTGCAATACCGTTTACGCTCACTTTTATCATTAGTTACCTTGCTGTTTTATATTTTCAGATTACAAAAGCCTATATCTACCATCCATATTTTACTTGTATCACCATCTCTTCGCCGAACTAGTGCACATATACAATTTACCATTGTATTGGGTGTGTTGGGGACACAAGAGACTCTTTGTTATTTGGTTGCAGGGTTGCTTGAGAGAGACCATCTTCATCCTACGCCTCCCATGGATTGATAAACCTTAGGTCATCCACTTGAGGGAAATTTGCTACTGTCCTACAAACCTCTGCACTTGGAGGCCCAACAACGTCTACAAGAAGAAGGTTGCATAGTAGACATCATCCGTTAATATAATAAAGATAATCAATACTCTAAGTGTTGTTGCAAACCAATTCATATTTTGTTTTTGCATTGCTACTGTAATATAACTTTTCCATGGCTTAATCCACTGTTAGAAATCGATAGTTTCAACAAAACAAGCAAAGTATGCATCAAAAACAGAATATGTCTTAAACATGACAGTCTGTAGTAATCGGAACATTCACCATACTTCTGGTACTCCAAACATTCTGAAAAAATTATTAAAAATAAACAATTTGTATAAAAAGATAGTGCAAAAAGTTTTAGAATCGTTTGATGTTCCAGTAAAAAAATTAAAATCGCGCACTATAGCAAAAGTTTCTGTTTTGCACCGCACAAACCAACAAGCAATGTAAACATCCTAAAGGCAAATCTTGGCACATTATTTTTGCTTTTAAACTTTATAAAAGAACTCAATAGAAATAAATGACTCTCTAAAACTTCTGGGTTGTCTCCCTGGCAGCGCTTTCTTTAAAGCCATTTAGCTCGGCATATAGTGCTCAAGTAATGGATCCACCAGGATCCCAAGGTATATCAGAGCCAATTTTAATTAACAATGATTTGTAATTTAGTAGTGAGCACAAAGTAACATATATCATGTAATGACAAAGTCTAACTCTCTTCCTATGCATCGGCATGTCATAAGAGAACAATCCATGCACACAAAGTAAAGGCCAATACATAGCACAAGCAGCTTCTTGCAATTTTATCGTGTGGGAAACATAGAGAGGCGGAGATATCGTTCCTCTCTCATAATAATTGCAAGTAGGAGCAGCAAGCACATGCATATTATATCTATCAAAATCATCATGTGTAATAGTAAAACGCAACCCATCAATATAATCCTTAAGAAGGGCAAACTTCTCCGATATAGTGTAGTCGGGAGAATTCAAAAAGATAATAGGACTACCATGCGTGGGTGCACAATAGCAACAATTTCATGTTTAACATAAGGAACTATAGCAAGTTCATCTCCATAAGCATAATTCATATTGGCATCTTGGCCACAAGCATAGCAAGCATCATCAAAAAGGGATATTTCAAAAGAATCAATGGGATCTTACCAATCATCATAGCATTCATCCTTCGTAAATTCAAGGAAATTAAACAATGTATGGGATAGAGAGTTACTCTCATTAGATCTTTGGGAACGGGTGATCAATCCGCTCTTCCTTCTTTTGTTCTTCGCTCTCCTCCTCATCTTTTTCATCCAATGAGCTCACAATGTCATTAATTTCTTCTTCCATAGACTCCTGCAAAATATTAGTCTCTTCTTGGACACCGGAGGAGTCCTCAATATATGGTTTAATATAGGCATTAGAAGCATAATTATCATAACAATATTTAAGTATGGCAAAATTTTCAGATTTGTAAAGAGTAGCATCACATGTTTCAATCAAAGAAGCAATTTCATAAGCACCCTTAAAAGCAACAAATTCTTCAATTTGTTGAACATCATAGTAATTATAAACACCCTTAGCATACGAAGATACGATTCCATTATCACTAAACTCACATTGGTAGGGACGGTGTTTCTTAGGGTTTCCAGAACAACAAGTAACATCATATATTTCACATAAATTCCAAGCATAGCACTGCAAACGATGAATTTGATCCAGTAAAAGATTCCCTTTTTCAGATATGTGGTGTCGCACATAACAAGCATACTCATCTAAAGATTTGCCCTCAACTAAGCTAGTTGGGGTTTCAGCACCAGCACATAGGGATCAAAGATGATCCAAGTAAAAAAGCTTCAATAGTGTGATAGATTTTGAGTGGTTCTTCAACCATTGGTTCAGTAGGTACCACTAATTGTTTTGGTATTTTGAGTTTCCTACCGATAACTAAAGGTAGAAAACAAGAGCACAAAATAAAAACTACTTATTGATAAAGCAAACAAGCACACACGAGAATATTCACCCCACGCTATAACTCCCTGGCAACGGTGCCAGAAAAAGGTCTTGATAACCCACAAGTATAGGGGTTCAGTTGTAGCCTCTTTCGATAAGTAAGAGTGTCGAACCCAACGAGGAGCTAAAGGTAGAACAAATATTCCCTCAAGTTCTATCGACCACCGGTACAACTCTATGCACGCTTAACGTTTGCTTTACCTAGAACAAGTATGAAACTAGAAGTACTTTGTTGGTGTAACAAGATAGGTTTGCAAGAATATAAAGAGCACATAAATAAATTCTAGGGGCTGTTTAGATAAAGAAGCAATAAAGTTAGTATAGCGAGTGTGGAAAAGTGGTGGTAGGAGTTGCAAAATTGTCCCTAAGCAATTGACTACTTTACTAGACCGATAGCAAGTTTTATGTGGGAGAGGCCACTTTGCTAGCATGTCATCCCTGACTTGGAATTCTATGCACTTATGATTGGAACTATTAGCAAGCATCCACAACTACTAATGTTCATTAAGCTAAAACCCAACCATAGCATTAAGATATATTGGTCCCCCTTCAATCCCGTATGCATCAATTTCTATGCTAGGTTGAAGCTTCTATCACTCTTGCCCTCCAGTACATAGTCCTATCAACATACAACTAACCCAATGGTGTGATCCACGCGCGCGATCATATGATGGGCACCAAAGGACAACAAAATAACCACAAACAAATTAAACCAATCATAGCAATTCACCAATTACCGATAGGACAACGAAAATCTACTCAGACTTCATAGGATGGCAACACATCATTGGATAATACTATGAAGCATAAAGCACCATGTTCAAGTAGAGGGTACAACTGTCGGATTTCGGGTTCCGGCAGACCCTTAAGGTTCGAACTCTGGGGTGCGCACGGAGATCCAACCCTCCACCGTCTCGTACCTCGCCGAATCGCAGGGACCTAAACTACTAGAAAGAACAGCACAAGAGACACGAGATTTCTACTAGTTCGGGCCACCGTTGTGGTGTAATACCCTACTCTAGTTTGTGGTGTGGTGGATTGCCTCTTGGGCTGATGAGGAACAGTACAGGGAAGAACAGCCTCGCGAGGGTCTGTTCTTGGTGGGTGTGATGAACTGCTAGGTGGTGTTCCGTCGCTCTAGCTTGAGGATCGGGTCTCTATCTCTCTCTGGATGCCGAACGTCTTGATCTCTCGTCCCCCCTACTCTGAGTGTGGCTACTCCTATTTATAGGCGAAGGCCCTGGGCCTCTTCCCAAATATTGAGCGGGAAGGGCGCCAACAATTGGCCATTTTGAAGGGGAACAGCGGGTACACTTATCCTGACTAAACTTGGTCCTCGCCTGCCAAAGGCTCTGGTGATGACGCCTTTGCTTGGGCTCCACGATGACTCCTTCCGGCCGTTGGGGCTGGTCTTGGTCTTGTTGCACCTAAACGGATGCCTTTGCTTGATGCTCTCGCTGCTTTGCTCCCTTTGCACCAAAGAGGAAAGGAGGACGTTATGAGCTGGCGCCCGCTGGCGCCCTTGGTCGTCATGGCTATGCGTCATGGGCACCTCGCGAGGTACCACCTTGAACTCTCCGCCTCCTCATGAGCCAGCCGACGACGATGCTGCGGCTCGAGGAAGCTCCTTGTCGCCCGCCCATGAGGCTTGGCCTCGCGAGGGTCTTGAGCTTGTGTTGATGAAGATGGGCTGTCCTGGGCCTCCTTTGAGCCACGCCGCAGGCCGCAGCGAGCAAGTCTGGGGACCCCGTTCGTAACGCCGACAAGAGCCCCGGCCCACGGCGCGCCCGGATTTGGCCGCAGAGAGGCGAAGGGCAAGTGCGGCGTCATGGGCCCTAACAGCCTGCGGCCTTTTGGGCGACGATGGCGGTTGATTGGACGTGGGCTGACCTTGTTCCCCACGCCTCCTTATTTCGTGCCTTGCTAGGCGGACACGCTGCTGCACACATCCGTTCCCCTCTCTGCTGCTTGTGCGCTCCAGTCCTTCCCCCTCTCGAACTCCAGCTTCCATTTCCAATCCAATCTCGAATCTCCCCCCCCCTTTCAATCGCCATGGCTCCGACGAAGAAGGGGAAAGGGAAGAAACATGTGCCTCCACCTCGCTCGCCGCCGCCGGTGGCCTCCGCTGTCGACCCGTCGATCATACTCAATCTGGAGGGCTTGGGCAAGGTTAGTTCGGCTCTGGCCACCTCCTTCAATGAATGCGGGAGGACGACGGCCTGGCCCGCGTCCCACTTCTCCATCGACAGGATAGTCAACGAGGTCCGGTATTTTGCTGACGCCCTATGGGCGGGGCTGGTTCCCCCCTTCTCTGATTTCTTCAACGCCGTGCTTTCCCACTATCAGATCCACATGATGCATCTGGGTCCTGAGTCCATTACTCTCCTCTCGGTCTTCGCCTTCGTTTGTGAGGCAATGATGGGCATCCTTCCCTCGGTTGCCTTGCTGTGCCACTTTTTCTCTCTGCGCCTTGTCGACCCCACTCAATGCTTGGCGTGCGTGAGCTTCGTCACCGCGCACGAGACAGCGGCCTTAGGGATTGACTTTAGCCTGCCTCCGCCCGCGGCTGAGTTCCGCAAGAGGTGGATGTACGTGGATGTGGAGGTGCCCAGCCCCCTGCTATCGGAGCCAACCTCGCCTGTTGTCCCCAATTCAGGCTGGGGCCAGGAGACGCTTTCAACCCCTCGGCTCATCTTTGTCTGGCGCCGCTTCGCGTTCCTGAGGTCGCTTGCTATAACAGCACCCAAGGTGGTGAAGGAGTTCCTGATGCACCGCATTGCTCCTCTCCAACGCCATTCCCACCGGATGTGGGCCTTCAACGGGCCTGGCGACCGTATGAGGCTCCAGGAAGAAGACCTGACGCCTGAGGCGCTAAGGAAAGTGCTCCTGGTCCTGACTGGCGACCCTAATCCCGGTGGCATCCGGCATGAAGGGGCCTTGATGTACCTCTGCCAGAACAGGGGTGATTTGGTGAACCAGATGCCTATCTTCAATGAATGGGGGCTGCGCCCCGCTGGTCTCCAGGGGCCTCGCGAGAATCCAGTGATGGTGGCAGCCCTTCCAGTTGGCCAAGGCGGCTCCTCCTCAAGTGGTGGAGCAGGGAGGCACGAGCCGCCAGAGGCCGAAGGGACCCCCGCCGGGGTGACAGCGCCGGGCGATGCTCGTGAGGGGGCAGCTCCTGAGGCTCATGCCGCTGCGGCTGAGGGCGGCAGGCAGCCGCCCGCAGCACCCGTGGATGGAGCCCCCGAGGCCCCTGCTGCTTCTCTTGGTGAGGCGACTAGCAGCGCGCGTCAGGCAGACGCCCCTGACGCAAGTCGCCTTGATGCTTCTCCCTCGCCGCAGGCTGATCCCTGCGCTCAAATCTTGGGTCGTTTCCGCGTGAACTTGAGGCCCTCCGGAAGAGAAGGGAGGCCTGGCGATGATTACCCTTGTCGCCTTCAAGCGTGGGAAGTGCTTCGCCACCGATGAGTAAGCCTTTTCTTTCTCCAGCTCCTGATTCTTCCGCTGCTTGTACTGATCCTTGCCTGCAGTCCCTTCCTGCCGAGCTCACAGAGACGGGTGAGGAGCCGTCCTCCCCGGCTTCGCCCCCTCCCCCGTCCTTGAGTGCTCCAAGCAGTGGAGCACTTGTGGTGAGGGCGACCGGGGAGGTGAACCGTCCCGAGGTGCGTCGTGGCCCTGCGCGCCTCGCGATCCTTCCTCGCGAGCCTTCCTGAGGCATAGCTAGCCTGCCGTGGGCTTCTCGCCTGGCCGTGGACGGCGATTTGCTGAGGCGCCTCCTGCGCCCCTCGTCTGGGGATGGGCTGGCCCCAGGCCGGGCTCCTGGCGTGGCATGCCCGGCCGTCGCGAGGGTGCCAGCCCCCAGCCCCCTACCCGGAGGGGGAGTGCTGATTCGTGGCTCCCGGCGCCCGTCTGGGGCGGTTTATGGTGTGGAGGACGTGCTCGAGCGCGCCCGGGAGCGCTCGCCCTTCGCCAAGGATTTCTTCGAAGGGCGACTGACGCGGTGAGCCTTCTTGGTGAAGAGCTTGCTGATGAAGACGCGCGCCTTGAGGCCGAGGGCCTGCGCCTGGCCGCAGAGAGGAGTGAGCTGGAGGGTGCTACCGCCCTTGCGCGCCACCAGCGCGATCTTGTTGATGAAGAGGCCAAGGCGTCGCTGGCAGCCTCTCGGGATGCCTGTTCTCGGGCCGTCGAGGAGGCCCGGGCAGCTAACAGGCGGCAAGAGGCGGCGGAGGAGCGGGCACGGGAACTCCTGGCCCGGTGCCACTCACTAGAGGAACAAGTGGAGCTGCGCGAGGCAGCCCTTGCATCAATGAAGGTGGCCTCCGGTGACCCGGCGGAGCTCCAGAAGCGTGAGGAGGCGCTGACGCTTGAAGCCGCCAACGCTGCAGCAGTACGAGCGCTTGGAGACGAGGGAGCGCTTGGCGACGCGGGCAAAGGATGAGGTCGCGGCACGGGAAGCCCGTGTCCTGGAGGAGGTCGGACGCCGAGTGGCGGCGGCGCGCTCAAACCTCGAGCGCGAGTTTGAGGAGCGGCTGGTGTTGATCAAGGCCGAGGCTGAGGGCAGGACTGCTGCCTTGAGGGCCAAGCTGGAGGAGGTGATGCGGCGGGCCGATGCTCTTCGGGCCGCCCTCGAGGTGGCGCAGAGGGAGTCCACCACCTCTCAGGCCGAGGCGCTCCTTCTTCGCCAATGGGTGGAGGAGGCCGAGGCCGTCACGCGCCAGAATGCGGACGAGATGCGTCAGTGGCGAATCCTGGAGCATGAGCACCATCCCATGCTCGCCACGCTCCGGGAAAGAGCCAACGCAGCCTTGGGTAATATCTGCGAGGCGGCAGTTGGTGAGCCGCACGTGGTTAACTACGCCGGCAATCTTCAGTTCTTCACCGACGTGGTGGCGCGGCTGGAGGCGCGGTCGGTCAGGGCCAACAGGTTGGTGGAGGAGAGGAGCCGCGCGCTGCTCGGGCGCGCCTTTTCTCGTGTCTTCAGCCATCTCCGGGACATGGACCCCCACTTCGATTTTGACACAGCCATCGCCGATTCCCGGGCCGTGCAGGGCGACCTGGCGCACTGGGTGGAAGACAACGTGGATGCCCTCGTCCGGGCCTTCGCTTCGGACAACGACGGCGTGGTCGTGGCCGCTGATGAGGGCGGCGTGGTGAACGGCCCAGACGCCTCCGGCGACCATGCAGACAGCGATGGCGAGGCCAGCGACGCCAACAACGGCTCGGGAGGTGCTCCTGAGGACGCATTGGGGGATTTATCCGACTGATCATGTATTGTCCATGTTCCGTTACCCTGCATGAATAGAACTCAGGTTTTGGCCTGATGGTTGTGAGAGCATTTTGGGAGGGGGAGCCCCTCATGTAAAACTTGTGTTCTTCGTATTAGCAGGTGTTACATCGCCCATACGCCCGCGCCAAGTGGTTGGCTAAGCGACGTGCGGGAGGCTGAGGCGATCTGAGATAGCATGTGGGAGGCTGAGGCGATCTGAGTGTCTCCTGATCGAATCCGTAGGACCTGCAGTAAAAAAACCTCCGGAGAGGACGCGGCAGCGACAGGCTGGGCTGCGTGCAAGCTAGGCCTGGCCCGGCTCGCGAGGGGCTCGCGAGGGGAGGCAGCTGAGGCGGAGTTGTGACCGAAACGCGAGAGATTTGCTCGAACGAGACTAAGCACCCCTTCCCCGAACACACGCAAATCTCAAATTCGAATCCAACTTAAATCCAATGGGAAAGCGACAATCAAATGGAAAGGCGAAGAAAGCAGAAGAAAAGCCGCGTCCGGCACCTAGTCTAGTCTTGGGCGTCTTCTCACCAGGAGCTAAGTGCTGCCACTTTGGGCGTGGGAGGGAGCCCAGGGGCTGAGGCCGGCACCCTGAGACTCGGGCGTGTAGAGCCCCACTCATTATTACGTGAGAGTGTCACGGGCGGCGAGCTTCACAGCACCGGGCCTTCTTCACAGTACCAGCCTTGCTTCATATCATGAGACGAGGCCCGCCTTGCGCCACACTCTAGTGCCACCAACGACGCACCGGAAACCAGGACGCCGATGATGGTAGAGCGGTCGCCAGCGGTTCCCCCGACGACCACGGGTCCTCCGCCAGGGGCAGGCCCTGAGGCACCTCCCCAGCAGAGGGCCTACCTCCTGAGAACGCCTTGCTCCGAACGCCGCGGTGGTGATGCCGGATCTCTGCCCCTCTCCGGCAGCCCCCTGCGCACCCCTCCCGAGGGGTAGGAGACTGCGGGAGCGGGGCAGCCGCTTGTCGTGGCGACCTGTACCTCCTGCGATCTGTGGTTAGTGTATGTTTGCTCTTGAGGAAGTAGCGGTACCCGATAATCGTCGCCCCCGGCGTGACCAGTGGGACCGTCTCGAGGCTCCTGGAAGAGCGCGGCTTCTGGTGCCTCATCCCCCCAGCTTGGGCTTAAGAGCAAGTCTTGTTCTCCCTCATGCGGGTGCCCTTGGTCCATCATGTGGGGCACGTATTCTTCCAGCGCCGTCATCTCGAAGGCCACGCCAGAGTGCCGAGCGTGCTCATCGCTCGCTTGATGCGCCCGCCGTGGGTGGTGGCGCGCGGTCCACCAGGCCGTGAGTTACGCCGAGTCCTTCTTCTCCACGGGCCGGGCGGGGCAACCCGCCGCCCGACTGGCGCCGACAGCTTCGCCGGTGTTGGAGTAGCTTTGGAGCCGGGCGCGCGTGGAGCCTCTGCGGGCCGCCTCGGCCCGAGATGGAAGCTGGGTGCGAAGGGGTGAGCCCCGAGGCGGCGAAGCCAGAGCTCCGCCACTCGCTCCAAAGAAGACGTCGCGGCCGCTCTCCAAAGAACCTGCACTGCAGCAGCTCTCGGGCCACGGTGAGCGCGGCCCTCGAGTTCGCTTGCTCCCGGCGGGTGTACGGTGATGTGGTCGCGGCGTGATTGGAGGCCCTTGCTGCCGACCGCGCCTGCCGCGGCGTGAGAGCCGTCGAAGCCTGTCCGCGTCTCCTGCCCGCAGCTTGCGGATCATGAGCTGCAGGGCCACGGGTCGCCCGAGGCGAAGCGGCTCGTGGGCGGGCCACGCCGCCCAAGGATCTGGGTTGCCCGCTTGGTCGCCGGACATGGTGGTGGCAATGCGACGGGACACGAGGTGGCAGAACGTGGATTCCGGCGCACCCCTACCTGGCGCGCCAATTGTCGGATTTCGGGTTCCGGCAGACCCTTGAGGTTCGAATGCAGGGTGCTGGAGATCCAACCCTCCACCGCCTCGCACCTCGGCCAATCGCAGGGACCGAAACTACTAGAAATAACAGCACAAAATACAAGCGATTTATACTAATTAGGTCCACCCGTATGGTGTAATAACCTACACTAGTTTGTGGTGTGGTGGATTGCCTCTTGGGCTGATGAGGAATAAGATGAGGAAGAACAGCCTCATGAGGGTCTGTTCTTGGTGGGTGTGATGAACTGCTAGGTGGTGTTCCGTCGCTCTAGCTTGAGGATCGGGTCTCTATCTCTCTCTGGATGCCGAACGTCTTGATCTCTCGTCCCCCTACTCGAGTGTGGCTACTCCTATTTATAGGTGAAGGCCCGGGCCTCTTCCCAAATATTGAGCGGAAGGGCGCTAACAATTGGCCATTTTGAAGGGGAACAATGGGTACACTTATCCTGACTAAAGTTGGTCCTCGCCGCCAAAGGCTCTGGTGATGACGCCTGCTTGGGCTCCACGATGACTCCCTTCCGCCGTTGGGGCTGGTCTTGGTCTTGTTGCAATCAAACGGATGTCTTTGCTTGATGCTCTCGCTGCGCTGCTCCCTTTGCACCAAAGAGGAAAGGAGGACGCTGCTGGCTGGCGCTCGATCGGCGCCCTTGGTCGTCATGGTTATGCGTCATGGGCACCTCGCGAGGTACCCTGCCTTGAACTCTCCGCCTCCTCATGAGCCATCCCGACGAGGCCGTGCACGAGGAAGCTCCTTGTCGTCCGCCCCGCGAGGCTTGGCCCCTCGCGAGGGTCTTGAGCTTGTGTTGATGAAGATGGGCTGTCCTGGGCCTCCTTTGAGCCACGCCGCAGGCCGCAGGCAGGCAAGTCTGGGGACCCCCATTCCCAGAACGCCAACAACAACGGGTTGCGGGAGAGTGGACCACCGTAGATAGATGGGGGAAGGTGATGAAGATGTTGGTGAAGATGACGGAGGTGTTGGTGTAGATTGCGGTTACGATGATGGCCCCGGCGGCGTTCCGCCGCCACCGGAAGAGAGGGGGAGAGGGCCCCCCTTCTTCTTCTTCCTTGACCTTATCCCCAGATGGGAGAAGAGATTCCCCTCTGGTCCTTGGCTTCCATGGCATGCGAGGGGTGAGAGCCCCTCCGAGATTGGATCTGCCTCTCCATGTTTCTGCGCTCCAGATTCTGGCCTTTCACCGTTTCTTATATTCCCGGAGATCCGTAACTCCGATTGGGCTGAAATTTGGACACGGTTTTTATCCGGATATTGGCTTTCTTGCGGCGAAAGAAGGGCACCAACCGCCTTACGGGGTGGCCACAAGGGTCAGGGCGCGCGCCCCTGCCTCGTGGCCCTCTCGGGCATCGTCTCGCATTGATTCCTCTTCCCAAAAATTACATATATTCCAAAAAACCTCTGTAAGTTTTTATCCCGTTTGGACTCCATTTGATATGGATTTTCTGCAAAACAAAAAACATGCAACAAACAGGAACTGGCACTGGATCAATATGTTAGTCCCAAAAATAGTATAAAAAGTTGCCAAAAGTATATGAAAGTTATATAATATTGGCATGGAACAATCAAAAATTATAGATATGACGGAGACGTATCATGCTACTGTTATGATTATGTTTTTTATGTTTATGCCAAGTAAAGCCTTTGGGATCATGTTGGGCAATAGTTGATTTGATCTTATTGAAAAATATAAACTTTGTGCGCCAGTAACTGAATTGTTTAAAATCACAGAAGAGTAATGAAATTCTGAATTTTTTACACAAGATTGATATACAAATTTCCCACGTTTTCCTAATTTTTCAGAATTTTTGGACTTACAGAAGTATTCAAAGTTTTATATTGCTACATACTGTTCTGTTTTTGACAGATTCTGTTTTCTTTGTGTAGTGTGCTTATTTGATGAATCTATGGTTTGTATTGGAGGGTATAAACCATTGTAAAGTTGGAATATAGTAGATATAATGCAAAAAATATGGATGGGTTTGCAACAGTACTTAGAGTAGTGATTTGCTTTTTTTATACTAACGGATCTCACGAAGGTTTTGTTAAGTTTTGTGTGATTGAAGTTTTCAAGTTTTGGGTGAGATCACGATGGATGAAGGAATAAGGAGTAAGAAGAGCTTAAGCTTGGGGATGCTACCGCACCCCAAGGTAATATTCAAAGACGAACAAGCAACTAAGCTTGGGGATGCCCCGAGTGGCATCCCCTCTTTCTTCGAAATACCATCGGTGTTTTACTTGGAACTATATTTTTATTCGTCACATATCATGAGTTTTTCTTGGAGCGTCTTGTATTATATGATTCTTTGCTTGATTTGCTTTCTAGTTTAAGTCAAGTATCCTTACTGAACACACCTATTTGAGAGAGCCACAATTATGCTATGATTTTTTAGAATTGCTCTATGTGCTTCACTTAAATTTTTTGAGCTATGGAATTGCTCTAGTGCTTCACTTATATCTTTTTGAGCATGATGTGCTTTATTATTTTTTAATAAATTCTCTCATCCTTCACTTATATTATTTTGAGAGAAGAAAAATTTTATGCTCATGTTCTTCACTTAGATTTGTTTGAGCTATCAAAAGCAACATATGAAACTAGTCCCAAAGTGATAGATATTAAAGAGGGATATAATAAAAACTTTCGTGAAGATCATTGGACAAAATAAACTTGATTCTTTGTAATATTTTTGCGATATGATGATAGTGATATGTTAGTCATGTTGGTGAGTAACTATGGTTTAGTAGGAATATTGATGTTAAGGTTTGTGATTCCCTATGCAAGCACGAAAGTCAACAGTTATGCAATGAAATTACATCCTACTTATGTTGTATTATTCGGTGTTAGTTATGCTTAATGCTCGCTTATGAGATTTTCATTTCTTGGTTGGATGCTTCTCAGTCTTTTGCTAGCCTTCACTTGTACTAAGTATGATCACTACTTGTGCATCCAAACTCCTTAAACCCAGTTTTGCCATATGAGTCCAATATACCTACATATATGCGGTATTATTTTGCCATTCTAAGCAAATTTGTATGTGCCATCTCTAATCTTCAAAATAAATTTCCTTTTTGTGTGCTCGTACCGCTCATGAAACGGTAGGGGGTGGCTGATATTTTTCCATGCTAGATGTGTTATTCTCAAGATGAGTGTTTATTCACTTGTCATTGCACGAGAGTACGGCAAAGGTATTAGGGATGCCCAGTCCCGAAATGAAAAATGAATTTACTTTATGTTGTCAAATAGTAAATTCCTTGGAAAGTGTTGGTATGGACGGCACCCGTGGACTCAGTTAGCCATGGAATGTGAAAGTATGGTGGAAAAAGGAATAAACACTTTCTGTTTGGGAACCGGCTTTGACATATCTAGCATGGAAAGTATTGGGAATTACTCGATCGTTTCCATTGACGGGAAAAGCATGCCATCCAAAATGTTTTATCTCTTAATTTTTCGCTTTGAGCTCTGGCACCTCTACAAATCCCTACTTCCCTTTGCGAAGGGCCTTTCTTTTTTACTTTATGCAATTTTGGTTTTTATTTGAGGGCACTATGATCGTACTTGAGCATTGGGTGTAGCTAATATGCGAGTGTGTTTCATGAATGGATCAATGATTGAGCATAATGGGCTAGGGATAACTTGCTTTAGTGTTGATATTTTGAAAGACATGGTTGCTTGTTGATAAGCTTGAGTATTGAAATCCTCATTTCAAAACTAGACTATTGCTTTGAATCATATAAAAGTCCAAATGTCCATGTTACAAAAGAAAATAATATGTGATGAACATGTTACGCGACATTGCACATAAAAATTCTGTTTTTATCATTTACCTACTCGAGGACGAGCAGGAATTAAGCTTGGGGATGTTGATACTTCTCCAGCGTATCTATAATTTTTGATTATTCTATGCTGTTATATTATCATTCTTGGACGTTTTACAATCATTTTACTTTATGCAATTTTTTGGGACTAACCTATTGACATAGTGCCTAGTGCTAGTTGTTGTTTTTTGCTTGTTTTTTACTTCGCAGAAAATCTATACCAAACGGTGTCCAAACGCAACAAAACTTTTTGGAAACTTTTTCTGGACCAGAAGACACAAGTTGGGCCAAGGAAGTACCAGAGGGAGGCTTCGAGGGGAGAAAGACCCACCTGGGCGTGCCTGGGGGCCCAGGCGCTCCCTGGTGGGTTGCGCCCACCTCGACCGCCTCCCGCACCGCCTCTTTGCTCTATAAATACCCCGAAAATCCAAAAACCCTAGGGGATTCGATGAAACACAATTCTAGCCGCCTCAAGTTCCAAAAACCATAGATCCAATCTAGACACCATCACTGAGGGTTCATCATCCTCATTGGTGCCCCTCCGATGATGCGTGTGTAGTTCATTGTAGACCTTCGGGTCCGTAGTTAGTAGCTAGATGGCTTCCTCTCTCTCTTTTGATTCTCAATACAATGGTCTCTTGGAGATCTATTTGATGTAACTCTTTTTTGCGGTGTGTGTCAGTGTCAAAACCGGTGGATCTTGGGTAGGGGGTCCCAAACTATGCGTCTAAGGTCGATGGTTACAAGAGACAGGGGACACGATGTTTACCCAGGTTCGGGCCCTCTCTATGGAGGTAATACCCTACTTCCTGCTTGATTGATCTTGATGAATATGAGTATTACAAGAGTTGATCTACCACGAGATCGTAATGGCTAAACCCTATAAGCTAGCATGTATGACTATGGTAATGAGTATATATTTTCCGAACTACACCCTCTGGTTTATATAGACACCGGGGATACATAGTCGGTTACATAAGAAGGAATCTTCATAGTTGGTCGCCAAGCTTGCCTTTACACGCCAAGGAGAGTCCTATCCGGACACGGGTACAATCTTCGGCCTTCATGTCTTCACAGCCCACCAGACCGGCCCATTTGATAATAGACCGGACGCCCGAGGACCCCTTAGTCCAGGACTCCCTCAGTAGCCCCTGAACCTGGCTTCAATGACGAGGAGTCTGACGCGTAGATTGTCTTCGGCATTGCAAGGCGGGTTCCCCTTTCCGAACTCCAAGATAGTCTTCGGACGCGATGATAGTATCCGGACCTGTCACACACACCATACACAAACAGAGAATATAAAACACGAGTCCGATCCGCTGACAAATTTTTGTAGCATGACATCACGTCCGACCGGTCATAATTCCGGACCGTTTTGTGTCCACCGCTCCACGTCCCGAGATGCGGTTGCCATTGGCACGTCTTGTCAAAGCAGAGATTGTGTCCCCTTATCGTGGGATTCTCATCAATGCGGGCATGGGTAACCCAACCGTGCTATTTATACAGCCCTTGGGAATAGGCGAGTTCTAAGGCGAGTGGGGAGGCGTTCAATATTCATTGCCTTTATAAGGGGATAAGGATTCCCTCTTCCTCTCCCATGCCTTCTCTCTATCTCCACCCTTCCAATCTCGAGCTCTAGCGCCCAACTTCTCATCTCCTTTCCACTCGAGCTAGCACTCAACCATGTCCGGATCCGGAGGTCAGGGCAAGTGGGTGGTCTCCTCCGTCAAAGAGGAGGACATTACTGAGCTTCGAGCGGCCGGATACTTGGCGAAGGAAATTGCCCACCGTCTGTCGGTCGATGAACAAGTGTCCCCACGCCGAAGCCCAACGA
Organism: Aegilops bicornis; assembly: GCA_021605145.1. Lineage (NCBI taxonomy): Eukaryota > Viridiplantae > Streptophyta > Magnoliopsida > Poales > Poaceae > Aegilops > Aegilops bicornis. Next base: position 321,461,422 of record CM038675.1, read on the forward strand.
GAGGGTGGTATTCATCCCTCATTTCTTCCACGGACTAGGGTTCCCACTCCACCCTTTCGTCCGCGGGCTGATGTATTATTACGGGATAGATTTTCACGATCTGTCCCCAAACTCCTTCCTCAACATCTCGGTGTCTATCGTCGTGTGTGAGGCCTTCCTCCGCATCCAGACCCACTTCAGGTTGTGGCTCAAAATCTTCAACGTGAAGCCGAAGGTGGTGGATGGCCAGCATGCGGAGTGCGGAGGAGCCATGGTGAGTAAGCTGTCCAACGTCTCCTGGCCGAAAGGCACTTTTGTGGATACAGTAAAGGAGTGGCAAAAACAGTGGTTCTACATCACGGAACCCCGCGGCACCACCTGGGCCGCAGCTGCCGAATTCCGCTCCAGCGCTGCCATGCGAATCACCTCCTGGGTCGAGAAGAGTCCGAACTGGTGTTCGCCCGATGAGCTGATAGCGCTGCAGATGCGCGTCCAAAGTATGATAGCCAAGAACGTCAAGCTTGTCGGTGTAATTCAGGTGATGCTGGTTCGCCGGATCCTCCCGTGCCAGCGCAGAAGTCACCCTCTGTGGGAGTTTAATCCGAAGAAGCACCAAACCCTAGTGAGGCTCTTCGAAACCACTCAGACAGTGCCTGGAAGTTGCTCTTTAAGGGTAATGAGAAACCGCCGGCCACAGATTCAGACCATGGGCACGACATTAAACACCTCGCCAGCGAGGTATGTTATTTTTAACGTATCCCTACTTGTTTGTTTCGAGGATGATGTCTAAGCTTTTATCATTGCTTTTTCAGGATTGGATGGAGAGGGCGAAGCGGATCCAGTGTCCGGCTCCGCTACCTGAAGAACCGGCCAGCCTGCGTCTAGTGAAGATGCTGGTGCCGGCACCATATAAGGCGCCGGAGAAGAAGGCCAAGAAGAAGGCCAAGGAGGCCAAAAGTGGCCCCCGTCGCAAGGGAGCTTCGGGCGTGACGTCCAAAGACGAAGAAGCCCATTCCTCCGTCCCTGAGGAGGACGACGAGGAAGAGGAGGAGGAGAAGGAGAAGAACCCTCCCCCTGAGGAGGGAAAGAAGAAAAGGGGGGCTTCCACGAATCTGGAGGCGGGAACGCCCAAGAAGGGAAAGGGCTCTCTTGCGTTCAACACCGCGTGAGACGTTGACAGCAGTCCGGAGCGACGCCCCTGCACTAAACGTCGGGCCGCATCGTAGGTACTATGACTCAGGTATACCCATATACCCGGCCTCTCCTTTTTATCATTTTGATGTGGTTAATTGTGCTATTGCAGTCCGGCCCGCGACAGCATCCAGCGATCCTCATCTGGAGGTTCGTTGGATCCGGAGGAAATGGCCAGCATGTCGCCGCCGACCGCTTATTCCCCCGAGGCCAAGGATGACACCGAAGTGTTGTCCCGGAGGACTGCTCCGAGCCGGGGAGGGGCCCAGGACACTGTCCAGGAGGCGTCGCAAGGAGAGACCTCTGTTGTCGGACACATGGGGGAGCAGGTCCCCACGGAGACGGCGAGGAGGGACGTATTCAGTTTGGCCCTTAGCCGAATACGATTCCGGGGACTGATACGGCCCCGGAATCCGACGTGCACCTTCCTTCGAAGGAGGGGGTGCGCCAATTCCACCGATGGCCCCTGTCCAACCAGGGGCACCGGATAACCTGATGGAGGCGCTACGAGGCGCCTCGATTGTGGACGAGCACCATGTCCTTATGGGTACCCCGATCGAGAAGGTTCGGTCCGTCAAGAGTAGACTAAACGAGGCCGGCAACAATCTGTTGATGTTTTTAAGGTAAGTCACGTAGAAAGAGAACACCCGTCTTGACAAGAGGCCCCGAGACAACATCCGGTGTTCGAAAGAAAGTTCGGAAAAAGGAACAATCCTTTGTAGGAGACTAACTTGATATGTATGAATAAGCAGGCGTCGCTGTTGGCAGCGACCTCGCATGCTACCGAAGTCTCTGAAATGAAGTAGAGGTTGGCGGACCGAGAACGAGCTCGGCGAGGTGAAGATTCAGCTCCACGAGAAGCAAGGTGAGTAACGACTTGCTATGTATTCGGAAAGAATAGGCGGTGAGTATTGTCATAATATGTGTAGGGGCGGAGGTCAAGGCCCTGAAAAATGCCCTGGCCAAAGCCGAGGGGAAGGCTGTCGAGCAGCAAGCCGCCCGTAAGAAGCTCAAGGCCCGGGTCAACGAGGTACAGCAGGAGCTCCAGGACGCGATGAAGAAGTGCGAAGCCTTGGCGCACGAGGCGTCGGTTCGAGAGACCGAACTTACCAAGGCTCGCCAGAGCGCGGAGGCCTCACGGAATGAGGCCCGAGATGCTCTCCAGGAGATCCAGGAGGCCAAGAAGATCGCAGCAGGTAAGGCTTTTAACATGCAAAGCAAGTATGCGGAGAGGAAGTACCTTTTACTACCCCGGATTCGGAGTTGCCCATGGACTTTTGCGGATCTACCACGCAACGTGTCCGATGCTGCGGAGTTCTTCCCAGCCAGAGAAGGGAATTCCACGGAGAAGCTGTTCTGGTCGCAGTATGTTGTGCTAGAACATCTGGTGCCCTTTACCGATCAACTGAAACAGTTGGCCGAGCTGCATAGGGTGGCCGAACTGGCCATGAAGGATTTAATAATCCGGCTGTGGCCAGCCAAACCTATACCTAGCAGTTATTTTGGCCTCGTGAAGCTGGTGGTGGAGGCCTGTTCGCGGCTAGACGTCGTCAAGCGATCAGTCTGCATCGAAGGTGCCCGCATGGCCTTCGCTCATTGCAAGATGTGGTGGGCGAAGATGGACGTCGTCGAGGTGGCTGATACGTCTCCGTCGTATCTACTTTTCCAAACACTTTTGCCCTTGTTTTGGACTCTAACTTGTATGATTTGAACGGAACTAACCCGGACTGACGCTGTTTTCAGCAGAATTGCCATGGTGTTGTTTTATGTGCAGAAAAAATATATTCTCGGAATGACCTGAAACTCCACGGAACACCTTAGAAAAAATAAAAAAAATCCTTGCCAAAGATGAAGACCAGGGGGCCCACACCACATCCCACGAGGGTGGGGCGCCTCGTGGGCCTCACAGGGAACCCTCCGACACCAACTCCAACTCTATATATTCACTTTCTGAGAGAAAAAAATCAGAGAGAAGAAATCATCGCGTTTTACGATACGGAGCCGCCGCCAAGCCCTCAAACCTCTCGGGATGGCTGATCTGGAGTCTGTTCGGGGCTCCGGAGAGGGGGATTCGTCGCTGTCGTCGTCATCAACCATCCTCCATCACCAATTTCATGATGCTCACTGCCGTGCGTGAGTAATTCCATCGTAGGCTTGCTGGATGGTGATGGGTTGGATGAGATTTATCATGTAATCGAGTTAGTTTTGTTAGGGTTTGATCCCTAGTATCCACTATGTTCGAGATTGATGTTGCTATGACTTTGCTATGCTTAATGCTTGTCACTAGGGCCCGAGTGCCATGATTTCAGATCTGAACCTATTATGTTTTCATGAATATATGTGAGTTCTTGATCCTATCTCCCAAGTCTATAGTCACCTACTATGTGTTATGATCCGGCAACCTCAGTGACAATAATCGGGACCACTCCGGTGATGACCATAGTTTGAGGAGTTCATGTATTCACTATGTGCTAATGTTGTTCCGGTTCTCTATTAAAAGGAGGCCTTAATATCCCTTAGTTTCCGATAGGACCCCGCTGCCACGGGAGGGTAGGACAAAAGATGTCATGCAATTTCTTTTCCATAAGCACGTATGACTATTTACGGAATACATGCCTACATTACATTGATGAATTGGAGCTAGTTCTGTGTCACCCTATGTTATGACTGTTACATGATGAACCGCATCCGGCATAATTATCCATCGCTAATCCGGTGCCTACGAGTTTTCCATATACTGGTTCTTGCTTATTTACTTTCCCGCTGCTACTGTTACAATCACTACAAAATACCAAAAACATTACTTTTGCTGTCTTTACTTTTGTTGCCGTTACCACCACTATCATATTACTGTGCTACTAAACACTTTGTTGCAGATACTAAGTTTCAGTGTGGCTGAATTGACAACTCAGCTGCTAATACTTGAGAATATTCTTTGGCTCCCCTTGTGTCGAATCAACAAATTTGGGTTAAATACTCTACCCTCGAAAACTGTTGCGATCCCCTATACTTGTGGGTTATCAAGACCTTTTTCACGCGCCGTTGCCGGGGAGCATAGCTCTATTCTCTGAGTCACTTGGGATTTATATCTTTTATCACTATGAAGAATTTGAAAGATGCTAAGACAACAATTTATCCCTCAACTACGAGGGAGGTAAGGAATCGCCATCTAGCTCGCACTTGATTCACCTTACGGTATGAGTAAGCTAGTGACACCTAAACCTACTTACGCTATTCGATTACGATATATGCATGTTATTGATGATGCCACTTCGCTATGCATGATACCTATGATGAAACCGCTTCTATGCGGATACTCATGCCCCTTAGTGAATTTCTTGAAGAACAAATTGCTAGGGCTAGAGAAAGAGAAATTGATGAATCTGAATACGATGATGAAAGTGATGATGAAAATATGCCTATTATTCCTGAAGGTTACCTTTTTGACAAAGATTCTACTTTAGCTATTTTAGCCTGCAAAGATAGATATGAGCTTAAGAGGCTATTCATTAAATGGATCAAAGAATCACTTAGAGATAAAATGAAACCCGATCCTGCTTTTGCAACTTCTCCTATATGTGTTCCTGATAAGGATTATGAATTCTCTGTTGATCCAGATATAATTACTTTGGTTGAATCTGATCCTTTTTATGGCTATGAATCTGAAACTGTTGTGGCACATCTTACTAAGTTAAATGATATAGCTGCCCTGTTCACTAATGATGAGAGATCGCGTTACTTCTATATACTCAAAATATTTCCGTTCTCATTAAAGGGTGATGCTAAGATATGGTTTAATTCTCTTGATCCTGGTTGTGTCGTAGTCCCCGTGATATGATTTATTACTTCTCGCTAAATATTTCCCTGCTCATAAGAAACATGTTGCTTTGAGGGAAATATACAACTTTGTGCAAATTAAAGAAGAGAGTCTCCCGAAGCTTGGGGAGGCTTCTCAAGTTACTTAATGCTTTGCTGATCATCCTCTTAAGAAACCTGAAATACTTGATATCTTTTATAATGGACTAACCAATGCTTCCAGAGATTACCTGGATAGTTGTGTTGGTTCTCTTTTCAGGGAAAGAACACCGGATGAAGCTGAAAATCTATTGAACAATATGTTGACAAATGAAAATAATTGGGCACCTCCTGAGCCAGCCCCTGAGCCAGCTCCTGCTCCAATTAATGATCCTATTCCTAAACCAACTCCGAAGAAGAGAGGTCTTCTATTTCTCAGTCCTGAAGATATGCAAGAGGCAAACAAATATATGAAAGAAAAAGGTATTAAAGCTGAAGATGTTAAGAATTTACCTCCTATTGAAGAAATACATGGTCTTAATATACCGCCTGTCGAAGAAGTATATGATCTTAATCCTTTATTTATTGAAGAACCTCCCGATATCCCGACACAGGTAGTAAAGGTAAATTCTCTATATAGATATGATAAAGCTGAAGTTCCTTCTACTAAAATTGCTAGTCAACGCTTGGATGAATTTGATAACTTTATGTTTAAGCAAGACGACTTCAATGCCTATTTTGGTAGACAATTAAAAGAAAATGCTTATAAGATTAGACGCTTGGGTGATTATATGGCTAATATTAAATGTGAACTTAAACTTGTTAGAAAACATGCTTCTATGGTTACCACTCAAGTAGAACAAGTACTTAAAGCTCAAAAAGAAGTGCTTGACGAAATGAATAGTAAGAAGAATGATTATGCTGTTAGAATGGCTACTAGAACTGGTAGAATGACTCAGGAATCTTTGTATCCCGAAGGCCACCCTAAGAGAATCGAGCAAGATTCTCAAAGAAATAATATTGATGTTCCTAGCTCTTCTAAAAAGAAGAAAAAGAAAAATGGTAGAACTGTGCAAACTTCTAGTGAACCTATTGCTGAAGCACCTGATAATCCAAATGATATATCTATGTCTGATGCTGAAACACAATCTGGTAATGAACATGAACCTAGTGAAAATATTAATGATGATGTTCATGATGATGCTCAACCTAGTAATGATAATGATGTAGAAATTGAACCTGTTGTTGATCTTGATAACCCACAATCAAAGAATCAACGTTATGATAAGAGAGACTTTGTTGCTAGGAAACATGGTAAAGAAAGAGAACCATGGGTTGTAAACCCATGCCTTTTCCTCCCAAGCCATCCAAGAAAAAGGATGATGAGGATTTTGAGCGCTTTGCTGAAATGATTAGACCTATCTTTTTACGTATGCGATTGACTGATGTGCTCAAAACAAATATGTATGCTAAATATATGAAGGATATCATTACCAATAAAAGAAAGATACCGGAAGCTGAAATTTCCACCATGCTTGCTAATTATACTTTTAAGCGTGGAATACCAAAGAAACTTGGAGATCCCGGAGTACCTACTATACCTTGCTCCATTAAAATAAATTATATTAAAACTGCTTTATGTGATCTGGAGCCGGTGTTAGTGTTATGCCTCTCTCTTTATATCGTAGACTTGACTTGAGTAAGTTGACACCTACTGAAATATCTTTGCAAATGGTTGATAAATCAACTGCTATACCTGTCGGTATTTGCGAGGACGTGCCCGTTGTGGTTGCAAACTTTACTATTCTAACGGACTTTGTTATTCTTGATATTCCCGAGGATGATACTATGTCTATTATTCTTGGAAGACCTTTTCTTAATACTGCAGGGGCTGTTATTGATTGCAACAAAGGCAATGTCACTTTTCATGTTAATGGTAATGAGCATACGGTACACTGTCCGAGGAAACAACCTCAAGTTCATAGTATCAACTCCATTGGAAAAAATTCCATCGATTAAATTTGGAGGTTTTGAATTTCCTCTTCCTACCGTCAAAAAGAAATATGATATACTTATTATAGGGGATGTGCATATCCCCGTTGAGGTAACTTAGTGTTATTCGAAATTTCTCCGGTTTCATGATTATCGGAATGAGTTTGTTAACAAGACTTGATCAACCTTGTTAGTGGATTCTTTTTTATGAGCATGAGATGGATGAAACTAGAAGCATAAACTTCTGTACCCCTTCTATACTTTCTGTAATTTAGTAGAAATAAAGTAAAAATAGTATTTTTCTATCTGCTTCCTGACTTATCCGTGCAATATAAAAATATCCCGAAAATAAAAGTCCTCAGAATGACATGCCAATTTAATATGATTTTTTCGGGAATATTTGAGGATTTACTGTGCAAAAATCACCTCGGGAGGAGCTGCCACCTGGCCACGAGGGTGGTGGGCGCCCCCCCCCCTATAGGGCGCGCCCCCTGCCTCGTGGGCCCACGGTGGCCCTCCTCCACTTATCCCAGCACCCATCTTCTTCCTCTGTCTCACACAAACCCGAAAAACCAACTCAAGCACGAGTTCCAGCCACTTTTGCTGTGATTTTCGATCTCCTTGCTCAAAGCACCTCTTGCAAAACTGCTTGGGGAGATTGTTCCTTGGTATGTGACTCCTCCATTGGTCCAATTAGTTTTTGTTCTAGTGCTTTATTCTTTGCAAATTTGTGTTGCATAGGTGACCATGTTCTTGATCTTGCATGTCAAATTTATATGGTCCCAAGTAGTTCTAATGCTTGATATAGGCTCTAGGCACTTGTAGGAGTAGTTGCTATCAGTTTTATTGAAGTTGGTTCACTTCTGTCTGAAGTTACTAAAAATTTCAGAATTTTTCAGAGAAAAACAATGCTCAGGAAGATGTTCCAAGGTGGTTCCTCTAAGAAGCAAGGACCCAAGATTGCTATGCGCGATGCTGACGAGGATCCACCAAGAGACGCTCCAGTACGGCCTTGCGAATGGCCGTCGGAAAATTTTATGGACCGTGCGGGAATTAAAGAAGAATTTAAAACATATTTACGCAATGTCGGTCTTGAGGATTTTGAGGCTAACAAATGCCCCCAGTATCATGATCTCACAAGTTCATTTGTGAGGAGGTTTGAGTATTCATCTTCGCGTAATTCTCCTTCAGTCATATTTGATCTTTATGACAAATCTTATAGAATGGACTTAGAGGATTTAACTCGTGCTTGCAAACTTCCGTCTTGGGGCAGTATTAGGGATCCCCCTAAATCTGAATTTAGAAACTTTCTTGCTAATATAACTGTAGGGGAATCCAGAGATATAACGCAGGCTACCATAGGGAGCATTCACTTTCCTGCTATACATTATTTTGCGCTTTTCATCGGTAGATGCATAAATGCTAAGGATGAAGCATGTCACATGTGTGTCCTTGATCTTAGCATTCTCAGGAATGTTGTGTTAGGAGACCAATCTTATCATATGGGAGCCATTGTAGCTCGTAGGTTGCATCATAATAGACATAATGGAGATTTCTTTGGAGGAATTTATGCAACCCGTTTACCTAATTTTCTTGAGATAGACATCTGTGAGGGTGATACGGAGTTGCCCACTGCATATTTAGATCACCACTCCATGGTTTCACATCATTTTGTCGAGAGGCCCGAATCACCACTTTCATATCGTTTAATTTTTAACAAACGGCATGTTGTCCGTATTACTCTTCCTGCTCCTGCCCTCTTTGATTCACAGACAAAAGGAAGATATACTATTACCAGAGAGGAGGCAGACGAGTACGAGAGGAGAGCAGAGGCAGCTCGACTCCACGCTGCAGCTCAGCAGGCTGTAACTGCTGCACATCAGTATGATCCAAACTATTCTTTGTCGCAGTACGACCCCAACTACACCTACGGGTATCCGCCAGGCTATCCTTGGCAATAAACCAACTTAGGCCAAAAGCCTAAGCTTGGGGGAGTACGTATCTCTCACCGACATTACATTTATGTTCACACACACTCATTGCTAGATGTCGGTGCTCATACTCTTTCACTGTAATATCCATGCTAGTTTATTTTCTTTTTCCTGCTTTCTTCTTGTGTGTTTGTTAAACCTTAAGAAAAACCAAAAAAATTAGTAGTAGTTTACTTTTCTGCTATAGTAGTAGTAATTAAAAAGAAAACCCAAAAATATTTCCCGTTCTTCTTTGGCTTGTTGGGAGCTTTCCCGTGTAAATAGTTTTTATTTATTTTTCTTTTCTTTTCTTTGGGGGTCAGTAGGAGAAGACCGTGATTAAATTGTTGAAGTGGCTCTTATATGCATTATTGTTGATTTAACCCAGAGCCCATATTGCCTTGTCTTCTCCTGTTTATTGAATGCTCGCAGATTCCAGCTTAGTCCAATGCAGGTGCACTCTTATTATTATTCATACCATTCGGTCGTGCAAGTGAAAGGCAATTATGATGATATATATGATGGACTGACTGAGATGAGAAAAGCTGGAATGAACTCGACCTCTTTTGTTTTTGTAAATATGATGAGCCCGTCGTTCTTGATTCAGCTTATTATGAATAAACATGTTTGCAATGACAATTAGAGATCATAGTTGCTTGTGCCATGCTTGATTAGCTATGAGTTATAATGATTTACCTTGCGTGCCAACATGCTATTGAGATGATTATGATGTGGTATGATGGGGTGGTATCCTCCTTTGAATGATTTAAGTGACTTGACTTGGCACATGTTCACGCATGTAGTTGAAACAAATCAACATAGCCTTCATGATATTTATGTTCATGGTGGATTATATCCTACTCATGCTTGCATCCAATGTTTATTAACTTTAATGCATGTACATGGCTGTTGTCGCTCTCTAATTGGTCGCTTCCCAGTCTTTTGCTAGCCTTCACTTGTACTAAGCGGGAATACTGCTTGTGCATCCAATCTCTTAAACCCCAAAGTTATTCCAGATGAGTCCACTATACCTTCCTATATGCGGTATCTACCTGCCGTTCCAAGTAAATTTGTATGTGCCAAACTCTAAACCTTCAAATAAATATTCTGTTTTGTATGCTCGAATAGCTCATGTATCAACCAAGGTTGTCCTTATCTTCCGTGTTAGGCGGGTTATTCTCAAGAGGAGTGGACTCCGCCTCACTCACGAGAAAATGGCTGGTCACCGGGATGCCCAGTCCCATGCTTTATGCAAACTAAATCAAAATTAATTGCAAACAAAACTCCCCTAGGGACCTGATGTATGTTGGAGACACTCGTTGTTTCGAGCAATTCATGGATTGATGCTTGTTGGTGGAGGGGGAGTATAAACTTTACCATTCTGTTTCGGAACCGCCTATAATGTGTTTAGCATGGAAGATATCACCATCTCTTAGTTGTTGCGTTGACAATGAAAGTATACCGCTCAAAATGCAATTTATCTCTATTTCAAAATCGAGCTCTGGCACCTCTACAAATCCCTGCTTCCCTCTGCGAAGGGCCTATCCATTTACTTTTATGTTGAGTCGTCACCCTCTTATTAAAAAGCACTAGTTGGAGAGCACAGCTGTCATTTGCATGCATCATTGTTAATTTATATTGGGTATGACTATGATTGGATCTCTTTTACCATGAATTACAATGTCTAGTCAGTCCTTGATCTTTGAAGGTGCTCTGCATTTATGTTTTGCGGTCTCAGAAAGGGCTAGCGAGATACCATCTTGTTATATCATATTATGATTGTTTTGAGAAAGTGTTGTCATCCGAAATTTGTTATTATGGCTTGCTAGTTGATTATGCTATTGATATGAGTAATTGTGAGACCTGAGAATTATTGCAAATGTGGTTAGTTATGATATATGCTGAAAACTTGAATGCTGTTTTGACATAGTTACAACAACAAGAGCAAACAGAGTTTGTAAAAAGTTTTTCTTTCTTTCTTTCGGTCACTTAACTGAATTGCTTGAGGACAAGCAAGGGTTTAAGCTTGGGGAGTTGATACGTCTCCGTCGTATCTACTTTTCCAAACACTTTTGCCCTTGTTTTGGACTCTAACTTGTATGATTTGAATGGAACTAACCCGGATGACGATATTTTCATGAGAATTGCCATGGTGTTGTTTTATGTGCGTAAAACAAATATTCTCGTAATGACACAAACTCCACGGAACACCTTAGAATAAATAATAAAAAGTCCTCGCCAAATCTGAAGACCCGGGGGCCCACACCCTGTCCACGAGGGTGGGGGCGCCCCCCACCCCCCCTCCTGGGCGCGCCCCCTACCTCATGGGCCCCCTGGAAACCCTCCGACGCCAACTCCAACTCTATATATTCACTTTCTAAGAGAAAAAAATCAGAGAGAAGAAATCATCGCGTTTTACGATACGGAGCCGCCGCCAAGCCCTAAAACCTCTCGGGATGGCTGATCTGGAGTCCGTTCGGGGCTCCGGAGAGGGGGATTCGTCGCCGTCGTCGTCATCAACCATCCTCCATCACCAATTTCATGATGCTCACCGCCGTGCGTGAGTAATTTCATCGTAGGCTTGCTGTACGGTGATGGGTTGGATGAGATTTATCATGTAATCGAGTTAGTTTTGTTAGGGTTTGATCCCTAGTATCCACTATGTTCGAGATTGATGTTGCTATGACTTTGCTATGCTTAATGCTTGTCACTAGGGCCCGCCACCCATGATTTCAGATCTGAACCTATTATGTTTTCATGAATATATGTGAGTTCTTGATCCTATCTGGCAAGTCTATAGTCACCTACTATGTGTTATGATCCGCAACCTCAAGTGACAATAATCGGGACCACTCTCGGTGATGACCATAGTTTGAGGAGTTCATGTATTCACTATGTGCTAATGCTTTGTCCGGTTCTCTATTAAAAGGAGGCCTTAATATCCCTTAGTTTCGAGTAGGACCCCGCTGCCACGGGAGGGTAGGACAAAAAGATGTCATGCAAGTTCTTTTCCATAAGCAAGTATGAATATTTACGGAATACATGCCTACATTACATTGATGAATTGGAGCTAGGTCTGTGTCACCCTATGTTATGACTGTTACATGATGAACCGCATCCGGCATAATTATCCATCGCTAATCCGGTGCCTCACGAAGTTTTCCATATCTTTGGTTCTTGCTTATTTACTTTCCATTGCCATTGTTACAATCACTACAAAATACCAAAAACATTACTTTTCTTGTCTTTACTTTTGTTGCCGTTACCACCACTATCATATTACTGTGCTACTAAACACTTTGCTGCATATACTAAGTTTCCAGGTGTGGTTGAATTGACAACTCAGCTGCTAATACTTGAGAATATTCTTTGGCTCCCCTTGTGTCGAATCAACAAATTTGGGTTAAATACTTTACCCTCGAAAACTGTTGCGATCCCCTATACTTGTGAGTTATCAGTGGCTAGGGGGCCGCCAGAGGGCAAGGAGCACCACACACCCGAGCGATATTTTGTGGATGTCCTAGAGGGATCTCGACTTGCAGCAGCGTAGTGGGGGCAGGACATTATTTTTGAATGAATACATTCGTGTTTTGTCTTTGCCTTGTATGATGAAAACAAAGCCGGTTTGTAATATAATGTTTGTTATGTTTTAATTGTTTCCTCCTGTGCGGCCGTGTTGTATGGTATCTGAGGGTTGGCCAGTCGTCGGCTTCTGCCCTCATGTAGGTAGTACGGAGGTGTTCGGGATGGAATTAAACAATCTTGATCCAATTATATGGTCCTTGAAGGAGTTGTTTAGCGCAACGAACCAGGCAATCAGACTATGCAGCTTCGCCCTCACTTGGCCATAGGAGTTTTATAATAAAACATGAGCGCAGCCCCTGGTATACGAACCAGTGTGCTGTCAGCGTCTGATCAGGAAGTACCAATCCTTTGCGGAATGCGGAAAAAATCTCCAGCGATTTGTAACCTCCGAACAGCTGACTGGCTCTCGCCGCATCATGACAGTCAGTTTTCGGCTTTCTCTACTAAGGTGCTCATCCGGTTTAGACCAGGGCACAATCGTAGTAGTTCTCCCTTTACTACCCTAGCCGATGTAGCAGAACATAGGGTAGCAAGCACAGGAGCGGGGCAACCCAACTATTGACCAAAGACATGATTCGGAGCCAATGCATATAATGCTAAATTCGGGGTGCCGAACTTATCGGTAATAAGTGTTCGGAGTTTGTTGCCGCATTATGGGGCGATGGGGAGCCCCTGGCAAATATGAAACGTACCAAAGTGTACGGGTGCGAGAAGATAAGTAATTACTGGCAAAGGAAAACAAAAAGAGAGCAAAGGTAGTATCTGGGGCCCTTGGACTTGGGCCGTGAACTGTTTCCATTATAGTTGGGTTAATGCGTCAAAGCGCATTTATACAAATAGTGTGATAAGCAACCGGCTATTTAACATGCCATAACCAAAGGAGAGCTGCATTTGGGTACTGAAAAACAGGTAGAGTAATCGTTGGATTGTCCTCTAGAGCTTCCCCTGTATGCCTGTGCTCTGTGCCAATCTGGTGTACTTGTCCTTTGACAGGACCAGTAATCAGGCCATCAAAGGAGGCCTGTATAAAAGAGACCTGAAAAAAAGGAAAAAAGGAAATAGTAAAGATACAAGTGAGTCTGGGATCGGTGTAGCCGAACTGTGGACTACAAGCTAGTTGTGCCTCCGTCGATGCCCATGGGATTTTGAGTGCGTAATTATGTACGCGTGGTGCGAATGCCGCTACCTCATCGGGACTGGGACGGAGGCCGAATTGCTAATCGAGCTCTTGACGAGCCGAGCTGTCCTCTTGCAGTGTTGTCCGGACCCTCTTGGTGATGTCCAGGGGCTCGGCAGCCGGATTATAGTTCTGCTTGAGAAGGCCACTCTGTACCTCTGCTGCTAGGGTGGCTGTGTGCTCCTCTGTACGGAGGGAGCGTTCGTTGTTTCCATTGACTGTTATGACACCGCATGGACCGGGCATCTTGAGCTTGAGATAAGCGTAGTGTGGCACCGCGTTGAATCTAGCAAACACGGTTCGTCCGAGCAGTGCGTGGTAGCCGCTGCGGAAGGGGACAATATCAAAGATTAGCTCTTCGCTTCGGAAGTCGTCCGGGGAACCGAAGACCACTTCCAGCGTGATTGAGCCCGTACAACGGGCCTCTATGCCTGGTATGACTCCTTTAAAGGTAGTCTTTGTGGGTTTGATTCGTGAGGGATTAATGCCCATTTTGCGCACTGTATCCTGATAGAGCAGGTTGAGGCTGCTACCACCATCCATTAGGACTCGTGTTAGGTGAAATATGTCGATGATTGGGTCGAGGACCAGTGTGGCCGAACCGCCATGGCGGATACTAGTTGGATGATCTCGATGATCGAAGGTGATCGGGAATGACGACCACGGATTGAATTTTGGGGCGACTGGCTCTACCGTGTAGACGTCCCTGAGTGCGCGCTTGTGCTCCTTTTTGGGTATGTGTGTAGTGTATATCATGTTCACCATTTTGACTTGAGGGGGAAATTTCTTCTGCCCCCCAGTGTTCGGCTGCCGGGGCTCTTCATCATCGTCCTCACTTTGTGATCCCTTTTCCTTTTTCTCGGCATACTTTTTCTCGGCATTTAACTTGTCGGCCTGTTTAAAAACCCAACAATCTCTGTTGGTATGATTGGCTTGTTTGTCTGGGGTGCCATGTATCTGGCACGGACGGTCGAGTATGCGGCCCAAGCTGGATGGTCCCTCACTGTTCCTTTTGTAGGGCTTCTTCTGCTAGCCGGACTTGGAGCCGCTGAATCCGGCGTTAACTGTATTGTCATCGGTGTTATCGCCATTGCTTTGGCGTTTGTGTCTATTACGCCGGAGCTTGCCGGTGCTGTTTTTGGCCTCAGAGGGTCATGCCTCGCTGGCTGTGTTTTTGCTACGAGCTAGCCAGCAGTCCTCACCCGCGCAAAAGCGGGTCATGAGTGCCGTGAGGGCTGCCATGGATTTCGGCTTTTCTTGGCCGAGGTGGCGGGCGAGCCATTCATCACGGATGGTGTGTTTGAAGGCCGCTAGGGCTTCGGCATCCGGACAGTCAACGATCTGATTCTTTTTGGTTAGGAACCTAGTCCAGAATTTTCTGGCTGATTCTCCAGGTTGTTGAACTATATGACTTAAGTCATTGGCGTCTGGTGGCCGGACATAAGTACCTTGGAAGTTGTCAAGAAAAGCTTCTTCCAAGTCCTCCCAGCTGTTGATGGAATTTTCAGGCAGGCTATTTAACCAGTGTCTAGCTGGCCCTTTTAGTTTTAGTGGGAGGTATTTGATGGCGTGGAGATAGTCTACTCGGGCCATATGGATGTGGAGAATAAAATCCTCGATCCATACTGCGGGATCGGTTGTTCCGGTGTATGATTCAATATTGACGGGCTTGAACCCCTCGGGGAATTCATGATCCATTACTTTGTGTGTGAAGCAAAGAGGGTGTGCGGCGCCTCTATATCGGGCCACGTCACAGCGCACCTCCGATGAAGTCCGCCTGCGGTTATCGGCCCAGGTGCGACTAGGTTTGTAACATCCGAATAGGTAGCCGTCATCGCGAGTCGAAAAGCGTCCTCGCGATCCGTAGATTGATCTGTTGTGTCCTGCTCTACTGTCCAGGTCCTGCCGAAGGTTGTATGTATAGTCCCGAGCTGTTTTGTCTCTGTTTTTACGAGGCGGTGGGGCGGGCTGCTGTTCGGCCTGAGTTGCCATTTTATCCCGACCGCGGGGTGGTCGGTCCGCCGCACTATCCCGACCACGTGGTGGTCGTTCCGCATTGCGCGAGGGAGGTATGGGCTCCGGCGCCTCCTCATCGAACTGAGGTAGCAGTCTGCGCTTCGGGTAACTCTTGGCTGGACGTTTGAGGCCGTAGTCTTCGGCTGCCAGGACATCAGTCCATCTATCAATGAGTAGGTCTTGATCAGCTTGAAGAAGCTGTTGCTTTTTCTTCAGGCTTCTTGCAGTAGCTATTAGCTGGCGCTTGAAGCGCTCCTGCTCAAGGGGTGCCTCAGGCACGATGAAATCCTCGTTGCCGAGGCTCTCCTCATCCTCGGAGAGTGGACGGTAACTATCGTCATTCGGGTCACTAGGCATGGCCTATTTATCAGGGTCAACTTGCCCGTTGTCTTGTTCCTCCTGTTCGGATGTTGCTCCAACAGGGTCTTAATTGTTTTTGGCGTCGTCCGGAGTACTATTTTCTCCGGTGCCAGTGTTGCTATCGTTTGAGCGACGTGACTTAGAACAGCATTTAGGGCGCCGGGGCTTGGACTGTGCCTTAGAAGGTTTATTTGCAACTAGATCTTCTTTGTCATCGTCGCTAGCTTTTTTAGGTGTGTCAACCATGTACACATCGTATGAAGAGGTGGCCGTCCAACGTCCAGTGAATGGCGGGTCTTGGCCTTGCTCCTTGTCGGCATCGTCATCCATACCGTCGATGTCTTCGGAGCCATAATCAAGCACGTCGGTTAAGTCCTCGACAGTGGCTATGAAGTGGGTGGCGGGTGGAAGCGAAATTCTCCATCATCAGCCTCTAGTTCAACCGGACATAGTTACATTGTGAGTCCCCCGCCAAGGACAGGTTTTTTAATGAATTTAGAACATCGCCCAAGGGCGAGTGTTGGAAGACGTCTGGGGCGCTGAGGGATTCCTGGATTAGGGGTTGTCCGTATAGTCGGACTATAACCTTTGGCCGGACTCTTGGACTATGAAGATACAAGAAGACTTCGTCCCGTGTCCGGATGGGACTTTCCTTGGCATGGAAGGCAAGCTTGGCAATACGGATATGTAGATCTCCTCCCATTGTAACCGACTTTGTGTAACCCTAGCCCTCGCTGGTGTCTATATAAACCGGAGGGTTTTAGTCCATAGGACGAACAACAATCATACCATGGGCTAGCTTCTAGGGTTTAGCCTCTCTGATCTCGTGGTAGATCCACTCTTGTACTACCCATATCATCAATATTAATCAAGCGGTGAGTAGGGTTTTACCTCCATCGAGAGGGCCCGAACACAGGTAAAAACATTGTGTCCCTTGTCTCCTGTTACCATCCGCCTAGATGCACAGTTCGGGACCCCCCTACCCGAGATCCGCGGTTTTGACAATCGACATTGGTGCTTTCATTGAGAGTTCCTGCGTGTCGTCATCTTTAGGCCCGATGGCTCCTCAGACCATCAGCGGTGATGCGGTCGAGGTGAGACTTTTCCCCGGACATATCTTCATATTCGGCGGCTTTGCTGCGGGCCAATTAAGCAGCCATCTGGAGCAGATTGAAAGTTACGCCTCGCCATCGAGCCAGATTTGGAAGTTTGAACTACACGGCCGACATCCGCGGAGACTTGATCTTCGACGGATTCGAGCCACAGCCGAGCGCGCCACACTGTCACGATGGGTATGACCTAGCTCTACCGCCGAACAGTGCCCTGGAGGCCGCGCCCGCGTCAGCTCCGACCTTTAGCTCGGAGCCAACTGCGCCGATCGAGGACGGGTGGCTAGACACCACCTCGGGTCAGTAGCCTCTACGGCGATCGAGCGAACACCACTTTATCCTCTCCGGCTCGTGACTCTGTGGTGCGGACTCTTCTCCGGCTCTGAACCCCCACGCCCGCCAATCGAATCCGATTGGTCGCGATCATGGAATTCACCGCCATAGATATCTTTTCAAAGACTTTCGCCCTTGGCGACATCCTCGAATTCACTAAGGTCTCTCTCTTTGCCGGAGAGCCTTGGCCGGACTATGTCCAACAGGATTGGGATGCGGACGACAAAGAAATTCGACGCCCACCCACCACCCACTTCGTAGCCACTGTCGATGATTTAACCGACATGCTCGACTTCGACTTCGAAGACATCGACGGTATGGACGACGATGTAGGAGACGAACATGAACCAGCGCCTATCAATGATATGGACATGAAAAGGTGTCCAAAAAGTTTGGGGTGTCAATCTAAAGTGTTATTATGCTTGTGCTATTCATAATCATCGGTATGCCATGCTCATGTGCATCAGTAGTATAAATATTGTTGCTACGAATCATAACCATTAACATATGAATCGTAGCAACAATATTTATACTACTGATGCACATGAGCATGGCATACCGATGATCATGAATAGCACAAGCATAATAACACTTTAGATGGACATAACATGATCACTAGCACCAGAACATAATTACCAGAAAAAGAACACGACAACACTATTAGCAAGTAAGCATGTAACCAACAAGATGAAAATAATCATGGCATAAACATGGATTCATAAGCATATAAAGCATTCATGAAAACTTTAACATGCACAAATTTTGTAAATATTCAAGTTGAAAACCATGGCTACTGAAAATCCATCATGCAAGTGACTGGCGTGGCTTGCCTAGGGTTGTCGGATACTCCGGGAAGAGGTACGGTGAAGTTATGGGACAATTCGCCATACGCTTCACTCTCGAAGGGGCCTAGAATAGGGCAAGGGCATAAAGGTCATTTTCATAGTGGGACCACCTAGTGAAAATGATACCAAAAGATAGAGCTCGACGAGACAAAGAAGTAGGCGTTGGATTCACCTCAAACGGAGCTACGGTCGCGAAGATACGAAAGGTTGAACACTAGGGACCAATCTATAAAAAGTTTCCCCATAAACAGGTGCCTGGGCTGAAAAATAGAAAACACTTTTTAGAGGAAACGCTTTCAGAACAGAGAAAGCGTATTCTGAGCTGCAGAAGAAGGGAATGCGCTTTCAGAGAAGCGAAAGCGCATTTCAGCCAAAGGAGGAAAGAAATACGCTTTCAGATTTAGAAAACGTATTTCCGCAAAGTCGTATCCACGATGTAGCGAAGCTTGAGCCACTGACGTGTGGGGTCGGGGAGCGCGGGGCCTACAGGCAGGGGCAAGCTGCGCTCGTCGTTGTCTTCCTCGCTCCCTGCCCCGCACGAGACAGAGGAGTGGGGGCGAGGGGCCCGGCCGGCTCCGGCCATCCTCGGCCGGGGCGGGGGCACCGGCGGGCACGCCTCGGCCAGCCACACCCACTCCCAGCCAGAGGGGACGCTGGGGAGGCGCGGAACGGCGATGAGGTGAGGCGGCAAGGAGGAGTACAGAGGACGGGTGGCGGCGGCGGTTCCGACGATGCGGGCCGACTCCGGCGAGGGCGAGGGGGTGAGGAGGACCGCCAGAGAGTGGGGACGGTGGTGGTGTGGTCAGGTATGGGGGAGGAGGCTCGGGACAACCGGAATCAAGCCGAAGCCGAGGCGGCCATGGTGGACGGCTGCGAACAGAGGCGGGGTGAGGCCTCTCCGGTGGGCTAGAGAGACGGGGGAGGGGTGAAGAGCTGCGGGGGGACTCGGGGGCTCTTAAATAGCCGCGGGGGAGGGTTCTAGAGCTCACGGGCGAGCTTGAGCTTGGCTCTAATGGAGGACAAGGGAGGTTAGCATCACGAGCAGCTCATCGGTGACGCATTCATGGCGAACCAGGACGAGGCAGAGGCACGGTTTGATGCAGAGGCTCACGGGGGAGCTACTAGACATGGAGGGACATCGAGACGCGGAGGGAGCGGACGAGAACAGCGGACGAAACGAGCCAGAGCTCGCTATTTGCATGACGCAAGCGTGATCATCGCGTGCACTGGTGCAAGCGGCGCGTTTTGGCCAGACCGACCATGTCCAGTAGATAATCCATACTGCCCTTAGTCCAAATAAAGAAAGAGTTCAGTCCAGGGGCAAAGAAGAGATTGGCAGGAGGCTCCAAAACATATCAACACCAAAGTGTTTGTGTTGTGCAGTGGGGAAACAACAAGCTTGGGAACGAAGGAATGGATTTGTCTGGTGATGATAACATACTAAGATAACTGAGATGACCTAGAATCAGCTTAAGAGGAAGGGTTTAGCTAGGACTTGCTGTGCAATGCACCCCACTGGTCAGAAATGCAAATCTTGAAGTGGCACTCTCATGGCTAATTTGATTGAGCTAAAAATTGGAGAAGATGAGTTATTTGATGATATGAAGCTGCTGTAAAAGTTTTATGCCATTTGAAAATACCAAAATGGTACTTGCTTCACAATGCAACTCTCTGGACAGAATTTAAGAAAAATAGCTGAGGAAAATTGGCCAGATAAAATGAGCCAAAATTTTGTGGAGAGAGTTGATATGGATATGATAATCTCCTCGTAAATTTTCAGCCTAACTAAAGCAATATAAAATGTGGTTGCTTCACAACCTAAAAATCTGACCAGAAACCAAGATTTGATGTTGAGCTCACATAGAGTGATTACATGAGCCCAAATCTTGAGGAGAGTGATGATTTGATCATATGAAGGACCTTGCAAAATTTTAACTCATTTGGATTAACCTGGCTAGTACTTCCTTCACAAAGAATTCCCTCAGACAGGAACTTCAAAAAATGCCCAGGAATATTCACTGGGAAAATTGAGTTGAATTTTGACAGGAGGCAATGATATGGACATGAAAAGGTGTCCAAAAAGTTTGGGGTGTCAATCAAGCAAAGATAAATGACACTTCCTTCTCAAAAAACCACTTAGGGCAGAATGAGAAAAGGAATATTTGTGAATTATCTTTGATGATGCCAAGGAAGGGTTTTGACATATCTGTGGAAGATATGACCCAAACAATTTATGAGAATTATTTGGGAATTTTGGGAGTGACAGAAATATAGGTTGTTTCACAACCTAGGGCTAAAAGGATTATTCCTTTAATAGAAAAATTAATATTCTCAATAAAAAGAATATTGGGATTTGTGATAGGATGAGAAATGACAGGGTCTTGGGATGATTTAGAGCATGACAAGCCACTATGAAACCTAGGAAGACAAGATCTTCCCAAGTTTTTGGATCACAGAGCCAAGGAGAAGCAAATCAAAACAAGAAGTCAAATGAAATCAAAAGAAAAAGAAAAGGCCAAAATCCAGGGTGTTACAGCGGCCGGACATCGACTCGAGCATGCACCACACGAGGACGGTTGCCGCCGGCATGGCCTTGCGGCCATCATAGAAGACGCTTGTCCTCTCGTCATTCGTGAACACCGGCAAGAGGCCTCTGGTGTGGTTGACGGGCGCGAGCAAGCTCTTGAACCGCTCGGCGAGGTCCCTGCCGATGGCCTTGGTTGGGTCATCGCTGGCCCAATCATCTACGACCCTCTCCCAAGCTAGCATCGCCTTCGACTTGACATCGGCAAGAAGGCGGCGGTCGGCGACATCGACGATGAGTGATGGGTGGTGAGAGAATAGAGGCAAGAGGATGGGAGAGAGAGGGCGGTGGTGATTTTACGTGCGAGCAAAGTGACTAGTACTTAATGCGGTGGGAGGAAGGCGAGGTTTACGAATTCAATGTGAAAGCGAGCGGCCAGGCTACGCTGCGAAAGACCGGCGGCTACACGAAAAAAAAGCGGACCCATCAACCGATCGGCTACGGGACGAGCAGGCCGACCAACCAGCGTCGACCAGCCCGCGCCGCCCGCTTTCGACCGAGTTGAGTCGGCCGCTTCCAAATGGCCATTACCAGCCGCTAGCAGCGCACGGTCTCCGTTGTCGACCTACACGCGATTGGCCACGTCAAAACGAGATCATTTTTGTGTTCGGTGTTTTTTGCCACTATCAAAATTTTGATGCAGTACAAAGTGGCGATTTTTCGAGAGCTATGACACGAAAGTGGTGGTTCTGTGTATTTTACTATGAACCTGAACATCTGAAGATTTTACAATGTTTTATTTATGAAGTGCTTTTTTGTTGTTGCGTAAATCTGTGCAGGGCATTGATTCAGATCACATGGAGAGAGCTCCTAGCCACAAATACTACAGTAGACCAGTCAACGCTCAGGTGCTCCAACACTGTTGTTCGGCCGTCACAGGTTGACACTTGACACAACATTTGACCAAGAACTACTCCGTTCGCCCACAGGCAACAATCTGAGGCCGGCCGGTGGTGACCAGCACCTTCCCGTGTGAGTCCCGGTGTCCATGCAGCCCGCGAGCCTTTCCAGCTTCGTCTCTGCACGTAGCTTTTTTAATCACACATCTTGCCGCGCGCTCATATGCGTCACGCGCCTTGCCGCCCTTGTGAACCATCGTCACGAGCTCCCCTCCCGCGCCTCTCCTTTCGACCTTTCCCCCCGCCCATCTCCGGCCTCCCGGTGCTATCTATATACATGGCGCGGGCCAATTGCGAGTCAACGGAGTTAGTAGCGCCTACGGTGGTGACACGGCGCGGGCCAGCCGGAGCCCGTACACATGGCATCCGAGGAGGAGCAGAGCTCGCTGGAGGACCCGTCCCCGCCGCGGACGCCGACGTCCTGGCCGTCGCAGCCGCTGCTCCTGGACCCGGCCTACGCGCGGAGCAAATCGGTCATCCACGACGAGCTGCGCAGCTTCCGCGTGTTCCTGCAGTGGTGCGCGCTCGACCACTCCTCCCCCGCCGCGCGGGCCGCCTCGTACGCGGCCTTCCTCGCGCTGGCGCTCGCCGTGCCCGCCGCCGTCTCGGCCTCCCTCCGCGCCGACGCCTCGCTGTCCCCGGCCTCCGCGTCCGCGGTCACCTTCAACCGCGTGGCCACGCTCACGGCGTCGGGCCTCGCCGCCGTCTCCTTCGTCACGCTCGCCGTCTTCTTCCGCCGCTGCGGCGGCCTCCGGCAGCTGCTGTTCCTGGACGGGGGGCTCCGCGACGACACCGCGTTCGTCCGCCGCCGCTACGAGCGGGAGCTGGACCGCGCGTTCCGCCTCCTGGCGGCGCTGCTGGTCCCGGCCCTCTGCGTGGAGGCCGCGCACAAGGCCGTCTTCTTCTTCTCCACCGTGCGCGTGGAGCCGCCGCTCCCGCTCCCGCACGTGCCGTGGCGCGCGGTGGCGCTGGTGGCCACGGTGGCGTCGTGGGTGTACCGCACGGGGGTGTTCCTGCTGGTGTGCGTGCTGTTCCGCCTCACCTGCGAGCTCCAGATCCTGCGCTTCGAGGGGATCTACCACATGTTCGACGCGGAGGCGTGCGCCGCCGCCGACGAGATCTTCGTGGAGCACCGCCGCATCCGGACGCAGCTACTGGCCACCAGCCACCGGTACAGGGTGTTCATCATCTGCTGCCTCGTCACCATCACCGTCAGCCAGCTCGGCGCCCTGCTCGTCGCCCTCTCCTCCAAGGACGGCAAGAGCTTCGCCAACTCCGTCGACCTCCTTGTACGTACGGAGAGAACCACCATGTGTCCATGAGCGAGTACGTGCCTGGAAAGTAATACAAGCATTGCTGCATTGTTGCAGGTTGGTTCGTCGGTGCAGCTGAGTGGGTTCTTCATGTGCCTGTTCGGCGCGGCCAGGATCACGCACCGAGCCCAACGGATCGTGTCCATCGCCAGCCAGTGGCACATGCGCATGGTGTCCGCCGCTCTGCACCACGGCAAACCGGGCGTCAGCACCTCGGCGAGCGACATCGACCCGGTCGCTCTGACGGCGCCCTTGCTCCCCGGAGCAGGATGTGACTACAAAAGCAGACAAGCTCTTGGTAACAAAACTATTTTCTTAGGAAGATATATAAAGGAATAATGGAGCAACCGATTTCTGAATTTTCTTAATTTAACAATCTAACTTTGTTGGTGTGTTTGCTGTGTGTTCAGTGACGTACCTGTGGCACAACAGTGGCGGGATCACCTTGTTCGGCTTCACGCTCGACAGGGGCCTCCTCCACACCATCTTCGCCTTCGAGATGACCCTCGTGCTCTGGATCCTCAGCAAAGCTGTAGTTCTCTCCTAGCTACCAGTACATCGACTACTGCGTACGAGACCAGTGATTGTTAGTAATATTTGATAATTAACCACGATGTCGTTGACGAAAGTGTAAGTAAATTCAGCTAGTTATTGCTTCCAGACTAATTACACATCAGTTTTGCGTTTTGAGTTCATCTGTGCCTCGCAAAAACTGCGTATCTTTCATTGATAGAAATGAGTGAAATGAGTACAAAAAGATGGTACAACACATAACACGAACGAAAGGTGGCATGAATGATGCCTAGAGCAGAAGGTTAAGGGATGCTCAGCCCCAAACAACGATACAACACAGCTAAACTCACGATTGTCTGAAATTTCTAGCATTTTAGCTATATGCAAGTCGCCTGAAAATTAATTTTAGGTAAGTCGCGCATTAAGCTACTACTTTTTAAAGAAGATATTCTACCTTCCCGGAAAGATACTTTTTTATTTAGCATTGGACCCTCTATAGCAGTCATATTAGTTTTATTAAGTTTTTTAGTTATTCCTTTGGGATATCATTCATATTCTTTTTGGACTGTTCTGAATTGTTTTGGGCTGGTTCTTTTGACTGACACCAATTTGGGACGGTCAATTCCTTGATGGGCTAGCTAAAGCCCATTACTTGTGCGGCCCAGCCAACCCCTTTCTCCCTTTGATTTTTTTCCCGTTTTCTGATTTTTTATGTGTTTTGCTCTTGATTTATTAGTCCTTTTGGGTATATTTGGGATGTTGGGTGAGTGTAAATATAAAATATATACAAAAGTACAACATTATATGTTTATTCTTGCATACTATAAAATAGTGCAATTTCAGTGCAAGGTTGTGTGCACGCCTTTTCTTCTTCTTTTAAAAGATAATACCAATGTCACTAATTCATTGTTGCATATTAAACTTCATTACTTTTATTTTGTTATAGTTATTATTTTAATTTCTTTCTTCTCTAATTTGGTGATTTTTTTAGATTTGTTTTCATTTTCTTTCTTCTTAAACATAATACCAATGCTAGTAATCCATTCTTCTTTAGAAAACTTCACTATTTTGATTTTGTATTAGTATTTGTTTCATTTTCTTTCTTCTTAAAGGGTAACACCAAAGCTACCAATTCATTGTTTCTTAGAAAAAATACATTATTTTTATTTAGTTTCAGTTTTTTATTTTACTTCTTTCTTCTTTAATGGTAATACCAATGTCACCAATTTATTCCTTCTTAGGAAACTTTCCTTTTCAGGCGAATTCCACTATTATATGTTTATTCTTGTGTATTATAAAAAGCACAATTTATGTATAAAAGGTGTGTAATTTTTGTCATTTTTTAATTATTTTTCATTTTCTTTCTTCTTAAAGGGTAATATCAATGCCACCAATTCATTCTTTTTTTAAAAAAATCATTATTTTGATTTTGATTTTGTTTTTCATGTCCTTCTTCTTTAATGGCAATACCATTGCAACTAATTTATTCATTATTAGATAACTTTCTTTTCTGTGCAAATTCCACTATTATATATTTATTCTTGTATATTTTAAAAACACAAATTACGTGTAAATTGCATGCAAATTTTGTCATTATTTGTTTTATTGCTTTTCATATATTTTTCTTAAAGGGTAATACCAATGCTACTAATTGTGTCTTCCTTGGTATGAGGGAACGTTAGTTCAGAGACACACACATACACCACGTAAATGCCGGGTATGGGAACGAATTCATTGTCATGTACTCATTGGGTGAGCTGCACCTGCATGTACACGTCATACCTTCGTTTGTTTCTCACCATCCAGCTGAGCTAACTTTGTTGGACACGACAGAAATAAAAAGACCAGACCAAATTGAATTAAGGCGACTGCCTTTTAGCCGGTCCCTTTTACTCCCATCCCGCTTGTTAGACTTGCTTTATGCTTTCAGTGTCGTACTGAAAGCAACTCAGTCATAATTTTCATAATGGATAGGGACATGATCGCCAGAAAATATGAAGACTGACTCGGTTGCGTGTAAAATCATATTCACTATATTTCAACCTTTAAATATGTTGGAACCAGTCCACACTTGCACATTGCCGCCCAACGTCTCCCACTAACCACGATTGGATAAGCTCATCTCCTAGAGTTTAGCTAGTCAGTTGGTTAGAGACTTGTATGGGGAGTAGGGCGTTTTGGAGCTCGGCCTTCATGGAGGTCGGATTTTTTGAAAAATTCAAAATTCGCACTTTTCAGTTAAAAAAATCTGAAAAAAATCATACAAGTAAACAAGGGTGTTATGTGTATGTATGTAAAATTTGAGGATGAAATACCTTAAAATGCGATCTGTGAAAAAAAACAAATTTATGAACTTTGAGGATGAATAGTGCATCTACTAAAAAGCCTCATATTTGTTCTTTTTGTGTAGCACTCATTTAAAGGTGTTTCGTCCTCAAAATTTATACACATATGCTTTATGCCTCTAAGTATGTGTGTATTCTTTTTCAAAAAAATTTGAAACATGAAAATTTGAATTTTGATCGAGTCAAACTCGGGCTCCATGGAGCCCGAGCTCTAAAGAGCATTTTCGCTTGTATGGGCTGCTCTCTGTATATACACGTAACACTGTTGAATAGAACCGTGAGTTCGACCATCGCGTGTGTTCTCGTCTCTACATGGTATCAGACTGGTCATGTTTCCCACAATCCTCCTTTTCACTTCCGCCATGGATCTTTCAGATCTCTCATATGCCTCCGGCAGCAACCCCTTTGTCGACGCAAACCCCTTCACTAAGCCCTCTTCCTCCACCTCTCTGTTGGTGTCCCTAGCCAACATTCTCACCATGAACATACCCTCCCAGGTGCACGTCGTCCTCGAGCTGTTGTCGCCAACTACACCACATGGCTGACATTCTTCCACGCCCTGCTGATGTCCTTCAACCTCGAGGACCACGTCGACGGCTCCATGGACGCCCGGACTCGCCTCCATGACTCGATGCAGGCGCATTGGGTGGTGCATCATCTCGTGGGTCCTCGGCGCGTCTACGATCAAGTCCTGTGCATCGTCAACCACCGGAATCCCACGACTCACTCACTCTAGATTGCGATTCGCCGCCTCTTTCTCCAAAACCGCAATCGGCCAGGGGGTCAAGGCCGAGGAATTCCACAGGCTCTTCGTAACGAGCTCCCGTCAATGAGTACGGCACTCGTCTCCAAACCTCGCCGACACCCTCAAAAGAACAAAGAGGAAGCACAACGAGAACCAGAGCTAGAGCATGGTTAATCGTTTTTCCTTATCTATTCTATAAGTGTTTGTTATTTCCCCTTTGCACTGTTTAGGCACCCCACATAACAATTATACGACCCCACACAAACATGTATATTCGCATGATATACAAACATATTATGGATAAAAGTGAAAATGGAAATTTGTCTATACATCCGTAAATATGCAAATTTTGGCGCGGATCAACGACACAGAATCCGCATGCCCCCGCAATTGCGTGCCCTAAATCCTCTCCGCCATGGTGAAGTGCATTTTGCGCTACATCCGTGGCACTACAGGGTACGACCTTGCGCTTGTTCCTTCCCCACCGACGGAGCTGGTTGCGTACAGTGATGCCGACTTGGTGGGCTGCCTCGATACACAACGGTCTACATCATGCTACTGCATCTTCCTCGGCTCCACACTCATGCCTTGGTCATCAAAACGCTATCCCACCATGTCGCGGTCGAGCGAGGAGGCTGAGTATCGAGCCGTGGCGAACGTTGTCGCTGATTGCTGTTGGATACATCAACTTCTTCACGAACCACACGCCGACATCGACAAGGCAACCGTGGTCTTTTGCGACAATGTATCTACTGTTTACTGATACGTCTTCAACGTATCTATAATTTTTTATTGTTCCATGCTATTATATTATCTGTTTTGGATGTTTAATGGGCTTTACTAAGCACTTTTATATTATTTTTGGGATTAACCTATTAACCGGAGGCCCAGTGCAAATTGCTGTTTTTTTGCCTATTTCAGTGTTTCGCAGAAAAGGAATATCAAACGGAGTCCAAACGGAATGGAACCTTCGGGAGAGTTATTTTTGGAACAAACTTGATCCAGGAGACTTTGAGTGGACGTCAAGAAAGAAGCGAGGAGGCCACGAGGAAGGGAGGCGCGCCTGCCCCCCTGGGCGCGCCCCCACCCTCGTGGGCCCCTCGCAACTCCACCGACCTACTTCTTCCTCCTATATATACCCATATACCCTGAAAACATCCAGGAGCACCACGAAACCCTATTTCCACCGCTGCAACCTTCTGTACCCGTGATATCCCATCTTGGGGCCTTTTCCGGCGCTCCACCGGAGGGGCAATAGATCATGTTGGGCTTCTACATCAACACCATAGCCTCTCCGATGATGTGTGAGTAGTTTACCACAGACCTTCGGGTCCATAGTTATTAGCTCTCTCTTTGGATCTCAATACAAAGTTCTCCTCGATCTTCTTGGAGATCTATTCGATGTAATTCTTTTTGCGGTGTGTTTGTCGAGATCCGATGAATTGTGGGTTTATGATCAAGATTATCTATGAACAATATTTGAATCTCCTCTGAATTCTTTTATGTATGATTGGTTATATTTGCAAGTCTCTTCGAATTATCAGTTTGGTTTGGCCTACTAGATTGATCTTTCTTGCAATGGGAGAAGTGCTTAGCTTTGGGTTCAATCTTGCGGTGTCATTTCCCAGTGATAGCAGGGGCAGCAAGGCACGTATTGTATTGTTGCCATCGAGGATAAAAAGATGGGGTTTATATCATATTGCTTGAGTTTATCCCTCTACATCATGTCATCTTGCCTAATGCGTTACTCTGTTTTATGAACTTAATACTCTAGATGCATGCTGGATAGCGGTCGATGTGTGGAGTAATAGTAGTAGATGCAGAATTGTTTCGGTCTACTTGTCGCGGACATGATGCCTATATACATGATCATTCCTAGATATTCTCATAATTATGCACTTTTCTATCAATTGCTCGACAGTAATTTGTTCACCCACCGTAATACTTATGCTATTTTGAGAGAAGCCACTAGTGAAACCTATGGCCCCGGGTCTATTTTCCATCATATAAGTTTCCAATCTATTTTTACTTTGCAATCTTTACTTTCAATCTATATCATAAAAATACCAAAAATATTTATCTTATTATCTCTATCAGATCTCACTTTTGCAAATGGCCGTGAAGGGATTGACAACCCCTTTATCCCGTTGGTTGCAAGGTTCTTATTTGTTTGTGCAGGTATAAGGCGACTTGCATGTAACCTTCTATTAGATTGATACCTTGGTTCTCAAAAACCGAGGGAAATACTTATGCTACTTTGCTGCATCACTCTTTCCTCTTCAAGGAAAAAACCAATGCAAGCTCAAGAGGTAGCAAGAAGGATTTCTGGGGCCGTTGCCGGGGAGATCTACGCCAAGTCAAGTCAAGTCAAGACATACCAAGTACCCATCACAAACTCTTATCCCTCGCATTACATTATTTGCCATTTACCTATCGTTTTCCTCTCCCCACTTCTAAAAGGATTTTCGAAAACCTTTGCCTTTTCTTCGCCTTCTTCCCGTATGTATCTTTGTTTGTGTTTCCATGTGCCTTCTATTTGCTTGCATCTTGTCTTGCTAAAAATTTATTAATATGGATCCACTTAAAGTGTTCTACTTGGATCGTCTTCGATCCTTATGCGCTCGTGCTGAAACCCCAACTAGCCTAGTTGATGTTAAATCTTTAGATGAGCATGCTCATTTTGTGCGTCACTGTTTGTCTAAAAAAGGGAAGCTCTTATGGTATCAAATAAATAGTTTGCTATGCTATGCTTGGAATCTTTGTGAAATCTATGATTTTACTTGTTGCTCTAAGAACCCTAAAAAAACACCTTCCCTACCTATGTGATTTTAATGATAATGAAATCTTATCTTCTTATGGAAAGGGTGTTTATAGTTACTATGATATCGAACAAATTGAAGAATTTGTCGTTTTTAAGGGTGCTCATGAAGTTGCTTCTTTGATTGAAAAGTATGATATTACTCTCTACAAATCTGAAAATTCCGACATACTTAAATATTGCTATGAAAACTATGCTCATAATGCCTATGTTAAGGAATTTATTGAGAGAATGGCCGTTGCTTTGGAAGAAAATAATGATATGCACGAATCTATAGATAATTATGATTCCGATGATTTGATTTAAATATCCCTTGATGAACATGATGCTTGCTATTCTTATGGCCATGATGCCAATATTTATGGAGATGAATTTGCTATAGTTCCTTATGTTAAACATGAGATTATTGCTATTGCACCCACTTGATAGTTCCTTGAATAAAAAGCATGATTGCAATGATGTTACTATAAATTCTCTTGATGTCAGTTGTGCTAGTAATATGCAAAACCCTAAGCTTGGGGATGCTAGTTTTGCTATGTCTACTACTTGTTGCAGTGATCACGATTGGGGTGATTCTTCTTATGATCTTGAAAATTTATTTAAGCCCCATGATGAATATGAGATTGATAATAGTGTTTGTAATAATATTGAAAGTGGTTTTGGAAGAGTGTCAACTTTAGATCCCACATATTTGGAGAATGTTCAATCTTATGGTATTTTTGATAAAAGTGGGTTTGGAGAGGTCATGACTTTAGTTAATGTTAATCCCACTATCTTGGAAGAGTGTCAACTTTGCATGCATGTGGATCATCTAGAGAATATGTTAAGTGATAGCTATATTGTTGAATTTGAGTATGATCCCACATGTAATTATTATGAGAGAGGAAAATATGGTTGTATAAATTTGTGTATTACTAAATTACCTCTCGTTATGTTGAGTTTGCTATTGTTTCTTTCTTCCTCCTTGCTTATGCTAGGTTTTGCTTGTCTTGATAATTTGTTTGCCTATAAAATGCCTATGCATAGGAAGTATGTTAGACTTAAATATGTTTGTCACATGTTTTAGGATGCTCTCTTTGTGTTTCAATTATTATCTTTCATGTGAGCATCATCGAAATCTCAATGCCTAGCTAGGGGCGTTAAACGATAACGCTTGTTGGGAGGCAACCCAATTTTATTTTTGTTCCTTGCTTTTTGGTTATGTTTAGTAATAAATAATTCATCTAGACTCTGTTTAGATGTGTTTTCATGTTTTAAATTAGTGTTTGTGCCAAGTAGAACCTTTGGGAAGATTTGGGTGAAGTCTTTATGATCTTGCTGTAAAAAACAGAAACTTTAGCGCTCACGAGATTAGATGATTTTTTTTTATTGGAGAGTGATTTTAGGTTGATTCTTTTTTCATATGATTAATAGACAAATTTCTCACTTCCAGAAATTTATTTCATAATTTTTGGAGTTACATAAGTATACGTTTGATCCAGATTACTATAGACTGTTCTGTTTTTGACAGATTCTGTTTTTTGTGTGTTGTTTGCTTATTTTGATGAATCTATGACTAGTATCGGAGGATATGAACCATAGAGAACTTGGAATACAGTAGGTTTAACACCAATATAAATAAAGAATTAGTTCATTACAGTAACTTATGGGGATGATTTGTTTTCTTATACTAACAGAGCTCGTGAGATTTTCTGTTGAGTTTTGTGTTGTGAAGTTTTCAAGTTTTGGGTAAAGATTTGATGGATTATGGAATAAGGAGTGGCAAGATCGTAAGCTTGAGGATGCCCAAGGCACCCCAAGGTAAAATTCAAGGACAACCAAAAGCCTAAGCTTGGGGATTCCCCGGAAGGCATCCCCTCTTTCGTCTTCGTCCATCGGTAACTTTACTTGATGCTATATTTTTATTCACCACATGATATGTGTTTTGCTTGGAGCGACTTGTATGATTTGAGTATTTGCTTTTTAGTTTACCAAATCATCCTTGCTTTACACACCTTTTGGGAGAGACACACATGAATTGGAATTTATTAGAATACTCTATGTGCTTCACTTATATCTTTTGAGCTAGATAATTTTGCTCTAGTGCTTCACTTATATCTTTTAGAGCACGGTGGTGGTTTTATTTTATAGAAATTATTGATCTCTCATGCTTCACTTATATTATTTTGAGAGTCTTTTAGAACAGCATGGTAGTTTGCTTTGGCTATAAAATTAGTCCTAATATGATGAACATCCAAGATGGGTATAATAAAAACTATCATATAAAGTGCATTGAATACTATGAGAAGTTTGATACTTTATGATTGTTTTGAGATATGAAGATGGTGATATTAGAGTCATGCTAGTTTAGTAGTTGTGAATTTTAGAAATACTTGTTCTAAAGTTTGTGATTCCGTAGCATGCATTATGGTGAACCGTTATGTGATGAAGTCGGAGCATGATTTATTTATTGATTGTCTTCCTTATGAGTGGCGGTCGGGGAATGACGATGGTCTTTTCCTACCAATCTATCCCCCTAGGAGCATGTGTGTAGTATTTCATTTCGATAACTAATAGATTTTTGCAATAAGTATGTGAGTTCTTTATGACTAATGTTGAGTCCATGGACTATACGCACTCTCACCCTTCCACCATTGCTAGCCTCTCTAATACCGCGCACCTTTCGCCGGTATCATACACCCACCATATACCTTCCTCAAAACAGCCACCATACCTACATATTATGACATTTCCATAGCCATTCCGAGATATATTGCCATGCAACTTACCACCGTTCCGTTTATTATGACACGCTTCATCATTGTCATATTGCTTTGCAAGATCATGTAGTGGACATCGTATTTGTAGCAAAGCCACCCTTCATAATTCTTTCATACATGTCACTCTTGATTCATAGCATATCCCGGTACACCGCCGGAAGCATTCATATAGAGTCATATTTTGTTCTAAGTATTGAGTTGTAATTTTTGAGTTGTAAGTAAATAAAAGTGTGATGATCATTATTATTAGAGCATTGTCCCATGTGAGGAAAGGATGATGGAGACTATGATTCCCCCACAAGTCGGGATAAGACTGCGAACGAAAAAAAAGAAGGAAAAAAGAGGCCATAAAAAAAGAGAAAAAGGCCCAAATAAAAAAATGAGAGAAAAAGAGAGAAGGGAAAATGTTACTATCCTTTTACCACACTTGTGCTTCAAAGTAGCACCATGATCTTCATGATAGAGAGTCTCCTATGTTGTCACTTTCATATACTAGTTGTAATTTTACATTATAGAACTTGGCTTGTATATTCCAATGACGGGCTTCCTCAAAATGCCCTAGGTCTTCGTGAGCAAGCAAGTTGGATGCACACCCACTTAGTTTCTTTTCTTGAGCTTTCATACACTTATAGCTCTAGTGCATCCGTTACATGGCAATCCCTACTCACTCACATTGATATATATTGACGGGCATCTCCATAGCCCGTTGATACGCCTAGTTGATGTGAGACTATCTTCTCCCTTTTGTCTTCTCCACAACCACCATTCGATTCCACATATAGTGCTATGTCCACGGCTCACGCTCATGTATTGCGTGAAGATTGAAAAAGTTTGAGAACATCAGAAGTATGAAACAATTGCTTGGCTTGTCATCGGGGTTGTGCATGATTAAATACTTTGTGTGATGAAGATAGAGCATAGCCAGACTATATGATTTTGTAGGGATAACTTTCTTTGGCCATGTTATTTTGAGAAGACATGATTGCTTTGTTAGTATGCTTGAAGTATTATTATTTTCATGTCAACATTAAACTTTTGTCTTGAATCTTTCGGATCTGAACATTCATGCCACAATAAAGAAGAATACCTTGAGAAATATGCTAGGTAGCATTCCACATCAAAAGTTTTGTTTTTATCATTTACCTACTCGAGGACGAGCAGGAATTAAGCTTGGGGATGCTTGATACGTATCCAACGTATCTATAATTTTTCATTGTTCCATGCTATTATATTATCTATTTTGGATGTTTAATGGGCTTTACTAAGCACTTTTATATTATTTTTGGGACTAACTTATTAACCGGAGGCCCAGTGCAAATTGCTGTTTTTGCCTATTTCAGTGTTTCGTAAAAAAGGAATATCAAACGGAGTCCAAACGGAATGTAACCTTCGGGAGAGTTATTTTTGGAACAAACGTGATCCAGGAGACTTGGAGTGGACGTCAAGAAAGAAGCGAGCAGGCCACGAGGCAGGAGGCGCGCCTGCCCCCCCTAGGAGTGCCCCCCACCCTCGAGGGCCCCTCGCAACTCCACCGACCTACTTCTTCCTCCTATATATATCCATATACCCCGAAAGCATCCAGGAGCACCACGAAACCCTATTTCCACCGCCGGAACCTTCTGTACCCATGAGATCCCATCTTGGGGCCTTTTCCGGCGCTCCGCCGGAGGGGCAATAGATCACGTTGGGCTTCTACATCAACACCATAGCCACTCCGATGATGTGTGAGTAGTTTACCACAGACCTTCGGGTCCATAGTTATTAGCTCTCTCTTTGGATCTCAATACAAAGTTCTCCTCGGTCTTCTTGGAAATCTATTCGATGTAATTCTTTTTGAGGTGTGTTTGTCGAGATCCAATGAATTGTGGGTTTATGCTCAAGATTATCTATGAACAATATTTGAATCTCCTCTGAATTCTTTTATGTATGATTGGTTATATTTGCAAGTCTCTTCGAATTATCAGTTTGGTTTGGCCTACTAGATTGATCTTTCTTGCAATGGGAGAAGTGCTTAGCTTTGGGTTCAATCTTGCGGTGTCATTTCCCAGTGATAGCTGGGGCAGCAAGGCATGTATTGTATTGTTGCCATCGAGGATAAAAATATGGGGTTTATATCATATTGCTTGAGTTTATCCCTCTACATCATGTCATCTTGCCTAATGCGTTACTCTGTTTTATGAACTTAATACTCTAGATGCATGCTGGATAGCGGTCGATGTGTGGAGTAATAGTAGTAGATGCGAGAATCGTTTGGTCTACTTGTCATGGACGTGATGCCTATATACATGATCATGCCTAGATATTCTCATAATTATGCACTTTTCTATCAATTGCTCGACAGTAATTTTTTCACCCACCGTAATACTTATGCTATCTTGAGAGAAGCCACTAGTGAAACCTATGGTCCCCGGGTCTATTTTCCATCATATAAGTTTCCAATATATTTTTACTTTGCAATCTTTACTTTCAATCTATATCATAAAAATACCAAAAATATTTATCTTATTATCTCTATCAGATCTCACTTTTGCAAGTGGCCATCACTATAAAAAAAATACACTTCCATGATGATACGTGTTTGTCACAGTAGGTCGCGTTTTCTGTCATGCATGTACATCCATGACGATTTTATGACAGAATCAAGATAGTCATACCTGTGTTATCGTAGAAGTGTTCCATGACATTACCAAAATTATCATCACGGAAGTGTCCACTTCCATGACGATAAATCGTGTGTCACAAAAGTGCTTTCGTCAAGGGTGACCGACACGTGGCATCCACCGTAACGGAACGCCGTTAAGCTATCGGGTCGGGTTTTGGATCCGATAACCCGTTAACAGCCCCGACCACTGGGGATTTTCCACGTGTAAAATCATCATTGGCTGGAGGAAACTGCGATGTCGGCTCATCATTTGGGACAGATGTCATCCACTCTTTGGACAGAAGGCGCCTATGATACGTCGACACGTGGCACGACCCAACAGAGGCCCATTCCTATGAAAAGGCCGGCCCATTTGACTTGATCAAAAGGTGGCGGGCCGGCCCAAGGAAAGCCTGTTAACGGCCTGTTCGCATACAGCCCATTTACAGCCCTCTAACCCAAGGCCCGTTACGCCCTATTCGAATTAGGCCCGGTAGCGTCATCTGGGCCATCCAATATGATTCCAGCCCATTTTCACTTCTGGCCCATGTATGGCCCATGACGTCTTTCGGCCCATATGAGGCCCTATGTAACTCTTGGCCTATTAACGGCCCGGGGTGAAAGCGGCCCGTAATGAGCGGTGTATCACTTTACACCCATTAACGGCGGTGGTGAACTGGCCCGTAAAGAACATGTATCACTTTATACCCATTAATGGCCCGTTATTCCGTTGGGCCGTTTCCAGCCCATGTTATCTTTCGGCCTTCTCAGAGCCCATTTATTCTTGGGCTATTTTACAGCATTCGTTTACTTACGACCCGTTACTGTCATTTTCTGCTTGTGGGCCAAATTTAGCCCGTGGTTATAGTCGGCCCGTTTGTGGTCCGTTAATACGTTGGGCCCTTTTCATAGCGTCATCAAATACGGCCTATTAACGATGGCCCGTTATGATCGGCCCATGAACGGACGATTCCAACTCTAGCCCGTTTACGGCCAGAATGCGATCTGTTTGGCCCATGTTTTGCCAATCGATCATACGGCCCGTACAAGGCCCATTGATGATACAACCCATAGAAGGCCCATTGATGATACAGCCCATAGAAGGCCCATTGTTTCTACGGCCCGTAGAAGGCCCATTGTTTCTACAGCCCGTAGAAGTCCTCTTTGTTCTCTGACCCGTAGAAGGCCCACTTGTTCTCTGACCCTAGAAGGCCCACTGCTTCTAATTCGTAGGGAGGCCCAAAGTGTCACTACGGTAAATATTAGCCCATGGTTATTGTGGCCTAGTTTCAAAAATAGGTTATTGGGTCACTAGCAAACCACGTAAAAAGAAGCTGACGCGACTACAAGCAAACAAATAAACAAGACAACAAGGAAATAAATAAGCAAGCAACTTACACTAGGCTATCACGGCTATTACACATATTACATCCACTGGGCATCAAAGTTCGCCACCAGTGCAAATATAGGGAACACAGCAGCATATAAACGCCAAGAAGAAAACAAGTCAGAACTCAAACCACTTGAAGAGCTCAAGAAACAATATCACAGGTACCCATAATGTCGGCAAGATGCTTAGCAAGCTTATTAACTTTCTCTTGTTTGGCGCTTAAGTCCTCCAAATATTGTCATTGCACCGAAAAGTATGCATATGAATTCTGCAGGACTTCCTCAGTCCTTCGGCTTCCTGTCGCATAACATCTGATCGATGTCTTTCAACTTGAAGTTGAGACTCAAGAAGCCGAACTGATTCAGGCAACGAGTTCGAAGAGCTGGTGCCAGCAGTGGTAGCCAGTAACTCGAATGCTACATCAAGACAGGACTTTGGGGTTGTCTCGGTGTCTTCAATATAGTTTTTATCAGCTTTCTTGTAGACCAACAGGGATGTCTCACTATCTTGAACCTTATCTGCATTACTTCCTTCACCATTGCATAACAGGGTACTCTTCTCCAATATTTTATCCAGCGTTCTAAAGAGAAACAAACAAACACATCTCAGGTTTACAATGTAGTATATGAAACTCATTTTGGTAAACCAGTTCGGTAGTAAGGTGGACAGGATAACAACATGAAACAAACATATATCTATGTAGTATGGTCACTGTATGGTCTATATCATTCTAGTTTATGTTGCCAAATCAAGATAGATACAGTTTGAATCATATCTATTTAAGACAAAGCAGCATAGATAGAATATAAGTGTGGAAACTACACGCAATAACAACACTTGTAATGTGCATGGCATGAGAACATAACTGTTTATTCAATTGAAACTGAAATCAACATAGAGCAAGTTACAACGACAAACAACCAAACACGTTGAAGAAACAGGTTTAAAACATACATTGCGCCATTGGAGTTTCAATTGCATCCTTTAAATTTGAAATTAGTTGGTATCAGTAAATACAATGATGCAAGAGCAAAGTAGTATGAACCATAGCTACGGAACCTGACCTGAGAATAATTCTTCTTCTGCTTTAAGCGTTGACTTCGGGTTCGGAGTGGTGGTCCTCGTGATTTGGGCATTGCAGTTGCCTTACTAACTGCTCGTGTTTGGGTGCTCTGTGGTGGAGACGGTGTTGTGTCAACGGGAACTGGGTGTCTATCTGCTTTGGGGTTGGGGTTAGAAGGGTGTAGCTGGTTCTCTGTCCAACTAGGTAGGGGTACAATCTGCATGAGTGTGGGTTATGTGTGGTGGGGCTGGTTCTTGGGCAAGTACAACCGTGGTTCTATGTGCATCGACGTGTAGCACGATCTTTTACGAAGACCGTGTTTTTACTCCCACGATATCTGCCATCACTCCTCCAATTGAAATGGCTGATAAACAACAAAAGTAATTGAATGTACAAACACCGTAAGATAGACAGGTGCAATGGATAGTAGGGAAGAAAGCAGGGCATGAAATAATTCACATTTATGTTGTCTAAGCAAGCAGAATAGCAGGACATAATTTCACATATATGATGGCTAATTAAACAGGATAGCATGACACAATTTCACATGTATGATGGCTAACTAAACAGGATAGAATGACATACTTCAAAATATGATGACTATGTAAACAGGATGACATGATATAAGCATGCGATGTGTCTATTAAAGTGGTTGGCATGTCAGTAAATCACAAACATGCCGTCGATGGAAACATGATGGCATGATATAATTCACGGATAGAATGGCATAATTTAAAATATGATGACTATGTAAACATGATGAGATGATATAACTATATTATGTCTTTAGAAAATGGGTTGGCATGCCATAATTCAGATACATCTGTCTATGTAAACATCATGGCATGACATAATTCAAATATATGATCTATATACTAAGGAAGTGAGCAGAGGGCAATCACATATATGATGTGTCAACTAAGGAGATGGCATTCAATATTGTGTATATGATGTAAAAACTAAGCATTGCAATACAACATATGCATTATATGAGTAATATAACCTGCCAAGTTTGAGCATACACCTCGGGGGATAATAGGACTGGTCATACGCCTCGAGTCCTCCTCTGAAGAGCTATATGTAACCAACAAGATATACGCTTGGTGGTAGCATTTTCTGCTCTGAAGACCTTGTTTTCACTCGATTTCTCCATCACCAATTCAAATGGCTGATGCACGGGAAGAAGCGATTGAATATACAAACATTGTCGACAAAAGCAATGAGAAATACAAAAAAGGATGGCATGATATAATTCACATATATGACGCTTGCCTAAATAGCATGGCATTGCATAATTCACATACATAATGCCTTGCAACAAGATAACATTGCATAATTCACATATATAATGTCTTGCAACAAGATGGCATTGCATAATTCACATATATGGTAATTAGACACTAAACAGGTGGCATTCACACAAAGCATGTCTAAACTAAGGAAATGACGTAGCAATGCAAGATACCATACGCACGATAAGAGCAACATAACCCTGCCAAGTTAGGGCATGCACCTCGGGGATATATTTGGTCATCTATCTCTGAATCCTCCTCTAAGGAGCTATTGGTAACCAGCAAGACATGTGCTTCGTCAGATAGCATTGTCTGCTCTGAAGACCTTGTTTCCACTCCAGATTTTTCCATGAACGTGCTGAATGGCTGATGCACAAGAAGAGTAATTGAATGTACTAAAATTGTTGACAAATTTAACACGTAATAAAAAAAATGATGACATGATATAATTCACATATAAGATGGTGGCTAACTGTGGTGGCATTGCAAAATTCACATATATGATGCTGGCTAGACAAGATGGCATTGCATGATTCACATATACGATAAAGAAACTAAACAGATGGCATTGACACAAAGCATGTCTACACTAAGCAGATGACATCTTTAATGTATACAGTAAGCAATGCAAGGCACCATATGCATGATATTACCAACATCAGCATGCCAAGTTAGAGCGAAGATCTCATGGGGTAGATAGCACGATCTTTTCTGAAAGAAGCACCAATCTATTTTTCTTTATTTGTACACTATATCACAACTTTGACCCAAAGGTCCAGAGCTATTTTAGGGTGATTGGCGTAGTACTCGGAGACTGATTGTAGGCATGATTTTCATTAGCTGTCACACTGATTGTAAGCATGAGCAGGTGGAAGATTAGGTTAGTGCGAAGCTTACCTTAAACCGTCTTGCCGCCCGTTGAAATGAGGCGGCGTCGAGGGAACCGTGGAGAACGGCGGGAAGTGATCGTCTCCAATGTATCTATAATTTTTATTGCTCCATGCTATATTATCTACTGTTTTGGACTATATTGGGCTTTATTTTCCACTTTTATATTACTTTTGGGACTAACCTATTAACCGGAGGCCCAACCTGTAATTGTTGTTTTTGCCTATTTCGGTGTTTCGAAGAAACGGAATATCAAACGGAGTCCAAACGGAATGAAACCTTCGGAAACGTGATTTGCTCATCAGATAAGACCCAGGAGACTTGGACCCTCCGTCAATAAAGCCACGAGGCGGTCACGAGGGTGGAGGGCGCCCCCCCCCTAGGGCGCGCCCCCTGCCTCGTGGGCCCTCGAAGCTCCACCGACGTACTCCTTCCTCCTATATATACCTACGTACCAACAAACGATCAGATACGGAGCCAAAAACCTAATTACACAGCCGCAACTTTCTGTATCCACGAGATCCCATCTTGGGGCCTGTTCTGGGGCTCCGCCGGAAGGGGAATCCACAACGGAGGGCTTCTACATCAACACCATAGCCCTTCCGATGAAGTGTGAGTAGTTTACCTCAGACCTTCGGGTCCATAGTTAGTAGCTAGACGGCTTCTTCTCTCTTTTTGGATCTCAATACAATGTTCTCCCCCTCTCTCGTGGAGATCTATTCGATGTAATCTTCTTTTGCGGTGTGTTTGTTGAGACCGATGAATTGTGGGTTTATGATCAAGATTATCTACGAACACTATTTGAATCTTCTCCGAATTCTTTTATGTATGATTGGTTATGTTTGCAAGTCTCTTCGAATTATCAGTTTGGTTTGGCCTACTAGATTGGTTTTTCTCGCAATCGGAGAAGTGCTTAGCTTTGGGTTCAATCTTGTGGTGTCCTTTCCCGGTGACAGTAGGGGCAGCAAGGCACGTTTTGTATTGTTGCCATCTAGGATAACAAGATGGGGTTTATATCATATTGCATAAATTTATCCCTCTACATCATGTCATCTTGCTTAAGGCGTTACTCTGTTTTCTTGAACTTAATACTCTAGATGCATGCTGGATAGCGGTCGATTAGTGGAGTAATAGTAGTAGATGTAGGCAGGAGTCGGTCTACTTGTCTCGGACGTGATGCCTATATACATGATCATGCCTAGATATTTTACTTTTGCCTTTTATTTTACCTTGCATCTTTATACCAAAAATACCAAAAATATTATCTATCATCTCTATCAGATCTCACTCTCGTAAGTGTAGCCACCCGACCTCAGACGGTCAAGTCTCTGTGCTTAAGTGTCATCCCTGGATCGGTATGCTGACACACACAGTACTCGAGGATTTATAACAAAGGTAAATCACATGTATAAAGTAACGTAAATACTATTACCTCAATCCAAACAACGGAAGTAACAACAAGGTTATGGATTCCCATCAACACCAACGGCAAAGGTTGAGTGTAGAAATCGTAACCCTAACGTATCACTTACTCGTCGTAAGATTCCTGCAACATGAGACATTGCAGCCACAAAGGGTCGATTACATTGAATGTCTTGGCAAATTCACACCATAGGATAATGATGAATAAAGGCTATCACTACATGCATATTTGGCTGGTGGAAAAGCTCTATGGTTATAATGTTTTTTGAAAAGCCAATTTTTCCCTCTTGCAAAGGAATAAATTTTTATTTAACTATCATGGTGGTTGTTAAACATTGAGAATGGTTGTGACATTCTCAATCCCAATTAAGTAACATCAATAAACCCAACAATATTAATTATAGTAACTTTGACGAGATTCACATGATAATCCAAGTACTAGATACTCAAGTTGTCCATAACCGGGGACACGGCTAACCATGATTAGTTCATACACTCTGCAGAGGTTTAGCACTTTTCCCCACAAGACTCGATCTCCTCCGTTGGGATTCTCACACTACATGATGTTTGAGAAAAGCGGATGACCGAGACATAGTCTTTCGAGCGCTAGCACCTTACGATCGGGTAGACGGTACCAACCTACATCCCTACATCCGCTAGGCTACCACTGTAAGAGTTCGCACGACTTAGTCAACTATGCTAGAGCCCATAGTAGCTTGTGGCTGCACACGGAAGTTTCTAGCATGAATAATCTCATGATCCCTTTGAGC
Organism: Aegilops bicornis; assembly: GCA_021605145.1. Lineage (NCBI taxonomy): Eukaryota > Viridiplantae > Streptophyta > Magnoliopsida > Poales > Poaceae > Aegilops > Aegilops bicornis. The sequence continues at coordinate 321,503,216 of CM038675.1, forward strand.
CTGGGTGGCGGTCCAAAAGAAAACAGGCAATCATGGAATACCCAGGTACCTCAATCCACCCAGATGTGTATTTAAGTTGCCACCTTAAGTAAACCATTAAATTAACAATCTCACATCTGTCATGGATACACTCACCCAATCCACGTCTACTAGCATAACATGGCAAAATAAGAAAACGTAGAAGTAACTCCCAAGGGTTTGATAATTAAAAGGTAATAGGTACTACCCCAACTACTTTCCCAAAACCCACAGTTTAATTAGATCCTAATCATGCAATGTTTGAGGGTGAAACTAATGCATAAAAGCTGGGTATGAAAGGGATATGATCAAAGTGTGAACTTGCATGTACTGTTGATGAAGATGATTCGCACTCAAAACTCTTGATAGGTCTACTCGTCACACTCCGGTCAATCTATCGTAAGCAATCAATAGTAACCACACATAAGCAATCACTCAAAAGATCGGAGAGAACGAAGAAAACAATTCGAAAAACATCAAAACCAACCAAATAACTCTTGCAACATAAAACAATTTCTAACAGTACCAAAATTAAGTGAATTTGGCCTTATCAGAAATTTTAGGTCAAGAGCTTCGATTTGCAAAAAGAATCAACTCAAACGGAGTTATAAAACTCAAGTTACAATCAAACAAAGTTTAAATACAAAACTGTTTGAATTCAAATTTTAAACTTTCAAAAACATGTTTGAGTTGGATTACTGGATAGAGGAGATCGTAACGAAGAAGTGTGCATTGGTTTCGTTGGATTTGGACTAACGAGCAAAAAGTTGTGACCGATTGAAGTACAGGGACTAATCTGTGAAGAAAATTATCACGAATAGGCCCCTGGCCGAAATAAATTAAAACGAAAAGGCTATTCGACGAACGTTCACTAATGAACGCTAACGAATGAACCATTCGCTAGATTAGAAAAAAACAAACGGATCTAATCCGTTAGATCTAAATCCAACGGACGAGAGGCGGCGGTTACCACGACGATCGCCGAAGTCGGGGAGGACGACGGCGGCGGCTCCGTTGGCCGGCGGCATCGGGCGGAGGCACGGGGTGAAGCGGCTCGGCGAGGCGGATCCGAAGGTGGTGGCGGCGCTTCGACTTGGCGTCAGGCAACGGCGGAGCGGCAGCGGATCTCGTCGGCGGGTTCCAAGTCTTGGCGGCATGGCGTGATCTGTGAGGAGGAGAGAGAGGGGCGGCGGCTTTATAGGGGTTGGGAAGGCGCGTGGCGTGGAGGAGGAGGCAGGAGAGGCGGCGGGAGAGGCGGGCAAGTGAGCACTGGCGCCAAGGCAGTGGAGTCGGTCTCCGACCGAGGGTCGGGGACGACCGGGAGGTGGGCCCCTGGGCCTGCTTGATTGGCTGGGCCTGGGCCGGCCTAGTCAGCGGAAGGAGAAAGTTTTTTTTTATTTTTTTAAAAACAATTTTTTTCAGACGACTAATATATATAAAAAAATAAAAATAAAAATATTATATAGGCATATAATATATCAAAATTTTCAGAAAAAGTTTTCCTACAAGTTGAACAATTTTCTAGAGTCAAATAAAATCCACACAAATTCAAATAATTCAAATAGTGCTACTGGTTCAATAAAACCTAGTAAAAATCATTTTAAAAAATACCAAAATTAATTCAAATTTATTTCTCTCCATTTTTCTGATGTAGGGAATCATTTTACCCTAATTTCCATATATTATATTTTTGGAGAAAAATAATTTGAATAAAATCGAAATAACTCCAAATTGAAAATAATTTCCAAAAGGACTTTAAAATTTGATCCTTTTAAAATCCCAACTCATATTTCATATGTTTTGAAGAAGTCATTTTATCTTCTCTCATGAAAATCATTGAGTTGCTTGAAGTTTGAGAATTTGAAATGTTTCCAAATGAGATTCAAATCTTTTCAAATCCCTTTTCATTTATTTAAAATGGAAGAAGTCATGTTATCTTCTCTCCAGGGTTTTGTGATGAAAAGAATTTGAATTCACGAGGATCATAAAAGCAAAATGAAAGTTTGGGAAAGTCCTTTTATTCGCTCTCATTTAACTTTCAAAAAGTTTCGAATTCACTCACTTTCAGTCAACCAATCACACAACAATCAAACAAACAATCAAATCTATCTATTTATTATAACCTTCCAAATTTTAGAATTTTGGGATGTTACAAACCTACCACCCTTAAAAGGAATCTCGTCCTCGAGATTCGGAGAGGCTAGCAAGAAATAGGTTAGGTTTGGGGTCTTCTCAAAAATCCATCGATCGTCTCCGGGGGTCTCGGGTGCTACCACCCTTAGAAGCATGGTTACGGTTCCATCAAAACTCATATACTCCATCCTTATTACTGACAGTGTCGGTCTTCTTAGATCTTAAGGATAATTCCTTCTCTGGGCTCTTCCGGTAGTGGCATAACCTTTTCATCAACTATTTTGTCCTTTCCTCTTGGTAAGATTATTCCGAGATTGGGTCTTCATAGCTGATAGGTCTGGCGCCAATACTAAACAACTATCGATATCTCATGGTGGTCAACAATTTATGGTTTGTCCTGCAGCAAATGGGTCTGGGTTGAACCTCACCGTATAACCTACGGTTGGCAACAACTGCCGTGTACAAGGGAAAAAAATACCTATACCATTCTAAGGTTCAAACAAGGTTTTGATCGTCGTCTCTCTACTATAGGTAAGTCACTCAGATTTACCATCCCATATAGCAAGGCGAACAATAAAAGTCGGTATGGTGATCAATCCATCCCGCACCCAAATCATTACCTTGTACATGGTTTAGCGAATCTCGCATTCTAACACTCGGTCATCCTCACAAGCATTGCAAAATTTCTCTTGTCGACGAACCAAGTTCGGATAAATCCATTGATTCTGCAAGCCAAACAAACATCTTTCGTTCCTTAACAACTCTCAGGTTTTGCGTAAACTTCTATAGAATCGTCTATCGATAAAATCGTAACTTCTTCCAGGGTTTTTCCTTCAGCAAGAGTGTGCTTGCTTCTTGGCAGGTCCTGGGGCCTGTGGGTTATGGCCCATCTCATCACTTATAGTCCTTGAACTTATCCTCAGGCTTCTGATCATTATTCCAACTTCCAACTTCCTAGTATTCTTAAATCCATCCAATTGTCTTGTCTTCCTTCCTTCTATTGGCACCAAACTAGGACATGATTACTCGGACTCATCATGGAATTTACCTTGATCCATATTTCCAACATCATACCTCCTTTATATCCAATAGTAATTCATCTCTTCATCCTCGTGGGATATCCCACCTACCGAGATAAAACTTATACTTATGAAGTCCATACTCCACTTCATGGAACATCATTATCCTTTTCGAGGTCAAGCGTCCTTACAGGGAATATTGGCCATTTACGCATGGCACTTCTTCAACTGGGAAACGTGAAACACATCATGAACTTCTGACAGTCCTTCGGGTGACTCCAACTTGTTGGCCACTTCTCCCATACGCTCCAAAACTCGGTATGGTCCTACAAATCTCGGGGCTAACTTTCCCTTAACTCCAAATCGTTTAACTCCTCGCAGAGGGACACACGAAGACATGCTCATCTCCAATTTCATAGACTTCCTCCTTGCATTTTTGAGTCTGCATAACTCTTACGCCAGGGTGAGCTACCTTCAGTCTATCTCGAAGCAACTTAACATTCTCTTCTGAATCCTTGATCACATTTTATCCAAACAACTGACGGTCTCCAACTTCATCCCACATCAACGGTGTCTGGCTCCTTTTCCCATACAAAACTTCAAAAGGGGACATCTTCAAACTGACTTGGTAGCTGTTGTTGTACGAGAACTCCGCGTAAGGTAGATTATCATCCTTACTAGATCCATAATCTAGCGCACACGCCCTCAACATGTCCCCCAGAATCTGATTGACTCTCTCGGTCTATCCATCTGTCTGCGGATGAAAGGTCAGATCTTGAACTCTAGCCTAGTACCCAAAGTCTGGTGCAATTGATGCCAAAACTTTGAAGTAAAATGTGTTCCTCTATCTGATACCATGGTCCTCGGAACCCCATGCAGACATACGATCCTGGTCAAATATATCTTGGCCAACTTTGCACTTGTATAGGTGGTTTTCACTGGGATAAAGTGAGCCACTTTGGTCAAGCAAATCAACTACTACCCAGATAGAATCATATCCTAATCGGGTTCTGGGAAATCCGGTAATGAAATTCATGCCAAGCTTATCCCACTTCCATTCGGGTATCGGCATAGGCTGTAGTAATCCTGCTGGCTTCTGATGCTCTGCCTTTACTCTCTCTGGCATACATCACCTACGACCACATACTCCGCAATATCCTTCTTCATACCAGTCCACAAAAAACGCTCCTTCAAATTCAAATACATCTTGGTGTTTCCAGGGCAAATCGAGTATGGTGAGTCATGAGCCTCCTGAAGTATTAACTTCCTGATCTTTGCATTATTGGGCACATATACACGGTCCTCGAACCATAAGGTGTCGTGCTTATCCTTACGAAAACCTTTGGCCTTTCCTTTGCTCATCCTTTTTCTTACCTCAGCAATCTCTTTGTCACCCTTCTGAGCTTCACGGATCTTTCCCAACAATGTAGACTGTACTTCCATTGCTGCAACAAAACCTTTGGGAACAATCTCCAACCGAAGTTCCCTGAGATCCTCGGCTAACTCCTTTGGTAATCCTCTGCTTATGAGGGTATTTGTCCTTATTTTCTTTATGGTTGTGTCCTATTTCTCCACAAAGCTTGTATGCACAAGGTTTCTTCATATTCTTTCCATAAGCCCTCAACTTCTAGAACAAAAACCGAGACTTTGGCAAAGTCAACTTAAATTCTTCCCAAGTGGTTACTCCTTGCCATCCATTGATGGTTTGGTACATCCTCCACCAAGTAGCAGCACCTCTTTCAAAGCACTGAAGGGCATGCTGGGTCATATACTTTCGAGCTATAGTGTTATTCTTCATATGATCTTCCATGTTCTAAATCCATCGGTCTGTCTCCAATTGACTCATCGGTCCAGAGACTACGAGCTCGTCTCCATTCATCCTCTATGGGGTCCATGGGTATTGGGGTGGGATAAGAGAGATAGATAGGGATGCACACAATACAAACAAAAGTTTTGAAAAGACAATTTTTATTGTGGCTGTCGGAAAAACATCAAACAAATGACAGCTCACAATCGTCGCATCTAACGCATGTATGTAACAGGGGTTTGGTCCCTAATGGTCAATAAATCTTCAAAGTAATCAAACTCTTCGATTCTTGTTCATGTCTCCGATGGCTTCTTCTGATCATGCTTGTCCTACTCAAGTTCTTTTGCCAGATCATCTCTGTTGTCGCAGAGTCTCTCATGGCGTCCTTCAATATTTCTGGAGTTACGTTCCAACTTCTGGATTTCATCAACCTCGACATGAACCATGATCCTATTGTCCTTCAGTTCCTGACAAATCTCCGGTATCTCGAGGTTTAGCTCCTCCTGCTTGGCTATTTTAATCTTCTGGGACCTGGGTTCATCACGAACTGCTTCCTTGTCAAATCTGACTTCCCTCTGATCCACCCTAAACTTCTTGATGTAATACTCCGGATCCCGGTGATACACCAGCTACGTTAAAACTGCATCCTTTGTTGACAGATGCTCCATTAGCCTTCTACCATCCAATCCTTCCGAAGAAACGCATGCTTAACTCAGTATGGTGACAATAGCATAAGCGGGTGATAACATCATGGAATGTCCATGTTTCTGCTCTTGTCATTTCCATGAGCTATCATTCCATACTTGATATCTCCTTCCTTAGGGTTTTCTTGACAAAAAATTTAAGTTCTAATGCTGCATGTTCCGGTCTTTCTCTGATACACCTTGATCTCGGGTATTGACAGCTTCCATAGTCTGCCAAGTTCCATAAGGGGTGCCTTCCTAGGTCATACAAATCCGGAAATTCTTCAAAGCCTTCAAATTCTCCTAGTCTTCGGAGTCTTCACCGTTGTAGTTTCCGTCATTGTAATGCACGGTAAAAATCCTGTTTATTCCAAAGTAGTCTTAGTTGTCCGATATCTTGTACTTCTTGGAGTGGTCTCATCAGCCGAATCTTCATGTGGTCAAAAGGGGAAAGGGTATAGTCTAACTAGAAAGGAATATTTGAATAAGCTCATAAGAGAAGAGAGGTAAGAGATCTTTTTGAAAAGAAAGTTGTAGAGGAAATCTTTCCTATGGGCTTGCCAGTTTCTAGGGTCACGTCCTACAGTCAACATGTGCTCTGATACCATCTTGTAGCGACCCGACCTCAGACGGTCAAGTCTCTGTGCTTAAGTGTCATCCCTGGATCGGTATGCTGAAGCACAGTACTCGAGGATTTATAACAGAGGTAAATCACATGTATAAAGTAACATAAATACTATTACCTCAATCCAAACAGCGGAAGTAACAACAAGGTTATGGATTCCCATCAACACCAACGGCAAGGTTGAGTGTAGAAATCGTAACCCTAACGTATCACTTACTCGTCGTAAGATTCCTGCAACATGAGACGTTGCAGCCACAAAGGGTCAGTACATTGAATGTACTGGCAAATTCACACCATAGGATAATGATGAATAAAGGCTATCACTACATGCATATTTGGCTGGTGGAAAAGCTCTATGGTTATAATGTTTTTGCGAAAAGCCAATTTTTCCCTACTGCAAAGGAATAAATTTTTATTTAACTATCATGGTGGTTGTTAAACATTGAGAATGGTTGACAGCATTCTCAATCCCAATTAAGTAACATCAATAAACCCAACAATATTAATTATAGTAACCTGATGAGATTCACATGATAATCCAAGTACTAGATACTCAAGTTGTCCATAACCGGGGACACGGCTAACCATGATTAGTTCATACACTCTGCAGAGGTTTGCGCACTTTTCCCCACAAGACTCGATCTCCTCCGTTGGGATTCTCACACTACATGATGTTTGAGAAAACGGATGACCGAGACATAGTCTTTCAGAAGCGCTAGCACCTTACGATCGGGTAGACAGTACCAACCTACATCCCCTACATCTGCTAGTCTACCACTGTAAGAGTTCGCACGACTTAGTCAACTATGCTAGAGCCCATAGTAGCTTGTGGCTGCACACGGAAGTTTCTAGCATGAATAATCTCATGATCCCTTTGAGCCTGGGTGGTGGTCCAAAAGAAAACAGGCAATCCTGGAATACCCAAGTACCTCAATCCACCCAGATGTGTATTTAAGTTGCCACCTTAAGTAAACCATTAAATTAACAATCTCACATCTGTCATGGATACACTCACCCAATCCACGTCTACTAGCATAGCATGGAAAAATAAGCAAACGTACAAGTAACTCCCAAGGGTTTGATAATAAAACAGGTAATAGGTACTACCTCAACTACTTTCCCAAAACCCACAGTTTAAATAGATCCTAATCATGCAATGTTTGAGGGTGAAACTAATGCATAAAAACTGGGTATGAAAGGGATATGATCAAAGTGTGAACTTGCCTGTACTGTTGATGAAGATGATTCGCACTCAAAACTCTTGATAGGTCTACTCGTCACACTCCGGTCAATCTATCGTAAGCAATCAATAGTAACCACACATAAGCAATCACTCAAAAGATCGGAGAGAACGAAGAAAACAATTCGAAAAACATCAAAACCAAGCAAATAACTCTTGCAACAGAAAACAATTTCTAACAGTACCAAAATTAAGTGAATTTGGCCTTCAGAAAGTTTAGATCAAGAGCTTCGGTTTGCAAAAAGAATCAACTCAAACGGAGTTATAAAACTCAAGTTACAATCAAACGAAGTTTAAATACAAAACTATTTGAATTCAAATTTTAAACTTTCAAAAGCATGTTTGAGTTGGATTACTGGATAGAGGAGATCGTAACGAAGAAGTGGGCGTTGGTTTCGTTGGATTTGGACTAACGAGCAAAAAGTTGTGACCGATTGAAGTACATGGACTAATCTGTGAAGAAAGTTATCACGAATAGGCCCCTGGCCGAAATAAATTAAAACGAAAAGGCTATTCGACGAACGTTCACTAACGAACGCTAACGAACGAACCGTTCGCTAGATTAGAAAAAAAACAAACAGATCTAATCCGTTAGATCTAAATCCAACGGACGAGGGGCGAGGGTTACCACGGCGATCGCCGGAGTCTGGGAGGACGACGGCGGCGGCTTCGGTATTGGCCGGGGCGACGGCTCCGGTGGCCGGCGGCATCGGGCGGAGGCACGGGGTGAAGCGGCTCGGCGAGGCGGATCCGAAGGTGGTGGTGGCGCTCGACTTCGGCGTCGGGCAGCGGAGCGGCAGCGGATCTCGCCCGGCGGGCGGTTCCGGCGAGGCGGGGCGGCACAAGGCGTGATCTTGTGAGGGGAGGAGAGAGAGGGGCGGCGGCTTTATAGGGGATGGGGAAGGCGCGTGGCGTGGAGGGGGGGGCAGGAGAGGCGGCGGGAGAGGCCAAGTGAGCACGGCGGCAAGGCCAAGGCAGTGGAGTCGGTCTCCGACCGAGGGTCGGGGACGACCGGGAGGTGGGCCGCTGGGCCTGCTTGATTGGCTGGGCCTGGGCCGGCCCAGTCAGCGGAAGGAGAAAGTTTTTTTTTAAACAATTTTTTTCAGAGGACTAAAATATATAAAAAAACAAAATAACTAAACATATTATATAGGCATATAATATATCAAAATTTTCAGAAAAAGTTTTCCTACAAGCTGAACAATTTTCTAGAGTCAAATAAAATCCACAAATTCAAATAATTCAAATAGTGCTACTGGTTCAATAAAACCTAATAAAAATCATTTTAAAAAATACCAAAATTAATTCAAATTTATTTCTCTCCATTTTTCTGATGTAGGGAATCATTTTACCGTAATTTCCATATATTATATTTTTGGAGAAAAATAATTTGAATTAAATGAAATAACTCCAAATTGAAAATAATTTCCAAAAGGACTTTAAAATTTTGATCCTTTTAAAATCCCAACTCATATTTCATATGTTTTGAAGAAGTCATTTTATCTTCTCTCATGAAAATCATTGAGTTGCTTGAAGTTTGAGAATTTCAAATATTTCCAAATGAGATTCAAATCTTTTCAAATCCCTTTTCATTTATTTAAAATGGAAGAAGTCATGTTATCTTCTCTCAGGGTTTTGTGATGAAAAGAATTTGAATTCACGAGGATCATAAAAGCAAAATGAAAGTTTGGGAAAGTCCTTTTATTCCCTCTCATTTAACTTTCAAAAAGTTTCAAATTCACTCACTTTCAGTCAATCAATCACACAACAATCAAACAAACAATCAAATCTATCTATTTATTATAACATTCCAAAATTTAGAATTTTGGGATGTTACAGTAAGTGACCGTGAAGGGATTGACAACAACTAATCGCGTTGGTTGCGTTGAGCTATCGTTTTGTGTAGGTACGAGGGACTTGCGTGTGGCCTCCTACTGGATTGATACCTTGGTTCTCAAAAACTGAGGGAAATACTTACGCTACTTTGCTGCATCATCCTCTCCTCTTCGGGGAAATCCAACGCAGTGCTCAAGAGGTAGCAAGAAGAATTTAAAGCGTCGTTGTCGGGAGTCTATGCAAAAGTCAACATACCAAGTACCCATCACAATCCCTTATCTCCCGCACTACATTATTTGCCATTTGCCTCTCGTTTTCCTCTCCCCCACTTCACCCTTGCCGTTTTCTTCACCCTCTCTTTCCCCGTATGCCTTTTTGTTTGTGTTTCCACGTGCCTTCTATTTGCTTGCATCTTTGCTTGCTAAAAATCTATTGATATGGATCCACTTAAAGTGTTCTACTTGGATCATCTTCGATCCTTATCTTTCGTCTTTGAAACCCCAACTAGCCTAGTTGATGGGAAATCTTTAGATGAGCATGTTCATTTTGTGCGTCACCGTTTGTCAGAAAAAGGGAAACTCTTATGGAGTCAAATAAACAGATTGATGTGTTATGCTTGGAATGTTTGTGAAATTTATGATTTTACTTGTTGCTCTAAGAACCCTAAAAAACACCTTCCCTACCTATGTGAGTTTAATGAAAATGAAATCTTATCTTCTTATGCAAAGGGTGTTTATAGTTACTTTGATATCGAACAAATTGAAGAATTTGTTGCTTTTAAGGGTGCTTATGAAGTTGCTTATTTGATTGAAAAGTATGATATTACTCTCTACGAATCTGAAAATTTGGACATACTTAAATATTGCTATGAACACTATGCTCGTAATGTCTGTGTCAAAGAATTTATTGAGAGAATGACCGTTGCTTCGGAAGAAAATAATGATATGCATGAATCTATAGATAACGATGATTCAAATGATTTGATTGAAATATCCCTTGATGAACATGATGCTTGCTATTCTTGTGGCCATGATGCCAATATTTATGAAGATGAATTTGCTATAGTTCCGTATGTTAAACATGAGATCGTTGCTATTGCACCCATACTTGATAGTTCCTTCGATAAAAAGCATGATTGCAATGATGTTATTATAAATCTTGATGTCAATTGTGTCAATGATATACAAAACCTCAAGCTTGGGGATGCTAGTTTTGCTATGACTACTATTTGTTGCAATGATCATGATTGGGGTGATTCTTCTTATGATCTTGGAAGAGTGTCAACTTTGCAATAATATTGATAATAGTGTTTGCAATAATATTGAAAGTGGGTTTGGAAGAGTGTCAACTTTAGATCCCACATATTTGGAGAATATTCAATCTTATGAATTTTTTTATAGAAGTGGGTTTGGAGAGGTCATGACTTTAGTTAATGTTAATCCCACTATTTCGGAAGAGTGTCAACTTTGCATGCATGTGGATTGTGTTGAAAATATTTTATGTGATAGTTATTTTGTTGAATTTTCTTATGATCCCACATGAATTATTATGAGAGAGGAAAATATGGTCGTAGAAATTTTCATGATAATAAATTACCTCTCGTTATGTTGAGATTGCTATTGTTTCTTTCCGCTTCCTTGCATATGCTAGTTTTTGCTTGCTATGATAATTTGTTTGCCTATAAGATGCCTATGCATAGGAAGTATGTTAGACTTAGATGTGTTTGTTGTGTGTTTTATGATGCTCTCTTCGCGCTTCAATTCTTGTCTTAGATGTGAGCATCGTTAAAATTCAATGCCTAGCTAGGGGAGTTAAACGATAGCGCTTGTTGGGAGGCAACCCAATTTTATTTTAGTTTTTTTGTTTTTGCCTCTGTTTAAAAATAAATAATCCATCTACCTTCTGTTTAGATGTGATTTTATCTTTTAATTAGTGTTTGTGCCAAGTTAAACCTGTAGGATCTTCTTGGATGATAGTTATTTGATCTTGCTGTAATTTCCAGAAACTTTTGGTTCACGAAAACAATTATTAAAATTCACCAGAACGTGATAAAATAGTTATTCCAATTTATGCTGATCAATAAACAAATTGCCTAGGTCTCCCTATTTTGGCTGATTTTTTGGAGTTCCAGAAGTTTGCGTTAAGTACAGATTACTACAGACTGTTCTGTTTTTGGCAGATTCTATTTTTCGTGTGTTGTTTGCTTATTTTGATGAATCTATGTCTAGTAAAACAGTTTATAATCCATAGAGAAGTTGGAATACAGTAGGTTTAACACCAATATAAATAAAGAATGAGTTCATTACAGTACCTTGAAGTGGTCTTTTGTTTTCTTTCACTAACGGAGTTCACGAGATTTCTGTTGAGTTTTTGTGTTGTGAAGTTTTCAAGTTTTGGGTAAATTCTTTTGATGGATTATGGAACAAGGAGTGGCAAGAGCCTAAGCTTGGGGATGCCCATGGCACCCCCAATAAAATCCAAGGACACCAAAAAGTCAAAGCTTGGGGATGCCGGAAGGCATCCTCTTTAAATCTACTTCCATCGGTAATTTTACTTGGAGCTATATTTTTATTCACCACATGATATGTGTTTTGCTTGGAGCGTCTTGTACGATTTGAGTCTTTGCTTTTTAGTTTACCACAATCATGCTTGCTGTACACACCTTTTGAGAGAGCCATACATGAATTGGAATTTGTTAGAATACTCTATGTGCTTCACTTATATCTTTTGAGCTATATAGTTTTGCTCTATGTGCTTCACTTATATATTTTGAGCTTTATAGTTTTGCTCTATGTGCTTCACTTAGATCTTTTAGAGCACGGTGGTTGATTTGTTTTAAATAAACTATTGATCTCGCATGCTTCACTTAGATTATTTTGAGAGTCTTAATAGCATGGTAATTTGCTTAATAATAATATGCTTGGTATTCAAGATTTGTAAAACTTTCTTTTGAGTGCGCTGAATACTAAGAAAAGTTTGATGCTTGATAATTGTTTTGAGATATGAAGATGGTGATATTAGAGTCATGCTAGTTGAGTAGTTGTGAATTTGATAAATACTTGTGTTAAAGTTTGTGATTCCGTAGCATGCATGTATGGTGAACCGTTATGTGATGAAGTCGGAGCATGATTTATTTATTGATTGTCTTCCTTATGAGTGGCGGTCGGGGACGGCGATGGTCTTTTCCTACCAATCTATCCCCCTAGGAGCATGCGCGTAATACTTTGCTTTGATAACCTGTAGATTTTTGCAATAAGTATATGAGTTCTTTATGACTAATGTTGAGTCCATGGATTATACGCACTTTTCCCATCCTTCCATCATTGCTAGCCTCTCTAATACCGCGCACCTTTCGCCGGTATCATCCAACCACCATATACCTTCCTCAAAACAGCCACCATACCTACCTATCATGGCATTTCCATAGCCATTCTGAGATATATTGCCATGCAACTTTCCACCATTCTGTTTATTATGACACGCTCCATCATTGTCATATTGCTAGCATGATCATGTAGTTGACATCGTATTTGTGGCAAAGCCACCATTCATAATTCTTTCATACATGTCACTCTTGATTCATTGCATATCCCGGTACACCGCCGGAGGCATCCACATAGATTCATATTTTGTTCTAAGTATTGAGTTGTAATTGTTGAGTTGTAAGAAAAATAAAAGTGTGATGATCATCATTTTTAGAGCATTGTCCCAAGTGAGGAAAGGATGATGGAGACTATGATTCCCCCACAAGTTGGGATGAGACTCCGGACAAAAAATAAAGAAAAAGAAAAAAAGAAAAAAAGAGGCCATAAAAAAAAAGAAAAAAGGCCCAAATAAAAAAAATGATGAGAGAAAAAGAGAGAAGGGACAATGTTACTATCCTTTTACCACACTTGTGCTTCAAAGTAGCACTATGATCTTCATGATAGAGAGTCTCTCATTTCGTCACTTTAATATGCTAGTGGGAATTTTCATTATAGAATTTGGCTTGTATATTCCAATGATGGGCTTCCTCAAAATGCCCTAGGTCTTCGTGAGCAAGCGAGTTGGATGCACACCCACTTAGTTTCTTTTGTTGAAGTTTCTTATACTTATAGTTCTAGTGCATCCGTTGCATGGCAATCCTTACTCACTCACATTGATATCTATTGATGGGCATCTCCATAGCCCGTTGATACGCCTAGTTGATGTGAGACTATCTTCCCCTCTTTTGTCTTCTCCACAACCACCATTCTATTCCACATATAGTGCTATATCCATGGCTCACGCTCATGTATTGCGTGAAGATCGAAAAAGTTTTGAAAATGTTAAAGTATGAAACAATTGCTTGGCTTGTCATCGTGGTTGTGCATGATTTAAATACTTTGTGTGGTGAACATAGAGCATAGCCATATGATTTTGTAGGGATAACTTTCTTTGGCCATGTTATTTTAAGAAGACATAATTGCTTTGTTAGTATGGTTGAAGTACTATTATTTTTATGTCAATATGAACTTTTGCCTTGAATCTTTTGGATCTGAATATTCATACCATAATTAAGAAGATTTACATTGAAATTATGCCAAGTAGCACTCCGCATAAAAAAATCTCTTTTTATCATTTACCTACTCGAGGACGAGCAGGAATTAAGCTTGGGGATGCCTGATACGTCTCCAACGTATCTATAATTTTTGATTGCTCCATGCTATATTATCTACTGTTTTGGACTATATTGGGCTTTATTTTCCACTTTTATATTACTTTTGGGACTAACCTATTAACCGGAGGCCCAGCCCAAAATTGTTGTTTTTTTGCCTATTTCAGTGTTTCGAAGAAACAGAATATCAAAAGGAGTCCAAACGGAATGAAACCTTCGGAAACGTGATTTGCTCATCAGATAAGACCCAGGAGACTTGGACCCTCCGTCAAGAAAGCCACGAGGCGGTCACGAGGGTGGAGGGCGTCCCCCCCAGGGCGCGCCCCCTGCCTCGTGGGCCCTCGAAGCTCCACCGACGTACTCCTTCCTCCTATATATACCTACGTACCCCCAAATGATCGAATCTGAAGCCAAAACCTAATTCCACCGCCGCAACTTTCTGTATCCACGAGATCCCATCTTGGGGCATGTTCGGGAGCTCCGCCGGAAGGGGAATCCACCACGGAGGGCTTCTGCATCAACACCATAGCCCTTCCGATGAAGTGTGAGTAGTTTACCTCAGACCTTCGAGTCCATAGTTAGTAGCTAGATGGCTTCTTCTCTCTTTTTGGATGTCTATACAATGTTCTCCCCCTCTCTCGTGGAGATCTATTCGATGTAATCTTCTTTTTGCGGTGTGTTTGTTGAGATCGATGAATTGTGGGTTTATGATCAAGATTATCTACGAACAATATTTGAATCTTCTCTGAATTCTTTTATGTATGATTGGTTATCTTTGCAAGTCTCTTCGAATTATCAGTTTGGTTTGGCCTACTAGATTTGTTTTTCTCGCAATGGGAGAAGTGCTTAGCTTTGGGTTCAATCTTGCGGTGTCCTTTCCAAGTGATAGTAGGGGCAGCAAGACACATATTGTATTGTTGCCATCGAGGATAACAAGATGGTGTTTATATCATATTGCATGAATTTATCCCTCTACATCATGTCATCTTGCTTAAGGCATTACTCTATTTTCTTGAACTTAATACTCTAGATGCATGTTGGATAGCGGTCGATGAGTGGAGTAATAGTAGTAGATGCAGGCAGGAGTCGGTCTACTTGTCTCGGACGTGATGCCTATATACATGATCATGCCTAGATATTCTCATAACTATGCTCAATTCTGTCAATTGCCCAATAGTAACTTGTTCACCCACCGTAGAAATACTTATGCTCTTGAGAGAAGCCACTAGTGAAATCTATGGGCCCCAGGTATATTCTCATCATATCAATCTCCAATCACTTTATTATTTGCTTTGCTTTTACTTTTGCCTTTTATTTTACCTTGCATCTTTGTACCAAAAATACCAAAAATATTATCTATCATCTCTATCAGATCTCACTCTCGTAAGTGACCGTGAAGGGATTGACAACCCCTAATCGCGTTGGTTGCGTTGAGCTATCGTTTTGTGTAGGTACGAGGGACTTGTGCGTGGCCTCCTACTAGATTGATAACTTGGTTCTCAAAAACTAAGGGAAATACTTACGCTACTTTGCTGCATCATCCTCTCCTCTTCGGGAAATCCAACGCAGTGCTCAAGAGGTAGTAGGAAGCGACGTCGCGCCATCCGGCCTCCTCTTGCGGTGGGAGAACGAATACTCATGTGGCTCCGGCTGGCTCTGCACCCTCACGAACGGCACACCATACTCGATCGATTCATTATCCTCTGGGTGCTCGACCTTCGACAGGTACGCCCACCACCTCCGCCTGATTGTCGCCTCGGGCAAATCTGTTTGCTCCATCGCCCAGAGGATATACTCGATTAACTCGGAGGACTGCGGCGTGACTGCCGCCGAGGAGTACATGTACATCGCCGCCGTCTCGCTCTTTCGCATACATTGCCACATGGCCTGCACCGTCCTCGAAATCTCCCACTCATTGTCAAACCAACTAAGGATCTCCTTCAACCTGGCTAACTTTGCACAGTCGCGTGAGCGATCTGCTCGATTCATTCTTGCATCCTCTCCATAGATGTCCTTCTGAGTGGTCCGGTGCTAGCTTTGGAAGATGGGAGGAGAGACCGTGGTCTTGCAATAGAGAAGAGGGAGAGGCGAGACGTTGGTTTTGGAATGGAGATGATGGAGAGGAGAGGAGGTGGTTTTGCAATGGAGAAGATCAGAAGAGGGAGAGGCGAGACGGTGGTTTTGGAATGGAGATGATGGAGAGGAGAGGAGGTGGTTTTGCAATGGAGAAGAGGGAGAGGAGCGTGGTAGCGATTTAGGATTGGACGAGAGGGTCAAGCGTGACTTGGATCAAAATCAAAATCAATTTACCCTTCAATTAAGAAAGCGACCCCACATTAACTAGTCTCCCTTTTATTCTGGGTCATAATTGACCATGATTTTCACACATAAAATATATGTTATACATTGCGAAAATAATATAATTTGAAAGTACATTCAGATATGAACCAAACGATACAATTTTGGGTGACATGCATTCACATTTTGCTTGTCAAATACAGTGTGTGGTCAAACTTTGACCCAAAATACGCAGAACAACAAAAAAAATACTTCCAAGACCAGCGCCGCTCTTCCGCTCTTCTCCTCTTAAACCACCGCCGCTCCTCTCCTGTTCCAATCTAAATGCAGCGCCACTCCTCTCCTCTTCCATTTCAAAACCACCGCCTCTCCTCTCATGTTCCAGTCCAAAACCAGTGTCGCTCCTCTCCGGTTCTAATCCAAAACCAGTGCTGCTCCTCTCCTCGTCCATTCAAAAACCACCGTCGGCGAGTGAAGGTGCTGCGGAGAAGTAGATCGATGGAGGAGTACAACCGATACGTGAGGATCGCAGACCGCGACCCTGTGAAGCTAGCTAGGATGTTGGAGATACAGTCTTGGTTTGACAACAAGGACCAACTAGCGGTGACGGCGACATCCATGGCCAAATATCTGCAATAGAGCGAAAAGGCGGCGATACTCCCGCAGGGAGTCGCCCTGGAGTACATAGAGCTGCTCCTCTGGGCCATGGAGCAAACAGATTCACCGAATCCGATCGTGAGGGAGTGATGGTGCGAGTATCGATCCCAGATGGAGCATCCACCAGAGATTGAAGGATCGAGCATCTACAGGGTGCCGTTTGTGAGGGTGTCCTGCCAGAGCGAGCCGGTGGAGTCTTCGTCGACCGAACCCAACTGCAAGAGGAGAAAGGCAGTTGGCCCGACGACGCTTCCCCGCCATCGTCTCCCTCGCCGTTCACATCGTGTCACGGGGCAGCTGTCTGCCGCCGAGGAATAGGAGGGGGCTGCCCCCCCAGCCCAATAGTCGGTCAGGTTGTGAATTGTCAGGAGGAGCTTAGGGTTGTCAATATTTGCAGGCTGTGAATTGTGTTTTGTGTTGTGTATTTTGAGAGTACTTTCAGATATGAATGTCTTTTGAATTTCAGATTTGCAGTATTGAGCATATGAAGTATTTTATGAATTCTAGAGATCTATTTTTAGCACTTAAAAAATGTAGTTTCATAGGAGTATAAAAGTGCAGACAATGTGATTCTCAGAGAAGAAACTTCATGTTTCGGCTTCAGATAAGAAACTGCAAGTTCAGTTTCAGATAAGAAACTACAACTTTTAGAGGGAGAGCATTTATATTAACACGGCCTTTTCAAACAGGGTTAACATCATGTTGGAAGTTTTATTCATGTTCGAAAATGGAAATACCAGCCAGTTAACATCATGCTGATCAACATTCATGCATAGCACATCTTCATATGATGCACAGTCAAAATGCCCACACAATGTCGAGTGTGCGAAACACAGAGAAAATGAGGGACGAAGTTTTGGCAAGTGTTGGACGTGGTTTTGGGCTGCCCCGTCTAGGCTTTCATTTTTAACATGTGCAGCCCACGACCTCGGATGGGAGGTCCATAGGCCTGTTTGTATTTTCTTAGGGCCGTCATGTATCGACCAGCCTATGGACCTCCCATCCGAGGTTTTATTTTTGGCAGCCCAATTTATGTATTTTTTTGAAAAAAATGCAGAGGTCTGTTCTATTTTTCTATATAAGAATAGGAACGCCAGGTCCAACTTATGTTTCCCTTCTAACTATATTATATATATTTAAATTATTTTATATGTTATTATATATTATTTTTATTGTCATCATATATTTAATGAGATACTTACATATGTAAGAAAACAATATCCCACATCTTATTAACTTATAAAAATAATTTCTTAACAAATAAAATCCTCGATTGTTTTGGCACGAAAATCCTAGTGATTGTGTACAAAAGCTTGGTAAGATTTAAGGACGAATGTAATAATATCACTTATTATTTAAATATATTTATAACAAAATGCTCAGCCCCTTTTTATTTTTTGATAACATTGCTGGCCCAACCCAACATTATAATTAGAATCAGCCCAGCAAAATCGTGTATTTTGAGAAACTGCAAATGGCCTGTAACTTTTTAGGAAATAAAATAAATGGGCCGCATGGACGCTACATTATTTGTTCACCTAGCCCAGCTAGTGGCTATAATTCAAAAAAAAGATCAAATTGACTGTAAATTCTACCGCGCAAAAAAAAAGACAGTAAATTCTGAAAAAATGGGTTGAATACGTGCCACATTTTTGGAGGCTGAAATGTGGGCCAATAGGTTGAAGCCAACGCAAGTCGTTGTCAATTTAGTCAACAAATGATTCAGATATGTTAGCCGTTGGATTTACATCCAACGACCGGCATCCATCTTCAATCTCTCGTCTTCTTCCTCCAGCGCCGTTGGCCAGGCCTCCTGCTGCTAGCAGCTCTGCTTACCACGCTTCGCTATAAAGCGCTACTCCACCGTTGGCCAGGCCTTCCCTCCACCCCTCCACACCTCCTGTTCTTCTCCACCGACTGTCGAACCACACCGCACTAGAACCAGTTAACCCTCATACACCTCTCCATCTGCGACTCTACTCCCGCGTCTTCCCATCTCCGGCTCGTTGCTGTCCGGGGCCTCGCCGTCGTCCACCACCCTAGATGCGCTCGGCGCGGCGTGGTCAACGTGGTCAACGAACGACACCATCGGAAGTAGACTGTGCGTGGAGAGTGTCGGTGTCAAAACCGGCGGATCTCGGGTAGGGGGTCCCGAACTGTGCATCTAGGCGGATGGTAACAGGAGACAAGGGACACGATCTTTTACCCAGGTTCGGGCCCTCTTGATGGAGGTAAAACCCTACGTCCTGCTTGATTAATATTGATGATGTGTGTTACAAGAGTGGATCTACCACGAGATCAAAGAGGCTAAACCCTAGAAGCTAGCCTATGGTATGATTGTTGTTCGTCCAATGGACTAAAGCCATCCGGTTTATATAGGCACCGGAGAGGGCTAGGGTTACACAGAGTCGGTTACAATGGTAGGAGATCTACAAATCTGTATCGCCAAGCTTTCCTTCCACGCCAAGGAAAGTCCCATCCGGACACGGGACGAAGTCTTCAATCTTGTATCTTCATAGTCTTGGAGTCCGGCCGATGATGATAGTTCGGCTATCCGGACAACCCCTAGTCCGGAACTCCTTAGTAGCCCACGAACCAAAGCTTCAATGACGACGAGTCCAGCGCGCATATTGTCTTCGACATTGCAAGGCGGGTTCTTCCTCCGAATAATTTATAGAAGATTGTGAACACCAGGATAGTGTCCGGCTCTGCAAAGATAAATTCCACGTACCACCGTAGATAGAATAATACTACACAAGTTCAATCTGCTGACGTATTTAGTGGCGTGACATCACACCACGGCCAGGCCTTTATATGAATCGTTTTTTATTGTTCCACCTCAGCGTGTTTTAGCGAGGCGGTTTCCTTGGCACGTCTTATCAAAGCGTAGATCGTGCCCCCTTATTCCGGGATTCTTATCAATACGGACGTGGGTAACCCAACCGTGCCGTTGGCTGCCTTCTCTATCAAAGGCGAGTCCTAATCGACCACGGGTGGGCTCTTGGTATCCAACCTCTTTATAATGAGACCAAGGCCCTCTTCTTTTTACACCCTCCATCGAGTTTGCCTCAAGGCCGAGTTCCAACACCCAAAGCTTGGATTTAGGCGCTTGGACTTTCGACGATGTCCGGCTCCGACCAAAGACGGCCGATGGATGTCTTCCTCCGTCACAGAAGAGGATGTGCTAAAGCTGCGAGACGCCAGGTATCTAACCGGCGAGATCTCGCATAGGCTGCATGCTCCAGGGCAGGTCATTCCCACTCCTGAGCCCGGCGAGAACGTGGTCTTCGTGTCCCACTTCCTTCGAGGTTTAGGTTTCCCGATGGATCCCTTTGTGCGGGGGCTGATGTTTTATTATGGGCTGGAATTCCACGACTTGAATCCGGAGTCCATCCTCCATATCTCGTCATTCATTGTCGTATGTGAGTCCTTCCTCCACATTACCCCCCACTTTGGATTGTGGCTCAAAACCTTTAAGGTGGAGCCAAAAGGCGATCAAGGGGCAGCAAGCAGAGTCGGAGGGGCAGTCATAAGCAAATGTCTTGATGCTCCGTGGCCCGAGGGCTCTTTTGAAGGGGAGCTTGGTTTGTGTCAGCGGGAGTGGTTTTGTATCACCGCTCGGGGGCACCAAATGGGCAGCGCTCCACGCCTCCGCTCAGGTCCACCATGCTGCGGCTGGCATCATGGGTCAACAAGGGGCTCGTGGGGGCCATCCAAGGGCGTTCCTAGCTGCAGGCCGTATTCGAGATCTCCAGGAAAGAGGGATCAATCTGGTTGCAGTGGCGCAGGTTATGGTGATCCGGCGCCTTCAGCCCTGCAAATGTCGCCCCCTCTGCCCGTGGGAATTCAATCCGGAGGGACCACGAGCTCTCCAAAATTTCATGGGCACGACGCCCGTGGAGATGTATAAACTGTTCTTCGAACCACAAGAGAAGTGTCCGGACTTGACCGAGGACGCAGGACTAAGTATGTCGCCCGAGATACTCAAGTAAGTAGTCCTCAGAATCGGACAAGCTGTTCATTCATTTATTTCATATATATGCCCTTTAAAGGAGCCGTTTCTTGAACAGGAGTGGATAGCCAAGGCAAAGTTAATAAGGTGTCCGGCTCCCCTCCCAGAGACCACGCCGGATCCCATGTTGACCAAGATGTTGAAGGTCGCACCTTTTGAAGAAGGCGAAGGGGGGAGCGGGGAAGCAACCGCCTCTGTAAAGGAGGATATCAAGGAAGGAGGGATTAAGAGTCCCACCTTACGAGGAGAGAAGAGGACCGCTTCGGAAGATCCGGAGGTCAGGGCCTCAAAGAGGGGAAAGGAATCTTCGGCAAAGAGTCCGACGCTGGGAAGTAACCCAGCCGCATTATTTCCCCAAGTGGATCAGCCCTCCAGCGAGCCGTAAGTAAAAAGAAGGGGTCTTGTAAATAAGGAACATCCTGTATTTATTCATGAGGATAACCGAAATTGTACCTTATAGTTCGGACTTCAGCCCTTCACAGCAGAGCTCGTCTTCGGGGGATCTTCTTCCGGAGATGATGGAGAGTGAAACGCCTCCACCTGTCGCACCCTCATGTGAGGCGACGACACGGAGATGTCGTCATGGAGGGTCCCTCAAGTCCAGTGGGGCGGAAGGTCCGCGCCAAGTGGCGTCTTGATCGGAGGAGCTGAAGGATCTGCTCGGGCGAAGCGGCTATTTGAGAGGATCACCGTGCTCTAATGGGTACGGTGATTGAAAGAATTGCATCCGCGGAGAGCGGATTGCATGAAGCCGTCGAAGCTTCTTGACGGGGTTTGAGGTACGCAAAATGATGTACCTTCCGGCGATTATGCATATAAAACGCATACCTGTATAGATAGTAGCCCACGAGACTTGGTATGTTGTCAAAATTGACAATGTGCCGAGGATCAAATTCTCGATTATAACATATCGCCGCTCTGAGCAGGTGGCGGGCGTCCGAGGCCAGCCGGACTGCTGAATATGCCGAACTAAAGCAGCAACTTGACGAGGCGGATGCGGACATCGCGCTGGTCAATAGACGGTTTGACGAGTCACAAGATATGCGACCTCTATGCGGGCACCTTGTAAGGGAGCTTGACGCCCATGTCTTCTTGTTTGTATGCGTAATGTCACGAGATGGTGCCGCCGTGGAGGAGCTGCGGGCAGAACTTCGCCCGAGTGAAAGAGCAAGCCAGAATTAGTAATGCGGCCGCTATAAAGGCGGCGAAGAGCTAGAAGTGAACGGGCTGCTCACTTTGCCGAAGCAAAGAGGAGATGGCGATATGGCAAAAAAGTTAAGGAATACTACCGATCGCTGCGTGGTTCTTGAAAAGGAACGTCAAGCGGAACAAGAGGGCCTAAAGAAGGCCGCCGCCGAATCCAAGAATGCCCAACCGGCTTTGAGAGCTGCCAAGGAGGAGCTGAGTCAGGCTGGGGCAATTGCGGCTGGAAAACCGTTTCTGCTGCGGAGGAAATATACAGGTCCAAAGTATGCTCAGTTGGATAAGTTTTGGAGTTCGGAGGATGCTTATACGGACTTGGCGGCGTATTTGTGGACGCGGTTGAGCACTTCCGGGGCGAGAAGGGGCCTGAAGGAAGAGCTATATTGGTCGCAATTCCATAGTCCGGAGCGTCCTTCCGCCGCTGACCGATCGGTTGGCGAATGGGCCGAGCTGAATCGATTGTCCGGATTTTCCATGAAGCATGTCTTGACTCACTTGTGGCAGACGGACCCCACCCGAAGAGCTATTTTGGTTTAGTGTAGCAGTTTCTTGGTGCGGTCCAGCGTGTCGACGCAATGAAGCGATCGGCGTGTATTGAGGAGCGCGGATGGCTCTTGCCCGTGTCAAGACATCTTGGGCAGAGATGAAGGCCATGACGTTGCATCCAGTGATTCGGACAGAGGTCGAGTACCGCCGAGCACTACTTTGAAGAAGTCTGCCGGGCGCTTCGTTTAATAGAGACGCAGTGCTCGAAGGATATTATGTTTAAATGACATGTATGATTTGTGAAAACAATGTTTCAATGTAATATAAGTGCTTTTTATACTTGTGCGTTCAAGTAGTAAACTACTCCTGTCGGCCGTTTATGTATATGTGTATATAACACGAAAGATGGCAGTCCTTGGCTTCAGCCCCACGCACATAGTGCGGGGTGTTTGCAAAAAAAGCGCTTTTCACACTTAATCCAACGTCGTGGTCCTGTTAAGGAGGTGATAGCGTAGCAAACCAGTGCAACCGGACTATAATGCTTTATCACTTTCACTTAGCCATAGGAGTTCGAGGGTGGGGCTACTATATAGCCCACAGGGGCACCGCACTCCCGAATTGAAGTGCGTATGTGCTGACCAAAAACCGGTCCTTCGTTAATGTGGAGGAATCCTAAACATTCATGTGAGTCATCGAGTGGTTGACCAGTCTCTCGCTATATCATGACGGTCAGTTTTCGGCTTTCTCTACTGAGGTGCTCGCCCGGCCGAACCGGGGCACAATCGCAGTAGTTCTCCTGGTGCCGCGTTAGCCGTGAAAACGGAACGTAAGGCAGCAAAACACAGGAGCCAGGCAACCCAACATTTGACCAAATACATGATTCGGAGCTGATGCATATAAGTCCTAACTCAAGACGCCGAATACTCCCTAAGGTATTCGGTCTTTATGAAAATGGGCAGAATAATGCCCTAAGCCCCTGGTGTCTAGGGTATCGCCAAAAAGTGCAGTGCGGCCAATGCCAAAGCACCAGCCTCCTCCTCGGTTATATTAAGGAACCGGGGATGTATATCAACAAGAGGCAGTGAAAAAAGGTTTACGCAGGTCTTAATCTGAAAAGAATCCTTGCAGCGGGTCCCTACTGCACGTCTGCGCTGTGTCTCCGTTGTGCAGTATCCTGGACGGGTGTAGCACGTTGTTCATCTGTAAAAGAGAGGAACTTAGTTTGAAAGAAAAAGGGCCGTGCGAAAGGTGTACTTAATACTAAATAAACAGAGTACGGTTCGAAGAATTAAATAAAATTGAGCTTTATTGTCTCCTGTTATACATGTATGCGGCCCCTCATATGGGGGTATGCCGCTAGTAGGCGCCTGACTCGTCTAACCGAGTCCGGGGTTTGAATGGCCGATTCAGGTTCTTTGCCTAGCAGAGCCGGATAGCTGTGGGGCCGGATAGCTGTGGGGCTGTCAAGGCAGTCTCCCGTTCTTCCGTGCTCAAGTGACACTTAATACTTCCTTTTAACAAGATGATGCCGCGTGGACCGGGTATTTTAAGTGTTAGAGATGCATAATGCGGTATTGCGTAAAAGCGGGCGAAAGTTATGCGCCTCGGCGGTGCTTAAGGGCTACCGCTGAATGGGGCGATGGGGAGTGAGCTTTCCATGACGGGGTTGTCGGATGAACCGAACACAACCTCTAGTGGTACAGAGCACGTATAATAAAGAAGACCAAGGCGTCATTCCTTTGAAGGAAGTGCTGCTATAGCGAATTTTGGTAGGTTCTATCCCCATTATGCGACGGTGTCCCGGTATGGCGGTGTGTCATGTTGTGTTATCACATGAAGTGAGTTCACTGTTTTGACTTCTAGTGGGAAAGTCTTTTGTTTTCCGGAGTGCTGCTTTTGGGTTTCGTCACTTTCACTTGGTGTGTTGAGCCCCTTGTGTTCGGCGTTAAGTCGGCCGGACTGCTTGAAGATCCAACAATCTCTGTGGGTATGGTTTGCATGCTTCCCGGAGGTACCATGTATTTGACACGATACTATCCGTAATCTTGTTTAGGTTGGATAGCTCGTCCTTTGTTATCCTTTAGGGCAGTGTTTTGTTGTTCGCCGAGAGCTTTTGAATCCGGCGTTGACCGCCGTACTATTTGGGCCATTTTCCTTATTCCGCTACCGATCTTTTTCTGCGTCGTGATTTCATTTCCATCCCCGATTTCGGATGTACTCGGGTCGCTGGTGCTGCATCTAGCCAGCCAGTTGTCTTCCCCTGCGCAAAAGCGGGTCATGAGGCTTGTTAATGCGGCCATTGTTCTTGGCTTTTCTTGGCCGAGGTGTCTGGCGAGCCATTCATCTCGGACGTTGTGTTTGAAAGCTGCCAAGGCTTCGGCGTCCGGACAGTCGACTATTTGGTTCTTTTTAGTAAGGAACCTGTTCCAGAATTTCCGGGCTGATTCTCCGGGCTGTTGAGTTATGTGACTTAGATCGTCTGCGTCCGGAGGGCGGACGTAGGTCCCCTAAAAATTTGCCTGAAATGCATCCTCTAGCTCTTCCCAGCTTCCAATGGTACTTTCGGGGAGGCTCTTAAGCCAATGCCGAGCTGGCCCTTTGAGTTTAAGGGGTAAGTATTTTACGGCATGGAGATCATCTCCTCTAGCCATGTGTATGTGGAGGATGTAATCCTCAATCCAGACTCCAGGGTCTGTTGTTCCGTCGTATGCCTCTATGTTTACGGGTTTGAATCCACCGAAATTCATGATACAAAGACCTCATCGGTGAAACATAGGGGGTGTGCGGCGCCCCTATATTTGGGTGTGCCGTGGTTTTCGGAATTTTGGGGTGTTGCATTGCTTTGACGAGCATGCTTTCTTGGCCCATAGATGGACCTAACTGGGCCATCCTTTTGACGTGAATCCTTAGGCGGATCGCATATTGGCTCGTGTGCGGCACCACTCGCCGCTCTCTTTTTGCGGTGAGGTCGTCCATCCGACCGGGTGGCCTTCTTGCTTTTTAATTGTGGGGGCTCTAAGGCCTCCTCGTCGAATTCGGGCAGTAGCTTTCTTTTCGGGTAGCTCTTTGTTCGGGCGATCGCCGCTGCATTTTATTCAAGGGTGCTGAATACTTTGCTCCATCTAATCCTGAGTGCATCTTCCGCTTCTGCTTTTTCAGGCTACGCGCAGTGGCGACAAGCCTTTTCTGGAGGTCATTTTGCTCCAATGGTTTGTCCGGCATGAGGTCGTTCGGACTGTTGTCTTCGCCGGGGACAGATTGTTTATCCAAGTTGTCTTGTTCGGACGATTGCTCGATATCTTGTTCGTTGTCCACCGGTTCGCCCTGCTCTATGGCTGGGTCTTTGTTGAAGCGGGACTTTGTTCGGCGTTTACGTTGCCGTTTGACTGCTTTTCGAGGGATTTATCCTTTGTGGCGTCCGTTGTTCCTCGTCTTCATTTCCTTTAGGTGTATCCACCATGTATACATCATGGGATGAGGTTGTCCAGCATCCTATAGGTGCTGGTTCATTGTTGTCTCCTACATCGTCGTCCATACCTTCGATGTCTTCGGAGTCGAAATCGAGCACGTCATGTAAGCTTTCGATAGTGGCTATGAAGTGGGTGGTGGGTGGGCATTGAGTTTCTTCATCGTCCGCATCCCAACCTTCCTGTTCGTAGTCCGGCCAGGGCTCTCCGGATAAAGAGAGAGAGACTTTAGTGAATTCAGGATGTCGCCAAAGGGCGAGTGCTGAAAGATGTCCGTGGCCGTGAACTCCATAACGGGCGCCCAATCGGATTCGATTGGCAAGGGCGCGGAGGGTTCGGAGTCCGGAGAGGAGTCCGGCACCCTGGAGTCGAGGTCTTCGCAAAGCGAGGGGATGGAGTTCGGCTCGATCGCCGTAGAGATTAAAGCCCCCGAGGCGGTGTCCAACCACTCGTCCTCGATCGGGGAATCCGGCTCCGGATTAAGGGTCGGAGCGGATTCTGGTGCGGCCTCCAGGGCACTGTTCGGCTGCAGAGCTAGATCATGCCCATCGAGACAGTGCGGCGCGCTTGGCTGCGGCTCGAATCCGTCGAAGATCAAGTCTCCGCGGATATCGGTCGTATAGTTTAAACTTCCAAATCTGACCGACGGCCAGGGCGTAGCTTCGATCTGCTCCGGATGGCTGCGAATTGGCCCTTGATGCAAAGCCGCCGAACACGAAGATCTGTCCGGGAGAAAAGTCTCACCACGGACCGCGTTGTTGTTGATGATCAAAGGAGCCATCGGGGCTGTTGGTGACGACACGGAGGAACTCTCAATGAAAGCACCAATGTCGATTGTCAAAACCGGCGGATCTCGGGTAGGGGTCCCGAACTGTGCGTCTAGGCGGATGGTAACGGGAGACAAGGGACACGATGTTTTACCTGTGTTCGGGCCCTCTTGATGGAGGTAAAACCCTACGTCCTGCTTGATTAATATTGATGATGTGTGTTACAAGAGTGGATCTACCACGAGATCAAGGAGGCTAAACCCTAGAAGCTAGCCTATGGTATGATTGTTGTTCGTCCTATGGACTAAAGCCATCCGGTTTATATAGGCACCGGAGAGGGCTAGGGTTACATGGAGTCGGTTACAATGGTAGGAGATCTACATATCTGTATCGCCAAGCTTGCCTTCCACGCCAAGGAAAGTCCCATCCGGACACGGGACGAAGTCTTCAATCTTGTATATTCATAGTCTTGGAGTCCGGCCGATGATGATAGTTCGGCTATCCGGACACCCCCTAGTCCGGAACTCCCTCAGAGAGGCTAACAGCTGGGTCCACGTCCGCACACAAGGAAATGCCTCCTTATTACGCGAAAAATAATGATTCCTCCACCTGACATCTGGGACCCACCGGAAGGGCCTCTGTATTTCGCGAAAATAACGTGCCCTCACCGACATGTCGGACCCACCGACTATCTTCGCACGGAAGGAAGTGCCTCCTTATTACGCACAAAAAATGAATACTCCCCGCCAAATTGGAACCCAAAGCATAGTGGGAGGCTGACTTGTGGGCCTACCAAGTTGACGGGGACGGAGGGCTTTGTAACCTTAGTCAATATGAACGATTCTAGCTACTGTTACCGTACGATGTTCATCCAACGGCCGTAGTGCTTCTTCAACCTCTGGTCTTCTTGCTCCAGCCGCCCAAACCAGTGCCGGTTGTGCCGCGTGCTCCTGCCTCTCGTGGCCGGCTGTGATGCCGCGGAGGCCTCACCACCCCCTACTACTCCCACCGCTGGCCAGGCCATCCCTCTACTCACCCACACCCCCTGTTATTCTGTGGCAACAGCAGCCTCACACCGCAGCCGAACCAGTGAACCCTCGTACTCCTCTTCGCATGGGCATCCACTACTGCGTCTTCCCCGGCTCCAAGTCGTCCCCTTCCTAGTCCTCGTCGTCGTCCACCGCTGTGGTTCTCTCGGCGCGGCGTGGTCAACGTGGTCAAGGAACGACTTCCATCGGACGTGGACTGTATGTGGAGAGGCTGACAGCTGGGTCCACAGCCGCAGCAAGGAAGTGCCTCCTTATTACGCGCAAAATAATGATTCCTCCACCTGACAGCGGGGACCCACCGGACGGGCCACCGTATTTTGCGAAAAAAACGTTTCCCCCTGACTGCTGGGACCCACCAGCTACATCTCCACACACAAGGAAGTGCGTTCGGGCAAAAAAAATGATTCGCCCCCCTGACTACTGGGACCCACCAGCTACATCTTCGCACGCAAGGAAGTGCGTCCGGGCAAAAAAACGATTCGCCTCCTGACTGCTGGGACCCACCAGCTACGTCTTCGTAGGCAAGGAAGTGCCTGACAGTCGGGACCCACCTGGTCGAAGCGTACGTAGCGTTGTCATTCTGGTCGCGAACGTGTACGTACATATATACTGGTGGATGTAGAGGCGCACACGTGTCATAGTAGAGGCGCGCACGTAGCATGTACACGTACGTACAGCGGCCAGGGTGCAAGAAAGAAAATACGGCCACATATGTGTACATACGGGCGGGGTCTCAAACGCCTACTCGCGCATACGTACGGCCAGGGCTCGTGTACATGGCTTGGTAGGAACGGAGAAACAACGTTGTCGGAGTAATGGGCCACGGGTAGGCCAACCCGTGGCCCAGATCCTTTCAAGACATCGGGGCTGACTGCGCCCCTCAAGACCCCAAGATGAAGAGCCGCCTCCTGGAAGCCGGCTGGAGGGACAGCCGACTGCCCGCTCGCGGCCGAGTCCAGGAGGCGAGGTCCAGACAAGCCGACTCCTACCTGGCGGCTTCCAGGGAAGCCGGCCGCCGGGAGTCGGCCCGCGGCACCCACAGCACTCACACCCTCATTAAGGGGGACGGGAAGGGAGCGGCTACAGTGAAGCCCTCTCCCCCCTTTTTCTAGAGGATGGCGTGGCCACAGTGCGCAGTACCCATGGAGATCTCCATCCGGCGTGGCACTGTTGCCATGCCATCCCTGATGTCAGCACCGGTAGGCAGAGTCCTGTAGCCACGACGGCCTGTCTGTACGACCTAGGGACGGCAGGTCCCACCAGTGAGTCCAGAAGACGGCAAGAGTGCCGTCAATTGGACCCGATGGGAGTCGGCCTCCAGGAGTCGGCCAGCCCCTACCACGGGACCCACGCGCCATTAACCAGACGAGACGGGGAGTGGCAACAGTGATCGCCCGCCAGGCGGTGGTGCTGTTGCCACGACCCCATGACCAAGCCCGCGTCATTAGAAGCAGCTACGATGAATCAGCAGCAATGAAGACCGCTGCGGCGGACACGGCCTGTCGGCTCCGTACCAGACCAGTCGGCGGGCCCCAGCAGCCGGCGAAGAAGCCGGTGACCAAAGAGACAGATGGCTGGGCCCTGCGCCCAGCCAGATTACCATTGTACCCCTGGGGGGTAGACCTATATAAAACCCCCCAGGGCACCCATGCAAAGGGTTGGAATCCATTAGCACTAGACTAGATCATATAGGAAGGAGAGAGCTAGCCTTGCCTTCTCCTACCTCCAGCAAACAGCTCAAGGAGCAACCTTGTACACACTTTGCCTTAGTGATCATGTGGAGACCCTGCAGAGCAGGACTAGGGGTATTATATCCTAGGAGAGCCCCGAACCTGGGTAAAGTACGCCGGCGTTCGTGTCTATGCCTTATCCCGTTTCCAGGCACCGGCGACGTTCTACTCGCTCCCACCATGATAAGCCATACTTTGGCATATGTCGCACCCAACCCCCGACATTTGGCGCCCACCATGGGGCGAGGTGCACCGTCGTCCGGAGATCTGTTCTGGACGGGAACCCTTTTCCTCCCTGGCGAGCGCAGCCAGCCCGCCACGCCAGACGGAGTCTGCTGACGCCACGCATGACTTTGAGAGATCGCTGCGGCCAGTTGTCTCGCCGATCTTGTCGGTGAGGTTCGCCTCTTCGACGAGCCCGCATCGGACGCAGGCACAGGCGGCCCCGAAAGCCTCCTCGCGGGCCTCCTCGATCGACTCCACGTCGCCAGCGAGCCAGCTGGGGACTTGGAGTCCGTAGGCTCCACCGACCCGATGTTGGTCGACTCCGACACCGCGTCGCTCGGCGCGTTCCCTACCAACGTGGTGGTCTACGACGAGCCACTCCCTCGTGCGGAGAGTGGCGGAAGCACTGTCACAGAGGTGCTTGTCATCGGTCATGGCGAGCACTCCGACAGAGGAGCTCATGACCCACTTGACGCGGCGTTGCAAGACCTGACCGCGCCCATTCCTGAAGACGCCGAGGCCGAGACGCTGGAGGCGCTCCGCCTTCAGCTCGTCGAGGGCGCCAAGAAGCTAGCCAGCATGAGACGCCTGTCAGAAGCCTACCAGTGCGAGATGGATCGCGCTGTGGGTGGCACACCGGCTCCAACTAGGCCTAGCCGCCTTGGCACGGTTCAACAGCGCGGCATTGCCATCGCCAACCTGTTCGGGGCGAATCGCCCCGTATACGCCACGCCTGCAGAGAACATCCGAGCCGCCCAGGCAGCGGCGGACGAGCTGGACAATTTCGAGGGCGAAGAGCGTCGCCTGATGACGGAGCGCGTCCAGCGGCTCCTCGACGCGGCCGCCGAGCAGAACGAGGCCGGCTGCCGCACAGAGGCGCCGCAACGACAAAATGACGACCTGCCTCCTCGCCGAGACCAAGGCGCGACATCTCGGACGCCGACTAGTGGCGTCCGCGGAAGAAAAGACAAGGAGCCGGCTGCCAGCCGCAGTCGGACTCGCGTCACCATAGAGCGCGACCAAGACGGCCGCCCAAGAGCAGTGGAACGATGGGGCGACTGCCCGCCTCCTCCCCCTCGCAGGGAAAGGCGAGTCTCCCCGCCGCCTGTTGACCATCCGACTCTCGGCGACCGCCTTGGCCGCCGAGAGGGAGTCGGAGAGAACGACGCCCGCCACCGGATCGACCGTCTCCACCGGTCCCTGGCGCTTGAAGAAGAAGATGAGTTGGGTCCACCGTGTTTTGGCCCCCGCATTTGAGACGAGCCCTTTCCCAAAGGGTTCACACTCCCAAGAGATACGCCCAAGTACACCGGCTCCGTGAAGCCGGAAGATCGGCTAGTTGACTACTCCACGGCCGTCAACATAGCAAACGGCAACTAGCGTGTTGCCGTGAAGTACATTCCGCTCATGCTCCACGGCACAGCCCGGACATGGCTGAACAGCTTGAAGCCCCGCAGCATCAACAGTTGGGTTGACTTCACCGACGCCTTCATCCGCAACTTCACCAGCACGTACAAGCGACCTCCCAAACCTCGCCAGCTGTCCTTATGTGTGCAAGGCCCCAACGAGTCAACTCGCGACTACCTCACGCGTTGGGCCGAGCTCCGTAACTCTTGTGAGGGTGTGCACAAGGTGCAGGCCATCGAGTACTTCACTGCAGGGTGCCGAGAGGGCACCCTCCTCAAGCACAAGCTTCTCTGCGACAAGCCAGAGACCCTCGACAAGCTGCAGATCATAGCAGACAAGTACGCCACGGCCGACTCCTCCATGAAGGCGGAGATTCAAGTCAGCGCGACTGGCAAGGTGGCTCCGCAGGCTCCCCGAACCCCGGTGAGACGCATGGCCCTGCAATGTGAGAATGACCACAAGCGCAAGGCCCCAAGAAGCTTCCACCACCGGCAGGTGGCAATCGAGCCGGCCAGCCAGAAGGGCAGCCTCCGCCCAAGCGCCAGAAGGGCGGCAAGCCTAATTGTAGGACCTTGAAGTATGTCTAGAGGGGGGGTGATTAGACTACTTGACCAATAAAAACTTAACCTTTTCCCAATTTTAGAGTTTGGTAGATTTTAGCTATTTTAGGACAAGTCAAGCAATCATCACACAATTCAAGCAAGCATGCAAAGAGTGTATAGGCAGCGGAAATTAAAGCATGCAACTTGCAAGAAAGTAAAGGGAAGGGTTTGGAGGATTCAAACGCAATTGGAGACACGGATGTTTTTGGCATGGTTCCGATAGGTGGTGCTATCGTACATCCACGTTGATGGAGACTTCAACCCACGAAGGGTAACGGCCGCGCGAGTCCACGAAGGGCTCCACCCACGAAGGGTCCATGAAGAAGAAACCTTGTCTATCCCACCATGGCCGTCGCCCACGAAGGACTTGCCTCACTAGCGGTAGATCTTCACGAAGTAGGCGATCTCCTTGCCCTTACAAACTCCTTGGTTCAACTCCACAATCTTGTCGGAGGCTCCCAAGTGACACCTAGCCAATCTAGGAGACACCACTCTCCAAGAAGTAACAAATGGTGCGTTGATGATGAACTCCTCGCTCTTGTGCTTCAAATGATAGTCTCCCCAACACTCAACTCTCTCTCATAGGTTTTGGATCTGGTGGAAAGAGGGTTTGAGTGGAAAGCAACTTGGGGAAGGCTAGAGATCAAGATTCATATGGTAGGAATGGAATATCTTGGCCTCAACACATTATTTGGTGGTTCTCTCTCATAAATGTTAAGTTGGAAGTGTAGGTTAGATTCGATGGCTCTCTCCACGAATGAAGAGGAGGTGGAGGGGTATATATAGCCTCCACACAAAATCTAACCGTTACACATAGTTTACCAAACTCGGTGGGACCGAATCGTTAAACTCGGTCGGACCGATTTAGTAAACCTAGTGACCGTTAGTGATTTTCGGTGGATGACATGCATCTCGGTGAGGCCGATTCGGTTAGGGTTAGGGCATAACGTAATCTTGGTGAGACCGATTACACAAACTCGGTGAGACCGATTTGGTAATAAGCTTTCCAGAGAGTTGGTCAGGTAAACTCGGTGGGACCGATTTTCTCTTTTCGTTGAGACCGAAATGTTACAGAAAAGGAAACAGAGAGTTTACATTGCAATCTCAGTGGGACCGATCGCTCACTTCGGTTAGACCGAAACGTTACGAAGGGAAACAGAGAGATTGCAACCCCATCTCGGTGAGACCGAGATCCCTATCGGTAAGACCGATTTGCTTACGGTTTGTGGCAGTGGCTCTGACTTTTGGAATCGGTGGCGCCGGGATAGAAAGAATCGGTGTGACCAATTTTGGCTTTAGGTTTAGGTCATTTGTGGATGTGGGAAAGTAGTTGAGGGTTTTGGAGCATATCACTAAGCACATGAAGCAAGAGGCTCATTAAGCAACACCTCATCCCTTCTTGATAGTATTGGCTTTTCCTATAGACTCAATGTGATCTTGGATCACTAAAATGTAAAATGAAGAGTCTTGAGCTTTTGAGCTTGATCCAATCCTTTGTCCTTAGTATTTGAGGGATCCACTTTCATCATCCATGCCATTCCATTCATTGAGCTTTCCTGAAACAATAGTCTTGGAATAGCATTAGCTCAATGAGCTATATGTTGTTATGAATTACCAAAACCACCTAGGGATAGTTGCACTTTCAATCTCCCCTTTTGGTAATTGATGACAACATATAGATCAAAAGCTTCGACAAATGATAATAAAATTTAAATAACATCGTCGCTTTGAGAAGTATGTGATAAGCAAGAGCTCCCCTAAATTTGTGCATAGTTTTAGATTTGCTTTGGACTGCAAATGCACAATGAATTAGGCTCATGGGTTACTCTTCCATGTCACATACATCTTGGTGGAGCGCTCAAAATAATAAACAATGAATACATGCACTCATCACCAAGCATAGTGAGTGATCACATAAGATAGATAGGATAATATCAAGCATGCATAAGTGTAGCTTATGATCGAACACATGATCATCAATGTCTCACAAGCATAGTATCTCAATCAAAAGCAAACAAAGATTTAAAAACCACCAAATAAAGCAAGAGAGAACAAAAGCAACACACTCTCTCTCGAAGCCTATGATCTATACATTTTTCTCCCCCTTTGGCAACAAGTTACCAAAAAGTTCATAGAAAATGCATAGTGCTAGATCGACTCTCAGGCTTGATCTTCTGGTGGTGGTGTAGAGATGGCTCCTTGGATGAAGGCTTCAGTTGAAGTGGATGGAGCTGGAGGAGTTGGTCTTTGGAGCTGGTTGCCTTTGGGCTGTAGGCGATCATTTGGTCTTTGAAGTTTTTGCTCTAGTGTCTGTCACTAGCACTGCAACTGACCTCTGGGCTCTGGGCACTCTGGCAAACACATTGGTGGTAGTCTTGCCCTTCCTCTCCTGCATGTCATCCTGCAGCGGCTCCACGGTGGCCCAATCTCGATTACCTTGACATCTAGATCATAGAATTTTGTTCCATGATTCTTTCCAGTGCTCTCTGGTTTTGAGTTAGGGTGGCCAACCCTTCTCAATCCTCAAAGATGATGCTATCAAGTAACCAAGCTGCTCCTGTTTGGTTTTCAAGAAATATTCAGATGCCTCCTCTTGAGTTGGCATCTTGGCAGCCTTCTCCCTCTTTGCCTTCTTCTTCTCCTGAGCTTGAACTGATTGTGGATCATATTCATTCATGACAACCTCATTGTCCTCAAAGTCTGGATAAAGTGGAAAGTGTTCCTTATCCAACTGATGTTTTCCTGTGCCCATCTTTGAGTTTATCAATTCTTGAATCCGAGGTGCATATCCACAGCTCCTCTTCTGATCTGCTGCAGTCCTCTTGATTGTTTCAATGATCAGGCTCATGACTTTGAACTTCTGTGGCACATCAAACACATGCAACATGTTGATGGCACGCCCTCTGATCATGTTATGGTCACCAGACTTGGGCAACAAAGTGTGCCTCAGAATCCAATTTATGGTTGGCAACCCTGACAGCAGAAAGTGAACTGATCCAAACTTGTGAGTCTTTAATGCCTTGTCTAGAATTTCCTTTTACATGTGAGCCATTGAATTGTGACCCAACTTCTTCTTTGCATAAATGTCTAGGTCATCCTCATTCTCCTCGGGGGCATTGATCAGACTTGCCCATTCTTCAGTAGTGGACTGGTACCTTGTACCTTCAGACATCCAAACTATTCTTCCATCTGGGTAAAAGTGTGTGGAGTAGAACCGCATGATAAGCTCATCATTCCAGTTGGTGAACTTCATCCAACAAAATCTGCAACTCCACAAGCAACAAAGCTGTCTTGCACTCCGTGATAGTGCTTGTTCATTTTCCTTGATGAATTTCCAAATCAACCCACCTCATGTCACAAACTATGGGCTTCTTGTCCAAAAGAATTGTTTCATAGAAGTCCTGCTGTTTCTTTGTGTGGAACCTGTAGTCAACAACAGTTCTTCTTCTTGAAGCATATGGACTTCCATTCTCCACAATCTCAGCCATGAATCCTTCCTGATTCTCAAGTCCTCAGCCACAGGATGGGCATCATTGTGGTCTGGTATCTTGGGCTTGAGCTTTCTTAGAACCTGTCTTTCTTCTTGAATCTTGACAACATTGGGCACTAGGGCCTTGTTCTTCTCAATTTGGAATACTCCTAGTATTCCTCTTTGAACTTGCTTGGCCTTGGAGGCAGCTTTGGGTGTTTCCTTGGGCTTGGATGTTGCAGCCCCTGATCTGATTGCATCTCCCATAAGCTTAGCTGCCTTTGGAGCTGGTGCTGCAAGCTCTTCCTCTTCCATCATGGAAGGTTGACCAAATTTTTTGGCCATGGTCTTCTTGACCCTTTCCTTCCTCTTCTTTCCTTCAGCAGCTAGCTCTTTGGGATCAGGCCTTTTAGGCAGTTGAGTTTATGCTCTGGCCTTGGATATTGGTTGTCTTCCTGCAGGCCTTTTGGTCTTCATGCCTGGCTTTGTATTCTTTCTTTGAGCCATATTCCTTCTTGAGCACCTCTTTATTGGAAGTAGCCTCATCTTCCTCGACTTTGTAATCTTCATCCTCTGAATCTGAAGTTCTTTTCCTCCTTTGCCTAGTTGCAGCCTTAGGCAAATTGCTAGAGTACTTTTTCTCCCTTCATCCGAAGTTGAGGGACTAGTGCCCTCACTCAAGTCCATCTGCTCTTGACCTGTTACATTTGTCACTTTGATTAGACATCTTGCCAAAAGTCGATCTTGACCACGTGAAGAGTTATAGATGAGATAGAAAAGATGAGCATCACAAAATGCAGAGGGTTTTGCAAAAGAATGACACAAAAGTTCAGTCTTAGTTTTCCCACGAAAGCATTTCGGATCCACGATTTTTAAACTCGGTGATACCGAAGCGATTTTGGAACCTAAAGCGATGATTTCGGTTGGACTGAGTTTCGATTCGGTGGTACCGAGACTGCTAGGGTTTCACAGAATCCTCAAATCGGTTGCACCAATTAGTAATTCTCGGTCAGACCGAGAGTCACTAGTGCAATGGCATAAGCCAAGTCGGTGAGACCGAGTTTTTCAACTCGGTGGGTCCGAGATGGTTTTGGTGGAAACCTAACCCTAAAAATTTGAATCACATGATAGAAGAGTTTCAATCGTGGCAAGAATCAATATGAAAACAATGTGCCAGGAATCAGACGTGGATGGCACAAAGATTAAGTCCATACCCTAACTTGGCTGTGGACTTGCTACGGCGGCAACGGCGGGGACGAAATCCGTTTTGACAGCGGAGACCCGATGTGAGGAGGCTGCTGGCGACGAGGAGACGATCCGGAGACCACGATGGGAGAGCAAGCTGTTGCGCGGGCGAAGGGTTTCGGAGAAATTTCCAAAATTTTGCCCGTGGCTATATATATAGGTCGACCCTGTCGGTGTGACCGAGTGGAACAACTCGGTGGCACCGAGATGCATAATCGTGTTCGATTCTGACAAATCGGTGAGACCGAAAATTTCAAATCGGTTGCACCGAGATTGAAAACTCAGATCAACTTGATGATTTCGGTAGGACCGAAATGGAAGGATCGGTCAGACCGAGAATCACTAAGAGGTTTTGGAAGTTTAAGTCTATGATGAATCGGGGACTCGAAAGTGCTCCTCACCTGAGTGGTTCGAATCGACTTGATCAAATTTTGTGATGTAGCATGAATAGAGTTTGAGATGAGAAAAGCACAGATAGCTAAAGAAGGTTCTTAGGCATTCTTGTCCATCCACTTGGAACAAAGAAAAGAATCCAAACAAACAAAACAACAAGTGCATGTCCTTGAATGAGTAAAATATGCACCAACATGCTCACACAATAAGATGGCAATTGAAATATGTGGCAAAGCATGCATAACCAATTTTAGCCTCTATCAAGCAATTGGCGATGACTAGGTCATCTATATATGAGTATATTGACTTAGGAGTCAAATGAGAACATTTGATCATAGGTTATACTCATTGTTTAAGCTCAGGTGGGGTTACCACTTTTACATAATGCATTAATGTGTTCACACCATTAGAGTTGCTTTGACTCAATTCTTAGAGTTAAGCTCCCCTAGATGTGAGATCCCCCTTAGAGGGATGAACTAACCTTGGGTTTTGTCGATGATGACTTCATGTAGGTGTTGAAGATGTAGATGCTCAATGTTGATGTAGATCATTTGGAGCAATCCTTTGGAGTGAGTTGCACTTTCAACTTGCCTACATGGGTTAGTCCCACAAGGAACAAACAAGAATATCCATAGACATAGAGTGATGCACACACAAGATGATGTCCATGAAAACATTAGGTTACCTTGTCCCTTGCCTTGCCAACATGAGGGTTTGTGACTCCTTGAACTAGTGCAAGATGTGAAAGTTGATTGCACTTGTTCTTGCCAAAATGATATGAGTGAAGAATGTTGGCGGAGTCACCCTCAAGAACTCTCTAGTTCTTCTTCTTCGGGATCCACATCATATTGATGGGAATCCTTGGAGTTGTAGTTGTACTTGATGAAGTAGAACTTGACGTAGTCTTGGGGACCCACTTGAACGAGGCTTTAGGTGCTTCTTCAAATGCATCAATCTCTTCTTGAAGCTTTTCCTTGCCTTTGTTCTTGTGGTCTTGTGGTGGAAGATCATCTTGAGCTTGTGTCCCCTTGAAGGAAGTAGGATCATACTTCTCTTGTTGAGGAAAAAACTTTGTCTTGGGATATTGATCTTCTTCCCACTCAACTCCATTGGCGTTGAACTTTCGTTCAAAACCAACACCTTGATTCTTCCGGTGCCTTCCTTGCTTGCGTACAATTTCCTCGAATTGCTTACTCCTGGCAAGGCTCTTGTAAACACCTTTCTCTATAATTCCCTTCAATAAACTATTTTCTTGCTCAAGTGTAACTTGGCTAAGAGAATCATTAGTGGAATCAAGAGAACTACTAGAAGCAACAACATTGGATTTGACATTATTATTGTTACTACTAGAGGAAGTATCTTTCTTGTACTTGCTACTAGACTTGACTTGAGGCATGTAAGTAGATAAGAGTAAACGCTTGGCAATGTAAGAAGAACTTTTCTTGCGGAGATCATCATTGATTACCTTTAAGAACTCATGCTCTTGCTCAAGATTGAGCTTTTCAAAGCGTAACTTCTCATGAGCCCTTAAAAGTTCTCGATGATCTTGAAGATAGTTTCATGAGCCAACTTAAGAGTGTTTAGTTCTTTAGTTAGAAGCTCAATTTTCTCCTTATCATTGTCATTCATTTGATTAGCATGATTAATTGACGTTTCATCATAGTATTCATCACTAGAGTTGTCAACAAGTAAATCATCATCCACAAGCAAGTCATCTTCATCACTATTAAAATCAACATACTCGGGATGTGTTACCTTTGGACCTTTGGCATGAAGCATCTTCCAACACCTTCATTTGGTGAGTTAAATATGTCGTAGGAGTTGGTTGACACAAGTGCTAGACCGGCAACACCTTCATCTTGAGTATATTCGGAGTCGGAGTGATAGCTTCTCTCGGAGTGATTGTCGGAGTCGGAGCCGGAAATCCATTCACCAATATGAGCTTGATGTCTTCGTTTTGTGTAGCTCCTTGATGACTTGTCCTTTCTTTCCGAATCCTTACTTCTTCGTGAGGGTCTTCGTTCGTAACGATCATCTCTACTCCTCCTCTCTCTTGGTGGTGATTCTTCTCTTTTGCTCCTTCTTCTTGGAGAATCTTCTCTTCTTTTGTAGGGTGTTGTACACTCATTGGAGTAGTGTCCGGGTCTCCCACAATTGTAGCAATTGCGCTCTCGACTAGAAGATCTCTTGTCATTGTAAGACCTTGACTTGGAGCTTCTTTCTTTGCTTCTACTTTTGTAGAATTTGTTGAAGTTCTTCACCATTAAGCTCAATTCTTCATTGAAGGTTGGTTTCTCACTTGATGATGTGGGGGCTTCACTTGAGGCTTTGTAAGCA
Organism: Aegilops bicornis; assembly: GCA_021605145.1. Classification (NCBI taxonomy): domain Eukaryota; kingdom Viridiplantae; phylum Streptophyta; class Magnoliopsida; order Poales; family Poaceae; genus Aegilops; species Aegilops bicornis. The sequence goes on from CM038675.1 coordinate 321,542,560, forward strand.
CCACTTGACTTGTTGTGAAGTTCCTCCTTATCCTTGAGTGACATCTCATGAGCAACAATCCTTGCAATGACTTCCGTTGGCTTGAGATCTTTGTAGTTTGGCATCATTTGGGTCAATGTGCACATGGTATCATACTTTCCATCCAATGCTCTTAGGATTTTCTTGATGATGAATTTGTCGGTCATCTCTTCACTCCCTAAGCCCGGCAATCTCATTTGTGATAAGAGCAAGCCTAGAGTACATTTCAGCGACACCTTCACCATCCTTCATTTTGAACTTGTCAAGCTGACTTTGGAGCACATCCAACTTGGATTCCTTGACGGACTCGGTACCTTCATGCATATCAATCAAAGTATCCAAAATTTCCTTTGCATTCTCAAGACGGCTGATTTTGTTGAATTCTTCGGGGCACAATCCGTTGAAGATGATGTCATATGCTTGAGCGTTGTATTGCAGCATCTTCAATTCTTCCGCATTAGCTTCACGGTTCGGTTCTCTCCCATCGAAGAATTCACCTTGCAAGCCAATACAAATAATTGCCCAAACAGCGGGGTTATGTCCAAGATATGCATTTTTATCTTATGCTTCCAACTAGCAAAATTAGTACCATCAAAGTAAGGACCTCTACGGTGATAATTTCCCTCGCCAGACGCCATACTCTCCTAGGTTGTGAAACCAAGGCTATGACCACCAAAAGCTATGGAAATCAAAGCAAATGGGGACCAACGCTCTCATACCACTTGTAGGACCTTGAAGTATGTCTAGAGGGGGGGGGTGATTAGACTACTTGACCAATAAAAACTTAACCTTTTCCCAATTTTAGAGTTTGGCAGATTTTAGCTATTTTAGGACAAGTCAAGCAATCATCACACAATTCAAGCAAGCATGCAAAGAGTGTATAGGCAGCGGAAATTAAAGCATGCAACTTGCAAGAAAGTAAAGGGAAGGGTTTGGAGGATTCAAACGCAATTGGAGACACGGATGTTTTTGGCGTGGTTCCGATAGGTGGTGCTATCGTACATCCACGTTGATGAAGACTTCAACCCACGAAGGGTAACAGCTGCGCGAGTCCACGGAGGGCTCCACCCATGAAGGGTCCACGAAGAAGCAACCTTGTCTATCCCACCATGGCCGTCGCCCACGAAGGACTTGCCTCACTAGCGGTAGATCTTCACGAAGTAGGCGATCTCCTTGCCCTTACAAACTCCTTGGTTCAACTCCACAATCTTGTCGGAGGCTCCCAAGTGACACCTAGCCAATCTAGGAGACACCACTCTCCAAGAAGTAACAAATGGTGCGTTGATGATGAACTCCTTGCTCTTGTGCTTCAAATGATAGTCTCCCCAACACTCAACTCTCTCTCATAGGTTTTGGATCTGGTGGAAAGAGGGTTTGAGTGGAAAGCAACTTGGGGAAGGCTAGAGATCAAGATTCATATGGTAGGAATGGAATATCTTGGCCTCAACACATGAGTAGGTGGTTCTCTCTCGAAATGGTAAGTTGGAAGTGTAGGTTCGTTTCGATGGCTCTCTCCACGAATGAAGAGGAGGTGGAGGGGTATATATAGCCTCCACACAAAATCTAACCGTTACACACGGTTTACCAAACTTCGGTGGGACCGAATCGTCAAACTTCGGTCGGAACGATTTAGTAAACCTAGTGACCGTTAGTGATTTTCGTGGGACTGACATGCATCTCGGTGAGGCCGATTCGGTTAGGGTTAGGGCATAACGTAATCTCGGTGAGACCGATTACACAAACTTCGGTGAGACCGATTTGGTAATAAGCTTTCGAGATAGTTGGTCGTAAACTGGGTGGGACCGATTTGCTCTTTTCGGTGAGACCGAAATGTTACAAAAAGGAAACAGAGAGTTTACATTGCAATCTCAGTGGGACCGATCGCTCACTTCGGTTAGACCGAAACGTTACGAAGGGAAACAAAGAGATTGCAACCCCATCTCGGTGAGACCGAGATCCCTATCGGTAAGACCGATTTGCGAAGGGTTTGTGGCAGTGGCTATGACTTTTGGAATCGGTGGCGCCGGATAGAAAGAATCGGTGTGACCAATTTTGGCTTTAGGTTTAGGTCATTTGTGGATGTGGGAAAGTAGTTGAGGGTTTTGGAGCATATCACTAAGCACATGAAGCAAGAGGCTCATTAAGCAACACCTCATCCCTTCTTGATAGTATTGGCTTTTCCTATAGACTCAATGTGATCTTGGATCACTAGAATGTAAAATGAAGAGTCTTGAGCTTTTGAGCTTGAGCCAATCCTTTGTCCTTAGTATTTTGAGGGATCCACTTTCATCATCCATGCTATGCCATTCATTGAGCTTTCCTGAAACAATAGTCTTGGAATAGCATTAGCTCAATGAGCTATATGTTGTTATGAATTACCAAAACCACCTAGGGATAGTTGCACTTTCACTAATTGGTTGCCGGATTTCTCATATGAGCAGACTTTGGATGGTCCCTGCAAGTTCCATAGTTGCGCGAAGCCGTCCAACCATACCACTCGGAAATGCCACTGGCTCACCGGGATCACCAAGGGAGACGGCCTCCTACCTCCCCCGCCTGTTGGGCAGCCGCCTCCTCCTCCGCCCCAGCATCCGGCAGTCAGACCAGTCGGCACAGTACAAGATGAGTACCCAGAAGAACACGGAGCCTACATGGTGTTCACCAGCGTAGCCGATGATCGACGCAGCAGGCGGCTGCAGCAGCAAGAAGTGAACGCAGTAGCATCAGAAACACCAGAGTTCATGCACTTGTCTGAGAAGCCCATCAGCTGGAGCAGAGCTGACCACCCAGAGGTGATGCCCAATCCCGGCTCTTATGCCTTGGTTTTGGATGCCACTTTTGCCATGGACAGGCGAACTGCTCGCTTCTCCCGAATTCTGATAGACGGTGGCAGCAGCATCAACATCCTATACAAGGATACCATGGAGAAGTTAGGAATCAAACAGAGAGAGCTTCAGAACAGACGGGTTGTATTCCATGGCATAGTCCCTGGCCTTTCCTGCTCACCAATCGGCAAGATCCTGATTGACATCCTCTTCGGAGACAAAGATCACTTCTGCCGAGAGTCGGTTTGGTTTGAAGTGGTGGACCTTGAGAGCCCCTACCATGCGTTACTTGGCCGGCCTGCCTTGGCCTAGTTCATGGTCGTCCCCCACTATGCCTACCTCAAGATGAAGATGCCGACTTCCAAGGAGATTCTGACCGTAGCCGGCGACTACAGGAAGTCGTCCGCCTGTGCGGCTGAGAGCAGTCGGCTAGCCGAGTCCCTCGTGATCGCAGCTGAGAAGCAACTCATTGACCGGGTCGTGGCGATGGCAGGAAAGAAGCCGGAAATGTCGCCCGACCCCAGGGAGACGGAAGCTGAGGGCTCGTTCAAGCCGGCCAAAGAAACAAAGAAGATACCCTTGGACCCGGAGCACCCAGAGAGGTACGATGTCGTAGGTACAAACCTCGACAGCAAATAGGAAGGCGAGCTCATCGATTTCCTCCGTGAGAATCGGGACATCTTTGCATGGTCCCCCGAAGACATGCCAGGAGTTCCGACGGAATTCTCGGAGCACAAGTTACATGTCCGGTCTGATGTCAAGCTAGTCAGGCAACCCTTGCGCCGCCTGTCAGAAGGTAAGAGAAGAGTTGTTGGAGAAGAGATAGCCCGGCTTCTGGCAGCTGGCTTCATCATGGAAGTGTTCTTTCCAGCATGGCTAGCCAACCTAGTCCTAGTGCTGAAGAAGAACAAGCAGTGGCGAATGTGTATTGACTACACTAGCCTCAACAAAGCATGTCCCAAGGACCCGTTCGCTTTGCCAAGGATCGACCAAGTGATAGACTCCATAGCCGGATGCGAGCTGTTGAGTTTCTTAGATGCATATTCAGGATATCACCAGATCAAGTTGAGCCCGGAAGACAGACTGAAGACCGCCTTCATCACGCCGTTTGGAGCCTTCTGCTACTTTACCATGACGTTCGGCTTGAGGAATGCTGGCGCCACCTTTCAACGTTGCATGCAGAAGTGCCTCCTCAAGCAACTCGGCAGAAACGCCCACGTCTACGTGGATGATGTGGTGGTGAAGACGGAGAAGCGTGGGACACTGCTGGAGGACCTCAAGGAGACCTTTGAGAACTTGCGCCGGTTTCAGATCAAGCTCAATCCAGAGAAATGTGTCTTCGGAGTACCAGCTGGCCAGCTTCTTGGCTTCATGGTCTCCGAACGTGGCATAGAGTGCAACCCCGTGAAGATCAAGGCCATCGAGAGGATGGAAGTTCCCACCCGACTGCTGGATGTGCAGAAGTTCACTGGCTGTTTGGCATCCATCAGCCGCTTCATCAGTCGGCTGGGAGAGAAGGCTCTTCTCCTATACCAACTCATGAAGAAAATCACCTTCTTTGAGTGGAATGACAAGGCGGACGAAGCTTTTCTCCAACTCAAGAAGATGTTGACTACTCCACCTGTCCTGGCGGCTTCGACTCCTAAGGAGCCCATGCTCCTATACATCACCGCCACCAGCCGAGTGGGCAGCACAGTCATCGTGGTAGAGCGCAAGGAGGAAGGCAAGGCCTCGCCACCCGTAGACCGGTATATTATTCGAGTGAAGTACTGTCAACCTCCAAGCAAAACTACCCCCACTACCAGATGATGTGCTACGGCGTGCACTTTGCCACCAAGAAACTGAAGCCTTACTTTCAAGAGCAACCAATTATTGTGGTCTGCACGACTCCATTAGCCGAGATCATCGGAAGCCGAGATGCTTCAAGCCGAGTGGCCAAATGGGCCATAGAGTTGGCCCCCTACACCATCTACTACCAGCCTCGCACCGCCATCAAGTCGCAAGCGTTGGCCGACTTCCTCGTCGATTGGGCTGAGACCCACTACTTGCCGCCAGTGCCCGACTCCACCCATTGGCGGATGCATTTTGATGGCTCCAAGATGCGCACCGGCTTGGGAGCCGGCATCGTCCTCACCTCTCCCAAAGGCGACAAGCTCAAATATGTGCTGCAAATCCATTTTGCCGCCTCCAACAACGTCGCCGAATACAAGGCACTCATTCACGGGCTCCGGCTTGCCAAAGAACTCGGCATTCGCCGGATCCTGTGCTATGGTGACTCCGACTTGGTGGTCCAGCAGTCGTCCGGCGACTGGGACGCCAAAGATGCAAATATGGCGAGCTACCGCTTCCTCGTGCAGCAACTCAGTGGATATTTTGAGGGGTGCGAGTTTCTCCACGTGCCAAGAAACGACAACGAGCAAGCAGATGCCTTGGCACGAATCGGCTCTACCCGTCAAGCAATACCGTCCGGCGTCGCCCTTCAAGGCCTCCTCAAGCTGCCTGTCAAGCCTTCGCCAGAATCAGACTCTATCTTTGTGTTGGCTCCTCCTGAAGTAGTCGGATCCGACTCAAGAGCCCCAGCAGACGGCACGAGAATTCTGGCAGGCGGCTCCGGGATCGCGGCAGTCGAAGCTGGCCCGAGGACTGCGGCGGACAGCCCGGAGACTTCAGAACTCGGCCCGGGGACTGTGCCGATCGGCCCGGGGACTTCATCAACCCAGCAAGCGGCTGCCCACTCCAGCCCGCCGCCTCCCGGCCCAGCCGCCCTCGTCCAAGTCGCAGTTCTGATAGTCGAAGAAATTGCAGCACCTTCATGGGCCCTGCCCATCCTCAAATTCTTGGTCAGCAAAGAGCTGCCAACTGATGAGATCCTAGCTCGGCAAGTGCAACACCGGGCAGCAGCCTACACCATAGTCAACAGAGAGCTTGTAAGGCGCAGTGTCACTGGCGTCTACCAGCGCTGCGTGGAGCCAGAGCAAGGCCAAGCAATTCTCAAATACATCCATCAAGGCGAGTGTGGCCACCATGCGGCTTCAAGAGCACTCGTCACCAAAGCCTTCCGCCACGGTTTCTTCTGGCCGACTGCCTTGGAAGACGCCAAGGACTTGGTCCAAAAGTGCAAAGGGTGCCAGAAGTTCCACTCCAAGCCGCATCAGCCGACTTCTGCTCTCAAGACTATTCCCATTGCCTGGCCCTTTGCCGTTTGGGACATGGTGGGACCATTCAAGACGGCACGAGGCGGCCTGACTCACTTACTTGTCGCAGTGGACAAGTTCACCAAGTGGATAGAAGCAAAGCCGATCAAGAAGCTGAATGGTCCGACTGCCGTGACTTTCATCTCCGACATCACAATCCGATATGGCATTCCACACAACATCATCACCGACAATGGCACTAATTTTGCCAAAGGTGCCTTGGCCTGTTTTTGCGCGACGCAGGGCATCCGACTGGACCTAGCGTCCGTTGCCCATCCGCAGTCAAACGGCCAGGTAGAGCGAGCAAACGGCCTCATCCTGTCCGGCATCAAGCCTCGACTGGTCGAGCCTCTGGAGCATTCGGCCGGCTGCTGGCTCGACGAGTTGCCAGCCGTCCTCTGGAGCCTGCGCACAACTCCAAACAAGTCAACCGGCTTCACGCCTTTCTTCCTCATCTACGGTGCAGAAGCCGTCATCCCAACGGACATAGAGTTAGACTCCCCACAAGTCACCATGTACACCGAGGAGGAAGCAGAAGAAGCACGTCAAGACGGCGTCGATCTACTGGAAGAGGGTCGGCTGTTGGCACTCAGCCGGTCCAGCATCTACCAGCAGAGAGCTCATACCGATACTACAACCGGAAGGTCAATCCGAGATCTTTCCAAGAAGGAGACCTTGTGCTCCGGATGATCCAGCGAACAGCCGGCCAGCACAAGCTCTCGGCACCTTGGGAAGGCCCTTTCAACATCAGCAAAGTGTTGGGAAATGACTCCTACTACACGATCGGCCTTTCGAAGCCCCGAAAGCACGTTAAGAGGGACGACTCCGGCAAAAGAGACGGAGCGGCCATGGAATGCAAATCTCCTCAGAAGATTTTACAGATTGATGCGAGATGTACCATGCTACCTTTTGTATTAAAGTCACGAAGACTTCGCCCCTCGAGAAGAGCTCGGGGACTGCCCTCTTTATCTATATGATAAGAATTATGCATGCAGTATGTTATTCTTTGTTATCTTTGCTTGGCACCGGGTTCGACTAGTCGGCCGAGGGACTTACAAATCTTGCACTATGAAATGCTTCCTGCAGCCGGACAAGTAGTGTGTGGCACTTAAGCCGTCTCCTGTCAGAAGCCGCAGTTTGCAGAGCGACTGACTGGTGGGCAGGAGTAAGGTAGAATGGGTGCCCACATGAAAAATGGCTAAGGACTCAAAGCATAAACATAGCTTAAGCCGGCTTCCAGCCTTTTTACAAACCGACTCTTGAGCAGCCGGCTCGCCGTTTTCTATTCAACTTGCTAAAGAACTCTAAACGGCTAAGTACTTGCCTTCCCAAAGTAGCCAAGAACTTGACCAGCAGCAGTCCGCAGAGCGGCTGTCCGGCTGGCAAGACGACAACCAAGGGAAGGCGGCAAAGGAAAAAGCCAAGAGAGAAATGAGAAAAAGAGATAGAACTCGGAAAAAATATTTACATAGCAAAGGCCCTTGGCCGAATCTTCCAACAGAAGTTCAAAATACACCCCGCGGGTGGAATTGTGCAAATTAACAAGTTCTTCGAGACTATTAAGCAGATAACAAAGATAAAGTGGCAGCTTAGGAGGCAGCAGACGGGTTCGGAGGATCGAAGGAGTCGGCGGTGCCAGTCGTTGGGGCGGCCGGCTCGGCGGTCTCGGCTTGATCTCCTCCAGTGGTAGCCGGCTCGGCTGGGCGTGGCTCGTTGCTGGAGGCGCGAATGAGCTAAGGCTGGTCGTCTGCCCCATCTACTGGCGCCTCCACTTCGCCTCCCTCCTCCGCCCCGCCTTCCTCCTCGCCACTGGAGCCGATCACCTCCGCCGAGTCCTCGCCATCGTCTGGATTCATCCCGAACCACTCCGGCGGTGCCTCTTCACCATTCTCAGCCCGCTCTGGGACAAAGACGCTGGTATCAGTGTACTCGGTGATCGACGCCGCACGCTGGACGAGGGCGTCTTCCACGACTGCAAACTCCGCCTGGGCCTCTAGCCGGAACGTGGCTAGCCGGTCCAGATCCAGCCCAGGATACCACGCTTTCACGAACTCCAAGGCCTGGCGCGCTCCGGCCCGGGCCGAGGAGCCCTTCCAGGCCTCAAGACGGCCAGCCGCGACCTCCAGCCAGTCGGCAGTCCGACTGGGAGTGCGCGGAGCCTGCATATCTGGCCACAGGGCGGCGATCACCTGGGCGCCGACACGCTGAAGCCGGCGCAGCATCCGATGGGCCGGCTGAAGGCGAGCCTCGATGCTCAGGATCTGCTCGTCAAGAGTTCGGGGGGCGTAGGCAGCGATCTCTGCGCCTTCCGCCCTCCGCCCTTCATGATCAGCCTCGATGGCTTGGTTGGCGGCTTGCGAGTGGCCAGGGAAGAAGTCTGCCAAGATAGAAGAACGAAGAAGTAAGTCAAAAACCAGAAGTCGGCTCGACCAACAGCCGGCGACTCCAAAAAGGAAAATAAGGAGAAACTCACCGTTGACGAGATCCTCGATCTCATGGAAGCCGGAGGCCAGCATTGCCTCCTTGTCAGTCCAGGAGGAGCGCTCGCTCGCGAACTCAGCAAGGAGGGCGGTCTCTTTCTCTTCCGCCTCCTTCTGGGTCTTCTTGAGCAGCTCCTTCTGCTCTGCCAGTTGCACGACCAGCAGATCGTGCTCTGCAGCCAGCTTGTTGCATTCCTCCCCCTTGGCATGCAACACAGTGTTGGCCTCGCCCAGTTGCTGTTGTAGGGTGGCATTGGCCTCTGAAGAAGAAAAAGAAAAAAGGCATCAACCGTCTAAAAGGAAGAAGGTCGCCGGGAAGATCCGGCCCGACTGCTCAGCAGTCGGCCCGAATCTCGGGGACTACAGCCTGCGGGTGCGCCAGCGCGCTCCCGCAGAGAAGGAAGAGAGCTCACTCCGGCTGTCTGACAAGTCGGTGGCCCGCTTGGCCAGTTCTTCGACGTTGAGGTTGAAGGCGGTCGCACGAAGATTGTGGTAATCCTGTGACAAAGATTTCGGACAAATGTTAGTACTTGGAGCTTGTCGATTAGAGTTCCGAGCCGCCTGCTCAGCAGCCGGCCCGAAACTTGGGGACTACACCCAGTGGGTGCGCTGGCGCGCCCCCACGAAGAAAAACAAGAAACAGAAACAAAGAGGGAGGAAACATACCCGGATGGGTGCTCGCGATGCCAGATGCGCCTTGGTGCAGTTCTGGAGGGCGTCGCCTTCGGCTCGGATCTTGGCCTGGACGTTCAGAAGCGCCTGGTGCAACGGGCCTGTCCCGCCTACCCGCACCCACCGAGTGGGCGCGGCGCTCATCGCCTCGGTGTCCGGGATCGTGGAACTTGTGGCGCCGGCTTCCAAGGGGGCGGCGCCGAGGCCACCTTCGCAAGACGGCGACGCGTCAACGTGCCGACTTGAGGAATCAGGCCCGTCACGACCTCGTCTTCAGTCGGCGGCATCGGCGGGTCCGCCGGCTGCCCGCCTCGCACGCTTCCGGATGGCTGCGTTGGCGGCACAATCACGTCTGGCACAAAGGCGTAGCCGCCGTCCTCCTCCATGGTCGGGTTCTCGCCGCCGGCTTCCCCAGTCTGTCCCGTGAACTCCGGAGGCGGTGGCGCGGAGCTCAGCGGGGTGACAAAAACCGCCGATTGGCGGTGCACGGCTTCTTCAGCCTGCTTCCTCGCCGCGACGGCGGCTTCGGCCTCTGCCAGCTTCTTCTTGGCGGCGGCCTCCGCCTTCTCCAAGCGGGCGTTCTCTTCCTCTGTGCGCTTCTCTTGCGCGTTCCGCTCTGTCGACTCCCGGAGGTCGGCGGCAGGGTCAATCCGCCGAGTGGTGGCAGACGTCTCCGCCAACCCCATGACAGAGGCGGCAGTGACCCTCTCCAGGGAGAGGGGAGCCCTAGACCAAGGGAACAAGTGAAGACTCAGACAAGATCAACAAAGGAAAAATAAAGGCAAAGGGCAGGAGCACTTACGCGGAGACCAGCGGCGGCTTCTTAACCTCCTTGCGGAAGCGGTTGGCCTTCGCGGCCGCCTCGTCCCATTTCGTCGCTGCGGCCGATCCCTTGGACTTCTTCGGCAGACTGCCGAACAAGCTCGGCATGGCCCTGCGTTTCTTCCCGCCGCCTGGAGCGTCCAGCGCGGCAGAAGAGCTCGCGTCGGGCTGGCCGTCTCCTGGCTGGTGGCGGGGGGCGACCTCATCATCATCATCAGGCTAGTCCTCTAGACTGGCCCCGAGCCGCGGGCCGCCTCCTCCCTCGGTGTCGTCTTCCAAAGCCGCCGCCCCCAGATCGGGGTCGTCGGCATCACTCTCCGCCCGGTCGGCGAGGAACTCGCGGGCCGGCCCTGCGGTGCTGGCTGATGGATGGAGGAGGGGATTCTGACCAAAGCCGACTAGTCAGGTCAGACAAGACAAACTCGGCAAGAAAGAAGACAAGAAAGAAGACAATTTAAAGAAAAAGAGAAAAAGAGGGAACTCACTATAGGCGGGGGGTTGGCACGAGAGTACGGCTCCTTGCCGAACTGCCACTCCTCCACGAGCTTGCAGTCCGCAAGATAGTTCACCATGTAGGCCACCTCCTCGTGAGGCATGTCCTTGGTGCACATCTGACTCGGGTCCCGGTGCCCGCTCATCTGGCATATCATATGGGGGCGACCTTGGAGCAGGAGAACTCGGCGCGCCACAAAGGCGGCCAACAGATCCGGACCAGTCAGGCTCTCCGACCGCGTCAGCACTCGGAGTCGCGTGACGGCGCCGGCTCCTGCGGGCGTCAGCGTCTTGGCCCGATACGACTAGTTGGGCAGCCTCCCAGCTAGCGGGCTGGCTACGTAAGCCGGCAGATTGACCCAGTCGCCCTCCGTGAAGACGCTCTTCACGTAGAAGTACGACCACTGCCACATCTTCATCGACTTTATCAATTTGATGGAGGGGAACGGGTTGTCGGCCCCCGACCTCCGCACGGCAATGGACGCGCCGCGCTGAGCCGGCACACCTGCGGCTTGGGTGCCGAGCTTGGAATAGAAGAACTCCCCCTAGAGCTCGATGGTGGGGAGGACGCCAAGGAAGCCCTCGCACAAGGCAACAAAGGCGGACAGCAGCACCACCGTGTTGGGGGTGAGGTGGTGCGGCTGGAGGCCGTAAAACTCGAGGAAGGCGCGGAAGAAGCTGCTCGCCTGCAGGCCTAGGCCGCGTAGGCAATGCGAGCGGAAGATGACCCGCTCGCCCTCCTGCGGCGTACCGCAAAACGGAGGAAACGGACCTCCTACGGTCGAACCGGGGGTCCTGTTGATCAGGAGGGGTGTGGCGTACCGCAAAACGGAGGAAACGGACCTCCTACGGTCGAAACGAGGGTCCTGTTGAACGGGAGGGGTGTGGCGTACCACAAAACGGATGAAACGGACCTCCTACGGTCGAAACAGGGGTCCTGTTGATTAGGAGGGGTGTGACGTACCGCAAAACAGATGAAACGGACCAACTACGGTCGAAACGGGGGTCCTGTTCATCGGGAGGGGAGTGGCGTACCACAAAACGGGACTCCATGGGATACTGTTCATCTCCACCGTCGACCTCCTCCAGCCTCCACGGGCTACCATCGACCTCCTCCAGCCTCCACGGGCTCCTGTTCATCCAGCCTCCACCGCGCGCTACTCCACCGGCTACTGTTCAACCACCCCTCCACGGGCACCCCTCCACACCACGGGGTCCTGTTCATCCAGAGGCACCTCCACCGCTCCATTATTCATCCAACCCCCCATAGCGCCACCGCTCATCCAATCGATCGGCTTGATTAGCAGCGATGGCGAAGAATCGCCGATCGAGTTCGATTAACAGCCATCGATCGATCGCCGGGTTCGAATGCGTAGCCTGCAGTTCAATCCCTCGGGTTCGATTAGAGCCCAACGCCTCGCTTCGGGTTCGATTAGAATAACGCCTCGCACACTGCAGCAGCGTCGTGTACGAGAAACACGCATCGCTCGGCCCCGACCTCCCACCGTAACCAGGAACTTCGCCAAAATTTTCCTCCCCTCGCTTCTACCACGGTTTTTTCCGTCATGGACGGCCCAAAGAATGTCATGCATTGCGTCTCCGGCCCGCCAGTGACGAAAATCCCATTTTATGTCATGATATTTTGTCATAGAAGTAGGAACCCACCACATCTATGATGATACCGGGTTTTGTCACAATTATCATCATAGAAGTGTCATATGTATGACAGAAAAAAAATTCGTTCGGCCCAAAATGTCACGGGTGTGTCTTTTTTTTGTAGTGCATGAAGGGATTGACAACCCCTTTATCGCGTTGGTTTGTGCAGGTATAAGGCGACTTGCTGTAACCTCCTACTGGATTGATACCTTGGTTCTCAAACATTGAGGGAAATACTTACGCTACTTTGCTGCATCACCCTCTCCTCTTCAAGGGAAAACCAACGCAAGCTCAAGAGGTAGCATTTACCTCGCCAAAAACTCGGTTCATCATCGCCACACGAAGCACATAGAGTTGGATATCCACCTCGTTTGGGAGAAGGTCGCCCCTGGTCCGTACCGGATCATGCATATTTCCACTGGTCAGCAACTTGCAGACATCATGACCAAGGGAATGCCTACCACACTGTTTGAGAGTTGCAGTCTCTGCGTCACCGATGGGCTGCTATGACCCGGGGGAGGAGGGGGTGTGGAACCAATCCACACTTGCACGTTGCCGCCCAATGTGGAAACCACTACCGGATAGGCTCATCTCCTAGAGTTTAGCTAGTCAGTTGGTCAGAGACTTGTATGGGCTGCTCTCTGTATATACGTGTAACACTGTTGAATAGGACCGTGAGTTCAACCATTTTCCTTTGAATTTTTGTTTTAAATTGTTTAGATTGCTTACAACACGTGTCACTTAGTGACCATGAGTTCAATCATTGTGTGTTCTCGTCTCTACAAAATTGACCTACTTATCAATGACCACCTATTTCTTACACAATTTTCATTTACCCTGAGCCATCCACGCACTGCGACGTCGTGACCGCGGCCAGCTGGAGCTAGCTGGCTCATGCACGGATGCAGCCAGAGGAGTATATAGCAAAAAACTACCACATTACAGGCTATGTCTACAAAAAACTACCACTTTTCTTAATCTTTTAAAAAACAACTACCACAAAATTGGTTCGTTGTTGCAAAAAAAACCAAATGACCATATGATTTAGAATTAACCCGGTTTATGACAGGTCGGCCCGCTCCTAAAAAGCCAGTTTGTTGACTATTTGTTTGACCATTAACTTATATGTGGGTCCCACATATAAGCTCTTTCTTCTTCCTCCTATTTATTCTCCCCCTCCTTCCATATCTCTCACTCTCCCGAGCCATGGTCGGCCATAGTGACGACCGGAGGACCTCGAGCGGCCACAGCCGGCACGACGGCCGCCACAGGTCGCATGATGGCGTGTCGACGAGGCTTCACAGAGCCAGCCACCTTGAGCGGCCCCGCGCGCATCTGCAGCGCGCAACTGCTGCTGCTCCTTGCCAGCACGGCTGCCGCCGCTACTCCCTACCCTGGATTTTGCCATGGATCCTCACTTAGCTCCCTCATCTCCTGTCGGCCTAGTCCGACGGACACCTCGCCATGGACGCCCGACCATAGCACCTGCTTGCGCTGCTCGGCAACCCAACACAATGCCGACCATGGTGCCATCCCGACCCGGAGGTCCTCGGGACGCAGCAGCATCTGCCGTCTTGCTCGCCAGCTGATAACCCACAAGTATAGGGGATCGCAACAGTTTTCGAGGGTAGAGTATTCAACCCAAATTTATTGATTTGACACAAGGGGAGCCAAAGAGTATTTTCAAGTATTAGCAGTTGAGTTGTCAATTCAACCACACCTGGATAACTTAGTATCTGCAACAAAGTATTTAGTAGCAAAGTAATAAGGAAGTAACGGTAACGGTAGCAAAAGTAATATTTTTGGGTTTTGTAGTGATTCTAATAGTAGCAACAGAAAAGTAAATAAGCGAAGAACAATACGTGAAAAGCTCGTAGGCATTGGATCGGTGATGGAGAATTATGCCGGATGCGGTTCATCATGTAACAATCATAACATAGGGTGACACAGAACTAGCTCCAATTCATCAATGTAATGTAGGCATGTATTCCGAATATAGTCATACGTGCTTATGGAAAAGAACTTGCATGACATCTTTTGTCCTACCCTCCCGTGGCAGGCGGGTCCTAGCGGAAACTAAGGGATATTAAGGCTTCCTCTTAATAGAGTACCGAACCAAAGCATTAACACATAGTGAATACATGAACTAGTCAAACTACGGTCATCACCGGGAGTGGTCCCGATTATTGTCACTTTGGGGTTGCCGGATCATAACACATAGTAGGTAACTATAGACTTGCAAGATAGGATCAAGAACTCACATATATTCATGAAAAGATAATAGGTTCAGATCTAAAATCATGGCACTCGGGCCCTAGTGACAAGCATTAAGCATAGCAAAGTCATAGCAACATCAACCTCAGAACATAGTGGATACTAGGGATCAAACCCTAACAAAACTAACTCGATTACATGGTAAATCTCATCCAACCCATCACCGTCCAGCAAGCCTACGATGGAATTACTCACGCACGGTGGTGAGCATCATGAATTGGTGATGGAGGATGGTTGATGATGACGAGGGCGACGGATTCCCCTCTCCGGAGCCCCGAACAGACTCCAGATCATCCCTCCCGAGAGGGTTTAGGGCTTGGCGGCGGCTCTGTATCGTAAAACGCGATGAATCTTTCTCTCTGATTTTTTTCTCCCCAAACACGAATATATGGAGTTGGAGTTGAGGTCGGTGGAGCTCCAGGGGGCCCACGAGGCAGGGGGCGCGCCCCCCACCCTCGTGGCAAGGGTGTGGGCCCCCTGACCTTGATTCTTTCGCCAGTATTTTTTATTATTTTCCAAAATAATCTCCGTGGAGTTTCAGGTCAATCCGATAACTTTTGTTTCTGCACATAAATAACACATGGCAATTCTGCTGAAAACAGCGTCAGTCCGGGTTAGCTCCATTCAAATCATGCAAGTTAGAGTCCAAAACAAGGGCAAAAGTGTTTGAAAAAGTAGATACGACGGAGACGTATCACCAGCCATGCCGCCACGCACCGCCATGGTCAGCCATGAGCAGCAGAACAACGGGAGCCACCACGTGTAGCAGCGGGAGCAGCGGCTCCGCCGTGTGCAGCATCCGGAATGCAGGGACCCGGTTGATTTTTATACTTTTTCACAGGGACCTGATTGCTTTAAAAAAATGTAGGGACCTGATTGCTTTTTATTCTTATTTCTAGGGACCTGAGTGCCTTTCAAAAATATGTGGGGCCTGATGAAGTCATGTACCTAGGGTAGGGTCATGGACCTGTCCAAGATACCCTCCCCAAGGACATCCTTAGAATAAACTGCCTTCCAGTCGACCTGGTAGGATTCCACTCGACAGACTCAAAGACACTCGACCATGAAGACCAACTCGACCACCAGGAGTTCAAGAACCACTCGGTGTCCAAATGGTCTGTAATTAAGTAGTCTTTATGATCATGATGACACTTTATGTAAGGCATTACCAGTAACGCCTGGCCTTAATGTACCTTTAACCCTCCGCTACGTGGGCTGGCTGGGGTCCTGGCGCACTCTATATAAGCCACCCCTCCACGGTAGAAGGGTTCGCACCCCTGTAATTCATACGCATATAATCCAGTCGACCGCCTCCGGGCTCCGAGACATAGGGCTATTACTTCTTCCGAGAAGGGCCTGAACTCGTAAAACTCGTGCGTATACAACTACTCCATAGCTAGTATCTTGCCTCTCCATACCTACCCCCATTCTACTGTCAGACTTAGAACCACGACAGTTGGCGCCCACCGTGGGGCAGGTGTTCTAGCGATTTGTTGGAGAAGTTGGGATTCTTTCGATCTCCTACATCATGGTTTCAGGTGGAGTTTTGGTCGAGGGCCACGAAATCCGTCTCGGTGCGCTCACGTTCATCGCCGACGACTCTGCTTGGCTTCAGGAGGCTCTTCTCGACGTTGACGCGCTTCCCGTCCGCGGGGCAACGCACTGCTGGCAAGCGTCTGCATGGGCGTCCTCCTGCGGCAACCGTCGACCCAGTATGGGTCGGTTCTTGTGCCATCCTCACTCCCAGTCTCCCGTCGGCGCAAGCACTCCAGTCGGTCGAGGCTTCAGCGGTGGGTGAGGCATGCGGTGGCTCGCCAGTCGGCCACTTCCCAAGTTGCGGCAATCGAGCCCGACGAATCTCTCTACGGCATGTTCGATCTGTCGACTGGCTCCGCAGAGACTGCATCCGAGTGCGATAGCAGCGATCCGGCAGCGGAGGTTCTGATGGTCGACGGACCACGCAGTCCTCCTGGATTCCCCCGCACCGACGGAGGCGACGGTGGAGGCGATCCGGCGCAGGTTCACGAAGAGTACCAACCCGAGCCCCTCACTTCGGTGCAGAGGGAGGAACTTCGCCACCGAAACATGGATGCACTTCACACTCCTATCGTTGGAGAAACCCCCGAGGCTCGTGCCTTGGAGGATGCGCACTTGGCCAACCTGGCTGAGCGCACTCGACTGGAGAACCTCTAGAGAGTTCTCGACGAGTGCACGCGACCACGGGTTCCAGAATCCAGTCGACGTCAGCTCTTTCCACAACCAACTCAGGTATATCGAACTCCGATTCAGAATTTAGCAGCTGCAGCCCGTATAGCAGAATCGATTCAGCCTTCCCAAATGGAGGCGGCTAGAGGTTTGCAACAGATCGTAGATTTACTCCGGCAGCAGGAGATCAAAATTCAGTCGTATCACGATCCGCGAACAGGATTCACAGCAGATCCATCGCTGCGAATTCAGTCCAGTCGGCCCATAGTCCAAGATCGCCCTCGAGGCGTGAGGAACATGGAGGTCGGCGTGATGATCAGTACAAGAACCGCGAGCCGTATGAGCACCGATTCGATCGCAATGATCGACGTCGAGTGCCCACCCCTCCCCCAAGGGGTGGATCATACGCTCCTCGGTAGCAATATGACAGACGCCAGCACAGTGATGGGCGAAGGGTTCCAGTCGACCCCAGAGAGCCAGGCTTTGATGCGAGATCCATTATCGTTCAAGGCTTGGTCGACAGGAACAGAGCTCACCGAGAAGGCCATGACAGAGATGTTCCCTCCAGCAGCAGAGTTCATGTCTCAGGGCCAGAGTGTTTTAGCAGGGCCATCAGAGCCGCAGTGATTCCTCCCAACTTCAGGTTGGCGACTGGAGTCAGTAAGTTCACCGATGAGTCCAAGCCTGACACTTGGCTTGAGGACTACCGAGTGGCTGTCCAGATTGGCGGCGGCAATGATGAGGTAGCTATGAAGCATTTGCCCCTTATGTTGCAGGTTCGCCGAGCATGGTTGAATCAGTTAGCACCCAAAGATTTACACTTGGGAAGATCTTGCCCGAGTATTTGTCAGGACATTTGAAGGACTTGCAAGTTTACCAGCAGGGTTGACAGAGCTGCAGTCGTGTGTACAGAAGTCAAATGAAACTTTGAGAGATTACATCCAGAGATGGATTACTTTGAACCATACAGTTGAGAATGTGTCTGATCACTAGGCAGTCTGTGCTTTCAAGGAAGGTGTCAAGAACAGGGAGTTGAGTTTGAAATTCGGTAGACCCTGAGTCGGATGATGGAGATTGCCACCAAGTATGCTAATGGTGAAGAAGAGGATCGGCTCCGGAGTGGTAAGTACAAGTCAGCCGCTAATGAAGCCAGCGGAGGGAACTCCAGTCGGAAGCAGAAGCACAAAGCCGAGCCAGCCGCTCCCGGAGAAGCCTTGGCTGTGACCCCAGGAAAGTTCAAGGGGAAACCCAAGGGTCCGTGGAACCCCAAGAAGGTGAAAGACCAAGATGGGAATGATGTGTTGGACTTGCCATGTCACATTCACACGAAGAAAGATGAAGAGGGTAAACTCATTTACCCGAAGCATACCACTCGACAGTGTCGACTCTTGATTCAGCAGTTCCAAGGGAAGCAGCCCAAGGATAAAGAAAAGGAGTCGGACAAAGTTGAGGACAAGGAAGATAATGATGGTGGATACCCCCAGGTCAATTCCACCCTGATGATTTTTGCTGACGTTGAAAGCAAAAGTCGATTGGAAGTTATCAACCAAGAAGTGAACATGGTCGCTCCGGGGACGCCCAATTATCTGAAATGGTCCCAGACCGCCATCACATTCAACCAGTCCGATCATCCGACACACATTGCCACCCCTGGGAGGCAAGCGTTGGTGGTCGATCCAGTCGTCGAAGGCACTCGATTGACCAAAGTTTTGATGGATGGTGGCAGTGGCCTGAACATCTTGTATGCAGAGACGTTGAAAGGGATGGGCATTACGATGTCGGACTCAGCACGATAACATGAGTTTCCACGGAGTTATTCCCGGAAAGAAGGCTGAGTCACTCGGTCAAATTGCTCTTGATGTGGTTTTTGGTGATTCGAAGAATTTCCGCAAAGAAAAGTTGACCTTTGAGGTCGTGGATTTCCAGAGCGCTTATCACGCTATTCTGGGAAGGCCGGCGTATGCCCGTTTCATGGCTCGACCATGTTATGTGTACCTTAAGCTGAAGATGCCCGGCCCCAAGGGTGTGATCACTGTCACTGGCAATCGGAAGAAAGCGGAAGAGTGTTTCCAGAAAGGCTCTAAGATTGCTGATGCTCAGATGGCAGTGGTAGAATTGCAAGAATATCAAAAGACTGCAGATCTGAGTGATTTGTTGCGAGCCAAGAAGCCCGCTACGGAGTCGGCATTTCAGTCGTCCGGTGAGACGAAGCAGGTTCACATTCATCCGACTGATCCCAATGCTGCTCCGACTCACATCTCAACAACCTTTGGACTCCAAATAGGAAGAAGCGCTCATCCAGTTCCTCCGTGAGAATCGGGACATCTTTGCATGGAAGCCTGGCGACATGCCACTGTTCCTGTGGAGCCGGGCCGAGCATCGTCTGCGAGTTGACTCAAAAGTCAAACCTGTCAAAGAACATCTTCGACGGTCCGCCGTCCAGAAGAGAAAGGCCATAGGCGAGGAGGTGGCTCGCCTCTTAGCAGCGGAGTTTATCCGAGAAATTTACCACTCCGAGTGGCTCGCCAATGTTGTCATGGTCCCTAAGAAGGACAATTCACTGCGCATGTGCATCGACTTCAAACATATCAATCGGGCCTGCCCAAAAGATCATTTTCCTCTCCCCCGCATCGACCAAATAGTCGACTCGACTGCGGGATGTGAGCGGTTGTCTTTTTTAGACGCATATTCCGGGTACCATCAGATCCGTCTGTTGGACCCGACGAGATCAAAACAGCTTTCATCACTCCATTCAGGTGCTTCTGTTATGTCACCATGCCATTCGGCCTCAAGAATGCCGGAGCCACGTTCATGAGGATGATTCAGAAGTGTTTACTCACTCAAATCAGTCGGAATGTGGAAGCATACATGGATGACATTGTGGTCAAGTCACGGAAAGGTTCCGACCTGTTGACTGACCTTGCTGAAACATTTGCCAATCTCAGGAGGTATGATATCAAGCTTAATCCATCAAAGTGCACATTCGGAGTTCCTGGCGGAAAGTTACTCGGTTTTCTCGTTTCTGAACGAGGAATCGATGCTAACCCAGAAAAAGTTGGCACTATACTCCGAATGAAACACCCTGTGCGTGTGCACGATGTCCAGAAGCTTACTGGATGCTTGGCCGCTTTAAGTCGATTCATCTCTCGCCTCGGTGAAAAGGCATTGCCTCTTTACCGACTGATGAAGAAGTCAGACAAGTTTGAGTGGACTCCTGAAGCTGATGCAGCGTTTGCAGAGCTCAAAGCTCTGCTCTCCACCCAGCCGGTGCTTGCTGCACCAATCAGCAAGGAGCCGTTCTTGCTTTACATTGCAGCCACAGGGACAAGTCGTCAAGACAAAGATTTACGGTCGGCCGGGAAGAGGAAGGAAAGGCCTTCAAAGTTCAGCGCCCAAAGATATTATCTTTCTCAAGTATTAACCCGTCAAAGCAAAGATACCCTCATTATCGTAAGCTTGTGTATGGGATTTATATGACCGCTGAAGAAGGTTGCTCATTACTTCTACGATCATTCCATTACGATCGTCGTGACGCCCATTATCAAAGATTTTGCACAACAGAGACGAATCGGGTCGAGTGGCGAAATGGGCGATTGAACTTCTTCCCCTTGATATCAAGTTTGAGGCAAAGAAAGCTATCAAGTCCCAAGCAATAGCAGATTTCATCGCCGAGTGGATTGAACAACAGTTACCGACTCAAGTTCACTCGGAGCACTGGACTATGTTCTTTGATGGTTCCAAGATGCTGAATGGTTCCGGTGCTGGGGTAGTATTGGTTTCCCCCCGAGGAGATAAGCTTAGATATGTGCAACAGATTCACTTTGATTCTTCCAATAATGAAGCAGAATACGAAGCACTGTTGTATGGGTTGCGTATGGCCATTTCACTCGGCGTCCGTCACCTCATGGTCTATGGCGACTCAGATCTGGTGGTTAATCAGGTGATGAAGGAGTGGACGCCGAAGCCCAGCCATGACCGGTTATTGTAATGCGTGAGGAAGCTAGAGAAGAAGTTTGAGGGGTTAGAGCTCCATCATATACCCCGACTGAAAAATCAAGTCATTGATGATTTGGCGAAAATAGGGTCCAAGAAGGAAGCCATTCGGTGATGTGTTTTTGGAGCACATCCGCACACCGTCGATTCAAGAGGATCCTTTCACTGAAGAAGCTCCACAACCAAAAAGTGCCACTGATCCGACTGAAGTGGAGGTCACAGCGGTGGTCATCACTCCCGACTGGACAGTACCGTACATCACGTATATCCTGAGGAAAGAGCTCCCGGAGAATGAAGAAGAGGCTAGACAGATCGTCCGCCGATCCAAGGCCTTTACTATGATCAAGGGACAATTATTCAGAGAAAGCGTGGATCGAGTCGCCGAAGTGCATAACGCCGTAAGAAGGTCGATAATTCTTGATGATATCCACTCGGGGACATATGGTCACCATGCGTCCTCTCGGACCATCGTGGCTAAAGCATACCGAGCGGGATTTTACTGGCCAAAGGCAAATGAAATGGCAAAGGAAATAGTCGACAAGTGTGAAGGATGTCAGTTCTACTCCAATATGTCACACAAACCCGCCTCAGCATTGAAGACCATTCCCCTCGTCTGGCCTTTCGCTGTTTGGGGGTTGGACATGATTAGACCACTGAGAACTGGCAGGAGTGGTTTCACTCATTTGCTTGTTGCAGTCGACAAATTTACGAATGGATCAAAACTAAACCTATCAAGAACCTTGATGCGTGCACTGCTGTCAGCTTCATCAGAGAGTTGATATTCAGATATGGAGTTCCGCACAGCATCATCACTGACAATGGGTCAAATTTCGATTCCGACAAGTTCAAAGCCTTTTGCGCCTCTCGAGCACGCGAGTCGACTATGCTTGATCGCTCACCCCGGTCGAGCGGACAAGCGAGCGAGCAAATGGTCTAATTCTCAAAGGACTGAAACCTCAACTGATGCATGATCTCAAGCATGCAGCAGGAGCGTGGGTTGACGAACTTCCGTCGGTTCTTTGGGGATTAAGGACCACGCCTAATCGGTCGACTGGGAGAACTCCATCCTTTATGGTCTATGGAGCTGAAGCAGTTCTGCCAAGCGACCTACTTCACAATGCGCCCCGAGTTGAACTCTACTCTGAAGCTGAAGCGGAGCAAGCCCGGCAAGATGCAGTCGACCTCCTTGAAGAGGAGAGAGAGATGGCCCTGATCCGCTCGACCATCTATCAGCAGGACTTGCGTCAATTCCACGCTAGAAATGTGAAGAGCCGAGCCTTTCAAGAAGGGGATCTGGTCCTCCGAGTGGATCAACAGAAACCACACAAGCTCGCTCCCACTTGGGAAGGTCCCTTCATCGTCACCAGAGTTCTCCACAATGGAGCTTACCATCTTTACAACGTCGAACGCCAGATCGATGAGCCTCGAGCCCGAATGCGGAGCTGCTCCGCCTTTTACACTTAAGAGCTCACTCGGGTGAGATGTAATAAAAGTACCTCTGTAGTTTGTTTATCTAAATCAAGAAGATTATAATTTTCCCAAAGGATTGTTATTACTTTTTGTTAAAATTCCCACCCAAAGGCGACTTAGGCTAAATCCGTTTAGCCTAAGTTTGTAAAAAATCCTTCTTGAGTGGTGAGCCAGCCTCCCATCGGGGGCTTAGCTGCGAATCCGTTTTGCCTAAGTGTTTTAAAATCCTACCGAGTGGTGAGCCAGCCTCCCACTCGGGGGCTTAGCTGCAGTCCAAGTACTCGCCTAAGTGTTTTAAATCCTACCGAGTGGTGAGCCAGCCTCCCACTCGGGGGCTTAGCTGCAGTCCCAGTACTCGCCTAAGTGTTTTAAATCCTACCGAGTGGTGAGCCAGCCTCCCACTCGGGGGCTTAGCTGCAGTCCAAGTACTCGCCTAAGTATTTAATACAATGTGCACTTTGCAAGGACGACGAGGTACATGTCGACTGTTGCCTTCCCCTTCAAAGCTATGACACAAAAATCCTCCTTGGAGGCTTAGCTACAGTCCAGTACTCGCCTAAGTTTGAAAAATCCTACCGAGTGGAGAGCAAACCTCCCACTCGGAGGCTTAGCTGTAGTCCAAGACTACTAAGTTTGAAACATCCTACCGAGTGGAGAGCAAACCTCCCACTCGGGGGCTTAGATGCAGTCCAAGACTGCCTAAGTTTGAAAAATCCCACCGAGTGGAGAGCAAACCTCCCACTCGGGGCTTAGCTGCAGTCCAAGACTTCGCCTAAGTTTGAAAATCCTACCGAGTGGAGAGCAAACCTCCCACTCGGGGGCTTAGCTGCAGTCCAGTACTCGCCTAAGTACGAAATCCATCCCGATCCGCAAGGACGACGAGGTGCAGGTCGACTGTTGCCTTCTCCTTCGGAGCTGCGCCACAAGTACAACGTGCGCTCCATCCCGATCCGCAAGGACGACGAGGTGCAGGTCGACTGTTTCCTTCTCCTTCGGAGCTGCGCCACAAGTACAATGTGCGCTCCATCCTGATCCGCAAGGACGACGAGGTGCAGGTCGACTGTTGCCTTCTCCTTCGGAACTGCGCCACAAGTGCAACGTGCGCTCCATCCCGATCCGCAAGGACGACGAGGTACAGGTCGACTGCTTCCTTCTCCTGCACCTGCAAGAGCAACAAAGTGTAGGTCGACTGGATCCACCACAGAGCTGCATCTCAAGCGTTGAAGCATAATCCGAGTGAAGAGCAAAGTTCACTCGAAGGCAAACAAAAGCATATTTCAATGATAAGTAAAGTTTGGATAGCATCCTAAGGATGCAGAAGTACCCAGGCCTCAAGCCTGTTAAAGTTTATCGGTTACAAAACCACTCGGCATTCTGAGGCAAATTTAAGGTAGAGCATAGAAGTTTTTTACTCCTCAGGTGGAGGACTGGAAGGAGCCACAAACTGGTCAAGGTCGATCCCATCAGCAATCCGGGTGGCAGCGGCGATGAAAGTCTCCATGAAAGATTGGAAATCATACTTCTTAGTATTGGCAACTTTGATGGACGCCAGCTTTTCCTCCCACGCCTCCTTGCAGTGGACACGAACCAGAGACAGAGCAACATCAGTGCCGCACCTGGCAGAAGACTTTTTCCATTCTTGCACTCGACTTGGAACCTCATTCATTCGAGTCATTAAGGACTCAAGGTCATTACAGGCGTCTGGTCCGGCGGAGAGTTGAGTCGATCCGTGACACCGCAGCTTTCAGTCGAGCGAGATAGTCCACCACACCAGCAATGCGAGACTCCAGTCGGAGCACGTTCATAGTGGCTTCATCCTTCACGGGAGAGTTGATGGGGTCCAGGCTTGTCTCCACTCGACTGGTCTCCTCTTCGAAGTTCTGGCAGAATTCTGTAAATGCAACTCGGGTTCAAGTTAATAGTTCTATGATCAGTCGGTGATAACTAGACAGTCGGGTAAAAGAGATTACCTTCGAGCATGAGGAATAACTTTTTGGCGAGCCCTCCCAGATAAACCTCCAGATCATTCCTCTTCCCCGCCAGTTCGCCAGCCTTGTCAGTCAGAGCAACTTTGTCATTCTTCAGTCGGCTAACCTCCTTGTTGGCCGCGTCGAGAGCAGCCTTCAGTTTGGTATTCTCCTCTTCGAGTTTGCCGACCGAGACCAATTTCTCTTCCATGAGCTTTGTTTTCTCCAAAGCCGCCTTCTCAGGCTCTCGCCGCAAGGTCGTGGTCTTTCTTCTTCAGAGCCTCCTCCAGTTTGTCTGCAAAATAACAATAAGCCCAGAGTTGAGAATGGGTAGAAAGACAAAGACAGTCGTCAAGTTCTCACTAGCCATACCTTTTGCTTTGTCTCTCACCTTTTGCAAGTTCTCCTGAGCAAGCTTCAAGTCAAGGTTGAGCTGGATCTGTTTGTTCTCCAATTCGGTATAGCGGGCCACGAGCTCGCAAGATTTCTGCGAAGAGTCAATCGACAAAACATCAAAGACAGTGAACTTCCGAGAGACTAAAGAAAAATCTTAGCATTTCTAAGACTACATCGAATCAAAACATTCGACAAGTAGTCTCGGGATTACACCTGGGTGCACTCAGCGTGCCCCACTTTGGTTTTACTAATTCGGTTCGACCAATCGACCGAAGAGGCAAAAAGGTTATGATCCTAAAACCATAGCTAATCTGCCAGCCGCTTTAAAAAATAGTTCCTTAGACTATAGTCGATCGCTGCCAGATCCACCATAGTCTCGGGGACTACACCTGCTGGGTGCACTCAGCGTGCCCCCACCGGTTCCAAAGATCAATTCGACATGGCCCGACCAGACCGAGTGAAGAAGTTCAAAGTATAAAGACTATAGTCGACTTCCCGCAGTCCACCATAGTCTCGGGGACTACACCCAGTGGGTGCACTCAGCATGCCCCACCAGTACAAAAATTCAATCGACACACCCGCCTAGTGGGTGTACAGATACAGATATGGAAATCTTCAGAAAGAAGAAATTTCAGGTAGCATATCCTAACAGAACAAGCAGCGACCAACTTACTTGGACATTGCTCTGAAGAGCTGAGCTTGCATCATAAGCCGCCCGGCTGGCCTCCCGGACCACCTTCACTTGCTCCATCATGATCCCTGCCTAGCGTATGGCCTCCTTAGCAGCACTCACTTGGTCTTCCGGGACGTGGTGTGTGGCAAAAAGAGAAGGCGGGTCAGTGATCGACGACGAAGGCCGGACACTCGTCGGCCGCAAGAAAGGACACAGAAGCCCGAGTGGTGTCGCCTCCCTCGTGAACCAGCGTCTCAGGCAGTGATACAACTTGAGTAGCCTTGCCAGCAGGCACCTTTTTGTCCTTCCTCTTCCTCAGCGGTGTTTCATTGTTGTCGTCAGGGAGATCAATGGCATGAGGTGGAACTACAAGAAAGATTCAAAGGTAAAAACAGAAATCCAATCAACCATAAAGCGAAACTGCAGAGATCATACCAAGGTTGGAGGTGGCGGCATCTTCCATTTCCAGATCTTCATGCTTAATGAGGTCTCGAGGTGGCAGACCGCAGATTTCAGAAATCAGTTGATCACCAAACGAGTCGACCAAAAGTACACCCATGATTAACAGGAAAACACAAGTTCTGCTGATTACCCGGAAATGGTGGGAATGACCATCCTCATCTTGGGCAAGGCCTTCGTCGGCTTTGATGACGTTGCTCGGGGTTGCTTTGGCGGTTTCTCAGTCGGCACTGGAGAGGTCGTCCGAGGGCGCTTCGTCGACCGTCCAACGGGCGCGATAGCCTTACCGTGCTCGACCGCCGGATCATGCGTCAGCTTGGATCGCCTTTCTGAGTGGGGAGGATCCACGTCTCCCTCCTCTTCCTCCTCCTCCTCCTCCTCTTCATCAGAGTTGTCGTTTTCCTCGGACTCCCATTCCTCCTGGCTTTCGCCTCCGCTTCCTTCTTCTTCTTCGACTTGTTCTTGCGCCCCGTTGGGCATCGAGTACATCTCAGTGGTGGCCTAGAAGACAGCAAAACAAGACGAAAGTCAATCGGCCGATTCGCAGCGGAACAGAGCGAATGCAACAGGATCACAGTCGGAGATAAGTGGTCATACCTTGTCTGGTTCGTAAGATTGGTCGAGTGGTGGGATCCTCCTAGCTCCACGAGGGTTATCCTTGTTCCCTGTGATGGCAGTCATCCACCTCTCCAATGTGGCGTCGTCGACCTCCTCTGGGTGGACCCGGGTGGTGTCTTCGGTACCAGAGTACATCCACATCGGGTGGCCTCGGTATTGGAGCGGCTGAATGCGCCGTCGAAGGAAAACCTCCAAAAGATCCATGCCGGTCACTCCGTCGCGAATGAGCTGGACTACATGCTCCATCAACAATCTAACATGGGCCTTCTCCTCTAGAAGCACCTTCAGAGAGGACGGCTTGTTCACTCGATCCATGGAGAAAGGAGGGAGTCCAGTCGACTGCCCTGGCGTCGACTAGTCTTGGCAGTAGAACCAGGTCGACTGCCATCCTCTAACTGAATCGGGAAGAATCATGGCCGGAAAGGCACTTTTACCCCTCATCTGGACCCCAAGACCCCCACACATCTGGATTACTTGGGTTCTTTCATCATTCGGACTAGCCTTTTTCACCGTTTGTGAGCGACAAGTGAATATGTGTTTGAAGAGGCCCCAGTGTGGCCGACAACCCAAGATGTTTTCGCACAAAGACACGAAAGCAGCGAGATAGGCAATGGAGTTGGGTGTGAAGTGATGGAGTTGTGCTCCAAAGAAGTTGAAAACCCGAAAGAAAAGATTCGACGGTAGAGAAAATCCGCGATCAACATGGGTGGCTAAGAGGACGACTCACCCTCCCGAGGCTGCGGCTGCCACTCCGTCCTGGAAGCCTTGTCGACCCGTGGGGATCAATCCTTTGTTGGCCGTGTCGTCGAGGTCTTTCGGGTGATGGTCGAGCGGATCCAATCTCCTGGACCCAACCTTGCGGCAGGCTGGATCATGACGAGGATCCGCCTGACCGGGCGCTCTCCTTCGCCTTCGCCGCCTTTCTTCGCTTCGCTCCAAGGCCGCCGTCTTCTCCTTCACCATTGTCGCCGACGAAGCAGAACGGAGCAAAGAAGCGAAAGGTGTTAGCGGCGGATGAATCTGAGGACGGAGGAGGGAAAATGAGGGCGCCTGCTCAAAAGACCCCGCCCGGTGCCTTATATGAAGTCGCTTCGAGTGTGACTGGTAGGCCCGGCAATCTCATCAAATCCCGCAAGAATCGTAGGCGCTGAGCACGTATGGCGAAAAAGGTGGCGCGGAGATCGAGGTGTCCTTGCCTTATCCCATCCGAGTACCGCGGCCTTCTCCGCTTCGCGCGCTTCCCGAAATTCGGATCCCGCTAAATCCGCTAACAGCAGAGCAACTTGTCAAACGGCAGATTTCCTCTGATCCATCACTCGAAAATCTCCAAGTTCATAAAGTTCACTCGACAGATGTAAGGAATGGATCAAGGCGACTGAAAGAGAAGTTGACACCATCACTAAAAGGTCACTAATCCAGAGTAAGACACACTCGCAGCACGAAAAACAGGTCGGAAAGATTATCAACTCCTTCCTCACTCAAACCTCGATCCATTCGGGGGCTAATGATGAAGTCATGTACCTAGGGTAGGATACTCTCCCCAAGGACATCCTTAGAATAAACTGCCTTCCAGTCGACCTGGTAGGATTCCACTCGACAAACTCAAAGACACTCGACCATGAAGACCAACTCGACCACCAGGAGTTCAAGAATCACTCGGTGTCCAAACGGTCCATAATTAAGTAGTCTTTATGATCATGATGACACTTTATGTAAGGCATGCTACTAAAGAACGCATGGCCTTAATGTACCTTTAACCCTCCGCTACGTGGGGTGGCTGGGGTCTGGCTCACTCTATATAAGCCACCCTCCACGGTAGAAGGGTTCGCACTCGTAATTCATACGCATATAATCCAGTCGACCGCCTCCGGGCTCCGAGACGTAGGGCTGTTACTTCTTTCGAGAAGGGCCTGAACTCGTAAAACTCGTGCGTATACAACTACTCCATAGCTAGTATCTTGCCTCTTCATACCTACCCCCCATTCTACTGTCAGACTTAGAACCACGACAGGACCCACCTGTCATACCTGTTAACGGTCAAACTAGCGGTCAAAGCTATCAGTCAATCTGACAAGTGGACCAAAGTTGTCATAATTTTGCTTAAAACTTAATGGTTCAATCAATATATTTTGGAACAGCCAACCAAATTTGTGATAGCATTTAAACAAATTAAAAAAGCGATAGTTTTATTGCAGACATAGCTTGTAATATGGTAGTGTTTTGCTATATACTCGAGCCGGAGCTTGCTCACGCGGCACACCACACCACGAGCTGCATGCAGAGAAAAGAAGTGAGTGAGCCAATTCACAAATTCAGTCGACTGGCTGGTACTGGTAGTCAGTCCCAATTTTTAGAGGAACTGCAGCCAAGAAGATTGCTCGAAAAAAATGGCGCGAAATGGGGGGATGCTAAAGCCAACGAAACGATTTTGGCCTTGAAGAGTGTTTACATACAGCGGCTAGAAAGACTTGATTTGACAACCTCAGCCTCATCGGCGCATGCGGAGACCTTGGTCTATTCTTGGCCGGGAGCAATAGGCCGCCATTGATTACGCCACAGTTCTCTCTCTCGCCACCACGCTCCCTCCCACACGCTCCCGAATTCTCTCCCCACACCACCCGCGAACGCACACACGCGCGCGACCCTGAGTCTTCTCCGTTTCCGGGGTTGCGCGCGCTGCGTCTCCCTTCCCTGCGCTGCGTTCCTCTCGACGACGACAACGTGTGCTGGCCGGCCAGCCAACGCCTCCCGCGCGCCCGACAAGCACCGGGTTGCAGCTTCGTGGCTGCGACCTCGCCGCATCCGCCCGCCGTCGTCAACCGGTGGCGCCGGCGGGCTGGCTCCCCGGCACCGCCCCGGACATGGCCGGAGCGCCACCCCTCCCCGCGCGCCTCTTGTTGATCGCCGTCTGCGTCCTCCTGCTCCCGACCGCCGCCCACGCCGCGCGCCAGCTAGGAGACAGCTCCCCGTCGCCCGCCGCCGCCGCCGACGCGCTCCTCAAGCTGAAGAGCGGCATTAAGGACGACGCCGGCGTGCTGCGCAACTGGTCGCCGGGCACACGCCCCTGCGCCGGCGCCGGCTCCAGCTGGGCGGGCGTCATATGCCACAAGGGCGAAGTGACGGGCCTGCAGCTGGAGAACATGGCTTTGTCCGGCACGATCGACCTGCGCCCGCTCAAGGGCCTCCGCGGCCTCCGCTCGGTTAGCTTCATGGACAATCAGTTCACCGGCCCCATGCCCGACGTGAACGAGCTCCCCGGGCTTCGCGCCATCTTCCTCTCCGGGAACAAGTTCTCCGGCGAGATCCCTGCCGACGCGTTCGACGGGATGAGCTCGCTCAAGAAGGTGGCCCTGTCCAAGAACAATTTCTCCGGCCCAATCCCAGCCTCGCTCGCCGGCGTTCCCAGGCTCATGGACCTGCTGCTCGATGATAACAAGTTCCAGGGCAAAATCCCTGACCTCCCGCAGAAGGAATTAAAGGTCGTCAATGTCGCTAACAATGAGCTGGAGGGGGAGATTCCGGCGAGCCTCAAATCCATGGGCGCCGCCATGTTTGCCGGTGAGCAAAATACGTATGCGCATTACCGGACGGCCTAGTTGGTTGGTGCTGCAACGTCGTCAACGACGGCGCATGTATGTCTGGAACTGGCCCTGACATTGTCCTTCGGTGCAGGCAATAAGAAGCTTTGCGGTGGATTACTTGACCAGAAATGCGCGGCCCCGCCGACGTCACTGACTCCGGCGCCGGCTAAAACGGAAACGCCTCCGTCGTCTCCGCCGCCAGCGCCTGCTAAAACGGAAACGCCTCCGTCGTCTGACAAAGGCGGAGCCCAGCCGTCGGCACCGGCAGTCCCGGCGGCAGACAAAACGACGGGCCCGCCGGCAGACAAGCCCACACAAGATGCTGCTCCCAAGGAGCCCACCGAGGGCTCTATGTCCTACGGCGTCCTGGTGGCAATCCTCGGTGTGCTGGCCCTCTTGGGCTTCGCGCTCTTGGCGCTTCAGAGGCGGCGGCGAGAGTACGACACCGAGAACTTCAGCCCGTCGATCTCGAAGAAGCCCTCGATGAGGAAGATCAACGCAGAGCCAACGAAGGGCGACTCGGGGCGCATGGCCGGATCGGCAGGCTCCCTACCGCCGCAACTGCTTCGGCAGCCGGAGGCGGCACGCGTAAGGCGGGGGAGCATGGGCGGCTGACGTTCGTGCGCGAGGACCGGGGCAGGTTATTCGAGCTGCAGGACCTACTCAAGGCGACGGCGGAGGTGCTGGGCGGCAATGCCGGCTCCAACCTCGGCCTGTGCTACCGCGCGACCCTGACCGGCGGGCAGTCCATCGTGGTGAAGCGGTTCAAGGAGATGAACCGCGTGGGCAGGGAGGAGTTCGAGGAGCACATGCGGCGGCTGGGGCGGCTCTCCCACCCCAACCTCCTGCCGCTCGTCGCCTACTACTACCGCAAGGAGGAGAAGCTCCTGATGCACGACTACGTCCAGAACAAGAGCCTCGCCCACCTCCTCCACGGCGAGGGGCGCGGGGTGAAGAAGGCGGTGGTGCACTGGGCGGCGCGGCTCAAGATCATCAAGGGCGTGGCGAGCGCGCTGAGCTACATGTACGACGAGCTGCCGATGCTGACGGTGCCGCACGGCCACCTCAAGTCCTCCAACATCCTGCTGAACGAGCGCTTCGAGCCGCTGATGACCGACTACGCGCTGGTGCCGGTGATGAACCAGTCCCACGCCGCGCAGCTCATGGTGGCCTTCAAGTCGCCCGAGCGGAAGCAGTTCGGCAAGTCGTCCAAGAAGAGCGACGTCTGGTGCCTCGGGCTCCTCATCCTCGAGATCCTCACGGGGCGGCCGCCGTCGTACGACCTGAAGGCGTCGGCGGCGCCGGAGAACGAGCCGCAGAACCCGAACGACCTCGCCGGCCTCGTGGCGTCGACGCCGGAGGAGAACTGGCTGCGGAAGGTGGTGGACCCGGACCTCAGGTTCGACGACGAGGCGGACAAGGCGGAGGCAGTGAAGCTGATCAAGATCGGCTTGGCGTGCTGCGACGGCAACGCGGAGAGCCGGTCGGAGCTCAAGGACGCGGTGAAGGGGATCGAGGAGCTCAAGGCCAAAGGACGCGGCGACAGGGAGGACAACTCCTTCTACTCATCGATAAGCGACGGCACCGAGCGCGACGAGGACTTCACCAACGTCGCCATCCACTGATCGGTCGTCCATGGATCCATGCATGCTCACACATCAACACACGTCCGTCTAACGACCCAACTAAGCACGCTCCGTGTAACACGCACGTACATGGAGCCAACACTAAACATGGACCTAGTACGTAGTACTGATCTGCACTCTACCTTAATTCGATGTTCAGTGGTAGCAGTAATTTGGTAATTAAATCTTCTCTCAATTCTCCATCTTTAGTTTTTTTTTTTGTACACAGTTCTCCATCTTTAGCTAATTGATTTATTAGCTGGTCTCAGTGTTCATCTGATGTTCTGTAAGCGGATTAGGGATTCAGAATTTCAGAACATTTTTGGGTTGTGTTTTAGTACAGATCCTGTTCACAGTTGCAAAATTTAGGGCCTTTTGGTTCACATAATTCTACAAAGATGGCCAGCAGGAAAAACGCAAAAATTGAAATGTCATGCTCGTATCATATGAAATCCTACAGGATTTTGGCCTATTTGATTGTGTCATGAAAAAAGCAAAAGAATTCTTTCCAACAGGTTTGAGAGGAGGAAAAAAAAACTCCTGCCCTCACGCGGGAGAATGGGAGGGATCTCTCACCGTCACCGCCAATTTCCCCTCCCCTTCCTCGCCTCCGGCAGAGGACGCGGTAGAGCAAAGCCTCGCCGACGTCGGCAGCTGCGAGGCGTTTGACCTCCTTGCACAGGGCACTGCACGAGGCGGTGCCGTTAGGTTGGGCCGCTGTGCTGGTGAAGAAAGCGGTGGTGCGGCTTCAGCGGCTTGGTGGGTCTATGTTGGGCTTCCAGAACATGTTTCTAGATTAGTTCAAAATTTCTGAACCACTCCCACTCGAAACCTGCCTTCCGAATTCCCAAGCGTCCACATTTGGAATTTGAGAAACCCACATATGGCACTTTTCCTATAGCGACGCAGTTTTCTTTGTAGTGCCCTCTTTGACACTATAATGACCCGGTTTTCCTATAGCAGTACTGTAGCATTTTTGTTGAAAAAATCGTAAATATTTCTTAAAATATTTTGACCCAAACTTTAAAATGGTTTTTTAAATTTTTAAACATTTTTTGAAAAACGAGAACAGTTGATTTTGGAAACATGAATAGTTTTTTGAACAAATTTGATTTGAAAACACGAACATTTTTTTGACAATGTGATTTGTTTTTTGAAATTTTGTACAATTTTTGGAAAAAATGTGAATGATTTCGGAAAACGCGAACAATTTTTGAAATTCTGGGATTTTTTTGAATATTTTTAATTCTATAATTTTGATAAAAGAAAGAAACAAAAATACAAGGAAAAGGATTAAAAAAACAAAAGAAAACTAGTAAAGAAAAAACCATGCTAGGAACCTTCTGGAAGGTTCCCAGGACCGGTTGGCTTGTACTGTGCAACACCCTCAAAGTGGGCCGGCCCATCTCTCGCGCTCGGGTTCGATCGCCTGTGCGACACCTTGACAATTGAACGCAGTGGACATTCAATAGGGATTTCGGATCCGAAGCATTACCCGAGTGAGCGGTAGTAAGAAATACCCATTGATACCGCTGACAAATGTGGTAAACAATTTAAAAAAGAGAAATACCCATTGATTTTTTTTAGGGTGAAAACTCATGGATAAGCGAACGACTTCGCGGGTCTCTGGTGGGCTTCTAGAACATGAGGATATTGCCAGTGAAGCAAAGTTCGCTCAAACAAAAATGAAAGCAAATCGCGACCGTCGGAACGTGACAAGGGCCAGGGCTGGGATTGCAACAGCAGGTACTTTCCGTTTCCCCGCGCGGTGTACCGTCAGGTAAGCAGCCACCACTCGCGCGGACTAAAAAAAAAAGCTCGCTCGGACGACCAAATAACTTTGGAAGGAAACCGAGTGTAATCAATCAATCAATTCATGCCCAGTTATCCTCAAAAAGAAAATCAATTCATGCCCAGTCGATATGTATCTGTAGCAATTAATAGTTGCCCCATATGTAAGCAAGCCCCCACTCTGTCTCTGTGTATATATGC
This sequence comes from Aegilops bicornis, assembly GCA_021605145.1. Classification (NCBI taxonomy): domain Eukaryota; kingdom Viridiplantae; phylum Streptophyta; class Magnoliopsida; order Poales; family Poaceae; genus Aegilops; species Aegilops bicornis. Next base: position 321,575,972 of record CM038675.1, read on the forward strand.
AACGCAAAGCATTCTGTAGTTTTGGCCAAAACCATTCCTCCAAGAAGAGTTGAAGCCGCAATCATCTTATACATACATGGAGAAGCACGTCCAGGCACTATTGCTCCTTCTCGTATGCTATGCTGTTCATGCACAATGTAAGTCGCACAAACGCGACACCTTTTGTTCTTGTGCTTTCATTCGGTTCATTGCTTCATTCCAACTTGAACCCTACCATGTGATCGCATGGTCACATGTCCAGATATTAATAGTGTATTTTTCTTAACATTTGCGTAGGTCGACCCACAGGCGCGCATCACATCGACGACGATACGTGCTACAAGAGTGACACCATCCCGTCGTGCTTTTTGTGTTACCCCGATAACCATTGCTTTACGTCGATGGACGACTGCAAAGCCCACTGCATACGACCTCCGTCGGCCGCAATCCCATCTTATGCACGTCCATGAGCATGGGCCGTTAGTATTAGCTGGAAGAACGTATTGGATTTGTGCTATGTGCCGATGAGGAAGAACTATGAATGAATAAGTGGCAATAAACTACTCCATATCTGTTTAGTATACTCAGCTTTTGCTGTCAACTTCCTTTGCAAAGATTGCTGCTAACAAATTCAGTTTACCTCCATGGATTAACATTTTATGCATGAAAGAGAATATACTGAGAACTTGCTTTGCTTACCGAATCAAAGAGAGAACCAAGATGGCAAAACTTGGTAAGGGTGTTTCTAATGTGGACCTTTAAACCGCCTGCAACCGTTCGGACCGCACGGTCCGGACGTATTTTGCCATCCAACACGACCTTGTATCGGTCCGTAGGCCGGTCCGGACATGTTTTTCTTGCAAACCGAAGACGCCGGGAAGGGGGGAGGGGGAAGGGAGCTTTGCGGGCGTCCGGGCTGCTGCCACGCCCACTCCTGACTAACCAGGCCCACATAAAAAAAACACCCGCCTCTCCAACGCTTTTCAACGAACGCCCGCGTCGCTTGCCACACACATTCATGCCGTTTCAAAGCATGCAGCGGCTGACATTGATACCACTTGACGTGAGGGCAGCGCCGGCGGACGCGACCTCTCAGGCCTCGCCGTGTGCTGAGAAACCAACTATGACCGCTGCACCGCATTGAAGCGGACTAACCGCCCCTTCGCCGGGCCGTGGATGCAGTTATTTAAGCCGCGCGCCGGCGATGCACATCCACACCTCCTCCTCTCTGAGCCCCCAAAACTCCAGTGGCGATGCCGAAGTTGTGGTTCTCGCGGTGGCGGTGGCAGTTCTTCATCCGGCGGATCTTGGCGCCGTCGGACAAGGCTGTCGTGGCCCTCCGACGCCCTTCCATCGCTGGAGGGACGACGATGACGATGATGATGGCATAGACGCCGATGGCGGTGCGGCAAAGAGGTATGCCACGCCGCATAAGGTGGTCGCTCGCGTAAGGTTTAGATTTTTTTTCCCGAGTTTTTTGTTAAAAAGGGTCAAACTATCGACCTTTTATTTAAATTAAGTTCAAACATAAGTAAATTTATCTTATTTGCATGAATTTCATCCGATTTGTTCAAATCCGCTTTGAATTGTATATAGATAGCGTTCGATGGTCGGTTACATTTATGTTCGCGGACTAGTATCCTGTGTCTATGGATGGATGCGGAAGAAAATTTGCAGCTTTGGGGTGAAGATGGCCTATCATCACCGGCCGCGCGTGCACGAAGTGTCACGGAAAAACAAGATTTCACTCCGCGCCTATGCCCTCACGTGGCACCATTCTCTTTGTGGTACCTGACGCGGCGCGAAGCAGCGAGGCGAGGCTGACCAATCAATGCGTGGTGACTCACTCTCCCGCGAGCCGGCCCTCTACCAACTGTCCAACTGTCGGCAACATTCACCCTAGCTGTTGTCTATAATGCCATACTGCCATTTCAGGTAGGCCGTAGTAGCGTTGCTCTGGTTAATAAACGACTGATCCAGCTCTCTGCTCGCTAACATCTTCGGCAAAAATATTTAAAGTGCCGCACTGGCATTTCAAGCTTTTTTTTTTTTGAAGTACTGGCATTTGAAGCTTGCTATGGTTAAGAAGCGCCTGATTTTCTCGGTCTGCCTGGGTGCTTAGTTCTCGGTGTTGGCTGTTTGTCTCACTCACTTATGATTCTTCTTCTTGTGTCTTTGATGTCCCCTGTAACTTCGGGTGTGTGTTGTGTGCTATCTTCTATAACCGATGTGTTGTATCTTACTTCTATCTATAATGAAAAATGGTTCAGGTCGGCATAAGCCTGCCGTGGCACCGTTAAAAAAACGTCTGATTTGCTCTCTCTCGTAATCCCAGTTGGCGAACTGTCCTTGGCTATAAAATCTGGTGCAATGCGCTGACTTTTCTTCTTCTGAAATCTACTTTTACATGTTCTTTGTAGCAACTACGTACATGATACACGTTCTTAATTTCCAGACGACTCACGTTGTATTTCGTGAATTTCCTATATGGGACAATTAAGCTGCAAACACTATCACAGAAGCTAACACTGTCGGTGCAGCAAGCACTGTCACTGTGCTGATATACCCCTTTTCGTGTGGCTCTCTTTTCACTAGCTAGATTGGACACATGGCTAGTTTCTGTCCTCGCAACAACAACAAATATGACCAAATTTAGTGGGGAACCAAATGGAAATTTGTGTGGAAGCATTGTAGGGGTTGTGTAAGAGATAGGGAGAATTTTAGGGCAGAACGTCCGGGAAAGGTGAGCTCATAGTGCATTGTGGTGATGCTTGCACTCTGTACATTAGGTGAGATTGGCTTATCCATCATTTTCCCTTTCAGGAGCACTTGCCTTCTCATCAGCAAATGGTCTCCTACTAGACTTATCATGGCCGACTTAACAAATCACAAGTTTGGATTTTTCCCTCACAAGGGAAAAAGGTGAGTTGTAAGGTCTTGTAGGTTTTTTCCTTTCTAACTACTCCCTTCGATCCTAAATATTTGTCTTTCTAGAGATTTCAACAAGTGACTATATAAAAAGCAAAATGAATGAATCTACACTTTAAAATATGTCTACATACATCCATATGATGTAGTCCATTTAAAATTTCTAAAAAGACAAATATTTAGGAACAGAAGGAGTAATATATAAAAGCGCGAGTGGAACAGATCCAAACAATCGCTCACCACCATCTAATCACATGGATCTATCAGCCTAAATCGCTCCAATCTTGAGCACCAACCGTATTTAGTGTGTTAATGCCATACGTAATATCAATATGCAATTAACACCCTGCTTAATATCAGTGTGTGTTGCCCGTACACAATTATTAGTTAACTACAAGAATGTTAAGCACAACCTTTCTAATTGACACAAACCAGTAGTAAATTCATAGACCTCACTATTACATTCTCATGTTTGAACAAAACAAATGTGTGTGTAATATATCAACATAGTATTTGAACCCTCAAGTTGTGAATAAAGTATAGAGTCATGCCCAAGTAACGAAGATGTGGTTTGTGGCATTCCTGGTTTTATGGCTTGATGTATGTGGACGCTGGGCTGGCTAGGTTCATACTATGAAGAGGCAATGAAACATACTGAGCCTAATGAAAATATAAAACTGATATATGATATAGTGCGGATTGTACATGCACAAATGGATACACGAGGTATCACAACCACAAATTGTCTTTGAGGAAACTAGTGTATGTTATTGCTTTATACTCCCTCTGTTCGGAATTACTTGTCTTGAAAATGGATGTATCTAGAACTAAAATACGTCTAGATACATCCATTTCTGCGACAAGTAATTCCGAGCGGAGGGAGTATTTGGCTATGACGTTATCAAGACAAATTATTCTCTATAAGAGACCTTGCTTTGCAAGACAACGACAGTAAGCAAATTAAATGCATGTAAAGTCTCGAAACAAGTACCGCGCAAAAAAAAGAGTCTCCAAACAAGTAAACTACCCCTTCAAATAAGAAATACATATCATTTCATATATTGATACGATCTGCAAGATTTATATCATTGGCCACTAGTTTTACTATATATGCATTATATAGCATAAGAAAATTGACACAAAAATATATTATATTGTGAATATACTTTTCGAGACAAATCTAAACATATGATTTACAAGTTGTCAATCCAAATATTTGAAACAATATTTGTAGTCAGAATGTAAAAGTTTGAGTAAAGATATGTCCAAGGCAACATGTATTTGTGATATGGAGGGAATACATGTATAATTATGTTACTTTGATTTGGTGATGTAGTATGTCCAGGAAAATTAAATTAAAGTAGATTTTTTGTTCAGTTTAGCCATGCAAGTGAACTACTAGTTCTTGCGCATTAAGGACGGCAATGATATGAAAATGATGGGGCGATGGTGCAGCAACGACGAGAAGTGATGCAGTGGCGTCTTCAACTTGTACATTCTCGTGAGTACTGCATCGACGTGAGAAAACCGAGGGCTCTTGCGTCTCTCCGAGTCAGAACCCGTGATCTACCCTTCTAGTTAGTTCATGCATTGTCGATGTCATCATGTCGTTTCCATATTGAAATGTTAGCTCGAAGTTCCTCTTCGGCGGTCATAGGCATATATCCAACGTTTTGGTTGAATCCGACAACATTGGCATACGAGTGGTGATTTCGTTTTGAAGACGTTCTCTTGGAGAGGCATGCTCTTTGTTGGGTCTTATGTTGCTCGGCCTATGGATTATGGTCCACGACAATAATTTGTTGTAGGTTGGAGAACGCGAGATAGGTCCAAAGTAGATGACATTCATTTTCTTAACAATTTCTGAGCATATTTGTTTGGTGGATGCTTGAAACTATTTTTAGTAATACTCTGTGTGTGTGTGTGTGGTAGCGCCAAGATCCGAGTTGCATTACATACATGAACATCAAAATGTCATGAAGGAAGGAGTTTCCCTTAATCAGGTAGTTTTGCGCTACACAAACTTCTTTTGAAAGTATGCTATACATATATATACTATAGTATGGACACATACTTATCCATGGCTTAGAGCATCTCCAATAGCATGTGTATATTTGGATGTCTATATATTCATATAGACAATGGTCTAAAAAGATTCTCTCATATACACATCCAGTTTTGCATCAGAATGTCTATATACATGGACCATGGCAGGTGAGCTGTCGCTGGGGAGAGCAAGAAATCATGACTGCAGCTGAGTTTAGACAACGCATTCACATTGTCCAGGCGTGGACATTGTCCAGGTTGATATAGAGGATGTGTATATTTGGACGACCATATAGACAAGCTGTTGGACGTCTTTTTTAGGGTCACGTCGTGAAAAACAAGTATAGACATCCATATAGACAAGCTGTTGGAGATGCTCTTAGTATTTTTTTCTGGTAATTAAATGACGCTTTTTATTTAATCCTAATGTTGCAATGGTACAAACACAACGAGTATACACCCGACATCCGCATGGCTAGGATGCACGCCATCAATAAAGAAAAAGAGAAGGGCCCATAGAGGTAATGGCGAGGATGACGACACACTGTAGCAAAACATCGACAACTACCACCGTCGTTGAAAAAATCCAGACTACAAGAAGGTTTGTCAAGGTGACTCCGGCAAGGAAACAATGCATGAACGTCGTCATCTCTGTATACAGACATGTACAAGTCAGAAAATGACGGCAAATTTACCCATGGGCATGGGTACCCGACCTTAACAGGTAGGGGGTACATTTTTGTACCTATGGATAGTGCTCAAACCCTACCAGACTAGTCATGGTAGGCCATGGGTACAATTATGTGCCGATGGGTATGCCCAAACCCAACTTGATGATCTTATATGTGGGTCACATGTGCCATAAACCTAAGCCACCGAGTCTTTGTATATAAGGTATGAAGCACTAGAGATCCATACCAAAGTCCACATCCATCCTCTACTCGCACCCCCAGCAATACCCACCCCATCCTCCTCATAATCACCATTTCCCCAATCCTAGAAACCTCTCGGTGGTGCCAATGGACCTAGTAACTACGCCACCAACCGTATTTGATATGTTAATATGCCTGATGGGTATCCACCTGGCATCGATATCCGTCGGTATGGGCACATGCATGAATTTTGTTACCGATGGGTAGGACTCTATGCCCATGAGAAACATGGGTATGGGTTCTGGAATTACTGTACTTGCACCATACCCTACACATCTCCATCCTTAGGTCACAAGTATCATGGGTTTTCATACAGAAGAGAAAAGTCCGAGCAAACTCCATACAATACCTTTAATAAGGGAGACTATCAAGACCTGGTACTCAAAGTGCACCACCATAGAATAGGTCCCTTGTGTTGCCAACACCAACTTGCTAGAGAAGAAGTCTTGCCACAATGCCTCGATCTTCATCAAGATCGCAGATCGGGATGAACTCCACACATGAAGATTTTTCTAGCACACCAGACCTGCAATCATAGACCACCTCGAGCATGCTAACACATGTGATGATGAGGGGCACACCCCTGACCATTAGGGTATACTACGTATACCCACTGGAGATGATCCATTGCAAGGACATGAGGCCTAGGGGAAGCTTTCCATATGAAGCCGGAAAACCAAGTCGCGCGCACCACCACCGGCTCCATCGGTCGCTCCAGTGTATGTACATGCCAACGAGTAACCACTAGAATGAGGCTAGCATGCAAAGCAAAATGTCAAAAACATGCAACCCCTCCTTGCAAGTCAGATCGGCCGATGAAAATGCTGCAAGGGGCCTACCATCACCGAATCAAGTTGTATAGATTTGGCTATCTAGTGCCCAAATGAGATACAACACAATTCACACACTAACTGCGACGTGCCACCAAAAGGCTATGAGCGGACCAGAACTGCACATTAGCCAACCGTTGTCGCATCGAGTGTCGTCGGCTGGACCAGGCAGCTACACCATCATAACAGTAGGAGCATAGTGATTCACCCCATCCAAGGATTGACTTGTCCCGGTGGTTTCCCCGCTAGAACCCTACTTGGATGTGGCACAACCTTTTCATGTCGGCTCATGCCATCATTCCCTCCATGCACGAAACCGCCGCCATGCCACGCCAAAAGCGGCCACCCAAAATGGGTCAACACCGACCGAAAGATGTCCGACGTCTCTCCGCCGAGCGGGCTTTTGCCCATTGCCATACTTTGGCGAATGTGAGGGGAGAAGAGGAGAAGGGTGCTCTGGTGACAGCTAGGGTTTTCTATCTGAGCGATAGAAATGCGGGTGTTTGTTCCTGTGAATATCGACCTCATTGGTGGCTTAGTTGCTTCCATGCAATGCTGCCAAGTGTGTCCGTCGTGAGCACCATGCCATAACAGAATTAGCCATGACACTCGTCGGCATGTCTTTAGTTGCTTCATTCTTGCGCGAGGATTAGTTAAAATGGCACTGCAATATCCATGAAACGAAGACCACCTAGCTTTCAAGAAGTTGGCAATCACATCATTGCATCATCATCAATGGTGACAACAATGAGAAGTGAATCCTATGTAGTAACTAAATATGTGAACTTCATTAATTTATTTCTCTCAACATGCAAACTTGCCATCTCAGTAGACATGCCACCTCAACATGCAAATATGCATGGGAAAAGGTTGAGTTATTCCATTCTATTATGCTATGGTTGTGCAATAAATATTTTAAAACTACACAATAATAATCAAATACTTAAAATCGTATGCATTTTTCAGTTTTCATAGTATTAATCAAAATATCCATGTCCCATACAACCAAATCTCATCGAATATATTTCAACCAATTTTCGCAACAACATGTGAAATATCATCTAAGTACTGAAGATCATGACTCCGCAGACAGTTAGACCGTTGTATGTATTGTTAAAGATCTGCGGCACAAGTTTAAGTAGGTTGTTTACTCATATATGTTTTTCTTTGCAAAACTATACAACTCCAATGTCAAATGATGAAACTAAGATGTCACAAAGTGATCATACAACTTCATTTTTTTAGTATAATCTACTACCTAGTTATTTTATTTGTTTATTTAGTATATTCTACTACCTAGTTGTAACTTAGCGGCAGGTTTTATCCTATTTTATAAATTAAATCTGGCTTATATTAGATAAAGAGAACATTAGGTACAACAAGATAAGATAGTAACTCGACTCACAAGCGCATAAACACCCTGAACAAAGGGGAACATACTACCATGGTACTAGGTCCCAAAATTCTTGCATAAGCCGCAACCAAACTTGTCATCATTGCTCCAACATACCTCTCGGCAATGATGGACAACATCGAGAAATTCAGCCTCCAAAATATATGCAAAGATCTGTAGAGAACTAAACCATGTGGAATCACCGTTATCGTAGACCGTCGTGTATGACAGAGATTGGAAGCCTCCCCAAGAATATCGGCAGGGACGTCACCCCAATCAAGACAGGCGGTCCGCAAGCATGACCATAGCATGCCGACAACCATGTCCGCAAAGACTCAGAAGAAGAGGTTATTGAGGAAAACGAAGACCATAGAGATGCACAGACTGAGAGGTTGCAACAACAAAACTAACCATCATTCACGGAGATCGACATGGAAGAAAACTTTCAAACTTCATGGAAACCCAACCAAACCGGTCGGTGAGAGGGGATTGAAACTGACGAACCTTAGAAGAACTTGTACAAACGGAAGAACCTGGTAGAGACTCGTTTATGGTAGTTTTAGTAGAGAGTGTGGGTTTATTCCATTGAAAATCAAGCGCATTCAAAATAGAGTTGCTCATAATCTAGCTAATATAGAAAGATCTGAAGTTAGCACCACATGTTTGTTGCATCGGGTTTCAGACCATGTCACCGAGGTTGTATTAGCAGGCCCTAACACCATTTCTGAGAAATAAAACCCATATCGAAAAATAATGTCAAATGAGGTCTAGAACATGCATCGGTTAAGTATATGCCAGCTAGTTCCATCTGAAGGATCCGCGAGTGAGCACATATATATGTGCATACAGACACGGTTTCCTCAGTTGATTTATACTACTGTGAAACTATATTCTTTTCATCCATCATTCTTCATCCTATTGGTTTTCAGAAATCAGACCAATAATACGTGTGTGAGTAACTTACTAGCAGCTGGATACCATTACCATTACTGGGCATATCGTCGTTTAATATTACCACAAGAGCTCCAATTGGCATCCCTCCGAATATGCTACTCATGATCTACTTTTCCCACTATAAAAAGGTAAAACATAAACAAACAGAGAGACAAACAAACAAAAACACGAACGGAAAGTGACATTTGTGTGCTGCTTCGTCGTCATGCAGGGTGAGGTTGGTCATGTCTGGTTTTTTTACTACTTTTTAGGTCACTAGTTCATGCATGGTGGCCTTTGAATAGAGTTTGCACCACATATCACCATGCTTGCAATGTGCTTCACACCTACGTGCCCTAGCTCGGTGGTCGTCGTCGCTTTTGTCCAGCTAGCTACCATCGTCGTCTCCGGCTAGTCTCCCTATATATATTAACATGCATGCTTGCTCTCCACCATCAACCAAACAGTCGCAACGCCTCGAGTGCACTCACAGTCACGCAAAGAAAACTGCATACACACACTGCAAGGTGGAGTGAGAGAGAAAGAGAGGTTTGTAGTGAGATAGAGGAGGAGCTTGCGATCATGGCGTGGAGGAGAGCTACTTGGACCTGGTGCTGATCCCCGTAGGCCTCCTCTTCCCGATCATGTACCACATGTGGCTGTGGCGCGCGGTCTGCCGCTGCCCGCTGCGCTCCACCATCGGCATCAACGCCGCCGCACGCCGCCTCTGGGTGCTCTCCATGATGAAGGACAACGAGAAGAAGGCGGTGCTGGTGGTGCAGTCGCTGCGGAACGTGATCATGGGCTCCACGCTGGTGGCCACCACGTCCGTCCTCTTCTGCACCGGCGTGGCCGCCGTGCTCAGCAGCACCTACGCTGTCAAGAAGCCCATCAGCGACGCCGTCTTCGGTGCGCACGGCGAGTACATGATGGCGCTCAAGTACGTGGCCCTCCTCACCGCCTTCCTCCTTTCCTTCCTCTGCCACAGCCTCGCCATCTGCACCTTCAACCAGGCCACCTTCCTCGTCAACGCCCTCTCCCACCTCTTCGCCCTCCCCGACGGCGGCCGCCACCTGCCGGTGAACAAGGAGTACGTCCTGGAGGTCCTGGACAGGGGGTTCCTGCTCAACTTCGTCGGGAACAGGCTCTTCTTCGGCGGCGTTCCGCTCCTGCTGTGGATCTTCGGGCCGGTGCTGGCGTGTCTCTGCTCCATGGTCATGATCCCGGTACTGTACAACATCGACATGGTGTACATCGAGAGAGGAAAGGGTGGCGAGATCAGTGACAAAATGGAGACGACCGATGCCGACAGCGACGACGGCATGCAAGTCTGATCGACCTATCATTCCATCGTTGGTGTCACCACCGACGAGATCGACATGCAGCAAGAAATGATCGACGGATCCATGTTAATTTCATATTAAAAAATCCATGTACGCGCCTTCGTTTGGAACACGGGAATTGTTGTTTCATTTTCCTAAACCAATTCCGGCCAAATTTCGACAAAATTTCTGTTTCCAAAGAGGCCCTGCATGCATGCATGTGAGACAAGTCATCGGACAGGAAATATATGCCACTCAATTCTTGGTGGTAGTGTATGTGTGCAATTCTTGGTGGTAGTGTATGGTGAGTATACTCTTCTTCATCTGTATGACGAAACTTGATGACAATTTACATGGCATGGAGTAGTGCACGAATTTGCCACTTGGGGGCAATGTCAGTGGCTCATTGCAATGTCGACGTCCATTGATTTATCTATGATTATTTTTGTATAGAAGACACAACTTTTCATCAGAGTAAGAAAAAAAAGGTACTCTACTAGTACATTTTGTGTATCGGTTCGAAAAAAAAACTAAAACTACATTTTGTGTACGGGTGGACATTCACCCGAAAGTGCATTTGCAGCCCACCCGAGGCGCAGAAATGCAGTGCATGTGCATGATCAGGAAATTGTCAAAGCGCCAAAGCGCACAAAGCACGAGCTACAATTTGGTTCGTCTAGGTTCGGTGGCGAGAGTTGTGAGACCGACGACGTGTGAAGTATGTCAGCGGTTGCACGCGACAAAAGATGGCGGCTGAGTGTCTCATCTCGGGCATTGGTTTTTTCTTTTTTGAAGAAAAGTCTCGGGCACTGGTGGGTGCGGTGGGTAATGCCCGAGATGTTTGCGCGCGCGGGCCTCGTACGTGTTCGGATGAATTTCTTTTTTGAACAACATCTAGCACAAATGCTCGTGCGTTGTAATGAAAGAATTTTGCATGTATTAAAAATTAGTGATAAGTGGTAATTAAATGACACTCATCTCACAAAACCTGGTCAGCGTGCCACTACCCTTCACTTCTTCTATTCAATTCGATAACAAACATAAGAAATTAGATTATTCAGATCCACGTTGCATGGCAACCACAACCATCCATGGCACTGGCCTCCATCTAAATGTTGCCATGCCGAAGGGCATGGAGCCATGAAGGAAGTTGAAATGGGTCTGTCTCTAGCCGTGACAGCAAGCGCGGCCAGTGATGCTGCGAGTTTTGCAATCTTAAGCTGTCCGTTAAATCCTGGTTCTCTTTGATTCTATTACTTCCTCTGTAAACTAATATAAGGTCGTTTAGATCACTACTTTAGTGATATAAACAGTTTTATATTAATTTATAAGGATTACCTTTGTATTAAAATATAAGACATTTTGTAGGTTATTTTAGACATATTTGTAGTATTTTTATGGCGTCATCATTTATTCTGTATGGCAAATTTGACCACTCGCGATGTGAACACTATCAGGGATGACTTTAGTTGGCAAGCAAAGCAAGTTCTCTCGGTATGTTCAATTTCATTTCCGGGCCAATAAAATGCTAATCCATGGAGGTAAACTGAATTTGTTTGTATAGTTGGTCTGCCAATCTTTGCAATGTAGCACCTCCAAACTGAAATGAAATTAGGACATGTAATATACACACGGCATGAGGGGTAGAATCAAAATTTTATCGGCCGAACTGCAAAGATACTTATCAACAAAAGCTGAGAACTAAAAAAATATGCAATAGTTCATTGTCTCTTATTCATTCATAGTCCTTCATCGGCACATAACACAAATCTAATACATTCTTTCAGCTAGTAATAACTGCCCATGCTCATGGACGTGCATAAGATGATATCGTGATCGACGGAGGTTGAATGCAGTGAGCTTTTGCAGTCGTCCATCATCCTGAAGCAATGATTATCAGGGTAACACAAAAAAGTATGATGGGATGGTGTCACTCTTGTAGCATGTATCATCGTCGATGTGATGAACACTTATCACTACTAGGGAAAACCTTATACACAGAATCTTAGCAGCAGCGTGGTTTCAAAACAAACGCTACTGCTAATTAGCAGTAGCGAGCTTCAGTAAACAGCGCTACTAATATCTCAGTAGCAGTAGCGCTCTAGGTGAAACGAGCGCTACTACTATAATGGGAAAACTTTGTTTTTGCCACTCTAGCTTTTGCCCACTTTGTTTATGCCACTCTAGAATTTGACATTTCACTTTTCCCACTCTTAACTTTTGCAATATATCACTTTTGCCATTCAGTGGCAAAAGCAAAAAAAATAGAGTGGCAATTGTGATACATGTCAAAAGCTAAGAGTGGCAAAAGTGAAATGAAAAATTATCATTTTTGCCACGGAATGACATTTGTGATGTATTGTCAAAAGCTAAGAGTGACAAAAGTGAGATGTCAAATTCTAGAGTGGCATAAGCAAAGTTGACAAAAACTAGAGTGGCAAAAACAAAGTTTTCCCTACTATAATTGCCACGGTGTTGCCTCCATGCTAGATATAGTAGTAGCGCCCTTCCCGAGGACGCGCTACTGCTAAAGTACTTAGTAGCAGCGTTTTTCTTCAAAACTCGATGCTGCTAAGTATCACCGCAACTAATTAAGTTTAGTCCCATACTGCTAAACGAACAAGGTGTTTACCACCTTAAATATGTTACTTCTCAACCTATCTCGAGCACTTGGTCTTCATTGAACTATATGTGTAGGATTTGTGGCTGCAATATGAATCCTCGCCTGTACCTATACAGGTACAGTGAGGATTCATGTTGACTATTTAGATTCTACACAAAAAGATCAATGATGACCAATGTATATTTTTGATGTTTTTACATTGTATAGCGTTTTTTCAGGACAAAGCGTTACTGATATTAGGATAAACAAAAGATGAAAGGACATGCGGTGCCCCCATGTGTGGTTTTGGTAATTGATGACATTCTCTATGGACTAATGGTTGCATTGAGTTACATTTGAAGGATTTTTCCATCGGCATTTCTTGAAGTCCATGTGTTGGTTTCAAGGAGTTTATGTGTTGACCAAGGTGCTATTAAGGAATTATTCAAAGATTGGTCATACATCATCCATATGAAGAGAGTTGGAAAGAATCAAGGTTGATCAAGACTAAGTCAAGAGTGAATCAAGTTGATCAATCCCATGGTATGGTAAGCATTGTCCATTACGCTTTGTGTACTAACCCATGGTCTTCGTGAGAGTTCTTTGTGGGGTTAGGTTGCGGTGTGCAAATTCAAGTGAAGCATCACGAAGAGAGCAAATGCTTGAAGCTTGCCGTCCATTGTGGTGACAATGGACTTGTGAAGATGTGCGGAAGAGTGGCTCACCCATAGTGGAGTATGGGGAGCAATCAACTAGTCTTCATCGAGCCAACGCATAATCAAGAAAGGTGGTCCAACTTGAGGGAGTCAAGATAGTCATCGTCTAGCTCAAGTGGACCATGTGCAAGGCAAAGGTTTGCCCTTGATAGGTTTTCTATTTTACCGGTCTCATGATGGTAGTTGGGAGACCGGGTTATAGGATCGATTGCCGTACTATCAAGGGGGGCTCTCGATGAATAGCTTGATCATATCATTCAGAGAGCTCAAACCATTGCATCCTTGCATCATCTTTTGGTTCTTGTTTGGTTCTTCTCCTTGTGAGATTTGGAGCGTATGGTCATTTTTATGACAAGCTCGAGCTCATCGAAAACGGAGTTCACATGCATCTTCTATGATGTTTTCGATGTTGGAGGATATGCCATTTCTTCTCTGTTGGAGGTTTCACTCCTCTGTTTGTTAGGCATACCTCCTCTGCCTCTTCTTACTATATCCATGTATGAGAACAAAGTGTGGACTTTGATGGAGTTGCCCGATGATCGGCAAGCCATATTATATAAATGGATCTTCAAGAGGAAGACAAATGCTGATAGTAGTATTACTATCTACAAAGCTCGACTTGTCGCAGAAAGGTTTTCGACAAGTTCAAGGTGTTGACTACAATGAGATTTTCTCAACTGTAGCGATGCTTAAAGTCTGTCCGAATCATGTTAGCAATTGCCACATTTTATGAAATCTGGCAAATGGATGTCAAAACTACATTCTTTAATGGTTTTATTAAAGAAGAGTTGTATATGATGCAACCAGAAGGTTTTGTCAATCCTAAAGGAGCTAACAAAATGTGCAAGCTCCAGCGATCCATCTATGGACTGGTGCAAGCATCTCGGAGTTGGAATAAACGCTTTGATAGTGTGATCAAAGCATATGGTTTTATGCAGACTTTTGGAAAAGCCTGTATTTACAAAAAAAGTGAGTGGGAGCACTCTGACATTTACGATAAGTATATGTGAATGACATATTGTTGATCGGAAATAATGTAGAATTATTCGCAAAGCATAAAGGAGTATTTGAAAGGAGTTTTTCAAAGAAGGACCTCGGTGAAGCTGCGTACAAATTGAGCATCAAGATCTATTGAGATAGATCAAAACGCTTGATGAGTTTTTTCAATAAGAACATACCTTGTCAAGATTTTGAAGTAGTTCAAAATGGAACAGTCAAAGAAAAGTTCTTGCACGTGTTGCAAAGGTGTGAAATTGAGTAAGACTCAAATCCCGACCACAGCAGAGAAAATAGAAAAGAGAATGAAAGTCATTCCCTATGCCTCATCATAGGTTCTATAAAGTATGCTATGCTATGTACGGACCTATTGTATACCTTGCTCTGAATTTGGCAAGGAGTACAATAGTGATCTAAGAGTAGATCATCTGGACATTGGTCAAGAACATCCTTAGTGAGGACTAAGGAAATATTTCTCGATTATGGAGGTGATAAAAGAGCCCGTCGTAAGAGTTACATCGATGCAAGCTTTTTACAGATCCAGATGACTCTAAGTCTCAATCTGGATACATATTGTAAGTGGGAGCAATTAGCTAGAGTAGCCCGTGCGAGCATTGCAGACATAGAATATTTGCAAATACATACGGCTCACGAATGTGATGCAGACCCGTTGACTAAAATTATCTCACAAGCAAAACATGATCACACCTTAGTACTCTTTGGGTGTTAATCACATAGCGATGTGAACTAGATTACTGACTCTAGTAAACCCTTTGGGTGTTAGTCACATGTCGATGTGAACTATGGGTGTTAGCCACATATAGATGTGAACTATTGATGTTAAATCACATGGCGATGTGAACTAGATTATTGACTCTAGTGCAAGTGGGAGATCGAAGGAAATATGCCCTAGAGGCAATAATAAAGTTATTATTTATTTCCTTATATCATGATAAATGTTTATTATTCATGCTAGAATTGTATTAACCGGAAACATAATACATGTGTGAATACATAGACAACAGAGTGTCACTAGTATGCCTCTATTTGACTAGCTCGTTAATCAAAGATGGTTATGTTTCCTAACCATAGACATGAGTTGTCATTTGATTAACGGGATCGCATCATTAGGAGAATGATCGATTGACATGACCCATTCCGTTAGCCTAGCACTTGATCGTTTAGTATGTTGCTATTGCTTTCTTCATGACTTATACATGTTCCTGTAACTAGGAGATTATGCAACTCTCGTTTACTGGAGGAACACTTTGGGTGCTACCAAACGTCACAACGTAACTGGGTGATTATAAAGGAGTACTACAGGTGTCTCCAAAGGTACATGTTGGGTTGGCGTATTTCGAGATTAGGTTTTGTCACTCCGATTGTCGGAGAGGTATCTCTAGGCCTTCTCGGTAATACACATCACATAAGCCTTGCAAGCATTACAACTAATGAGTTGGTTGTGAGATGATGTATTACGGAACGAGTAAAGAGACTTGCCAAGAATGAGATTGAACTAGGTATTGGATACCGACGATCGAATCTCGGGTAAGTAACATACCGATGACAAAGGGAACAACGTATGTTGTTATGCGGTCCGACCGATAAAGATCTTCGTAGAATATGTAGGAACCAATATGGGCATCCAGGTCCCGCTATTGGTTATTGACCGAGATGTGTCTCGGTCATGTCTACATTGTTCTCGAACCGTAGGGTCCGCACGCTTAAGGTTTCGATGACGGTTATATTATGAGTTTGTGTATTTTGATGTACCAAGGTTGTTCGAGTCCCGGATATGATCACGGACATGACGAGGAGTCTCGAAATGGTCGAGACATAAAGATTAATATATTGGACGGATATATTTGGACAGGAAAGGTTCCGGAGAAGTTTGGAGCTCCGGAGGTTACTGAACCCCGGGAGGTATATGGGCCTTATTGGGCCCATGTAGGAGGAAGGGAGAAGGAACAAGGGAGGCGCGCCCCAAGCCCAATCCGAATTGGGGAGGGGGCCGCCCTTCCTTTCTCCTTCCCCTCTTCCTATTCCTACTACTAGTACTACTTACTAATACTAGTACTCTTTCCTTCCCTCCAAATAAGATAAGGAAGAGAGGAAACCTACTTGGAGTAGGTTTCCCTTGGTGCGCCTCCTCCTAGGCCGGCCAACCCTCCCTTGCTCCTTTATATCACGGGGCAGGGGCACCCCATGACACACAAGTTGATCTACGGATCGTTCCTTAGCCGTGTGCGGTGCCCCCTCCACCATATTCCACTTCGGTCATATCGTCGGAGCTTAGGCGAAGCCTGCGCCGGTGAAGTCATATCGTCATGAGCTTAGGCGAAGCCTGCGCCGGTGAAGTCATATCGTCATGAGCTTAGGCGAAGCCCTGCGTCGGTGGAGCATCATCGTCACCACGCCGTCGTCTTGTGGAACTCATCCCGACACTTTGCTTGGATCGAGTCCGGGGATCGTCATCGAGCTGAGCGATGTGCAGAACTCGGAGGTGCCGTCGTTCGGTACTTGGATCGGTCGGATCGTGAAGACGCACGACTACATCAACCGCGTTGTTATAACGCCTTCGCCACGGTCTCACGAGTGCGTGGACATACACTCTCCTCTCGTTGCTATGCATCACCATGATCCTTGCATGTGCGTAGGAATTTTTTTAAATTACTCGTTCCCCAACAGGTAATCCAAGTAGGCTCTGGCGAGCTTAGCGGCATGGCGGAAGTAGGCGGATGTAGCTGTACATCCAGCGCCCTCTGTGATAATACCGCTCTTCGTGTCTTGATAGTACCGTGCGGATTTTCTTGTGAGGTCCTCCTCGGCGGAAGTAGATGCAGTAATTTTTTACTTCCGTGCTTTCTCTGCGACTAGTGTTGCCTGCCTTACGGTAGTACCGTAGGGGCGCGCGGTAGTACCGCTCCGGCGGTTCTACCGTTCGTTGCCCTGTGCAACAGGCCTTCATCTGGCCAGTGCTGCACTTGCGGTAGTACCGCAACCTGCAATGATAGTACATGACCGACCGTGGTAGTACCGCAGCTCCGTCTTGGTAGTACCGCGTCGTCTTGAGCTGAGTGAGGGGATAACGGTTGGTTTTTCTCCCACGGGTCTTCTTCCCCTTGAGATCTAATCTTTTGAGCTCGTGTTCTTCCCCATTGTTGACCTTCGAGCTTGCTAACTCTCAATCCCTCCAATGATTCTTGCTAGTTCTTGAGGGAAAAGAGAGAGGAGATCTAGATCCACGTTTCCACCAATCACTTTCTCCTCTTAGTGAGGGGAACCCCTTGGATCTAGATCTTGGAGTTCTTCGTGTTCTTCTTTCGTTCTTCCTCTCATTTTCCTCCCTAGCATTAGTTGCTTTGGTGGGATTTGGGAGAGAAGGACTTGGGCACTCTGTGTGCCCTTGCCATTGCATTTGGTGCATCGGTTTGAGTTCTCCACAGTGATTCGTGGAAGTTACAAGTTGAGAAGCTTATTACTCTTGGGTGCTTGGCGCCTTGAGCTTGTTCCTCTTGGGTGCTTGGGCGCCCTAGGCAGTTAGTGGTGTTCGAGCTCAATCATTGTGGTGCAAAGCTCCGCAAGACAGCGTCGGGTCTCCAATTAGGTTGTGGAGATCGCCCGAGCAATTTGACGGGTACCGGTGACCGCCCCAAGGGTTGCCAAAGTGTCTGGGTTCGGTGACCGCCCCAAGGGTTGCCATTTGTACGGGTTCGGTGACCGACCTCAAGGGTCCCTTAGTGGAATCACGGCATCTTGCATTGTGCGAGGGCGTGAGGAGATTCTTGGCCCTAGTGGCTTCTTGGGGAGCATTGTGCCTCCACACCGCTCCAAACGGAGACTAGCATCCGCAAGGGTGTGAACTTCGGGATACATCATCGTCTCCGCGTGCCTCAGTTATCTCTTACCCGAGCCCTTTACTTATGCACTTTACTTTGTGATAGCCATATTGTTCTTGTCATTTATCTTGCTATCACATAGTTGCTTATCTTGCTTAGCGTAAGTTGTTGGTGCACATAGGTGAGCCTAGTTGTTGTAGGTTTTGTGCTTGACAAATTAACCGCTAGGTTTATTTCGCATTTTTTCAAGCCTCAACCGTAATTATTTTAAAGCGCCTATTCACCCCCCCCTCTAGGCGACATCCACGATCTTTCAAAAGAAATAACTGCTTCCATTAGCAGTAGCGTTTTTCTCTAAAACACGCTATAGATAAGTTAGCTATAGCGTGTTTCCTTATGAGCGCTATTGCTAGTTCGACTTAACCACCCGCCCCCCCCCCCGGCTCAAAATTTCGCTAAGTCCTCCTTCCCCCCCTGTTCCCTACTCCTCTCAGAGCACGCCCGAGCCCGAGCCTGCCCTCACCGCCGCCAGAGCCCGCCTCAACCTCACCGCCGCCCGCCGCTCTTGACCACACCATCGCCGCCCTTGACCTCACCGCCGCTGTCCGAGCCCGCCCAGGACCGCCGCCTCCCGATCTCGAGCCCGCCCTCGCCGCCCCTACCTCCGTCGCCGAGTACCTCCCCGCCACCGTCTCTCCCCTCTCTGTAAGCCCCCCCCCCTCCCCCACCCCCCCTCTCTTTGCTTAGTTAGTAGATGTTTGTTAGTAGTAGTAGATGTTAATTTAGGGTTCATAGATAATGATTTTTAGTAGTAGTAGATGTTAATTAGTAATAGTGATGGTAAACTAGTTGTATAATTAGTAGTAGCAGATGTTAATTTGTAGTAGATGTTAATTAGTAGTAGTAGATGTACTAGTTTTTTCTATTTATGGTAAGTTTATATTTAGTAAGAACTAGTTGAATTAATAGAACTAGTTTAGTTTTAGTTGAACTAGTTTAGTTTTAGTTGAACTAGTTTAGTTTTAGTTGAACTAGTTTAGTAAGTAAATTAATAAACTAGTTGAACTAGTTGAATTAATAGAACTAATGTATTTTTAGTAAGAAAATTAATATAACTAGTTGAACTACTTTATTTTTAGAAATACTAGTTTTTTTCTATTTATAGTAAGTTTATATTTAGTAAGAACTATTTGAATTAATAGAACTAGTTGAACATGTCATATTTGTCGTTATTTTTTTAGTTTAAGCAATTATTCGGGATGTATTAGTGATAACTTATAGGATTTTTGCTTTTGCATAAATCAAGGAGCCCCTCCATCATCCCCGTCGTCGTCCCCGTCACCGACCCCCTCCGACCTCGAGGTGAGACCAGCCAAATCTCCATGTCAATATGAGTCCTATAAGATATATATGATGTAGATAAAAAAATGTATATCCTGTGTTGCTCAAATAGAATATGTGGTTGCCCAAGTGGCTGGTCAGGTTACACCTCCGAGTGGCCTATGTTTTTCCAGAGTGTTGATTAATTTCCGTTCAGGCAAATTTCAGGCGCTCGATATATCTTTTTTTAGCAAAGGTCATGCCGGATTTTTCTGTGAATTCTGGCATGACTCGTGCTAGAATATGTAGGAAATATCAAGTGACCTGGATTTTCTCGAAAAATAATGATCTAATTTAGGTTTTTTTAGTACATATATTTAATTGTACAAATTTAATCTTTGAATTATGAACGTAGGAAATGTCGTATTCGGATGACAAAAGTCTCCCGGGGGAGTGCAGCTGGTGCCAATGACGATCGAGGTCTCAGGCGACAGTGCCCTCACCTGGACGATGATCGGCGCTTCAGCATTAAGCTCGAGGTGACCTTCGATGTTGAAACGGTACGCAACGACGACAAGTGTTTTTTTCGTAATTAAGCACGGCTTCAACTATTTCAACGTCTAATTTTAATCTTTCACAATTCGACTAGCTTATCCCATGCCATGCAAGACGCTATGTCTTGGAGAGGATGGGTTTTGAAGACCATGAAAATTTTGAAACAAAGAAAATACACCTAAGGACCCATCATGATATGAATTTTGAAGTAAATCTGTACAATTCTCAGAGCGTAACCCATTTTGGTTTCCAAAATTGGGAAGCACTTTGCAAAATATATGGTTTTTATGAGGGTATGATTGTCACTATGGATCTTGGTGATCCTGACATCGAGCAAAACAATATGGACATTTGGGTCTTTATTGATACGCTTCCGATTCTACCGCTATGTGAGTTTCTCAAACATAGTTATTAACTAATTTATATTGTTTATTTCAAAATAGTTGACAACTTATTTCCATTGACAGCTTATTTTCATTCTTCAAAGAATGTGCGGAAGATGGTAGACAAAACCCACTACACCGATGGCTCTGAATTAACTTATAAGGAGAAAAATCATCTGATCGCATTTTATACTTTCTTTAAGAATTACAATACCTATTATCAAACTCCTCCAAATTATGGTGAATACGTGCCACTAGTGCACGTGTTGAACCATGATAACTTCTATGGAGATACCCTGGTAAGATTTTTTACTATTACGACATCCGTGCATCTTTTGCATACTTCTAAAACTAGTACATCATTGCTAACTACGAAGTTATTACTATGTTTTTCAACAGAAAATCCCGATGGATTGTGTGCCTCATCTGATGTATCAGAATGGTCACCTTGAAGTTCTGAACATACAGCCAGGTCATCCTACGGATCTCACATGTGCATATCGGATTTATGAAACCGGTGAACACATGCTAATCAAAGACTGGAAAAAATGTTTGGACATTCGTAAGGAGGTTCTTGGAAGCAGCATTAAGTGAAAAGCAAGAATTGGAGACAGGATAATCTGCATTCTCCATAATGGAGAGCCAGGGGCTATCTTGTTTTTTGCTACTTTACCTTAGAGAATATAGTGGGTCCTAAGAGAATATAGTAGGTCCTATGAGGTACAATATGTTTATTATGTGATACAATGTGTTAGAGTTGTTGATGAGGAGCAGTTGTGATTATGACTAGTGACCAACTTGCTATGTGATGTCTCATCGATGAAAACGATGATCATGAGGAGCTGTTATATGACAATGATGTATTATGATGATAAGTTGTTAATGATATGATGATAATGATGATGATGATGATATTTATTATATCATTGCGTGAAAGAACCGCGGATTAGTTTCAAGTGGATGTCCATCCACTTGAAACTAGTCCACTGATTCTTTCACCCAAAGGATGTAATAACTCATTATGATGTAAAAACAATCTCTAAATTGCTGCTGTATGAAAACTTGTATAGAGGTGTATGAATATAACATGAAATAAAAAAGAAATAAAATACGGAATAATAGTAGTAGCGCGGGCCGGGAGAAGCGCTACTAGTAATTACCAGTAGCGCCGCGTGGAGAAAGCGCTACTACTAAGTCGGTGTAGGAGTAGCGTGGTTTAACCAACGCTATTGCTAACCTTTAGCTGTAGCGCCGTACCAGTAGTGCTCCTGCCCGCACTACTGATAGGCCTAAAACCCGCGCTGCTGCTAGGCTTTTCCCTATTAGTGTATGGCTTGACCTATGCAAATGTTAAGGAAAATACACTATTGACATTTGGACATGGAGCGCATGCGATCACACGGTAGAGTTCAAGTTGGAATTAAGCAATGAATCGATCAGAAGCACAAGAAGAATGTGTTGCATTTGTGCCACTTACATTGCGCATGAACAATATAGCATGTGAGAAGGAACAATAGTGCTTGGATCGTGCTTCTCCATGTAAGTATAAGATGATTATGGCTTCAACACTTGTTGGCGGATTGGTTTTAGCCAAAACCACCAATCGAATGCTTGCGTTGAACACACACACACACACACACACACACACAGATATATATATATATATAAACACTATTCTGATCACGGGATCAGAATAATATTCTGATCACAACATGAACTTCCCGAGTAACGCGCCTGACCTTCCCCGAGTACTAGGTTGAACTTCAGCTAAAAGGTGTCCAAATGGGGCTTGCGATATACCGTTGGAAAGCTATGGACACCAGTATCATGACCCAAGTTAAATTTTTGGCAAAATGTAAGCGGTTTAAGAGCAGTTTTGAAAACCGTTTTTTCTTCACACAAAAAACATGAATCGTATTTTTGATCGCATTTCTAAACCATTTATCGGAATGAGGCAAATAATATGGCGTTGGAAAGCTGCTGCAAAACCGCTCCTTTCACATGTTGAAAGTTTTCTCTAATTCCCTACGGTTAAAGAGTAATTTGGAAAATCGTAAAATTTCACAAACCGAACAACCGAGTTCGTATTTTCGATGTCATTTCCTAATGGCTAATCCAATTGAGGCAAATGATATGGCGTTAGAAATCTTATGAAAATGCGCTACTTTTTCATGTTGAAAGTTTTTTCTAATTTTGAACGGTTTAATAGTAATTTAGAAAACGGTACAAGTCCTGCCGAGTTCGTATTTTCGAGCTCATTTTTAACTGTGCGTCCAAATGCAGCAAATGATATGGCGTTGAAAAGCCTGAACAAATGCGAAACTTTTTGATATGTATTGTTTCTCCGAATTCTTTAAGGTTTTAAGTCAATTTCAAAAATGGATAAAAAGGTATTTTCGCCGTAATTTCTACAAACTTTATCGGAATGGGGTAAATAATATACAGTTAGAAAGCTACGGAAAATGCGAAACTTTTTCGTGTTGACGGTTTTCTATGATTCCAAGCTATTTTCAAGTAATTTTGAAAATGACGAGATCATTCGTTCTGCCTTTATCGCGAAACAGATTCTTTGAAAATGCACCACGTGAAGAACATAAACTTCTCGGCATGTCTACTTAAACTTCACTCTGTTTTTCACGTGCTTTTTTTGCTCATAGATCTCCATCCACTACTCGTAGCTCTTCCTCCACTCACCGGAATTGAGCAAGTGAGATGCCGATGGAAAGCTGTTGTAAACACGCAACTTTCCCGTGTTGATCGTTTTTTCATACTCGCGACAATTTTAAAAGTTTTCATCCCAAATTCATTTAGTGTAGTTGGTGAACTTCCTACTGTTTTCACGTTGAACTTCAGTGACATATTTTCGTTTGTAATTTTTGTTGGGGAACGTAGCATAAATTCAAAATTTTCCTACGTGTCACCAAGATCTATCTTTGGAGAAACTAGCAACGAGGGAAGGAGAGTGCATCTACATACCCTTGTAGATCGCTAAGCGGAAGCGTTCATGAGAACGGGGTTGAAGGAGTCGTACTCGTCGTGATCCAAATCACCGGAGATCCGAGTGCCGAGCAGACGGCACCTCCGCGTTCAACACACGTACAGCCCGGTGGCGTCTCCCATGCCTTGATCCAGCAAGGAGAGAGGAGAGGTTGAGGAAGACTCCATCCAACAGCAGCACAACGGCGTGGTGGTGGTGGAGGCGTGGCAATCCTGCAGGGCTTCGCCAAGCACCTACGGGAGAGGAGGAGGTGTCACGGGAGGGAGGGAGGCGCCAGGGGCTCAGGTGTGGATGCCCTCCCTCCCCTCCACTATATATAGGGGCAAGGGAGAGGGGGGAGGCGCAGCCTTGCCCCTTCCTCCAAGGAAGGGGTGCGGCCAAGAGGGGAGGAGTCCATCCTCCCCAAGGCACCCTGAGGTGCCTTCCCCTTGAGGACTCTTCCCTCCCAAGTTTCCTTGGCGCATGGGCCTCTTGGGGCTGGTGCCCTTGGCCCATATAGGCCAAGGCGCACCCCCACAGCCCATGTGGCCCCAGGCAGGTGGACCCCGATGGACCCCGGACCCCTTTCGGCACTAGCGGTACAATACCGATAAAGTGCGAAACTTTTCCGGCGACCAAAATAGGACTTCCCATATATAAATATTTACCTCCGGACCATTCCGGAACTCCTCGTGACGTCCGGGATCTCATCCGGGACTCCGAACAACATTCGGTAACCACATACAAACTTCCTTTATAACCCTAGCGCTATCGAACCTTAAGTGTGTAGACCCTACGGGTTCGGGAGACATGTAGACATGACCGAGACGTTCTCGGTCAATAACCAACAGCGGGATCTGGATACCCATGTTGGCTCCCACATGTTCCACGATGATCTCATCGGATGAACCACGATGTCAAGGACTCAATTGATCCCGTATACAATTCCCTTTGTCTAGCGGTATTGTACTTGCCCGAGATTCGATCGTCGGTATACCGATACCTTGTTCAATCTCGTTACCGGCAAGTCTCTTTACTCGTTCCGTAACACATCATCCCGTGATCAACCCCTTGGTCACATTGTGCACATTATGATGATGTCCTACCGAGTGGGCCCAGATACCTCTCCGTCACACAGAGTGACAAATCCCGATCTCGATTCGTACCAACCCAATGAGACACTTTCGGAGATACCTGTAGTGCACCTTTATAGTCACCCGATTACGTTGTGACGTTTGGTACACCCAAAGCATTCCTACGGTATCCGGGAGTTGCACAATCTCAAGGTCTAAGGAAATGATACTTGACATTAGAAAAGCTTTAGCATACGAACTACGATCTTTGTGCTAGGCTTAGGATTGGGTCTTGTCCATCACATCATTCAACTAATGATGTGATCCCGTTATCAATGACATCCAATGTCCATGGTTAGGAAACCGTAACCATCTATTGATCAACGAGCTAGCCAATAGAGGCTTTGCTAGGGACATGGTGTTGTCTATGTATCCACACATGTATTTGAGTTTCCTATCAATACAATTATAGCATGGATAATAAACGATTATGATGAACAAGGAAATATAATAATAACTAATTTATTATTGCCTCTAGGGCATATTTCCAACAGTCTCCCACTTGCACTAGAGTCAATAATCTAGTTCACATCGTCATGTGATTAACACTGATATGTCACATCGCCATGTGACTAACATCCAAAGAGTATACTAGTGTCATTAAACTAGTTCACATCATCATGTGATTTAGACTCAATGAGTTCTGAGGTTTGATCATGTTTTGCTTGTGAGAGAGGTTTTAGTCAACGGGTTTTAGTCAACGGGTCTCGAACCTTTCAGATCCGTGTGTACTCATAATTCTCTATGTCATATTGCAAATGCTGCTTCCACGCTCCACTTGGATCTATTCCAAATGGTTGCTCCACTATACGTATCCGGTTTGCTACTCGGAGTCACTCGGATAGGTGTTAAAGCTTGCATCGACGTAACCCTTTACGCCGAACTCTTTATCACCTCCATAATCGAGAAACATGTCCTTATTTACTCCAAGGACAATTTTGATCGCTGTCCAATGATCCATTCTGGATCATTCTTGTACCCCTGATCGACTCATGGCAAGGCACACTTGATGCGGTACACGGCATAGCATACTATAGAGCCTATGTCCGAAGCATAGGGACGCACCTTCGTCCTTTCTCTCTTTTCTGCCGTGGTCAAGCTTTTAACTCTTAACTTCATACCTTACAACTCAGGCAAGAACTCCTTCTTTGACTGATCCATCTTGAACACTTTCAAGATTATGTCAAGGTATGTGCTCATTTGAAAGTACCATTAAGCATTTTTGATCTATCCTTATAGATCTTGATGCCCAATGTTCAAGTAGCTTGATCCAGGTTTTCACTTGAAAACACTTTTCAAATAACCCTATATGCTTCACAGAAAATTCTACATCATTTCTGATCATCAATATGTCAACAACATATTGTTATCAGAAATTCTATAGTGCTCCCACTCACTTCTTTGGAAATACAAGTTTCTCATAAACTTTGTATAAACCCAAAATCTTTGATCATCTCATCAAAGCGCACATTCCAACTCCGAGATGCTTACTCCGGTCCTTAGAAAGGATCACTGAGCTAGCATACCCTTTAGCATCCTTAGGATCGACAAAACTTTTCTGATTGTATCACATACAACCTTTCCTTATGTAAACCGATAAGGAAACTTCGTTTTGACATCCATCCGCCAGATTTCATAAATGCAGCTTATGCTAACATGATTCCGACGGACTTAAGCATCGCTACGGATGAGAAAATCTCATCGTAGTCAACTCCTTGAACTTGTGAAAACTCTTCGCCACAAGTCGAGCTTCATAGACGGTGATATTACCGTCCACATCCGTCTTCTTCTTAAAGATCCATTCATCTCAATGGCTTGCCGATCATCGGCAAGTCCACCAAAGTCCATGCTTTGTTATGATACATGGATCCTATCTCGGATTTTATGGCCTCTAACCATTTGTCGAATTTGGGCCCACCATCGCTTCTCCATAGCTCGTAGGTTCATTGTTGTCTAGCAACATGACCTTCAAGACAGGATCACCGTACCAATCTAAAGCAAAGACGCATCCTTGTCACCCCACGAGGTACGGTAGTGACTTGATCCAAAACTTCATGATCACTATCATAAGCTTCGACTTCAATTGGTGTAGGTGCCACAGAACAACTTCCTGTGCCCTTGCTACACACTTGTTGAAGTGACGGTTCAATAACCTCATCAAGTCTCCACCATCCTCCCACTCAACTTTCCGAGACAAACTTTTCCTCGAGAAAGGACCCGATTCAAGAAACAATCCCTATTGCTTTCGGATCTGAATTAGGAGGTATACCCAACTGTTTTGGGTGTCCTATGAAGATGCATTTTATCCGCTTTGGGTTCGAGCTTATCAACAGAAACTTTTTCACATAAGCGTCATGACCCCAAACCTTTAAGAAATGACAGCTTAGGTTTCTCTAAACCATAGTTCATACGGTGTCATCTCAACGGAATTACGTGGTACCTTATTAAAGTGAGTGCGGTTGTCTCTAATGCCTAACCCATTAACGATAGTGGTAATTCGATAAGAGACATCATGGTACGCACCATATCCAATAGGGTGCAACTATGATGTTCGGACACACCATCACACTATGGTGTTCCAGGCGGTATTAATTGTGAAACAATTTCCACAATGTCTTAATTGCGTGCCAAAGCTCGTAACTCAGATATTCATCTCTATGATCATATCATAGACATTCTATCCTCTTGTCACGATGATCTTCAACTTCACTCTGAAATTACTTGAACCATTCAATAATTCAGACTTGTGCTTCATCAAGTAAATATACTCAACATCTACTCGAATCATCTGTGAAGTAAGAACATAATGATATTCACTGCATGCCTCAGCACTCATTGGACTGCACACATCAAAATGTGTTACTTCCAACAAGTTGCTATCTTGTTCCATCTTACTGAAACCGAGGCTTTTTAGTCATCTTGCCCATGTGGTATGTTTTGCATATCTCAAGTGATTCAAAATCAAGTGAGTCCAAACGATCCATCTGCATGGAGTTTCTTCATGCGTACACACCAATAGACATGGTTCGCATGTCTCAAGTTTTTCAAAACGAGTGAGTCCAAAGATCCATCAACATGGAGCTTCTTCATGCGTTTTACACCAATATGACTTACATGGCAGTGCCACAAGTAAGTGATACTATCATTACTATCTTATACTTTTGGCATGAAAATGTGTATCACTACGATCGAGATTCAATAAACCATTTATTTAGGTGCAAGACCATCGAAGGTATTATTCAAATAAATAGAGTAACCATTATTCTCCTTAAATGAATAACCGTATTGCGATAGACATAATCCAATCATGTCTATGCTCAACGCAAACACCAAATGATAATTATTCTGGTTTAATACTAATCTTGATGGTAGAGGGAGCGTGCGATGTTTGATCACATCAAAAATTGGAAACACTTCCAACACATATCGTCAGCTCTCCTTTAGCTAGTCTCCGTTTATGCCGTAGCTTTTATTTCGAGTTACTAACACTTAGCAACCGAACCGGTATCTAATACCACGGTGCTACTAGGAGTACTAGTAAAATACACTATAACTTAATGTATATCAAATATTCTTCTTTAGACCTTGCCTGCCTTCTCATCTACCAAGTATCTAGGGTGGTTCCGATCCTGTGGTTGTTCCCCTTATTACAGAAGCACTTAGTCTCGGGTTTGGGTTTAACCTTGGGTTTCTTCACCGGAGCAACAATCGATTTGCCGTTTCATGAAGTGTCCCTTCTTGCCCTTGCCCTTCTTGAAACTAGTGGTTTCACCAACCATCAACAATTGATGCTCCTTCTTGACTTCTACTTTCGTGATGTCAAACAACGTGAATACCTCAAGGATCATCATCTCTATCCTTGATATGTTATAGTTCATCACGAAGCTCTAGCAGCTTGGTGGTAATGACTTTGGAGAAACATCACTTTCTCATCTGGAAGATCAACTCCCACTCGATTCAAGTGATTGTTGCACTCAGACAATCTGAGCACAAGCTCAACGATTGAGCTTTTCTCCCTTAGTTTGCAGGCTAAGAAAACTCGTCGGAGGTCTCATACCTCTTGGCGTGGGCACGAGCCTGAAATCCCAATTCAGCCCTCGAAACATCTCATATGTTCCGTGACGTTTCAAACGTCTTTGGTGCCTCAACTCTAAACCGCTTAACCGAACTATCACGTAGTTATCAAAACGTGTATGTCCGATGTTCGTAACATCCACAAACGACGTTTGGGGTTCAACACACCGAGCGGTGCATTAAGGACATAAGCTATTTATCGTCCGCATAATCGCTCTTGTCAACTTTCAACTATATTTTCTCTAGGAACATATCTAAACAGTGGAACTAAAGCGCGAGCCATTTACATAATTTGCAAAAGGTCTTTTGACTATGTTCAAGATAATTAAGTTCATCTTATGAACTCCCACTCGAATAGACATCCCTCCGGTCATCTAAGTGATTACATGATCCGAGTCAACTAAGCCGTGTCCGATCATCACGTGAGACGGACTAGTCATCATCGGTGAACATCTTCATGTTGATCGTATCTACTATACGACTCATGCTCGACCTTTCGGTCTCTGTGTTCCCGAGGCCATGTCTGTACATGCTAGGCTCGTCAAGTTAACCCCAAGTGTTTTTTTGTGTAAATCTGTCTTACACCCGTTGTATGTGAACGTAAGAATCCATCACACCCGATCATCACGTGGTGCTTAGAAGCGAATTTAACTGTAGCAACGGTGCACAGTCAGGGGAGAACACTTCTTGAAATTTGTGTAAGGGGTCATCTTATTTACTACCGTCGTTCTAAGTAAACAAGATGCATAAACATAATAAACATCACATGCAATTATATAGTAGTGACATGATATGGCCAATATCATATTGCTCCTTTGATCTCCATCTTGAGGCTCCATGATCATCATTGTCACCGGCATGACACCATGATCTCCATCATCATGATCTCCATCATCGTGTCTCCATGAAGTTGTCTCGCCAACTTATTACTTCTACTACTATGGCTACGGTTAGCAATAAAGTAAAGTAATTACATGGCATTGTTCAATGACACGCAGGTCATACAATAAATAAAGACAACTCCTATGGCTCCTGCCGGTTGTCATACTCATCGACATGCAAGTCGTGAATCCTATTACAAGAACATGATCAATCTCATACATCACATATCATTCATCACATTCTTCTTGGCCATATCACATCACATAGCATACCCTGCAAAAACAAGTTAGACGTCCTCTAATTGTTGTTTGCATGTTTTACGTGGCTGCTATGGGTTTCTAGCAAGAACGTTTCTTACCTACGCAAAACCACAACGTGATATGCCAATTGCTATTTACCCTTCATAAGGACCCTTTTCATCGAATCCGTTCCGACTAAAGTGGGAGAGAGGCGGCACCCGCTAGCCACCTTATGCACCAAGTGCATGTCGGTCGGTGGAACCTGTCTCACGTGAAATGCGTGTAAGGTCGGTCCGGGCCGCTTCATCCCACAATACCGTCGAAACAAGATTGGACTAGTAACGGTAAGCATATTGAACAAAATCAACGCCCACAACTACTTTGTGTTCTACTCGTGCAAAGAATCTACGCAATAGACCTAGCTCATGATGCCACTGTTGGGGAACGTAGCATAAATTCAAAATTTTCCTACGTGTCACCAAGATCTATCTTTGGAGAAACTAGCAACGAGGGAAGGAGAGTGCATCTACATACCCTTGTAGATCGCTAAGCGGAAGCGTTCATGAGAACGGGGTTGAAGGAGTCGTACTCGTCGTGATCCAAATCACCGGAGATCCTAGTGCCGAGCAGACGGCACCTCCGCGTTCAACACACGTACAGCCCGGTGGCGTCTCCCATGCCTTGATCCAGCAAGGAGAGAGGGAGAGGTTGAGGAAGACTCCATCCAACAGCAGCACAACGGGCGTGGTGGTGGTGGAGGAGCGTGGCAATCTGCGAGGCTTCGCCAAGCACCCACGGGAGAGGAGGAGGTGTCACGGGAGGGAGGGAGGCGCCAGGCTCAGTGTGGATGCCCTCCTCCCTCCACTATATATAGGGGCAAGGGAGAGGGGAGGCGCAGCCTTGCCCCTTCCTCCAAGGAAGGGGTGCGGCCAGAGGGGGGAGGAGTCCATCCTCCCAAGGCACCCTGAGGTGCCTTCCCCTTGAGGACTCTTCCTCCCCAAGTTTCCTTGGCGCATGGGCCTCTTGGGGCTGGTGCCCTTGGCCCATATAGGCCAAGGCGCACTCTACAGCCCATGTGGCCCCCGGGCAGGTGGACCCCGATGGACCCCGGACCCTTTCCGGCACTCCGGTACAATACCGATAAAGTGCGAAACTTTTCCCACGACCAAAATAGGACTTCCCATATATAAATCTTTACCTCCGGACCATTCCGGAACTCCTCGTGACGTCCGGGATCTCATCCGGACTCAACAACATTCGGTAACCACATACAAACTTCCTTTATAACCCTAGCGCCATCGAACCTTATGTGTAGACTTACGGGTTCGGGAGACATGCAGACATGACCGAGACGTTCTCCGTCAATAACCAACAGCGGGATCTGGATACCCATGTTGGCTCCCACATGTTCCACGATGATCTCATCGGATGAACCACGATGTCAAGGACTCAATTGATCCCGTATACAATTCCCTTTGTCTAGCGGTATTGTACTTGCCCGAGATTCGATCGTCGGTATACCGATACCTTGTTCAATCTCACACGGCAAGTCTCTTTACTCGTTCCGTAACACATCATCCCGTGATCAACCCCTTGGTCACATTGTGCACATTATGATGATGTCCTACCGAGTGGGCCCAGAGATACCTCTCCGTCACACGGAGTGACAAATCCAGCCTCGATTCGTGCCAACCCAACAGACACTTTCGAGATACCGTAGTGCACCTTTATAGTCACCCGACACGTTGTGACGCTTTGGTACACCCAAAGCATTCCTACGGTATCCGGAGTTGCACAATCTCATGGTCTAAGGAAATGATACTTGACATTAGAAAAGCTTTAGCATACGAACTACGATCTTTGTGCTAGGCTTAGGATTGGGTCTTGTCCATCACATCATTCAACTAATGATGTGATCCCGTTATCAATGACATCCAATGTCCATGGTTAGGAAACCGTAACCATCTATTGATCAACGAGCTAGCCAATAGAGGCTTTGCTAGGGACATGATGTTGTCTATGTATCCACACATGTATTTGAGTTTCCTATCAATACAATTATAGCATGGATAATAAACGATTATGATGAACAAGGAAATATAATAATAACTAATTTATTATTGCCTCTAGGGCATATTTCCAACAATTTTCTCATCCACAAATGATATTCTTTTTGTACAAACCTCTCTCACATTTTTTTTTAACTTTCTCCGACCGAGGACTTGAACTTACACTAATGATATTCCTGTCGTTTTGAAGTAAATTAGAGAAATGACGAGATCATGATTTCTGCCTTCATTACGAATGGAAATGCCTTTGCGTGAAGTAGTTGAACTTCTCGGGCACGTCTATTTGAACTTCACTCTGTTTTGGACGTGTTGTTTTTTGCAATGCGTGAAGTAGTTGAACTTCTAGGGCATGTCCGTTTGAACTTCACTCTGTTTCACTATATTGTATTTTTCTTATATGAAATACACACCATGTAGTACGTGAACTTCCGGTTGTTATCACTTTTGAACTTCTCTCTGGTTTGAGTTAATTATTTTAAACACAAAAAACAACATATTTTTTATGTATTTTGGACATCTAAATACACGGTGAACCTCTCTCACATTCTTTTTGAACTTTTCCTCGCCGAGCACTTGAACTTCTAGCAACCATTTTTTCGTTTATGAGTTGTTTTTAAAAGTGCAAAAAATGGCGTTGTGTTTTTTGTTTTTTCAACAAGTAAATCCTAGGTTTTAATAAACTCCGAACTTCTCTGTTATTTCAGTTTGAACTTCACCTTTTTATATTTTGAGTAAAGAATTGTATTCGATTTTTATACGGAAAAAATCTTAGTTTTGTAATAAACATTATACAACTTCTTCGTTATTTCGAATTGAACTTCTTGGTTTATTCGTTAGCAATGGGAAATTTTTTAGTTTTTGTGATAAATATTGAACTGCTCCATTTTTTGAAATTGAACTTCTTGGTTTATTATTTACTATCAAGGAAAATCTGATTTTTTTTCATACACATTGAAGTATTGTATTTTTTAAAATTGAACTTCTTGGTTTTTTCAATTTGGATTTCTTGGTGTTATTCATTTGTAACGGGAAAAATCCTAATTTTGTAATAAACATTGTACAACTTCTTGGATATTTTTGAACTGAACTTCTTGGTTTTTTCGTTAGTAACGGGAAAAATTATGAGAAAATTCTGCATTTTTCATGGACATCGAACTTCACCATTTTTTAAATTTAAACGTCTTAGTTTTATTTGTTAGTAATGGGGAAAATCCTTTTTTGAACTTTCCCGGGTAGGTCACTTGAACTTCGAGCAACTAAATTTTTCATCAAGACAACCGTCACAAATTCGTTGCCGATTGAGAGCAGTATTAAAAATGGCAAAAACAACATCGTTTTTCTTTTTTTACATGTAATTGAAGGTCGGACGTCTCGCACTAGAGATCTTGAACTTCACCGGGAGGAGCACGTGAACTTCTTTCAACAAACCTTTTAAGCTTTCTATTTTCTATTCTTATATTCCAATCTGAAACGCATTTTGTGTAGTAGTTGAATTTCCCGTTGTTTTGATCTTGAACTTCTATCACGTATTTTTGTTCAACCTTTCTCACAAGAATTTTTGAACTTTCTCGGGCCGAGCACTTGAACTTCTAGCAACAAAATTTTGGACTTCACCTTTTTATTCTTTCTTTTTCTTATACGAAACACACACCATGCAGTACATGAACTTCTGGCTATTATCCATTTTAACTTCTCTCTATTTCGCTTTAGTAACGGAAAAAGTATGAGTTTTTTATAGACATCAAACTTCTCTAACTTTTTTATTTGAACTTCTTTGTGTATTTTTTTAGAAATGTGAAAATTGGAGTTTTGTTAGAAACATCGAACTTCTTCGTTATTTTCAATTGAACTTATTGGGTTTATTCGTTAGTAATCAGAAAATTCTGAATTTTTAGATAAATATCAAACTATTGATTTTATTTGTTATTTTCAATTGGGGTTGCCGGCGGCGGGAGGCGCGTCGGCACCAGGCGCGACGGCGGTTGTGGGCACCGGATCAGGGGAAATTCTTTCTTATGAATTTTGTACTTCTCTATTTTAAAATTTTGAACTTCTAGTTTTTTTATCATCGAACTTCTTGTTTTCATTCTATAATTATGAGAAAAAACTGAATTTTGTATGACCATCGAACTACTTCGTTTTTTAGACTTGAACTTCTAGGGTTTTTTAACGAAGAAAATACCTTTTTTATAAATTTGTGTCGAGATGCTTTGTTTTTCCAATTTGACCTTCTTGGGGTTTGTAATAAAGATTGGACTTCTTCATCTTGTAAATCTAAACCTCTAGGTTTTTCTAGAAATGGTGAAATCCATTTTTTTCAATAATTTTTGAAATTATCAATTTTTTTAATCTGCACTCCTAGGTTATTTTAGAAATGAGTAAAATCTATTTTTCAAAAAGGGAAATCCATTAGATTTTTTTGTACAAACATATGTGTCTCTTATTTGTTTTCTCATTTTTGTCTAACTCTAGAATTTATTAAATATGAACTTCGAGAGTTAACATAATTCTAGGTGAACCTTGTTTTGTTCTTCGTATACAAATGGTGGCTTCCTTTTTGTATTTTATTTTTTCCATGAACCTCGATATGTTATGTTACAAAAAATTGAAAACATATTTTACCATGAACACCACTGATTTTTTATGGTGAACTTTTTTAGTGTTTCTCAAATCTTACTTTGTATTCGTTTTTTCTGGCAAACTGTGAATGTCTAAAAAGATTTTTGCCATAAGCAAACAACACATTTGTGAACATAAGTTATTTTCTAGCACTCTTTCTATTGCCCTAGCATCAAAATGTATTCATAAATGCACCCACACAAACGGGAGTACACACCAGGGCACGCACACACAGAGCACGCAGCCGCGTACACACCAACACACAAGCACCCACATAGTGAGCGGACACACACGAGTCATCACACCCAGCACACACGCATGCACCAATATACTAATATTTCTCAATAGTTACTTCACAACCTCTTGATTTTGAACTTCCGTGGAAGCCGTCATTGAATGGCTGAGTATCTTTTTACAACATCGAGGCCATTAGGATTAGTTATCTGAACATAACGGCCGAACATTCATCTTTCTGACTCTAAAATACTACTTCGGTTATAGAGCAACCTCTGTCATTCAGTTATCTGAACAATGGCCACAACCTTGATCAAAATTGCAGAATTGCAACCTGTTAATAGAACTTCGGTAGACCAGCATACCCAGCCATATGGCTTGGCGTCTGATCCTGCTGCAGTGGCCATCCATCAGCAGCCAGAGTGCTGAACCATCAATGGACTGGAGTTCTGGATAGGGTAGCAGATTGCAGAACACACCACACATCGCTGTAGTTTATTTCCACCACACACCGCTCTAGCCTATCCTCGTTCTCTGTCTTCTCATTTTTTTGATCCACTGACATTCTCAGCAAATAAATTCCTTTCATATTGACTCCTAAAGCAAAACAATGAACCAAAGTGGTTCAGTACAGAAATGGCAAAGAACACAACTTGGATAGTGCCATTTCTTTGTTTTTCACATGCAGCGACGCATGAGGCTGTGCCTAGATGTCCCTGGAGTGGTGGAGGCCCCACTAGAGCCGGCCCAGTAATTGACGGTAGCTTGGGTGTGATGGTTTCGCCGTAGCTCGGGCTATGCACGACAGCGGGTCAGGAGATAGCCTGCATCAGCGGGGCGCAGCAATGGAGGCCACCACTGGCAACCCCTGAAGGCCGGGTATCGGGATGGTGCAGATCAGCGTCGGCGACACGCAATTTATTCTGTTCATGGACAAATCACCTCATCAAACTAACATACTCCCTCCATTTTTAAATATTTGTCTTTCTAAAAATTTCAACAAGTGACTACATACGGAGCAAAATGAGTGAATCTATACTCTAAAATATGTCTATATGCATCCGTATGGGATAGTCCATTTAAAATCTTTAAAAAGACAAATATTTAGGAATGGAGGGAGTAGTTTACAAGAATTTTAGAGAGAGGAAGAGAAAAGGAGCATGATGGTCAGGGCTAGCCGTGAGAGGTGGAGGCGCAAAAGGGGGACTTCACCAGTCGGATTCAGAGGAGGCGGAAGAGCACCAGGGGCAGTGGCGCTGCTCTCCAGAGTTAGATAAGAGGGAGATCGGGGGAGTTGAATGGCATGGGGTTGCGGCGTTGAACGGCCTTGTGTTGCAGCATCGAACGACCTTTGACGCTGCAGTTGGGGAGGCGCGCGAGCTCCATCCAGGAGGCTCGCCATGGCGGCTAAGTAGGGAGAGCACACCAGCACCCAGGAGCAACAACAGGTGACGAGGAGTCGAGGACGAGGAAGGACAGGAAACTGTAGGGGAGCCATGATGGATCTCGCCGGCCATGGCTCGATCTGCGAGTGGGGACGACGACACGGTGCAAGAAACAGGGCAGAGGGCAGGCCGTGTCGTAGGGGAGGGAAGGTTGCGGCGGAGTGCAGGGAAGGTCACGCCGGAGGGTAAGTTGGGGGCGGGTGGAAGGGAGGTGGTCGGGGTAGAGGGAGGTGGTCAGGGGAAAGGACGGCGGTGGAGGTGGTCGGGAAGGTGGTTGTAGGCAAGGGCGGAGGTGGCTGGGGTGAAGGGTGGACATGGAGGTGGGGCCCAGGGCGGTGGTGGAGGTGATTGGGGCAAGGACGGCGGCGCCGGAGGTGGTCGGGGGGAGGACGGCGGCGGAGGTCGTCGACTGGAGGACGGCGGCGACGGAGGTGGTCGGGGCAGATGGCGTGGGCGGCCGGTAGCGACAAGATCCAGGCGGCGTGCTGGACGGGCTGGGAGGGGCGGCGCGGCGCCGGCGGCGATGGCGGTGCGGCGCCGGCGGAGAGGGGTAGTGCGGTGGCTTGGGCAGAGAGGAGAAGGTCGTCGGTTGCTGTGATGGGCTATTCTTTTCTCTGTTCAGGATCCCGGGAGGCGGGAGCATCCGCTCGGCCCCTGTATAGCCACGCTGTGATCTAAATAGCTATTCTAATCCTGGGATTAGAATAGTGTTGTCCTATATATAACAGAGTAACACTATTCTAATTCTGAAATTAAAATAATTATTTGGATCAAGGTGGCCCTATATAGGGCGACGGGGGATGTTCCTGAACTAAAAAAAAAGCCCACAAACTCCCTGCTCCTACCAACTGCCTTCAGCCGCCCGATCCGCTCCCCAACGCGCCGCCCGAATCCGCGCTCTCCAGCACGCCGAATAGTGTTGTCTTATACTCCCTCCGTCCCGAAATACTTGTCATCAAAATGAATAAAAGGGGATGTATCTAGATGTATTTTAGTTCTAGATACATCTCCTTTTATCCATTTTGATGACAAATATTTTCGGACGGAGGGAGTATATAACAGAGTAACACTATTCTGATCCTGGATCACAATAGTTATTTGGATCAAGGTGACCCTATAGGGCGACGGGGATGTTCCCGAACTAAAAAAAAGCCCACAAACTCTCTGCTCCTACCAACGGCCTTCAGCCGCCCGATCCGCTCCCCAACGCGCCGCCCGAATCCGCGCTCCCCAGCACGCCGCCCGAATCCGCGCTCCCCGACGCGCCGCTTGAATCCCTGCTCCCCGACGCGCCGCCTGAATCCCCGCTCCCCGACGCGCCGTCGGGATTCCTCATCCTGCGCGCCGTCGGGCCACCAGATCCCCACCGCGGGCTGCCGCCCATCCCCCAGCGCACCGCCTCCTTTTCCCCGCCGGCCGCTCAACTGCTCCTCTAGCCCCAGCCCCCTTCTGCTCAACTCGGGCGGTGCCGTGGGCTTGGACCGCCTCCGACCTTCTTCTCCGCAGCCAGTCGTGCCCTGCAACCCACCGCGTCACACCACCTCGAGCAACCACCTGTGCGCTCTCGAGCTCCTAAGCTCCACCGGTCGTCCGTAAGGCAGACAACACCCCGAGCTCCTAATTTTCGGCCAAGGAGTCGCGACCCGAGTGACCTGCACGGTCATCTCTCACTGGCCTTCGGCAGCGCCAGTCATCGACCTTCCCCCTGCGCTCTCACTGGGCCAACTGAAGACACAGCCACGAGGACGCTCCCCACGTCACGGAGAGCGCAGAGGCCAGAGTCCGCGCGTGCACACTGGGAAGGACACTGAATCACGCCTGGTATCTCCATCGGCTCCGGCTGCCCTGCAACGTGTGTGCATTGTTGCTAGCTAGTCCATCTTGCAGATGATTGTGGGGTAGTAGGTGCAGGTTTGGAGAAGCCCGTGTAGAAGCGAAGGAGGGAGCGACAAAAAAGTGGTTGCGCATCTAATAGAGCAAGCTGCCGAGACAACAATTCAAATTCTGTGTGCTTTTGGGTTCATCTTCTACGGCTGATTGTTCCGTGCCACTGTTGCCGAGGCAGTAGATCAAGTTAGAGCTATCCCATGCGAAATCAATTAACTCTTGAAAAAAAGGTAGATGTTGGTTGACCACTTTACTGAAGGGAGATGCGACTAACGCATGGTAGCTTCTGCCCAAAAGCGTGTCCATTGTAATTCTTTTGTCTGTACAATGCTAGAAAATTATTCAGAAATCACAGCATGTTGTTATTACAGTCTTCTTCACCCTGTTGTTTTTCTTCTAAAGGTTCAGGGGGTTCTGTTGGGTTTAGTCAAACAAAATATGTACAGTTGGTCAGCTTTTTTCAGGTCAACTGAATGATCCCTGTCCCCCGTCTTGCCGAACTAAGAGCACCGGCGAGGATGACAGAATCTCGTGGTGCACGCATTGGAGCAGTTCAGTTTCTGCAGTGTGGGCGAGAGTTGCTGTGTGAGCCAAAAAAAATATGTTGAGTATTTATATAAAAACGTTGTTTGTAACAATTTATTGTGTTTATTAAAAATACAGAAGTTCACCATGTGAAACCTGCGCGGTTCAATTTGTACTA
Source organism: Aegilops bicornis (assembly GCA_021605145.1). Classification (NCBI taxonomy): domain Eukaryota; kingdom Viridiplantae; phylum Streptophyta; class Magnoliopsida; order Poales; family Poaceae; genus Aegilops; species Aegilops bicornis. Next base: position 321,615,008 of record CM038675.1, read on the forward strand.
AAAAGATAGAAAATAAAACAACCTTAAACTTCACTTAAAAATGAGACTTTTCACACTGCAAAAAAATTGAACTTCTCATTGTATGTGTTACACACCTTTCGGAAAGGTACAATTATTTTTCAAACAATTCAATTGCTTGATAATTGCTCGGTAGATGTAAGTCGAGAAGAACAAAAAATATTTCAACAAAATAAAACCATGAGGATTGCATAAAAAACTTTGAAGCTTCAGCATTCTGAATGATCAGAACAAAAACAAATATAATGTTAGTGTGACGCTACTTATGTATGTTGGTACCAAGCTTGATGATGTATTGGTTGTGCATGTAGCACACGAAGTTACCAAGAGTTTTGTGGCATGTGCAGAATTAGATCAAAAAATAAGAAGATAACACTGTGTGTGTGTGTGTGTGTGTGTGTGACGCAGATATAGAGTACTAGCTGGTGGGCATGTTCAGTTGTATCTCCAGGTGCAAAAAATGGTGTGTTCGTCCACTGGTTTCAGTTTCACAGGTTGGTTTTCTCCCAAGTTTATCTCCAAAATGCATCAAGACTGTGGAGATTTTCCCTATTTCTAAAAAGTAAAACAAAGAAGGTCAAATTAAAATAACAGAGTAGTTCGATGCTCATTAAAACTTTTGGATTTTTTTAAATAATCAAATTTTATAAAAGTTAGATTTTCCTCGTTCTAAACAAATAAGAGAGAAGGCCAACTCAAAATAAGAGAGCAGTCCAATTTTTTTTTATAAAAATGGATTAAAAAACTAGAAAATTTAAAATAACCGAGAGGTCAAAAAAATGTAGAAGTTCAAATTTGACAACCCTAGAAGTTCAATTTCAAATAACTGAGAGGGTAAAAAAACTAGAAGTTCAAATTTAAAAACCTAGAAAATTGTTTGCTTATGTAAAACCATATTTTTCTAAGAAGTTCAAAGTAAAAAAATTCGAAGGTAAAAAATAGTTAGATGTTTCGTCGTTACTAAATAATAAAATGAAGAAGTTCAAACAAAAAATGGAAAAACAAAAAAAAGTTTTAAAAGATTTTTATCGTTTTTTAAACCGAAACATAGAAAAGTCCAAATTGATAACTGTCGGAAGTTCACGTATTGCATGCTGTGCATTTCGTATGAGAAAAAAAAATAAAAAAGGTAAAGTTTAAGTGCTCTTCCCTCGGAAGTTCAAAAATTCTTATTATTAAAGAAAACTCAGTTTTTCCTCGTTATTAAAGAATGGAAACAAGAATTTCAAAAATTAAATAACAAGAAGTTCAACTTTTAATAATAGAGCGCTTCAAAATTTCGTAAAAAGAAATTAAGAAATAAAACCAGGAAGTCCATATTAAAAAGATGGAAAAGTTCGATTATTATAGAAAACTCAGATTTTCCTCACTATTAAAGAATGGAAACAAGAAGTTCAAAAATTAAAAACAAGAAGTTCGACTTTTAAAAATAGAGCGCTTCAAAATTCATAAAAAAGGATTAAAAAATTCAGATTAAAATTCATAAAAAATTCAGATATTTTCACATAACCGAGGAAATTCAGATTGATAACTGCGAGAAGTTCATGTACTACACGGTGTGCATTTTGTATTAAAAAAGAATGAAAAAAGAAAACGCTGAAAGTTTTGTTGCTACAAGTTCAAGTGCTCAGCCCGAGAAAATTCAAAAATTCGTGTGAGAGAGGTTGAACAAAAAAACGTGACAAAAGTTCAAGGTGAAAAAGTTTATTATTTTCACCTACTATCAACATGAAAAAGTTTCACATTTTCCGTAGCTTTTCAACTGTATATTATTTGCGCCATTCCGTTAAAGTTTGTAGAAAATGCGGCAAAAATACGTTTTTTGCCATTTTCAAGACTGACTTAAAACCATAAAAAATTGGGAGAAATAATAGATACAATTTTTTTTTCGCATTTCCTCAAGCTTTCCAACGACATATCATTTGCTGTATTCGGACATACGGTTAAAAAATTAGCTCGAAAATACAAATTCGCTAGAACTTGTATTGTTTTCTAAATTTCTTTTAAACCATTCAAAATTAGAAAAAACATTCAACATGAAAAAGTAGCGCATTTTAATAAGATTTCCAACACCATATCATTTGTCTTAATTGGATTAGCCGTTTAGAAATGCCATAAAAAATACGAACTTGGTTGTTCGGTTTGCGAAATTTTACGTTTTTCCAAATTACTCTTTAACCATAAGGAATTAGAGAAAACTTTCAGCATGTGGAAGGAGCGGTTTTACACCAGCTTTCCAACGCCATATAATTTGCCTCATTCCGATAAACGGTTTAGAAATGCGATAAAAAATACCATTCACGTTTTTTGTATGAAGGAAAAACGGTTTTCAAAACTGCTCTTAAACCACTTACATTTTGCCAAAATTTTAAGTTGGGTCATGATTCTGGTGTCCATAGCTTTCCAACGGTATATCGCAAGCCCCATTTGGGCAATATTGATGTAAGTTCAACCTAGCACTAGGGAAGTTCAGTCGAACAAATCAGCAAGAAAATTGCAAAAACGCAATTTCATAACGACCATGAGCAAAATCCGCCAAATGAGCGAGATTTCTATTTAAAACAGGTATTTAGTTGATAAAAAACCTTTCTAGATTACACTAACATTATATAGAACACTACTAACCAGAATAATTCACGGGGGAAGCCACGGTTGCAAAGATAGCCCGAAGGTCGGGTTCGTCTGAGAGGAAGTTCAAAGCGCCAGATACAAACAAAAATACGTCACAGAAGTTCAACGTGAAAACATCATGAAGTTCAACTACTATGCTGAATGAATTTCAGATGAAAAACTTTTAAATCATTGCGAGTATGAAAAAATGATCAACACGGGAAAGTTGCGTGTTTACAACAGCTTTTCATCGGTATATCACTTGCTCAATTCCGGTGAGTGGATGAAGAGTTACGAGCAGTGGATAGAGATATACGAGAAAAAAACACGTGAAAATTAGAGTGAAGTTCAAGGTTTCATACCGAGAAGTTCAGGTACTTCACGCGATGCATTTTTGGTGAATCTGTTCCGCGATAAAGGCAGAATGAATGATCTCGCCGTTTTTGAAATTACTTGAAAACGGCTAGGAATGAGAGAAAACTGTCAACATGAAAAAGTTTCGCATTTTTCGTAGCTTTTCAGCGGTATATTATTTGCGCCATTCCGATAAAGTTCGTAGAAAATACGGCGAAAATACCTTTTTCACCATTTTCGAAACAGACCTAAATCCGTAAAGAATTGGGAGAAATAATACATACCAAAATGTTTCGCATTTGTTCAAGCTTTCCAACGCCATATCATTTGCTGCATTCGGACGCACGATTAGAAAATTAGCTTGAAAATACGAACTCGGTAGGACTTGGACCATTTTCTAAATTACTCTTAAACCATTCAAAATTAGAAAAAACTTTCAAGATGAAAAAGTAGCGCATTTTCATAAGCTTTCGAACACCATATCATATGCCTCCATTTGATTAGCCGTTTAGAAATGACATCGAAAAAACGAACTCAGCTGTTCGGTTTATGAAATTTTACGTTTTTTCAAATTAATCTTTAACCACAGGGAATTAGAGAAAACTTTCAACATGTGGAAGGAGCGGGTTTGCAGCACCTTTCGAACGCCATATTATATGCCTCATTCTGATAAACGGTTTAGAAATGCGATTGAAAATACGATTCACGTTTTTTGTGTGAGGAAAAAACGGTTTTCAAAACTGCTCTTAAACCACTTATATTTTGCCAAAAATTTAAGTTGGGTCATGATATTGGTGTCCATAGCTTTCCAACGGTATATCGCAAGCCCCATCTGAGCAATGTTGGCGGAAGTTCAACCTAGTTCACATGAAGGTCAGCGCGTTACTCAGGCGATTCGGGTTGTGATCGAATATTATTACTGATCCCGTGATCGAATTAGTGTTTATATATATATGTATATATATATTAATATATATATATATATATATATATATAGAGAGAGAGAGAGAGAGAGAGAGAGTAGCACTATTCTGATCCTGGGATCAGAATAGTTATTTGGATCACAAAGGCCGTATATAAGGGCGACGCGATCCCTCCCGAACTCTGGAACCCGTGGAAAGAAAAAGAAAAAAATACTAACTGCCCACTCCTCCCCCCGATCCAATCTCGCCACCCCACCCCGGCACTGCAGCGCCCGACCGACCGGAATCCCCGCCGCCACACCACCTCCCGAACCCCCTCCCACGCTGCGACCGACCTAGTTATTGCCGCTGTCAGCACTTCCCCACTCGGCCTCAACCACGCCTCCCGACGCCGCCCGCTTGATCCGGCAAGACCTCAGACCAATGTCCCCTTGGCCACGACGTGCCACCCGCCGCCATCCCCGGCCGCGACGCACCTCCCGCCGCCATTCTCTGAAACGGACGCCAGCCCCTTGGGCCGAGAAGCCATCGACCTCAACGCGTCTCCTGCCGCTGTTCCCCAACCCCAACGTGTCTCCTGCCACCTACCCGCCGTCCCGAACTCGCCACCTGATGTCCCCCCATCCCCGACGCATCTGCCCCGGCCGGACCTCCAATTGCAGATCAAATCCCATGCTTCTGCAGGTCGACTGCGCCGCGACACGAAGTTCAGTGCCTCCTGCTTTGGCTGGATCCAAGACGTTCACCACCTCAGTGCCTTGGATCCACATTGGTGCAGCGCCCGGGCGAAGCCCGGATCCTTCCTCCTCTTCCAGTCTTGTACTTTTGATTGCATACTGTTTATTTTTCCATCCAATTTATTCAGAGAGATGGTTAGAAATGCTTCAGGTCTTGCACGAGCAGCTGCGTTTTCTGTGTTTTTACTACTGAAAAAAGAGGAGTAGAACGGCTGGCCTATTTTTTCTGAACTTCCCAGTTCTCCTCTGTGGCAAGACCTGCTCAGCTCTCCCTCTCTGAACTCCCGAAAACAAGTATATGTGATGCTAGCATGAAGATGATTTCAATCAGAAAAATAGTGTTGCATGTTTGCTAACTCTAGTCGCAATGTGAAGCTGCACATATCTAGCAAAAACATGATTGGTGTAAAATGTTCAGATGCTCCCTGCCTTAACTTGTTGATTTTCCCGTCTAAAATTGTATGAAATGAAGGAATAGTCTGGGTGGACAAGCAGTCCAAATTCAGAGAGGACAGCTCGACCTGTAGCTAGAGGATGGCTTGACCTGCAGCAAGAGGACAGCTCAACCTGCGCACTGGGTGGCGCATCCGTGAGAGAGGATAGAGGCGGTGGGTGATGGATCTTGCGCCGCCCTCGGCCAGGAGGCTGCCAAGCTGCTGGGTCACCGTCCACGATGAGTGATGGGTCGTCTTTCCTACCTCCTGCATGTAACAGACGACGCTGAGCAGAGTCCAAAGACCAGACCAAAGAAGGTCGTCTTTCCTTCGAGCAGTGAGCTACTGTCCGCAGCGTCCTCTCCTAGAGCACTATCGAGCTGCTGTTGGTGCAATACTGCTGCAGTTCAACTTGAGTGCGAGAGGAAAAATTTCCGAGACATATTAGTTGCTGGTGTTGTCCTTGGGATTTTTTCTTTAACTTCTGTTGTCCGTGGTTAAAGAGGTACAAATTTGTTACTTGAACTCACAGTACACCTATTTGCCTAACAAGCGGTGATACGGTTTGGTGAGAGTTACAATGCTGATTCAGTTTGATGTGAGTTAGACCGACGATTCAGTTTTATGTTGCAAGGAAACTCCAATGTCCCTATGTATGATTCTTTGTTTAGAATGCAGAGGAAAAATAGTTGGGAAAGTTATTATCATGGTTCCAAATTTTGAATCTTGCAAGTGGTTGCTAATGGCATTTCAACTATTATGTTACCGTTTAAATTTATTGTACAAAAAGAACACCACCTACCAAATTCTCTTGAAAATTAGAAGAGTTGACACAGGAAACGAGAAGTTGTACACCCACACTGGCCACCTCCACCTTCTTCCACCACTGCACCCCGCGGGTCTTGATGACCGCAGACAGCCGAGATCGAAGGATACTGTCGGTGACCACCAGCACACTCGCTCTCACGCATGGACTGCAGCGATGGCCGAATCCAACCTTCTCCGACATGACCTTTCTTCCTTCCTCCTCTGCCACTGTGGCCTTCTTCCCTCCCGTGCCCGCCTAGATTGCCAATTCGATGCAATATCCCCTACCGGTGACCCTCCCCTGAGCTCACTTTCTTCTCCCCACCACCGGCATTGCAAACAAGATGTTTGTGTATATGCCTCAAACGAAAAAGTGTGTTTTTGTAAGATTTTACCTTGGCTCAATGCATCCTCTCTCTCTCTTTGGTTTACAGAAGACGTTCATATACAGCGATAACAACAAAGTTCATGTTGTCAGAAAAATTGAAGTCCATGTATATGTAGGGACGCACAAAAACACTTGTGGCTGACAGAAAATGTTCTTTCCGTTTAGCCGAAAACAGTTTTTCTTGATGCCTGCTCATTTTACAGTGATTAAATGATGTTTTTTTATGGTTCGTGTTGGTGCTTGATGTTGACTGTATTTTCCGCATTTCTAAAAAATGTAGAAGTTCAAATCAAAATACCCTGAGCGATTCGATGTTTATATAAAACTCGGATATTTCAAGTTACTAAAGGAAAAAGTAATAAGTTCAATTTAAAATAGTGGAGAAGTTTGATCTTTATAAGAAAAAGAACCCTACCGATAAAATGTTAACTCTAGATGTTCAGATTTAAGTAAAATTGGATTTCACCGTTTCTAAAAGAAACCTAGAAGTTCAAAATAAAGTAATGGAGTGGTTCAATGTTTATCGAAAACTCGAATTCTAACCGCTAATAGAAAATAAAACCAACGTGAGGTTCGAATTAAAATAACATGGAAGTTTGGAGTTTATTAAAACCTAAGATTTACCTGTTTAAAAAACAAAAAAAACCAATGCCATTTTGGCATTTTTAAAACCAACTCATAAAAGTGGAAAACATTTCTTGCTAGAAGTTCAAGTGCTCGATGAGGGAAAGTTGGAAATTGCTACCCACTTTATGCACACATAATTCTCTCTCCCGTTTGTGTATATGTTTTTACAAATAAATCAAAATTTAAAAAAATGTGGAGGGGGTCCAATATTTATGACAAAACTAGGAAATTTTGATGCTAAAAGAAATAAACCAAGAACTCCAAATTATAAAAAAAAAGTTCAATATTTATAAAAAAACACAGGTTTTCTTCATTACTAAAGAATAAAATTAAATAAGTTCAAATTAAAATAAAAGTAGTAGTATGATGTTTATGGAAAACTCAAATTGTTTCCATTTCTAGGAAAAATAAAAGTACGAGGTTTAATTAAAAAAAATGTTTGATGCTTATTTGAAAACACATTTTTTTTCTAAGAATAAGACTAAGAAGTTCAATTTGAAAAAGTTTGAAGTATATAAAAAACTCAAATTTGTTGCAAGAAGTTCACGCGCACCTTCGTGCACGGTTCAGGATTTATATTGCGGGACGTTCGGCCTCCAATTACATGTTTTAAAAATGGCAAAAAATGACGTTCGACCTTCAATTGTGTGTAATTCAATGTATACACAAAAATGTGACAGAAGTTCATAGTGAAAACAGTGAGAAGTTCAAGTACTGCAAGGAATGCATTTCAGGTGAGAATAAAAGGATAGAAAAATAAAATCTTAAAAGGTTTGTTGACAGAAGTTCAAGTGCACTGTCCGGGGAAGTTCAAAAAAATTTGCGAGAGGGGTTCACCTTGTATTTCCATATTCAAAAATACAAAAAAATTGTTTTTTTTCGCATTATAAAATAATTCTCCCAATCCACGAAGAAGTTCGGTTATTATTTGGGAACAATTTGATTTCAAAAAAAATAAAAAATTCAAATTATAAAAATGGAAAAAGTTAATGTACTACATGGTGTGTCTTTAATATGAGAAAAATGAATTAAAAGACAAGGTCCAATTTTGTTGTTGTTATAAGTTCAAGTCCTTCGTCACAGAAAGTTAAATTTTTTATTGTGAGAGTGATTTGTACAAAAGCAATATCATTTGTGTAACAATCGATTTAATAGATGAGAAAATTAAAAACGAAAATACGTCGCAGAAGTTCAACATGAAAACAAAACGAAGTTCAACTACTATAGTGAATGAATTTGAGATGAAAAACTTTTAAAATCGTCGCGAGTATGAAAAAACGATCAACACGGGAAAGTTGCGTGTTCACAACAGCTTTCCACTGGTATATCACTTAGTCAATTCCGGTGAGTGGATGGAGAGCTATGAGCAGTGGATGAAAAGCTACGAGCAAGAAAAGCACGTGAAAAAACAGAATGAAGTTCAGGTACACGCACCGAGAAGTTCAGGTTCTTCACGCGGTGCATTTTTGAAGAATCTGTTTCGCGGTAGAGGCAAAACGAATGATCCCGCCGTTTTTGTAATTACTTGAAAACGGCTAGGAATCAGAGAAAACCATCAACATGAAAAAGTTTCGCATTTTCGGTAGCTTTTCAACGGTATATTATTTGCCAAATTCCTATAAAGTTTGTAGAAATTACGGCGAAAATACGTTTTTCGCCATTTTCTAAACTGACTGAAAACCGTAAAGAATTGGGAGAAACAATACATACCAAAAAGCTTAGCATTTGTTCAAGCTTTCCAACGCCATATCATTTGCTGCATTCGGACGCACAGTTAAAAAATTAGCTCAAAAATACAAACTCGGTAGGACTTGGACCATTTTCTAAATTACTCTTAAACCATTCAAAATTAGAAAAAAACTTTCAAGATGAAAACGTAGCGCATTTTCATAAGCTTTCCAAAGCCATATCATATGCCTCCATTGGATTAGCCGTTTAGAAATGACATCGAAAAAACGAACTCGGCTGTTCGGTTTACAAAATTTTACGTTTTTTCAAATTACTCTTTAGCCGTAGGGAATTAGAAAAAACTTTCAACATGTGGAATGAGCGGTTTTGCAGCAGCTTTCCAACGCCATATTATATGCCTCATTCCGATAAATGGTTTAGAAATGCGATCAAAATTACGATTCACGTTTTTTGTGTGAAGAAAAAACGGTTTTCAAAACTGCTCTTAAACCGCTTACATTTTGCGAAAAATTTAACTTGGGTCATGATACTCGTGTCCATAGCTTTCCAACTGTATATAGCAAGCCCTATTTGGGCAATGTTGCGGGAAGTTCAACCTAGCACAAGGGGAAGTTTAGGTCGAACAACTCAGGCAGTAAAATCGCAAAAAACGTGAGTTCTTCACGACCCGAGTGCAAAATCCGCCTATGAGCGAGATTCCTATCTAAAATGAGTATTTAGTTGCTAAAAATTGTTTGAAGATTACACTTACATCACATGGAACACGGCTAACCAGAAAAACTCGCGGTAGAAGGCACGGTTGCGAAGATAGCCCGAAGGTCGGGTTCGTACAGAGAGAAGTTCAGGCGCGTTACTCAGGCAGTTCAGGTTGTGATCAGAATATTATTCTGATCCCGTGATCAGAATAGTGTTTATGTGTGTGTGTGTGTGTGTATATATATATATATATATATATATAGAGAGAGAGAGAGAGAGATTGCTTATTGGGGCAACTATTAATTGCCATAGAGATAGACTAGTAAATGTGACCATGCGTTGCAACGGGAGAAAAAAAATCTTCACACCCCACTAGTGACATGTCATTGTTATCGCTTTTCCCCTTCACCACCATCGCCGATGTGATCACACTATTCATGTATTCACAAACATGATCAATCCCAAGGCGATGAGCTTTATGTGCACTTGTTACAATAGTGCTTTTACTATACCATTTATAATCATTTAGTATTTTGAGACTCCAGTATACCAATTGTATGCATCCCCACACGATTAAATATGTTCAGTTGTTATTTCTTATCACTCAATTTTTCGGCTATGTATATGCCCAAACCGGATCGAATTAGCATGGTTCAATTTTGCACTTACCTACACTTAAATCAAATAAACAACAAATATTGTATTTCGAACGGAGGGTCACCAGAGTAAATGTGAACTCTGAGGTGCAAGTATCTATTAAACTTTCAGAGATGTGACTTGTTGAGATAACAACCAAGTGGGTATGCTAGCAGCTAGATTATTACAAGGAGAAATTGCAAACCACACGTAATAACACTGATCCAACTGCTTTCCTAGACTATTGGGTTCAAGGATTTTGCTAATCATGACTAACATAGAGAATTGCATTTGAAAGCAGACATTAGGGTTGATGTCTCACCTTATCCATACCATCGACTATAAATTTTCTGCGTACGCATCTTTCCGAAGGATACTATACTGTTGTGATACATAACAAATAATAAATCAGAAGTTAGATCCATCAATGGATATACTAGGATGGCCAAGGGGAATATTTTTTTCGTTCATTTTGTACATTTGCAGACCCAGCTACAATTTCTGGAAGTTCATTAGCCATCATTCAAAGCCTGCAGCTAATTTGTAACCAGAACTACCTACATAATCGTTATTTTATTATCCAGTTTGTGCTAAGAACACGAGTAGCGGCAGAAAAATTAATCATTGAATGGTTATTTCACAACATTGCGCAAGCCATAATATCATTCAAATCAAAGTATTTAATTTATAGCGAGCTACCTTGTATTAAGTTATGGCTTATACTAAGCGTCTTAGTAGCGATGAAAGAGTAATCCTTAAATAGTATTTCACAAGGTTGCTCAAACTGTAAAAGTTCATATTTCTATTAGTGTTGGACCTTGTGGACGAAAAAAATGTATTTTGTTAATCTAGTATGAAATCTATAGTTTTCCATAAAAGAGAACAGAAATGTAAATAAAATTTATTATGAGCATTCAATATATTGCTTTTTGCCAGCCCATGATTCAATATGTTGAAACAGCAAAACATGTGCTCTTTTTAATTCAAACTACAATGATGAGCAAACCTACCAAAATGTATCTTTTCTTCTTATTTTTATATTTCAATTTATTTATTAACTCCGTGGTGTATAAATTCCCATGCTAAAGGAAGCATTCCAAGAACCAAATCACCGACACCCAAGTAAATCTCTTATTTTCTTCTTATAAAAAATAAGAAGAGAAAACATTGAAAACTATGGTATTTGAGTAATTACGACCAGCCAGAAAACTCATACTGTCCATGAATTATCAATTATTCTTATTGTACAGTGAGTCATGCATGAACAAAAATCCCCTTCAAAAAATACAGTAATAAGAAATTGTAGAAACTAAAATCATGTACTGACAGAGATCCAAAGTCCACAAGATGATAATAAAGGAAACACCAATGGACTGAAAGCATTAGCAAACATAGACGTGGCAGCTTTTTATCAAGTCCATTTCTCAAGCCTAAATATTTTCTTTGAATAAAAAGGTAGATCATTTTCTACCTTATGCAGTCAAAACGGGTGAAGCACCTGAATGACCAAAGTCATTTACATGAATGTGAGGTTAGCGCTGCACAGTTCTTGCAGCAGGCCACCACTAGACTTGGGGAGAGGTACATCAAGGGGGCGGAGGAGGAATGGTTTTCTCAAGCTAGCTAGCAGCTCATTAGACCATGCAATCAGATGTTCTCGTTGATGTTCTCCTGAAGAGGCACTGTCCACAGCTTGGTGAGCTCAGCAATCTCACTGTATACATATCTGTCATTCCAAAAATCCCCATGGAAGACTTGCGTGTTTCTGGCATTCCAAAGGGCTACGACACAAGCTGCAAAGTAGATGTGCCACAACTTTCCAAATGTAGCCGCTGGCTGCTCGGAGAGAAGGAAGTCTTGGCAGTTGGAGAAGCGATGACTAGTTCACATAGGCCCAATTTGGTCCAAACAACTCCAGCAAGCTTGCACCTAAGCAGAATGTGATTCATATTATCTGTAACCAGGCATAGGTCACATCCATTGTGAGTCACAATTTTGGTCCAGTGTTTCTTCAACATGTTATACCTCGTATTGTATCTCTCCCTCAAAGCAATCTAGAGAAAAATTTGGTGTTTGTGTCGAATGATCCTATCCCAGAAAAGGTGTGATTATAGGTTCTTCCTCTGAACGTGAGAAGCTTGTAGAAGTATGCAGTGGTGAGCTGTTTGTCATCAGTGAGAGGCATTCTGGCATCAGGTACATCTACCTGTGGATGAATAGTGGAAAGTATTTCATTAAGTGCCTCCAGCTCTTGTGTTGCCCTAAGGGTTAGGTTTGGATGCAGCTGAAGATCCCAATGGCCCTCACAGAATTGGGATTCCACTGTGCAGAATTTGGACATGGAGAAAGTGAACAACGTTGGGAAGGTAAACTTAAGGCAGACACAGTCAAGCCAAAGGTCATACTAGAAGGAAACCGTAGATCCATCACCAAGCATGCATCTAGTAGCCTCCATAACCAGCTCTAAAGAGGACTTTAAGCCATGCCAAATGGCAGTATCTCGACTATGGTCATACCAACAGAGCTCCTTCTGGCAGTACTTGACAGCAAACTATTTGTAGCACTGGACCTCAGCGTTGTTGAAGTTCTTAACCATGAATCTGCATATCATTGCCATGTTGTGTGCCTGAAGATCTCGTACTCCCAACCCCCCAAATGTTATGGGCAACGTGACCTACTCCTATGCCACAAGACACTGGCCCCCTTAGCGCTATTCTTTCCTTGCCACAAAAAGCCTCTCAAAATCTATTCTAGCTTCTGGATGGACTACTTGGGCCATAAGAAACAGCCCATGAAATATTTGGGGATTGCTGCAAGCACGACATTTATAAGAGTTAGCCGACCTCCCCAGGACAGAAAGGTGGCTAGCCAGCCAGACAATCTCCTGTCGACCTGATGTATAATAGGCATCAACATCTCATGCTTGATCCTGTGGAGAGAGAGAGAGAGAGAGAGAGAGAGAGGGAGAGAGAGAGGTAACCCCACATAAGTATAGGGGAATGTTGTCGTCCAACACTGTAGCATTTTAGCTGTTGCCTGACAAACTTCGCGATCCAAGCATGGACTTTTTTACCACTGTTTACGTCAGGTGACACTGTCGTCCTCCTCGCCATGCTGTTGACTGCTAGATGTCCCCATCTCCTTCTAGTTTTCTCTCGCAGGTCAATCCTCTTGTTGTAATGTTTCACATGGCATACCTAGTCCTCTCGCTGAGTTATCATCCGCGCACATCTTCACCTTCGCTGCTTCCCCTCCCCCTCCTATTGTTGTGAATCAACTCAATTTCTCAAAATTGAAAGGAGCAAACCATCAGGTTATTTCCAAAGAAAGGGACTGGTCTTCTTCACATGGTGTCCTTCTGCTACACACGCAACTTGGACCATTGTAGCCCTTGCACTGTGCCATCATCCATACGTCACGGAAGCAGCACCTTGTGCTTGTCGGCGTCCTCCTTTGAGACTTTCTGCCATGGTAAGGACGCCCAAAACACCGACGTCGGGGTATGCGAGGGAGAAGATGTCGAGTTCTTACCACAACAAACCAATCAGAGCCTTTTTCATTCAGTTGTAGACACCTACATTGATCAACAAACCAATCATTTGCGCACTAAAGTTACGACAAACATCATTACCTTGAGCACATTTGCTTTCAGAATAGAAAACCTAGTGAATTTTATCTCCAGTTTGGTGCCTCGGTAGTCGTTCAAAGTATTTTTTGTGATATGGAGATCAAGACATTCAATGAGATTGTTATATTGTGGCAGGAATTTTCCACTTTCCAGCCTCTTTCTATCTGTAAATGAAGAGAACATATTAGTGCCTAGATGAAGTTTTGAACACTACAGGCCTATTTGAAATGTAGGATTCCTAAAATACACAATAGAGTGACATGTCACCTTCAATCCTACATGATTTAAATGGGTGTTTGATTATATTCTGGAAAAAATGTAGGATTCTTCACAAGATGTTCGACTGCAAGGAAATGTTCCTATGGAAACTAGTACAAATGAATCAAAAGGACAAATATGTATGCATTGTAATCCTATGAATCACGCAACCAATATAGGAAAATTTTCTATGTATTGAAAAGCTCCTAAATTCCTTCAGAAATTGTAGTACATTCTTTTGGGAAACATAGTAGAAAACAAAAAAATCTCTACGATTAACCAAGAACACTATGAAGATGCAATAACGGTTTGGATCAGATCGTTACCAACTTCGAGTTGCATTGAAAGAAGACAAGTCGGTGTAGATCCTACTTGAAGTCCGTAGAACCGTCAATGAACGATCCCTCGAACAGAAGACCAAAAGCACGACCTCTCCACAGATCGCAAGCATATGGTCTTCACGATCCGGTAGCGCTTCGCTGTTCAAAGCTAGTCGTCGCGGAGGATTAGAGAGAGGAGATTAGAACCACACACTAAGCTTCTAGTTATGAGTATTAGAGGATCTAGGTGTAGCTCTAATTGGATCAACTAGAACTAGAGAACTAAAGGATGCTCTAGAATTTGTATATTCAAAAGTGCGAAAACCTCTAGTATATATAGGTTGAAGGAGGGGGGGGGGGGTGCACCACAAGGGGGCAAGGATTCCTTCCCCCTTGTACATCCATGGAGGGGGAGTTCCACTCCAATTCGGGTTCTCCAAGAAGCTAAGGGAGTGCCTCTCCTATTGGGCCCAAGTAGCCCAATATCTTTCCATCACTTGGCCTTTTAACATCCGCTGATATTTAATTAAATATAAAAGTCTCCTAACTATTATTAGAGCCTTTTATTATTAATTTAACATCTATGAAAACATTTTCACCTATATATCTAATAATAAAGGGAGGTGTGTTTCTCTGATTTTTTGGTCTGCCCACCACATAGAATCTGCTAAAATTATGGATGTCCGAGCTAGCACTATAATTCTGCACTAATAAAGGTTTCTCCGAAATTTTTGCCCCGGCCTAAATCTAAACAGGCTGCCAAAGTTCTTCCTATGGGCCACAAATGCATGAGTGGGCCAACCTAAAATCACGGAAAAAATAATTATGGCAAAGGGAATCAAACCCATGACCTGCTATACAGATGTATAGTTGCCGAGACCAACTTTTTAGGGGTAAAACCATACTTTATTGATCATAGGCCACAATATGTGGAATACAATTTGCATGGGGATGAACAAGCCAGAGATGGCGCCCCGCTGTGAAGAAAGCGAAGATATAGCTATATTATGAGCCTCGCCGTTCGACGAACGACCCTCGAAGGTAAATTTACAATTGAAAACAGAAGCTCGATGGTTGATCTTATAAATAATCACGTCGTGCTTTTCTCTGTAGTTGTTGTTGATGTCATTGATCACCTGTTTTGAGTCTGAAACTATGATGAAAACATAACATGCAAATCTTCAGCCAACGATAGTGCTTCCCGGCACGCAATTGCCTCCAGCATCATCACATCATAAACTCCTGGGATTACTAAAGCTGAGTTGCCTAGGTAGTTCCGATTATCATCCCTATATAGCCGCCGCCGCTCCTCTCCCGTTGTGCCGTGCGACTCAGGCATCAACGTGAATCTTGGCGAAGCCTGCTGGTGGCACCCTAGGTCAAGCAATGGCTGCAACGTTTATATTTGTTGCTCCTCCCGCGTTACCCTTTGACTTGCTGTCTCCAATAGTCTCTAGCTCCCCTATGAATCTCTCAACAAAGCTGTGAGTGGCATGTGGGCTTTGGAAAATTCCTTCATGAATTGCTTGCCGTCGTGCCCACCATACTGCCCATAGTGTCACTGATAGTTTTACAAAAGCAGCATGCGATAACACTTCCATTAACATGAAGAGCCAGTGTTTGGTTCTCGACTCCATTGAAGCGCTCATTTATTTAGTTAGTTCAGCGTCAGCTAGGGCCCAAACGCATATGCCTGTAGTGCATTCCAACAACGAGTGTCGCCAAGAGTCCAGCGCACCACACAAACCGCACGAACTTGTCATTGACATGCTTCTATGTGATCTGACATCCTCAGGCAGAGGTTGCCTCGCGAGTCGGCAAAAACATGTGTACTTTGTCTGACACTTTAATCTTCCATAATGACTTCCATGTGCTGGCCTCTGAGTCCATACTCAAAAATCCAGTTGTTTCCTCGAGCCACGCCTCCCTTCTCCTTCTATTTGAAACCAACATAGCATATGCAGACTGGACTGTAACACCCTGGTGTAATGATGCTGCAGTAATCCCTGAGATCAAGCTAATCATTTTGCTATAACAGTGCTTGGTCACTTTGATCAATATTCCATTTCAAATTCCAGTTGAATTCAATTTGAATTTATGTGTGAAATTCAAAAATGCTCAGACATGAAGACTAAATTTTTCATCATGTGGAACATATTCTTCTGGTAATATTGGTGGTGAACCAACATTTTTGCAAAATGTCTAAGTGGCCTAAAATAGCTAAAATAGAAAAGCTTTAAAAAAGAAAGGAAAAGGAAAAGCAAGGAGAAAAAAAGAAGGAGAAGCCCCCTGCCTCCATGGGCCTTAGCCCATTGCGCTGACCGGCCCACCAGGGACAGGCCCAGCTGGTCCGGCCAAGCCCCTTCCCGGGTCGCCTTCTCACCCCGTTCCCTCGATTGGGGTCGCAACAGGGGCGAGCCCCGCCGGACCGCCTCGACGGCGACTCCTCGGAGAGGATAAGGTCGACTGTCGGTGTCAAAACCGGCGGATCTCGGGTAGGGGGTCCCGAACTGTGCGTCTAAAGCGGATGGTAATAGGAGGTGGGGGACACAATGTTTACCTAGGTTCGGGCCCTCTCGATGGAGGTAATGCCCTACTTCCTGCTTGATTGATCTTGATGATACGAGTATCACAAGAGTTGATCTACCACGAGATCGTGTAGGCTAAACCCTAGAAGCTAGCCTATGATTATGATTGTTGTTGTCCTACGGACTAAACCCTCCGGTTTATATAGACACCGGAGGGGGCTAGGGTTACACAGAGTTGGCTACAAGGGAGGAGATCTACATATCCGAATTACCAAGCTTGCCTTCCACGCCAAGGAGAGTCCCATCCGGACACGGGATGAAGTCTTCAATCTTGTATCTTCATAGTCCAACAGTCTGACCAAAGGATATAGTTCGGCTGTCCGAGGACCCCCTAATCCAGGACTCCCCCAGTAGCCCCCGAACCAGGCTTCAATGACGATGAGTCCCGCGCGCAGATTGTCTTCGGCATTGCAAGGCGGGTTCTCCTCCAAATTCTGAGTACCTGTCGAGTAGTGTCCGGCTTCCCATGAACGTTGCACTCCTTGGCTTCTGCGCCTAATAATGGCTATCCTCCACGTGTCGAGCGAATGCGAGAAGTCGGGGCATTTTTACACTTGCCACCCTAACCATGTAAGTAAATCGTCTATTTAAAGAGGCGGGGATCCTCAGATCTAGGTCACACCATCCTCCCACAGCGAGTATCCATCGGAGCGTGCCCGGAAAAGTCCATCCCATCATGGTCGGCCATCGCAGCTCCTCCTCTCGCTCCCGTAGCCCTAAGCCAGGCAATTGGAAGAAGTGTTCCGTCCCTCACAACCAATTAGTAGAGTTACAGACCTAGGGATTCCTCCCTCCAGCGTATATGGTCCCCGTTCGAGACGGACTCGCCACCTACAATGGTGGGGAGCAAGCGGAGAGCTTTCCCAACCCATCCATGGGGGAGCGGGTATGCCTTGTCCCTTACTTACTAAGGGGGCTCGGATTTCCAATCCATCCGTTCCTCCGCGGGCTCCTGGAGTTCTACGGCCTCCAGCTACATAATTTTACTCCTGCCTCCATATTACACATCGCTGGCTATGTCGCCCTTTGCGAGCTGTTTTTGGGCTGCGAAGCTCATTCCGAGCTATGGAAGAGGCTATTCTGCCTCATACCCCGTACACAAGAGGGGTCAATATATCAAGTGGGCGGAGCCAAAATATGGCGCATCGCCGGGACTGGATACCTGTCCGGTACTCCGAAGAAGACATCCGAGGACTGGCCTTCGGAGTGGTTTTATATGGAGGACGTCCCCCTTTCGGACCCTATTCGGATGGGCCTTCCTGAGTTCGATAACACTCCCTTGAAGAAACGCCGCAGCTGGCGCCCTCGGAGCACCCAGGAGGAAGATAAGGGAGAAATCCTTTACCTGATGGGCCGGATAAAGACGCTGGCCAAATCAGGATTGACAACAATCGAGGTTATGTCAATATGTATAATGCGGGGGGTGCAGCCACTTCAATATCGGCGATAGCCCATGTGGCACTTTAATGGATAAGACGATGCCACCCGCTACGGCCATAAAGGTCCGGACTCCATTGATAACCCACAAGTATAGGGGATCGCAACAGTTTTCGAGGGTAGAGTATTCAACTCAAATTTATTGATTCGACACAAGGGGAGCCAAAGAATATTCTCAGGTATTAGCAGTTGAGTTGTCAATTCAACCACACCTGGAAACTTAGTATCTGCAGCAAAGTGTTTAGTAGCAAAGTAATATGTGAAGGAAATATGCCCTAGAGGCAATAATAAAGTTATTATTTATTTCCTTATATCATGATAAATGTTTATTATTCATGCTAGAATTGTATTAACCAGAAACATAATACATGTGTGAATACATAGACAAACATAGTGTCACTAGTATGCCTCTACTTGACTAGCTCGTTTATCAAAGATGGTTATGTTTCCTAGCCATGGACAAAAGAGTTGTCATTTGATTAACGGGATCACATCATTAGGAGAATGATGTTATTGACTTGACCCATTCCGTTAGCCTTAGCACTTGATCGTTTAGTATGTTGCTACTGCTTTCTTCATGACTTATACATGTTCCTATGACTATGAGATTATGAAACTCCCGTTTACGGAGGAACACTTTGTGTGCTACCAAACGCCACAACGTAATCGGGTGATTATAAAGGAGCTCTACAGGTGTCTCGGAAGGTACATGTTGGGTTGGCGTATTTCGAGATTAGGATTTGTCACTCCGATTGTCGGAGAGGTATCTCTGGGCCCACTCGGTAATGCACATCACTATAAGCCTTGCAAGCATTGCAACTAATTAGGTAGTTGCGGGATGATGTATTACGGAACGAGTAAAGAGACTTGCCGGTAAAGAGATTGAACTAGGTATTGGATACCGACGATCAAATCTCGGGCAAGTAACATACCGATGACAAAGGGAACAACGTATGTTGTTATGCGGTTTGACCGATAAAGATCTTCGTAGAATATGTGGGAGCCAATATGGGCATCCAGGTCCCACTATTGGTTATTGACCGGAAACGTGTCTCGGTCATGTCTACATAGTTCTCGAACCCATAGGGTCTGCACGCTTAACGTTTTGTTGATGATATAGTATTATATGAGTTATGTATGTTGGTAACCGAATGTTGTTCGGAGTCCCAGATGAGATCATGGACATGACGAGGAACTCCGGAATGGTCCGGAGATAAAGTTTGATATATGGGATAATAGTGTTTGATCTCCAAAAGGGTTCGAATTCACCTAAGGGGTTCCGGATGTTTCAAATGTTTGGGTACGAGAACACGTTATTTGGGCCAAAGGGGAAAGCCCACAAGGTTTTTGGAAAGCTAAAAGGAAGTTTTATGGAGTCTGTGGGGCCGACACCAAGGTCCTCGGCGTCGGGGTCCGTGACGCCGGAACCTGGCGTCGCCCTAGAGTCCGAGAAGGACTCTTGCCTTTCGGGTGAAACCGACTTTGTGGAGACTTTTACTCCAAGTTTCGACCCCAAGGCTCAACATATAAATAGAGGGGCAGGGCTAGCACCAAAGACACATCAAGAAACACCAAGGCGTGTGCCGGCAACCCCGTCCCCTCTAGTTTATCCTCCGTCATAGTTTCCGTAGTTCTTAGGTGAAGCCCTGCGGAGATTGTTTTTCACCAACACCGTCACCACGCCGTCGTGCTGCCGGAACTCATCTACTACTTCGCCCGTCTTGCTGGATCGAGAAGGCGAGGACGTCATCGAGCTGAACGTGTGCAGAACTCGGAGGTGCCGTGCGTTCGGTACTTGGATCGGTCGGATCATGAAGACGTACGACTACATCAACCGCGTTGATAAACGCTTCCGCTTAGCGATCTTCAAGGGTATGAAGATACACTCCCCCTATCGTTGCTATGCATCACCATGATCTTGCTTGTGCGTAGGAAAATTTTGAAATTACTACGTTCCCCAACAGTGGCATCCGAGCCTGGTTTTATGCGTAGATATTATATGCACGAGTAGAACACAAGTGAGTTGTGGGCGATACAAGTCATACTGCTTACCAGCATGTCATACTTTGGTTCGGCGGTATTGTTGGATGAAGCGGCCCGACCGACATTACGCCAGACGCTTTACGCTGAAGTCTGGTTCTACCGACGTGCTTTGCACACAGGTGGCTGGCGGGTGTCTGTTTCTCCAACTTTAGTTGAACCGAGTGTGGCTAAGCCCGGTCCTTGCGAAGATTAAAACAGCACTAACTTGACAAACTATCGTTGTGGTTTTAATGCGTAGGTAAGAACGGTTCTTGCTGAGGCCGTAGCAGCCACGTAAAACTTGCAACAACAAAGTAGAGGACGTCTAACTTGTTTTTGCAGGGCATGTTGTGATGTGATATGGTCAAGACGTGATGCTATATTTTATTGTATGAGATGATCATGTTTTGTAACCGGTTATCGGCAATCGGCAGGAGCCATATGGTTGTCGCTTATTGTATGAAATGCAACGCATACTGTAATGCTTTACTTTATCACTAAGCGATAGCGATAGTCGAGAAGCATAAGATTGGCGAGACGACAACGATGCTACGATGGAGATCAAGGTGTCGCTACCGGTGACGATGGTGATCACGACGGTGCTTCGAGATGGAGATCACAAGCACAAGATGATGATGGCCATATCATATCACTTATATTGATTGCATGTGATGTTTATCCTTTATGCATCTTATCTTGCTTTGATTGACGGTAGCATTTTAAGATGATCTCTCACTAATTATCAAGAAGTGTTCTCCCGAGTATGCACCGCTATGAAAGTTCTTCGTGGCCGAGACACCACGTGATGATCGGGTGTGATAGGCTCTCACGCTCAAATACAACGGGTGCAAAACAGTTGCACACGCGGAATACTAAAGTTAAACTTGACGAGCCTAGCATATATGAGATATGGCCTCTAACACGGAGACCGAAAGGTCGGCGTGAATCATATAGTAGATATGATCAACATAGTGATGTTCACCATTGAAAACTACTCCATCTCACGTGATGATCGGACATGGTTTAGTTGATTTGGATCACGTGATCACTTAGATGACTAGGGAGATGTCTGCCTAAGTGGGAGTTCTTAAGTAATATGATTAACTGAACTTAAATTTATCATGAACTTAGTCCCGGTAGTATTTTACAGATTATGTTGTAGATCAATAGCTCGCGTTGTTGCTTTCATATGTTTATTTTGATATGTTCCTAGAGAAAAATTATGTTGAAAAATGTTAGTAGCAATGATGCGGATTGGATCCGTGATCCGAGGTTTATCCTCATTGCTGCACGTAAGAATTATGTCCTTGATGCACCGCTAGGTGACAGACCTATTGCAGAGCGTATACAAACGTTATGAACGTTTGGCTAGCTCAATATGATGACTACTTGATAGTTTAGTGCACCATGCTTAACGGCTTAGAATCGGGACTTCAAAGACGTTTTGAACGTCATGGACCATATGAGATGTTCCAGGAATTGAAGTTAATATTTCAAGCAAATACCCGAGTTGAGAGATATGAAGTCTCCAACAAGTTCTATAGCTAAAAGATGGAGGAGAATCGCTCAACTAGTGAGCATGTGCTCAGATTGTCCGGATACTTCAATCGCTTGAATCAAGTGGGAGTTAATCTTCCGTGATAAGATAGTGATTGATGTAATTCTCTAGTCACCATCACTAAGTTACTAGAACTTTGTGATGAACTATAGTATACAAGGGATGACGAAAACGATTCGAGCTCTTCGTGATGTTGAAATCGACGAAGGTAGAAATCAAGAAAGAGCATCAAGTGTTGATGATTGACAAGACCACTAGTTTCAAGAAAAGGGCAAAGGGAAAGAAAGGGAAACTTCAAGTAGAATGGCAAACAAGTTGTCACTCCCGTGAAGAAGACCAAAAGCTAGACTAAAGCCTGAAACCGAGTGCTTACACCGCAAAGGAAATGGTCACCGGAAGCGGAAATGCCCTGAATATTTGGTGGATAAGAAGGATGGCAAAGTGAACAAGAGTATATTTGATATACAGTTATTGATGTATGCCTTACTAGTGTTTATAGTAGCCCCGAGTATTTGATACTTGTTCGGTTGCTAAGATTAGTAACTCAAACAGGAGTTACTGAGAATAAACAGAGACTAGTTGAAGGGAAGTGACGATGAGTGTTGGAAGTAGTTCCAAGATTGATATGATCATCATCGCACACTCCCTATACTTTCGGGATTAGTGTTAAACCTAAATAAATATTATTTGGTGTTTGCGTTGAGCATGAATATGATTTGATCATGTTTATTGCAATACGGTTATTCATTTAAAGTCAGAGAATAATTGTTGTTCTGTTTACATGAATAAAACCTTCAAATGGTCATACACCCAATGAAAATAGTTTGTTGGATCTCGATCGTAGTGATACACATATTCATAATATTGATGCCAAAAGATGCAAAGTTAATAATGATAGTGCAACTTATTTGTGGTAATCGCCGCTTGGGTCATATCGGTGTAAAGCGCATGAAGAAACTCCATAAAGATGGATCTTCGGAATCACTAGGTTATGAATCATTTGATGCTTGCGAACCGTGCCTTTTGGGCAAGATGACTAAAACTCCGTTCTTCGGAACAATGGAACGAGCAACAAACTTGTTGGAAATAATACATACTGATGTATGCAAACCAATGAGTATTAAGGCTCGTGGCGGGTATCGTTATTTTCTAACCTTTACAGATGATTTGAGCAGATATGGGTATATCTACTTGATGAAACATAAGTCTGAAACATTTGAAAAGTTCAAAGAATTTCAGAGTGAAGTGGAAAGTCATCGTAACAAGAAAAATAAAGTTTCTACGATCTGATCGTTGAGATGAATATTTGAGTTACGAGTTTGGTCTTCATTTGAAACAATGTGAAATAGTTTCACAACTCACGCCACCTGGAACACCACAATGTAATGGTGTGTCCGAACGTCGTAATCGTACTTTACTAGATATGATGCGATCTATGATGTCTCTTGTCGGTTTACCACTATTGTTTTGGGGTTATGCATTAGAGACAGCTGCATTCACGTTTAATAGGGCACCATCTAAATCCGTTGAGATGACACCGTATGAACTATGGTTTAGCAAAGAAACCTAAGCCGTCGTTTCTTAAAGCTTGGAGTTGCGATGCTTATATGAAAAGGTTTCAACCTGATAAGCTCGAACCCAAATCGGAAAAGTGTGTCTTCATAGAATACCCAAAGGTAACTATTGGGTACACCTTCTATCACAGATCCGAAGGCAAGTCATTCGTTGCTAAGATGGATCCTTTCTAGAGAAGAAGTTTCTCTCTAAAGAAGTGAGTGGGAGGAAAGTAGAGCTTGATAAGGTAATTTGTACCTTCTCCCGAATTGGAAACTAGTTCATCACTGAAATCAGTTCCAGTGATGCCTACACCAATTAGTGAGGAAGCTAATGATGATGATCATGAAACTTCAGGTCAAGTTACTACCGAACCTCGTAGGTCAACTAGAGTAAGATCCGCACCAGAGTGGTACAGTAATCCTATTCTAGAAGTGTAGCGACCCGACCCGAATGGATCAAGTCTCTGTGCTTAAGTGTCATCCCTGGATCGGTATGCTGACACACACAGTACTCGAGGATTTATAACAGAGGTAAATCACATGTATAAATAACGTAAATACTAGTACCTCAATCCAAATAGCGGAAGTAACAAGGTTGTGGATTCCCATCAATACCAACGGCAAAGTTGAGTGTAGAAATCGTAACCCTAACGTATCACTTACTCATCGTAAGATCCTCGCAACATGAAACGCGTTGCAGCCCGAAAACGGTCAAAGACATGGAATATGCCGCAATGTAACACATAGAGAGTAATGAAAGAATAAGCCTATACTACATGCATATATGGCTGGTGGAAAGCTCTATGGTTATAGTTTTTGCGAAAAGCCAATTTTTCCCTACTACAAAGGAATAGATTTTAATTTAACTATCATGGTGGTTGAAACATCATTGAAAAGGTATAACCCCAACTCAATCCCAATTAAAGTAGTTAACATCCCAACAATATTAATTAAGAGTGATAAGATACATATGATAACTCAAGTACTAGATACTCAAAATTGTCCATAACCGGGGACACGGCTAACCATGATTAGATTGTACACTCTGCAGAGGTTTATGACTTTTCCCCACAAGACTCGATCGCTTCCATTGATTTCTCGTGACTACATGGTGTTTGGGAAATGGATGACCGAGACATAGTCTTTCAGAAACATTAACTCTCTACTCCGGGTAGACCATACCAAACCTACAAAACCCACTACCTGCTGATCTACCTCTTCAAGAGCTTCATGTAACTTACTCAACTATGCTAGAGCTCATAATAGCTTGTGGCTGCACACGGAAGTTTCTAGCTTGAATAATCTCAGTTCCCTTTGAGCCTGGGTGGCGGTCCATAGGAAGATCACACGGGTACCCAGGATTTCAAAAATAAACAGACAACACTGGGTTCCCCAGGTGCCTCAGTCCACCCAGATGTGTATTAAAGTTGCCACCTTAAAATAAACCATTAATTAACAATCTCACATCTGTCATGGATACATTCAAACCCAATCCACGTCTACGAGCATAGCATGGCAATATAAGCATAACGTAGAAGTAACTCCCAAGGTTTGAATGCAGGACAATAGGTTCCTACCTCATCAACTACTTCCGAATACCCACATGTTATCAAACCTACTCATGCAATGTTTGAGGGTGAAGCTAATGCATAAAAAATGGGTATGAAAGGGATATGATCAAAGTGTGAACTTTCCTGTACTATTGATGAAGATGATTCGCACTCAAAACTCTTGATAGTTCTACTCGTCACACTCCGGTCAATCTATCGTAAGCAAGCAATAGTAACCACACATAAGCAATCACTCAAAAGATCGGAAAGAACGAAGAAAACAATTCGGAAAACATCAAAACCAAGCAAATAACTCTTGCAACATAAAATAACTTCTAACAGCACCAAAATATATGAATTTGGCCTTATTAGAAAGTTTAGGTCAAGAGCTTCGATATGCAAAAAGAATCAACTAAATCGGAGTTATAAAACTCAAGTTACAGACAGAACAAGTTCGAATACTAATCTGAACTAAACTCAATTTTTAAATTGTAAAAAAACATGTTTTAAGTTGTTTATCTGGATAGAGGAGATCATAACGAAGAAGTGGGCGTTGGTTTCATTAAATTTGGATGAACGAATAAAAAGTTATACCTATTTGAAAAATCAGGGCCAAGCTGTTTTACGGAAGAAAAAAATAGATACGGCTAAAAGAATTTTAGGTCTAATGTATAAATACAGAGACAAAAGGGTAATCTAATTATTTTATCGTACTAATCTAGAAAATAATAAACTACGGGAAAAAAATGAAGAAAGATATCTTTATAAAGCAGAGAAAAAAACAACTTTAGAGAGAGAAGACAATTTCCAGAAGTCGCGCCGGTGAGGAGAAAAATATTTTTCTTAAATGAATCTAGTCAAACCAAAATATTGATTTAACCCGAATCAGATGATTTTTAGAGGCTCTATGGTCTATATTTATAGATGGAAAATAGGCTTAAGAATTAAAGGCTAGGCAATGTGGGACTAAATATATACGTACGCAGATGAAATTTGAAAAGAATCATTGGGCTAAAAGTTCGGCCCGGCCGCGCGCGTACACTGGTGCGCCAGTTTTTATTTTTTGAAATTGAAAAAGAAAAAGAAAAGAAAAACTATGGAGAAAAAAAAGGAAAAGCATTATGGCCGGCTGGGCCTGGCCTATTTAGGAGAGAAAAAAAATGATGGGACGCCAGATGCTATTATACAGCGCATGGACGACAGTTAGTTTCAGGTGCGCGCAGTTTTTGTTATTTGTTTTTTTAACAGAAAGCGATAAATTGGAAAACGAAAATAAAACTAAAACTTTATATCGGCATATTATATACCAAAAATTTCAGAAAATGATTTCCTACAAGCTGTACATTTTTCTACAGCCAAATAAAATACATAAAAATTCAAATAAAGCAAAGAGTGCTTCTGCTCTAGAAAAATCCAGTAAAAATCATTTTTAAAATACCAAAATTAATTAAAATTTATTTCTCTCCAATTTTCTGATGTAGGGAATCATGTTACCCTATTTTCCATTTATTTTATTTTTGGAGAAAAATAATTTGAATAAAACTCAAATAACTTCCAATTGAAAATAAATTCAAAAGAACTTCGAATTTAATTCTTTGAAACTCCCAACTCATATTTCATATAATTTGAAGAAGTCATTTTATCTTCTCTCATGAAAACCATTGAGTTGCATGAAGTTTATGAATCAAAATATTTCCAAATAAATTCAAATATTTTCAACTACCCTTTCATTTAATTAAATGGAAGAAGTCATATCATCTTCGCTCAAGGGTTTTGTATTTGAAAGGAATTTGAATTCATGAAGATCATAAAAGCAAAAATGAAAGTTTGGGAAAGTCCTTTTATTCCCTCTCATTTGACTTTCAAAAAGTTTCGAATTTCATTCAATTCACTCAATCAATCAAACAATAATCAAATCTATCTATTTGTTTATAACATTCCAAAATTTAGAAATTTGGGATGTTACAAGAAGTCATGTTACTAGACCATGATAAACCTACGAACTATGAGGAAGCGATGATGAGCCGAGATTCCGCAAAATGGTTTGAGGCCATGATATCTGAGATGGGATCCATATATGAGAACAAAGTGTGGACTTTGGTGGAGTTGCCCGATGATCGGCAAGCCATATTGTATAAATGGATCTTCAAGAGGAAGACAGATGCTGATAGTAGTGTTACTATCTACAAAGCTTGACTTGTCGCAAAAAGGTTTTCGACAAGTTCAAGGTGTTGACTACAATGAGATTTTCTCAACTGTAGCGATGCTTAAGTCTGTCCGAATCATGTTAGCAATTGCCACATTTTATGAAATCTGGCAAATGGATGTCAAAACTGCATTCCTTAATGGATTTATTAAAGAAGAGTTGTATATGATGCAACCAGAAGGTTTTGTCAATCCTAAAGGTGCTAACAAAATGTGCAAGCTCCAAATGATCCATCTATGGACTGGTGCAAGCATCTCAGAGTTGGAATATACGCTTTTATAAGTTGATCAAAAGCACATAGTTTTATACAGACTTGCGGTGAAGCCTGTCTTTACAATAAAGTGAGTGGGAGCACTACCGCCTTTCTGATAGATATATGTGAGTAACATATTGTTTATCAGAAATGATGTAGAATTTTTCTGGAAAGCATAAAGGAGTATTTGAAAGGAGTTCTTTAAAAGAAAGACCTCAGTAAAGCTACTTACATATTGAGCATCAAGATCTATTGAGATAGATCAAGACGCTTGATAAGTTTTTCAATAAGTACATACCTTGTCAAGATTTTGAAATAGTTCAAAACGGAACAGTCAAAGAAAGAGTTCTTGCCTGTGTTGCGAAGGTGTGAAATTGAGTAAAGACTCAAATCCCGACCACGACAAAAAATAGAAAAGAGAATGGAAGTCATTCCCTATACCTCAGTCATAGGTTCTATAAAGTATGCTATGCTATGTACCAGACCTATTGTATACCTTGCTCTGAATTTGGGAAGGGAGTACAATAGTGATCTAGGAGTAGATCATCGGACATTGGTCAAGAATATCCTTAGTAAGGACTAAGGAAATATTTCTCGATTATGGAGGTGATAAAAGAGCCCGTCAGAAGAGTTACATCGGTGCAAGCTTTTACACCGATCCAGATGACTCTAAGTCTCAAATCTGGATACATATTGAAAGTGGGAGCAATTAGCTAGAGTAGCTCCGTGCAGAGCATTGAAGACATAGAATATTTGCAAAATACATACGGCTCTGAATATGACAGACCCGTTGACTAAACTTCTCTCACGAGCAAAACATGATTATACCTTAGTACTCTTTGGGTGTTAATCACATAGCGATGTGAACTAGATTATTGACTCTAGTAAACCCTTTGGGTGTTGATCACATGACGATGTGAACTATGGGTATTAATAACATACATATGTGAATATTAGTGTTGAATCACATGATGATGTGAACTAGATTACTGACTCTAGTGCAAGTGGGAGACTGAAGGAAATATACCCTAGAGGCAATAATAAAGTTATTATTTATTTCCTTATATCATGATAAATGTTTATTATTCATGCTAGAATTGTATTAACCGGAAACATAATACATGTGTGAATACATAGACAAACATAGTGTCACTAGTATGCCTCTACTTGACTAGCTCGTTTATCAAAGATGGTTATGTTTCCTAGCCATGGACAAAAGAGTTGTCATTTGATTAACGGGATCACATCATTAGGAGAATGATGTGATTGACTTGACCCATTCCGTTAGCCTTAGCACTTGATCGCTTAGTATGTTGCTACCGCTTTCTTCATGACTTATACATGTTCCTATGACTATGAGATTATGCAACTCCCGTTTACGGAGGAACACTTTGTGTGCTACCAAACGTCACAACGAATCGGGAGATTATAAAGGAGCTCTACAGGTGTCTCCGAAGGTACATGTTGGGTTGGCGTATTTCGAGATTAGGATTTGTCACTCCGATTGTCGGAGAGGTATCTCTGGGCCCACTCGGTAATGCACATCACTATAAGCCTTGCAAGCATTGCAACTAATTAGTTAGTTGCGGGATGATGTATTACGGAACGAGTAAAGAGACTTGCGGTAACGAGATTGAACTAGGTATTGGATACCGGCGATCAAATCTCGGGCAAGTAACATACCGATGACAAAGGGAACAACGATGTTGTTTTGCGGTTCGACCGATAAAGATCTTCGTAGAATATGTGGGAGCCAATATGGGCATCCAGGTCCCGCTTATTGGTTATTTGCCTGAAACGTGTCTCGGTCATGTCTACATAGTTCTCGAACCCGTAGGGTCCGCACGCTTAACGTTTCGTTGACGATATAGTATTATATGAGTTATGTATGTTGGTAACCGAATGTTGTTCGGAGTCCCAGATGAGATCATGGACATGACGTGGAACTCCGGAATGGTCCGGAGTTTGATATATGGGATAATAGTGTTTGATCTCCGGAAGGGTTCCGGAATTCACCGGAAGGGGTTCCGGATGTTTCGTGAAATGTTTGGGTACGAGACACGTTATTTGTGCCAAAGGGGAAAGCCCACAAGGTTTTTGGAAAGCGCAAAAGGAAGTTTTATGGAGTTCAGGGCGACGCCAGGTCTCGGCGTTCGGGTCCGCACGCCGAACCCTGGCATCTGGCCCTAGAGTCCGAGAAGGACTCTTGCCTTTCGGGTGAAACCGACTTTGTGGAGGCTTTTACTCCAAGTTTCGACCCCAAGGCTCAACATATGAATAGAGGGGCAGGGCTAGCACCAAAGACACATCAAGAAACACCAAGCCGTGTGCCGGCAACCCCGCCCCCTCTAGTTTATCCTCCGTCATAGTTTCCTTAGTGCTTAGGTGAAGCCCTGCGGAGATTGTTTTTCACCAACACCGTCACCACGCGGTCGTGCTGCCGGAACTCATCTACTACTTCGCCCGTCTTGCTGGATCGAGAAGGCGAGGATGTCATCGAGCTTAACGTGTGCAGAACTCGAAGGTGCCGTGCGTTCGGATCGTGAAGACGTACGACTACATCAACCGCGTTGATAAACGCTTCCGCTTAGCGATCTTCAAGGGTATGAAGATACACTCCCCCTATCGTTGCTATGCATCACCATGATCTTGCGTGTGCGTAGGAAATTTTTGAAATTACTACGTTCCCCAACAACATGATAGTGGCGGTAACGGTAACAAAAGTAAAGACAGCAAAAGTAATGTTTTTGGTATTTTGTAGTGATTGTAACAGTAGCAACGGAAAAGTAAATAAGCGTAAAACAGTATATCGAAAACTCGTAGGCACCGGATTAGTGATGGATAATTATGCCGGATGCGGTTCGTCATGTAACAGTCATAACATAGGGTGACACAGAACTAGCTCCAATTCATCAATGTAATGTAGGCATGTATTCCATAAATAGTCATACGTGCTTATGGAAAAGAACTTGCATGACATCTTTTGTCCTACCCTCCCGTGGCAGTTGGGTCCTATTGGAAACTAAGGGATATTAAGGCCTCCTTTTAATAGAGAACCGAACAAAGCATTAGCACATAGTGAATACATGAACTCCTCAAACTATGGTCATCACCGGAGTGGTCCCGATTATTGTCACTGGGTTTGCGGATCATAACACATAGTAGGTGAGTATAGACTTGCAAGATAGGATCAAGAACAAACATATATTCATGAAAACATAATAGGTTCAGATCTGAAATCATGCACTCGGGCCCTAGTGACAAGCATTAAGCATAGCAAAGTCATAGAAACATCAATCTCAGAACATAATGGATACTAGGGATCAAACCCTAACAAAACTAACTCGATTACATGATAAATCTCATCCAACCCATCACCGTCCAGCAAGACTACGATGCAATTACTCACGCGGGGAGGTGAGCATCATGAAATTGGTGATGGAGGATGGTTGATGATGACGACGGCGACGAATCCCGCTCTCCGAAGCCCCGAACGGACTCCAGATCAGCCCTTCCGAGAGAGATTAGGGCTTGGCGGCGGCTCCGTATCATAAAACGCGATGAAACTTTCTCTCCTATTTTTTCCTCCCTGAAAGCCAATATATGGAGTTGGAGTTGGCGTCGGAGGGCATCCAGGGGGCCCACGAGGTAGGGGGGCGCGCCCAGGGGGGAGGGGCGCGCCCCCACCCTCGTGGATAGTGTGTGGGCCCCTGGTCTTCATCTTTGGTAGGGATTTTTTATTATTTATTCTAAGATATTCCATGGAGTTTCAGGTCATTCCGAGAACTTTAGTTTTCTGCACATAAAACAACACCAAGGCAATTCTACTGAAAACAGCGTCAGTCCGGTTAGTTCCATTCAAATCATACAAGTTAGAGTCCAAAACAAGGGCAAAAGTGTTTGGAAAAGTAGATACGACGGAGACGTATCAACTCCCCCAAGCTTAAACCCTTGCTTGTCCTCAAGCAATTCAGTTGGCAAATTGAAAGAGAAAAAGAAAAACTTTTACAAACTCTGTTTGCTGTTGTTGTTGTAAACATGAAAAGCCAGCATTCAAGTTTCAGCAATTATTATGAACTAACCATACTCACTATAACACGCAGGTCTCACAATTACTCATATCAATAGCATAATCAGCTAGCGAGCCATAATAATAAAACTCGGATGACAACACTTTCTCAAAATAATCATAACATGATATAACGAAATGGTATCTCGCTAGCCCTTTCTGAGACCGCAATACATAAATGCAGAGCACCTTTAAAGATCAAGGACTGACTAAACATTGTAATTCATGGTAAAAGAGATCCACCAAGTCATACCCAATATAAACCAATCATAATGAATGCAAACGACAAGCAGTGCTCTCCAAATGGGTGCTTTTTAATAAGAAGGGTGATGACTCAACATAAAAGTAAATAGATAGGCCCTTCGCAGAGGGAAGCAGGATTTGTAGAGGTGCGAGCTCGATTTTGAAATAGAGATAAATTATATTTTGAGCGGCATACTTTCACTGTCAACGCGACAACTATGAGATGGCTGTATCTTCCATACTACATGCATTATTGGCAGTTCCCAAACAGAATGGTAAAGGTTTATACTCCCCTTCCTCCACAAGCATCAATCCATGGCTTGCTCGAAACAACGAGTGCCTCCAACATTCAACGGGTCCCAAGGGAGTTTTGTTTAATTATTTTGATTTGCTTTGATCTTTTTGGATCATGGGACTGGGCATCCCGGCATCGGCCCTTTCTCGTGAATGAGGAGCGGAGTCCACTCCTCTTGAGAATAACCCACCTAGCATGGAAGATATAGGCAGCCCTAGTTGCACATGAGCTGCTCGAGCATACAAAACATAATTTTTATTTAAAGGTTTGGAGTTTGGCACATACAAAATTACTTGGAACGGCAGGTAGATACCGCATATAGGAAGGTATGGTGGACTCATATGGAACACCTTTGGGGTTTAAGGAGTTTGGATGCACAAGCAGTATTCCCGCTTAGTACAGGTGAAGGCTAGCAAAAGACTGGAAGCGACCAATCGAGAGAGCGACAACAGTCGTAAACATGCATTAAAATTAATTAACACCGAATATAAGCATGAGTAGGATATAATCCACCATGAACATAAATATCATGAAGGCTATGTTGATTTGATTCAACTACATGCGTGAACATGTGCCAAGTTGAGTCACTCAATTCATTTAAAGGAGGATACCATCCTATCATACCACATCATAATCATTCTAATAGCATGTTGGCATGCAAGGTAAACCATTATAACTCATAGATAATCAAGCATGGCACAAGAAACTATAATCTCTAAATGTCATTGCAAATATGTTTACTTCATAATAGATGAATCGGGAACGATGAATCATCATATTTACAAAAACAAGAGAGGTCGAGTTCATACCAGCTTTTCTCATCCCAATAAGTCCATCATATATCATCATTATTGCCTTTCACTTGCACGACCGAACGGTGTGTATAATAATAAGAGTGCACGTGCATTGGACTAAGCTGGAATCTGCAAGCATTCAACTCAAGAGAGAAGACAAGTAATATGGGCTCTAAGTTAGATAAACAATAATGCATATAAAAGCCACTAAGCATTGTCAATATAGTCTTCTCGACCCCCAAAGAAAGGAAAAGAAATAAAAACTATTTACACGGGAAAGCTCCCAACAAGCACAAGAAGAACGGGAAATATTTTTGGGTTTTCTTTTTAATTATTACTACTACAACAGGAAAAATAGACTAACTGATTTTTTTGTTTTTTCTAAGGTTTATTAAACACACAAGAAGAAAGCAGGAAAAAGAAAATAAACTAGCATGGATATTACAGTGAAAGAGTATGAGCACCGACATCTAGCAATGAGTGTGTGTGAGCATAAATGTAATGTCGGTGAGAAATACGATTCCCCAAGCTTAGGCTTTTGGCCTGTTGGTCTATAGCCGAGGATAGCCCGGCCGATATCCGTAGGTGTATGGGGTCATCTTGTGGACGCAGAATAGTTGGGATCATAATGTGATGAAGAGGACTCACGATTGCCTTTGGTAGCAACCGCCTCAGATCCCAAGAATAAACAGACATTCGTTGAGGCTCATCTTGTGGCTCCGGTTCCCGGCTGGTGCAGGATTCCGATAGGCTTGAACAGCTACCACGGACAATGTAAGAACCTCAGAGACAAGTTAAACAAAGAGGGAGCAGGCAAAGTAATAGTCTCTGTGGTGATGTTTATCAAAGTACAATTTATATTTAAGCTCCCCTTCATGACTCTTAACAAGAAAATCATGCTCTAGCATACTCTTATAATCTAAATAAGCACGGGCAGCTACTGCTTTCTTCTTTCTCCTCATGCCTAATAGGTATTTCAAAATATTCAGCTAGGCGTGAAGCATAAATGCCTCCAAAGATGGGTCCCTTAGTACGGTTCAGACTTAACCGTCTAGTAACAATTCCACCCATACTAACAGAGTTATTGTGGTATAAACCATGGAGCAAAAATAATAATATGAGGAATACTAAGGTTCCCACAGTTCCCGCGTCTAATCAAACAACGACTAGCAAATAAGGCAAAGTAGCTCAAAACAGGAAAATGTATGCTAGTAATTCTTGCATCAGAAACCTTCCTGGTTTCTCCCACAGTGATAGTGTTAATAAAAGCTTCCAGTTCATTACGGTGTGGTTCATCTAAGGTGCCCTCAAAAGGTATTTTGCAAACCTCACAAAATTCAGCTAATGTCATCTCCTTAACAACGCCATATAAATGGAACTCTACTGTTGGAGGTGATTTCTTAGGGAAAAAGTAGAAGTTCTGCACAAAAGTATTTGTGAGTAAGAGATACTGATGACATTGGTCGCGGAGGAAGTTGGTGAGGCCGGCGTTCTCAATTAATAGATAGAAATCCTCATAAATCTCGGCTCTCCTCAAGAAGTCATCGGAAGGCCATTCACACGGCCGAACCTCCTCGGTGCGAGGCAAATTAAATTTGGGCTTCTGTTCTTCTTCCTTTTGTTTTTCCTTAGAGCTTCGGCTCGACGAGCCCCTCAAAAATTTCTTCATTATTTCTGAAATAATCTGAAATTTTTAGTAACTTCAAGTAAAAGTGAACCAACTTCAATAAAACTGATAGCAACTACTCATACAAGTGCCTAGAGCATATATCAAGCATTAGAACTACTTGGAACCATATAAATTTGACATGCAAGCTCAAGAACATGGTCACCTATGAAGCACAAATTTGCAATGAATAGAGCACTAGAACAAAAACTAATTGGACCAATGGAGGAGTAACATACCAAGGAACAATCTCCCCAAGCAGTTTTGCGAGAGGTGCTTTGAGCAAGGAGATCGAAAATCACAGGAACGGGGGCTGGAACTCGTGCTTGAGTTGGTTTTTCGTGTTTGTGTGAGGCAGAGGAAGAAGCTGGGCGCAGGGATAAGTGGAGGAGGGCCATCATGGGCCCACGAGGCAGGGGGGCGCACCCAAGGGGTAGGGCGCGCCCTCCACCCTCGTGACCAGGTGGCAGCTCCCCCCGCGGTAATTTTTGCATAGTAAATCCTCAAATATTCGAAAAAAATCATATTAAATTGGCATGGCATTCTCGAGGACTTTTATTTTCGGAAATTTTTATATTGCACGGATAAGTCGGGAGACGTATGAAAAATACTATTTTACTTTATTTCTACTAAGTAACAGAAAATATAAAGAGGGTATGTAAGGTTGTTCTTCTAGTTTCATCCATCTCATGCTCATCAAAAGGAATCCACTAACAAGGTTGATCAAGTCTTGTTAACAAACTCATTCCGATTAACATGAAACCGGAGAAATTTCGAATAACACTATGTTACCTCAATGGGGATATGGACATCCCCAATAATAAGTATATCATATTTCTTCTTGACAAGAGGGAGAGGAAATCCAAAACCTCCAAATATAATCGATGGAATTTTTCCAATAGAGTTGATACTATAAACTTGAGGTTGTTTCCTCGGAAAGTGTACCGTATGCTCATTACCATTAACATGAAAAGTGACATTGCCTTTGTTGCAATCAATAACAGCCCCTGCTGTATTAAGGAAAGGTCTTCCAAGAATAATAGACATACTATCATCCTCGGGAATATCAAGAATAACAAAGTCCATTAAAATAGTAACGCTTGTAACCACAACAGGCACATCCTCACAAATCTGACAGTATAGCAGTTGATTTATCAGCCATTTGCAAAGATATTTCAGTAGGTGTCAACTTATTCAAGTCAAGTCTACGATATAAAGAGAGAGGCATAACACTAACACCGGCTCCAAGATCACATAAAGCAGTTTTAACATAATTTCTCTTAATGGAGCATGGTATAGTAGGTACTCCTGGATCTCCAAGTTTCTTTGGTATTCCATCCTTAAAACTGTAATTAGCAAGCATGGTGGAAATTTCAGCTTCAGGTATCTTTCTTTTATTTGTTATGATATCCTTCATATACTTAGCATAAGGATTTGTTTTGAGCACATCAGTCAATCGCATACGCAAAAAGATAGGTCTAATCATTTCAGCAAAGCGCTCAAAATCCTCATCATCCTTTTTCTTGGATAGTTTCGGAGGAAAAGGCATGGGTTTCTGAACCCATGGTTCTCTTTCTTAACCATGTTTCCTAGCAACGAAGTCTCTTTTATCATAACGTTGATTCTTTGATTGTGGGTTATCAAGATCAACAAAGAGTTCAACTTCTACATCATTATCATTACTAGGTTGAGCATCATCATGAACATCATCATTAACATTTTCACTAGGTTCATGTTCATTACCAGATTGTGTTTCAAAGATCGAGACATAGAGATATCATTTGGATTATCGTGTGGTTCAGCAATAGGTTCACTAGAAGTTTGCATAGTTCTATCATTTTCTTTTTCTTCCTTTTAGAAGAACTAGGCATATCAATATTATTTCTCCGAGAATCTTGCTCGATTCTCTTAGGGTGGCCTTGAGGATACAAAGGTTCTGAGTCATTCTACCAGTTCTAGTAGCCACTCTAACAGCATAATCATTTTTCTTACTATTCATTTCATCAAGCATTTCTTTCTGAGCCTTAAGTACTTGTTCTACTTGAGTGGTAACCATAGAAGCATGTTTGCTAATAAGTTTAAGTTCACCTCTAATATTAGCCATATAATCACTCAAGCTTTTAATCATAAAGGTATTCTATTTTAATTGTCTACCAAAATAAGCATTAAAGTCATCTTGCTTAAACATAAAGTCATCAAACTCATCCAAGCACTGACTAGCAATTTTAGTAGGAGGGACTTCAGTTTTATCATATCTATAGAGAGAATTTACGTTTACTACGTGTCGGGATATCGGGAGGTTCTTCAAGAAATAAGTAATTGAGATCATATACTTCTTCAACAAAGGTGTGAATTAAGACCATGTATTTCTTCAATAGGAGGTAAATTCTTAACATCTTCAGCTTTAATACCTTTTTCTTTCATAGATTTCTTTGCCTCTTGCATATCTTGGATCGAGAAATAGAACACCTCTCTTCTTCGGAGTTGGTTTAGGAATAGGCTCAGTGATTGGCTCGGGAGCTGGCTCGGGAGTTGGCTCAGGAGGTGCCCAATTATTTTCATTGGTCAACATATTATTGAATAAAATTTTAGCTTCATCTGGTGTTCTTTCCCTGAAAAGAGAACCAGCACAACTATCCAGGTAATCTCTGGAAGCATCAGTTAGTCCATTATAAAAGATATCAAATATTTCAGGTTTCTTAAGAGGATGATCAGCAAAGCATTAAGTAACTTGAGAAGCCTCCCCAAGCTTGTGGGAGACTTTCTTCTTCAATTTGCACAAAATTAAATATATCCCTCAAAGCAGCTTGTTTCTTATGAGCAGGAAATATTTAGCAGAGAAGTAATAAATCATATCCTGGGGACTTTGCACACAACCAGGATCAAGAGAATTAAACCATATCTTAGCATCACCCTTTAATGAGAACGGAAATATTTTGAGTAAATAAAGGTAGCACGATCTCTCATTATTAGTAAACAGGGCAGCTATATCATCTAACTTACGAAGATGTGCCACAATAGTTTCAGATTCGTAGCCATTAAAGGGATCAGATTCAACCAAAGTAATTATATCCGGATCAATGGAAAAATCATAACAATCCCGATCAGGAACACGATAGGTGAAGTAGCAAAAGTGGTCGGGTCTCATCCTACCTCTAAAAGATTCTTTACTCCATTTAACTAGCAACCTATTACGCTCAAGACTATCCTCGGCAAGCAAGAATAGCTTCATGAGATTCAGCATTAAAAGGTAACCCTCGTGAATAGCAGTGCCTATTTTCATCATCACTAACATCATCGTGTTCGGTTTCAATAATTTCTCTTTCTCTAGACCTAGAAATTTGTTCATCTAGAAATTCACTAAGGAGCACGATAGTATCGTGCATAGAAGCGGTTTCATCATAAGTATCATGCATAGCGAAGTGGCATCATCAATAACATGCGACATATCGTAGCGAATAGCGAAGTAGGTTTAGGTGTCGCTAGCTTACTCATACCGAGAAGGTGAATCAAGTGCGAGCTAGATGGCAGTTCCTTACCTCCCCTCGTAGTTGAGGGATAAATTGTTGTCTTAAGCGTCTTTCAAGTTCTTCATAGTGTCCAGCAGATATAAATCCCAAGTGACTCAAAGAATAGAGCTATGCTTCGCAACGGCGCCAGAAAAAGGTCTTGATAACCCACAAGTATAGGGGATCGCAACAGTTTCCGAGGATAGAGTATT
Source organism: Aegilops bicornis (assembly GCA_021605145.1). NCBI lineage: Eukaryota > Viridiplantae > Streptophyta > Magnoliopsida > Poales > Poaceae > Aegilops > Aegilops bicornis. Next base: position 321,653,091 of record CM038675.1, read on the forward strand.
CAACCCAAATTTATTGATTCGACGCAAGGGGAGCCAAAGAATATTCTCAAGTATTAGCAATTGAGTTGTCAATTCAACCACACCTGGAAACTTAGTATCTGCAGCAAAGTGTTTAGTAGCAAAGTAATATGATAGTGGCAGTGACGGTAACAAAAGTAAAGACAACAAAAGTAATGTTTTTGGTATTTTGTAGTGATTGTAACAGTAGCAACGGAAAAGTAAATAAGCGTAAAGCAGTATATGGAAAACTCGTAGGCACCGGATCAGTGATGGATAATTATGCCGGATGCGGTTCGTCATGTAACAGTCATAACATAGGGTGACACGGAACTAGCTCCAATTCATCAATGTAATGTAGGCATATATTCCGTAAATAGTCATACGTGCTTATGGAAAAGAACTTGCATGACATCATTTGTCCTACCCTCCCGTGGCAGCGGGGTCCTATTGGAAACTAAGGGATATTAAGGCCTCCTTTTAATAGAGAATCGGAACAAAGCATTAGCACATAGTGAATACATGAACTCCTCAAACTATGGTCATCACCGGAGTGGTCCCGATTATTGTCACTGGGGTTGCGGATCATAACACATAGTAGGTGACTATAGACTTGCAAGATAGGATCAAGAACACACATATATTCATGAAAACATAATAGGTTCAGATATGAAATCATGGCACTCGGGCCCTAGTGACACGCATTAAGCATAGCAAAGTCATAGCAACATCAATCTCAGAACATAATGGATACTAGGGATCAAACCCTAACAAAACTAACTCGATTACATGATAAATCTCATCCAACCCATCACCGTCCAGCAAGCCTACGTTGCAATTACTCACGCACGGCGGTGAGCATCATGAAATTGGTGATGGAGGATGGTTGATGATGACGACGGCGATGAATCCCCCTCTTCGGAGCCCCGAACGGACTCTAGATCAGCCCTCCCGAGAGAGATTAGGGCTTGGCGGCGGCTCCGTATCATAAAACGCGATGAAACTTTCTCTCCTATTTTTTTCTCCCCGAAAGCCAATATATGGAATTGCAGTTGGCGTCGGAGGGCATCCAAGGGGCCCACGAGGTAGGGGGGCGCTCCCAGGGGGGAGGGGCGCGCCCCCCACCCTCGTGGACAGGGTGTGGGTGCAACACCCCAGATGTAACTTTCCATATTTGTAACTCCAACTCTTGCCATTTTCGGCTATGTGCTATGGTTTTCCCTCCGGGTTTGGGTTTTTCTTCATTTTGCTTTTTGTCCATGTCATGCATTTCATATCATGTCATCATGTGCATCTCATTTGGCATACGTGTTCGTCTCATGCATCCGAGCATTTTCCCCATTGTCCGTTTTGCAATCCGGCACTCCTACATGCACCGGCGCACCCCTCTTGTCTCTTTTTCGTGAGCGGGTGTTAAACGTTCTTGGAATGGACCGAGGCTTTGCCAAGTGGCCTTGGTACACCACCGGTAGACCACCTGTCAAGTTTCGTGCCATTTGGAGGTCGTTTGATACTCCAACGGTTAACCGCATAATCGCAAAGGCCTCTTTTGGGTTGCAGTCCAACACCCCTTCAAAATAGCCCAGTAACCCATCTAAGTCACTTCCATGCTCTCCGTCGTCGGATCACGATCGTGTGGGCGAAAACTACACTCCATTTGGAGCCTCCTAGCTCCTCTACCCATAAATATAGCCTCCCTCCGAAATTTCCGGATCCGAAACCCTAGCCCGCTCCTCGCCTTGGGACACGTCCGATCGCGGGCAAATCTCATGGCCGCCCGCGGCCAGCGCCACATGGCAGCGCCGGCCTCCGCCGCCCGCCCTAGGCCCGCTGGAGGCCCCATGCCCATCTCCGTTTGCCGCCCGGATCTCGCCGCCGTCGCCCGCTCCGCCTTCGCCGCCATGGGCCGCCTCTCCGCCCGTCGCCTGCCTCGCCGCCCGGCGCCGAACTCCGGCGATCAGCGCGCCGCCGCCAGATCCGACTCCGGCCGCCGCCCCGGCCTCTCCTCCGTCCTGCTTCGGCCCCGAGCTCCATCTCCGGCCGGCGAACCTCGAAGTCCGAGCCGGATCGAGATCTGTCCGGTTGACTTCTTCCCCCCGATTTTCGTCTAAGTCATTCTGTCATAAATTTTGTAGCATCTTCATCGCACCACATCTTTGCACCCGTGGCTCCGTTTTGGGCGTGTAGCATACTGATTTGTTCGCCTCGACGAGTAGATAATTGCATCTCATTGCATCATTTACATTTGAGCTCATCTTGATGCCCGAAATGCTGTTAGAAGAGGGCTATGTGATGTTAGTTTCAGATTCTTATCAGAACATGCACGTTTGTCATTTTTGCCATGATTGATGAGTGCACCCTATGAACTTGAGTCCTACATGTGTTTTGTAATATGCCATGACATCTTTACAGGCATGTATGTCATGTATTTTTGTGATCTCTGTGGTGACTAGCACAAGCATGCAAACTAGGCTTCATGATGTTGCTGATTTCAGCCTCTGTTCTGCTGTTATTTTTATGCCATGTAAACTTGATGCTACAGAGAGATCCATGCATATTTTGAGATACTTCAGTAAGGATGTTTTGAACATATGGTTATTCTCTATCAATCCATGCCCTTTTTTGCAATTATGGAGTGCCATAGCTTGAGTCAGTCGAGCTTTACTTTTGCTATAAAATGTTTCCTGGCAGGTTGTTTACATGTTATTCAATTTTGCCAAGGTTGTTGTAGTTGATCCGTGTATGCTATGATGTTTTTCTTGCCATGTATAGCTTCTATGCCATGTCTTCTTAATGGATGTATGCTTAGTTTATCATGAAATGCTCTGTAGTGAGTGCATCGAGCTCTTAAACATGCCTACTTGTTATCTGTTTTTACCATGTCCAGTTTTCTGTTAAGTCTGAAATCTGTAACGAAACTTGCTATGTTTACGTGGGTGCAATCATATCTTCTGGTCCTTTTTGGCTCATGGTCAGTAAGAGACTTTTGTTCTATGCTTTGAGTAGATTCATGCCGTGCCTTATTTTCCTATGTCTTGTTCCTGTAGCAGGTTGTTTGCTTGCTCTAAACATGCCTTCCTGATGTTAATTTCTGGCATGTTAGTATTTTCACTAAGTCTGTGAAGCTGATATATTTTGCACTTTTGCCATGCTTGTTTGGACCTGTTATGGTGTGATTTAGCCGTATCTCAGTGTTCATATTTTGTCAAGCATATTGAGTAGATCACTGACATATGCTTTGTTGGTACGTTTGGGTGCAGTAGCTTAATTGCTTGTTGCTTGCTATGTGGCATCATGCTGTTAATGGCAGATTTGTGCCATTCTTGTTTTGCTTGCCATTTGCAAACCGTGCATCCGATTCCGGTGATCTTTATATCGATTTCAACCGAAATCATATCACCTTTTCAGAGGCGTACTTGGTTTGCCAAGTTGATGCCTTGTTCATCAGTTTCCTTCCGGAGCACGCATACGCATTGCATATCACATCTCGCATATCATGCCATGTATTGCATCATGTTGCTTGTGCATTGCACCGTGATTTATTGTGGTTCCATTGTTTGTGTTCTTGCTTTGGGTAGAGCCGGAGACGAGTACGTGAACGAGGAACCTGTTGAGAACGCTTACGAGGATCAAGCTTTCGACAACTCGAGAACTTTGCAGCAAGATGACCATACCCTCGAAATCACTTCTATCTTTGCTTGCTAGATGCTCGTTCTTTTGCTATGCCTATGCTGCGTTACCTACCACTTGCTATATCATGCCACCCATATTGCCATGTCAAACCTCTAACCATCCTTTTCTAGCAAACCGTTGTTTGGCTATGTTACCGCTTTTGCTCAGCCCCTCTTATAGCGTTGCTAGTTGCAGGTGAAGCCGAAGTGGTTCCATGTTGGAACATGGATATTTTGGGATATCACAATATCTCTTATTTTAATTAATGCATCTATATACTTGGTAAAGGGTGGAAGGCTCGGCCTTATGCCTGGTGTTTTGTTCCACTCTTGCCACCCTAGTTTCCGTCATACGGTGTTATGTTCCTTGATTTTGCGTTCCTTACACGGTTGGGTGATTTATGGGACCCCCTTGACAGTTCGCCTTGAATAAGACTCCTCCAAAGAAGGCCCAACTTTGGTTTTACCATTTGCCACCTAAGCCTTTTCCCTCGGGTTTTCGCGAGCCCGAGGGTCATCTTTATTTAACCCCCGGCCAATGCTCCTCCGAGTGTTGGTCCAAACTAGAGCCACTTGCGGTGCCACCTGAGGCAACTTGGGGTATCTTCAGTTGCCGTACGTAGTGTTCATCCGGATGTGCCCTGAGAACGAGATATGTGCAGCTCCTATCGGGATTTGTCGGCACAATCGGGCGGCTTTGTTGGTCTTGTTTTACCATTGTCGAGATGTCTTGTAGTCCGGGATTCCGAGACTGACCGGGTCTTCGGTAGAAGGAATATCCTTCGTTGACCGTGAGAGCTTATAATGGGCTAAGTTGGGACACCCTGCAGGTATTATCTTTCAAAGCCGTGCCCGCGGTTATGAGGCAGATGGGAATTTGTTAATGTCGGTTGTAGAAAACCCGAAGTTGACCTTAATTAAAATACATCAACGGCGTGTGTAACCGTGATGGTCTCTTCTCGGCGGAGTCCGGGAAGTGAACACGGATGTTGGAGTTATGTTTGGCGTAAGTAGTTTCAGGATCACTTCTTGATCGCTACTAGCTTCACGACCGTGCCTTGCTTCTCTTCTCGCTCTCTTTTGCGAATGTAGCCACCATATATGCTAGTCGCTTGCTGCAGCTCCACCTCGTTACACCACCCTTCCTTTAAGCTTAAATAGTCTTGATCTCGTGGGTGTGAGATTGCTGAGTCCCCGTGACTCACAGATTCTACCAAAACAGTTGGAGGTGCCGACGATGCGGCAGTGTGACGAACCGAGCTCAAGTGGGAGTTCGACGAGGAACGTGGTCGTTACTATGTGTCTTTTCACGATGATCGATGAGTGGAGCCCAGTTGGGACGATCGGGGATCCGTGTAGCTTTTGGGGTAGTCTTCTTTTATTTTGGTTCTGTAGTCGGACCTTGAGTGTAATCTGGATGATGGATGTTTATTTATGTATTGTGTGAAGTGGCGACTGTAAGACAACTATGTATCTCTTTCCCTTATGTATTACATGGGTTGTGTGAAGATTACCTCACTTGCGACATTGCTTTCAATGCAGTTATGCCTCTAAGTCGTGCTTCGACACATGGGAGATATAGCCGCATCGAGGGCGTTACAGTGGGCCCCCTGGTCTTCATCTTTGGCGAGGATTTTTTATTATTTATTCTAAGATATTCCGTGGAGTTTCAGGTCATTCCGAGAACTTACATTTTACGCATAAAACAACACCATGGCAATTCTGCTGAAAACAACGTCAGTCCGGGTTAGTTCCATTCAAATCATACAAGTTAGAGTCGAAAACAAGGGCAAAAGTGTTTGGAAAAGTAGATACGACGGAGACGTATCATCCGTCGCTGCTCTAGCGAAAATAATATCTGATTTGTATAAAGGAGAGGAAGAGGAGTTCATCAGCATCAAGCCACGGGATGGATTCTCCATGTACAACCCCCCAAACTGGGTGAGCTGCTACCTTCTACTCCAGACCTTCCCGCGTTCTTTATCATAAATATTTACCTTGCTATTTCTTAGCAGGAACTACGAAAAGCTGTGAGGGAGGTCCACAGCCCGTCTCCACAACCAGAGGACCCTGACCGGGCCCTCGACCCCGGACTCGAAGAAGATCCAGACAAATTTGTGGAGCTTATTGACAGGACGTTCTATCAATTGAGCTGCGACGATGCCATGGTGGCCATCATAGCCGATTATCCTGGACTACTCCCTGCGTCGCATGTAAGTAAAACCGGAGTCCCAACTTCCGAGAAGGATCCCTTTACGCACTTCACCTACCGCACACATATGGTGTCTTACAGGGAAGGCCCTCGGGACGCCATGCCAAACCCGCAGTGACTCACCAACAAGGGGCACCGAAGCCGGGTAGTCTTAAAAGGAAGGCGGTCACGACTGAGACACTATCACAGAGGTATGAAAAAGAACCCCGCTCCGCAGTTGTCGTCTTTTTAAAATATAATAACACCCATGTTTCCTAGTAGGAAAAACGCTCGCCGGACTATATCCGGAGAGGTTGCCGGCCGCGCCTCCACCAGTCGGGCTCCAGAGCCAGACTTAGAGGCGGACGCTAACATGCGGCCAACACCGGATGTTCCTCCTACAGAGGATGCGGATAGGCTGTCCGCTACGAATTCTGAAGTGGAGAGCGCCATGAATCACAGGCGTCGTCGGGCCGTACTCTGCGACGCTTGTTTCTCCCAAGAGGCGTTCGATGCCTTCAACTCGGGAGATGCGTACATCCGAGCTGCTCAAAATGGTCTTGCCAGAGCCTCGGACCAGTATGTAAAGGATATACAAGTAAGAAAATCTAATAATTATGTATATTAGTAGCCCCTGGCACTTTAAATAGTTGGCACAACTGATTTAAGGATCATGATTTTGCATAGGTTCTTACGGAGAAGAATACCTAGTTGTCTCAAGAGCTGGAGGAGTGCAAAGCCCAGCTTCAGGCCGCAGTTGCCACAATGAAGGAGTCCGAGAAGGCCCCATCTGGTAACACTTATTTCTATGACATGTACCAGGTAGTATGCGGCATGCATGCAAATCTAACAATAGATTCTGCAGATGATCCCGAAATGAATCCGGAGGTCGTGCGAGGGGATGAGCAACATGCTCAACGACAGTTAAAGGCTGGCGAGCATGTGCTTAAGAAGGTTAGGCAGGAGAAAAACGATCTCCAAGATGCCAACATCCGGCTGAGTGTTGAACTGAAAGATGTTCGGGCCCAGCTCGCTGACTCCGTAAAGGAGAATAACAGGCTTCGACGCAGCATTTTTAGTAAGTGCTTAAACGAACTTTTATAGAGTTCGGCGAAGAAACCGGCTAACAGAGTTATATCTGTAGGTATGCTGACAGGTCGTCCTGCAGAGGAAATGCTCGGGTCTGCAGGTGATCTTCTACCAGAGCTCTCACAACCGCACGAACAAGTTCGGCAGGTGATGCAGGGCATTGCCCAAGCCTTGTGGCCATCCGCCTCCCTACCAGGAGGAATGGGAGAGCTTGTAGAAAAGCTCAAGGGAGCACAACGACGCTTCCGAGTATGGAAGATATCAGCCTGCCGACAAGGTGCAAGGGAAGCCTGGGCCATGGTGAAGACGCGATATACCAAAGCTGACCCGAACCACATGGCCGAGGTCGGACCTGTGGAGTCTGATGGGAAAGAGATCCCCGTCAGTTTAGTGTATGACCAGGTAGAATTAGCCGCAAAGTATTCCCAACAGGATTGTAGGCTAGACAGCCTATTGGATGGTATAGAAGAAGAATTTAGTCAGTCTAAGTGACTGTGTACTTCAAGTGACATATATTGTCCCTAGCCGGATTGTAAATCATTTGTCATGGCGGACCTTTTCGCTTCGACCTCCGGACCCGACAGTCCGGAGTGTATCCGAATACCCGCTCAGTTATGTAAAAATCGGTGTACGCGTGGAAACCAGGCGTAGGGGTCATAAGTGCTTGAACAGACAAGTACCCAACTAGCTATGTTATATTACATGGATAGTAAGAAACATCTTCCAAGGAGAATAGTTCCGTTAAGGGTTCCTTTCCCTGGGTACGCATGCATTAATGTGCATGTCCGAACTGCGAAAAGAGACGCGGGATATAAACATCTGGGGCATGTATTATAATAAATAAAGGTCATCTTTTGTCCACCGACCGAATATTCCCTTAAGAACGCTAGCTTTCGGCTTCACCCAGTCTGAGGTATACATCCGGCTGACCCGGCAGTAACAATCGCAGAGGTGCTCCCCTTATGCCCTAGCCGAATTAACGGGAACGTAGGGCATAAACACAAGAGCCAGGCAACCCAGCTTGGCCAAAACTTAAGTCATATCGATGCATATAATGGGGAAAAAAGGTACATGTGGAAGAGTAACACATGTGTGGGGCATAGAGCCCGGAAAATAGTTATATTAAGCTTCTGTATAAGAAGCCCCCAGGTATAATGAGCGCGGCTAGCGCGTCAAGATTGTGTAGTCACGACACATTTTAATCTTATAAGGTTGTGAAGAAAAAAGGGGGAAGAAAGAAAGAGAGAAAAAGACAGATAACAGATATATAAAAAATTGACGGAGGTAAAAAGACGAACACGTAGTCCGGCACTAGGCGTAGAACCTTCGGAGTCTGGCTGCATTCCATGGGTTTGGCTCGAGTCGATTGTCCGATGCATCTCGTAGACGGTACGCTCCACCTGTCAGAACTTGGTCAATAACGAAGGGACCTTCCCATTTGGGCTTGAGCTTGTTCTTTTTCTTCTCCGGTGAGGCGAGAAACGAGTTCGCCAACGTTATAAGTTTTGGCCCGTACTTCTCTGCTTTGATACCTTCGAGCCTGTTGCTGATAGAATGCGGAACAGGCTTTTGCCACGTCACGCTCCTCCTCCAGGGCGTCCAAACTGTCCTGTCGATCAAGCTCGGCTTCTTTCTGTTCGTACATGCGCACTCGAGGTGAGTCATGAATTATGTCGCAGGGCAGTACCGCCTGTGCGCCATACACCATAAAGAACGGTGTGTATCCGGTAGTGCGGTTCGGCGTGGTCCGCAACCCCCATAGTATGGAGTCGAGCTCCTCTACCCAGTGTGTATCGTATTCCTTCAAGGACCGCACTAATCTGGGTTTAATGCCGCTCATGATAAGACCATTTGCTCGCTCGACTTGACCGTTAGTTTGTGGGTGATAGACAGAAGCATAATCGAGCTTAATGCCCATGTTGCTGCACCAAAGTTTTACCTCGTCGGCTGTAAAGTTTGAGCCGTTATCGGTAATGATGCTGTGGGGAACGCCATAACGGTGTACAACCCTAGATATGAAGTCTATCACTGGTCCGGATTCGGCCGTTTTAACTGGTTTGGCTTCTATCCATTTGGTGAATTTGTCCACCATGACCAATAGGTATTTTTTCTTATGGCTTCCCCCTTTAAGGGGTCCGACCATATCAAGCCCCCAGACCACAAAGGACCAAGTGATGGGGATTGTTTGGAGAGTGGTAGGTGGCATATGGCTTTGGTTTGCGAAAAGCTGGCAACCGACGCAACATTGAACGAGGTCTGTAAATGCGTCTTTCGGGCCGTCGGCCAGTAAAAACATGTACGGAAAGCATTGCTTACAAGGGCCCGAGCTGCGGCGTGGTGGCCGCCAAGTCCAGCATGAATTTCTGCCTAAAGTTGCCGTCCTTCCTCTTCGGAGATGCACCTTTGAAGGAATCCGGTAGCGCTTTTCTTATAAAGTTCTCCCTCGGGGACCTTGTAGGCTTTAGACCGTCGCACAATGCAACGTGCCTCGTTTGGGTCCTCAGGTAGTTCCTGCCTAGTTAGGTAAGCCAAGAAGGGTTCTGTCCACGGGGCGATGACGGCCATAATCACGTGGGCCGAAGGTGTTATTTCGGTGGCAGAGCCTCCGATTACGTCAGAGTGTTCGGGATCTAGCGTTGTGGCCGGGTCCGGACTATTATTGCCGGTCTCTCCTTCCCATACCACGGATGGCTTAAATAGCCTTTCCAAGAAGATATTAGGTGGGTCGCGCTTAGCGCCGATGCGGGCGAGGATATCTGCCGCTTGATTGTTTTCCCGGACCACATGGTGGAATTCAAGCCCCTCGAACCGAGCTGACATTTTGAGGATGGCGTTGCGATAAGCCGCAATTTTTGGGTCCTTGGCGTCAAAGTCTCCATTTATTTGAGATATTGCGAGGTTTGAATCGCCCCGCACCTCTAGGCGTTGAATGCCCATGGAGACTGCCATCCGGAGACCATGCAACAGGGCCTCATATTTTGCTGCATTGTTGGTGAGGATATCCTCGCCGCTCTTGGCCACCTGCCGGAGTACCCAACATGCTGTAAGGCTATGTGTTGGCATGGTATCAGCTGTACTGTGAATTTTGCATGGCCCATTGAGCCATCCCTCCAATACGGTTCCACGCCTTGTAGTGGGCTTTTGTTTCTTTGTAATTGGATCGGGTGACTTACGAGAGTACACCCTTTTAGTTCGGACGGGGGGTTTATTGAGAGCCGGAGGATCCCAAAATTTTGTTTGGGTTTTCCAGGTGCTTTCCATTGCACAGTACTTCTGTACTATGGCCGCCAAGTTGGCGAAGTGTGCTATGTCACGGCGACTTATGGCGTTGAGGATTCCCTTGTCCGTGCAATTATTGCAAAAGAATGAAATTGCGTCTTCCTCGCGACAGTCCTTGACCTTGTTCATTACAAGGAGGAATCTGGCCCAATAGTGATGTACTGTCTCTTGGGGCTCTTGTATAATGTGGGAAAGATCGCTTATATCTGGCCCAATAGCGACAGTCCGAACCCTGACCCGATCTGAGACCCAGGGGCGGAGGAGTTTCCGATCTTGGAAGTTCGGGCTCCGGGATGTTGCCCAATAGGTTTGGCCCGCTGTCTGATTCTAGGTTCAAAGCTTGGGCCATGTACTCCCGTAGACGGGTATCCGGCTCGGAGAGCTCGGGAATCCAGAAGTTTGTCCTCAAGATAGAGGAATAATTGATGCATTGCTCCACCACCACCGCTATCTGATGGGTGACCGGCGGAGAGTTAATCTCCCTTTGGCCGGGTTTAAGCCCGATCCGATCATAGTCCGTGGCGACTCCCAAGGAGGCAATGCGATCCAAGAGCTCGTTCAAGGAAGAGAGCTCCATTAGATCCATCTGCTCGGCGAATTCCGAGCCGATGTGGAGGCTGTTTTCGATGACCCGAGAAGTCATCGTCAGGGCAACGGCCGAGCGGGCGGTCATGACGAAGCCGCCTAGTCGGAGAGTTTGGCCTACAGCCAGGGCTCCCCCAGAGGTGATGTTGTCCTTGACAACGAGACGGGCCATCAAGCCTTATGATGACGACACAGTGGAACTCTCAATGAAAGCACCAATGTCGGTCTCAAAACCGGAGGATCTCGGGTAGGGGGTCCCAAACTGTGCGTCTAAAGCGGATGGTATAAGGAGGTGGGGAACACAATGTTTACCCAGGTTCGGGCCCTCTCGATGGAGGTAATACACTACTTCCTGCTTGATTGATCTTGATGATACGAGTATTACAAGAGTTGATCTACCACGAGATCGTGTAGGCTAAACCCTAGAAGCTAGCCTATGATTATGATTGTTGGTGTCCTACGGACTAAACCCTCCGGTTTATATAGACACCGGAGGGGGCTAGGGTTACACGGAGTCGGTTACAAGGGAGGAGATCTACATATCCGAATTGCCAAGCTTGCCTTCCACGCCAAGGAGAGTCCCATCCGGACACGGGACGAAGTCTTCAATCTTGTATCTTCATAGTCCAACAGTCCGGCCAAAGGATAAGGTCCGGCTGTCCGAGGACCCCCTACTCCAGGAATCCCTCATCGACCCCTCCCCTCGACGCCTCGACCTCCTCCCCACCTACCTCCACTCCCCTGTCTCGCCTCCCAGGTCCACCCCGCTCTCCTCCCTCTCTCTCGCACGCTCGCTCCTCTCCCCCTTTGCCGAGCGCCATCGCCGCCGTTCCTTCGTCGATCCCGCGGACACCGGCCCTGTTCGTCTGCTCCGCCGTCCTCATCCACGTTGCCTGGGGTCCTCCGTTGGAGCCGAGGGCCCCTGCAGCTGCCAATCGCTGACGTCCCCTTTCGCCTCTGTCTCTGATGCTCGCCGGCGACCTCGAGCACCCCTGCTGCTCCTAAGCCGTCAAGGGCCTTTTGTGGCCGCTCGGTGAGCTCCACTCCGTCCTCTCCCCTCTCCTTCCTCGCCTCACCGCGCCCCTAGCCGTAGCTACCGTCCTGGCCGTAGCGCGCCACCGCCGCCGTACTCGTCGCCGTGTCCACACTCTCCGTCCAGATCGAACAAGCATGGCATCGTGCTCAGCACGCTCCCAGCTATCCAACGCCACCTTCCACAGTCCTTGTCGTGCCCCGCAGTGATGAGCACGAGCACGCCCGAAAGCCACCGCCGCCAAGCTCAACGCTGGCGACGTTTCTGGCCTCCCCGGCGTAGTCTAGCAGCACCACTCGACGTGGCTCCCTCCTAGCTTTCGAACGCAAGTCGTGGCACACGAAATGGTGAACCGTAGGTGATTTCCGACCTCGTCGGCGTTCGGCCGTCGCGCATGAGCTCGCCGGAGCCACTCCGGCAGCTCCGCTGAGCTGGCGTCGTGTGGGCCCCCCTGGGCCACCACCTAGGTCACTGACCCATGGGCCCCAGGGGCCCGGCCGGCCTGTTGACCGGTCAGCTCTGCTGACTGGACCAGCCCAGCTGCTGACAAATGGGCCCCACCACCACTAATTAGCTAAAGGATTTTATAATAAATTAATTAGCTTGACTAGACACTAACAGGTGGGCCCAGTAGTTTTACTAACTAAATTTAGATTAGTTTGAACTCTGTTTAACCCACTGTCTATGACAGGTGGGTCCCCCATGTTAGTTTTGACCAGTCAACCAGACTGTTGACTGCTGACGTCACACGTACGTCATGCTGACGTCATTTTCCATTTCTGTTAATTTAAACAAATCCAGGAAATGGTTTAATCTTTGAAAATTAATATAAAATAAACCGTAGCTCGGATCGAAAAACTTTATACATGAAAGTTGCTCAGAACGACGAGACGACCCGAATACGCTACCCACATATCTGTCACATGCCCCTAGCATGCTGAACATGGAACATTCCCCCTCCGGTCATCTGTCTCACACAGGTCCGGAACCGGGAATACCTTCCCGGTTGTTTTCCCCCTTCACCTATATCGTGCAGCGCTAAGGTTAGAACACCCCTAGTTCTGCTTTTCGTCATGTCATGCTTAGTGGTACCTCTGTTTGCTTATATTTACTATTTCTTCCCCCTCTTCTCTCCGGTAGACCCCGAGGTCGTTGATGCCCGGTGATTGACTACGTCGAAGACGACCCCTCCTTGCAAAAGCAACCAGGCAAGCCCCTCCTTTGATCATCCTGATATCGCCCATTCCATTCTCTCATGCTTGCATTAGATTTTGCTACTGTTATTGTTTGCTCCTATTCTGATGCATAGCCTGCTTTTGTAACCTGCTCATTGTTACCTACACCTTATCCTAAACTGCTTAGTATAGGTTGGTTAGTGATCCATCGCTGACCCCGCCTTGTCCTTGTTTCCCTGCTTCATCATTGAAGACCCGATCAACGGGATCGAAGACCAGGCCCCGCACCGCATCACTTTCCCTTAGTTGCTCGACACTCTTTGGGTTACTATCGAGTGCCGAGGGTGAGACCTCTACAGCACTTCTGATGTTAACCCTGTAGTGTAGCTATTCGGTCGTGGTCATCGGGGGTGATTCCGCCTTAACCACTTCCGATACAACTCTGTCGTGCAACCCCTCAAGTGTGAACCTCGGGGGTGGTTTCTCTTACGTTCACCTTGATGATTACATCGAGTGGAATTCACCGGGGGTGATTCCTTGGGTTTTCCCCTTGATGTTTGGACACACGGTTACTATGGTTACTATGACTTTACACTGAACCCTGTTACTAAAGACGGGCCGGACCTGAGGGGTACCCGCGCGAGCATATTTGAGAGTGATGAGGAGTCGGGTTGACCTGGAGGGTGCCCGCGAGATAATTACGAGGCGTGGCCGGGCATTGCTAGCCCTTGCCGCAAGTCCTCGAGAGGGGGCAACGGGGTCACATATTCCGTGAGTCTCTGCTTGTTACCGCGCGTTCCTAATCCACTACAATTTGGATATTTGATCCGAGGGGCCTCTGGCCTGATAGCACTAACCATCACGTGGGCATAGTATGGGCGTTCTGTGTCGTATGCATCAGCCGAAGCTTAATAGACATCAGTGACCGAGCGACACGCGTCGGGTTGGACTGCGTAAGCACCTGCCTTGTTGAAGGAGGTAGCTAGGTCTGCTCACCGGCCGCCCACACAACGTGCAGGAGTTCCCGGGGCGATGGCCCATGACCCCTGGGGGCATAGGTTTAGTCCGGCGTGCTGGCCTCTCTATTAAACCTAGGTCGGGTTGCGGCGTATTGTTTGGCCGAGGCCGGGCATGACCCAAGAAAGTGGGTCCGACCGGAGTTAATCGAGCGTGGTGGGTAAGTCGGTGCACCCCTGTAGGGAAGAAAACATCTATCGATAGCCAAGTCTCATCTCAAGTATCCCGATCGATACAACTAGAACGGGATACTTGAGATGAGACTTGGATATGATGTGATAATTGGATAGTATGGCTCTGGGATTGCTTTCTCGCAGGGAGTCGAGAAAGGATCTCTTGCCGAGGTTGATAACACTACTACTACTTTACTTTATGCTACTCTTACCTCTTCTGATGCTACAAGATGCTTGGAGCTGCTTGAAGATGCTAGTCTTCGATAGGCTAGGCTTTCCCCTTCTCTTCTGGCATTCTACAGTCCAGTCCACAGATACAACCCTTTTCATTGATACCGAAGCATATGTAGTGTAGATCCTTGCTTGCGAGTACTTTGGATGAGTACTCACGGTTGCTTTGCTCCCCCTTTTCCCCCTTTCTTCTTCTTTCCGGTTGATGCAACCAGATGTCGGAGCCCATGAGCCAGATGCCACCGTCGATGCCTGCTACTACGTGGAGACCGCCGACGACCAGGAGTAGTTAGGAGGCTCCCAGGCAGGAGGCCTTGCCTTTTCAATCGTTGTTGCTTTTGTGCTGCCTTCTTAAGGCAAACTTGCCTGACTCATGTATGTACTCAGATATTGTTGCTTCCGCTGATTCTTGTGTATTCGAGCTTATGTATTCGAGCCCTCGAGGCCCCTGGCTTGTAATATAAAGCTTGTATTATTTTAATTTGTGTCTAGAGTTGTGTTGTGATATCTTCTCGTGAGTCCTTGATCTTGATCGTACACATTTGCGTGTATGATTAGTGTACGATTGAATCGAGGGCGTCACAAGTTGGTATCAGAGCCGACTGCCTGTAGGTAGCCCCCTTTCCAACTCCTTGGCCGAAGTTGAGTCTAGTCACTGAAAAACTTTTACTAACATTGGCTGTGTGTCTTACGGGCCCATGTCACCATTGGGTGGTATTAGGATCTTTTACTCCTCGTCTATACTCTGGGACTCTGATCTCTCTTCTATTCGGGTTAAACGAATTTACTAACTCTAACATTAGGATCCCGTGACTTACACTCACCCAAAGTTGGATAAGCCATAGTTATTCCTTAGAATAGTATTCTGAATAGTGCACACACTGTCGTGTTGACTACGAAGTGGTATCCATCGTACCTCTTTCATTATGCATGTTTCATCATGAATGATCCTTGTCTTTGCAAATGCTCAATGCTGAACTACCCCCCTGTTACATGTTAGCAGGATGGTTAGACCTGCTGGTCGTGGTCGTGGTGCCAACGATCCACCACCGCCCAAATTCTTTGCCGGAATGATGCAACAGTTTGAGCTGAATCGTCAGTTCATGGAAGGAATGATGGCTCAGTTTCCTCCCCCCAACATGAATCAACAACCAACCCCAGTAACTCTGCAGGACTTCATGCGCCTCAACCCAACTATCTACCGCAGCTCAACTCAACCCCTTGATGCCGATGACTGGCTCCGCGACATCACGTATGAAATGGAGTCTGCTAGTGTGGCCTTTTCTAGCTATGTCACCTATGCATCATTCTTTCTGAAGGGTCCCACTGCTCAATGGTGGGACAGCCACATGCGTACCCTACCTGCTGGAACGGTCATCACTTGGCTGGATTTCCAAGCTGCTTTCCGTGCCCGCTTCATTCCTCAGGGAATCATGGACAAGAAGAAGTGAGAGTTCCGCAACCTCACCCAAGGCAACAAGTCTGTAGATGCTTATCAAAGGGAATTCTTGGACTTGTCCCGTTACGCTGAAGAAGACATTGCAACTAATGCTCGTAAGCAAGAGAAGTTTCGTGACGGACTTCACCCTGATATCAAGCTTGCTCGTTCATGACTTTGCTGACTTCGCCACCTTGGTGAACAAGGCCATTCATGTCGAAACTGGTCTGCAGGAACATCAGGGATCCCTTAGGCGCAGCCGTGACGCTGGCTCATCTTCGGGCCCGTCAGCGCAGAAGCGTCGGATATGGATCCCCCACAGCATGTACCGTCCAACTGCACCTGCACCAAGACAGTCGTATGTTGCACCTCGTCTGCCTCCTCCACCGTAGAGGCAGCCTCTTCGAGTTGTACCACCCCAAGCTCCTGATCCCAACCCCAATGATGGTCTATGCTTCAAGTGTGGCCTTCTGATACGTCTCCAACGTATCTATAATTTTTGATTGCTCCATGCTATATTATCTACTGTTTTGGACTATATTGGGCTTTATTTTCCACTTTTATATTATTTTGGGACTAACCTATTAACGTGAGGCCCGGCCCGAAATTCTTTTTTTGCCTATTTCAGTGTTTTGAAGAAACGGAATATCAAACGGAGTCCAAACGGAATAAACCTTTGTGGAACGTGATTTTCTTCCCGAATATGACCCAGGAGACTTGGACCCTACGCCAAGGAAGCTTCGAGGTGGGCACGAGGTGAAGCGCGCCCTACACCCCAGCGCGCCCCCACCCTCTGGGCCCACCAAGCTCCACCGACGCATTTCTTCCTCCTATATATACCTACGCACCCCAAGCGAGCAGATCTGAGCCAAAAACCTAATTCCACCGCCGCAACTTTCTCTCAGATCCACGAGATCCCATCTTGGGGCCTGTTAGGAGCTTCACGGAGAGGGTCGTCATCACGGAGGGCTTCTACATCATCATAGCCTCTCCGATGAAGTGTGAGTAGTTTACCTCAGACCTTCGGGTCCATAGTTATTAGCTAGATGGCTTCTTCTCTCTTTTGGATCTCAATACAATGTTCTCCCCTCTCTCGTGGAGATCTATTCGATGTAATCTTCTTTTTGCGGTGTGTTTGTTGAGACCGATGAATTGTGGGTTTATGATCAAGTCTATCTATGAATAATATTTGAATCTTCTATGAATTCTTTTATGTATGATTGGTTATCTTTACAAGTCTCTTCGAATTATCCTTTTGGTTTGGCTAACTAGATTGGTAGTTCTTGCCATGGGAGAAGTGCTTAGCTTTGGGTTCGATCTTGCGGTGTCCTTTCCCAGTGACAGAAGGGGCATCAAGGCATGTATTCTATCGTTGCCATCGAGGATAACAAGATGGGGTTTATTTCATATTGCATGAATTTATCTCTCTACATCATGTCATCTTGCTTAAAGTGTTACTCTGTTCTTAACTTAATACTCTAGATGCATCTTTGGATAGCGGTCGATGAGTGGAGTAATAGTAGTAGATGCGTAATCGTTTCGGTCTACTTGTCACGGACGTGATGCCTATATACATGATCATACCTAGATATTCTCATACCTATGCTCAATTTCCAATTGCTCAACAGTAATTTGGTCACCCACTGTAGAATACTTATGCTCTCGAGAGAAGCCACTAGTGAAACCTATGGCCCCGGGGTCTATTCTCATCATATCAATCTCCATCACTTTTATTTTGCTTTGCTTTTTACCTTGCCTTTTACTTTTTGCTTTGCATCTCTATATCAAAAAAATACCAAAAATACTATCTATCAGATCTCACTCTCGTAAGTGACCGTGAAGGGATTGACAACCCCTAATCGCGTTGGTTGCGAGTAGCTATCGTTTTGTGCAGGTACGAGGGACTTGCGCGTGGCCTCCTCTTGGATTGATACCTTGGTTCTCAAAAACTAAGGGAAATACTTACGCTACTCTCTTGCATCATCCTCTCCTCTTCGGGAAAACCAACGCATAAGCTCAAGAGGTAGCAAGAAGAATTTTTGGCGCCGTTCTTGGGAGTCTCATAAAAGTCAACATACCAAGTACCCATCACAATCCCTATCTCTCGCATTACATTAGTTGCCATTTTCCTCTCGTTTTCCTCTCCCCCATTTCACCCTTGCCGTTTTATTCGCCCTCTCTTTCCCAATCTCCTTCTCCTTCTGTTTCTCCGTTTGCCTTTTTCTCGCTTGCCTTTTGTTTGCTCGTGTGTTGGATTGCTTGTTTGTCGCTATGTATGAAGTTGGGGAAGTTATCGCCGATATGAGCAATAACAATATCATGGAAAATTCTGATGCTCCTGCTGAAGAATCTCCTACTTACCATACCAAAAGATTTCGAATCGGTAGTGGTAATATTACTGGAAAAGGAGTTATCCAAGATTTCTTTACTTGTGTTGGTGCTTTGCCCTCTATGGGCGGTTCTATTCTCCATAGAACTAGTAGTCTTGCGGACGCTATTGCCATGCTTATCGTTGATCTGGAAAGGCAATTTATGCATATGCACCCATCTATACAAAGAATTTTCCTAGAATTTTCTAATATGAACATTCTTCTGTTAAGCGTGCCGCTACTATCTTTTTGGCTCATGAATTCAGATTTATAATAAAAGAAACCAAAGAAATCTTTGCGCACTATAGGATGGACGCTGGTCGTCCTCCCA
Organism: Aegilops bicornis; assembly: GCA_021605145.1. Lineage (NCBI taxonomy): Eukaryota > Viridiplantae > Streptophyta > Magnoliopsida > Poales > Poaceae > Aegilops > Aegilops bicornis. The sequence goes on from CM038675.1 coordinate 321,671,670, forward strand.
TAGAATCTATCCTCTTTGATCAAGAAGAAATTATGCGCTTTTAATCTCTTGACTATGTTGCTTTCAATGAAAACCTTAGAAAAAAGGTGCCAATCAATATTTTAATTGGTATAATCTCTGAACTTAATGATGATTTGGCTATTCGAAATAATGAGCTAGGATGCTCTCTTGAGTTTAGGCTCACAAGGTTCTGTCAAAAGAATGCTTATAATGATGAATTGGTCGTGCAATACGAAGGGCCGAAAGAGGAACCTATACCTCCCAAAATTGATCTTGGGGACTTTTTTCCTATTAAATTTAGACCTTTTGATTACTTTTGATTGCCTCAAAGGAAACTTGCTGCTGAACGTAGAGAATATGAAATGAGTTGTACCGATCTATCTTATTATTACGGCACTACCAAGATCTATCCTCGCTTTTATGCCTAGCTAGGGGCGTTAAACAAGAGCGCTTGTTGGGAGGCAAGCCAATTTTATTTTTAGTTTTTTGTGTTTTTCTTCTTTTAGGGAATAAATAACCCATCTACCTTATGTTTGGATGTAGTTTTGTGTTTTAATTAGTGTTTGTGCCAAGTTAGACCTATTGGATCTTCTTGGATGATAGTTATTAGATCTTGCTGTAATTTCCAGAAACTTTGCGTTCAGTGGCCGAATTGTTAAAAATCACCAGAACGTGATAAAATACTGATTCCAATTGCTGCTGATCAATAAACAAAATTTCTAGGTCTTATAATTATGGTATAATTTTTTGGGTTCCATAAGTTTGCGTTAGTTACAGATTACTACAGACTGTTCTGTTTTTGACAGATTCTGTTTTTCGTGTGTTGTTTGCTTATTTTGATGAATCTATGGTTAGTAAAATATTTTATAATCCATAGAGAAGTTGGAATACAGTAGGTTTAACACCAATATAAATAAAGAATGAGTTCATTACAGTACCTTTAAGTGGTCTTTTGTTTTTTTTTCTCTAACGGAGCTCACGAGATTTCTATTGAGTTTTGTGTTGTGAAGTTTTCAAGTTTTGGGTGAATTCTTTTGATGGATTATGGAACAAGGAGTGGCAAGAGCTTAAGCTTGGGGATGCCCATGGCACCCCCAAGATAATCCAAGGACACCAAAAGTCAAAGCTTGGGGATGCCCGGAAGGCATCCCTCTTTAAATCTACTTCCATCGGTAATTTACTTGGAGCTATATTTTTATTCATCAACATGATATGTGTTTTGCTTGGAGCGTCTTGTATTATTTGTGTATTTGTTTGTTAGTGTGCCACAATCATCCTTGCTGTACACACCTTTTGAGAGAGCCATACATGAATTGGAATTTGATAGGATACTCTATGTGCTTCACTTATATCTTTTGAGCTATGTAGTTTTGCTCTATGTGCTTCACTTATATCTTTTGAGCGTTATAATTTTGCTCTATGTGCTTCACTTAGATCTTTTAGAGCATGGTGGTGGATTGGTTTTAAAGAAAATATTTATCTCTCATGCTTCACTTAGATTCTTTTGAGAGTCTTAATAGCATGGTAATTTGCTTAATATTAATATGCTTGGTATTCAAGATTTGTGAAACTTTCTTTTGAGTGTGTTGAATACTAAGAAAAAATTGAAGCATGATAATTGTTTTGAGATATGGAGGTGGTAATATTAGAGTCATGCTAGTTGAGTAGTTGTGAATTTAAAGAATACTTGTGTTAAAGTTTGTGATTCCCGTAGCATGCACGTATGGTGAACCGTTATGTGATGAAGTCGGAGCATGATTTATTTATTGATTGTCTTCCTTATGAGTGGCGGTCGGGGAATGACGATGGTATTTTCCTACCAATCTATCCCCCTAGGAGCATGCGCGTAATACTTTGCTTTGATAACTTCTAGATTTTTGCAATAAGTATATGAGTTCTTTATGACTAATGTTGAGTCCATGGATTATACACACTTTTTCCCATCCTTCCACCATTCTAGCCTCTCTAATACCGCGCACCTTTCGCCGGTATCATACACCCACCATATACCTTCCTCAAAACAGCCACCATACCTACCTATCATGGCATTTCCATAGCCATTCCGAGATATATTGCCATGCAACTTTCCACCGTTCCGTTTATTATGACACGTTCCATCATTGTCATATTGCTAGCATGATCATGTAGTTGACATCGTATTTGTGGCAAAGCCACCGTTCATAATTCTTTCATACATGTCACTCTTGATTCATTGCATATCCCGGTACACCGCCGGAGGCATTCATATAGAGTCATATTTGTTCTAAGTATCGAGTTGTAATTGTTGAGTTGTAAGAAAAATAAAAGTGTGATGATCATCATTTTAGAGCATTGTCCCAAGTGAGGAAAGGATGATGGAGACTATGATTCCCCATAAGTCGGGATGAGACTCGGACGAAAAAAAGAGGCCATAAAAAAGAAAAAAAGGCCCAAATAAAAAAATGAGAGAAAAAGAGAGAAGGGACAATGTTACTATCCTTTTACCACACTTGTGCTTCAAAGTAGCACCATGATCTTCATGATAAAGAGTCTCACGTTATGTCACTTTCATATACTAGTGGGAATTTTTCATTATAGAACTTGGCTTGTATATTCAAATGATGGGCTTCCTCAAAATGCCCTAGGTCTTCGTGAGCAAGCGAGTTGGATGCACACCCACTTAGTTTCTTTTGATGAGCTTTCATATACTTATGGCTCTAGTGCATCCGTTGCATGGCAATCCCTACTCACTCACATTGATATCTATTGATGGGCATCTCCATAGCCCATTGATACGCCTAGTTGATGTGAGACTATCTTCCCTCTTTTGTCTTCTCCACAACCACCATTCTATTCCACATATAGTGCTATATCCATGGCTCACGCTCATGTATTATGCCAAGATCGAAAAAGTTTTGAAAAAGTTAGAGTATGAAACAATTGCTTGGCTTGTCATCGGGGTTGTGCATGATTTAAATACTTTGTATGGTGAAGATAGAGCATAGCCAGACTATATGATTTTGTCGGGATAACTTTCTTTGGCCATGTTATTTTGAGAAGACATAATTGCTTTATTAGTATGCTTGAAGTATTATTATTTTTATGTCAATATGAACTTTTTTCTTGAATCTTTTGAATCTGAATATTCATACCACAATTAAGAAGATTTGCATTGAAATTATGCCAAGTAGCACTTCGCAACAAAAATTATTGTTTTATCATTTACCTACTCGTGGACGAGCAGGAATTAAGCTTGGGGATGCCTGATACGTCTCCAACGTATCTATAATTTTTGATTGCTCCATGCTATATTATCTACTGGACTATATTGGGCTTTATTTTCCACTTTTATATTATTTTTGGGACTAACCTATTAACCGGAGGCCCAGCCCAGAATTGTTGTTTTTTTGCCTATTTCAGTGTTTCGAAGAAACGGAATATCAAACGGAGTCCAAACGAAATGAACCTTTCTGGAACATGATTTTCTTCCCGAATATGACCCAGGAGACTTGGACCCTACGCCAAGGAAGCTTCGAGGTGGGCACGAGGTAGGGGGCGCGCCCTACACCCCCAGGCGCGCCCCCCATCCTCATGGGCCCATTGAAGCTCCATCGACGTACTTCTTCCTCCTATATATACCTACGTACCCCCAAACGAACAGATACGGAGCCAAAAACCTAATTCCACCGCCGCAACTTTCTGTATCCACGAGATCCCATCTTGGGGCCTGTTCTAGCTCACGGAGAGGGCCGTCATCACGGAGGGCTTCTACATCATCATAGCCTCTCCGATGAAGTGTGAGTAGTTTACCTCGGACCTTGGGTCCATAGTTATTAGCTAGATGACTTCTTCTCTCTTTTGGATCTCAATACAATGTTCTCCCCTCTCGTGGAGATCTATTCGATGTAATCTTCTTTTTGCGGTGTGTTTGTTGAGATCGATGAATTGTGGGTTTATGGTCAAGTCTATCTATGAATAATATTTGAATCTTCTATGAATTCTTTTATGTATGATTGGTTATCTTTACAAGTCTCTTCGAATTATCCTTTTGGTTTGGCTAACTAGATTGGTAGTTCTTGCCATGGGAGAAGTGCTTAGCTTTGGGTTCGATCTTGCGGTGTCCTTTCGGATGTATAAGGGGCAGCAAGGCACGTATTCTATCGTTGCCATCGAGGATAACAAGATGGGGTTTATTTCATATTGCATGAATTTATCTCTCTACATCATGTCATCTTGCTTAAAGCGTTACTCTGTTCTTAACTTAATACTCTAGATGCATCTTTGGATAGCGGTCGATGAGTGGAGTAATAGTAGTAGATGCAGAATCGTTTCGGTCTACTTGTCACAGACGTGATGCCTATATACATGATCATACCTAGATATTCTCATAACTATGCTCAATTCTGTCAATTGCTCAATAGTAATTTGTTCACCCACCGTAGAATACTTATGCTCTCGAGAGAAGTCACTAGTGAAACCTATGGCCCCCGGGTCTATTCTCATTATATAAATCTCCATCACTTTTATTTTGCTTTGCTTTTACCTTGCCTTTTACTTTTTGCTTTGCATCTCTATATCAAAAAAATACCAAAAATACTATCTATCAGATCTCACTCTCGTAAGTGACCGTGAAGGGATTGACAACCCCTAATCGCGTTGGTTACGAGTAGCTATCGTTTTGTGCAGGCACGAGGGACTTGCGCGTGGCCTCCTACTGGATTGATACCTTGGTTCTCAAAAACCGAGGGAAATACTTACGCTACTCTGCTGCATCATCCTCTCCTCTTTGGGTAAAACCAACGCAAGCTCAAGAGGTAGCACCTTCCAGGTCACCGCTCCAGGAACTACCCTCAGAATCAGAATCAGCTGGCTCTACCTTCTAATGCCCGTGGAAACAATCAGCCCCGCAACAACAATGCCAGACCTTATGGTCGTGGGCATGCTAACAACATTGATCTAAATGAAGCTCAAGACCAGCCTGCTACTGTGATGGGTACTCTTCTTGTTAATTCAGTACCGACTTCTGTTTTATTCGATTCAGGAGGATCGCATTCATTCATGTCAGAAATTTTTTCTTATGCACATGATATTCGATGCGAGCCCATGAACACTCCGATAGTGGTACGCACCCCTGCGGGTCAGTGTCGAGCTACCATGATTGGTCGTGACGTCCCCGTTGAATTTGAAGGGTTGGAATTTCATGTTTCTCCCATTATTCTGGATTCTTCCAATATTGACCTCATTCTGGGAATGGAATGGTTGAAAGCACATACTGCCTCTATCGTTTGCGCCACCAAAGTCGTTCATCTCCTACATCCTCCCGATGAGATAGTAAGCTACCATGCTCAGATTGTTGAAAATGCTGAAGCACGACTTTATGCTTTGAATGCGTTGAATGTAGCACCTCTTGAGGGAATTGAAAAGATTCCAGTTGTTCGCGACTTCCTAGATGTCTTTCCAGAAGAACTTCCAGGAATACCCCCTGCCCGGGCTGTCGAGTTCGTCATCGACTTGAAACCAGGCACCGTTCCTATTGCTAAACGACCCTACAAGATGCCGCCTCATGAGCTCCTTGAACTTAAGGATGAAATCGACAAATCTCTTCGCAAGGGTTTCATTCGTCCAAGTTCCTCTGCTTGGGGAGCACCTTCTCTCTTCGTCAAGAAGAAGGACGGAACGAACCATTTGGTCCAAGACTATCGTCCTATCAACCAAGCTACAATTCAGCTTGTGCAAAACCGAACCGAAAACCAAAAACCGAACCAAAAAAACCAAACCGAAACCAGATGTCGGTTTTTTCAGGTTTTGGTTTCAGTTTCAGTTTCCAAATTCAAAAACCATATAGCCTTCGGTTTTTTCGGTTAGAAAGCGATAGGTTTTCGGTTAAACCAAAATAACCGAAAGATCTCCACTGTGTGAAGATATTAGCTGAACCAGGAGCCACCCCTCCTTTTATAGACTTCTACCCACCGCGCTGCTGCTCCGTCCGTGAGGTGGTACTAAACATTGCAGCTTCTGCTGACGACCTGGGCACCTGGCGCACATTGGGCTTGCTTGGGCCTCAAATTATCCAGCCCACTTCTGTCTAGCGATCAGTTTCCCAAGTTCAGGCAACCTATCACGAACCTAAAAAAAGGAGCCTGGAGCTGGAGGCTAGCGTTGTGCCTATGGTGTTTCGTGGCATATTTTTTCTACGTAAAAAAACCTGAAGGCTAGCGCAAGCGGTGCTCTTTCCCTATTTTGTCCTCAAATTTTCCTAGTACGCACATATTTCTCTGTCAACGCCTCATCGGTCATTATATGCCTTAATCTAGTGCACGTCGTACATACATATATGCCACCAAATCGGGTCTACCATTTAATGATTTAATCTACATACATAGTTCTCAAAATAAAAAACTAACCTACATACACAGATTGAATCATGTGGAAACAATTACGCATTGTTCAAAAATTCGCGTCAACTTTGGTTATTTTGGTTATTACCGAAACCGAACCGAAATTAAATGGTTATTACCGAAACCGAACCGTATCTATGTATAAAACCGTATAAACCGAAGTATAAAAACCGTATAAACCAAAAACCGTATATACCGAACCGAATCAAACCAAAAAAACCGAATGCACAGGTTGAGCTACAATTCAGAACAAATATCCCCTTCCTCGGATCAATGATTTGTATGATCAACTTGCTGGTTCATCGATATTCTCTAAACTCGACTTGAGGTTGGGTTACCACCAGATCCGTGTTCGTGAAGAGGATATTCCAAAGACCGCATTCGTCACTCGTTATGGTTCTTACGAGTACACCGTCATGTCATTCGGTTTAACCAATGCTCCAGCTACATTCTCTCGTCCGATGAACTACATATTCATGGATTACCTTGACAAGTTCGTCGTAGTCTATCTTGATGATATCCTGGTATATTCAAAGAACAAAGAAGAACATGTTGAACATCTTCGTCTTGTTCTGGAAAAGCTTCGAGAACATCAACTTTATGCCAAGTATTCCAAGTGCGAATTCTGGCTTCCCGAAGTCACCTACCTTGGTCATGTCATCTCCAAGGATGGTATTGCCGTCAACCCAGAGCGCGTTCAGGCTATTCTTGACTGGACCCCTCCGAAGACTGTCAAGCAAGTCAGAAGCTTTCTCGAACTAGCCAGCTATTGTCGCCGCTTTGTCGAGAACTTCTCCAAGATCGCCAAGCCACTGACAAATCTGCTACACAAAGGCGTTAAGTTTGATTGGACTGAAAAGTGTCAGGAAAGTTTCCAGGCACTCAAGGACAAGCTGACATCTGCCCCAGTGCTTGCTCCCCCTGATTCTCGCAAGGACTTCGTCATCTATTGCAACGCTTCACGTCAAGGATTAGGCTGTGTCCTAATGCAAGAGCGCAGAGTGATTGCTTATGCCTACCGTCAAGTGCGTCCCCATGAAGAGAACTACCGGCCGCGCTAACCACCTACCGCGACGAGTTCCGCGCCCTTCTCCTTCCGACGCGCTGTCTCCTTCTCCCTCGCGCCCTCCTCCATCGCAAGTTGCCACCGCCGCCCGTCGCGCCATCTTCTGCGTTGTCGCCGCCATGGCACTGCGTTCGCCGCTTATTGCTTCTCCGCCTACCGAGCTCCAAGTCCGCCGCCACCAGAGCCGCTGGTTGCCGCTTGCCGCCGCTTCCATGCCTCGCCGTCCCTGCAGAGCCGTCACCTCCGGCCGCCAGATCCTCCAGCCAAGCCGCCAAGGCCCTGCTCTGTCGTCCGCCATCTCCGCCGCTTCCCGCCAGAACTCCTCCACGCCCGGTCACGAACCTCCAAGACCACCATCAGAATCGCTGTGCATCGCGAGGTTGCTGACCGACGCCAAGTACCATGACCATCGCGTTCTGTTTCATCACTCTCAAGGCCGAGAGGACGCCAAGTACCGCGACGACCCCGGACATCGGATTCGTCAAGTACCTCTTCGACAGTGTGTACCACTGCCGCCGCCCGAACATCTACAGAACGTGTACCACAACCAGCGCTGAAGACCCGCGAACGACTACCGATGACCCTCCAAGTTCGTCCACGATTGCCATGTACTCGATACATCCATTTCCGAGACAAGTAATTCCGAACGGAGGGAGTACAACTGACGTCGCGAGAACAACTACCGGATCCGCCCTTGTCCATTACGACCCGTGGGAATCTGGTAGTCGGGAGCACCCCATCATCTCTAGCATGTTTCGCACATCCGTACGCTTCCTTTTGCACCGGTATCTTTATGAGCTAGTGGAACCGATATGTTGCCGTGGCATTATTTTCGGATTCGTCGCCGTGACACCCTTTCTTTTCGCCACGATGACAAATGCCTCGTATCTTGCTCATGTTAACATTTTCATAAAATTGTTTAAAACTTGCATATGTCATTCACATCATGATAATGACATTTAAAATGTTTATAATTGTTGTTTCCATTAAGTGGCTATTTATGCATAATGGGATTTTCCGGAATTGTTATTTGTTTTTTCGGCCTCATTTAAACTTGCCTAAATAGTTAGTTTACTTATGCTTCATCTTTTGCCATGTTAATTAACATTTAATATTGTTGGGTACATAAACGAGAGAGAACTAAATATTTGATGTGGTGTTTCGTCGATATGCAACTCGTTGCATATTGAGCTCCACTTAATTTGTAGTATTATTTATGCATTTTGCCATGCCGTGCCTCATTAAATAGGACATGCATCATACGGGATTGTGCATCATGCCATGTTTATGTGATGATTGTTTACTATGTTGCTTGCTTCTTTCCGATTGCGCTTCTCCTTGATAGTTCCGGTTACGTTGCGGTTGTGAGGATTCGTTCGACTATGCCCGTTTGTCTTCTTCCTTGACTCGTTCTTCTTTCTTGTGGGATTTCAGGCAAGATGACCATATCCTCGAAATCACTTCTATTTTTGCTTGCTAGTTGTTCGCTCTATTGCTATGCCGTGCTAGCTACCACTTGCTATATCATGCCTCCCATATTGCCATGTCAAGCCTCTAACCATCCTTTCCTAGCAAACCGTTGTTTGGCTAAGTTACCGCTTTTGCTCAGCCCTTCTTATAGCGTTGCTAGTTGCAGGTGAAGCTGAAGTTTGATCCATGTTGGAACATGGATATGTTGGGATATCACAATATCTCTTATTTTAATTAATGCACCTATATACTTGGTAAAGGATGGAAGGCTTGGCCTTATGCCTGTGTTTTGTTCCACTCTTGCCGCCCTAGTTTCCGTCATACTGGTGTTATGTTCCTTGATTTTGCGTTCCTTACGCGGTTGGGTGATTTATGGGACCCCTTGACAGTTCGCCTTGAATAAAACTCCTCTAGCAAGGCCCAACCTTGGTTTTAACATTGCCACAAGCCTTTTTCCCTTGGGTTCTGCAGACTCAAGGGTCATATTTATTTTAACCCCCGGGCCAGTGCTCCTTCGATTGCCGGTCCAACTTGGGTGATGTTCGGTGCCCCCTGGGCAACCAGGGTCTATGCCAACCCGACGTCTTGCCCATCCGGTGTGCCCTGAGAACGAGATACGTGCGACTCCTATTGGGATTTGTCGGCACATCGGGTGGCTTTGCTGGTCTTGTTTTACCATTGTCGAAATGTCTTGTAACCGAGATTTCGAGACTGATCGGGTCTTCCTGGTAGAAGGAATATCCTTCGTTAACCGTGAGAGCTTGTGATGGGCTAAGTTGGGACACCCCTGCAGGGTATAAACTTTCGGGAGCCGTGCCCGCGGTTATGTGGAAGATGGGAATTTGTTAATGTCTGGTTGTAGAGAACTTGACACTTGACTTAATTAAAATACATCAACCGCGTGTGTAGCCATGATGGCCTCTTTTCGGCGGAGTCCGGGAAGTGAACATGGTTCTTGTGTTATGGTTGTGCGTAAGTAGTTTCAGGATCACTTCTTGATCACTTCTAGCTTCACGATCGTTGCGTTGCTTCTCTTCTCGCTCCTATTTGCGTATGTTAGCCACCATGCATGCTAGTGCTTGCTGCAGCTCCACCTCACTACCTTCTCCTACCCATAAGCTTAAATAGTCTTGATCTCGCGGGTGTGAGATTGCTGAGTCCTCGTGACTCACAGATACTTCCAAAACAGTTTCAGGTGCCGATGATACCAGTGCAGGTGATGCAACCGAGCTCAAGTGGGAGCTCAAGGAAGACCTTGGTCGTTACTATGTTTCGTTTCCTGATGATCAGTAGTGGAGCCCAGTTGGGACGATCGGGGATCTAGCATTTGGGGTTGTCTTCTTTTATTCTCGTTCCGTAGTCGGACCTTGATTGTGTTCTGGATGATGTATGTTTAACTTGTTATTTGTGTGAAGTGGCGATTATAAGCCAACTCTCTTTATCCCATTCTTGTTCATTACATGGGATTGTGTGAAGATGACCCTTCTTGCGACAAAACCTACAATGCGGTTATGCCTCTAAGTCGTGCCTCGACACGTGAGAGATATAGCCGCATCGTGGGCGTTACAGACAGTACCTTCTCGGTAATCTTTGTGAGATCTTCACCGATCATCAGAGTCTGAAGTACCTGTTTACTCAGCCAGATCTGAACCTCCGTCAGCAGCGATGGATGGAAGCTATTGCTGACTACAACTGCGGTATATCCTATACCCCTGGCAAGGCTAATGTAATGGTTGATGCCCTGAGCCGTAAGTCTTATTGCAACAATCGCATGGTCTTCAAAGCTCAACCCCGCCTTTATGAAGAGCCATGCAAGCTGAACCTTCAACTAGTTCCACAGGGTTCTCTGAATAATCTTGTCCTGGAACCAACTCTTCTCAAGGCAATTAAGTTTGCTCAAGCCAAAGATGCTCACATTGATTTGATGAAAAAAGATCTTGCCTTAGAGAAATCCAGAGATTTCTCACTTGGTGAAGATGGAACCTTATACTTCAGAGATCACATTGTAGTACCCCGGTTCGAGCTTATGACAGAGAAGGTGATGAAAGAAGCGCATGACACCCCTCTCTCTATTCATCCGGGAAGTACCAAGATGTATCTAGACATCCGTTAGAAGTACTGGTGGTCTAAGATGCAGCAAGACATTACTAGATATATTGAAGAATGTGATGTTTGTCGTCGTGTCAAAGCAGAACATCAGAAACCGGCTGGACTTCTACAACCGCTTTTGATTCCTGAATGGAAGTGGGATAAGATTCAAATGGACTTCGTCACTGGCCTTCCCACGTCTCAGAAAGGTAACGATGCTATCTTTGTCGTCATCGACCAATTCTCGAAGGTTGCTCACTTTCTGCCACTCAAGGAGACAATCACTGCTAGTCTATTAGCAAACTTGTATATCTCCAGAATTGTGTCACTCCACGGCATTCCGAAGGAGATTAGTTCAGAACCATGACAAAGATATTCACTTCAAAGTTCTGGGATAGTTTCGAAGAGGCAATGGGAACTCATATTACCTGGAGAACTGCTTATCATCCCCAATCCCAAGGCCAAGTCGAGCGAGTCAATCAAATTCTTGAAGACATGCTTCGAGATTGTGTTATTTCTTTTGGCAAGAAGTGGGAAGAATCTCTCCCTTATGCGGAGTTCTCTTATAACAACAGCTATCAAGCCAGCTTGAAGATGGCACCCTTCGAAGTACTCTATGGACGTAAGTGTCGAACCCCTCTGAATTGGTCAGAAACTGGGGAATGGACGCTCATTGGTCCAGACATTATTCAACAAGCTGAAGAGCAGGTTCGCATTGTCTGGGATAATCTCAAGGCGGTCCAGTCCCGCCAGAAGAGCAACTATGACCGGAAACACCGGGGTTCAACTTACCAACCTGGTGAATAAGCTTATTTGCGTGTCACTCCTTTGAGGGGCACTCATCGGTTCGGAGTCAAGGGCAAGCTAGCTCCGTGCTACATTGGTCCTTTCCGCATTCTCTCCCGTCGTGGACTGGTAGCTTATCAATTGGAGTTGCCACCTCAGTTCTCTCATGTTCATGACGTCTTCCACGTGTCGCAACTTCGTCGATGCTTCAAGGATCCGGGACGTGAAGTGGATCCGGAATTGATTGAAGTTCAAGATGATCTCGCATACAAAGAGCATCCGATCCGCATTCTTGAAGAAGCTGAACGTCGAACCCTCCAGAAGGTTACCAAGTTCCTCAAGGTGCAATGGTCGAATCATACTAAAGATGAAGCCACTTGGGAACGAAGATAACCTCCGCTGAATACCCCGACCTGTTCCTTCTACCTCTTAATTCTCGGGGCGAGAATTTCTTTTAGAGGAGGAGAGTTGTAACACCCGGTGTAATGATGCTACTGATAATCCACGAGATCAAGCTAATCATTTTGCTATAACGGTGCTTGGTCACTTTGATCAATATTCCATTTCAAATTCCAGCTTGAATTCAATTTGAATTTATGTGAAATTCAGAAATGCTCAGACATGAAGACTAAAATGTTCATCATGTGGAACATATTCTTCTGGTAATATTGGTGGTGAACCAACATTTTTGCAAAATGTCTAAGTGGCCTAAAATAGCTAAAACAGAAAAGCTTTAAAAAAAGAAAAAAAGTAAAAGCAAGGAGAAAAAGAAGAAGGAGAAGCCCCCTGCCTCCATGGGCCTTAGCCCATTGCGCTGACCGGCCCACCAGGGACAGGCCTAGCTGGTCCGGCCCAGCCCCTTCCCGGGTCGCCTTCTCACCCTGTTCCCTCGACCGGGGTCGCAACAGGGGCGAGCCCCGCCGGACCGCCTCGACGGCGACTCCCCGGAGAGGATGAGGTCGACCCATCCCCTCGACGCCTCGACCTCCTCCCCACCTACCTCCACTCCCCTGTCTTGCCTCCCAGGTCCACCCCGCTCTCCTCCCTCTCTCTCGCACGCTCGCTCCTCTCCCCCTTTGCCGAGAGCCATCGCCGCCGTACCTTCGTCGATCCCGCGGCCACCGGCGGCCCCGAGGCCACAGGCCTTGTCCGTCTGCTCCGCCGTCCTCATCCACGTCGCCCGGGATCCTCCGTTGGAGCCGAGGGCCCCTGCAGCTGCCAATCACCGTCGTCCCCTTTCGCCTCTGTCTCCGACGATCACCGGCGACCTCGAGCACCCCTGCTGCTCCTAAGCCGTCAAGGGCCTTCCATGGCCGCTCGGTGAGCTCCACTCCGTCCTCTCCCCTCTCCTTCCTCGCCTCACCGTGCCCCTAGCCGTAGCTACCGTCCTTGCCGTAGAGTGCCAACGCCGCCGTACTCGTCACCGTGTCCACACTGTCCGTCCAGCTCGGACGAGCACGACATCATGCTCAGCACGCTCCTAGAAGTCCAATGCCACCTTCCACGGTCCTTACCGTGCCCTGCAGCGACGAGCGCGAGCACGCCCGAAAGCCACCGCCGCCAAGCTCGACGCCAGCGAAGTTTCCGGCCTCCCCGGCGTAGTCTAGCAGCACCACCTGACGCGGCTCCCTCCTAGCTTTCGAACGCAGGTCGTGGCACGCGAAATGGTGAACCGTAGGCGATTCCCGACCTCGTCGGCGTTCTGCCGCCGCGCACGAGCTCGCCGGAGCCACTCCGGCAGCTCCACTGAGCTGGCGCCGTGTGGGGCCTCCCGGGCCACCACCTAGGTCACTGACCCGTGGACCCTAGGGGCCCGGCCGACCTGTTGACCGGTCAGCTTTGCTGACTAGGCCAGCCCAGCTGCTGACAAATTGGCCCCACCACCACTAATTAGCTAAAGGATTTTATAATAAATTAATTAGCTTAACTAGACACTGACAGGTGGGCCCAGTAGTTTTACTAACTAAATTTAGATTAGTTTGAACTCTGTTTAACCCACTGTCTATGACAGGTGGGTCCCCCATGTCAGTTTTGACCAGTCAACTGTACTGTTGACTGCGGATGTCACACGTACGTCATGCTGACGTCATTTTCCATTTCTGTTAATTTAAATAATCTAGGAAATGGTTTAATCTTTGAAAATTAATATAAAATAAACCGTAGCTCGGATCAAAAAACTTTATACATGAAAGTTGCTCGTAACGCATTTAGACGACCGAATACGCTTACCCACATATACATCACATGCCCCTAGCATGCTGAACATGGAACATTCCCCTCCGTCATCTGTCTCACATTAGTCCGAACCGGAATACCTTCCCGGTTGTTTTCCCCCTTCACCTATATCGTGCAGCGCTAAGGTTAGAACACCCCTAGTTCTGCTGTTCGTCATGTCATGGTTAGTGGTACCTCCGTTTGCTTATATTTACTGTTTCTTCCCCCTCTTCTCTCCAGTAGACCCCGAGGTCGTTGATGCCCTGGTGATTGACTACGTCGACGATGACCCCTCCTTGCCAGAGCAACCAGGCAAGCCCCCCTTTGATCATCCCGATATCGCCCATTCCATTCTCTCATGCTTGCATTAGATTTTGCTACTGTTATTGTTTGCTCCTATTCTGATGCATAGCCCGCTTTTGTAACCTACTCATTGTTACCTACCTGCTTATCCTAAACTGCTTAGTATAGGTTGGTTAGTGATCCATCAGTGACCCCCCACCTTGTCCTTGTTGCCCCTGCTTCATCATTGAAGACCCGATCAACGGGATCGAAGACCAGGCCCCAGCACCGCACATCACTTTCCCCTTAGTTGCTCGACACCACAAGGTTACTATCGAGTGCCGAGGGTGAGACCTCTATAGCACTTCTGATGTTAATCCTGTAGTGTAGCTATTCGGTCGTGGTCATCGGGGGTGATTCAGCCTTAACCACTTTCGATACGACTCTGTCGTGCAACCCCTCAAGTGTGAACCTCAGGGGTGGTTCCTCTTACGTCCACCTTGATGATTGCATCGAGTGGAATTCACTGCGCGTGATTCCTCGGGTTTTCCCCTTGATGTTTGGACACACGGTTACTATGACTTTACACTGAACCCTGTTACTAAAGACGGGTCGGACCTGAGGGGTACCTGCGCGAGCATATTTGCGAGTGATAAGGAGTCAGGTTGACCTGGAGGGTGCCCGCGAGATAATTACGAGGCGTGGCCGGGCATTCCTAGCCCTTGCCGCAAATCCTCGAGACGGGGCAACGGGGTCACCTCTTTCGTGAGTCTCTGCTTGTTACCGCGCGTTCCTAATCCACTACGATTTGGATATTTGATCTGAGGGGCCTCTGGCCTGATAGCACTAACCATCACGTGGGCATAATATGGGCATTCTGCGTCGTATGCATCAACCGAAGCTTAATAGACGTCAGCGACTGAGCGGCGCGCGCCGGGTTGGACTGTGTCAGCACCTGCCTTGTTGAAGGAGGTAGCTAGGTCTGCTCACCGGCCGCCCACACAACGTGCAAGAGTTCCCAGGGCGATGGCCCATGACCCCTGGGGGCATAGGTTTAGTCCGGCATGCTGGCCTCTCTATTAAGGCTAGGTCGGGCTGCGGCGTATTGTTTGGCCGATGCCGGGCATGACCCAGGAAAGTGTGTCCGGCCGGAGTTAATCGAGCGTGGTGGGTAAGTTGGTGCACCCCTACAGGGAAGAAAACATCTATCGATAGCCTGTCCTACGGTAACGAACACTTGGAGTTGTATCCCGATCGATACAACTAGAACTGGATACTTGAGATGAGACTTGGATATGAGGTGATAATTGGATAGTATGGCTGTGGGATTGCTTTCTCGCAGGGAGTCGAAAAAGGATCTCTGGCCGAGGTTGATAACACTACTACTACTACTTTACTTTATGCTACTCTTACCTCTTCTGATGCTGCAAGATGCTTGGAGCTGCTAGTCTTCAATAGGCTAGGCTTTCCCCTTCTCTTCTGGCATTCTGCAGTCCAGTCCACAGATGCAACCCTTTTCATTGATACCGAAGCATATGTAGTGTAGATCCTTGCTTGCGAGTACTTTGGATGAGTACTCACGGGTGCTTTGCTCCCCCTTTTCCCCCCTTCTTCTTCTTTCCGGTTGATGCAACCATATGTCAGAGCCCAGGAGCCAGATGCCACCGTCGATGCCTGCTACTACGTGGAGACCGCCGACGACTAGGAGTAGTTAGGAGGCTCCCAGGCAGGAGGCCTTGCCTTTTCGATCGTCGTTGCTTTTGTGCTAGCCTTCTTAAGGCAAACTTGTCTGACTCATGTCTGTACTCAGATATTGTTGCTTCCGTTGACTCTTGTGTGTTCGAGCTTATGTATTCGAGCCCTCGAGGCCCCTGGCTTGTAATATAAAGCTTATATTATTTTAATTTGTGTCTAGAGTTGTGTTGTGATATCTTCCCATGAGTCCTTGATCTTGATCATATACATTTGCGTCTATGATTAGTGTACGATTAAATCAAGGGCGTCACACGGACCGTGAATATTCAGGTCTTTTCATAGTGCCATGACCAGAAATCATCAATGTTCCTTGTACACAAAGGTATGCTCAATATAAACGGTACATCCATTGGCAAACAAACTTGTGCTATCCTCTCCCTATCCCATGTGGCGGAGGTGGCGTCAATTAGTTCTGAAACTTGAACAGGCGGGTTTGCCGCCCTACTCCCGTAAGGGCGCATCATTTCTGTGCGAGCCAACCAATTCTCGTCCCAGATATTTGTGGATTCGCCGTTGCCGAAACCAACTAGCCTAGCAGAAGTTCATGTTTAAAAGTAGTGGGCTTTATAATTAGTACTACAAAAGATATAGGCCGCATGTCTATTTGTATTTAAATAGTCCCACCTCGGTTTCTTACACTGAAGTACACTAGCTTATCTACATCCGAAAATTGTTAGAAATATCAACAAGCGGCCTTAGGAATAATAAACAAAGAATTTTGACCGTAATATGAGTCATGCGATTAGATTACGAGGGGACCTTTTTATATACTAGCAAAAGGGCCCGCGTATTGCAACGGGAGAAAGAAAAATCATAATCTCTAATGGCCATGATCACATTTGGCTGCATCACCAAGATACACTATCACTCTCAATTTCATGAAATCATGAACTTTTTTAAAAACTCATGAACATATTTGAAATCGTGAACATTTTTAAAATTCATGAAAACTTTTACAAATTTTTGAACATTTTCCAAAATTGAGAACATTTTTTGAAATCATGAACATATTATATTAGTTGCTAACAATTTTTAAAAACTTTGAGCAGTTTTTTAAACAATTTACTTTAATCGGCGAACATTTCTAAAATGGACGAATATTGTTTCAGAAATTGGTGGAACAATTTTTGAAATGCACCAACATTTTCTAAAATGCTTGACCAAATTTTGAATCTGCGAACATTTCATGAATGAATAGATTATTTTTGTAAGTCATGAATAGTTTTTGAATTTTTAGGATATTTTTCCATTCATGAACATTTTTTAATACACAAACATCATGATCATTTTTTGATTTCCCAAGCATTTGTTTTCAAAAATTTGAATTTTTTGAATAAGCAAACATTCTTTATAAAATCACAAACATTTTCTAAATCCACAAAAAAGTATGATTTATGAAATATTTATTTCAAAATTATATTTTTTTAAATTTAGAAACTTTTTTGAAGTCCCAAATTATTTAAACAAAAGGAAAACCGAAATGAAAAAGGGAAAATAAAAACATTATTAAAAACAGACTGCCCGGACATGAGCCGGCCCAAACGGGCGCGCTGCGTTTTCTCGCAGCATGCAGAGCGTAGTATAGGAGATCCCTACTGCAGTTTCTAAAAAAAGGAGGTCGCTACTTCATGGGCCGGCCCAGTTGGGGGATTTCCCTGCGTGAATCGTTTTTTTATCACTTATATGTGCATTGATGAGTAATATTTTATAATTTTAAAGGCAATTTCCATGATGTATCCCAAAAAACAATAGCCCTTTATTATTATGGAGTTATATCAAGTAGAATATGTGGATGGAGGGAGTATTAAATGTTTGTGGAGTGGCGTCAATGCATGTGGAGTGGCGTCCTAAGGCTAGTCATAATGGGGAGTAACTTAGACTAGTGGCATGCATACTATCTTCATAATGCAAAGTAACATAATAGTAGTATCATAGACGACTTTATTTATTAGCTCGTAGACTCATCTTGTCTTGGAAAGCGCTATGTTACAGTAACATATTATGTTACCACCTCTCATTAATTACTTGCCATAAAAGCAATTTTTTCTCGAAATGCGCTATGTTACTAGCTAAGTTACTCCCACTATGACTAGCCTAAGGCTAAAAAGTACGCAAATCTCCTCAGTTTATTAAGGCAACCTTTTTAAATAAAGAATAATATTTTATGCATGCAATGAATGAGTAATTAATGAAGTTATTTATTACAAAATAAATGCACAATTAATGCAGAAAATAAACGAGTATACTCCTTATCCTTATCTCACAAAAAATACTTCACAAAGATAATGCTTGATAGATTATATTTGTACCTCACTGTTTAATGCACAAATTAATGCAGAAAATAAACGAGTACATGTAACATTATATATACCCTTATCTCACAAAAAATACTTCACAAAGATAATGCTCGATGTAGATTATATTTGTAATTCATTGCTTGGAATACATCTTTAGAATGAAAGGATGATCATATGAAATATTATATGGCTCGTGGAAAGAAATACAACTAATTGGATATTACCTCCGTCCTAAAGAGCTTGTCTTAGATTTATTTAAATACGAATGTATCTAACACTAAAACATGTCTATGTACCTAGACAAATATAAAACAAACTTTTTGGAACCAAGGGAGTATGTTCGTATATATTTTGGGAGACTACTTGTACGCTAGGGAATGAATTGTTCCTTGCTAAAGAAAGAAAGAAATTTACAACCAAAAAAGTGCATGAGAAAATAAGTTTGAAAGGTATGTGTCTGTCTGTGTATATATTCATCACCCAGGGTGCAGAATAAGTTAATCTTCACCCGAGGTAATCCTACGATCGCTTCCTAAATAAATTACATTTAGAATGTAAATAGTTACGTGCATATTGATTCAATATGTATAATTTGGTATAAAAAACAAAAATATTGGTTATAAGACCAGAAAAATTATATTTTATGTATGTTTTACATTTGTAATTTTACGTAACATAAAATATTTCTTGCGGCAAGTACATATTTTCTTACGTTCTATATTTATGTGTGAAATAAGAAAACATTTACGAAACGTAAAAATACGATGCATTGATGTCAAAATAGAAACAGAAATCCCTAAAAAAAAGCGCACCCGGATTTGTTTTTCCTTCAAACTTAAACGATTCTTTATTTATTCATCCCATGTGGGGATATAGCCTGAAATTGCATGCAAAATGAAGTCGGGGGGCATTTGAAGCCACACCTTACAAAGCTGATTTGTCACCGCTTCTCTAGCTAGCAAGTGAGCAGCACAATTGGCCTCACGTCTAACCCACGCTATCTTCCATTCCTCCCTCGTCGCCAAAATGTGCTTGACTTCTTCAACCAGCGGTCCCAGAGATGATAAATCCTTTTCCGCGCGCTGCAACTTGCCGGCTAATTCCCTGCAGTCCGTTTCAATGTGTAACCTGGGTATGTTTAGTTCTCCCGCCAGTAGAGATGCTCTTCTACAGGCTAGTAATTCTGCTCGCACTGGTTCCTTGCAAGGCGAGAGGAGCTGACATGCACCCCCAAGGTATGCACCCTCATGGTTTCTGAATACTACCCCAGCTCCACCGTTCTCTGCTACCTTCGCCATTGCTCCGTAAACATTAGCCTTCACCCACCCCTCCTCTGGTGGTCTCCACTTCTCCTTCACCGCATGAACAACTTTCTTACTTTTCCTCCCATGGATAGACTGCCACTCTGTCATAAGGTTGAAGACTCTTCTCGCTATCGCCTCCGCTTCTTCGATCCTCTGACCATCCCGTGCATTGTTCCTTGCCAACCAGAGCGCATAGACACCCTGCACAAGGATGGCCCGTTCGTCATCTAACGCGTCTGTGATCCACGATAGTAGCCATCTCGACAACGCACCCTGGGAGCAAACTCGCTCCGGTGGGATCGCCACCAGTACCCCCAATTCCGAGTGCATAATCTTCCAGAAATTTATCGAATGGTGGCAGCCCCAAAACCTATGGTAGCTTGTTTCTTCTCGACCACACACAATGCAAAAAAAACCTGCCTTGGTTTTCCTCCTTAGCAGCTCCGATCCCACTGCTATCCCATTCCGGATCAGCCTCCACATATGCGTTTTGACCTTGCCTGGAGCTACCGTATCCCATAAGTTCATCCAAGCTTTGTGATCGGCCACTGAAGAAGAGGACTCCGGCCGCCCCGAGCGTTGTCGCTTCTGACTCATCCGTAAGTGATAGGCCGACCTGACTGTGAAAACTCCATTTTTGGTATAATTCCATGCCTGATAGTCCACCATCTCCGGTCCCCCCACTGGGATGTGAAGAATCTCGTGCGCTTCATCCGGAGCAAACATAGGCTGTACCTTGTTGACATCCCATGACGAACCGTCAGACCCCAACAGATCGCTAACTCGCGTGATCCCATTGATGTAGCTTTGGCCGAGTGGCTTCAAACTACCCTGCCTGGGGATCCAGTTAGCGTGATGCACATTGATCTTTGACCCATCTCCAATTCGCCATATCAGGCCATCTAGCAGTAGGTCGCGCCCATGTATGATACTTCTGTATGTGTAGGAGCACCCCCATAGCATGTTGCATTTAGAATAGAGCCATCTGCATAATACCAGCCTTTCAATACCCTAGCGCACAACGAGTTAGGCTCCTGGAACAAACGCCAAGCTTGTTTGGCAAGCATCACTTGGTTAAACGCCTCCGGTTCTTGAAAGCCTAGCCCCCCTCCCGTTTTCTCGTCACATCTTGTCCCAGGCAATCCAATGCACCTTCTTCTGACCATTTACTTCACCCCACCAGAAGTTGGAAGATATAGATGACAGGTTCCCGCACATTTTCTTTGTGAGTTGAAAGCAACTCATGATAAAAGTAGGTGTAGATTGGAGTCCAGATTTAACGAGGACCTCCCTCGCTGTCTTGGATAACCCTTGTCCTTTCCATCCTGACACTTTTCCTCTAGCACTCTCCTTGGTGTATTTGAAAGTCCCATCTTTCTATCTCCCCACCACGGTAGGGAGTCCCAAGTATCTCTCACTTAGGGCCTCTGCCTCAATATTGAGGACTCTCTTGAGCTCTTCCTTGCTATCATCAGATGTGCCCTTCCCATAGAAAATCGCAGATTTCTGAAGATTAACTTTCTGTCCCGAGGCAGCCTCATACTCCTGCAAAATGGCTTGAAGTGTAGTAAGGTTTTCACGTGAGCCCTCCACGAATAGCACACTATCGTCAGCGAAGAGTAGGTGAGTAACTGTTGGTCCACGATTCCCAAAAGACACTCCCTTGATGTTTTTCTCCTTCTGCGCATTTCTCAGCAATGCCGAAAACCCCTCCACACAAAAAAGAAATGGGTATGGGGAGAGAGGGTCCCCCTGTCTTAGCCCTCTTGTTGGGTTAAAGCGATGAGATGGTCCTCCATTTAACTTAACAGAGAACATTGCTGACTTTACACACCTCATGACCATCTCTGTCCAGTGACGAGAGAAGCCAAATTTCAACATCATTTGCTCAAGAAAGTCCAACTCCACCGTGTAATACGCTTTCATCATGTCCAGTTTACCGCACACATGGGCTTCTTCCGTTTCCTTTTCCTGATTGCATGCACACACTCATATGCGACTAGCACATTATCCGTAAGTAGTCTACCCGGTACAAAGGTGCTCTGTTCCTCAGATATCATGAAAGGAAGCACCACTTTAAGTCGGTTGGCCAGTGCCTTTGCCACAATCTTATAAACACCATTACATAGACTAATTGGATGAAACTGTGAAAGCAACTCCACTGAGTTCACTTTCGGGATCATTACAATGATCGTGTTGTTGAAACCATTAGGTGCCGCCTTCCCCGCCAAGAAATCCCGTATTGCACCACACACATCGTTCTTCACCAACTCCCAATGGCGTTGGTAGAACATGGTTGGTAGTCCATCCGGTATTGGCCCCATCTGGAAGAGAGCTTCTTCAATCTCATCATCTGTGAAAAGCATTGTGAGTTTTTCATTTATCTCTTTAGTAGCAGCACCCTCAATGTGTTGCATTACCCGATTTCCATCCCTTGATCCTTCAGAGGCGAATAAGTGGGCATAAAACTGGGCCGCCATCCTGCGCATTCCTTCATCATCTGTGCATTTTTCCCATCATCCCTCCTCAAGGCTTTAACCGTGTTCTTCCTTCTGCGATGCGAGGCCCGGTTTTGGAAGTATTGCGTGTTCCTATCCCCATCAGTCAACCAGTCAATCCTCGATCTCTGCTTATAATGCACTTCTTCACGTTCATAAAGCTCGTGTAGTTGGTCCTCAATCTCTTTAATCTCCTGCCCGTACCCAGTTCGTGCAGCTCGCTCCTTTGCCTCAATAGGTTGCCCCTTTAGATGAGCAATCTGCCTCTTGATTGAACCAAAAACTCTTCGAATCCACACTTGCATGGTCTTCGACTTAGCCCTCAGCCGACTGCATGCCATCTTGAGCCCCCCCCCTGCTGATTGGTTGCATGGGCTTCTTTCCATGCAGCGCCCACCATCGCGTCGTACTCTGCATGTCTTGCCCATGCAACCTCGTATATAAAAGGGCGCTGTCCCCGGTCCCGTCGCTCGGCCAGTGTCGTTGACGCCTTAATGACAAGCGCTTGATGGTCAGATTCTTCTGTCATCACGTGTTGAATCTCGACCGCTGGAAATAATTGAGAAAAATCCGCATTGCAAGTCACCTGGTCAAGCCTCACCTGAATGTTCTCTTCCGAATCACGTTTGTTATGCCAAGTGAAGGGGTAACCCGAGAACCCCAGGTCTGCAAGTCCGCAGTCGGACAGGCAGTCCTCAAACAGTGCCATCTGATTCAAGCTCCTCGGGTTGCCACCTTGTTGTTCGTTTTGTCTGAGGGTCTCGTTAAAATCACCCGCACAAAGCCACGGGAGGTCGTCTTGAGTACGGAGATAACGGAGCACGTCCCAAGTTTTTGTTCTCTTCTCAACGCATGGCTCCCATAGATTCCAGTGAACCTGAAGGGGACACCATCAATTTCAATCTTTGCATCAATGTAGTATTGGCACCACGGCCTCACTGTAACATTCACATGATCCCTCCACCACAGAGCTAGTCCTCAACTCTTTCCCTTGCAGTCTACAGCAACACCATGGTGGTAACCCAAACTCCACTTTAGTCTCTCCATCGCACCAGCCCTTTTCTTTGTTTCTGATAAAAACACCACCTCTGGGTTGTATGACCTCACCAGGTCCCATAATTCGCCCACTGCCGAGTCCAACCCCAACCCTCGACAGTTCCAGACTAGGATGATCATTGCTCTCGGTGGCCCCGCACCCTGGCAGGGTCCGTTGTTACCTCGTCATGTTCTGAAATCCGCTCAAAAACAGAAGCTGCCTTCTGTCTAGTATCACGCATGAAAGTGTCGTGCCCTTCTTGCTTGTCACCCACCTCTTTAGCCACCCACATCTCTCGCGGCCGCCTCTTCCTCGTGCTGGGGGTGGCATTGGAGCATCTGCCCCTATCACTCTTCTCCTCATGGTCCTGCCGAGGCTTCCTAACGTAGTATCCTCTTCTCTCTCCAAGGTAGTGAGGTTTATATGCATACACCCTATCCATATCTGTGTTAGCAACTCCACGGTCCCTATGCCCTCTTGCCTCATACTGCATTTGTTCATACTCCCTTTGTCTTTGCTGGGCCTTGAGTTGTTCCCTTAGATCCATCTCCTTCTTTCTCTCAATTTCATGCTTGAGGTCTCTTTCTTCTGGCCACTCGCCCCTGAAGCAATATTTCGAAGGGCTATTAACCTCCCCTTGGCCCTTGTTCCTCTGCCCACCAGTGCGGGAGCTCTTCGGCCGGTCAAACTCAGCGTTCAGGTGGCGCTTTGTTGGAACATCTTTACTTCTAACAAAACTTTCTTGTTCCCTGCCATTCCTCCCTGTCTGAGGGCTCACAAAACTGTTGCTACTGTTTGGCTTCCCCCCTTTTGTCTCATTCTTGGAGCCAGTGCTCCGTCTCGGGTCTCAGCCAGCCCCCCACTATTCGGTTGCCCCCATTGCACCAGAAGTTGTAGCAACATCTAAATGGAGAAGTGCACGAAGCGCCTCCAGGCATTAGCTCTCATTGTTCTCTTAGGCCCCACTACTCATCCACAATGTAAGTGGTACATAAGCAACAATTTTCCTCTCGTGTCCCCTGGAATTCTTATTGTATTTTTGTGTTTCATTCCTTAACTAGTAAGGACACTGATGGATAATAAAACCCTAATGTGTGCAAATAGTATTACTGTTTCTCTTAATTTCATAGGCAATGTCATACGTTATGCGTGCTTCAAGCCTACCACTATCCCAGCCTGCAATCCAGATAAAAGTACTCCTATATGTTATTGTTGCACAGGGAGTTTGGCTTGCTACAAAACGAGAGATGAATGCAAAGCCCGTTGTGTTCCTCCACCTATTGGCTTAAACGAGGCAGGGGCATCCTCCTCCTCGTCCTCTGCACTTCCATGAAACTGGATTATTATAATGTTATCTGGAATAATGTGATGGCTACTCATTATATGATGTCTGAGTGAAGAACTATGAAATAATAAGAGAAAATAATAACGAGCATTGCCTGCAAGTTGGTAATAGGCAATTTCCTTTGCAGTTTGGGTGCGGAAATATTTAGGACGCCCATAGAGGGAACGTTCATTTCCCCAGGGAATGATCTTTCCCTCGTACAACATCGAACGAGTGAACGATTGTATTCATTTCCTACATTACCTCACTTGGCTTTTCGCACGAGTGGAAAAACAAAGATAGCCTGCTGCACCAAAAGTACCTGTAGTTTTGGGTCAAATGAAACTATGGCAAAAAATGTTAAGCAGAGATGCTAAAAAATAAAAACCTAAACCAACAGCCTCATCGGTTCGGTTGCCGATCCGGTTTTTACACTATGATGATCCGAGGGCGTCCACTGTAGAACAGCAACAAACTGACGTATTTAACATCGAATTCGAAAGGTCTTAAATCAGGATCAACTAACTAATATGCAGTCACGTAACCAAGTTCTTTACAACTACTCCAAGGAGAACCACACTAGTTTCTCCTAGGACCCCTTGTTTTTCAGGTGAGGATTCCTTGAGTTTGGTACAACCCATACATGTGTTTTTCATGTCGCGTGTACTACTACCTCTGTCTTAGGGTGCTAGATACATGTGTTTGAACCACACTTAATATGAGACGGAGGGAGTGTTTCTTTAGTCTATGGTTGTTAACTCATTATATGGCACCAATTTGATATAGCTCATACCACCATATGTTGTAGGCGTGTATTACTTGCTAAAAAGGTTTATAGTTGTAAAAAAAGGTTCAAGGTTGGGTACCATAAATTGGATGGTATCGCGTTCACTTTAGAGAACAAAGTGTGGGGGTCTTTTTTTGTACTTTTCATATTCTCCGAGAAATTTATGTTTTGTTATTGCTTGTATTCGGTGTATATGTACCGTTTTTACAATCGGTGGTTGTTGATACCTTGTTAGTGACGGTGTCCTAGACTAAGGGGTACTAACCTGCACGGCCCGACATTTGTGGGCCGGGCTTATAGCCCAGTGATCAACAAAGGAAGGGCTACCGAAGCTACGAACCTCAGCGTAACCAAGATGGAAACCTTCGAAGACTTTTACTTCAAGGATTCCTCTGTAGCCGGCGTGTAGACGGTGTGTAACCTAGGTACCCTCAGTGCATATATAAGCCAAGGGGTTTAGTCTTTAGGGGCAAAATTATCAGCCTTAGGGTTAAGAACATGATCATACGATCTTGAGGTAGATCATCATATACTCTGTAATCCATCACATCAATACAATCAAAGCAGGACGTAGGGTTTTACCTCTTCGAGAGGGTCCGAACTTGGGTAAACATCATTTCCCTTCGTCCCCTATTACCATTGTTTCTAGACCTACAGCTCGAGGGCCCCTACCTGAGAACCGCCGGATTTTAGCACCAACAGTTAGGAACCAACATATTTGTATTATAACTTAAATGAATGGCAAAGAAGCATACATGAGGTGGAGGGAACTAATATTATAATCCAAAACTTACTTTCTCCGTCCTGGTTTATTGGGTTCCAAAGGATCTAGAAAGATGTATTAGATTATACGTGGCACAATATAGCAAGAAGCAGGATCCCAAACAAAACAGAAGTTGCAAATCGGTACATACATCTTACAAAAAGGACACATAAAGAAAATCGAAGTGTGATCTGTAATTAGATTTCCACCAAGAACCAACAACATCGCTGTCAGGGATGATACCACTTGGGTCGGCGGCCTTGCTGCCACTATTACCAGCTGCTTGACGTAGGAGGGAGTCACCAACATATGCAGTCAGGCTGGGAGGAAAGGACATGGATGGCGTCAACAGAGGTCGGAATCCCATGGTACGACACTGCATAGCAACCTTCAACGTATCAGGACAAATCAAGCGAGTCCAATGAATTGATCATCGTACATGAATTGAATCTTTAAGTGTCATCTGCACTACTCCTTCCATTCACTATTATAAGATGATTTTACTTTTTTCCAAATCGTATGTATGTAAACACATTTTAGTGTGCTCGTTCACTCATTTCAGTCCGTATGTAGTCCATATTAAAATTTCTGGAACATCTTATAGTGGTGAATGGAGGGAGTACTAGGTTGGTTTGGGAAACAAGGTGTTTTTAAATTGTCTTCATGTTGGATGAGAACCAACATAAACAATTATTTCATTTTTATATATGGAACACATCATATCTGTGAACCAAATTTTTGTTCCATTGTTCTAACTTGTTACGACTATTACTCAATATTTGGTTATCCTTGGTCTTTGTTTTCCTTATCCTCAAGAACAACATGTATTTGTATTCCTTCGCAATCTACAGATAGCTTCCTAGTGAGGAAGCAAATCTCAAACTGCTAAACCAATATCACAGTAACAAAACTGTAGTAAAGCATATTATAATCCTCACATTGACGCGCAACGAGTCTACAACGGTGAGCTAAGGAACACATATATGGCAGCCCATCAGTATGATATGATATTAATAGAGTTATCGGATCTAATAGACCGGAACGTAAGCCTCTGCCCGAACAATTGAGTTCTAGAATAAGAAGTAGATGGAAAAATAGAACTTTGATAAATTCATCTTCATGAAGCCATGAACCAGTGTTTGTAAAACCATCTGTCAATAGGTAGGCCTCAAGGCATATCACACATAACTAAGATTTCACATCCATATAGGATCACATTATCTTCAACACTACACACTCCAGCATGGGCGGATCTAGTGTGGGGGGCATGGGGGCCATCGCCCCCACAAACATTTTGCAATTTTTATTTTACTAGTGTAATTTTTATCCTTCATATATTAATTTTGGTGTAGTGTAATAAACAAATCTAGCAATTGGAATGTTGTCCATGGTTGCCCCCACATTGTCAAATCCTAGATCCGCCACTACGCTCTAGTCTGTTCAAGAAGCTAATGAACCGAGGTTCAGGAAAAAAGATGATAGAAGTGTGAAAAAGCTAAGGAAAGAACACATTGTTGAACTATTGAAACTACCACAGTGCTCTATATCATCAACATCCATCTCACTACAAATCTGGTAGGAGACATTGCCTGACTCAATGGCTGCAATGAGAAGTAATATACATATGATCTGCAGAAACAATAAAAGTAATTCAGATAGATTTTATTAAGCCAAAAACATAGGGAGGGGTTAGAAATATGTATTATGCCATCTCCAATGAAGAACATGCAATGGAGTCGACGATCTCATAGTGATGCTTAAGAGCTAACGCGTATAAATCCATGAAGAGTAGTGGATAACTCCACAGACACCGCAAACCAGCTGCTGCAACAAGGAAGCTGGACCCAAGCAGCAACTCATGAGTACATTATGGTGAAATGAATTAAATTTCATTTTCATTATTAGAAAAATAAGAGAGATGCTCACCAAAAGGCAGGTTTAGCGTGGATCTAGTGTGGGGGCATGGGGGCCATTGCCCCCACAAACATTTTGCAAATTTTCTTTTACTAGTGTAATGTTTATCCATCATATATTAATTTTGGTGTAGTGTAATAAAAAAATCTAGCAATTGGAATGTTGTCCATGGTTGCCCCGACATTGTCAAATCCTAGATCCACCACTGCACTCTAGTCTGTTCAAGAAACCAATGAACTGAGGTTCAGGAAAAAAGATGATAGAAGTGCGAAAAAGCTAAGGAAAGCACACACTGGCGAACTATTGAAACTACCACGATGGTCTATATCATCAACTCCTGCTCACTACAAATCTGGTAGCAGACACCGCTTGACCCGCTGGCTGCAATGAGAAGTAATATTTGTATGATCCACAGAAACAATAAAAGTAATTCAGATAGGTATTATTAAGCCGAAAACACAGTGAGGAGTTAGAATATGTACTGCCCCATCTCCAATGAACAACAGACAATGGAGTCAGAGGATCTCGTAGATGACGCTTAAGAGCTAACGCGTATAAATCCATGAAGAGTAGTGGAAAACTCATGAGACATCGCAAACCAATTTCTTTGCAACAAGGAAGTTGGGCCCAAGCGGCAACTCATGAGTAGATTATGGTGAAATGAACTAAATGTAGTTTTTGTTATTTGAAAAAAGAGAGATGCTCACCAAAAGGCATGTTTTAAAGGTGAAGTCGGTGGAGGCCAGTTTCACATCCTTTGTCTGGTAATGACCTAGGGTAGCTTTTCTTGTTTGCATCTTGTCTAAAATTCAAATGAATTTGAAATGGGGATTGATCAAACCCTAGCACCACATTGAAAAACTAGGTTCAACTAAAACATTTTTCAACGAACCCAAAATGCCCTTCAAAAATATTTGTGATTTAAGAAAAAGGTGAAAACCTTAACCAGAGATGATGCACATATTTTCATGGCATTTATGTCCTTTGAACTAATTCATATTGTATTTGAGTTAGAGCTATGAAATGCTATAAATATTTTTATAGCTCCAATAATTTTGAAACTTGGTGAGTGTCTCTAGAATAATTTAGTTAGTGCCCACAAAAAGTTTCAGATTTTTCAAAAATGATTTGGTTTGGAAATCAAATCAAAACAAATTACAGAAAAAGAAAAACTGGAAACAAAATAGAAAAGACATAGAGAGAGCGGGAGTGCTTACCTGCGGCCTAGCTAGACGGCCCAGCCCACCAGGGGCAGGGGCGTATTCCTCCTCGCGCCAAAAGAACGCGCGTGCACGCTCCACACGAAACACCACATGCCTGCGTGCCTCCCCCCGCCAGCGCAACACTATGGATTAGCTCCCCCTGGTCGTCCACATTGAGCCGACCTTGCCAATATCCCCCTCTCCCTCTCCCTTGGTCTCCCCCTCGATGGCCGAAGCCGCCATGGCCGCGCTGCCATGAACCTCGCGGCCACAGCCACCCACTCGCTCCCTCGACATCTCCAGCACCTTTGCCTCGTCGTCCTCGTCCTCCCCATTGAGCCATGCAAGATCAGATGCACCACAACATCGTCTTCATCGCCTTCTTCCTCCTCAGATGTCGAAGCTCGCGACCGTCAATTCGCCATCTCCAACGCCTCCCCGAGCCTATTGAGTTGCACGTCGACCTTCATGTGAGCTCCACCATCATTTCCCCTAACCCCGCACTCGATTTCGTTCTCTTACCATTGATCCCTCATTGACCGAAGTGCACCGCCGCACAAGCTCGTCATCGACGTAGCACCGGTGACCATTTGGCCACTCCGACTTGTCCAACAGCATCACCGCAACACGTAGTGCCTCGCTAGCCCATCCGTTTGTTCGTTTGCAAGCCGCAACGCCAGACCTACGAGCACTCGACCTTCGGCCGCTGCAAAATTCCTTGTTGTCATCGACTCTGGCCATCACAGCTCCAGCCACCACCATCGTTCGACGCGCGCGATGTCACAGCCCTAGGTTAATTCTTGTAATTAGTTGCATTTATAATCATCATGCATCATTTCCAAAATTTTGAAAGTTGAATTGAGGAATTCTAAAAGCCTCAAAAGATAATTTTAAAACTAGGCTCAAACTCAAATCTCTTTAATGAACACAAGAAAATATTCTTTTTACAACCTAAAATGTTTGCGATGAATTAAAATTTAAAACAACATTTTTGGAAGTTTAAAAGTATTTATTTTGGGGCTTGAATTAACGCAATATGGTGTTTGAACTTGGCTTATTTTTATAGTAAATAGATTTTGGACCCAATAATTATGAAGCTGTTATGGGAAACTGCTTTTATTGCCCTTACCTACCTCAATAATTTTCAGAATTTACAAAAAAGGTTTGATGTTTCAAATAAAACCAAAACATATTCCAAGAAATAGAAAAAATAATAAAAGGAAAAGTGCAATGTGCTTACCTGTGGCATGTTACCATAGTGGCCCAGCCTAGCCTAGCGAGGGGCAGGGTTGTCTTCAACCGCTCGGCAGAAGGACAAGTCATGGGAGAGTGTGTATCGTCGGCTACCACCTCCCGGATGTGTTCCGGATGCTCCCGACCCTATCCTGCTCGCCTAGAGACGCCACGACCCCCTCCCTCTTCTCCCTCCCTCCCTCCCTCCCTCTCTCTCTCTCACACACACACACACACACACACACACTCTAGCTCCCGTTTGGAGCAGCACCGAGAGCGCTCGCCGGTCTTCGCGACTCATTTTCGTAGCCACCGTCTTCACCTTGTCCGTCCACCATGTCTAGAAGATTTTCTGTACCCCGTTGTAGGGGCGAAGCCATGATTTCGAGACAAGAGGGGGGCGAAGAGACAACAAGCAAAACAATACATCACAAGTTTATTGTAGCTTAGTGATAACCCACAAGTATAGGGGATCGCAACAGTTTTCGAGGGTAGAGTATTCAACCCAAATTTATAGATTCGACACAAGGGGAGCCAAAGAATATTTGAAGGTATTAGCAGCTGAGTTGTCAACTCAACCACACCCGGAGATTTATTATCTGCAACAAAGTGATCAGTAGCAAAGTAGTTTGATAGTTTTGATAGTAGTGACAGCAGTAAAGGTAATAGTAACAGTGATAGCAGTAATTTGTAGCAAGTGTAACAGCGATGATAGCAATAGTAACGCAGCAAGATCAATATAAATAAATTCATAGGAATTGGATCGGTGACTTGTTGGATGATATTCATCATGTAACAGTTATAACCTAGGGCGATACGGCACTAGCTCCAGTTCATCGATATAGTGTTGGCATGAATTCCGTAAATAGTCATACATGCTTTATTAAAAGAACTGGCATGACATCCTTTGTCATACCCTCTCGTGGCAGCGGGTTCCATATTGGAAACTAGGGGATATTAAGGCCTCCTTTTAATAGAGAACCGGAACAAAGCATTAACACATAGTGAATACATGAACTCCTCAAACTACGGTCATCACCGGGAGTGGGCCCGGTTGTTGTCACTCCGGGGTTGCCGGATCATAACATGTAGTAGGTGACTATAACTTGCAAGATCGGATCTAAAACATGGATATAATGATGAATTCATAAACGGTTCAGATATGAGTTCATGGCACCCGGGCCCAAAGTGACAAGCATTAAGTATAGCAAAGTCATAGCAACATCAATCTAAGAACATAGTGGATACTAGGGATCGAGCCCTAACAAAACTAACTCGATTACATGATGAATCTCATCCAACTCCTCACCGACCAGCGAGCCTACAAAGGAATTACTCACTCCCGATGGGGAGCATCATGGCGATGGAGATTGGTTGGTGATGACGAAGAACGAAGATCCCCCTCTCAGGAGCCCCAAACAAACTCCTGATCTGCCCTCCCGAGGAAGAACATGGCTTGGCGGCGGCTTCGTCTCGTGAAAGGCGATAATTCTTTCTCCCTGATTTTTTTCTAGAAATATGTGAATTTATAGTATCAGGGGGGTCGCTGAGGCCACCATGTGGGTACAACCCACTGGCGCGCCGAGGAGAGGGCACGCATACAGTGGGTTGGGGCCCCTCTCTGGTGGTTGTTGGCTCCAAAATTCCTATTTTATTCCATAAAAAATCCTCGCAATCACTTTATTCCGAGAACTTTTATTTCTGCACAAAAACAACACCGTGGTAGTTCTGCTGAAAACGGCGTCAGTCCGGGATTAGTTTCATTCAAATCATGCAAATTAGAGTCCAAAACAAGAGGTAAAGTGTGAGAAAAAGTAGACACGTTGGAACGTATCAACTCCCCCAAGCTTAAACCTTTGCTTGTCCTCAAGCAATTCAGTTGATAAACTGAAAGTGAGAAAGAAAAACTTTTACAAACTCTTTTGCTCTTGTTTGCATAAATAAGCTTAAACATCACCCAGGTTTTCAACCAGCATTATAACTAACCATGTCAACAATAACATATAAATATTAGACTAACTCGTATCAATGACATAATCAGCTAGCGAGGAAAAATAAAATATCTCAAACAGAAACAAGTTGTCAAAACAACCATGATATAATATGACAATAGTGGTATCTCGCTAGCCCTTTCTGAGACCGCAAAACATAAATGCAGAGCACCTCCAAAGTTCAAGCAGCGACTAAACATTGTAATTCATGGTAGAAAAGATCCAATCATGATGCACCCAACATTAGCTATACACAATGCATAAATCATGACAGTTGTGCTCTCTTAGTTTCTAGCGCTTGTTTCAGAAGGTGACGACACAACATAAAAGTAAATAGAAAGTCCCTTCACAGAGGGAAGAAGTGATTAGTAGAGGTGCCAGAGCTCAATTTTTAAAACAGAGATAAATGATATTTTGAGACATGCACCCTTCTCATTCACTTCACGACCATCAATTATCAACATCTTCCATGCTAAGCATGCTAGTGGCGGTTCCCAAGCGATAAAAGTAAAGGTTTTGACTCCATTGGGAGTTTTTGTTTGATTATTCAAGAGATGAACTCTTTTTCATGTTTGCAGTTTGGGACTGGGCATCCCTATTACTGCCCATTTTCTCGTGCGATGGTGAGTGAATAAACACTCGACCTGAGAATAACCCGCTTAGCATGGAAGATATCGACCACCTCCTGTTGTTTCATGAACGATCCAGGCACACAAAAAGGATAATTTTTAGAAGTTTTTAGTGGTAGCACATGCAAATTTACTTAGGACGGCAGGGTAATACCGTATATAGGTAGGTATGGTGGACTCATCTGGAATAACTTTGGGTTCAAGGTTTTTTATGTACAAGCAGAATTCCCACTTAGTACAGGCGAAGGCTAGCAATTAAGATTGAGAAGCGGCCAGCTAGAGAGCAACAACGATCATAACTAGGCATTATGCATAAGTAACATTGGACACTAACATGAGCATGATATGAACACCATGAACATAAATACCATAGAGGCTATGTTGGTTTTGAATGTGCCAAGTCAAGCCACTCGAACATTCAGAGGAGGATACCATATCATCATACTACATCACAATCATTTTAACGCTATGTTGATATCCAAGATAAATCATTATCAACTCCCAGCTACTTATGCATGGCATGAGAAACTATAATTTCTAATTGTCATTGCAAACATGTTTAATCATAATGGGCTGAAGCCTGGATACTAGGTTAAACATATTTACACAAACAGAACAAGTCGAGTTCATACCAGTTTCTCTTTGCCACGACCAGCTCATCAAATATCGTCATTATTGCCTTTCACTTGCACGACCGAATGATATGAAAATAATAATAGTGCAAGAGTGCCATGGACTAAGATGGAATCTGCAAAACATTTTATTCAACAGGAGAAGACAAGGTAAAATGGGCTCTTTATTAGTTCAACAATTATACATATGAGAGCCACTCAACACTTTCATCGTGGTCTTCTCCTCGGTAAGACTCGAACAAAAGCAAAAGAAATTCAGAGAAACACACTGAAATATTTTTGGAGTTTTTGGTTTTCTTGAAAAGCAAATAAAAGGGAAAAGCAAAAACAAGAAAAACTATTTACATGGGAAAGCTCCCAACAAGCAAAAGAAGAACAAGGAAATCTTTTTGGATTTTCTTTTTAGTGCTATAACTAAACATGCATAGAAAGTAAATTACTACAACTAATTTTTTTGTTATTTCTAAAGTTTTTCAAACACACAAGAAGAAAGCAAGAAAAAAAATCTAAGCATGGATGATACAATGAATAAGTGTGAACACCGACAAATAAAATGATATAAGTGAACATGAATATAATGTCGGTGAGAAACACGTACTCCCCCAAGCTTAGGATTTTGGCCTAAGTTGGTAATCGATCAGTAGCCTGGAGGGTAATAGGGATCCTGAGGAGCGGGCATCCACTCATCCCACTGTTGAGGTCCCTGACCAACCTCTGCAGCAGCGTGAGCGTTCCAGTAGGCGATGTTGTCTGCAGGTATAATCCGGTATCCACCCCTGGCAACAGAATCAAACAAAGCAGGTGCAGGCAAGGGGATAACATCACGAGTTTCAATGCTATAGACCAGGTTATAAGGAATGGCAATATCAGGACGATCATGTGCAAGAAAGTGATGGTGATCCATGGCTGCACGGTCTAGATAAACCTTAGCCAGAGGGTAATCATGAGGGCGTATCTCAACCTCGAAGTGAGCCGCCAAACGAGTAGCAAAATCCCACCATGTATTTTACCCTGGGATTTATTAAGATGCAGGCGACGAGCCACGATAGCTCCCAAGCTATACGTGTTATCGCCCTCAAGTGCACGGCGTAAAATAGCAAGGTCTGGTGAGCTAAGTGCACCCACCTTCTCCCTAGCAAGCAAGCATTTGGTAATAAAAAGTGGAAAGTAACGAACATCAGGAAAATGTAAGCCACCGACAGTGATGGCTGACACTTTTCTCTCATCACCCACTGTCAAAGTGCGACAGAAGGACTCAAACTCAGCCAACCTAGGCTCAGCCAAGCTCCCATCAGACGGGATCATGCATATGTTGCAAAATTCAGTAAGTGGTATCTGATGGTTTTCAGCATATAAGTCAAAGCTCAATTCAGGACGATTATTTCTAGGCAGGAAAGTAAAACTTTGAACCAAATTGTTTGTGAGGACTTGGTGTTGGTCACACTCATTTGCGATGAAGTCGGTGAGGCCGGCATTAGCAATAAATTGCATGAACTCCTCATGAATTCCAGCCTCCTGCAGGAATGGGATGTGCGGCCATTCGCACGGCCATACCTCCGCCAACCTCCGAGGGTGGAAATCACTGTCAGAAGACTCCCCAATAACACCCTTGGAGTTCTTCTTAGAGCCAAATTTCCTGAAGATATTCATGTCTGCGTACAATTTTTCCTATGAACAAAAATCTGAATTTTTAGTTCACAAAATTTTCTCAACAAAACTTCACAAAATTGATAGCAACTACTCATAGGGATACATAGAAGCCATAGCAAGCATTCAAACTACTTAGAACACTAAGAAATGAACATGCAAGCACATCTACAACAGCACCGAGAGTAGCTATTTATTTAAAGTATAAACCACTAGAACAAAAACTAATTGGACAAATGGTGGAGTCACATACCAAGCAACAATCCCCCGAAACAGTTTCGGAAATGGAGCTTCGAGCAAAGAGATTGAAATCCGTGGGTTTGAGCTCAAGAACATGGGAGAGAGAGCAAGAGGGATTTTTTTTCTGGAGGTAGGTGATAATGTGGGATGAAGAGATAAGTGAGGGGCCCACGCGGGGCCCACAACCCACCAAGGCGCGCCTGGGGGTACTGGCGCGCCCAGGTGGGTTGTGCCCACCTGGTGCACCTCCCTCTGGTATTATTTGCATCAAAAATTCTTAAATATTCAGAAAAAAATCATATAAAATTTTCAGGGCATTCAGAGAACTTTTATTTTTGGGTCATTTTTTATTCCACGAGAAATTCAGAAAATCGACAAAACATGGCAATTTATTTTATTTAACTAATAAAAACAGAAAACAAAAAGTAAAGGCAGAAGGTAGTCTTACTAAATTCATCAACTTCATACCGCTCAAAAGTGATTCATTAATAAGGTTGATCAGGTCTTATTAACAACCACTTTCGATTAGCATGAAACCGAAGAACTTTCGTAAATCACTAAGTTACCTCAATGGGGATATGCATCTCCCCAACAATGCATTTCATATTTCTTTTTGACAGTAGGTAGAGGTATTTGAAAACTGCCAATAGTGATTGTCGGAGATTTTTCAATAACATTAATACCATTCACTTGAAATTGTTTCTTCGAAAAGTGCACCATATGCTCATTACCATTAATATGAAAAGTGATCTTGCTTTTATTGCAATCAATAACAGCCCTTGCAGTGTTCAAGTAGGGTTTACCAAGGATAATTGACATGTTGTCGTCCTCGGGCATCTCAAGTATAACAAAGTCAGTCAAAATAGTAACATTAGCAACAACAACGGGACATCCTCACAGATACCGATAGGTATGGTAGTTGTTTTGTCAGCCATTTGCAAAGATATTTCATTAGGTGTGAGTTTATTCAAGTAAAGTCTTTTATATAAAGATAAAGTCATAACACTAACACCAACTCTTATTAGTGATGATGTCTTTCATATACTTTGCATAAGGAGGCATTTTCAAGATATCAGTCAAGTGAGTAAGCAAAAAGACTGGCCTCGGCATTTTAGCAAAGCGTTCAAATTCTTCATCATCTTTCTTTTTAGTTGACTTGGGTGGAAAAGGCATAGGTTTTTGAACCCATGGTTCTCTTTCTTTACCGTGTTTTCTAGCAATGAAGTCTCTTTTATCATACCTTTTATTTTTAGGTTGTGGGTTATCAAGATCAATAGGTGGTTCTATCTCAACATCATTGTCTGGTTCTTTATCATTTGGTTGAGCATCTTCATGAACATCAGCATTATCTTTTTCATTTTCACTAGGTGGATGTTCATTACCAGACTAAGTTTCAGCATCAGATATAGAAGTTTCATTTTCATTATCAGGAGGTTCCTCTATTTCAGGTTCACTAGAAGCATGCAAAGTCCTAGCATTTTTCTTCTTCCTTTTCTTTTTAGAAGGACTATGTGCAGTGGTGTTGTTTCTTTGTGAGTCTTGTTCAATTATTTTTGGGTGTCCCTCAGGATAAAGTGGTTCCTGAGTCATTTTACCTCCTCTAGTTGCAACTCTAACAGCATAGTCATGCATATTATTATTCATTTCATCAAGCAATTCTCTTTGTGATTTAGCAACTTGTTTTAACTGGGTTTGTACCATAAAAGCATGTTTTCCAACACCTCTAACATCATTTGAAATTCTAAATAACAAGTCACTCAAGCGAGCAATCGTATCAGAGTTGTATTTCAATTGTTTCATAACATTTGCATTAAAGTGATCTTGTTTTCTAATGTAGTTTTTAAACTCATAAAGGCATTGACTAGGATGCATATTGTGAGGATTAGCATTTTCATTGAACTTCATTAGAGAATTTACCTCTAACCCCTTAGGCAGTTGTGGTGTATTAAGCCCATGTATTTCTTCAATAGGAGGTAAATTTTTAACATCCTCAGCTTTAATACCTTTTTCCTTCATAGATTTCTTTGCCTCTTGCATATCTTTGGGAATGAGATATAATATACCCCTTTTCTTTGGAGTGGGTTTAGGTGGTGGTTCAGGAAGAGTCCAATCATCATAATTTTTAATATATTATTCAATAATTCTTCAGCTTGAGCAATAGTTCGTTCCCTGAAAACACAACCAACACAACTATCTAGGAAGTCCCTAGAAGCATCGGTTAGTCCATTATAGAAGATATCAAGTATTTCATTTCTCTTAAGAGGATGATCAGGCAGCATTAAGTAGCTGGCAAAGCCTGCCCCCAAGCTTGTGGGAGAATCTCTTCTTTAGTTCGAACAAAGTTAAATATTTCCTGCAAGGCAGCTTGTTTCTTATGAGCAGGAAAATATTTTTCACAGAAGTAATAAATCATATCCTGGGGACTACGCACACAACCAAGAGTAAGAGTATTGTACCAAGCTTTAGCCTCACCCCTTAATGAGAAAGGAAATAATTTGAGAATAAAGTAATAGCAAGTTTTCTCATCATGAGTAAAAAGGGTGGCTATATCATTCAACTTAGTAAGATGTGCCACAACAGTTTCAGTTTCATAACCATGGAAAGGATCAGATTCAACCAAAGTAATTAACTCTGGGTCAACAGAGAATTCATAATCCTTATCAGCAATACAGATAGGTGAAGTAGCAAACTTAGGATCACATTTCATTCTAGCATTCAAAGATTTTTCTTTATACTTGCATAGTAATTTCTCTAGATCATTTCTATCATTGCAAGCAAGAATATCTCTAGTTGTTTCTTCACTCATAACATAAACTTCCGGTACCTTAGGCAATTCATATCTAGGAAGGCTAGTTCTAGCAGGTGTTTCAGGAGTTTCAGTTTCAAGCTCATCATCAGATTCAACAACATCATGTTGTATTACTCTAGCAATTTGTTCATCAAGAAATTCACCAAGTGGCACATCATCATTATCAAGCAAGGTACTAGCATCATCATAAGGATTATCCATAGAAGAAGTAGCATCATCAATAACTTGCAATATAGTAGCATGTGGTGGTGTTGCAAGTTTACTCATAACAGAAGGTGAATCTAAAGCAGAACTGGATGGCAGTTCCTTACCTCCCCTCGTCTTTGAGGGAAATATCTTAGTCTTTGGATCCTTCAGATTCTTCATAATGATAATATGATAATAATCCCAAGTGACTCAACAAATATTGCTATGCTCCAAGCAACGGCGCCCGGAAAAAGGTCTTGATAACCCACAAGTATAGGGGATCACAACAGTTTTCGAGGGTAGAGTATTCAACCCAAATTTATAGATTCGACACAAGGGGAGCCAAAGAATATTTGAAGGTATTAGAAGCTGAGTTGTCAATTCAACCACACGGAGATTTATTATCTGCTGACAAAGTGATCAAGAGCAAAGTAGTTTGATAGTTTTGATAGTAGTGACAATGAAGATACGGTATGATTGATAGCAGTAATTTGTAGCAAGTGTAACAGTGATGATAGCAATAGTAATGCAGCAATATCAATATAAATAAATTCGTAGGCATTGGATCGATGACTTGTTGGATGATATTCATCATGTAATAGTTATAACCTAGGGCGATACAGCACTAGCTCCAGTTCATCGATATAATGTAGGCATGTATTTCATAAATAGTCATACGTGCTTTATTAAAAGAACTTGCATGACATCTATTGTCCTATCATCCCGTGGCAGCGGGGTCCATATTGGAAACTAAGGGATATTAAGGCCTCCTTTTAATAGAGAACCGGAACAAAGAATTAACACATAGTGAATACATGAACTCCTCAAACTATGGTCATCATCGCGAGTGGGCCCGGTTGTTGCCACTCAGGGTTGCCGGATCATAACACGTAGTAGGTGACTATAACTTGCAAGATCGGATCTAAAACATGGATATAATGATGAATTCATAAACGGTTCAGATCTGAGTTCATGGCACCCGGGCCCAAAGTGACAAGCATTAAGTATAGCAAAGCCATAGCAACATCAATCTAAGAACATAGTGGATACTATGGATCGGGCCCTAACAAAACTAACTCGATTACATGATGAATCTCATCCAACTCCTCACCGACCAGCGAGCCTACGAAGGAATTACTCACTCCCGGTGGGGAGCATCATGGAATTGGCGATGGAGATTGGTTGGTGATGACGAATAACGAAGATCCCCCTCTCCGGAGCCCCAAACGGACTCCGGGTCTGCCCTCCTGAGGAAGAACAGGGCTTGGCGGCGGCTCCGTCTCGTGAAACGCGACAATTCTTTCTCCCCGATTTTTTTCTGGAAATATGTGAATTTATAGTATCAGGGGGGTCGTTAGTGGGACCACCAGGTGGGTACAACCCACCTGGGCGCGCCAGGTGAGGGGGGCGCGCCCTGGTGGGTTGTGCCCAGCCAGGGGCCCCTCTCTGGTGGTTGTTGGCTCCAAAATTCCTCTTTTATTCCATAAAAAAATCCTCGCAAAGTTTCACTTTATTCCGAGAACTTTTATTTCTGCCCAAAAACAATACCATTGTAGTTCTGCTGAAAACAACGTCAGTCCGGGGTTAGTTTCATTCAAATCATGCAAATTAGAGTCCAAAACAAGAGGAAAGGTGTGAGAAAAAGTAGATATATTGGAGACGTATCACTTAGCCTTGTGATCAACAATTTACTCATTGTGCTTTACAACCGCCTAGATCAAGACTGCTTGTTTGTTGGACCAGAATTTGTGCTGTTTTTTATACTAGGTACTTGGTGATTGCTAGAAACTTAGAATCATACTACCACTTCCAGATTCGTGTCGTGAGCTTAACCAATTATATCATTGACTCGATAAATTGTATTTCTCCCCATGACCACACAAGCTCAATTTATGGTAAATTAAATCTAAATCACAGCATCAGTGCGCCATTCCAATAACAGTTAGAAGCAAAGAGAAAATTATCAAGCACATGAGCTATTCCATCTAAATCAAATCATAGTATTATTCTGGGAAAAACATTTACTACTCCCTCCGTAAAGAAATATAAGAGTGTTCTAGTGATCTAAACGCTCTTATATTTCTTTACAGAGGGATTAGTATGCAAATCAATATGATAATTTATTGCTTGTATCTGCGTTGGTATTTCCTCGAAGAGGAGAGGATGATGCATCACAACAACGATAAGTATTTCCCTCATTTGCGAAACCAAGGTTATGAATCTAGTAGTAAAACCAAGCAACACTATGTAAATGGTACCTGCGCACAAATAACAAATACTTGCAACCCAACGCGTAAGAGGGGTTGTCAATCCCTCCACGGTAATACGATAGATTAAATTGTATGATATTTGATAAATAGATCGGACTAAAACACAAAATAAAATAAAGAAAGAAAAAGTGCAGGAAGGTATTTTTTGGTTTTGGGAATAATAGATCTGAAAACAATATGATAGAAAATAGACCCAGGGGCCATAGATTTCACTAGTGGCTTCTCTCAAGAAAATAGCATACGGTGGGTAAACAAATTACTGTTGGGCCATGTTGGAGATATGCCCTAGAGGCAATCATGTATGATGATTTTTCCTATGTGTTTATGAATAAAGATAGTCCTTGGACATTATCAATGATGTGTATTGGCAAGTACGCGACTTGTTTGTGGGACTATGCATTGTATGATGACTATTCTAAAAGGTCCCTAGTCGAAAGGGCTGTGTGGACACGCAACCGACTAGACTAGCATATGACACGGTCGATGGCTTGGTCTCACTAGCCACGGAGCATTGGATGCTAACCGGATAATATGGACTTGGAAAGGTCTGATCAGATTCGACGTAGTCGGATCCGAGTCGAGATAAGGTCCGAGTCGGACAGAGCCAACCATGAGACGCAGAGATAAGTCATATGTGAGTCTCTAGTACAACATACATTCTATGTCCTAAGACCTGAGCTGACGCATGTACTCGGGATGGTGACAGACTTGCTTTGGGCCGACCAAACGCTACTCCGTGACTGGGTAGTTACAAAGGTAGGTTTCGGGCTTGTCCAGACCCATGCTTCGAGACATGGTCGAGCAAGATGGGATTTGCCCCTCCGATCAGGAGAGATATACTCTGGGCCCCTTGTGTGATCCGACCAGGATAAGCATGGCCATGCGGCAAGGATTATGAGATAATCCGGATATTGGTCGGCATCACTGGAACGAGAAATAGGTCGGGCTAGCACAAGGATGACAGACTCGCCTTGAGCCCGACAACATATGTCGTGTGGCAAAAGGAATGGAAGTGTGATGTACAGGTTCGCCTAACCAGCTTAATAGTCTGCTTGGTGTTCGGCATGCCTTGCTAGAGGCCACTACCAACTGCGCAGTTCAGAGGTGATCCAAACTGTGACCAAGCCGGCTTGAACCTAAGGGGTCGCGCGCTTAAGGGAAGGAACCTGCGAGGTCGGATCCGAGGACACTGATCGGATGTGATCCGAGCTGTATTCGGATTGTGGCCGAGTAGACTTTTGGGCTTTAGGGTCCGTGCGAGGCCCAAGTGTTGTGCCCGCGACGGACTCCTATACAAAGTGGGGTGTGGCACACTCATGCGGTTGATCGCTTCGGTGCTGTCACTAGGGTTTGCATGTGTTGCGAATAGACACCTCCACTCACCGCCGGTTGTGTGATCGGACCTAGCAGTCCGCCGCACGACGTTCTTCCTGCACGCACGGATACCATTTGAGGTGGTGCACCTGCGCCGCTCCGGCGAACTTGTACGTGGGATCAAACAACCAGCTGTTCGAGGGAGATCACACGAGGAGGAGACGATCCACGCAGACGCGCTGCCCCAACTCTTCTTCCGCAACATGGCACTGCGCATCTAGTGGTAAAGATTTGTGATCCATTCCCGTAGCATGTTCCTGGTTGTTCTGCGCATAGGAAAAATTTAATTTGTAGTCGACGCACCCTACAGTAGAACCCAACAGTGGTATCAGAGCCTCTTCTATCGGATTGGGACCGCCGTGTGCGTAGCGCCTTGTATTTCATACACGATCACTCAAACCGGTAGAATGTGATTCTATGCATAACTTTATTTTGCAGGGTTTGATGTGGATAGTATGGCTCATGTGTATGTGATGCATGTGTGTAATTTATACATGGCATGCATGTCATGTTTGTCAGCCGGCAGGAGCCAAAGTGCTGTCATTATATTGTATAACGACCTGCGTGTCGACTTGTGACTCTATGTAAAATTCATTACTAGTTGTAGTAGTTGGATAATAGAGATCCGGTTGGTGGCTTGGCGTCCCGGCGTGACAAACAAGATGGAGTTCCTAGATGGTCATCGGAGTCAGAGCCGACCTAGAAGAACATCCATGAAGGAGCCATACCATTTCACAATATGTGTTTATTTATGATTGTTATGCTTCTTGTTTTCTATGCATGTTAGAATGGTAGAAAGATCCCTCATGTATCAAGTGAATTGCCATCCCCGATGTTGCACCTTCGCACGTCAAGTACGTCTAGTAGTGGGCTCATAAAATTGAGGTGCTGCTGGGTGTCCTTGAACTGAAGGGTTCGTGTCGGACACGGACATGCACTGCATCAGGTTAACTTTACAAGACTATCAAAACGGTTTTGGGCCTTGTGGCAAAGAAGGTTGGGGTCCAGGGTATGAGATACCTTCCCGACCGACAGGAGTCGTATAGAGATACGATTAGCAAGGAGTTGCTTACCGGATAGGCATGTTGTCTAGTAGTGATGCTAAAGATCACTAGTCGCATGTGGTAGTCGGATCCTGAATCACTGAGAGTTTGCGGAGGGATGCCAACTTCAGTGGGAGTATTATCGTTTACGGCTAGAATTACTCTACATAAACACATTGCTTAGTGATTGCATATTTTCTGTTGTAGATCAATGGCACCACCT
This sequence comes from Aegilops bicornis, assembly GCA_021605145.1. Lineage (NCBI taxonomy): Eukaryota > Viridiplantae > Streptophyta > Magnoliopsida > Poales > Poaceae > Aegilops > Aegilops bicornis. The sequence continues at coordinate 321,715,110 of CM038675.1, forward strand.
GCTCAAATCAATTCTGGAAAAGGATAAACTGAATGGAACAAACTTTACCACCTGGTATAGAAATCTGAGAATTGTTCTCAAGCATGATAAAAAGGAACATGTTCTAGAGGATCCACTTTTAGAGGAACCTACCGATAATGCTAATACCACAACTAAGAATGCCTACTGTAAACTTCGTTGATGAATCAACGGAGATCATTGTCTGATGCTTGGCTTGTATGGAGCCCGATTTGCAACAACTTTTCATAAATGTTGAGGCTTACGATATGATTGAGAGTCTCAAGAGCATGTTTCAGACACATGCTAGGACCGAAAGGTTCAACGTCTGGCGATCCTTGATGGATTGCAAGCTGAAGGAAGGTGATCCACTAAGCCCACATGTGATCAAGATGATCGGATATGTGCAAGCTTTGGATCGGTTAGGCTTCCCGCTCTTGGATGAGGTGGCTACTGATGCAGTTCTGGGTTCTCTTCCGCCCAGCTATGGGATGTTCATCTCAAACTATCATATGCATGGCATGGATAAGAAGCTCACTGAATTGCATGGGATTCTTAAGGTGGCAGAGCAGGATATTAAGAAAGGCACGCATCAAGTGTTGATGGTGCAGAAATCGGCTAAGTTCAAGAAGAGTTGGTCCAAGAAGAAGGCTAAGGCAAAGGGCACGGAGATGGTAACCTCCGCCGCTGCGCCGAAGTCTGGACCGAACTCGAAGACCATTTGCTATCATTGCAAGGAGACCGGTCACTTGAAGAGGAACTGTAGCAAGTGGCTTGCAGAGCATGGCAAGAAGGTCGGAAATGCTTCTTCAGGCAAAGGTACACTTGTTGCATATGTTATAGACATTTACCTTGCTGACATACCTAGTAGCTCTTGGGTATTTGATACCGGATCGGTTGTTCATATTTGCAACTCGATGCGAGGGGCTGGTAAGAACTAGGCGTGTGGCACAAGGGGAGATTGACATCAGGGTCGGCAACAAAGCAAGAGTTGCTGCGTTGGAGGTCGGCACGATGCAGCTCCAGCTTCCTTCTAGATTTATTTTGGAATTGAATAATTGTTATTACATTCCTGCACTTAGTCGGAACATTATTTCTGCCTCAAGCTTGATGAGTCAGGGTTATGAATTCAATTTAAAGGACAATGGTTGTTCGTTTTATTTGAATGGTATGTTCCACGGCTATGCACCCATTGTTGACACTACAAAAAAAAATACACTTCCGTGATGATACGTGTTTGTCACAGTAGGTCGCCTTTTTTGTCATGCATGTACATCCATGACAAATTTATGACAGAATCAAGATAGTCATACCTGTGCTGTCGTAGAAGTGTTCCATGACATTACCAAAATTATCATCATGGAAGTGTCCACTTCCATGATAATAAATCGCGCGTCACAGAAGTGCTTTCGTCAAGGGTGACCGACACGTGGCATCCACCGTATCGGAACACCGTTAAGCTATCGGGTCAGGTTTTGGATTCGATAACCCATTAACAGCCCCGACCAATTGGGATTTTCCACGTGTAAAATCATCATTGGCTGGAGGAGACACGTGTCAGGTCCGCGTTGGCACAGGTGTCACTCATCCAATGGGCGAGACGCGCCTATGATATGTTGATACGTGGACCGGCCCATCAAGTTTAAATGGGCCAACCCAACTGAAGGCCCACAAGATTTTGTGGATCATAATGGGCTGGCCCAGCTAAAGGCCCACGAGATTTTGCGGACCATAATGGGCTGGCCCAGCTAAAGGCCCACAAGATTTTGCGGGCCATAATGGGCCGGCCCAGGTAAAGGCCCACAAGATTTTTGTGTGCCATAATGGGCCGGCCCAGGTAAAGGCCCACAAGATTCTTGCGGGTCATAATGGGCCGGCCCAGCTAAAGGCCCACGAGATTTCGCCGACATTAATGGGCCGGCCCAGCTATAGGCCCACAAGATTTTGAGGACCCTAGTAGGCCGGCCCATTAACTGGCTGCCATGTTTTGGGCCAAATGTCAGCCCATATTTGATCCAGTCCATTAAAGGCCTGCCACGCTCCGGGCCTAATAGTTGCCCATATGAGATCCGGCCCGTTAAAGCCTACCACGTTCTGGGCCAAATTACGGCCCAGATCAGGTCCGACCCTTTAAGAGGCATTGGGCTCAATTATGGCCCATATCAGATTCGGCCCGTCAACTGGACACTATGCTTTTGGGCCCACTTGCTAAAGGCCCACTTAGTAATTCGGCCTGACATTAGTTTTGGCCTGTTAAGGGCCCGTTTAACATTACGGCTGAGGGAGTCCTGGATTAGGGGGTATCTGGACAGCCGGACTATAACCTTTGGCCGGACTGTTGGACTATGAAGATACAAGATTGAAGACTTCGCCCCGTGTCCAGATGGGACTCTCCTTGGCGTGGAAGGCAAGCTTGGCGATACTGATATGTAGATCTCCTTCCTTGTAACCGACTCTGTGTAACCCTAGCCCCCTCCGGTGTCTATATAAACCGGATGGTTTAGTCCGTAGGACAACAATCACAACAATCATACCATAGGCTAGCTTCTAGGGTTTAGCCTCTCTGATCTCGTGGTAGATCTACTCTTGTACTACCCATATCATCAATATTAATGAAGCAGGAGTAGGGTTTTACCTCCATCGAGAGGGCCCGAACCTGGGTAAAAACATCGTGTCCCTTGTGTCCTGTTACCATCCGCCTAGACGCACAGTTCGGGACCCCCTACCCGAGATCCGCCGGTTTTGACACCGACATCGGCCCTATATTAATTTTGGCCTGTTAAAAGCCTGTCATATAGTTGGGCCTAACTACGGCCCTGTTTGCATCCGGCCTACTCGCAGCCGATATCTGATTGGGCCAAACAAGGATCGAGACAATTTTGGCCTGTTAAAAGCCCGTGATTTGATTCGCACAATCATGGGCCGGGGTTCATTTCGGGGCAACTGCATAACTAGTATGAATTAAGAACAAACCTACTCTATACAATAAAGAAGTTACGGCATAGTAACTTAGAATAAACCTACACTATACAATAAAGGGTTTAAGGTATATTACATCCACTGGGCATCGAAGTTCGCCACCAGTGATTATAAAGCGCAACGAAAAAGCTGATTACAAAAAACTGGGCACCGTTGCAGCGTAACAAAATAATACTGAACCGAGACCACTTCCAAGACAGTTCAAGAAAGGTTAGCCTTATGGGGAACTGCTATGAAGTCATTGAGCAAAGGCTGTGAGACCGGCCTAGCATGTCGGTCATAGCTTCCAGGTGTAGTTGTTTAGCGATGAGGTTCTCATTGGTGTTCTCCGCAATCTTTCTTAGAGATAGGACTTCAAGTCGAAGTTGAGTTGCAGAATGCCTTTCCGCTAGAACTTGGGGTGAAGAAGTCGAACTGATTCGCATAACGAATTACGTGAGCTTGTCTCGACCGTTAGTCTCAAGTAACTTGAACACTACATCAAGACAAGACTTTGGGGTTGTCTCGCTATCTTCAAGATGGTTTGCCTTCTTTGCTGCAATATATGTTGGGTTTGTCTCACAGCCTTCAGCAGACTTGTGCATGCCATCAGGCATATCACCTTGAAACAAAGCAGAGAGATGACAGGTTTTGCACGTGTATAAACAAAGATGATAACTGTTCTATCAATTCTATCCCATTTCAAATTAGAAAATAAAGAGTATGTTCAAAATATCAATAGCATAATTTGGCATTGTTCATAATGCGAGGAGCTTCACCACACTACTGGATTACCATGTCAACATAACAAGCATAGATGAAGGGCAAAGAAAATCATTGTATCTATTTTGGATAATGTGCATGGCATGTTGTTCATATCATCACCACATCAATAAGATAAAACAGGAGATGACAAGGTGCAAACGTGGGCTGCTTCACCACACATCGGATTATAGATCCACAAAAACAAGCATACATATAGGGAGTATTAAGTAATGTGCATGGTATGAATATGGAATTTGGTTTTACAAGTAAAACTTAGAACTTCTCGTTCTTATGAACATGCATTTTGGTAGAAACAACAAACTAAACAGCGATAAGCGATAGGGAGTATGAGCAAATTAAACAGCAGTTGAGGATAAAGGCTTTAGAAGGATGACTTACATTAACATTTAACACCGACTTTATAATGCCCTTCTCCATGTCAAGGGAAGGATAATTCAAGAATTTCAAAGCATGTAATCTTCTTCATAAGCATTGCACGTACTCTACATTTTGTAGAGAGTAATTATAGATATGATAATACTGGAAGGGATAGACGATAATGAAGATAATATGCAGATTGATGCTACATAATCAACTACCAATCCCCGGAAGTACAAGCGTTACAGGACAAAATGTACTGACAAGAGCAATGGGCTACACTTCTGCACTGGCATGGTTTGTGTATTCTACTTGTTGGTAAGATTAAATATAGATCTGATATTTTTTAGTAAATCGTGGGCGAGGGAGATAAGATGCAGAATGCTACAAAATGAACCAATCCCTCTTCCCATAATACAAGAGTGTTTTGAACACTGGTGTACTGTACAAAACGTTCTTATATTATGGGACGGAGGGAGTAGCTTTTAATGTAAGTACAGTGATAGACCACGTCCAGTCCTTACAAGAGGACTGCAGAGCTAAACCTCTTCAAAAGCATTGGGTTGATTCTAAATTTATGTAAGAGTCCATACGGATCTTATAATGTCCACCAAATGGGCGATTCTGAGGCTAACATGTGCGGTGATGCTACATAATCAAACAGCTATGAAAGTAAGTATGGTCATACAGGCAAGAGGTACTCATAAGAGCAATGCGATTAATGCGGTATAGTTGCGAGATTCTGTGGTCCCTTGAGAATGAATGTTCTTCTGCTAATAGTTTTCATACAAGTGAGACATTAAGGCAAATGCAGAAATGTAGTTCAAATTGTGACGTGATATCATAGGCAGTACCTTACGCTGCAGCCGAGACCAATGTGTAACAAGATTATTCCAGTCACCGTCGGATAAATGTAGCACCGGAGACTTTACAGAAATTTTGTTCAAAGGCTTGCCATCGAAGTGTGCTTGCCTCAGGTAGGAACGATACTTCATCAACGAGTGCTTGAAAAGCGCAACCAATCCTTGCTCGTCATCACAATCCAGTTTGCGCCTCGCCTATTTAAAAGAATGAAATCTTGTGTCTTCTGTCAGCAGAAACATATGCAATAATGACCATGAATAACATTAGTACATTACTTACGCGTAAGTTGCGGAGGAAGACTGGAAATTGTTCTGTGTCTGCGGTATAATCTTTTCATGAAGGAAAGATGCGCACAAAGTTCCTGACAACAACATAAGCTTCGTCTTCTAAACTGGGAATAAATGGAACAAGGTTCCTATTAGCTGCAATTGGGGCTCTCTCTCGTTCAAAAAGGGATTTGGCAACCGGATTTGGTGTACTCTTTGCTTTGGAATGGGGTTTTATGTCGTGCATTTGGTGCTATGTCAACTGGCATAATCATACTGTTTGCTGCAGTTGGGGACTGCTGAGTTGAGGCATCAGAAATGACCAGCGTAGTAGGGCTAGAGTCTGCTAGAGTTGGGGTATTTTGTGGGTCAGGTGATATTGCAACTACACCTAATGGGCTATTTGATTTATCAGGTGCCACTACCTTTTCCAAATACTTTGCTTGTGCTCCTCCACGATCAGCAATCGCCCTCTTCCTTTTGAACGTCTGATACACAAGAACAACATTTGAATGGATAAATATGGTATGATGACGGATGGAATATGTACTGAAAATGGATAGGCAGGGCGTACATACACGATGTGTAAACTAAGCTAATGGCAGTTCAACAAAGTAGAAGCAATGCAAAGCATCAGTTGCAAGATATGTGCGAGCAATGTAACCTCGGAAAGTTAGAGCAAGTACCTTGATGGGTGAATAAGATAGGGCATCTTCCTCTGACTCCTCCACTAGGGAGCTACATTGACTTAGGTCTCCCTCTAGCTCAGAATCACTGTTAGGATCATATTCAGAGTATGAATCTGTAGGTGGAGAGTGTTTGCATTGCATTCCATCCAGACTTGATTTCAGTCCCTTAATGCCAAGTTTGACAGCCATGGCATTGTTCTGCTTTATTCTTTTCATGCGCGCAAGCTCATAATCATTATGATGCTGTTCAGAATCTGAGATTCATGAAAACATAAAAAGTAGTCGATTATCTATGGAATGCATTGCGGTTTCAACTTGGAGAGTGTCTCCCTATAAACCCTGCATATGCAAAGTTCACCTCCCCAACCGTCTTGACGGACCACACAGAGATACACACCCGAAGCGGCGAACATGCATTTTCGAAACTAATTTAGGAACATTTAGCCGACCAATTAAACAACTCTGTTTTAATAATATCATATTCGTATTTGAACAACTAAGCTTGTTTAGCTTGATGGGTGGAGCAGTGTTATTATGACACGAAGCACGTATTCTGATCGTATAGTGATCATAAAAGGGGGGAACTCTAAGCATATATTTTTTTAGCAAAAGAGGGTTTCCCCTCTGACTTCAATTAAAGAAACCACCACGGAACCAACATGATCAATTAAACCCTAAGCATGATCAATTAAACCGTATTATGGCTGTGCCATGGCAGATTTGAAGCTGCAAACAGGAGAAATGATATTTAGGATCCATTGTTTGCTTCGAACTAAGAACTAAATTCTTAGAGCTTAAAAGAAAGTAGAGTAACCAAGTTAAGATCTATTTTCTGGTTGAGATCAAAAAGTTGAGGAGATATGAAGCACCACCTCTCTTGCGGCGCCGTGTAGGCATCGAAGTGCGATGGCTGTCGGTGGCGTTGAAGCAGATCTGCGACGGTAGACGGGTGCATCGGGGGATAAGTCCCGTTGCGGTGGAAGGCAAGGTCGTGTGAGCGGCCCCGGCAAAGAGGACGACGGCGCCGATGAAGCGAAGGACGCGATGCAGGCTATTGGTCCGTCGCCGTGGATGAGAAACGTCCATCTCTAGCAGTGGACGACGCGGTCTTGGTAGGCGCTCCGGCATGGTGGAGGACGGTGGCGATGGATGTGGTGGAGGACGGCGGCGATGGATGGGGTGGCGGACGGAGGCTGGTGTGGGAATGGGGTGTTCTAGCGCGGACGGTGTATGAATGGGAAAATGGAGGGAGAGGTACGAGGAACCATGTTTTGGGGCGTGCACATGCGAAATATGGGAAAGTTACGAACTTATCCCCCGTTTCAAATTTGGACGTCTCGTCGGTTGGGGATAGGACGGTAATCTCGCATCTCCCAAATATTTGCCGGTAACTATTTCGAGTGAGGAGAGGGTGTTTTGCCACCCACGGTTGGCGCCCACAGTGTATGAACGGGGCTGACAGGTAGGGCGGTTGTGTCACGTCTGATGGAAGTTACACATCTGCCCCTATTTAAAATATTATCCTACATCTATTTCGGACGAGGAGAGTTTATTTTGCCGCCCACGGTTGGCGCCCATGGTGTATGAACAGGGCTGACAGGTAGGGCGGTTGTGTTAGGTCTGATGGAAGTTACACATCTGCGCCTATTTAAAATATTAGCCTACATCTATTTCGGACAAGGAGAGTTTGTTTTGCCGCCCACCATGTATGAATGGGGAATGGAGGGAGAAACAGAGGTCTTTCGGATGAGCTTGAATCAAATGAGTTTTGCCACCCATGTTTGACGCCCACCGTGTCGGAATGGGCTCAGAGGTGGTCTTGTCACGTCTAATTGAAGTTACTAACCTACCCCTATTTAGAGCAGTGGAAATCGGGCCGATGGATTGTCTGTGTAATGGGCAGACAGTAATTTCCATCTCCCAAACACTTGGCTTCGGGCAGCCGATGTGGGAGTGGACATTTTGCTGTTTCTTTCGAATTTTGGGACAATAAGCATCCATGTTTACCCTGGCAACTAAATTTGAATCCATTTTGTATTCCTATATGAATCTTTATAAATCATTCTATGTGTTTTTATATATCTTCAAAAGGACGACAAAGATGTATTCCTTGTCATATATGAATATGGTTTACAAATGCCGATACTCAAATTCAGAAACTAGAATCCAGTTTAAGGTGAATTCAAATATTTGGAACACTTCATGTCCAACTCAAATGTCACACGCAGCATAATGTGTACTCCCATTTAGATATGTACACAAGCGATGTATCAAGATTCAAATACCGAGTCAATCAACCAAGAATGTACGGAACTAACAGACATATAAACACTTATAGAGTATATGGATCAATAATATCAACTAACATACATAAGCCAGGCTACTGTACTTTTTTTGGCTACAACAACATCCTTTTTTTAGCCAGCATCTTGGCCCTTTCCGATGCGTGCCACTTATGGTCCATCTATACTACTATTGTTGAATGCACATTCAGCCCGATTGGCATATTTGTAGGTCTGGCACAACAATCCAAATGAAATGTCTCCGAGTATTATCAATTAATACAGACTTGTGCTCAAATAAAATTACAAACAAAAAAACAAAAACAAAACAATTATTACATGATCTCTAAAACAAATGGTTTGATTGATTACATGAACAGACAACACAAAGGTTATTCAACTATGGAAAGAACATTTCACCTATGATTTACCAAGTAGGAATTTAATTTCCTTTTTCCTTCCGGACCTTAACAATCGATTCGGTCTCGACTTGCTTCGTTTTGAAATCCACCAAATATTTAATGGTTGTCTTGAGTACTGCTTGTGATTGTGCTGTTTGCTTCCTCAACATGTCAACTTCATCTCTAAGCGCAGAAGCAGAATCTCTTTCTACCAGTTTAGCCTCTAGAGCATCAGCAGTTGGCAATTCATAATGCACGATTGGGCCGGTGCCACTGCTATGCGATGATGCAACGTCCATGGGGACCTCGCTCTTTGATCTTGGGCTAACCTGTTTTGCCATTAAAGTTCCGATTGGATTCAGAAAAGTTGAAGTTAGCAAAACATCTCAACTGGGAGTTATAATAGCAAACTAGTTAAACAAACAAGGAATTAAAGAGTTTCAATTGGATGCTGAAAAGTAGTTATTAACATCATTGTAACTCATTGCTGCAAAGAAAGAAAGCGATTAAACAAACAAGTAGATATTTAAGTTAAGGCAAACAGGTAATTCTTAACAGTAAGTATCAAATACATAGATAGGCGCGATCTACAATATGATTAACGAGCTATGCCATTATGTAATCGATAGCAAACTAAATTAAGCCAAGCAACGTAATTGAACAATTTTGCAATAAGTGGCTAACTAAAATTCCGAGAAGCGTAATCGAACTTACGCTAGTTCTTTGTACAAGCACACTGCAACTTCTTTTTCGCTTACAAGGTTGTACGAAGGAGTCCATGGCATCAATTTCTTGGATACACAGTCCCAATACTTCTTTCTTCCCACACTGCATGGGTAAGTCGAATGGTTAATCTGGTAAGATGGTGCGTCCTTGATATGTTATATGAGGACGTGTAGTCGAACTAGTTGTAGCCAAACACATCTGCTGGCTTTTCTTGTACATTTCATGCGATTACTTTTGGCATATCGAGATCTAAGCAATCTACAATAGGATGAAAAGACTGGCATCCTTCACATTATTGGCGAACTCAGTTCATAAAAACAAGCAATTCAACCATTCTGTGGGTAAATCAAAAGCGCCACTGGAATATTTTTCACTATCCAATCATACACGCAAAAAGGGGAGACGCCACCATAGGGGTTGGTATGGATGGCCGCCTCAGGTGGCTGGAAAGTGTGCACCTAGTTTGAGTCGTCCAGGTTGGCCCACGCTAGTTTTGTTCGTCCCAACGCACGAGTAGGCAATGTAAAAAATGAAGAAAAATGTTTCAATTTGGATGGGCCAATAACATAAGTGCAAGGCAGGCCCTATAGCAGGCTCGCGGCCCAAACGAGCGCCTCCCATATCAATCGACAGCAGGAAAAATCCCAATTCATTCGCTCCAGCCTCCAGTTTGGTTTGCTCCTAACCTAGCCACCGCTGGACAGACCGAAACAACACTTCCTCGCGCCCTCGTTGGAGGGCGGTCGCCGGGCTTCAAGCGAACGGAAGGACAAGAAGATGAAGATCCAACCCTGGGTGTAGCATGCGTGGGAGGCAGCGGCGGCAGCACGGGCATGGCATCGAGCTTGCGCAAACGAACAACCACATCACATCCCTGATTATATCTAATTCAACTCTTCAATTTCTGGCCAATAGTTAAACCTGACGGTGTTGTAAAACTGCTTGTATGTAGGGAATCTATGAGAAAATGAAACCAATTTCTACTTATTTTATAACTTACCCAATCAATACTGAACTGACTCAATCTGATGTATCTAATCAAGTTTCCGGTGCAAACATACAAGCTCATGTTGTTCTTGAGCCTGAAGTGTCTAATGAACAGACTGCTAATGAAGGATTTGATGCAAACATTTTACATGCTCCCGGTGATGAACATATAGTGTCTAATGAGGGATCTAATGCAAGCATTTTGCAAGCTCATTGAAGGATTTAGTGTCTAATGATGATCTACTATGTTGAGAGAGACAGAGATTTGCGGGCATTGATGACAAGCAAATTATAGTGCATTTTCATAGCTTGAGGAAACATCGAGGCCATCTACCGTAAAGTCCCGTATCATGACAACATAGCATAAATACTTTTCTAATCTGTTGTTTGAAACTATTGGCATAGTTGTGCAGGATAGATATATTGATATGCAGTTTATGTTGGTTATACGTGCAATTACACTTCGATATTTTCAGCGGAGAACGAATAATTCAAGCAGGTACATACCATGTTTGTAGTCCTTGTACACCATGTTGCATTTTGTGTTTTTGGGTGCTTGCATCATTTAGTGTTTATAATCTGAACTACTTTGGATCATTAGCTAGTTTTCAAAGTGCATGTAGCTTCACATTTCTCAAGTTATGTTCATTTCCGGAGTGCAAGTGCCTTTGTATTTTTTAAGTTAAGTGTTCGCCCCTGGTAACTTGAATTCATGGATCAGCCACTGCACACAAATCATACACGAATGCGGTCTGAATTAAATGAAATGCAGGGACCTCACGCTAGCTCGTTATGCAGGGCTCATTTGTAGCTCGCTTGCGCTTGGGATGTTCCATGTACAAGTCCATGTTACCACTTGCTTGGATGTGCAGGCCTTGTGCTCCTTGCATCCCCCTCTGCATTTTGACACGTCGAATGGTTGATCAAATAAGAGGAATCGACCTTGATGTTGTACCGGAGGACAGATACTTACAAGGTTATACGTGTGTGCAGGATGTGTACCAGATCCCGTAGCACCATCATGCTTCGCTAAAATATGGATTTGCTTGTTTCAGATGATATCTCCAGAAGAAATAAGAGTTAAGGTCAGAGTTGCATAGGCGTGTAAGCTAAGAGAGCAGTGAAAGGATATCCAAACATCGTCGGAACTGAAGGAAATATGCCCTAGAGGCAATAATAAAGTTATTATTTATTTCCTTATATCATGATAAATGTTTATTATTCATGCTAGAATTGTATTAACCGGAAACATAATACATGTGTGAATACATAGACAAACAGAGTGTCACTAGTATGCCTCTACTTGACTAGCTCGTTAATCGAAGATGGTTATGTTTCCTAACCATAGACATGAGTTGTCATTTGATTAACGGGATCACATCATTAGGAGAATGATGTGATTGACATGACCCATTCCGTTAGCCTAGCACTTGATCGTTTAGTATGTTGCTATTGCTTTCTTCATGACTTATACATGTTCCTGTAACTATGAGATTATGCAACTCCCGTTTATCGGAGGAACACTTTGGGTGCTACCAAACTTCACAACGAATCGGGTGATTATAAAGGAGTACTACAGGTGTCTCCAAAGGTGCATGTTGGGTTGGCGTATTTCGAGATTAGGTTTTGTCACTCCGATTGTCGGAGAGGTATCTCTGGGCCCTCTCGGTAATGCACATCACTTAAGACTTGCAAGCATTGCAACTAATGAGTTAGTTGCGGGATGATGTATTACAGAACGAGTAAAGAGACTTGCCAGTAACGAGATTGGACTAGGTATGGAGATACCGACGATCGAATCTCGGCAAGTAACATACCGATGACAAAGGGAACAACGTATGTTGTTATGCGGTTTGACCGATAAAGATCTTCGTAGAATATGTAGGAGCCAATATGAGCATCCAGGTTCCGCTATTGGTTATTGACCGAGAATAGTTCTAGGTCATGTCTACATAGTTCTCGAAACCGTAGGGTCCGCACGCTTAACGTTACGATAACAGTTATATTATGAGTTTATGAGTTTTGATGTACCGAAGGAGTTCGGAGTCCCGGATGAGATCGGGGACATGACGAGGAGTCTCTAAATGGTCGAGACATAAAGATCGATATATTGGACGACTATATTCGGAGTTCCGAAAGGTTCGGAGTGATTCGGGTATTTTTCGGAGTACCGGGGAGTTACGGGAATACGGGGAAGAGTATTGGGCCTTAATGGGCCTTAGTGGGAAGGAGCCAGGAGGTGGCGCGCGCCCCTCCCAAGCCCAGTCCGAATTGGACAAAGGGTTTGGGGCGCGGCCCTCCTCTCCCTTCCTTCTCCACTTCCCTCCTTTCCCCCCTTCTCCTAGTTGGACTAGGAAAGAAGGAGTCCTAGGGAGTAGGACTCCCCTTGGCGCGCCCTCCTCCTAGGGCCGGCCTCCTCCTCCCTTGCTCCTTTATATACGGGGGCAGGGGGCACCCCATAGACACACAAGTTGATCTACGGATCGTTCCTTAGCCGTGTGCGGTGCCCCTCCACCATATTCCACCTCGGTCATATCGTCGCGGAGTTTAGGCGAAGCCTGCGCCGGTAGAGCATCATCATCGTCACCACACCGTCGTCTTGTGGAACTCATCCCCGATGCTTTGCCGGATCGGAGCCCGGGATCGTCATCAAGCTGAACGTGTGCTGAACTCGGAGGTGCCGTGACGCTCGGTACTTGGATCGGTCGGATCGTGAAGACGTACGACTACATCAACCGCGTTGTCATAACGCTTCTGCTTACGGTCTACGAGGGTACGTGGACAACACTCTCCCCTCTCGTTGCTATGCATCACCATGATCCTTGCGTGTGCGTAGGAAATTTTTTGAAATTACTACCTTCCCCAACAGTGGCATCCGAGCCTGGTTTTATGCGTTGATGTTATATGCACGAGTAGAATACAAGTGAGTTGTGGGCGATACAAGTCATACTGCTTACCAGCATGTCGTACTTTGGTTCGGCGGTATTGTGAGATGAAGCGGCCCGGACCGACATTACGCCAGACGCTTACGCGAGACTGGTTTCACCACCGCGAGCACTCGTTGCTTAAAGGTGACCGTGGGTGTCTGTCTCTCACTTTAGTTGAACCGAGTGTGGCTACGCCCGGTCCTTGCGAAGGTTAAAACAGCACCAACTTGACAAACTATCGTTGTGGTTTTGATGCGTAGGTAAGAACGGTTCTTCCTCAGCCCGTAGCAGCCACGTAAAACTTGCAACAACAAAGTAGATGACGTCTAACTTGTTTTTGCAGGGCATGTTGTGATGTGATATGGTCAAGACGTGATGCTATATTTTATTGTATGAGATGATCATGTTTTGTAACCTAGTTATCGGCAAGCTGGCGGGAGCCATATGGTTGTCGCTTATTGTATGAAATGCAAGCGCCATGTAATTGCTTTACTTTATCACTAAGCGGTAGCGATAGTCGTAGAAGCAATAGTTGGCGAGACGACAACGATGCTACGATGGAGATCAAGGTGTTGCGCCGGTGACGATGGTGATCACAACGGTGCTTCAGAGATGGAGATCACAAGCACAAGATGATGATGGCCATAGACACACAAGTTGATCCACGGATTGTTCCTTAGCCGTGTGCGGTGCCCCCCTCCACCATATTCCACCTCGGTCATATCGTCGCGGAGTTTAGGCGAAGCCCTGCGCCGGTAGAGCATCATCATCGTCACCACGCCGTCGTGCTGACGGAACTCATCCCCGACGCTTTGCTGGATCGGAGCCCGAGGATCGTCATCGAGCTGAACGTGTGCTGAACTCGGAGGTGCCGTACGTTCGGTACTTGGATCGGTCGGATCGTGAAGACGTACGACTACATCAACCGCGTTGTCATAACGCTTCCGCTTACGGTCTATGAGGGTACGTGGACAATACTCTCCCCTCTCGTTGCTATGCATCACCATGATCCTTGCGTGTGCGTAGGAAATTTTTTGAAATTATTACGTTCCCCAACAGGAACAGTGCCAAGGGAGTGATGTGTGGATACCTAGTTCGGGTCGGTGTTTGGGCATGCTCGCCTAGCTAGAGTGCGGGCCACTTCAGAGCCGTTGAGGGTGATGTCAAGGCGTCGGGTGGCAAGACGGATGCAGATCTTGAGTGGCAGCGGAGCGCTACGATGCGGTGGACAAGACCGTTGGTGAAGCCCCAACGGCCTCGGGGGGCGGAGGTGCGACGATGTGCTCGATGAAGTAGCCCCGGTGAGCTGGGAGACGGCGTCGGTCAAGCGCACCTGATGTGATGGAACTCGGTGTCTGTGAGGCACGTCGGTTGCGGCGGTCGACGTTGTCGGTGGACCACCCGGTGCGGTGGACGAGGGCATAGATGAGGTAGCTCCTGTGCGGTGGTGAAGCGCGACCGTCGTCTTCGTGGTTGTCGTCCGGCTCAGAGGTGGGGAACGGTGGGGAAAGAGATGAGACGAGGGGTGATTCGAGGGTTGGCGGCGAATTAGGGATTTGAGCAATCTGGGCGCGGAAGGGGACGGTGGAGAAGAGAGATTTTGCAGGGCTGGAATTGGGGCCGCCAGATATTTCAATCCGAAACGTGGAAGCACGAACTTATATTGTCGTTGTCCTTTTTTGGGGGGTGGGTGGGTGGCTGGGTGCTACGCGTCCGTCCAACACACACGACCACCCCGACAGGACTATGCTTCGGTGCCTTAAGGCACCTGCCTTTGTGTCCATGACATATGGGCCCAACAGGTGGCTGGCCCACATGTCAGTGACCCAAAGGCAGTTGCCTTTAAGGCATCGAAGCAGCGTCCACCCCGACAAGACCCTGGTTTGCCTGGTGCGCCTACATTTGAGAATGCAAACGAATCTTCTTTGCAAACGAATCTGTATGTATTACAATGCTCGTGTTTTCCTTGCAATAATTAGTCATTCAAAACGAGATACTCCATCTGTTCACTTTTGTAAGTCGTTTCAGACAACTTAAAATGAACTGTTTTGCACATTGTCTGAAATGTCTTCAAGGTCTTATAAAAGTGAACAGAGGGAGTACTATAAATTAATTAATGAGGAGTTATTTGAAAAAAATCGAAACGGTACCCACGCTAACGTGGATTGGAGAGTGTGTGTCACATAATTAGTTATTTGAATTAGAGTGTGTGTCACGTAGTTGGTTATTTGAATTAGAGTGTGTGTCACATAGCGATCTCCAATTCTAACGTGGATTTCACATTTCACTATATCCATGCTACTTTTTTAATACAAATTCATATGTATATGATGAACACCATGGTAGTGAGAAAACGTTTGGATGGATTCAAACATATGACCTACAAAATAGCACAACAAATTGAGTCAATGTCAACTTTTCGAAACTTAGTATGGCACGAATTCGAAATAATTACCCGTATGCCTTGTCCTCGGTTCAAATCCTACAATGTACACCGAATTGAAACATCGATATTAAGTCTCGTACTATGTACATTCAAATGTTGTTTTTAGCTCCCCCCCCCCCCGCACAAACACTACATACTTCCTGTAACGGTCAATCTTCCACTCCTAACCACCTTAGGAAGCTATCGGTTTCCAACACACGTTCATGCTTTCTCTCCATGTTTCGATCTCTAACTCTCTCAACTACACAACCGCTTTTTCCACTCTGTTACCAAATGTATTTACCTCACACACCCGCCATTGCACCCCATGCCGAGCTCTCTCTCTCTCCCCCCTCTCCCTCTCACCCTCTCGCGCTAAATACATGCATTGCCTATCTAGCCCCCAACCTCTCATGCATGCGCACGCACGCACGTTGTATATCTAGGTTACTCCCTCGAGACTGTCTCACTCTTTCTTCCGCGCGGCAGGCCACACTTGCTCAATATCGATCTCTTTATCTGAGTCTCGTTTAACCTCGTTTTCTTTCACACACAAATGATATATCTCCCTGTTTGGGCCTCGATCGACACACTCTATACTCTCTCACGCAGATTTTCTATCTAGGTCAGTCCATCCAAGCCGCCACCACTCTTTCGACCTCATGGTGGGCCATGCTCACTCAATCTCTCTCTCTTTCTCTCTCTCTTTCTCTCTCTCTTCGTATGTCTCGATTGACCTCGCTCTTTCTCGGACAAAAACGATATAACACCATGTTTGAGCCCAATTCGACCTATTCACATTGTATACTCTCTCATGCACATCGTCTATCTAGGTCACTCTCTCCAACCCGTCTCACTCTTTCAATCGCACGGCGACCCTATGTGATCGGTTGACCTTGCTTCCTCCCACGCACAAAATATATCTACACGTCTGTGACTGGATCATCTCTCAAGCTCTATCTTACAATCCTCACCCTTGCCAAAAATCTCAATCGGACGATATCTCTCCAGAGCATATATATTTGTTTAATGAATGTCGGAGCACACTCACTTTGTCTCTCTATCTATATGTCTCTCGATTGACCTTGCTTTCTCACACCGTATCTTCCACGCGTTGAAGCCACTACCTCTCCATCCCTCGCAAAGCCGGAGCTATTTACATTGCTAGGGGCACTCCAACCTTGGATTAATTTGTGTAGGCATTTATTCCGGTCGGTTTAGATTATATTTTCGTAGCATTCGGCCCACAACTACTCCAAACACTGTTGCAACCCATGCAACTGCCCTAGTTGATTTCCCTCTGGCTCGGTCATCGCTCTCTCGCACGTCCTTTCTCGCCTTCAACATCGCACCATGGTATTATCGAAAAAACTATGTTGTTCTCTTTAATTATTATAAATAAGCTACAAAACTACACACCGATATTCCACTTGGAATGGAAAAAAATTTCGACCCACAAATTAAAGTGGTACAAACTACAAACCGAGGGGCCCACATGTCATGAAACAAATTTGGACCCATATACAAATTAAAAAATAAAGGACGAGGATCGAACATGCGACCGGGCCTTCAAGCCGCACGTCAAGAGTAGGCAACATACGTAGAATAGCAATGTTTGTTGTACCCCCTTTGTTCACATAATGTTTTTATATTACCACAACCTAATTAATGGATAACATGTAATATTATTTTTAGTACTATTCGCCTTCACTTACTGGTGGGTTCCATGTGTGCTCTCTCTCTCTCCTCCCCTTCTGCGTTTAGATGCACGGGCAAACAGGAAGAACTCGCGGGCGATGTTGCCGTTGACCATATCTGGACGCGTTCACAAGTCACAACACCAGTTTCATGTACTAGCAGCACTACTCAGTGTGTACGTGCAATACACGTTAATTTGGAAGTATATTAAGTGCATGCGGATATTAACTACTAGGATATTATTTGCGTGTTGTCATGTGATTAGCACTATTTTTGGCATGAAATTAATTATACGCTAAACGTGTTGAGCGCTTGACATTGCAGCAGTCTAGGTCGTTGGATGACAAGGAATACATGTGGCTTGATGACGTTTTATATTTAATTTGATACGGCTCTAGCAGAAAATTCAATCGATCAAACTGTAGGACCTTGAAGTATGTCTAGAGGGGGGGGGTGATTAGACTACTTGACCAATTAAAAACTTAGCCTTTTCCTAGTTTTAGAGTTTGGCAGATTTTAGCTATCTTAGGACAACTCAAGCAATCATCACACAATTCAAGCAAGCATGCAAGAGTGTATGAGCAGCGGAAATTAAAGCATGCAACTTGCAAGAAAGTAAAGGGAAGGGTTTGGAGGATTCAAACGCAATTGGAGACACAGATGTTTTTGGCGTGGTTCTGATAGGTCGTGCTATCATACCTCCACGTTGATGGAGACTTCAACCCTCGAAGGGTAACGGTTGCCATGAGTCCACGGAGGGCTCCACCCACGAAGGGTCCACGAAGTAGCAACCTTGTCTATCCCACCATGGCCGTCGCCCACGAAGGACTTGCCTCACTAGAGGTAGATCTTCACGAAGTAGGCGATCTCCTTGCCCTTACAAACTCCTTGGTTCGACTCCACAATCTCGTCGGAGGCTCCCAAGTGACACCTAGCCAATCTAGGAGACACCACTCTCCAAGAAGTAACAAATGGTGCGTTGATGATGAACTCCTTTCTCTTGTGCTTCAAATGATAGTCTCCCCAACACTCAACTCTCTCTCATACGATTTGGATCTGGTGGAAAGAAGATTTGAGTGGAAAGCAACTTGGGGAAGGCTAGAGATCAAGATTCATATGGTAGGAATGGAATATCTTGGTCTCAACACATGAGTAGGTGGTTCTCTCTCAGAAATGGTAAGTTGGAAGTGTAGGTTTGTTCTGATGGCTCTCTCCACGAATTAAGAGGAGGTGGAGGGGTATATATAGCCTCCACAGAAAATCTAACCGTTACACACAATTTACCAATCTCGGTGGGACCGAATCAACAAACTCGGTCAGACCGATTTTAGTAAACCTAGTGACCATTAGGGTTTTCGGTGGGACTGACTTGCATCTCGGTAGGACCGATATGGTTAGGGTTAGGGCATAACCTAATCTCGGTGAGACCGATTACACAAACTCGGTGAGACCAATTTTGGTAATTAGCTAACGAGAGAGTTGGTCAGGTAAACTCGGTGGGACCGATTTGCTCTTTCGGTGAGACCGAAACGTTACGAAAGGGAAACAGAAAGTTTACATTGCAATCTCAAGGGACCGATCCGCTCTTTTCGGTGAGAGCGAAAAGTTACGAAGGGAAACAGAGAGATTACAATCCCATCTCGGTGAGACCGAGATCCCTATCGGTAGAACCGATTTGCCTAGGGTTTGTGGCAGTGGCTATGACATTTGGAATCGGTGGCGCCGGATAGGAAGAATCGGTGGGACCGATTTTGGCTTTAGGTTTGGGTCATATGTGGATGTGAGAAAGTAGCTGAGGGTTTTGGAGCATATCACTAAGCACATGAAGCAAGAGGCTCATTAAGCAACACCTCATCCCTCCTTGATAATATTGGATTTTCCTATAGACTCAATGTGATCTTGAATCACTAAAATATAAAATGAAGAGTCTTGAGCTTTTGAGCTTGAGCCAATCCTTTGTCGTTAGCATTTTGAGGGATCCACTTTCATCATCCATGCCATGCCATTCATTGAGCTTTCCTGAAATGTTCATCTTGGAATAGCATTAGCTCAATGAGCTATATGTTGTTATGAATTACCAAAACCACCTAGGGATAGTTGCACTTTCAATCTCCCCTTTTGGTAATTGATGACAACATATAGATCAAAGCTTTGACAAATGATAATAAGATTGAAAACGTCGTTGCTTTGAGAAGTATGTGATAAGCAAGAGCTCCCCTAAATTTGTGCATAGTTTACGATTTGCTTTGGACTGCAAATGCACAAGGAATTAGGCTCATGGGTTACTCTTCCATGTCACATACATCTTGGTGGAGCACTCAAAATGATACGGATTGAATACATGCACTCATCACCAAGCACGTTGAATGATCACATAGGATAGATAAGATAATATCATCAAACATGCATAAGTGTAGCTTATGATCAAACACATGATCATCAATGTCTCACAAACATAGTATCTGAAGCAATCAAAAGCAAACAAGTTTAAAAACCACCAAATCAAGAGAGAACAAAAGAAACACTCTCTCCCTCGAAGCCTATGATCTATACATTTTTCTCCCCCTTTGGCAACAAGTTACCAAAAAGTTCATAGAAAATGCATAGTGCTAGATCAACTCTCTGGCTTGATCTTCAGGTGGTGGTGTCCGGATAGCGCCACGGACGAAGGCTTCATTGAAGTAGATGGAGCCGGAGCTGGTGTAGGTGCTGGAGCTGGTGGCACTGAGGCTGTAGCTGGTGCAGCCAGAAGTGGCTCGTGTGTCGAATCGCACAACAGATGACCTCTGGGCTCTAGGCACTCTGGCAAATGCATCGATTGTTGTTTTGCCCTTCCTCTCCTGCATGTCATCCTGTAGTTGCTCCACAGCAGATTGAATCTCAATTACTTTCACATCTAAGTCATAGAACTTTTGTTCCATGATTCTTTCCAAGCTCTCCTGATTTTGAGTGAGGGTGGCCAATCCCTTCTCAATCCTCAGTGTTGATGCTATTAAGTATCCAAGCTGCTCCTGCTTGTTCTTCAAGAAATACTCAGATGCCTCCTCTTGAGTTGGCATCCTGGCAGCCTTCTCCTTCCTTGCCTTCTCCTTCTTCTCTTGTGCTTGAACTGACGATGGATCATTCCCATTCATGACAACCTCATTGTCCTCAAAGTCTGGATAAATTGGAAAATGTTCTTTATCCAATAGATATTTGCCTATGCCCATCTTTGAGTTAATCAACTCCACGGATCCGAGGGGCATATCCACAACTTCTCTTCTGGTCTGCTACAGTCCTCTTAATGGTTTCAACCATAAGGCTCATGACTTTGAATTTTTGTGGCACATCAAACAAATGCAACATGTTGATTGCATGCCCTCTAATCATGTTGTGGTCACCAGACTTAGGCGTGTAGAGTATGCCTTAAGATGCGATTGATAGTTGGCAGCCCCGATGAAGGAAGTGGACTGATCCAAACTTATGTGTCTCAATGGGTGTCTGCAGGATCTCCTTGTACATGTGTGCCATGGAATTGTGGTCCATTTTCTTCTTGGCATATACATCCAGGTCATCTTCATTCTCCTTTGGGGCATTTATCAGCTTTGCCCACTCCTCAACGGTTGATCGGTACCTTGTACCTTGAGACATCCACACTATCCTCGCCATCCGGATAAGAGTGTCGTGGAGTAGAAGCGCATGATAAGTTCATCGTTCCAGTTGGTGAGCTTTTGCCAACGAAGTCCGCACCTCCAACAGCAACAAAACTATCTTGCACTCCAGGATAGTGCTCTACATTTTCTTTCATGTAGGTCCAGTCGACCCACCTCATATCACACACTATGGGCTTCTTATCCAGCAGAATAGTCTCATAAAAGTCATGATGTTCCTTGGTGTCGAACCTGTAGTCCACATCAGTTCTTCTCCTTGTGGCATATGGATCTGTCATCCTCCATAGCCTCAACCCATTGTCTCTTCTGATCTTCATGTCCTCAGCCACAGGATGGGCATCATTGTGGTCAGTATCTTGGGCTTGAGCTTCCTCGAACTTGTACTTCTTCATCTTCTTCATCAACGTCAGGCCGTGGGGCCTTGTTCTTTTCAAAGAAATGGAATACTCCCCGTATTCCTCTTTGGTGCAGAACTTGGCCTTGGGGGCAGCTTTGGGTGCTTCCTTGGGCTTAGATGTGGTAGCCCTCGATCTTATAGCATCACCCATAAGCTTTGGTGCCTTGGGGTCTTTGGTGCAACAATCTCTTCTTCCTCTTCCATCATGGAAGGCTTCCCAATAACTTCATTTGTGGTCTTCTTGACCCTTTCTTTCCTTTTCTTTCCTTCAGCAATAGCTGGCTCTTTGGGATTAGGCTTTTTAGGAATTTGAGTTGATGCTCTGACCTTTGGCATAGGTGTCCTCTTGGCAGGAACCTTCCTATTGAGTCTAGGCTTTGTGCTATGTGCTGAGCCATACTCCTTTTTGAGCACTGCCTTCTTGGAGATTGCCTCATCCTCTTCTGCCCTATAATCCTCATCTTCATAATCTGAGGTTTTCTTCTTCCTTTTCCTGGTGGCAGCTTTAGGCAAATTGCTTGGGGTGCTCCTGATGCCTTCATCTGAAGAGCTGGAGGGACTAGTGCCCTCACTCATGTTCACCTGGTCCTCTGACCTGTTCTGACAGTCACTCTGGTCTGACATGCTGCAAACACTGACTACTGACCCCTAGTTCGGCGAAGACTCGCTACGGCGGCAACGACGGGGTTGAATTCCGTTGACGGCGGCAGAGACCAGCGACAGGAGGCGGCTGTCGACGAGGAGACGATCCGGAGACCACGGAGGCAGAGCGAGCTATTGCGCGGGTGAAGAGGTTCGGAGAAATTTCCAAATTTTTGCCCGTGACTATATATAGCCCGACAGCCGGTGTGACCGAAAGTGGAACAACTTCGGTGGCACCGAGATGCAAACTGTACAGTTATTGCAACTCGGTGTGACCGAAGAGTTCAAATCGGTTGCTCCGAGATTGAAAACCTAGATCGACTTAGTGATCTCGGTAAGACCAAAATGGAGGAATCGGTCAGACCGAGAATCACAAAGAAGTTTTGGAAGTTTAAGTCTATGACGAATTGGGGACTCCGAGTGCTCCTCACACAGAGTGGTTCGAACCTGACTTGATCAAATTTTGTGATGTAGCATGAATAGAGTTTGAGACGAGAAAAGCATAGATAGCTAGAGAAGGTTCTTAGGCATTCTTGTCCATCCACTTGGCCAAAGAAAAAGAAGCCAATCAATCAAAACAACAAGTGGATGTCCTCGAATGAGTAAAGTATGCAACCAACATGCTCACACAATAAGATGGCAAATTAAATATGTGGCAAAGCATGAACAACCAATTCTAGCATCTATCAAACAATTGGCGATGACTAGGTCATCTATATATGAGTATATTGACCTAGGAGTCAAATGATAGACATTTGATCATAGGTCATACTCATCGTTTAAGCTCAAGTGGGGTTACCACTTTTACATAAAGCATTTATGTGTTCACATCATTAGAGTTGCTTTGACTCAATTCTTAGAGTTAAGCTCCCCTAGATGTGAGATCCCCCTAAGAGGGATGAACTAACCTTGGGTTTTGTCGATGATGACTTCATGTAGGTGTTGAAGATGTGGATGCTCAATGTTGATGTAGATCTTTTTGGAGCAATCCTTTGGAGTGAGTTGCACTTTCAATACCTACATGGGTCAGTCCCACAAGGAACAAACAAGTATATCCATAGACATAGAGTGATGCACACACAAAATGATGTCCATGAAATCATTAGGTTACCTTGTCCCTTGCCTTACCAAACATGAGGGTTTGTGACTCCTTGAACTAGTGCAAGATATGGAAGTTGATTGCACTTGTCCTTGCCATAATGATATGAGTGAAATATGTTGGCGGAGTCACCCTCAAGAACTCTCTAGTTCTTCTTCTTCGGGATCCACATCATCTTGATGGGAATCCTTGGAGTTGTAGTTGTACTTGATGAGGTAGAACTTGGCGTAGTCTTGGGAATCCACTTGACCGAGACCTTAGGTGCCTCTTCAAATGCATCAATCTCTTCTTGAAGCTTGTCCTTGCCTTTGTACTTGTGGTCTTGTGGTGGAAGATCATCTTGTGCTTGTGTTACCTTGAAGGAAGTAGGATCATACTTCTCTTGTTGAGGAACAAACTTCGTCTTGGGGTATTGTTCTTCTTCCCACTCAGCTCCATTGGCATTGAACTTTCATTCAAAACCAACACCTTGATTCTTCCGGTGCCTTCCTTGCTTGCGTACAATTTCCTCGAATTGCTTACTCTCGGCAAGGCTCTTGTATACACCTTTCTCTATAATTCCCTTCAATAAACTATTTTCTTGCTCAAGTGTAACTTGGCTAAGAGAATCATTAGTGGAATCAAGAGAACTACTAGAACCAACAATATTGGATTTGACATTATTATTGTTTCTACTAGAGGAAGAATCTTTCTTGATCTTGTTACTAGACTTGTCTTGAGGCATGTAAGTAGATAAGAGTAAACGCTTGGCAATGTAAGAAGAACTTTTCTTACGGAGATCATCATTGATTGCTTTTAAGAACTCATGCTCTTGCTCAAGATTGAGCTTTTCAAAGCGTAACTTCTCATGAGCCCTTAAAAATTCTCGATGATCTTCGAAGATAGTTTCATGAGCTAACTTAAGAGAGTTTAGTTCTTTAGTTAGACGCTCAATCTTCTCCTTATCATTGTCATTCGTTTTATCTTGATTAGCATGATTAATTGACGTTTCATCATAGTATTCATCACTAGAGTTGTCAACAAGTAAATCATCATCCACAAGCAAGTCATCTTCATCACTATTGAGATCAACATACTCGGATGTGTTACCTTTGGACCTTTGGCCATGAAGCATCTTCCAATTCCTTCATTTGGTGACTCAAATATGTCGTAGGAGTTGGTTGACACAAGTGCTAGACCGGCAACACCTTCATCTTGAGTATATTCGGAGTCGGAGTGATAGCTTCTCTCGGAGTGATTGTCGGAGTCGGAGCCGGATACTCATTCACCAACATGAGCTTGATGTCTTCGTTTTGTGTAGATCTTTGATGACTTGTCCTTCCTTTCCGAATCCTTGCTTCTCCGTGAGGGTCTTCGTTCATAACGATCATCTCTACTCCTCCTCTCTCTTGGTGGTGATTCTTCTCTTCTACTTCTTCTTTTTGGAGAGTCTTCTCCTCTTTTGTAGGGTGCCGTACACTCATTGGAATAGTGTCCGGGTCTCCCACAATTGTAGCAATTTCGCTCTCGACTAGAAGATCTTTTGTCATTGTAAGACCTTGACTTGGAGCTTCTTTCTTTGCTTCTACTCTTGTAGAATTTTTTGAATTTCTTCACCGTTAAGCTCAATTCTTCATTGAAGGTGTGTTTCTCACTTGATGATGTGGGGGCTTCACTTGAGGCTTTGTAAGCACCACTTGACTTGTTGTGAAGTTCCTCCTTATCCTTAAGTGACATCTCATGAGCAACAATTCTTCCAATGACTACCGTTGGCTTGAGATCTTTGTAGTTTGGCATCATTTGAATCAATGTGCACACGGTATCATACTTTCCATCCAATGCTCTTAGGATCTTCTTGATGATTAATCATCAGTCATCTCTTCACTCCCTAAGCCAGCAATCTCATTTGTGATAAGTGCAAGCCTAGAGTACATTTCAAATGACACCTTCACCATCCTTCATTTTGAACTTGTCAAGCTGACTTTGGAGCACATCCAACTTGGATTCCTTGACGGATTCGGTACCTTCATGCATATCAATCAAAGTATCCCAAATTTCCTTTGCATTCTCAAGACGGCTGATTTTGTTGAATTCTTCGGGCACAATCCGTTGAAGATGATATCACAAGCTTGAGCGTTGTATTGCAGCATCTTCAACTCTTCCGCATTAGCTTCACGGTTCGGCTCTCTCCCATCAAAGAATTCACCTTGCAAGCCAATACAAATAATTGCCCAAACGGCGGGGTTATGTCCGAGAATATGCATTTTCATCTTATGCTTCCAACTAGCAAAATTAGTACCATCAAAGTAAGGACCTCTACGGTGATAATTTCCCTCGCTAGACGCCATACTCTCCTAGGTTGTGAAACCAAGGCTATGACCACCAAAAGCTATGGAAATCAAAGCAAATGGAGACCACTTGTAGAACCTTGAAGTATGTCTAGAGGGGGGGTGATTAGACTACTTGACCAATTAAAAACTTAGCCTTTTCCTAGTTTTAGAGTTTGGCAGATTTTAGCTATCTTAGGACAAGTCAAGCAATCATCACACAATTCAAGCAAGCATGCAAAGAGTGTATGAGCAGCGGAAATTAAAGCATGCAACTTGCAAGAAAGTAAAGGGAAGGGTTTGGAGGATTCAAACGCAATTGGAGACACGGATGTTTTTGGCGTGGTTCCGATAGGTGGTGCTATCGTACCTCCACGTTGATGGAGACTTCAACCCACGAAGGGTAGCGGTTATGCTGCTGGTCCACGGAGGGCTCCACCCACGAAGGGTCCACGAAGTAGCAACCTTGTCTATCCCACCATGGCCGTCGCCCACGAAGGACTTGCCTCACTAGCAGTAGATCTTCACGAAGTAGGCGATCTCCTTGCCCTTACAAACTCCTTGGTTCAACTCCACAATGTCGTCGGAGGCTCCCAAGTGACACCTAGCCAATCTAGGAGACACCACTCTCCAAGAAGTAACAAATGGTGCGTTGATGATGAACTCCTTGCTCTTGTGCTTCAAATGATAGTCTCCCCAACACTCAAATCTCTCTCATACGATTTGGATCTGGTGGAAAGAAGATTTGAGTGGAAAGCAACTTGGGGAAGGCTAGAGATCAAGATTCATATGGTAGGAATGGAATATCTTGGTCTCAACACATGAGTAGGTGGTTCTCTCTCAGAAATGGTAAGTTGGAAGTGTAGGTTTGTTGATGGCTCTCTCCATGAATGAAGAGGAGGTGGAGGGGTATATATAGCCTCCACACAAAATCTAACTGCTATAATACACAATTTACCAATCTCGGTGGGACCGAATCATCAAACTCGGTCAGACCGATTTTAGTAAACCTAGTGACCTTTAGGGTTTTCGGTGGGACTGACTTGCATCTCGGTAGGACCGATATGGTTAGGGTTAGGGCATAACCTAATCTCGGTGAGACCGACATACAAACTCGGTGAGACCAATTTTGGTAATTAGCTAACGAGAGAGTTGGTCAGGTAAACTCGGTGGGACCGATTTGCTCTTTCGGTGAGACCGAAACGTTACGAAAGGGAAACAGAAAGTTTACATTGCAATCTCGATGGGACCGATCCGCTCTTTCGGTGAGACCGAAAAGTTACGAAAGGGAAACAGAGAGATTACAATCCCATCTCGGTGAGACCGAGATCCCTATCGGTAGAACCGATTTGCCTAGGGTTTGTGGCAGTGGCTATGACATTTGGAATCGGTGGCGCCGGATAGGAAGAATCGGTGAGACCGATTTTGGCTTTAGGTTTGGGTCATATGTGGATGTGAGAAAGTAGCTGAGGGTTTTGGAGCATATCACTAAGCACTTGAAGCAAGAGGCTCATTAAGCAACATCTCATCCCTCCTTGATAGTATTGGCTTTTCGTATAGACTCAATGGGATCTTGAATCACTAAAATATAAAATGAAGAGTCTTGAGCTTTGGAGCTTGAGCCAACCCTTTGTCATTAGCATTTTGAGGGATCCACTTTCATCATCCATGCCATGCCATTCATTGAGCTTTCCTGAAATGTTCATCTTGGAATAGCATTAGCTCAATGAGCTATATGTTGTTATGAATTACCAAAACCACCTAGGGATAGTTGCACTTTCACAAACCATACATTTCGTTCAGCCTGACTCCGACTTTAAATTATACGACGATCGATATAAAATAAAAGGAAATGATAAACGTTCGGATTTTAAGCATGGCAATTCGAACGTTTTTCATGGCAAATTTAGATTGCGCGGCGGCGGCGGGGGCATCTCGCGGTGGGAAGCGGCTCCTCTGTCGTGCTCTGTGTGTCGTCGGGCCACTGACCGACGGCGATGACGGCATCTTGCACCGTTGTTGGCGTACTCCTGGACGTTGGCCTAGCTTCAAGGAAGGCCAAAATGTTTTGGACTTCAGAGCGAGTCGACTGGCGGGAGGAGGCGACTGGCGTTGGTGCAAAGAAGCGGTCGACGGCGGCCATCCATGCCGCTGAGGGGGGCACTAGCACCAGCTGGGACAGCGCTGTCAACGGCGCTGGGCGGAGACATTCGTGTGCACGGCACCGCACGGGCGCAGTATCGCCGTGGCACACGCAGCGCATGCGATGGCAGGTGCACGGGCACCGCAGACGGCGGCGTCAACAAGACGCTGCAGGCGCGCATACCTGTTGGCAGGTGCACGGGCGTGAAAGTTGGCGGGGACCTCGTGGAACCCCGTGGATCAAGCTTCGGCGACAATGTGTGGCTCCCAGCCCATCAATGCCGCGAGGATGGTATTTGGCGGAATCGAGAACGCGGGGCCGGAGCAGGAGCGGGACGAGCGGCGTCTTCCCGCAAGGCTAGTTCAAGCTCGTACCAAAGCGCCTTATGTTCTTGAGACTCCGGCTGGGTGTCTTCCTCAGGAAACTAGAACACTAAGGGCAGACCATCGTGATGCGGCATAGCGTACGTTTAGGTCAGGCTAGTTGGAGGTAGACGACAGGAGAATCGGAGAGGAAGAGAGAAGATTGTAGCGATACCGGTAGTCGGGGTTGATTTTAAAGCTATACCTGGCGACATTAAAAGTGGGAGCAGTTAGGCGACGGTGGGCGGCGGAGCCTGGTCAAAGGGCTCGCCTCCGGTGAGGCTGCATAACGGTGCTTTCAGACGGCTCCTCGCCCGGCACAGTGGTCTGCCAAGACGCCTCCCGTCGACTCACACGCTTGCTCAAACGACACCTGCCGATGAGAAGCGGGGACTCGTGGCAGCACGTAAACGCCCACGGTTTCAATACTGAAAGCGTTCGCCTTAACGTGACAGGTCTTTCTTCCAAAATACCTTGGCTCTTCATTTGTGCAACTTGTCGTAAGCAGCTTGTCTCAAATTGTAGAAACAACTTACGAAGTAATATTTGTGCCATATCACGTGACCATGCTTAGTTTCAAGAATTTATGCTCACTTTTGGATTTTCTGAAATTTAAGATCTAGGATTCGAAACAATATCATAACCTGCATCATGCAATAAATTTTCAAGCCGTACATCTGTCCTGTAGTATTTCTTAAGAAAGGATTTGGTCAAACATTTTGCTTAGTTAGACTTCAGACAAGTTATATATGTAGAGTAAAAGGATAATCCCTCCGTACCAGTGCATTGCCTAATATATTAACTCAAGTACTAGGCACGAACAAACGGGTTCAATTATGTGCCATCCTGGTGTAGTAGTAGTAGTACTAGGCAATGCAGTTGACGGGTAACCTTGACGAGCGGCGACCGAGGGAATTGAACCGTGCTCGGCACGGTAGGTAACGTTGTCTAGTTACTAAAGCATCCCTCTTTTGTTCATCGGTAGTCACTATGGACCGGGGACATGAGAGGAATTTCCTAGGGCTGGAATTCTGGCCGCCAGATATTTCGACTTGAAACGTTGAGGCTTGACTGGTTGGGGTAATGGGGTTGCCTAATGTGCGTACCACGCACACCACCGAAGGTCACGAGCCCGGTTTTTTAGGATCAACACGAGCCAAGGTCTGGCTGGTACGCCGTTGGGTCCTACCATTCGATAATACGAAAGGAACCTTTTAAATTGCCGAACGAATCTATGTGTATTACAATACCCGTATTTTCCTTGCAAATATTAATCTCAACGTGGTAATTGATTTATGACGAGTTGTTGAATTAGAGTGAGTTTGTGATATAGTGATCTCAACGTGGATTTCACATTTCATGGTATCCCTAGTAAATTTTCCAATGCAAATTCAAATTTAAAAGATGAACAATATGGAGGTGAGAAAACTTTGTATGTATCAAGCATATGACCACACAGAGAGAGAGAGAGAGAGACAGAGACACACACGCACGAACACAACAACAATCCAATAAGTATAGTGCATCTATTTTTCCAAACCATGCATGTATGACATGAATTCAAAAATACTCCTTCTATTCCTAAATATTAGTCTTCTAGAGAGTTCAACAAGTGACTACATACGGAGCAAAATGAGTGAATCTAGACTCTAAAATATGTCTATATACATCCGTATGTGCCAGTCCATTTGAAGCCTCTAAAAGACTAATATTTAGGAAACGAAGGGAGTAAAAAGTAAGACATCCATGGTCCTCAGGTTCAATATTTAAAATGAACATGAAACTGAAACATGAATATTAAGTCTATTACTACTGTACATGCAAATGTTACATTTAGGCGGAGCTATGATTGTCGGGGGTCAACCCCTCGACCTTAGATAAAATTGTGGAGCTCTGTTTAGGGTTGTTTAGATTATATTTGTCCCCACCCTCCCAGCCACCGATTGGTTGTGCACCCCCCACCCCTCCTCCCCGGGAGAATATCATGTGCCCCCATACCTTAGATGCTATATGCCGATACGAGTTGCTTGGAGCTTGTAGATCTGAGATATACCAGCTCACATGATGTGTCTTAATATTTCTGCAGGAAACCTTGATGAGTTTGAGAATTGCACACAATTTGTACAAAAACTACTTAGATGCCCTTTGATCCCATATCCAACGACCTCGAAGCTCATATCACCGTAGCATCTAAGATGAAGGAGGACATCATATTCTCTGTATGTAAGAATATCATGTGCTACCACACCTTAGATGCTTTGGTGATACAAGCTCTTCGGAGGCGTTGGATTTGTGATCCAACACATCCTCGGTGGTTCGAATGGTTTTTTGTAGAAAAGCCCCAAAAGAGTTCGGCCTCTGCTTATAAGCAGAAAGACTGCTCAGATGCCATTGGATCTCAGATCAAACGACCTCCAAGCTCATATCACCGTAGCATCCAAGCTGCGATAGCACCTTATGTTTTCTCGCACGGGAGAGTATGAGGTGCTCCCGCACCGTAGATTCTATGGTGATACGAGTTAACTGAGATCTAACGGCCCACAATAGGAGGTTTGAATGTTTTTGCAATATACGGCTGATAGAGTTTGGGAAATGCGCAGAAAGTACAAGTACTAGACATGTGCCATCTGATCACTGATCATACGACCTAGATGCTCATATCATCAGAAGCGGGTAATTAAGCTTACGGGAGCACCTAATATGAGCACCGGGAGCCGTTGGATCGAAGATGCAGCGGCACACACGAGGCCCTGAATGTTTTATTTGCAAAAAACCTTTGGAGAGTTTGGAAATTGCGCATAATTACAAAGACTACTCCTGTGCCATTGGATCTCACTTCCAACGGTGTAAAAACTTCGTATCACCATATTATCTAAGCTGCGGGTGGATGTGATATTCTATGCCGCTGTCATTTTTGTTCGTAAACTTGCAAAATACGTGTAACTCGTGCCGTTACTTGTCTAACCGCGCAAAGTGTTTGTTCAAAAAAACCATCCTACACTGAAATATCGGAACAACACATGGGGGTCCCACTTGTCATTAATCAAATCTGGACCTAAAACTAACAAATCTGAAAGACGACATTCGAACTGGCAACCTGGACTACCAAGCGTAAGTCCATAGCCTGAAAAAACGAACGATTGTTGGCTTTGTCCCATAACTTGATTTTATTTATACAATACTTTCGTTGAGTAGAGTAGAGGGAGTGCCTCGTCAACACGTGCATGACTGTTGTCTCACTTACTGGTGGGTCCCAGGTTTGCGATGTCAATCTCTCTTTTCTCCATCGTCTAACCTTTGCACGGGCACACACGAAGAGTGGCGCTAGCTTGCCGTGGTGTTATTAAAACTAAAAAAAGCTTGGAAAATAGAAGAATCGCCTAGAATAAGAGACGTTGTGGCTGGTCGAGACGGAGCTAACCACATCTATCCTCTGTGCCACGTTTGCATGATGAAGCTATGTGGCTAGTGGGGTGTTTTCAACTGAATAGCTGGGTCCCGAGGTCGAACCATAGGTACTACGCCCGACATAAGATATTTTTACACGCACATTTTTCCTCCGCGTCGAGACGTGGCACACCCTACCGCTGTGTTTCGGGGTCCTCTCGGGTGGTGCACGCATATATTCTTCCTCGACGTGGGACGCCCTACCGCTGCGTTTACGGGTCCTCCTCGGTCGTAGCGCCGAAGCAAGTAAATGTGTCGTCAAATCACGAAAGACTACCTTTCCCGCCGAGTACATCAGTGAAGCACAGTGGCTAGCTAGTTGGGCTAGTTCGACCGATTAGCTAGGCCGCTGCCACATTTGTTTTTCACCCCTTTTTTATCTACTTGCCGGCAGGTAAATTTAAATATCCACCGCGGAGTTGCTCTGGTGTTTGGGTGCGGCAGGATTTTTAATTTTTTGATTGACGGGAGCAGGTGTGGCAGGATTTTTAATTTTTTGATTGACGGGAGCAGGCGCGACAGCAATTAGTCACGATGACTCCGCCTGTAAAAAACCACTGCTCCCTGATGTGAGAAGTCGTCGACTGGTGTTTTACTATGGTGAAAACCAAAAGATTCCCCGCTCCCTCCGCCTTCCCATAGATTCCATTGCCTTTCAGCCATTTCGCCCCCTGTGCTTCCTCTCCCCATTGCTTCTACCTGGTGCCATGGCGGCGCAGCAGATCACGGAGTCCGAGGTGAGGCTCCTGACACAGGGGCTCCATGCCAAGGATGCGGAGCTCAGGGCCAAGGACGTGGAGCTCCATGAGCTCAAGGAGGAGAGGAGTGCCATGCTCCTCCGTTATGTGCCGGAGTTCACGGAGCTTCAAAAGCGGTAGGCGTCCACCACAAAGATGCTCGAGGCGTCGGCGGCGTTGCTGCAGAAAGCGGGAGATACGATAGGCCGTTAGGGGAGCCGGCTGGAGCACGAGCGTGCCAATCGTGACGAGGTCCAGGATCGCTTCAGCCACTTGGTGAACCAAGTTGCCACGCATGTGTTGCGGCTGCGCGATGCCTACCATCGTGCCAGCGCGACGATGCCGGCCGTAGGGCTAAACCCGTTCGACCACCCGGTCGACTTCAACGAGCTGCGGCTTCCTGACCTGGTCTCTTTCTTCACCTATATCTCCGAGGAGCTGAGCCATCTCCGCGCGATGGTGGGAGCTGAGCTGGACAAGGAGGGGTTACGGGCTGCCGTCGCCGTTGTCGGGCGAATCCTTTCAGGGCTCCGTCATCGAAATCCATTCGTGCCATTGGACGCCGTCTTTGACGAGCTGGCTCCCGTCGACCGGGAGCGGGCTCTTTGGGCGGTTGCACCCTGCATCACCAAGGTCGTGCGCCTCGAGAAGCATAGGGACTTCGGTGGTGTTTAGGCGCCCTCTGCATGGGCATGTCCATGTCTCGGCGCAACATGACCGTTGGATCAAACTCGAGCCAGTGCAGATCGATCCTTTGTAGCACAAAGCGTGTGGGTGTGTTATGTTGCATTCTCATCTCAATATAGTTGTTTCCTCTTCGTATTTTTGTCAACCTACTAGTGTGGACTCATGCACCCTTCATGCACTCTGCCAAACACCCAAAAGTGGGTCGAGAAGGAACTTTTGCTCCCATC
Source organism: Aegilops bicornis (assembly GCA_021605145.1). Classification (NCBI taxonomy): domain Eukaryota; kingdom Viridiplantae; phylum Streptophyta; class Magnoliopsida; order Poales; family Poaceae; genus Aegilops; species Aegilops bicornis. The sequence goes on from CM038675.1 coordinate 321,748,170, forward strand.
CGTGCACCCTTCATACACCCCGCCTAACACTATTCGTGCTTCATATGGTTCATGTTTAGGAGTATCAGAGCACCGTACTCTCCGTCTACTGTGGAGCTAGTTCTCATTAACATTGATCTCACTGCTTATTCTCGACCGGACAAATAAAAAGCGGTACTATGTTACATATAGGAGTAGTTGACATGCACACAACATCATTTGTTATCGTCATATCTTACTACACTAGCAACAAGATTGTGTAGTACTGACATATGAACCACTGCACATGCCTAGTAGTAGGAGCACTGTGTATGTTCAAGTGGCTGCCGTGTTTCACACTCCTTTGTCGTAAGAGTGGAAACGCTTGCTGTAATCATTTTTTTCTTCTGAAAAACAGTGGACACGTTCTACCGTGCGGATCCTCCTCCAGCCATGCACTAAATTACTCACTTTCGCTGACGTGTGGGACAGCCAACATCGGGGTCCACCAGCCATGCACTAAATTACTCCGTAGTAGAGTGACGGTAGACTACCCCGATCGAAGCGCCGCAGTAATGCCCAATGAGCCGTCAAATCACAAAACCCCTCCTTTCCAAAGAAAGAAGTTGGACGGACAAAGCAACCATCATTTCACTCTTCTCTCTCAGCTTCCTCTCTACCCAACCCTCGCTTTTGCCTCATCTTTTTCCTCATTTCTTCAAGAAAACCCCGACCTGCTTCTGCCATTGTTCTTCTCTCCCAAAGAAGGAAAGGTGAGCGCATCAATGGTGTTGATTCTGGCCAAGGCCCGGTCTTGCAACCCCGAGACTGATCCTATAACTCCCTCTCTTCTTTTGGGTTTGTGATTATGGTTTCTTTTCTTTTATTTCTATTTGACAGTTTCTTGATGGACGCTGGAGCACCGGCCGAAGTGATGTCTATGGCTCCGGCCAAAACCGTCGAGGGTCATGGTACGAAGAAGCGCAAGCACCCCACCGAGACTACCGCAGACAAGCTCAAAGTGATCGCCCTGTCCAAGCCCCCCTCTCTGGGATCCCTCATTAAGCAAGTCCAGGTAATATCTCTTCTTGACGGTCTTTTTCTCGATCTTGATCGTGTTTTTTCATCTAACACGCAGTACTAGTACTAGTAGTACAACTTTCTGGGTGATCTTGCATTGTGATTTTTGTGTGACAAATGATGGTTCTAAATTCCTCTTTTGACCAAAACATGCGAGAGGTTGACACTGATTTCTTATATATTACTTTCAACTACTCCCTCTGTCCCAAATTTCTTGTCTTAGATTTGTCTAGATACGGATGTATCTAATACTAAAATGTGACTTGATACATCCGTATCTAGACAAATCTAAGACAAGAATTTTGGGACGGAGGGAGTACTTTTTGAACATCAATGCTACCTTTTAAGAGGGTATATTTGCCTCAGTAACTTGTGTTATGGATTTTGCATGTAATCCCTCTGCTCTCATGCCTTTCAAGACATGTTCTAGTGTCTTTGTTCACTCATTCCTGTGCGTATATGTAGTCATATATGGAGTATAATATTGAAAATCATCTTATATTTCTGAATGGAGGTAGTAATAAAATATGGTTTCTGTTTGAATTAGAACCAGGTCCGCGGTGGAGATGAAGTTCTCAAAGTCATGCCGTCTTGAATGGAAGACACGATGATGAGTTCTCTTCTTGAGCTATCTAGCTGCTTTGTGTCCTTGTCGCCACGTGTCATGAACTAGTGTTTACCTGTAGCATTGTTGTCAGGCGTGTTCCCGAGGCCGCATTTGACCACAACAATTTCTCGGCTGTGCCTTCGATTCTGAAGGGTGTGGTTCTTGTAAAGCTTCCCAACAAATCTGATGCGGCCTGTCTTCATCATCATGTTTATGAGTGGAAAGACCACTCTGTTAGGTTCTCCAAGGTTGACAAGATTGTGATGGTGCATGTAGACATCTCACTCGAAGTCCATGGCCTAATCGGGCTATGCAGGTTCATCCCGTAGGTCGGTGGCAAGAAATAGTCTCAGAGTTTAGTTAGGGCAACTTTGCTTGTCCGTAGTAAGTACTATTGTTCAAGACTTGATTTGTGTTTGTGAACCCTGTATTGTTTATTAGTACTGCCGCTTTTGGTGTGTGGTGAGTCCTGAGAACGGTCTATGTTAATGTCTATCCACTCAATTCAGTCTGTATATTTTGAAGTATCCAGATCATATTTTTTGTGAGGACGATTTATCAATTATGGTTACACTCCAATATCTGTATGCATTGCAGGGTTTATCGCACCCACCGTGATTTCCGGTCCCATGGATGTTTGGTCCATACGATTTGTCACGACCTTTGGACTGTCACCGCCAGGGAGTAGGCGGGCCCCTGCATGCCACGCGTAGTTGGACGATCAATCTTCGCTTAGTACTTCAACATAGTGATTTCCTGGTAAGGATTCACTCGTGTCACATCAAGTAAATCTTATTGATTTACTGTCTAAATCTTATTGATTTAATGTCATGTTTTCTTTCTTTTCCTGCAATTTTACGATGCAGGTTTTTCCATGTGACATTCATCACAGAATAAACCGTTTGGTTTGCTCTACGATGGCTATTTTTGCAGGTTTCACTTCTTATGTCGTGTCAGTAACGAAGGCACCGTCCATCACTTATATTACTGGAAAAAATTGGATCGCCGTTGTCCGAGTACAAGCTGAATCCCTATGATGAACTGCAGTTTGGTTTAACAAAAATACCACAATTAGTCCTTCTCGCGTTTAAAAGAAATGAAGAAAAGACCGGATCACGGTCACAGATCCTAGTCAAGTTAGAAAGTCGATCATAGCAGACCGGAACACGATCGCCGTTGTCTCACATGTATCGAGCACCGGTAGTTGCTCTAGCGACATTAACGGCAACAACTCGGCCCGATCCACCGAGGATTGGGCACCGACCTCGTCGGCCGGATCACCGATTCACCGGAGGATCGGGCATCGACACCGCACCGCTCCCACACCAAAGACCAGTTCTACAAGGAGCACCATCTCCGGCAAAGCAGCAGCTTCGCACCTGCACCAACCCTTGCACTTGCATCTGCTTCCGCCCGCAGGTTGCAAACAACGATCGGGCTGCAGTTCGCACTTCATATACCAAAGTCCTTACAAAAGCCGACATGTCGACCTTCTTGGTAAGCATTGGCCGCCCAAGTGCTTCGTTCTTTTTTCTTTCCATGTTGTTTCACATGATTCACTGTGTTGATCACGGTTTGGGTATGTCTTCTTTTTTGCAAACAGAGAATTTCTAGAGCAACGAGGGAGTCGTTCAACAATCCGGGCAACCGCAGCCAAGTTTCTCTTACCATGCGCAGCCTTGGTGTGAATGAACCTGCTCAATATACCGTAAGTACAAAGGATGGTCGCATGATGATTGATGCTAAAGGATGGTCAAGGTTCAAATCTAAATCATATCTTGCGGTAGGGGATGATGTCAAAATCGAACTTTCTCGGCAAGGAGAGCTGGTCCAAATCAACTTTGAAATTCTTCAAGAGCAAAGACGCAATCGCCGAACTGGTCTATCCTCCGAGAGATTTTGATGTAATAACGGCATGGTGAAACAAGTGTCATGTGTGTATAAGTAGTACGACAAGATTATTTATCACACGGTATATCGTTGATAGAATTGCAACTCTGATTGCTGGTTAGGAACTGGCTGCTCAATTTCATTCCAACAAATTGCCGTGCTTTATTCAATTTTGTGTATTAAGCCTTATGGCAAAGATCTAAAACCAGCGCCGTGTCGATCGCTTGCAATATGAAAAGCGAGGTAGAACACATGGGCCCCCAAACATGCGTGGTCGGCTTGTGGCCCAAAGTCCGTAACCGTGAGCCTATCTCGAGTATTATATTCTCAGCTGAACCCCCATAAAAAGCTGAACCCCCATAATGCCCGTATGCGTTGCAGAGGGAGTATATTTCTCGGCAAGGTGAGCTTGTGATATAAAAGATTTGTATATTTCTTTACAGAGGGAGTATCTCTCTGTCAAAAAATATATTTATGTGTAACTAGTTACTCCTGTCTTTCTACTTCCTTTCGCTGATATGTGGGGCAACCGGCAACGGGGTCCACGTGCCATATGCACAAATTAGAGTGCACAACTTCACGGTAGACACACCCAGGTCAGAAGCGCAAAGAATGGCCAATGAGCCGTCAAATCACAACCCTCTGCTCCAGCTTTAGCGAAGTCGACGGACGACAATATTTCACTTGGCCTGAATCCCCTTCTCCCTCGTTCGCTTGTTCAGAGAAAACCCCTCTCGGCGATTGCATAGGGTTTTCTCATGGAGAAACAGTGCAATTCTTCATCCATCCCGATAAACGAAGTCCCTTGGTTGCGTGTAATCCTAGGATGGCAGCCGCCATTGCTGATGCATTTTTCTTCCCATCAATCTAGTGTGTTTCATTTGCGATTGCCCAAAGTGCGAGTACCCTATAGGTTTCTGCGCCCTTGGCGAGACGCCACACTTGTTCCTTCTCATCCTAACACATCATTTTGAAACGCGCACAGTATCTTCCTAGAATCCTCTTTTCTATCCGGGATGGTGGGGTTTTTTTGAACATGCTGTGTTCTCATATTATTTTTCCTGCAGTGTATCATTTGCTCGCCGAACACATGTACTCAAGATGCTCGGCCTTGCCATAACTGAATACACTAGTTTAATGGTCACAGTGAAGACAAGCCATGGATATAAGTTCGAGTTGGGTTCATGAACCAAGAAGATCGCTGCTTTTTTATGGCGAACTTGGATAAACTTTCTCAAGTGTTCTGACCGAAAGTTGGCGCACGAATGTTGATGGAAATAGCAGAACCTGGTCCCATCTTCACTGTGATCTTCCACCCCGACGTTGTTCCAATTGTTCATCCATGTTAGTTTTGTATCTGGTTCTTTCTTGTTGCCTTGATTACTTCTTAATCCACCTATTCTGTCTAACTAATCACAATTTAACTTTAGAAGTAGCAACGAATCTCTCACGAAGATGCTACTTCTAACTAATATTTTCTTATAATTGGTGGCACGTGTAGGTTTTATCAGAGTTAAGCAGTCTGCTTGTTTGTCACTCTGTAATAACTCGGTTGTTACTAATGGCACTGAAGTTGACTGGATCGACATCCACAAGTTCCTACACTTTATTGATCGTCTTGAGGTCCTTGTGGGGCGTTTCAATGGTAGAAGGCCACGTGGGATATGTGTGCCACGGTTGCACTCGTTGAACAGGTCCAACTGTGTCGAGAAACATATGGTACGAGCTGTTTTCTGTTATATATGTTGTTCATAAACTATTGCTTATACACAGTTTTACAGCTGTGATCTTCTTGAAACAGAACCGCCGAAGTTCTATTGTTCCTATCTGGATGCACGACCATGGTCGGGTCAGACTTGCGCTTGGTCACAACATGATGTTTATGTCGACCTACTCCATTCCCCTTGGAGGTGAAACGATACTTATTCATGGGTGGTCTCATATAATGAAGGCCCGTCCATCTTGGAGAATAGGACAGAAGATTATGTTCATGCTTTTCCATGACTCTAAAGCGAATATCCTGTTTATTGACCACGTTGCGAGATGAAGCCGCTTTCAGAAGGTTGTGGATGCGCGGGGTGGCACCTGGCCCTTGTCCTGGGGCTTGGCGGCCTCACCCTTGGTTAATCAGAGGAAAAGTAGCATACCGAGGTGTGCTTTGTACGGTTGAACTTGTATAAGTACTCATACTTCTTTCAGCTTTGGTTGTTAAGTGCCCCTGCTGGTTTCAGTTAAGGTTGTTAAGTACTCCTGCTGCTTTTACAGTCAGTCGTGTTTCTTTAGTCCTGTCTTCCTCCAGCCGCCAAAAGCAAACCAGCGCCAGCAGGGCCGCCTGCTTCCGCCTCCCACGGCTGGTTGCGCCTCAGCGCACGCATCTCCGCCCCACCGTCTCCTAAATCGTTAACGCCGACGTCCTCCACGCGCTTTGGTGCGCTCGCCGCGGCGCCGCCCTCTCGTGTTGTCAACATGGTCAACAAACAACAGGAATCGGCGTAAATGCGGAGAGGATGACAAGAGGGGCCCACCACGTCGGCATGGAAAAATAAAATGCTTCATCCTAGTGTTTTCCTCGACATCCGGGACCCACGACATTGTGAGCGTATATAGTCAATAGACAAGAGAACAACACAAGATCGGCCGACACCGGGACGAGCTACTCGAAAGCAAGATTTTCTTTGTTTGGTATTGTTGAGACGGAAAGGGGTATGAACTGGTCAGGCCCGTCTAGCCTGTGCTTATATTTTATGTTCACCATGTGACCAGCCCAGCTATTTTTTCTTTGTGAAAACGAGCCCAGTTTATTTTTTCTAAAGAATACCCAATCCAGCCTACTTATTTTTATACGCCCTGATGGGCTGCAACTCTTTCAAGACGCCTGCAAATCTTGAAAGTAATATGAAATGAGTTGTAAATATAAAAACAGATGATAAATTTGCAATTACTTTTATAATTTCTGAATTTTATCACATTTTCAGATTCCTATTTCACTGGGCATTAACCTATTTTAAATATATCTTCAAAGTACTTTAAATTTGGTTGGACATTTCGGTATTAAAAATAGTTTGGAACCCACAGAAATATGTGAAATTGGCCCCGCCAACTAAAAACGATCGCAATAAATTGCATAAGAAGTTGCCATGAGCTATATATAAATTGTTAAAAAAAGGGAGTGGTCTGACTTGTGGGCCTGTTTAGTTGATGCGTATGGAAGATTTTTAGTTATTATATACGTCAACAAACGATTCTAGCAGACGTAACTGCTTGGATGTCAATCCAACGGCCGCCGTGTTTCTTCAATCTTCGATCTTCTTGCTCCAGCCGCCAAAGCAGCGCCAAGGGACCGCTTACTCCGCCTCCGTGGCGGTGTCTTTGCCGCCAAGCAGCCTCAAGACCCCTACTACTCCCACCGCTGGCCAGAGCATCCCTCTACTCACCCACACCCCCTGTTATTCTACGGCGACGGCAGCCTCACACCGCAGTCGAACCGGTGAACGCTCGTACTCCTCTCCGCGTGGGCATCCACTCCCGCGTCTTCCCCGGCTCCGCGTCGTCACCTTCCTATGCCTCGCCGTCGTCCACTGCCGTGGTGCTCTCGGCGCGGCGTGGTCAATGTGGTCAACGACCGACTTCCATCGGAAGAATATCAGACGTGGAGAGGCCGATACCGGTCCACGGCAGCCGCAAGGAAGTGCCTCCTTATTACGCGGAAAATAATTATTCCTCCACCTGACAGCGGGGACCCTCCGGATGGGCCACCAGTATTTTGCGAAAAAATCATTTCCCCCAGACTGTTGGGACCCACCGGACGGGCCACCGTATTTCACGACAAAAACGTTCCCCCCGCTGCCAGCTCGGACCCACCGGAAGTGCCTCCTTATTACGCACAAAAAAATGAGTACTCCCTCGGCTAGCTGGGACCCACCTTCGTGGGAGGCTGACTTGTGGGCCTACTAAGTTGACGGGGACGAAGGGCTTTGTCAACTTAGTCAATATGAACGATTCTAGCTCCAGTGACCGTACGATGTCCATCCAACGGCCGTAGTGCTTCTTCAACCTCTGGTCTTCTTGCTCCAGCCACCTAAAGCAGCGTCGGTCGTGCCGCATGCTCCTGCCTCCCGTGGCCGGCTATGCTGCCGCGGAGGCCTCACCGCCCCCTACTATTCCCACCGCTAGCCAGGCCCTGCGGCGATGACAGCCTCACACCGCAGCCGAACCAGTGAACCCTCGTACTCCTCTCTGCGCGGGCTTCCACTACCACGTCTTCCCCGGCTTCGCGTCGTCCCCTTCCTAGGCCTCGCCGTCGTCCACCGCTGTGGTGCTCTCGGCGCGGCATGGTCAATGTGGTCAACGACCGACTTCCATCGGAAGAGTACTGTGTGTTGCTACCTCTTGAGCTTGCTTGGATTTCCCTGAAGAGGAAAGGATGATGCAGCAGAGTAGCGTAAGTATTTCCCTCAGTTTTTGAGAACCAAGGTATCAATCTAGTAGGAGGCCACGCGCAAGTCCCTCGTACCTACACAACACAAAGAGCTCAACGCAACCAACACGATTAGGGGTTGTCAATCCCTTCACGGCCACTTTCTACGTAAAGTGAGATCTGATAGATAATATTTTTGGTATTTTTGGTATAGAGATGCAAAGTGAAAAGTAAAAGGCAAAGTAAAAAGCAAAAAAAAATTGAAGTGATGGAGATTGATATGATGAGAATAGACCCGGGGGCCATAGGTTTCTGTCGGCGTTCTGGGAACGGGGGTACCCAGACTTGCCTGCCTGCGGCCTGCGGCGTGGCTCAAGGGGTGGCCCAGCACGACCCATCTTCATCAGCACAAGCTCAAGACCCTCGCGAGGGGCCAAGCCTCGTGGGGTGGACGACAGGAAGCTTCCTCAGGCACGGCCTCGTCAGGCTGGCTCGCGAGGAGGCGGAGAGATCAAGGCGGGGTACCTCATGAGGTGCCCATGACACAAGCCATGAAGACCAAGGGCGCCAGGCGGGCGCCAGCCCATGCAGTGTCCTCATTTCCTCTTTGGTGCAAAGGGGGCAAGCGCAGACGAGAACATCAAGCAAAGCCACCCGTTTTGGTGCAACAAGACCAAGACCGTCATGTGGCGGCAGGAAGGAAGTCATCATGGAGCCCAAGCCGGTTGTCACCACCAGAGCCTTTGACGGCGAGGACCAACTTTAGTCAGGATAAGTGTACTAGATGTTCCCCTTCAAAATGGCCAATTGTTGGTGCCCTTCCCGCTCAATATTTGGGAAGAGGCCCAGGGCCTCTGCCTATAAACAGGACTAGCCACCCACAGGGGAGAGGGGATCGGGGAGGTGATCGGAAAGAGAGGATCTTGGAGAGGCATCTGAGAGAGACCCCAGACATCTCGCCTCATCTTAGCTTGATCCAATCCGATCGAGAGCCTAGCCACAAGAACACCTCACCCTCGCGAGGCTGTTCTTCTTTGTATTGTTCTTCATCAGACCAAGAGGCAATCCACCACACCACACACTTGAGTAGGGTGTTACACCACAATGGTGGCCCGAACCAGTATAAACCTTGTGTCCCTTGTGTTGTTCTTTTGGTAGTTTAGATCCTAGCGAGGCGACGAGGTGCAGGTAGGTAGGGGGTGAGATCTCCGCGTGCACCTCAGAGTTCGAACCTAGAGGGTCTGCCGGAACCCGAAATTCGACATTTGGCGCGCCAGGTAGGGGTGCACCGGAATCCGTCTTCCGCCGCCCTGTTCTTCGCCACCCATCGCATCCATGCCAGACGCTCATTGGGCCCGCGCCAAGCGCCGAGCCGCTCTCGCTACCCGCGTCGCCCAGACGGCCCCCGTCGGCGGCCGCCGTTCGCTGCTTTGCCGTCGCTAACGCCGCCACCGGCCCGGCAGGGAACGAGTAGCAAGCATCGTCCCAGCGTCCGTCCGTGAGGCGAGACGGCCGTACTGCTACTCCTTCACTCGCCCCAGCTGGTTCTTCGTCTCGCGCGCTCCGCGCACCCATGGAGGCTTGAGCTGCGCTCATCGCGGCAACGAGCTCCTGCGCTACCGCCCTATCGACGACGTCTAGGAAGAGTGGCTCGACCGCGTCGCCGAGCTCCTTCAAGGCCGCAGGGGCTCCCCGCGCCATCCTTCGCTGCCCGCGCCCGCCTGCGCTGGCGATGAAGCTCGAGGGCTCCTCGGCCGCCTCCCCTCAAGAAGGCGCCTTGGCCCCAAGGCGCGTGGGCCCCGGGCGGAACCCACTCCGTCCGGCACCAAAGACAAAGAAGAGCAGAGCTGTCAAGAGGTCCCTCGCCCCAAGAAGCTGCCCGGCGCTCGCACCGGCTCGTCCACGATCGCGCTCTGCTCCAAAGACGCTAAGACCAGCTGCTCCCAGCAGCAGCGCATGGGGACCCGCAAGACCAGGCTCTTCATCACCAAAGGCCTCCCGTGGCCACAGTAGGCTGCCGCGCCTTCACCACCGAGCTGCGCAGCATCGCGTGGCCCGACAAGTTCAAGCCAGACCTGCCTCCTCGCTACGACGGCATGACCGACCCTGCGGAGTTCCTTCAGCTCTACGAGCTGGGCATCGAAGCCGCCAACGGGGACGAGAAGGTCATGGCGAACTGGTTTCCCATGGCACTCAAGGACGGGGCCCGCACCTGGCTCCTGAACCTGGCTCCCGGCACGATCTCCTCCTGGGACGAGATGCGCACCCGCTTCATCGCCAACTTCCAAGGTACTCGTGACCGGCCTCCTGTCGTGAGCGACATGCGCCGCATCAAGCAGCAGCCAGGGGAGACCCTGCAGAAGTACATCCAGCTTCAACAACGCATGCCTCAAGATTCCCAAGGTGACCGAGGAGGCCATCATCTCAGCCTTCTCCGACGGTGTGCGTGACGTCAAGATGAAGGAGGAGTTGGCGATGCATGAAGATCTGTGTACATCCTTGGAGCTGTTCAACTTGGCGACCAAGTGCGCCAGGTGAGGAAGGACGCCTTTCCCTCCTCGAGCTGCCACCAGTAGACCCAGAAGAGAAGAAGCCCAAGGCCAAGGACGTGAAGCGCAAGGGGGCTGCCGTGCTCGCGGCAGAACCAGACACCAAGTGAGGCAGAGATCAGCCCGAGTTTTCCAAGGGCAGTCGGTACTGTGTGTACCACGACCTCCATACCCACAACACCAACGAATGTCAAGAACTCCGAGCCCTGCGAGAAGGGAGAACCGGTTGACGCCCCGACCGCAACGATCGAGGCTACGATCGAGGAGGAGGAAGAAACGCAGGACGTTGGGAAGATCGTGGCCCTCGCCAAGGGTGGCGTGGCCGACCTCGCGAGGATCGGCGGCAGATCAGCCTCGCGAGGAGGCTGGAGGATCAGCCTCGCGAGGATCGCCTGCAAGGAACGTAGGCCTCCCTCCTCGCTGCAACAAGGAGAAATGAGGACCATCATCGGGGCCGAGGGGCTGGGGGCTTCCGGGGAGCAGCTGTGATCGCTTGCATCCCGGGGAGCTCAAGCCCCATCCTCTCAACGCATCTTCAAGCAGTTCACCCAAGTGAATGCAGTCCTCCCAAGCTCGAGGCCACGCCCTCTTAGGTGGTCAGCGTGCGCCATCACGTTCAGCTCAGTGAGATCAGCTCAAGCGGCAGCCACGGCGGAGTCCTCCCAATGCTTTGTTCCCCGATCATCAGCAACATGCAAGTCACCAGGACCCTCATCAATGGCGGAGCAGGGCTCAATGTCCTGTCCGTAGAGACATTCAACAATCTCCAAGTGCCTTACAATCAGCTCCAGCCAACCAAGCCTTTCTCCGGAGTCACCGATGGCTCCACAGTTCCGATTGGGCAGGTCCGCCTCCCAATCACCTTCGGGGCGCGCGACAACTACCGCACCGAGCTCATCGACTTTGATGTCGCCCACATTCACCTACCATACAATGCCATCCTCGGGTACCCAGCTCTGGCCAAGTTCATGGCCGTGACTCATCACGGCTACAACGTCCTCAAGATGCCAGGAAGCGGCGGAGTCATCACGGTGCCTTGTGAAGAAAGAGATGCAGGGTGCTCCCTGGAGTGAGCTTTTCAAGCTGCGTCACTTGAAAACCCAGATCGCAGGAGCGGGAGGCTCCCCGAGACTGCTCCCAAGAAGAAGACATCACCAGGCCCGACCCCTCGGGAGGCAGGCCCCTCAGGGTCCGCGCCTGTTCAGGGGGAACCTCCTTCTGTCGCATAGGAAGGCGCGCCCGGCGCCCTCCTCAAGCAAGGCTCGGGGGCTCTCTCCTAGAGGGCCACCGACCTTGCTAAGGTCATGAGGGAGGCGCTTGGGCACCACTTGGAGGCGTGTTTCAAAGCGTGTTTCCCTCAGGAAGGAGCAAGGCAAGGAGGGCCAAACCCTCAGGAGTTCGTCAGCCAGATCACGCAGAGCCAGAGGAGTCAAGAGTCATGAGTGGCAGCCGCCGCTTACCCGCCGTAGCTCCCCATCCAGGCGAGGATGGTGGGCTGCGCGTCTGCATCGACATACCAGGGCTCAACCGAGCCGCCTCTCAGGAGCGCTTCTGGCCCTCACACGTGGGGCGCTGCGAAGGTCCACCCCACAGCTACGTTCGCATGCCCTACAACGTGCCAAACGCGGCTGCCACGCGCCAGCGCCTCATGGGGAACATCCTGGAGGCTCAAGAGGACAGGCATTCCGCAGTCCTGGCGGAGATGGAGATGGTCCGCGAGGAGTCACCAGCGCCTCCGGAGTCTCCGGAGGCTCCTGGGCCTGGGGGCTCGTGAAGGTCGGCTTCCGCAGCCCACGACGTCCGCTTACTTCAAAGATCCTTCGTCTTCAACGTTATCGGTGACATCCTTCAAGTTTCATTTCTAGGCTGGGAGCGCCTGTGGCTGCATCATTCCCGAGTCGCGTGGGTCCATCCTGCGGCATGTATCCCTTTACTTCATGTTCCTAGCTTACTTTGTTGGGGGCGCCCCTCGGGCATCATCCCCAAGTCGCTCGGGCCAGACCCAGCGGCATGTACCCCTCTTGCGTTTATTTCGGGTCATGCGTTCGACCCATCATGATTGTTATTTGATGCCTATCCACGGCACCCCTTCTTCCTTCATGTCGGCCACTTGCACGTTAAAGGGGGGGGGTACCTGAGCATCGCAACTCATGGGCTCCTACTGGCTCTCCAGCCCTCACCCTCTGGCCTTGTCCACGGCATCGCGACACAGCATACCAGCGATGGCTGAGACCCGCCGAGGCGGGACCCGAGGACGTGGGCGTCGGCATCTAACCAAATTTGCAGGAACACATCACAAGTTAAGGCTCAGTGCCAAAGCAACCCGCTTGAAGTAGGGCCCCGTGGAGTCCCACGCCGGCTCACGGGTGCCCAGATAAACCTCGTCGAGCCCTACCGTGCCAGCCATGTGTCGTATGGGTCAGACACGCCTGTGGGCTCCTCGAGGGGAGCCCTCCCACGCACTGCGGAAGCACCATGCTCCTGGCTGGCTGACGACACTACCGAGGAGCGGCTATGCTCAGACACATACGGAGCGCTTATGCTCAAGGCCGGTGATAAACAATCGAGGGTGGCCCCGGCACATCAACCTCGTGGAGCCCAGAGCTCAATGTCCGGCCTCATCGCAACGCCTCCCGTCGAGTGCCGCACGAGGGCTGGAGTGCAGGGGCTACGCCTGGTCACGCCAGACGCCGCCACCCAGCCAGGCCCCTCGGGCCTGGTTCATCGTGACGTCCCATCCTCGAGCGGAGCCAAGGTACGAAGGTCGTTTGAGCGTCAAGGGGACTCGAGCATCGCGACTCAGAGCCTAACTGGTCATGTAGCCCCTCACTCCTTAGTTCCGAAAGGCTAACGGCGGTTGAGGTATCTGTGGGCCGGGCTCTGCAGACGTAGAATGGTAAATTCACCCATACATCTCGCCTCCCTACTTGCTGTTCAGGCGCAAGGGGGACTCTGAGCAACGCGACTCAGAGCCTAACTTGTCACGTAGCCCCTCACTCCTTGGTCGATCCTGGTTTCCGGTTGGGGCTAATGGCATTTGAGGTATCTTGTGAGGCCGGGCTCTGCCGGCGTAGAACATAAGCAAGTAGGAAGGAAAAGCGCAAATCTCAAGGAATTCAAAAGAAAATATTACAGTCCATAATTGTTGTCACAACACCAAACGCAAGTTTAAACGCCTCCCTGAGGCATGATGCATGTTGCAGGAGCTGAAAGCAGAACAGGAGCCACAAAGGAGTCACTTGTTGACGGCGGAGCTGCTTGTTGGCGGGTTCGCCTCGTGGAGCCTCGGGACCCGGCAGCGCCTCGCCCGGCTTGGTCTTTGAAGGCCGGAACCGCCCGTGAGCCTCCACTCGACCATTCACGGCCTCGGCGGCAGCAACAAGCTCGCCGCTCCACGGGCTCCAAAGAGTCGCCGAGGTCGGCGCCGGGATCATGAAGGTAGGCGTGGGTAAGGACGCGCGTCAGCGCTGCAGAAGACAGGACACGCACCTCGGCCTCAGCCGTAGGACCAAGGCCAAGGGTGACATCTTCAAGGGCACGGATCAGGAAGGGAAGAAGCTTGGCAGGGCCGTCCTCGGCGCTGGCCAGCGGGCTTTCCAGGCCGCTGTCGTAAAGTGACCTCAGCAAGGTGTGAGCCTTCACCTCCATCTCCGCGAAGGCCACGCGGTCCTCGGCGAGGACCCGCGCCTTGCCGTCCAGCTCGACCCTCTTCGCCTCCAACTCCTGCTCCAGCAAGACCCACGCAGTCACGGGCGCTTGTTAAGCTTGGCCCCTGGTTCTTGATGGCCGCCTCGTGAGCCTCCATGTCTTCCTCCTTCTCTTGCCGAATGCGGGCCTCCTTGGCAAGCTGGTCACGCAGGCCCTGCAGCTCTCTCTCAAGCGCCTTGCAGCGACCTCGGACATCGGCTACCTCCCTCAAGGCGGTGTCGGGAGAAACCTTCGCCCCAAGGACGGCCTGCTTCTCCTCGTCACAAGCCGTCGCGGCCTGAACCAGCACCGCTCGAATCGAAGCGTCAGAGCGAACCTAGCCAGAGGCCAGCTCCAAGCGCCCGGCCACCAAGCAAGGGTCGGCGCCCAGAAGATCTTGCCGCAGCCGGTCCAGTTCAGCAAAGAAAGACGATCCAGTGATGGGAGGAGTCGGAGACAACAGTTGGTGGAGTAGGAGGAGAGGCGGCAACAGAACCACACATCTGAGACAGGACCTTCGCCCCAACAGGCTGCGGCGGTGGCGTCGTGCAAGGATACCTCAGAGTCGCTTGGGCCATGGGGGCTGAGCTCGCCCCAGCTAGCTCCGCCAAGCCTCGCGAGGATGACCGGGCAGGAGAGGCCCGTGTCTTGCCGTCACCTTCTTTCGCGGGCGGAGGCGCTTCCCCAGGCAAAGCCTCGGGAGCTCCCTTCAGCTTCTTCGCCGCAGGCGGCAGCCTAGCCAAGAGATACAGATATCAAGCCTCAGCGACAAAGCAAGGAATAAAACAAGAATCAAGCACTTACTGGTCATTGCTCGCGGGCTCGAGCAACCTCCGGCCATACTTGAAGACCGAGAGCCGGCTGCAGGGATCAGCCTCAAGAGGCCCGGGAGCAGGGGGTACGTCTGCGGATCGCCTCGGAGCCGGGGCAGACCCGCGGGGGACCAGCCCAGTCCTGTCCTTCTTCGGGATCGGGGGCAAGCTCTCGCCGCCCCGCTCATCTCCATCCTCGTCGTCGCTCGGCAAGACGCAGAGAGCGCGGGACCTGCGCCGGGGGAGGGGCGCTCTTGACTCCCCGTCGGTCGCCTCGGAGTCAGGCCCCTCTTTTCGCTCCTCTTCTTACTCCTCTCCGCTGGAGTCGCCGGAGGACACGTTCACCGTCGCCAGGGCCGCCGGGTCCTCGGGAACCTCCGCGGGCACGGGCCCGTCCCCATTGAAGATGGGCATGGAGTCCACCACCTGCTCCCAATCATCTCGAAGGAACAGGGGTACAGGAGCGCCCTCTAGCCTCGCCACGTTGAAAGTGCAACTATCCCTAGGTGGTTTTGGTAATTGATAACAACATATAGCTCATTGAGCTAATACTATTCCAAGATGAATATTTCAGGAAAGCTCAATGAATGGCATGGCATGGATGATGAAAGTGGATCCCTCAAAATATTAAGGACAAAGGATTGGCTCAAGCTCAAAAGCTCAAGACTCTACATTTTACATTTTAGTGATCCAAGATCACATTGAGTCTATAGGAAAAGCCAATACTATCAAGAAGGAATGAGGTGTTGCTTAATGAGCCTTTTGCTTCATGTGCTTAGTGATATGCTCCAAAACCCTCCACTACTTTCTCACATCCACATATGACCTAAACCCAAAGTCAAACTCGGCCCTACCGATTCTTTCTATTCGGCGCCATCGATTTCAGATGTCATAGCCACTGCCACAAACCCTAGGCAAATCGGTCTCACCGATAGGGATCTCGGTCTCACCGAGATGGGATTGTAATCTCTCTGTTTCCCTTCGTAACGTTTCGGTCTAATCGAAGTGAGCGATCGGTCCCACCGAGATTGCAATGTAAACTCTCTGTTTCCCTTCGTAACATTTCGGTCTCACCGAAAAGAGCGAATAGGTCCCACCGAGTTTACTCCGACCAACTCTCCGGTTAGCTAATTACCAAAATCGGTCTCACCGAGTTTGTGTAACCGGTCTCACCGAGATTACGTTATGCCCTAACCCTAACCATATCGGTCCTACCGAGATTCATGTCGATCCACGAAAACCCTAACGGTCACTAGGTTTACTAAATCGGTCCGACCGAGTTTGTTGATTCGGTCCCACCGAGTTTGGTAAATTGTGTGTAGCAGTTAGATTTTGTGTGGAGGCTATATATACCCTCCACCTCCTCTTCATTCGTGGAGAGAGCCATCGAAAAAAACCTACACTTCCAACTTACCAGTTCTGAGAGAGAACCACCTACTCATGTGTTGAGGCCAAGATATTCCATTCCTACCATATGAATCTTGATCTCTAGCCTTCCCAAGTTGCTTTCCACTCAAATCTTCTTTCCACCAAATCTGAATCCTGTGAGAGAGAGTTGAGTGTTGGGGAGACTATCATTTGAAGCACAAGAGCAAGGAGTTCATCATCAACACACCATTTGTTACTTCTTGGAGAGTGGTGTCTCCTAGATTGGCTAGGTGTCACTTGGGAGCCTCCGACAAGATTGTGGAGTTAAACCAAGGAGTTTGTAAGGGCAAGGAGATCGCCTACTTCGTGAATATCTGCCGCTAGTGAGGCAAGTCCTTTGTGGGCGAAGGCCATGGTGGGATAGACAAGGTTGCTTCTTCGTGGACCCTTCGTGGGTGGAGCCCTCCATGGACTCGCGCAACCGTTACCCTACGTGGGTTGAAGTCTCCATCAACATGGATGTACGATAGCACCACCTATCGGAACCACGACAAAAACATTTGTGTCTCCAATTGCGTTTGAATCCTCCAAACCCTTCCCTTTACATTCTTGCAAGTTGCATGCTTTAATTTCCGCTGCCAACATACTCTTTGCATGCTTGCTTGAATTGTGTGAAGATTGCTTGGCGTGTTCAAAGATAGCTAAAATCTGCCAAAGTCTAAAATTGGGAAAATGTTAGGTTTTTATTGGTCAAGTAGTCTAATCACCCCCCCTCTAGACATACTTCAAGGTCCTACAAGTGGTATCAGAGCTTTGGTCTCCATTTGCTTTGATTTCCATAGCTTTTGGTGGTCATAGCCTTGGTTTCACAACCTAGGAGAATATGGCGTCTAGAGAAGGAAATTATCATCGTAGAGGTCCTTACTTTGATGGCACTAATTTTGCTAGTTGGAAGCATAAGATGAAAATGCATATTCTCGGACATAACCCCGCCGTTTGGGCTATTGTGTGTATTGGCTTGCAAGGTGAATTATTTGATGGGAGTGAACCGAACCGTGAAGCTAGTGCGGAAGAGTTGAAGATGTTGCAATACAACGCTCAAGCTTGTGATATCCTCTTCAATGGATTGTGCCCCGAGGAGTTCAACAAAATCAGTCGTCTTGAGAATGCAAAGGAAATTTGGGATACTTTGATTGATATGCACGAAGGTATCGACTCCATCAAGGAATCCAAGTTGGATGTGCTCCAAAGTCAGCTTGATAAGTTCAAAATGAAGGATGGTGAAGGTGTCGCTGAAATGTACTCTAGGCTTTCTCTTATCACAAATGAGATTGTCGGCTTAGGAAGTGAAGAGATGACCGATAGATTCATCATCAAGAATATCCTAAGAGCATTGGATGGAAAATATGATACCGTGTGCACATTGATCCAAATGATGCCCAATTACAAAGATCTCAAGCATACGGAAGTCATTGGAAGAATTGTTGCTCATGAGATGTCACTCAAGGATAAAGAGGAACTTCACAACAAGTCGAGTGGTGCTTACAAAGCCTCATGTGAAGCCCCCACATCATCAAGTGAGAAACAAACTTTCAATGAAGAATTGAGCTTAATGGTGAAGAACTTCAACAAATTCTACAAGAGTAGAAGCAAAGAAAGAAGCTCTAAGTCGAGGTCCTACAATGACAAAAGATCTTCTAGTCGAGAGCGCAATTGCTACAATTGTGGGAGACCCGGACACTATTCCAATGAGTGTACGACACCCTACAAAAGAAGAGAAGAAGTAGAAGAGAAGAATCACCACCAAGAGAGAGAAGGAGTAGAGATGATCGTTATGAACGAAGACCCTCACGGAGAAGCAAGGATTCGGAAAGGAAGGACAAGTCATCAAAGAGCTAC
The DNA here is from genome assembly GCA_021605145.1 of Aegilops bicornis. Lineage (NCBI taxonomy): Eukaryota > Viridiplantae > Streptophyta > Magnoliopsida > Poales > Poaceae > Aegilops > Aegilops bicornis. The sequence goes on from CM038675.1 coordinate 321,766,437, forward strand.
ACAAAACAAAGACATCAAGCTCATGTTGGTGAATGGGTATCCGGCTCCGACTCCGACCATCACTCCAAGAGAAGCTATCACTCCGAGAGAAGCTATCACCCCGACTCCGAATACACTCAAGATGAAGGTGTTGCCGGTCTAGCACTTGTGTCAACCAACTCCTACGACATAATTGAATCACCAAATGAAGGAATTGGTAGATGCTTCATGGCCAAAGGTCCTAAGGTAACACACCCCGAGTATGTTGATTTTGATGTTGATGAAGATGACTTGCTAGGTGATGATGATTTACTTGTTGACAACTCTAGTGATGAATACTATGATGAAACGTCAATTAATCATGCTAATCAAGTTGAAACGAATGACAATGATAAGGAGAAAATTGAGCGTCTAACAAAAGAACTAAACACTCTAAAGTTATCTAATGAAACTATCTTTGAAGATCATCGAGAACTTTTAAGTGCTCATTAGAAGTTACGCTTTGAAAAGCTCAATCTTGAGCAAGAGCATGAGTTCCTAAAAGCAATCAATGATGACCTTCGTAAGAAAAGTTCTTCTTACATTGCCAAGCGTTTACTCTTATCTACTTACATGCCTCAAGTCAAGTCTAGTAACAAGAACAAGAAAGATTCTTCCTCTAGTAGTAACAATAATAGTGCTAAATCCAATATTGTTGGTTCTAGTAGTTCTCTTGATTCCACTAATCATCCTCTTAGCCAAGTTACACTTGAGCAAGAAACCAGCTTATTGAAGGGAATTATAGAGAAAGTAGTATACAAGAGTCTTGCCGGGAGTAAGCAATTTGAGGAAATTATGCATAAAGCAAGGAAGGCACCGGAAGAATCAAGGTGTTGGTTTTGAACGAAAGTTCAATGCCAATGGAGTTGAGTGGGAAGAAGATCAATACCCCAAGACGAAGTTTGTTCCTCAACAAGAGAAGTATGATCCTACTTCCTTCAAGGGAACACAAGCACAAGATCTTCCACCACAAGACCACAAGAACAAAGGCAAGGACAAGCTTCAAGAGGAAATTCATGCATTTGAAGAAGCACCTAAGGCCTTGGTCAAGTGGGCTCCCAAGACTACGTCAAGTTCTACTACATCAAGTTCAACTACAACACCAAGGATTCCCATCAAGATGATGTGGATCCCGAGGAAGAAGAACTAGAGAGTTCTTTAGGGTGACTCCGCCAACATTCTTCACTCATATCACTATGGGAAGGACAAGTGCAATCAACTTCCATATCTTGCACTAGTTCAAGGAGTCACAAACCCTCATGTTGGTAAGGCAAGGGACAAGGTAACCTAATGTTTTCATGGACATCATTTTGTGTGTGCATCACTCTATGTCTATGGATATTCTTGTTTGTTCCTTGTGGGACTAACCCATGTAGGTATTGAAAGTGCAACTCACTCCAAAGGATTGCTCCAAACGATCTACATCAACTTAGAGCATCCACATCTTCAACACCTACATGAAGTCATCATCGACAAAACCCAAGGTTAGTTTATCCCTCTAAGGGGGGATCTCACATCTAGGGGGAGCTTAACTCTAAGAATTGAGTCAAAGCAACTCTAATGATGTGAACACATAAATGCTTTATGTAAAAGTGGTAACCCCACTTGATCTTAAACGATGAGTATGACCTATGATCAAATGTTCTCATTTGACTCCTAAGTCAATATACTCATATATAGATGACCTAGTCATCGCCAATTGTTTAATAGATGCTAGAATTGGTTGTGCATGCTTTATCACATATTTCATTTGTCATCTTATTGTGTGAGCATGTTGGTTGCATATTTACTCATTCGAGGACATCCACTTGTTGTTTTGATTGATTGGCTTCTTTTTCTTTGGCCAAGTGGATGGACAAGAATGCCTAAGAACCTTCTCTAGCTATCTATGCTTTTCTCGTCTCAAACTCTATTCATGCTACATCACAAAATTTGATCAAGTCAGATTCGAACCACTCTATGTGAGGAGCACTCGGTGTCCCCGATTCGTCATAGACTTAAACTTCCAAAACTTCTTTGTGATTTTTGGTCTGACCGATTACTCCATTTCGGTCATACCGAGATTACTAAGTCGATCTAGGTTTTCATCTCGGTGCAACCGATTTGTACTTTTTGGTCACACCGAGTTGCAATAACCGTTCACAGTTTTGCATCTCGGTGCCACCGAGTTGTACCAATCGGTCACACCGACAGGGTCGGGCTATATATACGCACGGGCAAAATTTGGAAAACTTTCTTTGAATCTTCCCGCTCGCGCATAGCTCGCTCTGCCAACTTGGTCTATGGATTGTCGACTTCGTCCCCAGCCGCCTCCTGTCGCTGGTCTCCGCCGCCGTCAACGGGATTCTCCTCCGCCGTTGCCGCCGTAGCGAGTTCCCGCCGAACTAGGGTATGAACCTGATCACAGTGCTTTCCTCGTCCGATTCTCAGCACATTGTGTTCATTATGCATCTTGCCACGATTGAAACACTCCTATCCAGTCAAATCAATCCTTAGAATAGTTGCGATTCAAAAATTTAGGGTTAGGTTTCCGCCGAAACCATCTCGGACCCACCGAGTTGAAAAACTCGGTCCCACCGATTTGGCAAATGCCATTGCACTAGTATGTCTCGGTCTGACCAAGAATTGCTAATCGGTGTGACTGATTTCCGAACTTTGTGAAACCCTAGCAGTCTCGGTGCCACCAAACTGTGACTCGGTCTGACCGAGTTCACTAGTTTAGGTTCCAAAACTGCTTCGGTATCACCGAGTTTGAAAATCGGTAGATCCGAAATGTTTTCAGTGAGAAACTAAACTAAGTTTTTTGAATCATTCTTTTGCAAAAATCTCTGCATTTTGTGATGCTCATCCACTCTACCTCATCTATAACTATTCACTGTGGTCAGCGATCGGTTACCTGACAAAGATGTCGCATCAAAGTGATAGCGAACAAATCAAGAGCAGATCCAATTGAGCGAGGGCACTAGTCCCTCAAGCAGCTCGAGATGAGGGAGCATAAGAACTCCAAGCAATTTGCCCAAAGGCTGCCACAAGGACAAGAAATAAGAAGACCTCAGAGTCGAGGATGAGGATTATGTGGCGATTGAGGATGAGGCAAGCTCCAAGAAGAAAGTGCTCAAGAGGGAGTTCAGCTCATCTGCGGTGAAGCCTGGTTTGAAAATCAAAAGGCCAAAGGTAGACAACCAATGTCCAAAGCCAGAGTGTCTACTCAAGCTCCTTTGAAATCTCAACCCAAAGAGCCAGTTGCTATAGAGGGAAAGAGAAGGAAAGAAAGGTTCAAGAAGACCATGGCAAGAGTCATTGGGAAGCCTTCCATGATGGAAGAGGAAGAAGAAGAAGAGGTTGCAGAACCAGCATCCAAGGCACAAAAGCTGATGGGTGATGCTATCAAATCAGGGACTGCAACATCAAAGCCCAAAGCTGCCCCAAGCCCAAGAATGCACCCAAGAGGAATACCAGGAGCATACCAGCAGCTGAAAAGAACAAGGCCCCAATGCCTGAGGTAGATGCTGAGGAAGATGAAGAAGGTCAGGTCCTAAGGAAGCTCAAACCCAAGATCCCAGACCACAATGATGCTCATCCTCTGGCTGAAAACATGAAGATCGGGAGAGATAATGGGTTGAGGCTATGGAGAGAGTCAGATCCATATGCCACGAGGAGAAGGACTGTTGTGGACTACAGGTTTCACACCGAGGAGCAGCAGGACTTTTATGAGACTATCTTGCTGGATAAGAAGCCCATAGTTTGCGATATGAGATGGGTCAACTAGACCTACATGAAGGAGAACGCAGAACACTACCCTGAGTATATGACAGCTTCCGTACTTGTGGAGTTGCTGATTTTGTTGGGAAGAAGCTCACCAACTGGAACGATGAACTTATCATGCAATTTTACTCCACATCACATTTCTATCCAGATGGCAGGATAGTGTGGATGTCAGTAGGAACCAGATATCAGTCTACCATAGAGGAATGGGCAAGCTTGATCAATGCCCCAAAGGAAAGTGAGGATGACCTGGACATTTATGGTAAGAAGAAAATGGATCATAACTCTATGTCACACATGTACAAGGAGATCCCAGATGATGCACTTGAGACCTTGAAGTTTGGATTAGTCCATTTTCTGTCGGGGCTGCCTACGATCAATCGGATCTTAAGGCATACTCTATTGCCCAAATCAGGTGACCATAACATGATTAGAGGGCATGCAATCAATTTGCTTCATGTTTTTGATGTGCCTCGTAAATTCAAGGTCATGAGCCCCATAGTCGAGACAATTAAGAGGACAAAGCAGCAGATCGTAAGAGGAGTTGTGGTTATGCCCCATGATTCGTGGAGTTGATAAACTCGAAGATGGGCATAGGAAAGTATATATTGGATAAGGAACACATGGTTCTCTATCCTGAATTTGAGGACAATCGAGTTGTCATGACTGAGAATGAACCATCATCAGTGCAAGCTCAGGAGAGAAAGGAGAAGGCAAGGCAAGAGAAAGCTGCAAAGATGCCTACGCAAGGCAGGCATCGACTACTTTCTCAAGAACAAGCAGGAGCAGCTTGGTTACTTAATAGCATCAACTCTACGGATTGAGAAGGGGTTGGCCACCCTAACTCAAAACCAGGAGAGCACGGAGAGAATCATGGAACAAAAATTCTATGATCTTGATGTCAAAGTGACTGAGATTGATCGGTGTGGAAGCGATTACAAGATGATATGCAGGGAGAGGAAGGGCAAGACGACAAGCGATGCATTTGCGGAGTGCCTAGAGCTCGGAGGTCACCGCAGTGCCAACCTGCACACACGAGCCACTTCTTCAGCTCCAGCTCAACCAGCTCCAACTCCAACTACTTCAGCTCCTACCATGTCTACTGATGCGTTCATCCTTGGAGTCCTGTCTACACCACCACCAGAAGACCAAGATTGAGAGACGACATAATACTATGCATTTTCTAGGAACTTTTTGGTAACTTGTTGCCAAAGGGGGAGAAAAATGTATAGATCATAGGCTTCGAGAGAGACAGATTTGCTTCTGTTCTCTCTTGTCTTTTTAGTTGAACCTTTATTTGCGTTTGATTGCTTGAGATACTATGCATTACCTGTGAGACATTGATGATCATGTGTTTGATCATAAGCTACACTTATGTCCTTATGATATTATCTTATTTATCCTTATATGATCATTCACTGTGCTTGGTGATGAATGCATGTATTCAATCGTTACTATTTTGAGCGCGCCACCAAGATCTATGTGACATGGAAGAGTAACCCATGAGCCTAATTTCTTGTGCATTTGCAGTCCAAAGCAAATCTTAAGATATGCACAAATTTAGGGGGAGCTCTTTCCTATCACATACTTCTCAAAGCGACGATGTTTTTCAATTTTATTATCATTTGTCGAAGCTTTGATCTATATGTTGTCATCAAATTACCAAAAAGGGGGAGATTGAAAGTGCAACTATCCCTAGGTGGTTTTGGTAATTCATAACAACATATAGCTCATTGAGCTAATACTATTCCAAGATGAATATTTCAGGAAAGCTCAATGAATGGCATGGCATGGATGATGAAAGTGGATCCCTCAAAATATTAAGGACAAAGGAATGGCTCAAGCTCAAAAGCTCAAGACTCTACATTTTACATTTTAGTGATCCAAGATCACATTGAGTCTATAGGAAAAGCCAATACTATCAAGAAGGGATGAGGTGTTGCTTAATGAGCCTTTTGCTTCATGTGCTTAGTGATATGCTCCAAAACCCTCCACTACTTTCTCACATCCACATATGACCTAAACCCAAAGTCAAACTCGGCCCTACCGATTCTTTCTATCCGGCGCCACCGAGTTCAGATGTCATAGCCACTGCCACAAACCCTAGGCAAATCGGTCTCACCGATAGGGATCTCGGTCTCACCGAGATGGGTTTGTAATCTCTCTGTTTCCCTTCGTAACGTTTCGTTCTAACCGAAGTGAGCGATCGGTCCCACCGAGATTGCAATGTAAACTCTCTGTTTCCCTTTCGTAACATTTCGGTCTCACCGAAAAGAGTGAATCGGTCCCACCGAGTTTACCTGACCAACTCTCTGGTTAGCTAATTACCAAAATTGGTCTCACCGAGTTTGTTTAATCGGTCTCACCGAGATTACGTTATGCCCTAACCCTAACCATATCGGTCCTACCGAGATGCATGTCAGTCCCATTGAAAACCCTAACGGTCACTAGGTTTACTAAATCGGTCCGACCGAGTTTGTTGATTCGGTCCCACCGAGTTTGGTAAATTGTGTGTAACGGTTAGATTTTGTGTGGAGGCTATATATACCCCTCCACCTCTTCATTCGTGGAGAGAGCCATCAGAACAAACCTACACTTCCAACTTACCAATTCTGAGAGAGAACCATCTACTCATGTGTTGAGGCCTAGATAGTCCATTCCTACCATATGAATCTTGATCTCTAGCCTTCCCAAGTTGCTTTCCACTCAAATCTTCTTTCCACCAAATCTAAATCCTGTGAGAGAGAGTTGAGTGTTCGGGAGACTATCATTTGAAGCACAAGAGCAAGGAGTTCATCAACACACCATTTGTTACTTCTTGGAGAGTGGTGTCTCGTAGATTGGCTAGGTGTCACTTGGGAGCCTCCAACAAGATTGTGGAGTTGAACCAAGGAGTTTGTAAGGGCAAGGAGATCGCCTACTTCGTGAAGGTCTACCGCTAGTTAGGCAAGTCCTTCGTGGGAGACGGCCATGGTGGGATAGACAAGGTTGCTTCTTCGTGGACCCTTCGTGGGTGGAGCCCTCCGTGGACTCACAAGAACTGCTACCCTACGTGGATTGAAGTCTCCATCAACGTGGATGTACGATAGCACCACCTATCGGAACCACGACAAAAACATCCGTGTCTCCAATTGCGTTTGAATCCTCCAAACCCTTCCCTTTACATTCTTGCAAGTTGCATGCTTTAATTTCCGCTGCCAACATACTCTTTGCATGCTTGCTTGAATTGTGTTAAGATTGCTTGACCTGTTCAAAGATAGCTAAAATCTGCCAAAGTCTAAAATTGGGAAAAGGTTAGGTTTTTATTGGTCAAGTAGTCTAATCACCCCCCCTCTAGACATACTTCAAGGTCCTACACACGTCTCCCCCGACCAAAGATTGGAGGACCGCGGCCAGATCTTCGTCGGCCAAGACTGCGGGGCTCGGGCGGGGCCTCCACAGCGGAAGCGAGTACTGACAAAGCGGGGCCACCTGGTGCTCCAGGAACTCCCTCAGGAGCGACGCACCGGTCAGCTTCGCCGTCGCCATGTTGCCCGGCCACAGGTCCGCGTTCATCTTCTCCAGCACCGGCTTCGCGCGGGGATCCACGAGTTCCGCGCGAGACCAATCGTCGGAGGTCGTGGGCTGCTCCGTGGGCAGAATCAGCCGAGGGTGGATGCGCCCAGCATCTACCATGACCCACTTGCTCCTGAAGCCCTCAATCCTCTTCCCGGGCTTCGAGATGGTGTTGGAGCTGCCATACGCGACAAAGCTCGCGCACGCGGAGATGGGCCCGCGAGAGGTCCGGAGGTAGAAGTAGTGGCGCAGCAAGGCCACTGAGGGCTGCACCCCGACATGAGCCTCACAATAGTAGGCGAAGATCGCCAGAAGAAGAACAGAGTTGGGGTGGAGGTGCAGAGCTTGCAGTTTGTAATGGCGAAGGATAGAAAAGAAGAACTCGGAAAAGGGAGGCACCAGACCGGCAGCAATGGCGCTCACGAAGAGCGGATAGAAGGTGCTTCCTTGGCCCTCGGGAAGGGCGGAGCCGGCCCTGAGCACCGTTGCCCCGTCGTTGCCAGCATCCGGCACCGCCACCATCCGGCGCGCCCGGGCAAGGCCCTTCTCCGACACGTTCGGCGAGTCCAAGGCGGGTGAGTACCAAGCTCCAGCCGAGGTCTGGCGAGGCGCCATGTCTTGCTAGGGCACGCGGTCGAAGTAGATCTAGAGATTTCGGAGGCAGGAAGGAAAGGCGCAAGAAAGGGGATCTGGGCAATGACCGGAGGAGGCAAAGGAGGCAAAGCCTATACGGGTGCCACACTTTTGTCGATTCACGCAGTTGCTAAAGGCACCCACGTCCAATAAACCGCCACGCAGCACCCAAGGCCGCAGGCTGTTAGGGCCCGCGACACTTCGCACTTGCCCCTTCGCTTCTCTGCTCAGCCAAGTCCAGGCACGCCTTGGGCCCAGGGGCTACTGTCGGCGTTCTGGGAACGGGGGTACCTAGACTTGCCTGCCTGCGGCCTGCGGCGTGGCTCAAGGGGTGGCCCAAAGACGACCCATCTTCATCAAGACAAGCTCAAGACCCTCGCGAGGGGCCAGGCCTCATGAGGTGGACGACAGAAGCTTCCTCGAGCACGGCCTCGTCAGGTTGGCTCACGAGGAGGCGGAGAGATCAAGGCGGGGTACCTCACGAGGTGCCCATGACGCAAGCCATGACGACCAAGGGCGCCAGGCGGGCGCCAGCCCGTGCAGTGTCCTCATTTCCTCTTTGGTGCAAAGGGGGCAAGCGCAGATGAGAGCATCAAGCAAAGGCACCCGTTTTGGTGCAACAAGACCAAGACCGTCGCAACGGCAGGAAGGAAGTCATCGTGGAGCCCAAGCCGGCAACACCACCAGAGCCTTTGATAGGCGAGGACCAACTTTAGTCAGGATAAGTGTACTAGATGTTCCCCTTCAAAATGGCCAATTGTTGGTGCCCTTCCCGCTCAATATTTGGGAAGAGGCCCAGGGCCTCTGCCTATAAATAGGACTAGCCACCCACAGGGGAGAGGGGATCGGGGAGGTGATCGGAAAGAGAGGATCTGGGAGAGGCATCTGAGAGAGACCCAGACATCTCGCCTCATCTTAGCTTGATCCAATCCGATCGAGAGCCTAGCCACAAGAACACCTCACCCTCGCGAGGCTGTTCTTCTTTGTATTGTTCTTCATCAGCCCAAGAGGCAATCCACCACACCACACACTGGAGTAGGGTGTTACACCACAATGGTGGCCCGAACCAGTTTAAACCTTGTGTCCCTTGTGTTGTTCTTTTGGTAGTTTAGATCCTAGCGAGGCGACGAGGTGCATGTAGGTAGGGGGTGAGATCTCCGCATGCACCCCAGAGTTCGAACCTAGAGGATCTGCCGGAACCCGAAATCTGACAGTTTCACTAGTGGCTTCTCTCGAGAGCATAAGTATTGACAGAATTGAGCATAGTTATGAGAATATCTAGGCATGATCATGTATATAGGCATCACGTCCATGACAAGTAGATCGAAATGATTCTGCATCTACTACTATTACTCCACTCATCGACCGCTATCCAGCATGCATCTAGAGTATTAAGTTAAAAACAGAGTAACGCTTTAAGCAAGATGACATGATGTAGAGATAAATTCATGCAATATGAAATAAACCCCATCTTGTTATCCTTGATGGCAACAATACAATACGTACCTTGCTGCCCCTTCTGTCACTGGGAAAGGACACCGCAAGATCGAACCCAAAGCTAAGCACTTCTCCCATGGCAAGAACTACCAATCTAGTTGGCCAAACCAAACGGATAATTCAAGAGACTTGCAAAGATAACCAATCATACATAAAAGAATTCAGAGAAGATTCAAATATTGTTCATAGATAGACTTGATCATAAACCCACAATTCATCGGTCTCAACAAACACACCGCAAAAAGAAGAAGATTACATCGAATAGATCTCCACAAGAGAGGGGAGAACATTGTATTGAGATCCAAAAAGAGAGAAGAAGCCATCTAGCTAATAACTATGGACCCGAAGGTCTGAGGTAAACTACTCACACTTCATCGAAGAGGCTATGATGATGTAGAAGCCCTCCGTGATGACGTTCCTCTCCGGCGGAGCTCCAGAACAGGCCCCAAGATGGGATCTCGTGGATACAGAAAGTTGCGGCGGTGAAATTAGGTTTTTGGCTCTTGTTCTGATCGTTTGGGGGTACGTGGATATATATAGGAGGAAGAAGTACGTCGGTGGAGCTTCGAGGGGCCCACGAGGCAGGGGGGCGCGCCCTAGGGGGGGCGCCCCCCACCCTCGTGACCGCCTCTCCGATGCCTTGGCGTAGGGTCCAAGTCTCCTGGGTCTTATCCGGTGAGAAAATCACGTTCCAAAAAGGATTTTCTGTTTGGACTCCGTTTGATATTCCGTTTCTTCGAAACACTGAAATAGGCAAAAACAGCAATTCTTGGCTGGGCCTCCGGTTAATAGGTTAGTCCCAAAAATAATATAAAAGTGGAAAATAAAGCCCAATATAGTCCAAAACAGTAGATAATATAGCATGGAGCAATCAAAAATTATAGATACGTTGGAGATGTATCAGGCATCCCAAGCTTAATTCCTGCTCGTCCTCGAGTAGGTAAATGATAAAAAGAGAATTTTTTATGCGGAGTGCTACTTGGCATAATTTCAATGCAAGATTTCTTAATTGTGGTATGAATAGTCAGATTAGGAAGATTCAAGACAAAAGTTCATATTGACATAAAGAATAATAATACTTCAAGCAAACCAACAAAGCAAATATGTTTTCTCAAAGTAACATGGCCAAAGAAAGTTCATCCCTACAAAATCATATAGTTTAGTCATGCTCCATTTTCGTCACACAAGAATGCTCTCATCATGCACAACCCCGATGACAAGCCAAGCAATTGTTTCATACCTTAATAATTTCAAACTCATAAACTTTCACGCAATACATGAGCGTGAGCCATGGATATAGCACTATGGGTTATGTGGAGAAGACAAAAAAGGAGAAAGTCTCACATCAACGAGGATAATCAATGGGCTATGGAGATGCCCATCGATTGATGTTAATGCAAGGAGTAGGGATTGCCATGCAACGGATGCACTAGAGCTATAAATATATGAAAGGTCAACAAAATAAACTAAGTGGGTGTGCATCCAACTTGCTTGCTCACGAAGACCTAGGGCACTTGAGGAGGCCCATTGTTGGAATATACAAGCCAAGTTCTATAACGAAAAATGCCCACTAGTATATGAAAGTGACAACATATGAGACTCTCTATATGAAGAACATGGTGCTACTTTGAAGCATAATATATGAGACTCGCTATATCATGGTGCTACTTTGAAGCACAAGTGTGGAAAAAGGATAGTAGCATTGCCCCTTTTTATTTATTTTTTGGGCCTTCTTTTTTTTGGCCTTTCTCTTTTTTTTGGGACAATGCTCTATTGAATGATGATCATCACACTTCTATTTATTTACAACTCAATGATTACAACTCGATACTAGAACAAAGTATGACTCTATATGAATGTCTCCGACGGTGTACCGGGATATGCAATGAATCAAGAGTGACAAGTATGAAATAATTATGAACGGTGGCTTTGCCACAAATACTATGTCAACTACATGATCATGCTAGCAATATGACAATGATGAATGTGTCATGATAAACTGGATGGTGGAAAGTTGCATGGCAATATATCTCGGAATGGGTATGGAAATGCCATAATAGGTAGGTATGGTGGCTGTTTTGAGGAAGATATAAGGAGGTTTATGTGTGAAAGAGCGTATCATATCACGGGGTTTGGATGCACCGTGAAGTTTGCACCAACTCTCAATGTGAGAAAGGGCAATGCACTGCATCAAGAGGCTAGCAATGATGGAAGGGTGAGAGTGCGTATAATCCATGGACTCAACATTAGTCATAAAGAACTCATATACTTATTGCAAAAATCTACAAGCCATCAAAAACCAAAGTATTATGCGCATGCTCCTAGAGGGATAGATTGGTAGAAAAACACCATCGCTCGTCCCCGACCGCCACTCATAAGGAGGACAATCAAATAACACCTCATGTTTCAAATTTGTTACATAACGTTTACCATACGTGCATGCTACGGGACTTGCAAACTTTAACTCAAGCACTTCCAAAATTCACAATTACTCTACTAGCATGACTTTAATATTACTACCTCCATATCTCAAAACGATTATCAAGTATCCAACTTTTCTTAGTATTCAACGCACTCAAAAGAAAGTTTCTCAAATCTTGAACACCAAGCATGTTATTATTGAGAAAATTACCATGCTATTAAGACTCTCAAAATAATTTAAGTGAAGCATGAGAGATCAATAGTTTCTTTAAAACAAACCACCACCGTGCTCTAAAATATCTAAGTGAAGCACATAAGCAAAATTATAACGCTCAAAAGATATAAGTGAAGCACATAGAGCAAAACTACATAGCTCAAAAGATATAAGTGAAGCACATAGAGTATTCTATCATATTCTAATTCATGCATGGCCCTCTCAAAAGGTGTGTACAGCAAGGATGATTGTGGCACACTAACAAACAAAGACACAAATAATACAAGACGCTCCAAGCAAAACACATATCATGTTGGTGAATAAAAATATAGCTCCAAGTAAATTACCGATGGAAGTGGACGAAAGAGGGGATATCTTCCGGGGCATCCCCAAGCTTTGACTTTTTGGTGTCCTTGGATTATCATGGGGGTACCATGGGCATCCCCAAGCTTAGGCTCTTGCCACTCCTTGTTCCATAATCCATCAAAAGAATTCACCGAAAACTTGAAAACTTCACAACACAAAACTCAATAGAAATCTCGTGAGCTCCGTTAGAGAAAGAAAACAAAAGACCACTTCAAATTACTGTAATTAACTCATTATTTATTTATATTGGTGTTAAACCTAATGTATTCCAACTTCTCTATGGATCATAACATATTTTACTAACCATAGATTCATCAAAATAAGCAAACAACACACGAAAAACAGAATCTGTCAAAAACAGAACAGTCTGTAGTAATCTGTAACTAACGCAAACTTCTGGAACCCAAAAATTTCTACCAAAATTGTAAGACCTAGAAAATTTGTTTATTGATCAGCAGAAATTGGAATCAATATTTTATCACGTTCTGATGATTTTTAATAATTCGGGCACTGAACGCAAAGTTTCTGGAAATTACAGCAAGATCAAATAACTATCATCCAAGAAGATCCAATAGGTCTAACTTGGAACAAACACTAATTAAAACACAAAACCACATATAAACAGAAGGTAGATGAATTATTTATTCCCTAACAGAAGAAAAACACAAAAAACTAAAAATAAAATTGGGTTGCCTCCCAACAAGCGCTATCGTTTAACGCCCCTAGCTAGGCATAAAAGCGAGGATAGATCTAGGTATTGCCATCTTTGGAAGGCAATTATTCAATGAGGCATCTACCTTTCTTAGAGATATCTTTCTTTTTAGTAATTATCAAACTTTTAGGCACAAGATCGAGAAATTCATTCGTAGCAAAAGGTTCTTTAATGAAAGCAAAAATGTCGCGATGAATACTTATAGATTTAAGATCCGCAGTTTCCTTACTAGATGATTCATCCTTATTCTTAGGATATTACATAAGCTTAGCAATTTTAGTAGGAGGACTAGGAGTATTCTTTACGGAAGAAAAAGTGGTTCCCAAGTTGGTAATGATACCCTCAAGTTTATCGATTCTAGAGGAATCTAGATCTATTTTCTCATTAACCATGGGTTCCTTCTCCTTAATATTTTTCAAAGTCGTTCCAACCTTAGATCCATATTGAGTAATTTGATTATGGATCGTTTTATCTAGATTTTCAATGGACTCAAAGGTAGCAACTTTGTTTTCAATAATTTCAAGCCTTTGCATAACATGCTCCAAAGTTAAAATAGTTCCATTAACCAAAAGAGGTGGTGAGCCAAATAAATCTATCGTAGCATTATAAGAATCAAAAGTATGGCTACCCAAGAAATTCCCTCCGGTAATGGTATCAAGGATATATCTATACCAAGGACTAGCACCTACATAAAAATTGCAAAGAAGAACTGAAGTAGATTGCTTCCTGGTAGCTCTGTTTTGAGCATTGCAAATTCTATACCAAGCGTCTTTCAGATTTTATCCCTCCCTTTGTTTAAAATTTAGAACTTCGTTCTCGGGAGATAACGGAGAAGAAATAAGACTATCCATGCCGACAAGGTAAGCGAGAAAAAGGCAAACGGAGAAAGAGAAGGAGAAGGAGATTGGGAAAGAGAGGGCGAATAAAACGGCAAGGGTGAAGTGGGGGAGAGGAAAACGAGAGGCAAATGGCAACTAATGTAATGCGGGAGATAGGGATTGTGATGGGTACTTGGTATGTTGACTCTTTGCGTAGACTCCCCGGCAACGGTGCCATAAATTCTTCTTGGTACCTCTTGAGCCTGCGTTGGATTTCCCCGAAGAGGAAAAGATGATGCAACAGAGTAGCGTAAGTATTTCCCTTAGTTTTTGAGAACCAAGGTATCAATCCAAAGAGGGAGGCCACGCCAAGAAGTCCCTCGTACCTACACAACACAAAGAGCTCAACGCAACCAACGCGATTAGGGGTTGTCAATCTCTTTACGTTCACTTACGAAAGTGAGATCCGATAGATAATATTTTTGGTATTTTTGGGTATAGAGATGCAAACTGAAAAGTAAAAGGCAAAGTAAAAAGCAAAACAAAATTAAAGTGATGGAGATTGATATGATGAGAATAGACCCGGGGGCCATAGGTTTCACTAGTGGCATCTCTCGAGAGCATAAGTATTCTACGGTGGGTGAACAAATTACTGTTGAGCAATTGATGTAATTGAGCATAGTTATGAGAATATCTAGGCATGATCATGTATATAGGCATCACGTCCGTGACAAGTAGATCGAAACGATTCTGCATCTACTTCTATTACTCCACTCATCGACCGCTATCCAGCATGCATCTAGAGTATTAAGTTAAAAACAGAGTCGCGCTTTAAGCAAGATGACATGATGTAGAGAGATAAATTCATGCAATATGAAATAAACCCCATCTTGTTATCCTCGATGGCAATGATACAATACGTGCCTTGTTGCCCCTTCTGTCACTGGGAAAGGACACCGCAAGATTGAACCCAAAGCTAAGCACCTCTCCCATGGCAAGAACTACCAATCTAGTTGGCCAAACCAAACGGATAATTCGAAGAGACTTGCAAAGACAACCAATCATACATAAAAGAACTCAGAGAAGATTCAAATATTGTTCATAGATAGACTTGATCATAAACCCACAATTCATCAGTGTCAACAAACACACCGCAAAAAGAAGAAGATTACATCGAGTAGATCTTCACAAGAGAGGGGGAGAAAATTGTATTGAGATCCAAAAAGAGAGAAGAAGCCATCTAGCTAATAACTATGGACCCGAAGGTCTGAGGTAAACTACTCACACTTCATCGGAGAGGCTATGATGATGTAGAAGCCCTCCGTGATGACGGCCCTCTCGGCGGAGCTCGAACAGGCCCCAAGATGGGATCTCGTGGATCTGAAAGTTGCGGCGGTGGAATTAGGTTTTTGGCTCCTGTTCTGATCGTTTGGGGGTACGTGGATATATATAGGAGGAAGAAGTACGTCGGTGGAGCTTCGAGGGGCCCACGAGGCAGGGGGGCGCGCCCTAGGGGGGCGCCCCCCACCCTCGTGACCGCCTCTCCGATGCCTTGGCGTAGGGTCCAAGTCTCCTGGGTCTTATTCGGTGAGAAAATCACGTTCCAAAAAGGATTTTTCTGTTTGGACTTCGTTTGATATTCCGTTTCTTCGGAACACTGAAATAGGCAAAAAACAGCAATTCTGGGCTGAGCCTCCGGTTAATAGGTTAGTCCCAAAAATAATTATTCCTCCACCTGACAGCGGGGACCCACCGGACGGGCCACCGTATTTCGTGAAAAAAACGTTTCCCCCCTGACTGCTGGGACCCACCAGCTACACCTTCGCACGCAAGGAAGTGCGTCCGGGCAAAAAAAACGATTCGCCCCCCTGACTGCTGGGACCCACCAGCTACATCTTCACACGCAAGGAAGTGCACAGCGGTCGGGACCCACACGGTGAAGCGTGCGTAGCGTTGTCATTACGTTCATGAACGTGTACGTACATATATACTGGTGGATGTAGAGGCGCGCACGTGTCATAGTAGAGGCGGCCAGGGTGCAAGAAAGAAAATATGGCCACGTATGTGTACATACGGGCGGGGTCTCGGATGCCTACTCGCGCATACGTACGGCGAGGGCTCATTGAAATGGCTGGGTCAGAACGGAGAAACAGCGTCGTCGTCGTGTTCATGGGGAGGCAACGAAATGCGTCGTGTTCATGGGGAGGCAACATAATGCGTCGTGTTCATGGGGAGGCAATGGAATGCGTCGTGTTCATCGGGAGGCAGCAGGCAGCGTGGGAGCCAACCGGCTGGGTCGGAATGGAACGCGTGGTCGTGTTCATCGGGAGGGCTTGGATGGAACAGGCGATGGAAATGAGGCCTGGCGTACCGCACAACGGAGGAAATGGACCTCCTACGTTCGGAACGGGGTCCTTTTGATCGAGAGGGGTCTGGCATACCGCAAAACGGAGGAAAAGGACCTACTACGGTCGAAACGGGGGTCCTGTTCGTCGGGAGGGGTGTGGCGTACCGCAAAACAGACGAAACGGACCTCCTACGGTCGAAACGGGGGTCCTGTTCATCGGGAGGGGTGTGGCGTAACGCAAAACGGGACTCCACGGGATACTATTCATCTCCACCGTCGACCCCCTCCAGCCTCCACGAGCTACTGTTCATCCACCGTCGACCTCCTCCAGGCTCCACTGCATTTGTTCATCCGGGCTCCTCGCTCATCCAGCCTCCACCGCGCTTACTCCACCGCCATCGCTCAACCAACCCTCTCCATGGGCTCCTGTTCAACCACCCCTCCACGGGCTACTGTTCATCCTGCCCTCCGCCGTCTACTGTTCATCCTGCCCTCCACAGGGTGGTCCTGTTCATCCAGCCCTCCACGGGGTCCTGTTCATCCATCCCCAACCAACTCGATCGACAGGGGTCCTGTTCATCCAGAGGCAACACCACGGGGTCCTGTTCATCCACCCCACCGGGAACTGTTCATCCAACCCCCATAGCGCTCACTTTGTTCATCCAGAGGCAAGATCGATCGGCTTGATTAGCAACAGTAGCAAAGGAATCGCCGATCGGGTTCGATTAACAGCCATCGATTGATCAATCGGGTTCGAAGAACGCTGAGTTCGCAAAGGTAATCGCTCAGGTTGATTAGAGCCCAACGCCTCGCTCGAGTTGATTAGAGCTAACGCCGCACACACGCAGCGTCGTGTACGAGAGAAACGCGCATCGCTCGGCCCCCTACCTCCCACTGTAACTGGGAACTCCCCGAAATTTTCCTCGCCCTCGCTTCTACCATGGTTTTTCTGTCATGGACGGCCCAAAGAATGTCATGCAGCTGCGTCTCCGGCCCGCCCAGGACGAAAAGCCCATTTTCTGTCATGAGTTTTTGTCACAGAAGTAGGAGCCCACCACATCTTATCATCATAGAAGTGTCATATGTATGACAGAAAAAAATTTCGTTTGGCCCAAAATGTCACGGATGTGTCTTTTTTTTTGTAGTGTGATGGGCTATTTATATTGAATCTAGAACAGAAACCGGTCTATAACATGAATGTCAAGAGGCATAAGCCTAATAAGATAAATCCGACATACTTCTGGCATTGCCGGCTTGGACACATTAGTCTGAAACGCATGAAGAAGCTCCATGATGATGGGCTCCTAACTTCGTCCGACTTCGGGTCGTTCGAGACATGTGAATCATGCTTGCTCGGCAAGATGACTAAGTCTCCTTTCGCAAAGAGTTGCGAGAGGGCTTTCGAGCTGTTGGAACTTATACATAGTGATGTGTGCGGTCCAATGAGCACAACTGCCAGAGGTGGCTATCAGTACTTCGTGACTTTTACCGATGACTTGACTAGATATGGATATATCTATTTGATGAGGCACAAGTCAGAAACTTTTGAAAAGTTCAAAGAGTTTCAGAACGAGGTTGAGAATCAACTCGGCAAGACTATAAAGCTTCTACGATGTGATCATGGAGGTGAGTACATGAGCTAGGAGTTTGATGATCATCTCAAAAGCCGAGGTATAGTACCTCAGCTCACACCTCCAGGTACGCCACAGAGAAATGGCGTGTTGGAACGGAGGAATAGGACCTTGTTGGACATGGTCCGGTCTATGATGAGAAAATCAGATTTACCCTTGTCATTCTAGGGATACGCTCTAGAAGCTGTAGCTTTTACAATTAACAGGGTACCATCAAAATCCGTAGAGAATACACCACATGAGATGTGGACCGGGAAGACTCCCAGTTTGTCTTTCCTAAAGATTTGGGACTGTGAAGCATTTGTCAAGCGACTTATGTCAGACAAGCTTACACCCAAGTCAGATAAATGCATATTTGTGGGATATCTAAGGGAAACCTTGGGATATAGCTTCTATAACCAGGAAGAGAACAAAGTGTTTGTTGCTCGGAACGGGGTTTTCCTTGAGAAAGAGTTTCTCGGTCGGGAGGCCAGTGGGAGGACAGACCGACTCGAAGAAATTCGAGGACCACTCGGGGACGGCTTGGCTGGTGATGAGATCATACCGGAGTCAGTCAGGGAACCAGTAGTGGAAGCGGCACCGGAACCACGGAGGTCGGAAAGATTTCGCAGAGTGCGTGATGTATTGTTGCTAGAGAACAACAAGCCTTCCACGTATGCGGAAGCGATGGTGAGCCCAGATTCCGAGGCATGGCTGGAGGCCATGAGATCCGAGTTAAAGTCCATGGATGAGAATCAAGTCTGGGACTTGGTTGATCCGCCGCCTGGCGTAACAGCCATTGGTTGCAAATGGGTCTTTAAGAAGAAAACCAATGTGGATGGAAATGTTCAGATCCACAAAGCTCAGCTTGTTGCTAAGGGTTATGGACAAGTTCAAGGAATTGACATGACGAGACTTACTCGCCGATAGCGATGCTGAAGTCGGTGAGGATCGTACTAGCTATAGCTGCATATTTTGATTACGAGATATGGCAGATGGATGTCAAGATGGCTTTCCTTCACGGAAATTTAACCGAGGACGTATATATGATACAGCCCGAGGGTTTTGTCGATCTGACTAGCACTAGTAAGGTATGCAAGCTCAAGAGATCCACTTAAGGGTTGAGGCAAGCATCTCGGAGCTGGAACATTCGTTTTGATCAGGTCGTCACTGGTTTCGGCTTCATCAAAAGCGAAGAGGACTCTTGTTTATACAAGAAGTTAAGTGGGAGCTCAATATTGTTTTTGATCTTGTATGTGGATGACATACTACTGACCGGAAATGATGTTTCGATGCTGAACTCGCTCAAGGAGTCATTGAATGGCAAGTTTTCGACGAAGGACCTTGGTGAGGCAGTGTATATTTTAGGCATTAAGATCTATAGAGATAGATCGACGAGGCTGCTCGGCTCAAGCCAGAGCACGTACATAGATAAAGTGTTGAAGCGGTTCAACATGAGTGAGGCGAAGAAAGGGTTCTTGACACTCTTACATGGTATAAGGCTAAGCAAGACTCAGAGTCCTTCGACATCTGATGAGCGAAGTAGGATGAGTAGGATTCTGTATGCCTCGGCAATCGGATCCATCATGTATGCCATGATATGTACAAGGCCAGATGTTGCTTTTGCAATTAGCCTATGATACGTCTCCATCATATCTACTTATCCAAACACTTTTGCCCTTGTTTTGGACTCTAACTTGCATGATTTGAATGGAACTAACCCGGACTGACGCTGTTTTCAGCAAAATTGCCATGGTGTTATTTATGTGCAGAAACATAAGTTCTCGGAATGACCTGAAACTCCACGGAGATTATTTTTGGAAATAATAAAACATACTGGCGAAAGAATCAAGGCCAGGGGCCCACACCCTTGCCACGAGGGTGGGGGGTGCGCCCCCTGCTTCATGGGCCCCATGGAGCTCCACCGACCTCAACTCCAACTCCATATATTCGTGCTCGGGGAGAAAAAAATCAGAGAGAAATATTCATCACGTTTTATGATACGGAGCCGCCGCCAAGCCCTAAACTCCCTCGGGAGGGATAATCTAGAGTCCGTTCGGGGCTCCGTTGCCGGGGAATCCGTTGCCTGTAGGAGATATGCCCTAGAGGCAATAATAAATGATATTATTTATCTCCGAGTTCATAATTATGTTTATGTTCCATGCTATAACTACTATGGTTCTCGAGTCTGCAATAACCACGAGGCTCGGAGGAAGACTCATATGCACGTGTGGAATAATAAACGGTAAAATGTATTCCTAGTCCGGCCTCTAAGACTAGCTCAAGTGTTGCATGATGGTTACATTTTCACGATCATGGGCATGTCTTTGCCAGCAATTTTGAGGGCACAATGTTAAGAGAACATTTGTGTTGAATCGAACCGGACTGATGTTATGCTAAGAGATTCATTCGTCACAAGTTAATGGTACATAACACAGAGATGGTTAACGTTTGCATGATTCCTTAGACCATGAGTATCGAGTTTCTTCATGCTTGCTTCATGAACTTTGGGGTTTGTTAAATGTCATCCGTAAATGGGTGGCTATTACGGCGGCTTACGGGTTCATGGAAAAGTGTGTCAAGTAACTTGATAGCTCAAGATTGGGATTTGCTCCTCCGACGATGGAGAGATATTCTCGGGCCCTCTCGGTATTACGGTATCCATCATCTTCTGGCCAGACACAATGTGATTTGATCACTGGGATGCCGCAACACGGAAACGAGAAAAGAGAACAAAACCGGTAACGAGGTAACTTGCATGGTGGACAAATTGTTCGTCCACGAGGATGCAACATATCTCACCTCGGGTGTTTGTGACATATCACGAAGCAACAGGAATAGCTCACTGCAACTCGAGGTTCACTCGAATATTCATTCGTGTGGGCATAGGGGTCAATATGGGTGTCCACGGCTCCGATGTTGATCATTGATCGGAAGGGGTTCCGGGTCATGTATATACTTCACCGAAACTGTAGGGTCACACGCTTAAGGGGCATCTATCTGCTGAATACTAGACAGGGAGTCTGAGAGAAAATCACCGAAAAGTTTCGGACAGCGGAAAAGTTCCGCAGAGAGAGGTCACCGGATGAGTTTCGGTGAAACCTAAATAGTTGTTTCGGGGTATGCCATTAAGTCAAAATGGTTTCGGCACATGCCTGATAATTCTTGGAGGGTGCAGTAATCATTCGGAAACTTTTGGAATTTTCAGTAAATAAAACCGGAAATGTTTGAACTGCCGGGACGATTCGGATGCTTTTCGCAGATGAAAATCACTAAACTGGAATTGTTCCAGAATGCATTGAAAATCATTATGGTGGGTACTAGAAATGTTCTAAGCCCACATAAATATTTCCAGTTCGAATAGACGCTGAAAAATGTCGTCGTGAATAGTGAAAGTGCTTTTTGGGATATTTTATGGTGAGTCACCTTTTGGGATATTTCCAAAAGGCTTCTAGAAGAGCTTGGGGGCCAAGCATGCTCCTCATGGGGGTCCCCCAAGGGGTTGGCTGCCACCTGTGTGGGGCTCCATGGAGCTCCACTTCCCTCCCCATTATGCCCTTCATGTGTGACATTTGCATGGGCATTTTGGGTTTTTGTGAGCCATCCCTACCCCTTGGCTTTCCTATAAATAGAGGAGGAGTGGGCAGCCCAAAACTCATCCCTTCTCACATACAAGTGCCATGCAATGATCTGTCTTCTCTCTCCCTCCCCGCGAAATAGTTTCATAGAGCCGAAAGGTTATGCAGGTTCCGGCAGAACTAGTTACGGGCAATGAAGCCTGCGGATAGATGACACCGTATGTGTGCAACTCTGTAGAGAGATCGTAGTTTCGGTCTTAGTTCATGAGTGCCTCCCGAAGGGTTGTCCGTGTGACCGTCCGAGTTTTAAAGGTCCTCCCGAAGGGCTGTCTGAGTGACCGTCCGAGTTTCAAAGGTCCTCCCGAAGGGCTGTCTGAGTGATCGCCCGAGTTTCAAAGGTCCTCCCGAAGGGCTGTCCGCGACACCGTCCGGGGGACTGTTCGACCACCTCCCGGAGGGCTGTCCGAGGGGCAGATGAGGGTATACATCCTCGCGGTTGGGAGGTTGTAAATCCTAGCTGTGGGGATCTGCACCGCCGATCGTCATCGACTCTACTTCCCGCTGCGCTACGAGTCGGTAACGAAAAAGAGCAAACCATGTATGCAGTCTCCATAGTGGTCCTGGGCTGGTGCGTAGGTCGGAAAATTTTTGTTTTCTGCTGCGTTACCCGACATCGCCGTCGTCATCATCAACCATCCTCCATCAACAATTTCATGATGCTCACCGCCGTGCGTGAGTAATTCCATCGTAGGCTTGTTGGACGGTGATGGGTTGGATGAGATTTATCATGTAATCGAGTTAGTTTTGTTAGGGTTTGATCCCTAGTATCCACTATGTTACGAGATTGATGTTGCTATGACTTTGCTATGCTTAATGCTTGTCACTAGGGCCCGAGTGCCATGATTTCAGATCTGAACCTATTATGTTTTCATGAATATATGTGAGTTCTTTATCCTATCTTGCAAGTCTATAGTCACCTACTATGTGTTATGATCCGGCAACCCTGAAGTGAAAATAATCGGGACCACTCCCGGTGATGACCTTAGTTTGAGGAGTTCATGTATTCACTACGTGTTAATGCTTTCTTCCGGTACTCTATTAAAAGGAGGCCTTAATACCCTTAGTTTCCGCTAGGACCCCGCTACCACGGGAGGGTAGGACAAAAGATGTCATGCAAGTTCTTTTCCATAAGCACATATGACTATATTCGGAATACATGCCTACATTACATTGATGAATTGGAGCTAGTTTTGTGTCACCCTATGTTATGACTGTTACATGATGAACCGCATCCGACATAATTCTCCATCACCGATCCAATGCCTACGAGCTTTTCACATATTGTTCTCCGCTTATTTACTTTTCCGTTGCTACTGTTACAATCACTACAAAACCCAACAATATTACTTTTGCTACTATTACCGTTACTATCATACTACTTTGCTACTAAATACTTTGATGCAGATATTAAGTTACCCAGGTGTGGTTGAATTGAAAACTCAACTGCTAATACTTGAGAATATTCTTTGGCTCCCCTTGTGTCGAACCAATAAATTCGGGTTGAATACTCTACCCTCGAAAACTGTTGCGATCCCCTATACTTGTGGGTTATCAAGACTATTTTCTGGCTGATACGTCTCCAACATTCTATAATTTTTGATTGCTCCATGCTATATTATCTACTGTTTTGGACTATATTGGGCTTTATTTTCCACTTTTATATTATTTTTGGGACTAACCTATTAACCGGAGGCCCAGCCCAGAATTGTTGTTTTTTTGCCTATTTCAGTGTTTCGGAGAAACAGAATACCAAACGAAGTCCAAACGGAATGAAACCTTCGGGAACGTGATTTTCTCATCAGATAAGACCCAGGAGACTTGGACCCTCCGTCAAGAAAGCCACGAGGCGGTCACGAGGATGGAGGGCGCGCCCCCCTGCCTCGTGGGCCACTTGAAGCTCCACCGACGTACTTCTTCCTCCTATATATACCTACGTACCCCCAAACGATCAGATACGGAGCCAAAAACCTAATTCCACCGCCGCAACTTTCTGTATCCACGAGATCCCATCTTGGGGCCTGTTCCGGAGCTCCGCCGGAGAGGGACATCATCACGGAGGGCTTCTACATCATCCTAGCCCTTCCGATGAAGTGTGAGTAGTTTAGCTCAGACCTTCGGGTCCATTGTTAGTAGCTAGATGCTTCTTCTCTCTTTTTGGATCTCAATACAATGTTCTCCCCCTCTCTCGTGGAGATCTATTCGATGTAATCTTCTTTTTGCGGTGTGTTTGTTGAGACCGATGAGTTGTGGGTTTATGATCAAGTCTATCTATGAATAATATTTGAATCTTCTCTGAATTCTTTTATGTATGATTGGTTATCTTTGCAAGTCTCTTCGAATTATCAGTTTGGTTTGGCCTACTAGATTGGTTTTTCTTGCAATGGGAGAAGTGCTTAGCTTTGGGTTCAATCTTGCGGTGTCCTTTCCCAAAGGATGTAAGGGGCAGCAAGGCACATATTGTATTGTTGCCATCGAGGATAACAAGATGGGGTTTTTATCATATTGCATGAAACTATCCCTCTACATCATGTCATCTTGCTTAAGGCGTTACTCTGTTTTTAACTTAATACTCTAGATCCATGCTGGATAGCGTTCGATGAGTGGAGTAATAGTAGTAGATGCAGGAAGGAGTCGGTCTAGTTGTCTCGGACGTGATGCCTATATACATGATCATACCTAGATATTCTCATAACTATGCTAAATTCTGTCAATTGCTCAACAGTAATTTGTTCACCCACCGACGAATACTTATGCTCTTGAGAGAAGCCACTAGTGAAACCTATGGCCCCCGAGTCTATTCTCATCATATTAATCTCCATCACTTTATTATTGCTTTGCTTTTTTTACTTTGCCTTTTACTTTTCACTTTGCATCTCTATACCAAAAATACCAAAAATATTATCTATCATCTCTATCAGATCTCACTCTCGTAAGTGCCCGTGAAGGGATTGACAACCCCTAATCGCGTTGGTTGCGAGGAGCTATCGTTTTGTGTAGGTACGAGGGACTCGCGCGTAGCCTCCTACTGGATTGATACCTTGGTTCTCAAAAACTGAGGGAAATACTTACGCTACTTTGCTGCATCATCCTCTCCTCTTCGGGGAAATCCAACGCAGTGCTCAAGAGGTAGCACTGGCGCCGTTGCCGGGGAGCATAGCTCTATTCTTTGAGTCACTTAGGATTTATATCTACTAGTCATTATGAGGAACTTGAAAGACGAGAAAACAAAAATTTATCCCTCAACTACGAGGGGAGGTAAGGAACTGCCATCTAGCTCTGTACTTGATTCACCTTCTATTTTGAGTAAGCTTGCGACACCTAAACCTGCTTCTGCTATTAATTCTGATATGTCGCATGTTATTAATGATGTCACTTCTGCTATGCATGATACTTATGATGAAACTACTTCTATGCTTGATACTACTGTGCCACTTGATGAATTTCTTGATGAACAACTTGCTAGGGCTAGGGAGAATGAAATTATTGAAACTGATAATATTGATGAAAGTGATGATGAAGACTCTCCCAATAAATATGAATTGTCTGTTGTGCCTGAGGCCTATGTTATGGATGAAGAAACTGCTAGAGACTTTCTTGCTTGCAATGATAGAAATGATCTTAAGAAATTATTAGTTAAGCTTAAACAAAAAACTTTGAATGCTAGAATGAAATATGATCCTGCTTATGATACTTCACCTATCTTTGTTAATGATAAGGATTATGAATTCTCTATCGACCCTGATATATTTACTTTGGTTGAATCTGATCCTTTTTATGGCTATGAATCTGAAACTGTTGTGGCACATCTTACTAAATTAAATGATATAGCCACCCTGTTCACTAATGATGAGAGAACCCGCTACTTTTATATCCTTAAAATATTTCCTTCTCATTAAAGGGTGATGCTAAGATATGGTTTAATTCTCTTGATCCTGGTTGTGTGCGTAGTCCCGGGATATGATTTATTACTTCTCGCTAAATATTTCCCGCTCATAAGAAACAAGCTGCTTTAAGGAAATATATAATTTTGTGCAAATTGAAGAAGAGAGTCTCCCACAAGCTTGGGGAGGCTTCTCCAATTATAACGCTTTTCACGATCATCCTCTCAAGAAAAATGAAATACTTGATATCTTTTATAATGGACTAACTGATGCTTCCAGAGACCACGGATAGTTGTCTTGGTTACATTTTAGGGAAAGAACACCGGATGAAGCTGAAATTCTATTGAATAATATGTTGATCAATGAAAATAATTGGACACTTCCTGAACCAACTCCTAAGACAACTCCGAAGAAAAGGGGTGTTCTATTTCTCAGTCCTGAAGATATGCAAGAGGCAAATGAATCTATGAAGGAAAAGGGTATTAAAGCTGAAGATGTTAAGAATTTACCTCCTATTGAAAAAATACATGGTCTTAATTTACCTCCTATTGAAGAAATATATGATCTTAATTCATCACCTATTGAAGAAACTCATGGTCTTGATAACCCGACACAGGTAGTAAAGGTAAATTCTCTCTATAGATATGATAAAGTTGAAATCCCTCCTACTAAAATTGCTAGCCAATGCTTAGATGAATTTAATAATTTTATTGTCAAACAAGAAAACTTCAATGCTTATTTTGGTAGACAATTAAAACAAAATGCTTATATGATTGAACACTTGAGTGATTATATGTCTAGA
The DNA here is from genome assembly GCA_021605145.1 of Aegilops bicornis. Lineage (NCBI taxonomy): Eukaryota > Viridiplantae > Streptophyta > Magnoliopsida > Poales > Poaceae > Aegilops > Aegilops bicornis. The sequence goes on from CM038675.1 coordinate 321,792,714, forward strand.
GTTAAAGGTGAACTTAAACTCATTAGTAAACATGCTTCTATGGTTACCACTCAAGTAGAACAAGTACTTAAAGCTCGTAATGATTTGCTCAATGAATTAAATAGTAAGAATAATGACTATGCTGTTAGAGTGGCTACTAGAACTGGTAAAATGACTCGGGAACCTTTGTATCCTGAAGGCCATCCTAAGAGAATTGAGTAGGATTCTCAGAGAAATAGTATTGATGCACCTAGTCCTTCTAAAAAGAAGAAAAAGAAAAATGATAGGACTTTGCATGCTTCTAGTGAACCTATTGCAGAAACACCCGAGAATCCCAATGTATTTCTATTTCTGATGCTGAAACTCAATCTGGTAATGAACATGAACCTAGTGATAATGTTAATGAAGATGTTCATGATGATGCTCAACCTAGCAATGATAATGATGTCAAAATTGAACCTGCTGTTGATCTTGATAACTCACAATCAAAGAATCAATGTTATGATAAGAGAGACTTTGTTGCTAGGAAGCACAGTAAAGAAAGAGAACCATGGGTTCAGAAACCCATGCCTTTTCCTCCCAAACCATCCAAGAAAAAGGATGATGAGGATTTTGAGCGCTTTGCTGAAATGATTAGACCTATCTTCTTGCGTGTCGTTTAATCGATATGCTCAAAATGAATCCTTATGCTAAGTATATGAAAGAAATTGTTACAAATAAAAGAAAGATACCGGAAGCTGAAATTTCCACCATGCTTGCTAATTACACTTTTAAGGGTGGAATACCAAAGAAGTTAGGAGATCCAGGAGTACCCACTATACCATGCTCTATTACAAGAAACTATGTTAAAACTGCTTTATGTGATCTTGGAGCGGTGTTAGTGTTATGCCTCTCTCTTTATATCGTAGACTTGATTTGAATATGTTGACACCTACTGAAATATCCTTGCAAATGGCTGATAAATCAACTGTTATACCTGTCAGTATTTGTGAGGATGTGCCTGTTGTGGTTGCAAATGTTACTATTTTAACAGACTTTGTTATTCTTGATATTCCCGAGAATGATAGTATGTCTATTATTCTTGGAAGACCCTTTCTGAATACTGCAGGGGCTGTTATTGATTGCAACAAAGGCCATGTCACTTTTCATGTTAATGGTAATGAGCATACGGTACACTTTCTGAGGAAACAACCTCACGTCCACAGTATCAATTCTATTGGAAAAATTCCATCGATTATTTTTGGAGGTTTGAATTTCCTCTTCCTACTGCCAAGAAGAAATATGATATTCTTATTATTGGGGATGTGCATATCCCTGTTGAGGTAACATAGTGTTTTCGAAATTTCTCTGGTTTCATGCGATTCGGAATGAGTTTGTTAACAAGACCTGATCAACCTTGTTAGTGGATTCCTTTTGATGAGCATGAGATGGATGAAGTTAGAAAGCACAACCCTCTGTACCCTCCTTTTACTTTCTGTTATTTAGATTGAAATAAAGTAAAAATAGTATTTTTTTGTCTGTTTTCTGAATTATCCGTGCAATACAAAAATACCCCAAAAATAAAAGTTCTCCAAATGCCCTGCCAATTTAATATGATTTTTTCTGGATTATTTGAAAATATCTGGCACTGAGAACCCAGCAGGGGGAGCAAGCACCTCGCCACGAGGGTCCAGGGTGCGCCCACCCCCTAGGCACGCCCCCCTGCCTCATGGGCCCATGGTGGCTCCCCTCCACTTATTCCTGCCACCACACACTCCTTCTTTCTCCCAAAAAAATCACCAACCAGCTCAAGCACGAGTTCTAGCTCATTTTGCTGCGATTTTCGATCTCCTAGCTCAAAGCACCTCTCACAAAACTGCTTTGGGGGATTGTTCCTTGGTATGTGACTCCTCCATTGGTCCAATTAGTTTTTGTTCTAGTGCTTTATTCATTGCAAATTTGTGCTGCCTAGGTGACCATGTTCTTGAGCTTGCATGTCAAATTTATATGGTTCCAAGTAGTTCTGATGCATTATATAGTCTCTAGGCACTTGTAGGAGTAGTTGCTATCAATTTTGTTGAGCTTGGTTCACTTTTATTTGAAGTTACTAAAATTTTCAGAAATTTTTCAAAGGAAGAAATATGTTTAGGAAAATGTACCAAGGTGGTTCTTCAAGGAAGCAAGGACCCAGGCTTGCAATGCGCGATGCTGACGATGAACCACCAAGGGACGCTCCAGTGCAGGCTTGTGAATGGCCTTCAGAGGACTTCATGGATCAAGCAGGAATCAAGGAAGAATTTAGCGCATATTTGCGTAACGCTTATCTTGTGAGCTTCAAGGCAGATAAGTGCCGCCAGTACCACTATCTCACTAGTTCCTTTGTGAGGAGGTTTGAATTTTCATCTTCACGCAATTCTCAAACTGTCATGTTTGATCTTTATGAAAATTCTTATACTATGGACTTAGAGGATTTTACCACTGCTTGGAAATTTCCACAATGGGGTAGTACTAGTGAATCTCGCAAATCTGAATTTAGAGATTTTCTTGCTAGTATAACTGTGGGGGAATCTAGAGATATAACACAAGCTACCATAGGGAGCATTCATTTTCCTGCTATACATTATTTTGCTCTCTTCATAGGTAGGTGTATAAATGGTAAGGATGAAGCATGTCACATGTGTGTCCCTGACCTCAGTGTTCCCAGGAGTGCTGTGTTAGGAGATAAACATTATAATTTGGGAGCCATTGTTGCACACAAGGTTGTCAGAATCGCGATTCTATTGTACGATTCTATGAGTTTACGATCCAAACTAACCCCTTTAATTCTACGATTTTGGTTCATAAAATCTACGTTTCTACAATCCTGATAGTGAAGATTCTACGATTTGTGATCCTACCATCGGAGCTCCGATCCGATTCAGGATCATGATTCTGACAACCTTGGTTGCACGTAGGTTGCATCATAATAGATTTAATGGAGATTTCTTTGGTGGAATTTATGCAACCCGTTTAGCTAATTTTTTTGGTGTGACCATAAGTGAGGATGATATTGAGTTGCCTCCTGTTTATTTAGATTCTGACGCTATGGTTCATCATCATTTTGTTGAGAGGAACGATCAGTTCCTCCAGTACCAACAAATCTTTGACAGACGACACACCTATCACGTCGCTCTCCCTGCTTCTACTTTCTTTGACTTTCAGACAAAAGGGAGATATTTTATAAGCAGAGAGGAGGCGGATGTGTCGTTGTTTTGTCACGGCAGATGTCCCCGTGAAAGGACTTAGTCGTGGAGCCATCGCTATGGGTTAGCTTAAAGGGGTTAAACCGGACAAGGGACACGAGAGTTTTATACTAGTTCGGCCCCTTACGATGAAGGTAAAAGCCTACATCTAGTTGTGATGGAATTGCTGGGGTTTCGATGACCAGGGAGTGAATACGCTTTGCCCGAGTCTCAGGTTGTTGTCTCTTCTCTGAATCACTTGTGGTCGTCCCTTATATACATGGGTTGGCCTTCGTCGGTTCTGAGAATCCCGAGGCCGACTCATAAACGTGTCCGGCTCGGCCTCTGCTCTTTTCTATCTTACAACACAAGTTTACATATTAATACCGGTTTATGTCTACAGGCCTTAAACTGTCTTTGGGCCCTGGGCCTTCATAAAGCGTCACCGTCTGTCTTCATGGGCTTCGGATATAACGAACTACTTATGGGGTTAACCCGACCTCTCCTGGCCAGTTTACGCCCAGTGGTAATATCCCCAACATTAGGCCCCAGATTGATTTGAACTGGTTCATGTCAATCCTCAATACTTAAGAAAATTTCTTCTTCAACATCTTCACATAATCTTGTAAACCGCCATGACGTCACCTTCCAGGACCATGGTAAACCGCCATGACGTCATCTATTATTTAAAACTGTATATAACCCATCCTCATTAATGAGCCTCCGACAATCGAGGCGACAGTTCCGCCTCATATCCAAATTTTGGGCTCCTCGATTTTTACGACTGACGCTTATCTTTTGGCCTTTATAAATAGGGCCATGGGGTCTTTCCATACCCCCCCCACGCTGTATCTCTTCACCTCATATTCTTCCTTGCACAGCCCAACCTTTGGAGCTCCGCCGCCACCGTCGACCTTCGTTTCCGCCTCCGCGACGGCAGCCGCATCAACCTGTCTGGACCAGAAAAGTGCGGCGCTCCACCGCTGTTCCCTCATCATCAGTGAGTTCTTCTTTCCTTTTCTCCCGATCCATTATTAGGGTTTCAATGTTCATCGGAGTCTATCCAATGCTCGCCATTGTTCTTTCCTCTTCTTTTTATTAGCATAAACAACTAGCTGGATCCGATATTTCTTACGCGGCCGTAGCCATAATCTCCTTTTCGTTAGATCTGTTCCTTTACACAAAACTCATCTGAACTTTGCTGAACTGTTCAAACTCTTGAAATTAGGTCTGAATTTATTTTGATTTTCCAACGCACGGTAGATCTGAAATTACCATGCGAAACTGTGAAACTTGTTTTTCCTTCACTTATAAATCTTTAGACTTATACCAGATTAGGCGGTTTAACTTCATAGAAAAAATGATGGCCCAGTAGATACCATTAGTCCCCTGTTGAACCGCCAATGCACTTATCATTGTACTGTCTCCATCTTCAGACTCTGGTTCACAAATAACCAACTCTGGCTTAACAATATGCTTACATCCTTATACCACTTTATAATTGTCCACTGTAAATCTTAAACCGGCAATAATCATGCTTCAGATCTTTTATTGCCATGGCCAAGCAAGTCGAATGCAATTGGGCTCCTTTTCGAGTAACCGAAGAACAGTTAAACAATCTTGTTAAAACGGGCACTTTAGCCAAGAAAGATGTCATCCACTTGAGGGTCCCTGGCCCGGAAAATCCTCCTATACCCAAGGATGGGGAGGTAGTTGTGTTTGTTGATCACTTGAGTCGAGGTTTTAGCCCTCCCGGTTCAAAAAATTTCCGGGATGTACTGGCCAATTTTCAACTGCGCCCTCAAGACATCGGTCCAAATTCTGTGACCAACATCTGCCACTTCGAAGTCTTCTGTGAGGCCTATCTACAGGAGGAACCTACAGTCAAATTGTTTAGGGACTTCTTTCACGTAAACCGTCGCACAGAATTCACAGATAGACCCAATACGGAATTGGGTGGAATGGCAGTTCAGAAAAGGAAGGAAGTTACTTTTCCTCATCCCAAGCTCCACAGTCACCCCAAAGAGTGGAACCAGACATGGTTTTATTGCAAGGATACATCTCCAGCTAATGAAAACCCCCTGCCGGGTTGCCGCCCTGAACGCCTTAGCAACACACACCCTTTTCCTTAGAGGCTGACTGCAAAAGAGAGGGCCAACTATGCTCCTCAACTATCAAAGCTTAGAGCCTTCATGGCGAACGATTTGACAGGAGTTGATCTTGCTCGTTGTTGGATAAGCTAGAGTATTCTGCCCTTAAGCCGGTGCTCCGGTTTGATGTGTGAGTACATGGGGAGTTTGAAGGATGCTCAACGACACATTGACATTCAGCTTACAGATGCGGAAGTTACTGAGGCTGTAAAGAAGATGCTGAATGAACCGGAGGCTGTCTGTGCCCAAACTGGACTGCTCCCTTTCTGTACCTTCCACAAACCGCCAGCTGTAAGAATCATATAATCTTTTTATTCGAAGTTGCTTCTGTCCAAATATTTTCTGAATTTGTGATTACCTTGTGACAGGGTAATGATCCGTTCTGGAACAAGAAACCACAAGAAAAACCGGCAAAACTACAAGACAAACCGGCCAAGCCACTTCGCCCAAAGACCAAGGTTGTTAAGAAACCTGGCAAGAAAAGGACCACTGCATCCTCCGAGCTACCAGCTGATGACGATGTGGGTAACCCGGAATCAGAGGTAGAACTTGACTCTCTTGGTTCATTTTTCGTACACCTCATTGACAATGATTATTATTAGGACAACGCTGAAGGCAGTCACACTGATGATGTAGAGGTAACTATTCTTTCCTCTGATTCAGATCCTCTGCCAACATCAAAAATCCGTCGAGCAAACCGGAAAGTAAAATTTTCTCACCCCCTTGCTTACTTGGACCCAAACTTTCTTTTGAAGACACAGAAGCACGAGGCTCGCCGCACAACCCGGCACAACGGCCAGGTAGTTACCTCCGCCGGTTTACCGAACAGCCCGGTTTGGAAACGCCGATCCGAGGTCTCTTATCCCCTTGACACTTCATGCCCCAAAGCAGGTTGTTTCCACCAGCCTCTTAACCCGTCTGACTCAAATTATCAGGGCACTTCTCACTCATCTTCTGGCGAGTCATTGGCCACAAAACTTCCACCCCTCAAAACAGTTCTTGGGTGAGCTATATACTTTTTTTTATCCTTGATATGTTATTTTGATATACTGTACTGATCCTCATGTTTATTTTCCTCGGCGTAAGCCCAGGACCCAAGAAGAAGGCTCGGTTGAATAAACCGGTGATGATGACGTGGCTGTTGAATCGGAAAAAACTCCGGATCTGAAGAAACCAACGTTGATGCCATCTTGAATGACCCACCGCCTCAAGATCATGACTTTGTTCTTTGAGCGGATAGAAGTTGACACCGCAAGCCATGTTTGACCAGCCAACCAGCCTATGCAGGCGATGATAAACCGGCTAGTCTAGTTAAAAATACGGACAAACCGCCAACCCCAGTGACGGCTGGTGATGACAAAGATGATGATATTATGATTACTGGCACTGGCCATACCACTCCTGGCAATCCTATTGCTTTGCCAAAGCATACTGCCAAAGACGAGCTCTCTGCAATTGGCAAAGGCAAATGGAACACCGATTTGTCAAATTATTCCCATCTGAATGCTCAAGACCTTCACTCCGGCTTCTCGAACTGGCTCTCAGACACCAAATACCGTGACTATGAAGCCGGTTTGGTAAATTTGATGAAGGAGCGATATGAGGTAACTTCATAAGTGTTTCTCTCTTATATTTAATTGCAGCTTATCAACTCCAAGAGCCCCCAAGTGACGGTTTAAGATACCAATTTAAACGGGACTTAGTAACAATTTCATGTTTGCAACAATGCATCTTAACTTCACTGATGTAGCCCCAAGGGCCGGTTTAACTTTATAAAGATGAACCGGGACTTTGTAGAAGAATTCCCATATCAGCAATTTATGAGCAAATACACATTAGCCCCCAAGTGCCAAGCTTAATACTTGTATTGTGCTTGGGACTTGTAAAAATTTCTGATAAAGAGCAAATATGCATTAGCCCCCAAGTACCAAGGGCATAACTTGTTATGTGCTTGGTACTTCAAATATGTACTATCAACTCATTATATATATCTGTCTCTTTATAGGCTTAACTGAGCAAGAAGGAAAGCCAAACCACTGATCTGCAAGAGAACCTCAAATCCCAACAAGCCGAAACTTCCAAAGCCAAGGAAGAGTTAACCAGCGCTCTAGGCGCTATGGAGAAACTGAAAGAGGGCTTCAACAAGGAGCGGGCGGATTGGGAGACTGAAAAATCCGCTTTGATAAAAAGGGTTGAAAATGCAGAAGCCGCTCTTAAACCGGTGATTGATGAACTGACCGGCGTAAAGCGGCAGATTCATGCCATGACTGCTGCTGTGTTCGGTAAACATCTTTTCCTTAATACTTCCAACGTATCTTCCCATGTGTTGTCAGTTTACTGATGTGTATAATGGTGCAGGAACTCGTATTAGCCATCTGGGCTCTGATGTACATAAGAAATTGAAAGCAGCCTATACTCTGATAGAGCAGCTGTATACTGGTGCGCAGCAGATCATCTATACTGCTTCACACAATAATCCTCCTCCCACTTTGATCAAGGATACCTTAGAAAGGTTATCTATGCTTCTGCCGGGTAGACGAGCTAAAAAGTCTGCTCAGAAGAACGGGTGCTTTGGCCGCACTAACCCGGGCAAAAGCATGGGTACCTGACTTTGATCCAGTGGAAGCGGCCCAAGGCTATCCCAGTTTGAAGGAAGACGGAACAGAATTTGGCAATGATGATCTCCGAATAACCGGGAAGTACGCCCATTGGCTTGTCAACTGGTTGAAGAAGCGGATCTCTCATACTATCAGGCGAGTTATGATGATAAGAACAGACGGGTTGCTGCACCAATTCCAGAAGTGCAAAATCTTATCCCACCAATCTGTAAGCACACTTATGCCCCTCACATTGAACGATCCACGCTTATAAGCGATGAAGCTATATTCCAAGCCCTAACTGGGATCGACTGGGCAACTGTTGACTTCCAGCCACTAGGTAGAGAGGAGGGAGTTGAACTAGCGCGAGATGATCCGCAGCCGTAGGCCAAGTTGGTGACCAATCATGAACCGGAGGCCGGTTTAATCTTCTACATGCTGCAACATGTATTTGAGAAAACAATTATCCTTTTGGGCACGGAAATGCCTTGTAATAGGCTAGTAAAAATACTTGGTCTGGTATGCCTTCATGCATTTTTATCTACGGCTGATGCTTGCTTAATCCGACATGCTTAAGATATGATATTCATAATCCATAGCCATTTATTCAAGCTATTCCTGTGACCTTTAGGCATAATGTTGGCTGACCAACATTGTAGTGAGGGTCATAACCCTACTCTGGAGGATAAGTAACTCCTGTTATATGATGCCGGTTTACAATAAAACCGTTCCGGGTTGTGATAAACACCGGTTTATTCCGTACTGGTAACTTTGAGTCAAAACCGGATCGGGCTGATAGTCTCCGGATTATAATTTGATCGTGTACTAACAACTTGTAGTTGACAGCCTAACCGGGTTGATAAACACCGGTTTAAAAAACATCACAAATCTTATGAAAACAAAGAAAACTTAGCAAAAGGCAAATAAAAACCGTTGTAGTCGAGGCTTTTCACGGGCTGACAGGCCCCAAATTCGAGGCTTTTCATGGGCTGCTAGGCCACTGAGTTAAACCATTTTTGCAAAGCCTTTTAAGATGGTCCACAATCCTTAACCAATCATCATTTTAACTTGACAAGTTCTGGGTCTTCATTTTAGAGTAACTTGTCCAAGTTCGAAGGGTCATACCAGGTTTACAGGCGGAGTGACTTACTTAAATAGGCGAGTTAACCGGGGTTTTAGGTGTATACACGGGCTTCCAAGCCATGGCTTGATAGCCTATTACAAGTGTAGATTCTTAGTTCATTTCGGCAGCAAAGAATCCCCAAGTAATATTTTGAGTTGTGCTCAGTGGGTGCCTATGTTTGAGTTGTTGTTTTTCAACACTCTCTTTGGCCCCGGATTGATTTGTCTTTGAGCCGATCAAGAGGTGTGACTATGGTTTGGATACGACCAAGCCCCCAAGTGATGCTATGGCATTGTTCTGATAAAGAGGTGTAGCTATGGTTCGGATACGACCAAGCCCCCAAGTGATGTAATATAACGCTTTGAGAAGCTAAATCAAGGGGTAAACCGGACTCCGCTTTATAAATAGAAGCTCCATGTAACCACACATGATGTAAGAAAACAACAGATACCCCGATTTAGCTGAGGTTCCAGTTTATTATATTGATCATAATATATACATTGTCATAATATGTACATAAGCAGAGCCTATGGCTCAAGTATAGTAAGGCCGAAGATGAGCAATATTCCACAGCCGGTTGGCCTCCTCCTCCGATTTATGTGAGTCTTTGCGCTCTCGAACATCGATTAGGTAGTACGACCCATTGTGTAAATTCTTGCTGACCACAAAGGGTCCTTCCCAAGGGGGGGGATAGCTTGTGCATATCCGTCTGATCCTGGATGAGTTGAAGCACCAAATCACCTACTTTAAAGGTTCTGGTTCTAACCCGACGGCTATGATAACGACGCAGATCTTGCTGATAAATCGCCAAACGGGCCGCCACCATGTCACGCTCCTCATCTAACAGGTCAAGAGCTTCCTGCCGTGCCTTCTCGTTGTCAGCTTCAACATATGCCGCTACACGAGGTGAGTCATGACGGATGTCACTAGGAAGAACTGCTTCTGCTCCATAAACCATGAAGAACGGTGTGTATCCTGTCGATCTGTTGGGTGTGGTATTGATGCTCCATAACACAGAAGGTAACTCCTCAACCCAACAACCCGGCGTCTGTTGCAAAGGAACCATAAGCCGGGGTTTGATGCCTCTCAAGATCTCTTGATTGGCCCTCTCCGCTTGACCATTGGACTGGGGGTGAGCCATCGATGTGATCAAGCGGATGTGCTCACGTTGACAGAACTCCTTCATGGCACCCTTTGATGATTGGTACCATTATGCATTATAATGTTGTGTGGAAAGCCAAACCGGAAGATCACCCTTTTGATGAATTGAACCGCCGTGGCTGCGTCACACTTACTAACTGGCTCTGCCTCCACCCACTTCTTGAACTTATCAACCGCCACCAAAAGGTGGGTCTTCTTGTCCTTGGACCTCTTGAAAGGCCCAACCATATCCAGCCCCCAAGTTGCAAACGGCCAGGTGATTGGAATCATCCTCAATTCTTGAGTCGGTACATGAGCGCGCCTTGAGAATTTCTAACAGCCATCACATCTTTTGACCAAGTCCTCAGCATCAGCATGAGCTGTCAACCAATAGAAACCGTGACGAAATGCCTTAGCCACCAAAGACTTTGAACCGGCATGGTGACCACAGTCTCCTTCGTGGATCTCACGCAAAATTTCACGGCCTTCTTCAGGAGACACACAGTGTTGAAACGCCCCTGTCACCCTTCAATGATGTAACTCCCCATTGATAATAGTCATGGACTTGGACCGTCGGATTATCTGCCTGGCCAAAGTCTCATCCTCTGGTAACTCGCCCCGGTTCATATACGCCAGATATGGAACCATCCAACCCGGGATAACATGAAGAGCCGCCACCAACTGAGCTTCCGGATCAGGAATAGCAAAATCCTCTTCACCAGGGAGCTTGACGGATGGATTATGCAGAACATCCAGGAAGACATTAGGTGGAACCGGTTTACGTTGGGAACCCAGGCGGCTTAAAGCGTCTGCCGCTTCATTCTTCCGCCGGTCCACATGATCCACCTAATAACCTTTAAAGTGACCTGCAACAATATCCACCTCACGACGATATGCTGCCATGAGTGGGTCCTTGGAATCCCAAGTGTCGGATACTTGTTGCGCCACCAAATCCGAGTCACCGAAGCACTTAACTCGGCTCAGGTTCATCTCCTTAGCCATCCGAAGACCATGGAGCAAAGCCTCATATTCAGCTGCATTGTTAGTGCAAGGGAACATTAAACGGAGAACATAACAAAACTTATCACCTCGTGGGGAAGTTAATACAACTCCAGCCCTCGAGCCCTCCAATTGCCTGGACCCATCAAAATGAATAGTCCAGTAAGTATGATCCGTATTCTCTTCTGGCGCTTGTAGCTCTGTCCAAACATTGATGAAATCCACAAGTGCTTGAGATTTGATCGGTGTTCGGGGTATGTATTTCAACCCGTGAGGCCCGACCTCGATAGCCCACTTAGCAATCCGGCCAGTTGCTTCCCTGCTCTGGATTATATCCCCCAAAGGAGCAGAGCTGACCACCGTGATGGGATGACCTTGGAAATACTGCTTAAGCTTCCGGCTTGCCATGAAAACACCATACACCAATTTCTGCCAATGCGGGTACCTCTGCTTGGACTCAATAAGTACCTCACTGATATAGTAAACCAGCCTCTGAACCGGATATTCCTTTTCGGCCTCCTTGCGCTCCACCACAATAGCCACACTAACAGCCCGGGCGTTAGCTGCCACATATAGCAACAATGGCTCCTTGTCAACCGGAGCAGCGAGAACCGGCGGATTAGCCAGCTGCCGCTTTAAGTCCTCAAACGCTTCATTAGCGGCGTCACTCCAGACGAAGTTATCCGTTTTCTTCAGCATCTGATACAAAGGAATGGCCTTCTCGCCAAGGCGACTGATAAACCGGCTCAACGCGGCAATCCGGCCCGCCAGGCGTTGAACATCATTGATACACTTCGGTTTGGCCAAGGAGGTGATGGCTTTGATCTTTTCGGGATTAGCTTCAATGCCCCTGTTAGACACCAAAAAGCCCAAGAGCTTGCCTGCAGGTACACCAAAGACGCACTTGGCCGAATTAAGCATCATTTTGTAAACCCGCAGGTTATCGAAGGTTTCCTTCAAGTCATCAATCAACGTCTCCTTCTTCCTTGATTTCACCACAATATCATCCACATAGGCGTGAACATTGCGGCCGATCTGTTTATGAAGACAATTCTGCACACACCGTTGATAAGTCGCCTGGGCACTCTTGAGCCCAAAGGGCATGGACACATAGCAGAAGGCTCCAAAGGGAGTTATGAAGGTTGTCTTCTCCTGGTCCTTAACTGCCATTTTGATCTGATGATATCCAGAATATGCATCCAAAAAGCTTAAACGCCGCAACCTTTGTAGCATCAATAGTTTATCAATACGGGGGAGGGCAAAAGGATCTGCTGGACAAGCTTTGTTGAGATCTGTGTAGTCCACACACATACGCCAAGTGCCGTTCTTATTAAGGACCAGCACCGGATTAGCCAACCACTCAGGATGGAATACTTCAACGATAAATCCAGCCGCCAAGAGCCTGGCTACTTCTTCTCCAATAGCCTTACGTCTTTCTTCATTGAACCGGCGGAGAAACTGATTGACCGGTTTATACTTGGGATCAACATTGAGAGTGTGCTCAACGAGTTCTCTCGGTACACCTGGCATGTCAGAAGGCTTCCACGCAAAGATGTCCCGATTCTCATGGATGAACTCGATAAGCGCGCTTTCCTATATCGGATCCAAGTTAGCGGCGATGCTAAACTGCTTGGACGAATCGCCAGCACGAAGTCAACAAGCTTAGTCTCATCAGCCGATTTAAACTTCAGGGCCGGATCATGCTCTGTAGTTGGTTTCTTTAATGAAGTCATATCTGCCGGATCAACATTGTCTTTGTAAAGCTTCAACTCTTCTGTTGCACAAACCGACTCAGCATAAGCCGCATCACCTTCTTCACACTCGAGAGTGATCTTGTGGCTCCCATGCGCGGTTATAGTTCCCTTGTGACCCGGCATCTTGAGCTGCAGATAGACATAACATGGACGTGCCATAAACTTAGCATAAGCTGGCCGTCCAAACAGGGCATGATACGGGCTTTTGATTTTCACCACTTCAAAGGTCAAAGTTTCTGATCTTGAGTCATGCTCATCTCCAAAAGCCACCTCCAGAGCTATCTTACCAACAGGATATGCCGATTTACCAAGCACCACACCATGGAACACCGTATTGGGCGGTTTAAGATTTTTATCCGTTAACCGCATGCGACGGAAAGTTTCATAATAAAGGATATTGATACTACTCCCTCCATCCATGAGTACCTTAGTGAACTTATAACCTCCCACCCGAGGTGCCACCACCAGTGCCAGATGACCCAGATTGTCAACCCAGGGTGGATGATCTTCTCTACTCCAGAGAATCGGCTGCTCGGACCAGCGCAAATAACGGGGCACCGCCGGTTCAACGGCATTCACTGCCCTTTTATGAAGCTTCTGATCGCGCTTGTCCAGGCTAGTGGTGAAGACATGATACTGTCCGCTATTCAACTGCTTCGGGTTGCTCTGGTAACCCGACTACTGCTGCTGCTGATTCCCCTGATTGTTATAACCACCTTGGTTTCCCTGATTGTCTTGATTGCCATGCCCGCTCTGGTTACCGTGAAAACCTGAACGGAACTGCCTCCACCATAACCCAGCCCATGAGACCCGGGGCCCGAACCGCCACCCGGTCCATGATCATACCGGAAAGAATTAGAATTTTTGAACTCTTGCATGATTTAGCAATCTTTCCAGAGGTGCGTGGATGGATTCTCCTTCGTCCCATGTTTTGGGCAAGGCTGGTTCAACAGATAAGACAGGCGGTCCGGGTTAGGACTTGGTCCTCCACCGCGCTGGGGCGGTTTACCCTTACGTCGTTGGCCCTTGTCCTGCGTGCTGGTATTAGCCACAAAGTCTAAGCCGTGGTCCGGTTTATGCTTGCTGCCGTTTCCATGACCCGCCGGGTTGTGGTGCTGCCCCTTGGTGTTGCCGCTCCTCTTTCCCTTCCCTGTCTTATCATCGTCAGACTCGGGATCCTTAGTACTATCAGAGTCGTCATACTTCACTAGAGCAGCCATGAGCGTTCCCATGTCATTACAATGACGTTTGAGCCATCCCAACTTCAACTTCAGGGGTTCAAACTGGCAATTGCCTTCCAATGTTAAAACTGCGGTATCAACGTTGATGCGGTCTGATGAATGCAAAATTTCCAAAACCCGGCGCACCCAACGGGTTGTTGACTCTCCTTCCTCCTGGACACAGGCAGCTAAGTCCACAATTGACATGGGTTGCTTGCATGTATCCTTGAAATTCTGGATAAACCGGGCTCTCAACTCGGCCCATGACCTGATAGAATTAGCCGGCAAGCTCTTTAGCCAAGTGCAGGCCGTCCCTTCTAGCATCATGGTGAAGTATTTTGCACATGCCGCATCATCCACATCCATCGTCTCCATGGCCATCTCATAACTTTCGACCCATGTCTCAGGGGATAAATCGGCGGTGTAATTCGACACCTTGCGCGGGCCTTTGAAATCCTTGGGCAGGCGCACATTGCGTAATGCTGGGACGAGACACGACACTCCCAAAGAACTAGAAGTAACTCCTGGTTCCACCTACGTGGTTGGACGAACCGGAGTAAGCTGACGGGCTTCATGCTGTGCTGCTAACTCGACCTCTCTGCATGCCCGAGCCCGGTCCACCACCTCCTGAGCATCACCAGCACCACCCGCCGGGCTACTGCCACGGGGCGGATCACGGTTCCATGCGTTGCTTGACACTGTCGGTTCATCCATACGCCTGCTGTAAGTCTGGCTTGGACTGGGAGTGGAATGAATCTGATCGCGACTATATGAATAAGCCTCCTGTTGAACCAAGGCTGTCTGAAGAAGCTCCTTAACCCGACGCGTCTCAACCGCTGCCGGAGAATCGCCTTCGATCGGGATGGCCGCCAGCCGTGAAGCGGCAGCGACAATGTTGTCCATCGGGTCCGACGAGGCGGATCCACCAAACGTGGCTGAACCGGCGCCCCTGCTCCAAGCGCCTCCGCCCGGTTTACCACCGGCGGATCACTGGTCCCTGCTCCTGGGGTGTTAAAAAGGTTTCTAGCATCATAAACCGGCGGCAAGAAAGATCAGTACCTCCTCTTCAGGACTTTGTTCGACGCACTCTGATCCAGCATAATCCGGTAAGCCTGTGCATCCAAAGCGGCCCGCTCTGCGGCCATCCTGGTATCCTCAGCTGCTAAGTCGGCTTTGGCCTGGATGATCTGATCTTTCACCTTCGCAATTCCCGCATTGTGTGCATCCTGATCCGCCGGGTTAACCTCCGCCATCAGCGTCGCCAACGCGTCAAACAAATCAGATAGAACCTGAGCCGGCGGTCGCATAGGGCCTCCTTCCCCGGCCGTTGTTGCCGCTGCCGATCCGGAAATCATCGCCGCTGCGGTCGAAGAGTGGAGCGCCGGTTGCGTACCATCCATGAAGATCTCAACCCGGTTTGGCAGATCAAAGGGGTCCGGAATGCTGTCGCCATTGGAACAGCCCCCAATCCGGCCATCTTGTAACTGATATAACGACTCGGTCTCTCCAGTCGATGACTCGTCGCTGGAATAAACGACGGTTTCACCACCAGATTCCGATCTATCCTTAGATTCCCCTCCATGGATGACTCCACGAAGGCACGATTCATGACAGGCTTGACCCGGGCAGATCTCGCACGCTGAGCCGTTTCGACGAGGTCGGTGCAGATGTCTGGCTCAGGACCCGGTTCGTCGATCTTGCCAATGAAAATGTGTATGCCACCAAAGGGGACCCGGTACCCGTACTCGATTGAGCCGGCCTCGGGGCCCCAGCCTGCATCGTCGATGTAGAGCTTGCCGCATTGACTCTTGGTCATCTAGCCCACCGCGTAACCCTTGAGTCCTTTGAAGCTGCCCTCCAAGAACTTGAAACCATCGTGCGATAGCCCCACAGTGGGTGCCAACTGTCGTGGTTTTGTCACGGCAGATGTCCTCGTGAAAGGACTTAGTCGTGGAGCCATCGCTATGGGTTAGCTTAAAGGGGTTAAACCGGACAAGGGACACGAGAGTTTTATACTAGTTCGGCCCCTTACGATGAAGGTAAAAGCCTACGTCTAGTTGTGATGGAATTGCTGGGGTTTTGATGACCAGGGAGCGAATACGCTTTGCCTGAGTCTCGAGTTGTTGTCTCTTCTCCTGAACTGCCGCCGGGTCGTCCCCTTATATACATGGGTTGACGCCCGTCGGTTTACAAAATCCCGAGGCCGGCTCATAGACGTGTCCGGTTCGGCCTCTGCTCTTTTCTATCTTACAACACAAGTTTACATATTAATACCGGTTTATGTCTACAGGCCTTAAACCGGCTTTGCGCCCCGGGCCTTCATAAAGCGTCACCGTCTGTCTTCGTGGGCTTCGGATATAACGAACTACTTACGGGGTTAACCCGGCCTCTCCTGGCCGGTTTACGCCCAATGGTAATATCCCCAACATGATGAGTATAAGAGGAGGGCTGAGATAGCTCGCATCCAAGTTGTAGGGCACGATGCAATGACTGCTGCATCTCAGTATGACCCCAACTATAACTTTGGATATCCGCCAGGCCAGCCATGGCAATAGACCAACTTAGGCCAAAAGCCTAAGCTTGGGGGAGTACGTATCTCTCACCAACATTACATTTATGTTCACACACTCATTGCTAGTTGTCGGTGCTCATACTCTTTCACTGTAATATCCATGCTAGCTTATTTTCCTTTTTTATGCTTTCTTCTTGTGTGTTTGAAAAACCTTAAGAAAACTAAAAAAAATTAGTTGTAGCTTTTAGCTAGTTTACCTTTCTTGCTGTAGTAGTAATAATTAAAAAGAAAACCCAAAAAATATATTTCCTGTTCTTTTTCTGCTTGTTGGGACCTTTCCCGTGTAAATAGTTTTATTTCTTTTCTTTTCTTTGGGGGTCGATAGGAGAAGACCATGATTAAATTGTTGAAGTGGTTCTTACATGCATGATTGTTGATTTAACCAAGAGCCCATATTGCCTTGTGTTCTCCTATTTATTGAATGCCTGCAGATTCCAGCTTAGTCCAATGCACGTACATCATTATTATTATTCACATCGTTCGGTCGTGCAAGTGAAAGGCAATAATGACGATATATGATGGACTGATTGAGATGGGAGAAGCTAGTATGAACTCGACCTCTCTTGTTTTTGTAAATATGATTAGTTCATTGTTCCTGATTCAGCCTATTATGAATAAACATGTTTGCAATGACAATTAGAGATTATAGTTGCTTATGCCATGCTTAATTAGCTAGGAGTTTATAATGGTTTACCTTGCGTGCCAACATGCTATTAAAATGGTTGTGATGTGGTATGATAGGGTGGTATCCTCCTTTGAATGATTTAAGTGACTTGACTTGGCACATGTTCACACATATAGTTGAAACAAAATCAACATAGCCTTCATGATATTTATGTTCATGGTGGATTATATCCTACTCATGCTTTCGCTCAATGTTTATTAATTTTAATGCATGTTCATGACTATTGTCGCTCTTTAGCTGGTCCCTTCCCAGTATCTTTCTAGCCTTCACTTGTACTAAGCGGGAATACTGCTTGTGCATCCAATCCCTTAAACCCCAAAGTTATTCCATATGAGTCCACTATTCCTTCCAATATGCGGTATCTAACTGCCATTCCAAGTAAATTTGTATGTGCCAAACTCTAAACCTTCAAATGAAATTATGTTTTGTATGCTCGAATAGCTCATGTATCAACTAGGGCTGTCCGTATCTTCCATGTTAGGTGGGTTATTCTCAAGAGGAGTGGACTCCGCTCCTCACTCACGAGAAAATGGCTGGTCACCGGGATGCCCAGTCCCATGCTTTATGCAAATCAAATCAAAATAATTGCAAACAAAACTCCCCCTGGGACTATTGTTAGTTGGAGGCACTCGTTGTTTCGAGCAAGCCATGGATTGATGCTTGTTGGTGGAGGGGGAGTATAAACTTTACCATTCTGTTTGGGAACCGCCTATAATGTGTGTAGCATGGAAGATATCGCCATCTCTCGGTTGTTATGTTGACAATGGAAGTATGTCGCTCAAAATATTATTTATCTCTATTTCAAAAATCAAGCTCTCGCACCTCTACAAATCCCTGCTTTCATCTGCGAAGGGCCTATCTATTTACTTTTATGTTGAGTCATCATCTCTTATTAAAAAGCACCAGCTGGAGAGCACCGCTGTCATTTGCATCCATTACTATTAATTTATATTGGGTATGACTATGAATGGATCTCTTTTACCATGAATTACAATGTCTAGTCAGTCCTTGATCTTTAAAGGTGCTCTGCATTTATGTTTTGTGGTCTCAGAAAGGGCTAGCGAGATACCATCTTGTTATATCATATCATGATTGTTTTGAGAAAGTGTTGTCATCCAAGATTTATTATTGCTTGCTAGTTGATTATGCCATTGATATGAGTAAACATGAGACCTAAGAGTTATTGTGAATGTGGTTAGTCATAATCTTTGCTGAAAACTTGAATGTTGGCTTTACATATTTACAACAACAAGAGCAAACAGAGTTTGTAAAAGTTTTTCTTTATCACTTTCAGTTTGTCAACTGAATTGCTTGAGGACAAGCAAAGGTTTAAGCTTGGGGAGTTGATACGTCTCCGTCAGATCTACTTTTCCAAACACTTTTGCCCTTTTTTTGGTGTCTAACTTGCATTGTTTAAATGGAACTAACCCGGACTGACGCTGTTTTCAGCAGAATTGCCATGGTGTTATTTATGTGCAGAAACAAAAGTTCTCGGAATGACCTGAAACTCCATGGAGATTATCTTTTGGAAATAATAAAAAATACTAGCGAAATAATCAAGGCTAGGGGGCCCACTCCCCTGCCACGAGGGTGGGGGCGCGCCCCCTTGCCTCGTGGGCCCCCTGGAGCTCCACCGACCTCAACTCCAACTCCATATATTCGTGTTCGGGGAGAAAAAAATCAGAGAGAAATATTCATCGCGTTTTATGATACAGAGCCGCCGCCAAGCCCTAAACTCTCTCGGGAGGGCTGATCTGGAGTCCGTTCGGGGCTCCGGAGAGGGGAATCCGTCACCGTCATCATCATCAACCATCGTCCATCACCAATTTCATGATGCTCACCGCCGTGTGTGAGTAATTCCATCGTAGGCTTGCTGGACGGTGATGGGTTGGATGAGATTTATCATGTAATCGAGTTAGTTTTGTTAGGGTTTGATCCCTAGTATCCACTATGTTACGAGATTGATGTTGCTATGACTTTGCTATGCTTAATGCTTGTCACTAGGGCCCGAGTGCCATGATTTCAGATCTGAACCTATTATGTTTTCATGAATATATGTGAGTTCTTGATCCTATCTTGCAAGTCTATAGTCACCTACTATGTGTTATGATCCGGCAACCCCGAAGTGACAATAGTCGGGACCACTCCCGGTGATGACCGTAGTTTGAGAAGTTCATGTATTCACTATGTGTTAATGCTTTGGTCCGGTACTCTATTAAAAGGAGGCCTTTATATCCCTTAGTTTCCGCTAGGACCCCACTGCCACGGGAGGGTAGGACAAAAGATGTCATGCAAGTTCTTTTCCATAAGCACGTATGACTATATTCGAATACATGCCTACATTACATTGATGAATTGGAGCTAGTTTTGTGTCACCCTATGTTATGATCGTTACATGATGAACCGCATCCGGCATAATTCTCTATCACCGATCCAATGCCTACGAGCTTTTCACATATTGTTCTCCGCTTATTTACTTTTCCGTTGCTACTGTTACAATCACTACAAAACCCAAAAATATTACTTTTGCTACTGTTACCGTTACAATCATACTACTTTGCTACTACTTTGCTGCAAATATTAAGTTATCCAGGTGTGGTTGAATTGACAACTCAACTGCTAATACTTGAGAATATTCTTTGGCTCCCCTTGTGTCGAATCAATAAATTTGGGTTGAATACTCTACCCTCGAAAACTGTTGCGATCCCCTATACTTGTGGGTTATCAGCCTAACAAGCAAATACCAGGCCAACTCAGGTGAGAGTCACTGGGCAGCG
This sequence comes from Aegilops bicornis, assembly GCA_021605145.1. Lineage (NCBI taxonomy): Eukaryota > Viridiplantae > Streptophyta > Magnoliopsida > Poales > Poaceae > Aegilops > Aegilops bicornis. The sequence continues at coordinate 321,812,910 of CM038675.1, forward strand.
GTAAAAACTATTTTTAAGTACCTGAAAAGGACTAAAGAGATGTTCCTAGTTTATGGAGGTGAGGAAGAGCTCGTCGTAAGGGGTTACGCCGATGCTAGTTTCCAAACCGACAGAGATGATTGTCGATCACAGTCTGGATTCGTGTACGTCATGAACGGAGGAGCTGTGAGCTGGATGAGTTCCAAGCAAGATATAGTGGCCGATTCTACCACAGAAGCCGAATACATTGCGGCTTCTGAAGCTGCAAAGGAAGGTGTTTATGAATGATATTTTCTATGTATGATGATATTTCCTATGTGTTTATGAATAAAGATAGTCCTTGGACATTATCAATGATGTGTATCAGCAAGTACGTGACTTGTTTGTGGGATTATGCATTGTATGATGACTGTTCTAAAAGGTCCCTAGTCAAAAGGGCTGTGTGGACGCGCAGCCGACTAGACTAGCATATGACACGGTCGATGGCTTGGTCTCACTAGCCATGGAGCATTGGATGCTAACCGGATAATATGGACTTGGAAAGGTCTGGTCGGATTCGAGTCGAGATAAGGTCCGAGTCGGACAGACCCAACCATGAGACGTAGCGATATGTCATCTGTGAGTCTCTAGTACAACATACATTCTATGTCCTAAGACCCGAGCTGACACATGTACTCGGGATGGTGACAGACTTGCTTTGGGCCGACCAAACGCTACTCCGTGACTGGATAGTTATAAAGGTAGGTTTCGGGCTTGTCCAGACCCATGCTTCGAGACATGGTCGACCAAGATGGGATTTGCCCCTCTGATCAGGAGAGATATACTCTGGGCCCCTCACGTGATCCGACCAGGATAAGCATGGCCATGCAACAAGGATTATGAGATAATCCGGATATTGGTCGGCATCACTGGAACGAGAAAGAGGTCGGGCTAGCACAAGGATGACAAACTCGCCTTGAGCCCGACAACATATATCGTGTGGCAAAGGAATGGAAGTGTGATGTACAGGTTTGCCTAACCAGCTTCATAGTCTGCTTGGTGTTCAGCATGCCTTGCTAGAGGCCGCTACCAACTGTGCAGTTCGGAGGTGATCCGAACTGCAACCAAGCCGGCTTGAACCTAAGGGGTCACGCGCTTAAGGGAAGGAACCTACGAGGTCGGATCTGATGACACTGATCGGATGTGATCCGAGCTGTATTCGGATTGTGGCCGAGTAGACTTATGGGCTTTAGGGTCCGTGCGAGGCCCAAGTGTTGAGCCCGCGACGGGCGCCTATATAAAGTGGGTTGCGGCACACTCATGCGGTTGATCGCTTCGGCGTTGTCACTAGGGTTTGCATGTGTTGCAAATAGACACCTCCACTCGCCGCCGGTTGTGTGATCGGACTTAGCAGTCCGCCGCACGACGTTCCTCCAGCACACGTGGATACCATTAGAGGCGGTGCACCTGCGCCGCTCCGGCGAACTTGTACGTGGGATCGAACGACCAGCTGTTCGAGGGAGATCGCACGAGGATGAGACGATCCACGCGGACACGCTGCCCCAACTTTTCTTCCGCTGCACGACACTGCGCGTCTAGTGTTAACGATCTGCGATCCATTCCCGTAGCATGTTCCTGGTTGTTCTGCGCGTAGGAAAATTTTAATTTGCAGTCGACGCACCCTATGGTAGAACCCAACAGGCAATTGATAGAAAAGCAAAAATTATGACGATATCCAAGGCAGTGATCATGTACATAGGCATCACATCCAAGATTAGTAGACCGACTCCTGCCTGCATCTACTACTATTACTCCACACATCGACCGCTATCCAGCATGCATCTAGTGTATTAAGTTCATGGAGAAACAGAGTAATGCAATAAAAACGATGACATGATGTAGACAAGATCTATTCATGTAGGAATAGACCCCATCTCTTATCCTGGGGCCTGTGGGTTATGGCCCATCTCATCACTTGTAGTCCTTGAACTTAGCCTCGGGCTTCTGATCATTATTCCAATTTCCAACTTCCTAGTATTCTTAAATCCATCCAATTGTACTGTCTTCCTTCCTTCTATTGGCACCAAACTAGGACATGATTACTCAGACTCATCATGGAATTTACCTTGATCCATATTTCCAACATCATACCTCCTTTATATCCAATAGTAATTCATCTCTTCACCCTCGTGGGATATCCCACCTACCGAGATAAAAACTTATACTTATGAAGTCCATACTCCACTTCGTGGAACATCATTATCCTTTCCAGGGTCAAGCGTCCTTACAGGGGAATATTGGCCATTTCTGCATGGCACTTCTTCAACTGGAATACGTGAAACACATCATGAACTCCTAACAGTCCTTCGAGTGACTCCAACTTGTTGGCCACTTCTCCCATACGCTCCAAAACTCGGTATGGTCCTACAAATCTCGGGGCTAACTTTCCATTAACTCCAAATCGTTTAACTCCTCGCAGAGGTGGCACACAAAGATATGCTCTGTCTCTGAATTCATAGACTACCTCCTTGCGTTTTTGAGTATGCATAACTATTCTGCCTGGACTGAGCTACCTTCAGTCTATCTCGAATCCACTTAACATTCTCTTCTGACTCCTTGATCACATTTGGTCCAAACAACTGACGATCTCCAACTTCACCCACATCAACGGTGTCTGGCTCCTTCTCCCAATACAAAGCTTCAAAAGGGGCCATCTTCAAACTAGCTTGGTAACTGTTGTTGTATGAGAACTCCGCGTAAGGTAGATTATCATCACTACTAGGTCCATAACCTAACGCACACGCTCTCAACATGTCCTCCAGAATCTGATTGACTCTCGATTTATCCATCCGTCATGCGGATGGAAGGTTGTCTTGAACTCTAGCCTAGTACCCAAAGTCCGTGCAGCTGATTCCAAAACTTTAAGGTAAACTGTGTTCCTCTATCCGACACGATGGTCCTCGGAACTCCATGAACATACGATCCTGGTCAAATATATCTTGGCCAACTTCTCACTTGTATAGGTGGTTTTCATCGATAAAGTGATCCACTTTGGTCAAGCGAATCAACTACTACCCAGATAGAATCATATCCCAATCGGGTTCTGGGAAATCCGGTAATGAAATCCATGCCAAGCTTATCCTACTTCCATTCGGGTATCGGCATAGGCTGTAGTAATCCTGCTGGCTTCTGATGCTCTGCTTTTACTCTCTGACATACATCACCTATGACTACATACTCCGCAATATCCTTCTTCATACCAGTCCACCGTAAACACTCCTTCAAATCCAAATACATCTTGGTGTTTCCGAGGCGAATCGAGTATGGTGAGTCATGAGCCTCAAGTATTAACTTCCTGGTCTTTGCATTATTAGGCACATATACACGATACTCGAACCATAAGGTGTCGTGCTCATCCTTACGAAAACCTTCGGCCTTTCCTTTGCTCATCCTCTCTTTTACCTCAGCAATCTCTTTGCCATCCTTCTGAGCTTCACGGATTTTTCCCAACAATGTAGACTGAACTTCCATTGCTGCAACAAAACCTTTGGAAACAATCTCCAACCGAAGTTCCCTGAGATCCTCAGCTAACTCCTTTGATAATCCTCCGATTATGAGGGTATTCGTCCTTGTTTTCTTTATGGTTGTGTCCTATTTCTCCACAAAGCTTGTATGCACAAGTTTTCTTCATATCCTTTTCCATAAGGCTTCATCTTCTGGGACACAAGCCGAGATCTTAACAAAGTCCACTTAAAGTCCTTCCAAGTGGTTACTCCTTGCAATCCATTGATGGTTTGGTACATCCTCCACCAAATAGCAGCACCTCTTTCAAAGCACTGAAAAGCATGTTGGGTCATATACTTTCCAGCTATAGGGTTATTCTCCATATGATCTTCCAAGTTCTGAATTCATCGGTCTGTCTCCAGTTGACTCATTGGTCCCGAAAATACGAGCTCATCTCCATTCTTCCTCTAACGGGTCCATGGGTTTGGGGTGGGATAAGAGAGATCGAGAGGGATGCACACAATACAAACAAAAGTTTTGAAAAGACATATTTTATTGTGGCTGTCGGAAAAACATCAAACAAATGACAGCTCACAATCGTCGCATCTAACACAAGTATATAACTGGGTTGGGTCTTCTAATGGTCTATAGATCTCAACACCATCAAACTCTTCAAGTCTTGGTCATGTCTTTGATGGCTTCTTCTGATCATGCTTGTCCTTCTCAAGTTCTTTTGCAATATCATCTCTATTGACGCAGAGTCTCTCGTGACGTCCTTTAATATTCTGGAGTTGCATTCCAAACTTCCAGTTTCAACATCCTTGACATGATCCATGGTCCTACTGTCCTCCCATTCCTGACGAATCTCTGGTATCTCGAGGTCTAGCTCCTCCGGCTTGTCTACTTTCAGCTTCTGGATCCTGAGTTCTTCATGAAATACTTCCTTGTCAAAATATAGCTTCCTGCATATCCATCTTAAAATCCTTGATGTAATGCTCCAGATCCCGGTGTTACATCAGCTAAGGTTAAAACTTCACCTCTTGCTGATAGGTGCTCCATCAGTCTTCTACCATCCAATCCTTTCATGCATATGCATGCTTAACTCAGCACGGCGACAATAGCATAAGTGGGAGATAACATCATGGATAGCCGTGTTTCTGCTCTTGTCATTGCCATGAGCTATCATTCCATAGTTGATATATCCTGCCTTAGGGTTTTCCTGACAAAACTTTGAGTTTCTAACTCTCCATGTTCCGGTCTTACTCCAATACACCTTCATCTCGGGTATTGACAGCTTCCATAGTCTGCCAAGTTCCATAAAGGTAGCTTTGCTAGGTCATACAAATCCGGAAATTCTTCAAAGCCTTCAAATTCTCCTAGTCTTCGGAGTCTTCAATAGTTGTAGTTTCCATTTACACGGTAAAATCCTCTTCATTCCAAATGGTCTTAGTTGTCCGATATCTTATCTCCTTGGAGTGGTCTCATCGGTCGAATCTTCAAGTGGTCAAAAGGGAAAAGGGGTATGGTCTCACTAAAGGGAATATTTGAACAAGCTCAGAAGAGAAGAGAGGTAAAAGATCTTTTTGAAAAATGAAGTTGTAGAGAAAAATCTTTCCTATGGGCTTGTCAGTTTCTAGGGTCATGTCCTACAGTCAACATGTGCTCTGATACCATCTGGTAGCGACCCAACCCGAATGGATCAAGTCTCTGTGCTTAAGTGTCATCCTCGGATCGGTATGTCGACACACACAAGACTCGAGGATTTATAACAGAGGTAAATCACATGTATAAATAACGTAAATACTATTACCTCAATCCAAATAGCGGAAGTAACAAGGTTGTGGATTCCCATCAACACCAACGGCGAAGTTGAGTGTAGAAATCGTAACCCTAACTTATCACTTACTCGTCGTAAGATCCTGCAACATGAAACGTTGCAGCCCGAAAACGGGTCAGCACATGGAATATGCTGGCAATGTTACACATTGAGAGTAAAGAAAGTATAAGCCTATACTACATGCATATATGGCTGGTGGAAAGCTCTATGGTTATAATGTTTTTGCGAAAAGCCAATTTTTCCCTACTACAAAGGAATAAATTTATTTAACTATCATGGTGGTTGTTAAACATTGAGAATGGTTGACATCATCCTCAATCCCAATTAAAAGTACTCATTAACAACCCAACAATATTATTGAAAGTAACATGATGAGATTCACATGATAATCCAAGTACTAGATACTCAAGATGTCCATAACCGGGGACACGGCTAACCATGATTAGTTTATACACTCTGCAGAGGTTTGCTCACTTTTCCCCACAAGACTCGATCGCCTCCGTTTGGTTTCTCACACTACATGGTGTTTGAGAGACGGATGACCGAGACACAGTCTTTCAGAAGCGCTAGCACCTTACATGTGGGTAGACCATACCAACCTACATCCCCTACATCAGCTAGCCTACCTATAAGAGTTCGCACAACTTAATCAACTATGCCACAGCCCATAATGGCTTGTGGCTGCACACGGAAGTTTCTAGTTTGAATAATCTCATGATCCCTTTGAGCCTGGGTGGCGGTCCGAAGAAATGTGAGCAAGTCCTGATAGAAACCAGGTGCCTCAATCCACCCAGATGTGTATTTAAGTTGCCACCTTAAAATAAACCGTTAAATAACAATCTCACATGTGTCATGGATTCACTCACCCAATCCACGTCTACTTGCATAGCATGGCATAATAAGCAAACGTAGAAGTAACTCCCAAGGGTTTGATAATAAAACAGGTAATAGGTACTACCTCAATCTACTTCCCAAACCCACAATTTAATTAGATCCTAATCATGCAAGTGTTTGAGGATAGATCTAATGCATAAAAACTGGGTATGAGAAGAAGTATGATCAAAGTGTTACTTGCCTGCAATGTTGATGAAGATGATTCGCACTCATAACTCTTGATAGTTCTACTCGTCACACTCCGGTCAATCTATCGTAATCCAGCAATAGTAACCACACATAAGCAATCACTCAAAAGATCGGAAAGAACGAAGAAACAATTCGGAAAACATCAAAACCAAGCAAATAACTCTTGCAACATAAAACAATTTCTAACAGTACCAAAATTATGTGAATTTGGCCTTATCAGAAAGTTTAGGTCAAGAGCTTCGATTTGCAAAAAGAATCAACTAAATCGGAGTACGAAACTCAAGATATGATCAAACGAAGTTCAAAATCAAATATGATCTAATTCAAATTTTAAAACTTTCAAAAACATGTTTCAGTTGGATTACTGGATAGAGGGGATCATAACGAAGAAGTGGGCGTTGGTTTCATCTAATTCCGACTAACGAGCAAAAAGTTATAGTCGTTTGAAGTCCAGGGGCTAAACTGTAAATAAAACAAATACAAAGATGTCCCTGACAAAAAAACAGAAAAGTAAAAAGCCTATCGAGCGAACGCTTGCTAACAGTAAATAAATAACGAAATCGTTTGCTGTGAGGACCTAACCAGCGAACGTTTTCTAATTAGATCTAACTAAAAGAAAAACCGATTTAAGCTGAAAAAACCGAAGAAAACCGGTTCGGGTTTTGCGCGGGTTTTACCGGTTCGAGAAGAAAAACCCGCGGCGGCGGATCGGCCGGCTCAGACAGATCGGGCTCCAGCGTTCTTGGGGCGGTGGCCCCGGGGTCGGCGGCGAGGGGCGGAGACGGCGGCGAGGGGCGGAGGTGGCGGTGGTGGTGGAGGCATGAGTAGCGGCTTGGGCGGTTCACGGCCAAGGTTGGCGTTGTGCGGCAGAGGGCGGCGGCTTGCGGTGATGCGCGAGGCGAGGAGGCGGCGAGATGCGGCGCGAGAGAAGAGGGAGGCGGGGCCGGGCCGAGGCTTTTATAGGGGAGGGGCAGCGAACCTCAGGAAACGGAGTCCCGAGCGCTCACGGCGGCGCGACGGCTCTCCGAGCGGAGTCCCGCATGGGGACGATGGGCGAGGTGGTGCGTGGCCAAGGCTCAGGTTGGGCCGCCCACGGGCGGGGGACGAGGTTTTTTTTTAAAGAAAACAGACACTAAAAATAAAAATACAACATAGGCATATGATATATCAAAATTTTCAGAAAAAGATTTTCTACGACATGAACATTTTTATAGCATTAAATAAAATACACACAAATTCAAATAAAACAAAGAGTGCTTCTGCCCTAGTAAAATCCAGTAAAAATCATTTTAAAAATACCAAAATTAGTTCAAATTTATTTCTCTCCAATTTTCTGATGTAGGGAATCATGTTATCCTATTTTCCATATATTTTATTTTTGGAGAAAAATAATTTGAATAAAACTCAAATAACTCCAAATTAAAAATAAATTCAAAAGAACTTTGAATTTAATTCTTTGAAACTCCCAACTCATATTTCATTTTTTTTGAAGAAGTCATTTTATCTTCGCTCGTGAAAATCATTGAGTTGCATAAAGTTTCTGAATTGGAAATTATTTTCCAATGAAATTCAAATATTTTCAACACCCTTGTCATTTAAATAAATGGAAGAAGTCATGTCATCTTCTCTCCAGGGTTTTGTGATGAAAATAATTTGAATTCCCAAAGATCATAAAAGCAAAAATGAAAGTTTGGGAAAGTCCTTTTATTCCCTCTCATTTAACTTTCAAAAAGTTTCAAACTTCACTCACTTTCAGTCAATCAATCAAACAATCAATCAGAACTATCTATTTATATAACATTCCAAAATTTAGAATTTTGGGATGTTACAATATCCAAGGCAGTGATCATGTACATAGGCATCACATCCAAGATTAGTAGACCGACTCCTGCCTGCATCTACTACTATTACTCCACACATCGACCGCTATCCAGCATGCATCTAGTGTATTAAGTTCATGGAGAAACATGGTAATGCAATAAAAACGATGACATGATGTAGACAGGATCTATTCATGTAGGAATAGACCCCATCTCTTATCCTTAATAGCAACAATACATGCGCGCCTTGCTACCCCTTCTGTCACTGGATGAGAACATCACAAGATCCAACCCATCACAAAGCACATCTTCCCATTGCAAGAAAAATCAATCTAGTTGGCCAAACCAAACCAAAGTTTCAGAGAACAAATACGAGGCTATAATAATCGTGCATATAAGAGATCAAAGAAGACCCAAATAATATTCATCGATATAGATCTGATCATAAACTCACAATTCATCGGATCCCAACAAACACACCACAAAAAGTCATTACATCAAATAGATCTCCAAGAACATCGAGGAGAACATTGTATTGAGAATCAAAAACAGAGAAAGAAGCCATCTAGCTACTGCCTACGGACCTGTAGGACTGTGGTAAACTACTCACGCATCATCGGAGGAGCACCAATGAGGATGATGAACCCTAAGTGATCGTGTTCCCCTCCGACAAGGTGCCGGAATAGGGCTCTAGATTGGATCTTGTAGTTCTGGAACCTGCGGCGGCTGGAATTGTGTTTCGTCGACTCCCCTAGGGTTTTTGGAATATTTGGGTATTTATAGAGTTGAGAGGCGGTGGAAAGGACCTCTATGGGCCCCACCACCCATCAGGGCGCGCCAGGGGCCTCTGGCGCACCCAGGTGGGTTGTGGGCCCCACGGGCCTCCCCTCGTGCACTTCATTGGCTCCCAAGTTGTCTTTTGGGCAAAAAAATCTCCAAAAAGTTTCGTGGCATTTGGACTTCGTTTGGTACTGATATTCTGTGAAGTAAAAACAAGCAGAAAATAGCAACTGGCACTGGGCACTATGTCAATAGGTTAGTCCCAAAATATGATATAAAGTTGCTATAAAATGGATGAAAATATCCAAGGATAATATAACAACATGGAACAATAAAAAATTATAGATACGTTGGAGACGTATCAGCATCCCCAAGCTTAATTCTTGCTCGTCCTCGAGTAGGTAAATGATAAAAACAGAATTTTTGATGTGGAATGCTGCTTAACATGTTCATCACATGTTATTTTCTTTTGTAGGATGGGCATTTGTAATTTAAGATGATTGAAAATAATAGTCTATAATTGATATGAAGACTTCAATACTCAAGCATATCAAGAAGCAACCATGTCTTTCAAAATATCTACACTAAACAAAATAAAATAAAATAAAAGTAAATAGATAAGCACAAGTATGATCATAATACTCCCTAGTTGGTTCTTTATAAGAGACAATGGAGACTCAAATTTAAAATAAAATAAAATAAAAGTAAATAGATAGGCCCTTCATGGAGGGAAGCAAAGATTTGTAGAGGTGCCAGAGCTCAAAGATTGGATTGAGAGATAAAAATATTTTGAGAGACATACTTTTCCCGTCAACGAAAACGACCGAGAATTCCCAATACTTTCCATGGTAGATACATCATAGGTGGTTCCCAAACATAAAATAAAGTTTATTCCTTTTTCCACCATTCTTTCACAATCCATGGCTAGCCGTATCCACGGGTGCCTTCCATACCAACACTTTCCAAGGAATTTATTAATTGACAACATAAAGTAAATTTATTTTTCATTTCGGGACTGTGTATCCCTATTACCGCCAAACTCTCGTGCAATGACAAGTGAATAAACACTCATCTTGAGAATAACACATCTAGCATGGAAAATAATTGGCCACCCCCTGCGGCTTCATGAGCGGTACGGGCACACAAAAAAGAAATTCATTTCGAAAATTAGAGTTTGCACATACAAATTTACTTGGAACGACACAAAAATACCGCATATAGGTAGGTATGGTGGACTCATATGGCAAAACTTGGTTTAAGGATTTTGGATGCACAAGTAGTATTCCTACTTCGTACAAGTGGAGGCTAGCAAAAAATTGAGAAGCAGCCAACCAAGACACGAAAATTCTCATAAACGAGCATTAAGCATAACTAACACCGAATAATGCACCACAAGTAGGATGTACTTTCATTGCATAACTATTGACTTTCGTGCTTCATAGGGGATCACAAACCTTAACACCAATATTCTTACTAAAGCATAATTACTCACCAACATGACTAACATATTACTGTCTTCATATCTCAAAACTATTACAAAGAATCAAGTTTGTAATGTCCAATGATATTCATGAAAGTTTTTATTATATCCCTCTTGAATATCTATCACTTTGGGACTAATTTCATATATTACCATTTCTTATAACAAGCTCAAACAAATTTAAGTGTAGAACATGATCATAAAATTTAAGATCTCTCAAAATAATATAAGTGAAGCATGAGAGAATATTTCTTCAAAAATCTACTAACTCTCAAATAAATCTAAGTGAAGCATGAGAGTATTTCTTCAAAAAAATTAAAGCACCACCGTGCTCAAAAAGATATAAGTGTAACACTAGAGCAATTCCATAGCTAAAAAAATTTAAGTGAAGCACATAGAGCAATTCTAACAAATCATAGCATCATTATGACTTTTTCAAATAGGTGTGTCCAGCAAGGATGATTCTGACAAACTAAAAATAAAAACAAGCAAAGACTCATATAATACAAGACACTCCAAGCAAAACTCATGATATGTGACGAATAAAAATATAGCTCCAAGTAAATTACCAATGGTTGTTAGAAGAAAGAGGGGATGCCTTCCGGGGCATCCCCAAGCTTAATTGCTTGGTTCTCCTTCAATATTACCTTGGGGTGCCATGGTCATCCCCAAGTTTAGGCTCTTTTCATTCCTTATTCCTTCATCCATCGCGATATCACCCAAAACTTGAAAACTTCAATCACACAAAACTCAACAAAACCTTTGTGAGATCCGTTAGTATAATAAAGAAAATCACCACTTTAAGTACTGTTGCAAACCCATTAATATTTTATTATTGCATTATACCTACTGTATTCTAACTTTACCATGGCTTATACGCCCCCGCCCCCGATATAGTCCATAGATTCATCAAAATAAGCACACAATGCAACAAAAACAGAATCTGTAAAAAACAAACAGTCTATAGTAATCTGGACTTTGACCATACTTCTGTAATTCCAAAAATTAAAAAATTAGTGCAACATAGGAAATTTGTGGATCAATCTTGCGTAAAAAAAATCAGAATTTTATCATACTTCTGTGATTTATAACAATTCTGCTACTGGGTACAAAAGTTTCTGTTTTTCAACAAGATCAAATCAACTATCACCCAACATGATCCCAAAGGCTTTACTTGGCACAAACACTAATTAAAACAATAAAACACAATCATAACAGTAGCATAATTGTGCAAACACTCAAGAACATAAAGAAAAAGGCAAAAATAAATTTTATTCATTGGGTTGCCTCCCAACAAGTGCTATCGTTTTATGCCCCTAGCTAGGCTAATGCATAGATTCAATTATTGTCATCTTTAGTTTTTGCCACCTTTGTGAGGGCTTTCTCGAACCCGGGAGGCTCTTTATGCTTCCCAATATTCTCAGGAAAAGAGACCATCTTGAGATCTAAAATATCCAACCGCTTATTACAAAGAGTAATAAAAGTATTCATGCGATTGAGATTTCCACTAATATGTTTGAGGGGTTCATTATATTTTTGCAACTCAACCAAATTTTTCTGTAGATCACCCAATTTATCTAATGAATCCCTTCTTGTGTAAAAGTAAACCCCTTTTTTGTTGGTGGAATTCCCAATATTCCCTCTAGTATTTCATACGCAACATTAGCATCTGATACATCCATTTTTGCATCATGCTTTTATATCGATATTTATCGCATTTTGGGCTGTTATTATGCATTATGTCACAATACTTATGGCTATTCTCTCTTATTTTACAAGGTTTACATAAGGAGGGAGAATGCCGGCAGCGGGAATCCAGGGCTGGAAAAGGAGCAAACACTAGAGACCTATTCTGCACAACTCCAATAGTCCTGAAACTCCACGGAACATCTAGTTAAAAATAAAGAAAAATCCTTGCCAAAGATGAAGACCAGGGGGCCCACACCCTGTCCACGAGGGTGGGGGCGCCCCCTACCTCGTGGGCCCCCTATTGGCTCTCCGATGCCCATCTTCTGCTATATGAGGTCTTTCGGTGAGGAAAAAAATAAGAAGCAACCTTTCGGGACGAGACTCCGCCGCCACGAGGCGGAACCTTGGCGGAACCAATCTAGGGCTCCGGCAGAGCTGGTCTGCCGGGGATACTTCCCTCCGGGAGGGGGAAATCATTGCCATCGTCATCACCAACGCTCCTCTCATCGGGAGAGGGCAATCTCCATCAACATATTCACCAGCACCATCTCATCTCAAAACCCTAGTTCATCACTTGTATCCAATTCTTGTCTCCAAGTCCGGGATTGGTACTAGTAGATTGCTAGTAGTGTTGATTACTCCTTGTAGTTGATGCTAGTTGGTTTACTTTGTGGAAGATCATATGTTCAGATCCTTTATGCATATTATTACCCCTCTGATTATGAACATGAATATGCTTTGTGAGTAGTTACGTTTATTCCTGAGGACATGGGAGAAGTCTTGCTATTAGTAGTCATGTGAATTTGGTATTAGATTCGATATTTTGATGAGATGTATGTTGTCTAGCCTCTAGTGGTGTTATGTGAACGTCGACTACATAACACTTCACCATTATTTGGGCCTAGAGGAAGGCATTGGGAAGTAATAAGTAGATGATGGGTTGCTAGAGTGATGAAGCTTAAACCCTAGTTTATGTGTTGCTTCGTAAGGGGCTGATTTGGATCCATATGTTTCATGCTATGGTTAGGTTTACCTTAATACTTTTGTTGTAGTTGCGGATGCTTGCAATAGAGGTTAATTATAAGTGGGATTCTTGTTCAAGTAAGAACAGCACCCAAGCACCAGTCCACCCACATATCAAATTATGAAAGTACCGAACGCGAATCATATGAACGTGATGAAAACTAGCTTGACGATATTCCTGTGTGTCCTCGGGAGTGCTTTTCCTTATATAAGAGTTTTTCCAGGCTTGTCCTTTGCTACAAAAAGGATTGGGCCACCTTGCTGCATTTTATTTACTTTTGTTACTTGTTGCTCGTTACAAATTATCTTATCTCAAAACTATCTGTTACCACTTATTTCAAGATTTGCAGAGAATACCTTGCTGAAAACCGCTTATCATTTCCTTTTGCTCCTCGTTGGGTTTGACACTCTTACTTATCGAAAGGACTACGATAGATCCCCTATACTTGTGGGTCATCAAGACTCTTTTCTGGCTCCGTTGCCGGGGAGTGAAGCGCCTTTGGTAGGTGGAATTTGGTAAGGAAAAATTTATATAGTGTGCTGAAATTTACTATCACTTGTTACTATGGAAAGTAATCCTCTGAGGGGCTTGTTCGGGGTATCTTCACCCCGACCCGTAGAGTAAAGAATTGCTCCTCAACCTACTGAACCTATTGAATATGAAAATGTTCCCTTTGAATTTTCTTCGGGTACGATAGAAAAACTTCTAGCTAATCCTTTTAGAGGAGATGGAACAAAGCATCCTGATGAGCACCTACTATATGTGGATGAAGTTTGTGGATTATTTAAGCTTGCAGGTATACCCGATGATGTTGCTAAGAAGAAGGTCTTCCCTTTATCTTTGAAGGGATATGCATTGACATGGTATAGGCTATGTGATGATACGAGATCATGGAACTATCGAAGATTGAAACTGGAATTTCATCAAAAGTATTATCCTATGCATCTTGTTCATCGTGATCGCAATTATATATATAATGTTTGGCCATTCAATCAAGCTTGGGGGAGGCTTAAATCAATGTTATATTCATGCCCCAATCATGAGCTCCCAAGAGAAACAATTATTCAAAATCTTTATGCTCGGCTTTCTGAAAACAATCGCACCATGCTCGATACTTCTTGTCTAGCTCTTTTATGATGAAGACTATTGAATTTAAATGGGATTTATTGGATAGAATTAAACGCAACTCTGAAGATTGGGATCTCGACGAAGGTAAGGAGTCCGGTATGACACCTAAGTTTGATTGTGTTAAATCTTTTATGGATACCGATATTTTCCGTAAGTTTAGCACTAAATATGGATTTGACTCTGAGATAGTAGCTTCTTTTTGTGAATCTTTTGCTACTCGTGTTGATATCCCTAAGGAGAAGTGGTTTAAATATCATCCTCCCATAGAAGTAAAAGTAGCTGCACCTATTAAAGTTGAAGAAAAGACTGTCACTTATAATGATCCTATTGTTCCTACTTCTTATGTTGAGAAACCACCTTTCCCTGTTAGAATAAAGGATCAGGCCAAAGCTTCAACTGTTGTTCGTAAAAGTAATATTAGAACTTATACACCTCCTGAGAAAGTTAAAGTAGAACCTAATATTGCTATTGTTAAAGATCTCTTGTCTGATAATATTGATGGGCATGTTATTCAGTTCTGCGGTGAAACCGCTAGAATTGCCAAACCTTGTGCTAAAGATAAACATATACCTATGGTAGGTGTGCCTGTTATTTATGTTAAAATAGGAGATCATTGTTATCATGGCTTATGTGATATGGGTGCTGGTGCTAGTGTTATACCTTATGACTTGTATAAAGAAATTAAGCATGAAATTGCACCTGCTGAGTTAGAAGATATTGATGTCACAATTAAACTTGCCAATAGAGATACTATATCAGTAATGGGAATTGTTAGAGATGTTGAAGTCATGTGTGGGAAAACTAAATATCCTGCTGATTTTCTTGTTCTTAGTTCCCCACAAGATAGCTTTTGTCCCATTATATTTGGTAGACCCTTATTGAATACTGTCAATGCTAAGATAGATTGCGGAAAGAATGTTGTTACTATTGGCTAGGATGATATGATTCATGAGTTTAATTTCTCTAAATTTAGTAAACAACACCATGAAGAAGAATTGCCTAGTAAGGATGAAATTATTGGTCGTACCTCCTAGTGATCCTTTAGAACATTATTTGCTAGACCATGAAAATGATATGTTTATGAATGAAAGAAGGGAAATAGATGAAGTATTCTTTAAGCAGGAGCCTATTCTGAAACATAATTTGCCTGTTGAAATCCTAGGGGATCCTCCTCCACCCAAGGGTGATCCCGTGTTTGAGCTCAAACCGTTGCCTGATAATCTTAAATATACTTATCTTGATGAAAAGAAGATATATCATGTTATTATTACTGCTAACCTTTCAGAGCATGAAGAAGAAAGATTATTGAAAACTCTAAAGAAGCACCATGTTGCTATTGGATATACTCTTGATGATCTTAAGGGCATTAGTCCCACTCTATTTCAACATAAAATAAATTTGGAAGAAGATGCCAAACCAGTTCGTGATCATCAACGAAGGCTTAATCCTAAAATGAAAGAAGTGGTAAGAAAAGAAATATTAAAGCTTCTGGAAGTAGGTATAATTTATCCCGTTGCTGATAGTCAGTGGGTAAGTCTTGTTCATTGTGTCCCTAAGAAGGGAGGTATTACAGTTGTTCCTAATGATAAAGATGAATTGGTTCCACAAAGAATTATTACAGGTTATAGGATGGTAATTGATTTCCGCAAATTAAATAAAGCCACTAAGAAAGATCATTACCCCTTCCTTTTATCGATCAAATGCTAGAAAGATTATGCAAACATACACATTATTGCTTTCTAGATGGTTATTCTGGTTTCTCTCAAATACCTGTGTCGGCTAAAGATCAATCAAACACCACTTTTACATGCCCTTTTGGTACTTTTGCTTATAGACGTCTGCCTTTTGGATTATGTAATGCACCTGCTACCTTTCTGTAACATCCCAAATTTTCAATTTGGAATGTTATACATAGAGCATCATTGCATATCATATTTTTTTCGTTGCTTTTTGCTCGATCCTAGAATTATACACAACTCAAGGACCCACGGAGAGAGTTGGGGATTTTCGTTATTTTCATATTTGAGTTTTCTCAAATTTTGACACTAGGATCATTTGATTTTAATTATTTTATCTTCAATTATTTCTACTACCAAAATATGAGAGAGGGAATAAAATGACTTTCCCGAAATAAAGAAATAATGAAGATATAATAATAAAATCAAATAATATTTTATTTTGGAGTTTTTCGCCTTTTTATTTGAATATAGGAAAAATGCGCGTTTTTCAAAATTGCATTTAGGCCCCAAATAAATTTTCATTAAATCCGAGTTGATTTTAGAAGCCGTGGAAAATTTATTTCGGGATTTTTGGAGTCCGTTTAGTACTTCGTTTTATTTATTTTTTCTGCGCGTAATTATTTAAAAAAAAAGAGCGAACCGCCTTTGGGCCGTGCCCGAGCGGGACTCCGCTCGGGGGCGCCTTTATAAGCGCAGCCACCCGGCGCCCCAGCCCACCAAAGGTTCTGCCCGCCCGCCAAAACCCTAGCCCCGCCATACCCCGCCACCGAGCCGCTACCGAGGTTCGCCGCCTGCTTTTCCGCCGTTTTTTTATAAAAACCAAGCGGTTTTTCTTCGGTTTTATTTCGTTTTTTTTTTCATTTTTTTATTATTAGTTTCGTTTTTTTTCGGTTTAGGCTAATTAACGAACGTTTGTTCGTTAGTTCGTTTAAACGAACGCGTTCGTCAGATTAGTTTAGTTAACGAACGTCCGTTCGTTAGCCCGTTTGTCGTTTTTCTTTTTTCTCGGATTTAATCCACGATTTTTCTTATCGCGATTCCAGATCCGATTTTTGTTTTAGTATAACTTTTCGCTCGTTTATCGGAATCAGGCGATTCAAGCGCCTAGAGTTTCGTCTCGAAACCCTCTTTCTGAATAACCTACTTAAACAAGTTTTTGCTTCTATAAAATTTGACCTAGATCCAGATTAGTAACACTAAGCTATTTTCTTCCGCCGTTTGACTTTCGTTGCTTCGTTTGATTTGATTCTTTTTGCAAACCGGAGTTCTTAAGTTGAACTATCTGGTTAGATCTATTTGAGTTTTGTTTGTGTATTAGATGAGTACTTATTGTATGCTTGTTTGTTTGTCTGCGATAGAATACCGGTCTTGTTGCTGTTACTTGAGTCTCAGAGGTTTCATGGATCATCGACAAGGCAAGTAACACTTTGATCATACTTCTTCTCATACCCAGTTTTTGTGCATTAGATCTATCCTCAAACACTTGCATGATTAGGATCTAATTAAATTGTGGGTTTGGGAAGTAGATTGAGGTAGTACCTATTACCTGTTTTATTATCAAACCCTTGGGAGTTACTTCTACGTTTGCTTATTATGCCATGCTATGCAAGTAGACGTGGATTGGGTGAGTGAATCCATGACAGATGTGAGATTGTTATTTAACGGTTTATTTTAAGGTGGCAACTTAAATACACATCTGGGTGGATTGAGGCACCTGGTTTCTATCAGGACTTGCCTGTATTTCTTCGGACCGCCACCCAGGCTCAAAGGGATCATGAGATTATTCAAACTAGAAACTTTCGTGTGCAGCCAGAAGCCATTATGGGTTCTGGCATAGTTGATTAAGTTGTGCGAACACTTACGGATAGGCTAGCTGATGTATGTGATGTAGGTTGGTACGGTCTACCCACATGTAAGGTGCTAGCGCTTCTGAAAGACTGTGTCTCGGTCATCCGTCTCTCAAACACCATGTAGTGCGAGAAACCAAACGGAGGCGATCGAGTCTTGTGGGGAAAAGTGCAAACCTCTGCAGAGTGTATAAACTAATCATGGTTAGCCGTGTCCCCGGTTATGGACATCTTGAGTATCTAGTACTTGGATATCATGTGAATCTCATCATGTTACTTCTAAATTAATATTGTTGGGTTTGTTAATGAGTACTTTTAATTGGGATTGAGGATGTCAACCATTCTCAATGTTTCACAACCACCATGATAGTTAAATAAATGTATTCCTTTGCAGTAGGGAAAAATTGGCTTTATGCAAAACTGTAACCATAGAGCTTTCCACCAGCCATATATGCATGTAGTATAGGATTATCATTCCATTGTTCTCTATGTGTTACATTGCCAAAGATATTCCATGTCTTGACCGTTTTCGGGCTGCAACGTTTCATGTTGCGAGACTTTTCGCATTTGACAGTAAGGTGCATAGGTCGTGGTTATATACTCAGTGATGCCGTTGGAGTTGATGGACTCGCTTATTCTTCCAAGCCTTCCGCTGTTAATGTATTAGATGGCCTTAAGCCATATTTATTTTTATTAAGTTCTCTCTTGAGACATTCGATTGTAATAAGTGTGTGATTGCTACTCTGTTATAAATCCTTCGATCTTGTGTGGTGTCGGCATTATCGATCCAGTGGATGACATCGAGCACAGAGATCGATCGTTTGAGGTCCAGTCGCTACAAAGATGGTATTCGAGCACACGTTGTGTAGGACACGACCATTAAGCTAAAGCCCTAGATCACTACTCTCTCTTCTCATTTCTAACTCCTCATCTTTTCTACTCTTTTAGGATGACGGAAGCGAGGATCAAGTTCACTCAGCCGGATGAAGATACACCCTTTGGACGACACCTGAAGGAAGACACTAAGTACCTTAACATCGGATTACCAAGCTTCACCGGGACCTACAATTCCACTCTACCCGAAGAAGAGCGTTGGAAGATTCAAGCTCAAGTTCCCGGAAGGACGTTTGCGCCTAATCACGGAGCCCATAGAGTGCGTTTTCAATGCACCAACCTGGAGTTTGGGAAAGAGCATGGCAGCTCACATAACCATGGGGCATTGGAGAAGTTTACAAAGAAGACCTCAAGGATACTATCTATCAGATTTGTGGGCGCCGAGATGAACAATGGGAGATAGTTGGCACTAAGAAGGATCGATCCATTGCAGCTTTCATCCAGGAGTTAAACCAGCACATTCGACACCAGGAAAACCAGATGTGCGCAGACATGATGGAGTTGAAGATAGCAAAAGCCAAGATTATCAAACTAAAAGGAGAACTGAAGGCCACTCGCAAGGACTACATGGAGGAGATTGTAGCTCTAGTGGGACAAAACGACGATCTTAAGGAGAAGATTGAAGAACTCATGGGAAATTCAGCACCCAGAGGAGAAGATGAAGATAGCACCTGTCCAGAGAACTACATCATCATCGACGATCCTAGTGATGATGATTACGAAGATGAAGCTGGAGCAGATATCATGGAGTCTTCATCGGAGCAGTTTTTCTAGTTGACCCCCATGTTATATTAGTTTTAGTTTCAGCACTTTGTAACGATAGATAGACCGTTGCATGCCCTTGTTTGAATTGATTGGAGTGATATTGTGTGATTTGTCTCATGTGCATATGGGTAGTGTTTCTCTCTAGACCTCATTCTATTCTAAATTCTCGTCTTTTCTTAAACCCTCAGATGCCTCCGAGACGCGACCCCGGATTTGTTTTCCCGCCAGAGATCACTCAGCTGATTCAGCAGCAGAATGCCTTGATTCAAACTTTGGTACAGAACCAAGGCAACAACAACAACAACCCACCGCCACCACCACCTGTTGACCATTTGACCCGGTTCTTAAGGCTGAATCCGCCGGTGTTTTCCAGTAGCACCGAGCCTATTGTTGCAGATGATTGGCTCCGTAAGATAGGGAGGAGTTGACCAACGTAGGGATGCATGAGATGGAGAAAGGGTGAAATTTGCCGCACATCACTTGAAGGACCCGCAAAGAAGATGGTGGGAGAATTTTGCACCACTTACCCTGTAGACACCGCCACATGGGATCAGTTTTAGCAAGCTTTCAGATCGCCCATGTTTCCACAGGAGCTATGGCCATGAAGAAGCGTGAGTTTCAGAACTTGCGCCAAGGAGGACCAGACAGTTGGCCACAAGATGTGGATGATTTTAGCAAGTTAGCACGTTATGCACCAGATGACGTTGCTACAGATGCAGCTAAGCAAGAGAAGTTTCTAGAAGGGCTGAATGATGAGCTGAGCATGCAGTTGATGGTAGCCACTTTTAATAACTACCAGGAGTTAGTAGACCATGCTCTCATGATTGAAGGGAAGCAGCAGCAGATTGACAATCGCAAGAGGAAGTATGGACAGGGGAAGAATAACTCTGGAGCTCAGCAGAAACTTCGCTTTAGACCAAAGACAGGAGGACAATTTCAGCATACCCATGGAGGAGGTAGTTCGCACAACCATAATGGCACCAAGAATGGGAACGGGAATGGAGGAAGCAATGGACAAAACCGCACCAACCCGTCAACACCATCCAAGGTAGACCTGAGCCATATCACTTGCTTTAAGTGCCGCAAGACTGGGCATTATGCAAATGATTGTCCTAAGGCCAAAATGGAAATGGCAATGGAAGCTCAGAAAGAAGCCAACCCTTTCAACAAAGGACAAGTGAACCACGTCACCGTGGAGGAGGTTGAAGCTTCGGCCGGATGCGTGAATAGGTAAGTTTTTGGTTAAGTCATTTACTACAGTTGTTCTTTTTGATACTGGTGCATCGCATTCATATATATCAAGGGGATTCGTGGATAAGTATAAATTACCAACCCAAGCCCTTAGGTCACCCATGCTAGTAACCTCACCCGGAGCAGAATACATGGCTAGTATATGGTGTGATCGATCGCCTTAAGGACTGGACACTATGTATTTCCCTCGGACCTAATAGTTCTGGAATCGCAAGGATTGGATGTGATATTAGGCATGGATTGGTTATCGAAGTATGGAGGGAACATAGATTGCGCCAGTAAGTCAATTTTGCTTACCACCCTAGAAGGGAGAAGAATCAGGTTTGTATCATGGCATGAGCCGAGGAGAGCACATATAAATTCCTTAACAGGAGTTGTGCAGGAGGAAGTACCAGTGGTAAGGGATTTCCCGAATGTGTTTAGGAAGAGTTGCTGTGCATGCCACGGACAGAGACATTGAATTTCGATTGAACTATCGCTGTGCACCGGGTCGATATCTAAGAGACCGTATATGATGCCAGCTTCGTGGATTTGGAGGAAATTAAGAAGCAGATTAAGGAGTTCTCGGATAAAGGTTTTATTCGCCCAAGTTCTTCGCCTTTGGGGATCACCAAAGTATTTCTAGTGGAGAAGAAGGATGGATCATTAAGAATGGTTGTTGATTATCGAGGATTGAATGAAGTGACCATTAAGAACAAGTACCCACTACCGATGATCAATGACTTGTTTGACCAATTACAAGGAGCTAAAGTGTTTTCCAAGATCGATTTGCAATCAGGGTACCATCAGTTGAAGATTCAAGAGTAGGATATACCTAAGACGGCTTTTACCACCAGGTACGGGCTGTATGAGTATACCGTTATGTCATTTGGTCTGACCAACGCACCTGCCTATTTTATGAACATGATGAACAAGGTGTTTATGGAGTTTTTGGATAAGTTCGTCGTGGTGTTCATTGATGATATTTTGGTTTACTCGAAGAATGAAGAGGAACATAAGGAGCATTTGCGGTTGGTACTCGAGAAGCTCAGCGAACACCAGTTATATGCCAAGTTCACCAAGTGTGAGTTTTGGTTGAAGGAAGTTGAATTTCTTGGACATGTTATATCCGGAGAAGGTATAGCAGTAGACCCCACTAAAGTTGTCACCAGAATAAATCGGGAAGCGCCAACAATAGTTGGAGAGATCCGGAGTTTCCTTGGACTCGCGGGATACTACCAGAGATTCATTGAGAATTTCTCAAGGATTGCGAAGCCTATGTCAGAATTGTTGAAGAAGGATACCAAGTTCATATGGACCGAGGAGTGTGAAGCTAGTTTCCAAGAGTTGAAGAAACGTTTGGTTACCTCACCAGTGTTAATCCTACCAGATCATACCAAGGATTATGAGGTGTATTGTGACGCTTCACGTCGAGGACTTGGAGCAGTGCTTATGCAGGAGGGAAGAGTGTTTCCTATGCTTCACGACAGCTTAAGCCTCATGAGCTAAATTATGCTATGCATGATTTGGAGTTAGCAACCGTAGTGCATGCGTTGAAAACTTGGAGACATTTCCTCATTGGAAATCATTGTGAGGTGTATACGAATCACAAGAGTTTGAAGTACATTTTCACGCATAAGGAGTTAAATCTCAGGCAGAGGAGATGGTTGGAGCTCATCAAGGATTACGATATGAGATTACACTATCACCCCGGAAAGGCTAACGTTGTAGCAGACGCGTTGAGCCGTAAGAGTCACGTCAACACACTAATGACGGGAGAAATACCAAAGGAGTTAGCCGAGGATCTTCGAGAGCTATGTTTAGAAATAGTTCCGAGAGGCTGTGTAGCAGCATTGGAGATTCAGTTAACTTTGATGGATAAAATCAGGTAAGCTCAGAAGACTGACAAATAGATTGCCTCTGTAAAGGAGAGAATGAGCAAAGGAAAAGCAAAGGGATTTCGTGAGGATGAGCATGATACCCTATGGTTTGAGGACCGTGTTTATGTGCCCAATGACCCGGAGATCAGGAAGTTGATTCTACAAGAGGCACATGATTCACCGTATTTGATTCACCCAGGAAATACCAAGATGTATTTGGATTTGAAGAATACTTTATGGTGGACCGGAATGAAGAAGGATATTGCAGAGTACGTTGCAGTTTGTGATGTATGTCAGAGGGTGAAGGCAGAACATCAGAAGCCAGCAGGATTGTTATAGCCATTGCCTATACCCGAATGGAAGTGGGATAAACTAGGTATGGATTTCATCACGGGATTGCCCAGGACTCGTTCAGACTATGACTTGATTTGGGTTGTAGTCGACCGTTTGACGAAGGTAGCTCATTTCATTCCAGTAAAGACTACCTACAGCAGTGCCAAATTGGCTAAGATATACATGACCCGGATTGTATGCTTGCATGGAGTTCCGAGGAGTATCAGATCGAGATAGAGGAACCCAGTTTACCTCAAAGTTCGGAAGCAGCTTGCATCGAAACTTTGGGAACCAGTCGAGTTTAGCATGACTTTCCATCCACGCATGATGGACAAACCGAGAGAGTCAACCAGATTTGGAGGATATGCTTAGAGCTTGTGCTTTGGATTATGGATCAAGTTGGGATGACAACTTGCCATATGCGGAGTTTTCTTACAACAACAGTTACCAAACCAGTCTGAAGATGGCACCTTTCGAAGCCTTGTACGGAAGGAGGTGCAGGACCCCGTTGTTGTGGGATGAAGTTGGAGACCGCCAGTTGTTTGGACCAGATTTGATTAA
This sequence comes from Aegilops bicornis, assembly GCA_021605145.1. Lineage (NCBI taxonomy): Eukaryota > Viridiplantae > Streptophyta > Magnoliopsida > Poales > Poaceae > Aegilops > Aegilops bicornis. Next base: position 321,836,462 of record CM038675.1, read on the forward strand.
GGAGTCTGAACAGAAAGTAAAGTTGATTCGCGATAGGCTCAAGGTAGCCCAATCAAGACAGAAGAGTTATGCGGACTCAAAACGCAAGGAGACAGAATACGAAGTCGGAGACAGAGTTTATCTTCGAGTATCGCCGCTTCGAGGAGTTAAGCGTTTTGGAGTTAAGGGAAAACTAGCACCTCGATTTGTAGGACCTTATCGTGTTTTGGAATGCATGGGAGAAGTTGCGTACAAGTTGGAATTACCCGAAGGATTGTCAGGATTTCATGATGTGTTTCATGTTTCACAGTTGAAGAAGTGTCACGCAGAGATGGCCGATATACCACTAAGAGATACAGTGCCACTGGAAGCGATTCAGTTGAATGATGATTTGACCTACGAGGAGAAACCGGTTAAGATTCTGGAGTATGCCAGCCGAGTCACCCGCAGCAAGGTCATTAAGTTTTGCAAAGTTCAGTGGAGCCACCACACTGAGGATAAATCCACCTGGGAGCGAGAGGAAGATTTGCTTAAGGACCACCCTCACCTATTTTCTAGCCAACCCGAATCTCGAGGGTGAGATTCATCTTAAGGGGGTAGGTTTGTAACATCCCAAATTTTCAATTTGGAATGTTATACATAGAGCATCATTGCATATCATATTTTTTTCGTTGCTTTTTGCTCGATCCTAGGAATTCTACACAACTCAAGGACCCACAGAGAGAGTTGGAGATTTTCGTTATTTTCATATTTGAGTTTTCTCAAATTTTGAAAATAGAATCATTTGATTTTAATTATTTTATCTTGAATTATTTCTACTACCAAAATATGAGAGAGGGAATAAAATGACTTTCCCAAAATAGAAAAATAATGAAGATTTAATAATAAAATCAAATAAGATTTTATTTTGGAGTTTTTCGCCTTTTTATTTGAATTTAGAAAAAATGCGCGTTTTTCAAAATTGCATTTAGGCCCCAAATAAATGTTCATTAAATTCGACTTGATTTTAGAAGCCGTGGAAAATTTATTTCGGGATTTTTGGAGTCCGTTTAGTACTTCTTTTTTTCTGCGCATAATTATTTAAAAAAAGAGCGAACCGCCTTTGGGTCGTGCCCGAGCGAGACTCCGCTCGGGGGCGCCTTTATAAGCGCAGCCACCCGGCGCCCCAGCCCACCAGCGCCACAGCCCGCCCTTGAAACCCTAGCCCCTTGAGCCCAGCGCGCCGCCGCCGCCAGCCACATGTGAGCCGCCGCCGAGGTTCACCGCCACTGCTTTTCGCGCCGTTTTTTATAAAAACCAAGCGGTTTTTCTTCGGTTTTTTGTTTTTTATTAGTTTCGGTTTTTTTCGGTTTAGGCTAATTAACGAACGTTCGTTCGTTAGTTCGTTTAAACGAACGCGTTCGTCAGATTAGTTTAGTTAACGAACGTCCGTTCGTTAGCCCGTTCGTCGTTTTTCTTTTTTCTCGGATTTAATCCGTGATTTTTCTTATCGCGATTCCAGATCCGATTTTCATTTTAGTATAACTTTTCGCTCGTTTATCGGAATTAGGCGATTCAAGCGCCTAGAATTCGTCTCGAAACCCTCTTTCCGAATAACCTACTTAAACAAGTTTTTGCTTCTGTAAAATTTGACCTAGATCCAGATTAGTAACACGAAGTTGTTTTCTTCCGCCGTTTGACTTTCGTTGCTTCGTTTGATTTGATTCTTTTTGCAAACCGGAGTTCTTAAGTTGAACTATCTGGTTAGATCTATTTGAGTTTTGTTTGTGTATTAGATGAGTACTTATTGTATGCTTGTTTGTTTGTCTGCGATAGAATACCCGGAGTGCGCTGCCTGTTACTTCGAGTCTGTAGGTTTCGCGGATCATCAGCAAGGCAAGTAACACTTTGATCATACTTCTTCTCATACCCAGTTTTTGTGCATTAGATCTATCCTCAAACACTTGCATGATTAGGATCTAATTAAATTGTGGGTTTGGGAAGTAGATTGAGGTAGTACCTATTACTGCTTTATTATCAAACCCTTGGGAGTTACTTCTACGTTTGCTTATTATGCCATGCTATGCTAGTAGACGTGGATTGGGTGAGTGAATCCATGACAGATGTGAGATTGTTATTTAATGGTTTATTTTAAGGTGGCAACTTAAATACACATCTGGGTGGATTGAGGCACCTGGTTTCTATCAGGACTTGCATGTATTTCTTCGGACCGCCACCCAGGCTCAAAGGGATCATGAGATTATTCAAACTAGAAACTTCCGTGTGCAGCCACAAGCCATTATGGGTTGTGACATAGTTGATTAAGTTGTGCGAACTCTTACGGGTAGGCTAGCTGATGTAGGGTATGTAGGTTGGTACGGTCTACCCACATGTAAGGTGCTAGCGCTTCTGAAAGACTGTGTCTCGGTTATCCGTCTCTCAAACACCATGTAGTGCGAGAAACCAAACGGAGGCGATCGAGTCTTGTGGAGAAAAGTGCGCAAACCTCTGCAGAGTGTATAAACTAATCATGGTTAGCCGTGTCCCCGGTTATGGACATCTTGAGTATCTAGTACTTGGATATCATGTGAATCTCATCATGTTACTTCTAAATTAATATTGTTGGGTTTGTTAATGAGTACTTTTAATTGGGATTGAGGATGTCCAACCATTCTCAATGTTTCACAACCACCATGATAGTGAAATAAATTTATTCCTTTGCAGTAGGGAAAAATTGGCTTTATGCAAAACTGTAACCATAGAGCTTTCCACCAGCCATATATGCATGTAGTATAGGATTATCATTCCATTGTTCTCTATGTGTTACATTGCCAAAGATATTCCATGTCTGAACTGTTTTCGGCTGCAACGCTTTCATGTTGCAGACTTTTCGCATTGACGAGTAAGGTGCATAGGTCGTGGTTCTATACTCAGTGATGCTGTTGGAGTTGATGGACTCGCTTATTCTTCCAAGCCTTCCGTTGTTATCGTATTAGATGTCCTTAAGCCATATTTATTTTTATTAAGTTCTCTCTTGAGACATTCGATTGTAATAAGTGTGTGATTGCTACTCTGTTATAAATCCTTCGAGTAATCGTGGTGGTGTCAAAGACATCGATCCAGTGGATGACATCGAGCACGTAGATCGAACTGTTTGAGGTCTGGTCGCTACACTTTCAAAGATGCTTGATGGCTATATTCTCTGACTTTTGTGAAAATATTTGTGAGGTTTTCATGGACGACTTTTCTGTCTATGGATCCTCTTTTGATGATTGCTTGAGCAATCTTGATCGAGTTTTGCAGAGATGTGAGGAAACTAATCTTGTCTTGAATTGGGAAAAGTGCCACTTTATGGTTAATGAAGGCATTGTCTTGTGGCATAAAGTTTCTGAAAGAGGTATTGAAGTTGATAAAGCCAAGGTTGATGCTATTGAAAAGATGCCATGTCCCATGGACATCAAAGGTATAAGAAGTTTCCTTGGTCACGCCGGATTTTATAGGAGGTTCATTAAGGACTTCTCAAAAATTTCTCGGCCTCTGACTAATTTATTACAAAAAGATATACCATTTGTATTTGATGATGATTGTGTAGAAGCATTTGAAATACTTAAGAAAACATTGATCTCTCACCTCTTGTTCAGCCACCTGATTGGAATTTACCCTTTGAAATTATGTGTGATGCTAGTGATTATGCTGTAGGTGTTGTTCTAGGGCAAAGAGTTGATAAGAAATTAAATGTTATCCATTATGCTAGTAAAACTCTAGACAGTGCTCAAAGAAATTATGCTACTACTGAAAAAGAATTCTTAGCAGTTGTATTTGCTTGTGATAAGTTCAGACCTTATATTGTTGATTCTAAAGTAACTATTCACACTGATCATGCTGCTATTAAATATGTTATGGAAAAGAAAGATGCTAAACCTAGACTTATTAGATGGGTTCTCTTGCTACAAGAATTTGATTTGCATATTTTTGATAGAAAAGGAGCTGAGAACCCCGTTGCAGACAACTTGTCTAGGTTAGATAATGTTCTTGATGACCCACTACCTATTGATGATAGCTTTCCTGATGAGCAATTAAAAGTTATAAGTAAGTCTTGTAGTACTCCTTGGTATGCTGATTATGCTAATTATATTGTTGCTAAGTTTATACCACCTAGCTTCACATACCAACAAAAGAAAAAGTTTTTCTATGATTTGAGACATTACTTTTGGGATGACCCACATCTTTATAAAGAAGGAGTAGATGGTGTTATTAGACGTTGTGTACCTGAGCATGAACAGGAACAGATTCTACGCAAGTGCCACTCTGAAGCTTATGGAGGACACCACACTGGAGATAGAACTGCACATAAGGTATTGCAATCCGGTTTTTATTGGCCTACTCTCTTCAAGGATGCCCGTTAGTTTGTCTTGTCTTGTGATGAATGTCAAAGAATTGGTAATATTAGTAGACGTCAAGAAATGCCTATGAATTATTCACTTGTTATTAAACCATTCGATGTTTGGGGCTTTGATTACATGGGACCCTTTCCTGCCTCTAATGGATATACACATATTTTAGTTGCTGTTGATTACGTTACTAAGTGGTTAGAAGCTATTCCAACTAGTAGTGCTGATCATAACACTTCTATTAAAATGCTTAAGGAAGTTATTTTTCCGAGGTTTGGAGTGCCTAGATATTTAATGACTGATGGTGGTTCACATTTTATTCATGGTGCTTTCCGTAAAATGCTTGCTAAGTATGACGTCAATCATAGAATTGCATCTCCTTATCATCCACGGTCTAGTGATCAAGTAGAATTGAGTAATAGAGAGCTCAAATTAATTTTGCAAAATACGGTTAATAGGTCTAGAAAGAATTGGTCCAAGGAACTTGATGATGCATTATGGGCCTATAGAACTGCATATAAAAATCCTATGGGTATGTCTCCATATAAAATGGTTTATGGAAAAGCATGTCACTTACCTCTCGAACTAGAACATAAGGCATATTGGGCTATTAAAGAGCTCAACTATGATTCCAAACTTGCCAGTGAGAAGAGGTTATTCGATATTAGCTCACTTGATGAATGGAGAACCCAAGCTTATGAAAATGCCAAGTTGTTTAAAGAAAAAGTTAAAAGATGGCATGACAAAAGGATACAAAAGGGTGAGTTTAACGTAGGTGATTATGTATTGCTATACAACTCTTGTTTAAGATTTTTTGCAGGAAAACTTCTCTCTAAATGGGAAGGTCCCTACGTTATCGAGGAGGTCTATCGTTCTGGTGCCATAAAAATCAACAATTTCGAAGGCACAAATCCGAAGGTGGTGAATGGTCAAAGAACTAAACATTATATCTCAGGTAATCCCATAAATGTTGAAACCAATATTATTGAAACCGTAACCCCGGAGGAATACATAAGGGACACTTTCCAGACCGTTTCAGACTCCAAAAAGGAATAGGTATGTGGTACGGTAAGTAAACCGACTCCAAAACAATTTTTAAGGCAATATTTCTCCGTTTTGGAATATTTAGAAAAATAGAAAAATAAGTGGCAGTTCGGGAAGGACACGAGGGCCCCACGAGGGTGGAGGGCGCCCTACCCCGGCCGCGCCCTACCTCGTGAGCACCTCGTGTGCCTTCCGGACTGCTTTTCTTGCACGATACATATTTTGGTCGGTAAAAATTCATTATATATTCTCCCGAAGGTTTTGACTCCAGATCACGCAAATATCCTCTGTTCTTGTTTCGAGCTGTTCTCTGTCAGGGTTGTCAAGGCCAGGCATCATGTCGTCCCCCTCCTCCAACAATGGTGACAAAGATGCTTGGCTAATGAAGATAGAGGTGAAGAGGGAAGAACCCATGGAGATCAACAATGATGAAGGGATCAAGAAGGCCACGGAGAACCAAGCCCCGGCAGCAGAAGACATCCTTCAACTTGATCACAATCTTCTTACCCCAACTGAGATCGAAGCTTTCAAGATGATTGAGTTAGCTCGTATTCAAAACAGGTATCTCACAAGTGAAGATATTTTGTTGAAGGAGCATATCGTTGCACTCAAGGGCATTATCCGCAAGTTGGAGGACCTCTTACGCTCGATGTGCGACTATCCATCACCACCACCTTCTTCACCGACAAAGGAGACATAATCACATGGGTATGGGCACTCCCCTTGGCAACTACCAAGCTTGGGGGAGGTGCCCCGGTATCGTATCACAATCACAACTCCTATCTTTACCTTTTTCTTAGTTCGATCCTATTAGTAGTATCTTGATCTAGTAGAATAAAGTTTATGGCATGATCTAGTTTTGAGTTTCGCTTTATGATCTCTCTATGTAATCGAGTACATGAGCTATATATAATAAAGATTAGTGCTGAGTCAAGGGCTTGATTATTTTGCCATGATCTTGAGTGAATAAAAAAAAGAAAAGAGAAAAGAATAAAAAGAAACAAAGAGTTCATATTGATCTTATTGAAAGTGATGACTTCACATAGAAAGAGTATGATGATTTAAAGTTGTTGGGAGTTGGCGAACATAGCTTTGGTCATCATTGCAATTAATAGGTGAAAGTGCAACTATCCCTGGGTGGTTTTGGTAATTCCGAACAACATATAGCTCATTGAGCTAACATTATTCCAAGATTAATATTTCAGGAAAAGCTCAATGAATGGCATGGCATGGATGAGGAAAGTGGATCCCTCAAAGTACTAAGGACAAAAGGATTGGCTCAAGATCAAAGATCAAGACTCTACATTTTATATTTTAGTGATCCAAGATCACATTGAGTCTATAGGAAAAGCCAATACTATCAAGGAGGGATGAGGTGTTGCTTAATGAGGTACTTGCTTCATAGTGCTTAGTGATATGCTCCAAAACCCTCAACTACCTTCCCACATCCACATTTGACCTAAACCAAAAGTCAAACTCGGCCCCACCGATTCTTTCTATCCGGCGCCACGGAGTTCAGATGTCATAGCCACTGCCACAAACCCTAGGCAAATCGGTTTCACCGATAGGGATCTCGGTCTCACCGAGATGGGATTGTAATATCTCTGTTTCCCTTCGTAACGTTTCGGTCCCACCGAGATGAGCGATCGGTCCCACCGAGATTACAATGTAAACTCTTTGTTTCCTTTTTGTAACGTTTCGGTCTCACCAAAATGAGCGAATCTGTCCCACCGAGTTTACCTGACCAACTCTCTTGCTAGCTTATTACCAAAATTGGTCCCACCGAGTTTGTGTAATCGGTCTCGCCGAGATTACGTTATGCCCTAACCCTAACCATATCGGTCCTACCGAGTTGCTTGTGAGTCCCACCGAAAATCCTAATGGTCAGTAGGTTTGCTAAATCGGTCCGACCGAGTTTCTCAATTCGGTCTCATCGAGATTGGTAAATTGTGTGTAACGGTTAGTTTTTGTGTGGAGGCTATATATAACCCTCCACCCACTCTTCATTCGTGGAGAGAGCCATCAGAACAAAACCTACACTTCCAATACACATTTTCTGAGAGAGAACCACCTACTCATGTGTTGAGGCCAAGATATTCCGTTCCTACCATATGAATCTTGATCTCTAGCCTTCCCCAAGTTGCTTTCCACTCAAATCTTCTTTCCACCAAATCCAAATCCTGTGAGAGAGAGTTGAGTGTTGGGGAGACTATCATTTGAAGCACAAGAGCAAGGAGTTCATCATCAACACACCATTTGTTACTTCTTGGAGAGTGGTTTCTCCTAGATTGGCTAGGTGTCACTTGGGAGCCTCCGACAAGATTGTGGAGTTGAACCAAGGAGTTTGTAAGGGCAAGGAGATCGCCTACTTCGTGAAGATCTACCGCTAGTGAGGCAAGTCCTTCATGGGCGGCGACCATGGTGGGATAGACAAGGTTGCTTCTTCGTGGACCCTTCGTGGGTGGAGCCCTCCGTGGACTCACAAGAACTGCTACCCTTCGTGGGTTGAAGTCTCCATCAACATGGATGTACGATAGCACCACCTATCGGAACCACGACAAAAACATCCGTGTATCCAATTGCGTTTGGTTTCTCCAAACCCTTCCCTTTACATTCTTGCAAGTTGCATGCTTTACTTTCCGCTGCTCATATACTCTTTGCATGCTTGCTTGAATTGTGTTAAGATTGCTTGACTTGTGCTAAGATAGCTAAAATCTGCCAAAGACTAAAATTGGGAAAAGGATAGATTTTTAATTGGTCAAGTAGTCTAATCACCCCCCCTCTAGACATACATTCAATCCTACAAGTGGTATCAGAGCTTTGGTCTCCATTTTCTTTGATTTCCATAACTTTTGGTGGTCATAGCCTTGGTTTCACAACCTAGGAGAGTATGGCATCTAGCGAGGGAAATTATCACCGTAGAGGTCCTTACTTTGATGGTACTAATTTTGCTAGTTGGAAGCATAAGATGAAAATGCATATTCTTGGACATAACCTCGCCTGTTTGGGCTATCGTGTGTATTGGTTTGCAAGGTGAATTCTTTGATGGGAGAGAACCGAATCGTGAAGCTACCGCGGAAGAGTTGAAGATGCTGCAATACAACGCTCAAGCTTGTGATATCCTCTTCAATGGACTATGCCCCGAAGAATTCAACAAAATCAGCCGCCTTGAGAATGCAAAGGAAATTTGGGATACTTTGATTGATATGCATGAAGGTACCGACTCCGTCAAGGAATCCAAGTTGGATGTGCTTCAAAGTAAACTTGACAAGTTCAAAATAAAGGATGGGGAAGGTGTCGCTGAAATGTACTCTAGGCTTGCTCTTATCACAAATGAGATTGCCGGCTTAGGAAGTGAAGAGATGACCGACAGATTCATCATCAAGAAGATCCTAAGAGCCTTGGATGGAAAATATGAAACCATGTGCACATTGATCAAAATGATGCCCAATTACAAAGATCTCAAGCCAACGGAAGTCATTGGAAGAATTGTTGCTCATGAGATGTCACTCAAGGATAAGAGGAACTTCACAACAAATCAAGTGGTGCTTACAAAGCCTCATGTGAAGCCCCCACATCATCAAGTGAGAAACAAACCTTCAATGAAGAATTGAGCTTAATGGTGAAGAACTTCAACAAATTCTACAAGAGTAGAAGCAAAGAGAGAAGCTCCAAGTCAAGGTCCTCCAATGACAAAAGATCTTCTAGTCGAGAGAGAAATTGCTACAATTGTGGAAGACCCGGACACTATTCCAATGAGTGTACGACACCCCACAAAAGAAGAGAAGATTCTCCAAAAAGAAGAAGTAGAAGAGAAGAATCACCACCTAGAGAAAGAAGGAGTAGAGATGATCGTTATGAACGAAGACCCTCATGGAGAAGCAAGGATTCGGAAAGGAAGGACAAGTCATCAAGGAGCTACACAAAACGAAGACATCAAGCTCATGTTGGTGAATGGGTATCCGGCTCCGACTCCGACAATCACTCCGAGAGAAGCTATCACTCCGACTCGAATATACTCAAGATGAAGGTGTTGCCGGTCTAGCACTTGTGTCAACCAACTCCTACGACATATTTGATTCACCAAATGAAGGAATTGGAAGATGCTTCATGGCCAAAGGTCCAAAGGTATCACACCCCGAGTATGTTGATTTCAATAGTGATGAAGATGACTTGTTAGGTGATGACAACTCTAGTGATGAATACTATGATGAAACGTCAATTAATCATGCTAATCAAGATGAAACGAATGACAATGCTTAGGAGAAGATTGAGTTTCTAACTAAAGAACTAAACACTCTTAAGTTAGCTCATGAAACTATCTTAGTAGATCATCGAGAACTTTTAAGGACTCATGAGAAATTACGTTTTGAAAATCTCAACCTCGAGCAAGGGCATGAGTTCTTAAAGGCAATCAATGATGATCTTCGCAAGAAAAGTTCTTCTTACATTACCAAGTGTTTACTCTTATCCACTTACATGCCTCAAGTCAAGTCTAGTAACAAGAACAAAAAGGATTCTTCATCTAGTAGTAACAATAATCATGCTAAATCCAATGTTGTTGCTTCTAGTAGTTCTCTTGATTCCACTAATGATTCTCTTAGCCAAGTTACACTTGAGCAAGAAAATAGCTTATTGAAGGGAATTATAGAGAAAGGTGTTTACAAGAGCCTTGCCGGGAGTAAGCAATTCGAGGAAATTGTACGCAAGCAAGGAAGGCACCGGAAGAACCAAGGTGTTGGTTTTGAACGAAAGTTCAACACCAATGGTGTTGAGTGGGAAGAAGATCAATACCCCAAGACGAAGTTTGTTCCTCAACAAGAGAAGTATGATCCTACTTCTTTCAAAGGGACACAAGCTCAAGATGATCTTCCACCACAAGACCACAAGCAAAAAGGCAAGGACAAGCTTCAAAAAGAAATTGATGCATTTGAAGAAGCTCCTAAGGCCTTGGTCAAGTGGGTTCCAAAGACTACATCAAGTTCTACCTCATCAAGTACAATTACAACTCTGAGGATTCCCATCAAGATGATGTGGATCCAGAAGAAGAAGAACTAGAAAGTTCTTGAGGGTGACTCCACCAACATATTTCACTCATATCATTTTGGCAAGAACAAGTGCAATCAACTTCCACATCGTGCACTAGTTTAAGGAGTCACAAATCCTCTTGTTGGTAAGACAAAGGACAAGGTAACCTAATGCTCTCATAGACCTTTTCTTGTGTGTGCATCACTCTATGTCTATGGATATCCTTGTTTGTTCCTTGTGGGACTAACCCGTGTAGGTATTGAAAGTGCAACTCACTCCAAAGGATTGCTCCAAATGATCTACATCAACAATGAGCATCCACATCTTAGACACCTACATGAAGTCATCATCGACAAAACCCAAGGTTAGTTCATCCCTCTTAGGGGGGATCTCACATCTAGGGGGAGCTTTACTCTAAGAATTGAGCTAAAGAAACTCTAATGGTGTGAACACAACAATGCATTATGTAAAAGTGGTAACCCCACTTGAGCTTAAACGATGAGTATGACCTATGATCAAATGTTCTCATTTGACTCCTAAGTCAATATGCTCATATATAGATGACCTAGTCATCGCCAATTGCCTTATAGATGCTAGAATTGGTTGTGCATGCTTTGCCACATATTTCATTTGCCATTTTATTGTGTGAGCATGTTGGTCGCATATTTTACTCATTCGAGGACATCCACTTGTTGTTTTGATTGATTGGTTTCTTTTTCTCTTGCCAAGTGGATGGACAAGAATGCCTAAGAACCTTCTCTAGCTATCTATGCTCTTCTCGTCTCAAACTCTATTCATGCTACATCACAAAATTTGATCAAGTCAGATTCGTACCACTCTGTGTGAGGAGCACTCGGAGTCCCCGATTCGTCATAGACTTAAACTTCCAAAACTTCTTTGTGCGTTTGGTCCGACTGATTCATCCATTTCGGTCATACCGAGATCACTAAGTTGATCTAGGTTTTCAATCTCGGTGCAACCGATTTGAACTTTTTGGTCACACCGAGTTGCAGTAACTACTTGCAGTTATGCATCTCGGTGCCACCGAGTTGTTCCACTCGGTCACACTGACAGGGTCGGGCTATATATACCCACGGGAATTTTTTTGGAAATTTCGCCGAACTCTTTCGCCCGCGCTTAGCCCGCTCTGCCTCCAGGGTCTCCGGATCGTCCTCCTCGTCGCCAGCTGCCTCCTACCGCTGGTCTCCGCCGTCGTCAACGGGAATCAACCCCGCCGTTGCCGCCGTAGCGAGTTCATCGCCGAACTAGGGTATGAACTTGATCACTGTGCTATCCTTATCTGATTCCTAGAACATTGTGTTCGCCATGAATCTTGCCACGATTGAAACTATCCTATCCAGTCAAAACATACCGTAGATTAGAGATGATTTGAAAATTTAGGGTTAGGTTTTCGCTGAAACCATCTCAGACCAACCGAGTTGTGGAACTCGGTGCCACCGATTCGGCTCAGGCCATTGCACATGTAACTCTTGGTCCGGTCGAGAATTGCAAATCCGTCTGATCGAGTTCAGGACTTTGTGAAACCCTAGCAGTCTCGGTGCCACCGAACTGTGACTCGGTCTGACCTAGTTCACTAGTTTAGGTTCCAACATCTGCTTCGGTATCACCGAGTTTACAAATCGGTAGATCCAAAATGCTTTCTGAGGAAAACTAAAACTAAGTTTTTGATTCATTCTCTTGCAAAAACCTCTGTATTTTGTGATGCTCATCCACTCTATCTCATCTATATCTACTCACAGGGTCAGTTGTCAGAGATTGCCATATGTCTGATCAAAGTGACAGCCAGAACAGGGAAGAGGAGCAGGTTCACATGAGTGAGGGCACTAGTCCCTCTAGCAGCTCAGATGATGGTAGCAGGAGCACCCCAAGCAACCTACCCAAAGCCGCCACCAGGCCAGAAAGAAGAAAACTTCAGAATTCGAGGATGAAGACTATGTGGCAGTTGAGGATGAGGCCACTTCCAAGAAGAAAGTGCTCAAAAAGGAATATGGCACAACTACTGCAACTAAGCCAGGTCTGAAGACCAAGAAGCCAGCAGGAACGTAGCCAATGTCTAAGCCAAGGAAAGTTGCCACAAGTGAGAAAATGGTGTTCACTCTTGAACCCAAGGAAGCTGGAGATGGCAAGAAGAGGAAAGAGAGGGTCAAGAAGACCACTGCCAGAGTTCTAGGCAAGTCATCTATGATGAGAGACTCTGAAGAGGAAGAAGAAGAGGATGTTGCACCAGCACCTAAGGCACAGAAGCGTATGGGAGATGCCATAAGATCAGGGGCAGCTTCATCTAAGCCCAAAGAAGCTCCCAAGCCAGCTGCTCCAAAACCCAAAACTGCACCCAAGAGGAGTACCAGGAACATTCCAGCTGCTGAGAAGAACAAGGCCCCAGTGCCTGAAACTATTGCTGAAGAAGAAGATGATGAGACACTTGTTTTGAGGAAGTTGAAGCCAAAAATTCCAGATCATAATGATGCTCATCCTGTAGCAGAGAACATGAAGATCAGGAAGGACTCAGGATTGAGGCTATGGAGAGAGTCGGATCCATATGCCACCAGAACGAGAACTGTTGTATACTACAGGTTCCATACAAAGGAACATCAGGATTTCTATGAGACAGTATTACTTGACAAGAAACCAATAGTATGTGACATGAGATGGGTCAACTGGGAGTACATCAAGGAGAATGAAGAACACTATCCAGGAGTATATGATAGTTTCAAGGCTTGTGGAGTTGATGAGTTTGTGGCTCAGAAGCTCACAAAGTGGAATGATGAGCTTATAATGCAGTTCTACTCCACAGTCACTTCTACCCAGATGGCAAGATAGTCTGGATGTCTGAAGGCACTAGATACCAGTCAACAGTAGTAGAATGGGCTCAATTGATCAATGCTCTTGAGGAGAATTAGGATGACTTGGATGTCTATGCCAAGAAGAACAAGGATCACAACTCCATGGCTAGTATGTACAAGGAGATTCCTGATGCAGATCTTGAGACTCACCAGTTTGGACCAGTGAAACACTTGCTGTTAGGACTGCCTACAATCAATTGGATCCTCAGGCACACTCTTCTGCCCAAGTCTGGTGATCACAGAATGATCAGAGGTCACTCTATCAATCTGCTACATATATTTGATGTGCCACAAAAGTTCAAGGTCATGAGTCTTATAGTTGAAACTATCAAGAGGACAGCTGCTGACCAAAAGAGAAGTTGTGGGTATGCCCCACAGATCCAGGAGTTGATTAACTCCAAGATGGGCACTGGCACATACTTGTTGGACAAGGAGCACATGCCTATCTATCCAGACTTTGAGGACAACCAAGTGGTTATGAATGAAGATGAACCATCTTACATGCAAGCTCAAGCAAAGAGGGAGAAGGCAAAGACTGAGAAAGCTGCAAAGATACCAACCATTGAAGAGGCATCTCAGTATCTTCTGAAGAGCAAGCAAGATCAGCTTGGCTACTTGATTGCATCCACTCTGATATTGAGAAGGGGCTGGCCACCTTGACTCAAAACCAGGAGAGCCTGGAAAGGATCATGGAGCAGAAGTTCTATGGCATGGATGTGAAGGTAACTGAGATCCAGTCTGTTGTGGAGCAACTTCAGGATTATATGCAGGAGAGGAAGGGCAAGACAACCACTGAGGCATTTTCCAGAGTGCCTAGAGCTCAGAGGTCAACTGCAGTGCCAGTTACAGGCACCAGAGCCACTTCATCTGCACCAGCCACAGCTTCAGTGCCACCAGCTCCAGCACCTACTCCACCGGCTCCATCTACATCAACCGATGCCTTCGTCCTTGGCATTCTGTCTACACCACCACCTGAAGATCAAGCCCTAGAGACGATTTAGTGCTATGCATTTTCTATGAACTTTTTGGTAACTTGTTGCCAAAGGGGGAGAAAAATGTATAGATCATAGGCTTCGAGAGAGAGCGTTGCTTTTTATTCTCTTGCTTTGGTGGTTGAACTTTATTTGCTTGATTGAGATACTTTCTGTCTGTGTGATACTCGGATGATCATGTGTGTTTGATCATATGCTACATTAATGCTTGTTGGATGACATTATCCTATTATCTCTATATGATCATTCACTTCGCTTGGTGATGAGTGCATGTATTCTATTGTTATCATTTTGAGTGCTCCACCAAGATGTATGTGACATGGAAGAGTAACCCATGAGCCTAACTCTTTGTGCATTTGCAGTCCAAAGCAAATCTTAATATATGCACAAATTTAGGGGGAGCTCTTGCTTTTCACATACTTCTCAAAGCGACAATGTTTTTTCACTCTTATTATCACTTTGTCGAAGCTTTGATCTATATGTTGTCATCAATTACCAAAAAGGGGGAGATTGAAAGTGCAACTATCCCTGGGTGGTTTTGCTAATTCCTAACAACATATAGCTCATTGAGCTAACATTATTCCAAGATTAATATTTCAGGAAAAGCTCAATGAATGGCATGGTATGGATGAGGAAAGTGGATCCCTCAAAATACTAAGGACAAAAGGATTGGCTCAAGCTCAAAGCTCAAGACTCTACATTTTATATTTTAGTGATCCAAGATCACATTGAGTCTATAGGAAAAGCCAATACTATCAAGGAGGGATGAGGTGTTGCTTAATGAGGTTCTTGCTTCATAGTGCTTAGTGATATGCTCCAAAACCCTCAACTACCTTCCCACATCCACATTTGACCTAAACCGAAAGTCAAACTCGGCCCCACCGATTCTTTCTATCCGGTGCCACCGAGTTCACATGTCATAGCCACTGCCACAAACCCTAGGCAAATCGGTTTCACCGATAGGGATCTCGGTCTCACCGAGACGGGATTGTAATCTCTCTGTTTCCCTTCGTAACGTTTCGGTCCCACCGAGATGAGCGATCGGCCCCTCCGAGATTACAATGTAAACTCTCTGTTTCCTTTTTGTAACGTTTCGGTCTCACCGAAATGAGCGAATCGGTCCCACTGAGTTTACCTGACCAACTCTCTGGCTAGCTTATTACCAAAATCGGTCCCACCATGTTTGTGTAATCGGTCTCACCGAGATTACGTTATGCCCTGACCCTAACCATATCGGTCCTACCGAGTTGCTTGTGAGTCCCACCAAAAATCCTAATGGTCAGTAGGTTTGCTAAATCGGTCCGACCGAGTTTCTCAATTCGGTCTCACCGAGATTGGTAAATTGTGTGTAACGGTTAGTTTTTGTGTGGAGGCTATATATAACCCTCCACCCACTCTTCATTCGTGGAGAGAGCCATCAGAACAAAACCTACACTTCCAATACACATTTTCTGAGAGAGAACCACCTACTCATGTGTTGAGGCCAAGATATTCCGTTCCTACCATATGAATCTTGATCTCTAGCCTTCCCCAAGTTGCTTTCCACTCAAATCTTCTTTCCACCAAATCCAAATCCTGTGAGAGAGAGTTGAGTGTTGGGAGACTATCATTTGAAGCACAAGAGCAAGGAGTTCATCATCAACACACCATTTGTTACTTCTTGGAGAGTGGTGTCTCCTAGATTGGCTAGGTGTCACTTGGGAGCCTCCGACAAGATTGTGGAGTTGAACCAAGGAGTTTGTAAGGGCAAGGAGATCGCCTACTTCGTGAAGATCTACCGCTAGTGAGGCAAGTCCTTCATGGGCGACGACCATGGTGGGATAGACAAGGTTGCTTCTTCGTGGACCCTTCGTGGGTGGAGCCCTCCGTGGACTCGCGCAACCGTTACCCTTCGTGGGTTGAAGTCTCCATCAACGTGGATGTGTGATAGCACCACCTCTCGGAACCACGAAAAAAACATCCGTGTCTCCAATTGCGTTTGATTTCTCCAAACCCTTCCCTTTACATTCTTGCAAGTTGCATGCTTTACTTTCCGCTGCTCATATACTCTTTGCATGCTTTCTTGAATTGTGTTAAGATTGCTTGACTTGTGCTAAGATAGCTAAAATCTGCCAAAGACTAAAATTGGGAAAAGGATAGATTTTTAATTGGTCAAGTAGTCTAATCACCCCCCTCCAGACATACTTTCGATCCTACAATAGGAAGTAATAAGGAAATAGGGGTTCACATATAAATATAGTATCATTGACATCTTTTATGATTGGGAGCACTCATTAAAATATGACATGCTAAAGAGTTGATGTTGGACAAGGAAGACAACGTAATGAGTTATGTTTTCTTATGTCTGAGACAAAGTATGTTGTCATGGATCCTCCAACATGTTGAGCTTGCCTTTCCCCCTCATGCTAGCCAAATTCTCAGCACCAAGTAGAGATACTACTTGTGCTTCCAAAACCCTTAAACCAGTTTTGCCATGAGAGTCCACCATATCTACCTATGGATTGAGTAAGATCCTTCAAGTAAGTTGTCATCGGTGCAAAGCAATAAAAATTGCTCTAAATATGTATGATTGATTGATGTGGGAGAAATAAGCTTTATACGATCTTGTGATGTGGAAGTAATAAAAGCGACAGACTGCATAATAAAGGTTCATATCACAAGTGGCAATATAAAGTGACGTTCTTTCGCATTGAGATTTTGTGCATCCAACCATAAAAGCGCATGGCAACCTCTGCTTCCCTTTTCGAAGGGCCTATCCTTTATTATTATCTTCTACCTTATGCAAGAGTCATGGTGATCTTCACCTTTCCTTTTTCATTTTATCCTTTGGCGAGCACAATATGTTGGAAAGATTCTGATATATATATATCTAATTGGATGTAGGGGAGCATGAGTTATTATTGTTGACATTACAATTGAGGTAAAAGGTTGTGGGGCGAAACTATAAGCCCCTATCTTTCTTTATTAATACGATTAAAGCTCCGTAACCACAAGTATTGCGTGAGTGTTAGCAATTATGAAGGACTAGATGATAGTTGAGTATGTGGATTTGCTTTTAAGCTCTGACATAGACTCTTTCTGATGTTATGATAAATTGCAATTGCTACAATGACTGAGATTATAGTTTGTTGGTTCTCAATAAAGTTTATGATTCGTACTTTTGCATTGTGAATGGATTATTACTTGAACATAAGAAATCATATGACAGTATCTATATATGTTGCTGTTATGAGAATAATCATGATGCCTTCATGTCCGTATTTTATTTTTATCGACACCTCTTCCTCTAAACATGGGGACATATTTATCGTTATCGTCCTTCGCTTGAGGACAAGCATGGTCTAAGCTTGGGGGAGTCGATACGTCCATTTTGCATCATGCTTTTATATCAATATTTATCGCATTTTGGGCTGTTATTATGCATTATGTCACAATACTTATGGCTATTCTCTCTTATTTTACAAGGTTTACATAAGGAGGGAGAATGCCGGCAGCTGGAATCCAAGGCTGGAAAAGGAGCAAACACTAGAGACCTATTCTGCACAACTCCAAAAGTCCAGAAACTCCACGGAACATCTAGTTAAAAATGAAGAAAAATCCCTGCCAAAGATGAAGACCAGGGGGGCCACACCCTGTCCACGAGGGTGGGGGGCGCCCCCCTAGGGTGCGCCCCCTACCTCATGGGCCCCTGTTGGCTCTCCGATGCCCATCTTCTGCTATATGAGGTCTTTCGATGAGCACAAAATAAGAAGCAACCTTTCAGGACGAGACTCCGCCGCCACGAGGCGGAACCTTGGCAGAACCAATCTAGGGCTCCGGCAGAGCTGTTTTGCCGGGGATACTTCTCTCCGGGAGGGGGAAATCATCGCCATCGTCATCACCAACGCTCCTCTCATCAGGAGAGGGCAATCTCCATCAACATCTTCACCAGCACCATCTCATCTCAAAACCCTAGTTCATCTCTTGTATCCAATTCTTGTCTCCAAGTCCGAGATTGGTACTAGTAGGTTGCTAGTAGTGTTGATTACTCCTTGTAGTTGATGCTAGTTGGTTTACTTGGTGGAAGATCATATGTTCAGATCCTTTATGCATATTATTACCCCTCGATTATGAACATGAATATGCTTTGTGAGTAGTTACGTTTGTTCACGAGGACACGGGAGAAGTCTTGCTATTAGTAGTCATGTGAATTTGGTATTAGATTCGATATTTTGATGAGATGTATGTTTTCTAGCCTCTAGTGGTGTTATGTGAACGTCGACTACATAACACTTCACCATTATTTGGGCCTAGAGGAAGGCATTGGGAAGTAATAAGTAGATGATGGGTTGCTAGAGTGACAGAATCTTAAACCCTATTTTATGCGTTGCTTCATAAGGGACTGATTTGGATCCATATGTTTCATGCTATGGTTAGGTTTACCTTAATACTTTTGTTGTAGTTGCGGATGCTTGCAACAGAGGTTAATCATAAGTGGGATGCTTGTTCAAGTAAGAACAGCACCCAAGCACCGGCCCACCCACATATCAAATTATCAAAGTATCGAACGCGAATCATATGAACGTGATGAAAACTAGCTTGACGATATTCCTGTGTGTCCTCAGGAGCGCTTTTCCTTATATAAGAGTTTGTCCAGGCTTGTCCTTTGCTACAAAAAGGATTGGGCCACCTTGCTGCACTTTATTTACTTTTGTTACTTGTTGCTCGTTACAAATTATCTTATCACAAAACTATCTGTTACCACTTATTTCAAAGATTTCTGCAGAGAATACCTTGCTGAAAACCGCTTATCATTTCCTTCTGCTCCTCGTTGGGTTCGACACTCTTAATTATCGAAAGGACTACGATAGATCCCCTATACTTGTGGGTCATCAGCAGCATTCTCAATAAAATTCCCTTTTGCAGCAAAATGTAAGAGTTGTCTATGATGCAAAGCTAAACCTATATAAAAATTATGAAGAGAAATCTTTGCATCTCCTTTTAGGTTACAAATGCGGTAGGATTCCATTAACCGATACCAAGCATCTTTCAAACTTTCTCCTTGCTTTTGTTTGAAGTATAGAAATTCAAAAGCTGGTGTAACATCCCAAATTTTCAATTTGGAATGTTATACATTAGGTCATCATGCATATGATATTTTTCTCGCATTTTCCGATCCTAGAAAATTTCACGCAACTCAAGGACCCTCGGAGAGAGTTGGAAGTTTCATAATTTTCATATTTGGGATTTCTCAAATTTTGAAAATAGGATCATTGGATTTATTTAATTATCTTCATAAAGTTTTTCCTATAAAAAACATAAGAGAGGGAATAATATGACTTTCCCAATATTTAGGAAAAATGAAGATATTATAAATAAATCAAAATTTGGTTTTGGAAGATTTATTTTGCTTAGGCAAAAATGAGCATTTTAAAATATGCATGTTTGCCGTTTTAAAGTTCATTTTGTTCGACTCATTTTTAGGAGTCGGGAAAATTAATTTTATAAAAATCGGAGTTCGTTTGGTATTTTTTAATCCGTTTTGTTTTGTTTAAGAAAACAAAACGCGCCTCCCTGGCTAAGGCCCGGCTTGCCCAGCCAGGCCCAGCCCGGCCTGCCCACCTCCCTCTCCTCCTCACATGATCTCCGCCACAGACGCCACCCGCCGCCGCCTGTCAGGTCGGACACGCCGGACCCGCCCGTTCTTCCCCAAGCCGTGAGCCCCCCTCCTATTTAACCCCGCCGCCTCCTCTCCCCTCAACCGCCGCCCGCCGCCAGAGCCGCCGCCGAGCCACCTGCCGCCGTTCCTCGCCGTCGAACCCTGGAGCCCTCGCCCTTCCCGACCCGCCGCCACCCACCGCCTGAGCCGAGCCTCACGGAGCCTCTGGCGAAGACCCGGAGGTAGCGCCGCCCGATCCGATCCGGTTTTTTAAAAGACCGATCCGGTTTTTGCGATGTTCGGTTTTTTTCAAAAACCTAGACGGTTTTATTTTTTTTCGGTTTTCTTATTTAGAGAACGTTCACCGACCCGTTCGTTTCAATGAACGCGTTCGTTGGATTAGTTCTGTTAACGAATGTCCGTTATTTAATCCGTTCGTCGTTTTCTTTTAAATCGGATTTAATCCATTATTTTCGATTCGATTTACGATCCGATTTTCAAATCTGTTTTATTTCTTGCTCGTTTATCGAATCAGGTGATTCAAGCGCTGGAGTTTCGTTATGAAACCGCCGTTCGACTAACCTACTTACACAGAGTTTTGCTACTATAAAATTTTGACTTAATTTCAGATTGCTAAACCAAGTCGTTCTCTCTCGAGTTCCGACTTTCGATGCTTTATTTGATTCGATTCTTTTGCAACCAGGGTTCTTAATTTGAACTATCTGGTTAGATCTTTTATTCGAGATTTCCCTGTGCATTAGATGAGTACTTATTGTATGCTTGTTGTTTGTCTGCGTTAGATCACCCGTGAGTGCGCCGCTTGTTACTTGAATCTCTAGGACTCGCGGATCATCGGCAAGGCAAGTAACACTTTGATCATGCCTTTTCTACTACCCAGCTTTTATGCATTAGATCAAACCCTCAAACACTTGCATGTCTAGGATCTAATTAAATTGTGGGATGGGAAGTAGATTGAGGTAGTACCTATTACTGTTTTACTTATGAAACCTTGGGAGTTACTTCTACGTTTGCTTATTATGCCATGCTATGCTAGTAGACGTGGATTGGGTGAGTGAATATCCATGACAGATGTGAGATTGTTAATTAATGGGTTATTTAAGGTGGCAACCTAAACACACATCTGGGTGGATTGAGGCACCTGGTTTCTATCAGGACTTGCACTGTATTTCTTGGACCGCCACCTGTGCTCAAAGGGATCATAAGATTATTCAAACTGGAAACTTCCGTGTGCAGCCACAAGCCAATTATGGGCTCTGGCGTAGTTGACTAAGTTGTGCGAACTCTTACGGGTAGACTAGCTGATGTAGGGGATGTAGGTTGGTACGGTCTACCCACATGTAAGGTGCTAGCACTTCTGAAAGACTATGTCTCGGTCATCCGTCTCTCAAACACCATGTAGTCACGAGAACTAAGCGGAGGCGATCGAGTCTTGTGGGGAAAAGTGTGCAAACCTCTGCAGTGTAAAAACTAATCATGATTAGCCGTGTCCCCGGTTATGGACATCTTGAGTATCTAGTACTTGAATATCATGTGAATCTCAACATGTTACTTCAAATAAATGTTATTGGGTTTTAATGAGTACTTTTAATTGGGATTGAGGATGTTGTCAACCATTCTCAATGTTTAACAACCACCATGATAGTTAAATAAAATTATTCCTTTGATGTAGGTAAAAATCAGCTTTATGCAAAAATGTAACGTGAGAGCCTTACCACCAGCCATATATGCATGTAGTATAGGCTTGTTGCTTCATTGTTCTCTATGTGTTACATTGCGGCATATTCCATGTCTTGACCCGTTTCGGGCTGCAACTTTCACGTTCTGAGACTTTTAGAACGTCGAGTAAGGTGTTAGGTCGTGGTTCTATACTCAGTGATGCCGATGGAGTTGATGGACTCACTTGTCTTCCAAGCCTTCCGCTGTTATTATTAGATGGCCTTAAGCCATATTATTGTATCAAGTTCCCTTGTGGACAACGATGTAATAAGTGTGTGATTGCTACTCTGCTATAAATCCTTCGAAGTACTGTGTGGTGTCAGCATTACTGATCCAGGGATGACACTGAGCACAGAGCACTAGATCCATTCGGGTCTGGTCGCTACAACAAAGGATGGGTAGTCATGCTAGTCATAGCAAAAAGATAGGCAAACAAGAGATTTTACGGAAAAAAGCAAACGAAAAAGGAGGAAAATAAAAAGGCAAAAAATTGTGCTTTTCGCAAAAAAGTTTTAGAAGTGGGGGAGATGAAAATGAGAGGCAAATGGCAAATAATGTAAATTGCAAGGAGATGAGATTTGTGATTAGGGACCTGATAGATGTTGATGATGTTCCTCGGCGAGGGCGCCAGAAATTCTTCCTGATTGCTTGTATCTGTGTTGTTTTTTCCCCGAAGAGGAGAGGATGATACATCACATCAACGGTAAGCATTTCCCTCAGTTATGAAACCAAGGTTATCAATCCAGTAGGATAACCGAGGGGTAAAGCCCATGGGGCTTTAGGAAGGTGCAAAAGCAGTTTTGCGGAGGCCAAAGGGCCAGACGCTGGGGACCCTGGCGTCTGGGGCAGGACGCTAAGGACCCTGGCGTCTGGTCCTGGAGTCCGAGAATGACTCTTGCCTTGCGGGTGATGTCTACTACACAACCTTCTTCTTGTAGATGTTGTTGGGCCTCCAAGTGCAGAGGTTTGTAGGACAGTAGTAAATTTCCCTCAAGTGGATGGCCTAAGGTTTATCAATCCGTGGGAGGTGTAGGGTGAAGATGGTCTCTCTCAAACAACCCTGCAACCAAATAACAAAGAGTCTCTTGTGTCCCCAACACACCCAATACAATGGTAAATTGTATAGGTGCACTAGTTCTGAAGAGATGGTGATACAAGTGCAATATGGATGGTAGATATAGGTTTTTGTAATCTGAAAATATAAAAACAGCAAGGTAACTAATGATAAAAGTGAGAGAAAACGGTATTGCAATGCTTCGAAACAAGGCCTAGGGTTCATACTTTCTCTATTGCAAGTTCTCTCAACAATAATAACATAATTGGATCATATAACTATCCCTCAACATGAAACAAAGAGTCACTCCAAAGTAACTAATAGTGGAGAACAAACGAAGAGATTATTGTAGGGTACGAAACCACCTCAAAGTTATCATTTCTGATCGATCTATTCAAGAGTCCGTAGTAAAATAACACGAAGCTATTCTTTCCATTCAATCTATCCTAGAGTTCGTACTAGAATAACACCTTAAGACACAAATCAACCAAAACCCTAATGTCACCTAGATACTCCAATGTCACCTCAAGTATCCGTGGGTATGGTTATACGATATGCATCACACAATCTCAGATTCATCTATTCAACCAACACAAAGAACTTCAAAGAGTGCCCCAAAGTTTCTATCGGAGAGTCAAGACGAAAACGTGTGTCAACCCCTATGCATAAGTTCACAATGTTATGGAACCCGCAAGTTGAGCACCAAAACATACATCAAGTAGATCACGTGATATACCATTGTTACCACAGATAAGCACATGCAAGACATACATCAAGTGCTCTCAAATCCTTAAAGACTCAATCCGATAAGATAACTTCAAAGGGAAAACTCAATCCATCACAAGAGAGTAGAGGGGGATAAACATCATAAGATCCAACTATAATAGCATAGCTCGCGCTACATCAAGATCGTACCACCTCAAGAACACGAGAGAGAGAGAGAGAGAGAGAGAGAGAGAGAGATCAAACACATAGCTACTGGTACATACCCTCAGCCCTGAGGGTGAACTACTCCCTCCTCGTCATGGAGAGCGCTAGGATGATGAAGATGGCCACCGATGATGGATCCCCCCTCTGGCAGGGTGCCGAAACAGGGTCCCGATTGGTTTTTGGTGGCTACAGAGGCTTGCGGCGGCGGAACTCCCGATCTGTTGTGTTCTCGGATGTTTTTAGGGTATATGGATATATATAGGCGAAAGAAGTCGGTCAGGGGAGCCACAAGGGGCCCACGAGGGTGGGGGCACGCCCAGGGGGGTAGGGCGCGCCTCCCTGCCTCGTGGCTTCCTCGAAGCTTCCCTAACGTCTACTCCAAGTCTCCTGGATTGCTTCCGTTCCAAAAATAACTCTCCCAAAGTTTTCATTCCGTTTGGACTCCATTTGATATTCCTTTTCTTCGAAACACTGAAATAGGCAAGAAAACAACATTTTGGGTTGGGCCTCCAGTTAATAGGTTAGTCCCAAAAATAATATAAAAGTGTATAATAAAGCCCATAAACATCCAAAACGGGTAATATAATAGCATGGAACAATCAAAATTATAAATACGTTGGAGACGTATCAAGCATCCCCAAGCTTAATTCCTGCTCGTCCTCGAGTAGGTAAATGATAAAAACAGAATTTTTGATGTGGAATGCTACCTAACATATTTTTCAATGTAATCTTATTTATTGTGGCAAGAATATTCAGATCCATAAGATTCAAGACAAAAGTTTAATATTGACATGAAAACAATAATACTTCAAGCATACTAACAAAGCAATCATGTCTTCTCAAAATAACATGGCCAAAGCAAGCTATCCCTACAAAATCATATAGTCTGGCTATGCTCTATCTTCATCACACAAAATATTTAAATCATGCACAACCCTGATGACAAGCCAAGAAATTGTTTCATACTTTTGATGTTCTCAAACTTTTTCAATCTTCATGAAATACATGAGCGTGAGCCATGGACATAGCACTATAGGTGGAATAGAATGGTGGTTGTGGAGAAGACAAAAAGGAGAAGATAGTCTCACATCAACTAGGCGTATCAACGGGCTATGGAGATGCCCATCAATAGATATCAATGCGAGTGAGTAGGTATTGCCATGCAACTGATGCACTAGAGCTATAAGTGTATGAAAGCTCAACAAAATAAACTAAGTGCGTGTGCATCCAACTTGCTTGCTCACGAAGACCTAGGGTAATTTGAGGAAGCCCATCATTGGAATATACAAGCCAAGTTCTATAATGAAAGATTCCCACTAGTATATGAAAGTGACAACATAGGAGACTCTCTATCATGAAGATCATGGTGGTACTTTGAAGCCCAGGTGTGGAAAAAGGATAGTAAAATTGTCCCGTCTCTCTTTTTTCTCTCATTTTTTTTCTTTTTTTGGGCCTTCTTTCTTTTTTTTTGGCCTCTTTTCTTTTTTTTTCTTCGTCTGGAGTCTCATCCCGACTTATGGGGGAATCATAGTCTCCATCATCCTTTCCTCACATGGGACAATGCTCTAATAATGATCATCACACTTTTATTTACTTACAACTCAAGAATTACAACTCGATACTTAGAACAAAATATAACTCTATGTGAATGCCTCTGGCGGTGTACTGGGATATGCAATGAATCAAGAGTGACATGTATGAAAGAATTATGAAGGTGGATTTGCCACAAATACGATGTCAACTACATGATCATACAAAGCAATATGACAATGATGAAGTGTGTCATAATAAATGAAACGGTGGTAAGTTGCATGGCAATATATCACGGAATGGCTATGGAAATGCCATAATAGGTAGGTATGGTGGCTATTTTGAGGAAGGTATATGGTGGGTATATGATACCGGCGAAAGGTGCATGGTATTACAGAGGCTAGCAATGGTGGAAGGGCGAGAGTGCGTATAATCCATGGACTCAACATTAGTCATAAAGAACTCACATACTTGTTGCAAAAATCTATTAGTTATCGAAACGAAGTACTACGCGCATGCTCCTAGGGGGATAGATTAGTAGGAAAAGACCACCACTCGTCCCCGACTGCCACTCATAAGGAAGACAATCAATAAATAAATCATGCTCCGACTTCATCACATAACGGTTCACCATACGTGCATGCTACGGGAATCACAAACTCTAGAACAAGTATTTCTCAAATTCACAACTACTCAACTAGCATGACTCTAATATCACCATCTTCATATTTCAAAACAATTATCAAGTATCAAACTTCTCTTAGTATTCAATGCACTTTATAGTTTTTATCTTGGATGCCTATCATATTAGGACTAATTTTATAACCAAAGCAAATTACCATGTTGTTATAAAGGACTCTCAAAATAATATAAGGGAAGCATGAGATATCAATAATTTCTATAAAATATAACCACCACCGTGCTCTAAAAGATATAAGTGAAGCACTAGAGCAAAATTGTTTAGCTCAAAAAATATAAGTGAAGCACATAGAGTATTCTAATAAATTACAAATAATGTGTGTCTCTCTCAAAAGGTGTGTACAGAAAGGATGATTGTGGTGAACTAAAAAGCAAAGACTCAAATCATACAAGACGCTCCAAGCAAAACACATATCATGTGGTGAATAAAAATATATCTCCAAGTAAAGTTACCGATGGACGAAGACAAAAGAGGGGATGCCTTACGGGGCATCCCCAAGCTTAGGATTTTTGGTGTCCTTGGATTTTACCTTGGTGTGCCTTGGGCATCCCAAAGCTTAGGCTCTTGCCACTCCTTGTTCCATAATCCATCAAATCTTTACCCAGAACTTGAAAACTTCACAATAGATAAACTTAACAGAAAATCTCGTGAGCTCCGTTAGCGAAAGAAAACAAAAAACCACTTCAAGGTACTATAATTAACTCATTCTTTATTTATATTGGTGTTAAACCTACTGTATTACAACTTTTCTATGGTTCATAAGCTCCATTGCTAGCAATAGATTCATCAAAATAAGCAAACAACACACGAAAAACAGAATTTGTCAAAAACAGAACAGTCTGTAGTAATCTGTAACTAACGCAAACTTCTGGAACTCCAAAAATTCTAAAATAAATTTCTGGACGTGAGGAATTTATCTATTAATCATATTCAAAAAGAATCAACTAAATATCACTCTCCAGTAAAAAGTTGAATCTAATCTCGTGAGCGCTAAAGTTTCTGTTTTTTACAGCAAGATTGCAAAGACTTTCCCCAAGTCTTCCCAAAGGTCTTACTTGGCACAAACACTAATTAAAACACAAAACCACATCTAAACAGAAGCTAGATGGTTTATTAATTCCTAAACAGAACCAAAAAACAAAAAAATTGGGTTGCCTCCCAACAAGCGCTATCATTTAACGCCCCTAGCTAGGCATTGAGATTTCAATGATGCTCACATGAAAGACAAGAATTGAAGCACAAAGAGAGCATCATAAAACATGTGACAAACACACTTAAGTCTAACATACTTCCTATGCATAGGCATTTTATAAGCAAACAAATTATCAAGGCAAGAAAAAACTACCATATGCAAGGAAGAAGAAAGAAACAATAGCAATCTCAACATAACGAGAGGTAATTTTGTAACATGAAAATTTCTACAACCATATTTTCCTCTCTCATAATAATTACATGTAGGATCATAATCAAATTAAACAATATAGCTATCATATAAAATATTTTCAACACAATCCACGTGCATGCAAAGTTGACACTCTTCCGAAATAGTGGGAATATCATTAACTAAAGTCATGACCTCTCCAAACCCACTTTCATCAAAAATTTCATAAGATTGAACATTCTCCAAATATGTGGGATCTAAAATTGACACTCTTCCAAACCCACTTTCAATAATATTGCAAACACTATTATCAATCTCATATTCATCATTGGGCTTAAATAAATTTTCAAGATCATAAGAAGAATCTCCCCAACCATGATCATTGCAACAAGTAGTAGACATAGCAAAACTAGCATCCCCAAGCTTAGGGTTTTGCATATTATTAGCACAATTGACATCAAGAGAATTTATAGTAAAATCATTGCAATCATGATTTTTATTCAAGGAGCTATCGTGAATCGCTTCATAAATTTCTTCATCACAATTTTCAGATTTACGAATTTCAAGCAAAACCTCATAAAGATAATCTAGTGCACTCAAATCACTAGAAATTGGTTCATCATAATTGGATATCTTTAAAAGATTAGCAAGGGGATGAGGATCCATATCAATAGATTTTTAGCAAGCGAAGATGCAAGCACATAGAAGGCACATGGCAACACAAGCAAACGAAAACAACGAACGGAAGAGGGGCGAATAAAACGGCAAAGGTGAAGTGGGGAGAGGAAAACGAGAGGCAAATGGCAAATAATGTAATGCAAGGGATAAGAGTTTGTGATGGGTAGTTGGTATGTCTTGACTTGTGCGTAGACTCCCCGGCAACGGCGCCAGAAACTGCTTGATGTCTACTACACAACCTTCTTCTTGTAGACGTTGTTGGGCCTCCAAGTGCAGAGGTTTGAGGACAGTAGCAAATTTCCCTCAAGTGGATGACCTAAGGTTTATCAATCCATGGGAGGCGTAGTTTGAAGATGGTCTCTCTCAAACAACCCTGCAACCAAATAACAAAGAGTCTCTTGTGTCCCCAACATACCCAATACAATGGTAAATTGTATAGGTGCACTAGTTCATGAAAGAGATGGTGATACAAGTGCAATATGGATGGTAGATATAGGTTTTTGTAATATGAAAATATAAAAACAGCAAGGTAACTAATGATAAAAGTGAGCAAAAACAGTATTGCAATGCTTCGAAACAAGGCCTAGGGTTCATACTTTCACTAGTGCAAGTTCTCTCAACAATAATAACATAATTGGATCATATAACTATCCCTCAACATGCAACAAAGAGTCACTCCAAAGTCACTAATAGCGGAGAACAAATGAAGAGATTATTGTAGGGTATGAAACCACCTCAAAGTTATCCTTTCTGATCGATCTATTCAAGAGTACGTAGTAAAATAACACGAAGCTATTCTTTCCGTTCAATCTATCCTAGAGTTCGTACTAGAATAAAACTTTAAGACACAAATCAACCAAAACCCTAATGTCACCTAGATACTCCAATGTCACATCAAGTATTCGTGGGTATGGTTATACGATATGCATCACACAATCTCAGATTCATCTATTCAACCAACACAAAGAACTTCAAAGAGTGCCCCAAAGTTTCTACCGGAGAGTCAAGACGAAATCGTGTGCCAACCCCTATGCATAAGTTCACAATGTTATGGAACCTGCAAGTTGATCACCAAAACATACATCAAGTAGATCACGTGATATCCCATTGTCACCACAGATAAGCACATGCAAGACATACATCAAGTGTTCTCAAATCCTTAGAGACTCAATCCGATAAGGTAACTTCAAACGGAAAACTCAATCCATCACAAGAGAGTAGAGGGGGAGAAACATCATAAGATCCAACTATAATAGCAAAGCTCGCGATACATCAAGATCGTACCACCTCAAGAACACGAGAGAGAGAGATCAAACACATAGCTACTGGTACATACCCTCAGCCCCGAGGGTGAACTACTCCCTCCTCGTCATGGAGAGCGCCGGGATGATGAAGAGATGGCCACCGGTGATGGGTCCCCCCTCCAGCAGGGTGCCGAAACAGGGTCCCGATTGGTTTTTGGTGGCTACAGAGGCTTGCGGCGGCGGAACTCCCGATCTATTGTGTTCTCGGATGTTTTTAGGGTATATGGATATATATAGGCGAAAGAAGTCGGTAAGGGGAGCCACGAGGGGCCCATGAGGTAGGGGCGCGACACGGGGTAGGGCGCGCCTCCCTGCCTCGTGGCTTCCTTGAAGCTTCCCTGACGTCTACTCCAAGTCTCCTAGATTTCTTTCATTCCAAAAATAACTCTCCGAAGGTTTCATTCTGTTTGGACTCCATTTGATATTCCTTTTCTTCGAAACACTAAAATAGGCAAGAAAACAACATTTTGGGCTGGGCCTCCGGTTAATAGGTTAGTCCCAAAAATAATATAAAAGTGTATAATAAAGCCCATAAACATCCAAAACGGGTAATATAATAGCATGGAACAATCAAAAATTATAGATACGTTGGAGACGTATAAGCGGGCTAAACCGACTTTGAGGAGGCTCTTTCTCCAAGAAAGACCGCAGGGCTCAACATACAAATAGAGGGGCGGGGCTAGCACCAGGAAGATATCAAGATTCACCAAGCCGTGTGCCGGCAACCCCGCCCCTTATAGTTTATCCTCCGTCATAGTTTCCGTTGTGCTTGGCGAAGCCCTATGGAGATTGTTCCTCACCACCACTGTCACCATGTCGTCGTGCTTCCGAAACTTATCTACTACTTCGCCTCTCTTGCTGGATCGAGAAGGCGAGGACGTCATCGAGCTAAATGTGTGCTGAACGCGGAGGTGCCGTATGTTCGGTACTTGATCGGGACGGATCGTGAAGGTGTACAACTACATCAACCGCGTTGATAAACCCTTCCTCTTAGCAATCTAAAAGGGTATGTAGATGCTCTCCCCCTCTCATAGCTATACATTGATAACCCACAAGTATAGGGGATTGCAACATTTTCGAGGGTAGAGTATTCAACCCAAATTTATAGATTCGACACAAGGGGAGCCAAAGAATATTTGAAGGTATTAGCAGTTGAGTTGTCAATTCAACCACACCTGGAGATTAATTATTTGCAGCAAGTAATCAATAGCAAAGTAATATGATAGTTTTGATAGTAGTGACAACAACAACGGTAACGGTAACAGTGATAGCAATAATTTTGTAGCAAGTGTAACCGTGATGATAATAGTAGTAACTTAGCAAGAACAATATAAGATAAATTCGTAGGCATTGGATTGGTGACTTGTTGGATGATATTCATCATGAGACAGTTATAACCTAGGGTGATAGGGCACTAGCTCTAGTTCGTCAATATAATGTAGGCATGTATTCCATAAATAGTCATACATGCTTATGGAAACAACTTGCATGACATCTTTTGTCCTACCCTCCCATGGCAGCGGGGTCCATACTGGAAACTAAGGGGTATTAAGGCCTCCTTTTAATAGAGAACCGGAACAAAGCATTAACACATCGTGAATACATGAACTCCTCAAACTATGGTCATCACCAGGAGTGGTCCCGACTATTGTCACTCGGGGGTTGCCGGATCATAACACGTAGTAGGTGACTATAATTTGCAAGATCGGATCTAGAACATCGATATAATTGTGATAACATAAACAGTTCAGATCTGAGTTCATGGCACCCGGGCCCAAAGTGACAAGCATTAAGTATGGCAAAGTCATAGCAACATCAATCTTAGAACATAGTGGATACTAGGGATCAAGCCCTAACAAAACTAACTCGATTACATGATGAATCTCATCCAACTCCTCACCGACAAGCGAGCCTACAAAGGAATTACTCACTCCCGGTGGGGAGCATCATGAAATTGGCGATGGAGAAGGGTTTGTGATGACGAAGAACGAAGATCCCCCTCTCCGGAGTCCCAAACGGACTCTAGATCTGGCCTCCCGATGAACAGGAGGTGACGGCGGTTCTGTCTCGTGGAACGCGATAATTCTTTCTCCCTCATTTTTTCTGGAAAAATAGGATTTTATAGCGCCAGGAGGGGGCACGCCCTGGTGGGTTGTGCCCACCTAGGTGCCCCCCTCTGGTTGGTCTTGGCTCCAGAAATTCTCTTTATTGGTATAAAATTCCTCGCAAAGTTTCGTTTGATTCTGAGAACTTTTATTTCTGCACAAAAACAACACCATGGTAGTTCTGCTGAAAACAGCGTCAGTCCGGGGTTAGTTTCATTCAAATCATGCAAATTAGAGTCCAAAACAAGAGGGAAAGCATTAGGAAAACTAGATACGTTGGGGACGTATCAACTCCCCCAAGCTTAAACCTTTGCTTTGTCCTCAAGCAATTCAATGGATAAACTGAAAGTGAAAAAGAAAAACTTTTACGAACTCTTTTGCTCTTGTTTGCATAAATAAGCTTAAACAGCACCCAGGTTTTCAGCCAACATTATAACTAACCATGCCGACCATAACTCTTAAAGATTATATTAACTCATATCAATGGCATAATCAACTAGCGAGCAATAATAATATATCTCAAATAGCAACACGTTGTCAGAACAACCATGATATAATATGACAACAGTGGTATCTCACTAGCCCTTTTTGAGACTGCAAAACATAAATGCTGAGCACCTCTAAAGTTCAAGCAGCGACTAAACATTGTAATTCATGGTAGATCCAGTCATGATGCACCCAACATTAGCTACACACAATGCATAAGTCATGACAGCTGTGCTCTCAGGCTCTAGATCTTATTTTAGAAGGTGATGACACAACATAAAAGTAAATAGATAGTCCCTTCGTAGAGGGAAGCAGTGATTTGCAGAGGTGCCAGAGCTCAAGTTTTAAAACAGAGGTAAATGATATTTTGAGACATGCACCCTACTCATTTGCTTCACGACCATCAATTATCAATATCTTCCATGCTAAGCACGCTAGTGGCGGTTCCCAAGCGATAAAGGTTTTTGTTTGATTATTTGAGAGATCATTTCTTTTGCAGTTTGGGACCGGGAATCCCTATTACCGCCCTTTTCTCGTGCGATGGCGAGTGAATAAACACTCGACCTGAGAATAACCCGCTTAGCATGGAAGATACCGACCACCTCCTGTCGTTCCATGAACGATCCAGGCACACAAAAGGATATTTATTAGAAGTTTTTAGAGGTGGCACATGCAAATTTACTTAGGACGGCAGAGTAATACCGCATATAGGTAGGTATGGTGGACTCATCTGTAATAACTTTGGGTTCAAGGTTTTTTTATGTACAAGCAGAATTCCTACTTAGTACAGGAGAAGGCTAGCAAATAGATTGAGAAGCGGCCAACTAGAGAGCAACAACGGTCATAAGCATGCATTATGCATAAGTAACATTGGACACTAGCATGAGTAGGATATGAACACCATGAACATAAATATCATAGAGGCTATGTTGGTTTTGATTCAACTACATGCATGAACATGTGCCAAGTCAAGCCACTTGAACATTCAGAGGAGGATACCATATCATCATACTACATCATAATCATTTTAACGCAGTGTTGATATCCAAGATAAATTATTATCCACTCCTAGCTACTTATGCATGGCATGAGAAACTATAATCTCTAATTGGCATTGCAAACATGTTTAATCATAATGGGTTGAAGCCTGGATACTAGGTTAAACATATTTACACAAACAGAACAAGTCGAGTTCATACCCGTTTCTCTCTACCACGGCCAGCTCATCGAATATCATCATTATTGCCTTTCACTTGCACGACCGAATGATATGAAAATAATAATATTTCAAGAGTGTCGTGGACTAAGCTAGAATATGCACAACATTTTATTCAACAGAAGAAGACAAGGTAAAATGGGCTGTTTATTAGATCAATAATTATTCATATGAGAGCCACTCAACTTCATTATGGTCTTCTCCTCGGTAAGACTCAAAATAAAAAGAAAAGAAATTCATAGAAACACACTGAAATATTTTTGGAGTTTTAGGTTTTCTTGAACAAGCAAATAAAAGGGAAAAGCAAAACCGATAAAAACTATTTACATGGGAAGGCTCCCAACAAGCAAAAGAAGAACAAGGAAATCTTTTTGGGTTTTCTTTTTAGTGTTACTACTAAACATGCATAGAATGTAAACTACTACAACTAATTTTTTTGGTTTTTCTGTAGTTTTTCAAACAGACAAGAAGAAAGCAAGAAAACAAATTTAACATGGATGGTACAATGAAAAAGTGTGAACACTAACAACTGGAATGATATGTGTGACCATGAATGTAATGTCGGTGAGAAACACGTACTCCCCCAAGCTTAGGCTTTTGGCCTAACTTGGTAATAGATCAGTAGTCTGGATAGTAGTTGGGGTACTGAGGAGCGGGCATCCACTCATCCCACTGCTGAGGCTCCTCCTCTGCCTCTGCAGCAGCCTGAGCGTTTCGGTAGGCGATGATGTCCACAGACATAATCCTATATCCGCCCCTGGCAACAGAATCAAACAAAGCAGGAGCAGTCAATGGAATAATATCATGAGTTTTAATGCTAAAAACAGGTTATAAGGAATAGGAATGCCAGGAGAATTGTTATCAGTGAAATGGTGATGATCCATGGCTGTGCGGTCTAGGTAAACCTTGGTCAGGGGGTAATCATGAGGGCGTATCTCAAAATTAAAGTGAGCCGCCAAACGAGTAGCAAAAATCCCACCATGTATTTTACCCTTGGATTTATTAATATGGAGGCGATGAGCCACAATATCTCCCAAGCTATAAGTGCGGTCGCCCTCTAGTGCACGACGTAAAACAACAAGGCTTGGTGAACTGAGTGCACCCGCCTTCTCTCTAACAAACAAGCATTTTGTAATGAAAAGAGCAAAGTAATGAACAGTAGGAAAATGCAAGCCTGCGGCAGTGGTAGTTGACACCCCTCTCTCATCTCCCACTATTAAGGTTCGATTCAAACTCTGCTAGCCTAGGCTCAGCTAAACTCCCATTAGAAGGGATCATGCATATGTTACAAAATTCAGTAAGTGGTATCTGATGGTTTTCAGCATATAAATCAAACCGCACTTCAGGAGGATTATTCCTAGAAAGGAAAGTAAAACTTTGAACAAAGATGTTTGTAAGGATTTGATATTGTTCAGTGAGGCCGGCATTAGCAGCATATTGTGCGAACTCCTGAAGGATTCCAGCCTCTTCCATGAATTGGGTGTGTGGTCATTCGCACGGCTGTACCTCCGCCAACCTCCGAGTATGGAGATCACTATCAGATGATTCCCCAATAACACCCTTGGAGTTCTTCTTAGAAGCAAACTTCCTAAAGATATTCATCTTTTTTCCTATGAACAAAATTCTGAAATTTTTAGTCCATAATTTTTTTGAACAAAACTTCACAAAATTGATAGCAACTACTCATAGGGATACATAGAGGCCATAGCAAGCATTCAAAGTACTTAGAACTCTAAGAATTCAACATGCAAGCTCATCTACAACATCACCAAGAGTAGCTAATTATTCAAAATATAAACCACTAAAACAAAAACTAATTGGACAAACGGTGGAGTCACATACCAAGCAACAATCCCCCGAAACAGTTTTGGAAACGGAGCTTCGAGCAAAGAGATCGAAATCCGTGGGTTTGAGAGCAAGAACACAGGAGAGAGAGCAATGGAGATTTTTTTTTCTGGAGGTAAGTGATGATGTGGCATGAAGGGATAAGTGAGGGGCCCCACTTGGGGACCACAACCCACTAGGGCGCGCCTGGGGGTCCTGGCGCGCCCAGGTGGGTTGTGCCCACCTGGTGCACCTCCCTCTGATATTATTTGTACCAGAAATTCTTAAATATTCAGAAAAAATCGTATTAAATTTTCAGAGCATTCTCAGAACTTTTATTTTTGGGTCATTTTTTATTGCACGAGAAATTCAGAAAACAGATAAAACATGGCATTTTATTTTATTTAACTAATAAAAACAGAAAACAAAAGGTAGGGACAGAAGGTAGTGCTTACTAAATTCATCAACTTCATACCGCTCAAAAAAGATCCATTAATAAGGTTGATTAGGTCTTATTAACAACCACTTTCGATTAGCATGAAACCGAAGAACTTTCGTAAATCACTAAGTTATCTCAATGGGGATATGAATGTCCCCAACAATAAGCATTTAATATTTCTTTTTAACAGTAGGTAGAGGTAGTTGAAAACTTCCAATAGTGATTGTCGGAGATTTTTCAATAACATTAATATCATTCACTTGGAATTGTTTCTTCGGAAAGTGCACCATATGCTCATTACCATTAATGTGAAAAGTGACCTTGCTTTTATTGCAATCAATAACAGCCCCTGCAGTATTCAAGAAGGGTCCACCAAGGATAATTGACATGTTGTCGTCCTCGGGCATATCAAGTATAACAAAGTCAGTCAAAATAGTAACATTAGCAACAACAACGGGCACATCCTCACAGATACCGATAGGTATGGACGTTGATTTGTCAGCCATTTGCAATATATTTCAGTAGGTGTGAGTTTATTCAAATTGTGTCTTTTATACAAAGAGAAAGGCATAACACTAACACCAGCTCCTAAATCACATAAAGCAGTTTTCACATAAATTTTTTTAATGGAGCAAGGTATAGTGGGTATTCCCGGATCTCCAAGTTTTTTAGGTACTCCATCTTTGAAAGTATAATTAGCAAGCATAGTGGAGATTTCAGCTTCCGATATTTTTCTCTTATTAGTGATGATGTCTTTCATATACTTTGCGTAAGGAGGCATTTTCAAGATATCAGTCAAGCGAGTGCACAAAAAGACTGGCCTCGGCATCTCAGCAAAGCGTTCAAATTATTCATCATCTTTCTTTTTAGTTGACTTAGGTGGAAAATGCATTGGTTTTTGAACCCACGGTTCTCTTTCTTTACCGTGTTTTCTAGCCACAAAGTCTCTTTTATCATATCTTTTATTCTTAGGTTGTGGGTTATCAAGATCAACAGGTGGTTCTATCTCAACATCATTATCTGGTTCTTTTTCATTGTTTGATTGAGTATCTTCATGAACATCAGCATTATCTTTTTCATTATCACTAGGTGTATATTCATTACCAGATTGAGTTTCAGCATCAGAGATAGAAACATCATTATCATCATCAGGAGGTTTTTCTACTTCAGGTTCATTAGAAGCATGCAAAGTCCTATCATTTTTCTTCTTCTTTTTATTTTTAGAAGGATTAGGTGCACTAGTGTTATTTCCTTGTGAATCTTGTTCAATTCTCTTTGGGTATCCCTCAGGATAAAGTGGTTCCTAAGTCATTTTTCCTCCTCTAGTTGCAACTCTAACATCAAAGTCATGTATGTTGTTATTCATTTCATCAAGCAATTCTCTTTGTGATTTAGCAACTTGTTCTAACTGGGTTTGTACCATAGAAGCATGTTTTCCAACACCTCTAACATCATTTGAGATTCTAAATAACAAGTCACTCAAACGAGCAATCATATCAGAATTGTATTTCAGTTGTTTCATAACATTTGCATTGAAGTGATCTTGTTTCCTAATGTAGTTTTCAAACTCATAAAGGCATTGGCTAGGGTGCATAATGTGAGGATTTTTATTATCATTGAATTTCATTAGAGAATTTACCTCTACCACCTTAGGCGGCAGTGGTGTATTAAGCCCATGTATTTCTTCAATAGGAGGTAAATTTTTAACATCCTCAGCTTTAATACCTTTTTCCTTCATAGATTTCTTTGCCTCTTGCATATCTTTAGGACTGAGATATAGTATACCCCTCTTATTTGGAGTGGGCTTAGGTGATGGTTCATGAAGATTCCAATCATCATAATTTTTAATATATTATTCAATAATTCTTCAGCTTGTCCAATAGTTCGTTCCCTGAAAACACAACTAGCACAACTATCTAGGAAGTCCCTAGATGCATCGGTTAGTCCATTATAGAAGATATCAAGTATTTCATTTTTCTTAAGAGGATGATCAGGCAAAGCATTAAGTAATTGGCAAAGCCTCCCCCAAGCTTGTGGGAGACTCTCTTATTTAGTTTGCACAAAGTTAAATATTTCCTGTAAGGCAGCTTGTTTCTTATGAGCAGGAAAATATTTTTCAGAGAAGTAATAAATCATATCACTGGGACTACGCACACAACCATGAGTAAGAGTATTGTACAAAGCTTTAGCATCACCCTTTAATGAGAAAGGAAATAATTTGAGAATAAAGTAATAGCGGTTTTCTCATCATGAGTAAAAAAGGGTGGTTATGTCATTCAACATAGTAAGATGTGCCACAACAGTTTCAGTTTCATAACCATGGAAAGGATGAGATTCAACCAAAGTAATTATCTCTGGGTCAACAAAGAATTCATAATCCTTATCATCAATAAAGATAGATGAAGTAGCAAACTTAGGATCATATTTCATTCTAGCATTCAGAGATTTTTCTTTATACTTGCATAGTAATTTCTCTAGATCATCTCTATCCTTACAAGCAACAATATCTCTAGTTGTCTCCTCATTCATAACATAACCTTCTGGTACCTTAGGCAATTCATATCTAGGAAGGATAGTTCTAGCAGGTGTTTCAGGAGTTTCAGTTTCAAGCTCATCATCAGATTCAGCAGCATCATGTTGTATTACTCTAGCAATTTGTTCATCAAGAAATTCACCCAAGTGGCACATTATCATTATCAAGCAAGGTACTAGCATCTTCATAAGCATCATTCATAGTTAAAGTAGCATCATCAATAACTTGCGACACATCAGAATTGATAGCATGTGGTGTTCCAAGTTTACTCATAACAGAAGGTGAATCTAAAGCAGAACTGGATGTCAGTTCCTTACCTCCCACTACAAAAAAAAGACACATCCCTGACATTTTGGGCCGAACGAAATTTTTTTCTGTCATACATATGACACTTCTATGACGATAATTGTGACAAAACCCGGTATCATCATAGATGTGGTGGGCTCCTACTTCTATGACAAAAAATCATGACAGAAAATGGGCTTTTCGTCCTGGGCAGGCCGGAGACGCAGCTGCGTGACATTCTTTGGGCCGTCCATGACGGAAAAAACTGTGGTAGAAGCGAGGGCAAGGAAAATTTCGGGGAGTTCCCGGTTACGGTGGGAGGTCGGGGGCCGAGTAATGCGCGTTTCTCTTGTACACGACGCATTGCGTGTGTGAGGCGTTAGCTCTAATCGAACCCGGCGAGGCGTTGGGCTCTAATCGAATCGAATCGGCGATTACCTTTGTAGGCTACACGTTACTGAACCCGAAGCGATCGATCGATGGCTGTTAATCGAACCCAATCGAGCAATTCGCCGCTCGCTGCTAATCAAGCCAATCGATGGGATGAGCAGTGGCGTTGTGGGGGGGGGGTTGGATGAGCGATGAGCGGTGGCGTTGCCTCTGGATGAACAGGACCCGTGATGTGGTGGAGGGCTGGATGAGCGATGAAGCGGTGGAGGGGTGCCCGTGGAGGGGTGGATGAACAGGACCCCGTGGTGTGGAGGGCTGGATGAACAGTAGACGGTGGAGGGGTGCCCGTGGAGGGGTGGTTGAACAGGACCCCGGGGTGTGGAGGGCTGGATGAACAGTAGACGGTGGAGGGGTGCCCGTGGAGGGGTGGTTGAACAGGACCCCGTGGTGTGGAGGGCTGGATGAACAGTAGACGGTGGAGGGGTGGTTGAACAGGACCCCGTGGTGTGGAGGGCTGGATGAGCAGTGAGCGATGGAGGGGTGCCCGTGGAGGGGTGGTTGAACATGACCCCGTGGTGTGGAGGGTTGGATGAACAGTAGATGGTGGAGGGGTGGTTGAACAGGACCCGGTGGAGTAGCGCGCGGTGGAGGCTGGATGAACAGGAGCCCGTGGAGGCTGGATGAACAGGAGCCCGTGGAGGCTGGATGAACAGGAGCCCGTGGAGGCTGGAGGAGGTCGACAGTGGAGATGAACAGTATCCCGTGGAGTCCCGTTTTGCGGTACGCGACACCCTCCCGATCAACATGACCCCTGTTTCAACCGTAGAGCTCCAACACAAGTCCATTTCCTCCGTTTTGCGGTACGCCACACCCGTCCCGATCAACATGACCCATGTTTCAACCGTAAGAGGTCCGTTTCCTCCATTTTGCGGTACGCCACACCCCTCCCGATCAACAGGACCCCCGTTTCGACCTTAGGAGGTCCGTTTCCTCCATTTTGCGGTACGCCAGACCCCTCCCGATGAACAGGATCCCGTTTCGAACGTGGCCGGTTGAACACAAGGCCGTTTCCTCCGTTGTGCGGTATGCCAGGCCTCGTTTCCATCACCTGTTCCGTCCAAGCCCTCCAGATGAACACGACGCATTCCGTTGCCTCCCAATGAACACGACGCATTCCGTTGCCTCCCCATGAGCACGACGCATTTCGTTGCCTCCCCATGAACACGACAACGACGTTGTTTCTCCGTTCCGACCCAGCCATGTACACGAGCCCTGGCCGTACGTATGCGCGAGTAGGCGTTCGAGACCCCGCCCGTATGTACACATACGTGGCCGTATTTTCTTTCTTGCACCCTGGCCGCTGTACGTACGTGTACATGCTACGTGCGCGCCTCTACTACGACACGTCTGGCGCCTCTACTACCACACGCGGCGCCTCTACATCGACCGGTATATATATGCATTACGTTCGTGACCAGAATAACAACGCTACATACGCTTCGACCAGGTGGGTCCCGACTGTCAGGCACTTCCTTGCCTGCGAAGATGTAGTTGGTGGGTGATACGTCTCCAACGTATCTATAATTTTTGATTGCTCCATGCTATATTATCTACTGTTTTGGACTATATTGGACTTTATTTTCCACTTTTATATTATTTTTGGGACTAACCTATTAACCGAAGGCCCAACCCAGAATTGCTGTTTTTTTGCCTATTTCAGTGTTTCGAAGAAACGGAATATCAAACGGAGTCCAAACAGAAAAATCCTTTTTGGAACGTGATTTTCTTCCCGAATAAGACACACGAGACTTGGACCCTACGCCAAGGAACGCCGGAGGCGGTCACGACGGTGGGGGGCGCACCCACCCCCCTGGGGCGCGCCCCCTGCCTCGTGGGCCCCTCGACGCTCCACCGACGTACTTCTTCCTCCAATATATATCCACGTACCCCCAAACGAACAGAACAGGAGCCAAAAACCTAATTCCACCGCCGCAACTTTCTGTATCCACGAGATCCCATCTGGGGCCTGTTCCGGAGCTCCGCCGGAGAGGGCCGTCATCACGGAGGGCTTCTACATCATCATAGCCTCTCCGATGAAGTGTGAGTAGTTTACCTCAGACCTTCGGGTCCATAGTTAGTAGCTAGATGGCTTCTTCTCTTTTTTGGATCTCAATACAATGTTCTCCCCCTCTCTTGTGGAGATCTATTCGATGTAATCTTCTTCTTTTTGCGGTGTGTTTGTTGAGATCGATGAATTGTGGGTTTATGATCAAGTCTATCTATGAATAATATTTGAATCTTCTCTGAATTCTTTTATGTATGATTGGTTATCTTTGCAAGTCTCTTCGAATTATCCGTTTGGTTTGGCCAACTAGATTGGTAGTTCTTGCCATGGGAGAAGTGCTTAGCTTTGGGTTCGATCTTGCGGTGTCCTTTCCCAAAGGATGTAAGGGCAGCAAGGCACGTATTGTATCGTTGCCATCGAGGATAACAAGATGGTTTTTTTTTCATATTGCATGAATTTATCTCTCTACATCATGTCATCTTGCTTAAAGCGTTACTCTGTTTTTAACTTAATACTCTAGATGCATGCTGGATAGCGGTCGATGAGTGGAGCAATAGTAGTAGATGCAGAATCATTTCGATCTACTTGTCACGGACGTGATGCCTATATACATGATCATGCCTAGATGTTCTCATAACTATGCTCAATTCTGTCAATTGCTCAACAGTAATTTGTTCACCCACCATAGAATACTTATGCTCTCGAGAGAAGCCACTAGTGAAACCTATGGCCCCCGGGTCTATTCTCATCATATCAATCTCCATCACTTTTATTTTGCTTTGCTTTTTAATTTGCCTTTTACTTTTACATTGCATCTCTATACCAAAAATACCAAAATATTATCAATCATATCTCACTCTCGTAAGTGACCGTGAAGGGATTGACAACCCCTAATCGCGTTGGTTGCGAGGAGCTCTTTGTGTTGTGTAGGTACGAGGGACTTGCACGTGGCCTCCTACTGGATTGATACCTTGGTTCTCAAAAACTGAGGGAAATACTTACGCTACTCTGTTGCATCATCCTTTCCTCTTCGGGGAAAACCAACGCAAGCTCAAGAGGTAGCAAGAAGAATTTCTGGCGTCGTTGCCGGGGAGTCTACGCAAAAAGTCAACATACCAAGTACCCATCACAATCCCTATCTCCCGCATTACATTAGTTGCCATTTGCCTCTCGTTTTCCTCTCCCCCACTTCACCCATGCCATTTTATTCGCCCTCTCTTTCCCAATATCCTTCTCCTTCTCCTTCTCCTTTTCCGTTTTCCTTTTTCTCGCTTGCCTTTTGTTTGGTCGTGTGTTGGATTGCTTGTTTGTCGTGATGGCTCAAGATACTACCAAATCGTGTGACTTCACCAATACCAACAATAATGATTTCCTTAGCGCTCCGATTTCTCCTCTTGCCAATACTGAATCTTGTGAAATCAATACTGCTTTGTTGAATCTTGTTATGAAAGATCAATTCGCCGGCCTTCCTAGTGAAGATGCCGCTACTCATCTGAATATCTTAGTTGATTTATGTGATATGCAAAAGAAAAAAGATGTCGATAATGACGTTGTTAAATTGAAGCTATTTCCTTTTTTGCTTAGAGATCGTGCTAAAGCTTCGTTTTCGTCTTTGCCTAAAAATAGTATTGATTCTTGGAACAAGTGCAAAGATGCTTTTATCTCTAAGTATTTTCCTCCCGCTAAGATCATCTCTCTTAGAAACGACATTGTGAATTTTAAGCAACTTGATCATGAACATGTTGCACAAGCTTGGGAGAGAATGAAATTAATTATACGTAATTGCCCTACTCATGGTTTGAACTTATGGATCATAGAGTTGCTCTTTGATTGATTGTATTTCTTTGTTGCAAGCCGTGCTAAATTCTCCACATGCTTATAGTCAAAAGAAAGCCTTTACAGAACATATTGTTGATGCCTTGATGCAATCTTATGAAGAAAAGCTTGAGTTGAAAGTTTCTATCCCTAGAAAACTCTATGATGAGTGGGAACCAACTATTAGAATTAAAATTAAAGATCATGAGTTTTATGCTTTGTGTGATTTGGGTGCTAGTGTCTCAACCATCCCCAAGTCTTTGTGTGATTTACTAGATTTCCGCGATTTTGATGATTGCTCTCTAAACTTGCATCTTGCGGATTCCACTATTAAGAAACCTATGGGAAGGATTAATGATGTTCTTATTGTTGCCAATAGGAATTATGTGCCCGTAGATTTCATTGTTCTTGATATAGATTGCAATCCTTCTTGCCCTATTATTCTTGGTAGACCTTT
This sequence comes from Aegilops bicornis, assembly GCA_021605145.1. Taxonomy (NCBI): domain Eukaryota; kingdom Viridiplantae; phylum Streptophyta; class Magnoliopsida; order Poales; family Poaceae; genus Aegilops; species Aegilops bicornis. The sequence continues at coordinate 321,879,306 of CM038675.1, forward strand.
CCTTAGAACGGTTGGTGCGATTATTGATATGAAGGAAGGGAATATTAGATTCCAGTTTCCATTAAAAAAGGGCATGGAACACTTTCCAATAAAGAAAATAAAATTGCCATATGAAACTATCATGAGAGCCACTTATGGATTGCCTTCCAAAGATTGCAATACCTAGATCTATCCTCGCTTTTATGCCTAGCTAGGGGCGTTAAACGATAGCGCTTGTTGGGAGGCAACCCAATTTTATTTTTAGTTTTTTTGTGTTTTTCTTCTGTTAGGGAATAAATAACCATTCTACCTTCTGTTCGGATGTGGTTTTGTGTTTTAATTAGTGTTTGTGCCAAGCTAGACCTATTGGATCTTCTTGGATGATCGTTGTTTGATCTTGCTGTAATTTCCAGAAACTTTGCGTTCAGTGCCCGAATTATTAAAAATCATAAGAACGTGATAAAATACTGATTCCAATTGCTGCTGATCAATAAACAAATTTTCAAGGTCTTCTAATTTTGGTAGAATTGTTTGGGTTCCAGAAGTTTGCGTTAGTTACAGATTACTACAGACTGTTCTGTTTTTGACAGATTCTGTTTTTCGTGTGTTGTTTGCTTATTTTGATGAATCTATGGTTAGTAAAATATGTTATGATCCATAGAGAAGTTGGAATACAGTAGGTTTAACACCAATATAAATAAAGAATTAGTTCATTACAGTACTTTGAAGTAGTCTTTTGTTTTCTTTCTCTAACGGAGCTCACGAGATTTCTGTTGAGTTTTGTGTTGTGAAGTTTTCAAGTTTTGGGTCAATTCTTTTGATGGATTATGGAACAAGGAGTGGAAAGAGCCTAAGCTTGGGGATGCCCATGTAACCCCCAAGATAATCCAAGGACACCAAAAAGTCAAAGCTTGGGGATGCCCCGGAAGGCATCCCCTCTTTCGTCCACTTCCATCGGTAATTTACTTGGAGCTATATTTTTATTCACCAACATGATATGTGTTTTGCTTGGAGCGTCTTGTATTATTTGTCTTTATTTGTTAGTGTGCCACAATCATCCTTGTTGTACACACCTTTTGAGAGAGCCATACATAAATTGGAATTTGATAGAATACTCTATGTGCTTCACTTATATCTTTTGAGCTAAGTAGTTTTGCTCAATGTGCTTCACTTATATCTTTTGAGCGTCATAGTTTTGCTCTATGTGCTGCACTTAGATCTTTTAGAGCACGGTGGTGGTTTGTTTTAAAAAAACTATTGATCTCTCATGCTTCACTTAAATTATTTTGAGAGTCTTAATAGCATGGTAAATTGCTTAATGTTAATATGCTTGGTATTCATGATTTGTGAAATTTTCTTTTGAGTGTGTTGAATACTAAGAGAAGATTGAAGCATGATAATTGTTTTGAGATATGGAGGTGATAATATTAGAGTCATGCTAGGATAGTAGTTGTGAATTTAAAGAATACTTGCGTTAAAGTTTGTGATTCCCGTAGCATGCACGTATGGTGAACCGTTATCTGATGAAGCCGGAGCATAACTTATTTATTGATTGTCTTCCTTATGAGTGGCGGTCAGGGACGAGCGATGGTGTTTTCCTACCAATCTATCCCCCTAGGCGCATGCGCGTAATACTTTGCTTTGATAACTTCTAGATTTTTGCAATAAGTATATGAGTTCTTTATGACTAATGTTGAGTCCATGGATTATACGCACTTTTTCCCATCCTTCCACCATTGCTAGTCTCTCTAATACCGCGCACCTTTCGCCGGTATCAAACACCCACCATATACCTTCCTCAAAACAGCCACCATATCTACCTATCATGGCATTTCCATAGCCATTCCGAGATATATTGCCATGCAACTTTCCACCGTTCCGTTTATTATGACACGCTCCATCATTGTCATATTACTAGCATGATCATGTAGTTGACATCGTATTTGTGGCAAAGCCACCTTTCAAAATTCTTTCATACATGTCACTCTTGATTCATTGCATATCCCGGTACACCGCCGGAGGCATTCATAGAGAGTCATATTTGTTCAAGTATCGAGTTGTAATTGTTGAGTTGTAAGGAAAATAAAAGTGTGATGATCATCATTTTTTAGAGCATTGTCCCAAGTGAGGAAAGGATGATGGAGACTATGATTCCCCCATAAGTTGGGATGAGACTCCGGACAAAAAAAAAGAGGCCATAAAAAAAGGCCAAAAAAAAGAGAGATAAAAGAGAGAAGGGACAATGCTACTATCCTTTTACCACACTTGTGCTTCAAAGTAGCACCATGATCTTCATTATAGAGAGTCTCTCGTTATGTCACTTTCATATACTAGTGGGAATTTTTTATTATAGAACTTGGCTTGTATATTCCAATTGTCGGTGTACTAGAGCAGGGGTACCCTAGTATCCCGTACTCGTGCACGGACAGTTGCAGCACCCCGCGGCAAGGTTCGCCTCGTCACCGCCAATCTCCTCCGTGGCTCCCTTGGAGCCATTCAAGAACAAAGTATTAGATTGAGAAGACAAGGTCCCGACAAGAGGAGCTTGTCGGGAAAGCTGCTCCAGGCACGCAGAAGACAAGGCCCCGGCTAGAGGAGCTTGCCGGAAGGCTCGGGCGCGACAAGTCCCCGAGCGACAGGATTCGCCGCGGCAAGGCACTTGCCGCGGCATGCAACTTCCTCCGCTTCGCTCCAGCTCACCCAGCGACGTGTCGCCATGGGACCGTTCCATGGGCGGCGTGTCGAGCGGGCATGCAGCCACCGGAGAGCAGCGATGAGCGGCGCCGACAGGCTTGCCATCGTGGCGGCGGAGGCGCACTGACGGTCTCTGTTACCTTTCGTTTGGCGACAAACGGCATTTATTGCTTTTGTCCCTTGCCGTCGAGTTAGGTATTTTGCCTTGTACACTGTTCAAGTAGGTGTACCAACCCCTGTTTTACATTCTGCATTCCCCGCCTATGTTGCCACTTGTCGGAGACCCCTTGAGCATATAAAAGGAGGCCCGAGTGCAACGTAGAAAGGGTTCGGTTCGATTCGGTTCGCATCTTCCGCAAGGTTCGACCCACTCGAGACTAGACACACTCGCGCTAGGTTTTGTAGCCCGCATTGCTCCCTAGCAAGAAGAGAATAGATCAAACAAGCAGCAGGAGTTTATCTCTCGGAGAGCTCCGAAGCTGGGTAAACCGCCGTGTGCATCGCCTCGATCCGCTCTTCGTGAGACCTCCGCCACCCTCCGAACCACAAAGGTACCCGCTCCGCCGGCCCCATAGGTGTCCGTGGGTACGATCAGCCTCCCCGACATCTCTGGCGCGCCAGGTAGGGGGCGTCGAGGCCGTGTGAATCCGATCCGGCGTTCACGCGAGCGGCGTCATCAACATCTTCCTCAACATGCCACCGAAGAAGAAGGCTTCGGCGGCAGCGGAGCCGTCCGCGTCGTACCCACCCTCACCGCAGCGAACGGGTGGTGGTGCAGACGCTGGCGGAGGAACGGGCGCCGACGAAGGTGCTCGCGACGTTGCCAAGTCCAAGGACAAGGCACCGCAAACCTCGGCGTCCGCGCATCCCCCGCGTCCATCTCAGGAGACGCGAGACCAACAACGTCGTCGCGTTCACAACGCCATACGTTCGTTGGATCGAGACCCTCAAGACCAGCATGCGCGCCAACATGCTGGCACTAATGAGATACGGTCGCCCGGACGGGGCGCTGCTCCTTCTAACGTAGTTAGAAGTCCGAGCGTGTCCCGCTCCTCGCACCGTTCTCCAATGCCGCCTACTACTCCAGCAGAAGCTATGGCGAGAGCTCAACTGCTCCTCGACTACCCTCCAACGGCCGACAAGGTCGACGAGTGGAGGGCCACTATCCAGAGCCTCATCGGCTTTGCCAACGGCGATGCTCCGCGGAAACCAACGCCATCGTTGCCGCGACGAGACGACAAGGCACGAGCCGGTGGCGATGAGACTGTCGGAGGTGCAACCACCGTGCACTCTCCGCCAAGAAGGCCAAGATCGCCGACTCACCGGATCCACCTCGACAGCGACTCCACTGCGTCGTCGGATTCGCGAACCCGCCGCGATCAGCGCCAAGTTCTCCATGAGCGACAACAAGAGGACGCTCGAACTCGCATCGAGCGCCAAAGAGAAGCGCGACGTCAGTCCGACAAGCGCGTTGGGCCTTCTGTTGACATGCACGCGCCGGAGGGACCAGGCGACTTGTCAGACGCAGAGGGTTGCCCTGCGTTCACTCGTGAGCTGCGGCAAGTCGATGGCCCAGCCGTAAAAACTTCAAACCAGACGTGCGGAGAAGAATGATGGCAGGACGCACCCATCGGAGTTCCTCCGGCATCTACACCATCGCGGTGCAGGCTGCGGGGACGGGACGACAAGATCCTCGCCAACTACTTCCCGCTCGTGCTCAAGCCCAACGTCGATCTTGGCTCATGCACTTGTCGGACAGCTCCATATCCTCCTGGCAGATCTGCCATCGGTTTGTTGGCGCCTTCACAGGTGGCCACAAACCTCATGGCCAAGAGAGCGACCTTCACTTGCTCGCCCGGAAGGAAGGAGAGTCCTGCGCAAGTTCATTCAGAGATTCACCGTGTGCACTACAACATCCCAGACGTCCACCGCCGCGGTGATCAGCGCATTTCATCAGAATGTGCGGAACCGCAGGATGAGGGAGGAGATGGCGATGTGCAAAGTCAAGGACGTCAGCGAGCTGTACGCCTTGGCCGACAAGTGTGCGCGCACTGAGGAAGGGAGGAGACTCCCAGGAGAGAATGCAGAAGCAGGATCAGACAGTGATGACACCGCCCCGGCAAAGAAGGGCCGACGGCGAGGCAACAGGAAGAAGAAAGCAGAGAGGTGCTAGCTGTCGAGCAGTCCGGCGACGGAGGCGGCGACAAGAACGCCAAGGCTGGCGGCTCCGGCAAGGAGGTTGCCGCTGACGCCAACCACCAGTCGGTGGCGGCCGCCGACAAGCAGGACAGCTCCGGCAAGCAGTATTGCAAGATCCACCGCACCAAGGGCCACGAATTCCAGAGCTGCAATAAATTCGAGCAGCTTGTCGAGCAACAGAGAGCTGAGTACAAGCGGCGCGACAAGGAGAAGGCCCAGGAAGGGGCTGGGGGAGCAAGCAAGAAACGTCCCGGCCGGGGAGGGCGCCGCGGCAAAGTCAAGCAGCGACAAGGAGATCGACCTCCCCGCGGCCGCGACAAGGATGAAGATGATGATGACGACGAAGATATGGAGGACGACGACACCGATGAGCAGGAGTTTCAGAAAGCCACAGAGGTTCTCTGCGTTGACGGAGGTGCTTCCCTGCATACCTCCACCGCCAACTCAAGCAATGGATGCGGAGGTCAATGCAGCGGACCATCCGTAGAGTCACGCAAGCCTCTGAAGTGGTCCAAGACGCCTATCATTTTTGATATTGAGGACCACCACGATCGCATAACTGCGGTCGGGTGCTTGCCGATGTTGGTCTCTCCAACCATCCGCAACCTCAAGGTCACAAAAATGTTAGTTGACGGCAGGGCCGGCTTGAATCTGATCTCCTCCGCGGTGCTCCAGAAGCTTCAAATCCCTGACAGCGAGCTCGAAGAGACCGGAACCTTCCAAGGAATCAATCCGGGGAGGAGCAAGCCGAAGGGGAAGATTACGTTGCCGGTCACATTTGGCAGCGAGCTGAACTTCGGGGATCGAGAGGGTTACATTTGGCGTTGCCGATTTCCCATTGCCTTACAATGGGATACTTGGCCAAAGCACTCGCCAAGTTCATGGCAGCCTCTCACTACGCCTACAACCTACTCAAGATGCCGGGCCCGATAAGCGTCATCTCCGTCCATGGCGACAAGAAGGATGCCCTTATCTGTGCCGACAAGATCTACCGGGATGCAGCAGCCGCGACAGACTGCCCAACACTTGCCGCTGAAGCTCCCGGGGGGAAGAAGACCAAGTCCAAGTCCGGCAAGGGATCTGATGCTCACTCCGGGAAGCGCACCTCTTCGGAGTGCTGCGCTACCGTCGAGGACGCACCATCGAGCTCCACCGGCAAGTGCAAGAAGATGGTGGCTCCGCCGAAGACCAAGAAGGTACCCGCCGAGGAGGACGGCGCTGGTGGTACCTTCACCATCAGTGCCTCTCTCGACCCCAAATAGGAAGGCGCACTCGTTGCTTTCCTGCGGGCGAATGTCGACGTGTTTGCATGGCAACCGTCTGATATCCCCGTGTTCCCGGAAAGTGATTGAGCACCGCCGGCCGTTTGTCCTCATCGCGCCCGTCCAAGCAAAAAGTCGAGAAAGCAAGCGGTGGGCGCCAAGAATTCATAGCCGAAGAGATCAAGAAGCTGGAAGCGGCAGGCCTTGTCGAGGAGTGCTCCATCCTGCGTGGTTGGCCAATCATGTAGTCGGCGCCAAGGCAAATGGGAAATGGAGACTTTGTATTGACTTCACGGATGTTAATAAAGCTTGTCCCAAAGATCCATTTCCCTTGCCGTGCATTGACCAGATTGTTGACTCCACGGCGGATGTGATTTGCTTTCGTTTCTTGATGCCTACTCGAGATACCATCAGATCTTCATGGCTGAAGAAGATGAGGAGAAGACCGCATTCATCACACCATGTGGCACATCTTGTTTCATACGGATGCCTTTCGGTTTGAAGAATCTTTGGTTCAACATTTGCAAGGGTAGTCCATGGCGCTTTTGAGCCGCAAATGCACGTAAATGTAAAGCCTACATGGATGACATAGTGGTCAAGAGCAAGGACAAAGCAACTTAGGTTCAAGATTTGGACGAGACCTTTGCAAATCTCCGCAAGATCAACCTCAAGCTCAACCCGAGAAGTGCGTGTTTGGAGTCCCTTCCGCAAGCTTCTCGGGTTCTTCGTGTCTCGGCGAGGAATTGAAGCTAATCCCGACAAGATCAAGGCCATCGAGCAGATTGAAGCACCAAAGCGCGTCAAGGATGTCACGAAGACTTGCGGTTGCGTGGCTGCCCTCAGACGCGTTTATTTCTAGGTCTGCTGAGCGCATACGCCATTTTTCAAGATTTTGAAAAAGGCAGGTCGATAGAAATGGACTCGAAGCGGAGGCTGCGGCTGCGAGACTTGAAAAGATACCTGTCCTCCACTCCAACACTTGTCGCGCCTAGGCCACAAGAGAAGTTGCTGCTGTATATAGCGGCAACCAATCAAGTGGTTAGTGCTACGTTAGTGGCGGAGAGGGAGGTGGATGATGAGCCAGCAACCACGGCAAACACATCCAGCGACAAGCAGGGGGCTTCGCCGACAAGCTCTGGTCCCGACAAGGATGAGTCCGCAGAACACGTGAGCAGATCACGAGAAAAGGATGGTGCAGCGCCCAGTCTACTTTGTCGATTCCCTTCTGCAGGGGGCTAGGTCAAGGTACTACGGTGTGCAAAAATTGCTTTTCGGCCTCCTCATGGCCTCGAGAAAGCTGCGCCATTACTTCCAAGCACATGAGATCACGATTGTCACTCGCTTTCCGGCTGAAAAGGATCTGCAGAATCCGAAGCGGCAGCAGGATTGTCGAGTGGGCCTGGAGCTATCGAGCTTTGGTCTCAAGTTTGAAAGCACATCGACTATCCAAAGCGAGCCTTGGCAGAATTCATAGCGTAATGGGCGCCAACGCCAGATGAAGAGATTCCGGAGACGAGCATTCCCGTCAAAGAAGCAAGCAAAGAGTGGCTGATGTACTTTGATGGTGCCTTCTCGCTGCAAAGGCGCCCGGTGCGGCGTCGCTTATCGCACCCACCGGAGAGCACCTCAAATCGTCGTCCGGATGCACTTTCCCAAGGAGCAAGCGACAAACAATACTGCAGTATGAAGGTTTGCTTGCCGGTCTCGTGGATCGCAGTGGACCTTGGGATCAAGAAGCTTATTGTCGGGGTGACTCGCAACTCGTGCGTCCACCAAGTCAACAAAGATTACGAGTCCGATTGATGGAAGCCTACGTTGATGAAGTGAGGAAGCTAGAAGAACACTTTGACGGCCTGCAAATGGAACATGTTCCAAGAGCTCGAATGATATTCTTGATGGTGCATCAAAGTCGCCGCGCTCAAGCTACCTGTGGAACCAGGGATCTTTGTGCTCAAGCTGACTCAACCAACCGTAACACCATCGACTGGACAGAGCAAGAAGAGGAAGTTGGCCTCTGGTGACTACTTTCCGACAGAGCTTCCCGAAGCCGTCGTTGCAAAGGTCCCCAAGATCAACACCAACAGTGCTGAGGAGCAGTCTGCTCCGGCAGACCCCAGGGTTTGTTTCGTTGAAGCAAACGCTCCCGACAAGTCTTGCTCCGGCAAGCTTGTCGGGGAGCATCTAGCTCCGGCAGAGCCACAGGCTCTTGCCGTAGAAGCTGATGTTCCCGCAGCAGCAGATGTGCCTTTAGTCCTTGTTGTCGAGCCGCAAGCTCCAACATGGGCGCAGCAGATTGTCCATTTCCTTCAGACAGGAGAACTTCCCGAAGCGGGAAGAAGCGGAAAGAGTAGCCCGGCAGTCAAGTATGTACCCGGTTTGTCGATAGCATACATGCAGAAGAAGACTCAACGGTGTGAAATTGAAGTGTATTACCGGGAAGATGGATGAAGCTGTTGGCGAGAGATACATGGAGGCATATGTGGTCACCACATTGGCGTAAGAGCACTTGCCGGCAAAGCTTTCCGGCAAGGTTTCTTCTCGACGATGACCCTCCGGGATGCAAGCGCACAAGTAACCAAGTGTGAGGCGTGCAGTTCCATTCCAAACAGATACACCAGCCTGCTCAAGCTCTCCACGATCACTTTATCCTAGCCATTTTCGATGCGGGGCTCGACATCTCGACCCCTTCCCCGAGCTGTCGGGGCTTTGAGTACTTATGCGTCGCCATCGACAAGTTCACAAAGTGGCCGGAAGTGGAAGCGGTGAGGAAGGTGACAGCATAGTCGTGATCAAGTTCTTGGTCGATTGTTTGCCGTTCGGAATCCCTAACAGGATCATCACCGACAACAGCACACAATTTCTGAGTCGCACCTTCATGCGATCGTCCAAGACCTTGGCGCCAAGGTGCCGCTTTCGCTTGTTGCTCACCCGAGAAGCAGCGGTCAGCGAGAGAGGGCAAATGCTTTGAAGTGCTGGCGAACTCAAGACCAGAACTTTCGACGGGCTGCACAAGTGCGGAAGAAAGCTGGATCGAGGAGCTGCGGTGGTTCTTTGGTCGATCAGACGACGCCAAATCGAGCCATCGGCGGACACCCTTTGCTCTAGTCTATGGAGCAGAGGCAGTTCTCCCCACAGAACTCGTATACGGATCGCCTCGAGTACTCGCTTATGATGAGCTTGAGCAAGAGCAGCTGCGACAAGATGACGCGCTGCTCCTCGAGGAAGATCGTCTTCAGGCCGCTGTGCGAGCCGCTCGCTACCAGCAGGCCCTGCGTCGCTACCATGGCCGCAGGGTTAATGCCAGAAGTCTCGAGGAAGGCGACCTTGTTCTTCGGCGCGTTCAGTCCGCCAAGAATTCAAACAAGTTGTCGCCAAAGTGGGAAGGCCCTTATCGGGTGAAACGAGTCACTAGGCCTGGCGCTGTCCGCCTTGAGACCGAAGATGGCATTCGGTGAGCAACTCTGGAACATTGAGCATCTTCGTAAGTTTTACCCATAAGGCGCGGTTGCGGAACCTGTTCCGGCAACCACCTTTTGTACAAGTCTTGCCGCTGTTGCATGTGATCCTTTGTACAAAGCCGGGCGCAGACCCCGTGCATCAGTAAAGCCCATGTGTTGCGCACAGCTTGTCAAGTTCATGCTTTCATCAGTTTATTGCATGCTTTGGCTAACACTTTGTGCAGCAACCACACCCGGTAAGCAGAATCGAGCCGCTATGCTCCATAACGTTATTTCCTCTTCTTTTTCTTCTCTCAAAGAAAGGAAGGCTCCCTCGCGCACAAGTTAACCGGGGGGGAGGAGGAGATAATACTATGGACCAGGCACCGCTCAAGAAAGTTTCACCTCATCGGGAAGCAAGAAACAGAAAAGCTAAGTTGCCAAAGTTTGAGCAATCGATTTTTAAATTTTCGTTATCTTCCTCGAACGATAGTACTTTGTATGGAAAACACATGCGCAGAGGAACCGAATCGTGAATGGTCGCCCTTACTTTGTTTCGAGTCCGCTCAACAACTTAAGTGAGCTGCGGCTAGTCCGCGACAAGGTTGCTTGTCGGTAGCGACCCGCCAAAGAGGCTGCTCAAGTGCCGCACTTTTCGGCGCTCGCGGCAAGGGTGCCTGCACGGCAAGTTTCCACTGGCGTAGGGCAATAACGCATAAAGGAAGGAATCAAGTAGAGGAAATAACGTTGCATTGATCGATTCACCTAAGATAAAGTATATTACAGAGTAACTTGTCGCTGATCTAACAAAGTTTTCTAAAACATGACCAGCAGCGACAAGGGAAAGATAAGGTTGGCGGCCTAGTCCACGCGGTCGCCCTCGATCCTCTTGATCTTGTTCACCTTGTCCACAATGGGTGCGACAAGGGCCTTGAAACTCCTCCACGTTGGCTTCGGCCGCAGCGATTTGAGGACGCCATTAAGGTTGAGGCCGGGTTGCGGAAGGCCACCTTCATCAACACCTTCTCGAGGGCCCCCGCACAAACTTGGCGCGATTCCTCGGCCACCTGCCGGGACCTCTTCCCGGAGTCGCCGGAGACCCGTCACCACGCCTTTGAAGAACAGGCTGAGCTTGACGCTGGGTTGGAGATGCTCGTCGGAGGACTACGCGAGGTCCCCCATCCCCAGCTCCATCAGCTCGTTATGGATGTCGGCAGCAGTGTCCACAAGACCTTCGGTCCAGTGCTCCACGCTCTCCCTCAGGGTGTTCTAGACGGAGACAGCATCCGCCAGCAGCTCCTCCTTGGCCTTGATCGCCTCCAACAAGCCCGCCTCCCGCTCTCTGGCACCATCCAACGTCTGCGTCAGAGTGGTCAGTTTCAGCTGCAGATCGGCCTTGGAGTCCTCCGCGGCGTCGAGTTCCTTGGCCTGTCGTGAGGCGGACCTGCAGCTTCGCCCAGCGTGTGGGCGCCCTTTCTCGCTCACGCTTGAGCACGGCAAGCTCTTCGCCGCTCTTCTTGAGGGTGGCCTCCAGCTTTGTGCCACCTTCGCCTTCAGCTCTTCCTTGGCGGCCTCGGCGGCGGGCAGCGTCGCCGCTTCTGAAGCGCCCCGCCAAGCGACTCTTCACGCGCGGCAAGGTCCTCCTCGTGGCTGTCCAGGTTGACCTTCCGCTGCGCCAACCCGCTTTCCTGCGCGGCGAGCTTCTCGGCAGCCAGCCGCTGCTCCTCATCAGCTGCGGCCTTCTCAAGGATGAAGGCCGTGCGCTCTTCTGCGAGCTGCGCCCGCGCGTCCGCCACGTCGTGGAGGGCTTCTTTGTTGGCGCTCTGGAGCTCCTCGGCGCGTTTCTCCATGTCCGTTCCCGCCCTCGCGACAAGGGCTTCCCGGGTCTCCAACTTGGCCTGGCGGGCGCGGTAGAGCGACAACAGCCTCTTGGCCTTTGCTCCTCCTCGGACTCGCCGCTGCTGCTACTTGGCGCTGGCCCACCAGCGTCAGCCCAGCGTGAGGCGAGTAGCTCGCCGTCGAAGGTCTCGCCGACCGGGCGCCTGAGCTCGGCTCCTAGGGGAGCTTGATGAAAGCGCATGCCGGCCTTGAGTGAGCACGGGCTGGGGCTCCTCGAACTGGCGCCCTTGGCCGGCGGCCGAAATCGGCTGTCGGTGTATGGCGCTTTCGCTCCTGTGGCCTCGGGCTGCGTCGGTCACCGCCCGACCCTCGCCCGGCCTCTGATCGGCAGCCTCGGTGGCCTCCTCGCCAACAGGCTCGTCGGCCAGCAGCCTCGTCCTCCACGATGATGACTTCTTCTTCCTCGACGGCGGCCTCGTCGGTGTTGCCGCGCGTTTCCTCCTCGCCGGCGGCCTCGACCTCCATCGGGTCTGCGTCGGACGAAGAAGGCGCATGCCAGCAGAAGTTCAAAAAGAGAAACAAAAGAAAGCAAGCCCAAGGGAGATTTTCGTATAAGGGAGTTACCTGCAACGGGATCCGCAGCCATGGCCTCGACCACTGGAGGGTCGCTGGCGCCGTCCCTTGCCGGGGTAGCCTCCCTTGCCGGAGTGGCCTCCCTTGCCGGGGTGGCCTCCCTTGTCGGAGGGAGCTCCCTTGCCGGGGAGTCCTCCCTTGGCGGTGTAGTGGCAGCGGGCAGGATCTCGGAGGCGGCTTCCGAGCCCTCCTGATGAGACTGCTCTGCTCCTGCACAAGCACACAGTCAAATGTCAACAAAAAAGGGGCACCCCCGCACGCCCAATAGCAAGAAGAAAACTGCACACTTACTGCAGGGGGCTGTCTGGGGGCTGCTACGGGGAAGGGTTGCTGGTCCGGCAAGGCGGTCTCAAGGCGTCCCCTGCCGCCACGGGAGAATCATCCTCGACGACGACCGTCGGGATCTTGGCCCTCTTCGCGCTCTGGGCCAGCGACCTGAAAAGGAAAGAGTCGAGCAAGCAAATCAGATTCAAGATGAAGCAATAAAAATTGAAGACATACAAGCACAATCTCGAGAAGCTTACTCTTCGCCTTCCTCCTCGGAGCTGGCGCGGAGAAGTCAAACTCCGCCCGCCTCGGTGCGATGAGGCGGGAGTGGCTCTCTTGGCCGCTTAAGCGGAGGCGTCGGCGGCTCGAGAAGATTCCGCCCGATTGTCGCTGCAGTTTGGGGCGCTCAGCAACCTCTCTTGCCGCGGTGGAGCGTAGCGTCGAGCGGCGCTGCTGGTGGTGGGCCGACCTGTCGCCCCGGCTCGTCTCCAGCCCTGCGGAGACGCCTCCTCGGCGGAGCCGGGGGCTCCGCTGGCGGCAAGTCGCTTGGCGGCGGGGAAGAAGCGCCCTCGGCGGGTCCACTCGTCCCGGCCTCGAGCCCGACAAGCTCGTCCTCGCCGGCAACCTCCCCTCGCTCAGCAGAGCTTGCCGCCTTTGCCGTGTCCGCCTCCTCCACGGTGAACCCGAAGGCTCCAGCGGCAGCGGCTGCTGCCGCCTCCTCCGCTCTGGTGGCGATCCACGCCATCCCCGCCGGTGGTGTCTCGGGTGAGCCTCTTACGCTCGTCGGAGCGGATCGGCACCTCTTGCAAGTTGTCGAAGAATTGCTGCACGACCTCGTCGGGGCTCCTGCCAGGTCGGGGCGATCCGTGGGAGTCGCCGCGGTGGCATCATGGCGCGGATGCGGTCGAGCCGAAGTTGTTGCACAGTGGGGCGACCCTCGCGGCAACCTGAACCACTCTGGATGTTCGGGTCGTTCTTGAACAGCTCGAGCAGCACCGAGTCCAGCTCCATGACGGTGAAGTTCCAATTCAGGCCCGGGCGCAGCCTCATGATGTCCGCCGCGTTACGGAACTCCCAAGCAGGCCTCCTCCTTTCCTGCAAGGGAAGCGTCTGGCGCGGCGAATGAAGTCTGCGCCAAGCTGCTAATAGTTAATCCGGCAAGCCCGAGGCGCAGAATTGGTCACTGACTATCTTCAGCCTCGCATCCTCCGGCGCCAAGTTACTCCAATCCTTGCCGCGCAAGAATTGGGGTTTAGGCGACGGCGGTGAAGGGTTGTGGGTCCTCCTCACGACCTAGCACCAGTTGGCTCTCCACTCCTCCCACTTGTTCCGGAACTCCCCTCTAGGTAGGCCTCTTTCTTGCCGATCCTAGAGACCTGTGCTATCCCTCCGCAAGGGCTCTCCTCTCTCGACGCTGGGAACAAAGAAATGGCGGAAGAGTGCCACGTTCGGTGGACCCGACAAAGTTTTCGCACAAATGTGCGAAACGCCATGGTCAAGATGGCCTTGGGGGTGAAATCAAGGAGGTGGAGGCGAAGGTGTTCATTATGTCGCAAAAGAACTTCGGAATACGGCGGCAAAGACCGCAATAGAAGAAAAGGGCGAAGAAAGGGTACCTGTTGGGGCCAGATCAGCGGCGGAGGCGGGAGCACCCTCGTCGCGCGGATGCGCCAGTCTCCGTCGACCAGAAAAGATGGTAGACGCCCCGCAGCTCCGTGCGGCGCCGAGCTGCGAGGAAGACGGCTCGCTCCTTGCGCAGCGCCCATGAGCCGCTGCGCCTCGGCCGACTTGACGCCCTTCTCCTTATCGGCCTTCGGGGCCATGGCGAGGGGGGCGGAAGAGGTCGACGACGGTGAGTGTGCTTGTGGCGAAAGGGGGCGGGGCGCTGCTCTCTTCGCACCGGAGAAGACGAGGGGATCGGTGGTGGTTTCTTGACGAGACGGCAATGGCAGGGACGGTCGGCCTGCCTCTATTTCCTCCGCTTATAAAGGGGAGGAGGGGGGCGGACGTCCCGCATATATTAATAAAGAACTCCCCACGACCGCGCCCACGATCTCGCCTGACGGCGCCACGCCCGGTGCGTGCCGTTAGTGGGGATCGTGGTGGGTCCGGGCGAGTTGCGGGCGTGGTCGAGGCAGCGCAGCGTCCGTCTGCGATTACGGGCCTGGCCCGACAAGCGCTCGGCACCGTGTACGGCCCAGGCCCGGGGGCTCCTGTCGGTGTACTAGAGTAGGGGTACCCTAGTATCCCGTACTCGTGCACGGACAGTTGCAGCACCCCGCGGCAAGGTTCGCCTCGTCACCGCCAATCTCCTCCGTGGCTCCCTTGGAGCCATTCAAGAACAAAGTATTAGATTGAGAAGACAAGGTCCCGACAAGAGGAGCTTGTCGGGGAATCCGCTCCAGGCACGCAGAAGACAAGGCCCCGGCAAGAGGAGCTTGCCGGGAAGGCTCGGGGCGCGACAAGTCCCCGAGCGCGACAAGGATTCGGCCGCGGCAAGGCGCTTGCCGCGGCATGCAACTTCCCTCCGTTTCCGCTCCAGCTCACCCAGCGACGTGTCGCCATGGGACCGTTCCATGGGCGCGTGTCGAGCGGCTGTGCAGCCACCGGAGAGCAGCGATGAGCGGCGCTGACAGGCTTGCCATCGTGGCGAGCGGAGGCGCACCTGACGGTCTCTGTTACACTGTTTGGGCGACAACGACAGGCATTTATTGCTTTTGTCCCTTGCCGTCAGAGTTAGGTATTTTGCACTATACACTGTTCAAGTAGGTGTACCAACCCCTGTTTTACATTCGTACCCCGCCTATGTTGCCACCTGCCGGAGACCCTTGAGCATATAAAAGGAGGCCCGAGTGCAACGTGAGAAAGGGTTCGGTTCGATTCGGTTCGCATCTTCCGCAAGGTTCGACCCACTCGAGACTAGACACACTCGCGCTTAGGTTTTGTAGCCCGCATTGCTCCCTAGCAAGAAGAGAATAGATCAAACAAGCAGCAGTAGGAGTTTTATCTCTCCGGAGAGCTCCGAAGCTGGGTAAACCGGTCGTGTGCATCGCCTCGATCCGCTCTTCGTGCGACCTCCGCCCCCCTCCGAACCACAAGGGGCCCGCTCCGCCGGCCCCATAGGTGTCCGTGGGTACGATCAGCCTCCCCGACACCAATGATGGGCTTCCTCAAATTTCCCTAGGTCTTCGTGAGCAAGCGAGTTGGATGCACACCCACTTAGTCTCTTTTGATGAGCTTTCATATACTTATAGCTCTAGTGCATCTGTTGCATGGCAATCCCTACTCACTCACATTGATATCTATTAATGGGCATCTCATTAGCCCGTTGATACGCCTAGTTGATGTGAGACTATCTTCTCTCTTTTTGTCTTCTCCACAACCACCATTCTATTCCATATAAGTGTAATAACCATGGCTCACGCTCATGTATTGCGTGAAGATCGAAAAAGTTTTGAAAAAGTTAGAGTATGAAACAATTGCTTGGCTTGTCATCGGGGTTGTGCATGATTTAAATACTTTGTGTGGTGAAGATAGAGCATAGCCAGACTATATGATTTTGTAGGGATAACTTTCTTTGGCCATGTTATTTTGAGAAGACATAATTGCTTTATTAGTATGCTTGAAGTGTTATTATTCTTTATGTCAATATGAACTTTTGTCTTGAATCTTTCTAATCTGAATATTCATACCACAATTAAGAAATTTTGCATTGAAATTATGCCAAGTAGCACTCCGCATCTAAAATTCTCTTTTTATCATTTACCTACTCGAGGACGAGCAGGAATTAAGCTTGGGGATGCGTGATACGTCTCCAACGTATCTATAATTTTTGATTGCTCCATGCTATATTATGTACTGTTTTGGACTATATTGGGCTTTATTTTCCACTTTTATATTATTTCTGGGACTAACCAATTAACCGGAGGCCCAGCCCAGAATTGTTGTTTCTTGCCTATTTTAGTGTTTCGAAGAAACGGAATATCAAACGGAATCCAAACAGAAAAATCCTTTTTGGAACGTGATTTTCTTCCCGAATATGACACAGGAGACTTGGACCCTACGCCAAGGAACGCCGGAGGCGGTCACGAGGGTGGGGGGCGCCCCCCCTAGGGCGCGCCCCCTGCCTCGTGGGCCCCTCGACGCTCCACCGACGTACTTCTTCCTCCTATATATATCCACGTACCCCCAAACGAACAGAACAGGAGCCAAAAACCTAATTCCACCGCCGCAACTTTCTGTATCCACGAGATCCCATCTTGGGGCCTGTTCCGGAGCTCCGCCGGAGAGGGCCGTCATCACGGAGGGCTTCTACATCATCATAGCCTCTCTGATGAAGTGTGAGTAGTTTACCTCAGACCTTCAGGTCCATAGTTAGTAGCTAGATGGCTTCTTCTCTCTTTTTGGATCTCAATACAATGTTATCCCCCTCTCTTGTGGAGATTTATTCGATGTAATCTTCTTCTTTTTGCGGTGTGTTTGTTGAGACTGATGAATTGTGGGTTTATGATCAAGTCTATCTATGCATAATATTTGAATCTTCTCTGAATTCTTTTATGTATGATTGGTTATCTTTGCAAGTCTCTTCGAATTATCCGTTTGGTTTGGCCAACTAGATTGGTAGTTCTTGCCATGGGAGAAGTGCTTAGCTTTGGGTTCGATCTTGCGGTGTCCTTTCCCAGTGACAGAAGGGGCAGCAAGGCAAGTATTGTATCGTTGCCATCGAGGATAACAAGATGGGGTTTATTTCATATTGCATGAATTTATCTCTCTACATCATGTCATCTCGCTTAAAGTGTTACTCTGTTTTTAACTTAATACTCTAGATGCATGCTGGATAGCGGTCAATGAGTGGAGTAATAGTAGTAGATGCAGAATCGTTTCGATCTACTTGTCACGGACGTGATGCCTATATACATGATCATGCCTAGATATTCTCATAACTATGCTCAATTCTGCCAATTGCTCAACAGTAATTTGTTCACCCACCGTAGAATACTTATGCTATCGAGAGAATCCACTAGTGAAACCTATGGCCCCCGGGTCTATTCTCATCATATCAATCTCCATCACTTTTATTTTGCTTTGCTTTTTTACTTTGCCTTTTACTTTTACTTTGCATCTCTATACCAAAAATACCAAAAATATTATCTATCAGATCTCACTCTCGGAAGTGACCGTGAAGGGATTGACAACCCCTAATCGCGTTAGTTGCAAGGAGCTCTTTCTGTTGTGTAGGTACGAGGGACTTGCGCGTGGCCTCCTACTGGATTGATACCTTAGTTCTCAAAAACTGAGGGAAATACTTACGCTACTCTACTGCATCATCTTCTCCTCTTCGGGGAAAACCAACGCAAGCTCAAGAGGTAGCAAGAAGAATTTCTGGCGCCGTTGCCGGGGAGTCTACGCAAAAAAGTCAAAATACCAAGTACCCATCACAATCCCTATCTCCCGCATTACATTAGTTGCCATTTGCCTCTCGTTTTCCTCTCCCCCACTTCACCCTTGCCGTTTTATTCGCCCTCTCTCTCCCAATCTCCTTCTCCTTCTCCTTCTCTTTTTCCGTTTGCCTTTTTCTCGCTTGCCTTTTGTTTGCTCGTGTGTTGGATTGCTTGTTTGTCGCGATGGCTCAAGATACTACCAAATTGTGTGACTTCACCAATACCAACAATAATGATTTCCTTACCAATTCGATTGCTCCTCTTGCCAATACTGAATCTTGTGAAATCAATAACGCTTTGTTGAATCTTGTTATGAAAGATCAATTAAGCGCCTTCCTAGTGAAGATGCCGCTACTCATCTGAATAGCTTCGTTGATTTATGTGATATGCAAAAGAAAAAAGATGTCGATAATGACGTTGTTAAATTGAAGCTATTTCCTTTTTCGCTTAGAGATCGTGCTAAAGCTTGGTTTTCGTCTTTGCCTAAAAATAGTATTGATTCTTGGAACAAGTGCAAAGATGCTTTTATCTCTTAAGTATTTTCCTCCCGCTAAGATCATCTCTTTTAGAAACGACATTATGAATTTTAAGCAACTTGATCATGAACATGTTGCACAAGCTTGGGAGAGAATGAAATTAATGATACGTACTTGCCCTACTCATGGTTTGAACTTATGGATGATTATACAAAAAATTTATGCAGGATTGAATTTTGCTTCTAGAAATCTTTTAGATTGACCGGGGAGGCACTTTTATGGAAATCACTTTAGGAGATGCTACTAAACTCCTAGATAATATTATGGTTAATTATTCTTAATGGCACACTGAAAGATGTTCTAATAAAAAAGTGCATGCGATAGAAGAAATCAATGTTTTGAGTGGAAAGATGGATGAACTTATGAAATTATTTGCTACTAAGAGTGTTTCTTCTGATCCTAATGATATGCCTTTGTCTACTTTGATTGAGAATAATAATGAATCTATGGATGTGAATTTTGTTGGTAGGAATAATTTTGGTAACAACGGCATTATAGAGGGGATTTTAATCCTAGGCCTTATCCTAGTAATCCTTCTAATAATTATGGAAATTCCTACAACAACTCTTATGGAAATTATAATAAGATGCCCTCTGAATTTGAGAGTAGTGTTAAAGAGTTTATGAATTCACAAAAGAATTTTAATGCTTTGCTTGAAGAGAAATTACTTAAAGTTGATGATTTGGCTAGGAACGTTGATAGCATTTCTCTTGAGGTTGATTCTTTAAAGCTTAGAACTATTCCTCCTAAGCATGATATCAATGAGTCTCTCAAGGCTATGAGAATTTCCATTGATGAGTGCAAGGAAAGAACTGCTAGGATGCGTGCTTCCAAAGATGCCTTTATTAAAGCGTGTTCTTCCAATACCTATGAAAATCAAGATGAAGATCTAAAAGTTATTGACGTGTATCCTATCAAATCTTTGCTTTGCAATATAAATCTTGATAAAACTGAGTATGATCTTCCCTTACCTAGAAGGCGTTCTAAAAATTCAGAGTATTTAGATCTTTATGATGAAATTGATGAAAGTGGGATTGAAAGAAATAAAAATCTAGATGTTGCTCAACCCACTATATTGGATTTCAAGGAATTTAATTATGGAATTTGCTCTTTGATTGATTGTATTTCCTTGTTGCAAGCCGTGCTAAATTCTCCACATGCTTATAGTCAAAAGAAAGTCTTTACCGAACATATTGTTGATGCCTTGATGCAATCTTATGAAGAAAAGCTTGAGTTGAAAGTTTCTATCCCTAGAAAACTCTATGATGAGTGGGAACCAACTATTAAAATTAAAATTAAAGATCATGAGTTTTATGCTTTGTGTGACTTGGGTGCTAGTGTCTCAACCATCCCCAAAACTTTGTGTGATTTACTAGATTTCCGCGATTTTGATGATTGCTCTCTAAACTTGCATCTTGCGGATTCCACTATTAAGAAACCTATGGGAAGGATTAATGATGTTCTTATTGTTGCCAATAGGAATTATGTGCCCGTAGATTTCATTGTTCTTGATATAGATTGCAATCCTTCTTGCCCTATTATTCTTGGTAGACCTTTCCTTAGAACGGTTGGTGCGATTATTGATATGAAGGAAGGGAATATTAGATTCTAATTTCCATTAAAAAAGGGCATGGAACACTTTCCAAGAAAGAAAATAAAATTTCCATATGAAACTATCATGAGAGCCACTTATGGATTGCCTTCCAAAGATGGCAATACCTAGATCTGTCCTCGCTTTTATGCCTGGCTAGGGGCGTTAAACGATAGCGCTTGTTGGGAGGCAACCCAATTTTATTTTTAGTTTTTTGTGTTTTTATTCTGTTAGGGAATAAATAACCCATCTACCTTCTGTTCGGATGTAGTTTTGTGTTTTAATTAGTGTTTGTGCCAAGCTAGACCTATTGGATCTTCTTGGATGATAGTTGTTTGATCTTGCTATAATTGCCAGAAACTTTGCATTCAGTTCCCGAATTATTAAAATCATCAGAATGTGATAAAATACTGATTCCAATTGCCGATGATCAATAAACAAATTTTCAAGGTCGTCTAATTTTTGTAGAATTTTTTGGGTTCCAGAAGTTTGCGTTAGTTACAGATTACTACAGACTGTTCTGTTTTTGACAGATTCTGTTTTTCGTGTGTTGTTTGCTTATTTTGATGAATCTATGGTTAGTAAAATATGTTATGATCCATAGAGAAGTTGGAATACAGTAGGTTTAACTCAAATATAAATAAAGAATGAGTTCATTACAGTACTTTGAAGTAGTCTTTTGTTTTCTTTCTCTAACGGAGCTCACGAGATTTCTGTTGAGTTTTGTGTTGTGAAGTTTTCAAGTTTTGGGTCAATTCTTTTGATGGATTATGGAACAAGGAGTGGCAAGAGTTCGAGCTTGGGGATGCCCATGGCACCCCAAGATAATCCAAGGACACCAAAAAGTCAAAGCTTGGGGATGCCCCGGAAGGCATCCCCTCTTTCGTCCACTTCCATCGGTAATTTACTTGGAGCTATATTTTTATTCACCAACATGATATTACGTAAAAATCCAACGAAACATTGCGCTCGCAACAATTAATGAAATTGAAATTTTCAATATCCAAAAATAATATTTTATAAAGTAATCACGTGTTTGGTGCATTTTTTTATAGTTATTGCCCAGTTTTTATAATTACATCCCATTTAATATTCCTTTAAGCCCATTTTCTTGGTAAGCCAAATGCATCCCTCCTAGGAAAGATTAGCAGCCAACAAGGAGAATAACAACTTGACCTTGCACAGGTATTCCTAAAAAAAGTATAGCTGGGCTAGCCATTTTCAGATTGAAAAAATTAATATCTGGGCTGGATATCGCTTTGGGCTAGGCAGACCACTGACCCACCAGTTAATACCTGCAGCTATGTTTTCGTTGTTGATCAGAGGAGAAAAATAAATATCAGGGCCAAACATCAAAAAACTCTGCAGTGCTCACACCTCAAAAACACAAATACTGCTAGAGCTGCTAGGTCCCGGTATCGGCCGCTTCTTGTGCAATTCTCTCGTTTATTGACTACTACATAGGTTGAAAATGGTGTGGGACCGTGATGTCGAAACCGGGGGAAGCAAAATAAATTACTCCAATGAGCGCTTCCACCTACGCCTCGTTGTCTCCGTGGAAACCCCTTTCCTCCCTTTTTTGCTCGGGCAAGGACCAATGCATGCAGCACGTCCATGCAGTTATTATGCAAGAAATAAAAGCGATTTGCATGCTATGAATTACGATGGCCTGCATGGGTAGCTAATAAGGCATCCTCTTAACTGCTGTGATTAAATGTTGTGTTTAGAAGAGAAAAATATTCCTCTTTTCCACCAATCTGCTTGCACCTAGGTCGTGATGTACATTCTACTATGACTTATTCACCTAGACGGAGGGAGTATAGTTTTATACATATATATATAATAAGGATGCACTTGCATACGTGAGGCTATGGACCTGGGTCCCCATTGTCATCCTCTCCAAGTAAAGTCATCTCCTCGCCAGGCGCTTTCCGCTCAAAGCGATCGGCCGCGCCCGCTTCCCGGCAGGCGATTGTTCCGCCTTCAAGCATGTAGAAGTGCCGTCCGTCCGTCCATCTGCTGCCCACATTAATGATACGCGGTTGCCGAGGCGGCTACTCCGGCGCCACACGTCCATCCCTCCGCCCGCCCACCATTGCTATATAAACTGCTACGCCGGCCATAGCCGCAGTCATCCGCATATGTTCCCTTTCTCCTGTCCATACCATTACTGCCCACCATGGCTTCCTCGCGCTCCAGCGCTCTTCGGGACGGGAGGGCGACAAACCACAAGGAGATGGCAGCCATTGCTGCCGACCGGCTGGCTGGCTGGCAGCCGGAGGACGACGACGTCCCAATGGAGAACGTGGTAGTCGACGATCCGGCGCCAACCCCCTCCTCCGCGCCATCCTCGCCAGTGCATTGCACCATGACCATCGGCGAGGCTCGTGCCCAATATATGGACAGTGTGAGGCAGATGCGTCAGGAGCAGTTCCGGGAGGCACAGGCCGACGCCGCCTACAACCACCATCTCCTCCAGGAGCACCAGCAGACGGAGGAGCAGATCGCCGCGGAGCGGGCGGAGCAGGAGGCGCTGCTCGACCAGACTGCCCGCCGCAAGGGCCGCCGAAGGCCGGGCGGTACCGCATGAGGGTGGCCGAGGCTGCGGCCGCCTACAAAGAGGCTAGCAAAGAGGGCGATGAAGCGGGCGAGGCGCTGTTTGGCGAGAGCGAGGACGAGGCAGAGGACAATGCCAGCTCCGACGAGTCCCCGCTCCGCTGGCGTCGATGAGGCCCTGCTCCGCCGAGGCTCCGCGGTGCCAACAACAAGGCAGAGGACACCGCCGGCTCCACCGAGGCCCCGCCCCGCCAACAACGAGGCATAGGACATCGCCGGCTCAGCCGAGGCCCCACCCTGCCGGCAACGCGGGGGAGGATTTCCACCGCTCCGCTGAGGCGCCGCCCGGTGATACGTCTCCATCGTATCTACTTTTCCAAACACTTTTGCCCTTGTTTTGGACTCTAACTTGTATGATTTGAATGGAACTAACCCGGACTGACGCTGTTTTCAGCAGAATTGCCTTGGTGTTGTTTTATGTGCAGAAAACAAATATTCTCGGAATGACTTGAAACTCCACGAAACATCTTAGAAAAATAATAAAAAATCCTCGCCAAAGATGAAAACCAGGGGGCCCACACCCTGTCCACGAGGGTGGGGGGCGCGCCCACCTCCCTAGGGCACGCCCCCTACCTCGTGGGCCCATGGATGCCCTCCGACGCCAACTCCAACTCTATATATCTGCTTTCGGAGAGAAAAAAATGAGAGAGAAGAAATCATCGCGTTTTACGATACGGAGCCGCCACCAAGCCCTAAAACCTCTCGGGAGGGCTGATCTGGAGTCCGTTCGGGGCTCCAGAGAGGGGGATTCGTCGCCGTCGTCATCATCAACCATCCTCCATCGCCAATTTCATGATGCTCACCGCCCGATGCGTGAGTAATTCCATCGTAGGCTTGCTGGACGGTGATGGGTTGGATGAGATTTATCATGTAATCGAGTTAGTTTTGTTAGGGTTTGATCCCTAGTATCCGCTATGTTCTGAGATTGATGTTGCTATGACTTTCTATGCTTAATGCTTGTCACTAGGACCTGAGTGCCATGATTTCAGATCTGAACCTATTATGTTTTCATGAATATATGTGAGTTCTTGATCCTATCTTGCAAGTCTATAGTCACCTACTATGTGTTATGATCCGGCAACCTCAAGTGACAATAATCGGGACCACTCCGGTGATGACCATAGTTTGAGGAGTTCATGTATTCACTATGTGCTAATGCTTTGTTCGGTTCTCTATTAAAAGGAGGCCTTAATATCCCTTAGTTTCCAATAGGACCCCGCTGCCATCGGAGGGTTGGACAAAAGATGCATGCAAGTTCTTTTCCATAAGCACGCATTATGACTATATACGGAATACATGCCTACATTACATTGATGAATTGGAGCTAGTTACATGTCACCCTATGTTATGATCATTACATGATGAACCGCATCCGGCATAATTATCCATCACTGATCCGGTGCCTACGAGTTTTCCATATACTGGTTCTCGCTTATTTACTTTCCCGCTGCTACTGTTACAATCACTACAAAACACCAAAAATATTTACTTTTGCTTGCACTACTCTTTTGTTACCGTTACCACCACTATCATATTACTTTGCTACTAAACACTTTGCTGTAGATACTAAGTTTCCGGGTGTGGTTGAATTGACAACTCAGCTGCTAATACTTGAGAATATTCTTTGGCTCCCCTTGTGTCGCATCAATAAATTGGGTTGAATACTCTACCCTCGAAAACTGTTGCGATCCCCTATACTTGTGGGTTATCAAGACCTTTTTCTGGCGCCGTTGCCGGGGATCATATTCTGTTATGAGTAAGCTTGCGACACCTAAACCTGCTTTTGCTATTCATTCCGATATGTCGCATGTTATTGATGATGCCACTTCTGCTATGCATGATACTTATGATGAAACTGCTTCTATGCCTGATACTACTGTGCCCTTAGTGAATTTCTTGATGAACAAATTGCTAGGAGCTAGAGAAAAGGAAATTATTGAATCTGAATACGATGATGAAAGTGATGATGAAAATATATACATTATTCACGAAGGTTATCTTTTGATATGGAATCTTACGCGCTATTTTATCTTGCAAAGATAGATATGAGCTCAAGAGGCTATTAGTCAAATGGAACAAAGAATCACTTAGGGATAAAATGAAACCCGACCCTGCTTTTGCTACTTCACCTATCTGTGTTCCTGATAAGGATTCTGAACTCTCTGTTGATCCTGATATAATTACTTTGGTTGAATCTGATCCGTTTTATGGCTATGAATCTGAAACTGTTGTGGCACATCTTACTAAGTTAAATGATATAGCTGCCCTGTTCACTAATGATGAGAGATTGCGCTACTTTTATATACTTAAGATATTTCCGTTCTCATTAAAGGGTGATGCTAAGATATGGTTTAATTCTCTTGATCCTGGTTGTGTGCGTAGTCCCCAGGATATGATTTATTACTTCTCTGCTAAATATTTCTTTGCTCACAAGAAACAAGCTGCTTTGAGGGAAATATACAACTTTGTGCAAATTAAAGAAGAGAGTCTCCCACAAGCTTGGGGGAGGCTTCTCAAGCTACTTAATGCTTTGCCTGATCATCCTCTTAAGAAACCTGAAATACTTGATTTCTTTTATAATGGACTAATCGATGCTTCCAGAGATTACCTGGATAGTTGTGCTGGTTCTCTTCTCAGGGAAAGAACACCGGATGAAGCTGAAATTATATTGAATAATATGTTGACAAACGAAAATAATTGGGCACCTCATGAGCCACCTCCTGAGCTAGCTCCTACTCCAATTACTGAGCTGATTCTTAAACCAACTCCGAAGAAGAGAGGTGTTCTATTTCTCAGTCCTGAAGATATGCAAGAGGCAAAGAAATCTATGAAAGAAAAAGGTATTAAAGCTGAAGATGTTAAGAATTTACCTCCTATTGAAGAAATACATGGTCTTAATTTACACTTTGTTGAAGAAGTATATGATCTTAATCCTTTATTTATTGAAGAACCTCCCGATATCCCGACACAGGTAGTAAAGGTAAATTCTCTCTATAGATATGATAAAGCTGAAGCCCCTCCTACTAAAATTGCTAGTCAGTGATTGGATGAGTTTGATAACTTTATGTTTAAGCAAGACGACTTCAATGCTTATTTTGGTAGACAATTAAAAGAAAATGCTTATATGATTAGACGCTTGGGTGATTATATGGCTAATATTAGAGGTGAACTTAAACTTGTTAGTAAACATGCTTCTATGGTTACCACTCAAGTAGAACAAGTACTTAAAGCTCAAAAAGAAGTGATTGATGAGATGAATAGTAAGAAAAATGACTATGCTGTTAGAGTGGCTACTAGAACTGGTAGAATGACTCAGGAACCTTTGTATCCTGAAGGCCACCCTAAGAGAATCGAGCAAGATTCTCAGAGAAATAATGTTGATGCACCTAGTTCTTCTAAGAAGAAGAAAAAGAAAAATGATAGAACTGTTCAAACTTCTAGTGAACCTATTCTTTGAACCACGATAATCCAAATGATATATCTATGTACGATCTTTGAAACACAATCGGTAATGAACATGAACCTAGTGAAAATGTTAATGATGATGTTCATGATGATGCTCAACCTAGTAATGATAATGATGTAGAAGTTGAACCTGCTTGTTGATCTTGATAACCCACAATCAAAGAATCAACGTTATGATAAAAGAGACTTTGTTGCTAGGAAACATGGTAAAGAAAGAGAACCATGGGTTCAGAAACCCATGCCTTTTCCTCCCAAACCATCCAAGAAAAAGAGATTTTGAGTGCTTTGCTGAAATGATTAGGCCTATCTTTTTACGTATGCGATTAACTGATGTGCTAAATATATGAAGGATATCATTACTAATAAAAGAAAGATACTGGAAGCTGAAATGTCCACCATGCTTGCTAATTATACTTTTAAGGGTGGAATACCAAAGAAACTTGGAGATCTCGGAGTACCTACTATACCTTGCTCTATTAAAAGAAATTATATTAAAACTGCTTTATGTGATCTTGGAGCCGGTGTTAGTGTTATGCCTCTCTCTTTATACCGTAGACTTGACTTGAATAAGTCGACACCCTCTGGAATATCTGTGCAAATGGCTGATAAATCAAGCTGCTATACCTCTCGGTATTTGTGAGGATGTGCCTGCTAGGTTGCAAATGTTACTATTTTAACGGACTTTGTTATACTTGATATTCCCGAGGATGATAGTATGTCTATTATTCTTGGAAGACCTTTTCTTAATACTGCAGGGGCTGTTATTGATTGGAACAAAGGCAATGTCACTTTTCATGTTAATGGTAATGAGCATACGGTACACTTCCCGAGGAAACAACCTCAAGTTCATAGTATCAACTCCATCGGAAAAATTCCATCGATTATAATTGGAGGTTTTGAATTTCCTCTTCCTACTGTCAAAAAGAAATATGATATACTTATTATTGGGGATGTGCATATCCCCGTTGAGGTAACATAGTGTTATTCGAAATTTCTCCGGTTTCATGATTATCGGAATGAGTTTGTTAGCAAGACTTGATCAACCTTGTTAGTGGATTCTTTTTGATGAGCATGAGATGGATGAAACTAGAAGCACAAACTTCTGTACCCCTTCTATACTTTCTGTTATTTAGTAGAAATAAAGTAAAAATAGTTTTTTCTGTCTGTTCCCTGACTTATCCGTGCAATATAAAAATATCCCAAAAATAAAAGTCCTCAGAATGACATGCCAATTTAATATGATTTTTTCGGGAATATTTGAGGATTTACTGTGCAAAAATTACCGCGGGAGGAGCTGCCACCTGGCCAGGAGCGTGGTGGGCGCCCCCCCTCTAGGGCACGCCCCCCTGCCTCGTGGGCCCACGGTGGCCCTCCTCCACTTATCCCAGCACCCATCTTCTTCCTTTGCCTCACACAAACCTGAAAAACCAACTCAAGCACGAGTTCCAGCAACTTTTGCTGTGATTTTCGATCTCCTTGCTCAAAGCACCTCTCTCAAAACTGCTTGGGGAGATTGTTCCTTGGTATGTGACTCCTCCATTGGTCCAATTAGTTTTTGTTCTAGTGCTTTATTCTTTGCAAATTTGTGCTGCATAGGTGACCATGTTCTTGAGCTTGCATGTCAAATTTATATGGTTCCAAGTAGTTCTAATGCTTGATATAGGCTCTAGGCACTTGTAGGAGTAGTTGCTATCAGTTTTATTGAAGTTGATTCACTTTTGTTTGAAGTTACTAAAAATTTCAGAATTTTTTCAGAGAAGAACAATATGCTTAGGAAGATGTTTCAAGGTGGTTCTTCTAAGAAGCAAGGACCCAGGATTGCTATGCGTGATACTGACGAGGATCCACCAAGAGACGCTCCAGTACGGCCTTGCAAATGACGGTCGGAAAATTTTATGGACCGTGCGGGAATTAAAGAAGAATTGAAAGCATATTTGCGCAATGCCGATCTCGAGGATTTTGAGGCTAACAAATGCCCCCAGTATCATGATCTCACACGTTCATTTGTAAGGAGGTTTGAGTATTCATCTTCGCGTAATTCTCCTTCAGTCATGTTTGATCTCTATGACAAATCTTATACCATTGACTTAGAGGATTTCACTTCTGTTTGCAAACTTCCATCATGGAGCAGCATTAGGGATCCCCCTAAAACTGAATTTAGAAACTTTCTTGCTAGTATAACTATAGGGGAATCTAGAGATATAATGCAAGCTACCATAGGGAGCATTCACTTTCCTGCTATACATTATTTTGCTCTCTTCATCGGTAGATGCATAAATGCTAAGGATGAAGCATGTCACATGTGTGTCCCTGATCTCAGCATTCTCAGGAATGCTGTGTTAGGAGACCAATCTTATCATATGGGAGCCATTGTAGCTCGTAGGTTGCATCATAATAGACATAATGTAGATTTCTTTGGAGGAATTTATGCAACCCGCTTAGCCAATTTTCTTGAGATAGACATCCGTGAGGGTGATACGGAGTTGCCCCCTGCATATTTAGATTATGACTCCATGGCTTCACATCATTTTTTCGAGAGGCCTGAATCACCACTTTCATATCGTTTAATTTTTAACAAACGGCATGTTGTCCGTATTACTCTCCCTGCTCCTGCTCTTTTTGATTCACAGACAAAAGGAAGATACACTATTACTAGAGAGGAGGCAGATGAGTACGAGAGGAGAGCGGAGGCAGCCCGACTCCACGCTGCAGCTCAGCAGGCGATAACCGCTGCACATCAGTATGATCCCAACTATTCTTCGTCGCAGTACGACCCCAGCTACACCTACGGGTATCCGCCAGGCTATCCCTGGCAATAGACCAACTTAGGCCAAAAGCCTAAGCTTGGGGGGGTACGTATTTCTCACCGACATTACATTTATGTTCACACACACTCATTGCTAGATGTCAGGTGCTCATACTCTTTCACAGTAATATCCATGCTAGTTTATTTTCTTTTTCCTGCTTTCTTCTTGTGTGTTTGTCAAACCTTAAGAAAAACAACAAAAATATTAGTAGTAGTTTACTTTTCTCCTGTAGTAGTAGTAATTAAAAGGAAAACCCAAAAATATTTCCCATTCTTCTTTTGCTTGTTGGGAGCTTTCCCGTGTAAATAGTTTTATTTTCTTTCCTTTTCTTTGGGGGTCGATAGGAGAAGACCATGATTAAATTGTTGTAGTGGCTCTTATATGCATTATTTTTGATTTAACCCAGAGCCCATATTGCCTTGTCTTCTCCTGTTTATTGAATGCTCGCAGATTCTAGCTTAGTCCAATGCACATGCACTCTTATTATTATTCACATCATTCGGTCGTGCAAGTGAAAGGCAATTATGATGACATATATGATGGACTGACTGAGATGAGAAAAGCTGGTATGAACTCGACCTCTTTTGTTTTTGTAAATATGATGAGCCCGTCGTTCTTGATTCAGCTTATTATGAATAAACATGTTTGCAATGACAATTACAGATCATTGTTGCTTGTGCCATGCTTGATTAGCTATGAGTTATAATAGTTTACCATGCGTGCCAACATGCTATTGAGATGATTATGATGTGGTATGATGGGGTGGTATCCTCTTTTGAATGATTTAAGTGACTTGACTTGGCACATGTTCACGCATGTAGTTGAAACAAATCAACATAGCCTTCACGACATTTATGTTCATGGTGGATTATATCCTACTCATGCTTGCATCCAATGTTTATTAATTTTAATGCATGTACATGGCTGTTGTCGCTCTCTAGTTGGTCGCTTCCCAGTCTTTTGCTAGCCTTCACCTGTACTAAGCGGGAATACTGCTTGTGCATCAAATCCCTTAAACCCCAAAGTTATTCCAGATGAGTCCACCATACCTTCCTATATGCGGTATCTACTTGCCGTTCCAAGTAAATTTGTATGTGTCAAACTCTAAACCTTCAAATTAACATTTTGTTTTGTATGCTCGAATAGCTCATGTATCAACCAAGGCTGTCCTTATCTTCCGTGTTAGGCGGGTTATTCTCAAGAGGAGTGGACTCCACTCCTCACTCACGAGAAAATGGCTGGTCACCGGGATGCCCAAATTCCATGCTTTATGCAAACTAAATCAAAATTAATTGCAAACAAAACTCCGCACTTTGGGACACGATGTATGTTGGAGACACTTTCGTTGTTTCGAGCAAGTCATGGATTGATGCTTGTTGGTGGAGGGGGAGTATAAACTTTACCATTCTGTTTGGGAACCACCTATAATGTGTTTAGCATGGAAGATATCGCCATCTCTTAGTTGCTACGTTGACAATGAAAGTATACCGCTCAAAATATAATTTATCTCTATTTCAAAACCGAGCTCTGGCACCTCTATGAATCCCTGCTTCCCTCTGCGAAGGGCCTATCCATTTACTTTTATCTTAAGTCATCACCCTCTTATTAAAAACCACTAGCTGGAGAGCACAACTGTCATTTGCATTCATCATTGTTAATTTATATTGGGTATGACTATGATTGGATCTCTTTTACCATGAATTACAATGTCTAGTCAGTCCTTGATATTTGAAGGTGATCTGCATTTATGTTTTGCAGTCTCAGAAAGGGCTAGCGAGATACCATCTTGTTATATCATATTATGGTTGTTTTGAGAACGTGTTGTCATCCGAGATTTATTATTATGGCTTTCTAGTTGATTATGCTATTGATATGAGTAATTATGAGACCAGAGAATTATTGCAAATGTGGTTAGTTATGATCTATGCTGAAAACTTGAATGCTAGCTTGACATAGTTACAACAACAAGAGCAAACAGAGTTTGTAAAAGTTTTTCTTTCTTTCTTTCAGTTTGTCAACTGAATTGCTTGAGGACAAGCAATGGTTTAAGCTTGGGGGAGTTGATACGTCTCCGTCGTATCTACTTTTCCAAACACTTCTGCCCTTGTTTTGGACTCTAACTTGTATGATTTGAATGGAACTAACGGTGATGCTGTTTTCAAGCAGAATTGCCATGGTGTTGTTTTATGTGCGAAAACAAATATTCTCGGAATGACTTGAAACTCCATGGAACATCTTAGAAAAACAATAAAAATCCTCGCCAAAGATGAAGACCGGGGGCCACACCACATCCACGAGGTGGGGGCGCGCCTCCCTAGGGCACGCCCCCTACCTCGTGGGCCCCTGGTGCCCTCCGACGCCAACTCCAACTCTATATATCTGCTTTCGGAGAGAGAAAAATGAGAGAGAAGAAATCATCGCGTTTTACGATAAGGAGCCGCCGCCAAGCCCTAAAACCTCTCGGGAGGGCTGATCTGGAGTCTGTTCGGGGCTCCGGAGAGGGGGATTCGTCACCGTCGTCATCATCAACCATCCCCCATCACCAATTTCATGATGCTCACCGCCGTGCGTGAGTAATTCCATCGTGAGGCTTATTTGGACGGTGATGGGTTGGATGAGATTTATCATGTAATCGAGTTAGTTTTGTTAGGGTTTGATCCCTAGTATCCGCTATGATCTGAGATTGATGTTGCTATGACTTTGCTATGCTTAATGCTTGTCACTAGGGCCCGAGTGCCATGATTTCAGATCTGAACCTATTATGTTTTCATGAATATATGTGAGTTCTTGATCCTATTGTAACATCCCAAATTTTCAATTTGGAATGTTATATATAGGTCATCTATGCATATCATATTTTGTTGCATCTTCGTTCCGCAATCCTCGAAATCCTAAGCAACTCAAGGACCCTCGGAGAGAGTTGGGGATTTTTCCGGTTTTCATATTTGATTTTTATCAAATACTGAGAACGAGGATTTTTGATTTTAATTACTTTTCTCTCCGGAAAATATTTCATATTAAAAAAAGGAGGGGAGATAATATGACATCTCCAAAATAATTGAAATATTGGAGGGAAAATGTTAAAATCATTATTTGGATGTTATTTGATTTTATTTGGAATTTTATTTGCCCTAGAAAAATTTGCACGTTTTAAAAATTGCATTTTAGGGGCCAAGAAAAATGTTCATCGTGTTCTAAATATTTCATTTAGACGGTGAAAACTTGTTTTGGCAATTTTAGATTTTTATTTTATTTTATAGGAATTTTTCTGTCAGCGGAACTATTTAAAAAAAAAATTCATGGCGCCCTGACCAGGGCCTTGACCGGCCAGCCAGTTGGCCCAAGCCGCCAAGCGCCGCCTTCCTCCCAGCCGCCGCCGCCGCTAGAGTCCGGCTCGGACTCCGCCGCCGCCTGCCCCTTCCCCAATGCACCACCACCACCGCCGCCTCCCGGAGCCCGGAGCCAGAGCCCCGAGTCGCCGCCGCCGCCGCCTCTAGCCGCCGCCGCCTCCCGCCGCCACCCGCCGCCCGCTAGCCCCTTGAGCCGCCCCGCCGGAGGACCTCGCCGGAGGTACCGCCCGAGCCGCCCGAGTCGCCGTTTTTTGTTTGAAAAACCACTTTGTTTTTTTAGAAAAACCCTAGATTCGTTTTTTTAAATAGATCGGTTTTATTTCCCGATTTATTTATTTTAGCGAGCGTTCACTCGTTCCTTCATTTTAACGAACACGTTCTTCGTTTAGTTTCAGTTAACGAACGTTCGTTCGTTAAGATGTTCGTCGTTTTTCTTTTATCGGATTTATTCCGTTATTTTTCTAATCGCGATTTCTGATCCGATGTTCGTCCGAGTATAACTTTTCGCTCGTTTATCGAAATCAGGCGATTCAAGCGCCTGGAGTTTCATCTCCAAACTCTCTTTCCGAATAACCAACTCAAACAAGTTTTTGCCTCTGTAAAATTTGACCCTAGTTCAGATTAGTAAACGGATCTTATTTCTTTCGCCGTTTGAGTTTCCTTGCTCGGTTTGGTTTGATTCTTTTTGCGAACCGGAGTTCTTAAGTTGAACTTTCTAGTCAGCCTCTTTTAGTTGAGTTCTACTTGTGAATCTTTTCTTGTTGCTTATGTATGTTATTGTTTGCTTGCGATAGAATTCACGGAGTGCGAAGCGTGTTACTACGAGTCTCTAGGATTCAGGATCGTTAGCAAGGCAAGTAACACTTCGATCATACTCTTTTCGTACCCAGTTTTTATGCATTAGCTCAATCCTCAAACATTGCATGATTAGGATGTCATTAATTTGTCGGTTGGGAAGTAGTAGTTGAGGTAGAACCTATTGCCCTGTTACTATCAAACCCTTGGGAGTTACTTCTACGTGTTGCTTATATTGCTATGCTATGCTCGTAGATGTGGTTTGGGTTTGAGTGTATTCCATGACTGACGTGAGATTGTTAATTACTGGTTGAACTTAAGGTGGCAACTTTAATACACATCTTGGTGGATTGAGGCACCTGGGGAACCCAGTGTTGTCTGTTTTATTTTTGGAAATCCCGGGTTACCCGTGTGATCTTCCTATGGACCGCCACCCAGGCTCAAAGGGAACTTAGATTATTCATGCTAGAAACTTCTGTGTGCAGCCACAAGCTATTATGGGCTCTAGCATAGTTGAGTAAGTTACGTGAAGCTCTTGAAGAGGTAGATCAGCAGGTAGTGGGTTTTGTAGGTTTGGTATGGTCTACCCTGAGTAGAGAGTTAATGTTTCTGAAAGACTATGTATCGGTCATCCGTTTCTCAACCACCATGTAGTGTGAGAAATCAACGGAGGTGATCGAGTCTTGTGGGGAAAAGTGCGCAAACCTCTGCAGAGTGTACAATCTAATCATGGTTAGCCGTGTCCCCGGTTATGGACAATTCGAGTATCTGGTATTTGAGTATTCACATGTATCTCATCACTCTTAATTAATATTGCTGGGATGTTAATTACTCTAATTGGGATTGAGTTGGGGTTGTACCTTCTCAATGATGTTTCAACCACCATGATAGTTAAAATTAAACTTATTCCTTTTTTGTAGGGAAAAATTGGCTTTTCGCAAAAACATAACCATAGAGCTTTCCACCAGCCAAATATTGCATGTAGTGACAGTTTATTCTTGCTCTATTGTGTTATATTGCCAGCATATTCCATGTGTTGACCCGTTCTCGGGCTGCAACGTATTATGTTGCAGACTTTTCAGACGAGGAGTAAGGTTCGATAGGTCGTTGCGCGGCAGCTCAGCTATGCTTGTTGGAGTTGATGGACTCACTTTATCTTCCAAGCCTTCCGCATTGTTATCATATTAGATGGCCTTAAGCCATATTATCGTAATAAGTTCTCTTTTGAGACATTCGATGTAATAAGTGTGTGATTGCTACTATGTTATAAATCCTTCGAGTAATCGTGTGTGTCAAGATTACCGATCCAGGGATGACACTGAACCACAGGGACTTGACCATCTGAGGTCGGGTCGCTACAAGATGGTATCAGAGCACACGCTGAGTGTAGGACACGACCACTAAGATAAACCATAGGTCACTGTCGGGGTACTAGAGTAGGGGTACCCTAGTATCCCGTACTCGTGCACGGACAGTTGTAGCACCCCACGGCAGGGTTTGCCTCGTCACCGACAAGGTCCTCCGTGGCTCCTCTAGAGCCATTCAAGAACAAAGTATTTGATTAAGAAGACAAGGCCCCGGCAAGAGGAACTTGTCGGGAAGGCCACTCAAGGCATGCAGAAGACAAGGCCCCTGCAAGAGGAGCTTGCCGGGAAGGCTCGGAGTGCGACAAGCCTCCGGACGCGACAAGGATTCGGCCGCGGAAAGGCGCTTGCCGCGGCAAGCAACCTCTCTCCATCTCCGCTCCAGCTCATCCAGCAACGTGTCGCCACGGGACCATTCCGCTTGGCGCTGTCGAGAGGCCGTGCAGCCAGCGGAGAGCAGCGATAAGCGGCGCCGACAAGCTCGCCATCGTGGCGAAGCGGAGGCGCACTGACGGTCTCTGTAATCGCTTGGGGCGACAATCGACGGGCATTTATTGCTTTTGTCCCTTGCCGTCGAAAGTTAGGTATTTTGCATCGCATAATCGCTCGGTAGGTGTACCAACTCCTGTTTTTACATTTAAACCCTCAACTGCGTTGCCACTGTCGGAGACCCTTGAGCATATAAAAGGAGGCCCATGCGCAACGTAGAAGGGGTTCGGTTCGAAGCTTGGTTCATTGGACTCACCAGAGACCAGATACACCCACGCTTAGGTTTTGTAGCTCAGACGCTTCCCTAGCAAGAACACAATACATCAAACAAGCAGCAGTAGGAGTTTTATCTCTCCGGAGAGCTCGGGGTAAACTGCTGTGTGCCTCGATCCGCTCTGCGATCTCCGCCCTCAAAGTCCGGCCCCATAGGTGTCCGTGGTACGGTCACCTCCCGCATCTTTGGCGCGCTGTAGGGAGGCTGATCGCACTCCACGGACACCTATGGGGCCGGGCGGACCAGGCCCCTTTGTGGTTCGGAGGGGGCGGAGATCGCATCAAGAGCGGATCGAGGCGAGGCACACGCAGCAGTTTACCGACATCTTTGGCGCGCCGTAGAAGGCGTCGAGGCCGTGTGAATCTGATCCGGCGTTCACACGAGCAGCGTCCTCAACATCTTCCTCAACATGCCACCGAAGAAGAAGGCTTCGGCGGCAGCAGAGCCTTCCGCGTCGTACCCACCCTCGCCGCAAAGAACGGGTGGTGGGGCGACGCCGGCGGAGGAACGGGCGCCGAAGGTGTTCGCGACGCTGCCAAGTCCAAGGACAAGGCCCCGCAAACCTCGGCGTCACAAGCATCCCCGCGCCCATCTTAGGAGACGCGGACCAATAACGCCATGGCGTTCACAACGCCATACGCTCGCTGGATCGAGACCCTCAAGACCAGCATGCGCGCCAACATGCCGGGCACGAGTGAGATACGGTCGCCGGACGGGTGCTGCTCCTTCTAACGTAGTTAGAAGTCCGAGCATATCCCGCTCCTCGCACTGCTCACCAATGCCACCCACTACTCCAGCAGAAGCTCTGGCGAGAGCTCAGCTGCTCCTTGACTACCCTCCAACGGCCGACAAGGTCGACGAGTGGAGGGCCACTATCCAGAGCCTCATCGGCTTTGCCAACGGCGACGCCCCGCGGCAACCAACGCCATCGTTGCCGCGGCGAGACGACAAGGCACGAGCCGGTGGCGACGAGACTGTCAGAGGTACAACCACCGTGCACTCTCCGCCACGAAGGCCAAGATCGCCGACTCACCGGATCCACCTCGACGGCGGCTCCACCGCGTCATCGGATCCGCGAGCTCGCCGCGATCAGCGCCAAGTTCTTCATGAGCGACAACAAGAGGACGCTCGAACTCGCATCGAGCGCCGGAGAGAAGCGCCGACGTCAGTCCGACAAGCGCGCTTGGGCCTTCTGTTGACATGTGCGTGCGGAGGAGCCGGGCGACTTGTCAGACTGTAGGTTGCCCCGCTGCTCACTCGTGAGCTGCGGCAAGTCCGAAGGCCCAGCCAGAAAACTTCAAACCAGACGTGCGGAGAAGTATGATGGCAGGACGCATCCGTCGGAGTTCCTCGGCATCTACACCATCGCGGTGCAGGCTGCGGGGACGGGACGACAATATCCTCGCCAACTACTTCCCGCCGCCGTGCTCAAGCCCAACGCCGATCTTGGCTCATGCACTTGCCGGACAGCTCCATATCCTCTTGGGCAGATCTGTGCCATCGGTTTGTTGGCGCCTTCACAGTGTGGCCACAAGCCTCATGGCCAAGAGAGTGACCTTCATCTACTCGCCTGAAGGAAGGAGAGTCCTCAAGAAGTTCATTCAGAGATTCAGCCGTGCACTACAACATCCCATACGTCCACCCCGCCGCGCGGTGATCGCGCATTTCATCGTAATGTGCGGAACCGCAGGATGAGGGAGGAGATGGCGATGTGCAAAGTCAAGGACGCCCGTGAGCTGTCACGCCTTGGCCGGCATAAGTGTGCACTTGTGGCCGAGGAAGGGAGGAGACTCCGGGAGAGAATGCGGAAGCAGGATGTGACAAGGAGGACACCGCCTAAGAAAGAAGGGCCAAGGCGAGGCAACAGGAAGAAGAAAGGTAGAGAAGTGCTAGCTGTTGAGCAGTCCCGCAACGGAGGTGGCGCATAAGAACGCCAAGGCTGGTGGCTCGCAAGGAGGTTGCCGCCGACGCCAACCACCCGGTCGGTGGCGGCCGAAACAAGCGAGACAACTCCGCAAGCAAGATCGCAAGATCCACCGCACCAAGGGCCACAACCTCCAGAGCTGCAAGAAGGTCGAGCAGCTTGTCGAACAGCAGAGCTGAGTACGAGCGCGCGACAAGGAGAAGGCCCAGGAAGGTCTGGTGGAGCAAGCAAGAAACGCCCCGGCCGGGAGGACGCCACGGCAAGGCCAAGCGGCAAGGGGACAGACTCCCCGCGCCGCGATAAGGATGAAGACGATGACGACGACGAAGATATGGAAGACAGCATTTACCGATGAGCAGGAGTTTCGTAAAGCCACAGAGGTCCTCTGCGTTGACGGAGGTGCTTCCTGCATACCTCCCATCGCCAACTCAAGCAATGGATGCGGAGGTCAATGCAGCGGAACCATCCGTAGAGTCACGCAAGCCTCCGAAGTGGTCCAAAGACGCCTATCATTTTGATATTGAGGACCATCCCGATCACATAATCGGTCGGGTGCTTGCCGATGTTGGTCTCACCAACCACCCGCAACCTCAAGGTCACCAAAATGTTGACGGCGGGCGGCTTGAATTCGATCTCCTCCGCGGTGCTCCGTGAAGCTTCAAATCTCTCGACGGCGAAGCTCGAAGAGACCGGTACTTTCCAAGGAATCATTCCCGGAAGGAGCAAGTCAAGGGGAAGATTACGCTGCCGGTAACATTTGGCGCCGAGCTGAACTTTAGGACTGAGAGGGTCACATTCGACGCTGCCGATTTCCCATTGCTTTATAATGGGATACTTGGCCGCCCAAAGACTCGCCAAGTTCATGGCAGCCTCTCACTACGCCTACAATCTACTCAAGATGCCAGGCCCGATAAGCGCCATCTCCATCCCATGGCGACAAGAAGGACGCCCTTATCTGTGCCGACAAGATCTACCGGGATGCGCAGCCGCGACAGATTGCCAAACACTTGTCGCTGAAGCTCCCGGAGGGAAGAAGACAAAGTCCAAGTCCGCAAGGGCTCGATGCTCACTCCGCAAGCGCACCTCTTCGAGTGCTGCGCTACCGCCGAGGACGCACCATCGAGCTCCACCGGCAAGTGCAAGAAGATGGTAGCTCCGCCAAAGACCAAGAAGGTGCCCGCCAAGGAGGACGGCACTGGTGGTACCTTTACCATCAGTGCCTCTCTCGACTCTAAATAGGAAGGCGCGCTCGTTGCTTTCCTGCGGGCGAATGTCGACGTGTTTGCATGGCAACCGTCCGACATCCCCGGTGTTCCTAGGAAAGTGATTGAGCACCGCTTTGGCCGCTTTGTCCTCATGCGCCGCCCGTCAAGTAAAAAGTCGAAGCAAGCGGTGGAGCGCCAAGAATTCATAGCGTAAGAGATCAAGAAACCGGAAGCAGCAGGCCTTGTCGAGGAGTGCTCCATCCCACGTGGTTGGCCAATCCTGTAGTCGCGCAAAGCAAATGGAAAATGGAGACTACGTATTGACTTCACGGATGTTAATAAAGCTTGTCCCAAATATCCATTTCCTTTGCCGCGCATTGACCAGATTGTTGACTCCACGGCTGGATGTGATTTGCTTTCGTTTCTTGATGCATACTCAGGATACCATCAGATCTTCATGGCTGAAGAAGATGAGGAGAAGACCGCATTCATCACACCATGTGGGACATACTTTTTCATACGGATGCCTTTCGGTTTGAAGAATGCTGGTTCAACATTTGCAAGGGTAGTCCATGACGCTTTTGAGCTGCAAATGCACAGAAATGTAGAAGCCTACATGGATGACATAGTGGTAAAAAGCAAGGACAAAGCAACTCTGGTTCAAGATTTGGACGAGACCTTTGCAAATCTGCGCAAGATCAACCTCAAGCTCAACCCCGAGAAGTGCGTGTTTGGAGTCCCTTCTGGCAAGCTTCTCGGGTTCTTCGTGTCTCAGCGGGGGATTGAAGCTAATCCCGACAAGATCAAGGCCATTGAGCAGATTGAAGCACCAAAGCGCGTCAAGGATGTACGAAGACTTGCGGTTATGTAGCTGCTCTCAAGAGGTTTATTTCTAGGTTCTGTTGAGCGCATACCGCCATTTTTCAAGATTACGAAAAAGGCAGGTCCAATGAAATGGACTCGGCGGAGGCTGCGCTGCAGACTTGAAGAGATACCTGTCCTCCACTAACACTTGTCGCACCTAAGCCACAAGAGAAGTTGCTGCTATATATAGCGGCAACCAATCAAGTGGTTAGTGCTGCGTTAGTAGCGGAGAGGGAGGCGGATGACGAGCCAAAGAATCACGGCAAGCACATCCAGCGACAAGGTGGGGCTTCGCCGACAAGCTCTGTCCCGACAAGGACGAATCCGCGCAGACACATGACCAGATCACGAGAAAAGGATGGTGCAGCCTTGATCTACTTTGTCGATTCCTCCGCAAGGGGCTAGGTCAAGGTACTACGTGTATGAAATTGCTTTTCGGCCTCCTCATGGCCTCGATAAAGCTGCGCCATTACTTCCAAGCACATGAGATCACAGTTGTCACTCGCTTTCACTGAAGAGGATCTGCAGAATCCGAAGCAACGGGCAGGATTGTCGATTGGGCATTGAGCTGTCAAGCTTTGGTCTCAAGTTTGAAAGCACATCAACTATCCAGCGAGGCGTTGGCAGAATTCATAGCAGAATAGACGCCAACACCGGATGAAGAGATTCGGAGACGAGCATTCCCGCCAAGGAAGCAAGCAAAGAGTGGCTGATGTACTTTGATGGTGCCTTCTACTGCAAGGCGCCGGTGCCGGCGTCTTTGCTTATCGCACCCACCGGAGAGCACCTCAAGCACGTAGTCCAGATGCACTTTCCCAAGGAGCAAGCGACAAACAATACCGCAGTAGTATGAAGGTTTGCTTGCCGGTCTCGTGGATCGCAGTGGACCTTGGGATCAAAAAGCTTATTGTCGGGGTGACTCGCAACTTGTCGTCCGCCAAGTGAACAAACATTACCAGAGTCCGTTGATGGAAGCCTCACGTTGATGAAGTGAGGAAGCTAGAAGAGCACTTTGACGGCCTGCAAATGGAACATGTTCCAAGAGCTCGTAATGATATTGCCGACTGTCAAAAAGTGCGCTGCACTTAAGTTGCCTGTGGAACCAGGGATTTTCGTGCTCAAGCTGATTCAGCCAACCGTAACACCATCAACTGGACAAAGCAAGAAGAGGAAGTTGACCTCTGGTGACTACTTTCCGACAGAGCTTCCTGAAGCCGTCGTTGCAAAGGTCCCTGTGCTCAACACCAATTGATCTTGAGGGGCAGTCTGCTCCGACAGCCCTGTGGTTTGTTTCGTTGAAGCAGCACGCCCCGACAAGTCTTGCTCCGCAAGCTTGCCGGGAGCATCAAGCTCCGGCAGGGCCGCAGGTTCTTGCCGTGGAAGCTGATGTTCCCGCAGCAGCAGATGTGCCTTTGGTCCTTGTTGTCGAGCCACAAGCTCCAGCATGGGCGCAGCAGATTGTCCATTTCCTTCAGACAGGAGAACTTCCCGAAGAGCAAGAAGAAGCGGAAAGAGTAGCCCGGCAGTCAAGTATGTACCAGTTTGTCGACAACATACTGTACAGAAGAAGACTCAACGGTGTGAAATTGAAGTGTATTCCTGTGGAAGATGGATGAAGCTGTTGGCGAGATACACGGAGGCATATGTGGTCACCACATTGGCGCAAGAGCACTTGCCGCAAAGCTTCCGGCAAGGTTTCTTCGCCGACAGCCTCCGTGATGCAATCGCACAAGTAACCAAGTGTGAAGCGTGCAAGGCCCATTCCAAACAGATACACCAGCCAGCTCAAGCTCTCCAGACGATCCCTTTATCCTGGTCATTTTCGTCTGGGGCTCGACATCCTTGGCCCCTTCCCGAAATGTCGGGGCTTTGAGTACTTGAACGCCGCCATCGACAAGTTCACAAAGTGGCCGGAAGTGGAAGCGAGTGAGGAAGGTGACGGCACAACAGCGATCAAGTTCTTGGTCGATTGTTTGCCGTTTCGGAATCCCTAACAGGATCATCACCGACAACGGCACACAATTTACGAGTCGCACCTTCATGCAGTACGTCCAAGATCTTGGCGCCAAGGTCTGCTTTGCTTCCGTGGCTCACCCGAGAAGCAACGGCCAAGCAGAGAGGGCAAATGCTGAAGTGCTCCGCGGGCTCAAGACCAGAACTTTCGACAGGCTGCACAAGTGTCGAAGAAACTGGATCGAGGAGCTGCCGGTGGTTCTTTGGTCGATCAGGACGACGCCAAATCGAGCCACCGCCGACACCTTTTGCTCTAGTCTATGGAGCAGAGGCGGTTCTCCCCACGGAACTCAGATACGGATCGCCTCGAGTGCTCGCTTATGATGAGCTTGAGCAAGAGCAGCTGCGACAAGATGACGCGCTGCTCCTTGAGGAGGATCGTCTTCAAAGCCGTCAGGCGAGCCGCCGCTACCAAAGAAGCTTTGCGTCGCTACCATAGCCGCAGAGTTAGTGCCGAAGTCTAGAGGAAGGCGACCTTGTTCTTCGCCGTTCACTCCGCCAAGAATTCAAACAAGTTGACGCCAAAGTGGGAGGGCCCTTATCGGGTGAAACGAGTCACTAGGCCCGGCGCCGTCCGCTTTGAGACCAAGATGGCATTCGGTGAGTAACTCCTGGAACATTGAGCATCTTCGTAAGTTTTACCCATAGGGCGCGGTTGCTGGAACCTATTCCGGCAACCACCTTTTGTACAAGTCTTGCCGCTGTTGCATGTAATCCTTTGTACAAAGCCGGGCGTAGACCCCGTGCATCAGTAAAGCTCATGTGTTGCGCACAACTTGTCAAATTCATGCTTTCATCATTTTATTGCATGTTTTGGCTAACACTTTGTGCAGCAACCACACCCGGTAAGCAAAATCGAGCCGCTAGGCTCCATAACTTTATTTCCTCTTCGTTTTCTTTTCTCAAAGAAAGGAAGGCTCCCCCGCGCACAAGTTAACCGGGGAGGAGGAGATAATACTATGGACCAGGCACCGCCGAGGAAGTTTCACCTCATCGGGAAGCAAGAGATGAAAAGCTAAGTTGCCAAAGTTTGAGCAATCAATTTTAAATTTTTAGTTATCTTCCTCGAACGATAGTACTTTGTATGGAAAACACATGTGAGAGGAACCAACTCGCTTGGCTAGTCGCGCCCTTACTTTGTTTCGAGTCCGCTCAACAACTTAAGTGAGCTGCGGCTAGTCGCGACAAGGTTGCTTGTCGGAGGCGGCATCGCCAAAGGCCGACGTTCAAGACTCGGCCATGGCAAAAGTGCCCAGCAGACAAGCCCCCAAATGCGTAAGGCGTAAATGTACAAAGGAAGGAATCAAGTAGAGGAAATAACGTTGCATTGATCGCCTAAGATAGAGTATATTACAAAATGACTTGTCGCTGATCTAACAAAGTGTTCTAAACATGATCGGCGACAAGGGAAATATAAAGTTGGCGGCCTAGTCTACGCGGGTCGCCCTCAATCCGCTTGATCTTGTTCACCTTGTCCACAATGGGTGCGACAAGGGCTTTGAGCTCCTCCACGTTGGCATCCGGGCGGCAAGGATGCGAGGACGCCCGTTAAGGTTGAGGCCCGGATTGCGGAAGGCCACCTTTATCAACACCTTCTCGAGGGCTCCTGCACAGATCCGGGCGTGATTCCTCGGCCATTGCTTTGGGACCTCTTCCCGAGTCGCTGGAGACCCGCCGCCACGCCTTTGAAGAATAAGCTGAGTTTGGCGCTGGGTTGGAGATGCCTTCGTCGCAGAGTATGCAAGGTCCGTCATCCCCAGCTCCATCACTGCTAGGATGTCGTGGCGGTGCCCACAAGACCCTCGATCCAGTGCTCCACGCTCTCCCTCAAGGTGCTCTGGATGGAGGCAGCATTCGCTAGCAGCTCCTCCTTGGCCTTGATCGCCTCCAACAAGCCCACCTCCCGCTCTCGGGCGCCGGCCCAACGTCTGCGTCAGAGTGGTCAGCTTCAGCTCAAGATCCGCCTTGGAATCCTTGGCGGCGTCGAGCTCCTTGCCCCTATCAGCGAGACGGCTCTGCAGCTCACCAAGAGTGTAGGCGTCCTTCTCGCGTTCACGCTTGAGCACGGCAAGCTCTTCGCCGCTCT
This sequence comes from Aegilops bicornis, assembly GCA_021605145.1. Classification (NCBI taxonomy): domain Eukaryota; kingdom Viridiplantae; phylum Streptophyta; class Magnoliopsida; order Poales; family Poaceae; genus Aegilops; species Aegilops bicornis. The sequence goes on from CM038675.1 coordinate 321,922,436, forward strand.
TCTTGAGGCTGGCCTCCAGCTGTGCCACCTTCGCCTTCAGCTCTTCCTTGGCGGCCTCGGCGTTGCGGCAGCATCCTTCGCTTCTGAAGCACCCCGTAAGTGACTCTCGCTGCGGCAAGGTCTTCTTCGTGGCTGTCCAGGTTGACCTTCCGCGCTGCGCCAACTCGCTTTCTCTGGCGGAGAGCTTCTCAAGAGCCACCGCTTGCCTTCCTCACCGCTGCCTTCTCAAGAATGAAGGCCGTGCGCTCTTCTGCAAGTTGCCCCAGCTTCGCTATGTCGCGGAGAGCTTCTTGGTTGGCGCCCGGAGCTCCTCTGCGCTTCTCCATGTCCGCTCCTGCCCTCGCGACAAGTGCTTCCCGGGTCTCAACTTGGCACGGGCGCGGTAGAGCGACAACAGCTTCTTCAAGACTGCTCCTCCTCGGACTACGCTTCTGCTTGGCGCGTCCACCGGCATCAGCCAATGAGGCGAGTAGCTCGCCATCGAAGGTCTCTCCTCGACCGGCGCCTGGAGCTCGGTTCCTGTGGGAGCTTGATGAAGACGCCGCCTTCGTAGGCGCTGGGCTGGGGCTCCTTGAGCGACACCGCAGCAGAGCGGGGAGTCGGGTCGGTGTAGCGCTGGCGCTCCTGCGCCTCGGGGCCGTCGGTGTGATCGCCCGACCCCTCGCCGGCCTCTGCGTCCGGCAGCCTCGGGCGGCTCCTCGCCAACAGGCTCGTCGGCGACGGCCTCTTCTTCCACAACAACGACCTCTTCTTCCTCGACGGCAGCCTTGTCGGTGTTGCCGCGCGCTTCCTCCTCGCCGGCGGCCTTGACCTCCATCGGCTCTGCGTCAGGCGAAGAAAGAGCAGTCAAGCAAATGTTCAAAAAAAAAGAAAAAAAAGAAAGCAAGCCCAAGGGAGATTTTCGTGTAAGGAAATAACCTGCAACGGGATCCGGAGCCATGGCCTCGACCACTGGAGGGTCACTGGCGCCGTCCCTTGCCGGGGTAGCCTCCCTTGCCGGAGTGGCCTCCCTTGTCGGAGGGCGCTCCCTTGCCGGAGAATCCTCCCTTGGCGGCGTGGTGGCGCAGACAGGATCTCGGGCGGCTTCGAGCCCTCCCGATGAGGCTGCTCTGCTCCTACACAAGCACACAATCAGGTATCAACGGAGAAGGACACCCTGCACACCTAATAGTAAGGAGAAAACTGCACACTTACTGGGGCTGTGGCTGGGGCTGCTCTGAGGAAGGGTTGCCGGTCCGGCAAGGCGGTCTCGGACACGCCTCCTGTTGCACGGGAGAATCGCCTCAACGACGACCGCCGGGATCTTGGCCCTCTTCGACGCTCTTCGGGCCAGGCCCCGAAAAAGGAAAGAGTCCAGAACGAAGCAAATCAGATTCAAGATGAAGCAATAAAATTGAAGAAATACAAGCACAATCTTAAGAGCTTACTCTTCGCCTTCCTCCTCGGAGCTAAGCGCGGAGAAGTCAAACTCCGGCTCGCCTCCGGTGCGACGAGGCGGGGGAGTGGGCTCTCTTGGCCGCTTGGCGGAGGCGCCGGTGTGGCTCGAGAAGATCCCGCCCAGCTTGTCGCAGCAGTAGGCGCTCCAGCGCAACCTCGCTTGCAGCGGTGGAGCGTCATGTGGCGCTGCTTGTGGGCCGATCTGCCGCCCGACTTCGTCTCCGGCCTTGCGGAGACGCCTCTTGGCGGAGCCGGGAGCTCCGGCTGGCGACAAGTCACCGGGTGGTGGAGAAGAAGCGCCCTCGGCGGGTCCACTCGACCCGCCTCGGGCTCGACAAGATCGTCCTCGCCGACGACCTCCCCTCGCCGGCAAGGCTTGCCGCCTTCGCGTCCCGCCTCCTCCACGGTGAACCCGAAGGCTCAACGGCAGCTGCTGCCGCCTCCTCCACCTGGTGGCAATCCGCGCCATCTCCTCATCGGTGGTGTCGCGGGTGAGCCTTTCGCTTTCGTCGAAGCGGATCGGCACTTCTTCTAAGTCGTCGAAGAACTGCCGCACGACCTCGTCGGGGCTCCTGCCAGTTGGAACGATCCCATGGGAATCGCGACAACGGCATCATGGCGCGGATGCGGTCGAGCGCCGAAGTTGTTGCACAAAGGACGACCCCGCGGAAACCTAAACCACTGTGGTGGTCGGGTCGTTCTTGAACAGCTCGAGCAGCATCGCATCCAGCTCCAAGACGGTGAAGTTCGATTCGGGCCCGGGCGCAACCTCATAATGTCCGCCAGATTTTGGAACTCCTGTGCAGGCCTCCTCCTTTCCTGCAAGGGAGCCGGCGGCGACGGCGAAGTCTGCGCCAACTGCGCCTATGGTCAACCCGGCAAGCCTGAGGCGCAAAATCCGGGTCACGGCTATCTTCAACTTCGCATCCTCCGGCGCCAAGTTACTCCAATCTCTGCCGCGCACTATTGGGGTTTGGCGCACGGCAGTGAAGGGCTGCGGGTTCTCCTCACGACTCCAACACCAATTGGCTCTCCACTCCTCCCACTTGTTGCGGAACTCTCCTTCCGTGGTAGGCTTCTTTCTTGCCGATCCTGGAGACCCAAGCTATCCCTCCGGCAAGTGGCTCTCCTCTCTCGATGCGGGGCACGAAGAAATGGCGGAAGAGTGCCACATTTGGGTGGACTCCGACAAAGTTTTCGCAAAGATGCGCGAAAACTGCCATGGTCAAGACGGCGTTGGGGGTGAAATCAAGGAGGCGGAGGCCAAACGTGTTCATGATGTCGCAGAAGAACTCGGAAAAGGCGGCAAAGCCCGCAATAGAAGAAAAGGGCGAAAAAGGGTACCCTGTTGGTGCCAAATCAGAGGCGGAGGCGGGAATACCCTGGCGGATGCGCACGCGTCTCCGCTGACCAAAAGAGGTAGAAGACGCCCCGTAGCTCCTTGCGCCGAGCTGTGGGGGAAGATGGCCCGCTCCTTGCGCAACGCCGCTGAGCCGCTGCGCCTCGGCCGACTTGACGCCTTCTCCTTGTCGGCTTTGGAGCCATGGCGAGGGCGGCAGAGGAGGCCGACGGCGGTGAGCGCGCTTAATGGCGAAGCGGGCGCTGCTCTTCGCAGACCGGAGAAGAAGAGGGGAGCGGCGGTGGTTTTCTTGACAGGACAGCGATGGCAGAGTGGACGGCCTGCCCCTGTTTCCTCCGCTTATAAGGAGGGGGGGCGGACGTTCCGCTTTTCCTAATAAAGAAAACCCCACGACCGCGCCCACGATCTTCGTGATGACGCCACGTCCGTGCGTGCCGTTAGTGGGGATCGTGGTGGGTCCGGGGTGAGTTGCGACGCGTGGTCGAGGCCGCTGCGTTCGCAGACTCGCTTTTGGGCCTGGCCCGACAGCTGGGCACCGTGTACGCCCAGCCCGGGGCTCTGTCCGGGGGTACTAGAGTAGGGGTACCCTAGTATCCCGCATTGCTGCACGGACAGTTGTAGCACCTCGCCAGTGGTTTGCCTCCTCACCGCCAAGGTCCTCCGTGGCTCCTCTAGAGCCATTCAAGAACAAAGTATTTGATTAAGAAGACAAGGCCCCGGCAAGAGGAACTTGTCGGGAAGGCCACTCAAGGCATGCAGAAGACAAGGCCCCGGCAAGAGCAGCTTGCCGGGAAGGCTCGGAGCGCGACAAGCCTCCGGACGCGACAAGGATTCGTCATGCAAGGCGCTTGCCGCGGCAAGCAACTCTCTCTCCATCTCCGCTCCAGCTCATCCAGCAACGTGGTCGCCACGGGACCATTCCGCGCTGCGTGTCGAGAGGCCGTGCAGCCAGCCGGAGAGCAGCGATAAGCGGCGGCCGACAAGCTCGCCATCGTGGCGAAGCGGAGGCGCACTCGACGGTCTCGCGGTAATTGTTTGGGCGACAATCGACGGCATTTATTGCTTTTGTCCCTTGCCGTCGAGTTAGGTATTTTGCCGCATAATCGCTCGAGTAGGTGTACCAACTCCTGTTTTTACATTTAAACCCTCAACTGCGTTGCCACCTGTCGGAGACCCCTTGAGCATATAAAAGGAGGCCCATGCGCAACGTAGAAGGGGTTCGGTTCGAGCTTCGGTTCATTGGACTCACCAGAGACCAGATACACCCACGCTAGGTTTTGTAGCTCAGACGCTTCCCTAGCAAGAACACAATACATCAAACAAGCAGCAGAGGAGTTTTATCTCTCCTGAGAGCTCCGAAGCTGGGTAAACTGCTCGTGTGCCTCGCCTCGATCCGCTCTTCGTGCGATCTCCGCCCCTCTCCGAACCACAAAGGGGCCTGGTCCGCCGGCCCCATAGGTGTCCGTGGGTACGATCAGCCTCCCCGACAGTCACTCTTCTCCACTCATTTCTGACTCTTCTCCATTTTCCACTCTCTAGGATGACGGAGATGAAGAACAAATTTGCACAACCGGATGAAGACACCCCTTTTGGACGCCACTTGAAGGAAGTCACTAGGTACTTGAACATTGGAATACCAAGCTTCACCAGACGCATACATGCCACCTTACCAGAAGAGGAGCGCTGGATGATTCAAGTACAAGTTCCAGGAAGGACGTTCTCACAAACTTCTAAGCCCATAGAGTTTTCTTTCAAAGCACCCACCTGGAGTCTAGGCAAGAGTATGGCATCTCACATTACCATGGGACGCATTGGAGAAGTCTACAACAGGGAGCTTAAAGACACCATCTATCAAATATGTGGGCGCCGAGACGAGCAATGGGAAGTAATCAGCACCAAGAAGGATAGATCCATTGCAGCTTTCATCCAGAGCTAAACCAAAGCACATTCGACGTCAGGAGAACCAGATGTGCGCAGACATGATGGAGTTGAAGAAGGCGAAGACCAGAATCATCGAGCTGGAGGAAGAATTCAAATTTACACGCGATGGATATGAGGAGGAAATCAAGATACTACTGGAGAAGAACGACGATCTAGTCAAGAAGATCGGAGTATTCATGGGAGGACCCGCACCGGAAGAAAAGGAAGAAGATCCCACTTGCCCGGACAACTACATCATCATCGACGACACCGATTCCGATCCAAGTGATGATGACTATGAAGACGAAGCTGGAGCAGACATCATGGAGTCTTCCACCGATCAAAATTTCTAGATGACCACCATATATTAGTAGTATTTCCCCCATGTAACTAGTAGTAGTTGAGCACTTCTTGCGATAGTCCTAGACCATTTGTATGCCCTTGCTTGATTGATTGAGTGAAATGATTGTGTTTGCCTCATATGCATATGGGTAGTGTTTTCTCACTAGACCTTTTTTCTATTCTAATCTCTTCCATCTAAACCCTCAGATGCCTCCGAGACGTGACACCGGTTTTGTTTTCCCACCGGAGCTCACCCAGTTGATTCAGCAGCAAAATGCCTTGATGCAATTGCTAGTTCAGAACTAGGGCAACAACAACAACAACAACCCGCCGCCAAGAGACAATTTAGCCTGCTTACGAGGTTACAACCGCCGGTGTTTTCCAAAGAGCACCGAGCCAATAGTTGTTGATGATTGGCTACGCCCGTATTGGAAGGAGTTAACCACCGCATGATGCACGGATGTCGAGAAGGTGCGCTTTGCCGCACATCAATTGGATGGACCAAAGAGCCGCATGGTGGGAGAATTACACGGCTACTTTTCCTAGAGCCAATGTCACTTGGGACCAGTTTCAACAGGCTTTTCAGACGACTCCATGTCTCAACTGGAGCCATGCAAATGAAGAAGCGTGAGTTTCGCAACTTACGCCAGGGAACCGCACTGCGTGGCCCAAAGACGTGGATGAGTTTAGTAAGTTATCACGCTATGCCCCCGATGATGTGGCCACAGATGTCACAAGGTGGAGAAGTTTATGGAAGGGCTGAATGATGAGATGAGTATGCAGTTGATGGTGGCAAATTTCCACAACTACCAGGAGTTGGTAGACAAGGCCCTTATGATTGAAGGGAAGCAGGAACAAATTGAGAGCCGTAAGAGGAAGTATGGACAAGGGAAGTACAACTCAGGAGCTCACCAGAAGCCTCGTTTACCCCCAAACTTGGGAGGACTTGTCCATAACCATGGAGGTCATAACCATACTGGAGGAGGATCGCATAACCAAAATGGTGTGAAGAATGGGAATGGGAACGGAGTCAATAACAATCAGAACCGCTCTAACCCATCTATACCCGCCAAGAGGGACTTAAGCCAAGTTATTCGCTTTAAGTGCGGGAAGACTGGGCACTATGCCAATGATTGCCCTGAAGGAAGGAATGGAAACGGAAATGGGAGCGCTGGGAAGAAGCCCAATCCATTCAACAAAGGACAAGTGAACCACGTTAACGTGGAGGAAGTTGAAGAGCAGCCGGACGCGATAATAGGTAAGTTTTTGGTTAAGTCATTTACCGCTCTTGTTCTTTTTGATACTGGTGCATCGCATTCATACATATCAAGGGGATTTGTGGATAAGTTAAGTTACCAACCCAAACCCTTAGGACCCCTCTTTTAGTGAGCTCGCCTGGAGCAGAGTACATGGCTAGCGGATGGTGCACCCAGATACCACTAACCATTGGCACGCATGTTTTTCCGTCCGACCTAATCATCTTGGAGTCGCAAGGATTGGATGTGATATTAGGGATGGACTGGATGTCAAAGTATGGAGGAAGCAATGACTGTGCTAGCAAGTCAATTTACCTTACCACCCCGGAGGGAAAAAGGATTAAGTATCTATCTAGGAATGTGCCTAGGAGGAGCCAAGTGAATGCCCTCACGGGAGTTGTACAGGAGGAAGTGCCGGTAGTAAAAGATTTTTCGGATGTTTTCCCAAAGGAGTTACCAGGCATGCCACATGATCGAGACATCGAGTTCCTGACAGAGCTATTCCAGGTACAGGGCCGATATCCAAGAGACCATATCAGATGCCCGCGAATGATCTGGAGGAAATTAAGAAGCAGATCAAGGAGTTATTGGAGAAAGGTTATATTCGAAGGAGTTCATCACCTTGGGGAGCACCAGTACTTTTGGTCGAGAAGAAGGATAAATCCCTGAGGATGGTCGTTGATTACCGAGCCTTGAACGAAGTAATGATAAAGAACAAGTATCCACTACCAATGATCAATGATCTGTTTGATCAGTTGCAAGGAGCTAAGGTGTTTTCGAAGATTGATCTATGATCGGGATACCACCAGTTGATGATCCGAGAAAAGGATATACCAAAGACAACATTCACCACGCGATATGGATTATATGAGTATACAGTCATGTCGTTTGGACTGACTAACGCCCCTGCCTACTTCATGAGTATGCTGAACAAGGTGTTCATGGAGTATTTGGACAAGTTTGTGGTGGTATTTATTGATGATATTATGGTATACTCGAAGAACGAAGAAGAGCACAAGGAGCATTTGGCGTTTGGTTCTCGAGAAACCTCGGGGAACACCAGTTATACGCCAAATTCAGCAAGTGCGTAGTTTTGGTTGAAGGAAGTTGGATTTCTTGGGCATGTTATATCGAGGAGAAGATATAGCAAGAGATCCCAATGAAGGTTCGATCAACCATCGAATGGTTGGCACCCACTACAGTTGGCGAGATCCGCAGTTTCCTTGGACTCGCAGGATATTATCGGAGATTCATTGAGAATTTTTTTCAAGATTGCTAAACCAATGACTGAATTGTCAAGAAGGATACTAAGTTTAAATGGGATGAAGATTGCGAGGCAAGTTTTCAGAGTTGAAGAAACGCTTTGACTACAGCCCCATGCTAACCTTGCCGCTTATACATAAGGAGTTTCAAGTGTATTGTGACGCCTCACGCTTGGGACTGGGATGTGTGCTTATGCAGGACGGAAAGGTTGTTTCGTATGCCTCACGACAACTGAAGCCTCATGAGTTGAACTATGCCACGCATGATTTGGAGCTAGCAGCGGTAGTACATGCATTGAAGACTTGGAGACATTATCTTATTGGAAATCGTTGTGATGTGTACACGGATCATAAGAGTTTGAAGTACATTTTCACACATAAGGATTTGAACCTTAGACAAAGGAGATGGCTGGAGCTTATAAAGGATTACGATATGAAGCTACACTATCATCCCGGAAAGACCAATGTCGAAAGGCACGCCTTTGAGCCGGAAGAGTTATGCCAATATCCTCGAAAGTAAAGGATTGCCGAAGGAGTTAGCTGAGGATATCATGGAACTACGGTTGGAGATTGTCCCAAGAGGTTTCATTGCAACAATGGATGTTCGGTCGACATTGTTGGATAAGATTCGAGAAGCTCAGAAAGAAGACAAAGAGATTGCGGAAATAAAAGAAAATATGAGCGGAGGTAAAGCCAAAGGTTTTCGCGAGGATGAGCACGATACCTTATGGTTTGAGGACCGAGTTTATGTGCCCAACAAACCAGAGATCAAGAAGTTAATACTTCAAGAGGCCCATGACTCACCATACTCGATACACCCCAGAAACACCAAGATGTATTTGGATTTGAAGGAACGTTTCTGGTGGACTGGTATGAAGAAGGATATTGCCGAGTATGTAGCCGTATGTGATGTATGTTAGAGAGTGAAGGCAGAGCATCAGAAGCCAGCAGGACTGTTACAGCCTATGCCGATACCCGAATGGAAGTGGGATAAACTAGGCATGGACTTTATCACCGGATTACCCTGAACCAAAGCAGGATATGACTCAATATGGGTAGTAGTGGATCGTTTGACCAAAGTAGCTCACTTCAACCCAGTGAAAACAACTTATACAAGTGCAAAGTTGGCCAAGATATATATGTCCAGGATCGTATGTTTGCATGGAGTTCCGAGGACCATTGTATCAGATAGAGGAACACAATTTACTTCATGGCATCAGCTACACCAGACCTTGGGTACCAGATTGGAGTTCAGTACCGCATTCCACCCGTAGACGGATGGACAGATAGAGAGGGTCAATCAGATTCTGGAGGACATGTTGAGAGCTTGTGCGCTAGATTATGGCTCTAGTTGGGATGACAATTTGCCTTACGAGAGTTCTTGTACAACAACGATTACTGTGCCGGTTTGAAGATGGCACCGTTTGAAGCTCTGTATGGACGCAGATGTAGAACGCCCCTGATGTGGGATGAGGTAGGAGACCGTCAGTTGTTTGGACCAGATCTGATCAAAGAATCAGAGGAGAAGGTTAAACTGATCCGAGACAGATTAAAGGTTGCTCAGTCCAGGCAGAAGAGTTATGCAGATTCAAAACGCAAGGAAGTAACCTATGAAATTGGAGACCGAGCCTATCTGCGAGTATCACCCTTGCGAGGAGTGAAACGTTTTGGAGTTAAGGGAAAACTATCTCCAAGATTTGTAGGACCGTACCGTGTTTTGGAATGGATGGGAGAAGTTGCCTACAAGCTGGAGTTACCTGAAGGATTGTCAGGAGTTCACGATGTGTTCCATGTATCGCAGTTGAAGAAGTGTCATGCTGAGATGACTGATATACCGTTAAGAGATACAAAGGCCCTCGAAGCGATTGCTTGGATAGTAATCGACCTATCAGAGAAGCCAAGAAGATTCTTGACTTTGACTGCCGAGTCACTCGCAGCAAGGTTATTAAGTTTTGCAAAGTTCAGTGGAGCCACCATACCGAGGAAGAAGCCACCTGGGAACGAGAAGATGATATTCGCAAGGACCATCCGCACCTATTTTCTAGCCAACCCAAATCTCGAGGACGAGATTCATCTTAAGGGGGGTAGGTTTGTAACATCCCGAATTTTCAATTTGGAATGTTATATATAGGTCATCTATTAATATCATATTTTATTGCATCTTCGTTCCGCAATCCTCGAAATCCTAAGCAACTCAAGGACCCTCGGAGAGAGTTGGGGATTTTTCCAGTTTTCATATTTGATTTTTATCAAATACTGAGAACGAGGATTTTTGATTTTAATTATTTTTCTCTCCGGAATATATTTCATATTAAAAAAATAAAGGAGGGGAGATAATATGACTTCTCCAAAATAATTGAAATATTGGAGGGAAAATGTTAAAATCATTATTTGGATGCTATTTGATTTTATTTGGAATTTTATTTGCCCTAGAAAAATTTGCACGTTTTAAAAATTGCATTTTAGGGGCCAAGAAAAATGTTCATCTTGTTCTAAATATTTCATTTAGATGGTGAAAACTTGTTTTGGCAATTTTATATATTTATTTTATTTTATAGGAATTTTTCCATCGTGAACTATTTAAAAATCACAAGACGCTCAAGACCCGATCCGGGTCAAGCCAGCCACCAGCCAGCCGGCCCACGCCGCCACGCCACCGCCGCCGCAAGAGTCCGGCTCGTATTCCGCCGCTGCCTGCCCCTTCCCCACGGAACCGACCCCCCCCCCCTCCTATAAATACCCCCCCCCCCCCTCTAGCCACCACCGCCGCCTCCGGAGCCGTGAGCCCGAGTCGAGCCCGCCGCCGCCCTAGCGCCGCCGCCCCATCCCGCCGCCACCCGCCGCTTAGCTTAGCGCCGGAGGACCTCGCCTGAGGTACCACCCGAGCCGCCCGAGTCGCCGTTTTTTTTTGAAAAACCACTTCGGTTTTTTTAGAAGAACCCTAGATTCGTTTTTTTAAATAGATCGGTTTTATTCTCCGGTTTATTTATTTTAGCGAGCGTTCACTCGTTCGTTCATTTTAACGAACGCGTTCTTCATTTAGTTTCAGTTAACGAACATTCGTTCGTTAAGCTGTTCGTCGTTTTTCTTTTACCGGATTTATTCCGCGATTTTTCTAATCGCGATTTCTGATCCGATGTTCGTTCTAGTATAACTTTTCGCTCGTTTATCGGAATCAGGCGATTCAAGCGCCTGGAGTTTCATCTCGAAACCCTCTTTCCGAATAACCAACTCAAACAAGTTTTTGCCTCTGTAAAATTTGACCCTAGTTAAGATTAGTAAACGGATCTTATTTCTTTCGCCGTTTGAGTTTCCTTGCTCGGTTTGGTTTGATTCTTTTTGTGAACCGGAGTTCTTACGTTGAACTTGCTGGTCAACCTCTTTTAGTTGAGTTTTACTTGTGCATCTTTTCTTGTTGCTTATGTATGTTATTGTTTGCTTGCGATAGAATTCCCGGAATGCGAAGCGTGTTACTACGAGTCTCTAGGATTCACGGATCGTCAGCAAGGCAAGTAACACTTTGATCATACTCTTTTCATACCCAGTTTTTATGCATTAGCTCAATCCTCAAACATTGCATGATTAGGATGTCATTAATTTGTGGGTTGGGAAGTAGTAGTTGAGGTAGAACCTATTGCCCTGTTACTATCAAACCCTTGGGAGTTACTTCTACGTGTTGCTTATATTGCTATGCTATGCTCGTAGACGTGGTTTAGGTTTGAGTGTATTCCATGACTGATGTGAGATTGTTAATTACTGGTTTATCTTAAGGTGGCAACTTTAATACACATCTGGGTGGATTGAGGCACCTGGGGAACCCAGTGTTGTCTGTTTTATTTTTGGAAATCCCGGGGTACCCGTGTGATCTTCCTATGGACCGCCACCTGTGCTCAAAGGGAACTGAGATTATTCATGCTAGAAACTTCCGTGTGCAGCCACAAGCTATTATGGGCTCTAGCATAGTTGAGTAAGTTACGTGAAGCTCTTGAAGAGGTAGATCAGCAGGTAGTGGGTTTTGTAGTTTTGGTATGGTCTACCCAGAGTAGAGAGTTAATGTTTCTGAAAGACTATGTCTCGGTCATCCGTTTCTCAAACACCATGTAGTGCGAGAAATCAACGGAGGCGATCGAGTCTCGTGAGGAAAAGTGCGCAAACCTCTGCAGAGTGTACAATCTAATCATGGTTAGCCGTGTCCCGGTTATGGACAATTTCGAGTATCCGGTATTTGAGTATTCACATGTATCTCATCACTCTTAATTAATATTGCTGGGATGTTAATTACTCTAATTGGGATTGAGTTGGGGTTATACCTTCTCAATGATGTTTCAACCACCATGATAGTTAAATTAAAACTTATTCCTTTGTTGTAGGAAAAAATTGGCTTTTCGCAAAAACATAACCATAGAGCTTTCCACCAGCCAAATATTGCATGTAGTGATAGTTTATTCTTGCTCTATTGTGTTATATTACCAGCATATTCCATGTGCTGACCCGTTCTCGGGCTGCAACGTATTATGTTGTAGACTTTTCAGACGAGGAGTAAGGTTTGATAGGTCGTTGCCGTGCAGCTCAGCTATGCCGTTGGAGTTGATGGACTCACTTTATCTTCCAAGCCTTCCCCTGTTATCGTATTAGATGGCCTTAAGCCATACATCGTAATAAGTTCTCTTTTGAGACATTCGATGTAATAAGTGTGTGATTGCTACTCTGTTATAAATCCTTCGAGTACTATGTGTGTCAGCATTACCAATCTAGGGATGACACTGAAACACAGGGACTTGACCATCTGAGGTCGGGTCGCTACACCTATCTTGCAAGTCTATAGTCACCTACGATGTGTAATGATCCGGCAACCCCGAAGTGACAATAATCGGGACCACTCCTGGTGATGACCATAGTTTGAGGAGTTCATGTATTCACTATGTGCTAATGCTTTGTTCCGGTTCTCTATTAAAAGGAGGCCTTAATATCCCTTAGTTTCCAATAGGACCCCGCTGCCACGGGAGGGTTGGACAAAAGATGTCATGCAAGTTGTTTTCCATAAGAACGTATGACTATATACGGAATACTGCCTACATTACATTGATGAATAGGAGCTAGTTCTGTGTCACCCTATGTTATGACTGTTACATGATGAACCACATCCGGCATAATTATCCATCATTGATCCGGTGCTCACGAAGTTTTCCATATCTTTGGTTCTCGCTTATTTACTTTCCTTGCATCATCGTTACAATCACTACAAAACACCAAAAATATTTACTTTTGCTTGCACTACTCTTTTGTTACCGTTACCACCACTATCATATTACTTTGCTACTAAACACTTTGCTGTAGATACTAAGTTTCCAGGTGTGGTTGAATTGACAACTCAGCTGCTAATACTTGATAATATTCTTTGGCTCCCCTTGTGTCGAATCAATAAATTGGGTTGAATACTCTACCCTCGAAAACTGTTGCGACCCCCTATACTTGTGGGTTATCACACGCCGGCAACGAGACAGAGGACATCGCCGGCTCCGCCGAGGCCCCGCCCCGCTGCCAACGAGGCCGCGCCACACAGAAAACGAGGAAGAGTAGAACACGGTAGGTTGCCGCCGCTCGGGTCCAAGTAAGGCCACCGCTGCTAGCCTCCTATTGAAGCCAAGCTAGGCGGGTTGACCATTGACGGCCGGTTAGCTTCTTGGCGGCGATGTGGAGTCGGGGAGTTCTGCTGGAGAACAACGCTGCTTCTACTTAACTGCTGGTGTAGTTGGCTGACTGACACGTGGGCCCAACAGGCCACATGTCAGTTATGCAACTGCACATGCGGTTAAGTCACTAAAGCTTCTATTCGGCTCAGCGGGACACAGGTGGGTAGCTTCAGTTAATTAATTATACCTCCAGCGCACCCCTTTTTAGTTGAAGAATGTATGAAATGTAATGAAATCTGGCATGTTTATATGAAATCCGACCGTGTATGAATGGATTTATTTCGATTAGTTCGAATTCCTGTACCACAGGCATTGGATGAACATGCAAAACAATACGTACTAGCATTATTCCTGTGGTGATCACCTCGTTTGCAGCAGTTTCACATGTACTCCTCCGGTCCTTTCTAGTGCGCATACAAGTTTTGTTTGCAGTCAAAGTATCTCTACTTTGACCAATCTTATACAAAAAGTATGCACTTTCACAATGTGCAAAGTTAAAAGGAAATGTAAGGAGTACAAAGAGTTTGAGCAGCTTTTAGCGTTTATGTACATTGCAATCAAACACACAGGCCTGGCAATTCATAGAGAACATTCAAAACAATCGATGATTATGCATCTCAGTGACTCACATGTCAGAGGCAATATTTACTTCACAACTAAAGAATAAAGAAAAAATTGATCGACGCCGACAAAGAAAGGCGTCCCATTCGAAAATATCAAACGCATGTCTTGCTAAAATCAATGAGGAAAATTTGACAAGGTTGTCCCATTCCAAAATAAAATGCCTACGATTGTGGAATGGACAGGGTTTGCCATCAGCTCGGACATTGACATGGCACCTCGTGCTAAATAAACCAGCTGTTCTTTTTGTGCAGTTCCACCAAAATCAACCAAATTCGCGCGTAGCTTGTATGATTTCGCCCTTATATGTTGCAACGACTTGAACTTATCAGCACCTCCTTTCTTGTGGTGGAAATGAATGATTTGATGTATTCATGAACATTTTGTGCAGTTCCCATTGAAATCAAGCTGAGCATCCCTGTTTGCACAAATACAAAAAAGTGATTAGTATAGAGCAAACTGTACTATGAATTGACAGTTTCAACAGGCACATACATGGTCCATGTAGAGCACACTTTTAGAAAAATGGAACTCACCAGAAAGAATCCTAGAACAACATTGTACTTGCACATCACATCAAAAAAAATGGAGATCTTGTCAGTCCTTCTGAGCTGAAGTTAGTTTGGTCTTGTGGGGAGTAATGTAACCATCCTTCAACTGCTCCTTCTGATGATAAGATAGATAGGGCTTCTTCATCCTGGCATAATCGGAACTATTCACTTCACGTACTCCATATTCTTCTTCAAAGGAAGATGATCCTGTTGTGCAAACACAAGAGGACTACTAAATGCTAGCATCACTGTTTGCTCAAAAAAAAGGAAAGGAAATATTTAAAACAACACAGATGAAGCACTTCTCAAGGACAATACCACTTTTTCATGACAGTATCTAAACAGTAGCACAACACCAATAGAGATGACAAAGCTCAATCATATGGATGAAATCAATGGGTGAGTACCAACCTTTGTCAGGATGCTTGTTGTGTAGAGCATACAGATGAAGCATTTCTCCGGAACCATCTGTTGCTATCTATGGTGGTGGCCAAGCTTACTATATACTCCTCGATTAGTTTAATGTTTCCAACATCTTCTTGTGCAGTTCCACTAAAATATATGGTATCTTCAAAGAAGATCCCTGTTTGCACAAGTAGAGATAATTACATATTACATTAAGAGTGGCATCAAATCAGTGGCAAAACAATTGCTCGTTCCGGCCATAGCAATAAATTAAGATGAAAAATTATATCATTACTTGTGCCATCACAGTTCCAACGCTTCATTACAGCACCGGGAGTTGATTTTTTTTCTTCCCCTTGTTCTTCCCCTTCATCACTTGGTTCAATAACAAACAAGCTTCACCTTCAATGTAAGATTTGGCGTGTCAATTAGGGAGCACAAGTATAGTACTAAACTTAATTTTCTGATGAAAGTGGCAAAATACAGGCCAGCAGTTGTGAAATATCCTTATCTTACCTCATTGGGATATTACGGTGCACATACAGATTGGAAGTCTTGTCTCCATTTGTGCAGTTCACTAAAATCAAGCAACATTATCGTACAAGTAGCACAACATATGAATGCACACTGCAGAATCATGTGAAAGAAGGCTAGTACTGACCTCTCATGATGCGGAATTCAAACAACTCACAAGAAGATCTGAACCAAATTCGCCTTAACGGAGAGGAAGTAATATCTCCTCTTGTGCAGTTCCACTAAGATCAAGCAATCAAGCAACGTTGTCGGTGTGACATTTTGGTTGAACTGCACAAAACACTCTTAAAACAAAAGTGTTTTGTGCAGTGCAACAAAAGGTCACAATGGCAACGAGGTGAAGCAGATAACCCTGTTTACAGAGGTGCAAAGGAAGCAATTAGTGGTCAATAACGGTGGATGACACAGAAGCCAACAAAAAGAAGCATCTACCTTATCTAAATGGGAAAGAAAGCAAGACAGTAGCATTTCTCAAACGGTGGCATTGATTAATATTAACATAGAGATTATATTAACAATAAAATTCGTTAAACATGTAATTTGCTTTTAACTATGGCATTGCATCAATTTTCCAGCAGCATTATTAGAGGGTGTTTGTTTACAGGGACATTTTGGTGTAGGGACTAAAAAAACTCCATGTCAGTCCCATCTAAACCAAAGAGGAGGGACTTTTAGGGACTAAAAGTGGGCATTTGGGACTAAAGAAAGAAGACACTGAGGGAGTCTTTTTGGGACTTTTTCCAATAGTTGCCCCTGCCATGCATCGCGCCTTGTCTCTAATAGTTCATTACTAGGGGTAACATGGTCTTTTAGCATGTCATTTAATAACCTCTAGTCCATGTTTAGTCCCTGGAACCCAGCAGGTAGGGACTAGGAGTTTTAACCAAACAGGGCCTTAGATTAACAACATCTAATGAGTTGCACGGACGGTGGACGACCAAAGACCATGTGCATCTACCGATGTAATCGTGGTCATGCACAGATATGTTGCAACAAAGAACAAACAACCAAGGAGCATATTTGTGTTGGTCCCAGTTTTGTTATCTTTAGACGCCTTTCCCTATGTGAGCGCAGCAAATCTAGTCCTGCTCAAACTCTACAGCCTTGTCCCTTCCTTTCCTTTTTGAACTAGTACTTTCGCCCCTTCCTTTCCTTTTTGAACCACGTCCTAGATTTATGTGATACAACTTTCCCCACTACTTTCTCCCATTCCTTTCCTCTTTGAACCACGTCCTAGATTAATGCTATACAACTTTCCCCCTTCATTTCCTCTTTGAACCACGTCCTAGCTTCATGCTATATACAACTTTTCCCACTACTTTCCCCCACTCCTTTCCTCTTTGAACCACGTCCTAGACTCATGGTATACATGCAGCTAGAGCAATGCATGTGGAGTAAGTAAATTATACCTTAAGATTCTTGGGGCGTGGTTCAGGTGGCAACGGACGGCGGCGAAGAAGAAGGGGTCGGAGGCCCTCCTGCGCCGCCGCTGGGTGGAAAGTGAACAGCTGCGCCGGTAGTCCCTCGCCGACAGCGACAGCGTTAAGCCTCCTTCCCTTCCTGGCGGATGGATCATGCCGGCTCTTCGAGAAACAGTGAGGGTAGAGAGAGGCCAACGAAGTCTTGTTTAGATCTGGAGAGGGCGAGAGAGTGTGAAGAGAGCAACTAAAAGCGCTGAGGCTCCAGCGTGTATATATATACTGGAGAGAGAGTGTGAAGCGTGCAAACCCTAGAAAACATTTTGACCAGTCAAAGAATCCTCCTGGCACAAATTATGCTCAAGTAGTACATTGAGCAACGAGAGGGAAATAACCTTTTATACATTCCTGCATTCGTGTGACAAGCATGCCGTGTTTTTTGTGTGTGTGTGTGGGATTCATTGAGATTTCAATCATAATCGTGTCATGTGGCTTTGGTGGTAAGACTATCCACAGTGGTGCAGAAATCACCTTACCTCTCTCCACGTAGTATGTTGGGTCCCACCAGTCAGAGGGTGAAACAAACAAATTAATAAGAAAAATTAAAAGCGCCCGGGTGTATCTTACCTCACACATCTCGCCATCGCCGGGAACACTGTCCAATTGATCCCTCTGTTGGCTCACGTACTATTTTAAGTGAATCCTTATTATAACATGCACACAAATTTTGGGCACTTGTATTCGACTTAAGTCAGTGTGCCACTGTATCTCGTATACTTACTACTCCCTCCGTCTAGGTGTAATAAGTCACGTTAGAAGGTGCAACGGGACCAAGGTGCGTGTGTGTGTGTGTGCGTGTGTGTGTGTGTGAATGATTTTAGCCGCGAGAGTCGGTGCATCCTCTCATTTCCGGGCGTGCCTGGCAGGGACATGCGGACAGCTGCCACGCCCGCTCCTGACCAGCCTGGCCCACCCAAAGCCCCTCCATCACGCGCGCGCTTCCCGCCTGAAACGGTCAGCATCGCTCCAAAGAATCGGTGCCGCATTCATGCCCGGGCAGAGCGGACGCGACCTCTCACTGGCGCAAGAGTGATGGTTGCTTCGTCCGTCCAACTTACTGCTGGGTCTATGTGATCTGGCTCATTGGTCTTTATCACCGAGGTGGTAGGACTGCTGGATGTCCCACGCCGGTGAAAGGAGGTATTCTACTACTAGATTACAATTTTCTCCATTCTTACAAATGGAGGCGCAAGAGCGATGAAAACGCCTGTGCTCGGTGATTACATGGCCCACCTCACACTATCACCGTGCGACACCTAACTCTTTACATAGTACTCCCTCCGTTCCTAACTATTACTACTAGATGAGTCCCCGCGCGTTGGCGCGGAACAGCGGTATATCTCTCTGCGCAAAATTATTGATTTCATAGAACAAAAAAAACTCTATAACCGCATGACAAATGTGGTAGCCAAACTAAATAAACTCCCATCATCATTTAGATCATCCCACGTAAGGAAAAAAGATCAGCCAACTCCTACTGCATAATGGGATTACATTTTTTCTTTTTGACATGTTAATGGGACTTAAAAGCTCACTTACATGCATGCTACTGGTGCATGCTTGCATGCAGACATGTTGATGTGATTTAAAACCCACTCACATGCATGTGGCACGGTATTTCTGCATGCTTGCATGTGTCTTAGTGCGGAGCCTCTCAACGTCTAGATCAGACGGCTATTATGGATTGAATTACTTCATCTAACGGCTACATCAATTTTGATGACGTGGCTCAAGGAGAGGATAGAGAATTCCTAGTAGTGGGGGCTAGCTATTACTAGTAGATAGTAAGTCTTTGTAGAGATTCCACTACATACGGAACAAAGTGAATGAATCTACACTTAAAATGCATCTATATACATCCGCATGTGGTTCATGGTGAAATCTCTACAAAAACTTATATTTAGGAACGTAGGAAGTACTAGTATAGTACGTACTGTAATTTATCAGTGAGATAAATTTGTACAATGCTATGAAGCTTCCAACACATTACATGTATCTTGCGTCCAAGGTTGCCCGTTGCAACATTTCATCAAATACAAAGGAGACTAACATGCATGCTATTGCATCTCAATTATTGACAGATCATAGCAAATATGTACTCCCTCCGTACCAAAATAAGTTTCTCAACTTTGTGCAAACTTTAGTATACAAAGTTGTACTACTACTAAAGTTGACACTTATTTTGGAACAGAGGCAGCTAGAGAAAAAAATGATCCATGCAGTCCCTAGCCCTTGAACCATGAACCCTGACCAGGCTTCAATTTGCTGGCAATGTTCGAGCTTCCTAATAAATGAAATTTGCAACCTTTTGACCATCGGATCATTTTGTGCAGTTTCACCAAAATCGAGATGAGCATCCCTGTGGCAAAGAAATTGAACAAGCGTGGTTAGAATAAGATTACTAGGACTAGTTGATAAGACATAAACTCATCACAAATACAATACGTAGAAGCCAGTAGAGGTATGTGCGGGGCAAAGAAGTATAGAGAAATATCCACAGGGAGTGATGTGGGCAGCTGGAGCAGTGGTGCAAGCCGGCTGTAAAGGGAGTTGTACCTGAGGGACGTAGCTCAACCTTGAGGAGGGCGGCGGGAGGCGGCAACTGCCCACGTCGCGGGCAAAGGAGCAAGGGACGAAGGCAACCTCACCGGCTTTGTGAGAGAGAACGGCGGGGACCCCGATCGGGACGTGCCTACGGTGGGTTTCGCCCGTCGGCGACGGCCACCGCATCTACACTAAGCATCCACCCTTCCCCAAGCGGACGTGATCCGCCAGGATGTTAGAGATGTGGCCACGCTTGTTTTGTGCGAGAGAGTGTGAAGAGAGCAACCCCAAAGAACCAACCGTGTAGGCTGGCCCGTCCTGACTATGTATATAGTGGAGCGGTTTTGTTTTCTCTCCATATGAACCTATCATATTGCGTACGTGCCACTGAAGAAAAAAACTTTATTTATAAATGACCAGGCACCTACTACTCATTCTCCTATAACCTTGCGCTTGGCATCTCCAAAATATTAACCTTGCGATTGGCTCTTCGCCTCTTCGGGAAGTCGAGCAATAATGGTAGTGCAGTATATATCGTTCTGGCTATATGAGACCGAATGAATTGCTGAACGTCCACCACGTGGGTGAGGGAGAGTGCTACATACGGAGCAAAATGAGTGAATCTACACTCTAAAATACGTCTATATACATCAGTGTTTGGATTATGTACTAGTATTTCATATTGAAATCTACTAAAGGACATATATATTCCAAACAATATGATAGTATAATCTCTATAACCAAGGTAGTAGGGACGAGGAGTAAACGGAGGGAGTAGTAAATTTTTCTCCTCGTCCTGCGAGCCACCGCGCGCATGGGCGAGGGAGCGGGCGTAAGGCATAGTAAGCAAGCTTCACCTCATCCTGCGAGCCACCGCGCTCGTGGGCAGGGGAGACGGCGTACTAAGCAAGCTTCTCCTCGTTCTGCGAGTTGACGGGACACATCAAAAGTACTCCAGTGTATAGAGCCTTGCCTCTAAGGTAGGCCCCACATGGTTTGCCTCTTTCTTTAATTTAACATAACGCGTTAAGTCGCAATTTGTTTGTTCACCCGTGGTAGACGATCCTCCCTCCACCAAGTGGACAACCAGTACACGTGCCAAATTACCACGTGGACTGCCTTTTTCAGACAGTAAATGAGCTCCACCGTGTACCCACGCGGGTGTGGTTGGGAAAGAGACGGGAGTACCTGCGCCGTGCATGCACCTCTTCTCTTCGTGCACGTCCCCCACCTACGTGGGTGTGTGAGAGAGATACAAACCGCGTTCGTGAGTATTTTTTGTTTTGGGGTGGGGGTGGGGTGGGCGGTTGATTTCGTGAATTATTTGTGGGACTATGTGTCAATGACATCTCAAACAAAATTCTGCATGCAATGTGTGTGAAATGGAGGCCTATCCATATCATACGTAGAGGGTCGGGCAAACCACGAGAAGAGAGGGAGGGGTCATAGCTATCGATATAGTCGAAGAGAGGATCAAGTGGGTGGGTGCGAGATCGATGAAGAGAGCCATCGAAATTGTGTGTGTGTACAAGTCAAATATATAGGGCGACTGGCCTACCGGAACGTTAGAGGCCACACGTCAAGTTTGTGTGTGGCAGGGAGACATGACTAGAGCGCTCGATGTATCGGTGTGTGTGGGGGGGAGGGGGTGGTGGGAGGGGTAGGCAGAGGCCTAACTATATAGGTAGAACGACTCGTATATGTGTTGAGAAGGAGAGACCCAGCTATGTCTTGAGGGAGATCGGTCGACATCCATACATAACTGAAGGACGGGAAATATGATGGGATGAGAGAGAGAGAGGAGGGTGAGAGGGAGGGAGAGGGAGGGAGAGGGGTAGAGTGCTGGATGGGTGATGGAGTTGCTTCTCGAAGATGGTTGGAGAGGCCTACTAGACAAACTGAGGGTGGAACTGCAATGTTATCAATAAGAGTGGGGATGTGTTTCTGTGTGTGCCTGTGCGTGATAGATCTGTCGGGACGCATCCATGGATGATGAAGGGAACCATGTGTTTGGTAAGCAAACCTAACTAGATCGGTAGATCAATTGTTGTTTGTCGGAGGAAGGGAGAGACACAACTAATGAGGTAGATTGATTGACGTGTGGGTAAAAACGAGTTATAAGGACCTAGATAGCTATATGTATAGCGAGAGATCGGTCGGTGTACGTCCATTTGTTAGAGGCAAATAAGGCCCAGCGAGACAGATAGACAGAGAGAATGGAGCTAGGAGGTGGTGCGAGAGGCCTAACTACTAGCTAGATAGGGGGAGGAGTATGCGGTTGTGAGAGCGATGAAAAGAGGGGCGAGAGTTTACACGTGTGTCTGACCATATGAGAGACACGAGGCAAGGACACATAAAGGAGGAGATTGAAGGTGTGTTTGTATGTTGTAGGCAGGCATCGCTGGAGAGGTTTATCGATCGGTGCGTGTCGGAAAGGAGTTGTGGAGACTGGGAGAACGACCTAAAGAAAAAAATGAATGTGCTGTGGATAGAATGCCGAGGGAGGGGAGGGCATGTGCATGCACGAGAGAAAGTTAGTGGTAGCTACAAAGGTTAGAGGATTGTGTGGGTGTAAGAGACTAACAAAGATCATAATTTGATATGAAAGCGGATTCATATATTTGAATAGGAGATCATAGTGTTTTAAACATTGCATGCATGAATATAGCGGTGATACACGTGTTGTGCACATGTTATACCATAATGTGATAATGCATGGCGTTTGCAACTCACAGCTAAATGCCGAACAATCTGAACCATACTATACATCAAACAATCTCACATTTTATTTGAATTTGTGATAATGTGTGGCGTTCGCAGCTTACAACTAAATATTGAACAATCTAACAATACTATATATCGAACATTCTCACATTTTATTTGAATTTGTGGTAATGTGTGGTGTTTGCAACTCACATCTAAATACTTGTAGGCGTGGGGAGGGCACCATACATAATGTGATAAACACATTATACATATGAGACACGGTTTAGATTATGAAGATCTAGCTAGAGCTAGAAATGTAATGTGATTTGAAATCAAAATAAAGTGGATTCAAAAATCTAGTTTGAGTTCATATAGTACACATAGTTCATATGTAACTCGAGACTAATCATGTGGTTTGTTGTGAAGATAATACACAAACGATGGTTTAACTTGACAATAATGATGATTGTAGATCTTATTAAAACAGAGAAACGAATTCAAATGCTTTGACTTCACAACAATCATTACTGTAGATCTTATTCAAATAGAGAAACGAATTCAAATTTAGTTCATATTGAAGCGGTAGTATATACGTTTGGAATGCACTAAAACGTTCATTTGAGTAGTAGGTTGCATGCATTATACACGTAGCGAAATATTTTAATTGAACATAACATGAATTCAAAGTTTTGAATGACATTTGTAGGGCGCATTGATTTGGGACAATACACGTTAGGCTTGTCCGGAAATTTCAACCCGCGCCTTGTTAGCTCGAAATATTTAAGATATATCTTTGTCTCGTTGTGCTCCGACAACTCCCTCCATATCAACCTGCGCCTTGCTATTCCGAAATTACAACGCGCGCGAAAACTCCCACCTCCTGTGAAATCCCGACACGCTAAATGCCCGTGGTACCCCTGAAGCGAAAGAACCGCCTCAAATCGGTGGGGGTACTTTCGTAACTTACCCCACATTTCGGACAAGTGCGTCTCTAAGCCATGGTTCCCCACTGCCATCCCATCCGCCCACCCATTCGTATACCGAGGCCGTGAAAACCCGCGACGAAACCCCACACCCTGCTCCGTCCGCCACCCAGCCGGAGCCTCTTCCCCGACGACATCGTCCACAGCAACACCTCGACGTCCCTCATCCACCGTACCGGATGAGGATCCGTCGTCGATCTCATCGTCCCGCCGGTTCAGTCACCCCGTCCTCCACCTCCAAGGAGCCGCCCCGATGTTCCCCTCGTCTTTTGCGCCACCTCCATTCCCACACCGCCGTTTTCACCTGCACCACCGGAAGAGCATCATCATCACCATCTCCTTGGATGAAGCTGCGGCCTAACCGGCGCCACCAAAGAGGTTGTACACTAATCACCGCATTTTCTTCTTGATTCGATCTCACGGTGCTGCCGGCGCTCGGTCCCGAGCCGACACGGCGCGACTCCATCCACGGCGGCGTCGCCGGCCACTTCCTCCACGGCGTCGCTCCCTCGGCGGCGAGGTCCACATCGATGGGACCTCTGCTGCTTTAGCTCTCGCCGCCGCTGCTCTGCTCTTGCTCTCGGTCCCTGCTGGCCGGCTCTTGCTATTGCTCTTGCTCGCTCTTGCTCTCGCTCTTGCTCTTGCTTGCGATGCTGCTCCGATTTAGCTACACTTGATCGTTGAATCGACTTTTGGGTCGATCGATTTTCAGGGGCGGGCGGGGGCTCACGGGGTGAAGGAAGAACCAGCACAGCGAGGAGGGGCCTCACGGAGAGGTACCCCACTATCTATCTTAGGGTTCAGGATGGGGGCGGTGGTCGCCGGCGGTGGCGGGGCGTTGGCGGGGCGGTGGCGTGGGGATCGCCGGAGAAAAAGCTCGGCACGGGGGGGCCTAGAGGGATGGCCGGGGCGGCGGTGGACTGGCGGTGGGGAGTGTTTTCGGGGCGGGCGGTCAGATCGCCCGGCCATGGGACGGGGGCTGCTGTTTGGCGGCTCGGGGGTGGAGGTTGAAGATGAACCGCATGCCCTTGATTTCGTATCCAACGGCTGCAAAATCGTGACCGAGAGATGAAAAAGTCAGTCGACCGACGTGTAGCCTCACCTTGCTAGTGCGTTCAGTTTCGACAGCAAAATTCAGTTTCGACAGCAAAATTTAGTTTCGAAAGTTAAGTTCAGTTTCGACATTTAAGTTCAGTTTCGACAGTGAAATTCAGTTTCGACAGTTAAGTTCAGAGATGAGCGGCTGATGTATTTTACATCTAGCACTTTGTGGTTATGTATTTTACGTCATGTATTGGAGATGCTATTAGAATTCCACTCAGGTTAACGTTGTTCATTGTCTCTCTTGTCCTGCTTCAGCCTCGGTGTCGTACAACTCACGGCAGCTGCTCCAACAACGAAAACCTCCATCACAAATGGAGCAAAGACCTGGGCTCCATCTCCAGACGCCTAAGATCTTCTTCCCCTCCTCCGACAGCCAAGTCAGCCAGAGCATCCTCACCGGCCAACATAATCACGCTGAGATCGACATGGCTTCGCCAAAGAGGTTGTACACTTGTTGCATCTCTTTTTTACTCTACATGTTATATATATATTGTCCACTAGGCACACGAATTTGTTCCTTTAGTGTCTCCTTGAAAGAAAAAACGTAGGAATTTTAATTTTCACTTGTCCTCCTTTTCAAATTCCTATTCATGAAGCACAAGACTAAGAGATAGTAGCATAATAGCATTATAACCGTACATTTTCTTATGGTTTGACTTAATCTCACCATGCTTCTTTGCATCCCGTGATCTTCCAATTGTTGTGAATCAAACACCCAGATTGGCGAGAAATCGTGTTTTTAAATTCTCTGCTTTGCACGTGCATTCCTATCCTATTCCTGTCTATTTCCTATCCCCGCATTGTTGGAATCCTCCAATTCAAACAAGCCCTTACAGAATTACTTCTCTTACAGATAGTTGTCAAAGAAAACCTTGCATGGTTTGTCCCGCCTCTGCTACCGTTGTCCGCTTCAGCTCACCGCTCCAACGACGTATGGGTCCAAAGACAACAAATGATCCGGCCTCCAGACTGTCTTTCTCCGCCTCAGATCTTCTTCCCCGCCGCTGGCAGCCATGAAAACTGCACTACCATCATCAACCGAGCAAATGACCTCGAGGACTACACGGGTCCGCAAGAGAGGTCACACTCTTTCGTGTCTGCTTACATTATGCATCGCTTAATATTACATGCTACTTTATCATCCTGTTCACCGATTAGACTCTGAGTCAGCTCCAAACTAATGGTCAAACTTGAGTTTTTAAATGGTTGTGGGGTACATATCGGGCCGCTATCAATAGTATCTATCTACTATCCGGTTAATCTCCGGTGTCTAATATGAGTTTCATGTTGGGTGGGAAACAAACAAGTAAGAAGCCATTATCTATATTTTTAATCAAGTCATTATCACCGCTATTATTGGTTTTGGGTCTATCCACAGGTTGCTACCATCACTCGCATTTCGCATGCACTCCTTACATAATCTCACTATGTTTTATTCCTATGAATGGCAGTTATTGTAAACAATGGAACTGAACATGTAGAGCAAAAGAGACGAGCCTTACGTGGCAATAAAATTTCATGCAGACGTCGCTCCTGTTGGAAATATGCCCTAGAGGCAATAATAAATTAGTTATTATTATATTTCCTTGTTCATGATAATCGTTTATTATTCATGCTATAATTGTATTGACCGGAAACAGCAATACATGTGTGGATACATAGACAACACCATGTCCCTAGTAAGCCTCTAGTTAACTAGCTCGTTGATCAATAGATGGTTACGGTTTCGACCATGGACATTGGATGTCATTGATAACGGGATCACATCATTAGGAGAATGATGTGATGGACAAGACCCAATCCTAAGCCTAGCACAAAGATCGTGTAGTTCGTATGCTAAAGCTTTTCCAATGTCAAGTATCTCTTCCTTAGACCATGAGATCGTGCAATTCCCGGATACCGTGGGAGTGCTTTGGGTGTATCAAACGTCACAACGTAATCGGGTGACTATAAAGGTGCACTACTGGTATCTCCGAAAGTGACCATTGGGTTGACATGGATCGAGGCTGGGATTTGTCACTCCGTGTAAACGGAGAGGTATCTCTGGGCCCACTCGGTAGGACATCATCATAATGTGCACAATGTGACCAAGGGGTTGATCACGGGATGATGTGTTACGGAGCAGTAAAGAGACTTGCCGATTGAGATTGAACAAGGTATCGGTATACCGACGATCGAA
Organism: Aegilops bicornis; assembly: GCA_021605145.1. Lineage (NCBI taxonomy): Eukaryota > Viridiplantae > Streptophyta > Magnoliopsida > Poales > Poaceae > Aegilops > Aegilops bicornis. The sequence goes on from CM038675.1 coordinate 321,948,811, forward strand.
TCTCGGGCAAGTACAATACCGCTAGACAAAGGGAATTGAATACGGGATCGATTGAGTCCTTGACATCGTGGGTTCATCCGATGAGATCATCGTGGAACATGTGGGAGCCAACATGGGTATCCAGATCCCGCTGTTGGTTATTGACCGGAGAACGCCCTTGGCCATGTCTCAAGATGTCTCCCGAACCCGTAGGGTCTACACACTTAAGGTTCGGTGGACGCTAGGGTTATATAGGAAGCTTGTATGTGGTTACTGAATGTTGTTCGAGTCTCGGATGAGATCCCGGACGTCACGAGGAGTTCCGGAATGGTCCGGAGGTAAAGATTTATATATGGGAAGTCCTGTTTTGGTCACCGGAAAAGTTTGGGCAATTTCGGTAATGTGCAGGACCACCGGAGGGTCCGGGGTCCACCAAGTGGGGCCACCAACCCCAGAAGGTTGCGTGGGCCAAGTGTGGAGGGAACCAGCCCCAAAGGGGCTGGTGCGCCCACAAGGGGCCCAAGGCGCATGGGAGAGTGGGAGGGGCAAACCCTAGGCGAGATGGGCCCTAAGGCCCATCTAAGGCGCCTCCCTCTCCCTCCCCTCTTGGCCGCCTCCCCTTCCCATCTAGGGCTGCCGCCCCTAGGGGTGGGAACCCTAGAGGCGCACTCCTCCTCCTCTCCCTATATAAATAGAGGCACAGGGCTGCCCATAATACATGAGAACTTCTCCTCTCGTTGGTGCAGCCTGCATCTCTTCTTCCTCCTCTCTGCGGTGCTTGGCGAAGCCTGCAGATAGCCACGCCTCCATCACCACCACGCCGTTGTGCTGCTGTTGGATGGAGTCTTCCTCAACCTCTCCTCTCTCCTTGCTGGATCAAGGCATGGGAGACGCCACCGGGCTGTACGTGTGTTGAACGCGGAGGTGCCGTGACGTTCGCACTTGATCATCGGTGATCTGAATCACGGCAATGCGACTCCATCAACCCCGTTCACTTGAACGCTTCCGCTTAGCGATCTACAAGGGTATGTAGATGCACTCTCCTTCCCTCGTTGCTGGTTTCTCCATAGATAGATCTTGGTGACACGTAGGAAAATTTTGAATTTCGCTCGTTCCCCCAACAAAGGGCATCATGAGCTAGGTCTATTGCGTAGATTCTTTGCACGAGTAGAACACAAAGTAGTTGTGGGCGTTGATAATGTTCAATATGCTTACCGTTACTAGTCCAATCTTGTTTCGACGGTATTGTGGGATGAAGCGGCCGGACCGACCTTACACGCATTTCCACGTGAGACAGTTCCACCGAACGACATGCACTTGGTGCATAAGGTGGCTAGCGGGTGCCGATCTCTCCCACTTTAGTCGGAACGGATTCGATGAAAAGGGTCCTTATGAAGGGTAAATAGCAATTGGCATATCACGTTGTGGTTTTGCGTAGGTAAGAAACGTTCTTGCTAGAAACCCATAGCAGCCACGTAAAACATGCAAACAACAATTAGAGGACGTCTAACTTGTTTTTGCAGGGTATGCTATGTGATGTGATATGGCCAAGAAGAATGTGATGAATGATATGTGATGTATGAGATTGATCATGTTCTTGTAATAGGATTCACGACTTGCATGTCGATGAATATGACAACCGGCAGGAGCCATAGGAGTTGTCTTAATTTATTGTATGACTGCGTGTCATTGAACAAACGCCATGTAATTACTTTACTTTATTGCTAACCGGTAGCCATAGTAGTAGAAGTAATAGTTGGCGAGACAACTTCATGGAGACACGATGATGGAGATCATGATGATGGAGATCATGGTGTCATGCCGGTGACAATGATGATCATGGAGCCCCGAAGATGGAGATCAATGGAGCAATATGATATTGGCCATATCATGTCACTACTATATAATTGCATGTGATGTTTATTATGTTTATGCATCTTGTTTACTTAGAACGACGGTAGTAAATAAGATGATCCCTTAGAACAATTTCAAGAAGTGTTCTCCCTAATCGTGCACCGTTGTTACAGTTCGTCGCTTCTAAGCACCACATGTTAATCGGGTGTGATGGATTCTTACGTTCACATACAACGGGTGTAAGCAAGATTTACACACGCAATACACTTAGGGTTAACTTGACGAGCCTAGCATGTGAAGACATGGCCTCGGAACACGGAGACCGAAAGGTCGAGCATGAGTCGTATAGTAGATACGATCAACATGAAGATGTTCACCGATGATGACTAGTCCGTCTCACGTGTTGATCGGACACGGCCTAGTTGATTCGGATCATGTAATCACTTAGATGACCGGAGGGATGTCTATTCGAGTGGGAGTTCATAAGATGAACTTAATTATCCTGAACATAGTCAAAAGACCTTTTGCAAATTATGTCGTAAGCTCGCGCTTTAGTTCCACTGTTTAGATATGTTCCTAGAGAAAATATAGTTGAAAGTTGAAAGTAGCGATTATGCGGACAGAGAAAGCTCATGTCCTTAATGCACCGCTCGATTGTCTTTGAACCCCAAGCGTCGTTTGTTGATGTTGCGAACATCTAACATACACGTTTTGATAACTACGTGATATTTCAGTTAAACGGTTTAGACTAGAGGCACCAAAGACGTTTTTGAAATGTCGCGGAACATATGAGATGTTTTGAGGGCTGAAATTGGGATTTCAGGCTCGTGCCACGTCAAGAGGTATGAGACCTCCGACGATTTTCTTAGCCTACAAACTAAGGGAGAAAAGCTCAATCGTTGAGCTGGTGCTCGATTGTCTCGAGTACAACATTCACTTGAATCGAGTAGGAGTTGATCTTCCAGATGAGGTAGTGATGTTTCTCCAAAGTCATTGCCACCAAGCTACTAGAGCTTCGTGATGAACTATAACATATCAAGGATAGAGATGATGATCCTTGAGGTATTCGCGTTGTTTGACATCGCGAAAGTAGAAATCAAGAAGGAGCATCAATTGTTGATGGTTGGTGAAACCACTAGTTTCAAGAAGGGCAAGGGCAAGAAGGAACACTTCATGAAACGGCAAATTAGTTGTTGCTCCAGTGAAGAGACTCAAGGTTGAACCCAAACCCGAGACTAAGTGCTTACGTAATAAGGGGAACAGCCAACGGAGCAGAATTACCCTAGATACTTGGTAGATAAGAAGGTGGCAAGGTCGATAGAAATATATTGGATATCACGTTATGTTAATGTGTACTTTGCTAGTACTCCTAGTAGCACCAGGGTATTAGATACCGGTTCGATTGCTAAGTGTTAGTAACTCGAAATAATAGGCTACGGAATAAACGGAGACTAGCTAAAGGTGAGCTGACGATATGTGTTGGAAGTGTTTCCAAGTTTGATGAGATCAAGCATCGCACGCTCCCTCTACCATCGAGATTTGGTGTTTGCGTTGAGCATAGACTTGATTGGTTCATGTCTATCGCATTACGGTTGTTCATTTAAGGAGAATAATGGTTACTCTGTTTATTTGAATAATACCTTCAATGGTCTTGCACCTAAAGGAATGGTTGATTGAATCTCGATCGTAGTGATACACATTTCCATGCCAAATGTATAAGATAGTAATGATAGTACCACTTACTTGTGGCAATCGCCATGTAAGTCATATTGGTGTAAACGCATGAAGAAGCTCCATGTTGATGGATCTTTGGACTCACTCGTTTTTTGAAAAGTTTGAGACATGCGAACCATGTCTATTGGTGTATATGCATGAAGAAACTCCATGCAGATGGATCGTTTGGACTCACTTGATTTTGAATCACTTGAGATATGCAAATCATACCACATGGGCAAGATGACTAAAAAGCCTCGGTTTCGGTAAAATGGAACAAGATAGCAACTTGTTGGAAGTAACACATTTTGATGTGTGCAGTCCAATGAGTGCTTTGAGGCATATTGATGAGTATCGTTATGTTCGACTTCACGAGATGATTCGAGTAGATGTTGAGTATATTTACTTGATGAAACACAAGTCTGAATTATTGAATGGTTCAAGTAATTTCAGAGTGAAGTTTAAGATCTTCGTGACAAGAGGATAGAATGTCTATGATATGATCATAGAGATGAATATCTGAGTTACAATTTTGGCACCTAATTAAGACATTGTGCAAATTGTTTCACAATTAATACACTTTGGAACACCATAGTGTGATGGTGTGTCCGAATATCATAGTTGCACTCTATTGGATATGGTGCGTAACATGATATCTCTTATCGAATTACCACTATCGTTCATGGGTTAGGCATTAGAGACAACCGCACTCACTTTAATAGGGCACCACGTAATTCCGTTGAGACGACCTTGTTTGAACTATGGTTTGGAGAAACCCGAGTTGTCGTTTCTTAAAAGTTTGGGGTTGCGACGCTTATGTGAAAAAGTTTCAGGTTGATAAGCTTTCGAACCCAAAGCGGACAAAATGCATCTTCATAGGACACCCAAAACAGTTGGGTATACCTCCTAATTCAGATCCGGAAGCAATAGGGATTGTTTCTTGAATCGGGTCCTTTCTCGAGGAAAAGTTCGTCTCGAAAAGTTGAGTGGGAGGATGGTGGAGACTTGATAAGGTTATTGAACCGTCACTTCAACTAGTGTGTAGCGAGGGCACGGAAGTTGTTCCGTGGCACCTACACCAATTGAAGTAGAAGCTTATGATAGTGATCATGAAGTTTTGGATCAAGTCACTACTGATTACCTCGTGGGGTGACTAGGATGCGTACTACTTACGAGTGGTACGGTAATCCTGTCTTGAAGGTCATGTTGCTAGACAACTATGAACCCACGAGCTATGGAGAAGCGATGGTGGGCCCGGATTCCGACAAATGGTTAGAAACCATGAAATCCGAGGTAGGATCCATGTATCATAACAAAGCATGGACTTTGGTGGACTTGCCCGATGATCGGCAAGCCATTGAGATAAATGGATCTTTAAGAAGAAGACGGACGTGGTCGATAATATCACCGTCTATGAAGCTCGACTTGTGGCGAAGAGTTTTTCACAAGTTCAAGGAGTTGACTACGATGAGATTCTCTCATTCGTAGCGATGCTTAAGTCCGTCGGAATCATGTTAGCATAAGCTGCATTTATGAAATCTGGCAGATGGATGTCAAAATGAGTTTCCTTACCAGTTTTCGTAAGGAAAGGTTGTATGTGATACAATCAAAAAGGTTTTTTCGATCCTAAGGATGCTAAAAGGTATGCTAGCTCCAGCAATCCTTCTAAGGACTGGAGTAAGCATGTCGGAGTTGGAATGTGCACTTTGATGAGATGATCAAAGATTTTGGGTTTATACAAAGTTTATGAGAAACTTGCATTTCCAAAGAAGTGAGTGGGAGCACTATAGAATTTCTCGATGAGTATATGTTGTTGACATATTGATGATCGAGAAATGATGTAGAATTTCTAGGAAGCATATAGGGTTGTTTGAAAAGTGTTTTTCAATGGAAAACCTGGATTAGGCTACTTGAACAATAAGCATCAAGATCTATAAGGATAGATCAAAATGCTTAGTAATACTTTCAAATGAGCACGTGCCTTGACATGATCTTGAAAGTGTTCAAGATAGGTCGATCAAAGAAGGAGTTCTTGCACGAGTTGTAAGGTATGAAGTTAAGAGTTAAAAGCTCGACCACGGCAGAAGAGAGAAAGGACGAAGGTCGTCCCATATGCTTCGCACGTAGGCTCTATAGTATGCTATCTTTGTGTACCACCGGAAATGTGCCATGCCATGAGTCGATCGAGGTACAAGAATGATCCAGGAATGGGGATCATTGGACAGCGGTCAAAATTGTCCTTGGATTAAATAAGGACATGTTTCTCGATTATGGAGGTGATAAAGAGTTCGGCGTAAAGGGTTACGCCGATGCAAGCTGTAACACCTATCCGAATGACTCTAAATAGCAAACCGGATACGTATAGTGGAGCAACCATTTGGAATAGTTCCAAATGGAGCGTGAAAGCATCATTTACAATATGACATAGAGATTTATGAAAATACGCACGGATCTGAATGTTCTGCACCCGTTGACTAAGACCTCTCTCACAAGCAAAACATGATCAAACCCCGTAACTCATTGAGACTTAATCACATGGTGATGTGAACTAGTTCTGAGACACTAGTAAACTCTTTGGGTCTTGGTCACATGGCGATGTGACTGTCACTTTGATCACATGGCGATGTGAACTAGATTATTGACTCTAGTGCAAGTGGGAGACTGTTGGAAATATGCCCTAGAGGCAATAATAAATTAGTTATTATTATATTTCCTTGTTCATGATAATCGTTTATTATTCATGCTATAATTGTATCGACCGGAAACAGCAATACATGTGTGGATACATAGACAACACCATGTCCCTAGTAAGCCTCTAGTTAACTAGCTCGTTGATCAATAGATGGTTACGGTTTCACGACCATGGACATTGGATGTCATTGATAACGGGATCACATCATTAGGAGAATGATGTGATGGACAAGACCCAATCCTAAGCCTAGCACAAAGATCGTGGTAGTTCGTATGCTAAAGCTTTTCCAATGTCAAGTATCTCTTCCTTAGACCATGAGATCGTGCAATTCCGGATACCGTAGGAGTGCTTTGGGTGTATCAAACGTCACAACGTAATCGGGTGACTATAAAGGTGCACTACAGGTATCTCCGAAAGTGACCATTGGGTTGACATGGATCGAGATCGATTTGTCACTCCGTGTAAACGGAGAGGTATCTCTGGGCCCACTCGGTAGGACATCATCATAATGTGCACAATGTGACCAAGGGGTTGATCACGGGATGATGTGTTACGGAACGAGTAAAGAGACTTGCCGGTAACGAGATTGAACAAGGTATCGGTATACCGACGATCGAATCTCGGGCAAGTACAATACCGCTAGACAAAGGGAATTGAATACGGGATCGATTGAGTCCTTGACATCGTGGTTCATCCGATGAGATCATCGTGGAACATGTGGGAGCCAACATGGGTATCCAGATCCGCTGTTGGTTATTGACCGGAGAACGTCTCGGTCATGTCTCAAGATGTCTCCCGAACCCGTAGGGTCTACACACTTAAGGTTCGGTGACGCTAGGGTTATATAGGAAGCTTGTATGTGGTTACCGAATGTTGTTCGGAGTCTTGGATGAGATCCCGGACGTCACGAGGAGTTCCGGAATGGTCCGGAGGTAAAGATTTATATATGGGAAGTCATGTTTTGGTCACCGGAAAAGTTTCGGGCAATTTCGGTAATGTACCGGGACCACCGGGAGGGTCCCGGGGGTCCACCAAGTGGGGCCACCAACCCCAGAAGGTTGCGTGGGCCAAGTGTGGGAGGGAACCAGCCCCAAAGGGGCTGGTGCGCCCCCCACAAGGGGCCCAAGGCGCATGGGAGAGTGGGAGGAGGCAAACCCTAGAGGCGAGATGGGCCCTAAGGCCCATCTAAGGGGCGCCTCCTCTCCCTCCCTCTTGGCCGCCTCCCCTTCCCATCTAGGGCTGCCGCCCCTAGGGGTGGGAACCCTAGAGGCGCACCCTCCTCCCTCTCCCCTATATAAATAGAGGCACAGGGCTGCCCATAATACATGAGAACTTCTCCTCTCGTTGGTGCAGCCTCGCATCTCTTCTTCCTCCTCTCTGCGGTGCTTGGCGAAGCCTGCAGATAGCCACGCTCCTCCATCACCACCACGCCGTTGTGCTGCTGTTGGATGGAGTCTTCCTCAACCTCTCCCTCTCTCCTTGCTGGATCAAGGCATGGGAGACGTCACCGGGCTGTACGTGTGTTGAACGCGGAGGTGTCGTACGTTCGGCACTTGATCATCGGTGATCTGAATCACGACGAGTACGACTCCATCAACCCCGTTCACTTGAACGCTTCCGCTTAGCGATCTACAAGGGTATGTAGATGCACTCTCCTTCCCCTCGTTGCTGGTTTCTCCATAGATAGATCTTGGTGACACGTAGGAAAATTTTGAATTTCTGCTACGTTCTCCATAGATAGATCTTAGCGATCTCGTTACTCGTAGGCGCAAAGGCAGCCCCCCCCTCCATGCATTTCGGATTGTAATCGAGAGGAACATATCTGTTCTGAGGGGGATTCAGAAGGAGAAGACAACTACTATTTACCCCCTAAGGTCTTCGCTCTAACTTGGCATGCTGATGTTGGTTATATCATGCATATGGTGTCTTGCATTGCTTACTTTATACATCAAATATGTCATCTGCTTAGTTTAGACATCCTTTGTGCGAATGCCATCTGCTTAGTTTATTCATCGTTTATGTGAATTATGCAACGCCATCTTGTTTAGCCAGGCATCATATATGTGAATTTTGCAATGCCATCCTGCTTAGCCAGTCATCTTATATGTAAATTATATCAGGCCATCCTTTTTTTGGTTACATATTACATTTGTCAAAAATGTTATTACATTCAACTGCTCTTCGTGTGCATCAGCCATTTGACACGGTGATGGCAAATTCTGGAGTGAAAACAAGGTCTTCAGAGCAGACTATGCTATCTGACGAAGCGCATATCTCGCTGGTTATGGATAGCTCCTCAGAGGAGGATTCAGAGACAAATGACCAGTCCTATCCCCCCCGAGGTGTATGCTCTAACTTGGCAGGGTTATGTTGCTCATATCGTGCGTATGGTGTCTCGCATTGCTATGCCATTTGATTAGTTTAGACATGCTTTGTGTGAATGCCAATTGCTCAAAGGTGTCTTATTACCATATATGTGAATTATGCATTGCCATCTTGTTGCAAGACATTATATATGTGAATTATACAATGTTATCTTGTTGCAAAGGCATTATATATGTGAATCATGCAATGCCATGCTGTTTAGCCAATCATCATGTATGTGAATTATATCATGCTATCACTTTTTTGTATTACGTGTTCCATTTGTCGACAACGTTTGTATATTCAACTACTCTTCCTGTGCATCAGCCATTTGAAGCGGTGATGGAAGTATCTGGAGTGAAAACAAGGTATTCAGAGCAGAAAATGCTACCTGCTGAAGCAGACATCTTGCTGGTTACAGAGAGCTCCTCAGAGGAGGATTCAGAGACTGTTGACCAGTCCTATTTCCCCCCCTGAGGTCTATGCTCAAACTTGGCAGGGTTATATTACCCATTGTATGTTGTCTTGCATTGCTTACTTTTTACATCATATATGGAGTGCCATTTGCTTACTTGCTTACTATATAAATCATATATTTGAATTATATCATGCCATCATGTTTACATAGTACATACACATCATCTATCTGAATTATGGCATGGCAACCCATTTAATAATGACATCATATAGTTATATCATCTCATCTGTTTAGTGTTTACGGTCATCATATTTTGAATTATGGCATTCTATCCGTGAATGTATGTGAATTATGGCATGCCAACCTATTTAATAAACACATTATATAGTTATGTCATGTCATCCTGTTACATAGTCTCATATTCTGAACTATGTCTTTCCATCTTTTTTAGTTAGCCATCATAATGTGAAATTGTGTCATGCTATCCTGTTTAGTTAGCCATCATATATGTGAAATTGTGTCATGTTATCCTGTTTGGTTAGACAACATAAATATGAATTATTTCATGCCCTCTTTTATTCCCCACTATCCATTGCACCTGTCTATCATACAATGTCTATACTTTCAATTACATTTCTTGTTTATCAGCCATTTGAATAGGAGAGCGTGATGCAGTATCTAAGGGAGTAACAACACGGTCTTAAAAAAAGATAGTGCTACCAGTTGATGCAAATAGAACCACGGTTGTACTTGCCCAAGGACCAGATCCACCGCACATAACCCAGACTCTCGCAGATTGTACCCCTACCCAGTTGGACAGAGAACCAGCTACACCCCTTCTAACCCCAACCCCGGCAGATAGTAACCCAGTTCCTGTTGACACATCACCGTCTCCACCACAGAGCACCCAAACACGAGCAGTTAGTAAGGGAACTGCAGTGCCCAAAGCACGAGGACCACCACTCCGAATCCCAACTCAACGCTTAAGGGAGAAGAAGATTTGTTCTCGTGTCAGTTACGTAGCTATGGTTCATACTCCTTTGCTCTTGCATGACTGGATATAATCATACCAACGATTTTAAAAATTGATTGATGGAAATGAAACTCCAATGGCTCAACAGGTATGTTTTAAACCTGTTTCTTTAAGCGGTTTCTTTGTTGTAACCTGCTCTATGTTGATTTCAGTTTCAATTGAATAAACAGTTATATTCTCATGTCATGCACATTACAAGTGTTGTTATTGCTCTATAGTTACCCACGCTTATATTCTATCTATTCTCGCTTTGTCTTGAACAAATATTATTTGAACTGTGTCTCTATCTTGATCTGGCAACAAAAACTAGAATGATATAGACCATAAAGTGACCATGGTACATAGATATATGTTTGTTTCATGTTGTTATCCTGTCCACTTTACTACTGAGCTCATTTACCAAAATGAGTTTCATATACAACATGGTAAACATGTGATGTGTCTCGCTTGTTTCTCTTTTAGAATGCGGACAAAATATTGGAGAAACGACTACCACGTTATCCAATGGTAAAGGAATTAATGCAGATAAGGTTCAAGATAGTGAGACATCCATGTTGGTCTCCAAGAAAGTCGATAAAAACTATCTTGACGATAGTGAGGGAACCCAAAAGTCTGTCTTGATGTAGTGTTCGAAGTTCTTGGCCACTACTGGCACAAGCTCTTGAACTCGCTACTGAATCAGTTCGTCTTCTTGAGTCTCAACTTCAAGTTGAAAGACATCGATCAGATGTCTTTGCTGACAGAAGTCAAGGACCGAGGAAGTCCTCAGAGAATTCAGATGCATATTTTACGGTGTAACGACAATATTTGGAGGATTTAAGCGCCAAACAAGAGAAAGTTAATAAGCTTGGTAAGCATCTTGCCGCATTATGGGTACCTGTGATATTGTTTCTTGAGATCTTCAAGTGGTTTCGATTCTGGATTTGTTTTGCTTTGCGGCGTTTATTTGCGCCGGTCGCCAACTTTGACAACCGATGTATATGATATCTTGCTTTGTTCCCTATATTTGTACTTGGTGGCGAACTTTGATGCCCGGTGGATGTAATATGTGTAATAGCCGTGATAGCCTAGCGTTAGTTGCTTGCTTATTTATTTCCTTGTTGTCTTGTTTATTTGTTTGCTTGTAGTCATTGCGGTTCTTTTCAGCGGTTAGCTAGTGGTTGTAATAACCTATTTTTTAAAACTAGGCCACAATAACCATGGGCTAATATTCTTGTAGTGACATTGGGCCTCCTCTGGTCATAGAAGCAGTGGGCCTTCTACGGTCAGTAAAGCGATGGGCCTTCTACGGGCCGTAGAAACAATGGGCCTTCTTCGGGCCGTAGAAAGCGATGGGCCTTCAAGGGTCGTATTATCAATGGGCCTTATACGGGCGTATAATCGACACAAACATGGGCCAAACAGACCGCATTATGGCCATAAACGGGCTAGAGTTGGAATCGTCCGTTCATGGGCCGACCATAACGGGCCATCGTTAATAGGCCGTATTTGATGATGCTATGAAATCGGCCCAACGTATTAATGGACCACAAACGGGCCGACTTTAACCACGGGCTAAATTTGGCCTAAGCGAAAATGACAAGAATGGGCCGTAAGTAAATGAATCTTTGGAAATGAGCCCAAGAATAAATGGGCTCGAGAAGGTGAAAGATAACATGGGCTGGAACGCATTAGCGGAATAACGGGCCGTTAATGGGTATAAAGTGATACCTTTGTTCATTACGGGCCAGTTTCACCACGGGTCGTTAATGGGTGTAAAGTGATACACTGTTCATTATAGGCCAGTTTCACCACGGGCCGTTAGTAGGCCAAGAGTTACATAGGGCCTCATATGGGGCGAAGGACGTCATGGGCCATACATGGGCCAGAAGTGAAAACGGGCTGGAATCATATTGGATGGCCCAGATGACGCTACTGGGCCTAATTCAGATAGGGCGTAACGGGCCTTGGGTTAGCGGGCTGCAAATGGGCTATATTCGAACAGGCCGTTAACAGGCTTTCCATGGGCTGGCCCGCCATCTTCGACCAAGTCAAACGGGCGGCCTTTTCACGAGATTGGGCCTCTGTTGGGCGTACACGGTCGACGTACCATAGGCGCCTATCGACCCAGCGACGGTGACACGTGTTTCGTCCGGCCAATAAGAATTTTACGTGGAAATTTCCCATTGGTCGGGCTGTTAACGGGTTATCGGATCCAAAACCCGACCCGATAGCTTAACGGTGTTCCGTTACGGTGGATGCCACGTGTCGGTCACCCTTGACGAAAAGCACTTCGCGGACGCTGCGATTTATCGTCATGGAAGTGGACACTTCCGTGATGATAATTTTGGTAATGTCATGGAACACTTCTACAACAACACAGGTATGACTATCTTGATTCTGTCATAAATTTGTCATGGATGTACATGCATGACAAAAAAAGCGACCTAGTGTGACAAACACGTATCATCATGGAAGTGTATTTTTTTGTAGTGTCCCCTCGTCTTTGAGGGAAATATCTTAGTATTAGCATCCTTCAGATTCTTCATGGTGAATAATTGATAATAATCCCAAGTGACTCAAAAAATATAGCAATGCTCCCCGGCAACGGCACCAGAAAAAGTTCTTGATAACCCACAAGTATAGGGGATCGCAACATTTTTCGAGGGTAGAGTATTCAACCAAAATTTATAGATTCGACACAAGGGGAGCCAAAGAATATTTGAAGGTATTAGCAGCTGAGTTCTCAATTCAACCACACCTGGAGATTAATTATCTGCAGCAAGTAATGAGTAGCAAAGTAATATGATAGTTTTGATAGTAGTGACAGCAGCAACGGTAACGGTAACAGTGATAGCAATAATTTTGTAGCAAGTGTAACAGTGATGATAACAGTAGTAACTTAGTAAGAACAATATAAGATACATTCGTAGGCATTTGATCGATGACTTGTTGGATGATATTCATCATGAGACAGTTATAACCTAGGGCGATACGTGTAACATCCCAAAATTCTAAATTTTGGAATGTTATAATAAATAGATAGTTTTGATTGATTGTTTGATTGATTGACTGAAAGTGAGTGAATTTGAAACTTTTTGAAAGTTAAATGAGAGAGAATAAAAGGACTTTCCCAAACTTTCATTTTTGCTTTTATGATCTTCATGAATTCAAATTCTTTTCACCACAAAACCCTGGAGAGAGGATGACATGACTTCTTCCATTTATTTAAATGATAAGGGGTGTTGAAAATATTTGAATTTCATTTAAGAATATTTCCAATTCTAAAACTTTATGCAACTCAATGATTTTCACGAGCGAAGATAAAATGACTTCTTCAAATTATATGAAATATGAGTTGGGAGTTTCAAAGAATTAAATTCAAAGTTCTTTTGAATTTATTTTTAATTTGAGTTATTTGAGTTTTATTCAAATTATTTTTCTCCAAAGATAAAATATACAGAAATTAGGGTAACATGATTCCCTTCAGAAAATTGGAGAGAAATTAATTTGAAGTCATTTTGGTATTTTTAAAATGTTTTTCATTGGACTTTATTAGAGTAGGAGCACTGTTTGAATTACTAGAATTTGTGTGTATTTTATTTAGTGCTAGAAAAATGTTCACGCTGTAGAAAATCTTTTTCTGAAAATTTTGATATATAATATGCCTAGGTTATTTTATTTTTATTCGGATTTTATTTTAATTGATTTCGGAAAAAAGTGCATTTTTCAAATTATTTATTTCGGTCCGGAAAAATGTTCACTTCGTCCGAAATATTTCTAGGAAACCATAGAAATTTATTTCATAATTTTTGGACTCCGTTTGATATTTCTTTTCTCTGTTTTACCTCTTTCCGAATAAAAAAAATGTGAACCGACCTATTACGTGTCCGGCCGGACCTCCTACCCGAGGCCTTTATAAGCCGCCCCCGCGCGCTTGTTTTGCACTTCGCCCCGCCCTTGCCCTGTAGCCGCTGCCGCCGCCTCTCGCCAGCGCCGCCGCCGCCCCGGCCGACGGTGATCGCCGGAATACTGAAGGTAAAAAAAATATTGTTATTATTATTATTATTTTCGACAGGGACCTATCCGCATTATTTTTGTCGCAGATAACCCCTGATCTTAAAACCTTCGTAACTTTTTACTCGTTTGTCCAAATTCAAAGAAACCAATGCCCACTTCTTTGTTATGATCCCCTCTATCCAGATAAACAACTTAAACATGTTTTTGACAATTTAAAAATTGAGTTTAGTTCAGATTAGTATTCAATCTTGTTTCATCTGTAACTTGAGTTTCGTAACTCCGATTTAGTTGATTCTTTTTGCAAATAAAAGATCTTGACCTAAAATTTCTGATAAGGCCAAATTCACATAATTTTGGTACTGTTAGAAATTGTTTTATGTTGCAAGAGTTATTTGCTTGGTTTTGATGTTTTCTGAATCGTCTTCTTCGATCTTTCCGATCTTTTGAGTAATTGCTTATGTGTGGTTACTATTGCTTGATTACGATAGATTAACCGGAGTGTGACGAGTAGAGCTATCAATATTTTGAGTGCAAATCACCTTCATCAACATTGCAGGCAAGTTCACATTTTGATCATATCCCTTTCGTACCCAGTTTTTTATGCATTAGTTTCAACCCTCAAACATTGCATGAGTAGGATTGATAACATGTGGGTATTGGGAAGTAGTTGCTGAGGTAGGAACCTATTGCCCTGTTACTATCAAACCCTTGGGAGTTACTTCTACGCGTTGCTTATATTGCTATGCTATGCTCGTAGACGTGGTTTGGGTATGAGTGAAATCCATGACGGATGTGAGATTGTTATTTAATGGCTCAACTTAAGGTGGCAACTTAAATACACATCCGGGTGGATTGCTAGGGGCACCCTGGGATATACCGATGGACTTGGGACACCGGGATATACCAGTGTTGTCCTAGGAGATCCCGGGGATATACCGTGTGATCATCCTACGGTCCGCCACCCAGGCTCAAAGGGATCATGAGATTATTCAAACTAGAAACTTCCATGTGCAGCCACAAGCCATTATGGGCTCTGGCATAGTTGATTAAGTTGTGCGAACTCTTACGGGTAGACTAGCAGATGTAGGGGAAAGTAGGTGTACCGGTCTACCCACATGTAAGGTGCTAGCGCTTACTAAATACTATGTCTCGGTCATCCGTTTCTCAAACATCATGTAGTGCGAGAAATCCAACGGAGGCGGTCGAGTCTTGTGGGGAAAAGTGCGCAAACCTCTGCAGAGTGTATAAACTAATCATGGTTAGCCGTGTCCCCGGTTGTGGACATTTTGAGTATCTAGTTCTTGGATTATCATGTTGATCTCATCATGTTACTTTAATTAATATTGTTGGGTCTAATGATGATACTTAATTGGGATTGAGAATGCTGTCAACCATTCTCAATGTTTAATAAAATTTATTCCTTTGCAGTAGGGAGAAATTGGCTTTTCGCAAAAACATTATAACCATAGAGCTTTTCCACCAGCCATATATGCATGTAGTGATAGCCATTGTTCATCATTTTCTCTATGGTGTGAATTTGCCAAGACATTCAATGTCTTGACCCGTTTCGGCTGCAACTTTTCATGTTGCGGACTTTTAGAACGACAGTAAGTGATACGTTAGGGTTATGATTTCTACACTCAACTTTGCCGTTGGTGTTGATGGGAATCCACAACCTTGTTGCTTCCGCTATATGGATTGAGGTAATAGTATTTATGTTATTTATACATGTGATTTACCTCTGTTATAAATCCTCGAGTACTGTGTGTGTCAGCATACCGATCCAGGGATGACACTTAAGCACAGAGACTTGATCCATTCGGGTCGGGTCGCTACAAGATGGTATCAGAGCACATGTTGACAGTAGAGGACGTGACCCTAGAAACCTGGCAAGCCCATAGGAAAGATTTTTCTCTCTGACTTCATTTTCAAAAAGATCTTTTACCTCTCTTCTCTTCTGAGCTTATTCAAATATTCCCTTTTAGTGAGACCATACCCCTTTCCCCTTTTGACCACTCGAAGATTCGACTGGTGAGACCACTCCAAGAAGTATAAGATATCGGACAACTAAGACCATTTGGAATGAAGAGGATTTTACCGTGTAAATGGAAACTAAAACTATTGAAGACTCCGAAGACTAGGAGATTTTGAAGGCTCTGAAGAATTCCCAGATTTTTTTTATGACCTAGGAAGGTTACGCTTATGGAACTTGGCAGACTATGGAAGTTATCAATACCCGAGATCAAGGTGTATCGGAGAAAGACCGGAACATGGAGCATCAGAACTCAAAGTTTTGTCAAGAAAACCCTAAGACAGGAGATATCAATTATGGAATGATAGCTCATGGAAATGACAAGAGCAGAAACACGCTATCCATGATGTTATCGCCTACTTATGCTATTTGTCACCGTGCCGAGTTAAGCATGCATATGCATGGAAGAATTGGATGGTAGAATGCTGAAGGAGCATCTGTCAGCGAAGGATTGCAGTTTTAACATAGCTGGTGCATCACCAGGATCTGGAGTATTACATCAAGAAGTTTAGGGTGGATCTGCAGGAAGCCGTATTTGACAAGGAAGCAGTTCCTGAAGAACCCCGGGTCCCAGAAGATTAAAATAGCCAAGCAGGAGGAGCTAAACCTCGAGATACCGGAGATTTGTCAGGAACTGAAGGACAGTAGGATCATGGTTCATGTCGAGGTTGATGAAATCCAGAAGTTGGAACGTAACTCCAGAAATATTAAAGGACATCGCGAGAGACTTCGCGTCAACAGAGATGATTTGGCAAAAGAACTTGAGAAGGACAAGCATGATCAGAAGGAGCCATCGGAGACATGACCAAGACTTGAAGAGTTTGATGACGTTGAGATCTAAGACCATTAGAATACCAAAACCCCGTTGTACCTACGTTAGATGCGACGTTTGTGAGCTGTCATTTGTTTGATGTTTTTCCGACAGCCACAATAAAATCTGTCTTTTCAAAAAATCTGTTTGTATTGTGTGTATCCCTCTCGATCTCTCTTATCCCACCCCAAACCCATGGACCCAATAGAGGATGAATGGAGATGAGCTTGTATTTTCTGGACCGATGAGTCAATTGGAGACAGACCGATGGATTTAGAACATGGAGGATCATATGGAGAATAACCCTATAGCCAGAAAGGATATGGCCCAGCATGCTCTTCAATGCTTTGAAAGAGGTGCTGCTACTTGGTGGAGGTTGTACCAAACCATCAATGGATGGCAAGGAGTAACCGTTTGGGAAGAATTTAAGTTGACTATGCTAAAGTCTCGGCTTGTGTCTCAGAAGTTGAAGCCTTATAGAAAGGATATGAAGAAAACTTGTGCATACAAGCTTTGTGGAGAAATAGGACACAACCATAAAGAAATCAAGGACGAATACCCTCACAATCGGAGGATTATCAAAGGAGTTAGCCGAGGATCTCAGGGAACTTCGGTTGGAGATTGTTCCCAAAGGTTTTGTTGCAGCAATGGAAGTCCAGTCTACATTGTTGAGAAAGATCCGTGAAGCTCAGAAGGATGACAAAGATATTGCTGAGGTAAAAGAGAGGATGAGCAAAGGAAAGGCCAAAGGTTTTCGTAAGGATGAGCACGACACCTTATGGTTCGAGGATCGTGTATATGTGCCTAATAATGCAAAGATCAGGAAGTTAATACTTCAGGAGGCTCATGACTCACCATACTCGATTCGCCCTAGAAACACCAAGATGTATTTGGATTTGAAGAAGCGTTTCTGGTGGACTGGTATGAAGAAGGATATTGTGGAGTATGTAGTCGTAGGTGATGTATGCCAGAGAGAGTAAAAGCAGAGCATCAGAAGCCAGCAGGATTAATACAGCCTATGCTGATACCCGAATGGAAGTAGGATAAGCTTGGCATGGATTTCATTACCGGATTTCCCAGAACCCGATCGGGATATGATTCTATCTGGGTAGTAGTTGACTCGCTTGACCAAAGTGGCTCATTTTATCCCAGTGAAAACCACCTATACAAGTGCGAAGTTGGCCAAGATATATTTGACAAGGATTGTATGTCTGCATGGAGTTCCGAGGACCATCGTAGAGGAACATAGTTTACCTCAAAGTTTTGGAATCAGCTGCACCAGACTTTGGGTACTAGGCTAGAGTTCAGTACAACTTTTCATCTGCAGACAGATGGATAAATCAAGAGAGTCAATCAGATTCTGGAAGACATGTTGACACCGTGTGCGCTAGATTATGGATCTAGTAGTGATGACAATCTACCTTACGCGGAGTTCTCATTCAACAACAACTACCAAGTCAGTTTGAAGATGGCCCCTTTTGAAGCTTTGTATGGGAAAAGGAGCCAGACACCATTTGATGTGGGATGAAGTTGGAGACCGTCAGTTGTTTGGACCAAATGTGATCAAGGAATCAGAAGAGAATGTTAAGTTGATTCAAGATAGACTGAAGGTAGCTCAGTCCTGGCAGAATAGTTATTCATACTCAATAACGCAAGGAGGTAGTCTATGAAGTCGGAGACAGAGCATATCTTTGTGTGCCACCTCTGCAAGGAGTTAAACGATTTGGAGTTAAGGGAAAGTTAGCCCTGAGATTTGTAGGACCATACCGAGTTTTGGAGCGTATGGGAGAAGTGGCCAACAAGTTGGTGTCACCCGAAGGACTGTCGGGAGTTCATAATGTGTTTCACGTTTCCCAGTTGAAGAAGTGCCATGCAGAGATGGCCAATATTCCCCTGTAAGGATGCTTGACCCTGGAAAGGATAATGATGTTCCACGAAGTGGAGTATGGACTTCATAAGTATAAGTTTTGATCTCGGTATGTGGGATATCCCACGAGGACGAAGAGATGAATTACTATTGGACATAAAGAAGGTATGATGTTGGAAATATGGATCAATGGAAATTCCATGATGAGTCTGAGTAATCATGTCCTAGTCTGGTGCCAATAGAAGGAAGGAAGACAGTACAATTGGATGGATTTAAGAATACTAGGAAGTTGGATGTTGGAATAATGATCAGCTTCCCCGAGGATGTGTTCAAGGTTTGCAAGTGATGAGATGGGCCATAACCCACAGGCCCCAGGACCTGCCAAGAAGCAAGCACACTTTTGCTGAAGGAAAAAAATTCTGGAAGAAGTTACGATTTCATCCACCGACGATTCTATAGGAGTTTTCGCAAAACCTGAGAGTTGTTAAGGAACGATAGATGTTTGTTTGGCTTGCAGAATCAATGGATTTATCCGAACTTGGTTCGTCGACAAGAGAAATTCTGCAATGCTTGTGAGGATGACCGAGTGTTAAAATGCGAGATTCACTAAACCATGTACAAGGCAATGATTTGGGTGCGGGATGGATTGGTCACCATACCGACTTACTCTTATTGTTCGCGTTCCTATATGGGATGGTAAATCAGAGCGACTTACCTATAGTAGAGAGACGACGATCAAAACCTTGTTTGAACCTTAGAATGGTATTAGTATTTTCCCTTGTACACGGCAGTTGTTGCCAATCGCAGGATATACGATGAGGTTCAACCCAGACCCATTTTCTGCAGGAGAAACCATAAATCGTTGACCACCATGAGATATCGATAGTTGTTTAGCATTGGCGCCAGACCCGTCAGCTAAGAAGACCCAGTTGAAAGGACATGCGGTGCCCCCATGTGTGTTTTTGGTAATTGATGACATTCTCTATGGACTAATGGTTGCATTGAGTTATATTTGAAGGATTTGTCAATAGGCATTTCTTGAAGTCCATGTGTTGGTTTCAAGGAGTTTATGTGTTGACCAAGGTGCTATTAAGGAATTATCCAAAGATTGGTCATGTGAGTGTTGAGCTTATTGCAAGCATGTCTTGAAGAAGAAGATTGTGTGATCATTCATGTTTACCTTCAAGACATCATCCAAACGAAGAGAGTTGGAAAGATTCAAGGTTGATCAAGACTAAGTCAAGAGTGAATCAAGTTGATCAACTCACAAAGCGTAGAAGATGTACCGAGAGGGATCAAGTGATCCCATGGTATGGTACGTGTCCATGGGCTTGCGTCAAGAGGAAGATATCATACAACCCATGGAAAGGATGACATCAAGTAGTGATCGTCATCAAGATTGCCGCGTGCAAGTTCAAGTGGAGCATCACGAAGAGATCAAGTGCTTGAAGCTTTCCATCCATTGTGGTGTCAATGGACTTGTGAAGATGTGTCAAGAGTGGCTCACCCATAGTGGAGTATGGGGGAGCAATCATCTAGTCTCCATCGACCCATCGCAATCAAGAAAGGTGGTCCATCTTGAGGAGGACAAGATCGTCATCATCTAGCTTAAGTGGATCATGTGCAAGGCAAAGGTTTGCCCTTGATAGGTTTTCTATTTTACCGGTCTCATGGTGGTAGTTGGGAGACCGGGTTATAGGATCGATAGTCGTACTATCAAGGGGGGCTCTCAAGTGAGTAGCTTGATCGTATCGTTCGTCGAGATCTCAAACCATTGCATCCTTGCATCATGCTTCTTGGTTCTCTTTCTGAGTCTTAGAGCTTATGGTCATCTTTATGACAAGCTTGAGTTCATCAAAAACGGAGTTTGCATGCGTCTTCTATGATGTTTTCGGTGTTGGAGGTTTTACCGGTCTTTTCCGAGGAAGGGTTCTCACCTTTTTCTTTTGGGACTTTTCTCATTTGCTTATTATTGGTATTTCTCTCAAGATTGTGTTAGCCCTTGTCCCTAGCTTTCCAACAAACTTGGTTTCATCGAATTCGAGCTCGTGTCACGAAAGTTGTGGCTGTTTTGATATTGCTGTTTTACATTGAGAGGTTGTACCGCCCCATAGAGAGGTTGTACCGGTTGACCGGTACAACCGGTGTTTGGAGCGGTTGTACCACTCCAGAATTGGTCTGGAGATTGTACCGGCCATGTACCGCTCCACCACCGGACTAGTTTCTGTTGTGGTGCGGTTGTTGGGCGGTTGTTGGCCGGTTGTACCGCTTATTGCCTGTTACCGGTTGTACCGATGCTCATAGCGGTTGTACCGCTCCTATGTTATTCTGCACATAACGGGCAGATTCGTGGGGACCTATTTAAGGGGGTCTTCTTCCCCAATGGTTCCCTAACTCTTGAGCTCGTTTTTGCCCCCATTGTTGACCTTCTTTGAGCTTGCTAACTCTCAATTCCTCCATGGATTCTTGCTAGTTTTTGAGGGAAAAGAGAGAGGAGATCTAGATCCACAATTCCACCAATCACTTTCTCCTCTATGTGAGGGGAACCCCTTGGATCTAGATCTTGGAGTTCTTTGTGTTCTCCTTCTTGTTCTTCCTCTTACTTTCCTCCCTAGCATTAGTTGCTTTGGTGGGATTTGAGAGAGAAGGACTTGGGTACTCTGTGTGCCCTTGCCATTGCATTTGTGCATCGGTTTGAGTTCTCCATGGTGATACGTGGAAGTTGCAAGTTGAGAAGCTTATTACTCTTGGGTGCTTGGTGCCCTTGAGCTTGTTCCTCTTGGGTGCTTGGGCGCCCTAGTCGGTTGGAGGTGTTCGGAGCTCAATCATTGTGGTGTAAAGCTCCGGGCAAGCGTCGGGGTCTCCAATTAGGTTGTGGAGATCGCCTTGAGCAATTTGATCGGTTCGGTGACCGCCCCAAGGGTTGCCAAAGTGTACGGATTCGGTGACCGCCCCAAGGGTTGCCATTTGTACGGGTTCGGTGACCGCCCTCAAGGGTCCCTTAGTGGAATCACGGCATCTTGCATTGTGCGAGGGCGTGAGGAGATTACTGGTGGCCCTAGTGGCTTCTTGGGAGCATTGTGCCTCCACACCGCTCCAAACGGAGATTAGCATCCGCAAGGGTGTGAACTTCGGGATACATCGTCGTCTCTGCGTGCCTCGGTTATCTCTTACCCGAGCCCCTTTACTTATGCACTTTACTTTATGATAGCCATATTGTTCTTTGTCATATTTCTTGCTATCACATAGTTGCTTATATTGCTTAGCATAAGTTGTTGGTGCACATAGATGAGCCTAGTTGTTGTAGGTTTTGTGCTTGACAAATTAACCGCTAGGTTTATTCCGCATTTGTTCAAGCTTAAACCGTAATTATTTTAAAACGCCTATTCACCCCCCCCCCCCCTCTAGGAAACCGTAGAAATTTATTTCATAATTTTTGGACTCCGTTTTTTATTTCTTTTTTCTGTTTTACCTCTTTCCGAATAAAAAAAAGTGAACCGACCTACACAGCGTGCCCGGGCCGGACTCCTCCTACCCGAGGCCTTTATAAGCCGCCAGGCGCTTGTTTTCGCCCGCCCTTGCCTGCCACGCCGCCGCCTCTCGCCAGCGCCGCCGCCGACGCCGCCGGCGGTGATCGCCGGAATAGTGAAGGTAAAAAAAATATTATTATTATTTTTTTGACAGGGACCTATCCGCGATTATTTTTGTCGCAGATTAGTCCCTGGTCTTAAAACCTTCGTAACTTTTTACTCGTTTGTCCAAATTCAACGAAACCAAGGCCCACTTCTTCGTTATGATCCCCACTATCCAGATAAACAACTTAAACATGTTTTTGACAATTTAAAAATTGAGTTTAGTTCAGATTAGTATTCAATCTTGTTTCATCTGTAACTTGAGTTTCGTAACTCCGATTTAGTTGATTCTTTTTGCAAATAAAAGCTCTTGACCTAAACTTTCTGATAAGGCCAAATTCACATAATTTTGGTACTGTTAGAAATTGTTTTATGTTGCAAGAGTTATTTGCTTGGTTTTGATGTTTTCTGAATCGTCTTCTTCGATCTTTCCGATCTTTTGAGTGATTGCTTATGTGTGGTTACTATTGCTTGATTACGATAGATTGACCGGAGTGTGACGAGTAGAGCTATCAAGATTTTGAGTGCAAATTACCTTCATCAACATTGCAGGCAAGTTCACATTTTGATCATATCCCTTTCGTACCCAGTTTTTTATGCATTAGTTTCAATCCTCAAACATTGCATGAGTAGGATTGATAACATGTGGGTATTGGGAAGTAGTTGCTGAGGTAGGAACCTATTGCCCTATTACTATCAAACCCTTGGGAGTTACTTCTACGCGTTGCTTATATTGCTATGCTATGCTCGTAGACGTGGTTTGGGTATGAGTGAAATCCATGGCAGATGTGAGATTGTTATTTAATGGCTCAACTTAAGGTGGCAACTTAAATACACATCTGGGTGGATGGATTGCTAGGGGCACCCTGGGGATATACCAGTGGACTTGCCCGGACACCTGGGGATATACCAGTGTTGTCCTAGGAGATCCCGGGGATATACCGTGTGATCATCCTACGGTCCGCCACCCAGGCTCAAAGGGATCATGAGATTATTCAAACTAGAAACTTCCGTGTGCAGCCACAAGCCATTATGGGCTCTGGCATAGTTGATTAAGTTGTGCGAACTCTTACGGGTAGACTAGCAGATGTAGGGGAAAGTAGGTGTATCGGTCTACCCACATGTAAGGTGCTAGCGCTTCCTAAATACTATGTCTCGGTCATCCGTTTCTCAAACATCATGTAGTGCGAGAAATCCAACGGAGGCGGTCGAGTCTTGTGGGGAAAAGTGCGCAAACCTCTGCAGAGTGTATAAACTAATCATGGTTAGTCGTGTCCCCGGTTATGGACATTTTGAGTATCTAGTTCTTGGATTATCATGTTTATCTCATCATGTTACTTTAATTAATATTGTTGGGTCTAATGATGATACTTAATTGGGATTGAGAATGTTGTCAACCATTCTCAATGTTTAACAACCACCATGATAGTTAAATAAAATTTATTCCTTTGCAGTAGGGAAAAATTGGCTTTTCGCAAAAAACATTATAACCATAGAGCTTTTCCACCAGCCATATATGCATGTAGTGATAGCCATTGTTCATCATTTTCTCTATGGTGTGAATTTGCCAGTACATTCAATGTACTGACCCGTTTTCGGGTTGCAACTTTTCGTGCTGCAGACTTTTCAGATGACAAGTAAGTGATACGTTAGGGTTATGATTTCTACACTCAACTTTGCCGTCGGTGTTGATGGGAATCCACAACCTTGTTGCTTCCGCTATATGGATTGAGGTAATAGTATTTACGTTGTTTATACATGTGATTTACCTCTGTTATAAATCCTCGAGTACTGTGTGTGTAAGCATACCGATCCAGGGATGACACTTAAGCATTGAGACTTGATCCATTCGGGTCGAGTCGCTACAATACGACACTAGCTCTAGTTCGTCAATATAATGTAGGCATGTATTCCGTAAATAGTCATACGTGCTTATGGAAAGAACTTGCATGACATCTTTTGTCCTATCCTCCCGTGGTAGCGGGGTCCATATTGGGAACTAAGGGATATTAAGGCCTCCTATTAATAGAGAACCGGAACAAAGCAATACCACATAGTGAATACATGAACTCCTCAAACTACGGTCATCACCGGGAGTGGTCCCGACTATTGTCACTCCGGGGTTGCCGGATCATAACACGTAGTAGGTGACTATAATTTGCAAGATCGGATCTAGAACATGGATATAATTGTGATAACATAAACGGTTCAGATCTGATTTCATGGCACCCGGGCCCAAAGTGACAAGCATTAAGCATGGCAAAGTCATAGCAACATCGATCTTAGAACATAGTGGATACTAGGGATCAAGCCCTAACAAAACTAACTCGATCACATGATGAATCCCATCTAACTCCTCACCGACCAGCGAGCCAATGAAGGAATTACTCACTCCCGGTGGGGAGCATCATGGAATTGGCGATGGAGAAGGGTTGGTGATGAAGAAGAATGAAGATCCCCCTCTCCGAAGCCCCAAACGGACTCTAGATCTGGCCTCCTGATGAAGAACAGGAGGTGACGCGGCTTCTTCTCGTGGAACACGATAATTCTTTCTCCCTCATTTTTTCTGGAAAAATAGGATTTTATAGCGTCGGTTTCAGGGTCTGCGGGGCCACCAGGTGGGGACAACCCACCTGGGCGCGCCAGGAGGGGGGTGTGCCCACCCAAGTGCCCCCCTCTGGTTGGTCTTTGCTCCATAAATTATCTTTTATATAAAAATTCCTCGCAAAGTTTTGTTCCATTCAGAGAACTTTTATTTCTGCACAAAAACAACACCATGGTAGTTCTGCTGAAAATAACGTTAGTCCGGGGTTAGTTTCATTCAAATCATGCAAATTAGAGTCCAAAACAAGAGGAAAAGCGTTAGGAAAAGTAGATACATTGGGGACGTATCATACATCTCCATGGATAGATCTTGCGTGTGCGTAGATTTTTTTTGTTTTCCATGCAACGTTCCCCAACAGTGGCATCAGAGCCAGGTCTATGCGTAGATGATATGCACGAGTAGAATACAATGGAGTTGTAGGCGGTGATTCATACTACTTACCATCAACGTCTTATTTTTATTTGACGGTATTGTGGGATGAAGCGGTCCGGACCAACCTTGCATGTCCACGTACATGAGACCGGTTCCACCGACTGATGCAACTTGTTTTGCATAAGGTGGCTGGCGGGTGTCTGTTTCTCTACGGCCGGTCCTTGTAGAAGGTTAAAACAACAAACTTGATAATCACCATTGTGGTTTTGCGTAGGTCAGAACGGTTCTTGCTAGTTACCCTCAGTAGCCACGTAAAACTTGCAACAACAAAGTAGAAGACATCTAACATGTTTTTGCAGGGTATGTTGTGATGTGATATGGTCAAGACGTGATGTGATATACGTTGTTGTATGAGATGATCATGTTTTGTAATATCGACAACCGGCAGGAGCCTTAGGGTTGTCTTTTATTTATTGTATGGCCTGCATGTCAATCATTAAGCGCCATGTAATTGCTTTACTTTATCGCTATGTGTTAGCAATAGTTGTAGAAGCAATAGTTGGCAAGACGACCTCGACACAACGATGGAAGATCAAGGTGTCGCGCCGGTGACGTTGGAGATCATGCCGATGCTTTGGAGATGGAGATCAAAAGCACAAGATAACGATGGCCATATTATGACACATATTTTGATTGCATGTGTGATGTTTATTCTTTATGAATCTTATTTTGCTTAGAATGACGGTAGCATTATAAGATGTGAAGGAAATATGCCCTAGAGGCAATAATAAAGTTATTATATATTTCCTTATATCATGATAAATGTTTATTATTCATGCTAGAATTGTATTAACCGGAAACATAATACATGTGTGAATACATAGACAAACATAGTGTCACTAGTATGCCTCTACTTGACTAGCTCGTTGAATCAAAGATGGTTAAGTTTCCTAGCCATAGACATGAGTTGTCATTTGATTAACGGGATCACATCATTAGGAGAATGATGTGATTGACTTGATCCATTCCGTTAGCCTAGCACTTGATCGTTTAGTATGTTGCTATTGCTTTCTTCATGACTTATACATGTTCCTGTAACTATGAGATTATGCAACTCCCGTTTATCGGAGGAACACTTTGGGTGCTACCAAACGTCACAATGTAACTGGGTGATTATAAAGGAGTACTACATGTGTCTCCAAAGGTACATGTTGGATTGGCGTATTTCGAGATTAGGTTTTGTCACTCCGATTGTCGGAGAGGTATCTCTGGGCCCACTCGGTAATGCACATCACTATAAGCCTTGCAAGCATTGCAACTAATTAGTTAGTTGCGGGATGATGCATTACGGAACGAGTAAAGAGACTTTCCGGTAACGAGATCGAACTAGGTATTGGATACCGACGATCAAATCTCGGGCAAGTAACATACCGATGACAAAGGGAACAACGTATGTTGTTATGCGGTTTGACCGATAAAGATCTTCGTAGAATATGTAGGAGCCAATATGAGCATCCAGGTTCCGCTATTGGTTATTGACCGAGAATAGTTCTAGGTCATGTCTACATAGTTCTCGAACCCGTAGGGTCCGCACGCTTAAGGTTACGATGACAGTTTTATTATGAATTTATGAGTTTTGATGTACCGAAGGAGTTCGGAGTCCCGGATGAGATCGGGGACATGACGAGGAGTCTCAAAATGGTCGAGACGTAAAGATCGATATATTGGACGACTATATTCGGACTTCGGAAAGGTTCCGAGTGATTCGGTATTTTTGGAGTTAGGAGAGTTACGGAACTCATGGGGAGTATATGGGCCTTATTGGGCCATACGGGAATAGAGGAGAGAGGCCAAAGGAAGGAAGCCTGCGCCCCCTCTGGTCCGAATTGGACAAGGGCGCAGCCCCTTTCCTTCTCCCTCTCCCCTTCTTTCCCCTTCTCCTACTCCAACAAGGAAGGAGGGAGTCCTACTCCCGGTGGGAGTAGGACTCCCCTTGGCGCGCCCCCTCCTAGGCCGGCCGCCCCCTCCCCCCTTGCTCCTTTATATATGGGGGCAGGGGGGCACCTCTAGGCACAACAACAATTGATCCTTGAGATCTATTAGCCGTGTGCGGTGCCCCCCTCCACCCTAGTCCTCCTCGATAATATTGTAGCGGTGCTTAGGCGAAGCCCTGCGACGGTAGAACATCAAGATCGTCACCACGCCGTCATGCTGACGGAACTCTCCCTCGACACTCGGCTGGATCGGAGTTCGAGGGATGTCATCGAGCTGAATGTGTGCTATAACTCGGAGGTGCCGTAGTTTCGGTGCTTGATCGGTCGGGCCGTGAAGACGTACGACTACATCAACCGCGTTGTTCTAACGCTTCCGCTTTCGGTCTACGAGGGTACGTGGACAACACTCTCCCCTCTCGTTGCTATGCATCACCATGATCTTGCGTGTGCGTAGGAAAATTTTGAAATTACTACGTTCCCCAACAAGATGATCCCTTCACTTAATTTGAAGATAAAAGTGTTCTCCCCGAGTATGCACCGTTGCTAAAGTTCGTCGTTTTGAAGCACCTCGTGATGATCGGGTGGGATAGACTCTACGTTCGCATACAACGGGTGTAAGCCAGTTTTACACATGCAGAATACTTGGGTTAAACTTGACGAGCCTAGCATGTACAAACATGGTCTCGGAACACTAGAGACCGAAAGGTCGAACGTGAGTCATATAGTAGATATGGTCAACATAGAGATGTTTACCATTGAAGACTACCCCGTCTCACGTGATGATCCGACATGGGTTAGTTGATTTCGATCATGTATCACTTAGACAACTTGAGGGATGTTGATTTAAGTGGGAGTTCATTAGTAATTTGATTATTTGAATTAAAATTTATCATAACTTAGTCTTAATAGTTCTTGCATATCTATGTTGTAGATCAATGGCCCGTGCTACCGTTCCCTTGAATTTTAATGCATTCCTAGAGAAAGCTAAGTTGAAAGATGATGGTAGCAACTACACGGACTGGGTCCGTAACTTGAGGATTATCCTCATTGCTGCACAGACGAATTATGTCCTTGATGCACTGCTAGGTGACAGACCTGCTGCAGGAGCTATTGTAGATGTTATGAACGTCTGGCAGGCTCGATCTGATGACTACTCAATAGTTTAGTGTGCCATGATTTACGGCTTAGAACCGAGACTTCAAAGACGCTTTGAACGCCACGGAGCATATGAGATGTTCCAAGAGCTGAAGTTGATATTTCAAGCTAATGCCCGAGTTGAGAGATATGAAGTCTCCAACAAGTTCTATAGCTGTAAGATGGAGGAGAACAGTTCTATCAGTGAACACATACTCAAAATGTCTGGGTATCATAACCACTTCACTCAGCTGGGAATTGATCTTCCAGTTGAGAGTGTTATTGACAGAGTTCTTCAGTCACTGCCACCAAGCTACAAAGGCTTCATGATGAACAATAATATGAAAGGGATGACAAAAACGATTCCCGAGCTCTTTGCGATGCTGAAATCGGCGGATGCAATTAATGTTTGTCCCAATCTCGGGGATGATATACTTAATGAAGATGATCTTTTTAGCCCCCCTACTTCGAATGATCAAATTTGCTATGATGATTGCATGCCTCCTATCTATGATGAGAACAAAGTTGCCACTTATGATGATTATTGTGATGATACTTATGTTTTAAAAAGTAGTGGTAATTATTGTCATAATTTTGAATATCCTTTTACTGAACATTACTCTTTTAATGTGGAAACAATTTTTAGTATTCGAGTTTCATATGATACTCCCACTATTGCGAATGAGAATAAAATTGCTTATATGGGGAGTAGTAAATTGTATATACTTTTGGATCATGAAAAGAATGCTTTATGTGATGGTTATATTGTTGAATTTCTTCATGATGCTACTGAAAATTATTATGAGGGAGGAACTTATGCTTGTAGGAATTGCAATAATATCAAGTTTCCTCTCTATGTGTTGAAAATTTTGAAGTTATGCTTGTTTTGCCTTCCTATGCTAGTTGATTCTTGTTCCCATAAATTGTCTGCTCACAATATCCCTATGCATAGGAAGTGGGTTAGACTTAAATGTGCTTGCCATGTGATTCATGATGCTCTTGCTATGTTTCAATTCTTATCTTTTATGTGAGAATCATTGAAATCATCATGCCTAGCTAAAAGGCATAAAAGAAAAGCGCTTGTTGGGAGACAACCCAACACTTTTACCTAGTGTTTTTGTGTGTTCACATGATTATTCTACTGTAGTAATCATGTTTTATTGGTTTTGTTTCAATAAAGTGCCAAGTAAAGCCTTTGGGATAGTGTGGATGATAGTTGACTCAAATCAGTGCAAAATATAAACTTTTGCTTCCAAAAATAGAATTGTTTAAATTCAATGGTACGTGATAAAATTCTGAAACTTTTACAGATGATTGATATGCAAATTCTCTATGTTTTTCTTTCAGAATTTTTGGAGTAGCAGAAGTATGGATATTCTGCAGATCATTACAGACTGTTCTATTTTTGACAGATTCTGTTTTTGATGCATAGTTTGCTTGTTTTCTAGTTTCTATGGCTTATATTACTCAATATAAATTGTGGAAATGATATGGTACAGTAGGAGTTGTGTGGGAACAATTATGAATCTTGTCTTTGGCAGTACCAAAAGTGAGTGGTTTGCTCTTTGTCATACTAACTTATCTCACGAAGTTTTGTTAAGTTTTGTGTGATCGAAGTTTTCAAGTTTTGGGTGAGATATCGATATGAGGAGAATAAGGAGTGACAAGACCCTAAGCTTGGGGATGCCCAAGGCACCCCAAGGTAATATTCAAGGAAGATCCAAACAACTAAGCTTGGGGATGCCCCGGAAGGCAACCCCTCTTTCGTCTTCAACATTATCGGTAACCTCACTTGGAGCTATGTTTTCATTCGTCACATGATATGAGTTTTACTTGGAGCATCATTTTATTTTGTTAGGATTTGCTTTCTGTTATTTATAATAATTTTTTGCATCTTTTATTTCAATAAAATTGGCAATGATAGCCTTTGCCATGCTTTTTAAGTCTACATATTGCTGTTTCAAAACAAAAAGTTTATCGCTGTTGCAAAAATTCCTTAGAAAATTCATAATGTGATAAAATGTTGAAACTTTTTGCGCAATAAGCTTTGATAAATTTTCTATAGTGTGGTAAATTTTCATAATTTTTGGAGTTAAAGAAGTATTGATACTCTTGCATTCTTTACAGACTATACTATTTTGGAAGATTGTTGTTATGTTTGCATTGTTTGCATATGTTTGCTTATTTAATGATTCTATTTGAGGATAGGAGTATTAAATATGCAGAGGCATTTAGTATGCAATGTTGAATAATAATTTTAGTGATTTGCTACAGTAGAGGATGATAAGGTTTTGCATTGATTTATACTAACTTATCTCACGAGTTCTTGTTGATTTTTGTGTGGATGAAGTTTTCAGTATTAGGTAAACCGTGATATGAGAGGAATTAAGGAGAAACAAAAGCTCAAGCTTGGGGATGCCCAAGGCATCCCAAGTTAATATTCCAAGAAGTCTCAAGCATCTAAGCTTGGGATGCCCCGGTAGGCATCCCAACTTTCTTCTTCGACAATTATCAGTTAGTATCGGTTGAGCCTAAGTTTTTGCTTCTTCACATTATGTGTGCTATTCTTGGATTGTCATATTATTTTGTTTTGCTTTTTGCTTGTTGTTTTAATAAAACATTTAGATCTCAAAGTTTATAAATAGTAGAGAGTCCTCATATAGCTACCTATTTACTTAACTACTCACTTGATCTTCACTTATATCTTTTTGGAGTAGTTTGTCGTTTGCTCTAGTGCTTCACTTATATCTTTTTGAGCACGACGTGCTTTAATATTTTTGAAGAAATGCTCTCATGCTTCACTTAGATTTATATGAGAGTTAGTAAATTTTTTAAGAAATTCTCTCTTGCTTCACTTAAATTAATTTGAGTGAAAGAAATATTATGCTCATGATCTTCACTTATATTTGTTTGAGCTTATGAAAAGCAACACATGAAAATTAGTTCCAAAGTGATAGATATCGAAGAAGGCTATAATAAAAACTTTCATGAAGATCATTGGACAAAATAAACTTGATTCCATGTAATAGTTTTGAGATATGATGATATGATATGTGAGTCATGTTGATGAGTAATTATGCTTTAGTAAGAACATTGGTGTTAATGTTTGTGATTCCCTATGCAAGCACGAAAGTCAATAGTCATGCAATGAAATTACATCCTACTTGTGGTGCATTACTCGGTGTTAATTATGCTTAATGCTCACTTATGAGATTATTCGTTTCTCGGTTGGTCGCTTCTCAATCTTTTGCTAGCCTTCATTTTGCACTAAGTATGATCACTACTTGTGCATCCAAAACCCTTTAAACCAGTTTTGCCACATGAGTCCACTATATTTACCTATATGCGGTATTATTTTGCTGTTCTATGCAAATTTGTGCCATCTCTAATTTCAAAATAAATTTCTCTTTTGTGTGCTCGTACCGCTCTCCTGGCGGTGAGGGGTGGCCGATATTTTCCATGTTAGATGTGTTATTCTCATGATGAGTGTTTATTCACTTGTCACTACATGAGAGTAAGGCAAAGGTATTAGGGATGCCCAGTCCCGAAATGAAAAATGAATTTACTTTATGTTCTCAAATAATAAATTCCTTGGAAAGTGTTGGTATGGAGGGCACCCGTGGATACGGTTAGCCATGGAAAGTGAAAGTATGGTGGGAAAAGGAATAAACTTTATTTTCTGTTTGGGAACCGCCTATAATATATCTAGCATGGAAAGTGTGGGGAACTCTAAGTCATTTTCGTTGGTGGGAGAAGTATACCTCCCAAAACGTTTTTATCTCTATGTTTTTCGCTTTGAGCTCTGGCACCTCTACAAATCCCTACTTCCCTCTGCGAAGGGCATATCTATTTACTTTATGCAATTTTTATTTTTATTTGAGTCCCCATCTTCTCTATAAAGCACCAACTAAGGGGCACTATGATCGCATTTTGAGCATTGGATGTAACTAATATGCGAGTGTGTTTCATGAATGGATCAATGATTGAGCATGATGGGCTAGCGATAACTTTCTTTAGTGTTGATATTTTGAAAGACATGGTTTCTTATTAATATGCTTGAGTATTTAAATTATCATGTCAAAACTAGACTATTGCTTTGAACCATATAAAAGTCCAAATATCCATGCTACAGAGAAAAGAATATGAGATGACATGTTAGGCAGCATTCCACATCAAAAATTCTGTTTTTATCATTTACCTACTCGAGGACGAGCATGAATTAAGCTTGGGGATGTTGATACGTCTCCAACGTATCTATAATTTTTTATTGTTCCATGCTGTTATATTATCATTTTTTGATGTTTCACAATCATTTTATAGCAACATTATATCATTTTTTGGGACTAACCGATTGACCCAGTGCCTAGTGCGAGTTGCTATTTTTTGCTTGTTTTTTACATCGCGGGAAATTAATATCAAACGGAGTCCAAACACTGCAAAACTTTTTGTGGATTTTATACGGACCAGAAGACATCCAGTGGGCCATAGCAGCACCTGGGGGTGCCCCGAGGGGGGGGGGGCAGAACCCACCAGGGCGGTGGGTTGTGCCCACCTCGGTGGCCTCCCGCACCGCCTCTTCGCCCTATAAAATGCCAAATATTCCAAAAACCCTCGGGGTAACCCTAGATCAGAAGTTCCGCTGCCACAAGGCTCTGGAGCCACGAGAGACCAATCTAGACCCCTTTCAGACACCCTGCCGGAGGGGGGGATCATCACCGGTGGCCATCTTCGTCATCCCGGGGGCCACCATGATGAGGAGGCAGTAGTTCACCCTCGGGGCTGAGGGTTTGTACCAGTAGCTATGTGTTTAATCTCTCTCTCTCTCTCATGTTCTTGAGATGTCACAATATTGATGTATCACATGCTTTGTTAATATAGTCGGATCATATGGTGTTTTCCCCTCTCTATCTTGTGATGAATTGAGTTTTCCCTTTGAGATTTCGTTCTTATCGAATTGAATACTTTTATGGATTTGAGAGCACTTGATATATGTCTTGCATATAAATACTTGTGGTGACAATGGGGTATCGTATTGATTCACTTGATATATGTTTTGGCACTCAACTCGCGGATTCCTGAGGTTACATTGGGGTAATCTATGCATAGGGGTTGATGCACGTTCTTGTCTTTGTTTCTCCGGTAGAAATCTTGGGGCACTCTTTGAGGTTCTTTGTGTTGGATTGAGTATTATGAATCTGAAATTATTTGGTGTTATTTTAGTACAAACTCTTGGATAGATCGTTCGGAAAGAATAGCTTTGAGGAGGTTTCATACCCTACAAACGATTTCTTCTTATGTTCTCCTCTAGATAAGAACTTTGGAGTGATTCTTCATTGCACGTTGAGGGATGGTTATGTGATGCAATTAGATTAGCATTGTTGAGAGATTGCACTAGCAAAAGTACAGACCCTAGGCCTCATTTTCAAGCATTGCAATGCCGTTTGTGCTCACTTTTGTTACTTGCTACCTTGCTGTTTTTATTGTTCCTATTACAAAAATCAATATCTACTATATCAAAACTACACTTATATCACCATCTCTTCGCCGAACTAGTGCACCTATACAAATTACCATTGTATTTGGTGTGTTGGGGACACAAGAGACTTTTTATTATTTGGTTGCAGGGTTGTTTGAGAAAGACTATCTTCATCTTACGCCTCCCACGGATTGATAAACCTTAGGTCATCCACTTGAGGGAAAATTGCTACTGTCCTACAAAACTCTGCGCTTGGAGGCCCAACACGTATCTACAAGAATAAAGTTGCATAGTAGACATCAAGGCAAAAGTGCTCCTGCCCAAGTTCCACCTTGAGACGGCGGCGCTCCGTCCCGAAAGTCCTCCCCTTATTTTTTCTAGGTCAAAGTGACTTATATACCAGAAGATGGGCACCTGAGGTGGGCTAGGGTGAGCACAACCCACCAGGGCGCGCCTGGGCTCCCTGGCACGCCCAGGTGGTTTGTGCCCACCTGGTGGGCCCCCTCTGGTACTTATTTACTGCAGTATTCTTCAAATGTTCCATAAAAAATCTCCATAAAGTTTCAGCTTGGTTGGAGTTGTGCAGAATAGGTAGCCTGACGTAGCTTTTCCAGGTCCAGATTTCCAGCTGTCGGAATTCTCCCTCTTTGTGTGTACCTTGCATATTATGAGAGAAAAGGCATTATAATTACTCCAAAAAGCATTATTATGCATAAAAACATCATAAATAACAATAGGAAATCATGATGCAAAATGGCCGCATCAATGTGCTACTTTCCAATTTGAGAGACGAAGGTACAATTACCTCATCAATTTCTACTTTCCTCCCACGCACTTCTTTTGAGAGAAACTCCTTCTCTAGGAAGGACCCAAACTTAGCAACAAATATCTTGCCTTTGGATCTGTGGTAGAAGGTGTACCCAATTGTTTCCTTAGGGTATCCTATGAAGATGCACTTCTCTGATTTAGGTTCAAGCTTATCAGGCTGAAGCCTTTTGACATAAGCGTCGCATCCCCAAACTTAAGAAACGACATCTTAGGTTTCTTGCCAAACCACAGTTCATACGGCGTCGTCTCAACGGATTTAGACGGTGCCCTATTTAACGTGACTGCAGCTGTCTCTAATGCATAACAACAAAATGATAGTGGTAAATTGGTAAGAGACATCATAGATCGCACCATATCTAATAAAGTACAGTTACGACGTTCGGACACACCTTTACGCTGGTGTTCCATGTGGCGTGAGTTGTGAAACAATTCCACATTGTTTTAAATGAAGGCCAAACTCATAACTCAAATATTCGCCTCCAAGATCATATCGTAGAAACTTTATTTTCTTGTTACGATGATTCTCCACTTCACTCTGAAATTCTTTGAACTTTTCAAATGTTTCAGACTTGTGTTTCATTAAGTAGATATACCCATATCCGCTCAAATCATCTGTGAAGGTCGGAAAATAACGATACCCGTCGTGTGCCTCAACACTCATCCGACCGCATACATCGTTATGTATTATTTCCAATAAGTCATTAGCTCGCTCCATTGTTTGGGAGAACGAAGTTTTAGTCATCTTGCCCATGAGGCATGGTTCGCAAGTATCAAATGATTCATAATCAAGTGATTCCAAAATCCTATCTGCATGGAGTTTCTTCATGCGCTTTACACCAATATGACCTAAACGGCAGTGCCACAAGTATGTTGCACTATCATTATCAACTTTGCATCTTTTGGCATCAATATTATGAATATGTGTATCACTACGATCGAGATTCAATAAACCATTCACATTGGGTGCATGACCATAGAAGGTTTTATTCATGTAAATAGAGCAACAATTATTCTCTAACTTGAATGAATAACCGTATTGCAATAAACATGATCAAATCATATTCATGCTCAACGCAAACACCAAATAACATTTATTTAGGTTCAACACTAATCTCGAATCTAGAGGGGGTGTGCGATGGTGATCATATCTACCTTGGAATCACTTCCAACACACATCGTCACCTCGCTTTTAACTAGTCTCTGCAACTCCTGTTTCGAGTTACTAATCTTAGCAACTGAATATGCATCAAATACCCAAGGGCTACTACGAACACCAGTAATGTACACATCAATAACATGTATATCAAATATACCTTTGTTCACTTTGCCATCCTTATTATCCGGCAAGTATTTGGGGCAGTTTTGCTTCTAGCGACCATTCCCTTTGCAGTAGAAGCACTTAGTTTCAGGCTTAGGTCCAGCTTTGGACTTCTTCACGGGAGTGGCAACTTGCTTGCCATTCTTCTTGAAGTTCCCTTTCTTTCCCTTGCCCTTTTTCTTGAAACTAGTGGTCTTGTTTAACCATCAACACTTGATTCTCTTTCTTGATTTCTACCTTCGCCGATTTCAACATCGTGAAGAGCTCAGGAATCCTTTTTGTCATCCCTTGTATATTATAGTTCATCACAAAGTTCTAGTAGCTTGGTGATAGTGACTAGAGAATTTTGTCAATCACTATCTTATCTGGAAGATTAACTCCCACTTGATTCAAGTGATTGTAGTACTGCTACCTCTTGAGCTTGCGTTGGTTTTTCCCTTGAAGAGGAAAGGGTGATGCAGCAAAGTAGCGTAAGTATTTCCCTTAGTTTTTGAGAACCAAGGTATCAATCCAGTACGAGACTACACACAAGTCGCCTCGTACCTACACAAACAAATAAGAACCCTGCAACCAACGCGATAAAGGTGTTGTCAATCCCTTCACGGCCACTTGCAAAATTGAGATCTGATAGAGATAATAAGATAAATATTTTTGGTATTTTTGTGATATAGATTAGAAGTAAAGATTGCAAAGCAAAAATAGATTGGAAACTTATATGATGGAAAATAGACCCGGGGGATATAGGTTTCACTAGTGGCTTCTCTCAAGATAGCATAAGTATTACGGTGGGTGAACGAATTACTGTCGAGCAATTGATAGAAAAGTGCATAGTTATGAGAATATCTAGGCATGATCATGTATATAGGCATCACGTCCGCGGCAAGTAGATCAAACGATTCTGCATCTACTACTATTACTCCACACATCGACCGCTATCCAGCATGCATCTAGAGTATTAAGTTCATAAGAATGGAGTAACACATTAGGCAAGATAACATGATGTAGAGGGATAAACTCAAGAAATATATATATAACCCCCATGTTTTTATCCTCGATGGCAACAATACAATACGTGCCTTGCTGCCCCTGCTGTCACTGGGAAAGGACACTGCAAGATTGAACCCAAAGCTAAGCACTTCTCCATTGCAAGAAAGATCAATCTAGTAGGCCAAACCAAACTGATAATTCGAAGAGACTTGCAAAGATAACAAATCATACATAAAAGAATTCAGAGGAGATTCAAATATTGTTCATAGATAAACTTGATCATAAACCCACAATTCATCGGATCTCGACAAACACACCGCAAAAAGAGTTACATCGAATAGATTTCTAAGAAGATCGAGGAGAACTTTGTATTGAGATCCAAAGAGAGAGAAGAAGCCATCTAGCTAATAACTATGGACCCGAAGGTCTGTGGTAAACTACTCACACATCATCGAAGAGGCTATGGTGTTGATGTAGAAGCCCTCCATAATCGATTCCCCCTCCGGCGGAGTGCCGGAAAAGGCCCCAAGATGGGATCTCACGGGTACAAAAGGTTGCGGCGGTGGAAATAGGGTTTCGTGGTGCTCCTGGATGTTTTCAGGGTATATGTGTCACAGCCCTAGAAAAATTGTTTGTAATTAGTGGCATTGCATACATGCATCATGTCTAAATTTATTGAATTTGAAATGGGGACTGTTGAAACAATAGCACGGATGAATCCAACTAGGTTCAAATAAAAAAAATCATTTTCAATGAACCAAAATTCCTTTGGAAAACTTCATCATTTTGAATTGGTCTAGAACCTCTGCCAAAAATGGTGCACATTTTCCTAGGTCACTTTGGATTTTTTAATGAATTCATAAAGTATTTGAATTTGGGCATTTAATTGCTATAAATAATTAAAATGCCCAAATAATTATGAAAGTGGTTGAGGGCTATTGGAAATATTTTCAAAAAGTGCCCACAATTATTTTCAGAATATCACAAAATGAATTGGTATTTTTACTAATTCAAAACAGAACAGAATAAATAGAAAACAGAAACAATTAATAAGAGAGAGAGAGAGAGAGAGAAGGACTCACCTGGGCTTCTCACCTGCAGCAGAGCCGGCCCAGCTCCTGATCTGGCCCAGCCCACCAGGGGCTCCCCGGTCTTCTTCCTCCTTTGACAGAAGGACAGAGGCGCGTGGCCACCACGCGCCGGCACGCGCCCGAGCCACCTCCTGCTTCCGCCGCTTCTGGAGCCAGCCCCGAGTGCCACGCACTCCCTCTCGACCCCCTCGCTCTCTCCCTGGACCCCCTCCCCCTCCTCTGCTCTCTCCCGCAGCACCACCGAGCGCGTTCGCTGCCGCCGCTCGTCGTAGCCATGGCCACCACCTCTCCCACGCCCCTGGAGCTGCCCACGAGCTCGGCCTCATTCCTCTCTTCCTCCTTACTGAGCCTCCCGACGCCGGAAGCCCCGAAAACGTCACCGACATCGTCGTGTTCACCGTCGGGCACCGGAGATCGTCGCCGCCGATTCATCGTCCACATGGCTTCCCCGAGCACGCTGGCCATCCCTACGGCACCGCTGTTAGCCCCCGAGCGTTTTCCCCCTATCCCCGCAGTCAATCCCCTCCTCTAGCCAGCCTAGCCACCCGAGGCGAGAGCTCCGTGTCGCCGGCCATGGCGCTGCCGTGGCCAGAGCCCGAACCAGCTGCCTCTGCACGCGTCATCGTCCTCCTCACTTCTCCAGGAGCCCGTAGCCACCACCAGATCCTTCCCACGTGCCCTACAGCCACCGCCCGAGCTCACCCGAGCTTCGGCTGCCGCCGCGAGCTCGTCTCCGGCAAGTACAGCGCACCCCAGCCACTGCTACCTACTCCGTTGGATGCGGACGAGCATGGGCTCCCTCCTGGTGGTCGCACCGCACCTGACCGCAGCCCCTAGCGCCGCCCAGCTGCAGCTCCGTCGTGCAGAATGGTCGCCGCCGGCCAGAGTCCAGCGATGATGACGTGGCTCCGTCATTAGAGGCTAATCCCTTAACTAGCCACCTCACAGCCACTGACAGTGGGCCCTACCACAGGGTCAAACCCAATCAGCGTTGGTTTTGACCGGGATTAGTCCCCGTGTCACTGACGTGTGGTCCCCACACGTCAGGTTTGACCTAGACAGCCCCATTGACCCGCTGACATCAGCATGTGGTCATGCTGACGCAGTAACATTTTCTGGGATTTTAAATAAATGAGAAATGATTTATTTATTTCAGAAAATAGCCAAAACTTCTAAAATTCATAGAAAATCAACCGTAACTCCAAATGAAATAAATTATATATGAAAAATTATCAGAAAAATGCAATCTATCCATTTATGCTACTTTCATGCATGTTAAACCAACTTATACCCACTGTATAAGTGAAAACATGATAATGGAATTTTAAATGCTAAATATGGAGTTTGCATATGAACCCTTGGTCCATATGGACTTCATTAAATTGTTGCTAGATGCATTAGTGCAAATCATAACATTATTGCCATGTCACATTCATGCATCATACTGTTGCATTGCATTGATTGTATTTCTTCTCTGTTGCTGGTATTTGTCCCCTCTCAGTAGACGATGTTCCAACGATGAGTTCGATGACACCGACGAAGAGTTATGCTATCTTCGGAAGTGTCAGGCAAGCAAAACCCCCTTGTTCATTCCGATACAATCCCACTCTCTCGCTCCTGCTCTCTTTTACTGCATTAGGACAACAACGTTCCAACTGTTACATGATGCGGTAGCCGAACCCCTTTCCTCTGCATGACCTGTCATTGCCACAGTAAATAGATGAAACCCACTAGCATGAGTAGGAGTTGTTTGAGCCCTGATGTGCCTACTCATTCATGCTTGTTTGTCATGCCTACTATTGCTTAGAGTTGAGTCAGGTCAGATTCATCGGGGATGAATTGGAATGTGGTGAACATGTCCTACTGTTGAGGCTAAGTGTGTGAACACGATTTGGTAAAGGTAGCGGTGAGAGGCCATGTAGGAGTATTGTGACGCCCGGATAATCATGCTATAGTAACCCCACGCTAATCATGCCACGTCACCTCAGTTACTGTTGCTAACCTCGTAATGATTCGAAACCGTTTTGAAATTTAAATTCTAAATATGTCAAACAACAAACGTTTTCAAAAGTTGAAACAAAATTGTTCGGTGGGTGCCGAATATTACAAGGGTAATTATATTAAAGAAAACATATTTTTAGAAAGTGTCTGAATATTTTAAAATGAATTAAAACAGAGAAGAGAAATAATAAAAGAAAATGCAAAAAAAAGGAAGAACCCCCCTCACCTTGGCCGGTGGCCCGGTGACCACCGCGCCCCTTTGGGCCACAACCCATGGCCTACCTGGCCGGCCCAGCCGGACCGGCCCACCCCACCCCACCTCACCTACTAACCCACCCAGGAGACACCGAACCCTAACCCACTCCTCCCACTCCCCACGTCTCTCCTCTCCTCGTCCCGATCTGGATCGGGTACGAGCGCCCCCTTTCCCCCCACTCCTCTTGCTCGATCCCTCACCTCCCCACTCGCGCCGCCGCACATCAAGACTAGAGGCGAGGCGCCTCATACCCGACCCCCCTCGCAGCCTCTCCTCCCTCCGTTCGATCCTGCTTCACCCCTGCTGGAACCGCCCCACCTCCCGCCGTTGTCGGTGCCGCCTTCCCTTCGTCGTCGCTCGCCGGACGCCGTCAACGCAGGCCGCCGCCGCACACCATCACCACCTCGCCGCCCTCCCCGCCGGACTCCCTCTGCCTCCTCTCGATCTGGATCGAGGGGATCCGCCCCGAGCTCCACGCACGCTCCGTCCATGGCCGCCCCGACCTCCCGCCAGACGTCGTTGCCGCCGGTCTACTTCGCCTTGCCGCCTCTCCGACCCGCCGGCCTCCCAGCGCTTCCCGACTCCTCCCGAGCACGCCTCGCTCAACTATAAGTATTGTGAGCTCCCTTCCCTTCTTCCTCCCTAGTGGATCCGCCACTGCGCCCACACGCGGCGCTCGTCTCCCCAAGATCTCATCGCACTTCGCGCTGCTCATGCCCACACGCCCATCTACGCCGATCCGCGCCCATCATGGCCATCGCACACTCACCTCATTGAATCGCTTCCGCCTTGCGGTTGTTTTGTTGCGGCCGCCGGGCTGCTCAAGGCCGGGTTCAGCGACCCGCCTGCGTTCAGAATCGCTGCCGCCCGCCGCTATGGCCATTGGCCCTATGACGAAGGGGGCCCACGCCCCTTAGAACAAAAAAAGGGCACAAAATAAAT
Source organism: Aegilops bicornis (assembly GCA_021605145.1). Lineage (NCBI taxonomy): Eukaryota > Viridiplantae > Streptophyta > Magnoliopsida > Poales > Poaceae > Aegilops > Aegilops bicornis. The sequence continues at coordinate 321,990,209 of CM038675.1, forward strand.
AAATAAATAAATAATAATTAAATTAATTAACCAAAATTAATTCACTTAACCAAATTAATCTGTTAATTAGCAGTGAATGACATGTGGACCCAGTGGTCTGTTGACTAGTCAAAGTCCATTGGACCGATGACGCCATCATCGACACCAGTCGACGTCATAAAATGATTTTTGAATTAAATTAATTCTGTTAATTCTAAATATGATTTGAAACTTTGAAAATTAATATAAAATAAACCGTACCTCAGACGAAAATACTTTGTACATGAAAGTTGCTCAAAACGACGAGGCGATTCCGGATACGCAACCCGTTCGTCCGCCACACCCCCCTAACCTATCGAACTCGCAACTTTCCCCCTCCGGTTCACCTGTCCGAAAACGCGAAACACCGGGGATACTTTCCCGGATGTTTCCCCCTTTCGCCGGTATCACCTACTACCGCGTTAGGGCACACCTAGCACCGCTCATTGTCACGTCACGCATCGTCATGTTTATGTTTGTATTGTATTCATTGTTTCTTCCCCTCTTCTCTCGCTAGACACCGAGACCGACGCCATCGCTACCCAAAGACGACTCACGGAGTTGACGACCCCTCTCTCTTGCCGTAGCAACCAAGCAAGCCCCCCCTTGATCACCGGATATCGCCTATTCTACTCTATACCGCTTGCATTAGAGTAGTGTAGCATGTTACCGCTTTCCGTTATACCTATCCCGATGCATAGCTTTGTCCTTGTTACTACTGTTGTTACCTTTACCTGCAATCCTACCTGCTTAGTATAGGATGCTAGTATTCCATCTGTGGCCCGACATTCTTGTCCGTCTGCTGTGCTATACTATCGGGCCGTGATCACTTGGGAGGTGATCACGGGTATATACTTATACTTATACATGATACATGTGGTGACTAAAGTCGGGTCGGCTTGTGGAGCACCCGCGAGTGATTCACCGATTGGGGGCTGAAAGGACCTTTGTCCCGACGGCCCTCTGGATGGATCTTTGTGGCGGAGCGACAGGCAGAGTTGAGACCGCCTAGGAGAGAGGTGGGCCAGCCTGCTCGGGCGCTCATGGATACTTAACATGCTTAACGAGATCTTGGTATTTGATCCGAGTCCAGCTACGGCCTATACGCACTAACCAACTACGTGGGAAAGATATGGGCACTTTCGGCGTCGTGGTATCGGCGAAGCACTTCCGTGACGTCGGCCGGCCGAGTGAGTGGCGCGCCGGATTGGACTGGAACGCTGTAGGCTAGAATCGCTTCCGGCAGCGCGCATAGCGATGCGAGGTGTGCTAAGGCGATGGGCCCGGACCCTGTGCGCTTAGGTTTGACCGGCGTCTTGACCTCTCTGTTGAGCCTAGGTGGGGCTGCGACGTGTTGATCTTCAGCGGCGGGCATGACCCGTAAAAGTGTGTCCGCCAAATGGGATCAAGCGTGTTGGGTTATGTGGTGCACCCTGCAGGGAAGTTAATCTATTCGAATAGTCGTGATCTTCGGTAACAGGACGACTTGGAGTTGTACCTTGACCTTATGACAACTAGAACCGGATACTTAATAAAACACACCCTTCCAAGTGCCAGATACAACCGGTGGTCGCTCTCTCGTGGTTACGAGGAGGGATCGCTGGTAGGATTATGCTATGCGATGCTACTTGGAGGACTTCAGTCTACTCTCTCCAACATGCTGCAAGGCGGAGGCTGCCAGAAGCGTAGTCTTCGACAGGATTAGCTATCCCCCTATTATTCTGGCATTCTGCAGTTTAGTCCACTGATATGGCCCTTTACACATATATTCATGCATATGTAGTGTAGCTCCTTGCTTGCGAGTACTTTGGATGAGTACTCACGGTTGCCTTGTTCCCCCTTTTCCCCCTATCTCTACTCGATTGTTGCAACCAGATGATGGAGCCTAGGAGCCAGACGCCACCGTCGATGACGACTACTACACTGGAGGTGCCTACTACTACGTGAAGCCCGCTGAAGTCGACCTGTAGTAGTTATGAGGATCCCATGCAGGAGGCCTGTGCCTCTTTGGATCTGTATCCCTGTTTGTTCTAGCCATCTTATGACAACTTGTTTAACTTATGTCTGTACTCAGATATTGTTGCTTCCATGACTCGTCTACGATCAAGCACTTGTATTCGAGCCCTCGAGGCCCCTGGCTTGTATTATGATGCTTGTATGACTTATTTATGTTTTAGAGTTGTGTTGTGATATCTTCCCGTGAGTCCCTGATCTTGATCGTACACATTTGCGTGTATGATTAGTGTACGATTGAATCGGGGGCATCACAAGTACATGGTGGGTTGTCTCATTGCAGCCGTCCTCGAGAACTGAGTTCTGTGTTTATGATCCATGAATAGTTACTACCGCACATTGGGTTCTGGTAACTCAGCCCCTCTCGGCTTATTAAGCGCCTCGATCTCTGTCCAGGAGTTGCAACTAGTTTCTGGTGTTTGTAGGTAGTGTTAGTAGTCTACCAAGTGACACCCGGTACAGGTGGGCTTGGGACAAACTAGGCACCGTGGCTGGGTATACCAAGCGTCGCCCGTTTGGTGGGCTTGGAACCCTGTACACATCGTTTGGGGCCGTGAGCGACACCCCGGCCGGATCTCCTTACGGATGAAACCCGAATAGGCGATAAACCTGGACTAGAGACTTGTGTGGTTAGTCAGGTCGTGGCCGAATCCCTCGTCAGGCTTCCGCTTGAAGGTTGCCGAGATACACGACGTGTACATGGTGGTAAGTGGCGAGAGCGTGTGAAGAAGTACACCCTGCAGGGTTATAAATGATCTATTCGAATAGTCGTGTCCGCGGTAAAGAACTTCTGGGTTGCCTGTACAGTTCATAGACAAGTGAAAGTGGATACTCTAAAATGTGCAAGATAAGTGGATGGCATTCTCGTAGGGAGACGGGAGCGGATCCATAGTGGTGTATTGATATGGTGAATATGTGGACTCGTGTGCGCCACCTCAAAAGAGTTACTTGCAATCGTAGTTTAGGATAGCCACCGAGTCAAAGTTGGCTTGCTGCAGTTAAACTCCACCACCCCCTTTTGTTGATACCGATGCATATGTAGTTAGTTCTGATGTAAGTCTTGTTGGGTACATTTGTACTCACGTTTGCTTAATTTATGTTTTTGCAAAGAGACTTCAGTCTCACTAGTAGTTCCGCGTGGACTTCGACGTTTAGCTTGTTACCTCAGCTACGATCTTGTACCCTTGGGAGGGTCTTGTAGACAGTTAGGCTTCTCAGCCTTCTTCATTTGTAGTTGTCTGTACTCAGACAAGTTAAGCTTCCGCATGTGCTTGATGCTTGTATGCTCTGTATGTTGGGTCATGAGACCCATGTTTATAATACTTGGCTCCTCGGAGCCTAATGAATAAATACTCTGAGTCGTAGAGTCTTGTTGTGATGCCATGTTGTATTTGCACCTATCGAGCATATTGTGTGTATGATTGAAATGCTTGGTACGTGTGGGATCCGACAACCTAGTTGTTTATCCTTAGTAGTCTCTCTTATGGGGAAATGTATTCTTGGTAGTTTATCCGACAACCAATGATGATTTTACACGTGGAAAATCCCCATTGGTCGGGGCTGTTAACGGGTTATCGGATCCAAAACCCGACCCGATAGCTTAACGGCGTTCCGTTATGGTGGATGCCACGTGTTGGTCACCCTTGACGAAAGCACTTATGTGGACGTGCGATTTATCGTCATGGAAGTGGACACTTCCGTGATGATAATTTTGGTAATGTCATGGAACACTTCTACGACAGCACAGGTATGACTATCTTGATTCTGTCATAAAATCGTCATGGATGTACATGCATGATAGAAAACGCGACCTACTGTGACAAACACGTATCATCACGGAAGTGTATTTTTTTGTAGTGGTCCCATAAGTTACACAGGGGTCCTGCGTCCAGCAGCAACAGTTCTCGGCGTCGATGGCGGTCGAACACCATTGCAAATTTGTCTGGCAGCCTCAGAGATGACGATTGAAAGCTAAGTGTTGAAACTTGAAACACCCAAACTAATTCAAGTCGGTTTGGTTGTTTGAAATTTCAAAACTTGGCTTTAATCATCATCGCAGAGGCTGCCAGACAAATTCGCCAGACTACTGTTGGGGGACGCCGGGCGCCGGCTTCACTTGTGGGATGTGGATCTAGTGTTCAACACCGACCGCCTCATGTACCTTGCACCGATTGTAGTTGCTATTTAGTTTACCCGGGGACGAGCGGGTTAGAGGGTTCCTCGGTGTTGATGGTACCGTAAATAGCAAGTATCGTCAGTGCGAGGTACATGTGGCCGTCGGTGTCGAATACTTGCTATGTTACTCATCTTTTGATTTAAATATGCAGGTATTTCTTCGCTGCGAGGGTCTAGGTTCGACGAGCTCCGCCCATGCATTCGTTGGTGAGCACAAATGACATCTCCACCCCCCCCTTCATTTTCTTTGTTCCGGTCTTCGTGCCAATGAAACTTGCTAGCTATAGGTGTCAATCATCAGTATGCGTAACCACTATGCGTCTCCCGTTCAAAAGGGTTACATCTATAAATATGCATGCATTTGCATATTTATAATCGTGATTCTTTTGAATTGTCCAACGTTATCCATGGACAACCCGAGTATGTGTAGATTGGGTTCATTTTCCCATATGCTCAGCTCCGGATCCGATGCAGAATTTGTCGATTGCCTCCTGTTGTTCTCCGGGTACACATTCTCTCTGCTTATTGCCGAGACGTGTATCAGGAGAACAGCGGGGAGGTGTTGCCGAAATTTTGCATCGGATCCGGAGCAGAGCATGGGAAAACGACCTATCTTTACCTATTACCGTGTAGGTTGCATGGACGTAATAAAACTAACAAACTCCATTAACTGATGGATATGGTTTGCTTAATTATGTATATATTTCTTGTGTGTCTAGTAGGAAGTCAATATGAGTGATCGTGCATGGATGTACACCGGTTACACTAGTCAGAAAGTTTGGACCGAGGAATGGTTAACAAAAACCAAGGGGTTTGTTAGAGCCGCATTTGCAAATGGCTGTGAATTTAGTTGGTGCCCTGTGCGTCTGCTAAACAACTATAAAAAGAGGGACGAGCTTGAAATGAGTAAATACCGCAGAAGTTTGGTTTTACGCCCGTTACACGATGCTGGACATTACATGGTGAGTCTGCCCAACGTGCCAGGGCCGAGGTTCGTCGTCGCACCGACGAGCATGGTACCGGGACTGCAGACATGGTGCAAGACTTTGACGATGCTCGGGACTCGGATGAGGAGATGGAGGAATCAGCAAAGGCCATCACTGAAATGTTGGAGTCCTCAAAACGTCCTCTCCACAAGCACATTGACCTTTGTCAGCTGGATGCCATCTCACAAATAATGGCTTTGAAGGCTCAATTCAACTTTGGCAGAGAATGCTATGACGCGATGATGACAGTATTCAGACGATTTCTACCCAAAGGCCATGTGCTACCTCCAAACCTGTACCAGTCAGACAAAATCCTCCGTGCTCTTAAGATGCCATATGAGAAGATACATGCCTGTGAGAAAGGATGTGTCTTGTTTAGGCTTCAGTATAAGGACTTGAACTGTTGTCCTATTCGCAATTCTTCCAGGTATGTTGTGGTAGACAACGGTACGAGTGAGAAGACGCAGACCAAAATACCCGTTAATGTTCTTTGGTATATGCCAATCGTACCAAGACTTCAACGTCTTCTCGTGGTCGAGGAGACGGCCAGACAGATGACATGGCACAAAACGGGCAAAAGAACCGAACTAGATGCAGATGGGAATGTGATGGTGGTGCACACATCAGATGGTGAAGCGTGGAAGCGCTTCGATGCATTAGATAAGGAAAAACGGCAGATCCAAGGCATCCTCAAGTCGCCGTCAGCATAGATGGGTTCAGTGTGTTTGGTCAGATGGCAGCCCCATACAACTGTTGACCCGTGTTTGTCATTCCACTCAATCCCCCCTCCCGGGCAGATTATGCAACGAAAGAATATTTTCCTGATGTTGATAATTCCAGGGCCCAACTATCCGGGGAAGAATATGAATGTTTACATGAAGCCACTTAAGGACGAATTGCAAGAAGCTTGGGATAATGGGTTCAAGACATACGACGCCTTTAGCAAACAGAACTTCATAATGCGTGCCTGGTACATGTACTTGACGCATGACTTGCCGGCGTATGCGCTATTCGTTGGCTGGTGTGTGCATGGAAGGTTCCCGTGCCCCACATGCAAGGGAGCTCTTGAGTTTCGTTGGCTGACGGCAGGGCGCAAGTATAGTTGCTTCGACTTGCATAGACTGTTTCTACATCCTAGCCATAAGTTCAGGAAAGACAAGAAGAACTTCATAAAAGGTAGAGTTGTCAAACACTCGGCACCACCTGCTGACAGCCAATGAGACCCTAGATCGATTAAACGCTCTCGAGCGAGATCCAGGCGTCCAGGTATTTCAAGGGGTATAATAAGGAACACGCTGGACTCACAAGACATGCTTACAGGATCTGCCTTACTTCAAAGACCTCCTTTGCCCACACAACATCGACGTGATGCAATAATCGAAAAGAATATAGCCGAAGCCATTTTTGGTACATTGTTCGGCATAGAGGGGAAATCAAAGGATAATACTAAGGCTAGAGTCGATCAAGAGGATCTATGTGATAGACCGTTACAAAATATGAAAGAACAGAAAAGAAAGGGGATCAACTGGATGAAGCGAAAGGCATGGTTCAATCTTGGAAGGCCAGCTATGAAGGAAATTATTTTGTGGGTGAAAATGCAGTTGATGTTCCCCGATGGTTATGCAGCAAATCTAAAGAGGGGAGCGAGTCTTCAAAAATTGAAAATATTTGGTCTAAAAAGTCATGATTGGCACATATGGATTGAGCGGATAATGCCGATGATGTTGCGTGGCTTCATCCCTGAGGATGAATGGCTAGTAATCGGGCAGAGCTGAGCTATTTCTTGTGTTTTTGTGCGAGAGAACTATCGCTTTGGCCTCCTAGAAGAAATGGAACAGTTGGCGCCGGAGTTGATCTGCAAGTTAGAGAAGATCTTTCTGCCAAGCTTCTTTAATCCAATGCAACACTTGATTTTGCATCTCCCCACCGAGGCACGATTGGGGGGGGGGGGCGTGCAAAATCATTGGTGCTACTCAACTGAGAGGATGCAGAAGACGCTTCGAGCAAAATGTAAAATAAACGTAGGATAGAAGCATCAATGGTGGAGGCATTCATCACTGAGGAGGCGGCAAACTTCGTGACCGCACACTACGAAGCCAAAAATCGTCATTTGCATAATCCGAAGCCTCGGTACAATGCTGACGAACCTCAAAAGGGTCAATCCAACCTCAGCCTATTCAAAGGAAATCTCGCACCAACCGGTGGTTGGAAACCAGTAAGGTTGGATGATGAATAATGGCTGACCATTTCGTTGTATCTCTTCAACAACCTAACAGAAGTGCGGCCATACATCGAGTAAGATCTTGGTACATTGTTTCACAACTTCTAATTCCTTTGAACTTCTCTTATTCCTGGATTTTTTATGCAGTCGATACGTCACCATATTCTCGTATGGAGCGGTGATCCAAAAGGATTCCGTCGAAGAGTATGAGCTTCTGGCAAAACAAGGAGCCGAATTTCCCGGTTTCATCTCTTGGTTAAAAAAAGGTAATTTCCATTAGACCTTTTTTTCTTTGGCTAATTTGCAACTAATGCAACAATCCTTTTGTATTAAACTTGTAGGCTAATTCAAAGATTATGGATGCCGAATTGAGACAAGTAGCTAATGGTTTTGACTATAAGGTCCGTTCATTTGAGAAAAACGACATCAACGGGTATCGCTTTTGTACCTATGGCAAAGAGCTATCTATGGCCGGACGAAAGTCTACAAATTGTTGTGTCTCTGCTATCGGCGAAGGAGGTATCGAGTATTATGGAAGAGTTGAAGCAATTTATGAACTTGAATTCTATGGTGAAAACCCACCAAACGTCAGAAGTCTTCGGGATGTTATTGGTTCCAAATGAGGGAGACTAGAAGGACTCATGAACATATAGGGCTAGTTGAAATCAAACAAAGCACCCATTTGGATGTTCCCGATGTCTATATTACAGCTCAACAGGCAACCCAAGTTTTCTATCTACCGTGGGCCTGTCAAAGTGATCCAAATCTCAGTGGTTGGGACGTAATTTATGAAGTGCCTCCACGTGTTAGACCACCTCCCCCCAATGAAAAGGATTATGAACCTCACATTAACCAAGACACATATGACGAAGGAGAATTCTTCCAAGAAACATGTCTTTCCAAAAAAACATTTCAAGAACCGCTCTACTCGACCCCAGAACATTGAAGTAGACAACGATAGTGAATCCGACTTCACCCCTGAGCTGGAACAAGAAGAGCTGGAAGAAGAAGAAGTTACTGTTGCAGATGACCTGTCGATGCTTGAACGATTACGTAAAGGTGGCCTTCCACATGATGATGCATTTATTAATGATGATGATGAGCACGTCATTACCGATAGTGATGATGATGATGCTTTTATTAATGATGATGACGAGCACGTCATTACTGATAATGATTATTAGGTATTCAATTTTTATGTTGTACTTGATTTATATAGTTATTTCTATGATTGTATGATTTATATAGTTCGTATTTATAATTTTCTTACTTTGTATGATTGTTTCTTATAAATAGTGCCATGGTCTTGATTTCCGTCCCGGTCGGCCCTCGCCCGCTTTATGATTCGGATGTGGTAAATTCTCTTTCATAACTATTTGTTGCATTTCGCATTTATGCAAATTATGGCCATCAAGTTGACATAGAGATATTTTAATCTAGGAGGTATGTGAACCAGAATTTAAAACGGACCCTCTTGTCGAGAAGTTAAATTTAGTTGAAAAAGAAAATGAGTATTTGAATGAAAAAATTAAAAGAATTGAAGAAGAGAAGATGACATTGGAGTTGTATGTTGCCGATGCCATCGATGATCACAAGATGAAGATGAATGCAATGTGCTTGAAGATGGATGCAATGCACCTGAAGCTTAAGAAGATTAGAAAGTATGCCATTGATAATGAGGCTTGGTATCATTATGCCGTTGGATCAATTGTTACCTTAGTTGCGATCTTCATCACATTTGTTGTGATGAGGGTAAGTTTTCTCTAGTGTTTTGCTTTACAAATGGATACTTAGCTTATTTTCCTCCTAAATGGCATAATTACCTAAGTTATATAAAAAAATAAGATATACCTAGCTTATTCAGTTCATTTATGACATACTTAGCATACTTAGGTAAAAAATGGCATGATAATCTTTGTTAGCTCCAAAATGATATAGACTTAGCTTATTTTCCTCGAAAATGACATAATAACCTTACTAAGCTCCAAAATGACCTATTTACCTACCTTAGCTCTAAAATGACCTACACTTAGCATTTTTACCTAGCTTAGCAATAAAATGACATTTTTACCTACCTTAGTTAGAAGAAGAAGAAGATAAAGAAGAGGACAGGAGAAAAAGAAAGAGAAGAAAAAAAATCTTCTTCTTCTTCTTCTTCTAACTAGTCTTCTTCTTCTTCTTCTTCTTCTTCTTCTTCTTCTTCTTCTTCTTCTTCTTCTTCTAACTTTCATCTTTCCCAATTTGCAGATTTGCTTTACATGAGCAAGCTTGGATTCATGGAGTGTACTATTCTTGTGGTGCTTCCTTGTTGTTTATGAAAACTTGTTTGGATATGTATGTCTATATGCATATGTTGTTGGAAACTTGTTTCTGGTTATGTATATATGGATATGTTGGACTTTGTTGAACTATGTTGTTGGATTGGATGAAATATGTTGTTGGACATGCTGTTGGATATGTTGGATATGTATGCATGTATATTTGTGTTTGAAACCATGTCTAATTAATGGGATTCAAATAAAAAAAGGGGATATATAGCCTCTTTGCCGTCCGCTAGCAGATGGCAAAGAGCTTTGCCATCCGCTAGCAGACGGCAAAGAGCTTTGTCGTCCGCTAGCAAACGGTAAAGAGGACACGTGGCAGTCACCTGTGCAAACTGGGAACACTGGCTGCCTATTTGGTCATTTGCCGTCTGCTGGCGGACGGCAAAGTGACCAGCTATGCCGTCTGCCAGCAGACGGCAATGATTCAAACCTCTTTGCCGTCTGCTGGCGGACGACATATCTGGACACGTGGCAGCTTCCTAGTCATGCCTAGCTGGGCTCTTTGTCGTCCGCCAGCGGACGACAAAGATCTTTGACTCTTTGTCGTCTGCTGGCGGACGGCAAAGAGTGTCGTTAACCCCCTAACGGCTCTCAGGCCACCGCACTGCCGTATGCTGGCCTCGGATGGCGGACGGCGTAATCCTTTGTCGTCCGTTTCTAAGAAGCGGACGGCAAAGAAGGCCTTTGCTGGCAGGCGTTCATCCGGACAGTTTGTCGTCCGCTAGAGGACAACAAAGAAGTTTGTCGTCCGTGATCTATGCCTTTGTCGTCCGCCATGGCGGACGGCAAAGAAGCTGATTCCAGTAGTGTGGTGGGATAGACAAGGTTACTTCTTCGTGGACCCTTCGTTGGTGGAGCCCTCCGTGGACTCGTGCAACCGTTACCCTTCGTGGGTTGAAGTCTCCATCAACATGGATGTACGATAGCACCACCTATCGGAACCACGGATAAAAAATCTCCATGTCTCCAAATTGCGTTTGCACACTCCAATCCCATCCCTTTACATTATTGCAACTTGCATGCTTTACTTTCCGCTGCTCATATATTCTTTTCATGCTTGCTTGATATGTATTGTGAATGTTTAAACTTGTGCCAAAACTCCACATCAACTTAAGGAAATTAAAAACTGCAACTTTTCTTCTTAGAGTCTATTCACCCCCCTCTAGACACATCTTCTCAATCCTTTCAATTGGTATCAGAGCATTGGTCTCCATTGCTTTGGTTTAATCACCATTGGAGGAAGATGGATGAGTCTACATTGGGGAGTCTTAGACATAGAGTGCCTATTCTTGTTGGAGAGTTCTTTCATGAGTGGAAAAATGAAATGCTTGAGATTTTCAATGAATATCATTTGAACAAGTACATTACTAACCCTTGTGCACCTCATGTTGATCCTTTGCATCCTACCCTTGATGAATCTATTGACATGATCCGCAATCTTAGAATTGTTAATCTTATCATTAGAGGCTTGCCTAGAAACTTGATTGGATGTTTGCCTACTCTTGATTGTGCCTACACTATATGGAGATTTCTTGAGGAAAGATTTCCAAACTATTCCTTGCAAAACTGAGATGAAATTCTCCATAAGTCTATTGCCTTGAGTAAGATGAATTCTAGTGATCCTCTTTTTGGTGATTGTCTATTTGAGCTTACCAATCTCATGCGTGCCAAAGGAGATGTTGGAATCATTAGCAATATCATATCCAAAGCTATTAGAATTCATAAAGGTGACCATTGTGATGATCATTTATCTAATGAATTACCCTCTCTAGGAATTGATCAAATCCAAGACGATGTTGAACATGGATACTATGATGAGGATGATGATAGTGACTATGATCTTGATGATGTGATGAGACACTTTGGTCTTATGGCTAATCTTCGCGGCTACATGGCTGGAGGAAAGGAATGGGTCCTTGATAGTGGATGTACTGATCATATGACCGGAGACAAAGATATGTTTCGTGAGCTTGCTGAAAACTATGGCCCTCGAAAGTATGTCACTTTTGGTGATAACTCAAAGGGTAAGGTGGTTGGCCTTGGTAAGGTGGCCATTTCACATGATAGATCCATACAAAACATTATGCTCATTGAATCTCTTGGGTACAATTTACTTTCAATATCTAGACTTGCTGATTTCGGTTTCAATGTCCTATTTACTGAAGTAGATTGCCAAGTGTTTCGTAGAGACAATCATAAAATGGTCTTTACCGGTATACATAGAGGTGATCTTTACATTGTTGATTTCACTAAAAAGGCTCAACCTAGAACTTGCTTAATTGCTAAATCTTCTAAAGGCTGGTTGTGGCATAGAAGGTTAGATCATGTGGGCATGCGAAATCTTGATAAGCTTATTAAAGGTGATCATATCCTTGGAGTAAAAGATGTTATATTTGACAAGGATAGACTTTGTAGTGCTTGTCAAGCAGGAAAACAAGTTGGAGGGAGTCACCCCGTGAAGAACATCATGACCACGAGAAGACCACTCGAGCTATTTCATATGGATCTCTTTGTTCCCAATGCCTACAAGAGTCTCGGTGGTAACTCATTTGGCCTAGTCATAGTCGATGATTTTTCAAGATTTACGTGGGTGTTCTTTCTTGATGACAAATCACAGGTCCAAAAGATCTTCAAAAACTTCGCTAGGAAGGCCCAAAATCAATTAGAAGTGAAGATCAAGAAGGTTCGGAGCGACAACGGAACGGAGTTCAAGAACGCAAATGTGGATACCTTTGTTGACGAAGAGGGTATTTCACACGAGTTCTCGGCTACATACACACCTCAAGAAAATGGAGTTGTTGAGAGGAAGAACCGGACTCTTATTGAGATGGCAAGAACGATGCTTGATGAGTACAAGACTCCAAAACACTTTTGGGCGAAAGCGGTTGAGAAAGCTTGTCATGTAACAAATCGCTTGTATCTTCACAAGCTACTCGGCAAGACGGCATACGAGCTCCTCACCGGTAACAAACCCCAAGTTGGATACTTTCGAGTATTCAGCTCAAAGTGTTACATTCTTGATCAGCATCGTCGTTCTAAATTTGCTCCTAAATCTCATGAAGGTTTCCTACTTGGTTATGGCTCAAACTCTCACACTTACCATGTCTACAATAATTTCACCCGAAAGGTTGAAGAGACGGTAGATGTGAAGTTTGATGAATCTAACGGCTCGCAAGTAGAGCAATTGCCAATTGATGTAGAAGATAAAGACCCTTCGGAAGCAATCCAAGACTTGTCTATTGGCAAGATTCGTCCAATGGAGGTGAAGGAGAGTATCTCGTCTGTCCAAGTGGAAGCTTCCACCTCACGACAAGGTGAACCAAGAGTTGATACTGAAGCATCCACAAGTGGGACACACCAAGACGAAGAAAACGAGGAAGTACACCAAGATGAACATCAACAACCTCCTTCTCCACCACGACAAGAGAATGACAATGTCAACAATGAAGAAGGCCAAGAAGAAGAACAAGATGAAGAAGATGTTCCACCCCGAGCCAAGCAAAAGCTCCCACGAGTTCGAGCAAGAGTCGCCAAAGACCATCCCGTCGAGCAAATCTACAATGATATCCAAACCAGGAGAATCACTCGCTCTAAAACTAGTTTGGCTAATTTTTGTGAACATTATTCTTTCATATCTAGCATTAAACCTATGAAGGTTGAAGAAGCATTGGAAGATCTGGATTGGATAAATGCCATGCATGAAGAGCTACACAACTTTGAGAGAAATCAAGTGTGGACATTGGTTGAGAAGCCCGACAACAACCACAACATCATCGGTACCAAATGGGTGTTTCGTAACAAGCAAGATGAAGATGGACAAGTAGTTCACAACAAAGCACGTCTCGTCGCCCAAGGCTACACTCAAGTCGAAGGTATGGACTATGGTGAGACATATGCCCCCGTTGCCAGACTTGAGTCCATTCACATCTTACTTGCTTATGCAAATCACCATGATATCACCTTGTACCAAATGGACATTAAAAGTGCCTTTTTAAATGGTGAAATTGAGGAGGAAGTTTATGTTAAGCAACCTCCCGACTTTTTCAATCCTAAGAAACCTAATCATGTTTACAAACTTCACAAAGCTCTTTATGGTCTTAAACAAGCTCCTAGAGCATGGCATAAATGGTTGACCAAGTTCCTTATTGAAAAAGGCTTTGAAATTGGAAAAATAGATTCTACTCTTTTTACTAAAATGGTTAATGGAGAACTATTTGTGTGCCAAATCTATGTTGATGATATTATATTTGGTTCGACTAACCCTCACTTTAGCGAGAAGTTTGGAAAGCTAATGTCGGAGAAGTTTGAGATGTCTATGATGAGTGAACTCAAATTCTTTCTCGGTTTGCAAATCAAGCAAACTAAGGAAGGTACCTTTGTCTCTCAAACAAAGTACACCAAGGACTTATTAAAGAAGTTCAATATGCAAGAATGCAAAGGTATGTCTACACCCATGCCTACTAGTGGACATCTTGATTTGACCAAAGATGGTGAACCGGTTGATCAAAAGGTTTAACTCTCCATGATTGGTTCATTGTTATATCTATGTGCCTCTCGTCCCGATATTATGCTAAGTGTGTGCATGTGTGCACGATATCAAGCGGCCCCTAAAGAATGTCATCTTAAGGCTGTGAAAAGGATAGTGAGATACCTAATACACACACCAAATTTTGTCATTTGGTATCCTAAGAGGTCTTCTTTCGATCTTGTTGGTTACTCCGATTCGGACTATGCCGGAGACAACATTGATAGAAAGTCCACTTCGGGTACTTGTCAATTTCTTGGTAGATCTCTTGTGTCTTGGTCCTCCAAGAAACAAAACTCGGTATCCTTATCCACCGCCGAAGCGGAATACATTGTCGTTGGTTCATGTTGTGCTCAATTACTTTGGATGACCCAAACTCTTAAAGATTATGGGATATATGTGAAACATATTTCATTGCTTTGTGACAATGAAAATGCTATCAAGATTTCTCACAATCCCGTGCAACATTCTCGAACTAAGCATATTGAAGTTCGTCATCATTTCATTTGAGATCACGTTGCCAAAGGAGACATTGATCTTAAGCATGTTCGCACTGATAAGCAATTGGCGGATATATTCACCAAACCGCTTGATGAGAAAGTCTTTTGTCGTCTGAGAGGTGAATTGAACATAATTGATGCTTCAAACTTGGAGTAGGAACTCCATTTGGATACATGCAAGGCATGATCCTTTGACTAATCATTTCTTTCATAATGCTATTTATATGTCTTGGATATATTTGCACCCTTGCATGCTATCTAACCCTTGTAGGTACTTGGATGAATCTAAATCTATGAGATTGCAACTCACTCACATCTTGAGCAATATCTACATCACCAAGTCTCTACACAATGGTGGTTGAAGACAAGGAAGCACGAAACCCTTCAAACATATCCTTTGACAAATTCTATATTAAGCTTTATGATTGTCATTTTGGATACACAAGTGCTCTTCCTTGCAAGACTAACCCATGTAGTTAGATGAACTAAAATTCCAAGTGGTGCTCCCAATTCTTGATGAGCTACACCAACCTTGAGCAACCCACACAAGTTCAACTACATGATCAAGATCAACACCACCACCCAAGGTATGTTATTCCATCTTAGAGAAGCTTAACTCCAAGTCATGGGTCAAAGCAACTCAACAAGATGTGAATACATCAAGATGCTTAAACAAAAAATGGTAACCCCATTTTGAGCTTAAACGATGAGTATGACCTATGATCAAGTGACCTCACTTGACTCCTAAGTCAATATACTCTAAAATAGGTGACTTTGTCGCCGACCAATTCTAGATGAAGTTCTCTTGTGTTTCTCCATGCTCTTGCATTTGTCTCATGCATATTTGTTTCCCCTTTCAAAAAAAACTTCATCTAGATCTTTTCATTTCTTTTCTATTCTGTTCTGCATTCCCTACATCCAATTCATTGCAAATCTTTTGTAACATCCCAAATTTTCAATTTGAAATGTTATACATAGGTCATTCATGCATATCATATTTTACTGCATTTTCGTTTTGTGATCCTCGAAATCCTAAGCAACTCAAGGACCCATGGAGAGAGTTGGGGATTTCACGTTTGTCATATTTGAATTTTACCAAATATTGAAACAAGGATCACTTTGGTTTTAATTTATTTTTCCCTTCGAAAATATTTCATATCAAAATATATATGAGAGGAGATAATATGACTTCTCCAAAATAAGTGAAATATTGGAGGAAAAAATATTCAAATCAAATATTTGATTTTATCCGGATGTTTTTTGCAATTTTATTTGAATTAGGAAAAATACGCGTTTTTCAAAATAACTTTTTAGGCCCAAATAAATGTTCACCTTGTCCAGCATATTTTTAGAGGACGGGGAAAATATATTTCGGGATTTTTGGAGTCCATTTAGTATTTCTTTTCTTTCTTTTTTTGTGCGTCAAAATATTTTTTTTAAAAGTCAACCGACCTAGCCGGGCCGTGCCCGACCAGGACTATGCCCGGCCGGCTTTATAAGCCGAGCCCACGACCCCGAGGCCCGCTTTGCCCCGAAACCCTAAGCGCGTCGTGCCGCCGCTTGATCGCCAGCGTCGCGCCGATGCCCATGGCCGAGCCGTTGCCGCCGTCCGCCGTCCTGCCGCCGCCGCTGACCTCGCCGAGGTAGCCGCCGCCGCCGTGCCGTTCGTCGGTTTGTTTCTCGAAAACAGTTCGGTTTATTTTGAACCCAAGTTCTGTTTTTTATTAGATCGGTTTTTGTTTCGGTTTACTCGGTTCAGCTAAACGGTGGACGTTCGTTCGTTTTAACAAACGCTGTTCACCCGTTAGTCACAGACAGTGAACGTTCGTTCATTAGCCTGTTCGTCAGTTTTCTTTTTCCAAGGTTTTTCGCGATTATTTTCGATCGTGATTTCTGACCCAATTTTCGTTTTAGTTTTTCTTCTCGCTCGTTTATCAGAATCAGGCGATTCAAGCGCCTAGATCTTCGTATCGAAGCCCTCTTTCTGTTTAACCAACTTGAACACGATTTTGGTACTGTAAAATTTTACTTTAGTCCAGATTAGTAATCGGATCTTGTTTCTTTCGCAATTTGAGTTTCGTTGCTCCGTTTGATTTGTTTATTTTTGCAAACTGGAGTTCTTAAGTTGAAATTTCTAGTTAGATCTTCTTATTTGAGTTTTATCCGTGCATCTTTGCTTGATTTCTTATGTATGTTACTGTTTGTTTGCGATAGAATTCCCGGAGTGCGAAGCATGCTACTATGAGTCTCTAGGTTTTGCGGATCGTCGGCAAGGCAACTAACACATTGATCATACTCTTTCATACCCAGTTTTATGCATTAGTTACAATCCTCAAACACTACATGATTAGGATGTGATTAACTTGTGGGTATTGGGAGGTACATGATGAGGTAGAACCTATTGCCCTGTTTAATATCAAACCCTGGGAGTTACTTCTACGCTATGCTATTATATTGCCATGCTATGCTCGTAGACGTGGATTGGGTTTGAGTGTATCCATGACAGATGTGAGATTGTTAATTAATGGTTCAACTTAAGGTGGCAACTTTAATACACATCTGGGTGGATTGTTGGTTTTGGGCACTTGGGGATATACCAGTGTTGTCCTAGGAGATCCCGGGGATATACCATGTGATCCTCCTACGGTCAGCCACCCAGGCTCAAAGGGATCGTGAGATATTTCATGCTAGAAACTTCCGTGTGCAGCCACAAGCCATTATGGGCTCTGGCATAGTTGAGTATGTTGTCACGCCCAATATGCGACCCTATCCAAAAGGAACTCGACGGTCCCACCAAGGATAGACCCGCATATTGAAACGCTTTTGCAAGGTGGATATCATTACATCAACATTACAAAATACATAGGGATACATACATAAGGCACGAATGCCACAAGAATACATCAACATCATGTACAAGATCAACATCCGACTACGGATGAAACATAAACAGAAACTCAAACGACATTCACCACCTTTAGCCAGTGCTGCCGACCGAACCTATCCACGATCGAAGAAGCGGAAGAAGAACTCCAACACAAGTAAACATCGCCTTCTCGTCATGAACATCGCAAACCTGTACACTGCAATCGGTGGTGTAGTAAATCGTGAGCCATGAGGACTCAAAGAATCCCATTACCATGGGTATCAAGACTAGCAAAGCTCAAATGGGAAAGGAAGGGGTAAAGTGGTGAGGTTGCAGCAATGACTAAGCATATATGGTGGCTAACATACGCAAATGAGAGCGAGAAGAGAAACAAAGGAACGGTCGTCAACTAGTAATGATCAAGAAGTGATCACGAACTCCTACTTACGTCGACATAACCCGTAAAACCGTGTTCTCCTCTCGATCAACCCCAAAAGAGACACTCACGGTTACGCTTTACACGGTTGGTGTATTTTAGAAGAGTTTGCTTCAAGTTTACTACAACCGGATATTAACAAATTCCCATCCGCCACATAACCATGGCACGGCTCTCGAAAGTTTATACCTGCAGGGGTGTCCCAACTTAGCCCATGATAAGCTCTCGCGATCAACGAAGGATATTCCTTCTCCCGGAAGACCCGATCAGTCTCGGAATCCGGCTACAAGACATTTCGACAAAGAATAAAACAAGACCAAAGAAAGCCGCCCGATGCACCGACAATCCCGATAGGAGCTGCACATATCTCGTTCTCAGGGAAACATCGGATGAGACTAGCTACGAGAAAAACCAGACCTCGACTTGCTCCGAGGTGGCCCATGAGCAGCTCGGTTCGAGCCAAGACTTAGAGAAGCGGCCCGGGGGGGCTAAAAAAAAGATGACCCTTTGGCACCCGTAACCCAAGGGAAAAAAAGCTGGGTGAGGCAAAAGGTAAAACCAAAGTTGGGCCTTGATGGAGAAGACTTATTCAAAGCGAATCGTCAAGGATCCCATAAATCACCCGACCGCGTTAGGGACGCAAAATCCGGGAACATAATACCGATATGACGGAAACTAGGGTGGCAAGAGTGGAACAAAACACTAGGCATAAGGCCGAGCCTTCCACCCTTTACCAAGTATATAGATGCATTAATAATATAAGATATATTGTAATATCCCAACAAGTAAATATGTTCCAACAAGGAACAACATCTCCATGTTCCAACAAGGAACAAACTTCATCTTTACCTGCAACTAACAACGCTATAAGAGGGGCTGAGCAAAGCGGTAACATAGCCAAACAACGGTTTGCTAGGAGGGGTGCAAAAGGTTAGAGGTTCATGGCAATTTGGGATGGCTTGAGCAAAGAAGTGATAGGTAGCGCAAAGCATAGCGAAGGAACGAAGCAACTAGCATAGCAATGATAGTAATGAGATCCAAGGTGACGGTCATCTTGCCTGAAATCCCGCAAGGAAGAAGAACGAGTCCATGAAGAAGATGAAGCCACGAAGATTAACCAAGCGTAGATTTAACGAATCCTCACGATCGCAACGAAACGGGAACTAACAAGAAGAAGCACACAACATAGTAAACACACCACACAAGAACAAGACATGATGCACAACAAGCATGATGCATGACCAATCTAGATGAGGCTACTCATGGCAAGAGATGATGCAAACAAGAACAACACATCAAAGCAAGTTTAAATGAGGCCGGAAACAACATATAACAATTCCGGTAAGTCCTCATATGCAAATTTCAAAATAGGTCCAGATCTGAATAAACATTACGTTCAAGTTGTTAAACAGCAAGTTAAGATGCACCAAGATGATCTACACGAAATTCTAGTCAAGTTACATATAAAGTTCATTAGATTCGAGACTACGGCCTAGAAGATATGAGCAAAACAAGTTAAACATGGCATTGATGCAAAATGCATACAAACATCAAGCAAACACCTCAAAACAAGGATGCAACATGATAATATGAAACTACATGCAAAATCAAGCAAGTTTCATATAGAGCACACTCAAAACGGAGCAGCGGATCAACACATACACACTATACAAGTCATAGCAACAATCTGTCCAAAACAGCAACTAGGCATATTGCAAGCATCAAAACAATATGCTACAGGACCTCAATATGAAAACAAAAGGCATGGGCATGATGTACAGGTAAAGCATGACAAAACATGAACACTTAGCTATCTCCAGAAATCACAAGAACATGCTAAAAATGACATGGCAAGATTGCAAATAATAACAGTTCAGACTTTAGCAGAAATAACATCAGGTTGCAATGTTTAGAGCTATCAAAAAACATGCTACAGGAACTTATCAAGGCAAACAAAGGCATGTAATGAATCTACTAATTGCATAGAACAAAAGTCCTTTACTGACCATGAGCCAAAAAGGATTAGAAAATATGATGGCACACATGTAAACATGGCAAGTTATATTACAGATTCATATATAGCAGGAACAACAATAAGTAGGCATGTTGGTGAGCTTGAACCACTCACCACAGAGAAATACATGGCATGGCAAGGCAACTCACAGTAAGTAGACATGGCATAGAAGCTATACATGGAAAGAACAACATCAAAGCATACACGGATCAACTACAACAACCTTGGCAAAATTGAATAACATGTAAACAATCTGCCAGGAAACATTTTATAGCAAAAGTAGAGCTCGATTAACTCAAGCTATGGCACTCCATAATTGCAAACAAGGGAATGGATGGATATAGCATAACCATATGTTCAAAACATCCTTACTGAAGTATCTCAAAATAAGCATGGATCTCTCGGTAGCATCAAGTTTACATGGCATAAAAATATCAGCAGAACAGGGGCTGAAATCAGCAACATCATGAAGCCTAGTTTGCATGCTTGTGCTAGTCACCACAGAGATCAAAAAAAATACATGGCATACACCCCTGTAAAGATGGCATGGCATATCACAAAACATATGTAGCACTCAAGTTCATAGGATGGACACATCAATCATGGCAAAAATGACAAAAGTGCATGTTCTGATAAGAATCTGAAACTAACATCACATAGCCCTCTTCCAACAGCATTTCGGGCATCAATATGAGCTCAAATGAAAATGATGCAATGATATGAAATGATGTACTCGTCGAGACTAACAATTTGACATATCACACGCCCAAAACGGAGCTACGGATGTGGAGTTATGGCATGATGAATATGGCATGAAAATGTCAAAACACTCGGGACTTAGGGAAAACAGAGGGGGAGGAAAGTCAACCGGGACGAGGTGGTGCGGAATGAGGGGATCCGGGAGCGCGGCGCCGCGTTTGGTTCGGGGGCCAGGTGGATCTCATCCACCCCGGCTCCGGCGACGCCTTGACAGCTCGGCGAAGCTCGGCCGAGCGGAGGAGGACGGCGAGCGAGGCGCGGACGCCGGCGTGGGGCGGCGGCGGGACACCGGCCGGGCGGCGGCGGGCGGCAGCTCCAGGGTCCGGCGGGCGGGGCAGCGGCGCGCCGGAGGCGGAAGGCGGCGGAGGCGGCGCGCGGCCTTGAGGCGGAGCCGGCGGGATGGGCCCGAGGGCCGCCTCGGCGGGCGGGCGTGTGGCCTGGGCCACGTGTGGGGATCGCTGGGGGCGGCGGATGGGGCGGACATGTCGGACGGCGGGACGAAATGTCCGTGTGTGAGGAAGCGGGGATAGGGTTGGAACGTGAAAATGGGAGGATCACATATTTATAGGTAGAAGGAGCTAGGAAGCTTCAAATGAGGTACGGTTTTCGGCCACGCGATCGTGATCGAACGACCGAGAGCATGGAGGGGAGTTTGCTGGGCTTTGGGCCAATTTGGAAGGGGTGTTGGGCTGCACACAAAAGAGGCTTTTACGGTTACCCAGTTAACCGTTGGAGTATCAAACGACCTCCGAATGGCACGAAACTTGACAGGCAGTCTACCGGTGGTATACCAAGGCCGCTTGACAAACCTCGGTCCATTCCGAGACCGTTTAACACCCGCACACGAAAAGAGGTAAAAGGGGGCGCCGGGAGACATAGGAGTGCCGGATTGCAAAACGGACAACGGGGAAAATGTTCGGATGCATGAGACGAACACGTATGCAAATGCGATGCACATGATGACATGATATGAAATGCAGATGATGACATGGCAAAGTGCAACACGCAAGCACATGACATGGCAACGACGGCGAATAACTGAAGGACACCTGGCGCATCGAATCCGGGGCGTTACATATGTTGTGTGACCTCTTTCAGTGGTGGGCTAGCAGATGTAGAGGGAAAGTAGGTGTAACTGTCCACCCGGAGTAAAGAGTTAATGCTTCTGAAAGACTGTGTCTCGGTCATCCGTTTCTCAAATACCATGTAGTGCGAGAAATCCAACGGAGGAGATCGAATCTTGCGGGGAAAAGTGCGCAAACCTTTGCAGAGTGTACAAACTAATCATGATTAGCCATGTCCCCGGTTATGGACATCTTGAGTATCTGGTACTTGAATTATTGATTTGATCTCATCACTCTAAATTAATTTTGTTGGGTTGTTAATGATGTTGGGGATCGTTGCAGAAATTAAAAAATTTCTACACATCACCAAGATCAATCTATGGAGTAACTAGCAACGAGAGAGAGGAGTGCATCTACATACCCTTGTAGATCACGAGCGGAAGCGTTCAAGAGAACGGGGTTGATGGAGTCGTACTCGTCGTGATCCAAATCACCGATGATCCTAGCGCCGAACGGACGGCACCTCCGCGTTCAACACACGTACGGACCGGTGACGTCTCCCACGCCTTGATCCAGCAAGGAGGAGGGAGAGGTTGAGGAAGAGGGCTCCAACAGTAGCACGACAGCGTGGTGGTGATGGAGTGGCAGTACTTCGGCAGGGCTTCGCCAAGCTCTTGCGAAGGAGGAGAGGTGTTGGGGAGGGGAGGGGTTGTGCCTTGGATGTGGTCCTGCAGCCCTCCCCTCGCCCCTCTATTTATAGGGAGAAGGGGGAAGGGGGCCGGCCCCTTTATATGGGATCTAGAGGGGGGCGGCGGCCAAGGGGAGGGGCTTGCCCCCAAGCCAAGGGGGCGCCCCTTTAGGGTTCCCCAACCCTAGGTGCATGGGCCCTAGGGGGTTGGCGCCCAGCCCACTTGGGGCTGGTTCCTTCCACCTACAGCCCATAAGGCCCTCCGGGCAGGTGGACCCCAGTGGACCCGGAACCCCTCCGGTGGTCCCCAACAATCTGATATACCCCCGGATATTTCCGGCGACCGTATGATGACTTCCCATATATAAATCTTCACCTCCGGACCATTCCGGAACTCCCCGTGACGTCCAGGATCTCATCCGGGACTCCGAACAACATTCGGTAATCACATACAAATCTTCCTTATAACCCTAGCGTCATCGAACCTTATGTGTAGACCCTACGGGTTCGGGAACCATCTGAGACATGACCGAGACAACTCTCCGGACAATAACCAACAGCGGGATCTGGATACCCATGTTGGCTCCCAAATGTTCCACGATGATCTCATCGGATGAACCATGATGTCGAGGATTCAAGCAATCCCGTATACAATTCCCTTTGTCAATCGGTACGTTACTTGCCCGAGATTCGATCATCGGTATCCTAATACCTCGTTCAATCTCGTTACCAGCAAGTCACTTTACTCATTCCGTAATGCATGATCCCCTGACCAACTACTTAGTCACAATGAGCTCATTATGATGATGCATTACCGAGTGGGCCCAGAGATACCTCTCCGTCATACGGAGTGACAAATCCCAGTCTCGATTCGTGCCAACCCAACAGATACTTTCGGAGATACCTGTAGTGCACCTTTATAGCCACCCAGTTATGTTGTGACGTTTGGTACACCCAAAGCACTCCTACATTATACGAGAGTTGCACAATCTCATGGTCGAAGGAAATGATACTTGACATTAGAAAAGCTCTAGCAGACGAACTACACGATCTTGTGCTATGCTTAGGATTGGGTCTTGTCCATCACATCATTCTCCTAATGATGTGATTCCGTTATTAATGACATCCAATGTCCATAGTCAGGAAACCATGACCATCTGTTGATCAACGAGCTAGTCAACTAGAGGCTCACTAGGTACATGTTGTGGTCTATGTATTCACACATGTATTACGATTTCCGGATAACACAATTATAGCATGAACAATAGACAATTATCATGAACAAGGAAATATAATAATAACCATTTTATTATTGCCTCTAGGGCATATTTCTAACAGTCTCCCACTTGCACTAGAGTCAATAATCTAGTTACATTGTGATGAATCGAACACCCATAGAGTTCTGGTGTTGATCATGTTTTGCCCGTGGAAGAGGTTTAGTCAACGGATCTGCGACATTCAGATCTGTATGCACTTTACAAATATCCATGTCTCCATCTTGAACATTTTCACGAATGGAGTTGAAGCGACGCTTGATGTGCCTGGTCTTCTTGTGAAACCTGGGCTCCTTGGCAAGGGCAATAGCTCCAGTGTTATCACAGAAGAGAGTCATCGGGCCTGACGCATTGGGAATAACTCCTAGGTCGGTAATGAACTCCTTCATCCAAATTTCTTCATCTTGGCTCGAGGCTGCCATGTACTCCGCTTCACATGTAGATCCCGCCACGACGCTTTGCTTGCAAATCGCACCACCATCGCCCCAACATTCAAAATATACACGTATCTGGTTTGTGACTTAGACTCATCCAGATCTGTGTCGAAGCTAGCATCGACGTAACCCTTTACGACGAGCTCTTCGTCACCTCCATAAACGAGAAACATATCCTTAGTCCTTTTCAGGTACTTCAGGATATTCTTGACCGCTGTCCAGTGTTCCATGCCAGGATTACTTTGGTACCTTCCTACCAAACTTACGGCAAGGTTTACATTGGGTCTGGTACACAACATGGCATACATAATAGACCCATGGTCGGGCTTTGAGCCGAGCTCAATTTCACACCTTGCAATATAGGCAAGAACCCCTTCTTGGACTGATCCATATTGAACTTCTTCAATATCTTATCGAGGTATGTGCTTTGTGAAAGACCTATGAGGCGTCTCGATCTATCTCTGTAGATCTTGATGCCTAATAGGTAAGCTGCTTCTCCAAGGTCCTTCATTGAAAAACACTTATTCAAGTAGGCCTTTATGCTGTCCAAGAGCTCTATATCATTTCCCATCAACAGTATGTCATCCACATATAATATGAGAAATGCTACAGAGATCCCACTCACTTTCTTGTAAACGCAGGCTTCTCCATAAGTCTGCATAAACCCAAACGCTTTGATCATTTCATAAAAGCGAATGTTCCAACTCCGAGATGCTTGCACCAGCCCATAGATGGAGCGCTGGAGCTTGCATACCTTGTTAGCATTCTTAGGATCGACAAACCTTCCGGCTGCATCATATACAGTTCTTCCTTAAGAAAGCCATTAAGGAATGCCGTTTTGACGTCCATTTGCCATATCTCGTAATCGTAGAATGCAACAATTGCTAACATGATTCGGACGGACTTCAGCTTCACTACGGGTGAGAAGGTCTCATCGTAGTCAACCCCTTGAACTTGTCGATGACCTTTAGCGACAAGTCGAGCTTTATAGATGGTAACATTACCATCCGCGTCCGTCTTCTTCTTAAAGATCCATTTATTTTCTATCGCTCGCTGATCATCGAGCAAGTCTGTCAAAGTCCATACTTTATTTTCATACATGGATCCTATCTCGGATTACATGGCTTCAAGCCATTTGTTGGAATCTGGGCCCTCCATCGCTTCTTCATAGTTCGAAGGTTCACCATTGTCTAACAACATGATTTCCAGGACAAGGTTGCCATACCATTCTGGTGTGGAACGTGTCCTCGTGGACGTACGAAGTTCAGTAGCAGCTTGATCCGAAGTACCTTGATCATCATCATTAACTTCCTCTCTAGTCGGTGCAGGCACCACAGGAACATCTTCCTGAGCTGCGCTACTTTCCTCTTCAAGAGGCAGTACTTCATCAAGTTCTACTTTCCTCCCACTTACTTCTTTCGAGAGAAACTCTTTCTCCAGAAAGGATCCGTTCTTGGCAACAAAGATCTTGCCTTTGGATCTGAGGTAGAAGGTATACCCAATGGTTTCCTTAGGGTATCCTATGAAGACGCATTTTTCCGACTTGGGTTCGAGCTTTTCAGGTTGAAGTTTCTTGACATAAGCATCGCATCCCCAAACTTTTAGAAACGATGACTTAGGTTTCTTCCCAAACCATAATTCATACGGTGTCGTCTCAACGGATTTCGACGGAGCCCTATTTAAAGTGAATGCGGCAGTCTCTAAAGCATAGCCCCAAAATGAGAGCGGTAGATCGGTAAGAGACATCATAGATCGCACCATATCCAATAGAGTGCGATTACGACGTTCGGACACACCATTGCGCTGAGGCGTTCCAGGCGGCGTGAGTTGTGAAATGATTCCACATTTCCTTAAGTGTGTGCCAAATTCGTGACTCAAATATTCCCCTTCACGATCTGGTCGTAAGAACTTTATTTTCCTGTCACGTTGATTTTCAACCTCACTCTAAAATTCCTTGAACCTTTCAAACATCTCAGACTTGTGTTTCATTAAGTAGACATACCCATATCTACTTAAGTCATCAGTGAAGGTGAGGACATAACGATAGCCACCGCGAGCCTCAACGCTCATTGGACCGCATACATCAAGATGTATGATTTCCAATAAGTTGGTTGCTTTCGCTCCATTGTTCCGGAGAACGGAGTCTTGGTCATTTTACCCATGAGGCATGGTTCGCACGTGTCAAATGATTCGTAATCAAGAGACTCCAAAAGTCCATCTGCATGGAGCTTCTTCATGCGTTTGACACCAATGTGACCAAGGCGGCAGTGCCACAAGTATATGGGACTATCATTATCAACCTTACATCTTTTGGTATTCACACTATGAATATGTGTAACATTACGTCCGAGATTCATTAAGAATAAACCATTGACCAGCAGGGCATGACCATAAAACATATCTCTCATATAAATAGAACAACCATTATTCTCGGATTTAAATGAGTAGCCATCTCGTACTAAACGAGATCCTGATACAATGTTCATGCTCAAAGCTGGCACTAAATAACAATTATTGAGGTTTAAAACTAATCCCGTAGGTAAATGTAGAGGTAGCGTGCCGACGGCGATCACATCGACCTTGGAACCATTCCCGACGCCAAGCATCGTCACCTCGCCCTTCGCCCGATCTCCGCTTATTCCGCAGCTCCTGCTTTTGAGTTACAAATATGAGCAACCGCACGGTATCAAATACCGGTGAGCTACTACAGTAATCGGTAAGGTACACATCAATAACATGTATATCACATATACCTTTGGTGTTGCCGCCTTCTTGTCCGCTAAGTACTTGGGGCAGTTCCGCTTCCATGACCACTTCCCTTGCAATAAAAACACCCACCTCGGGCTTGGGTCCATTCTTTGGCTTCTTCCGGCAGCTTGCTTGCCGGGCGACAACTCCCTTGCCGTCTTTCTTGAAACCCTTTTTACCCTTGCCTTTCTTGAACTTAGTGGTTTTATTCACCATCAACACTTGATGTTCCTTTTTGATTTCCACCTCTGCTGATTTCAGCATCAAATATACCTCAGGAATGGTTTTCTCCATGCCCTGCATATTGAAGTTCATCACAAAGCTCTTGTAGCTCGGTGGAAGCGACTGAAGGATTCTGACAACGACCGCGTCATCCAGGAGATTAACTCCTAGCTGAGACAAGCGGTTGTGCAACCCAGACATTTTGAGTATGTGTCACGAGGAACTATTCTCCTCCATCTTACAACTGTAGAACTTGTCGGAGACTTCCTATCTCTCGACCCGGGCATGAGCTTGGAAAACCATTTTCAGCTCTTGGAACATCTCATATGCTCCGTGCTGCTTGAAACACTTTTGGAGCCCCGGTTCTAAGTTGTAAAGCATGCCACACTGAACCAGTGAATAATCATCAACACGGGACTGCCAAGCGTTCATAACGTCTTGGTTTGCTGGGACTGGTGCTTCACCTAGTGGTGCTTCAAGGACATATGCTTTCTTGGCAGCTATGAGGATGATCCTCAAGTTCGGGACCCAGTCTGTATAGTTGCTACCATCGTCTTTCAGCTTGGTTTTCTCTAGGAACGCGTTGAAGCTGAGGACAACATTTGCGTGGGCCATTTGATCTACAAGACATATTGTAAAGATTTTAGACTAAGTTCATGATAATTAAGTTCATCTAATCAAATTATTTAATGAACTCCCACTCGCATGTACATCCCTCTAGTCATCTAAGTGATACATGATCCGAGTCAACTAGGCCGTGTCCGATCATCACGTGAGACGGACTAGTCATCATCGGTGAACATCTTCATGTTGATCGTATCTTCTATACGACTCATGTTCGAACTTTCGGTCTTCCGTGTTCCGAGGCCATGTCTGTACATGCTAGGCTCGTCAAGTCAACCTAAGTGTATTGCGTGTGTAAATCTGGCTTACACCCGTTGTATTCGAACGTTAGAATCTATCACACCCAATCATCACGTGGTGCTTTGAAACAACGAACCTTCACAACGGCGCACAGTTAGGGGGGAACACTTCCTTGAAATTATTGCGATGGATCATCTTATTTAAGCTACCGTCGTTCTAAGCAAATAAGATGTAAAACATGATAAACATCACATGCAATCAAATAGTGACATGATATGGCCAATATCATTTTTGCTCCTTTTGATCTCCGTCTTCGGGGCGCCATGATCATCATCGTCACCAGCATGACACCATGTTCTCCATCATCGTGTCTTCATGAAGTTGTCTCGTCAAATATTACTTCTACTACTATGGCTAACGGTTTAGCAATAAAGTAAAGTAATTACATGACGTTTATGTTGACACGCAGGTCATAAATAAATTAAGACAACTCCTATGGCTCCTGCCGGTTTTCATACTCATCGACATGCAAGTCGTGATTCCTATTACAAGAACACGATCAATCTCATACATCACATATATCATTCATCACATTCTTTTGGCCATATCACATCACA
Source organism: Aegilops bicornis (assembly GCA_021605145.1). NCBI lineage: Eukaryota > Viridiplantae > Streptophyta > Magnoliopsida > Poales > Poaceae > Aegilops > Aegilops bicornis. The sequence goes on from CM038675.1 coordinate 322,018,957, forward strand.
CGGCATATGCTGGAAAAACAAGAAGGACTCATGAGCATGAAGGTACATTTCTCATATTCACATCATTTGCTCTGATGCATGTAACCAAGATACATGTAACACATTGCTTACTCTATCATGCTTATGCATTCACATGCTCCTATTCCATATTTACATGATTGCATACATATAAGGGGAGCCTATGCATGTTACATGTATTTCCAAAGCTTTACTTGTTATTCTCTATATCTTTATCTAAAGCTTTGATGTATGTTGTCATCAATTACCAAAAAGTGGGATATTGAAAGCACAAGTGCTCTCTGGGTGATTCTGGTAATTAATGACAACATATCTCTTGTTAGACTAATGTTTCTATCTAGTATGTTTCAGATAAGTTCAACAATGGAGTGGCATGTACTAGAGGATGTGGAACCCCTTCAAGATGCTGAGGACAAAGGATTGGCTCAAGCTCAAAGCTCAAGACTCTACATTTTCTATTTTAGTGGTCCAAGATCACATTGAGTCCATAGGAAAGCCAATACTATTAAGAGGGGATGAGGTGTTGCTTAATGGCTTGCTTGCTCAAAGTGCTTAGTGATATGCTCCAAAGCCCTCAACCACTTTCTCACATCCACATTTGTCCCAAACCAAAAGTCAAACTCGGCCCCACCGAAACTTTCTATCCGGCGCCACCGAGTTCAGTTGACATAGACACTGCCAGAAACCCTAATTAGTTCGGTCTCATAGATGGGATCTCGGTCTCACTGAGATGGGCTTGCAAACTCTCTGTTGCCTATTGCAATAATTTTGGTCCCACCGAGATATGCAATCGGTCCCACCGAGTTTGCTTGGCCAACTCTCGGTTTCCCTTATTACCCAAATCGGTCCCACCGAGTTTGTGTAATCGGTCAAACCGAGTTCAGGCTTTACCCTAACCCTAGCACATCGGTCCTACCGAGTTCATCATATTGGTCCCACCGAAATGCCTAACGGTCACATTATGAACTAAATCGGTCTGACCGAGTTTCACGATTCGGTCCCATTGAGTTTGGTAAATTGTGTGTAACGGTTAGATTTTGTGTGGAGGCTATATATACCCCTCCACCCACTCTTCATTCGTGGAGAGAGCCATCAGAACATGCCTACACTTCCAACATACATTTTCTGAGAGAGAACCACCAACACTTGTGTTGAGGTCAAGATATTCCATTCCAACCACATAAATCTTGATCTCTAGCCTTCCCCAAGCTGCTTTCCACTCAAATCATCTTTCCACCAAATCCAATCCTATGAGAGAGAGTTGAGTGTTGGGGAGACTATAATTTGAAGCACAAGAGCAAGGAGTTCATCATCAACACACCATTTGTTACCTCTTGGAGAGTGGTGTCTCCTAGATTGGCTAGGTGTCACTTGGGAACCTCCGTCAAGATTGTGGAGTTGAACCAAGGAGTTTGTAAGGGCAAGGAGATCGCCTACTTCGTGAAGATCTACCCGAGTGAGGCAATTCCTTCATGGGCGACGACCATGGTGGGATAGACAAGGTTGCTTCTTCGTGGACCCCTCGTGGGTGGAGCCCTCCGTGGACTCGTGCAACCGTTACCCTTCGTGGGTTGAAGTCTCCATCAACGTGGATGTACGATAGCACCACTTATCGGAACCACAGATAAAAATCTCCGTGTCTCCAAATTGCGTTTGCACACTCCAATCCCATCCCTTTACATTCTTGCAATTTGCATGCTTTACTTTCCGCTGCTCATGTACTCTTGTCATGCTTGCTTGATATGTATTGTGAATGTTTAAACTTGTGCCAAAACTCCACATCAACTTAAGGAAATTAAAGACTGCAACTTTTCTTCTTAGAGTCTATTCACCCCCCTCTAGACACCTCTTCTCGATCCTTTCACACCTCTCAGGTCAATAACCAATAGCGGAACCTGGATGTCCATATTGGCTCCTACATATTCTACGAAGATCTTTATCGGTCGAACCGTTATGACAACATACGTAATTCCCTTTGTCCATGGGTATGTTACTTGCCTGAGATTCGATCGTCGGTATCTTCATACCTAGTTCAATCTCGTTACCGGCAAGTCTCTTTACTCGTTCCATAATACATCACCTCGTGACTAACTCCTTAGTCGTTTGCTTGCAAGATTATGATGTGTATTACCAAGAGGGCCCAGAGATACCTCTCCAATACTCCGAGTGCCAAATCCTAATCTCGATCTATGCCAACTAAACAAACACCTTTGGAGATACCTGTAGAGCATGTTTGTAATCACTCAGTTACGTTGTGACGTTTGATATCACACAAGGCATTCCTCCGGTATTTGGGAGTTGCATAATCTCATAGTCGAAGGAATATGTATTTGACATGAAGAAAGCACTAGCAATAAAACTGATCGATCATTATGCTAAGCTAACAGATGGGTCTTGTCCATCACATCATTATCCTAATGATGTGATCCCATTATCAAATGAAAAATCATGTCCATGGTTAGGAAACCTTAACCATCTTTGATCAACGAGCTAGTCTAGTAGAGGCTTACTAGGGACACGGTATTTGTTTATGTATTCACATATGTATTTAAGTTTTCGATCAATACAGTTCTAGCATGAATAATAAACCTTTATCATGATTTAGGAAATATAATAATAACAATTTTATTATTGCCTCTAGGGCATATTTCCATCAATGAGATCCTAGTAAACCAAAGAAAGAACGCCAAATCTAAAGGTCTTGTGAAGCAACGGCTTCAAGAATGATTGTGGGTACACGGTTATGGCCAACAAAAAAACTTTGTGTGTAGTAGGGCAACTTTTTCACTTCCAATGCATGCAGTCGATGCTTCCGAGCATATCCGAAAACCCCCATTCCTCTCCAATTGCAAGTATCTAGCATTATCTTCAACATTTGGAGATCTCAGGTACTGAGCCCCGAAGACCTCAATCATAACACACAGAAATCTGCTACGATTGCAGCCATCATGAGTTCCTCATCTTTGAAGGAAAAATCTTCGCAAAATTGTCGGGCCAAGCTTCAACGGCGACTCATCCATTGTGGAGAGATGGCAGAGAGATGGCGAAAAAGAAGTAGAAGAGGAGGCGGAATCAAGATTGTGAGAAATATGATGGGTGATCATGTATTTATAGAGCAAAAAATTAGCCATTGGTAGTTATGAAATATTCTTAAAAGATAGAATAAGGGAGATGTTTAGGGAAACTGTTGGAGTTGAGCAATTTTTAGGGGAGAATCTTTTTAGGGGAGTCCTGGTTTTGAGATATAGGGGAGAAACTTTATGGGAACTGCTGAACTTGCTCTTAGAGGTATAATATAGGGCTATCCTATTTTTTTGGCAGTTAGGACACTACTAGAGCCATGAACAATATATACTGATAGGACATCTGCTAGAGCCGTGTTTTGTTCTCTTTTATTTGAGGGAGTTGTGTTTTGTTCTCTAAACTAGATGACGTCAACGTTGCGGCAAGACTTTATGATTCTCCATGTTCACTCACATTGAACGGATACAAAGTGAATAAAAATATTTTGGCCTTACCCATACAATATAGAATGAATGTGCTTTTTAGTAGTCCAATATATAATATTGAAGCCGTTCTTACCTACAACACATATCCTTGCTTACGAAATAATTGATGCAAATAGTAGACCTGTAGCTGACAAACTCAAGACATGGGGGATCATTCTAATGTTGAGGTCATTTTAAGATACAACATCCCGAAGAAAACGAAATGATCTTATGATTGACTTTTGGATGGAAACATTCATGTTTACATTGCGAAACAAATACATATACGTGTGGATGAACATTTGAGCAATATGAAGACACAAAATTTGTAAAAATTGATTATAAACAAACACTCCATGGTACACTTCTTTGCAAAGATGGTTCTTTCCTAGCTTAACCCGCGACGGAAAAAAGTCATCTATTTAAATCTCAATAAATATGGTTTTTGGCTCTCAAACTTCAAGTGTCAAAATATTCAAAAATGACCAAATGGGGCAAACCAAGAATTAATCCTACATATGCCAGATTACTAAGCTGCAAGCTAGATTCAATCAAACAACATAAAAAAATCATACTATAAGACAACGTTTTTGGGAAGTGAGAATAACTACACCGTCATTTTTATTTCCCCTTAACTTTCCATAATGAAATATAAGGAAGGAAATAAATACATGTTAGGCCGAGTCATGTATCAAAGATCTCAGAAAATAGATCAATTTATTGTCCTACATATGATAGCCCCAAAGAACAGAACACATGATGCATTATTGGCTAATACATAATTATTCTATATTTAGCTAAATCTTGGTCCACAACTAAATCAAGTAAAAGATAACCACTTGAGAGTAGGGTTTGCCATCGACCGAATACTTGTAATGGCATTATGAAATTCAAGGCAAAATAACAACATTAAGCATTTGTTAGTATGGCAGAATCCATCAAACGATTGAAGTAACCTGCTAGTGTAAATAGACAAAGGATTAGAAATCGATTTACACAACTGCACTGTAGGAGTAGATATACACTTACATACAATGTAAAGTAGCACCATGTAGAAAAGAAGGAAACAACTGTAGGAGTGGATATACTTCTTGCTGAAGAGCAAGAAGATCAACCATGAATCAGGGCAGAGGGAGCAAGAAATAATGCACCATGTCATCACCATGCACTCCGTACCTAACGAAGTTACAAAGCAGAGAGGAATCTGATGATGAAAAATGATAGCTCATTGGGCATGATAAACAATAAACTAATCACATACCTGCTCAATTGGTTGCTGCACAAATGTGTAGGTGCCATCTACACTAACAACGACGTGGAGCTCTAGAGCTGAGAGGGTCAGGCAGAACAGGCCCGCGGCGTTGAGGTCTTGAAGAGGACGTCGAGGAGCTGCATATCCTAAAATCAAATCTCCCCCTTAGGTCACGACCAGCTTGCTATGAGGATGAGACCAACAAGCGGCGTGGGGTGTGCTGATAAGGCGAGCAAGGATGCCGCCAGCGAACACGACCATTAGTGAGGGCTACAGGGTGAGGAGTTTATTGTTCGAGATCTACTTAAAGGGGAGATCCACTGCATCGGTTACTCATGAGTGAAGATGCAGAGAGAAGGAAACCCATCCGTCCCAATGGGATTTGATGGAGAAGGTGAAAAGGGAGAGGGAAATCAATAGAAGTGGAGAGTAATTGTGGTGGAGAACTGGAGGCACTGCTACGAAGAAGATGCGGAGGATACGGGACACCTTCCTCTTTTCTGGAGAAAACAAACCTTCCTGCTCCCTAGATTAGAGGAACTCACGGAAAAAATAGATGGGTTCATTCGCTTCAGCCCAAACAGAAGAGCAGGTAAACTTGCGGCCCAAGCAGATTACCAGCTACACAGCTTGATGGTTCAATGAAAAGACAAAAGCAATTATTTTCATGGTGACGTGGGGTCATTGGGATCAGTTTCTACTGAGGTGGCATGGTTTGCTGATGTGGATGGACTACATGTCAAGATAATTGAGATAGTGGGATGAACTTTTTAGGTTATTTTTTCGATAAAGGGAATATATTTAATATCGCGAAGATACCAATTATACCCAGCCTCCGCACCAGTAAGACATCGAAAGATATCAAGGATGCACACAGCTAAGAACAAAATAAAAAAAGAAAAATATAAAACAAAGAATACAAAACAAAGGCCCCGTCGGCCGAAGTGATGAAACACTCACACCAGCAACACTCTAACCACCACCAAAGACAACACCCGAACCGCAAAAGAGGTTCTCCAAAAATGACGTCTTCGAAAGGGAAACAATGCACAAGCGTTGTCGTTGCCCGATCAAAGATCTTAAGTTTTCACCCTGTAGAAAGTCCTAGTCCCAAAACAATGCCTTTAGAAAGGTCATTGCCAGGTACAACTAATGAAGGCCAGACCTTGGCTTTCCTCCGGAAATCGCGGCTCGGTACTCAAGAAGCATCACCAGAAATGTTGTCCATCTATGTTGTCGTCCCCTCCTGCCAAGGCCGCCGCTGCATGTCCTCACCACCCGACACACAGGAGAAACATGTGTCGCAAGTCTTCATAGCAACCAAAACTCCTCTCCGCCATTACAAGCCATCAATCGCAGCCACCATGACTTTCTTCATCACTGTCAATGCCATGAAAATCTATATGTAGACATGTCTATAGCATCGGCAAGACAGCGAAGCTTCGCGCCACACCCTCATGAAGCCTCTCTGGCCGAAGACAAGGGTGCGCCCGACTAGATCAATCAATTCCTATCTAGATATCCAGTGAAGCCATGCGCCAATAGCGGAGATCTTCGAGAGGAACACCGGAACTCGTCGGCGTTCAAATCGAGGAGGCCGGCATGAAGCACATCGAGGATGGTAATCCCCATACCGGTAGATCGGGTCGGCCGCCATCTCACACTGAGATTAGGATGCTTAAAACGGTTTTTTTGGCACTATTGCATCATCCGTTCGAGAGAGCATGAGAGAGGCCCATTTCTTCGGAACCAGATCGTCTGACGTAGAAACAAAGTACTGCAGAGGGACGTCGATCATTTGCTACCGTCCCATACGCATCCGACGGTGGCTCGTGGAACCGAGCGAACACAGCGTAACAGTCGGCCCACAAAGCATGATACAGCCCAATCCAACACACGAGAGAGGGAAGAAAAGCGGCGCAAAAACAGGAAATGGGGATTGAGGACACGTAAACGGCGTGATATCTCGCTCTTTGATCTGCTTTCTCAAAAAAGAAAATCTGCTCTTTGATCTTGTACGCACGTGCAAATATTCTGGCTCTCTCTTGCGGCCTTCCACGTCAATAGCTTCAAATGGCATGCTCACAAATTCATTGGTGATATTATCTATTTACAACATGAATGATAGGCTCACAAATTCCTCTCATTTACATGCTCAGAGCACCAATGATCTGCTCGATATTCCTCTAACATATTTTAATTAAGATGGACGATATTTTTATAAAAAAATTAAAAAAAGTTCTAGGATGCTAATTTACGCAGACGACCATGCATGCGTACACCGCCGGCCGTGATCGTCATCCTTGTCCATGCCGTCATCGTCGTCCTTCTAGCGGTAGAAGGGCGGGACCGCCAGCCTTTCCCGACCGCCGCTTTGGTGCTCGCGGAGCAGCCGCTTGCTTCCTCCTGCACTGCGGAGCGCCGCTGGCGCCTTTGGCCTACCGTCATTCGCCAAGCGAACATTCCTTCTCAATCTTGCCGAGCTCCCATCGTGGTGGCGGTGGCGTGTGACCATCTCCGTGGTGGTGATGGACGGTCGAGAGCCCAGGCCGCCGCTAAGTCCGGATCGTTGCGAACCTAGGCCGACGCCTCGTCCGACATGGTGAATGCGGTGCAATGGCGAGTTAGTTTCTCGAGATGACACGTCCGCATTGAAGTGGCGAGCCCGTCTGTCGGCCGACACCATCCTGGCCCGGCCGATCGCATCCGCAGCATCAATGCCCGCTGCACGGCTCTGAGCCGGAATGAATGCGGCGCAGGAAGTGGCGCATCGGTTGAAGAGAAAGTGCGAGAGAGGTGGAAGAGGGTTTTGGGTGGGCCAGGGTTGTCGAATGTGTGCGTGAGCAGTGATCCGAACGCCCGCCAAGCCCCCTGGGTTGCTTCTGGTTTGTAAGAAAAAATACGTCCGGACAATTTCGTGGACAGATATAAAACCTCCTTATATCTGCAGAGGTCCTCGCGCTCCTCCTCCGCCGCCCGCCTCGCCATGACGCGCGCGGGTTACGGGTCGATGGTACATCACGGACTCGGACATGAGTCGAGCCCACGTCTCTCCACGCGGATGCGCCTATATAAATGCCGGTGTCTCCTAACCCTAGCCGCCACGAGCAGATCACATCCGCTCCACGCGGATCGCCCACCGAGGACGCCGTTGCCGCCACTAGAGGGTATAAGACGTTTATCCCGCCTCATTTATTTCCGCATTAGCAGTATTAGCATTATATGTAGATGTGTCTACTGTTTGTGTAGTGCGTACTTGTCTAGATCAGAGTCGGTATGTCGTTAATTCTGTTAATACCATGCTAATGATTTATCAATGAATTAAATTAGTCGAAAAATTGCCTATTTATTCAACACCGTATATCGTGCTCAATCGAGCATCACAGAGCAGTTCTACGTTTTTTTAGCAACAGCAGTATCTACGTAAGTTCCCTAGTCTACGTGTTGGCAGCGGCAGTATCTACGCTATTTCTTTTTCCTGAGGTGAATGGTGGGATTTCGCTCGTGGGCTGCAAGGTCTTTGAACGTTGAGCGCTGTCTTGGTCAGTTCCACCGGCCACCCTAGGATGTGGAAGGGACGGTAGGAAACGACCGACGTCCCTCTGCAGTACTTCTACCTACGTCAGACGATCTGGTTCCCATTTCTTCACGGTTCTCCCTGCAACCGGGCCTCACGGAAAACCCGCGCCAGCGGACCCACCCCATGCTAGCACCGTAGCACGGCACGGCACCCGCAGCGGCCGGTCCAAATGGACGGTGAGAGCCGCAACGCGACACGCCTGGCACTGTCAGCAAAGCGAGAGCGCGCGCACGGAGCACGCACGCTCGGACGAACGGACGGTGCGATCGATCCCTCCCCCCTCACTCAACCACAGTAGCACTCTGCCACACTATCGCGCACGCACTCGAGTCACACCTCCCACGAAGAACCAACAGGAGGCGCGGATCCCACCGATAAATAACCCCGCCTCACCGCTCCTCCCCAAAATCAATCACCGATCGCTCGGGGTTCCCGGCATGACGATGATGGCCATGGCCAAGGCGCCCTGCCTCTGCGCGGGCCGTCCTCGCCGCGCGCGCGAGGCGGCCGCGGCCGGGGCCAGCGCCGCGCCTGCGACGGTGGCGACCCAATGCGACTGCGGGGAAGGGGGTCGGCGAGGTCTGCGCCGCGGTTGTCGAGGCGGCGACGAAGGTCGAGGACGAGGGGGAGGAGGACGAGCCGGTGGCAGAGGACAGGTACGCGCTCGGCGGCGCGTGCAGGGTGCTCGCCGGAATGCCCACGCCGCTGGGCGCCACCGCGCTCGCCGGCGGGGTCAATTTCGCCGTCTACTCCGGCGGAGCCACCGCCGCGGCGCTCTGCCTCTTCACGCCAGAAGATCTCAAGGCGGTGGGGTTGCCTCCCGAGTAGAGTTCATCAGCTTTGCGTGCGCCGCGCGCCCCTTTCTGGCCTGCGATTTAAGTTTTGTACTGGGGGAAATGCTGCAGGATAGGGTGACCGAGGAGGTTCCCCTTGACCCCCTGATGAATCGGACTGGGAACGTGTGGCATGTCTTCATCGAAGGCGAGCTGCACGACATGCTTTACGGGTACAGGTTCGACGGCACCTTTGCTCCTCACTTCGGGCACTACCTTGATGTTTCCAATGTCGTGGTGGATCCTTATGCTAAGGTGATCATACATTAGCTTTACCTGCATCTTGGTATTTACAGTAGAAATTGTTACGAGGACGCTTATTTGCTGCCTTTTGTGTTGCTCCAGGCAGTGATAAGCCGAGGCGAGTATGGTGTTCCGGCGCGTGGTAACAATTGCTGGCCTCAGATGGCTGGCATGATCCCTCTTCCATATAGCACGGTATGCCTGATTGCTGAAAATATCGACTGCATTTGGTTCTCTCTTTTCTCATATTTTTCTCCTGTCTTTCACTTGCACTACATTGCCTCAGACAGTCATGATCAAAGAGAGCAGTGTCATTAGACATTTGTAGTTGTCTGCTGACTTTGACGAAAACTTATAATTTACTGTTGTTAAAGGTCCTTGAATCATATATTTTTTATAATATTATGTTTGCAAGTGGAAGTGAAGTGAAATTGCATCTACTATTTGTTGTTGTTGTCTTAGGAGTAAATTGCAAAAAACCACCACAATTGGGGACGCTAATTCAAAAAACCACCACCATTTGTTTTTTTTTCAAAAAACCACCACCATTGTGCTAACAGTTTTCAAAAAACACTCATCACTGGATTATCACTGTATTAGAGATGTTTGACAAAATAGCTGACCGCTGGGTCCCATGGTCAGGTGCCACGTGGCCAGGACGAGATAACGCCGCTAGTAAAAAAAACGGCCCAACCTCACGCATCTCTCCCCACCCCGACTCACCCCCGCTGCCGCCCAGAATCCAGCCGCCGGCGGCGCCCACTGCCTGAACAAGGAGGTCTCTGGCCGAGTCGACGGAGACGCCACACCGTCGCTGAAAGCCGCCGCGCCGCCCAGGGAGGTCGCCGCTACTGCCCCGTCGTTCCACCACCGCTGACACTCCACGTCCCGGCGACGGATTCGAGCACCGCCGGCTTCCTTGCGCCGCCCAGCGACAGATCCAAGAGGCACTGCCCTCAGAGCCCCGACGGCGGCTCTGGGGCGACGCGAACTCCCCCTGTGCTAGCGGGCATGCCGACCGCCGGATCCAGCACGCGGGAGGGCAACGGCGGCTACACCAGCTCGCGACGGCAGCAAGCACCAGGGCCTTTCCGGCCTCGTCTTCCCGCCTGAGCCACCACCTGCAGGTCGACGGGAGGGATCTCCAGTCGAGACCGCCGTGGCTCCCCGCTGCACTGTCCGCGGGCGTTGTGGGGCAGCTCCTGGGCACGAGGAGATCCAGCCCGGCGCCACTCCGATGGGCACCGCCGGGTGATGCAGCCGCGTCCTGCCGAGCCACCCGGCTAGGCCACGACCAGCCACCTCCTGCTTCCTCTGCTTGCCGCCGGCCTCCAGCGATCCGTGACACCTCTGGCGACGGATCCAAACGGCGCCAGCCTCCCACGCAGGCCTCCTTCCTTGTCCGGACGCCGCCGGCAGCAAGCTCACAAACTGCTCGGTGGAATGCCAGAGAAAGGGATGAGGAGGGATAGGAGATGCTGACAAGTGGGCCCTCATCAAATTAACAGTCAGCGCCGACGGCGTCAATTTTTCTTGCCACGTCATCACTTGCAAGTGGGACCCAGCGGTCAGTTTTTGTGTTAGACGTCTCTAATCCAGTGATGAGTGTTTTTTGAAAACTGTTAGCACAATGATGGTGGTTTTTTGAAAAAAAAACGAATGGTGGTGGTTTTTTGAATTAGCGTCCTCAATTGTGGTGGTTTTTTGCAATTTACTCTTGTCTTAGTCATTTAATTGGACATGCAGTAAAAAGGTTTGCATCTGCAGTTTGATTGGGAAGGCGACCTACCTCTAAGATATCCTCAAAAGGACCTGGTAATATATGAGATGCACTTGCGTGGATTCACGAAGCATGATTCAAGCAATGTAGAACATCCGGGTACTTTCATTGGGGCTGTGTCGAAGCTTGACTATTTGAAGGTACAGTTGTACTTGCTGACTACTCCCTCGGTTCCTAAATATTTGTCTTTCTAGAGATTTCAACAAGTGACTACATACGGAGCAAAATGAGTGAATATACACTCTAAAATATGTCTATATACATCTGTATGTGGTAGTCCATTTGAAATCTCTAAAAAGACAAATATTTAGGAACAGAGGGAGTACATAGGATAATTTTAAAGAAAGCTACATAGTTAGCCAGAATTTGGGTTATTACAAAAACTACTGCATACTATAGCAGTTACGTGCTCATTATCGAGAAGATGCTCACACACAATTTATTTGGATTTAATACCCAATTCTGTAATCATGACTAAAATATGTTTTCCCAGATCTGCTTATGAATTCCGTATTATTTAATATTGGACTGTTCCCTCTACAGGAGCTTGGAGTTAATTGTATTGAGTTAATGCCCTGTCATGAGTTCAACGAGCTGGAGTACTCAACCTCTTCTTCGAAGTAAGGACTTGAATTTAGTATTAGCCTGCCAGCACTGTTTGAGTGAGAGTTCATACACATTTTGTGCCTGCATAACTGATATTTGTTGAAACTATTTTTTTAGCAGTCACTCAACAGTTTTACATCCTAGGTATTTTTTATATATATGATCGATACCTGCTGCTGCTAATGATGTTAATATTTCGCAAGTACCTAAGCTAGATTTTTCTCTGTGAGACATCAATCCATAATTGGAATTGGTCACAACAGTTGAATAGTTGATGGCTGAAAATGAAATCCAGGATGCTATTGTCTTGCCATCTCCAGACTTGCTAACATGAATTTTGTCTGCCTACCTGTCATTTGTACCAACGTTTTCCATTGCCCTCTCATTATTCATTTGTACCATGCATGTGTTTTAACATGATTATTGTTGGCTATATTTCTCTTTGGAAACACGACCAATTTATCACCGTTCTGTATAAACTTCTTGTTTTCTTATCAGGATGAACTTTTGGGGATATTCTACCATAAACTTCTTTTCACCAATGACGAGATACACATCAGGCGGGATAAAAAACTGTGGGCGTGATGCCATAAATGAGTTCAAAACTTTTGTAAGAGAGGCTCACAAACGGGGAATTGAGGTAAGCAAGTCGTATGAGTTAGTTTCTCCTTTTGAACTTATCAATTTGATGCGAAGACATGTTACTGTTAGGTGATCCTGGATGTTGTCTTCAACCATACAGCTGAGGGTAATGAGAATGGTCCAATATTATCATTTAGGGGGGTCGATAATACTACATACTATATGCTTGCACCCAAGGTGAGAGATCTTTCTTTCTGCGTAATTGTTCTTTCATAGATGTATAGAGTATAGATGTGTTATGTAGTAGTTCTTTCTCAAGGGGATTTTGTTCATGCAGGGAGAGTTTTATAATTATTCTGGCTGTGGGAATACCTTCAACTGTAATCATCCTGTGGTTCGTCAATTCATTGTAGATTGTTTAAGGTACAGATATACATTTTACTTCTAGAACTACTTTCCGTTTCTTTCGCTGCTTGTCATTTTGATATGATTAATTTGCAAGTTTGTGGGGGTAAATGTTTTGGTCAGCATATTGTATCTTTAAATGTCACAAATACTAATGTCTTGGTGCTTATAGATTTGGCATCTTCAAATTCTTTTTCTCCAATGAAAAGGGAAAAATCTACTGTATGTCTCGTCAACTAATTTACTTTTGTTTTGCAGATACTGGGTGATGGAAATGCATGTTGATGGTTTTCGTTTTGATCTTGCATCCATAATGACCAGAGGTTCCAGGTAATTTGTATTTATTGTTTGTTTGCATGTTGCCTTTTCAGAAGATTCTTAAAAGAATGTTTCTTTTACAAGTCTGTGGGATCCAGTTAACGTGTATGGAGCTCCAATAGAAGGTGACATGATCACAACAGGGACACCTCTTGTTACTCCACCACTTATTGACATGATCAGCAATGACCCAATTCTTGGAGGTGTCAAGGTACCTGTTTCATCCCACACCTGTTGTCTGTGTACATTCAATTGTTTTATTATGGTAATGATCGATTTCCCAATGTTGATAAGGAAAAAAAATGCAAGTAGCTCTCTTTATCTGCTTCTTGTGAGTTATGCTAAACATGCACTCCCTCCGTTCCTAAATATTTGTCTTTTTAGAGATTTCAAATGGACTACCACATACGGATGTATATAGACATAAGTATTTTAGAGTGTAGATTCACTCATTTTGCTCCGTATGTAGTCACTTGTTGAAATCTCTAGAAAGACAAATATTTAGGAACGGAGGGAGTAGATACTATATTTCAACTGTATATACTTATATTATTGCTTCCTTGGGAGGCTCTCTTATTCTTTTCCCCCGTTGCAATTATAGCTCGTTGCTGAAGCATGGGATGCAGGAGGCCTCTATCAAGTAGGTCAATTCCCTCACTGGAATGTTTGGTCTGAGTGGAATGGGAAGGTAAGGTACCTGTTAAAAGTTTAATTTGCAAAGTCAATGGGTTGTTCATTGGCAAATACTGATAGAAATATACTCCCTCCGTCCCATAATATAAGAGCGTTTTTTACTAGTGTCAAAAACACTCTTATATTATGGGACGGAGGGAGTAACTTATATTTGCGGCATATATAGATAAAGCAAAATAATACGCATTCCACCTGAACTTCAAAGGGGCACGCAGAATTGTCCTGCATCTGTCTACAAGAATGATAACACATGAGCTGAATAGTGAAGTACTACTTGTCAAATGTCTGAATGAACGCACTAACTCTTGTGAGTGTCAACCGAGCAAGAAATATTTGAGTTTTCTGCAAGAAAATGTTCATGTTGTGCTGTATTATACTCCCTCCGTCCGAAATTACTTGTCGGAGATATGGATGCATTTAGACGTATTTTAGTTCTAGATACATCCATTTTTATCCATTGACGGAGGGAGTATCATTTAACAGATATATGCTTGTTCGAAGTAAATCCCCACCAACAAGCATAGAAGACGATATTGCTTTTTGACTTGCAACACTTAAACCTCATTGTTTTCTCCTAGGATTTTGGGTGTTTGAAGCAAGCAGCTGCATGATATTTAATTTACCTTTACCTTTATTTGTAGCTTGATTTGAGGGTGCGGCAAAAGTTTTCGCTCAGTAGTATTTTGTAAATTATTATAGTTTATATATACTCATTAGGGCACTTTCATACTGGTTCCATAGAAAATAATGGAATGATCGTGAATTCTGGGTGACTGGCCAATAATTATTGACAACACTGTTGCGCATTTGGTTTTTATCAGGAAATGGAAAATTGAAATCAGTAAGAAACATTGCGATATTAAGCTTGTATATGCTAATGCTGGTGGATCTTTAAGAGGGAACATATGATCGTGTGCATCCATCTTCAACTAAAGGAATATGTTGCACATCTCCCACATCACTTACTAGCTACTTCATCCAAGTACTAACTTGTGTGGTTGTTTCCTCAGTACCGGGACATTGTGCGTCAATTCATTAAAGGCACTGATGGATTTGCTGGTGGTTTTGCCGAATGTCTTTGTGGAAGTCCACACCTATACCAGGTAAGTTGTGGCAATACTTGTAAATGGGTTGAGTGAATGTCACCTGGATTTTTATATATACCACATGATGATACACATGTAAATATATAATGATTATAGTGTATGCATATGCATTCGGCCAAGAAGTATAAGTGCATAACACTAGTGCTATATATAGGTTTTAACACCCAACTTGCCAGTGAAAGAACATAGGGCTTTCTAGTTATCTTATTTATTTGTCCGGTGAATAATCCACTGAAAAATTCCAGCCATGTCATCTTTTAGGGGGTGAGAAGAAACTATATTGATTTTCCCCTAAAAAAACCATCTCAGATTTCATAGGTAACTTGCTTTTCTATAAAGAAATGAAAACGACTTCATGCTTACTGTCGGTGCTAACTTAGCTCCATGTATATTTGTAAGATGAATGCCAAATTTAATTTGTCGGATAATTTGATCTGTTATTCACAAATTTCTATTTGGTTTCTCTAGAAATCAGACCAGTAACTTGTTATGGCACTGCAATTTCTTATTGATTAATCAGGCAGGAGGAAGGAAACCTTGGCACAGTATCAACTTTGTATGTGCACATGATGGATTTACACTGGCTGATTTGGTAACATATAATAACAAGTACAATTTACCAAATGGGGAGAACAACAGAGATGGAGAAAATCACAATCTTAGCTGGAATTGTGGGGAGGTAATTCTGAACTCTCCTTTTTTTTCTGAAATTTTCATGCTACATAATAGTCGAATGGCTGGCAAATGTCGTTGTATGGTTCTCTCTCTACCCTAAACCATTAAGGCAGGAAGAGTTTCCCTACAAGATCTCTTTGTTCGCATGATTATATTTTCTAGAGAAACATTGCCTTCAATTTTGTGCATGCGGCAGTACAGGAATTGTGGTTAAATATTGATACAGGCTGACCATCATTAGTAATAGGGGGAAACAATAAGCACATTTTTTTTAATAGCAAAGGCATCACCCTGGTTCCATTTCCAACGAAATCACAGTATCCGAACCATAAGTTTTACAAGTATGCGGAGAGAGGAATAAGGTTTCAACCCGGTAGAAATAGTTGTTTCAGTCACAAAGAGAAAAGGAAGCGATATGCTCTATTACATCAACCTTTTACTCCTCCGTTCCTAAATGTAAGTCTTTTTAGAGATTCCACTACAAACTACATACGGATGTATATAGACATATTTTAGAGTGTAGATTCACTCATTTTGCTCCGTATGTAGTTCATAGTGGAATCTCTAAAAAGACTTATATTTAGGAACGGAGGGAGTAGCATTTAGGGACGACCAGCATCATCCCATCTTCAATCAACTGGAGCGAGGTCACCTCCAATCTTCTCAGCAGCCTCAGAGCGGTGACCTCCCAAGCAAGTGCATCAGCATCCATCATCTGAGGGTTGGGCACATACCATGAGCACAATCCCCTGAACTTGATGAATTTTCCTCTGTTTACCTTGCAGCAGACCCCTGCCGTATA
Source organism: Aegilops bicornis (assembly GCA_021605145.1). Lineage (NCBI taxonomy): Eukaryota > Viridiplantae > Streptophyta > Magnoliopsida > Poales > Poaceae > Aegilops > Aegilops bicornis. Next base: position 322,035,338 of record CM038675.1, read on the forward strand.
AATTGTTTTAAATGACAGGATGTTCTTTCAGTTTGGAGCAAAATTTGTGCAATTGCAAAGAAGCTTTAGAATCATGTGGAACATGCACTTACATTTCATGTGAACAATATAGGAAGGAGAATTCGCAAGATTGTCTGTCAAAAGATTGAGGAAGAGGCAGATGCGCAATTTCTTTGTTTGTCTCATGGTTTCTCAAGTAAGACTGATATCTGATATCTTTAATTTTTGAGATTGCCTGTTTTTCACAATGGCATATGTTGTCAGGCGAAACATCCAATCCCAATATTAATAGAGCCAACATGAAGGGATTGCTTATCTGAGATATCTGCCAAAGTTAAATTCTTAGATTCACCTTCTTCAGTATTTCAGACCTTCTAAGCATTTTCATTTTATTTTTTCAATTGTTAGGGAGTTCCAATGTTTTACATGGGGGATGAATATGGCCACACAAAAGGAGGCAACAACAATACATACTGCCACGATTCTTATGTCAGTACAATTTCGTCACATATTGTTGTTTTGAGTAACTATCTTCAAATCTTTACATTCATCTGTCATGGCCCTTCTGTAGGTCAATTATTTTCGCTGGGATAAAAAAGAACAATACTCTGACTTGCACAAATTCTGTTGCCTCATGACCAAATTCCGCAAGTAAGTATTCCGTTGAATAATTTCTGTGGAGAACCACTGAAGGTGCCTCCAAACGCTAAGCGAGCAAGGTCAATTTCACACCCTAATCAAGTTGGTGTTCTCTATTTGTGTATTTGATCTGCTGCACTGTAGGGAGTGCGAGGGTCTTGGCCTTGAGGACTTTCCAACGGCCGAACGTCTGCAGTGGCATGGTCATCAGCCTGGGAAGCCTGATTGGTCTGAGAATAGCCGATTCGTTGCCTTTTCCATGGTACACATATAGTTCTGACACTTCACTATAGTTGTTTTAAAAAAGAAAATTTAACTCAAAAGTAAATTATGGAGAGTTTTAGAAGTAACAGATATCTTTATGTATCTCACCACAGAAAGATGAAAGACAGGGCGAGATCTATGTGGCCTTCAACACCAGCCACTTACCGGCCGTTGTTGCGCTCCCAGAGCGCGCAGGGCGCCGGTGGGAACCGGTGGTGGACACAGGCAAGCCAGCACCATACGACTTCCTCACCGACGACTTACCTGATCGCGCTCTCACCATACACCAGTTCTCTCATTTCCTCAACTCCAACCTCTACCCCATGCTCAGCTACTCATCGGTCATCCTAGTATTGCGCCCTGATGTTTGAGAGACCAATATATACAGTAAATAATATGTCTATATGTAGTCCTTTGGCGTATTATCAGTGTGCACAATTGCTCTATTGCCAGTGATCTATTCAATCCACAGATACATGTGCAAACTGCAAAGTTTCTGGTAATCAGATAAGTTTTTCCTGATGACCGAGCTAGTATAACATTCATTGACAGTGGAGCAAAACAAAATGCACAGAGCATGCTCTTCTGTCAGTGACACTGCAGGAAGACGAACGATCCACACCGCAGTCAGCAGGGCAGCATAAGGAAGGTAGAAGAAGCAGCAAAACGATCAGAAGATCTCCAGCTCGATCTGCTTGCTGTGCATGCCTGTGTCGATCATGATTCGGTGCTTTCAGGATATGTGATGCATCTGTAGACCCTGCATCTCTGGCACAAGATGTACCCTGCCTGCAACGATAAGGGACTCCGGTTAGTCGCCGGCGCCAGAGCTGAAGAAGAGGATGGAAATTAAGGTAGGAGAAAGAGAGAGAACTCACGGCCTTGCAGGTCGGGCAGCGGCGGTAGATCCGGGGGCTGCTCTCGGACTTGACGTTGTTCTTCTTCCCCTTGCAGAAGTCGCACAGCAGCCACCCCGTGCCGCCGCACCCTTCTTCGCACTCAACACCTTCTTCCTTGGGACAACAGCGCAGACGGCAGGTGCATAACTTGAACTCGTCAGATGGTCATGGATCACTGCGAGGCTTGAGAGATGCTAACCTCCATGTCCATGTCCGCGTCCGCCTCCACCTCCGGCGGGGCCGCCGCGGCCACGGCGACCACCCTGCGGACGGACACGCAGCAGCCGATCCTCCTCGGCTGCGACACGATCGACACCAATGCCGGGGACGGCAGAGGCGGCGGTGGGTGATGGCACCAACCGTGCAGGCTCGTCGCGCTGCACCACTGCACAGCCATTTCTCTTCCTTGCCCAGCCTCGCCTCACCACCGCACCCTTCGGATAAAATCGCGAGGGAAAGGCAGGGAAAGGATTCCGCTCTGACACTCCGGCCCCACGCAGGTCCACATGAGCCAGATCACTACCGCCACGAGTCAAACCGCAAAGCCTGACATCTAGGCCCGCGCAAAATCTTCGTTCGCTGCTTCTACAAGTCGCATCGAGTCAACACTCTTCGCCAGATCTCGCCGCCGCGTCCTCCATGCCGTCGTCGCACCACCACCACCATTGCCTTGTCCTCCTCCTCTTCGTCGTTGCCGTCACACTCTCCGCCGTCGAGGCACTCGGAGGAGGAGATGAGGCGGCCTGCAACGCGGCGTCCCCGCATGAGGAGGACCTGCGGCCGGACCGGCTGACGGTGCTCCTGAGCGGCTACTCGGAGCGGCGGCTCCCGCTCCTCCGCGCCATCGCGGGAGCCTACGCCGCACACCCGCTCGTCCTCATCGTCGTCGTGCTCTGGTGCAACCCCTCCACCCCGGACGACCGCCTCCTCCTCCCGCGCTTCCCGCCGGGGGTCTCCCTCCACCGTACCGCCTCGGCCTCCCTCAACTCCCGGTTCCTCCCGCACCCGTCCATCCGCACCGCCGCCGTGGCCGTCGCCGACGACGACGTCCTCCCCGACGCCGCCGCGATCTCCTTCGCGTTCGCCGCCTGGCAGCAGCGGCCCGGCCGCCCAGGCACCGTCGTCGGCTTCTTTCCGAGGTCCCACCACCTGGACCTCGCCCGCGGGAAGGTGGGCGTACGCCGCGCCGCAGCCCGGCCGCTACTCCATGGTGCTCACCAAGTTCCTCGTCCTCGGCGTGGACCTCCTCCGGAAGTACTCCTGCTCCCCGGAGCTCGCGGCGGCGCGCGCCGTGGTGGACCGGGAGCGCAACTGCGAGGACATCCTCATGAACTTCGTGGCCGCCGAGGCGTCCGGGGAAGGGCCGGTGCTGGTCGAGGCCGGCAGCATCAGGGATTGGGGCGACCCGAGGAACGACGCCAACGCCGGCGCCGGCGTGGAGGGAGGCGCGGAGGCGATGAAGGCCGTGGGGCTGAGCTCGAGAGGCGGCGTGGGGCACTGGGAGAAGCGAGGGGAGTGCATCACGGAGTTCCACCGGCTGCTAGGGAGGATGCCGCTGCGGTACAGCTACGGGAAGGTGGTGGAGGCGGCCGTCACCGAGCAGGGGCTGTGCAGCAAGGGCGGCCGTCTCGTGCGGTGCGACCAGGAGTAGGCCGCTTTAGCATTGCTAGCCTTCAGTGATGTGATCACTGCACAATCTGACGAACTGTACTCCTGTAGTAGTAGAAATTGTGGTAGGATATCTGATCGAGAAAAAATGTGGTAGGACAATATTCATACTGTGCTGAATCAAAACTTTGTACTCTGACGGATCGTACCAATGTTGCGTTTTTACGTGTTCTGACAGAGGGCTAAACTCCTTGGTCGATTTGGAACCATGATCTTGGCTAAGAAGCGTGCAGATTTTTTACGTATGCGATACGGATTTCTGTTTGAATTTGATTTGCAAGCACGTTTCCAGACGAGAGAAGGAGGCGGTTGCTGCGTCCCGTTGTGCCGCTGAATTGAAATCAGCCGTCCGATCACGATCGGGCGGCTGGTTTGGATGATGCTCTCCCCGCTCTCGCTTACAAAAGTTTGTCCCACTTCTCCCTACATCGCAGGTAGTGGGCGTTCGTGGGCGCCTGGCTGTCTATTTCCATTCTCCCCTTCTTCTGAACGCGCACGGCGAGTCGGCGAGAAGCAACAGACAGCAGCGAAGCGGAATCCCACTGAGCGCAGCGTGCGATTGGCATGGTCGCGGTGGCCGGCGGTGGCAGCGGCGACGGCGGAGGAGGAGGGCGACGATGCAGCCGCGCGGTGGCGGTGACCGGGCGGCCGTGAGGAAGGGGCCGTGGACGGCGGAGGAGGACGAGGTGCTGCACCAGCACGTCCGCGAGCACGGCCCCCGCGAGTGGAGCTCCATTCGATCCAAAGGCCTCCTCCCCCGCACCGGCAAGTCCTGCCGCCTCCGCTGGGTCAACAAGCTCCGCCCCGACCTCAAGACGTACGTAATCCGCTATTCCGCCTCTCCTCTTCCATTTTCCTCTGGCTCCATGAAGCTTCCCTCGTCCTCCTCCCCGCTGCGCCGGTCTTCCAGTTTCGATCAGCCCGTGGCGGCATCTCCGTGGCGTACTGAAGGGCGCCGTGTTTTTTTTTCTGTGTGTGAAGGGGGTGCAAGTTCTCGTCGGAGGAGGAGCGGGTGGTGATCGACCTGCAGGCGCAGTTCGGGAACAAGTGGGCGAGGATCGCGACGTACCTGCCCGGCAGGACGGACAACGACGTCAAAAACTTCTGGAGCACGCGGCAGAAGCGCCTCGCCAGGATCCTGCGGGCGCCGCTGCCCCGCAGGAGGTCAGCCTCAACCGCCGCCAAGCACAGCAGCAGCGGCGGCGTAGGCGCTGCTTCGTCTTCTGCGGCGTCGAACTCTCATGAGGCGGCAGCGGCACGCGCTCCCGAGGTGACCCTCTTCTCTTGCTTGCTTTCTCTGAAGAAAAACCGAGATGGATTTGTTGCTTCTGAACTGGACAGCGATCACCCTGTTTCTGAACCTGATTTTGTGCCTCTGTTTTTCCTGAAATGATCGAACGACACCTTTTCCTCCTGAATTGGGCGACATAATTACACATTGGCACATCTTGTTTTGGATGACAATAGTTCAACACAAACTCTAATATGCATATTTGGCCATTAGTTTTATATTCACGTCTTGGTAAAAGTTGACGAAATTACAAATTCGAATGGTCATGTGTGTGTAGTGATCGATTTTTCCTCTAATAACTACTAATTTCACTACTGAAATTTATAATCCATCATGTGGACAGATTTCCCCAAGTACTAGTTTCGAACCAGTATGATATCTAGAAGAAATACATGTGCATTTTTTCCATTCTCGAACTCAGTCATGCTGCCATTTTATATGTGACCTGAAGCCTTGAACTGTTGCACATTTCGCCCCTGTGTGGCAGGATCAGTACCCCTGCTTCGGCATGATCCCCTTCCAACAGACGACGATGCACCAGCACCACGTCGGCGGGAGCAGCCAAGAACCAGCACTACCACTCGCGGCTAACCAGTATGCAGGCGCGCCATTCTCCGGAGCCGAATCCGTCCTGCCGTTTCCCCTCGGGTTCGCCGCCATGGACGTCGCGGCCGCGGGATGCAGCAGCTCGTACGGCGCCGCTTCGGAAGTTCACCTACCGCTGCCTTTCCTCTACGCCTCTGACCCTGCGCCGATGGTTGACCCGGGAGGTCTCGTCTTCCACGGGAACGCACTGATCGACGGCGGCGTCGGCGTCGGCGTGGCTTACCTGGAGCCGAAATCGGAACCGGAGCATTACCTGGAGCCGAAACCGGAGCCGGAGCATTACCTGCAGCCGAAACCGGAGCAGCAGACGCCGCCCCGGTTCTTTGGGCTGGAGGAGGAAGTCGACGACTACGGCCTCGTCGCGCCGGTGCGGCGGGGCACGCCCGACGTGCTGTTCGGTGACCTGCCCCCGGAGATGATCAACTTCTTCGAGCTCCCGCCGCCTCCTTCGCCACCCACTCGGCTGTAGATTGTTATTGACCCACGCTGGACGCATGCATGAGGCGCATCATGAGTCATGACTTACGCATTATCGATTCTCTGATCGGGGTGCACTCTAGCTTAGCATGCATTCATTAATCTCAAATGCTAATATGTTGTTTAGCTGTACTATATCAATATACTCATCCAAGGAACTGTGTTACTGTAGTTTTTGGGACACGTCTTTCTGACTGGTTCGAAAATTAGACTTGATGTGCATCATTATCTTCTGGACTATGCTGTTGTGGCATTTCCTTTTTTTTAGGGGTGGTTGTGACATCTCCTGTGCGCACAATTTTATATATAGAAAAAGGTCTAGTTTTGGTTTCTCAGTCTAAGAAATATGGCTACTCGACAATAAAAACTGTCAAGATTTAGCCATTTGGCATTCTTAAGACGGTTTAATTGATGATGGTAGTTTTGCACACAAAAGTTGACAAAATAAGGAGAATGATATAGAGAAATGGTAGTTTTGTTTATTGAGCATTTAGCAACTTTACTAACTCCAATGTTTTTCTTTACTTTTACTGAATCCCATGGTATTCATAATATTTATGTTTTTATGGACTATTGGGATTCCCCCCAAAAATGCTAATACTTATGTGTTTTCCCGTCATTTTGTATTTTCATTCTTCCATTTTCAATCACTTTCTGGTCTGTTTCAATTTTTTGTACTGAAGAATATACAACATTTTGAAATTGTCGCCACATTATCATACAAATATTGGTCGAGTAACCAAAATTAGATGATTTTGACCTTTGAAAGACAAATAATATGGGGTACCCCCTTTCTTTGAGTTGGTGTGATACTCCCTTAGAGTGACAATTTATATAAAAGAATTGAGAAACAAGATACATAATTTCCCTTTTCATTGAGTAAAATATATTTTCCTTTTTAGAGTATTCTGTTCTAGATCAAAATACATATTTTCCTCTTTTTTGACCAAACGGTATGAATTTATTGATTAACTGACCAAATTGTGTTTGGTCAAATAAACTTAAACTCACACATACAACAAAAATGATTGATAAAACTAGAAGTTACATAAAAGATTTGAAGACTTTCATCTCTGGCTCTTCTTTTTGCACCTTAATTAATAGTCCTTCAAGATTTCAGTGGAAAAAAGTAGAAGACCAAAGATGCACAAGCTAGACTAACTGTAATTGGTTTTAAAGAGCCGCTTGAATCGCCCACCAAAGATGAGAACCTAAGACCACTGAACGCACTAATCATCGTCATGCTGTCCGAGAAGAACTTTGTGAGCACAAAAGAATGAAGCATGATAACCACTACCTTGACCAAACTTGACACTAATATTGCCATCACCACCATCAAGATTGGTCGAGACAAACCACCAGACCTAGAGGAGATGATATGCAGGAACAAAACACCACATGCTCCCTCATGTCGGCCTCATCGACTACGATGACTATACCATAACTCAATTAGAGTCGTGTGACAATTATTATGTGTGATACCACCTCCCCCGTTGAGGCTTTGTCACAGAAAACGCACAAACTTAGCACCAGAGAAATATAATAATAGGAATATAAACGTAGAACTAGGGTTCTTCTCACCCCCTGCCACCAAATCGACGACGCTAAGTGAGGCGAACAACCACGACGGAACGGCCATACTCTAGTGGCGACTACTTTTCCTCTAAGCTTTGTGTATTTGTAAACTCTCAGTCATATATGAAAAAGTATAGCTTTGCTTTTCTCGCCTGAACTCTATGCTTAGTCCCTCAACTATAATGCCAGAAATATGATGGCTCCACAACCATTAAAAATGACAATATTTAGCCATAGGCTTATTGAAGATGGTTTTGATGATAATGTTGTTGCAAATTTGAGCAGTTTTTGTTACAAAAATATGGAAAATTAACAATTAAAGATGCTTGGTTTTTTGGAAAGTAAATTATTTGAATAAAATCGCAAAAGACATATTGAGCTTTGTTCACAAGATTAAAAGTGAACATTTCTCAGAAACACTGGATATTTTTTTGGGGGGCAATACTAACAAAATGTGAAGAGAACATAGAGTAACCTTACCAAGTTATATAGTTTTATAGAGTTATACCATACATACTTTTCTTTAAAACTACAAATTATTTAGTACATTCGCTAAAATGTTTGTCTTTACCATGAAGTTTCACATATCGTGTTCTTCTATATATTTTTCATGATTGACTTTTGAATTTCATGGTAACTTGGGTGCCATGAGAGCAAAATAGTTGTCATATCGTCATCAAAAACATCTTCAGTAGAGCGAGGGATAAAAATCAAAACAATTTTGAATATTGGGGGCCCAAAAATATATAGTGTTATATTTATGGGAACAAAGTTAGGCACCTGAAATAATTGAGGGACCACATTTTTTACTTGAAGAGTTACAAAATAACATAAATTAAAAATAAGAAAACTAATCTAAATTTTAGAAAGCCGAAGAAAATTCAAAAAGCAAGGGAGTTAGGTAAATCATTTAGTAATTTTACGATGTCCAGTGTTTTTATTGACTTCTACTGAATGCCATGGACCATCACAACACCCCTCACCACCACCACCACCAAATTTTTTTTTTCTATTATACCTGTGTTTTTCCATATTTTTCTTTCACAAAGTTTCTGATTTTTTAATTGTTTGTGCTGATCACCACATGTGTGAAAACTAAAACCTTGTCATCATAAAAAAACAGTGGTGCAATGGACCATATTTAGATTATTTTGACACTTGAAAGACACAAATACGTGGTATTCCCTTTAGAGTGATTATTTATACAAATACCATCAATGAAAAATACATAATTTACCATTGCTTCTTGTAAAGATATGTTTTCCTAGTTATAGGGTATTTTTTTCCTTTCTAAGGACAAATAGGACTGGCCAGCCCGTGTCCATTTTGGCCCAAATTACGATACGCCTGGGGATACACACGTGCCCCAAAAAATGAGAGCCCTACTAACGCTTGCTGGGAGCCCATATTTGATGCCCTTTGCGTCAAATTGGCAGCACCACACACTGAAGGCAGCCTGACTGGGTTGGCCCATCCAGTTCAACCACGGGACAAAAAAATATAGCATAAAAAGGAGACGTGCACGATCCCAGGATTCAAACCGGAGACCAACCACTTACTGTCGTGCTCCTAGCCACTCCGGTTAACTACCCCCTCCGTAAACTAATATAAAAGCGTTTAGATTACTACTTTAATGATCTAAACGCTTTTATATTAATTTACAGAGGGAATAGTATTGTTTTTACTTGTTATTAGAGTAGTATACATAACTTAAAGAACTAACCGTACATGTAGAACCGGAATGGTCTAGTGTAGCGAAGCGGAACCAGTACTATAGCAAAGCGGAACCAGTGCTGTAGCAAACCAAAACAAGCTATTGTAGCAAACCTGAATTATTTACTAGGGTGAATGTTTTTATATAGTACGAAAAAGTTCCAATATTTCTTGAAGTTCTGAGCAAATTTTTGGAGACAAGATTTTTTTTTTGAATATGTGAGCAAAAAATTTGAAAAGGCTAAAAATTTGAACAAAACAATTGTTTTTTGAAAAACATAAACCATTTTTTAATTTGCAAACAAATGAAGAAATTATGAACAAATTTTGAAACCACGAACATTTTTGGAATTTTTGATTTTTTTTGTAAAGTGGTACATTTTATGATATTCAGGAAAAAAGTTGAAACCGTGAACATTTTTTGAATTTGTGAAAATAATAAATAAAATGGAACATTTCTGGCAAACATTATTTGAAGTTCCTGAACATTTTCTGAAACGTGAACATTTTCTGAATTTCTGACAAAAAATTAAAAACACGAATAATGGAACATTTCATGAAATAAAAAATTTGAAATCCTGAACATATTTTGAAATTCTTGAACATTCTTTGAATTTCTGACCAAAATTTGAAACCATGAACATTCCTGATTTTTTTTAAAAATGAATATTGTTTCAATATGTGAAAAATTATTTTTAAAAGAAAATTATTTTTGAATTGCTGAACATTTTCTGAACTTGTGAACAAATTTTAAAGACATGAACATTTCAAATTCATGTGCATTTTCTGATACTTGAACATTTTTTGTATTTGTGAACAAACTTTTAAGAGAGGATTTTTTTTTTGAAAATTACGAAAAAATATTAAAAGGAAATCAACTTGAAAAAAAAAGAGAAAAGGAAAAAAGAAATATAAATGTGAATAGAAAAAATAAATAGAAAAGAAAGAAAGAAAAATATAAACAAAAAATGAAAAAAAAATTGCAAAACCAAAATGAAAAACTAGAAATAGTCATCTATTCTCGCTGCTCCTATTCTATTCTACAAGGTTCCTTAAACTAGAAAAAACAGGAGTTTGAAACTTCTCAAGACCAGGATCCGTGTACATGCTAAACAACTAACATGGGCTAGCCGACTGCAATCGCACAATGAGCGTCCGTTAGGAAATTCCACGCTCGCTAGCGTCAAAGAGAGGACCTTTCACGCAGGGCACGATTTGGATGGGCCGGCCCATTCCCTGTCATCATAGCGAGCCACTACAAAAACCCCAAATATAAACAAGTTCTAGCGAAGAATCGAACGTAAAACCTTTTTTTTTTTTGAGAAAATCACCCCAGAACTGAAAATAAAGATCAGCGATGATACAAGGCACCCCTTAGAATAAGAGAACTACAATCGGGTTCCTGAAAGCCCAAACAACCACACCACCACCATGAACTGAAGGTGCGCCGTCCCACTGTCGCCGTTGCTCCCTCGGAGCCAGTCCGACCTGGATGTAGAGACGGTTTTGCCAGAGACGGAAGTCTTCGAAGTTAAGGCCCACATGAACCAGCACGTTGGCGAGGAAGCAGATCGAACCACCGCCATCTTCATCGCACACCTCACCGGAGAGCCAGAGGGAAGCAGTCCTGGAATCACTCATGTACGTACAGTCGCAGAGCTCGTCATCAGCGCTGGAGCAAACGCCAACGAAGCGGGGAAGGAGCCACGACACAAAATCCTCCGCCTTGGTCACCGCCGCCGCCACGTCGGCCAAGAACTCGGGGAACGCCAACGACCAAGCCGCCCCCAACTCTTCCAAATCGACCACGCAACACCCACACCTATCCACCATAGTTCAACATCGTTAAAGACGACCACGTCGGGATGGAGGCGAATTTGTGGCATTTATTTCACTCGATGACGTCCCCTCCATCACGGTAGCGCCGTCGAAACACCAGCCCCAACACCTATCTACGAGACGGAAAATGAGGACCGGGGTTCCCCCACCCTCACGCCGCCGGAGCGATGGTGGATGGGAGAGTACTTGTTCCTTATCACTTGGATAGTTGACCGTTAGTGATTCATAACTCGCGCGATTTTATAAGAAATAAATACAATGGCAGATCCAATTTGGGTACCCGGAGGTACTCGAAGCTCTGCTCGCCCGTGCTCGCCTCGGTTCTGCCGCCATTGGAGGCTCCGCCGTTCTCGTCCTTCTTCGTGTTCAGGAAGCGGCGGCCGGTTCCTCTCGCCCGCCGCATCGCGTGCTGGTGCCGGGACTCGTGGAGGTAAGGCTGCACGCAGCATCAAACGCATAGATTATACCAAACTATAAAAGAGAGCTCGAACATAGGGAAGGCAGGGACGAGAGAGATTGCTTCCTAACCTTCCGAGCTTTGATCGCCTTCCTCTCGAGCTCGGCCTTGGCGCGCGACTGCCGCCGTCTCAGAATGCCATGGTACTGCTTGGCGTTCACGTACACGGGCTCCTCCGACACTTCAAGCGGCAGCGGCATGCGAGGGTGCGTCAGCCCCGGTAGCTGGAAGTGAGTCTGCCAGTGCCACAAGAAACGCAGCCAGTTCAGGAATGCAGCCAATTCAGCATGTGAGATGGTTCCTGCTATTTAAAATGGCATGGAAATATACCACTGCTTGAGCTCCATAGGGGCCGACCATGCCTGTGTAGTACGCATCAGGGTACGGGTACGTTGCCGAAGCCTGCACAACGCCAACCAACATGTCATTCAGATAAAGAATCGCTATGCCAGATAGTGCAGATATGTTGCAAACATCAACAGAAGACAGAGAGTCGAGGAAGGGAAAGAGTTCGTACGATCGGTTGGTATAGTTCCAGCTGTGAGTATGGTGCTAAATAGTCTGACGCCAAAGCAGGCATCCGCGATGTCGAATGGTGCCTTTCTTCACTTCCATCTGGCATATTCATAGAATGTCAAGGAAGCAAGTATCAGGTTTCAGGTAAGTAAATTGCAGATATGTTCATTTCCACTGATTGATAACAGTTTACTCTCTATTCTAGTTTACATAGTTAATTCCTTGTTTGAATTCGTATGAATAACAACCGATACACCATATCATGCAAAATTTCAGGTCATCCACCAGCCAAGGTTCAAGGCATGGTACTTGCAATTTGGGTTTGTTGCATCAATTATATTGTAGGGGTTTCCTTACAATCTTTCTATAAAAAAATGAATTTCGTATAATACACGAAAAAGGAAAAAAGGAAAATGAAAAAAAAGAAAGAAACATAAACAGAAACAGAAAAAAACAGAGCGACCGTGGGCCGGCCAAACTGGGCGGCGAAGGCACGTCAAATAGGATCTGCCCCACGGCATAGCCCAGTTACATGACCCCTCGGAAAAAAAGCCCAGTTAATGTTTTTTCTTATCGAGGGCATACATGGGCATTTTAAGTACATCGCCTAATCAGCCCCTCGTGCTGTCGCTGTCCACACTAAACGGAAGAGGGAGGATTCCAGAGGCTTCCGGAGTTGGACCGCAGCTTCTCCACGCTTCTCTTCTCCCCTGTCCACCCAGTCCCTCTCCCCGATCGAGCTCATATATCTCCCGCCATCACACTCTCGTTCGCCACAACCACAAGCCCAACTGCACGGCGAGCGGGATTGGATCAGTCAGTAGCGCACGACAGAGAGAGGTATAGAGGGATTGGATTGGTGGCTGGCACTTTGATTTGATTAGCGCGCGACGAAGCAAGCAAGCTAAGCGAGCGCGATGGTGGTGCTCATGGAGTACGCCCCCGGCGTCGGCGCGACCATGAAGAGGAAGGGAGAGGAGGAGCCGGGGCTGTTCGCGTTCCCCGATGACGGCGACGGCGGCAGCGTTCCGGTTTCCTGCCGTGCCACCAAGATGAGGCGGCTGGAGGGTGCCGGCGCCGGCCACGATGTGCCGGCGGCAGCGGCCGTTGAGACGGAGGGCGACGTGATGATGGCGGAGGAGCCGCCGGCGCCGTCCCTCGGGGCCGTGGAAGGGGAAAAGAGGGCTGTGGTGGTGTACGGCCCGGCAGTCGACGCCGCGTGCACTGGTGGCCGGCTCGGCCTTCTCGGCCAATGGCGGCTCCGCCCGCGGGCGCCCCTGAGCGCCGGCGCCGAGTGGATCCGTGACATGCTGCGCGAGGCGGACGGTCGCACGGTGCGGGCGGTGCTGTCCAGCGCTCAGGAAGAGGGCGGCGCCGACCTGGCCCTGGTCCCTTGGGGCGCCGCACACGTGCCGGCAGAGGCGAATCAGGCGTCCACGGCCGCGGAGACGGTGGACGGGGAAGAGGACGCCGAGGGAACGGCAGCGATGGACGTCGAAGAGGAGAGGGACCATCATCAGGCCCAGGCGGTCGGGGCCGGCTGCGGTGAGGGGTACTTGTGCCGGTGGCCGCAGCAATGTATGGCGCCGCCTCCGTTGCCGGCGGTTCGCCAGGCGACCCCGGCTGTGTGGTCGTGGTGAACCGCGCGTGGCTGGACGACTACGACCGACGGAATTGATATGTTCCTCTTTGCCGATGCGTGTCGCGTCGATTTGTGTTTGTGGTGTCCAGTTCGTCGAAATCAGAGCAAGATCATCTCTTTTCTGACGGAAAGACCTTCCTGCCCAGCTTTATTAAAATTCAAATAATGCTAAGAATGAAATCTGGATCTGGTGGTGCCTCCACCATTCAAACCGTGTTGACACTACTCACTAGCTAGCTCATGAGTAATAGGGCTGCAAAAAGGCACGTGAGCCACTCGAAATCAGACTCGCATTTTGACTCAACTCAAGATCGACTTGAAAAAAAATAAGCTAAGTATGAATACTTTCTTCTTTGAAAAAAAAATTGTTTGTTAAACCGGATCAGTTTTATCCATGGTACATAAGGGTCTCTTTGATTCAAAGAATCTTTATGATTTCTTAAGGATGAGAATCCTTAGAAAATTTTTCTATGTTAGTTATTTGATCCGTAGGATTGAATCTTGTAGAATTCTTTTCTAAGAATTTATTTGTACTACATTCTACTTCAATTTTAACATCTACTTCAACCTTCTGGAAAAAATCATTTGCTTTTTCCATGACACAATCAAACAAACTCAAATTTTATAGGGATCCAATGGACACGCCGTTTCAGTTCTATGTTTTTTCTATTCCTATGTTTTTGCAATCCTACAAATCAAAGGGGCCCTAAGTTTACAATCTCCTCTGGACCGTACCTTAACCACACTGCCATTCTAGGGCCAATGCGTCCAATTTTTGCTAGCATATGACTGGCACTATTTTGCACTCGGCTAATAGTAGTTACCTGGTGACTTCTACCTCTAGCCAGCAAGTGCTTCATTTCCTGCACTAAATTAGACACATGAGATCTGTTCACCTCCGGCTGCACAATCATGGCTGCAGCAACAGATTAATCCGTTTCCAGTATAACGGGTAGAGTGCTCCACTCTAGTGCTAGTGCAACGCTCTCTTTGCAAGCTTTTACTTCAGCTTCCAGTGCGCTCACACATGAGAAAATGTGACGGCAGGATGAGAAAACAATGTGGCCACAGGTCACCGCTATCTTTAAGAATCATGCCTGCACCGCCATTATCTTCCGACTCAGAAAAGGCGCCATCAACATTCAATTTAAGCCAGCCATCAGGCGGTGGTTTTCATAGGCTGAACACGGATCTGATCACTTTGAAATTTCTTTTTTCCCGCCTACGCATAGTTTTGGTCATATATGACTTTGCTATTTGTTGGTGTGCTTCTGCGTGCATGTATTAGTGTTGGCTGTGTGCATTCTAGCTATGCAGAGGCCGGATGTGTTCTCTTCGGGTTTGTATCCTCTTGATGCTCCTATTTAGTCAATAAAATTCACCTTTTGTCGAAAAAGGTGGTGGTTTACATCTCTCTGGCGAACGACCCGGGGGAGCGGCCTTCCATGAATGCAATTGAGAGCCTCGGCCATAGGAGACCACCATTTTTCCTTTTGCGACATCCGCCCATGGGTGTTGGTTGATGCACATTAGTGAGTTGATGTAGCTTCCTAGGAATCTCTGTTAGGCTTCAATCGGAGGGGCAAGCTTGAAGTGCACCACGTCATTCCTGACGTGCCAAGCACGCCACAACGTCATGAGCAGTGGGAGCTGCTCGTTTTCGCCGCATGTGTCAAGTAGATGTAGTAGCCATTCGTGCCCTTTGTTGACGATACTCCTCGGCAGTGGCATCGCCCAATCCTTCACCATCGCCTCTCATAATCCAACAGCCATTGGACACCTGTCATAAGTATGAACACTTTATGTAGCTCGACAGAGAAATGAGCTAATATTAATCCAACATTGGCTCGCTCAATTTTAGCTCAATGTCATACAATTATATTGTCATATAATTATATTAAACAATTTTGACGTATATTAAAAAAGTAGGATAATTTATTGTCAAATATGTTGTGTACTACAAATTTTCTCAATTTTACCTAGTAGTAGGAAACATGAAAGCCTAATTAAGCACGGAGAAATTTAGCCTCAATATGGTACATGGTTAGGCGTGTGTCAAATATCATATTATTCTCTGCAAAAGTTTGAGAGCAGACGCACTTCCTTTTTTTATCTTTCTAATTCATCCGCAATCCCTACTTATCAAGTGCTAGTCTTCAGTTGAGAAAAAATAAAGCAAAATTTATCGTGATTTTCTATGTTGTGTTGTTGGCTATCATGTTTGAAAAATTGCCTTAGATTATTCATAAAGTCATCTTATTTAGCTCAAAACTAGTTCGAGATAGGTTCGAAATCGATACATGCTGAGCACGAGCCACTTTCTGCAGCTCGATCATGAACTTCACTCAATTTGAGATCGCTTGAATTATAGTATAATTTGAGCTGAGTCTAGTCCAACTCGCTCAAACTCAAATCATTTGTAGGCCTAATGAGTACTTCCTTCGTCAGAATTTATTAGGTCCAACGACAAAAAATCCAGCACCAAGGCACAACAATTACTCCTGTGATTTTTCCGTGCTTAGTGTTCGATTAAAGTGGAAGGGCCCTTTTTCGGTTGTGCTTAGGCTAGTCATAGTAGAGAGTAACTTAGACTAGTAACATGTATATGCTATTAGTCTATTATCATTTTTTCTTATGTAGTATTTATGTTACTACTTATATTACTCTCACTACGACTAGCCTTAGTGTCCGATTAAAGTGGAAGGGCCTTTTTCGGTTGTCCGTGGACGTGCATGCATCAGCTAGTACTAATTTCTCTTCTCTTGTTATCCAAGGAGCTTACCTCGAGTCACACACAAATTGGAGGAGGATGGAGGAAGGGAACTACACTTTTCTTTGGGAGTAATTACCGGGCCTAATAGGAAGGGACAAGCCAACACTGCCCATGGCCTAATAAATCCGAACAAAGGGAGTATTATATTAGACTTTCTATTATAGCTCTTTTAGTTTGACACTGTCTTCGGATTGCCGACCAGTTTGCGCCTATTGTGACAGTCGATTTTCGGCTTTCTCCACTAAGGCACCTGTCCATTCGAGTTGGAAGTGCAATCACAATGGTGCTCCGTTTACGCTCCTAGCTGAACATAGCGAAACGTAGGAGGTAAACATAGGAGCCGGGCTGCCCTATCGAAATTGGGGCTCCAGGGACACAAGAGGTCCGAACACTAGGGTGCGCTCGCTGACAACCACCCAAGTCTACCACTCGACCTCACGGCGACGCTCCGGCGAGCACGAACTAGGAAGGAAGAACAGTGGACACGTCAGTTTACCCAGGTTCGGGCCACCTTGCTGTTGGGAAACATTGCATGGAAAAAAAATCTACTCACATGCAAGATCTATCCATGGAGATGCATAGCAACGAGGGGGATAGTGTGTCTAAGTACCCTCATAGATCGTAAGTGGAAGCATTTGTTAACGCGATTGATGTAGTCGAACTTCTTTGCACTCCAACCGATCGAGTGCCGAACGTACGGCACCTCCGCGTTCAACACACGTTCAGCTCGGTGACGTCCTCGCCTTCTTGATCCAACAAGATGGCGACGTGGTGGATGATTTCCGGCAGCACAACGATGTGGTGACGGTGATGGTGAAGCTATCTCCGCAGGGCTTCTCCTAAGCACTACAAAAATATGACCGAGGGTGTAAACGGTGGAGGGGGGCACCGCACATGGCTAAGAGATTGTCGTGGTTATGTGTGGCGCCCGCCTCCCACATATATATAGGTGGGCGGGGGGGGGGGGGGAGGGGTGAGGCCAAGGGGCCCCCCAAGTCTGGCCGAAGACTACTTGGGCTCCTGCCCAGGGCCACGCCCCTTCCATATTCTTGGGAGGGAAGGAAAGGGGGAGAGGAAAGGAAGGGGGAGGCCAACTCCCCCTTTCCTTCTCTCCCCAAGGGTTGCGGCCTAGGAGGGGCGCGCCATCCCCTTGTAGGCTGGTGTGTTCCCCCCTTTGGCCCATATGGCCCATTAACCTCCCGGGGTGTCTGGAACCCCTTCCGGTGACCCGATTTCTATCCGGTACATCCCGAAACTCTTCCGGTGTCCAAATATCATCATCCTATATATCAATCTTTATAACACTATATCGTCAACGAACGTTGAGCGTGCGGACCCTACAGGTTCGAGATCTATGTAGACATGACTGAGACACCTCTCTGGTCAATAACAAATAGTGGAACCTGGATGCCCATATTTGCTCCTAGATATTCGACGAAGATCTTTATTGGTCGAACCTTATGAAAACACACATAATTCCCTTTGTCCATCGGTATGTTACTTGCCCGAGATTCGATCGTCGGTATCTTCATACCTAGTTCAATCTCGTTACCGACAAGTCTCTTTACTCGTTCCATAATAAATCATCTTGCAACTAACTCCTTAGTCACTTTGCTTGCAAGGCTTCTTATGATGTGTATTAACGAGAGGGCCCAGAGATACCTCTCCGATACTCGGAGTGACAAATCCTAATCTCGATCTATGCCAACTCAACAAACACCTTCGGAGATACCTGTAGAGCATCTTTATGATCACCCAGTTACGTTGTGACGTTTGATAGCACACAAGGTATTCCTCGGGTATCCAGGAGTTGCATAATCTCATAGTTGAAGGAATATGTATTTGTCACCAAGAAAACAATAGCAATAAATTGAACGATCAATATGCTAAGCTAACAGATGGGTCTTGTCCATCACATCATTCTCCTAATGATGTGATCCCGTTATCAAATGACAACACATGTCTATGGTTAGGAAACCTTAACCATTTTTGATCAATGAGCTAGTCTGGTAGAGGCTTACTAGGTACACGGTATTTGTTTATGTATTCACGCATGTATTTAAGTTTTCGATCAATACAATTCTAGCATGAATAATAAACCTTTATCATGAATAAGGAAATATAAAATAACAACTTTATTATTGACTCTAGGGCATATTTCTTTCAGTCTCCCACTTGCAGTAGAGTCAATAATCTAGTTCACATCACCATGTGATTAACACCCATAGTTCACATCGCCATGTGACCAACACCCAAAGAGTTTACTATAGTCAATAATGTAGTTCACATCGTCATGTGATTAACACCCAAAGAGTACTAAGGTGTTATCATGTTTTGCTTGCGAGATAAGTTTAGTCAACGGGTCTGTCACATTCAATCTGTATGTATTTTGAAAATTTCTATGTCAACAATGCTCTATATGGAGCTACTCTAGCTAATTGCTCCCACTTTCAATACATATCCAGATTGAGACTCAGAGTCATCTAAATTGGTGTCAAAGCTTGCATCGACGTAACCCTTTACGATTAACTCTTTATCACCTCCATAACTGAGAAATATTTCCTTAGTCCTCTTAGGGAACTAAGGATAATTTTGACCACTGTCCAGTGATCTACACCTGGATCACTATTGTACCCCTTGTCAAACTCATGGCAAGGCACACAAAAGGTCTGGTATACAGCATGGCATACTTTATAGAACCTATGACTGAGGCATAGGGAATGACTTTCATTCTCTCTCTATCTTCTGCCGTGGTCGGGCTTTGAGTCTTACTCAACTGCACACCTTACAATACAGGCTAGAACTCCTTCTTTGACTGATCCATTTTGAACTCCTTCAAAATCTTGTCAAGGTATGTACTCATTGAAAATCTTATCAAGCGTCTTGATCTATCTCTATGGATCTTGATGCCTAATATGTAAGCAGCTTCACCGAGGTCTTTCATTGAAAAATTCTTATTCACGTATCCTTTTATGCTATCCAGAAATTCTATATCATTTCCAATCAGCAATATGTCATCCACATATAATATCAGAAATGCTATAGAGCTCCCACTCACTTTCTTGTAAATACATGCTTCACCATAAGTTTGTATGAAACCATATGCTTTGATCACCTCCTCAAAGCATATATTCCAACTCCGAGATGCTTGCACCAGTCCATAGATCGATCGCTGGAGCTTGCACACTTTGTTAGCACCTTTAGGATCGAGAAAAACTTCCGGTTGCATCATATACAACTCTTACTCAAGAGACCCGTTAAGGAATGCAAGGTTTTGACATCCATTTGCCATACTTCATAATCATAAAATGCAGCAATTGCTAACATGATTCAGACAGACTTAAGCATTGTTATAGGTGAGAAAATATCATCGTAGTCAACCCCTTGAACTTGTCGAAAACCTTTTGCAACAAGTCGAGCTTTTTCGAAAATCTCATCATAGGTTCGTTGTTATCCAACAACATGACTTCCAGGACAGGATTGCCGTACCACTCTGGTGCGGAACGTGTTCTAGTCGACCTACGAGGTTTAGTAGTAACTTGATCTGAAGTTTCCTGATCATCATCATTTTCTTACTCTCTGGTTGGTGTAGGCATCACGGGAACGACTTTCTTTGATGTACTACTTTCCAATTTGAGAGAAGGTACAATTACCTCATCAAGTTCTACTTTCCTCCCACTCACTTATTTTGAGAGAAACTCCTTCTCTAGAAAGGACCCATTCTTAGCAACAAAGATTTTGCCTTCGGATCTTTAGTAGAAGTGTAAGTGCATCTAGTGCCACCCCTAGTTGGTTTTGGAGTATTGACGACAAACTTGGTTGAGGGACTAATGTGTTTGTGAGAATTGTAGGATAACACAGGTAGTAGTCCCTTATTGATTCAGTTTACCTATCAGAGATGACCCCTAAAAATGTGTGAAGACATTGAAGACAATGGTGGTTTGTGAAGACATTCACAATGAAGATTATGACATGAGAAGACATTCATGTGAAGACTATGGAGTGCGAAGACATAGTTGTTTCGTAGTTTCCTTTTCTTCTTTATTGAGTCATAGGAACCATCGTACTGTTAAGTGGGGTCCAAGTGAACAAAGTCAGAGTGACTGAAGTGATGCTCAACCAAAATCCTATGTCTTCGAGCGAAGACAACGAGAGAAAATCTTATACAGAGCTGGATGAGTCAGCTTTACTTGTAGCCCAAGTCAAGCTGCCGCGTGTGTTTGAAATCCGACCGTTGGACACGTGTCGGTTCCTTAGTGACCCAGGGTCATTTCGGACAAATCAGGTCGGGTTGCCTCCTGGCTATAAATAGCCCACCCCCTACACCATAAATTGGTGGCTACTCAGAGTTAGTGCACGACTTTTGTCATTTGAGAGCAACCCACCTCCGAACCATTTGAGAGAGAGATCCTTGCGAGGACAAAGCCCAAAACACCCAGAGCCAAAGAGTGTTAGGCATCACTGAAGTCTTTCTGTCCGCATGACCTGAAGACTTGTTACACTTGAGGACTGTGTATCCTCCAGTCGGTTAGGCTTCGCGTTCTGAGCATCCAAGAGCCATTGTGGATCGCCGGTGAACGAAGTCTGTGAAGGTTTGGAAGTCTACCTTGAAGACTTACCAGAGTGATTGGGCAAGGACTGGGTGTCCTTAGCTCAAGGGGAATAAGGTGAAGACGCGGTCTTCTGAGTTAAATCTCAGCCTCCCTAACCAGACGTACAGTTGTCACAGCAACTGGAACTGGTCTACCAAATCCTTGTCTTCACCAAGCAACTGGTTCTATCCTCCACTTCCCTTTTACTTTACAGTTTGCCTTCGTGAAGTCATTGCCTGCTTGTCTGATCTGATTGTCTTCACGTCTTCACCGAGTGAAGACTATTTACTGTTTGGCTTCATCCTGTCTTCCATCCTGATTCATACTACCTAGCTGCTGATAGTCTTCATGCTTTCATTTCATTGCTTACTTGACTATGGCTTGTCTAGTGTAGTCTACCTTCCGCTGCATATCAATAGGTTCATTTCTACTGTTTGTATTCAAAAACCTCGTGTTTTGAAGACTTCCATAAAAATTGCCTATTCACCCCCCTCTAGTCAATAACTAGCACTTCCAATTGTTATCAGAGAAAGGTGCTCCCTTATTCTGTGTGATTCGGTTTAATCACCTGGAGTTTTAGCTATGTCGACTGCAGGGATAATCAGGGTCTCAGCTGCGTGCCAAGTCTTCGATGGCACTGATTACCCCTACTAGAAGAATAAGATGCGCATGCATCTTGAAGCCATTGACGTCGACCTCTGGTATGTCGTCAAGAATGGCGTTCCCAAGGTCGGTGAAGGTGTTACCGCTGCTGATGTCAAGAGGTTCATTCAACTGGATTCGACTACCAAGAACATCATCTGTGGTCATCTGGCCAAAGGATAGTACGGCCATGTGAGTACACTGGAAACTGCAAAGCTAGTCTGGGACTGGCTCTCCAAAGTCAACAAAGGCGTCTCAACTCAGAGAGATTCAAGGATTGATGTTCTTCGCAACCTCTTCAACCACTTCAAGAGAAACGACAATGAGAATGTCCAGCTCATGTTTGATCGCCTCACTGATATCACAAATGAGCTTCGTGCACTTGATACCACTGAGATCACCAAGCACGAAATTGTCAAGAAGCTAATGAGATCACTTGACAGCTCATTCGACACTCTGGCCCTGATGATTCAAGAACGTCCTGACTTCAAAGATCTTGATCCGTCTGACATACTTGAGAGCCTCAACACACATGAGTTCCAGTTATCTGAGAAGAGAGACATCTATGGAGCCAACTATGGCTGAACCAGGGCTTTGAAGGCAAAGGTTGTGTCCTCATCTGAAGAAGAATCTGACTGCAGTTCTGGTGATCCTGAAGACATTGGAAAGGAGCTATCTATGCTCGTGAAGAAGTTCCATAAGTTCTCCAAGAAGAAAGGTTTCAGAAAGTCTTCAAGATCCAGCTCAAGAAATGATGAAGCTTCTACTCATGACAACAAGAAGAGAACATGCCACAAATGCAAGAAACGTGTTCACTACATCTCCGAGTGTCCTCAATGGGACAATGAAACCAAGAAGAAGAAGAAGAGCAAGGAATATGATTCTGATGACAAGAATAAGAATAAATCCTCAAAGTCTTCTTCAAAGTCTTCATATCACAAGAAGAGCTCATCCAGCAAGGCTCGTGCGTTTGTTGGCAAGGAGATGGATTGAGAGGAGGAGTCTGCTACTGAGGAGGCGGAGGTGGAGCCTGAGGAGGAGTCCAATTCAGGCGTGGCAAGCCTGGCTCTAGCTTCAGCTTATGTCGCCAAGTCCATCTTCAACATTGAAGACAATGGCCTCATCACCAACACTGATGCTAATGATGAGGATGGCTCTGCTCCTACCTACTGCTTCATGGCACGTGGTGCCAAGGTAAACTCACGTGATGCTTACTTTCAAACATCCAGTGAAGATGACTCTGAATGTGAATCTAAACCTAGCTACAAAACACTTGCTAAAATTTCAACTGAACAACAAACTGCTATGGAACATATTCAAAAGTTGCTAGACAAAAGCGATGACCTGTTGGACGCGGAAATGACTCGAACTCAGTCCTTAATTGAAAACATTAAAAATCTTCACGTTAAGTATGAGGAACTTGAAAGTCGTCATGAAACACTCTCAACTACCCATGAGAAGCTTTCCTATGATTATCTTCAAAGGAAGCAAGAACTTGAGAACCTGAGGGCGACTCATGAAGATCTTCAAAAGGAGAACGAGTCACTCCACGCTCAACAGATCAGTTCCGCTCAGGAAGGTTTTGAGCCACCATGTCTAAATTGTCTTGAGCATGATAATGCTGTCTCTGTTCTTTGAATGTTCTATCGCTACTCTTGTTGCGGTATCTTCAATTCTTGATGTGGTAACTAACCGCTCTACCGAGAATACCACTACTATTGCTGATGAGAATGCCAGGTTGAAGACATTGCTTGAAACAGGGATGTACAAAAGCCTCAAAGGGCATCAGACACTATGTGATGTCCTCAAGAAACATATTCTGAACCGAAACCCTAGGAAAGAGGGTGTTGGGTTCGAGAGGAAAATGAATGTTGATGGTTCATACTAGAAGCCTGAGCAGTACCCCAAAACCACATGGGTTGCTGCAAAGGGACCTTCAGTGGATCCGTCTACCTTATCTAGCTTCACTTGTGCTAACCAGATTATCATTGATGAATCCTTTGATGCAAATTATAAACTGTTTAAGAATCGGAATGGTGAAGTGTTTGCCAGGTATATTGGTACTAATTGCAGGAATGGACCACCTTTGAAGAAGATCTGGGTGCCCAAAAGTTGTCTTGAGAAGCTTCCTGTGAATTTCGTCATGACACCACCTGGGAAGAAGACAAACCCCAGATGAAAGGCTTCACATGGTCCAAAGGCTTCATACAGACAGAGGAGTCACCAGAGTCACCCTAATGCCAATGTTTTGCAGGGAAACCATACTCAGACTTATGAATATGAGCGTGTTTCATCAAACCGCAATATTCATAAGACCAAGAACTTTTCTGCTTATTCTCATGAGTATTATTCACCTCCTGCAAGGCTATTTGCTAGGGATCCAAAGCCAAAGTTCTCAGATGCTGCACTTAGACTCATTGCTTCTAAGCCACCCCTAAAATGTGGGTGGTTAAGAAAAATTAACTCTCTTTTGCAGGGAAAGGTCTCCAGCCGGAAATCAAAGGCTTCTGATGCTTATGTTGGGGACCTAAAACATCTTGCGGGATGCAAGATAAAATGCCAGAATGGTCTTACTATGTATTTCGTCCCAGGATTTCTTGACAAACATCCTATCTACCCTAACCAGGATCTAAACTTTCATAATATGCTTGTTAGTCAAATGTTTATGCTTCACATTTTCCTTGGTGAAGCCTATCCCCCAAACTGCACTGTAGGGTGAGGGAGTCCTGGATTAGGGGGTATCTGGACAGCTGGACTGTTGAAGCGTGAAGATACAAGACTCAAGACTTCGGCCCGTGTCCGGATAGGACTTTCCTTGGCGTGGAAGGCAAGCTTGGCGATCTGGATATTATATTTCCTTCCTAGTAACCGACTCCATGTAAACCCTAGCCCTCTCCGGTGTCTATATAAACCGGAGAGGTTGGTCCTTAGAAGGCCGATCACAATTACAATCATACCATCATAGGCTAGCTCCTAGGGTTTAGCCTCTACGATCTCGTGGTAGATCTACTCTTGTACTACCCATATCATCAATATTAATCAAGTAGGAAGTAGGGTTTTACCTCCATCGAGAGGGCCCGAACACAGGTAAACATCTGTGTCCCTTGCTTCCTGTTACCATCAGCCTTGACGCACAGATTGGGAGCCCCTACCCGAGATCCGCCGGTTTTGACACCGACATTGGTGCTTTCATTGAGAGTTCCTCTATGTCGTCGCCGTCAGGCTCGATGGCTCCTTCGATCATCATCAATGATGCTGTCGGTAGACTTTCCTCCCGGACAGATCTTCGTGTTCGGGCGGCCAGACCGCGGGCCAACTCGCTTGGGCATCTGGAGCAGATCGACAGCCACGCCAGCCACTGTGTCAGGTTCGGAAACCTGAACTACACGGCGGATATCCGCGGAGACTTGATCTTCGATGGATTTGGGCCTATGCCAGGAGCACCGGACAGTCTCGACGAGCACGGCTTAGAGCTGCCATCGGACGAAGCTCGGGGTATCGCCCCCGTAGTATCTCCGGGCCTAGATCCGGAGCAGGTGCTACCGCTTAAGGGCGGAGGGATAGACCCGCCCCTGTGTCGCCCTCATCGGCGGTGGAGCCGAACATGGGTCTTACCTCCGCGGTGGCCCGCGACTCCAAACCCCTGGATTCGTATCCGGACTTTGGTTCCAGTCTGCACACTTCCGAGCCCGTCGGGCCAGGATGGGCTCCGGTAATGGAGTTCACTGCTGCGGATATTTTCCAGCACTCGCCCTTTGGCGACATGCTGGTCTCATTAAAGTCTCTCTCTTTGTCAGGAGGCTCTTCGCCGAACTATGTCCGGCTCGAGTGGGAGGCGCATTTACGAAGGAATTTGTTGCCCACCCACCACCCACTTCATTGCCACGGTCGATGACTTAACCGAGGTACTGAACTTCGACTCCGAAGACATCAACGGTATTGACGACGATGCAGGAGAAGAACATGAACCACCGCACACTGGGTGGTGGACAGCCACCTCTTCTTATGATATATACATGGTGGACACTCCAAAGAAAACAAATGGCGATGAGGCAACAGAGGATAAAACCTCGGCCAGGAAAAACCCAAGTCCATGGCAGCTCTCACAACACTAATGACCCGCTTTTGCGCGAGCGAGGACAGTTGGTTGGCTCGCAGCAGCACTACGCCACAGTCTGACAATTTGGATGGCCGCGACAATAACGGCAAGCCACGCGTAATAGACATAAGCGACGGAACAACGGCGACAAAGATCAAGACATCAGAGTCAACGCCGGATTCGGTGGATCCAAGCCCGGTCGTGAAAGAAGCCGTTCAAAAGAAATAATCGAGGACCGTCGATCTGGACCGCATCTTTGGGCGCTCGTGCCAAATTCATGGCACCCCGGACAAGCCAACCAACCACACCAATAGAGATTGCTGGGTATTCAAACAGGCCGGCAAGATAAACGCCGAAGACAAGGACAAGGGGCTGCACAACGATGATGACGAGGAGCCTCGACGTCCGAACACGGGGGGACAGAAGAAATTTCCCCCCAGGTGAAAACGGTCAACATGATCTACGCCACGCACATCCCCAAGCGGGAATGGAAGCGGGCACTAAGGGACGTCTATGCGATGGAGCCACCGCCCCAAATTCAACCCATGGTCAGCTTGTCTGATCACTTTCAATCGTAGGGATCACCCTACTAGCATCCGTCACGGCGGCTCGGCCGCATTGGTCCTAACCCAATCATTGATGGATTCCACCTCACGCGCGTCCTTATGGACGGTTGCAGCAGCCTGAACCTGCTTTATTAGGACACAGTAAAATGGGCATTGACCCTTCAAGGACCAAGCCCACTAAAACCACCTTTAAAGGTGTAATTCCTGGTGTAGAGGCCCGCTGTACAGGCTCGATAACATTGGAAGTGGTCTTCGGATCTCCGGATAACTTCTGAAGCGAAGAGTTAATCTTCTATATCGTCCCCTTCCACAGTGGTTACCATGCACCGCTTTCGGACGAACCGCATTCGCCAGATTCAATGCGGTAGCACACTACGCATATCTCAAGCTCAAGATGCCAGGACCACGCGGGGTCATAACGGTGAACGGAAATATGGACCGCTCCCTATGAACAGAAGAACATATTGCAGCCCTCGCGCGGAAGTACAATGCGGCCTTCTCCGACAAACCAATCCGGCGACAACAACTTCGAGCACAGTCAAGCGAGTCTGGAGCACCCCGCAACAGGATCATCAGGCATGCCAAGAGCGTGACTAGCAGTCCGGCCTCCGCTTAAGCCCCATCAAAGCAGCATTCATGCCACGTGTATGCAGTTACGCACTTAAAATACCATGGGCATAGGCGAGGCGCATCAACGACTCAGTCAATAGTGCGGGTAACCGCCAAATACTTTCACACTCTTTCCCTCTTATCTTTCAGGACACCGTTGGCGCCAGCATCCTCAAAAGAGCCAATTGCCGGACTTATAGGGAAGAGACATCCAAGGAGGCAATAGACGCTGCGCACGAAGAAAATACCCAGTGGAATCTATTTACGATCATTATACCTGCTTTATCTACCTGAACACAGCCTGCCCCTGGATAGGACATGTCAAATAGTCCTATTTTATCTATGCTTAACGCATCCATTGTAAATGTATGCTTAAACGTATTTTTCTTCAATGGGAGATTATATATAGTGTCAGCTTATTATTCTTAGTTGAGCATTTTTTCTTATAAATGTTTATTTGATATTGCATCCGTACACTTTGGTGCGGCCGTTTTGCCAGGGGCTTTTTATGGCGCCCCGTAATATGGCAAATAAAGTCCGAACACTTTCAACGATCTGACACCCGAACTTATAGCACTATATGCATCGACTCGAATCATGTCTTGGGTCTACAGCTTGGGATAGCCCGGCTCCCTTGTTTTGGTGCCTTACGTTCCGTTATATCGGCAAAGGTAGCGCAGGAGAACTACTGCGATTGTGTCCCGATTCTTCCTGGACGAGCACCTCAAGAGAGAAAGCCAAATCGACCGGCATGATGTGGCGAGAGCTGGTCGCTGTTCAAGAGGTTTTAAAATCCTTAAAGATTTTCCGCTTTAGGCGATAAATCGGCTTCGTCCGATCTAGGCGTGTATAGCGCCCCAATTCGGCCCTCCGGATTCTAGGGGCTTCGCCAAAAATTAAAATTGTAGACTTTTATGGCTAAGTGAAAGTTATAAAGCCGCATAGTCCGATTGCCTTGTTCGCTGCGCCGGACACCTCCTTAAGGGACCAAACATATGGATAAAGAGTGTCCGGGTTTTCCACGAACACCCCAGTGCTAGTCACGTGGGGGCGGAATCCGACGACTGGCCTACTTTCAGGATTTTATAAACAACCGCACAGAAGGTAATATTTTAAATAACAAAAGCGCTACATAGTGCAAGTAACTTCGTCTTTAATTACAAACATGACAGAAGTGAATTCATTCAAATATGGCGTCCTTGGTACACTCATTGGCGACGAGACGAGCACCCTTCATCATGCCATCGTAGTACATTTCAGGATGGCGATGCGTTTTACCCTCCGGCGGCCCGTCCTTGACCAGCTTCTCAGCATCCAGCTTGCCCCAATGCACCTTGACACGAGCAAAAGCTCGGCGGGCACCTTCGATGCAAACGGATCGCTTGATCACTTCAAGCCGCGGGCAGGCATCCACCATTCACTTGATCAGGCCAAAGTAGCTACTGGGCAGTAGCTCACCAGGCCACATCCTGACTATGCAGTCCTTCATAGCCAGTTCGGCTGCCCTGTGGAGTTCGACCAACTGCTTCAGTTGGTCGCTCAGAGGCATCAGATGATCGGCCCCAGCATACTGGGACCAGAACAGCTTCTCTGTTGAGCTCCCCTCCTGGGCACGGTAGAACTCTGCAGCGTCTGAGACGCTGCATGGCAAATCTGCAAATGCCCCTGGAGAGCTCCATATTCGAGTAAGTAAAAGAAACGCCTCCTCCACATGTTTGCTTTGCATAACGAATTTCTTACTCGCTGCTATCTTTTTGGCCTCCTGGATCTCCTGCTGTGCTTTCTCGGCTTTGGCCTGGCATCTTTCAAATTCACAAGGGCCTTCGCAAGCTCGGCCTCCTTCGCCTTCAGCTCATGCTCCACGGACTCGCACTTCTTGCCGAGGTCCTGGAGCTCCTGTTGTACCTCGCCCACTCTAGCACTTTGCTTTTCGCGCTCCTTACACTCCGAGGCCGCCTTATTTTCGGCCTCGGACAACTCCTTCTTCAGGGACGCCACCTCGGCGGTAGCCCCTGTTACATGGCCACGACACTTAGGTGTTAGACTCATCAATTCTGCCTATCCTTAAACGCATAAGAGCGGGAATTACTTACCCTTGTTCTCTTCGAGCTGCCTCTTCGTGAGGACGAGCTCTCCCTGCGCCTGCTCCAGGTGCCGCTTCAGTTCGGCAACCTCGGCAGTACGGGCAGCAGCAGCAAGCAGCACAACCTGCTTATTCACAACAATACTTATTATTAGACTCCTGCGGATTATAGTTGACCCTCCGTTTGGCTTTTCTTTGTAACACCAACCAGAGTATCGGGGCTACTACCTATCGGGTGGTAATTTCATACTTTTTTACTTACCTCAAAGCCCGTCAGAAGGCTTGTGCGGGCTTCGGTTAGTCCTCTCTTGGCGGACAGAACCTTTTGAATCACCGCACTCATAAGAGTACAGTGCTCTTCTTCCATGGAGGCGCCTCGGAGCACTTCCACCAGGCTATCCGGCGCCGTTGATGCGCCGGAAGTCCTCGGCTGC
Organism: Aegilops bicornis; assembly: GCA_021605145.1. Lineage (NCBI taxonomy): Eukaryota > Viridiplantae > Streptophyta > Magnoliopsida > Poales > Poaceae > Aegilops > Aegilops bicornis. The sequence continues at coordinate 322,064,722 of CM038675.1, forward strand.
AGGCGGCTCGCCCTCCCTAACGAGGGGCTGCCGCCAAGTCCGGAACCGTTGGGGTTCCGGAGCGTTGTTCGGTCGAGAGTTCGCCTTGTTGCGGCTCTCATCGACGCGATCCGCAGGGATCTTGAACCCCGCATGCTCGACATCTGGAATCCCGCCGTGGGGTGTCTCCAGAGTCACCTCCCCCTGCTCTGAGAGCCTTCGGGACAACATCTTCGTGTCATCCGCGTGTGGAGGGGTAGTGGCCGTCGAGAGCGAATTTATCACCGAATCGCTCAGGGACCCGGAGGAGGATTCCTCGGGCTGAGCCTTGGACGGACTGCGTATATGTTCGGCACTATAAGTATAAAAACTATGCAGTGAAACCATGATAGGATGTGGACACGTACGATCGCACCGGGGGCTTCCCAGGCAGCCACCCTCCCTTCTTTATGGCGGCCGTGGCGGAATAGTCCGGAAGGGTAACCTTCCCCTTCTTGGACGCCCCAGCCTCCCCTAGGGCGGCTTTTCTCTTCTTCTCCCCCCTGGTGCGGAGAGGTGGAATTTCTTCTTGATTCCCCCCGCCTCCGCGGGAGGAATGTGTCTCGTCGTCATCGGACGATAGAGGAATAACGGCCCTGCGCCGAGGGCCTTTTCCGGCCCCCTGGCCTGCTTCGTCGGGCCCCTCATCCTTCTCGGATGGGGCGTCTTCTTCTTCCTCCTCCTCTTCGTGGGAGGAGTCCGCCTCGTCGGCTTTGGAAGAGGCTTCGGGCGCAACCTTACGTCGGAGACCCTTCCTGGTCCCCGGGGCCTTCTTTTCGGTCTTCTTCTCCGGCACCTTGTACGGTGCCGGGACTAACATCTCCGTCAGGAGAGCATCCGCTGGATCTTCCGGCAAGGGAGCCGGACAGTCAATCTGCTCCGTTGTCTTCACATAATCCTGAGGCAAATATATATAAATACTTAAAACTACCCCATGTATGTATTGGGAAAAAACTAAACCCGGTGGTGGTCCCAAAACTCACCGGATTCAGGGGCCGCGCTGCATGAAGTCCGCAGTCCTCGGATGTGGGAGGAGGTACTTCGAGGCCTTGAACAACACTTTCCATGCGCCTTTGTGCGTCATGCCGTAGAGCTTCTGGAGTGTCTAGTGTTCGGCTAGGACGAACTCCCACAGATTTACCGCCCGCCTTTGGCAGGGCAGGATCCGGCGAACGAGCATGACCTGGATCACATAAGCTTGATGTTCTTGTCCTTCATGCTTTTTATGCATGTCTGGAGTCCGGCCAGCTCCATGGAATCTGTCGGCGTTCTGGGAACGGGGGTCCCCAGACTTGACTGCCTGCGGCCTGCGGCGTGGCTCAAAGGGGGGCCCATCATGGCCCATCTTTGTTAACACGAGCTCAAGACCCTCGCAAGGGGCCAAGCCTCGCGGGGTGGACGACAGGGAGCTTCCTCAGGCACGGCCTCATTAGGCTGGCTCACGAGGAGGCGGAGAGATCAAGGCGGGGTACCTCACGAGGTGCCCATGACGCAAGCCATGACGACCAAGGGCGCCAGGTGGGCGCCAGCCCGCGCAGTGTCCTCCTTTCCCCTTTGGTGCAAAGGGAGCAAGCGCAGGCGAGAGCATCAAGCAAAGGCGTCCATTTCGGTGCAACGAGACCAAGACCAGTCCAACGGCAGGAAGTAAGTCATTGTGGAGCCCAAGCCGGCGTCACCACCAGAGCCTTTGACAGGCGAGGACCAACTTTAGTCAGGATAAGTGTACCATATGTTCCCCTTCAAAATGGCCAATTGTTGGCGCCCTTCCCGCTCAATATTTGGGAAGAGGCCCAGGGCCTCTGCCTATAAATAGGACTAGCCACCCACAGGGTAGGGGCATTCAGGAAGATAGCAAGAGAACAAACGAGAGAGATAGAGAGAGGCGACTGAACTCCCCCTAGCAGTTCATCGCACCAGCCAAGAACAGACCCTCGCGAGGCTGTTCTTCCTTGTATTGTTCATCACCATCAGCCCAAGAGGCAATCCACCACACCACAAACTAGAGTAGGGTATTACACCACACTGGTGGCCCGAACTAGTATAAACCCTGTGTCTCTTTTGCTGTTCCTTTTGTAGTTTAGATCCTAGCGAGGCGGCGGGGTGCAGGTAGGTAGAGGGCGAGATTCGCGCGCACCCAATGTTCGAACCTCAAGGGTGCCAACCCAAATCCGACATTTGGCGCGCTGTAGGGTGCGCCGTGATTCGCCTTCCGTCCGCCTTTCTCCGTCGACCACCGCATCCATGTTCGACGCTCGTCGGGCTCGTGCGAGCGCCGAGCCGCTCTCGCTTCCAGCGTCGCCCAGACGGCTCCGTCGGCGGCGCCCTCGTCGTTCCACAGCCGCCGTCAACGCCGCCACCGCCCGGCGGGGAACGAGCAGCAAGCATCGCCCCAAAGATCCCTCCGTGAGGCAAGACGGCCAGATGCTACCCCTCACTCGCCCCACTGGTTCTTCGCCTCAAGGCGTTCACAGACTCCATGGAGGCTCGAGCTGCGCTCATCGCGGCAAATGAGCTCCTGCGCTACCGTCTGCCGACGACGCTTCACGAAGAGTGGCTCGACTGCTGCCGCCGAGCTCGTCTCGCTTCTGAGGGGATCCCCACGCCGCCTGTCTCCGCACCAACTCCCCGCCCTGGCGGGCGAAGCTCGGGCGCCTTTGGCCGCCTCCCCCCCAAGAAGGCGCCCTGGCCCCAAGGCGCGTGGTCCCTGGGCGGAACCCGCTCCGTCCGGTGCCAGCACGGCAAGAGCAGAGCTGTCAGGAGGTCCCTCGCCCGCAAGAAGCTGCCCGAGTGCTTCCCGCTCCAGCTCGTCGTGACCATGCTCCTGCCCAAGACGTCAAGACCCCCGCTGCTCCCAGCCTGCAAAGACACGGGGACCCGCAAGACCAAGCTGTTCGTCATCCTAGGCCTCCTGTGGCCACAAAAGGCTGCCGAGCCTTCACCCCCGAGCTGCGCATCGTCGCGTGGCCCGGCAAGTTCAAGCCGGACCTGCCTCCTCGCTACGACGGTACGGCCGACCCCGCAGAGTTCCTCCAGCTCTACCAGCTGGGCATCGAAGCCGCCAACAGAGACAAGAAGGTCATGGTGAACTGGTTTCCCATGGCGCTCGAAGACGGGCTCAGACTGCTCCTGAACCTGGCCCTGTGCACGATCTCCTCTGGGGACGAGATGCGTACCGCTTCATCGCCAACTTCCAAGGTACTCGCGACCGGCCACCCGCCGTGAGCGACATGCACCGCATCAAGCAGCAACTAGGAGAGACCCTGCAGAAGTACATCCAGCGCTTCAACAATGCATGCCTCAAGATTCCCAAGGTGACCGAGGAGGCCATCATCTCCGCCTTCTCCGACGGTGTGCGCGACGTCAAGATGAAGGAGGAGCCAGCGATGCATGAAGATCTGTGCACTTCCTTGGAGCTGTTCAACTTGGCGACCAAGTGCGCCAGGGACGAGGAAGGGCGTCTCTCCCTCCTCGAGCTGCCAGCCGCAGACCCAGAAGAGAAGAAACCCAAGGCCAAGGACGTGAAGCGCAAGGGCTGCCGTGCTCGCGCAAGCGGACACCAAGCGGGCGTAGATCAGCCCGAGTCTTCCAAGGGCGGCGATGCTGCGTGTACCACGATCTCCACACCCACACCACCAGCGAATGTCAAGAACTCCGAGCCGTGCGAGAAGGGAGGATCGGCCGACGTCCCGACCGCAGCGACCGGGGCTACGGCCGAGGAGGAGGAAGGAACACAGGACGCTGGGAAGATCGCGGCCCTCGCCAAGGATGGCGCGACCAACCTCGCGAGGATCGCTGGCAAGACCCGCCTCGCGAGGGAGGCTGGAGGGATCAGCCTCGCGAGGATCGCCCGCAAGGCAACGCAGGCCTCCCTCCTCTGCCACCGCAGCCAAGGAGAAATGAAGACCATCATCAGGACGAGGGGGCTGGGCTTCCAGTGAGCAGCAGCGATCGCTTTGCATCCTGGGCGGAGCTCAAGCCCCACCTCTCAACGCATCTTCAAGCAGTTCGCCCATGAAGTGAATGCAGTCCTCCCCAAGCTCGAAGCCACACGCCTCGGGTGGTCGGGCGTGCACCATCACGTTCAGCTCAGCGGATCAGCTCAAGTGTGCGGCCACAGCCGGAGTCCTCCTGATGCTCTGTTCCCCAATCATCAGCAACGTGCTAGTCACCAAGACCTTCATTGATGGCGGGGCAGGGCTCAACGTCCTATCCGTGGACACGTTCAACAATCTTCAAGTGCCTTACAATCAGCTCTAGCCGACCAAGCCTTTCTTTGGGGTCACCGACGGCTCCACGGTCCCGATCGGGCAGGTTCGCCTCCCTGTCACCTTCGGCGCACGCGACAACTACCGCACCGAGCTCATCGACTTCGACATTGCCCACATTCTCCTGCCATACAACGCCATCCTCGGGTACCCAGCGCTGGCCAAGTTCATGGCCGTAACCCATCACGGCTACAACGTCCTCAAGATGCCAGGAAGTGGCGGAGTCATCACGGTGCCCTGCAAAGAGAAAGACGCAGTGTGCTCCCTGGAGCGAGCCTTTCAGGCCGCATCACTGGAGGACCCGGATCGCGGAAGCAGGATGCTTCCCGGGACCGCTCCCAAGAAGAAGAAGACATCGTCCGGCCCGACCCCTCATGGTCCGCGCCTGCTCAAGGGGAACCTCCTTCTATCGCATAGGAAAGCGCGCCCGACGCCCTCCTCAGGCAGGGCTCGGGGGCTCCCCCCTGGAGGGCCACCGACCTTGCTGGGGTCACGAGGGAGGCGCTTGGGCACCACTTTGAGGCGTGTTTCGAAGCACGTTTCCCTCAAGAAGGAGCAAGGCAAGGAGGGCCAAACCCTCAGGACTTCGCTGCCAAGATCGCTCAGAGCTGCAAGAGTCAAGAGTCATGAGTGGCAGCCGCCGCTTACTGTCGTGGCTCCCCATCCAGCGAGGATGGTGGGCTGCGCGTCTGCATCGACATACCAGGGCTCAACCGAGCCGCCTCAGAGCGCCTCGCCCTCTCGCGTGGGGCCTGCGAAGGTCCACCCCACAGCTACGCTCGCATGCCTTACGGCTTGCCGAACGCGCTGCCACGCATACCAGCGCCGCATGAGGAGCATCCCGAAGCTCAAGAGGCCAGGCGCTCCGCAGCCCTGGCGGAGATGGAGATGGTCCACGAGGAGCCACCAGCGCCTCCGGAGCCTCCCGAGGCCCCTGGGCCTGGGGGCTCGTGAGGATCGGCTCCCGCAGCCCACCGAGTCTGCCGCACCAACAACCTTTCGTCTTCAACGCTACCAGGTGACATCGTTCAACTTTCATTTCCAGCTGGGAGCGCCCCCCCAGGGCTACATTATTCCCAGGCCGCGTGGGTCCGTCCCTGCGGCGTGTATCCCTTTTACTTCCTGTTCCTACCTTACCTTATTGGGGGCGCCCTTCGGGCTGCATCATCCCCAAGTCGCTTGGGCCAAGCCCGGCGGCATGTATCCCTCTTGCGTTTATTTTGGGTCATGCGTTCGACCCATTATGCTTGTTATTTGATGCCAATCCATGGCACCTTCTCTTTGTTCATGCCGACCGCTTGCATGTTAAAGGGGGGGGGGTACCTAAGCATTGCGACTCAGGGCTCCTACTGGCTCTCCAGCCCTCACCCTCTGGCCTTGTCCATGGCATCGCGACCTGGCATACCAGCGACGGCTGAGACCAGCTCGAGGGCCGGGACCCGAGGACGTAGAGCGCCGGCATCTAACCAAATATGCAGGAACACATCACAAGATAAGGCCCAGTGCCAGGCGCAACCCGCCTTGAGGTAGGGCCCCGTGAGTCCCGCGCTGGCTCACGGGTGCCCAGATACACCTCGTCAGGCCCTACCGTGCCAGCCACGTGTCAGGGCGGGGCTGTACACGCCCCGGGGGCTCCTCCCGGAGGGGAGCCCCCTCCCACACACCAGTGGAAGCACCATGCTCCGCGCTGGCTGACGACACTGCCGAGGAGCGGCTATGCCCGTACACATACGGAAGCGCTATGCTCCGCGCTGGTGATAAACAACTGAGGGTGGCCCCCGGGCTGCATCAACCTCAGGGAGCCCAGAGCTTAGTGTCTGGCCTCGTGCAACGCCTCCCCTCGGGAGTGCCGCGAGGGGCTAGGCATCGGGGCTGCGCTGGGTCACGCCCAAAGACGCCACTCAGCCAGGCCCCTCGGGCCTGGTTCGTCGCTGGCCCCTCCTCGGCCGGAGCCAAGGTCTGAAGGCCGTTTGAGCGTCAAGGGGACTCCTGAGCATCGCGACTCAGAGCCTAACTGGTCACGTAGCCCCTCACTCCTTAGTTCCGAAGGCTAATGGCGGTTGAGGTATGCTGTGGGCCGGGCTCTGCAGACGTAGAATGGTAGATCCACCCACATCTCACCTCCCTACTTGTTGTTCGTGCGCCAAGGGGGACTCTTGAGCATCGTGACTCAGGAGCCTAACTTGTCACGTAGCCCCTCACTCCTTGGTCCCATCCTGGTTTCCGGTCGGGGCTAACGGTGGGTGAGGTATCTGTGGGGCAGACTCTGCGGCGTAGAACATAAGCAAGTAGGAAGCGCAAATTTCAAGGAATTCAAAAGCAAATATTACAGTCCATAACTGTTATCACAACGCCAAATGCAAGTTTAAACGCCTCCCCGAGGCATGATACATGTGCAGGAATCGAAAGCAGAACATGAGTCGCAACGGAGTCACTTGTCGGCGGTGGAGCTGCGCGGAGCGGGTTCACCTTGTGGAGCCGCAGGGTTGGCAGCGCCCGCTCAGTCTTGGTGTCAAGGCCCAGAACTTCCCAACAGAGCCTCTGTGACGACCCTTCACGGCTTCAGCAGCCGCAAGCTCGCCAGCTTCGGCTCCAAAGCAGTTGTCGAGGTCGACGTTGGGATCGCGAAGGTAGACGTGGGTGAGGACCCGCGTTAGCGCTGCAGAAGACAGGACACGCGCCTCGGCCTCAGCCGTAGGGCCAAGGCCAAGGGCGACATCTTCAAGAGCGCGAACCAGGAAAGGAAGCAGCTTGGCGGGTCCGTCCTCTGCGCCAGCCAGCGGGCTCTCCAGGCCGTTATCATAAAGCTCCCTCAGCAAGGTGTGAGCCTTCACCTCCATATCTGTGAAGGCCACGCGATCCTCGGCAAGGACCCGTGCCTTGCCGCCCAGCTGACCTTCCTCGCCTCCAACTCTTGCTCCAAAGACGCCTAGGCGTTCACGGCGCTTCTTGAGCTTGGCGTCCCGATCCTTGACGGCCACCTCGCGAGCCTTCATGCCTTCCTCCTGCTCTTGGCGGCGGGCCTCCTTGGCGAGCTGGTCCCGCAGGCCCTGCAGCTCGCTCTCCAGCGCCTTGCAGCGACCTCGGACCTCGGCTACCTCCCCCAAGGCAGCGTCGCGAGCAGCTTTCGCCCCAAGGACAACTTGCTTCTCCTCGTCGCAAGCCATCGAGGCCTGGACCAACCCCGCCTGGATTGAAGCATCGGAGCGAATCCAGCCGGAAGCCAGATCCAGGCGCCCGACCACCAGACGAGGGTCGGCGCCCGAAAGATCCTGCCGCAACCGGTCCAGTTCGGCAGCAGCACGATCCAGAACGGTAGGAGGAGTCGGAGAGACAGCGGTTGGTGGAGTAGGAGGAGAGGACGGCAGCGTAACCATGGTGTCCTGAGGCGGGACCTGCTGCGCCCCAACAGCTGTGGCGGTGGCATCAGGCAGGGACACCTCAGGAGTCGCTTGGGCCATGGGGGCTGAGCTCGCCCCAGCCAGCTCCACCAGGCCTCGCGAGGATGACCGGGCAGGAGAGGCCCGTGCATCACGGCCACCTTCTTTCAGGGGCAGAGGCGCTGCCCCAGATGGAACCTCAGGAGATCCCTTCAGCTTCTTTGACGCGGGCGCTAGCCTAACCAAGAGATACATACATCAAGCCTCAGCGACAAAACAACAAATAAGACAGGAGTCGAGCACTTACTGGTCATCACTCGCGAGCTCGAGCAACCTCCGCCATACTTGAAGCCCGAGAGCCGGCCATCGGGATCAGCCTCAAGGAGCTCGGGAGGCGGGAGGCGCGCTGCGGATCGCCTCGATGCCGGGCAGACCATGGGGACCAGCCCGGTCCTGTCCTTCTTCAGATCGGGGCAAGCTCCCACGCCCTCGCTCATCATCATCCTCGCTGCCGCTGCCGCCGGAGAGGCGGAGAACGCGGGACTTGCGCTGGGAGGAGCCTCGACTCTCCGTCGGTCGCCTCGAGTCGGCCCCCTTCCTCGCTCCCTTCTCCCTTCTCCTCGCTGCAGTCGTGGAGGACACGCCCACCGGTTCCTCGGGAGCCTCCAGGGCACGGGCCCGTCCCGTTGAAGACGAGCATGGACTGCACTACTCGCTCCTCGCCATCGCAGAGGAACAGGGGCGAGGAGCGCCCAACCTCGCCACGCCGCCCCAACCAAAGATTGGAGAACCGCAGCCAGGTCTTCATCGGCCAAGACCGCAGGCTCGGGTGGGGCCTCCACATCGGAAGTGGAGTGACGGCGGAGCCACTGGTGCTCCAGAATTCCCTCGGCTGACAGGCCGGTCAGCTTCACCGCCGCCATCTTGGCCGGCCTCAGATCCATGTCCATCCTCTCCAACACCGGCCTCAAGTAGGATCCACGAGCTCCACTTGAGACCCGATCGTCGGAGTGTATGGGGTGCTCCGTGGGCAAGATTAGCCGAGGTGGATGCGCCCAACATCCACCAAGACCCACTTGCTCCTGAAGCCCTCAATCCTCTTCCGGGGTTCGAAATGGCGATGGAGCTACCAGATGTCTGACGAAGCTTCGACACGCAGAGGAGGAACCACGAGAGGTCCGGAGGGAGAAATAGTGGCGCAGCAGGGCCACTGAGGGCTACACCCCAACGTGAGCCTCACAATAGTAGCTGAAGATCGCCAGGAGGAGAACAGAGTTGGGGTGGAGGTGCAGAGCTTGTAGCTTGTAATGGCGGAGGACGGAGAAGAAGAACTCGGAAAAGGGAGGCATCAGACCGGCAACGATGGCACTTACAAAGAGCGGATAGAAGGTGCTCCCCTGGCCTTCAGGAGGGCTGAGCCGGCCTTGAACACCTTCCCCTGCCGATGCCTGCGCCGCCGCCATCCGGGCGCACTCTGGCAAAGCTCACCTCCGACACGCTCGGCGAGTCTGTGGCAGGCGTACCAAGCTCCGGCCGGTTCGGGCGAGGCGCCATGCCTTGCTAGGGCTGCAACCGAAGTGGATCTGAAGATTTCGGAGGCAGGAAGGAGAGGCGCAAGAAAGGGGATCTGAGCAAGAACGGAGAAAGCAAGGGAAGCAAAGCCTAGGCAGACGCAGCTCCTTTATCGACTGCTGGATTCTTTGAGGCACCCACGCCCAATCAACCGCCACGCTGGCGCCTAAGGCCGCAGGGTTGTTAGGGGCTCATGGCGCCAGACTTGCCCTTCGCCTCTCGCCGCCAAGTCTGGCGCGCCTTTGGGCCCGGGCTACTGCCGGGCGTTCGGGAACGGGGTCCCAGACTTGCCTGCGGCTCGCGGGCGCGGCTCAAAGGTGGGTCCATCACGACCCATCTTCATCAACACGAGCTCAAGACCCTCGCGAGGGGCCAAGCTTCGCGGGGCGAACGACAGGGAGCTTCCTCAGGCACGGCCTCATCAGGCTGGCTCGCGAGGAGGCGGAGAGATCAAGGCGGGGTACCTCATGAGGTGCCCATGACGCAAGCCATGACGACCAAGGGCGCCAGGCGGGCGCCAGCCCGCGCAGTGTCCTCCTTTCCCCTTTGGTGCAAAGGGAGCAAGCGCAGGCGAGAGCATCAAGCAAAGGTGTCCATTTCGGTGCAACGAGACCAAGACCAGTCCAACGGCAGGAAGGAAGTCATTGTGGAGCCCAAGACGGTGTCACCACCAGAGCCTTTGACAGGCGAGGACCAACTTTAGTCAGGATAAGTGTACCATATGTTCCCCTTCAAAATGGCCAATTGTTGGCGCCCTTCCCGCTCAATATTTGGGAAGAGGCCCAGGGCCTCTGCCCATAAATAGGACTAGCCACCCACATGGTAGGGGCATTCAGGAAGATAGCAAGAGAACAAACGAGAGAGATAGAGAGAGGCGATCAACGCCCTCTAGCAGTTCATCGCACCAGCCAAGAATGCAGACCCTCGCGAGGCTGTTCCTCCTTGTATTGTTCATCACCATCGCACCAAGAGGCAATCCACCACACCACAAACTAGAGTAGGGTATTACACCACAATGGTGGCCCGAACTAGTATAAACCTCTGTGTCTCTTGTGCTGTTCCTTTCGTAGTTTAGATCCTAGCGAGGCGGCGGGGTGCAGGTAGGTAGAGGGCGAGATTCCGCGTGCACCCCAGTGTTCGAACCTCAAGGGTCTGCCGGAACCCAAAATCCGACAGAATCGCCCCAGGACAGGCCCTTCTTTTCCCAGGAGGTGAGCCGCATAGGGATTCCGGACCGGAACTCGGGGGCCGCCGCCCAGTTGGCGCCGCGCGGCTCGGTGAGTAGAACCGCCCCGATTTCCATCCTTTTACGGTCTCCGCAAAGGAGCTTTCTAGCCAGGTGACGTTAGGCATCTTGCCCACCATGGCCCCTCCGCACTCCGCTTGTTGGCCGCGTACAATCTTCGGCTTCACGTAGAAGATTTGCAGCCACAGGCCGAAGTGAGGCCGGATGCGGAGGAAAGCCTCGCAAACGACGATGAACGCCGAGATGTTGAGGACAAAATTCGGGGCTAGATCATGGAAATCTAGCCCATAGTAGAACATGAGCCCGCGGACTAAGGGATGGAGTGGAAATCCCAGTCCACGGAAGTGGGCGACGAACACGACTCTCTCGTGGGGTCTTGGGGTCGGAATGACCTGCCCAGCGTCCGGTAGCCGGTGCGCTATGTATGCGGCCAAGTATCCAGCCGCCCGAAGATCTGTGATGTGCTTCTCCTCGACGGTGGAAGCCACCCACTTGCCTCCTGCTCCGGACATGTCTAGTTGTGCGGAGGAGACTTGGGCTTGGGCGCTGGAGCTCGAGGGGGCAAGAGTGGGCAGAGAAGGAAGAAGGCGTGGGTAAAAATGAGGAAATCTTATCCCTTTATAGAGGCGACGAAAGTGGTGCGCCTCCCCACTTGCCTGTTGGGAATCACTTGCTTCCCAAGCACCACGATTAATGATGTGGTGGGATTACCCGTACCCGTATTGATGAGAATCCCGTAATGAGGGGGCACGATCTCTGCTTTGACAAGACGTGGCTGGTTGTGGAAAGACGGTTCGAGTAATGACCCGACCGTGGTGACACGTCGCGTTTCCTAAAAAGTTGTCAGCATATTGCATTTGTGAAACATCATTCTCTCTACGGTGGCATGCGAAGATCATCTCGTGGATCCGGACACGATTTGAGTATTCGATAATTACCTTGGAGTATTCGGAGAAGGAACCCGCCCTGCAATGCCGAAGACAAGACTGCGCGCCGGACTCGTCGTCATTGAAGCCTGGTTCAGGGCTACCGAGGAGTCTGGATTAGGGGTATCCAGACATACCGGATCGTGTACAACGTCCGGACTATTGAAGCGTGAAGATACAAGACTCAAGACTTCGGCCCATGTCCGGATGGGACTTTCCTTGGCGTGGAAGGCAAGCTTGGCGATCCGGATATTATATTTCCTTCCTGGTAACCGACTCCATGTAAACCCTAGCCCGTGTCCGGTTGGTGTATTTTAGAAGAGTTTACTTCAAGTTTACTACAACCGGACATTAACAAATTCCCATCTGCCACATAACCACGGGCACGGCTTTCGAAAGTTCAAACCCTGCAGGGGTGTCCTAACTTAGCCCATGATAAGCTCTCGCGATCAACAAAGGATATTCCTTCTCCCGGGAAGACCCGATCAGTCTCGGAATCCCGGTTTACAAGACATTTCGACAATGGTAAAACAAGACCAGCAAAGCCGCCCGGATGTGCCGACAAATCCTGATAGGAGCTGCACATATCTCGCTCTCAGGGCACACCGGATTGTCCAAACTTCTGGTAGGCGAGCCCAGAGTTGCCTCGGTACCGGGCGGTCGATAGCTTGGACCAGCACTCACGACGCAGCACCGCCCGGGGTAATAAGATGACCTTGAGAGCGCGACTCCCAAGGGAAAAAGGGCTAGGTGGGGCAAATGTAAAACCAAGGTTGGGCCTTGCTGGAGGAGTTTTATTCAAAGTGAACTGTCAAGGGGGTCCCATAAATCACCCAACCGCGTTAGGGACGCAAAATCTGGGAACATAATACCGATATGACGGAAACTAGGGCGGCAAGAGTGGAACAAAACACTATGCATAAGGCCGAGCCTTCCACCCTTTACCAAGTATATAGATGCATTAATAATATAAGAGATATTGTGATATCCCAACATAAAACATAATCCAACATGGAGCAAACTTCATCTTCACCTGCAACTAGCAACGCTATAAGAGGGGCTGAGCAAAAGCGGTAACATAGCCAAACAACGGTTTGCTAGGAAGGGTAAAAAAAGGTTAGAGGCTGACATGGCAATTTGGGAGGCTTGAGGAGCAAGTGGTAGGTAACGCGGCATAGCGATAGAACGAAGCAACTAGCATAGCAATGATAGTAGTGAGATCCAAGGTGACGGTCATCTTGCCTGAAATCCCGCAAGGAAGAAGAATGAGTCCTTGAAGAAGATGAAGCCATGAAGATGAACCAAGCATAGACGAACGAATCCTCACGATCGCAACGAAACGGGAACTATCGAGAAGAAGCACACAATATGGTGAACACACCACGCATGAACAAGGCATGATGCACAAACCAGCATGATGCATGACAACGCTACATGAAGCTACTCATGGCAAGAGATGATGCATACAAGAGCAACACATCAAAGCAAGTTTAAATGAGGCCGGAAACAACATAGAACAATTCCGGTAAGTCCCCATATGCAAATTTCGAAATTAGTCCAGATCTGAATAAACCTTATGTTCAAGTTGTTAAATAAAAAGTTAAAATTCAGCAAGATGATCTACACGAAATTCTAGTCAAGTTGCATATAAAGTTCATTTAATTCGGAGTTACGGCCTAGAATATATGAGCAAAACAAGTTAAACATGGCATTGATACAAAAAGCATACAAACATCAAGCAAACACCTCAAAACAAGGAAGCAACATGATAATATGAAACTACATGCAATTCTAAGCAAGTTTCATATAGAGCACACTCAAAACGGAGCAACGGTTCAACACATGCACTCTATACAAGTTTGGACAAGTTGTCCAAAACAGCAACTAGGCATATTGCAAGCACCAAAACAACATGCTACAGCACCCCAACATAATAACAAAATGCATGGACATGATGTAAAGGTACAACATGACAAAACATGAACATGGAGCTATCTCCATAAATCACTAGAACATGCTCAAAAACACATGGCAAGATTGCAAGTAATAACAGTTTCAGGCTTAGCAGAAATAACATCAGGTTGCAATGTTTAGAGCTATCAAACAACATGTTGCAGGAACTTATCATGGCAAACAAAGGCATGACATTAACCTACTAATTGCGTAGAACAAAAGTCCTTTACTGTCAATGAGCCAAAAAGGATCAGAAGATATGATGGCACCCATGTAAACATGGCAAGTTATATGACAGATTCATCCATGGCAGAAACAACGATAAGTAGGCATGTTGGTGAGCTTGTACCACTCACTACAGAGTAATACATGGCATGAAAAGGCAACCAACAGTAAGAATACACATTTATGAAGCTAAGAATGGCAAGAGAAAGTTCATAGGGTGCATGGATCACTAGCAAAAGACATGGCAAAACTGAACTTAATGTTAACAGGCTGACAGCAATATTATTTAGCAACTTGAGAGCAATATTACAACAATCTACAGCAAGCTGTAAATGCAACCAAGGGCGTGATAAATAGAGCATGACATGTGTAAGAAAACATCCTTAGTGAACATCTCCAGATTGTACATAGAATGGCTTTTATAAGCAGGTTTACATAGCATCACGAAATAACAGATTCAGCCTAGCAAAACAGTAACAAGTACCCTACTTAACAAGCTTTAAGCACTCACTACAAAACTCAAAAAAAAAAATACATGGATTGCACCCCTGTAAAGATGGCATGAAGTAGTTAAAAACACATGTATACATCAACCTCATAGGATGCACACACAAAATGCAACGAAAATGACAAATCACCAAGTTATAACAGTTTCAGCAGATTAACATCATATAGCACTCTTACAAAAATGATTCAGGCATCAATACCAACTTAAACAAGCATGACACAATGGAAAGAAATGAGGAGCATCTCATGGTGAACGTTGTGATATATTACACGCACGAAACGGAGCTACGGATGCAGAGTTATGACATGATGAACATGGCAACATAATATGCAGATCTGGGGACAGAAAAAAAAATATACCCAGCGGAAAAGTCAATGGGACGGCGAGATCCAGGTGGCTCGGGGGCGCGTTTGGATCGCGGGACGGGTGGATCTCATCCACCCGCCCGGTTCCGGCGAGGCGACGGACTCCGGTGAGGCACGCGACGCCGGGGAGGCGCGGGGAGCGGCGGCGGGTCGCGGGAGGCCGGTGACGGGTGTTGGAGCAGCTCCGGCGAGGATGGCCGGCGGCGGGAGGCTCCGGGGCGGCGCGGAGGCGCGCCACGGCGGTGGGGGGATGGCGAGCCGGCGAGATGGCGCGGTGGCCCACGACGGCGACAGCGGGAGGCGCGCCGGCGGGGACGAAGCGACGGCGCTTGCTGGACGCAGGCGGCGCTGGAGCCCGCGTGAGGCTGCGGGCGAACCGGCCGGGCGGGCAAGCCCGGCTGGGCGGGCGGCGGCTGAAGGAGAGAGAGAGGAGGCGCGGGCTAAGGTGGCGTCGCCGGTTACCGAGGCGGCGGCGGGGATGATGTGGCGCGACGGGATTGGCCGGGGCGACGTGGTCGGCGGACGTGTCCGGCGCGGGCGGACGCGTCCGGCGGCGCGAGGAAGAGGAGGCTAGGGTTTGGACCTAGAATTTGGACGAGGAGGACCTATTTATAGATTCTGGGAGCTAGGAGAGTCCAAAAGAGGCACGGTTTTCGGCCACGCGATCGTGATCGAACGACCGAGAGCATGGAGGGGGTTTGGATGGGTTTTGGGCCACTTTGGAGGGGTGTTGGGCTGCAAGACAAAAGAGGCTTTTACGGTTACCCGGTTAACCGTTGGAGTATCAAACGACCTCCAAATGGCACGAAACTTGACAGGCGGTCTACCAGTGCTATACCAAGGCCTCTTGGCAAACCTCGGACCATTCCAAGAAAGTTTAACACCCGCACATGAAAAGAGGCAAAAGGGGGCGTGGGTGACATAGGAGTGCCGGATTGTAAAACGGACAACGGGGAAAAAGCTCGGGTGCAAGAAACGAACACGTATGCAAAATGAAATGCACATGATGACTTGGCAATATGCAACACGCAAGCAAATGACATGGCAAAGACGACGAATAACTGGCAGACACCTGGCGCATCGAATCCGGGGCGTTACAAAGAGGTACATGTCAAGCAAAAACCTCTACCACCAAAGCCTAGAAGGAGCGCAAGGATCATGAACAGTTAGAATAGGTCAATTAACACAATGCAAACTTATGTCATGTCAATGTGCAGAACATTATGTCATCCACAGTAATATACACGTGAAGTTCAAGTAATATTACTTCAGAAGTCCTGGTATGTTATGAGAGGAAGTGATGTGCTGGTGTTGTATTGCATGAAAGTGCAAGCAGTAATAAATTGAAAAACATACATTGTGAAGTTCAAGTAAGATTACTGCAGAAGTCCTGGTATGCTATGGCAGGAAATGATGTGCTGGTGATGTATTGCATGAAAATGCAAGCAGTAATAAATTGAAAAACATACACTTTGAAGTTCAAGTAAGATTACTGCAGAAGTTCTGGTATGTTATGGTAGGAAGTGATGTGCTGGTGATGTATTGCATGAAAGTGCAAGCAAGAACAAACATGAAAAACATGCATTGTGAAGTTCAAGTAATATTACTGTAGGAAGTTCTGGTATATTATGGCAGGAGGTGCTCGTGTTGTATTCCATAAAAGAGCAACCAGCAAATAATCATTTACAGAAGAAGTTTTGGTATGTAAAATCGATGTAGGAAAACAATATTCTTAAAAAATAAAGTTTCGCCGCATAAACTAAGGTTAGCAAGCCTAAGACAACACGTTCAAATGTGAAGTTCTGCTTGGATATGTTTAGAAGTTCATGTACAATGCCGACAAAAGATAAAGAAACATCAACAATATTTCTGCACGAAGTTACATATGAAATACATTCGCACTTGAAAAAACACAAAAAACAAATATAGACTCTACGCAAAAGCATACATATTGGTTGGGTTGAAATTTACCAATACATTACACAACACAGAATATTCTCTCCATCTGAAACCAGCAGCCCAGCCACATCTCAAAGCAGAAGTTCAAGTCTACGATCATATGTTGGGGGCCCAAAAATAAACAACACAAAAAAATCAAGCAGTTCAACCAAAACCGAGGCAGAAGTTCAGGTACATCTGTTGGGGAAAAAACATTCAACACATGGATACTGAAAAACGACGCAGTACATTGAAATTCACAAAGCCAAATCATTCTTCACACCAAATACATTTGTCCACAATATCATAAGTAATAGTGCTGCACCTATAGATACACAAATCACTAAAACATTCTTACAACCAAATCTTTACGGAATTGTTCCAATCATTATCAAACCTAAAAATCTGTACGAAATCAAATCTACAATGAAACTAATGCTTCGAATTCACGGGCCAAAGGACTGGATCTCTTTAGGGAGCTCTGAACGCATGACTTCATTATTCTCGCTAAAAATCAGAGTGTGCATGAACTCAGCCTTCCAGTCATCTGCAGCAGCCTGCAAACAAAGAAAGGTGAAACGATGGTTTAGTAACGGATATCTAAAACCACAGCAGGAGCGTCTCAGCAAAAACTCACAAGAAAAATCAAAGGATGATGAGACAAGAACAAAGACGGAACATACTTCCACATTACCAAAATCTTCAACAATCTCATCGACATCATACGAAGAGCTGAACTTCACGGCAAAGAAACCACAATCATTACTCTTCTGCTTCGGAACATCGATGAAAGTCGGCCTCTTTGCAATAGTCACCCAGTTAGGCTGCTTGCTCGCCTTGTACGCAGCCTTGCCGTACACCTCCTCGAGCAACCCAACAAATCTCTTGATCTGCCGGAAATAACAAAATTAGATGAAGTCAAAAACATGTTAACCAAAATAGGTAAGTTTAGGTACATAAAAAAGCGACACTTGCATAAGATCCACCTAAACCCGAAAATGGAAGAAGTTCAACTTCCAAATCATAGTCAGTTCAAGCAGTATTACCAAAAACAGAGACAACAACATATTTTGTCAACACAAGGCATAATAAACTTCATGTCAAACAAGAGAATGTGAAAGGAGGTTCAGGCTAAGAAACACTCACGATATTTTGACAGTCCCCGTGGAAACTCGTTCGCGACGTTTCCATATTAGCATAAGAAAGTGAATCAAGGATGTCAATGCTCCCACGATATCTATTCACCACGTACACACTGTAGTGCGCCATTGTGCCAATTGGCTTGAATATAATCAAGAAAACCTACCGAGAATGAAAGGACCGGTGAACACAAACTATAAAAGCATATGTACTTAAGAACCGGCATGAACAAAAACTTCTTGACAAACTCAGCAAAAGGATGCACATTAAATTAAAAAAAGCAAGAGTTATGACAACCTAACCAGCTTTGCGTTAAGAAGGTCTTCTTCCTTGCGAACAAACATTGGGAGGAGACCAATAGATTTTTTTGCATCAAACTTTGGAACTGTTGCACCGAAGAAATCATACTCCGGGCAATACTGTGCATTCACAAAAACACAATTAAAACACCTCCCAAATGCTACTACAACAAAACTAAGGCAAAAAGAAGGAGATAGGGGTGCAAAGAACTAAAACTTGTATGAAGTAGGGACTAAGTACAACCCTGTCAGCACTAGTGAATATCTCAGAGGTCTTCGGCTTATCCTTCCACAAATTTATGAGATAATCCATTATGTCTCCTTCCATCTGCTGCCCTTCACCGAAAAGCATATAAAGGACACGTCCTGTGAGGTCAATCACATTCGCAGGGATGGTAAACATGCAGTAGCTTGTCCTGCAGAATACAAAAGGATGGTAAAAAAATATTAGAAGTTCAGATACAACAACAAACAGAAGTTCAGACACTATAACTCAAAAGACAAGAGGAGACATAAAACAGAAGTTGAGATACTACAACAACGGCAGTTCAGACAACACAACAACAGAAGTTCAGACACTATAACTCCAAGGCAAGGGAGAAATGAACAGAGGCCCACATACTACAACAACAGAAGTTTCAGACACAGAGTAGCATTTCTGGCAGCAACAAAGTTAAAGAAGAAGAAAACTCACTCAGAATACTTCTCCAGACCGTCTTTACTCAGCACATACTGTTTCAACTTCCAGGCCTCGGATAGATGAGGGTAACTGTATTTTTTCAGGGGAGCGACAGGAGAACGCCACTTCAAAGGCAATCTTGATGCTCTCTTGGAGGAAGTTATGTTCCCAGACTCAACTGCCGGTTTCCTCCTGGTGATGACAACATTCTTCCCACCTCTACCAGCAACAGTACCAGCAGCACATTTAACATTCTTCGGGTAAGCAATCTTCTCAAAATCATCATCGGACGAAATCACTTCTGCTTCGGCTGCTTCGACTGCATCAGCCTTCACAGCAGTAAGGGTTTTGGAGTACCACGAATACCACCACCGCTTCCCCAACTTGGAAGGAATAAGGGTCCGAGGTCTATCATCTTCTATCGAAGCTGTACTTATCGGTTCCTCCCTAGGCTGGTATTCCTGTGACCCGAGGAATGAGTAGTGGTAATCGGTCAACTCCAACGGATCCACTGTCAAAGAAAAAAGGAAGAGAAAACATCACCATTAAATACAACTGAAGTTCAGGAACATCACAATGTGCAGTCCAACTAATAAAGATGACATGGTTACTACTCAAGCTGACCTAAAAAATTAGTTGGAGTAGAAAACTAAATGAAGTTCGAGCACAACGGAGGCACAGTTCAAGATAAACCGATGAACTGGAAATCATTCAACTACAGCTAACAAAACCATAGAAAGGCATCATTTCTGAAGTTCAATTAGAAAAGAAAATGCTCATGTCCATTTAAGCAATGGAAGGACAGAAATTACTGAAAAAAACACACAAGCAAAATTAAAAAAAAATAGAAATGAAGTTCATGTACAAAGAAAATGCTCCTCTCCTTCCAAAACCAGCAGCCCAGCCAGATCTCAAGCAGAAGTCCAAGTTCAGAGAAAATTATGAAGTTCAGGTAGAATAAAAGATGCAGTGCAGGTAAGCAGTCCAAGTTCCAACTACTTACATGTGTAGTAGCCAAACAGAGCTTGGAAGTCTATCTCAAACGGGTTAGAAGAAGCGATTGAGTACAACCACGTCTTCCTGATATCCGCGATATTCTCATGGGAATAATTTGCAAGAACCCCGTCATGATACGAATTAACATTCAGAAGCATGAAGAATCCGCAATGACGATCGCCATCAAACGCAGTAAAAGAATAGTGTTAGAACAGAAAAAGAAATCCAACGAATTAAACACATCGCTGCTTAAGTACAACTACAGTTAAACAGATGTGATAAAGAGAAAAAGTGGAACTCATACTTATTTTGTTGCTGGGGGATATCAATCCAATCCAGAGGGAAATTGTCGATGGTAAGAGGACTGAAGGGTGTCTCCCTATCGTTGCTGGCATCCTTCCAAAGCCTCTTGATGTTGTCTGTCATCCGCCGAAACAGGCGTACCGCACATTCATCTCCTGGTCCATAATAGGAGTCGAGAAGTGGAACCTTGAATTCTTCAGTCAAGAAATATTGAAACCCAATGACCAACACCACCCATGGAAGCAGGAATCTCAAAGTGGTCAAAAGTGGGGAAAACAACTCGAAGCATCATAAACACACGAATCATTAAAAACTGAGAATTAATATCAGAACGGTACAAAGAAAAATAAAACAAATATTAACACAGTGGATCGCACTTCAAAACTAATACAGAGGAAAATAACAAGATATTGCATATCGAATCATGTGCATCCATGCTATCTGGACCACTCGCCATGAAGTACTTCCTCACACGTGAATCAAATTGACCTCTGAAAATCCTGTCCTAAAATAATGCAGACAACACCAACATATGAAAAAATACAAAAATGAGACAAACAAGTTTTAACTAAAATGGTAAGGAACAAAACAGAAAAGAAATCACTGTATGGTTGACTTACACAAACCCAATACGGCAGGATGAGTTTATCCGATCCCTGGTACTTCGCACGTTAGACAGTAGAGTGCACACTCAGCCACATTAGATCAAAGCATTCCATGACGACCAAAAGATATTGCAACTTCTTCGACAGAAGCTTCACACTCCTTGTTTCGGAACATAATCATTTCTCTAAAACAAGCGAATAGAAAGTAAAACAAGTTCAGCAGCAGGAACTCAGGAAGTTCATAACACATGTTAGCACAGAAGTTCAGCTATATCGCAACAGCAAGACAAGACAAAAGAGGCGGAAGTTCAAAGACCAGAGAAGTAAAAACAAGAAGTTCAGGTACATAGAGTTGAGAAGTTCAGGTATGAAAGCACATGCAGTTCACAGGGGGTACATGGATGATGTAAATATTGAGCAGCTGCACTCACCTCTTGGAACGAGCATTCCTAAGCCTAGTTACACTATAATAAAAGTCATCAACCTTCTTTCGGATGACAGCAAGGTCGCTATCTGCTCACCAAAAAGAAAATAGCAATTAACAGCAACACTCAAAGCACATAGATTCATGACAGTTTCAATTAAGACCAACATTCAAGCACAAACATTCAAAACATAAGCACATCTCAGCTGCTACATCATAAAAGATAAAACCACAACATCATAGACATCACAATCCATGCATTACAAACCTCCACCAACATAGAAAACATGCTCGCTTAACATTCTTTACAACCCACATGACAAACAACAAAACCAGAAGTTCAACTTAGACCACACAGGCAGTTCACAGGGGATATCATGGACTAAACCAAACAACAAAGAGGGAAGGGGATGGGGAAAGAAGAGAAGCATGCTCCTCTCTTCATGGATCCTTGCCTAGACCAGTGGCAGCACTGGAATGCTCAGCCTCCTCTCCATAGCTATCCCTTTCGGTCTCTTCATCGTCGTCTCCAGTAGACGTTACAGCGTCGTCGGGAAGGACACCAGCAGCAACTGGAGCAACTGGAGAATCTAAAACAAGAAAAACTTTTGGTTGTGCTTGTACAGCATCAACATCAACTGGTGGCTCTGCTGCAGGAGACTTCTCGACTGCGCAAAGACTACCACCAGTTTCAACAGCAGACTCAACATGATCTTTCTCCAAGATGATGTCTCCAGTTGTCTTGCCACCAAAGATCGTAAACCTCATCGCCAATGGACGATCGAGATTCGGGCCAGACTACCGTCGGAGCAGCCGGTGCAGAGACGGACATGTCTCGCAACCTTCTGCGGAGGAACACTAACATCATCATTCTGCTGCAAAAGAAACAGAAAGTCATTACAAAGGGCTGACTGAACCTCATGCACAGGGGCAGCAAGTCCGTCTCAGGGGCAACAAGACAAATGGACAAGAAAAATGGTACCTTATTTTCACTGCCATGAACCTTATCAACTATTACGCCACTAGTGGGAGCAGGTTCATGCACAGGGGCAGCCTCATGCACAGGAGCAGCTTCATGCGCAGGTAAAACATCCTCCTCAACCCTAGCATCATCATCAACAGCCTACAAAAAAATCATGTAGAAAACAAATACCTAATCGCCAGGTTGATTGCATAATCAGAGAAGGTCACTATCACAACCGACACATATGGAAGTCCAAATACGATAAACATAGCAGTCGATATCAAACTACTCTAAGATACAAAAGGGAACAAAAAGGGCCGATCATGGAAGTTCAGTGTCAGTAGCTTGATTGAAGTTCAGGTTCTATAAACAAAGAAGGTCACCTAGGAACACTAGTGCTAAAAAGAAACGGTTTACGACACATGAAATCAATAACGGTCGCCTATGACTACAAATAGTAATAATTGAAGGCTAACATTGAACATTACTGCAAAGAAATATCAAAAGCCAACATAAAAAACCTCTTTGGTACGCTCCACGTGGCCTCCTTCACGACCCGAACGAACAAAATCCTGCCTCTAAATCTGTCTCACAACAACACTTGCCTCATCTTCAAAAGGCTTGCAACGAGCATCCTGCATTTCCTTGAACAGCCCAACGCTAGTCCGGAGGTGGGAAGTGCTCTGACGAAGCTCTTCAAGAAATTTAGCTTCAATAGATAAGACCCCATTCGAAGACTCAGCATCAAATCTGTGTCCGGGAGGAAGAATCCCATCAATGCGACTAAGACGCTCAGTAGTTGAAGGAACATGAGCCAACTCCCCACAAACAGTTTCAAGAAGATTGTCAATCCTAACCAGAGAAACATTGGCAGCTTCAAACAAATTCTCAGAAGAAACGCCACCTGCATCACTCACACAGGCAGAAGAACCTCCTAGATCTACAGGGGGGCACCAGTATTAACATCCCGGGAGAATTCAAATCTTGGGGAAGTTCCACTCCCTAGGCCGGCAGAACGAGGCATAGTTAGAACAGGACGTTCAATAACCCTAAAGAACACAACCTCGGCCTGTGTCTTCCACTGCATACAAAAACAAAAGTCAACACGTCAGAAAACAAATGAAGGAACATTGGAACAAAAAATATACAAGACAATACCATAAGTTCAAGTTAAACTACACAGGAAAGAATAATGCATAGAAACACTCACAGGCAGTCTCCCAAACACCCAGTTGGTTGGGTCATCATCACCCTTCATGACCAAGTCAGCCGCAGCAAGCTCAAGAAGCTTGGCCTGATCCATGAAATTGATGCGAGGGGTCCTCAAGTCAATATTAGGCATCTTGCCAATGATAAGGCAGTCCAGATACATAAGAAGCGGCGCAATGGCACAACCTGTGACAACTTTTCCTCTGCTAGTACCTTGCTGATACCTAACAACAGCACTCCGAATATCGTCAACAACCAACTAGCGATGAGTCCATATACGCCATATCCTCAAACACAAGGTTCTCGGCCATTCTTTGCCTCCCCGGACACTCGTGTAGGCGTTCGAGGATAACCACCTTCATGAAAACAATAAGGTAAAACACCTGCAGAGCAAGATCATCCTTCGTCTCATCCTTCACAAGTTCAGCGAGGATATTCCGCAAATCCTTTGTCTTGATGTCGTCACTCCTAGCATACCCAAGCTTTCCCTTCAACCTCATAACAGCATCATCGAAACCATCATTCAAGGGCCTAGGGGGGTACGATTACCTTGAGGGAACCCAAAGAGATGGTGAATAGCATCACTTATAATACGTATAACCTTGTTCACCTCACCCATGTCCAAAATCACGGTTGAAGGGTCAATCTTCGTGTAGATGTTGCCCATCAAAGGACGAGAAATGTTGGAATCAACCTTCAAGTCAAACACACAACCAAAACCAGCATTGATAACCCTCGTCTTGTGCCTAAGTTGTAGCATTTTCGCACACGTCATGACCTCTTTCAGTGAGCAGCGAACCGTCTTGTTAAAACGTTTCGCCTCACCTCCTCCTTGGCCACCTTCTTCGGGCGCTTTGCCTCCTCTCTTCCTCCTCTCGGGCATTTGCTGGTAAATCTTGAAAAAAATACATTGACAAGGAAACAAAGGAAGAACAATGAGACACACAACCTTCACCAAAATTCCACTAATGCCTACATACACACTACATCTGAGAAGTCCAACTATGTCTACATAGGCAGTACAACCATGTACGACCAGAAGTTAACATGCTTTCAGATTGTTGGAAATTTACAAAGCAGAAGTTCAACCATGTATACCAAGGCAGTAATCAAACATGTATCTCAGAAGTCCAACTATGTCTACATAGGCAGTACAACCATGTATGAACACAAGTTAACATGCTTTCAAAAATGTTGGAAATTTAAAAATGTAAGTTCAACCATATACACTAAGGCAGTAATCAAACATGTATACCAACAAGTTAAGCTAATTTCTTCATGTATATACCCAGAAGTCCAACTATGTACACAAAGGCAGTAATACCATAAAAGCAAAGCACACCGGCTAATTTATTTGTCTATATGGAGCAGAAGGTCAGGTATGTACGCCAAAGGCGATTACTAAAAACAATAAAACTACAGCAATAGCGACAAATGCTCTAAAAAACAGTAAACACGAGACATTCATACCTGATTAGCGGTAGCATCATCATCGTCGTCGTCCTCACCATCTGCATTGAAATCAGCATCATCCTTGTCCTCTGGATTAACACGAGAACGCTTCTTCACACCCTTGTTGACCTTTGCAGGTGGAACCTTGCGCTTCACGCCGCATTCCCTTACCAGATGCACCAGCACCAAGTGGAGAAGGTGTAGGCGCGGCAGTGGCAAGCACACGAGGACTACGGCGTGGCGTACCACCAAGGCCTAACCCTTCATCTTCAACAACTTCTGCAGGGCTTGAAACACGTGGGCTCCTCCGAGGAGTAACTTCACCAACTACTATCTTCCTCGTAGCAGTCTTCTTGATTTTCTTCTTAACAGGGACAACCGTGCCATCACTGCCACATGGCACGTCTTCCTCAACAGTGAGCTCAACCGCATGAACAGATCCAGGAACATCAGAACCTTTATCAAGGCGGGCCACCCTCTTCTTGTCAAAATCTTCTTGCTTCTTCCTCTTACGTTGGTCCTCTAGGAGAAGATGAAGAGGCACATCCTCGAGTTGCGTGACAGGTTCAGTGCCATCAGCATGATTGCGTTGTGTCTCCGACATCTGAAGAGAGCACAAAGGATCCGAACGGAATCACAACCTTCGATCGACGGAGCCCCTCCTCAAGCAGCAGCGGGGTTTCTGATAAACCCAACTCAGATAAAACATCGTTGATGGTGTTCACAGCTTCCTCCTCTGTGGACACATCTGCAAAGAACACAAAAAATCGAAGCAAAAAATAAAAAAAGTCAGGAACAAAAACAAAAACAAACGACATGAACAAGCTAAAAAAACATGGCTCAAAACTTTAAAATGAAAAAGAAAAGGGGTTTCACATACTAGGTGAAGCAAGAGCTGCAGAAGCAAGATCCTCGAGGCTTGAAAAAATCTCAAGGCTCAAAGCAACCTCGGCAATCACAGTCAAAGGGATAATGGGTGATTTAGCCGCATCAGATATTGGAGCATCAGTATTAACCTCTGAAGCTCCATCTTGATCACAGGCATTTTTTTCCAGAACTATTCAATTCATCACGAACTACAAAAAATGCAAGTAAAAAAGGCAACTGAGTTCTAATGCACAATCCTACACCAAAGGGACTTCTAGTTTGACAACAATGTCCAATACCAAGAAGTTCAACAATACCTAACAAAGCAGTAAACACAAAAAACAAACTAAAAATCTACAAACTAAATATAAAAATAATCTACACCAGAGGGGCTACTATATATAACATGAATGTCCAGAAGTTCAACGATATACAACAAAGCAGTAAAACAAAATGTGCATAACGGAAGTTCAACCAAATTTCATTATAAACAAACAATAATTAAAACTAGAAGTTCAACTATGTGACCCAAGCAAGTAGCACATAAAAAAGATGTAGCATGACCACAAATAGTATTTCACAGGCAAACTAAATATCAATACCATCAACATGATAACAAAAAAAAAACAAAGATATACACTACAAATATGAAACATCTGGGAAGTCCAACAACACTTGGTGACATAGTTTCACCTCCAAAATTATCAACTACAAAGTAAGCAAACACTATTCTAACTCAAACTAATGGTAAAAAGCATACACATAACCATTCCTAGAAGTTCACACTATTAAGAATGGCATTCCCAACATGAATACTAAGTGAAGATATGGGCAGACATATATAAGAATAATGCTATTTAAAATACAAGATACAACTACATTAAGATACCTGGAGAAGGTTTTGAAGCCATGACAACACAACCGCCTTTGATGAATGCAACTCCAAACACTAGAACAACTCGCTAAAAACAGGGGATTGATTGCATATAGTTAGCAAGTACAAAATCATACAACAAAATACAAAAAGAAACTGAATCAAACCCTAGAATGAAACAACGTAACATACCAACAAGTATAAACAGATGACCAGTAGCACATCTAGGTAAGCACAAACAAAAAAAGAATCCATAAACTATCTAGCATGTGAGAGACACCATATAGACTTCGAAATCAAAAACACTAAAACAAAATAGATACATCAGATCCAGCATCACACCACACCCTCTCTTACATGCATCTGAATGCTGAAATCAAGAAAGGGGAGAAATCCACACAAGCCTGAAGGGACAAAAATCACACACAAGCATCACATATACAAATCTGACCACGGGGGAATGCAATCCACCCACCACACGCACAAGAACCCTACCTAAACTACCACCAAACCATCAGAAGAAGGGGGTACAGAGGAGGACGCGAGAGCACACAGGAGGCGGACTCGACAGATCTGGCGAAACTAGAAGCAAGCATTAGGGCGGGGCAGCACTTGTACCTCTCCGCACTGACCCCGCACGCATTTAATCTGGCGGTTCTTCAAGTCACCACAACGCCACGCGCACCTTGCAACCGCGCAGGTAGTTGCCGCCCTCGCTTCGGAGTAGGAGAGAGCGGGTTGGGCGAGGGAGAGCGGGGCATGGGGGAGAAATAGGAGCGGGGGCGTGCGCAGGTTACTCCACTCACGAGGGTAGGGGACAGGCGCGGAGAAATCGGGAGGAGTTGTAGACGACGAAGGCAGCGGAGCGACGGAGGGGGAGAGAGAACGAGCGACAGGGGAAGAGGAGTTTTCTGACAGGTGGTGGTGAGAAAGATGGATAATTAATGCCTCTCTGTCGTGGGACTTGCAATGCAGGAGAAATTACAGTTTTACCCCCTCAACAGCTAAAAAAGTAAATACATCTATATATAAATGAATGCACCATTTGAATGCATCCATTATAATGAGATAAGATCACACAACAGTACTGCTGATATCCTCAAAACCAAAAATAGATGGCAAATACACTACCAAAGGAAGAAACATACATACATAAATATGCACCTAAAAAACAAGAGAAAAGAAGTTCAAAAAATAAAGAACAGAAGTTCAAGTACTCTAATAAAAGAAGCAAAGTAATAAGAATAAATAAACCAAAGAAACAAAAAGAAGAAGTTCAAGTACAAAAATAGATGAAGTTCATATCCAACCCTCAAACCCTAAACCCTAAACCCTAAAAACCATAAGATAGATAGTGGGGTCACGGATGTGACAGACTCGCCTCCACATGCGACGACGCGACACGCCACATCGTCGCCTGCTCCGGCTCGTTCCTGTCTCGGGCGCGCAGAAGGAGGGGAGGGGGGTCCCTCCCCTGCTCGGCCTCAAGGCTACCGCATTGCTGCGCGCTAGGATTTGACAGGACGCAATGCAGTTATTCTGTTTCCACCCCACCGCACGCACCCCTAAACCCTAAAAACCCTAAAATAGATAGTGGGGTCACGGATGTGACGGACTCGCCTCCGCATGCGATGACGCGGCACGCCGCGTCGTCGCCTGCCGCTCGTTCTGTGTTGGCCTCGCAGGGAGGGGAGGGGGTCCCTCCTCCCCTGCCGACCTCGCGCTACCGCATTGCTGCGCGCTAGGATTTGCTAGGACGCAGTGCGGTTATTCTGTTTCCACCCCCACCGCACGCACCCCTAAACCCTAAAAACCCTAAGATAGATAGTGGGGTCACGGATGTGACGGACTCGCCTCCGCATGCGACGACACGGCACGCCGCGTCGTCGCCTGCTCTGGCTCGTTCCTGTCTCAGCCTCGTAGGAGGAGGGGAGGGGGGTCCCACCCCCTCCCCCCTTCTCGGCCTCGCGCTACCGCATTGCTGCGCGCTAGGATTTGACAGGATGCAATGCGGTTATTCTGTTTCCACCCCCACCGCACGCACCCCTAAACCCTAATAACCCTAAGATAGATAGTGGGGTCACGGATGTGACGGACTCACCTCCGCATGCAACGACATGGAACACCGCGTAAATGCCTTTGCTCGGCTCGTTCTATCTCGGCCTCGCGAGGAGGGAGGGGGGTCCTCCCTCCTCCCTGCTCGGCCTCGCGCTAAGCGCATTGCTGCGCCAAGCTTAGGATTTGACAGACGCATAATGCGGTTATTCTATTTCCACCCCACCGCACGCACCCCTAAACCCTAAAAACCCTAAAATAGATAGTGGGGTCACGGATGTAACGGACTCGCCTCCGCATGCGATGGCGCGCACGTGCGTCGTCGCTGCCAGCTTCGTTCTGTCTCGGCCTCGCTGGGGGTGGGGTGGGGGGGTCCCTCCCCTCCCCCCTGCTCGGCCTCGCGCTACCGCATTGCTGCGCGCTAGGATTTGCTAGGACGCAGTGCGGTTATTCTGTTTCCACCCCCACCGCACGCACCCCTAAACCCTAAAAACACTAAGATAGAGAGTGGGGTCACGGATGTGACGGACTCGCCTCCGCATGCGGCGACCACGGCGCTTGGCGTCGCCTGCTCGGCTTCGTTCTGTCTCGGCCTCGTAGGAGGAGGGAGGGTCCCACCCCTCCCCTTCTCGCCTTGCGCTACCGCATTGTCAAGCGCTAGAATTTGCCAGGACGCAATGCGGTTATTCTGTTTCCACCCCCACCGCACGCACCCCTAAACCCTAATAACCCTAAGATAGATAGTGGGGTCACGGATGTGACGGACTCACCTCCGCATGCAACGACACGGAACACCGCGTCGTCGCCTGCTCCGGCTCGTTCCTGTCTCGGCCTCGCAGGGGGAGGGGAGGGGGGGTCCCTCCCCCTCCTCCCCTGCTCGGCCTCGCGCTACCGCATTGCTGCGCGCTAGGATTTGACAGGACGCAATGCGGTTATTCTGTTTCCACCCCCACCGCACGCACCCCTAAACCCTAAAAACCCTAAGATAGATAGTGGGGTCACGGATGTGACGGACTCGCCTCCGCATGCGACGACGCGGCACGCCACGTCGTCGCCTGCTCCGGCTCGTTCCTGTCTCGGCCTCGCATGGGGAGGGGAGGGGGTCCCTCCCCCCCTTGCTCGGCCTCGCGCTACCGCATTTGTCAATACGCGCAATGCCGATTTCAATGTCTACAAAATATTTAAATCCAAAAAATAACAACCTCAATTTAACATGTTAAAAACGATTATCACACTGAAGTTTAGGATAGTTATTCAGTGAAGAACAACAACTATTATAAGTATAAAAACATACTAGAAAAAAATAAAAAAAATACGCATATCCATCGCCCAATTACATGGCTGTTCACGGGACTAAGTCAAAAAAATCCAAACCAATGTAAAGAATGAAAAGTAACATAAAAAAGAAGGAAATACAGAGGACTTGCTTTATTACTTTGCATAGAAGGAAAAAGCAGAAATTCACATATAAACAACATAGAAGTCCAGCTTCTACAACGACCCTTACATGATCTGGAAAAAATGCATGCATACTTGGGCTAATCCCATGATTGCTCACGAGACAAAAATATAAAAAGGAACATCTGAAGAATTAAAAATACAAAAGGAAACCAAACAAAGAAAATATAGAGCACCATGCACCTTCGCCTTGCAAATGTGGAATGTAATCTGGAAAACCAGAAGTTCAACCATTAATAAAAAAAGAGAAGTCCAGATCTTACCGGAGATAAGTGGATGATAAAAAAACTATACCAAAACATAGACTAAGGGAAAAAGAGGATGCACGTGCCTGTGGTCCAGCTCCACGCTTACACACTAGCTACAACAAAAATTGCAGAAGAAATCTAGTAAGGGTTTCTGATACAAAGGACTTGCTGCATTATCTTGCAGCGAAAGAAAAGAAGAAGTTCAGGTATGACAACGCAGAAGTCCAAAGATGTAAACCCGCAGCACTCCAACAGATCCACCTGATCCTCCCCCGATCCCGAGCCGCCCCAGGCCCGACAGGATCCAACGAAGGAAAAGAAGAAGTTCAGGTATGAAAACGTAGAAGTCTAGATTGTACAACGACCATTAGAAGATCTAGAAATAATGAAGTCCAAAGCATAAAATCATCTGCACAAGATTGCAACACGTCCGCACCCCCTTGGAAATGATCTGGCAACTACCTTTCGACAACTGAAATGACTAGAGGGCAGATTTCAAAACTGCTAAAATAACATGTGCAAAAACCCACGGGAGTGCCAACATCAAATCGCTAGAAATCAAACCGTAAGGACCCTCCCGATTAAAATTTACGGCTTAGTAAGCCTCGAATTTCACTAAAGTACGCAAATTAGGCAGCAAACTTTAAAGAAAAACGAGAAATCAATAGAAGCGCGGGTTGCATCTCGGGCGGATGAAGAACACGGGCGATTTCAAATTTGTTTGAAATAACAAATAATTTGTGCTCCAAGCTCGTACTAAAACCTAATCCCCATCGTTCCAGAACTTCGACAACATCTAGAACATGCATTCAACTTGTTACATAAATAAGTTCATCACGACCCCGAGAGCAAATCCGCCAACGTGCTAGAATCCGAATCAAAACAAGCATTTAGACTCTAAAAAACGTGTCCACATTACACTTACATCACAAACAACACGAATGATCAGAAAAACTCGCAGGGGAAGCCACGGTTGCGAAGATAGCCCGAAGGTCAGGTTAGTATAGAGGGAAGTTCAGGCGCGTTACTCAGGCAGTTCAGGTTGTGATCAGAATATTATTCTGATCCCGTGATCAGAATAGTGTTTATGTATATATATATATATATATATATATATATATATATATATATATATATATATATATATATATATATATATAGGACTGAGCTATTCTGTTACTGGTAACAGAATATCATTCTGTTACCCCTAGTCCTTATATAGGCTCGTTCTAACCAACACACACCTAGTCCTTCTTCCTCGCACAGCGCCACCCTCCGTAGCCACGTGCTTCCGGCGACGGCCGCCTGCCCCTCCGTACCCACGCACCACCGCCGCCGGCCGGCTGCCCTCCCAACCACGCGTTGTCACCGCCGTCCTTCTCTGCCCAGCCAGCCTCCTCCCGCGCCGCCTCCCCGTCGCCTCGCCAGCCACCTCCCCCCAGCGCGCCGCCGCCCCGTCGCCTCGCCAACCACCTCCTCCCCAGCGCGCCACCGATGGCCCCTCCCACAGGGCGCCGTCGACCGGTCCTCCCCACCGCGCCGACTGCCCCATCTAGCCCAGCGCGCCGCCGCCGACCCCCTCACCCAGCGCTCCACCGCCAGCCCCCTCTCCCAGTGCGTCACCAAGCGCCCCCTGGACGGCGCAACTCCGGCTGCACCATGTCTTCGAGATGCTCCATCAGCTCCTCCTCCTCCCTCCAGGTATGCACGAGCTTCAGTTTGTCGAGAGGCTCCCTGGAGGTTCACCATTTTATGGTTTTTCAGTTCATCTTTAAAAAAGCATTAAAAAACTATGTGTCATTTTTGTCATTCACACAAGTTCAGGTATACCTGCTGCACAAGTTAAAAAATCTCAAGAAACAAAGCTCAAACCAAGTTCAAAAGCTGTTTCCTTCATAGATTATTTGTTTTTGGTTAATTCGTTGTTATGGATAGTACAAATGCACATTGTTCGGTAGTACACGTGTGTATTGTGATTGTGATTGTGACTTGGAGTTCAGAAAAAAGATAACAAAAAGGTACATAGAAGAACCCAAAAACATTGGTAGTTCTTGAAACCTAAAGTTCAGTTCAACGTGTTTTCTATCATCAGCTCGTTAAGAACCCCAGAAATGGTTCAATGTGTGTGTTCAAAAACATAGCTGGCAATATATACAAAATTCTGTAGCTCGGCAAAAAGGAGTTCATATCAGTTCAGACTTGAGAGGCCTTGTAAAATCACCAGTCTTTGAACCTTTAACCTATCATTATATTGCTGACTCCCCTATATATCTAACTTATGTAGTCCCCTGGTAACTCAAATATATTAAGAACTCTCATGTTTCGTGTAAGTCCTGTATAAAAATTGACATGACGGATGTTACATATGGTATTTTGCAAAGTTCTGGAGAACTTCAATGCTTAGTTTTCTGTTAGTTTATATTGCATTTATTTTGGAGAAACGGAAACTTCCATTGCTTTGAAAAATGAACGATAATCTTCAGATATTTGATCATTGCCCCATCTACCCCAGCACGCCGCCCTGCCCTACCATGGCTCCTCGCCTCCACCAAGGGATCCCAGCCCCCAGCCCGGCAGGCTCCCCAGAGCATGTCTTGCCAGGCTGCCTCCTAGCAGGATCTGCTGCCTCGGTTTCATCAACCGTCATCGCCTCTCCACCATGTCTCCTCCCTCAACCCCTATCCGATTCCAGCGACCTCCACCAGGTGTGCGTCGATCTCACCGTGCCATGTGGTAATGCAGATGTGTTCTTTGTGTGGTAAAGATTTTGATAGTAAACTATGCAAAAATTTAAAAACTACCAAAAGTTCAACTTGCAAAACCATAGCAGTTCTATAATGCAACATGAATCAAACTAAAAAATAGCAACCATATCTTGAAGCACCATGCTCTCACCCAGAAGTTTGAAAAAAAATCATGGCTTTCAGTTTTGGTAACATGTTTTCGTTTAAAATGTGACTGCTGATTCTTTCTTTATGAGCTTTATGTATTATATTTCCTATGTCTTACTGTAGGAAAATATGGTGGCCTTCAACAAGTAATCTTTCTCTAACGGGGATCTGATGCCTGCGCCACCGAGAGCCTGATCCTGCTTGCTGCATGCTCATGGCGACCACAAGCATTGTAAGAAAAAGCTTTGATGTTCTCGTTTTGTTCAAATGTAGCGTGCAGAATGTTTTAGAAAAATCCTGAAATTTGAGTGTCTTTTACCTCTTTGTGGTAATGTGGACATGTTGAAAGTAGCCCACGCGTGCCGCCAACACCACCGTTTGCTGCCCCTCGGCATGCACTGTCATGGTCGAGCTTTTGTTTTAGTGCAATTCTTATTTTAGTTCAGTTCTGCTCTGCCCCACGCGAAGTGCACTTACTCACGGATGCATTTTGTTCCATCTAGGTTTGTCATGAAAGTTCAAAGTTCATATGTTGTTAGAAGTTTGATGAATTGAACACTCGTCAGTTCGCGTGTGTTTTTAATCAGTTCAGTTCGTGTGTGCCACTCCACTGGATGGGACAATAAATTTACTTTCTTAGTTCAACTAGTCCACCTCTTCAAGTTCAGTAACTATTGTGATGAATAGGTTCCCTGTATTCATGATGAATAGTTTGGTAAACTACATAGTTGTATTTTGGCATAGAAATGTTGTTCATGTGACTTTTCCATTTTGGTTGTTCACAAATAAGTCGACTTTGACCTTAAAAAGCAGCAGCCCCAGATCACGATGTTTATTTCTTATGAATTTGGCAAGCAGAGGCACCAATTACAAAAATTGATGTTGTGTGAAGTTTTGCATGTTATAAATTCTGAAATCTGAATGATTGTATGCATTTTTTAGATTGAACCGCGAGCGTCGCACCAGATCGATGCCTTCGTCTATGCTTGTATCTTGTATGCCTTTTTCAGTTCACTTCGTAAGGTTTTTTCAGCTCACATTGTAGCTTTTTTTCAGTTCAATGGATTCCAAAAAAGAAAAAACTGCGGCTGGGTGATGAGTCAACTTCCTGTACTGCTGTGCCACGAGCACTGGAGGACGCCGACCACCGGCACCACTGCTTCCCGACCTCTCGCTTGCCGCGCCACCCGTCCCCTCCTAGGACCCCATCACGGTCGTCTGTCTACCCACTCCCCCGGTGAGCCCATGCTCTTCTGCTCTTGATGCTTGAGCCACCTGCACTTCTTTTCTCAGTTTTAAAATTCCCAAAGCATCAATACTATGTATCTGGATACACCATGTTACTTCTGCAAATTTCTCTTATGCTTGTATGTCTAAAAAATGTACAATTGCTGCTTTTGATGTTTTAGTGCAGAGGAGGCTTAAAAAAATCATGTTTCTCTAGTTGAAAATTTTTATGCTATGTAGGTGCTTGTTATGACTCGGGCACGAGCTAGTCCACCAGGGGTGCTGGCAGCCGCCCAAGTGGACTGTTAACACCAGTACAAGTAGAATCGCGGGTCGCGGCCACCAACTTCACCAAGAGCTGCACATCCCTCCAAGTCGAGCACACACACAGGGAGAACACCAGCGCCTTTGCTTTGCACATTGCTTGGTCATGCAAGATTGCTGATGGATGCAACAAGCGTTTTATTAGTTTGATCTTCTACAAGACTCAATTTGTCTCAGTTTTCATGAATGCTAGCCGGCAATACGTCCAACATTCTTGCGGATTTTCGTCCAGCACACGAGCTACATGCTCGATGGTTGCACACTGCCACCATGGACATGCACACTACCGCCCGAGCACGGCGCCGGCCAGCCTCCTCCCAGCGCTCCTCCAGCAGGCCTCTCCCTGAGCGCGTGGCCGCCCGGCCTCCTCGCCACCGTGCCGCTGGCCGGCCTTCTCCCCGGGCGTGCCACTGCCCGACCTCCTCCCCACCGCGCCGCTGCCCGGTCTTCTCCTCGAGCGCGCCGCTGCTCGGCCCTCTCGCCATCACCGGCGACGTCTTCATTCTACTCTGGCCACCTCCCTCCCTCCAACCACCATGGCTCCAACCTCCCGCATCTCGCACTGCCCCCATGTTCCCCAGCTCCCACACAACAACGCCATCTCCTCCCTGTAGGGCTCCGCCGCCGGAGCGCTCTGTCCATTCACAGCCACCACTCCAGGCCGTTTAACGGCACCAGCCGAAGCGGTTCAACACCTGGTGTGACTCTGTGCTAGTGAACAATGAGGTTCAAGTTTTACTAGCAAAAAAATATTTGTGTCAGTTCAATATAAAAAGTGAAATGAGTTCACTGATGGGAAATAATTCAGTTATGTGTACACCGCAGTAGCGGTTTGGTACAAAAAATTACATCAGTTTTTTAAACAAAAATAGAAACACATTTCTAGTTTAGCGCCTATACTAAAAAACATTTCAGTAGCTAAAAAACTTTTAATAAGTTCCCTGTGCGAAATGCAGAAAGTTCAATTAGAACAATCGTGGAAGTTGAAAAATATATAAACCCATTGTAAGTGCATCTAGTGCCCCTTAGTGATTTTGGTGTATTGAAGACTTATAGGTTAAGGGACTAATGTGTTTATGAGTGTACAGAGGTCTATAAGTCTATGAGGAGTTTGATATTTACAGAGGAAGTCGACCCCTAAAAATGAAGTTCTTCGACTGAAGACTTTGGTATTCTAAAGACTTTCTGAAGACTTTGAAAGTGAAGAAATTGGCGTGACCTTGAAGACTTGGTATTCATTTGAGGAGCATGAAGCGTGAAGACTTTTGTTTTCGTAGTTTCGTTTTATCTTTCTTGAGTCATAGGAAACACCGCATCGTTAAAGGGGGTCGAGGAAATACTAATGAATAATTTCCATTTGATGAAAAACTCAAAATCCTACACCTACCAATCCCTTCGAGTGAAGCCTTTGGAAACCTCAAACAGTTCACCAATTTCTTCAAAGGCAGAGACGAAGTTCTTCCAGTCGTTGAGGAATTTTTCCCGACCGAGGAGTTAGGAATTCGCCAGCCATGGATTGCCTACACAAAGGAGGATCATGATAGCCCCGAGGAATTTGAGAGTCAAATTTCGACCATTCTTGTCTTCTTGGCGCGCCACTGTTCCAAAATATCTTATCCACCTAACGGTTATATCATTGAAGGGCGTTTATGTCTTATCATGTCGGGCTACTCCCGTGCTATAAATAGCCGCCCCTACAACCACTAGCTGGTTGGCTGCCCGAGAGAAACTGACACTTGTCATTTGAGAGCATCCCATCCTCCGAGGACTTTGAGTGAAAATCATCAAGTGAGGAAAACCCAAAACCAAACACCTACAAACCTAAAGTGATTGAGCATCACTGAAGAGATTGATCCTGCGTGGATCCGACGCTTGTTACCTTTGAAAACTGTGATTCTTCCAGACGGTTAGGCGTCATGGTCTAGAGCATCCAAGAGAAATTGTGGATCGCCGAGTGATCGAGTCTGTGAAGGTTTGGAAGTCGCCTGAAGACTT
Source organism: Aegilops bicornis (assembly GCA_021605145.1). Taxonomy (NCBI): domain Eukaryota; kingdom Viridiplantae; phylum Streptophyta; class Magnoliopsida; order Poales; family Poaceae; genus Aegilops; species Aegilops bicornis. The sequence goes on from CM038675.1 coordinate 322,101,128, forward strand.
ACCACGAGTGATTGGACGAGGTCTGTGTGACCTTAGTTCAAGGAGAATCTGATGAGGACTTGGTGTCCCGAGCTGCGTGCTTTCGGCCGATCGGGTGTCCAGGATCGTGTGTCCTCGAAGTTTAAATACTCACCGCTCCAACCGGACGCATAACCGAGACAACAGTTGAACAGGTCTACCAAATCATTGTCTTCACCAAGCTTACTGGTTCTATTTCCTCAACTCTTTCATTTCCTCATTACTGTGTTGAGTGTTTGTTCATATCTGTGTTTGAAGACTTTGACTGAAGACTTTCTCAATTTCCTCAGTTCAATTTCTTCAGTCTGTTTTTCTTCATCTCGTGTTATCCTGTGATTACGCTTTCTTTACTCTGTGATTGTCTTCATTTCATCATGATGACCATGCCTGTATTCTGTTATGCTTACTTCTGAGTACTTATTCCGCTGCAAGTAGTTCTTCGCTAAGGAATTTCCTCATCGGTAAATTCCTCAGTGAAGAATTCATAAAAATAGCCTATTCACCCCCCCTCTAGTCGATATAACGCACTTTCACCCATGTGGTTCCCCAACATATTCTATGTATAAAGAAAACACTATGTATTCTATGGGTGCTAGAGAATTAGCTAAGTTCAATGGGTGCCCAGAACCTGTTTGTTGTAATGTTTCTAAGAAATTGGACTTTATTTTAGGTTCTCTTTTTGGCTAAATTGATTTATTTCACATGAAATCAAACCTAGCTATGCACGTCTTGCTGCATCCAGCTATAATGAGTTTGCTATGGAGCAGTACACATATTTAAACTTTCATATAGTTGCAAAAACATGAATTCTCATTCCCGAAAACCCACAAAAAACATCAATTTATATTGATAGTTGTTCTAGTCCTTATGTTACAACAGTGCAATGACAAAAAACTCATCAGTTCGAAAACATGGACATGTTGATGCTGTAGAGATCTTGTACGCGGCCACAAGGATGTCCACTGTAATGATGCGAAAGTTACGAGATATCTACGTGCTTCCTGGCTTCTGTTCATCTACATCTGCTGCAGTCGTGCGTCGCCAGCGGCATCGTCCCTGACTAGGGCACCAAGCTGAGGGACATGCTACTACTGCATGCTACCTCTTGAGCACTGCGTTGGATTTCCTTGAAGAGGAAAGGGTGATGCAGCAGAGTAGAGTAAGTATTTCCCTCAGTTTTTGAGAACCAAGGTATCAATCCAGTAGGAGGCTACACGCGAGGCCCTCGTACCTACACAAAACAAATAGCTCCACACAACCAACGCGATTAGGGGTTGTCAATCCCTTCATGGTCACTTACGAGAGTGAGATCTGATAGAGATGATAGATAATATTTTTGGTATTTTTGGTATAAAGATGCAAAGTAAAATAAAAGAAAAGTAAAAAGCAAAGTAATAATAAAGTGATGGAAGATTGATATGATGAGAATAGACCCGGGGGCCATAGGTTTCACTAGTGGCTTCTCTCAAGAGCATAAGTATTCTACGGTGGGTGAACAAATTACTGTTGAGCAATTGGCAGAATTGAGCATAGTTATGAGAATATCTAGGTATGATCATGTATATAGGCATCACATTCGAGACAAGTACACCAACTCCTGCCTGCATCTACTACTATTACTCCACTCATCGACCGCTATCCAGCATGCATCGAGAGTATTAAGTTCAAGAAAACAGAGTAACGCCTTAAGCAAGATGACATGATGTAGAGGGATAAATTCATGCAATATGATAAAAACCCCATCTTGTTATCCTCGATGGCAACAATACAATACATGCTTTGCTGCCCCTACTGTCACTGGGAAAGGACACCGCAAGATTGAACCCAAAGCTAAGAACTTCTCCCATTGCAAGAAAAACCAATCTAGTCGGCCAAACCAAACTGATAATTCAAAGAGACTTGCAAAGATAACCAATCATACATAAAAGAATTCAGAGAAGATTCAAATATTGTTCATAGATAGACTTGATCATAAACCCACAATTCATCGGTCTCAACAAACAATCCGCAAAAAAAGAAGATTACATCAAATAGATCTCCGCAAGAGAGGGGGAGAACATTGTATTGAGATCCAAAAAGAGAGAAGAAGCCATCTAGATACTAACTATGGACCCGAAGGTCTGAGGTAAACTACTAACACTTCATCGGAGGGGCTATGGTGATGATGTAGAAGCCCTCCGTGGTAGATTCCCCTTAAGTGAGCTCAAACAGGCCCCAAGATGGGATCTCGTGGATCTGTAAAGTTGCGGTGGTGGAATTAGGTTTTGGCTCCGTGTCGATTGTTTGGGGGTACGTAGGTATATATAGGAGGAAGGAGTACGTCGGTGGAGCAAAGGGGGGCCCAGGAGGCAGGGGCGCGCCCTAGGGGGGTTGCCCTTCACCCTCGTGGCCACCTCCTTTCTCTCTGGACGGGGGGTCCAAGTCACCTGGATCATATTCGGTGAGAAAATCACGTTCCCGAGGGTTTCGTTCTGTTTGGACTCCGTTTGATATTCTATTTCTTCGAAACACTGAAATAGGCAAAAAACATCAATTCTGGGCTAGGCCTCCAGTTAATAGGTTAGTCCCAAAAGCAATATAAAAGTGGAAAATAAAGCCCAATATGGTCCAAAACAGTAGGTAATATAGCATGGAGCAATCAAAAATTATAGATACGTTGGAGACGTATCAGGCATCCCCAAGCTTAATTCACCTTTCGTCCTCGAGTAGGTAAATGATAAAAAAGAATTTTTTATGCGGAGTGCTACTTGGCATAATTTCAATGTAATTCTTCTTAATTGTGGCATGAATATTCGGATCAGAAAGATTCAAGACAAAAGTTCATATTGACATAAAAATAATAATACTTCAAGCATACTAACTAAGCAATTATGTCTTCTCAAAATAACATGACCAAAGAAAGTTCATCCCTACAAAATCATATAGTTTAGTCTTGCTCCATTTTTGTCACACAAGAATGCTCTCATCATGCACAACCCCGATGACAAGCCAAGCAATTGTTTCATACTTTAATAATCTCAAACTTTATAAACCTTCACGCAATACATGAGCGTGAGCCATGGATATAGCACTATGGGTGGAATAGAATATGATGATGGGGGTTATGTGGAGAAGACAAAAAGGAGAAGATCTCACATCAACGAGGCTAATCAATGGGCTATGGAGATGCCCATCAATTGATGTTAATGCAAGGAGTAGGGATTGCCATGCAAGAGATGCACTAGAGTTATAAATGTATGAAAGCTCAACAAAAAAAACTAAGTGGGTGTGCATCCAACTTGCTTGCTCACGAAGACCTAGGGCTTTTGTGGAAGCCCATCGTTGGAATATACAAGCCAAGTTCTATAATGAAAAATTCCCACTAGTATATGAAAATGACAAAACAAGAGACTCTCTCTATCATGAAGATTATGGTGCTACTTTGAAGCACAAGTGTGGAAAAAAAGGATAGTAGCATTGCCGCTTTTTGTATTTTTTTGGGCCTTCTTTTTTTTTTCTTGGCCTTTCTCTTTTTTCTATTGGGACAATGCTCTATTAAATGATGATCATCACACTTCTATTTATTTACAACTCAATGATTACAAATCGATACTAGAACAAAGTATGACTCTATATAAATGCCTCCGGCGGTATACCGGGATATGCAACGAATCAAGCGTGACATGTATGAAAGAACTATGAACGGTGGCTTTGCCACGAATACTATGTCAACTACATGATCATGCTAGCAAAATAACAATGATGAAAGTGTCATGATGAACGGAATGGTGGAAAGTTGCATGGTAATATATCTCGGAATGGCTATGGAAATGCCATAATAGGTAGGTATGGTGGCTGTTTTGAGGAAGATATAAGGAGGTTTATGTGTGAAAGAGCGTATCGTATCACGGGGTTTGGATGCACCGTGAAGTTTGCACCAACTCTCAATGTGAGAAAGGGCAATGCACTGCATCAAGAGGCTAGCAATGATGGAAGGGTGAGAGTGCGTATAATCCATGGACTCAACATTAGTCATAAAGAACTCATATACTTATTGCAAAAATCTACAAGCCATTAAAAACCAAAGTACTACGCGCATGATCCTAGGGGGATAGATTGGTAGGAAAAGACCATCGCTCGTCCCCGACCGCCACTCATAAGGAGGACACTCAAATAACACCTCATGTTTCAAATTTGTTAAATAACGTTTACCATACGTGCATGCTATGGAACTTGCAAACTTCAACACAAGCATTTCTTAAATTCACAACTACTCAACTAGCACGACTTTGATATTATCACCTCCATATCTCAAAACAATTATCAAGCATCAAACTTTTCTTAGTATTCAACGCACTCAAAAGAAAGTTTTACAAATCTTGAATACCAAGCATATTAAGATTTTTAAGCAAATTACCATGCTATTTAAGACTCTCAAAATAATCTAAGTGAAGCATGAGAGATCAATAGTTTCTATAAAACAAATCCACCACCGTGCTCTAAAAGATATAAGTGAAGCTAGAGCAAAACTATAAAGCTCAAAAGATATAAGTGAAGCACAAAGAGTATTCTAACAGATTACAATTCATGTATGGCTCTCTCAAAAGGTGTGTACAACAAGGATGATTGCGGTAAACTAAAAAGCAAAGACTCAAATCATACAAGATGCTCCAAGCAAAACACATATCATGTGGTGAATAAAAATATAGTTCCAAGTAAAGTTACCGATGGAAGTAGACGAAAGAGGGGATGCCTTCCGGGGGCATCCCCAAGCTTTTACTTTTTGGTGTCCTTATATTATCTTGGGGGTGCCATGGGCATCCCCAAGCTTAGTATCTTGCCACTCCTTGTTCCATAATCCATCAAAAAAATTCACCAAAAACTTGAAAACTTCACAACACAAAACTCAACAGAAATCTCATGAGCTCCGTTAGCGAAAGAAAACAAAAGGCCACTTTAAGGTACTGTAATGAACTCATTCTTTATTTATATTGGTGTTAAACCTACTGTATTCCAACTTCTATATGGTTTATAAAATATTTTACTAGCCATAGACTCATCAAAATAAGCAAACAACACACGAAAAACATAATCTGTCAAAAACAGCACAGTCTGTAGTAATCTCTAACTAACTCAAACTTCTGGAACTCCAAAAAATCAGCCAAAATAGGACGACCTAGGCAATTTATTTATTGATCAGAAGCAATTATAATCACTATTGTATCCATTCTGGTGTTTTTTAACAATTGTTTTCGTGAACCGAAAGTTTCTGGAAATTATAGCAAGATCAAATAACTATCATCCAAGAAGATCCTATAGGTTTAACTTGGCACAAACACTAATTAAAACATAAAACCACATCTAAACATAAGGTAGATGGATTATTTATTACTAAGCAGCAAGGAAAAAAATTGGGTTGTCTCCCAACAAGCGCTTTTCTTTAAAGCCTTTTTAGCTAGGCATTGAGATTTCAATGATGCTCACAAGAAAGACAAGAATTGAGGCACAAAAAGAGCATCATAAAACATGTGACAAACACACTTAAGTCTAACATACTTCCTATTCATAGGCATATTATAGGCAAACAAATTATCGTAGCAAGCAAAAACTAGCATATGCAAAGAAGCGGAAAGGAACAATAGCAATCTCAACATAACGAGAGGTAATTTAGTAACATGAAAATTTCTATAACCATATTTTCCTCTCTCATAATAATTACATGTAGGATAATAAGAAAATTCAACAATATATCTGTCACATAACATATTCTCAACACGATCCACATGCATGCGAAGTTGACACTCTTCCAAAATAGTGGGATTATCAATAACTAAAGTCATGATTTCTCCAAGCTCACTTTTATCATTCATAAGATTGAATGTTATCCAAATATGTGGGATCTAAAGTTGACACTCTTCCAAACCCACTTTCAGTATTATTGCAAACACTATTATCAATCTTATATTCATCATGGGGCTTAAATAAATTTTCAAGATCATAAGAAGAATCTCCCCAATCATGACTATTGGACATAGCAAAACTAGCATCCCCAAGCTTAGGGTTTTGCATATTATTAGCATAATTTACATCAATAGAATTTATAATAAAATCATTGCAATCATGCTTTTTATTCAAAGATCTATCGTGAAGCACTTCATCAAAATTTTCAAATTTACGGATTTCAGGCAAAAGCTTATAAAGATAATCTAGTGCATCCAAATCACTAGGAATTGGTTCTTCATAATTGGATCTCTTAAAAATATTGGCAAGCGGATGAGGACACATATATATTAGCTTATCTGTTTAGGAATAAATACTCAACTATTTCAACCAAGCGAGAAAACGAGCCAAGAAACACATCAAGGCGAAAGGAAAAATGGCGAATAAAATGGCAAGGGTGAAGTGGGGATGAGGAAATGTAACATCCCAAATTTCAATTTGGAATGTTATACATAGATCATCATTGCATATCATATTTTTGTTGCATTGTTGGCTCGATCCTAGAAATTCTACGCAACTCAAGGACCCACGGAGAGAGTTGGGGATTTCGTTATTTTCATATTTGAGTTTTCTCAAATTTTGAAAATAGGATCATTTGATTTTAATTATTTTATCTTCAATTATTTATATTACAAAAATATGAGAGAGGGAATAAAATGACTTTCCCAAAATAAAGAAATAATGAGGATTTAATAATAAAATCAAATAAGATTTTATTTTGGAGTTTTTCGCAGTTTTATTTGTATTTAGGAAAATGCTGCGTTTTCAAAATTGCATTTAGGCCCCAAATAAATGTTCATCTAGTCCGCATTGATTTTAGAAGCAGGAAAATTTATTTCGGGATTTTTGGAGTTTGTTTAGTATTTCTTTAAATGCATTTTTCTGTGAAATTGTTTATATAAAAATCGACCCACGGGCCGCATTCGAAGCGGGACTCCGCCCGGGGCAACCTTTAAATAGCGCCGCCACGAGCGCCCCCAACCCACCAGCCGCCCTGGCCCACCCGCGCCGAAACCCTAACCCTAACCCTAGCCGCCAGCCGCCGCCGCCAACGCCGCCGGACGCCGCCGCCGGACGCCGCCACCGCCGCGACCCGCCCCCCGAGGTTCTCTGCCGCCTCGTAATCCGTGCCGCCGTTTTTTTAGAAAAACCATTCGGTTTTCCGTCAGTTTTCGTCAGGTTTTTTTAGTTTCTGTTTTTTTATTAGATCGGTTTTTTATTTTCGGTTCGGTTAAATAGCGGCGTCATTGCTCGTTCGCTTTTAACGAACGTGTTCGTCAGATTAGTTCTAGTTGACGAACGTTCGTTCGTTAACCTGTTCGTCGTTTTTCTTTTTCTCGGCTTTAAGCCGCGATTTTTCTGATCGCGATTTCCGATCCGATTTTCGTATTACTATAACTTTTCGCTCATTTATCGGAATCAGGCGATTCAAGCGCCTGGAGTTTCGTCTCGAAACACTCTTTCCGAATAACCAACTTAAACAAGTTTTTGCCTCTGTAAAATTTGACTTAGATCCAGATTGGTAAAATGGAACTGTTTTCTTTCGCCGTTTGACTTTCGTTGCTTTGTTTGATTTGATTCTTTTTTCAAACCGAAGTTCTTAAGTTGAGCTTTATGGTTAGATATTTTGTTTGAGTTTTACCTGCATTAGATGGGTACTTATTGTATGCTTGTTTGTTTGTTCACGATAGAATACCGGAGTGCGCCGCTGTTACTTCGAAAGTGTCTAGGTTTCATGGATCATCGCTAAGGCAAGTAACACTTTGATCATACCTTTTCTACTACGGTTTTATTGCATTAGATCAATCCTCAAACATTGCATGATTAGGATCTAATTAAATTGTGGGGTGGGAAGTAGATGAGGTAGTACCTATTTCCTGTTTATTTTCAAACCTTTGGGAGTTACTTCTACGTTTGCTTATTATGCCATGCTATGGTAGTAGACGTGGATTGGGTGAGTGTATCCATGACAGATGTGAGATTGTTAAATTAATGGTTTATTTAAGGTGGCAACTTAAACACACATCTGGGTGGATTGAGGTACCTGGTTTCCAGGATTTGCCTGTTTTTCTTCGGACCGCCACCCAGGCTCAAAGGGATCATGAGATTATTCATGCTAGAAACTTCTGTGTGCAGCCACATTCTACTATGGGCTCTAGCATAGTTGACTAAGTTGTGCGAACTGTTACGGGTAGACTAGCAGATGTAGGGGTTGTAGGTTGGTACGGTCTACCCATACGTAAGGTGCAAGCGCTTCTGAAAAACTATGTCTCGGTCATCCGTTTCTCAAACACCATGTAGTGCGAGAAATCAAACGGAGGAGATCGAGTCTTGTGGGGAGAAGTGCACAAACCTATGCAGAGTGTATAAACTAATCATGGTTAGCCGTGTCCCCGGTTATGGACATCTTGAGTATCTAGTACTTGGATATCATGTGAATCTCATCATGTTACTTTAATTAATCTTGTTGGGTTACATTAATGATTACTTTAATTGGGATTGAGGATGCTTTCAACCATTCTCAATGTTTAACAACCACCATGATAGTTAAATAAATTTATTCCTTTGCGGGAGCGAAAAATTGGCTTTACATAAAGCTGTAACCATAGAGCTTTCCACCAGCCGGATATGCATGTAGAATAGTTGTTTCCATTATTATTCTCTATGTGTTACTTTGCCAAAGCATATTCCATGTCTGACCGTTTTGGCTGCAACGTTTCATGTTGCAGACTTTTCGCATTTACCAGTAAGGTGCTTAGGTCGTGGTTCTATACTCGGTGATGCCGTTGGAGTTGATGGACTCGCTTATTCTTCCAAGCCTTCCGCTGTTATCGTTATTAGATGGCCTTAAGCCATATTTATTTTGTTAAGTTCTCTCTTGAGACATTTGATGTAATAAGTGTGCGATTGCCACTCTGTTATAAATCCTTCAAGCAATCTTGTGTGGTGTCGACATTCTTGATCCAGGATGACACCGAGCACGTAGATCGATCGCTTTGAGGTCCGTCGCTACAAAGATGGTATCGAGCACACGTTGATTTGTAGAACAGGACCACTAAGCTAAAGCCCTAGATCACTACTCTCTTCTCATTTACGACTCCTCATCTTTTCTACTCTTTTAGTATGACTAAGCGAGGATCAAGTTCACCCACGGATGAAGATACACCCTTTGGACGACACACGAAGGAAGTCACTAATTACTGAACATCGGAACGCCAAGCTTCACGGGACCTACAATTCCACTTTACCCGAAGAGGAGCTACTGGAAGATTCAAGCTCAAGTTCCGGAAGGACGTTCGCGCCGATCACGGAGCCCATAGAGTGTGTTTTTAATGCACCAACTGGAGTGCAGGAAAGAGCATGGCAGCTCACATAACCATGGGACGCATTGGAGAAGTTTACCAAGAAGACCTCAAGGATACTATCTACCAGATTTGTGGACGCCGAGATGAACAATGGGAGATAGTTAGCACTAAGAAGGATCGATCCATTGCAGCTTTCATCCAAGAGTTAAATCAGCACATTCGACGCCAGGAGAACCAGATGTGCGCAGACATGATGGAGTTGAAGAAAGCAAAAGCCAAGATTATCAAACTAGAAGGAGAACTGAAGGCCACTCTCAAGGACTACATGGAGGAGATTGTAGCTCTAGTGAGACAAAACGACGATCTTAAGGAGAAGATTGAAGAACTCATGGGGAATTCAGACCGGAGGAGAAGATGAAGATTGCACTGTCCAGAGAACTACATCATCATCGGCATTTACACCGACTCGGATCCTGACGATAGTGATGATGACTATGTTGATGAAGCTGGAGCAGATATCATGGAGTCTTCATCGGAGCAGTTTTTCTAGTTGACCACCATAACAGTAGTAGAATTTCCCTCATTAAAAAAATTAGTTTTAGTCCCAGCACCTTGTAACACTAGTTAGACCGTTGTATGCCCTTGTTTGATTTGATTGGAGTGATTTTGTGTGATTTTGTCTCATGTGCATATGGGTAGTGTTCTCTCACTAGACCTCATTCTATTCTTAACTCTCGTCTTTTCTATAAACCCTCAGATGCCTCCGAGACGTGACCCCGGATTTGTTTTCCCGCCAGAGATCACTCAGTTGATTCAGCAGCAGAATGCCTTGATTCAAACATTGGTACAGAACCAAGGCAACAAAAACAACAACAACAACAACAACAACAACAACAACCCACCGCCACCACCACCTGTTGACCATTTGACCCGTTTCTTAAGGCTGAATCCTCCGGTGTTTTCCAGTAGCACCGAGCCGATTGTTGCAGATGATTGGCTCCGCAAGATAGGGTGGGAGTTGACCACTTCAGGATGTACAGATGGGAAAAGGTGAAATTTGCCGCACATTAGCTTGAAGGACCCGCAGCAGCATGGTGGGAGAATTTCTGACCACTTACCTGTAGACACTTTGTCACATGGGATCGATTTGACAAGCTTTCCGTACAGCCCATGTTTCAGCAGGAGCTATGGCCATGAAGAAGCGTGAGTTTCGCAACTTGCGCCAAGGAGGACTGAGACGACAAGATGTGGATGACTTCAGTAAGCTAGCACGTTATGCCCTAGATGACGTTGCTACGGACGCAGCTAAGCAGGAGAAGTTTCTAGAAGGACTGAACGATGAGCGGAGCATGCAGTTGATGGTAGCCACCTTTAATAACTACCAAGAGTTAGTAGACCGTGCTCTTATGATTGAAGGGAAGCAGCAGCAGATTGACAATCGCAAGAGAAAGTATGGACAGGGGAAGTATAACTCTGGAGCTCAGCAGAAACTACGCTTTACCCCAAAGCCAGGAGGGAAATTTCAGCATACTCACGGAGGAGGTAGCTCGCACAATCATAATGGCACAAAGAATGGAAACGGGAATGGAGGAAGCAATGGACAAAACCGCACCAACCCGTCAACACCATCCAAGGTAGACCTGAGCCATATCACTTGTTATAAGTGCCGTAAGACTGGGCATTATGCAAATGAATGTCCAGAAGCCCAAAATGGTAACGGCAATGGAAGCTCAGGAAAGAAGCCGAACCCTTTCAACAGGGGACAGGTGAACCACGTTACCGTGGAGGAGGTTGAAGCTCAGCCAGACGCAGTAATAAGTAAGTTTTTGGTTAAGACATTTACTGCAATTATTCTTTTTGATACTGGTGCATCGCATTCATACATATGAAGGGGATTTGTGGATCAGTATAAATTACCAACCCAAGCCCTTAGGTCACCCATGCTAGTAACCTCACCTGGAGCGGAATATATGGCAAGTATATGGTGCGATCGACTGCCATTAAGGATTGGAAACTATGTATTTCCCTCAGACCTAATAGTTTTGGAATCCCAAGGATTGGATGTGATGTTAGGTATGGATTGGTTATCAAAGTACGGAGGGAATATTGATTGCGCCAGTAAGTCGATTTTGCTTACCACCCCAGAAGGTAGGAGAATCAAGTATGTATCACGGCATGAGCCGAGGAGAGCACATGTAAATTCCTTATCGAGTTGTGCAGGAGGAAGTACCGATGGTAAGGGATTATCCGGACATGTTTTCGGAAGAGTTGCTGTGCATGCCACGGACAGAGACATCGAGTTTCGATTGAACTACTTGCGAACCTTTGGGCCGATATCTAAGAGACCATATAGGATGCCAGCCCAAGAATTGGAGGAAATTAAGAAGCAGATTAAGGAGTTCTTTGGATAAAGGTTTTATTCGCCCAAGTTCTTCGCCTTGGGGATCGCCGATACTTCTAGTGGAGAAGAAGGATGGATCATTAAGAATGGTTGTTGATTATCGAGGATTGAATGAAGTGACCATTAAGAACAAATACCGTTGCCGATGATCAACGACTTGTTTGACCAATTGCAAGGAGCTAAGGTATTTTCCAAGATCGATTTGCGATCGAGGATACCATCAGTTGAAGATTCGGGAGCAGGATATACCTAAGACGGCTTTTACCACCAGGTATGGACTGTATGAGTATACCGTTATGTCATTTGGTCTGACTAACGCCCCAGCCTATTTTATGAACATGATGGACAAGGTGTTTATGGAGTTTTTGGATAAGTTCGTCGTGGTATTCATTGACGATATTTTGGTCTACTCAAAGAATGAAGAAGTACATAAGGAGCACTTGCGTTTGGTACTCGAGAAGCTCAGAGTACATCAGTTGTATGCCAAGTTCAGCAAGTGTGATCTTTGGTTGAAGGAAGTTGGATTTCTCGGACATGTTATATCCGGAGAAGGTATAGCAGTAGACCCCACTAAAGTTGCCACGGTGACAAACTGGGAAGCGCCAACAACAGTTGGAGAGATCCGGAGTTTCCTTGGACTCGCAGGATACTACCGGAGATTCATTGAGAATTTCTCGAAGATTGCGAAGCCTATGACAGAATTATTGAAGAAGGATACCAAGTTCATATGGACTGAGGAGTGTGAGGCTAGTTTCCAAGAGTTGAAGAAGCGTTTGGTTACCTCACCAGTATTAATCCTACCAGACCAAAGCAAGGATTACGAAGTTTATTGCGACGCTTCACGTCGAGGACTTGGAGCAGTGCATATGCAGGAGGGAAGAGTTTTTTCGTATGCTTCACGACAGCTGAAACCTCACGAATTAAACTATGCCACACACGATTCGGAGTTAGCAGCCGTAGTGCATGCCTTGAAAACGTGGAGACATTTCCTCATTGGAAATCATTGTGAGGTGTATACGGATCACAAGAGTTTGAAGTACATCTTCACGCAGAAGGAGTTAAACCTCAGACAAAGGAGATGGTTGGAGCTCATCAAGAATTATGATATGAGATTGCATTACCACCCCGGAAAGGCTAACGTGGCAGCAGACGCGTTGAGCCGTAAGAGTCATGTCAACATCCTAATGACCGGAGGTTTACCAAAAGAATTAGCCAAGGAATTCCGGGAGCTATGTTTGGAAATAGTTCCGTGAGGCTATGTAGCAGCGTTGGAGATTCAGTCTACTTTGATGGATAAAATCAGAGAAGCTCAAAGGATGAGATAAGGAAGTTGCTTCTATTAAGGAGAAGATGAGCAAGGGAAAAGCAAAGGGATTTCGTGAGGATGAGCATGATACCTTATGGTTTGAGGACCGCGTTTACGTACCAAGTGATCCGGAGATTCGGAATTTGATTTTGCAAGAGGCACATGATTCACCGTATTCGACCCACCTCGGAAATACCAAGATGTTTTTGGATTTGAAGGATACTTTCTGGTGGACCGGAATGAAGAAAGATATCGCAGAGTATGTAGCAGTTTGTGATGTGTGTCAGAAAGTGAAAGCGAACATCAGAAGCCAGCAGGATTGTTACAGCCATTGCCTATACCCGAATGGAAGTGGGATAAACTAGGCATGGATTTCATCACGGGATTGCCCAGGACCCGTTCAGGCTATGACTCGATTTGGGTTGTAGTCGATTGTTTGACGAAGGTAGCTCATTTCATTCGAGTAAAGACTACCTACAGCAGTGCCAAATTGGCTAAGATATACATGACCAGGATTGTATGCTTGCATGGAGTTCCGAGGAGTATCGTATCGGATAGAGGAACCCAATTCACCTCAAAGTTCTGGAAGCAGTTGCACGAAACTTTGGGAACCAGACTGGAGTTCAGTACAACTTTTCATCCACAGACATATGGACAAACCGAGAGAGTCAACCATATTTTGGAGGATATGCTGAGAGCATGTTCTTTGGATTATGGAGCATGTTGGGATGACAACTTGCCATATGCGGAGTTTTCTTATAACAACAGCTACCAAACCAGTTTGAAGATGGCACCCTTCGAAGCCTTGTATGGAAGGAGGTGCAGAACCACGCTATTGTGGGATGAAGTTGGAGACCGCCAGTTGTTTGGACCGGATTTGATTAAGGAGTCTGAACGGAAAGTAAAGTTGATTCGCGATAGACTCAAGGTAGCCCGGTCAAAGGCGTAAGAGCTATGCGGATTCAAAACGCAAAGAGACAGAATATGAAGTCGGAGACAGAGTTTATCTTCGAGTATCTCCACTTCGAGGAGTTAAGCGTTTTGGAGTTAAAGGAAAATTAGCGCCACGTTTTGTGGGACCATACAAAGTTTTGGAGCGCATGGGAGAAGTTGCGTACAAGTTGAAATTACCTGAGGGTTTATCAGGTGTTCACGATGTGTTCCATGTTTCTCAGTTGAATAAGTGTCACGCAGAGATGGCAGATATACCCTTTGAGGGATCTTTGTGCCACTAGAGGCGATTCAGTTGAATAACGATTTGACCTATGAGGAGTAGCCAGTTAAGATTCTGGAGTATGCCAGCCGAGTCACCCGCAACAAGGTCATTAAGTTTTGCAAAGTTCAGTGGAGCCACCACACTGAGGATGAAGCCACACAGGAGCGAGGCGAAGATCCAGCTTAAGGACCACCCTCACCTATTTTCTAGCCAACCCGAATCTCGAGGCGATATTCATCTTAAGGGGGGTAGGTTTGTAACATCCCAAATTTTCAATTTGGAATGTTATACATAGATCATCATTGCATATCATATTTTTGTTGCATTGTTGGCTCGATCCTAGAAATTCTACGCAACTCAAGGACCCACGGAGAGAGTTGGGGATTTCGTTGTTTTCATATTTGAGTTTTCTCAAATTTTGAAAATAGGATCATTTGATTTTAATTATTTTATCTTCAATTATTTATATTACAAAAATATGAGAGAGGGAATAAAATGACTTTCCCAAAATAAATAAATAATGAGGATTTAATAATAAAATCAAATAAGATTTTGTTTTGGAGTTTTGCGCCATTTTATTTGAATTTAGGAAAAATGCGCTTTTTTTAAAATTGCATTTAGCCCCCAAATAAATATTCATCTAGTCCGGCTTGATTTTAGAAGCCGGGGAAATTTATTTCGGGATTTTTGGAGTCCGTTTAGTATTTCTTTCGTTTGTTTTTCTGCGCGAAATTATTTATAAAAAAACGAACCGACCTACGGGCCGTACCCGAGCGGGACTCCGCCCGGGGGCAGCCTTTAAATAGCGCCGCCCCGAGCGCCCCAGCCCACCAGCCGCCCCGGCCCACCCGCGCCGAACCCTAACCCTAGCCGCCGCCGACGGCGACGCCGCCGCCCGCCGCCAGACGCCCGCCACCGCCGCGCCAAGACGAGTTTCGCCGCCGCCTCGTAATCCGTGCCGCCATTTTTTTAGAAAAACCGTTCGCTTTTCCGTCGGTTTTCGTCGGTTTTTTTAGTTTCCGTTTTTTATTAGATCGGTTTTTTTATTTTTGGTTCGGTTAAATAGCGAGCGTTCGCTCGTTCATTCGTTTTAATGAACGTGTTCGGCAGATTAGTTCTAGTTAACGAACGTTCATTCGTTAACTTGTTCCTCATTTTTCTTTTTCTCGGATTTAATCCGCGATTTTTCTGATCGTGACTTCCGATCCGATTTTCGTTTTAGTATAACTTTTCGCTCATTTATCGAAATCAGTCGATCCAAGCGCCTGGAGTTTCGTCTTGAAACCCTCTTTCCAAATAACCAACTTAAACAAGTTTTTGCCTCTGTAAAATTTGACTTAGATCCAAATTGGTAAAATGGAGCTGTTTTCTTTCGCCGTTTGACTTTCGTTGCTTTGTTAGATTTGATTCTTTTTGCAAACCGAAGTTCTTAAGTTGAGCTTTCTGGTTAGATCTTTTGTTTGAGTTTTACCTGTGCATTAGATGGGTACTTATTGTATGCTTGTTTGTTTGTCTACGATAGAATACCCGGAGTGCGCCGCCTGTTACTTCGAGTGTCTAGGTTTCGCGGATCATCAGCAAGGCAAGTAACACTTTGATCATACCTTTTCTACTACCCAGTTTGATTGCATTAGATCAATCCTCAAACATTGCATGATTAGGACCTAATTAAATTGTGGGATGGGAAGTAGATGAGGTAGTACCTATTTCCTGTTTATTTTCAAACCTTTGGGAGTTACTTCTACGTTTGCTTATTATGCCATGCTATGCTAGTAGACGTGGATTGGGTGAGTGTATCCATGACAGATGCGAGATTGTTAAATTAATGGTCTATTTAAGGTGGCAACTTAAACACACATCTGGGTGGATTGAGGTACCTGGTTTCCAGGATTTGCCTGTTTTTCTTCGGACCGCCACCCATGCTCAAAGGGATCATCAGATTATTCATGCTACAAACTTCCGTGTGCAGCCACATGCTACTATGGGCTCTAGCATAGTTGATTAAGTTGTGCGAACTCTTACGGGTAGACTAGCAGATGTAGGGGTTGTAGGTTGGTACGGTCTACCCATACGTAAGGTGCAAGCGCTTCTGAAAACTATGTCTCAGTCATCCGTTTCTCAAACACCATGTAGTGCGAGAAATCAAACGGAGGAGATCGAGTCTTGTGGGGAAAAGTGCACAAACCTCTGCAGAGTGTATAAGCTAATCATGGTTAGCCGTGTCCCCGGTTATGGACATCTTGAGTATCTAGTACTTGGATATCATGTGAATCTCATCATGTTACTTTAATTAATCTTGTTGGGTTACATTAATGATTACTTTAATTGGGATTGAGGATGCTTTCAACCATTCTCAATGTTTAACAACCACAATGATAGTTATATAAATTTATTCCTTTGCAGTAGGGAAAAATTGGCTTTACGCAAAACTGTAACCATAGAGCTTTCCACCAGCCAGATATGCATGTAGAATAGTTGTTTCCATTATTATTCTCTGTGTGTTACTTTGCCAGCATATTCCATGTGCTGACCCGTTTTCGGGCTGCAACGTTTCACGTTGCAGACTTTTCAGACGACATGTAAGGTGCTTAGGTCGTGGTTCTATACTCAGTGATGCCGTTGGAGTTGATGGACTCACTTATTCTTCCAAGCCTTCCGCTGTTATCGTTATTAGATGGCCTTAAGCCATATTTATTTTTTTAAGTTCTCTCTTGAGACATTCGATGTAATAAGTGTGTGATTGCTACTCTGTTATAAATCCTTCAAGTACTATGTGGTGTCAGCATTACTGATCCAGGGATGACACCTGAGCACAGAGATCAGACTGTTTGAGGTCTGGTCGCTACAGGAAAACGAGAGGCAAATGGCAAATAATGTAATGCGAGAGATAGGGGATTGTGATGGGTACTTGGTATATTGACTTTTGCAAAGACTCCCCGGCAATGGCGCCAGAAATCTTCCTGCTACCTCTTGAGCACTGCATTGGATTTCCTTGAAGAGGAAAGGGTGATGCAGCAGAGTAGAATAAGTATGTCCCTCAGTTTTTGAGAACCAAGGTACCAATCCAGTAGGAGGCTACACGCGAGTCCCTCGTACCTACACAAAACAAATAGCTCCACGCAACCAACGCGATTAGGGGTTGTCAATCCCTTCACGGTCACTTACGAGAGTGAGATCTGATAGAGATGATAGATAATATTTTTGGTATTTTTGGTATACAGACGCAAAGTAAAATAAAAGCTAAGTAAAAAAGCAAAGCAATAATAAAGAGATGGAAGATTGATATGATGAGAATAGACCCGGGGGCCATAGATTTCACTCGTGGCTTCTCTCAAGAGCATAATTATTCTACGGTGGAATGAACAAATTACTGTTGAGCAATTGACAGAATTGAGCATAGTTATGAGAATATCTAGGTATGATCATGTATATAGGCATCACGTCCGAGACAAGTAGACCGACTCCTGCCTGCATCTACTACTATTACTCCACTCATCGACCGCTATCCAGCATGCATCGAGAGTATTAAGTTCAAGAAAATAGAGTAACGCCTGAAGCAAGATGACATGATGTAGAGGGATAAATTCATGCAATATGATAAAAACCCCATCTTGTTATCCTTGATGGCAACAATATAATACGTGCCTTGCTGCCCCTCATCCTTTGGGAAAGGACACCGCAAGATTGAACCCAAAGCTAAGCACTTCTCCCATTGCAAGAAAAACCAATCTAGTAGGCCAAACCAAACTGATAATTCGAAGAGACTTGCAAAGATAACCAATCATACATAAAAGAATTGAGAGAAGATTTAAGTATTGTTCATAGATAGACTTGATCATAAACCTGCAATTCATCGGTCTCAACAAACACACCGCAAAAAGAAGATTACATCGAATATATCTCCACGAGAGAGGGGGAGAACATTGTATTGAGATCCAAAAAGAGAGAAGAAGCCATCTAGCTACTAACTATGGACCCGAAGGTCTGAGGTAAACTCACACTTCATTGGAGGGGCTATGGTGATGATGTAGAAGCCCTCCGTGGTGGATTCCCCTTCTGGCGGAGCTCCAGAACAGGCCCCAAGATGGGATCTCGTGGATACAGAAAGTTGCGGCGGTGGAATTAGGTTTTTGGCTCCGTGTCGATCGTTTGGGAATGCGAGGTATATATAGGAGGAAGGAATGCGTCGATGGAGCAAAGGGGGCCCACGAGGCGAGGCGCGCCCTGAGGCGCCCTCCACCCTCGTGGCCACCTCCTTTCTCTCTTGACGGGGGGTCCAAGTCTCCTGGATCATATTCGGTGAGAAAATCACGTTCCCGAAGGTTCCATTCTGTTTGGACTCTGTTTGATATTCTGTTTCTTTGAAACATTGAAATAGGCAAAAAACAGCAATTGTGGGATGGGCCTCCGGTTAATAGGTTAGTCCCAAAAGTAATATAAAAGTGGAAAATAATGCCCAATATGGTCCAAAACAGTAGATAATATAGCATGGAGCAATAAAAAATTATAGATACGTTGGAGACGTATCGAGGCATCCCAAGCTTAATTCCGCCGTCCTCGAGTAGGTAAATGCTAAAAAAGAATTTTTGATGCGGAGTGCTACTTGGCATAATTTCAATGTAATTCTTCTTAATTGTGGCATGAATATTCAGATCCGAAAGATTCAAGACAAAAGTTCATACTGACATAATAATAATAATACGTCAAGCATACTAACTAAGCAATTATGTCTTCTCAAAATAACATGGCCAAAGAAGTTCATCCCTACAAAATCATATAGTTTAGTCATGCTCCATTTTTGTCACACAAGAATGCTCTCATCATGCACAACCCCGATGACAAGCCAAGCAATTGTTTCATACTTTAATAATCTCAAACTTTATAAACCTTCACGCAATACATGAGCGTGAGCCATGGATATAGCACTATGGGTGGAATAGAATATGATGATGGGGGTTATGTGGAGAAGACAAAAGGAGAAGATCTCACATCAACGAGGCTAATCAATGGGCTATGGAGATGCCCATCGATTGATGTTAATGCAAGGAGTAGGGATTGCCATGCAACGGATGCACTATAGCTATAAATGTATGAAAGCTCAACAAAAGAAACTAAGTGGATGTGCATCCAACTTGCTTGCTCACGAAGACCTAGGGCATTTGAGGAAGCCCATTGTTGGAATTTACAAGCCAAGTTCTATAATGAAAAATTCCCACTAGTATATGAAAATGAAAAAACAAGAGACTCTCTCTATCATGACGATTATGGTGCTACTTTGAAGCACAAGTGTGGAAAAAAAGGAAGAACAAAGTATGACTCTATATAAATGCCTCCGGCGGTATACCGGGATATGCAATGAATCAAGTTTGACATGTATGAAAGAATTATGAACGGTGGCTTTGCCACGAATACTATGTCAACTACATGATCATGCTAGCAAAATAACAATGATGAAAGTGTCATGATGAACGGAATGGTGGAAAGTTGCATGGCAATATATCTCGGAATGGCTATGGAAATGACATAATAGGTAGGTATGGTGGCTGTTTTGAGGAAGATATAAGGAGGTTTATGTGTGAAAGAGTGTATCGTATCACGGGGTTTGGATGCACCGGCGAAGTTTGCACCAACTCTCGATGTGAGAAAGGGCAATGCACGGTACCGAAGAGGCTAGCAATGATGGAAGGGTGAGAGTGCGTATAATCCATGGAATCAACATTAGTCATAAAGAACTCATATACTTATTCAAAAAAATCTACAAGCCATTAAAAACCAAAGTACTACGCGCATGCTCCTAGGGGGATAGATTGGTAGGAAAAGACCATCGCTCGTCTCCGACCGTCACTCATAAGGAGGACACTCAAATAACACCTCATGTTTCAAATTTGTTACATAAAGTTTACCATACGTGCATGCTACGGGACTTGCAAACTTCAACACAAGCATTTCTTAAATTCACAACTACTCAACTAGCACGACTTTGATATTATCACCTCCATATCTCAAAACAATTATCAAGCATCAAACTTTTCTTAGTATTCAATGCACTCAAAAGAAAGTTTTACAAATCTTGAATACCAAGCATATTAAGATATTTAAGCAAATTACCATGCTATTTAAGACTCTCAAAATAATCTAAGTGAATCATGAGAGATCAATAGTTTCTATAAAACAAATCCACCACCCTGCTCTAAAAGATATAAGTGAAGCACTAGAGCAAAACTATAAAGCTCAAAAGATATAAGTGAAGCACAAAGAGTATTCTAACAAATTCCAATTCATGTATGGCTCTCTCAAAAGGTGTGTACAGCAAGGATGATTGCGGTAAACTAAAAATAAAAGACTCAAATCATACAAGACGCTCCATGCAAAACACATATCATGTGGTGAATAAAAATATAGCTCCAAGTAAAGTTACCGATGGAAGTAGACGAAAGAGGGGATGCCTTCCGGGGGCATCCCCAAGCTTTTACTTTTTGGTGTCCTTAGATTATCTTGGGGGTGCCATGGTCATCCCCAAGCTTAGGCTGTTGACACTCCTTGTTCCATAATCCATCAAAAAATTTCACCCAAAACTTGAAAACTTCACAACACAAAACTCAACAGAAATATCGTGAGCTTCATTAGCGAAAGAAAACAAAAGACCACTTTAAGGTACTGTAATGAACTCATTACTTATTTATATTGGTGTTGAACCTACTGTATTCCAACTTCTCTATGGTTTATAAACTATTTTACTAGCCATAGACTCATCAAAATAAGCAAACAACACACGAAAAACAGAATCTGTCAAAAACAGAACAGTCTGTAGTAATCTGTAACTAACGCAAACTTCTGGAACTCCAAAAAATCATAAAAATAGGAAGACCTAGGTAATTTGTTTATTGATCAGAAGCAATTGGAATCACTATTTTATCACGTTCTGGTGATTTTTAACAATTGTTTTTGTGAACCAAAAGTTTCTGGAAATTACAGCAAGATCAAATAAGTATCATACAAGAAGATCCTATAGGTTTAACTTGGCACAAACACTAATTAAAACATAAAACCACATCTAAACATAAGGTAGATGGATTATTTATTACTAAGCAGCAAGGAAAAAATTGGGTTGTCTCCCAACAAGCGCTTTTCTTTAAAGCCTTTTTAGCTAGGCATTGAGATTTCAATGATGCTCACAAGAAAGACAAGAATTGAGGCACAAAGAGAGCATCATAAAACATGTGACAAACACACTTAAGTCTAACATACTTCCTATGCATAGGAATATTATAGGCAAACAAATTATTGTTGCAAGCAAAAACTAGCATATGCAAAGAAGCGGAAAGGAACAATAGCAATCTCAACATAACGAGAGGTAATTTAGTAACATGAAAATTTCTATAACCATATTTTCCTCTCTCCTAATAATTACATGTAGGATAATAAGAAAATTCAACAATATATCTGTCACATAACATATTCTCAACACGATCCACATGCATGCGGAGTTGACACTTCCAAAATAGTGGGATTATCATTAACTAAAGTCATGATTTCTCCAAGCCCACTTTTATCAAAAATTTCATAAGATTGAATGTTATCCAAATATGTGGGATCTAAAGTTGACACTCTTACAAACCCACTTTCAATATTATTGCAAACACTATTATCAATCTTATATTCATCATGGGGCTTAAATAAATTTTCAAGATCATAAGAAGAATCTCCCCAATCATGACTATTGGACATAGCAAAACTAGCATCCCCAAGCTTAGGGTTTTGCATATTATTAGCATAATTTACATCAATAGAATTTATAATAAAATCATTGCAATCATGCTTTTTATTCAAAGATCTATCGTGAAGCACTTCATCACAATTTTCAGATTTACGGATTTCAGGCAAAAGCTTATAAAGTTAATCTAGTGCATCCAAATCACTAGGAATTGGTTCATCATAATTGGATCTCTTAAAAAGATTGGCAAGCGGATGAGGATCCATAGATATTAGCTTCTCTGTTTAGGAATAAATACTCAACTATTTCAACCAAGCGAGAAAACGAGCCAATAAACACATCAAGGCGAAAGGAAAAAGGGCGAATAAAATGGCAAGGGTGAAGTGGGGATGAGGAAAACGAGAGGCAAAGTGCAAATAATGTGATGCGAGAGATAAGGGATTGTGATGGGTACTTGGTATATTGACTTTGGCGAAGACTCCCCGGCAACTGCGCCAGAAATCTTCCTGCTACCTCTTGAGCACTGCGTTGGATTTCCTTGAAGAGGAAAGGGTGATGCAGCAGAGTAGAGTAAGTATTTCCCTTAGTTTTTGAGAACCAAGGTATCAATCCAAAGAGGAGGCTACACGCAAGTCCCTCATACCTACACAAAACAAATAGCTCCACGCAACCAACGCGATTAGGGGTTGTCAATCCCTTCACGGTCACTTACGAGAGTGAGATCTGATAGAGATGATAGATAATCTTTTTGGTATTTTTGGTATAAAGATGCAAAGTAAAATAAAAGAAAAGTAAAAAGCAAAGTAATAATAAAGTGATGGAAGATTGATATGATGAGAATAGACCCGGGGGGCATAGATTTCACTAGTGGCTTCTCTCAAGAGCATAAGTATACTACGGTGGGTGAACAAATTACTGTTGAGCAATTGACAGAATTGAGCATAGTTACGAGAATATCTAGGTATGATCATGTATATAGGCATCACGTCCGAGACAAGTAGATCGACTCACCGCATCTACTACTATTACTCCACTCATCGACCGCTATCCAAAGATGCATCTAGAGTATTAAGTTCAAGAAAACAGAGTAACGCCTTAAGCAAGATGACATGATGTAGGGGGATAAATTCATGCAATATGATAAAAACCCCATCTTGTTATCCTCGATGGCAACAATACAATACGTGCCTTGCTGCCCCTCATCATTGGGAAAGGACACCGCAAGATTGAACCCAAAGCTAAGCACTTCTCCCATTGCAAGAAAAACCAATCTAGTAGGCCAAACCAAACAGATAATTCGAAGAGACTTGCAAAGATAACCAATCATACATAAAAGAATTCAGAGAAGATTCAAACATTGTTCATAGATAGACTTGATCATGAACCCACAATTCATCGGTCTCAACAAACACACCGCAGAAAGAAGATTACATCGAATAGATCTCCACGAGAGAGGGGGAGAACATTGTATTGAGATCCAAAAAGAGAGAAGAAGCCATCTAGCTACTAACTATGGACCCGAAGGTCTGAGGTAAACTACTCACACTTCATCGCAGGGGCTATGGTGATGATGTAGAAGCCCTCCATGGTGGATTCCCCTTCCGTGAGCTCGGAATAGGCCCCAAGATGGGATCTCGTGGATCTGAAAGTTGCGGCGGTGGAATTAGGTTTTTGGCTCCGTGTCCGATCGCTTGGGGCAATGAGGTATATATCGGCGGAAGGAGTACGTCGGTGGAGCAAAGGGGGGCCCACGAGGCAGGGGGGCGCCCTCCACCCTCGTGGCCACCTCCTTTCTTTCTTCATGGGGGGGTCCAAGTCTCCTGGATCATATTCGGTGAGAAAATCACGTTCCCGAAGGTTTAATTCCGTTTGGACCCCGTTTGATATTCCGTTTCTTCAAAACACTGAAATAGGCAAAAAACAACAATTCTGGGCTGGGCCTCCGGTTATTAGGTTAGTCCCAAAAGTAATATAAAAGTGGAAAATAAAGCCCAATATGGTCCAAAACAGTAGATAATATAGCATGGAGCAATCAGAAATTATTGATACGTTGGAGACGTATCACTGCACTCTACATTTGACACATAAAGATGGAAATGCAGTAAGCTGCAGGTTAGTGTGGAGCTCATGCACACCAATTTTTTGCTGAAAAATGTCGTAGTACAAATAAAGGTAAGGTTGCGCATTTATTTGTGTGAGCAATCAATATTTTTGATTTACCAGGAATTGTAGATTCTGGAAAGGGAGACT
Source organism: Aegilops bicornis (assembly GCA_021605145.1). Lineage (NCBI taxonomy): Eukaryota > Viridiplantae > Streptophyta > Magnoliopsida > Poales > Poaceae > Aegilops > Aegilops bicornis. The sequence continues at coordinate 322,125,317 of CM038675.1, forward strand.
CCCACAAGTAGATTTAAGATATGATTTATTAAAAGTTGTAGCTCTTTTCGAGGTTTATGGTCAGCTCGTGCATCCAGTTTCCATGCAAATCCATGGGATGACCTCTACCTGCACGTACTAGTTGTTAAAATGTTATGTTTTCAAACTTGCTATGCAGTGCCGTATTCCTAGTGCTAGAGAATTGGCTCAAGCCAAGCGGTAACTCCCTTTGCTCACGTGTAAGTCCATGATTTTACAAAAAGCATGGTGAGAACCGGCACCACTCCCATTTTCCTCTCTAGTTTCTCTTACCTTGTTCTTGCTAGCAAGTACAATGATCTAAGCAGTAAAGTTTCCCAAAAAATGATCCCTTTTCTGCCCGCTTAAAATTAAATATGTAGCTAATGCATTGGAGTTGTTCTGGACCAGGCAAATAAATTTCAGGAAGCAAACACAAAATCTATTTGATCCGGTCAACTCTGTATGTTCACATGAAGGCTAAGCTCATGTTTTGGAAGTTTGAAAAGTTCGGACAGAGAAACTTATAAGTTCAGAACAAATTTGATTCGATTCGGTCATGAAAGTTCTGAACTCTGGCAAGTTCCTCCATGATTCAAGGTAATTCTCTGGCGATTGGCGCCTCTACATATGTTGTTTGATTTTGTCATGAAATATATAAAAGCTAGTATCAATTTTAGTACTTATGTTACAGCAGTTCATTGACAAAAAAATATATCGGTTGAGCAGATGTTCACTCGCGCAAAAAAAGTGGAAATTCATGTTTTGAAAATTTGTATGTTCAAAGACATAAACCTCATATGTTCAGGACTGAGTTTCAATTTTTTTTCTAGAAGCTCATATATGAAATCTGAGAAAATTTTGGAGATGAACAATAAATAAGTATAAATTAAAGAAAAAAAATTGTAAAATAGTATGACAAAGTTCATTACGTATTCCACCATCAGTACATAATGAAATATCACAAAAAACCCTTCTCACGAGATCACTATGTACCAGTTCAAATGTTTCAGATGGCTCAGTTTAGATCACTTGAAACTCTGAAGCTTGACATGCATATTTGGGGATGGGATTTTTAGGTACTAGTTTGGAACTCAATCTAACCCAGCATCGGCATGGAGCGGTGTATGGCCGGAGAAAGGCAGCAGTTTGCTGGTGCAAGGTGAGGAGCAAGGCGAATGTGTCGATGGGTGAGCAGATGTGGGGGTGCGATCTGCTACCGCACTTGAGCGGTTGATGACTTTGCTGTCGTGATTGAACTTGTCGACGTAGTTGTTGCTACTGAACTTGTGCGTGTGCTGTTTTTTACATATCCTTTTCGTGTGTGGTGTACCGAACTTGTATCTGGCTGCTTCAGAGATGCTTGATAACTGATACATAGCTCTAAGACTTGCTGCTCTCCACGGCATGCGTTATGTCTATCTAAAAATTGTGAGCATAGATATGTACTTTATACTATTTCTCTTTGATTCAAAGGTTATCAGTTCATGTTGAATTAAGAAAACAGAAAATAAAAACATGATTAAAAAATGTACTTGTGGAGGTTCATAAGATGTGCAAGTTCAGGGGAGAATAACATGATTAAATATATATACTTGTGGCGGTTAAAAGTTTGAATATTAGACCATGATAAGTGCATGGTTCAAACAATGGAAAGAGTTCAGAGAGGAGAACTATGGAATTTCAGAGAAAAAGGCTCTAAAAAAACACTTTGAATTTGCCAAAAATAGTCAGGAGGTTGAAATAGATACATGTTTGAAATTCATGGAGCAAATTTTGAAACGTTCAAATTGATAAACGTGGTAAGTTCGAACGAAAAATAAGTGAACCCTTAGGCAATTTGATTGAGGAAAAATAGGGAGTTCATGTATTACTAGTGCTCTCTCTGCATTCCTTCCTATTTTGGTTATGTCCACGGATTGACAAAAAAATTATAGTGGAGAGTACAGGTGTTACTAGCATATGAGTTCAAACAATAAAACACGAAAAGTTTAATAAAAAGCGATTTCCACTTTTCCATTTATTTTGGTTAATGTGCACAAAACACACAAAAGAAATGCATGAAAAAAGTTCATATAGTAATCATATACAAGTTCAAAAAACAAGACTTAGAAGTTCAAAACAAAAAAGTGAGGTTATGAAATGTTCCAACAAAAAGTTGACAAAATACTAAGAAAACAATATAAAAAATAGAGTAATCTGTGAAAATACCTTAGTACAAACACACACAGATCAGTACGAGCACTCTGTTTTTCAAACAGGAAAACAACATGACGGGTCTCACCATATTCAAAATTCCTCTTAAACGGCTACGAATAGGAGAAAACGTTCAACATGACTAAGTTTCACATTTTTTAGAGCTTTCCAACGGTATATTATTTGTCCCGTCCCGACAAACTTTTAAAAAAATCGCGTTCGAAACCAATTTTCACCGTATTCGAATTGGAATTTAAACCATAAGGAACTAGAAAAACTTTCTACATGCAAAATTTCACAATTTAAAAAGTTGTAAGTTCAACACGATGTCCTAGATAAGTTTTAGGAAAAATCTGAAACACAAAGAAAACCCAAAGAAATTCAAATGGTAACGTTCAAGTCATGGGATGAAAGAAGTCCAGAACGACGTTGAAAATATTAGAGTTGACACACAATATTTTTCTTTGAATAAAATGTTAGTCAGTTCAACGATATAAAACCATGCAAGTTCGGGGACGATAATATCGTAAACCGTTGAAAAGTTACAAGGAAAACGATACTGCAAAAACAGAGTAAAGTCTAGTATGTGAAAAACACGCTCAGTACAAAACCATATGGGCATCCGTTCGAGTACTCTTTTTTTGGAACCATTCAAAACTACTGTAAAAAATACCTCAGTAGAAACACATACATACATCAATACAAGTACTCTGTTTTTTAGACAGGAAAAAACAACACGATGGGTTTCACCTTATTCAAAATTACTCTTAAACGGTTGCGAAGTAGAGAAAATGTTCAACATGACTAAGTTTCGCATTTTCGATAGCTATCCAAGGGTATAATATTTGCCCCATTTCGACAAACTTTCTAAAAAAATCACGTTCAAAATCAAATTTTAGCGTATTCAATTTTTTTAAACCATAAGGAATTAGAAAAACATTTCTACACGAAAAAGTTGCACACTTTCCATAGCTTTCCAACGCCGTATCATTTGCGTCAATCCAACAAACCGTTTGCAAAAAAATGCGAAAATACATTTCACGCAGAATTTCACCGTTTTTAAGATTACTTTTAAATTGTATATAATTAAAAAAAACTGTAGATATATGAAAGATGCGGATTTTTACCAGCTTTCCGACGCCATCTTATTTGCTCAATTCCGACAAGCCGTTTGAAAGTTGAGTCCAAAATACGATTCACATTTTCGGTTTAAAAAAAACGGTTTTTTCAAAACTGCTCTTAAACCGTGATGATTTTGCAAAAAAAATCATATATATATTTGTAATTTATATGTCAAGAGCTTTCCAACGATATATTACACGCCCCATTCCGATGAAAAGACAACAAGTTCGATGAGATGAAAATCATCAGTACAACCGCCTGAAACCATGAGTTCATGTAGGGTAACAGAATAATATTCTACATGCTGTAATGAATACCCATATATATATATATATATATATATATATATATATATATATATATATATATATATATATTCGTACTACCGGGTGTAGTTACTCCCACTTTTGTTTTATACGTTTTAGGTAGTATCTATTACATTGGAGTATATCTACGTGTAATAGATACTACCACAGGGTTGTATATGAGAAATGGGTGTAACTACACCCGGTAGTAGGATGCATTTTCTCATATACTACCCTGTGTCTTCAAACTTGCCATGTCCTGTCCTCTATAACATTCACTTATAGCTATGTATATAAACTTGCCATTTTCTGAACTAAGTGAATGTGATCGGACGCTAACCCCTTCTGTGCTTTGTAACATCCCAAAATTCTAAATTTTGGAATGTTATAAACAAATAGATAGATTTGATTGATTGCTTGATTGATTGACTGAAAGTGAGTGAATTCGAAACTTTTAGAAAGTTAGATGAGAGGGAATAAAAGGACTTTCCCAAACTTTCATTTTGCTTTTATGATCTTCGAATTCAAATTCTTTTCATCACAAAACCCTGGAGAGAAGATGACATGACTTCTTCCATTTATTTAAATGACAAGGGTGTTGAAAATATTTGAATTTCATTTGGAAAATATTTCCAATTCTGAAACTTTATGCAACTCAATGATTTTCATGAGAGAAGATAAAATGACTTCTTCAAATTAAATGAAATATGAGTTGGGAGTTTTAAAAGAATTAAATCCAAGGTTCTTTTGAATTTATTTCCAATTTGGAGTTATTTGAGTTTTATTCAAAATATTTTTCTCCAAAAACAAAATATATGGAAAATAGGGTAACATGATTCCCTACATCAGAAAATTGGAGAGAAATTAATTTGAAGTCATTTTGGTATTTTAAAAATGATTTTGTTGGATTTTATTGGACCGAAGCACTCTTTGCTTTATTTAAACTTGTGCGTATTTTATTTAATGCTAGAATAATGTTCATCATGTAGGAAATCTTTTTCTGAAAATTTTGATATATTATATGCCTATATAATATTTTCATTTTATTTTGTTTTATCATTTTGTTTTCCTCTCTGTTTGTTTAAAAAAAAATATTCGCAGCGCCTTGGGCCAAAGCCGCCAAGCCAGCGGCCGGCCAAGGCCAAGGCCATCCACCGCAGCACTGAGGAGCTGGAGGGAGCAGCCGCTCCTTTTTCCTAATCTTAGTAGGACTCTGGTCCTACTTCCGTTTATTCCGTTTATTTCTAGATCTTTTCCCTCTTTGTTTCCTAATCCCAGTCTATTTCTTGCCCCCTACCCCAAGCAAAACCCTCCCCTCCCCAATATAAATACCCAAGCACCCCCCCTCCAACACATCAAACCAACACCTCTCCTCTCCTCTCCTCTCCTTGAAGCAGCCACACCAGCGCCCGCCGCTTGCCACCGCCGCCACCAAGTGCCGCCGCCGCCGGAGCCCCTCGCCTCTTCGAGGTACTAGCCTCAAGGCCACACCTTTTCTTTTCCTCGGTTTGGTTTTTCAGAATCGTTCCGGTTTCCGTTCCGGTTTTCTAGATCGGTTTTTCGTTTGGTTTTCTTTCCGAAACCCTAGATCGGTTTTCTCACGGTTTTTCTTTCCGGTTTTGTTTAGCGGCGTTAAGCTCGATATATTTTTCTTTTATTTTTAATTTCCGTCGAGGACCTATCTGTAGTGTTATTTTTTAGTCCCTAATCTTCAAACGCTCATAACTTTTTACTCAGAAGTCGGAATCCAACGAAACCAACGCCCACTTCTTCGTTCTGATCCCTCTATCCAAAGAATACAACTCAAACATGTTTTTGATAATTTAAAATTTTAATTAGATCAGATTTGTATTCAAACTTCGTTTGATCGTAACTTGAGTTTCGTAACTCCGATTTAGTTGATTCTTTTTGCTAATCGAAGCTCTTGACCTAAAATTTCTGATAAGGCCAAATTCATATAATTTTGGAACTGTTAGAAATTGTTTTATGTTGCAAGAGTTATTTGCTTGTTTTTGATGCTTTTCGATTTGTTTTCTTCGTTCTTTCCGACCTTGTTAGAGATTGCTTATGTGTGGTTACTATTGCTTGCTTACGATAGATTGACCGGAGTGTGATGAGTAGATCTATCAAGAGTTTTGAGTGCGAATCATCTTCATCAACATTGCAGGCAAGTAACACTTGATCATACTTTTTCTACTACCTAGTTTTTATGCATTAGATCTATCCTCGAACACTTGCATTGATTAGGATCTAATTAAATTGTGGGATGGGAAGTAGTTGAGGTAGTACCTATTACCTGTTTTACTTATGAAACCTTGGGAGTTACTTCTACGTTTGCTTATTATGCTATGCTATGCTATGCAAGTAGACGTGGATTGGTTGAGTGAATATCCATGACAGATGTGAGGTTGATAATTAATGGTTTATCTAAGGTGGCAATTTAAACACACATCTGGGTGGATTGAGGCACCTGGTTACTCCAGGACTTGCCTGTCTAGGCACACAGGTTTCCAGGACTTGCCTATATTTCTTCGGACCGCCACCCAGGCTCAAAGGGATCATGAGATTATTCAAACTAGAAACTTCCGTGTGCAGCCACAAGCCATTATGGGCTCTGGCATAGTTGACTAAGTCGTGTGAACTCTTACAGTGGTAGACTAGCAGATGTAGGGGTTGTAGGTGGTACGGTCTACCCATCGTAAGGTGCAAACGCTTCTGAAAGACTATGTCTCAGTCATCCGTTTCTCAAACACCATGTAGTGCGAGAAATCCAACGGAGGAGATCGAGTCTTGTGGGGAAAAGTGCGCAAACCTCTACAGAGTGTATAAACTAATCATGATTAGTCGTGTCCCCGGTTATGGACATCTTGAGTATCTAGTACTTGAATATCATGTGAATCTCAACATGTTACTCTAATTAATATTTTTGGGATTTTAATGAGTACTTTTAATTGGGATTGAGGATGCTGTCAACCATTCTCAATGTTCAACAACCACCATGATAGTTAAATAAATTTATTCCTTTGTAGTAGGGAAAAATTGGCTTTTCGCAAAACCTTATAACCATAGAGCTTTTCCACCAGCCATATATGCATGTAGTATAGGCTTATTCTTTCATTACTCTCTATGTGTTACATTGCCAGCATATTCCATGTGCTAACCCGTTTTCGGGCTGCAACTTTTCATGTTGCAGACTTTTCAGACGACGAGTAAGTGATACGTTAGGGTTACGATTTCCTATACTCAACTTTGCCGTTGGTGTTGATGGGAATCCACAACCTTGTTGCTTCCGCTATATTTTTGGATTGAGGTAATAGTATTTACGTTACTTTATACATGTGATTTACCTCTGTTATAAATCCTTCGAGTCTTGTGTGTGTCAAAGATACCGATCCGTGGATGACACGAAAGCACGAGACTTGATCCATTCGGGTCGGGTCGCTACAAGATGGTATCGAGCACATGTTGATCAGAGGACGTGACCCTAGAAACTGGCAAGCCCATAGGAAAGTTTTTCTCTACAACTTCATTTTCAAAAAGATCTTTTACCTCTCTTCTCTTCTGAGCTTATTCAAATATTCCCTTTTAGTGAGACCATACCCTTTTTCCCTTTTGACCACTTGAAGATTCGACTGATGAGACCACTCCAAGGAGATAAGATATCGGACAACTAAGACCATTTGGAATGAAGAGGATTTTACCGTGTAAACGGAAACTACAACGGTTGAAGACTCCGAAGACTAGGAGAATTTGAAGGCTTTGAAGAATTCCCAGATTATATGACCTAGGAAGGTTACGCTTATGGAATTGAGAGATTATGGAAGTAATCAATAACCGAGATTAAGGTGTATTGGAGTAAGACCAGGATCTGGAGTATAACATCAAGGAGTTTAGGTGGACTGCAGGAAGTCAGATTTGACAAGGAGGCAATTCATGAAGAATTCAGGAACCTGAAACTGAAAGTAGCCAAGCTGGAGGAGCAAAACCTTGAGACATCAAAGATTTGTCAGGAACTGGAGGACAGTAGGACCATGGTTCATGTCAAGGAAGTTGAAACCAGAAGTTTGGAATGCAACTCCAGGAATATTAAGGGACGTCGCGAGAGACTTCGCGTCAACAGAGATGATTTGGCAAAAGAACTTGAGAAGGACAAGCATGATCAGAAGGAGCCATCAGAGACATGACCAAGACTTGAAGAGGTTGACGACATTGACCTTTAGAAGACCAAACCCTTGTTATACCCTTACGTTAGACGCGACGATTATGAGCTGTCATTTGTTTGTTGTTTTTCCGACAGCCACAATAAAATCTGTCTTTTCAAAACTTTTGTTTGTATTGTGTGCATCCCTCTCGATCTCTCTTATCCCACCCCAAACCCATGGACCCAATAGAGGATGAATGGAGATGAGCTTGTATTCTCTGGACCGATGAGTCAATTGGAGACAGACCGATGGATTTAGAACATGGAGGATCACATAGTCAGAAAGGATATGGCCCAGCATGCTCTTAAGTGTTTTGAAAGAGGTGTTGCTACCTGGTATAAGATGTACCAAACCATCAATAGATGGCAAGGAGTAATCGTTTGGGAAGAATTTAAGTTGACTATGCTAAAGTCTCGGCTTGTGTCCCAGAAGTTGAAGCCTTATGGAAAAAGGGTATGAAGAAAACTTGTGCATACAAGCTTTGTGGGAAAATAGGATACAACCATAAAGAAAATAAGGACGAATACCCTCATAAGCAGAGGATTACCAAAGGAGTTAGCCGAGGATTTTCAGGGAACTTCGGTTGGAGATTGTTCCCAAAGGTTTTGTTGCAGTAATGGAAGTTCAGTCTACATTGTTGGAAGAGATCAGTGAAGCTCAGAAGGATGACAAAGAGATTGCTGAGGTAAAATAGAGGATGAGCAAAGGAAAGGCCGAAGGTTTTCGTAAGGATGAGCACGACACCTTATGGTTGAGGATAGTGTATATATGTGCCAATAATGCAAAGATCAGGAAGTTAATACTTCAGGAGGCTCATGACTCACCATACTCGATTCGCCCTAGAAACACCAAGATGTATTTGGATTTGAAGAAGCGTTTCTGGTGGACTAGTATGAAGAAGGATATTGCGGAGTATGTAGTCGTAAGTGATGTATGCGGAGAAAGTAAAAGCGAGCATCGAAGCCAGGGATTATTGCAGCCTATGCCGATACCCGAATGGAAGTAGGATAAGCTTGGCATGGATCTCATTTCCGGATTTCCCAGAACCCAATTGGGATATGATTCTATCTGGGTAGTAGTTGATTTGCTTGACCAAAGAGGCTCACTTTATCCCAGTGAAAACCACCTATACAAGTGCGAAGTTGGCCAAGATATATATTTGAGAAAGGATCGTATGTCTGCATGGAGTTTCGAGGACCGTTGTAGAGGAACCCAGTTTACCTCAAAGTTTTGGAATCAGCCACACCAGACTTTGGGTACTAGGCTAGAGTTCAGTACAGCCTTTCATCCGCAGACAGATGGATGGATGACCGAGAGAGTAAATCAGATTACGGAGGACATGTTGAGAGCTTGTGCGCAAGATTATGGATCTAGTAGTGATGATAATCTACCTTACGTGGAGTTCTCATACAACAACGATTACCCATCCGGTTTGAAGATGGCCCTTTGAAGCTTTGTATGGGAGAAGGAGCGGACACCGTTGATATGGGATGAAATTGGAGACCGTCAGTTGTTTGGACCAAATGTGATCAAGGATGTCAGAAGAGAATGTTAAGTTGATTCGAGATAGACTGAAGGTAGCACAGTCCAGGCAGAATAGTTATACATACTCAAAAACGCAAGGAGGTAGTCTATGAAATTGGAGACAGAGCATATCTTTGTGTGCCCCTCTGCGAGGATTTAAACGATTTGGAGTTAAGGGAAAGTTAGCCCCGAGATTCGTAGGACCATACCGACTTGGAACGTATGGGAGAATTGGCTAACAATGTTGGAGTCACCCGAAGGACTGTCAGGAGTTCAGGATGTGTTTCACGCTTTCCTGCTTGAAGAAGTGCCATGCGAGATGGCCAATATTTCACCGTAAGGACGCTTGACCTCGAAAGGATAATGATGTTCCATGAAGTGGAGTATGGACTTCATAAGTATAAGTTTTTATCACGGAAGGTGGGATATCTCACGAGGATGAAGAGATGAATTACTATTGGATATATAGGAGGTATGATGTTGGAAATATGGATCAATGGAAATTCCATGATGAGTCTGATTAATCATGTCCTAGTTTGGTGCCAATAGAAGAAAGACAGTACAATTGGATGGATTTAAGTATGCCAGGAAGTTGGATGTTGGAATAAAGATCAGTTGCCCCGATGATGAGTTCAAGGTTTGCAAGTGATGAGATGAGCCATAACCCACAGGCCCCAGGACCTACCAAGAAGCAAGCACACTCTTGCTGAAGGAAAACCCTGGAAGAGTTGCGATTTTATCGACAGACGATCATATAGGAGTTTACGCAAAACCTGAGAGTTGTTAAGGAATGATAGATGTTTGTTTGGCTTGCAGAATCAATGGATTTATCCGAACTTGGTTCGTCGACAAGAGAAAATTCTGCAATGCTCGTGAGGATGACCGAGTGTTAGAATGCGAGATTCGCTAAACCATGTACAAGGTAATGATTTGGGTGCGGGATGGATTGATCACCATACCGACTTACTCTTATTATTCGCTTTGCTATATGGGATGGTAAATCTGAGTGACTTACCTATAGTAGAGAGACGCATTTATCAAAACCTTGTTTAAACCTTAGAATGGTATAGGTATTTTTTCCCTTGTACACGACAGTTGTTGCCAACCGTAGGTTATACGGTGAGGTTCAGCCCAGACCCTTTCCTGCAGGACAAACCATAAATTGTTGACCACCATGAGATATCGATAGTTGTTTAGAATTGGCGCCCGGACCCGTCGACTAAGAAGACCGGTCTGGAATAACCTTACCCAGAGTAAAGGACAAAAGAATTGAGGAAAAGGTTATGCCACTACCGGAAGAGCCCAGAGAAGGAATTATCCTTCCGACTGAGAAGACCGACATCATCAACAATAAGGATGGAGTATATGAGTTTTGATGGAACCGTAACAATGCTTCTAAGGGTGGTAGCACCGAGACCCCGGAGATGATCGGTGGATTTTGAAGACCCCCAAACCCTAACCTATTTCTTGCTAACCTCTCCGAATCTCGAGGACGAGATTCCTTTTAAGGGTAGGTTTGTAACATCCCAAAATTCTAAATTTTGGAATGTTATAAACAAATAGATAGATTTGATTGATTGCTTGATTGATTGGTGAAAGTGAGTGAATTGAAACTTTTTGAAAGTTAGATGAGAGGGAATAAAAGGACTTTCCCAAACTTTCATTTTTCTTTTATGATCTTCGAATTCAAATTCTTTTCATCACAAAACCCTGGAGAGAAGATGACATGAATTCTTCCGCTTATTTAAATGACAAGGGTGTTGAAAATATTTGAATTTCATTTGGAAAATATTTCCAATTCTGAAACTTTATGCAACTCAATGATTTTCACGAGAGAAGATAAAATGACTTCTTCAAATTAAATGAAATATGAGTTGGGAGTTTTAAAAGAATTAAATACAAAGTTCTTTTGAATTTATTTCCAATTTGGAGTTATTTGAGTTTTATTCAAAATATTTTTCTTCAAAAACAAAATATATGGAAAATAGGGTAACATGATTCCCTACATCAGAAAATTGGAGAGAAATTAATTTGAAGTCATTTTGGCATTTTAAAAATGATTTTTGTTGGATTTTATTGGACCAGAAGCACTCTTTGCTTTATTTAAATTTGTGCGTATTTTATTTAATGCTAGAATAATGTTCATCATGTAGGAAATCTTTTTCTGAAAATTTTGATATATTATATGCCTATATAATATTTTCATTTTATTTTGTTTTATCATTTTGTTTTCCTCTCTGCTTGTTTAAAAAAAATATTCATAGCGCCTTGGGCCAAAGGCCCAAGCCGCTAAGCAATGCCGGCCAAGGCCAAGGCCATCCACCTGCCAAGCACTGTGGAGCCGTGAGGGAGCCGCGCCCTTTTTCCTAATCTTAGTAGGACTCTTGTCCTACTTCCGCTTATTCCGTTTATTTTAGATATTTTCCCTCTTTGTTTCCTAATCCTACTATTTCTTGCCCCTACCCCAAGCAAAACCCTCCCTCCCCAATATAAATACCCAAGCACCCCCTCCAACACATCAAACCAACACCTCTCCTCTCCTCTCCTCTCCGCAGCAGCCACACCAGCCCGGCCGCCGCCGCTTGCCACCGCCGCCGCCTAACGCCGCCGCCGGAGCCCTCGCCTCTTCGAGGTACTAGCCTCAAGGCCACCTTTTCTTTTCCTCGGTTCGGTTTTTCGTAAATCGTTCCGGTTTCCGTTCCGGTTTTCTAGATCGGTTTTTCGTTTCGGCTTTCTTTCCGAAACCCTAGATCGGTTTTCTCGCCGGTTTTTCTTTCCGGTTTTGTTTAGCGAGCGTTCGCTCGATAGATTTTTCTTTTATTTTTAATTTCCGTCGTGGACCTATCCGTAGTGTTATTTTTTTAGTCCCTAATCTTCAAACGCCATAACTTTTTACTCGTAAGTCGGAATCCAACGAAACCAACGCCCACTTCTTCGTTACGATCCCTCTATCCAATAATACAACTCAAACATGTTTTGATAATTTAAAATTTGAATTAGATCAGATTTGTATTCAAACTTCGTTTGATCATAACTTGAGTTTCGTAACTCCGATTTAGTTGATTCTTTTTGCTAATCGAAGCTCTTGACCTAAAATTTCTGATAAGGCCAAATTCATATAATATTGGTACTGTTAGAAATTGTTTTATGTTGCAAGAGTTATTTGCTTGTTTTTGATGCTTTTCGATTTGTTTTCTTCGTTCTTTCCGACCTTGTTAGAGATTGCTTATGTGTGGTTACTATTGCTTGCTTACGATAGACTGACCGGAGTGTGACGAGTAGATCTATCAAGAGTTTTGAGTGCGAATCATCTTCATCAACATTGCAGGCAAGTAACACTTGATCATACTTTTTCTACTACCCAGTTTTTATGCATTAGATCTATCCTCGAACACTTGCATTGATTAGGATCTAATTAAATTGTGGGATGGGAAGTAGTTGAGGTAGTACCTATTAACTGTTTTACTTATGAAACCTTGGGAGTTACTTCTACGTTTGCTTATTATGCTATGCTATGCAAGTAGACGTGGATTGGTTGAGTGAATATCCATGACAGATGTGAGGTTGATAATTAATGGTTTATCTAAGGTGGCAATTTAAACACACATCTGGGTGGATTGAGGCACCTGGTTACTCCAGGACTTGCTGTCTAGGCACCTGGGTTTCCAGGACTTGCCTATATTTCTTCGGACCGCCACCCAGGCTCAAAGGGATCATGAGATTATTCAAACTAGAAACTTCCGTGTGCAGCCACAAGCCATTATGGGCTCTGGCATAGTTGACTAAGTCGTGTGAACTCTTACAGTGGTAGACTAGCAGATGTAGGGGTTTTAGGTGGTACGGTCTACCCATCGTAAGGTGCAAACGCTTCTGAAAGACTATGTCTCGGTCATCCGTTTCTCAAACACCATGTAGTGCGAGAAATCCAACGGAGGAGATCGAGTCTTGTGGGGAAAAGTGCGCAAACCTCTGCAGAGTGTATAAACTAATCATGATTAGCCATGTCCTCGGTTATGGACATCTTGAGTATCTAGTACTTGAATATCATGTGAATCTCAACATGTTACTCTAATTAATATTGTTGGGTTTTTAATGAGTACTTTTAATTGGGATTGAGGATGTCACAACCATTCTCAATGTTCAACAACCACCATGATAGTTAAATAAATTTATTCCTTTGTAGTAGGGAAAAATTGGCTTTTCGCAAAACCTTATAACCATAGAGCTTTTCCACCAGCCATATATGCATGTAGTATAGGCTTATTCTTTCATTACTCTCTATGTGTTACATTGTCAGATATTCCATGTGCTGACCCGTTTTGGCTGCAACTTTTCATGTTGCAGACTTTTCGCATTTACGAGTAAGTGATACGTTAGGGTTACGATTTCCTATACTCAACTTTGCCGTTGGTGTTGATGGGAATCCACAACCTTGTTGCTTCCGCTATATTTTTGGATTGAGGTAATAGTATTTACGTTACTTTATACATGTGATTTACCTCTGTTATAAATCCTTCGAGTACTGTGTGTGTCAGCATACCGATCCAGGGATGACACGAAAGCACAGAGACTTGATCCATTCGGGTCGGGTCGCTACATGCTTCTTCCTCAAATTCTATCTATCTAGCCGTATGCATTCTGTTGAAACGTGTCGAATGTATTCACTGGATCCTTGTCAACTGAAGATACAGAGACACACATTTAAAAGCTGCTTCAATGTTATATCTCTTTTGCTTGAATACCGGAGAAGCCGGAACGACCACCCGACAAAACAGGCGTGCGTGGGAACATGGTACAACTTCCAATGAGTTGCATGCATGCCACGTGTCCATCAGATGTGAACCACCAGGGGCACCTGCGTAATTGCGTTGTGCAACCCTCTACCTTATAAATACCCATCCCGCGCGGTCATTATCTCCTCTTCCACCTCGCCACCTCGCTCAAACCCTAGCGCCACCGCTAGCTCGCATCGACACCAGAGACGAAGCGCTTAGCTGCCGCGACCTCTTCGACGCCGTCCTCACGCCGGCCGCGGACCTCGTCCTCTCCGCCGCCGCCGTAGGTGTCTTCCGCCGCCAAGTTAGGGCGCGGAAGATTGGACTGCTCGGCCTCCCTTCTGCCTCGTCTAGCAGTTCGTCTGTCGTAAATAAATCTCACTTTTTACAGTCTTTTTGATCCGTAAAATCCATTCACTTCAACCAAAAGTGGTTTCTACACTTCCAAATCTGGATCTGTATCTTTCTGAATCTCATATCTTGCAAAGTATATTCACTTATGCTTCATAACTAGTTAGATTCCTCACTTGAACTTATTAATGGATTCATACAAATCTAGAACCAACTCACTTCAAATAAGTGAATGTCTTCGCACTATGAGGTCAATGTCTTTAAACTGATTTATCTTCAAAATCTTCTGAGAATGCATATGACCTCTTCCCCTTCCCTCGCATCTCTAATGCTGTCACAGGTACATGAAGGAAATATGCCCTAGAGGCAATAATAAAGTTATTATTTATTTCCTTATTTCATGATAAATGTTTATTATTCATGCTAGAATTGTATTAACCAGAAACATAATACTTGTGTGGATACATAGACAAACAGAGTGTCACTATTATGCCTCTACTTGACTAGCTCGTTGATCAAAGATGGTTATGTTTCGTAGCCATAGACATGAGTTGTCATTTGATTAACGGGATCACATCATTAGGAGAATGATGTGATTGACTTGACCCATTCCGTTAGCTTAGCACTCGATCATTTAGTATGTTGCTATTGCTTTCTTCATGACTTATACATGTTCCTATGACTATGAGATTATGCAACTCCGTTTACGGAGGAACACTTTGTGTGCTACCAAACGTCACAACGTAATCGGGTGATTATAAAGGGGCTCTACAGGTGTCTCCAAAGGTACTTGTTGGGTTGGCGTATTTTGAGATTAGGATTTGTCACTCCGATTGCTCGGAGAGGTATCTCCGGCCCTCTCGGTAATGCACATCACTTAAGCCTTGCAAGCATTGCAACTAATGAGTTAGTTATGGGATGATGTATTACGGAACGAGTAAAGAGACTTGCCAAGAATGAGATTGAACTAGGTATTGAGATACCGACGATCGAATCTCGGGCAAGTAACATACCGATGACAAAGGGAACAACGTATGTTGTTATGCGGTCTGTCCGATAAAGATCTTCGAGAATATGTGGGAGCCAATATGAGCATCCGTGTTCCGCTATTGGTTATTGACCGGAGACATGTCTCGGTCATGTCTACATAGTTCTCGAACCCGTAGGGTCCACACGCTTAACGCTTCGATGATGCTTATATTATGAGTTTATATGTTTTGATGTACCGAAGGTTGTTCGGAGTCCCGGATGTGATCACGGACATGATGAGGAGTCTCGAAATGGTCGAGATATGAAGATTGATATATTAGAAGCCTATATTTGGATATCGAAAGTGTTCCGGGTGAAATCAGGATTTTACCAGAGTACTGGGAGGTTACCGGAACCCCCCGGGGACTTAATGGGCCATAGTGGGCCTTGTGGAGAAGAGGAGAGGCGGCCAGGGTAGGGCCGCTTTCCCCCTAGTCCGAATATGACAAGGAGAGGGGGGCAGCGCCCCCCCTTTCCTTCCTCTCTCCCTCCTCTTTCCCCCTCCACTCCTAGTCCAACAAGGAAAAGGGAGGGAGTCCTACTCCCGATAGGAGTAGGACTCCTCCTGGCGCGCGCCCTCTAGGCCGGCCGCACCTCCCCCTTGCTCCTTTATATACGGGGGCAGGGGGGCACCCTAGAGACACAACAATTGATCGTTTGATCTTTTAGCCGCAGCGGTGCCCCCCTCCACCATAGTCCACCTCGATAATACTGTAGCGGTGCTTAGGCGAAGCCCTGCGTCGGTAGAACACCATCATCGTCACCACGCCGTCGTGCTAACGAAACTCTCCCTCAACACTCGGCTGGATCAAAGTTCGAGGGACGTCATCGGGCTGAACGTGTGCTGAACTCGAAGGTGCCGTGCGTTCGGTACTTGATCGGTCGGGATCGTGAAGACGTACGACTACATTAACCGTGTTGTGCTAATGCTTCCGCTTTCAGTCTACGAGGGTACATGGACAACACTCTCCCTCTCGTTGCTATGCATCACCATGATCTTGCGTGTGCGTTGGATTTTTTTTGAAATTACTACGTTCCCCAACAGTGGCATCCGAGCCAGGTTTTATGCGTAGATGTCATATGCACGAGTAGAACACAAGTGAGTTGTGGGCGATATAATTCATACTGCTTACCAGCATGTCATACTTTGGTTCGGCGTATTGTTGGATTAAGCGGCCCGGACCGACATTACGCGTACACTTACGCGAGACTGGTTTTACCGCCATGCTATGCACACAGGTGACTAGCGGGTGTCAGTTTCTCCAACTTTAGTTGAACCGAGTGTGGCTACGCCCGGTCCTTGCGAAGGTTAAAACAGCACCAACTTGATAAACTACCATTGTGGTTTTTATGCATAGGTAAGAACGGTTCTTGCTCAGCCCGTAGCAGCCACGTAAAACTTGCAACAACAAAGTAGAGGACATCTAAATTGTTTTTGCAGGGCATGTTGTGATGTGATATGGTCAAGACGTGATGAGATATAAGTTGTTGTATGAGATGATCATGCTTTGTTGAAGTTATCGGCAACTGGCAAAAGCCTTATGGTTGTCTCTCTATTGCATAAGATGCAAGCGCCAAATAATTGCTTTACTATATCGCTATGCGATAGCAATAGTTGCAAGAGCAATAGTTGGCGAGATGACCATGTGACGACACATTGATATAGATCAAGATGATGGAGATCATGGTTTCATGCCGGTGACGATGGAAATCATGACGATGCTTTGGAGATGGAGATCAAAGGCACAAGATGATGATGGCCATATCATGTCACATATTATGATTGCATGTGATGTTTATCTTTGATACATCTTATTTTGCTTAGTTCGGCGGTAGCTTTATAAGATGATCTCTCACTAAATTATCAAGGTATAAGTGTTCTCCCTGAGTATGCACCGCCAGAAAGTTCTTCGTCTTTGAGACACCACGTGATGATCGGGTGTGATAGGCTCTACGTTCAAATACAACGGGTGCGAAATAGTTGCACACGTGGAATACTCACGTTAAACTTGACGAGCCTAGCATATAATAGATATGGCCACGGAACACTGAGACCGAAAGGTCGAGCGTGAATCATATAGTAGATATGATCAACATGGTGATGTTCATCATTGAAACTACTCCATCTCACGCGATGATCGGAGATGGTTTAGTTGATTTGGATCACGTGATCACTTAGAGGATTAGAGGGATGTCTATCTAAGTGGGAGTTCTTAAGTAATATGATTAACTGAACTTTAATTTATCATGAACTTAGTCCTGGTAGTATTAGCATATCTATGTTATAGGTCAATAGCTCGCGTTTAGCTCCCCTGTTTTATTTTGATATGTTCCTAGAGAAAACTGAGTTGAAAGATGTTAGTAGCAATGGTGCGGATTGGATCCATGATTTGAGGATTATCCTCATTCTTGCCTGTAAGAATTATGTCCTTGATGCACCGCTAGGTGATGACCTATTACAGGAGCGTATGCAGACGTTATGAACGTTTGGCTAGCTCAATATGATGACTACTTGATAGTTTAGTGCACCATGCTTAATGGCTTAGAATCAGGACTTTGAAGACGTTTTGAACGTCATGGACCATATGAGATGTTCCAGGAGTTGAAATTAATATTTCAAGCAAATACCCGAGTTGAGAGATATGAAGTCTCCAACAAGTTCTATAGCTAAAAGATGGAGGAGAATAGCTCAAGCAGTGAGCATGTGCTCAGATTGTCTGGGTACTACAATCGCTTGAATCAAATGGGAGTTAATCTTTCAGATAAGATAGTGATTGACATAATTCTCTAGTCACCATCACCAAGTTAGTAGAACTTCAGGATGAACTATGATATGCAACGGATAACGGAAACGATTCCCAAGCTCTTCGTAATGCTGAAATCGACGAAGGTAGAAATCAAGAAAAACATCAAGTGTTGATGGTAGACAAGACCACTAGTTTCAAGAAAAGGGCAAAGGGAAGAAGGGGAACTTCAAGAAGAACGGCAAGGAAGTTATTGCTCAAGTGAAGAAGCCCAAGTCTGGTCCTAAGCCTGAGACTAAGTGCTTCTCTTGCAAAGGGACCGGTCATGAAGCGGAACTGCCCCAAGTATTTGGCGGATAAGAAGGATGGCAAAGTGAACAAAGGTATATTTGATATACAGATTATTGATATGTATTTTACTAGTGTTCGTAGCAACCCCTCGGTATTTGATACTGGTTCAGTTGCTAAAAGTAGTAACTCGAAATGGGAGTTGCAGAATGAACAGGGACTAGTTAAGGGTGAAGTGACGATGTGTGTTGGAAGTGGTTCCAAGATTGATATGATCATAATCGCACACTCCCTATACTTTTGGTATTAGTGTTGAACCTAAATAAGTGTTATTTGGTGTTTGCGTTGAGCATGAATATGATTTGATCATGTTTATTGCAATACGGTTATTCATTTAAGTAAGAGAATAAATTGTTGTTATGTTTACATGAATAAAACCTTATATAGTTACACACCCAATGAAAATGGTTCGTTGGATCTCGACCGTAGTGATACACATATTCATAATATTGAAACCAAAAGATGCAAAGTTAATAATGATAGTGCAACTTATTTGTGGCACTGCCGTTTAGGTCATATTGGTGTAAAGAGCATGAAGAAACTCCATGCTGATGGGCTTTTGGAATCACTTGATTATGAATCACTTGATGCTTGCGAACCATGCCTCATGGGAAAGATGACTAAGACTCCGTTCTCCGGAACAATGGAGCGAGCAACTGACTTATTGGAAATAATACATACTGATGTATGCGATCCAATGAGTGTTAAGGCTCGCGGCGGGTATCATTATTTTCTGACCTTCACAGATGATTTGAGCAGATATGGGTATATCTACTTGATGAAACATAAGTCTGAAACATTTGAAAAGTTCAAAGAATTTCAGAGTGAAGTGGAAAATCATCGTGACAAGAAAATAAAGTTTCTATGATCTGATCGCGGAGACGAATATTTGAATTACGAGTTTGGTCTTCAATTAGAACAATGTGGAATAGTTTCACAAACTCATGCCACCTGGAACGCCACAGCATAATGGTGTGTCCGAACGTCATAACCGTACTTTATTGGATATAGTGCAATCTATGATGTTTCTTACCGATTTATCACTATCGTTTTGGAGTTATGCATTAGAGACAGCTGCATTCACGTTAAAAGGGCACCATCTAAATCTGTTGAGACGACACCGTATGAACTGTAGTTTGGCAAGAAACCGAAGTTGTCATTTCTTAAAGTT
The DNA here is from genome assembly GCA_021605145.1 of Aegilops bicornis. NCBI lineage: Eukaryota > Viridiplantae > Streptophyta > Magnoliopsida > Poales > Poaceae > Aegilops > Aegilops bicornis. The sequence continues at coordinate 322,145,081 of CM038675.1, forward strand.
TGGGACTGCGATGCTTATGTGAAAAAGTTTCAACATGATAAGCTCAAAACCAAATTGGAGAAATGTGTCTTCATAGGATACCCAAAGAGACAGTTGGGTACACCTTCTATCACAGATCCGAAGGCAAGACATTCATTGCTAAGAATGGATCCTTTCTAGAGAAGGATTTTCTCTTGAAAGAAGTGAGTGGGAGGAAAGTGGAACTTGATAAGGTAATTGTACCTTCTCCCGAATTGGAAAATAGTTCATCACAGAAATCAGTTCTAGTGATGTCTACACCAACAAGAGAGGAAGTTAATGATGATGATCATGAAACTTCAGATCAAGTTACTACAGAACTTCGTAGATCAACCAGAGTGAGATCCGCACCATAGTGGTACGGTAATCCTATTCTAGAGGTCAGGTTACTTGACCATGACGAACCTACGAACTATGAGGAAGCGATGATGAGCCCAGATTCCGCAAAATGGTTTAAGGCCCTGAAATCTAAGATGGGATCCATGTATAAGAACAAAGTATGGACTTTGATTGACTTGCCCGATGATTGGTGAGCGATTGAGATTAAATGGATCTTCAAGAGGAAGACGGACGCTGATAGTAGTGTTACTATCTACAAAGCTAGAACTGTCGCAAAAGGGTTTCCGACAAGTTCTGTAGAGACCAGACTTCAAACGGTGCGACCTTCGTGCATCGATGTCATCCTCGGATCAAGAATGTCGACACGCATACGATGCTTGAAGGATTTATAACAGAGTAGCAATCACACTCTTATTACATCGAATGTCTCAAAAGAGAACTTATTACAATAAATATGGCTTAAGGCCATCTAATACGATAACAGCGGAAGGCTTGGAAGATAAGCGAGTCCATCAACTCCAGTGGCATCACTGAGTATAGAACCACGACCTAAGGCACCTTACTCGCCGTCTGAAAAGTCTGCAACATGAACGTTGCAGCCCGAAAACGGGCCAGCACATGGAATATGCTGGCAATGTAACTCATAGAGAGTAATATGAAAGAGTATTGCTATACTACATGCATATATGGCTGGTGGAAAGCTCTATGGTTACAGTTTTGCGTAAAGCCAATTTTTCCCTACTGCAAAGGAATAAATTTTATGTAACTATCATGGTGGTTGTTAAACATTGAGAATGGTTGACAGCATTCTCAATCCCAATTAAGCATCATCATTAAAAAAAACCAACAACATTAATTAGAGTAACATGATGAGATTCACATGATATCCAAGTACTAGATACTCAAGACGTCCATAACCGGGGACACGGCTAACCATGATTAGTTTATAAACTCTGCAGAGGTTTGTGCACTTTTCCCCACAAGACACGATCTCCTCCGCTGGGATTTTCGCACTACACGGTGTTTGAGAAACGGATGACCGAGACATAGTCTTTCAGAAGCGCTAGCACCTTACGAACGGGTAGACAGTACCAACCTACATCCCCTACATCTGCTAGTCTACCACTATAAGAGTTCGCACGACTTAGTCAACTATGCTAGAGCCCATAGTAGCTTGTGGCTGCACACGGAATTTTCTAGCATGAATAATCTCATGATCCCTTTGAGCACGGGTGGCGGTCCAAAAGAAACAGTAATCTGGAATACCCGGTACCTCAATCCACCCAGATGTGTGTTTAAGTTGCCACCTTAAATAAACCATTAATTAAAATCTCACATCTGTCATGGATACACTCACCCAATCCACGTCTAGTAGCATAGCATGGCAATATAAGCAAACGTAGAAGTAACTCCCAAGGGCTTGATAATAAAACAGGTAATAGGTACTACCTCATCTACTTTCCTAAAACCCACAGTTTAATTACATCCTAATCATGCAAAGTTTTTAGGATTGATCTAATGCATAAAAACTGGGTATGAAAAGGGATATGATCAAAGTGTTACTTGCCTTGCTGATGATCCGCAAAACCTAGAGATTCAAAGTAGCAAGCGGCGCACTCCGGGTACTTTATCGCAAACAAACAACATACAATGAGTACTCATCTAATGCACAGGTAAAACTCAAATAAAAGATCTATCCAGAAAATTCAACTTAAGAACTCCGGTTTGCAAAAAGAATCAAATCGAACGAAGCAACGAAAGTCAAACGGCGAAAGAAACAAGATTCATTTACTAATCTGGACCTAAGTCAAATTTTAGAGAGGCAAAAACTTGTTTTAGTTGATTATTCGGAAAGAGGGTTTCGAGACGAAACTCTAGGCGCTTGAATCGCCTGATTCCGATAAATGAACAAAAAGTTAGACTAAAACGAAAATCGGATAAGAAATCGCGATCAGAAAAATCGCGGAAAAACCGAACGGTTTTTCTAAAAAAAGGGTGGCGGGTCAACCTCGGCGTGCGGGTCCGGCGGCGGCGGTGGCAGGCGGCGGTGCGGCTAGGGTTGGCTGGGGCTGGGGCTGAGGCGGCCCGGGGTGGCGCGCCATATAAAGGCCCCGGCCAGGGGAGTCCTGGCCGATCCCGGCCCAAAGTCGGTTCGGATTTTTTTTTAGATAATTACGCGCAGAAAAACAAACGAAAGAAATACTAAACGGACTCCAAAAATCCCGAAAGAAATTTTCCCTGGCTTCTAAAATCAAGCCGGACAAGATGAACATTTATTTAGGGCCTAGATGCAATTTTGAAAAACGCACATTTTTCCTAAATTCAAATAAAATGGCGGAAAACTCCAAATAAAAATCTTATTTGATTTTTTATTAAACCTTCAATATTCCTTTATTTTGGGAAAGTCATTTTATTCCCTCTCTTATATTTTGATAATATAAATAATTGAAGATAAAATAAATAAAACCAAATGATCCTATTTTCAAAATTTGAGAAAACTCAAATATGAAAATAACGAAATCTCCAACTCTCTCCGTGGGTCCTTGAGTTGCGTGAAATTTCTAGGATCGAGCCAAAATGCAATAAAATATGATATGCAAATGATGATCTATGTATAACAGTCCAAATTGAAAAAGAAAATAGGTGCGGGTGGTCCTTCAACAGGTCTTCTTCTCGTTCCCTGGTGGATTCATCCTCGGTGTGGTGGCTCCACTGGACTTTGCAAAACTTAATAACCTTGCTGCGGGTGACTCGGCTGGCATACTTGAGAATTTTGACTGGTTTCTCCTCGTAGGTCAAATCATTACCCTGAATCGCTTCCAGTGGCACAGTATCCCTCAGCGGTATATCAGCCATCTCTGCGTGGCACTTCTTCAGCTGAGAAACGTGGAACACGTCGTGAACTCCTGACAATCCTTCGGGCAATTCCAACTTGTAAGCAACTTCTCCCATGTGCTCCACAACTCTGTATGGTCCCACAAAACGTGGCGCTAACTTTCCTTTAACTCCGAAGCACTTAACTCCTCGAAGTGGAGATACTTGAAGATAGATTATCTCCAACTTCAAAAACTGTCTCCTTGCGTTTAGAACCCACATAGCTCTTCTGCCTAGATTGGGCTACCTTGAGCCTATCACGAATCAACTTCACCTTCTGTTCAGACTCCTTAATCAAATCTAGTCCAAACAACTGGCGGTCTCCAACTTCATCCCACAACAGCGGGGTTCTGCACCTTCTCCGTACAAGGCTTCGAAAGGGGCCATCTTCAAACTGGATTGATAACTGTTGTTATAAGATAACTCTGCATATGACAAATTGTCGTCCCAACTAGATCCATAATCTAGTGCACAAGCTCTCAGCATATCCTCCAAAATCTGATTGACTCTCTCGGTCCGTCCATGCTCATGCGGATGGAAAGGCATCTTGAACTCTAGCTCGCCCAAAGTTTCGTGCAATCGATTCCGTAACTTTGAGGTAAACTGGGTTCCTCTATCTGATACGATGCTCCTCGGAACTCCATGCAGACATACGATCCTGGTCATGTATATCTTAGCCAACTTAGCACTGCTGTAAGTGGTCTTCACTGTGATGAAATGAGCTACCTTCGTCAAGCGATCAACTACAACCCAAATCGAGTCATAGCCTGAACGAGTCCTGGGCAATCCAGTGATAAAATCCATACCTAACTTTTCCCACTTCCATTCGGGTATCGGCAATGGCTGTAACAATCCTCGCCGCTTCGATGCTCTGCCTTCAATCTCTGACATACATCACAAACTGCTACAAACTCTGCAATATCCTTCTTCATTCCGGTCCACCAGAAAGTATCCTTCAAATCCAAATACATCTTGGTATTTCCTGGGTGAATCGAATACGGCGAATCATGGGCCTCTTGCAAAATCAACTTCCTGATCTACGGATCATTAGGCACATAAACGCGGTCCTCAAACCATAAGGTATCGTGCTCATCCTCACGAAATCCTTTAGTTTTTCCCTTGCTCAATTTCTCCTTTATAGAGGCAATCTCCTTGTCAGTTGTTTGAGCTTTTCTGATCTTATCCATCAATGTAGACTGTATCTCCAGTGCTGCTACATAGCCTCTCGGAACTATCTCCAAACATAGCTCTCGAAATTCCTCGGCTAACTCCTTTGGTAAACCTCCGGTCATTAGTGTGTTGACATGGCTCTTGCGGCTTAACTCATCTGCTACTACGTTAGCCTTTCCGGGGTGATAATGCAATCTCATATCATAATCCTTGATGAGCTCCAACCATCTCCTTTGCCTGAGATTCAACTCCTTCTGCGTGAAGATGTATTTCAAACTCTTGTGATCCATGTACACCTCACAATGGTTTCCAATGAGGAAATGTCTCCAAGTCTGTAATGCGTGTACTACGGCTGCTAACTCCAAATCATGAGTAGCATAATTCAACTCATGGGGCTTAAGCTGTCGTGAAGCATACGAAATAACTCTTCCCTCCTGCATAAGCACTGCTCCAAGTCCTCGACGAGATGCGTCGCAATACACTTCATAATCCTTGCGTTGATCTGGCAGAATCAACACTAGTGATGTAACCAAACGTTTCTTCAACTCCTGGAAACTAGCCTCACATTCGTCAGTCCAATTGAACTTGGATCCTTCTTTAACAACTCCGTCATAGGATTCGCAATTTTTGAGAAATTCTCAATGAATCTCCGGTAGTATCCTGCCAGTCCAAGGAAACTACGGATCTCTCCAACTGTCGTTGGTGCTTCCCAGTTTGTCACAGTGACAACTTTGGTGGGATCTACTGCTATACCTTCTCTGGATATAACATGTCCGAGGAATCCAACTTCCTTCAACCAAAACTCACATTTCTTTGAACTTGGCAAATAGCGATGTTCTATGAGCTTCTCAAGTACTAAACGCAAAATGCTCCTTATGCTCTTCTTCATTCTTTGAATAAACCAAAATATCATCAATGAACACCACGACGAACTTATCCAAAAACTCCATAAACACCTTGTTCATCATGTTCATGAAATAGGCAGGTGCGTTAGTCAGACCAAATGACATAACGGTATACTCATACAACCCGTACCTGGTGGTAAAAGCCGTCTTAGGTATATCATGCTCTCGAGTCTTCAACTGATGTTATCCTAATCGCAAATCGATCTTGGAAAATACCTTAGCTCCTTGCAATTGGTCAAACAAGTCGTTGATCATCGGCAATGGGTACTTGTTCTTAATGGTCACTTCATTCAATCCTCGATAATCAACAACCATTCTCAATGATCCATCCTTCTTTTCCACTAGAAGTACTGGCGATCCCCAAGGCGAAGAACTTGGGCGAATAAAACCTTTATCTAGTAACTCCTTAATCTGCTTCTTAATTTCTTCCAAATCTTGTGCGGGCATCCGGTACGGTATCTTAGATATCGACCCTGTGCCTGGCAAAAGCTCAATCAAAAACTCAATGTCTCTATCTAGTGGCATGCCTGGCAACTCTTCTGGAAATACATCAGGGAAATCCTTCACCACTAGTACTTCCTCCTGCAGAACTCCTGATAAGGAATTTACTTGAGTCCTCTTCGGCACATGCCGGGATACATACTTGATCCTTCTTCCTTCTGGCGTTGTAAACAAAATCGTCTTACTGGCACATTCAATGTTCCCTCCATACTTTGATAACCAATCCATGCCTAATATCACATCCAATCCTTGCGATTCCAATACTATTAGGTCCGAGGGAAACACGTAGTTACCAATCCTTAATGGTAATCGATCACACCATAGACTAACCATATATTCTGCTCCAGGTGAGGTTACTAACATGGGTGACCTAAGGGCTTGGGTTGGCAGTTTATATTTATCCACAAATCCCCTTGATATGTATGAATGCGATGCACCAGTATAAAAAAGAACGACTGCAGTAAATGTCTTAACCAAAAACTTACCTATTACTGCATGGGGCTAGGCTTCAACCTCCTCCACGGTAACGTGGTTCACCTGTCCCCTGTTGAAAGGGTTCGGTTTCTTCCCTGAGCTTCCATTGCCATTTCCATTCTGGGCTTCGGGACATTCATTTGCATAATGTCCGATCTTGACACTTAAAGCAAGTGACTTGGCTCAGGTCTCTCTTGGCTGGGGTTGACGGGTTGGTGGGGTTTTGTCCGTTGCTTCCTCCATTCCCGTTACCATTCTTGGAGCCATTATGATTGTGCGAGCTACCTGCTCCATGGGTATGCTGAAATTGTCCTCCCGGTTTCGGGGTAAAGCGTAGCTTCTGCTGAGCTCCATAATTGTACTTCCCTTGACCATACTTTCTCTTGTGGTTTTCAATCTGTTGCTACTTCCCTTCAATCATAAGAGCACGATCTACCAACTCCTGGTAGTTGATGAAAGTTGCTACCATCAACTACATGCTCAGCTCATCATTAAGTCCTTCCAGAAACTTCTCCTGCTTAGCTGCATCTGTAGCAATGTCATCTGGGGCATAACGTGCTAACTTACTAAAATCCTCCACATACTGGCTTACAGTGCGTCCTCCTTGGCGTAAGTTGTGAAACTCACGCTTCTTCATGGCCATAGCTCCTGCTGAAACGTGGGCAGTACGGAAAGCTTGTTGAAACTGATCCCATGTGACAGTGTCAATAGGGTGTGTGGCTGTGTAATTCTCCCACCATGATGTTGTGGGTTCATCAAGCTGATGTGCGGCAAAACGCACTCTTTCCGCATCTGTGCATCCTGCAGTGGTCAGCTCCCTGCCAACCTTACAGAGCCAATCATCTGCAACAATCGGCTCGGTGCTACTGGAAAACACCGGCGGATTTAGTCTCAAGAAACGAGTCAAATTGTCAACAGGTGGTGGTGGTGGTGGGTTTTTGTTGTTGTTGTCGCCTTGGTTCTGTACTAGTGCTTGCATCAAAGCATTCTGCTGCTGAATCAACTGAGTGATCTCCGGTGGAAAAACAAATCTGGTGTCGCGTCTCGGAGGCATCTGGGGTGTTAGAGGAGATGAGAATATAGAATAGAATGAGGTCTAGTGAGAAAACACTACCCATATGCACATGAGACAAATTCAATCAATATCACTTCAATCAATTCAAACAAGGGCATACAACGGTCTAACTATCGGTACAAAAGTGCTTGGACTAAACTATATACAATGGGGATAATTCTACTACTGTTATGGTGGTCAACTAGAAAAACTGCTCCGATGAAGACTCCATGATATCCGCTCCAGCTTCATCAACATAGTCATCATCGCTGTCGTCGGGGTCCGAGTCGGTGTCATCGATGATGATATAATTATTCGGGCAAGTGGAATCGTCGTCTTCTCTGCCTGGTGCGGGGTCTCCCATGAAAACTCCTAGCTTCCTGGTTAAGTCGTCATTATTCTCCACTAGCACTTCAATTTCTTCCATGTAATCTTCACGTGTAGCCTTGAGTTCTTCCTCTAACTCCATGATCTTGGTCAAGGCCTTCTGCAGATCCATCATGCTGCGCAAGACATCCGGGTTCTCCCGACGTCGGATGTGCTTTGGTTTAACTCTGGATAAAAGCTGCGATTGATCTATCCTTCCTGGTGCTGATCATCTCCCATTGCTCATCTCGGCGCCCACAAATCTGGTAGATAGTATCCTTGAGATCATTGCGGTAAACTTCTCCAATACGTCCCATGGTGATGTGAGCTGCCATGCTCTTTCCTAGATTCCAGGTAGGTGCATCAAAGGAAAACTCTATGGGCTCCGTGACTGGTGCGAACGTCCTTCCTGGAACTTGAACTTGAATCATCCAGCGCTCCTCTTCGGGTAAAGTGGCGTTGTAGGTCCCGGAGAAGCTTGGTACTCCGATGTTCAGGTATCTAGTGACTTCCTTCAAGTGACATCCAAATGGTGTATCATCATCTGGTTGCATGAACTTGTTCCTTGCCCCTGCCATCCTAAAAGAGTAGAAAAGATGAGGAGTCAGAAATGAGAAGAAAGAGTAGTGATCTAGGGCTTTAGCTTAGTGGTCGTGTCCTACAGTCAGCGTGTGCTCTGATACCATCTTGTAGCGACCAGACCTCAAACGGTCTGACCTCTGTGCATCAGTGTCATACGGATCGATAATCTTGACACGCCGATGCTTGAAGGATTTATAACAGAGTAGCAATCACACTCTTATTACATCGAATGTCTCAAAAGAGAACTTATTACAGTAAATATGGCTTAAGGCCATCTAATACGATAACAGCGGAAGGCTTGGAAGATAAGCGAGTCCATCAACTCCAACGACATCACTGAGTATAGAACCACGACCTAAGGTACCTTACTCGTAAATGCGAAAAGTCTGCAACATGAACGTTGCAGCCCGAAAACGGGTCAACACATGGAATATGCCGGCAATGTAACACATAGAGAGTAATATGAAAGAGTAATGCTATTCTACATGCATATATTGCTGGTGGAAAGCTCTATGGTTACAGTTTTGCGTAAAGCCAAATTTTCCCTACTACAAAGGAATAAATTTTATTTAACTATCATGGTGGTTGTTAAACATTGAGAATGCTTGACAGCATTCTCAATCCCAATTAAGCATCATCATTAAAAAAACCAACAACATTAATTAGAGTAACATGATGAGATTCACATGATATCCAAGTACTAGATACTCAAGACGTCCATAATTGGGGACACGACTAACCATGATTAGTTTATACACTCTGCAGAGGTTTGTGCACTTTTCCCCACAAGACTCGATCTCCTCCGCCGGGATTCTAGCACTACATGGTGTTTGAGAAACGGATGACCGAGACATAGTCTTTCAAAAGCGCTAGCACCTTACGACCGGGTAGACAGTACCAACCTACATCCCCTACATCTGCTAGTCAACAACTGTAAGAGTTCGCACGACTTAGTCAACTATGCTAGAGCCCATAGTAGCTTGTGGCTGCACACGGAATTTTCTAGCATGAATAATCTCATGATCCCTTTGAGCCTGGGTGGCGGTCCAAAAAGAAACAGGAAATCACGAATACCCGGTACCTCAATCCACCTAGATGTGTGTTTAAGTTGCCACCTTAAATAAACCATTAATTAAAATCTCACATCTGTCATGGATACACTCACCCAATCCACGTTTAGTAGCATAGCATGGCAATATAAGCAAACGTAGAAGTAACTCCCAAGGGCTTGGTAATAATACAGGTAATAGGTACTACCTCATCTACTTTCCCAAAACCCACAGTTTAATTAGATCCTAATCATGCAAAGTTTTGAAGATTGATCTAATGCATAAAAACTGGGTACGAAAAGGGATATGATCAAAGTGTTACTTGCCTTGCTGATGATCCGCGAAACCTAGAGATTCAAAGTAGCAAGCGGCGCACTCCGGGTACTTTATCGCAAACAAACAACATACAATGAGCTCATCTAATGCACAAGTAAAACTCAATTAAAAGATGTAACCAGAAAATTCAACTTAAGAACTCCGGTTTCCAAAAAGAATCAAATTGAACGAAGCAACGAAAGTCAAACGGCGAAAGAAACAAGCTTCGTTTACTGATCTGGACCTAAGTCAAATTCTACAGAGGCAAAAACTTGTTTGAGTTGATTATTCGGAAAGAGGGTTTCGAGACGAAACTCTAGGCGCTTGAATCGCCTGATTCCGATAAACGAGCGAAAAGTTATAGTAAAACGAAAATCGGATCAGAAATCACGATCAGAAAAATCGCGGAAAAACCGAACGGTTTTTCTAAAAAAAACGGCGGCGGGTCAACCTCGGCGTGCGGGTCTAGCTATGAGCGGGCGGGCGTGGCGATAAGCGGCGGCGCGGCTAGGGTTAGGGCTGAGGCGGCATGGGGTGGCGCACTATATAAAGGCCCCGACCAGGGGAGTCCTGGCTGATCCCGGCCCAAAGTCGGTTCGGATTTTTTTAAATAATTACGCGCAGAAAAAGAAACGAAACAAATACTAAACAGACTCCAAAAATCCCGAAATAAATTTTCCCTGGCTTCTAAAATCAAGCCGGACAAGATGAACATTTATTTGGGGCCTAGATGCAATTTTGAAAAACTCCAAATAAAAATCTTATTTGATTTTTTTATTAAACCTTCAATATTCCTTTATTTTGGGAAAGTCATTTTATTTTCTCTCTCATATTTTGATAATAGAAATAATTGAAGATAAAATAAATAGAATCAAATGATCCTATTTTCAAAATTTGAGAAAACTCAAATATGAAAATAACGAAATCTCCAACTCTCTCCGTGGGTCCTTGAGTTGCGTGAAATTTCTAGGATCGAGCCAAAATGCAATAAAATATGATATGCAAATGATGATCTATGTATAACATTCCAAATTGAAAATTTGGGATGTTACAAGTTCAAGGTGTTGACTACGATGAGATTTTCTCACTCGTAGAGATGCTTAAGTCTGTCAGAATCATGTTAGCAATTGCCGCATTTTATGAAATCTGGCAAATGGATAAACAAAACTGCATTCCTTAATGGATTTATTAAAGAAGAGTTTTATATGATGCAACCAGAAGGTTTTGTCAATCCTAAAGGTGCTAACAAAATATGCAAGCTCCAAATGATCCATCTATGGATTTGGTGCAAGCATCTCAGAGTTGGAATATACGCTTTGATGAGTTGATCAAAGCATATAGTTTTATCTGAGACTTGCGGTAAAGCCTGTATTTACAAGAAAGTGGGTGGGAGCACTACAACATTTCTGATAAGTATATGTGAATGACATATTGTTGATCGGAAATAATGTAGAATTATTCTACAAAGCATAAAGGAGTGTTTGAAAGGAGTTTTTCAAAGAAAGACCTTGGTGAAGCTGCTTACATATTGAGCATCAAGATCTATAGAGATAGATCAGGACGCTTGAAAGTTTTTTCAATGAGTACATACCTTGGCAAGATTTTGAAGTAGTTCAAAATGGAACAGTCAAAGAAAGAGTTCTTGCCTATGTTACAAGGTTTGAAATTGAGTAAGACTCAAAGCCCGACCACGGCAGAAGATAGAAAGAGAATGAAAGTCATTCCCTATGCCTCAGCCATAGGTTCTATAAAGTATGCCATGCTGTGTACCAGATCCATTGTATACCCTACACTGATTTTGGCAAGGGAGTACAATAGTGATCTAGGAGTAGATCACTAGACAACGGTCAAAATTATCTTTAGTGGAATAAGGATATGTTTCTCGAATATGGAGGTGACAAAAAGGTTCGTCGTAAAGGGTTACGTCGATGCAAGTTTTGACACTGATCCAGATGACTCTAAGTCTTCATCTGGATACATATTGAAAGTGGGAGCAATTAGCTAAAGTAGCTCCGTGCAGAGCATTGTAGACATAGAAATTTGCAAAATACATACGGATCTGAATATGGCAGACCCGTTGACTAAACTTCTCTCACAAGCAAAACATGATCACACCTTAGTACTCTTTGGGTGTTAATCAACATAGCGATGTGAACTAGATTATTGACTCTAGTAAACCCTTTGGGTATTGGTACATGACGATGTGAACTATGGGTGTTAATCACATGGTGATGTGAACTATTGATGTTAAATCACATGGCCATGTAATCTAGATTACTGACTCTAGTGCAAGTGGGAGACTGAAGGAAATATGCCCTAGAGGCAATAATAAAGTTATTATTTATTTCCTTATTTCATGATAAATGTTTATTATTCATGCTAGAATTGTATTAACCGGAAACATAATACTTGTGTGGATACATAGACAAGCAGTGTCACTAGTATGCCTCTACTTGACTAGCTCGTTGATCAAAGATGGTTATGTTTCCTAGCCATAGACATGAGTTGTCATTTGGTTAACAGGATCACATCATTAGGAGAATGATGTGATTGACTTGATCCATTCCGTTAGCTTAGCACTCGATCGTTTAGTATGTTGCTATTGCTTTCTTCATGACTTATACATGTTCCTATGACTATGAGATTATGCAACTCCCGTTTACCGGAGGAACACTTTGTGTGCTACCAAACATCACAACGTAACTGGGTGATTATAAAGGTGCTCTACAGGTGTCTCTGAAGGTACTTGTTGGGTTGGCGTATTTCGAGATTAGGATTTGTCACTCCGATTGTCGGAGAGGTATCTCTGGGCCCTCTTGGTAATGCACATATCTTAAGCCTTGCAAGCATTGCAACTAATGAGTTAGTTGCGTATGGAACGAGTAAAGAGACTTTCCGGTAACGAGATTGAACTAGGTATTGAGATACCGACGATCAAATCTCGGGCAAGTAACATACCGATAATAAAGGGAACAACGTATGTTGTTATGCGGTCTGACCGATAAAGATCTCCGTAGAATATGTGGGAGCCAATATGAGCATCTAGGTTCCGCTATTGGTTATTGACCGTAGACATGTCTCGGTCATGTATACATAGTTCTCAAACCCGTAGGGTCCGCACGCTTAATGTTTCGATGACAGTTATGTTATGAGTTTATATGTTTTGATGTACCGAAGGTTGTTCGGAGTCTCGGATGTGATCACGGACATGAAGAGGAGTCTCGAAATGGTCGAGACATGAATATGATATATTGTAAGCCTATATTTGGATATCGGAAGTGTTCCAGGTGAAATCGGGATTTTACCGGAGTACCGGGAGGTTACTGGAACCCCCCGGGGACTTAATGGGCCATAGTGGGCCTTATGGAGAAGAGGAGAGGCGGCCAGGGCAGGGCCGCGTGCCCCTCCCCCCTAGTCCGAATAGGACAAGGAGAGGGGGGCGGAGCCCCCCTTTCCTTCCTCTCTCCCTCCTCTTTCCCCCTCCACTCCTAGTCCAACAAGGAAAAGGGAGGGAGTCCTACTCCCGGTGGGAGTAGGACTCCTCCTGGCGCGGCCCTCTGGGCAGCCACACCTACCCCCTTGCTCCTTTATATACGGGGGCAGGGGGCACCCTAGAGACACAACAATTGATCGTTTGATCTTTTAGCCGTGTGCGGTGCCCCCCTCCACCATAGTCCATCTTGATAATACTGTAGCGGTGCTTAGGCGAAGCCCTGCGTCGGTAGAACATCATCATCGTCACCACGCCGTCGTGCTGACGAAACTCTTTATAGGACCTTGAAGTATGTCTAGAGGGGGGTGATTAGACTACTTGACCAATTAAGAACTTAAACTTTTCCCAATTTTAGACTTTGGCAGATTTTAGCTATCTTTAAGCAAGTCAAGCAATCTTCACGCAATTCAAGCAAGCATGCAAAGAGTATATAGGCAGCGGGAAATAAAGCATGCAACTTGCAAGAATGTAAAGGGAAGGGTTTGGAGAATTCAACGCAATTGGAGACACGGATGTTTTTGTCGTGGTTCCGATAGGTGGTGCTATCGTACATCCACGTTGATGGAGACTTCAACCCACGAAGGGTAACGGTTGCGTGAGTCCATGGAGGGCTCCACCCACGAAGGGTCCATGAAGAAGCAACCTTGTCTATCCCACCATGGCCGTCGCCCACGAAGGACTTGCCTCACTAGCGGTAGATCTTCACAGTAGGCGATCTCCTTGCCCTTACAAACTCCTTGGTTCAACTCCACAATCTTGTCGGAGGCTCCCAAGTGACACCTAGCCAATCTAGGAGACACCACTCTCCAAGAAGTAACAAATGGTGTGTTGATGATGAACTCCTTGCTCTTGTGCTTCAAATGATAGTCTCCCCAACACTCAACTCTCTCTCACAGGATTTGGATTTGGTAAAAGAAGATTTGAGTGGAAAGCAACTTGGAGAAGGCTAGAGATCAAGATTCATATGGTTGGAATGGAATATCTTGGCCTCAACACATGAGTAGGTGGTTCTCTCTCAGAATTGGTAAGTTGGATGTGTATGTTTGTTCTGATGGCTCTCTCCATGAATGAAGACGAGGTGGAGGGGTATATATAGCCTCCATACAAAATCTAACCGTTACACACAATTTACCAAACTCGATGGGACCGAATCATCAAACTCGGTCGGACCGATTTAGTAAACCTAGTGACCTTTAGGGTTTTCGGTGGGACTGACATGCAACCCGGTAGGACCGATATGGTTAGGGTTAGGGCATAACGTCATCTCGGTGAGACCGATTACACAAACTCGGTGAGACCGAATTTGGTAATTAGCTAACCAGAGAGTTGGTCAGATAAACTCGGTGGGACCGATTCTCTCTTTCGGTGAGACCGAAAAGTTACGAAAGGGAAACAGAGAGTTTACATTGCAATCTCGGTGGGACCGATCGCTCACTTCGGTTAGACCAAAACGTTACAAAGGGAAATAGAGAGATTACAATCCCATCTCGGTGAGACCGAGATCCCTATCGGTGAGACCGATTTGCCTAGGGTTTGTGGCGATGGCTATGACATTTGAACTTCGGTGGCGCGGATAGAAAGAATCGGTAGGGCCGAGTTTGACTTTAGGTTTAGGTCATATGTGGATGTGAGAAAGTAGTGGATGGTTTTGGAGCATATCACTAAGCACATGAAGCAAGAGGCTCATTAAGCAACACCTCATCCCTCCTTGATAGTATTGGCTTTTCCTATAGACTCAATGTGATCTTGGATCACTAAAATGTAAAATGTAGAGTCTTGAGCTTTTGAGCTTGAGCCAATCCTTTGTCCTTGATATATTGAGGGATCCACTTTCATCATCCATGCCATGCCATTCATTGAGCTTTCCTGAAATATTTGTCTTGGAATAGCATTAGCTCAATGAGCTATATGTTGTTATGAATTACCAAAACCACCTAGGGATAGTTGCACTTTCAATCTCCCCCTTTTTGGTAATTGATGACAACATATAGATCAAAGCTTCCACAAGTGATAATAAAATTTGAAAAAACATCGTTGCTTTGAGAAGTATGTGATAAGCAAGAGCTCCCCCTAAATTTGTGCATATTAAGATTTTCTTTGGACTGCAAATGCACAAGGAATTAGGCTCATGGGTTACTCTTCCATGTCACATACATCTTGGTGGAGCGCTCAAAATAATAAAGATTAAATACATGCACTCATCACCAAGCACAGTGAGTGATCATATAAGGATAAGTAAGATAATATCATAACAAGCATAAGTGTAGCTTATGATCAAACATATGATCATCAATGTCTCACAGGTAAAAGTATAGTATCTCAAGCAATCAAAGCAAACGAAGTTCAACCAAGAAGACAAAAGAGAACAAAAGCAAATCTCTCTCTCTCTCTCTCTCTCTCTCTCTCTCTCGAAGCCTATGATCTATACATTTTTCTCCCCCTTTGGCAACAAGTTACCAAAAAGTTCCTAGAAAATGCATAGGACTATATCGTCTCTCAGGCTTGGTCTTCTGGTGGTGGTGTACATAGAACTCCAATGACGAAGGCATCAGTAGATGTGGAAGGAGCTGAAGGAGTTGGTGCTGGAGCTGGTTGCACTGGAGCTGTAGCTGGAGCTGATGAAGTGACTCGGTGGTAGCTCTGCGGCTGATCTCTGAGCTCGTGGCACTTTGGCAAATGTATCAGTCTTTGTTCTACCCTTCCTCTCCTGCATATCATCCTGTAGCTGCTCCACAGCTGACTGAATCTCAGTTACTTTGACATCAAGACCATAGAATTTTTGTTCCATGATTCTTTCCAGGCTCTCCTGGTTTTGAGTTAGGGTGTCCAACCCCTTCTCAATCCGCAGAGTTGATGCTATCAAGTAACCAAGCTGCTCCTGCTTGTTCTTCAGAAAGTACTCAGATGCCTCTGCTTGAGTTGGCATCTTGGCAGCCTTCTCCTTCCTTGCCTTCTCCTTCTTCTCTTGATATTGTACTGAGGATGGTTCATTCTCAGTCATGACAACTTGATTGTCCTCAAATTCAGGATAGAGAACCATGTGTTCCTTATCCAACATATACTTTCCTGTGCCCATCTTTGAGTTAATTAACTCCTGAATCTATGGGGCATATCCACAGCTCCTCTTTTGGTCTGCTGCTGTCCTCTTGATAGTTTCCACTATGAGGGTCATGACATTGAATTTCTGGGGCACATCAAAAATGTGAAGCAAATTAATTGCATGCCCTCTGATCATGTTGTGGTCACCTGATTTGAGCAACAGAGTGTGCCTTAGGATCCAGTTGATCGTAGGCAGCCCTGACATAAGAAAATGAACTGATCCAAACTTGAAAGTCTCAAGTGCATCATCAGGGATCTCCTTGTACATCTATGACATTGAGTTGTGACCCAGCTTCTTCTTGGCATAAATGTCCAAGTCATCTTCACTTTCCTTGGGGGCATTGATCAGACTTGCCCATTCCTCTATGGTTGATTGATATCTTGTTCCTTCAGACATTCAAACTATCCTGCCATCTGGATAGAAATGTCTTTGTGGAGTAGAATTGCATAATGAGCTCGTCATTCCGGTTTGTGAGCTTTTGCCCAACAAAATATGCAACTCCACACGCCTTTGAAGTCATCATACACTCCAGGATAATGTTACGCATTCTCACGAATGTAGGTCCAGTCGACCCACCTCATATCACAAACTATGGGCTTCTTATCCAATAAGATGGTCTCATAGAAGTCCTCTTGCTCCTTGGTGTGGAACCCTGTAATCTACGGCAGTCCTTCTCACAGTGGCACATGGATCCGACTCTCTCCATAGCCTCAACCCTTGATCTCTCTGGTCTTCATGTTCTCACCACATGATGAGCATCATTGTGGTCTAGAATCTTGGGCTTGAGCTTCCTTAGGACCTGCCCTTCTTCATCTTCCTCAGCATCAACTTCAGGCATTGGAGCCTTGTTCTTCTAGTTGCTGGTATACTCCTGGTATTCCTCTTTGGTGCACTCTTGGGCTTGGGGGCAGCTTTGGGCTTTGAAGTTGCAACCCCTGATTTTATGGCATCACCCATCGACTTTTGTGCCTTGGGTGCTGGTTCAAAGAACCTCTTCTTCTTCTTCTTCCTCCATCATAGAAGGCTTCCCAATCACTCTGGCCATGGTCTTCTTGACCCTTTCCTTCCTTTTGTTTCCTTCAGCAGCAGCAGGTTCTTTGGGTTGGGATTCCAAAGAAGCTTGAGTGGAGACTCTGGCTTTAGACATTGGTTGTCTTCCTACTAGCCTTTTGATCTTCATTCCAGGCTTAACTGCTATTGAGCTGCACTCCTTCTTGAGCACTTTCTTCTTTGAACTGGCCTCATCCTCAACTACCACATAATCCTCATCCTCGAGACTCTGAGGTCTTCTTCTTCCTTGTCCTTGTGGCAGCCTTGGGCAAGTCTGGGAGTGCTTACGCTCCCCTCATCTCGAGCTGCTAGAGGGACTAGTGCCCTCACTCATGTGAATCTGCTCTTCGACACATGCTCATTTTGTCACTTTGGTGCGACATGCTGCTCGCCTTGTGCAGAGACCACTGTGAATAGTTATAGATGAGGTAGAGTGGATGAGCATCACAAAATGCAGAGATTTTTGCAAAAGAATGATTCAAAAACTTAGTTTTAGTTTTCCACAAAAAGCATTTCGGATCTACCGATTTTTAAACTCGGTGATACCGAAGCAGTTTTGGAACCTAAACTAGTGAACTCGGTCAGACCGAGTCACAGTTCGATGGCACCGAGACTGCTAGGGTTTCACAAAGTTCTAAAATCGGTCACACCAATTTGTAATTCTCGGTCAGACCGAGACTTACTAGTGCAATGGCGTTAGCCAAATCGATGGGACCGAGTTTTTCAACTCGGTGGGTCCGAGATGGTTTTGGCGGAAACCTAACCCTAAATTTTCGAGTCACAACTATTCTAAGGATTGTTTTGACTGGATAGAGGTGTTTCAATCGTGGCAAGATGCATTACGGACACAATGTGCTGAGAATCAGACGAGAATAGAACTGTGATCGAGTTCATACCCTAGTTCGGCGGTGAACTCGCTACGACGGCAACGGCAGAGAAGAATTCCGTTGACTACGGCGGAGACCAGCGACTGGAGGCGGCTGGCGACGAAGTCGACGATCCGTAGACCTAGTATGCAGAGCGAGCTATGCACGGGCGAGGAGTTTCGGAGAAAGTTTTCCAAAATTTGCCCATGTGAATATATAGCCCGGCACTGTCGGTGTGACCGAGTGGAACAACTCGGTGGCACCGAGATGCATAACTATTAACGATTCTGAACTCGATGTGACCGAAAAGTTCAAATCGGTTGCACCGAGATTGAAAACCTAGATCGACTTAGTAATCTCGGTATGACCGAAATGGAGGAATTGGTCGGACCGAAAATCACAAAGAAGTTTTGGAAGTTTAAGTCTATGACGAATCGGGAACTCAAAGTGCTCCTCACACAGAGTGGTTCGAATCTGACTTGATCAAATTTTGTGATGTAGCATGAATAGAGTTTGAGACAAGAAAAGCATAGATAGCTAGAGAAGGTTCTTAGGCATTATTGTCCATCCACTTGGCCAAAGAAAGAGAAGCCAATCAATCAAAACAACAAGTGGATGTCCTCGAATGAGTAAAATATGCAACCAATTGCTCACACAATAAAATGACAAATGAAATATGTGACAAAGCATGCACAACCAATTCTAGCATCTGTCAAACAATTGGCGATGACTAGGTCATCTATATATGAGTATATTGACTTAGAAGTCAAATGAGAACATTTGATCATAGGTCATACTCATCGTTTAAGCTCAAGTGGGGTTACCACTTTTACATAAAGCATTTATGTGTTCACATCATTAGAGTTTCCTTGACTCAATTCTTAGAGTTAAGCTCCCCCTAGATGTGAGATCCCCCCTTAGAGTGATTAACTAACCTTGGGTTTTGTCGATGATGACTTCATGTAGGTGTTGAAGATGTGGATGCTCAATGTAGATGTAGATGTTTTGGAGCAATCCTTTGGAGTGAGTTGCACTTTCAATACCTACATGGGTTAGTCCCACAAGGAACAAACAAGAATATCCATAGACATAGAGTGATGCACGCACAAAATGATGTCCATGAAAACATTAGATTACCTTATCCCTTGCTTTACCAACATGAGGGTTTGTGACTCCTTGAACTAGTGCAAGATATGGAAGATGATTGCACTTGTCCTTGCCATAATGATATGAGTGAAAAATGTTGGCGGAGTCACCCTCAAGAACTCTCTAGTTCTTCTTCTTCGGGATCCACATCATCTTGATGGGAATCCTTGGTGTAGTAGTTGTGCTTGATGAATGCATGAAGTACAACTTGACGTAGTCTTGGGAACCCACTTGACCAAGGCCTTAGGTGCTTCTTCAAATGCATCAATCTCCTCTTGAAGCTTGTCCTTGCCTTTGTTCTTGTGGTCTTGTGGTGGAAGATCATCTTGTGCTTGTGTTCCCTTGAAGGAAGTAGGATCATACTTCTCTTGTTGAGGAACAAACTTCGTCTTGGGGTATTGATCTTCTTCCCACTCAACTCCATTGGCATTGAACTTTCGTTCAAAACCAACACCTTGATTCTTCCGGTGCCTTCCTTGCTTGCGTACAATTTCCTCAAATTGCTTACTCCGTCGCAAGGCTCTTGTATACACCTTCCTCTATAATTCCCTTCAATAAGCTGTTTTCTTGCTCAAGTGTAACTTGGCTAAGAGAATCATTAGTGGAATCAAGAGAACTACTAGAAGCAACAATATTGGGTTCAGCATTGTTATTGTTACTACTAGAAGAAGAATCTTTCTTGTTCTTGTTACTAGACTTGACTTGAGGCATGTAAGTAGATAAGAGTAAACGCTTGGCAATATAAGAAGAACTTTTCTTACGGAGATCATCATGATCGCTTTTAGGAACTCATGCTCTTGCTCAAGATTGAGCTTTTCAAAGCGTAACTTCTCATGAGCCCTTAAAAGTTCTCGATGATCTTCGAAGATAGTTTGATGAGCTAACTTAAGAGTGTTTAGTTCTTTAGTTAGACGCTCAATCTTCTCCTTATCATTGTCATCTTGATTAGGATGATTAATTGACGTTCCATCATAGTATTCGTCACTAGAGTTGTCAATAAGTAAATCATCATCACCTAGCAAGTCATCTTCATCACTATTAAAATCAACATACTCGGGGTGTGTTACCTTAAGACCTTTCGCCATGAAGCATCTTCCAATTCCTTCATTTGGTGAATCAAATATGTCGTAGGAGTTGGTTGACACAAGTGCTAAACCGGCAACACCTTAATCTTGAGTGTATTCAGAGTCGGAGTGATAACTTCTCTCGGAGTGATTTTCGGAGTCGGAACCGGATACCCATTCACCAACATGAGCTTGATGTCTTCGTTTTGTGTAGCTCTTTGATGACTTGTCCTTCCTTTCCGAATCCTTGCTTCTCCGTGAGGGTCTTCGTTCATAACGATCATCTCTACTCCTTCTCTCTCTTGGTGGTGCTTCTTCTCTTCTATTTCTTCTCTTAGGAGAATCTTCTCTTCTTTTGTAGGGTGTCGTACACTCATTGGAGTAGTGTCCGGGTCTCCCACAATTGTAGGACCTTTTGACTAGAAGATCTTTTGTCAATTGTAGGACATTGACTTGGAGCTTCTTTCTTTGCTTCTACTCTTGTAGAATTTGTTGAAGTTCTTCACCATTAAGCTCAATTCTTCATTGAAGGTTTATTTCTCACTTGATGATGTGGGGGCTTCACATGAGGCTTTGTAAGCACCACTTGACTTGTTGTGAAGTTCCTCCTTATCCTTGAGTGACATCTCATGAGCAACAATTATTCCAATGACTTCTATTGGCTTGATATCTTTGTAATTTGGCATCATTTGGATCAATGTGCACACGGTATCATATTTTCCATCCAATTCTCTTAGGATCTTCTGGATGATGAATATGTCGGTCATTTCTTCACTTCCTAAGCCGGCAATCTCATTTGTGATAAGAGCAAGCCTAGAGTACATTTCAGCGGCACCTTCACCATCCTTCATTTTGAACTTGTCAAGCTGACTTTGGAGCACATCCAACTAGGATTCCTTGACGGATTCGGTACCATCATGCATATCAATCAAAGTATCCCAAATTTCCTTTGCATTCTCAAGACGGCTCATTTTGTTGAATTCTTTGGGGCACAAGCCATTGAAGAGGATATCACAATCTTGAGCGTTGTATTGCAACATCTTCAACTCTTCCGCACTAGCTTCACGGTTTGGTTCTCTCCCATCAAAGAATTCACCTTGCAAACCAATACACACAATAGCCCAAACGGCGGGGTTATGTCCGAGAATATGCATTTTCATCTTATGCTTCCAACTAGCAAAATTAGTGCCATCAAAGTAAGGACCTCTACGGTGATAATTTCTCTCGCTAGACGCCATACTGTCCTAGGTTGTGAAACCAAGGCTATGACCACCAAAAGCTATGGAAATCAAAGCAAATGGAGACCAAGGCTCTGATACCACTTGTAGGACCTTGAAGTATGTCTAGAGGGGGGGTGATTAGACTACTTGACCAATTAAAAACTTAACCTTTTCCCAATTTTAGCATTTGGCAGACTTTAGCTATCTTTAAGCAAGTCAAGCAATCTTCACGCAATTCAAGCAAGCATGCAAAGAGTATATAGGCAGCGGAAAATAAAGCATGCAACTTGCAAGAATGTAAAGGGAAGGGTTTGGAGAATTCAAATGCAATTGGAGACACGGATGTCTTTGTCGTGGTTCCGATAGGTGGTGCTATCATACATCCACGTTGATGGAGACTTCAACCCACGAAGGGTAACGATTGCGCGAGTCCACGGAGGGCTCCACCCACGAAGGGTCCACGAAGAAGCAACCTTGTCTATCCCACCATGGCCGTCGCCCACGAAGGACTTGCCTCACTAGCGGTAGATCTTCACAGTAGGCGATCTCCTTGCCCTTACAAACTCCTTGGTTCAACTCCACAATCTTGTCGGAGGCTCCCAAGTGACACCTAGCCAATCTAGGAGACACCACTCTCCAAGAAGTAACAAATGGGGTGTTGATGATGAACTCCTTGCTCTTGTGCTTCAAATGATAGTCTCCCCAACACTCAACTCTCTCTCACAGGATTTGGATTTGGTGGAAAGAAGATTTGAGTGGAAAGCAACTTGGAGAAGGCTAGAGATCAAGATTCATATGGTTGGAACGGAATATCTTGGCCTCAACACATGAGTAGGTGGTTCTCTCTCAGAACTGGTAAGTTGGAAGTCTAGGTTTTTTCTGATAGCTCTCTACACGAATGAAGAGGAGGTGGAGGGGTATATATAGCCTCCACACAAAATCTAACCGTTACACACAATTTACCAAACTCGGTGGGACCGAATCATCAAACTCGGTCGGACCGATTTAGTAAACCTAGTGACCGTTAAGGTTTTGATTGGGGCTGACATGCAACTCGGTAGGACCGATATGGTTAGGGTTAGGGCATAACGTGATCTCGGTTAGTCCGATTACAGAAACTCGGTGAGACCGAATTTGGTAATTAGCTAACCAGAGAGTTGGTCAGATAAACTTGGTGGGACCGATTCGCTCTTTCGGTGAGACCGAAAAGTTATGAAAGGGAAACATAGAGTTTACATTGCAATCTCGGTGGGACCGATCGCTCACTTCGGTTAGACCGAAATGTTACGAAGGGAAACAGAGAGATTACAATCCCATCTCGTTGAGACCGAGATCCCTATCGGTGAGACTGATTTGCCTAGGGTTTGTGGCAGTGGCTATGACGTTTGAACTCGGTGGCGCCGGATAGAAAGAATCGGTAGGGCCGAGTTTGACTTTAGGTTTAGGTCATATGTGGATGTGAGAAAGTAGTGGAGGGTTTTGGAGCATATCAGTAAGCACATGAAGCAAGAGGCTCATTAAGAAACACCTCGTCCCTCCTTGATAGTATTGGCTTTTCCTATAGACTCAATGTGATCTTGCATCACTAAAATGTAAAATGTAGAGTCTTGAGCTTTTGAGCTTGAGCCAATCCTTTGTCCTTGATATATTGAGGGATCCACTTTCATCATCCATGCCATGCCATTCATTGAGCTTTCCTGAAATATTTGTCTTGGAATAGCATTAGCTCAATGAGCTATATGTTGTTATGAATTACCAAAACCACCTAGGGATAGTTGCACTTTCACTCTCCCTCAACACTCAGCTGGATCGGAGTTCGAGGGACGTCATCAGGCTGAACGTGTGCTGAACTCGGAGGTGTCATGCGTTCGGTACTTGATCGGTCGGGATCGTGAAGACGTACGACTACATCAACCGCGTTGTGCTAACGCTTCCGCTTTCAGTCTACGAGGGTACATGGACAACACTCTCCCCTCTCGTTGCTATGCATCACCGTGATCTTGCGTGTGCGTAGGAATTTTTTTGAAATTACGACGTTCCCCAACAGTACATGTCCATGGGAGAATCCCTTGGTTCTCATAGTTTGCATTCATTTGCAGAATTCTTGTAGCATCATATTCACTCCCCTGAAGCTAGTTCTTGCTTAACAAGTAAATGGAAGCCATTCGCGGTTCTGAAGCCTATCTGTCTGAATATCATGGCCACTGAGAAATCAACAAGGAAGGGTGGCAGGCAGCGCCGTGGCAATACTGCTCTAGATCTGCCTCCGGATCTGTATGAGATGTACAAGACCGATCCAGAGGAGAACTACAATCAGCACAGGACTCGAATCCAATGGATCCGAAAATATTGGGAAGAACAGTGGTTCAAGTATAACTTTGTCACTGCTGAATATGCTGAGAAGAATGCCATCAAGCACCCGTGGGGCGATATTCTTTATAGAAATCTGCAACCCAAGTCGAAGCCTGAAGCTATTGCTCAAGGTTTCTATCCTTGCATGGTCCGAGAACCGCAACCTGAGAATGCCGACCCATCATCCTTGTTATGGTGTCGTGAAGACACTCTCTTCAAGCGCAACTTTCAGTTTGCTAAGGAGTCAGCTGCAAAGAACAGGAAAGCCTTCGGACTCAACTTCAACCCTGGTCCGTCTGCTCCAAGACAGGATGGCACACATGAAGCCAATCCCAATGTCATTGGCCCCTTCAATACCTTTGATGGGCTCCTCTCCCACATTGTTGCTTAGAGGACCACGATGGATCAATCTGCTGATGACGCAGACTCTGAAGATGCGCCAGCACCACCGAAGCAGAAGAAGAAGAAGACAAAAGCTTTGAAGCCCTCTGCTGCACCAACCGCTTCGCCTATGAAGCTCTTGAAGGATGTACGTCCTGAACCCAGTGTGCAGTCTGAAGATTTGTCTCGTGTCTCCTAGAGGACCAAGAAGACCAAGATGCCCAAGAAAAGGCGTAACTTGAGTCCTGCTGTCGTTCTGCGCAAGGAGGAAGATACCATTGATCTATCAAGTGATGAAGATCTTGGTGATGAAGCTCCAGAGATGCTGATCAAGAGCAAGCAAGAGGCAGAGATCTTCAGTGATCTGCCCCTCTTTGATGTTGATATTTTGAACAACTTCATCGATGAATGGTTTGACGACCAAAGCATCAGTATTGATGACCTGCAGCTCCCCGTGGACATCAGCGTCACATTTCATGGAGCCATTGACAATGAATTGGCCTTAGCTCAGAAAATCGTCGAGCTCAAGAACAAGATTGATCATGAGAAGGCGCATTTCAAGAAGCACATGGCTAAGCTCAGTGTGGCTGATGTGCAAATATTCAAGAAGATGTTGCATGATCTCAAGGCAGAATTCCACAAGAAGCGTGGAGAAGCCAAAGGCTCACGCGAGCGCATGAAGTACTATGCGCAAAAATGTGTTCAAGCGCATAATGAAGCTGAGAAGAGAAAGGCTCTTGGGTGTCCTGGCATCGACCCCAGGATGGCTGCCAAGCAAAAGAAGAAGTCTGCTGCGGCCCAATCCGAAGCTCAAAGGCAGGAAGAACCTAGCATTGTCTTCCCTGCCAGTATGACTGGCTCGAAGCCAAAGGTCACCTCAGCAGCTTCAGAGCTGAAGAAAACCAGGCATGCTGAAGCCGAAGCCAGGAAGAGGAAGCTCAAGGATACATCTGATGATGCTCCCTCCAAGATGAAATTGAAGACAAAGGCTTCAAAGTCTTCAAAGAAAGAGCGTGCTGCTGCCCCAGAGCCCCTCATCGTTGAACCCATCTCTGTTGCTCTCCTTGATTCAACCAACCAAGAACGTGACCTTGTGATTCATGAGCCTGCACTGGTACAACAACGTGCTAAACAAACGGGTTTTAACCCCTTTCGGCGACGACATTTGGAACCGTCGCCAAGTGAGTGTGGGCGATAGGGGGTCCTTCCCACACGACCCAAAAATCGTCGGGGATAGGCCCTCCTGGGACCCAGGCTGGGGCCGTGTGTGATCGGGCGAGGCATCGAAACCTAATCATTTCAGTAGGTATGTGCATCCCACACGGTGAATCCCGGAAAATCATTTCCGTAGGTATGTACATCCCACATGGTGAATCCCAGAAAATCATTTCCGTAGGTATGTACATCCCACACGGTGAATCCCAGAAAATCATTTCCGTAGGTATGTACATCCCACACGGTGAATCCTAGAAAAACATTTCCGTAGGTATGTATATCACACACAGTTCTTTGTGTGGAAACGTTTGTCCAAGGTGGCCTAACACAAACAGTTCGCTGCCGGAAGCCGTGTGTGATTGTTAGTTGATCGAACACACCTAGTTTCTAGAAACCGTGCGGGTTGTTTGAGTTCATCGCCATACGGTCTTTGTCGAGTAACCGTTTGCAATAGAAAACCCCAATAAGCAGGGTAATTAGCCTATTATTGATAATCCATGTACTAATCAAACTGATATTTCTTTTAAAACACGCCAGATATTTCATATCCATATAAAAGCAACCAGGATTTCATAATCGAATTACATCAGATAGCTTCAACACTCAGTTACGCCATTACACAACAACACCAAGTTTCACATGCAGCATCAAAAACATTTGGAAAGTAGCATCATACATGATAAATAGACAGATGAATCTCATCCGAGAAATTGCAGAAGCGAAAGGAAAATACTGAGCCTTCAGTGATGTTGAATGTCCTTGCAACTTTAGGCCAGTGGCTACGGATAATTGCCCGTCCAACCTTCGTCCTCTTCAGCAAGACTTCAATATTGTACCGTGGGTGTTGAATGAATACCTTCCTCGCCTCTTGATGTCTACTACGCAACCTTCTTCTTGTAGACGTTGTTGGGCCTCCAAGTGCAGAGGTTTGTAGGACAGTAGCAAATTTCCCTTGAGTGGATGACTTAAGGTTTATCAATCCGTGGGAGGCGTAGGATGAAGATGGTCTCTCTCAAACAACCCTGCAACCAAATAACAAATAGTCTCTTGTGTCCCCAACACACCCAATACAATGGTAAATTGTATAGGTGCACTAGTTCGGGCGAAGAGATGGTGATACAAGTGCAACATGGATGGTAGATATAGGTTTTGTAATCTATAAATATAAAAACAGCAAGGTAACTAATGATAAAAGTGAGCGAAAACGGTATTGCAGTGCGTTGAAACAAGGCCTAGGGTTCATACTTTCACTAGTGCAAGTTCTCTCATCAATAATAACATAATTGGATCATATAACTATCCCTAAACATGCAACAAAGAGTCACTCCAAAGTCACTAATAGCGGAGAACAAACGAAGAGGTTATTGTAGGGTATGAAACCACCTCAAAGTTATCATTTCTGATCGATCTATTCAAGAGTCCATAGTAAAATAATACGAAGCTATTCTTTCCGTTCGATATATCCTAGAGTTCGTACTAGAATAACACCTTAAGACACAAATCAACAAAAACCGTAATGTCACCTAGATACTCCAATGTCACCTCAAGTATCCGTGGGTATGATTATACGATATGCATCACACAATCTCAGATTCATCTATTGAACCAACACAAAGAACTTCAAAGAGTGCCCCAAAGTTTCTACCGGAGAGTCAATACGAAAACGTGTGCCAACCCCTATGCATAAGTTCACAAGGTCACTGAACCCGCAAGTTGATCACCAAAACATACATCAAGTAGATCACGTGAATATCCCGTTGAGGGAGTTCCGGACTAGGGGGTGTTCGGATAGCCGAACTATCATCATCGGCCGGACTCCAAGACTATGAAGATACAAGATTGAAGACTTCGTCCCGTGTCCGGATGGGACTTTCCTTGGCGTGGAAGGCAAGCTTGGCGTCTGAGATATGTAGATCTCCTACCATTGTAACCGACTCCATGTAACCCTAGCCCTCTCCGGTGCCTATATAAACCGGATGGCTTTAGTCCATAGGACGAACAACAATCATACCATAGGCTAGCTTCTAGGGTTTAGCCTCTTGATCTCGTGGTAGATCCACTCTTGTAACACACATCATCAATATTAATCAAGAAGGACGTAGGGTTTTACCTCCATCAAGAGGGCCCGAACCTGGGTAAAACATCGTGTCCCTTGTCTCCTGTTACCATCCGCCTAGACGCACAGTTCGGGACCCCCTACCCGAGATCCGCCGGCTTTGACACCGTCATTGGTGCTTTCATTGAGAGTTCCTCTGTGTCGTCACCGATAGGCTCGATGGCTTCTTCGACCATCATCAACGACGCGGTCCCGGGTGAGACTTTTCTCCCCGGACAGATCTTCAGATTCGGGCGGCTTCGACTGCAGCCGATTAAGCAGCCATCTGGAGCAGATCGAAAGCTACGCCTCGATCGTCGGTCGATTTGGAAGTTTGAACTTCACGGTGACATCCGCGGGGACTTGATCCTCGATGGAGTCGAGCCATAGCCGAGCGTGCCGCACTGTCACGGCGAGCATGATTTAACTCTGCAGCCGGACAGTACCCTCGAGGCCGCACTCAAACCTGCTCTGATCTTCAATTCAGAGCCGGCTGCGCAGATCGGGGACGGATGGCTAGACACCGCCTCGGGGGCTGCAACCTCTACGGCGATAGAGCCGAACACTGATCTTGTCCCTCTTCGAACCTCCCGCGCCCCCTCCGATCGAATCCGATTGGGCGCCGGTCATGGAGTTCACCGCAGCGGACATCTTTCAACTCTCACCTTTTGGCGACATCTTGAGTTCGCTAAAGTACCTCTCGTTATCAGGAGAGCCCTGGCCGGACTGCAGTCGGGACAGTTGGGATGCGGACGACGAAGAAATTCAAAGCCCACCCACCACCCACTTTATAGCCGCTGTCGACGATCTAACCGACATGCTAGACTACGACTCCGAAGACATCGACGGTATGGACGACGATGCCGGAGACGAACAAGAACCAGCGCCTACCGGGCAATCGGAAAGCCACCTCATCATATGACTTATACATGGTGGATATCCCAAAGGATGGGAATGGCGAAGGAGCAGAGGAGGATAACCCTCCAAGAAACAGCCCAAGCGCCGGCGTCAAGCGCCGCTTTAAATCCCGCCACAAAGAAGAATGAAGATTCCGGCACCGGAGATAACAATGCACCGGACAGTGCCGAAGATAATCCACTCCAGCAAGATCCAGAGTAGGAGGATGGAGACGCCAGTCCTCACGAGAGAGCGGCAGAAGAAGAGGTAGAGGATTATATGCCTCCCTCCGGAGATGAAGCAAGCCTCGACGACGATGAATTCGTCGTGCCTGAGGATCCCGTCGAACAAGAGCTGCTTTTAGACGCAGGCTTATGGCCACGGCGAACAGCCTCAAGAAAAAGCAGCAACAGCTTAGAGCTGATCAGGATCTGCTAGCCGACGGATGGATCAAGTCCTCGCGTCAAGAGCATGAGCTCGAACGCCTCCAAAGCTACCACGAACGCAAGCTGCTCCCCGATTAGAGGAGGAGGCTTACGAACCTGCATCACCAGGGAGACAATACAGCTGACCGACCACCCGTGGTCGCGACAGAGAGGCCTCTAGGCCCTTCACTAGAACCGTACCCCGGCATCGCTCAAAAAGCACACGGCCACAGGGGAACACTCCGGACCTGCGAGATATATTGGAGGACAAGGCAAGACAATCAAGATCGATCTATGGATCACGTGGGCGCCCCACGGTACGTGACGATAACCGTCGCGCCGGACACAGTAAGTCCGGCCGGGCCGAACAAAACAGACAAAGCTCTTTTGAGCTCCTTCGTGATATCGCCCGATGCAGGCGCCAAGACACCCACTATGCTTCATGGCGAAGTAATGGATCATCAAATCCCGAAGGGTTTAAACCCACAATATTGAATCCTATGATGGCACAACAGACCCCGGTTTGGATCAAGACTATCTCCTTCACATCCACATGGCCCGCGGTGACGATCTTCACGCCATCAAATACCTCCCCTCAAGCTTAAAGGACCAGCGGCATTGGCTCAACAGCTTGCCAACAGAGTCAATTGGGAGCTGGGAGGACCCGGAAGCCGCATTCCTCGATAACTTCTGTGGCACTTATGTGCGACCACCGTGACGCTGATGACCTAAGCCACATAATTTAGCAGCCAGGATGAATCGGCCGGACAATTACGGACACGGTTCTTAACCAAGAAAAACCAAATCGTCGACTGTCCGGATGCGGAGGCCCTCGCGGCCTTCAAGCATAACATCCGCGACGAGTGGCTTGCCCGGCACCTAGGACAGGAAAAGCCGAAATCCATGGAAGCCCTCACATCACTCATGACCCGCTTCACTGGGTGAGGACAGCTGGCTAGCACGCAGCAACAACCTCAGCAAAAATTCTGACAGTCCGGACTTCAAGGACTGAAATGGCAGGCCGCGTCGTAACAAAAACAAACGCCGCATTAACAGCGACAATATTGAGGATACGACAATCAATGCCGGATTCAGAGGCTCTAAACCTGGTCAGCGGAAAAAGCCATTCAAAAGAACTACTCCGGGTCCGTCCAATTTGGACCGAATACTCGACCGCTTGTGCCAGATACACGGCACCCCCGAAAAGCCAGCTAACCACACCAACAGGGGACTGTTGGGTATTCAAGCAGGCATGCAAGTTAATTGTCGAAAACAATGACAAGGGGCTGCATAGCGATGACGAGGACGAGACCCAACCGCCGAACAATAGAGGACAGAAGGGTTTCCCCCCACAGGTGCGGACGGTGAACATGATATTGTTGGGGAACGTAGTAATTTCAAAAAAATTCCTACGCACACGCAAGGATCATGGTGATGGCATAGCAACGAGAGGGGAGAGTATTGTCCACGCACTCGTGAGACCGTAAGCGGAAGCGTTATCACAACGGTTGATGTAGTCGCACGTCTTCACGATCCGACCGATCCAAGTACCGAACGTCACGGCACCTCCGAGTTCAGCACACGCTCAGCTCGATGAAGATCCCGGACTCCGATCCAGCAAAGTGTCGGGATGAGTTCCACAAGACGACGGCGTGGTGACGATGATGATGCTCTATCGCGCAGGCTTCGCCTAAACTCCGTGACGATATGACCGAGGTGGAATATGGTGGAGGGGGGCACCGCACACGGCTAAGGAACGATCCGTAGATCAACTTGTGTGTATATGGGGTGTCCCCTGCCCCCGTATATAAAGGAGCAAGGGGGGGTGCGGCCGGCCCTAGGAGGAGGCGCGCCAGAGGAGTCCTACTCCCGGTGAGTCCTACTCCCACCGGGAGTAGGACTCCCCCCTTTCCTAGTTGGACTAGGACTTGGGGGGTAAGGAGGAGAGGGGGAAAAGGAAAGGGGGGCGCCGCCTCCTTGTCCTATTCGGACTTGGGGGAGGGGCGGCTGTCCCTTGGCCCCTTCTCCTCTTTCTCCACTAGGCCCACTAAGGCCCATTAGGTCACCGGGGGTTCGGTAACCTCCCTAAGATTCTAAGAAATGCCTATTTCACGGAACACTTCCGATGTCCAAACATAGGCTTCCAATATATCAATCTTTATGTCTCAACCATTTCGAGACTCCTCGTCATGTCCGTGATCACATCCCGGACTCAACAAACTTCGGTACATCAAAACTTATAAACTCATAATAAAACTGCCATCGTAGCGTTAAGCGTGCGGACCCTACGGGTTCGAGAACTATGTAGACATGACCTAGAACTATTCTCGGTCAATAACCAATAGCGGAACCCGGATTCCCATATTGGTTCCTACATATTCTACGAAGATCTTTATCGGTCAAACCGCATAACAACATACGTTGTTCCCTTTGTCATCGGTATGTTACTTGCCCGAGATTTGATCGTCGGTATCCAATACCTAGTTCAATCTAATTCTTGGCAAGTCTCTTTACTCGTTACGTAATGCATCATTCCATAACTAACTCATTAGCTACATTGCTTGCAAGGCTTATAGTGATGTGCATTACCAAGAAGGCCCAGAGATACCTCTCCGACAATCGGAGTGACAAAACCTAATCTCGAAATACGCCAACCCAACATGTACCTTTGGAGACACCTGTAGTACTCCTTTATAATCACCCAGTTATGTTGTGACGTTTGGTAGCACCCAAAGTGTTCCTCCGTAAACGGAGTTGCATAATCTCATAGTTACAGGAACATGTATAAGTCATGAAGAAAGCAATAGCAATATACTAAACGATCAAGTGCTAGGCTAACGGAATGGGTCATGTCAATCACATCATTCTCCTAATGATGTGATCCCATTAATCAAATAACAACACATGTCTATGGTTAGGAAACATAACCATCTTTGATTAATGAGCTAGTCAAGTAGAGGCATACTAGTGACTATATGTTTGTCTATGTATTCACACATGTATCATGTTTCCGGTTAATACAATTCTAGCATGAATAATAAACATTTATCATGATATGAGGAAATAAATAATAACTTTATTATTGCCTCTCGGGCATATTTCCTTGGGCCTCCCACTTGCACTAGAGTCAATAATCTAGATTACACAAGAATGATTCTAACACCCATGGAGTCTTGGTGCTGATCATGTTTTGCTCGTGGAAGAGGCTTAGTCAACGGTTGCGCAACATTTAGATCCGTATGTATCTTGCAAATCTCTTTGTCTCCCACCTGGACTTGGTCCCGGATGGAATTGAAGCGTCTCTGGATGTGCTTGGTCCTCTTGTGAAATCTAGATTCCTTTGCCAAGGCAATTGCACCAGTATTGTCACAGATGATCTTCATTGGTCCCGATGCACTAGGTATGACACCTAGATCGGAAATGAACTCTTTCATCCAGACTCCTTCATTTGCTGCTTCCAAGCAGCTATGTATTCCGCTTCACATGTAGATCCCGCCACGACGCTTTGTTTAGAACTGCACCAACTAACAGCTCCACCGTTTAATAAAAACACGTATCCGGTTTGCGATTTAGAATCGTCTGGATCAGTGTCAAAGCTTGCATCGACGTAACCATTTACGACTAGCACTTTGTCACCTCCATATACGAGAAACATATCCTTAGTCCTATTCAAGTATTTCAGGATGTTCTTGACCGTTGTCCAGTGATCCACTCCTGGATTACTTTGGTACCTTCCTGCCAAGCTTATTGCTAAGCATACATCAGGTCTGGTACACATCATTGCATACATGATAGAGCCTATGGCTGAAGCATAGGGAACATCTTTCATTTTCTCTCTATCTTCTGCTGTGGTCGGGCATTGAGTTTGACTCAATTTCACTCCTTGTAATACAGGTAAGAATCCTTTCTTTGCCTGATCCATTTTGAACTTTTTCAAAACTTTATCAAGGTATGTGCTTTGTGAAAGTCCAATTAAGCGTCTTGATCTATCTCTATAGATCTTGATGCCCAATATGTAAGCAGCTTCACCGAGGTCTTTCATTGAAAAACTTTTATTCAAGTATCCTTTTATGCTATCCAGAAATTCTCTATCATTTCCAATCAATAATATGTCGTCCACATATAATATCGTAAATGCTGTGAGCTCCCACTCACTTTCTTGTAAATACAAAGCTTCTCCAAAAGTGCATGTAGAAACCATATGCTTTGATCACACTATCAAAGCGTTTATTCCAACTCCGAGAGGCTTGCACTGGACCATAAATTGATCATTGGAGCTTGCACACTTTGTTAGCACCTTTTGGATCAACAAAACCTTCCGGTTGCATCATATACAACTCTTCTTCTAGAAATCCATTCAAGAATGCAGTTTGATATCCATTTGCCAAATTTCATAATTATAAAATGCAGCAATTGCTAACATGATTCGGACAGACTTAAGCATCGCCACGGGTGAGAAAGTCTCATCGTAGTCAACCCCTTGAACTTGTCGAAAACCTTTCGCAACAAGTCGAGCTTTATAGACAGCTTATATTACCATCAGCCGCCTTCTTCTTAAAGATCCATTTATTTTCTATTGCTTGCCGACCATCGGGCAAGTCAACCAAAGTCCACACTTTGTTCTGATAGATGAATCCCATCTCAGATTTGATGGCTTCAAGAGATTTTAGGAATCTGGGCTCACCATCGCTTCTTCATAGTTCGTAGGTTCACCATGATCTAGTAGCATGACTTCCAGAATAGGATTACCGTACCACTCAAGTGCGGATCTTACTCTAGTTGATCTCTGAAGTTCAAGAACAACTTGATCTCAAGTTTAATGATCATCATCATTAACTTCCTCACTAATTGGTGTAGGTGTCACAGGAACCGATTTCTGTGATGAACCACTTTCCAATAAGGGAGTTGGTACTGTTACCTCATCAAGTTCTACTTTCCTCCCACTCACTTCTTTCGAGAGAAACTCCTTCTCTAGAAAGGATCCATTCTTAGCAACGAATGTCTTGCCTTCGGATCTGTGATAGAAGGTGTACCCAACTGTCTCCTTTGGGTATCCTATGAAGACACATTTTTCCGATTTGGGTTCAAGCTTATCAGGTTGAAGTTTTTTCACATAAGCATCGCAGCCCCAAACTTTTAGAAACGACAACTTTGGTTTCTTGCCAAACCATAGTTCATAAGGAGTCGTCTCAACGGATTTTGATGGTGCCCTATTTAACGTGAATGCGGCCGTCTCTAAAGCATAACCCCAAAACGATAGCGGTAAATCGGTAAGAGACATCATAGACCGCACCATATCTAGTAAAGTACGACACGACGTTCGGACACACCATTACTGTGGTGTTCGGTGGCGTTAGTTGCGTAAACTATTCCGCATTGTTTCAAATGTAGACCAAACTCATAACTCAAATATTCTCCTCCACGATCAGATCGTAGAAACTTTATTTTCTTGTTACGATGATTTTCAACTTCACTCTGAAATTCTTTGAATTTTTCAAATGTTTCAGATTTATGCTTCATTAAGAAGATATACCCGTATTTGCTTAAATCATCTGTGAAGGTGAGAAAATAATTATATCCGCCACGAGCTTCAACATTCATCGGACCACATACATCTGTATGTATGATTTCCAACAAATCTGTTGCTCTCTCCAGAGAACCGGAGACCGGTGTTTTAGTCATCTTGCCCATGAGGCACGGTTCATGAAAGTACCAAGTGATTCATAATCAAGTGGTTCCAAAAGTCCATCAAGATGGAGTTTCTTCATGTGCTTTACAATCGATATGACCTAAACGGCGGTGCCAAAAAATAAGTTGCACTATCATTATCAACTCTGCATCTTTTGGCTTCGACATTATGAATATGTGTATCACTACTATCGAGATTTAATAAAAATAGACCACTCTTCAAGGGTGCATGACCATAAAAGATATTACTCATATAAATAGAACAACCATTATTCTCTGATTTAAATGGATAACCGTCTCACATCAAACAAGATCCAGATATAATGTTCATGCTCAACGCTGGCACCAAATAACAATTATTTAGGTCTAAAACTAATCACGAAGGTAGATGTAGAGGTAGCGTGTCGACCGCGATCACATCGACTTTGGAACCGCTTCCCACGCATAACGCCACCTCGCCCTTGGCCGATGCTCGCTTATTCCGCAGTCCCTGCTTCGAGTTGCAAATATTAGCAATGTAACCAGTATCAAATACCAGTGTGCTACTACAAGCTCTAGTAAGGTACACATCAATAACATGTATATCACATATACCTTTGTTCACCTTGCCATCCTTCTTATCCGCCAAATACTTGGGGCAGTTCCGCTTCCAAAGGTGTCAGCTTGCTTGCAGTAGAAACACTCAGTTTCAGGCTTAGGTCCAGACTTGGGTTTCTTCTCTTGAGCAGCAACTTGCTTGCTGTTCTTTTTGAAGTTCCCCTTCTTCTTCCCTTTGCCCTTTTTCTTGAAACTAGTGGTCTTGTTGACCATCAACACTTGATGCTCCTTCTTGATTTCTACCTCCGCAGCTTTTAGCATTGCGAAGAGCTCGGAATTGTTTTGTTCATCCCTTGCATATTATAGTTCATCACGAAGCTCTTGTAGCTTGGTGGCGATGATTGGAGAATTACATCAATGACACTATCATCCGGAAGATTAACTCCCAGTTGAATCAAGTGATTATTATACCCGGACATTTTGAGTATATGCTCACCGATGTAACTATTCTCCTCCATCTTGCAGCTATAGAACTTATTGGAGACTTCATATCTCTCAATCCGGGCATTTGCTTGAAATATTAACTTCAACTCCTGGAACATCTCATATGCTCCATGACGCTCAAAACATCGTTGAAGACCCGGTTCTAAGTCGTAAAGCATGGCACACCGAACTATAGAGTAGT
Organism: Aegilops bicornis; assembly: GCA_021605145.1. Lineage (NCBI taxonomy): Eukaryota > Viridiplantae > Streptophyta > Magnoliopsida > Poales > Poaceae > Aegilops > Aegilops bicornis. The sequence goes on from CM038675.1 coordinate 322,180,942, forward strand.
CATCGACTTTGCTCGCCAGACGCTCACAACTTCCGGCGTTGTTCTCGCAGAAGTTCGCACCCGGCGGTGCTTCCATGACGTAATTCTTACGTGCAGCAATGAGGATAATCCTCAAGTTACGGACCCAATCCGTAATTGCTACCATCATCTTTCAACTTTGCTTTCTCAAGGAACGCATTAAAATTCAACGGAACAACAAAGATGAGCCATCTATCTACAACAAACATAGATAATCAAAATACTATCAGTACTAAGTTCATGATAAATTTAAGTTCAATTAATCATATTACTTAAGAACTCCCACTTAGACAGACATCTCTCTAGTCATCTAAGTGATCACGTGATCCAAATCAACTAAACCATAACCGACCATCACGTGAGATGGAGTAGTTTTCAATGGTGAACATCACTATGTTGATCATATCTACTATATGATTCACGCTCGACCTTTCGGTCTCCGTGTTCCGATGCCATATCTGCATATGCTAGGCTCGACAAGTTAAACCTGAGTATACTGCGTGTGCAAAACTGGCTAGAACCCGTTTTAGATGGACGAAGAACTAATCACACCCGATCATCACGTGGTGTCCGGGCACGCATTTAACTTTGGCAGTGGTGCATACTCGGGGAGAACACTTCTTGATAATTTTAGTGAGAGATCATCTTAAAATGCTACCGTCAATCAAAGCAAGATAAGATGCATAAAGGATAAACATCACATGCAATCAATATAAGTGATATGGATATGGCCATCATCATCTTGTGCTTGTGATCTCCATCTACGAAGCACCGTCGTGATCACCATCGTCACCGCCGACACCTTGATCTCCATCGTAGCATCATTGTCGTTACGCCATCTATTGCTTCTACGACTATCGCTACCGCTTAGTGATAAAGTAAAGCAATTATAGGGCGCTTGCATTTCATACAATAAAGCGACAACCATATGGCTCTCGCCGATTGTCGATAACTTCGTTACAAAACATGATCATCTCATACAATAAAATATAGCATCACGCCTTGACCATATCACATCACAACATGCCCCGCAAAAACAAGTTAGACGTCCTCTACTTTGTTGTTGCAAGTTTTACGTGGCTGCTACGGGCTGAGCAACAACCGTTCTTACCTACGCATCAAAACCACAACGATAGTTTGTCAAGTTGGTGTTGTTTTAACCTTCGCAAGGACCGGCCGTAGCCACACTCGGTTCAACTAAAGTGAGAGAGACAGACACCCGCCAGTCACCTTTAAGCACGAGTTCTCGCAACGGTGAAACCAGTCTCACGTAAGCGTACGCGTAATGTCGGTCCGGGCCGCTTCATCTCACAATACCGCTGGTAAGCAGTATGACTTGTATTGCCCACAACTCACTTGTGTTCTACTCGTGCATATGACATCTACGCATAAAACCAGGCTCGGATGCCACTTTTGGGGAACGTAGTAATTTCAAAAAAATTCCTACGCACACGCAAGGATCATGGTGATGGCATAGCAACGAGAGGGGAGAGTATTGTCCACGCACCCTCGTGAGATCGTAAGCGGAAGCGTTATCACAACGCGGTTGATGTAGTCAACGTCTTCACGATCCGACCGATCCAAGTACCGAACGCACGGCACCTCCGAGTTCAAAGCACACGCTCAGCTCGATGACGATCCCGGACTCCGATCTAGCAAAGTGTCGGGGATGAGTTCCACAAGACGACGGCGCAGGACGATGATGATGCTCTACCGGTAGCAGGGCTTCGCCTAAACTCATGACGATTTATATGACCGAGGTGGAATATGGTGGAGGGGGCACCGCACACGGCTAAGGAACGATCCGTAGATCAACGTGTGTGTATATGGGGTGCCCCCTGCCCCGTATATAAAGGAGCAAGGGGGTGCGGCCGCCCTAGGAGGAGGCGGCGGAGGAGTCCTACTCCCACCGAGTAGGACTCCCCTTCCTAGTAGGACTAGGACTTGGGGGAAGGAGGAGAGGGGAAAAGGGAAGGGGGCGCCTCCTTGTCCTATTCGGACTTGGGGAGGGCGCGGCTGCCCCTTGTACCCTTCTCCTCTTTCTCCACTAGGCCCACTAAGGCCCATTAGGTCACCGGGGTTCCGTAACCTCCGTACTCAGAAATGCCGATTTCACGGAACACTTCCGATGTCCAAACATAGGCTTCCAATATATCAATCTTTATGTCTCGACCATTTCGAGACTCCTCGTCATGTCCGTGATCACATCCAGGACTCAACAAACTTCGGTACATCAAAACTTATAAACTCATAATAAAACCGCCATCGTAACGTTAAGCGTGCGGACCCTACGGGTTCGAGAACTATGTAGACATGACCTAGAACTATTCTTGGTCAATAACCAATAGCGGAACCTGGATGCCCATATTGGTTCCTACATATTCTACGAAGATCCTTATCGGTCAAACCGCATAACAACATACGTTGTTCCCTTTGTCATCGGTATGTTACTTACCCGAGATTTGATCGCTTGTATCCAATACCTAGTTCAATCTCATTATCGGCAAGTCTCTTTACTCGCTACGTAATGCATCATTCTCAGAACTAACTCATTAGCTACATTGCTTGCAAGGCTTATAGTGATGTGCATTACCGAGAAGGCCAGAGATACCTCTCGCATAATCGAGTGACAAAACCTAATCTCGAAATACGCCAACCCAACATGTATCTTTGGAGATACCGTAGTACTCCTTTATAATCACCCGATTACGCTAGACGCTTGGTAGCACCCAAAGTGTTCCTCCGTAAACGGGAGTTGTATAATCTCATAGTTCTGGTGAACATGTATAAGTCATGAAGAAAGCAATAGCAATATACTAAACGATCAAGTGCTAGGCTAACGGAATGGGTCATGTCAATCACATCATTCTCCTAATGATGTGATCCCATTAATCAAATAACAACACATGTCTATGGTTAGGAAACATAACCATCTTTGATTAATGAGCTAGTCAAGTAGAGGCATACTAGTGACTATATGTTTGTCTATGTATTCACACATGTATCATGTTTCCGGTTAATACAATTCTAGCATGAATAATAAACATTTATCATGATATGAGGAAATAAATAATAACTTTATTATTGCCTCTAGGGCATATTTCCTTCAGATATACGCAACGCACATACCCAAAAGGGAGCGGAAGCGTGCACTCAGGGATGTCTACGCGATGGAGCCAGTTGCCCCGAAGTTCAATCCATGGTCCTCCTGCCCGATCACTTTTGACCAAGGGGACCACCCCACCAAAGATCCGCCACGGCGGATTCGCCAGACCGGTCTTAGACCCAATCGTTGATGGATTTCACCTAACCAAAGTCCTCGATGGACGGCGGCAACCTGAACTTGCATCAGGATACAAAGGCGCAAAATGGGCATAGACCCCTCAAGGATTAAACCTAGCAAAACGACCTATAAAGGCGACAAACCATGTTAAGAATCCAATTATACAGGCTCAAATACACTGGAAGTGCTCTACTGATCACCGGATAACTTTAGAAGCGAGGAGTTAATCTTCGACATAGTCCCGCTCCGCAGCTTATCATGCCTTGCTCGGACGCATTGCGCTTGCAAAGTTCAACGCGGTGCCGCACTACGCATACCTCAAGCTCAAGATGCCAGCCCTCGAGGAGTCATCACGGTCAACGGAAACATCGAACGCTCTCTCCGCACGGAGTAACATACAGCCGCTCTCGTGGCGAAGTGCAATGCAGCCTCTTAAGGCAATTCTCGAGTCCGGCCGTTAAGCGCCGGACAGCCTAAGCGCTACCGAGTAACTTACAACAAGACCACCGGCACGCTCCGAACACGCCAGAAAGGCGGCCCCAACCCCAGCCTCTGCGAACGTCAGCAGGTCCTTCGCGTACACCATTACGCTCACGAAGATACCATGTGCATGGGGAGAGGGCCACGACCACGATAAACCTGCATCGCGGCTCAACCACACGGGGGCTCTCAAGTGTGTCGTTCCTTTTCTTTTCTTTTTACCTTTTACTTTTTACCCACAGGACTCCGCTTTGTCGAGGTCTCCGTCCGGCAAAGCAGACTCCGCCAAACTCACGATGCAACAGCCAGGGAAGGATAAAGGCTACAACGAATATACAGGTGGTCTCCATTAAGAGCATTTTTATACACCAATCTGCAGCCTACCCCTGGAGGGGGACATGTTTAACAGTCCAATACCTTGCTTATTGCACTATTTGTATCGTTCTTCATTCGTAGCAGCACTTATTGAATAAAACAATGCAGCACCTTTTTGCTTATAATTGCATTTCTTTTTCATACATACGTTCATTCACGGCATGTTGCATCCGTACACTTTGGTACGGCTAATATACACCAGGGGCTTATGTTTCCCGCATTATGGTATGATGAGTCCGAACACTTTCACAAGTGTGGCACCCGAACTTATAGCACTATATGCATCGGGTTCAATCATGTCTTGGGTCAATAGTTGGGTTTGCCCGGCTCCCATGTTTTGGTACCTTACGCCCGTTATATCGGCTAAGGTAGACTGGGAGAACCATCATGATTCCGCCTCAGCTTGAGCTGGGTTAACGCCTCGATGGAGAAAGCTAAAGCGGACCGTCATGATGAGACGAGAGCCGGTCGCTGTTCGAGAGGTTTTTGCGAGTCCTTAAAGACTTATGCCGCTTAGAGCGAGGAGCCGGATCTTGTCCGCCAAGGCGTGATAGCGCCCCAAATTCGACCTTCCGAAGACTAGGGGCTTCACGAAATTTAAAATTATAGAATTCTATGGCTAAGTGAGAGTGTTCAAGCATTATAAGTCCGGTTGCCTTGTTACATTTGTGTTGAGCGCCTCCCTAGATGGACCCAAAAATGGGAACAAGAGCGCTCAAGTTTATCCCGAACACCCCAGCACTCGTGGCATGGGGGCTGAAGTCGACGACTTGCCATCTCTCAGATTTGATAAACAGCCGCACAGAAGGTAATATTTTAAATTAACAAGCGTTGCTTAGCGCATATGAACTAAGTATTCAGCGCACAGGATAACAAAATGCGAGTCTACTCAAATATTACATCTTTGGAGCACTCACCCGCAATAGTGCAGGCGCCCTTCAAAGACATTCTTATAATACATCTCGGGCATGCGATGCTCCTTGCCCTCCGGTGGCGGGTCCGTCCACGAGCCTGGGCATCCATCTTGCCCCAAAGGCACCATTGCGCAGGCAAGGCCCGACGGGCACCCTCAATACAAGCGGAATGCTTGATGACTTCTACCCACGGGCACGCATCCATCACCGCCGCACAGCCGGCCGAAGTAGCTCCTGTGCATGGCCTCCTTAGGCCACAAACAACTATGAGGCCCTTCATGGCCTGTTCGGCCGCTTTTTGAGCTCGACCACCGCTTCACCTGGTCGCTATAAGCACTGGATGTCCGGCCTCAAAGATATCGAGACCAGAAGACCTTCTCCGTCGAGCTCCCTCCTCGGCTGGTAGAATGCAGCAAAGATCGGACACGCTGCGAGGAAGATCTGCGAACGCCCCGAGAGCTCCAATTCGGGTAAGCAATGTGTAATTAACACTCACATGCTTACTTTGCATGAAAAATGCCTTACCCGCTGCTATTTTCTTCACTGCCTCAACCTCCTGGAGGGTCTTGTAGGCTTCGGCCTTAGCGGCTTTGGCACTCTCAAGAGCCGTTGCAAGCTCAGACTCTCAAGTCTTCGAGTCACGCTCCAAGCTCTCATGTTTTTTCACGAGATCCTGGAGCTCTTGCTGTACCTCCGCCACCGCGCCTCCTGCTTCTCTCGCTCAGTGCGCTCCGCCGCATTACGTTCGCCGCATGCCACCGCCTCCTTGTGGTCGCCACCTTGTTAGTGGCCCCTACAATACCCACGTTATCCTTGTCATTTTTCTTGCAACCAAATCCTTTTCTCAGAAGGTACAATTTTCATAAGGTATTACTCACCTTCTTTTTCCTCGAGCTGCTTCTTGGCATGGCCGAGCTCGTTCTCGGACCGCCGAGGTTTTCCTTCAAAGTATTGACCTCCGCAGCCAAGGCGCGGAGGTCAAGAAAGACACCGCAATCCCATATTGACATATTTTTTATGACTCCTGCGTTTATCTTTCTAAAGATCCTCAGTCCCGCTTTTCTTTCCGAACACCGAACCGAGCATCAGGGGCTACTGTCTATGCCGTACCATTTTACATATATTGAAATTCTTACCTCAAAGCCTGTTAGAAGGCTGCTGCAGGCTTCGTGTAGCGAACCGACCCGAATGGATCAAGTCTCTGTGTTCAGTGTCATCCTCGGATCGAATGCCGACACCACACAAGATTTCAAGGATTTATAACAGAGTAGCAATCACACACTTATTGCAATCGAATGTCTCAAGAGAGAACTTAATAAAATAAATATGGCTTAAGGCCATCTAATATGATAACAAATGGAAGGCTTGGAAGAATAAGCGAGTCCATCAACTCCAACGGCATCATCGAGTATAGAACCACGACCTAAGCACCTTACTCGTCGTTGCGAAAAGTCCGCAACATGAAACGCGTTGCAGCGAAAACGGGTCAGCACATGGAATATGCTGGCAATGTAACACATAGAGAATAATGGAATGATAAGCCTATACCGCATGCATATATGGCTGGTGGAAAGCTCTCTGATTACAGTTTTCGCAGATAAAGCCAATTTTTCCCTACCGCAAAGCGAATAAATTTATTTAACTATTATGGTGGTTGTGAAACATTGAGAATGGTTGACAGCATTCTCAATCCCAATTAAAAGTACTCATTAAACCCAACAATATTAATTAGAAGTAACATGATGAGATTCACATGATATCCAGGTACTAGATACTCAAGACGTCCATAACCGGGGACACGGCTAACCATGATTAGTTTATACACTCTGCAGAGGTTTATGACTTTTCCCCACAAGACTCGATCGCCTCCGTTTGGTTTCTTGCACTACATGGTGTTTGAGAAGCGGATGACCGAGACATAGTCTTTCGTAAGCGCTTAGCACCTTACATGTGGGTAGACCGCATCAACCTACAACCCCTACATCAGCTAGCCTACCCGTAAGAGTTCGCACAACTTAGTCAACTACGCCAGAGACCATAATGGCTTGTGGCTGCACACGGAAGTTTCTAGTTTGAATAATCTCATGATCCCTTTGAGCCTGGGTGGCGGTCCGAAGAAATACTGAGCAAGTCTGATAGAAACCAGGTGCCTCAATCCACCCAGATGTGTGTTTAAGTTGCCGCCTTAAATAAACCATTAAATAACAATCTCACATCTATCATGGATACACTCACCCAATCCACGTCTACTAGCATAACATGGCATAATAAGCAAACGTAGAAGTAACTCCCAAAGGTTTGATAATAAAAGCAGGTAATAGGTACTACCTCATCTACTTCCCATCCCACAATTTAATTAGATCCTAATCATGCAAGTGTTTGAGGATAGATCTAATGCATAAAAACTGGGTATGAGAAGAGGTATGATCAAAGTGTTACTTGCCTTGCTGATGATCCGCGAAACCTAGAGATTCAAAGTAACAAGCGGCGCACTCCGGGTATTCTATCGCAGACAAACAAACAAGCATACAATAAGTACTCATCTAATGCATGTAAAACTCAAATAGATCTAACCAGATAGTTCAAATTAAGAACTCCGGTTTGCAAAAAGAATCAAATCAAACGAAGCAACGAAAGTCAAACGGCGGAAGAAAACAGCTTCGTTTTACTAATCTGGATCTAGGTCAAATTTTACAGATGCAAAAACTTGTTTAAGTAGATTATTCGGAAAGAGGGTTTCGATATGAAACTCCAGGCGCTTGAATGCCTGATTCCGATAAACGAGTGAAAAGTTATACTAAAACGAAAATCGGATCTGGAATCGCGATCAGAAAAATCGCGGATTAAATCCGAGAAAAAGAAAAAACCGACAAACAAATTCAAACGGGAAATAAATAAATAAATAAATAAAATAAAATAAAAAAAAACCCCGAAAAAAACCCGAAGAAAACCGATCATTTTTTAAAATAAAAATCGGCATGGAAATTGAGGCACGGCGAACCTCGGCGGCGAACTCCCATGAGTCGGCGGCCCGGCTGGGTCAGGCTCGGGTGGGCTTTTGGCTCGGGTGGTGCATAAGGCGGTTCGTTTTTTAATAAAACATTACGCGTAGAAAACAAATCAAAAGAAGTATCAAATGGACTCCAAAAATCCTGAAATAAATTTTCCCCGGTTTCTAAAATCAAGCGGGATTTAATGAACATTTATTCGGGGCCTAGATGCAATTTTGAAAAACACGCATTTTTCTTAAATTCAAATAAAAAGGCGAAAAACTCCAAAATAAAATCTTATTTGATTCTATTATTAAATCTTCATTATTTCTTTATTTTGGGAAAGTCATTTTATTCCCTCTCGCATATTTTTGTAATAGAAATAATTGAAGATAAAATAATTAAAATCAACGATCCTATTTTCAAAATTTGAGAAAACTCAAATATGAAAATAACAAAAATCCCCAACTCTCTCCGAGGGTCCTTGAGTTGTGTAGAATTTTCTAGGATCGAGCAAAATACAAAGAAAATGCAATTTAAAATATGATATGCAATGATGCTCTATGTATAACATTCCAAATTGAAAATTTGGGATGTTACAAACCTACCCCCTTAAGATGAATCTCGCCCTCGAGATTCGGGTTGGCTAGAAAATAGGTGAGGGTGGTCTTTAAGCAAATCTTCCTCTCGCTCCTAGGTGGCTTCATCCTCGCTTTGGTGGCTCCAATTGAACTTTGCAAAACTTAATGACCTTGCGAAAGTGACTACCGGCATACTCCAAAATCTTAACCGGTTTCTCCTCGTAGGGTCAAATCATCATTCAACTGAATCGCTTCCAAAGGGCACGGTATCTCTCAGTGGTATATCAGCCATCTCTGCGTGACACTTCTTCAACTGTGAAACGTGAAACACATCATGAACTCCTGACAATCCCTCGGGTAATTCCAAATTATACGCAACTTCTCCCATACGTTCCAAAACACGATATGGTCCTACAAATCGAGGTGCTAACTTTCCCTTAACTCCAAAACATTTAACTCCTCGAAGTGGTGATACTCGAAGATAAACTCTGTCTCCGATTTCAGATTCTCGCCTCCTTGCGCTTTTGAATCTGCATAACTCTTACATCTCGATCGGGCTACCTTGAGCCTATCGCGAATCAACTTTACTTTCTCGCTCGCACTCCTTAATCAAATCTGGTCCAAACAACTCGCGGTCTCCAACTTCATCCCACAACAACGGGGTCCTGCACCTCCTTCCGTACAAGGCTTCGAAAGGGGCCATCTTCAGACTGGTTTGGTAACTGTTGTTATAATAAAACTCCGCATACGGCAAATTGTCATCCCAACTTGATCCATAATCCAAACCACAAGCTCTAAGCATATCCTCCAAAATCTGGTTGACTCTCTCGGTTTGTCCATCTGTCTGTGGATGGAAAGTTGTGCTAAACTCCAGTCTGGTTCCCAAAGTTTCATGCAACTGCTTCCAGAACTTTGAGGTAAATTGGGTTCCTCTATCTGATACGATACTCCTCGGAACTCCATGCAAGCATACAATCCTGGTCATGTATATCTTGGCCCATTTTGCCTTCTTGTAGGTAGTCTTTATCGGAATGAAATGAGCTACCTTCACAAACGGTCGACTATAACCCAAATCGAGTCATAGCTCTAACGAGTCCCGGCAATCCTGATAAAATCCATACCTAGTTTATCCCACTTCCATTCGGGTATAGGCAATGGTGTAACAATCCTCGGCTTCGATGTTACGCCTTCACCCTCGACATACATCACAAACTGCTACGTACTACGCAATATCCTTCTTCATTCCGTCCACCGAAAGTATTCTTCAAATCCAAATACATCTTGGTATTTCCTGGGTGAATCGAATATGGTGAATCATGTGCCTCTTGCAAAATCAACTTCCTGATCTCCGGGTCATTGAGCACATAAACACGGTCTTCAAACCATAGGGTATCGTGCTCATCCTCACGAAATCCCTTAGCCTTTCCTTCGCTCATTATCTCCTTTCTAGAGGCAATCTCTTTGTCAGTCTTCTGTGCTTCCCTGATCTTGTCCATCAAAGTTGACTGAATCTCCAATGCTGATACATAGCCTCTCGGAACTATTTCCAAACATAGCTCTCGAAGATCTTCGGCTAACTCCTTTGGTATTTCTCCCGTCATTAATGTGTTGACGTGACTCTTACGGCTTAACGCGTGCGCTACAACGTTAGCCTTTCCGGGTGATAATGCAATCTCATATCATAATCTTTGATGAGTTCCAACCATCTCCTTTGCTCGAGATTTAACTCCTTCTGCGTGAAGATGTACTTCAAACTCTTGTGATCCGTATACACCTCACAATGATTTCCAATGAGGAAATGTCTCCATGTCTTCAACGCATGCACTACGGTCGCTAACTCCAAATCATGCGTAGCATAATTTAACTCACGAGGCTTAAGCTGTCGTTAAGCATACGAAACAACTCTCCCCTCATGCATAATCACTGCTCCAAGTCCTCTACGTTAAGCGTCGCAATACAACTCATAATCCTTGGTCTGATCTGGCAGAATTAACACCGGTGAGGTAACCAAACGCTTTCTTCAACTCTTGGAAACTAGCTTCACACTCGTCGGTCCAAATGAACTTGGTATCCTTCTTCAACAATTACATCATAGGCTTCGCAATCCTTGAGAAATTCTCAATGAATCTCCGTAGTATCCTGCTAGTCCAAGGAAACTCCGGATCTCTCCAACTATTGTTGGCGCTTCCCAGCTTTGTTACGGTGACAACCTTAGTGGGTCTCTTGCTATACCTTCTCCGGATATAACATGTCCAAGAAATCCAACTTCCTTCAGCCAAAACTCACACTTGCTGAACTTGGCGTACAACTGATGTTCTCTGAGCTTTTCGAGTACCAAACGCAAATGCTCTTTATGTTCCTCTTCATTCTTCGAGTAAACCAAAATATCATCAATGAACACCACGACGAACTTATCTAAAAACTTCATAAACACTTCATTCATCATGTTCATAAAATAGGCAGGTGCGTTAGTCAAACCAAATGACATAACGGTATACTCATACAGTCCGTACCTGGTGGTAAAAGCCGTCTTAGGTATATCCTGCTCTCGAATCTTCAACTGATGGTACCCTGATCGCAAATCGATCTTTGAAAACACCTTAGCTCCTTGCAACTGGTCAAACAAGTCATTGATCATCATAACGGGTATTTGTTCTAAATGGTCACTTCATTCAATCCTCGATAATCAACAACCATTCTTAAGGATCCATCCTTCTTCTCCACTAGAATCTTTGGTGATCCCCAAGGCGAACAACTTGGGCGAATAAAACCTTTATCCAAAGAACTCCTTAATCGCTTCTTAATTTCCTCCAAATCTTGGTGACATCCTATACTGATCTCGTTAGATATCGCCCAAAGGTTCGGTAGTAGTTCAATCAGAAACTCAATGTCTCTATCCGATGGCATGCCTGGCAACTCCTCCGGAAACACGTCCGGGAAATCCCTTACCACTGGTACTTCCTCCTGTACAACTCCTGATAAGGAATTTACATGTGCTCTCCTCGGCACATGCCGTGATACATACTTGATTCTCCTCCCTTCTGGGGTGGTAAGAAAAAATGACTTACTGGCGCAATCTATGTTCCCTCCATACTTCGATAACCAATCCATGCCTAATATCACATCCAATCCTTGGGATTCCAGAACTTATAGGTCCGAGGGAAAAACATAGTGTCCAATCCTTAATGGTAGTCAGTCGCACCATGTACTAGCCATGTATTCTGCTGCTGAATCAACTGAGTGATCTCTGGCGGGAAAACAAATTCGGGTCGGCCCTCGAGGCATCTCGAGGGTTTTAAGAAAAGAAGAGAATTTAGAATAGAATGAGGTCTAGAGAGAAACACTACCCATATGCACATGAGACAAATCACACAATGTCACTCCAATCAATTCAAACAAGGGCATACAACAGTCTATCTATCGTTACAAAGTGCTGAAACTAAAACTAGTATAACATGGGGGTAATCTACTACTGTTATGGTGGTCAACTAGAAAAACTGCTCCGATGAACACTCCATGATATCTGCTCCAGCTTCATCTTCGTAATCTTCATCACTAGGATCGGAATCGGTGTCGTCGATGATGATATAGTTCTCTGGACAGGTGCTATCTTCATCTTCTCCTCCGGGTGCTGTATTTCCCATGAGTTCTTCAATATTCTCCTTAAGATCGCCATTTTGTCCTACTAGAGCTACAATCTCCTCCATGTAGTCCTTGCGAGTGGCCTTCAGTTCTCCTTCTAATTCGATAATCTTGGCTTTTGCTGTCTTCAACTCCATCATGTCTCACAAGACATCAGGTTCTCTGGCGCCGAATGTGCTGGTTTAACTCCTGGATGAAAGCTGCAATGGATCGATCCTTCTTAGTGCCAACTATCTCCCATTGTTCATCTCGGCGTCCGCAAATCTGGTAGATAGTATCCTTGAGGTCGTCTTTGTAAACTTCTCCAATGTGTCCCATGGTTATGTGAGCTGCCATGCTCTTTCCTGCACTCGAGGTTGGTGCATTGAAAACACACTCTATGGGCTCCGTGATTGGCGCAAATGTCCTTCCGGGAACTTGAGCTTGAATCTTCCAGCGCTCTTCTTCAGGTAAAGTGGAATTGTAGTTCCCGATGAAGCTTGGTAATCCAATGTTAAGGTATCTAGTGACTTCCTTTAGGTGTCGTCCAAAGGGTGTATCTTCATCCGGCTGAGTGAACTTGATCCTCGCTTCCGTCATCCTAAAAGAGTAGAAAAGATGAGGAGTCAGAAATGAGAATAGAGAGTAGTGATCTAGGGCTTTGGCTTAATGGTCGTGTCCTACCAACAGGTGTGCTCGATACCATCTCTGTAGCGACCCGACCAATGGATGAAGTCTACGTGCTCAGTGTCATCCTCGGATCAAGAATGCCGACACCACACAAGATTTCAAGGATTTATAACAGAGTAGCAATCACACACTTATTACAATCGAATGTCTCAAGAGAGAACTTAATAAAATAAATATGGCTTAAGGCCATCTAATAGGATAACAGCGGAAGGCTTGGAAGAATAAGCGAGTCCATCAACTCCAACGGCATCACTGAGTATAGAACCATGACCTAAGCACCTTACTGTCAAATGCGAAAAGTACGCAACATGAAACGTTGCAGCCCGAAAACGGGTCAAGACATGGAATATGCTGCAATGTAACACATAGAGAATAATGGAATGATAAGCCTATACTACATGCATATATGGCTGGTGGAAAGCTCTATGGTTACAGCTTTTTGCATAAAGCCAATTTTTCCCTACCGCAAAGGAATAAATTTATTTAACTATTATGGTGGTTGTGAAACATTGAGAATGGTTGATGCATTCTCAATCCCAATTAAAAGTACTCATTAAACCCAACAATATTAATTAGAAGTAACATGATGAGATTCACATGATATCCGTGTACTAGATACTCAAGACGCCCATAACCGGGGACACGGCTAACCATGATTAGTTTATACACTCATGGAGGTTTGCATGACTTTTCCCCACAAGACTCGATCGCCTCCGCTTTGGTTTCTTGCACTACATGGTGTTTGAGAAGCGGATGACCGAGACATAGTCTTTCGTAAGCGCTAGCACCTTACATGTGGGTAGACCGTACCAACCTACAACCCCTACATCACCAGCCTACCCGTAAGAGTTCGCACAACTTAGTCAACTACGCCAGAGCCCATAATGGCTTGTGGCTGCACACGGAAGTTTCTAGTTTGAATAATCTCATGATCCCTTTGAGCCTGGGTGGCGGTCCAAAGAAATACAGGCAAGTCCTGATAGAAACCAGGTGCCTCAATCCACCCAGATGTGTGTTTAAGTTGCCGCCTTAAATAAACCATTAAATAAAAATCTCACATCTGTCACGGATACACTCACCCAATCCACGTCTACTAGCATATCATGGCATAATAAGCAAACGTAGAAGTAACTCCAAAGGTTTGATAATAAAACAGGTAATAGGTACTACCTCATCTACTTCCCATCCCACAATTTAATTAGATCCTAATCATGCAAGTGTTTGAGGATAGATCTAATGCATAAAAACTAGGTATGAGAAGAGGTATGATCAAAGTGTTACTTGCCTTGCTGATGATCCGCGAAACCTAGAGATTCGAAGTAACAAGCGGCGCACTCCGGGTATTCTATCACAGACAAACAAATAAGCATACAATAAGTACTCATCTAATGCACAGGTAAAACTCAAATAGTTCTAACCAGATAGTTCAAATTAAGAACTCCGGTTTGCAAAAAGAATCAAATCAAACGAAGCAACGAAAGTCAAACGGGCGGAAGAAAACAGCTTTTGTTTTACTAATCTGGATCTAGGTCAAATTTTACAGATGGAAAAACTTGTTTAAGTGGATTATTCGGAAGAGGGTTTCGAGATTTAAACTACAAAGCGCTTGAATCGCCTGATTCCGATAAACGAGCGAAAAGTTATACTAAAACGAAAATCGGATCTGGAATCGCGATCAGAAAAATCGCTTATTAAATCCGAGAAAAAGAAAAAACCGACGAACAGATTCAAACGAAAAAAAATAAATAATAATAATAAAAAAAACCGAAAAAACCGAAATAAAAACCGAAGAAAACCGATCGGTTTTTTTTAATAAAAATCGACACGGAAATCGAGGCACGGCGAACCTCGGCGGCGGCGAACTCCGGCGAGTCGGGGGCGGCGGCGGCGGCTGGGCTGGGGCTCGGGTGGGCTTTGTGGCTCGGGGGTGGCCGCTATTTAAAGGCGCCCCCGAGCGGAGTCCCGCTCGGGTACGGCCCGGTAAGGCGTTTCGTTTTTTTTAATAAAACATTATGCGTAGAAAACAAATCAAAAGAAGTATCAAACGGACTCCAAAAATCCCGAAATAAATTTTCCCTGGTTTCTAAAATCAAGCCGGATTTAATGAACATTTATTCGGGGCCTAGATGCAAATTTGAAAAACGCGCATTTTTCTTAAATTTAAATAAAAAGGCGAAAAACTCCAAAATAAAATCTTATTTGATTCTATTATTAAATCTTCATTATTTCTTTATTTTGGGAAAGTCATTTTATTCCCTCTCGCATATTTTTGTAATAGAAATAATTGAAGATAAAATAATTAAAATCAACAATCCTATTTTCAAAATTTGAGAAAACTCAAATATGAATATAACAAAAATCCCCAACTCTCTCCGAGGATCCTTGAGTTGTGTAGAATTTTCTAGGATCGAGCAAAATGCAAAGAAAATGCAATGAAAAATATGATATGCAATGATGCTCTATGTATAACATTCCAAATTGAAAATTTGGGATGTTACACTTCGGTCAGCCCGCTCTTGGCGAGCTGAACCTTCTGAATCACCGCACTCATAACAGTGCGGTGTTCCTCTTTGATGGATGCACCGTTGAGTGCCTCCAGCAAATTATCCGGCACCTCCGGTTGGACGGAGGCAGCCGGCGTCGCGGTCTTGCCCTTCTTATGAAGGGGTCGCCACGCACTCGGAGCCACCGTGGCCTCCGGGCCGAGTTCAGTGCAAAGTCCGGAGGGTGTCTGTGACACCTCAGGGGCCTCCTCCTCTGGTGGGTCCTTCCTAGGATCCCACCTCGGCGTCGTCATGAGGTAGGGGGTGGAGGCGATGGAAGGGAATCCATATCCGACGCACCCAAGGACCCGCTTGACGAAACGGGAAGATCATCCTTGGGCGGACTGCAGGGTTGTATGCGGCATTAGAAAGACATTATGTGGCGAAAAGAAAAAACCTTGAAGTTATTCGGGAGTCCGGATACTTACGGTCTCGCCAGGGCTTGGCCCTTGGAGGCCGATCCTCGTAAATAAATCCTTTGGCGTTGGCGGACAGGTCCGGGGAAGAGTTTTTCCCTTCTTGGACCCTTGGCCTCCCTTGTTGGGGAGGCCTTCCTTTCTTCCCTCCTTCACCGGGAGAGGCTTTCTTCTTCTCCTCCTCGCCTGGTGGGAGGAGTCGGCCTCGGATTCATCATCCGATAGCACTGAAAACGGAACTCTTCCGAGTCCTCGTGGCCGCCTTTCTTGGCGTTCTTCTCCGGCACCACGTGGTGCCGGAGCCAAGAGCCTCTGCTAGGGCAAGGCCCCGCTGGGTCCTCTGGCAATGGGGCCGGACAGATAGTCTGCTCGGCCTTCGCCACCATTCTGTCAAAGGTAAAGGGAGTTTAGATCCGCATAGAGCCAAACTATGGAAAACAAGTGGTGAAATCACTTACCTCATTAGTCGGACGCCATTGGGCGGAATCCGCGATCTTGATGGCGGATGCGGGAGCTTCGGCGCCCTTTGAACAGCACCTTCCGGACATCTTCGCACGTAGTGTCGAAGAGCCCGCCAGGTCCGTGCTGCGCCGGATCAAACTCCCACATGTTGAAGCCCCGTCGCTGGCACGGGAGAATCCGGCGGATGAGCATGACCTGGACTACGTTGACAAGCTTGAGCTTCTTGTCCACCAGCTTCTGGATACATGCTTGGAGTCCGGTCAGCTCCTCTGAATCCCCCCAAATCCGGCCACTCTCTTTCCAGGAGGTGAGTCGTGTAGGGATGCCAGATCTGAATTAGGGGTCGCCCAATCAGTGGTCACGCTGCTCGGTGATGTAGAACCACCCCGATTGCCACCCCTTGATGGTTTCCACGAAAGTGCCCTCCACCCACGTAACGTGGGACATTCTACCCACCATGGCACCTCCGCACTCCGCTTGGCTGCCCTTCACAACCTTCGCTTGACATCAAGGTCTTGAGCCACAAGTCAAGTGGGGCTGGATGCAGAGGAAGGCCTCGCACACGATTTATAAACGCCGAGATGTTGAGGATGAAATTCAGGCGGATCATGGAAATCTAGGCCGTAGTAGAACATGAGCCCCCGGACAAAGGGATGAAGCGGGAAGCCCAGTCCGCGGAGGAAATGGGGAAGAAACACTACCCTCTCATGGGGTATGGGGTTGGGGACGAGCTCTCCCTCGTCTGGGAGCCGATCTTGGCGATGTTCTTTGGACAAATATCCGGCGTCGCGCAGCTTCTGGATCTGCCCCTCCATGACAGAGGAGGCCATCCACTTGCCTCCCGCTCCGGACATAGTTGGAGAAGGTTGAGGTAAGAAGTGCGGACTTGGGCGCTGGAGCTCGAGTTTGCGGAGGTGGATAAGCCAAGGAGGAAGAAGGCGCAGGTAAAAGGGTTGGATCTTTATCCCTTATATGGGCGATTTAAAACATGTGTCCCCGCCGGCCCGGTAAAACTCGCTTATCTCCCAAGCGCCACAATCAATGGCGCGTTGGGTTACCCACGTATGTATTGATGGGAATCCGGAATAAGGGGAACACGATCTACGCTCGACAAGACGCGTTAAGGAAACCGCCTCGCTAAACGCACGGAGGTGGGACAAATAAAAACGAGTAAAGGCTTGGTAATGGCATGACGTCACGCCACTAAATACGTCAGCAGATTGAACTTGTGTAGTATTATTCTTTCTACGGTGGTACGTGGAATTTATCTTTGCAGAGCCGGACACTATCCTGGTGTTCACAATCTTCTATAAATTATTCGGAGGAAGAACCCGCCTTGCAATGCCGAAGACAATATGCGCGCCGGACTCGTCGTCATTGAAGCCTGGTTCAAGGGCTACTGAGGGAGTTCCGGACTAGGGGGTGTCCGGATAGCCGAACTATCATCATCGGCCGGACTCCAAGACTATGAAGATACAAGATTGAAGAATTCGTCCCGTGTCTGGATGGGACTTTCCTTGGCGTGGAAGGCAAGCTTGGCGATACGGATATGTAGATCTCCTACCATTGTAACTGACTCCGTGTAACCCTAGCCCTCTCCGGTGCCTATATAAACCGGATGGCTTTAGTCCATAGGACGAACAACAATCATACCACAGGCTAGCTTCTAGGGTTTAGCCTCTTTGATCTCGTGGTAGATCCACTCTTGTAACACACATCATCAATATTAATCAAGCAGGACGTAGGGTTTTACCTCCATCAAGAGGGCCCGAACCTGGGTAAAACATCGTATCCCTTGTCTCCTGTTACCATCCGCCTAGACGCACAGTTCGGGACCCCCTACCCGAGATCCGCCAGTTTTGACACCGACACCCGTTCTCACCACAGATAAGCACATGCAAGACATACATCAAGTGTTCTCAAATCCTTAAAGACTCAATCCGATAAGATAACTTCAAAGGGAAAACTCAATCCATTACAAGAGAGTAGAGGGGGAGAAACATCATAAGATCCAACTATAATAGCAAAGCTCGCGATACATCAAGATCGTGCCGAATCAAGAACACGAGAGAAAGAGAGAGAGAGAGAGATCAAATACATAGCTACTGGTACATACCCTTAGCCCCGAGGGTGAACTACTCCCTCCCCGTCATGGAGAGCACCGGGATGATGAAGATGGCCACCGGTGAGGGATCCCCCTCCAGCAGGGTGCCGGAACAGGGCCCCGATTGGTTTTGGTGGCTACAGAGGCTTGCGGCGGAGGAACTCCCAATCTAGGTTATGTTCTGGAGGTTTCTATATTTATAGGAATTTTTGGCGTCGGTATCACGTCAGGGGGGTCTACGAGTCGTCCACGAGATAGGGGCCCACGCCCAGGGGTGTAGGGCGCGCCCCCTACCCTCGTGGATAGCCCGAGACTCTTCTGGCCCAACTCTTTTACTCCGGGGGCTTCTTTTGGTCCATAAAAAATCATCAAAAATTGGCACGTCAATTGGACTCCGTTTGGTATTCCTTTTCTGCGATACTCAAAAACAAGGAAAATAGAATCTGGCACTGGGCTCTAGGTTAATAGGTTAGTCCCAAAAATCATATAAAATAGCATATAAATGCATATAAAACATCCTAGATGGATAATGTAATAGTATGGAACAATCAAAAATTATAGATACGTTGGAGACATATCACCTCTTGACCATGCAGGTGGTTTGAGAGGTAATCATCGGTGAACTGCTTTGAAAAGTACTGAAAACAAAGCTATGCATAAATCACTGTTGTAAATTTTGAAAAGGCGCAAGGGGTAAAAACAAGGTAAAAGAGTTGGTACCATCCTATAGTTGATTGATGTCTACTTCATTGTGCAAACAAAGATCTTGCTGTTATTCGTCGCAAGTTTCTTCATCCTAACAATCTTTTTGAGTTTCTTGACTTGACTAGTATTCATGGACATCTCATTTCCCCATATGCAAAATGGGTCAATAAAGTGGGTCTAAGCCTCACGACAAAGAAGACCTACATGTGCAAGACCAAATTGTAAGAAACCTAAATATTAGAATGATTCCTCCAACTGCACAATAATGTGCTATTAGCCAAAGGACCCTACTTGAACAAACCTCAATGGTAAACCGCAGTGTCTCCCATTGTTTCCCTGCAACACACATAAGGAAGATCTTGATCAGGTTAACTGAGAGTTGCCATACTATCAGTAGAATATGTATTGAGTACTGCCAAATCCGAATGGTTTCACATGCATAACAATAAAAAATTGTACCCACAACAAATGAAAATCAAATTGCAGAACTGAACCAAACAGTTAAATGGACAGTAGACCAAATGAACCAAAATAGTTAACTGAGCACGACATTGCAGAATAGAAACATGTACTAGAAGATAAGACAGTTAACAAAACAAAGAATGCTTGAGAACAGTACTACGAAATGTAGCAATTGTTGGATCAAAGTGTTAACTAAAAATTACATTTCAGAGGACCAAACTGTTAACTGAACATCAGTTTGCATATTAACATTACAGAGGACAACTCACTAGAAGGCACTGGCGGTGGCCTCGAGAAAACATCATGAACTGTATTTTAAAGTAGACAACCGCGTGGCAGTGTCGACGGTGGCCTCGAAGACGAGGTGCTCCTACAAGATGTGGCGGTCGACATGCATGGCAGCCATAGCGACCTCGTTCATGCGTGCGTCCGCATGCTACTGAGTTCCACGTTATACTGTGTGCAAAATGGCTGTGGGCGGCGCTTAATTGGAGGAGGGGGCAGTGATTTTGGTGGAAGGTGTCGCTCCATCGGTCGGGGCATGTGGGACGGGAAAGGAGGAGGATGGTGTGGGTGGGGTGTGGATTACCTGGCCATATCGAAGAGGCCGTGCAACAAGAAGAAGGGTCGGCGGCGAGGAGGCCGCGCAGCAAGAAGAAGGGTCGTCGGCAAGGAGGCGGCGCTGCAAGAAGAAGGGTCGCCGGAGAGGAGGCAGCGCTGCAAGAAGAAGGGTAGCCGGCGAGGAGGCGGCGCTCCAAGAAAAAGGGTCGCCGGCGAGGAGGCTGAGCTGCTAGTAAGCAGCAATGAAGGTTTGAACATGGAAACCAAGGAGGAACTGTGGAAATTTGGCTTTTGGTAGGAGGGAGGGGGCGGGGAGATAGATATTTCTGTGGTGGCAAAAAAAATTCGCTCGGTGCCGCGAGAAATTGTAGTGACCAGACCTCAAACAGTCTGATCTCTGTGCTCAGTGTCATCCCTGGATCAGTAATGCTGACACCACACAGTACTCAAAGGATTTATAACAGAGTAGCAATCACACACTTATTACAATTGAATGTCTCAAGAGAGAACTTAATAAAATAAATATGGCTTAAGGCCATCTAATACGATAACAGCGGAAGGCTTGGAAGAATAAGCGAGTCCATCAACTCCAACGGCATCATCGAGTATAGAACCACGACCTAAGCACCTTAATCGTCAGTTCGAAAAAGTCTGCAACATGAAACGTTGCAGCCCAAAACGGGCAGCACATGGAATATGCTGGCAATGTAACACATAGAGAATAATGGAATGAATAGCCTATACTACATGCATATTTGGCTGGTGGAAAGCTCTATGGTTACAGTTTTTGCGTAAAGCCAATTTTTCCCTACTGCAAGGAATAAATTTATTTAACTATCATGGTGGTTGTGAAACATTGAGAATGGTTGTGACATTCTCAATCCCAATTAAAAGTACTCATTAAACCCAACAATATTAATTAGAAGTAACATGATGAGATTCACATGATATCCAGGTACTAGATACTTAAGATGTCCATAACCGGGGACACGGCTAACCATGATTAGTTTATACACTCTGCAGAGGTTTGCGCACTTTTCCCCACAAGACTCGACCACCTCTGTTTGGTTTCTCGCACTACATGGTGTTTGAGAAACGGATGACCGAGACATAGTCTTTCAGAAGCGCTAGCACCTTACATGTGGGTAGACCGTACCAACCTACATCCCCTACATCTGCTAGCCTACCCGTAAGAGTTCGCACAACTTAGTCAACTACGCCAGAGCCCATAATGGCTTGTGGCTGCACACGGAAGTTTCTAGTTTAAATAATCTCATGATCCCTTTGAGCCTGGGTGGCGGTCCAAAAAAAACAGGCAAGTCCTGATAGAAACCAGGTGCCTCAATCCACCCAGATGTGTGTTTAAGTTGCCACCTTAAATAAACCATTAAATAACAATCTCACATCTGTCATGGATACACTCACCCAATCCACGTCTACTAGCATAGCATGGCATGATAAGCAAACGTAGAAGTAACTCCCAAGGGTTGATAATAAAACAGGTAGTAGGTACTACCTCAACTACTTCCCATCCCACAATTTAATTAGATCCTAATCATGCAAGTTTTTGAGGAATAGATCTAATGCATAAAAACTGGGTATGAGAAGAGGTATGATCAAAGTGTTACGTGCCTTGCTGATGATCCGCGTAACCTAGAGACTCGAAGTAACAGGCAGCGCACTCCGGGTAATCTATCACAGACAAACAAACAAGCATACAATAAGTACTCATCTAATGCACAGGTAAAACTCAAATAGATCTTACCAGATAGTTCAACTTAAGAACTCCGGTTTGCAAAAAGAATCAAATCAAACGAAGCAACGAAAGTCAAACGGCGAAAGAAAACAACTTTGTTTTACTAATCTGGATCTAGGTCAAATTTTACAGAAGCAAAAACTTTTTAAGTAGATTATTTGGAAAGAGGGTTTCGAGACGAAACTCCAGGCGCTTGAATCGCCTGATTCCGATAAACGAGCAAAAAATTATACTAAAACGAAAATCGGATCTGGAATCGCGATCAGAAAAATCGCGGATTAAATCCGAGAAAAAGAAAAAAACGACGAACAAATTCGAACGAAAAAAGAAATAAATAAAAAAAAAACCGAAAAAACCGAAAAAAACGAAGAAAACCGATCGATTTTTAAAAAAACCGGCACGGAAATCGAGGCGGCGGCGAACCTCGGGCGGCGCGCTGCTCCGGCGACGGCGGCGGTGGGCTGGGGCTAGGGTTTCGCTCGGCGGGCTCGGGTGGGCTGAGGCGCCGGGGCGGCCGCTATTTATATAGCGCCCCCGAGCGGAGTCCCGCTCGGGTACGACCCAAAAGGCGGTGCACGTTTTTTTAATAAAACATTACGCGCAAAAAAAAAATCAAAATAAGTACTAAACGGACTCCAAAAATCCCGAAATAAATTTTCCCCGGCTTCTAAAATCAAGCCGGATTACTGAACATTTATTTGGGGCCTATATCCAATTTTGAAAAACGCGCATTTTTCCTAAATTCAAATAAAAAGGCAAAAAACTCCAAAATAAAATCTTATTTGATTTTATTATTAAATCTTCATTATTTCTTTATTTTGGGAAAGTCATTTTATTCCCTAACTCATATTTTTTGTAATAGAAATAATTGAAGATAAAATAAATAAAATCAAATGATCCTATTTTCAAAATTTGAGAAAACTCAAATATGAAAATAACGAAAATCCCCAACTCTCCCCGTGGGTCCTCGAGTTGTGTAGAATTTCTAGGATCGAGCGAAAATGCAATGAAAAATATGATATCCAATGATGCTCTATGTATAACATTCCAAATTGAAAATTTGGGATGTTACAAACCTACCCCCTTAAGATGAATCTCGCCCTCGAGATTCGGGTTGGCTAGAAAATAGGTGAGGGTGGTCCTTAAGCAAATCTTCCTCTCGCTCCCAGGTGGCTTCATCCTCTGTGTGGTGGCTCCACTGAACCTTGCAAAACTCAATGACCTTGCTGCGGGTGACTCTGCTGGCATACTCCAGAATCTTAACTGGTTTCTCCTCGTAGGTCAAATCATCATTCAACTGAATCGCTTGGAGTGGCACTGTATCTCTCAGTGGTATATCGACCATCTCTGCGTGACACTTCTTCAACTGAGAAACATGAAACACATCGTGAACTCCTGACAATCCTTCAGGTAATTCCAACTTATACGCAACTTCTCCCATGCGTTCCAAAACACGATAATGTCCTACAAATCGAGGCGCTAATTTTCCTTTAACTCCAAAACGCTTAACTCCTCGAAGTGGCGATACTCGAAGATAAACTCTGTCTCCGACTTCGTATTCTTTCTCCTTGCATTTTGAATCTGCATAACTCGTCTGTCTTGCCTAGGCTACCTTGAGCCTATCGCGAATCAATTTTACTTTCTGTTCAGACTCCTTAATCAAATCCGGTCCAAACAACTGGCGGTCTCCAACTTCATCCCACAACAACGGGTCCTGCACCTCCTTCCGCATAAGGCTTGAAAGGTGCCATCTTGATCGGTTTGGTAACTGTTGTTATAAGAAAACTCCGCATACGGAAAATTGTCATCCCAACTTGATCCATAATCCAAAGCACAAGCTCTAAGCATATCCTCCAAAATCTGGTTGACTCTCTCGGTTTGTCCATCTGTCTGTGGATGAAAAGTTGTGCTAAACTCCAGCCTGGTTCCCAAAGTCTCGTGCAACTGCTTCCAGAACTTTGAGGTGAATTGGGTTCCTCTATCTGATACGATACTCCTCGGAACTCCATGCAAGCATACAATCCTGGTCATGTATATCTTAGCCAATTTGGCACTACCGTACGTAGTCTTTACTGGAATGAAATGAGCTACCTTCGTCAAACGGTCGACTATAACCCAAATTGAGTCATAGCCTGAACGAGTCCTGGGCATTCCCATGATGAAATCCATACCTAGTTTATCCCACTTCCATTCGGGTATAGGCAATGGCTGTAGCAATCCTGCTGGCTTCTGATGTTCTGCCTTCACCTTCTGACATACATCACAAACTGCTACATACTCTACAATATCTTTCTTCATTCCGGTCCACCATAAAGTATTCTTCAAATCCAAATACATCTTGGTATTGCCTGGGTGAATCGAATATGGTGAATCATGTGCCTCTTGCAGAATCAACTTCCTGATCTCCGGGTCATTGGGCACATAAACACGGTCCTCAAACCATAGGGTATCGTGCTCATCCTCATGAAATCCCTTTACTTTTCCTTCACTCATTCTCTCCTTTATAGAGGCAATCTCTTTGTCAGTCTTCTGAGCTTCCCTGATCTTGTCCATCAAGGTTGACTGAATCTCCAATGCTGCTACATAGCCTCTCGGAACTATTTCCAAACATAGCTCTCGAAGATCTTCGGCTAACTCCTAGGTATTTCTCCCATCATTAATGTGTTGACGTGACTCTTACGGCTCAACGAGTCTGCTACGACGTTAGCCTTTCCGGGGTGATAATGTAATCTCATATCATAATCTTTGATAAGCTCCAACCATCTCCTCTGCCTGAGATTTAGCTCCTTCTGCGTGAAGATGTACTTCAAACTCTTGTGGTCCGTATACACCTCACAATGATTTCCAATGAGGAAATGTCTCCATGTCTTCAACGCATGCACTACGGCTGCTAACTCCAAATCATGAGTGGCATAGTTTAGCTCATGAGGCTTAAGCTGTCGTGAAGCATACGAAACAACTCTCCCCTCCTGCATAAGAACTGCTCCAAGTCCTCTGCGTGAAGCGTCACAACACACCTCATAATCCTTGGTCTGATCTGGCAGAATTAACACTGGTGAGGTAACCAAACGTTTCTTCAATTCTTGGAAACTAGCTTCACACTCCTCGGTCCAAATGAACTTGGTATCCTTCTTTAACAATTCTGTCATAGGCTTCGCAATCGTTGAGAAATTCTCAATGAATCTCCGGTGGTATCCTGCTAGTCCAAGGAAACTCCGGATCTCTCCAACTGTTGTTGGCGCTTCCCAGTTTGTTACGGTGACAACTTTAGTGGGGTCTACTGCTATACCTTCTCCGGATATAACATGTCCAAGATATCCAACTTCCTTCAACCAAAACTCACACTTGCTGAACTTGGCGTACAACTGATCTTCTCTGAGCTTTTCGAGTACCAAACACAAATGCTCCTTATGTTCCTCTTCATTCTTCGAGTAAACCAAAATATCATCAATGAACACCACGACGAACTTATCCAAAAACTCCATAAACACTTTGTTCATCATGTTCATAAAATAGGCAGGTGCGTTAGTCAAATGACATAACAGTATACTCATATAGCCCGTACCTGGTGGTAAAAGTTGTCTTAGGTATATCCTGCTCTCGAATCTTCAACTGATGGTACCCTGATCGCAAATCGATCTTTGTAAACACCTTAGCCCCTTGCAATTGGTCAAACAAGTCATTGATCATCGGCAACGGGTACTTGTTTTTAATAGTCACTTCATTCAATCCTCGATAATCAACAACCATTCTTAATGATCCATCCTTCTTCTCCACTAGAAGTACTGGTGATCCCCAAGGCGAAGAACTTGGGCGAATAAAACCTTTATCCAGTAACTCCTTAATCTGCTTCTTAATTTCTTCCAAATCTTGGGCTGGCATCCTATACGGTCTCTTAGATATTGGCCCAGTGCCTGGCAGTAGTTCAATCAGAAACTCAATGTCTCTATCCGGTGGCATGCCTGGCAACTCTTCCGGAAACACGTCCGGGAAATCCCTTACTACTGGTACTTCCTCCTGCACAACTCCCCGATAAGGAATTTACATGTGCTCTCCTCGGCTCATGCCGTGATACATACTTGATTCTCCTCCTTCTCGGGTGGTAAGCAAAATTGACTTCTTGGCGCAATCTATGTTCCTCCATACTTCGATAACCAATCCATGCCTAATATCATCCAATCCTTGGGATTCCGTAACTATTAGGTCCGAGGGAAAAACATAGTGTCCAATCCTTAAAGGCGCCGATCACACCATATACTAGCCATGTATTCTGCTCCGGGTGAGGTTACTAGCATGGGTGACCTAAGGGCTTGGGTTGGTAATTTGTACTTATCCACAAATCCCTTGATATGTATGAATGCGATGCACCAAGATCAAAGAACAACCGCGAGAAATGAGTTAACCGTAAACTTACCTATTATCGCATCCGGCTGAAGCTTCAACCTCCTCCACGGTAACGTGGTTCAATTGTCCTTTGTTGAAAGGGTTCGGCTTCTTTCCTGAGCTTCCATTGCCATTTCCATTCTGGCCTTCTGGACATTCGTTTGCATAATGCCCAGTCTTGCGGCATTTAAAGCAAGTGATGTGGCTCAGGTCTACCTTGGATGGTGTTAACGGGTTGGTGCGGTTCTTTCCATTGCTTCCTCCATTCCCGTTCCCATTCTTGGTGCCATTATGGTTGTGCGAGCTACCTTCTCCATGGGTATGCTGAAACTATCCTCCTGGCTTCGGGGTAAAGCGAAGTTTCTGCTGAGTTCCAGAGTTATTCTTCCCCTGTCCATACTTCCTCTTGCGATTTTCAATCTGCTGCTGCTTCCCTTCTATCATGAGAGCACGATCTACTAACTCCTGGTTGTTATTGAAAGTGGCTACCATCAACTGCATGCTTAGCTCATCATTCAGTCCTTCTAGAAACTTCTCCTGCTTAGCTACGTCCGTAGCAACATCATCTGGGGCATAACGTGCTAGCTTACTGAAATCATCTACATACTGGCCAACTGTCCGTCCTCCTTGGCGCAAGTTGCGAAACTCCACTTCTTCATGGCCATAGCTCCTGCTGAAACATGGGCAGTATGGAAAGCTTGCTGAAACTGATCCCATGTGACAGTGTCTCTGTGGTAAGTGGGCGTAAAATTCTCCCACCATGCTTCCGCGGGTCCTTCTAGCTGGTGTGCGGAAAACTTCACCCTTTCTCCATCTGTACATCCTGCGGTGGTCAACTCCCTCCCTATCTTACGGAGCCAATCATACGCAACAATCGGCTCGGTGCTCTTTGGAAAACACCGCGGATTCAAATTTAAGAAACGGGTCAAATGGTCAACATGTGGTGGTGGCGGTGGGTTGTTGTTGTTGTTGTTGTTGCCTTGGTTCTGTACCAATGTTTGAATCAAGGCATTCTGCTGCTGAATCAACTGAGTGATCTCTGGCGGGAAAACAAATCCGGGGTCGCGTCTCGGAGGCATCTGAGGGGTTTAAGAAAATACGAGAATTTAGAATAGAATGAGGTCTAGAGGGAAACACTACCCGTATGCACATGAGACAAAATCACACAATATCACTCCAATCAATTCAAACAAGGCATACAACGGTCTATCTATCGTTACAAAGTGCTGAACTAAAACTAAAATAACATGGGGGTAATCTACTACTGCTATGGTGGTCAACTAGAAAAACTGCTCCGATGAAGACTCCATGATATCTGCTCCAGCTTCATCTTCGTAATCATCATCACTAGGATCGGAATCGGTGTAAATCGATGATGATGTAGTTCTCTGGACAGGTGCTATCTTCATCTTCTCCTCCGGTGCTGAATTTCCCATGAGTTCTTCAATCTTCTCCTTAAGATCGTCGTTTTGTCCCACTAGAGCTACAATCTCCTCCATGTAGTCCTTGCGAGCGGCCTTCAGTTCTCCTTCTAGTTCGATAATCTTGGCTTTTGCTGTCTTACCCTCCATCATGTCTGCGCACATCTGGTTCTCCTGACGTCGAATGTGCTGGTTCAACTCCTGGATGAAAGCTGCAATGGATCGGTCCTTCTTAGTGCCAACTATCTCCCATTGTTCATCTCGGCGTCCGCAAATCTGGTAGATAGTATGCTTGAGGTCTTCTTTGTAAACTTCTCCAATGCGCCCCATGGTTATATGGGCTGCCATACTCTTTCCTAGACTCCAGGTTGGTGCATTGAAAACACACTCTATGGGCTCCGTGATTGGCGCAAACGTCCTTTCGGGAACTTGAGTTTGAATCTTCCAGCGCTCTTCTTCAGGTAAAGTGGAATTGTAGGTCCCGGTGAAGCTTGGTAATCCGATGTTAAGGTACTTAGTGACTTCCTTCAGGTGTTGTCCAAAGGGTGTATCTTCATCCGGTTGGGTGAACTTGATCCTCGCTTCCGTCATTGTAAAAGAGTAGAAAAGATGAGGAGTCAGAAATGAGAAGAGAGAGTAGTGATCTAGGGCTTTAGCTTAATGGTCATGTCCTACAGTCAGCGTGTGCTCTGATACCATCTCCGTAGCGACCAGACCTCAAACAGTGTGATCTCTGTGCTCAGTGTCATCCCTGGATCGAATGCCGACACCACACAAAGATTTGAAAGATTTATAACAGAGTAGCAATCACACACTTATTACAATCGAATGTCTCAAGAGAGAACTTAATAAAATAAATATGGCTTAAGGCCATCTAATACGATAACAGCGGAAGGCTTGGAAGAATAAGCGAGCCCATCAACTCCAACGGCATCATCGAGTATAGAACCACGACCTAAGCACCTTAATCGTCGTCTCAAAAAGTCTGCAACATGAAACGTTGCAGCCCGAAAACGGGTCAAAGACATGGAATATCTTTGGCAATGTAACACATAGAGAATAATGGAATGAATAGCCTATACTACATGCATATATGGCTGGTGGAAAGCTCTATGGTTACGCTTTTTGCATAAAGCCAATTTTTCCCTACTGCAAATGAATAAATTTATTTAACTATCATGGTGGTTGTGAAACATTGAGAATGGTTGACATCATTCTCAATCCCAATTAAAAGTACTCATTAAACCCAACAATATTAATTAGAAGTAACATGATGAGATTCACATGATATCCAGGTACTAGATACTCAAGATGTCCATAACAGGGGACACGGCTAACCATGATTAGTTTATACACTGTAGAGGTTTGCATGATTTTCCCCACAAGACTCGATTGCCTCCGCTTGGTTTCTCGCACTAAAGGGTGTTTGAGAAGCGGATGACCGAGACATAGTCTTTCGTAAGCGCTTAGCACCTTACATGTGGGTAGACCGTACCAACCTACATCCCCTACATCCGCTAGCCTACCCGTAAGAGTTCGCACAACTTAGTCAACTACGCCAGAGCCCATAATGGCTTGTGGCTGCACACGGAAGTTTCTAGTTTGAATAATCTCATGATCCCTTTGAGCACGGGTGGCGGTCCGAAGAAAAGCAGGCAAGTCTGATAGAAACCAGGTGCCTCAATCCACCCAGATGTGTGTTTAAGTTGCCACCTTAAATAAACCATGAAATAACAATCTCACATCTGTCATGGATACACTCACCCAATCCACGTCTACTAGCATAGCATGGCATGATAAGCAAACGTAGAAGTAACTCCCAAAGGTTTGATAATAAAACAGGTAATAGGTACTACCTCATCTACTTCCCATCCCACAATTTAATTAGATCCTAATCATGCAAGTGTTTGAGGAATAGATCTAATGCATAAAAACTGGGCATGACAAGAGGTATGATCAAAGTGTTACTTGCCTTGCTGATGATCCGCGTAACCTAGAGACTCGAAGTAACAGGCGGTGCACTCCGGGTAATCTATCGCAGACAAACAAACAAGCATACAATAAGTACTCATCTAATGCACAGGTAAAATTCAAATAGATCTAACCAGATAGTTCAATTTAAGAACTCCGGTTTGCAAAAAGAATCAAATCAAACGAAGCAACGAAAGTCAAACGGCGGAAGAAAACAGCTTCATTTTACTAGTCTGGATCTAGGTCAAATTTTACAAAAGCAAAAACTTGTTTAAGTAGATTATTCGGAAAGAGGGTTTCAAGATGAAACTCCAGGCGCTTAAATCGCCTAATTCCGATAAACGAGCGAAAAGTTATACTGAAACGAAAATAGGATCTGGAATCGCGATCAGAAAAATCGTGGATTAAATCTGAGAAAAAGAAAAAAACAACGAACAGATTTGAACGAAAAAAGAAATAAATAAATAAATAAAAATACCGAAAAAAACCCGAAGAAAACCGATCGTTTTTTTTAAACCGGCACGGAAATCGAGGCGGCGGTGAACCTCGGGCGACGCGCTGCTCCGGCGGCGGGCTGGGGCGGCTAGAGTTTCGCTCGGGCGGGCTCGGGTGGGCTGAGGCGCCGGGGCGGCCCCTATTTATATAGCGGCCCCGAGCGGAGTCCCGCTCGGGTACGACCCGAAAGGTGGTGCACGTTTTTTTTAATAAAACATTAAGCGCAGAAAAAATCAAAAGAAGTACTAAACGGACTCCAAAAATCCCGAAATAAATTTTCCCCGGCTTCTAAAATCAAGCCGGATTTAATGAACATTTATTTGGGGCGTAGATGCAATTTTGAAAAACGCGCATTTTCCTAAATTCAAATAAAAAGGCGAAAAACTCCGAAATAAAATCTTATTTGATTTTATTATTAAGTCTTCATTATTTCTTTATTTTTGGAAAGTCATTTTATTCCCTCTCTCATATTTTTTGTAATAGAAATAATTGAAGATAAAATAAATAAAATCAAATGATCCTATTTTCAAAATTTGAGAAAACTCAAATATGAAAATAACGAAAATCCCCAACTCTCCCCGTGGGTCCTCGAGTTGTGTAGAATTTCTAGGATCGAGCGAAAATGCAATGAAAAATGCAATGAAAAATATGATATGCAATGATGCTCTATGTATAACATTCCAAATTGAAAATTTGGGATGTTAAAGAAATTGGCGCGCAAGTGTGGTTCAAGCGGAGGCGGTGGACTGTAGACGACGAAGCTTCCTGCGTAAGCCAGACAAGACGGTGCACCAAGATAGTTTATATCGCATCCCACACGATTCTTTCTAGTAAACTGTTTGTGGTATACCTGATTTTTTCATTATGTTTTGAAAGAGAAAATGGTGTTACGGAGGGAAATGATGGTGTTTGAATTGCAAGAACATTTACGTACAGTGAACATGCAACTAGTACATGAGTGTCGTGTTTAAATTTGGAATTATTCCTGGTTCGTTTGGCATTTTTATTCATTAATTGAGTTTTTGGGCATTTAATGTGCATAATTCAAATTTGAACTACAAGCACATGCTCCGATGCACCATAGTTTGTTGAAAAATCACATGTGTGTCTTTGGGTGAATTGATAGGTCCCATGCAAGAAATGGGAATGAAATCCAAACAACTTGGTGTCGATGCACCATAGTTTTTTAATTCCTGTAAATCCAAAACACGGCTGAAAATCATGAAACTTGGCATTGAACTTTCGCTCAAAACCAACACCTTGATTCTTCCGGTGCCTTCCTTGCTTGCGTATAATTTCCTCAAATTGCTTACTCCCGGCAAGGCTCTTGTATACACCTTTCTCTATAATTCCCTTCAATAAGCTGTTTTCTTGCTCAAGTGTAACTTGGCTAAGAGAATCATTAGTGAAATCAAGAGAGCTACTAGAAGCAACAATATTGGATTTAGCATTGTTATTGTTACTACTAGAATAAGAATCTTTCTTGTTCTCGTTGCTAGTCTTGGCTTGAGGCATGTAAGTAGATAAGAGTAAACGCTTGGCAATATAAGAAGAACTTTTCTTTCGGAGATCATCATTGATCGCTTTTAGGAACTCATGCTCTTGCTCAAGATTGAGATTTTCAAAGCGTAACTTTTCATGAGCCTTTAAAAGTTCTCGATGATCTTCGAAGATAGTTTCATGAGCTAACTTAAGAGTGTTTAGTTCTTTAGTTAGACGCTCAATCTTCTCCTTATCATTGTCATTCGTTTCATCTAGATTAGCATGATTAATTGACGTTCCATCATAGTATTCATCACTAGAGTTGTCAATAAGTAAATCATCATCACCTAGCAAGTCATCTTCATCACTATTAAAATCAACATACTCGGGGTGTGTTACCTTAGGACCTTTGGCCATGAAGCATCTTCCAATTCCTTAATTTGGTGATTCAAATATGTCGTAGGAGTTGGTTGACACAAGTGCTAAACCGGCAACACCTTCATCTTGAGTGTATTCGGAGTCGGAGTGATAGCTTCTCTCGGAGTGATTGTCTGAGTCGGAGCGGATACCCATTCACCAACATGAGCTTGATGTCTTTGTTTTGTGTAGCTCTTTGATG
This sequence comes from Aegilops bicornis, assembly GCA_021605145.1. Lineage (NCBI taxonomy): Eukaryota > Viridiplantae > Streptophyta > Magnoliopsida > Poales > Poaceae > Aegilops > Aegilops bicornis. The sequence goes on from CM038675.1 coordinate 322,213,274, forward strand.
ACTTATCCTTCCTTTCTGAATCCTTGCTTCTCCGTGAGGGTCTTCGTTCATAACGATCATCACTACTCCTTCTCTCTCTTGGTGGTGATTCTTCTCTTCTACTTCTTCTCTTTGGAGAATCTTCTCTTCTTTTGTAGGGTGCCGTACACTCATTGGAATAGTGTCCGGGTCTCCCACAATTGTAGCAATTTCGCCCTCGACTAGAAGATCTTTTGCCATTGTAGGACCTTGACTTGGAGCTTCTTTCTTTGCTTCTACTCTTGTAGAATTTGTTGAAGTTCTTCACCATTAATCTCAATTCTTCATTAAAGGTTTGTTTCTCACTTGATGATGTGGGGGCTTCACATGAGGCTTTGTAAGCACCACTTGACTTGTTGTGAAGTTCCTCCTTATCCTCGAGTGACATCTCATGAGCAACAATTCTTCCAATGACTTCCGTTGACTTGAGATCTTTGTAATTTGGCATCATTTGGATCAATGTGCACACGGTATCATATTTTCCATCCAATGCTCTTAGGATCTTCTTAATGATGAATCTGTCAGTCATTTCTTCATTTCCTAAGCCGGCAATCTCATTTTTGATAAGAGCAAGCCTAGAGTACATTTCAGCGACACCTTCACCATCCTTCATTTTGAACTTGTCAAGCTGACTTTGGAGCACATCCAACTTGGATTCCTTGACGGAGTCGGTACCTTCATGCATATCAATCAAAGTATCCCAAATTTCCTTTGCATTCTCAAGACGGCTGATTTTGTTGAATTCTTCGGGGCACAATCCATTGAAGAGGATATCACAAGCTTGAGCGTTGTATTGCAACATCTTCAACACTTCCGCACTAGTTTCATGGTTCGGTTCTCTCCCATCAAAGAATTCACCTTGCAAACCAATACACACAATAGCCCAAATGGCAGGGTTATGTCCGAGAATATGCATTTTCATCTTATGCTTCCAACTAGCAAAATTAGTGCCATCAAAGTAAGGACCTCTACGGTGATAATTTCCTCGCTAGACGCCATACTCTCCTAGGTTGTGAAACCAAGGCTATGATCACCAAAAGCTATGGAAATCAAAGCAAATGGAGACCAAAGCTCTGATACCACTTGTAGGACCTTGAAGTATGTCTAGAGGGGGGGGGTGATTAGACTACTTGACCAATTAAAAGCTATGCCTTTTCCGAATTTTAGACTTTGGCAGATTTTAGCTATCTTTAAGCAAGTCAAGCAATCTTCACGCAATTCAAGCAAGCATGCAAAGAGTATATAGGCAGCGGAAAATAAAGCATGCAACTTGCAAGAATGTAAAGGGAAGGGTTTGGAGGATTGAAACGCAATTGGAGACACGGATCTTTTTGTCGTGGTTCCGGTAGGTGGTGCTATCGTACATCCACGTTGATGGAGACTTCAACCCACGTAGGGTAGCAGTTCTTGTGAGTCCATGGAGGGCTCCACCCACGAAGGGTCCACGAAGAAGCAACCTTGTCTATCCCACCATGGCCGTCGCCCACGAAGGACTTGCCTCACTAGCGGTAGATCTTCATGAAGTAGGCGATCTCCTTGCCCTTACAAACTCCTTGGTTCAAATCCACAATCTTGTCGGAGGCTCCCAAGTGACACCTAGCCAATCTAGGAGACACCACTCTCCAAGAAGTAACAAATGGTGTGTTGATGATGAACTCCTTGCTCTTGTGCTTCAAATGATAGTCTCCCAACACTCAACTCTCTCTCACAGGATTTGGATTTGGTGGAAAGAAGATTTGAGTGGAAAGCAACTTGGGAAAGGCTAGAGATCAAGATTCATATGGTTGGAATGGAATATCTTGGCCTCAACACATGAGTAGGTGGTTCTCTCTTAGAGCTGGTAAGTTGGAAGTGTAGGTTTGTTCTGATGGCTCTCTACACGAATGAAGAGGAGGTGGAGGGGTATATATAGCCTCCACACAAAATCTAACCGTTACACACAATTTATCAAACTCGGTGGGACCTAATCATAAAACTCGGTCAGACCGATTTAGTAAACCTAGTGACCGTTAGGGTTTTCGGTGGGACTGAAATGCAACTCGGTAGGACCGAGATGGTTAGGGTTAGGGAATAACGTAATCTAGGTGAGACCGATTACACAAACTCGGTGACACCGATTTTGGTAATTAGCTAACCAGAGAGTTGGTCAGGTAAACTCGGTGGGACCGATTCGCTCTTTTCGGTGAGACCGAAGTGTTACAAAAGGGAAACAGAGAGTTTACATTGCAATCTCGGTGGGACCGATCGCTCACATCGGTTAGACCTAAACGTTACGAAGGGAAACATAGAGATTACAATCCCATCTCGGTGAGACCGAGGTCCCTATCGGTGAGACCGATTTTCCTAGGGTTTGTGGCAGGCTATGACATTTGAACTCGGTGGCGCCGGATAGAAAGAATCGGTAGGGCCGAGTTTGACTCTAGGTTTAGGTCATATGTGGATGTGAGAAAGTAGTTGAGGGTTTTGGAGCATATCACTAAGCACATGAAGCAAGAGGCTCATTAAGCAACACCTTATCCCTCCTTGATAGTATTGGCTTTTCCTATAGACTCAATGTGATCTTGGATCACTAAAATGTAAAATGTAGAGTCTTGAGCTTTTGAGCTTGAGCCAATCCTTTGTCCTTGATATTTTGAGGGATCCACTTTCATCATCCATGCCATGCCATTCATTGAGCTTTCCTGAAATATTTGTCTTGGAATAGCATTAGCTCAATGAGCTATATGTTGTTATGAATTACCAAAACCACCTAGGGATAGTTGCACTTTCAATCTGGATTTGAGCTGAAGCCGAATTTTTACCGATGCGCGCAGGGGGAGCCTTTTATCGTTTGAGCAATTTCTTGCCTTCTGGATCTCATTTTATCTGGGACTCATGTCCATCGCCTTCCCCTCACGAGCTCCTCGTGAGCGGGCGGCCTTAAGCACGCTGCGACGCCTAAGCGCTGCTTAGCATCGCAGAATCGGTGCTCACCTCTTGTGAGGCCCCTTTTGACGGGGTGACAAGCTCCGCAGGATTCTCATAAACTCGATGCCTCGTGACCCAGCTCAAAGCTGACACTGGCTAAGGTAAACCGTGACAAAAAGTCGCGCATGGATTCACGAGTCCACGAGGACACAAGCTCACACTGCATAGGAAAGTAAAAACTGCAATTTGCTTACATGAGGGGCTCGCCCTCTTGAAATGCTCTTACAAGTTTTCCAAGGGCCACGCCCAAGTTTGTGTGCAGGATGAAACAACAGGAGAACATGTGGTCAGCCAGAAATGTCGCTCGCTGCGTCACTCGCGTCGTCATTGTCTTCGTTGGCATCGTCGCCGCCATCGGCGATGCCCCCGTCACCGTCGTCAACCACGTCGCCTTCGTCTGCAGTGACCAACACCGCGTCATCCTCCAAGGTGAAGGCCCTGACCAACGCGTCCACATTGTCCTCAACCCAACGCGCCAGGTCGCCCCGGACAGCCGTGGGTACGGGGGCGATGGCGGGCGTCAAAATCAAAGTTGGGGTCGACATTCAGGAGGTGGCTGAAGACACGGGAGAAAGCGCGCTCAAGCAGGCCATGACCCATTTCCTCCACAAGCTGGCGAGCTCCGGCAGATCGAGCCTCCAGGCGCGTCACAACCTCGGTGAAGAAGGTCAGGTGGCTGGCATAATCATTCGAGTGAGGGGCCAGCGCCTCCACGTCGCAAATATGGCCCAAGGTGATATTGGCCCTGTTCCGGAGATCCTGAAGCATAGGGGCATGCTCGCGCTCCAGTGTTCGTCGTTGGAGCACTTCCTCCGTGCTTTGCCGTATGATGGCCTCAGCGTCATTGACCCACCTCCGAAGGGAATGCAGCTCGGCGCGGGCGGAGGCCAAGTCCGCCTGCGCCGTAACCAGGGCAGCGGCCGTGGCTTCCGCGTGCCTCTCAGCCTCATCCAACCTGGTCCTGAGGGCAGCGGCCCTGCCCGCATCCTCCGTACCCGTGAGCTTTAGCTTCAGGTCATACCTGCCCTCCAGGTCTGCGCGAACCTCGGCCACCCGGCGATTGACCTCCTCCTCGACACTGGCCTCGCGAGCCCCGACGGCATCTTCTGCTTGAGCAACTTGACGCTCCCTCGTCTCCAGTTGCTCGAGCTCGAGGCTGTGCTCCATGGCTTCTAGAGCCAGTGCCTCGTCACGCTTCCGGACCTCCTCTTCCTCCCCGAGCGCCCCCCTCAGCAATGCAAGAGCGGCCCTGCCCGCGTCCACCCGCTGCTCAAGGGGCGCGCTCGAGGCCTGGAGCTCCCACGCGCGCTTCTCCACGGCCTTGCGACGACGGTCAGCCTCGCGAGCCTCTTCCAAGGCTCGTGAGTGGGCTTCATGGCTGATCTTGAGGGACGCCTCGGCCTTCGCATTCTCAAGGTCGCGCTAATAGCGATCGAGGTTGATGGCCACATTCAGCTTGCGCCGCTCCGCTGCCAGCCGGAGACCTTCAGCCTCAAGGAGCGAGTCGACGCCAACGAGCTCTTCACCCAGTCGACTCATCGCGCCCATTGCCTCGTGGAAGAGCTCGTGACGAACTATGCTCCGCCCGCGCTCAAGCTCGAACGCTCGGCCCACCTCGTCCTCCACCTCTGGGGCAGCGGGCGGGGCGCTGAGTGGCGCTCCACCCCCGGCAGGGGGCTGGGGGCTGACGCCGCACCCGACGTCAGCCAGACCTCGCGAGAAGCCCGAGCCGATCGGGGCATGCTGCATGAAGAGGAGCCGAAGATCGAAGCCAACCAGCTACTGTCCATGAGCAAGGGAGGGGTCTTGGGCACGCCCGCCAGGCTCCACACCAGACCATGGGGGAGGAATGGCCAAGCCGCGGGCTCAGCGCGCCACGAAGACGGAGATGCTCCCCCAACCAACCCTGCTCCAGGGGCGGTAAGCAGACCAGGAACGCTCAAGGCCGATGGAGGAGTCAAGGAAGGAGGAGGCCATTTCTCAGGAGGCGCAGCCGCCTCGATGGAAGGAGCCCTGAAGAACTGACGTCAGGAGATGGAAAACAGCACACAAGCAGCCACAACGATAAGATACTTACACGTCGACGGCGACGTACTTCCTCCGCTTCAGCGGTCCGAAGATGTTGTTGCCGCTCGGGGATCCTTTCATCTTGTGGAGCTCCGCGAAATCAACGCAGAGTCGGCCGTATCGCTGGACGTGGCAGCCTGCATGGGGCGAAGAGCTTGGAGAGACAATTTTTGGGGTGCCCGGATGCGGCAAACAGCCGGGCACTGCCTCGCCACCAACTCCCGAGGCTTTTGGGTCCTTAGCCTCGGGAGCCACACGCCGCGTCTCCTCAGCGACTGGCGTTTCAAGAAGGGGGTCGCAAGCTCCCGAGGATGACGCCCCAGGATCACCACTCATCATGTGCTCTATAGCACTTGGGCCACCAGCCTCCGTTGGAGCTCGCCCTCCTGCACCCCCACTTGGGGTGAGCTCAGCACCGGCGGCGAGGAAGGGAAACACGACGACGGGGTTCTCGCGGGGCCCCACCAGACCGATCGGCCGCAACCCTCATTCGTCAAAGGAAGGCATGCTTGCTACAAACTCATCCTTGTTCTTGCAGCGATACAGCAGGCAATTCTTCCCAGGCGTTTCGGCCGGCAAAGGGACACCCGTCAAGACCTTGAGCACCGTCTGCCGCGTCCCGAGAGGGAGCCCAGACTCCTGGAACCTCATGTGGTCCTGACTGTTGAGCAAAGTGCACATTGGGCGAGAGTTGCGCTGGAGCGGAGCAACCCGGCGCTTGACGAACTCCTTCACCACTATAGGCGCGGTCATGCCGCGGTCCTTTAGCAACCTCAGCCTGGCCTAGACAAGAGCAATGCGAGAGCTCGAGAGCCTCTGGTGGCCCCAGCCGGAGTTTGGAACAGCGGGCCCCATCGGAACTTGGAGCAGAGGGCTGAGCACGTCGGCATCATAAACACCCACCACGTACGAAACTCACTTGTGGATGAAGGGAGCTCGAAGTCAATCCCCGCGCCCGCGGTCGCGGCCTGGAAGCTCACACACCCCGAGCTTTGCCGGGGACTGGTCAGATGCAATGAGAAGAAATGGTGAAGCAGGGCCACAGAAGGAGCGATGCCCACCATGGCTTCGCACAAGAAGGCGAAGACGGCAAGAAGGGTCACATATTGAGGGTCGATATGAAGCATGTGGATCTGGTAATGCTCGAGCACCGCATTGAAGAAGGCGGAGAAGGGAGGAATCAAGCCAGCCCAAAGGGCATCAATGAAGATCAGGACCTCAGTGGCTGCCCGATCCATGCAAGTGCGGGACGCGGGCCAAGACACCGTCTCTCCTCACTCATTGAAGCTGGAGGCAAGCATGAAGCGCACCTTGTCCATGGCCTCTCGTTGAGCACCCGAGGCCGGCCGAGCGACAACTCAAAAGATGGAGGCGCAGTTGGCAATGATAGGGGTTTCTTCACCTTTTCAGCTTGTTTCGGCGCCATGACGATGAAGCAGGCGGAGCATAAGCCGGATTGGCAGGGCAGAGCAGGGCCTCGAGGAAGCAGGGAGATTGGAAGAGACAGGCATGGGCGAAGGAGGAATAACTGTGTAGGCCACGGGGGCCGCATAGCTAGGCGGATTCAGAGGCAGCGTGGGGAAGCAGAGACGCCCACGTCCAATCAACCGCCATGCGTCAACCAAGGCCGCATGCTTTTGGGGCCCGCGATGCTCCGAACTTGACCCTTGGCTTCGCCGCGAAGCCAAGCCCGAGTGCACCTTGGGCCCGGGGGCTACTGTCGGTGTTCTGGGAAGGAGGGTCCCCAGACTTGCCTGCCTGTGGCCCATGGCGTGGCTGAGCTAGCAGGTCGTACGACCCATCTTCATCGACAAGGCATTCAAGACCCTCGCGAGGGGCCAAGCCTCGCGAGGCGGATGATGCAAGACCTCCTTAGGAGCGGCCAAGTCAGGCAGGCTCACGAGGAGCGGAGATATCAAGGCGGGGCAAACCTCACGAGGCTCTCGTGACGTGAGCCATGACGATCGACACCAGGCGGGCGCCTGGTGGGCGCCAGTGCGGGCAGCGTCCTTGTTTCCTCTTTGGTGCTAAGAGGCCAGCGCAGGCGAGGAGTACCGAGGCATCAGGTAAAGGTTGCTATATTGGTGCAATGAGACCAAGACAAGGAGGACGGCAAGATGGAGGTCATCGTGGATCCCAAGACGGCGTCACCACCAGAGCCTTTTGCAGGCGAAGACCACTTTTGTCAGGATAGCTTGTACTAGCTGTCCCCCTTCAAACTTGCGTGCTGTTGTTGGCTCCCTTCCCGCTCATTATTTGGGAAGAGGACCAGGGCCTCTATAAATAGGTCTAGCCACCAGAGTAGTAGGGAAAAAAAGGGGAACTGGAACGGATCGAAAGCCAACACTAGCACAAGAACACCTCAACCTTAGGAGGTTGTTCTTCCCTTGTACTGTTCATCATCAGCCCAATAGGCAATCCACCACCACCACACTGGAGTAGTGTATTACACCACAATGGTGGCTCGAACCAGTATAAATCCCGTGTCTTTCTGTGTTGCGAGTTCGTCGAGTTCATCCGCGAGATCTAGCGAGCTAGGGCGTAGATCGGTAGGAGGGAAAGACTTCGCGCGCATCCCAGTGTTCAAACCTTAAGGGTTTGCCGGAACCCCACATCCGACACACACATTAACAATCAACAAAGTCATTTCGGAACAAGTGATGTCACGTTACAAATCGGAAACACAAGTATTATTGAAACCGTGGGCGTTCTACTTACCAATTACGTGCATACGCGTCCCTTTTTTATTGGCTAGGAGGTGCCATGCGGGGTAGCTATTTGAGTCACGGGAGGCGTGCGATCAGACCCTGCGGCGTGCTCATGGAGGAGAGCCCTTTGACCGCTACCCGCCGCGCACCTCCCTCCCAACGTCTCCATTAATGGCGCCCGGGGACCTGTTCTACGGCGTGGCTATATGTCTTGCTGGACTGAGATTTAAGAGAGAAAAATGAAAATCTGAAGAAAAAAATTGCACGGATCTTGATGTAAGATCCGACGGACCTATATAGCATTGACTGCGACTTATAGCAAGCATGATGAATACAAGGACGATGACAGTGGATAATAATTGTCTTACATATTTAGGAACATAATTAAAAAAAGCCACATGTGGCAATGCCTGAAATACACAAGGGAAACAGAAGAATGAAAACAACGTTCTGGCTCGCTGATCTCTGCTTTCTTGATGCGTTGCTGTAGGTCGCGGGAACTAGTCTCCGCGGCGAGCGGCGATGAGCTCTTTCTTGTCCTCAAGATGCTGCTTGAGAGCATCCACGGATTCCTCCACCAGTCTTCTACGCTCGATGCGCAGCATGGCATTCTCGTCCATAAGTTTCTCGATGATGACGCTGGTCCTCTTCACCAAGGCAGTGGTCTGCTCCTACTACAATGCACTTCCGACGATCTTCGCCCTCAGCAGGCGCGCTCGGCCTGGAGCTTCGCATTGCTCTCATTTAGTTGCCAGATGACGCCGGTAGACTATTCAAATGAGGCTTTCAAGTCATCCTGCAACCTCGCCCACCTGGAGATCTGATGCATCTGCCTAAGGACGAGGGCACGCATGCACCTGTAAGAGTCCTCGCCTGCCCACGAGACATTTTCCAAGGCCGCTGCGGCGCGGGAGGATATCTCTGCTACATTCCCGGCGCGTCTAGACATCTCTTCTGCTTCTGCGGCGCGGCCGGACTAGTCTGCTGCATCGACAGCGCGGAGGGACCTCCGTGATGCTTCGGCGGCGCGTCGGGACCTCTCTGCTGCTACGGCCGCGCGGCGGGACATGTTGGCTGCTTTGACAGTGAGGCGGTACATCTCTCGTGCTTCCGCTTCCAGGCTCGCCTCTCCCTAGTGGCAATCTCTCGACCCAGAACTCACGCTGGCCATGGCAGACGCAAGGGAACGATGATGAATGACTTGTTTGTTTTTGTGGATGAGGAGTTGAGGAGGAATGTGCAGTCATCTTGGAGTAGTAGTATTTATAACCGTGTAGCAATACGCTCCTAAGTGGGAAACCATTTAGGTTTTGATCAGTGTGAACAGGTTTGCAATTTGGAATGTGACGGGACGCGGCCTCCCTGTTCATCTAAAAAAATTGTGACAGGACGCATGCTCAAAATTTACTGACGGTTATAAGTGCGGCACTATTCCCGGAAGGCATAACGTGGGCACATACGCCTTCTCGGCCGCGTACGTGGCGTTTGCACCATAGGGTGCACCGCAATAGGCAATGTCAGCATACGTCTTGTTCCAACAACCGTGCGCGCTCGTTATTACCATCGCGCACACTTCTTTTAATTAGAATGTGTGTGCCCGTGTAGCACACACACGTTGATCTATCTAACTGTTTCAGTTTGTTGTGGCTAATTGCACACAGTTCATCCATGTGAAGTGTATGCCATCAATCACAGACACTTTGATCTGGCTGACCCGTTTTTGTTCTGTTGCCTAATCGCAAACAGTTAATCCTTCTGAAGCGTATGCCCTCAATCACACGCACCTTGATCTGGCTGACCATTTCTTCTGTGTTGCCTAATCACAAACAGTTCATCCGAGTGAACCGTATGCTCTATATCGCACATGCCTTCATCAAGCTGCTCGTTTCTTTTGTTCCGCCTCAGCGCAAACAGTTCATTGGACTGAACCATATACCCTGGATCGCACACACAACTAAAATCTGAACCGTGTTTGATGGCTCCGCCATCGCAAACGTTTTGCATCTTTTTGACGGTTCTTTTACACCACCGTTTGCGATTATTGCATCACACACATTTTCATCGAAGGGTCTCTGATCGTAGTGTCACATTAGCAGCATCCTGCAGTAGTGCTGCTTCCACAAAGGCTCAAGCAAGTGAAGAAGTTCCAGCTGTTGACCCCAACACAGCTGAAGACATTGGTCGTGACGACAATGTACATGATGATGCAGTCCTTCCTTAGCTCGAGCCCCAGTCGGTATCACCGCCTGCTCTCACCAGCAGTGAACTTATTAGCATTGGTCGTCCTTTGACACCAATTGCTCAAGATGACTCATGGGATGAGCACCAACAAAATGACACACCAGTTCAAGATGAAACACCCCATACTCCACCTGCTCAAGTCACCTCTTCGATGCTTGATGATGACAACTACATGGAGACCACTCCTTCTCCAAAGGCGTCGCCGGTGTTTCGCTGGCTTCACAAAGGCCTCAGGCCACAGGTCTCCATGTCGAGCGTTCCAGAAGAAGAAGTGCAACACACTAGCTTAGTAGCACGTCAAGTGTTTCCTGAAGCCACTCCTTCTGCGTCTGCCTCAGAGTCTGACGCCAAGACTGCTGAAGACATTCCGGCTGCATCAGCCGAGGAAGAAAAAGAAGAAGATAAAGAAGAAGAAAGAGAAGCCACACCCCCTGCCAGTGATCTAGTCATTCTTACAGAGAATGTGATTGTGCCCGACCCTCCACTCATTGAATAGCTGAAGACATTCCGGCTGCATAAGCCTAGGAAGAAAAAGAAGAAGATAAAGAAGAAGAAAGAGAAGCCACACCCCCTGCCAGTGATCCAGTCATTCTTACAGAGAATGTGATTGTGCCCGACCATCCAATCATTGAACAGATGGAGGTTGAAAACCCCAAGGCTGCCACCAACAACGCCACTAAAGCCAATGACACTGTCATGGCGGAAGACAATGTGGAGCCTGAAGCTAATGTGAATGCTGCAGCCACTGTGACACCAATCACCTCAGATGGCGTTGTTCCACCCCCAAGGCCTCATACAATGGAAAACGCATTCAATCGTGAAGGTCAGCTTGTCACAGTCAAATGGCCTATTATGGTTCCACCTACTGCTCCTGGGCCACAATATGATTATCATGTAGAGCAGAGGCCTCAAGTTCAGAAGCCAAAGCCATGTCTGCCAAGGCTTCCAAGTGCTGTCACAACATAGGGCTCATTCAGCATGCTTAGTTTCAGAGAGCAAAATACTTTCTTTGTCAGCGCCAAGAACCCATACATGAAGCCCAAGATCACCTCTGATAGATTTTGGAGCCATCAGTAGTGAACCTATTACTCTTGCATCCTGTACAACCAAGACCAGATCTTTCCACACAAGCATATGGATTGTGATGCTATGGCTGGGCTGCCATGTCTTGAAGAGGCTCTTGACTACTTTCGGGATGTTGGTCTTCTGCCCTTTGTGACTGACAAGGAACACTGGAATGAAGAGCTTCTTCTGCAGTTCTATGCCACACTACACATTTGAGGCTACAACAGAGATCCGAAGACTTGGATCCTTGAGTGGATGACAGGTGATGTTCATCACGAAGCCAAAGCTCAGGATATCATCAAGCTTACTTCCCTGCCCACTCCAGAGAGTTATACGAACCTGGTTGTCAGCTTCATCAAAATGAGCTGCAGAGCATTTTTCAGAAGCTTGAGTCAAATGTGAGCCCAATGCTTAGCATGATGAAGCCATTGCCACAAGAAGTTGAATACCCAAAGGAGTTCTTTGTCAAGGACCTTGAGTACTTGCCACACACAGTATACCATATTCTGAGGCGTACTCTCTGGCCTATCAAGGAAAATTCTTCTGAAGCCAGACTTGAAGGCGCTATGAACACTTTGGTATTTTATATCATCAATGGCATCAGGTTCAACACTCAGGATTTCTTCATCAGACAACTTGCTACTTTTGGAATTGATCTGTTTGGTCTGAAATTATATGCTCCATGGGTGATGCGCTTGATTAAGCTTCATTCCACCATTGACTATCAGCCTTCAGCGCGCAACCATGTTGTCTTTCAACTTGAAGTTGATATGTCTATTGAAGCCATCTACCCCGAGCCTACCAAGAAGCCACTCCACCTTCAGAATGTCGAATTCCAGAGCTTCACGCAGCCCATTGAAGGGATTCATGTGCCCAATGCTACAACTCCTGCATATCATCTGGCTAGCAACCTGCGTATACCACACCGAGCCAATACTGAAGCCACTGCAAGCACCATAGCTCAAAGGCTTCAGAAGCATCCTCGTGTCATCAATGACCATAAACTTCTGGTGGCTTTACATCAGAAGCAGGATAGGCATCATGACTGGCTGAAGCATCAGATGCAGAGTCTCTTGGTGGATGTCAATCGCATTCGCAACATGGCCACAAAGAACTCATTTGTAGCACATAAAGCCTGTAGGCGGTCTTGGAAGAGCCGCACAATGCTATGTCTTGAAGAAGATCTTCGCGATGATGGCTTCAATGAGAACTTCAAGTTTGACTCCAGGCCTCCTCAAAATGCAAGCTGGCGTCGCACTCCCTCAATTGAAGATTTTGAGCATTCATTTTCGGCTGCAACTGTTGTTGCCAGAGTCGTCGATGAAGAAGACGATGCCACTTCACCAACTTTGGCTGCACTACATCACGATACTGCGTCAGGCCCGTCCGCACCACCAAACTCCAACGACGACCCTGCTCCATCTTCTACTCCAGCTGGGAACGAGCAGATACTCTATGTCTTCAAACCTTTTTGGTCATTACCGACAAAAGGGGGAGAAGCATATGAGTTGATAGTCTTCAAGCGCGTCCATATGGGTGGTTGCTTTATTTTTGCTAAGTTCTTACAACTCTCGTTTTGAAACCATTTGGCTTTTGAGTTGTAATGCTGAAATTGATGGTCGTGTGCTACTCTTGCTGCTACTTTGTGATGCGATGATAAATTCCGCATGAAGTCATTCTGCAGATGCCCATTTCTCATTATGCATGTCATTATCTTCATTATCCTTATATATATGCATGATGACTTGTCTTTGTAAGTTGAAGAGGATCTCCACAAAGTAAAACCTGCCATGTGCATTTGCATTCAAAAGCAAACTACTTATATGCACATCTTCAGGGGGAGCCTTTTGCTACTTATGAAGACAATGCCTTAATCCTTAACTTTCATATACTTTTATCCCCGTTGAAAACTTCAACCAGTTTGTCAACGATTACCAAAAAGGGGGAGATTGTAAGTGCATCTAGTGCCACCCCTAGTTGGTTTTGGAGTATTGACGACAAACTTGGTTGAGGGACTAATGTGTTTGTGAGAATTGCAGGATAACACAGGTAGTAGTCCCTTATTGATTCAGTTTACCTATCAGAGATGACCCCTAAAAATGTGTGAAGACATTGAAGACAATGGTGGTTTCTAAAGACATTCACAGTGAACATTATGACATGAGAAGACATTCATGTGAAGACTATGGAGTGCGAAGACATCGTTGTTTCGCAGTTTCCTTTTCTTATTTATTGAGTCATAGGAACCACCGTACTATTAAGTGGGGTCCAAGTGAACAAAGTCAGAGTGACTGTAGTGATGCTCAACCAAAATCCTATGTCCCCGAGCGAAGACAATGAGAGCAAATCTTATACAGAGCTGGATGAGTCAGCTTTACTTGTAGCCCAAGTCAAGCTGTCGCGTGTGTTTGAAATCCGACCGTTGGACACATGTCAGTTCCTTAGTGACCCAGGGTCATTTCAGACAAATCAGGTCGCGTTGCCTCCTGGCTATAAATAGCCCACCCCGTACACCATAAATTGGTGGCTACTTAGAGTTAGTGCACGACTTTTGTCGTTTGAGAGCAACCCACCTCCGTAGCATTTGAGAGAGAGATCCTTGCGAGGACAAAGCCCAAAACACCCAGAGCCAAAGAGTGTTAGGCATCACTGAAGTCTTTCTGTCCGCGTGACCTGAAGACTTGTTACACCTGAGGACTGTGTATCCTCTAGCCGGTTAGGCGTCGCGTTCTCAGCATCCAAGAGCCATTATGGATCGCCGCTGAACGAAGTCTGTGAAGGTTTGAAAGTCTACCTTGAAGACTTACCAGAGTGATTGGGGAAGGACTGGGTGTCCTTAGCTCAAGGGGAATAAGGTGAAGACGCAGTCTTCTGAGTTAAATCTCAGCCTCCCTAACTAGACGTACAGTTGTCACATCAACTGGAACTGGTATAGCAAATCCTTGTCTTCACCAAGCAACTGGTTATATCCTCCACTTCCCTTTTGCTTTACAGTTTATCTTCGTGAAGTCATTGCATGCCTATCTAATTTGATTGTCTTCACTGAGTGAAGACTATTTACTGTTTGGCTTCATACTGTCTTCCATCCTAATCCATACTACCTAGCTGCTAATAGTCTTTGTGCTTTCATTTCATTGCTTACTTGACTATGGCTTGTCTAGTGTAGTCTACCTTCCGCTGCATATCAATAGGTTCATTTCTACTGTTTTTATTCAAAAACCTCGTGTTTTGAAGACTTTCATAAAAATCGCCTATTCACCCCCCACTAGTCGACTAGCACTTTCAAAAAGGTATACGCAATAGTTTCTTTCGAGTATCCTATGAAGACACACTTCTTCACTTTTGGTTTGAGCTTATCAGGCTGAAGCCTTTTTTGACATAAGCGTCGCATCCCCAAACTTTTAAGAAACGACAGCTTAGGTTTCTTGCCAAACTGCAGTTCATACGGTGTCATCTCAACAGATTTAGAGGGTGCCCTATATAACGTGAATGCGGCTGTCTCTAATGCATAACCCCAAAATGATAAAGGCAAATTGGTAAGTGACATCATAGAATGCACCATATCTAATAAAGTATTGTTACGATGTTCGGACACACCATTACGCCATGGTGTTCTAGGTGGCGCGAGTTGCGAAACAATTCCACATTTTCTTAAATGAAGGCCAAACTCGTAACTCAAATATTCGCCTCCGCGATCAGATCATAGAAACTTTATTTTCTTGTGACGATGATTCTCTACTTCACTCTGAAATTCTTTGAACTTTTCAAATGTTTCAGACTTGTGTTTCATCAAGTACATATACCCATACCTACATAAATCATCTATAAAGGTTAGAAAATAATGATACTCGCCGCATGCCTCAACATTCATTGGACCGTATACATCGGTATATATATTTTCCAATAAGTCATTAGCTCGCTCCATTGTTCCGGAGAACAGAGTTTTAGTCATCTTGCCCATGAGGCATGGTTCGCAAGTATCAAATGATTCATGCGCTTTACACCAATATGACCTAAACGCCAGTGCCACAAGTATTTTGCACTATCAATATCAACTTTGCATCTTTTGGCATAAACACTACAAAAAAAATACACATCCGTGACATTTTGGGCCGAACAATATTTTTTCTGTCATACTTATGACACTTCTATGACAATAATTGTGACAAAACACGGTATCATCATAGATGTGGTTGGGTCCTACTTCTATGACAAAAAATCATGACAGAAAATGGGATTTTCGTCCTGGGTGGGCCGGAGAAGCAGCTGCATGACATTCTTTGGGCTGTCCATGACGGAAAAAACCGTGGTAGAAGCGAGGGGGAGGAAAATATCGGGGTGTTCCCGGTTACGGTGGGTGGTCGGGGCCGAGCGATGCGCGTTTCTCTTGTACACGCACGCGCGTGGGTGCGAGGCGTTGGGCTCTAACTGAACCCGAGCGATTGCACTGCAGGCTACGCGTTACTGAACACGAGCGATCGATCGATGGCTGTTAACTGAACCCGATCCCTTTGCTACTGCTACTAACTGAAGCTAATCGATGCTGCCTTTGGATGAACAGTGAGCGTTGCTGGGGGGTTTGGATGAACAGTTCCCGGTGGGGGTGGATGAACAGGACCCCGTGGTGTTGCCTCTGGATGAACAGTGAGCGTTTCCCGGGGGTTTGGATGAACAGTTCCCGGTGGGGGTGGATGAACAGGGCCCCATGGTGTTGCCTCTGGATGAACATGACCCCGATCGATCGAGCCGGTTTCGGCTGGATGAACAGGACGACCCCGTGGAGGGCAGGATGAACAGTAGATGGTGGAGGGCTGGATGAACAATAGCCCGTGGAGGGGTGGTTGAACAGGAACCCGTGGAGAGGGCTAGTTGAACAATAGCCAGTGGAGCAGAGCGTGGTGGAGGCTGGATGAACAGGAGCCCGTGCATGAACAGTCGCAGGTGGAGGCTGGAGGAGGTCGACGGTGGATGAACAGTATCCCATGGAGGCTGGAGGGGGTCGACGGTGGAGATGAACAGTATCCCGTGGAGTACCGTTTTGCGGTATGCCACACCCCTCCCGATGAACATGACCCCCGTTTCGACCGTAGCACTCCAACACAAGTCCGTTTCCTCCGTTTTGCGGTACGCCACACCCCTCCCGATCAACAAGACCCCCGTTTTGACTGTAGGAGGTCCGTTTCCTCTATTTTGCGGTACGCCAGACCCCTCTCGATGAACAGGATCCCGTTTCGACCGTGGCCGGTCGAACACAAGGCTGTTTCCTCCGTTCTGTAGTACGCTAGGCCTCGTTTCCATCGGCTGTTCCATCCAAGCCCTCCCGATGAACACGACGACGCATTCTGTTCCGACCCAGCCGGTTGGCTCCCCATGAACACGACGACGACGCAGTTTCTCCGTTCCGACCCAGCCATGTACACGAGCCCTGGCCGTACGTATGCGCGAGTAGGCGTTCGAGACCCTGCCCGTCTGTACGTACATGGCCGTATTTTCTTTCTTGCACACTAGCCGTTGTACGTACGTGTACATGCTACGTGCGCGCCTCTACTACGACACGTGCGCGCCTCTACATCGACCAGTATGTACATACACGTTCATGACCAGAATGACAATGCTACGTACGCTTCGACCAGGTGGGTCCCGACTGTCAAGCACTTCCTTGCCTGCAAAGATGTAGCTGGTGGGTCCCAGCAGTCAAGGGGCGAATCATTTTTTTTGCCCGGACGCACTTCCTTGCGTGCGAAGATGTAGCTGGTGGGTCCCAACAGTCAGGGGAAACGTTTTTTTGCGAAATACGGTGGCCCGTCCGGTGGGTCCCTGCTGTCAGGTGGAGGAATAATTATTTTGCGCGTAATAAGGAGGCACTTCCTTGCGGCCGTCGTGGACCCAACTGTCAGCCTCCCCACGTACAGTACTCTTCCGATGGAAGTCGTTCCTTGACCACGTTGACCACGCCGCGCCGAGAGCACCAGGGAGGTGGACGACTGCGAGGCCTAGGAAGGGGACGATGTGGAGCCGGGGAAGACGCGGAAGTGGAAGCCCGCACGGAGAGGAGTACGACAGTTCACTAGTTCGGCTGCGGTGTGAGGCTGCCGTTGCCGCAGGGCCTGGCCAGCGGTGCGAATAGTAGGGGGTGGTGAGGCCTCCGCAGTAGCACAGCCGGCCACGGGAGGCAGGAGCATGCAGCACGACCGGCGCTGCTTTGGGCGGCTAGAGCAAGAAGACCAGAGGTTGAAGAAGCACTACAGCCGTTGGATGGACATTGTACGATCACTGGAGCGAGAATCATTCATATTGACTAAGTTGACAAAGCACTCCGTCCCCATCAACTTAGTAGGCCCACAAGTCAGCCTCCCACGAAGGTGGGTCCCAACTAGCAGGGGGAGTATTCATTTTTTTGTGCGTAATAAGGAGGCACTTCCGGTGGGTCCGAGCTCACAGCGGGGGGAACGTTTTTTCTCGAAATATGGTGGCCCGTCCGGTGGGTCCCAACAGTCAAGGGGGAAACATTTTTCGCCAAATACAGTGGTCCGTCCGGTGGGTCCCTGCTGTCAGGTGGAGGAATAATTATTTTCCGCGTAATACGGATGCACTTCCTTGCGGTTGTCGTGGACTCAGTTGTGAGCCTCTCCACGTAAAGTACTCTTCCGATGGAAGTCGTTCCTTGACCACGTTGACCACGCCACACCGAGAGCACCAGGGCGGTGAACGACGGCGAGCGGCGAGGCCTTGGAAGGGGACGACGCGGAGCCGGGGAAGACGCGACAGTGGAAGTGTCGCGGCCGGTTTTCCAGGATATATTTCCCAGAAAATGGTCCTTGTGCTCATCAGCCCCAGGATTACTGTTAGCTGATGAGGCACCAACTTGATACAGAAATTCCAAGCAAAATACATAATATGTACTACAAGACCATTCTGGCCTATTAGTACAACAAATGGCTTCTAGTGGCTGATGGCGGAAGCGGTTTGTGGTTCATCAGTGTCTATGGGACTCCATTTCCCACAGGAACAGCTGACCAGGGTAACTCCTATCTTCATGAGGCCGCTATCGCCATTGCGTGGGTTCCGGGGCTGTCATCGCAACGCTCCTCTCCATGCAAGGAATCTGGCCAAGACAATAGCCAGGGACAAGCCAGTGAGTACTTTTGAATGTACTCGCAAACATTATGAACACATGTATAATATAACAGATGATAATCATGCTCTAAAATAGTCTATGATCACAACATCAGTCACGAAATAAAATCCATGACGCACGCAAGCAGGGTTATTCATACATAACATGAATATGCAATAAGGGAGTAGAAATAGAATGCACCGATCAGGTGTCTGAAGCGACGCCTCGAAAGGATAATAATATAAAGCATGCCTCAGTCGGGCGTCTGAGCGACACCGCATAAAGGGCTTATGAATAAAAGAAATAACAAGCATGCCACGATCGAGGCGTATGCGACACACCACATAAAGGGCTTATAAATAATTTAAATAACAAGCATGCCGATCGAGGCGTCATGCGACACCGCATAAAGGGCTTATAAGAGAATAATCACAGTGAATGTCCAGGAGGTAGAACCGTCCCAGGGATACTCAATAATTCAAATAATGTAAATGGTTAGTCCATAATAATAGTAATCATAATCATCATGAGTTACAAGTCATGATCCGTGTTCTGGTTTAGCTATTTTTCCTCCGAAGACCGACACTAAGACCGACACTTGACCCATCGCAGAATGTAGTCCTTAACCATGGGCACGGCAATTCGAATAGGTATAATCTCTGCAGAGGGTGTACTCTTTACCCATGAGTAACGGATTCCTTTAGTCCATCGGGACTAATTCCGTCCACGGTCTTCTAATTGCAAACACATCTGACCGCACACACCAGCCTAACTTACCGGTGTCTGGAATCATCCACGACAACCGTTAAGCAAAACTCTAAGTGGGGAGGCTACAACCTCGACTAGCATGGGATCACAAAATTTATAGCAGCTACAAAACTAGGGGAGCTACCCCTCGGCTCCAACCGAAACACCCATGCCCCTAGACCAGGTGGCATGCCTACCGGATGCAGCGGTATCTTCCACCATGGCCTCTACATGCGGTGTGTCTTTGGGAAGGGGTTGACAACTTACTGAACCTTACCCTACCTATGGCAGGGACAAGTGGTTGTACGAAACAAGTATGGGGGTTACTGGAACAAGACTCGATCTACGGTCGACTCAGGAGGTTAAATCATTTCCTGCATGATAAGCATAAGGAATATATTTCATACCAATCGCATGTAATCACCACTCATCATACCTCACCATGCCGTACCGGACATAATCGTCTCGAAGAAGAACTAGAGACAAGCCCGTGTCTACCCAAGACAAAGACTTTCCCGGATTCCTTCTGATAGGCATGAAAGGCATACGAGGGTGATTACTATCAGAAGCATGTCAAATTCCAACAGCAAGGAATCATTATTATGCACTCATGAATATGATCATAGCATCACATAAAATATCGAATACTTTGCGTCAGGGTGATGTCGTATATGCATCGCACGACACGCAACCAATATAATGCCGGGGTTCAGAATGCTTGCCTTCAAGAGTATGCAAAGGGGGTGCACTTTTTGAAAGTTGCTTCTTCTTCAAAACCCTATTTTACAAAAATTTGAATTAACACATAGTTTCAAAACAGTACAAAAAAGTTGTTTGGAAAATTTTCAAATTAATATGAAAACAAACTAAACAAAATTTGAGAAACAACAGAAAAAGAATCAAATCAATTGGACTTGTATTTTAAAAGTTATAGCCAGTCAAAGTTTAGTCAAAAATCTGTTTTTAAATAAAACAGAAAAAGAAAAAAAAGAAAAAAACGGTTCGGCAGCACTTACGAAGGCGCATTCGGTGGAATACGCTTCCACTTAAGCCAGCATGGATCGACTCGTGGGTCACTGACAGTGGGTCCCTTGGGCCCACTGGTCAGGTTTGACCAGTCGCCCTCGCCTCCTCCTCCTCTGGCCGAGCGGTGGTGGGGCTCCGAAGATCACCGTCGACGAACGGTGGCTCCCCGCGGGATTTCGGGGGCAGGGATGGATCCGCCAGTCCAGGGCGGTCCTCCCAGTGGTCGAGAGGGTCGTGGGGACAAAGGGAGTCGCCGGCGGCGAGCTCCGCGACAGACGGTGGTTTCGGGAGGATTGGGGTCTCAAGCTACGGTGGTTCCCGATCGAAGCTGAGAGGTGGGGTGGCTCCGCAAGGTCAAGGGGAGTCGGACGGTGGCACTGGATGGACTGGGGAGGCCTTGCTCGCGACGAACGGGACCGGAGCGTGGCGGCGGCCGAACTGACGGGAGACGGGGAAGACAGCCTCCCTCATCAATTGCTGGCTATGGGAGTCCAAGAGGGATGGCCTGAGGTCGCCTAAAGGTCTAGACGAGCTCGGGGGATCCTTTTATAGGCGGTCGTGGTCGGTTCCGCGGCGGCCAGGGATAAGAACGGCGAACCGCCGTTCTGTTGCTGGCAGGGCGACGTGGCGGTGACGGGCGCTAGCGGACGGGCTCGCGGATAAGCTCGGGCTGTTTAGGGGCGAGCTGGCGCGCGGTTGAGGCTCGGGCGGCGCTGTCCATGGCAGGAGCCTGGCGGGGCGGCAGTGGCGGCTTGAGGTGGTGGCACAGTGGGGGCCAGGAGGTGACAAGGATGGCTCTGCGGTGAGGGAGGGGTCGGAGCGTGTTGGCTGCGAGCGGGAACGGATCAGAACGAGACGCGGCGTCTCGGGCGCCCACACGTGCAAAACGCGCGCTCTGGCCGCGCCCAGTGCACACACGCCATGTGTTCGGCAAAATTCCAAGGCATGCCAGGAGGTTTGGGTGAGGCTGGGGTTTAACTGGTCTAGGCTAGAGGTGGTTAGGAGATTAGTGGACATGCTGGTTTGTCCAGTGGGGCAAGATCATAGTGCAAAAATAAAACTATGCCAAATCTGTCCATGAACACAAGGTGCTCGACAAAATGCCATGGGCATCTAGGCATCTCTTCTGGTGGCCAAAAGCTCCAGATCATAGTCTCTTTAGAAGATAAAGAGGGTGGCAAGGTTAGTTTGGCAAGACCAGAAACTTGTTAGTGCAAGTTTTTGAGAAAACCAAATCTGGACGGAAAGTGAAGGGCATTATTGCATGGACTAAAAATATTCCAATGGGTCCAATCTCCTGGACTTAAGGGTTTGGTAGGGTGGAATATAAGCAGGAAAGATCTCATGGGCACTAGAGCAAAACAAAATAGGGTTGCAGTAGAAAATACCAAATTGAGCCAGAGAGCAAAAGAGGATGATTTGCTCAAATTTTTCACAGAACACCATTGGGTCTTTGCATATAAATGAATTATGTATTCCTACTATTATCCCCAAATTTGGGTGGAATTTTTAAATAAATTTATCAAAGGGTTGTAGTGCAAAAGAGGCTCTAAGGCTTATGAGAAACCAGTTTAAAAGAATTAAAGTTCAGGAAAAATAATTATAGAAATAAATCTACTGAGAAAAGAAATGTTTTCTTGAGAGGGTATACAAGTCCAACAACATTTTTGAGAAGTTTTCTATTTGGAGGGAAACCCCACAACTCGGAAGAAAAGGGTGGTTCTGAAAAAGAAAATCCAGAAAAAAAGAATTTAATTGGCCAAGGCAAAACTTTTAAATAATAAATCATGGTTAAATTTTTGGGATGTTACAACACTACCCCCCCTAAGAAAAATCTCGTCCTCGAGATTTGCTAAGGGCTGTTTTGAAAATATTACTCCTACCATCACAAAGTAATATCACAAAAATAAACATCCTATTCATGCAATAAAATGTGGCTACAGTGAGTGGGCAATTAAGTGGTGTAAATTTAAAGTGTGGTATACTGGCGCTGCGTGGAAAAACCTATAGTTGGGGAAAACGAGATACTTCCACTATTGGTTAGAGTGAATTTAGAATAAAATTCTAAATTACTAAAATTACACTGGCTGCACCCGAGAGCACAGTGCTCTCTCTGGCTGACAGGTGGACCCGGGCCCCACTGTCAGTCTCTTCTCCTCTGGCTCTCTCTTCTTCTTCTTTCTCGCGCGCTTTCCCGTGCTTTCTCCATCGGCGACATCTAGCGCGTAGGGCATCTAGGCCGTACTGCGGTAGTGCGCGGCATGCTAGCTGCCGGTGCAGCGTGCACTCACCTGGGCAGTCTTGTTGTCGGCACTGCTTTCATGGATTCGCCTCCGAACACCGGCGATCGAGCGACGAGCGGCGCTGGTGGACCTCGCCGACCGTACACCGATCTCGAGCTATAAAATGACCGCGGTGCTCCTTTCTTCTTCCTCACATCTGGCCTCGCTTCTCCTTCTCCTTCCTTCTCCTCCATTACTATTTGCAGGAGCTCGAGACGAGGCTCTAATGGCGGAGGTGATGCCGGACTGGTGCACGATACTGGTGTCCGGAGGGTTGGCGGCATTGCTGGGGTTCTCCGTGCTCCTGTGCGTGATGATCCTCGGTGATCGTCGTGATGCTGCCGCTCGTGTGTTAGCTCTCCGCGGTGGCGGTCATCATGAGGATTAAGTGCAGTGTTGGGGGCTAACTATGGTTAGTGTGCTGGGGGCAACTCGTACCCGAATAATCACCCACAAACCTCTCCTCCAGGGATTATGAAGTGCTAGGGAGGTGATCGGTTAGGTGCAACATGGGTACGTGGTTTTGCAATTAGTGCACGTGGTCGAGGGGTTGTGGTCGCGAGTCTGTTGTTATGGTGCTGCGTGAATAAAAATCTATGTCGTGAAGAGATATAAGCTGCAACAACTCAGGGATCTCACTTTAAAATTTACCGAGAGCGAAATTAGTTAATCAAAATTAACAGCAATACAAACTACTCACATTAATTGAAACCAAATATTTCATTAATCGCACAAATTTAGGACACAACGCTTAAGTTGCAACACATAAATAAATATTGGGACACTGACGTCTACAATGAAACGGTAAATGGACAGGGTCCTGAGAAATCGTCTCTGGTACTGGGGCACACTCCTCTTTTATCGGGGGAAGCAGATTGACTAGCCGATGAATGCGTCCCTCCTGGTCGGGCCTCGATGGTTCGCCGATGGCGATCCGAGGATTTAAATCAGCGAGGCTCGGAGATAACCCATTACCCATTGGGTCAAACGCTCTTGAGCGATAACATACCGGGCAAGGTTGGCAAGATCGAGTCTCTCTCAATTCGTCCACCGGGAAAAGATGCTACCTCTCCGGGTGCTGCACGACTTGGGAAGTAATAATACCCTCGTTCGCTGGCATAGGGTACCGCGAATCAAAGGCGAGCCAGAGCTTCGTATGCAGCGGCTTCTATGGCCATTTGCGGAGTCAGCATAGATTTCCCCACGAAGGAGACTTCCGTTGGGTCTTAGTTTGGGTTTGCGGGAGGGATGTGCACCACTGCCCAATATTTCGAGGTGGATGGGGTAATCCTCGATTTGAGCAACTCGTACTGGGGTGGATGGATAGAACTCATGGCACTGCAGGTAAAGTCCCACAATATTTTAACAAAACTACCTAGGGTGGCATCTGGGGTTCTCAGACAAATACTAGGGCTCGGCATGGCAAGGAATGGCTGTGAGAGTTGTGCACAAGGTGAGGATTACTTGGTAAGGTCACGAGGTGGCCTTTTATATAACATTGGGGCTGGGTTATTTACCGCGGTGAGGGGCAATTAGTTTGTCGGTTCTGCTCTATGGGGTCGGGGTCAATGCTACAGATACACATATATCACAAAAGTGATGTATTACTGTGGGTGTCGTCGGGGTGGTTTTTGGTAGCTACGGTCGGAATAATAAAAATAAATGCAACCGCCCGCCCACATACTTATGCATGGCTACTATTTAAAATAGGGGCGCACAAGCAGACATCCCTTATTTATGGCGATACACGATCGCACAATTACAGGGCGTAGAAATACTAAGGCTCGGAACTACTCAAGTGACTTAGTCTACCTCGTTAATATCTAAGCGGGCGTGCCTCGTGGACGTCGAGGCTTCTCCACGGGTTTCACCGTCGGGGTTAGCTGGATGGAGTTGAGGGGCTGCACGGTCGGGGTAGCGATGATGACCATCGCGGGGGTTTTTGGACACAATCCTGTTGGAGCGTGTTCCCAAAAGGTGACGGAGCACTTCTAGGGACACCAAAGTATTTTGGTCGATGGATGGGGCAGACCTCAAGGACTCGATCAGTTGTCCGAACAGCACGACTGGGTTGTCGGTGTCGGGCTCATCTTATCCTCTTGCCGGGGCTCGGCGAACTAGTTCTCCATGAGCTGCGATCAGATCCAGGGTGATTTGATCGAACAGTTCCTCTAGTGCACTTACATAGCGCACCAGATGCAACAATGCAGGATCCATCTCGTGATCTCCGTTGGCAACCTGGGGTGGCCTACCATACCCGTCACGGCTGGGGTAGTAGTAGAACGAGCGACAGTTAACTCTGGGCGACAAGTGCCGGAGTTGAACTATAGCCTCTCGAGCAGCTAGTTGGATGGCTTGTGGCTCAAAGGAAGTTGTCCTTCCGGTGAACCTGTAGGGGCGTTCTGGCGATAGACTGTAGGACCTTGAAGTATGTCTAGAGGGGGGGTGATTAGACGTCTTGACCAATTAAAAGCTATGCCTTTTCCCAATTTTAGACTTTGGCAGATTTTAGCTATCCTTAAGCACGTCAAGCAATCTTCACGCAATTCAAGCAAGCATGCAAAGAGTATATAGGCAGCGGAAAATAAAGCATGCAACTTGCAAGAATGTAAAGGGAAGGGTTTGGAGAATTCAAACGCAATTGGAGACACGGATGTTTTTGTCGTGGTTCCGATAGGTGGTGCTATCGTACCTCCACATTGATGGAGACTTCAACCCATGAAGGGTAGCAGTGCCTTGAGTCCACGAAGGGCTCCACCCACGAAGGGTCCACGAAGAAGCAACCTTGTCTATCCCACCATGGCTGTCGCCCACGAAGGACTTGCCTCACTAGCGGTAGATCTTCACGAAGTAGGCAATCTCCTTGCCCTTACAAACTCCTTGGTTCAACTCCACAATCTTGTTGGAGGTTCCCAAGTGACACCTAGCCAATCTAGGAGACACCACTCTCCAAGAAGTAACAAATGGTGTGTTGATGATGAGCTCCTTGCTCTTGTGCTTCAAATGATAGTCTCCCCAACACTCAACTCTCTCTCATAGGATTTGGATCTGGTGGAAAGAAGATTTGAGTGGAAAGCAACTTGGGGAAGGCTAGAGATCAAGATTCATATGGTTGGAATGGAATATCTTGGCCTCAACACATGAGTAGGTGGTTCTCTCTCAGAATTGGTGAGTTGGAAGTGTAGGTTTGTTCTGATGGCTCTCTTCACGAATGAAGAGGAGGTGGAGGGGTATATATAGCCTGCACACAAAATCTAACCGTTACACACAATTTACCAAACTCGGTGGGACCGAATCATCAAACTCGGTCAGACCGATTTAGTAAACCTAGTGACCGTTAGGGTTTTCGCTAGGACTGATATGCAACTCGGTAGGACCGATATGGTTAGGGTTAGGGCATAAAGTAATCTTGGTGAGACCGATTACACAAACTCGGTGAGACCGTATTTGGTAATTAGCGAACCAGAGAGTTGGTCAGGTAAACTCGGTGGGACTGATTCGCTCTTTCGGTGAGACCGAAAAGTTACGAAAGGGAAACAGAGAGTTTACATTGCAATCTTGGTGGGACCGATCGCTCACTTCAGTTATACCGAAACGTTACGAAGGGAAACAGAGAGATTACAATCCCATCTCGGTGAGACCGAGATCCCTATCGATGAGACCGATTTGCCTAGGGTTTGTGGCAGTGGCTAAGACATCTGAACTCGGTGGCGCCGGATAGAAAGAATCGGTAGGGCCGAGTTTGACTTTAGGTTTAGGTCATATGTGGATGTGAGAAAGTAGTGGAGGGTTTTGGAGCATATCACTAAGCACATGAAGCAAAAGGCTCATTAAGCAACACCTCATCCCTCCTTGATAGTATTGGCTTTTCCTATAGACTCAATGTGATCTTGGATCACTAAAATGTAAAATGTAGAGTCTTGAGCTTTTGAGCTTGAGCCAATCCTTTGTCCTTGATCTTTTGAGGATCCACTTTCATCATCCATGCCATGCCATTCATTGAGCTTTCCTGAAATATTTGTCTTGGAATAGCATTAGCTCAATGAGCTATATGTTGTTATGAATTACCAAAACCACCTAGGGATAGTTGCACTTTCAAACTCCCCCTTTTTGGTAATTGATGACAACATATAGATCAAAGCTTCGACAAATGATAATAAAATTTGAAAAACATCGTCGCTTTGAGAAGTATGTGATAAGAAAGAGCTCCCCCTAAATTTGTGCATAGTAATATTTTCTTTGGACTGCAAATGCACAAGGAATTAGGCTGATGGGTTACTCTTCCATGTCACATACATCTTGATGGAGCGCTCAAAATAACAAAGATTGAATACATGCACTCATCACCAAGCAAAGTGAATGATCATATAAGGATAAGTAAGATAATATCATAACGAGCATAAGTGTAGCTTATGATCAAACACATGATCATCAATGTCTCACTGTGTAATTGCATAGTATCTCAAACAATCAAAATCAAATAAGTTCAACCAACAAGACAATAGAGAACTAAAGCAAATCTCTCTCTCTCGAAGCCTATGATCTATACATTTTTCTCCCCCTTTGGCAACAAGTTACCAAAAAGTTCCTAGAAAATGCATAGGACTATTTCGTCTCTTAGGCTTGGTCTTCTGGTGGTGGTGGTGTCCGGAGAACTCCAAGAACGAAGGCTTGAGTCGATGTAGTAGGAGCTGAAGGAGTTGGTGCTGGAGCTGGTGGTCTTTGGAGGCTGTTTGGAGGCGATGAAGTGACTCTGGTGTCTTGAACTGGCTCTGCAGCTGATCTCTGAGCTCGTGGCACTCTGGCGAATGCATCAGTCGTTGTCCCGCCCTTCCTCTCCTGCATGTCATCCTGTAGCCGCTCCACGGTGGCTGAATCGATTACTTTGACATCAAGATCATAGAATTTTTGTTCCATGATTCTTTCCAGTGCTCTCTGGTTTTGAGTTAGGGTGGCCAACCCCTTCTCAATCCATGATGTTGATGCTATCAAGTAACCAAGCTGCTCCTGCTTGTTCTTCAGAAAGTATTCAGATGCCTCTGCTTGAGTTGGCATCTTGGCAGCCTTCTCTTTCCTTGCTTTCTCCTTCTTCTCTTGCGCTTGTACTGATGTTGGTTCATTCTCAGTTATGACAACCTGATTGTCCTCAAAGTCAGGATAGAGAACCATGTGTTCCTTATCCAATGTGATACTTCCCTGTGCCCATCTTTGAGTTTATCAACTCCTGAATCATGGGGCATATCCATAGCTCCTCAAATGCAGTCTGCTGCAGTCCTCTTGATAGTTTCAACTATGAGGCTCATGACTTTGAATTTCTGAGGCACATAAAAAACGTGAAGCAAATTGATTGCATGCCCTCTGATCTTGTTGTGGTCACCTGATTTGGGCAAAAGAGTGTGCCTTAGGATCCAGTTGATTGTAGTCAGCCCTGACAGAAGAAAATGAACTGTTCCAAACTTGAAGGACTCAAGTGCATCATCTGGGATTTCCTTGTACATGTGTGACATTGAGTTGTGACCCATCTTCTTCTTGGCATAAATGTCCAAGTCATCTTCATCTTCCTTTGGGGCATTGATCAGACTTGCCCATTCCTCTATGGTTGGTGATATCTCGTTCCTTCGACATCCAAACTATCCTGCCATCTCGATAGAAATGTGTGGAGTAGAATTGCATTATGAGCTCGTCATTCCAATTTGTGAGCTTACGCCCAACAAAATCTGCAACTCCACACGCATGAAGCTGTCATACAGATCCAGGATAGTGTTCTTCATTCTCCTGAATGTAGGTCGGTCGACCCACCTCATATCACAAACTATGGGCTTCTTATCCAACAAGATAGTCTCATAGAAGTTCTCATTGTTCCTTGGTGTGGAACCTGTAATCCACAGCAGTCCTTCTCCTGGTGGCATATGGATCTGACTCTCTCCATAGTCTCAACCCTTGATCTCTCCTGATCTTCATGTTTTCAGCCACAGGATGAGCATCATTGTGGTCTGGGATCTAGGGTTTGAGCTTCCTTAGGACCAGCCCTTCTTCATCTTCCTCGGCATCAACCTCAGGCATTGGAGCCTTGTTCTTCTCAGTTGCTGGTATACTCCTGGTATTTCT
Source organism: Aegilops bicornis (assembly GCA_021605145.1). Taxonomy (NCBI): domain Eukaryota; kingdom Viridiplantae; phylum Streptophyta; class Magnoliopsida; order Poales; family Poaceae; genus Aegilops; species Aegilops bicornis. The sequence goes on from CM038675.1 coordinate 322,241,620, forward strand.
CTTTGGTGCACTCTTGGGCTTGGGGGCAGCTTTGGGCTTTGAAGTTGCAGCCCCTGACTTTATGGCACCACCCATCGCCTTTTGTGCCTTGGGTGCAGGCTCAACAACCTCTTCTTCTTCCTCTTCCTCCATCATAGATGGTTTCCCAATCACTCCGCCATGGTCTTCTTGACCCTTTCCTTCCTTTTCTTTCCTTCAAAGCAGCAGGTTCTTTGGGTTGGGATTCCAAAGAAGCTTGAGTGGAGACTCGGCTTTGGACATAGGTTGTCTACCTGCCGGCCTTTTGATCTTCATTCGGGCTTAACTCTTTGTTGAGCTGTACTCCTTCTTGAGCACTTTCTTCTTGAACTGGCCTCATCCTCAGCTGCCACATAATCCTCATCCTCGGACTCTGAGGTCTTCTTCTTCCTTGTCCTTGTGGCAGCCTTGGGAAAATTCTTTGGGAGTGCTTACGCTCCCCTCATCTCGAGTTGCTAGAGGGACTAGTGCCCTCACTTATTTGAATCTGCTCTTGACTGTTACAGGCTGTCACTTTTGTCCGACATGCTGCTCACACCGATCGCTGACCACCGTGAATAGTTATAGATGAGGTAGAGTGGATGAGCATCACAAAATGCAGAGATTTTTGCAAAAGAATGATTCAAAAACTTAGTTTTAGTTTCCTGAAAGCATTTTGGATCTACCGATTTTCAAACTCGGTGATACCGGGCAGTTTTGGAACCTAAACTAGTGAACTTGGTCGACCGAGTCACGGTTCGGTGGCACCGAGACTGCTAGGGTTTCACAAAGTTCTAAAATCGGTCACACCGATTTGTAATTCTTGGTCAGACCGAGACTTACTAGTGCAATGGCGTTAGCCAAATCGGTGGGACCGAGTTTTTCAACTCGGTGGGTCCGAGATGGTTTCGGCGGAAACCTAACCCTAAATTTTTGAATCATACCTATTCTAAAGATTGTTTTGACTGGATATAAGTGTTTCAATCGTGGCAAGATGCATTACGAATACAATGTGCTGAGAATCGGACGAGGATAGCACAGTGATCGAGTTCATACCCTAGTTCGGCGGTGAACTCGCTACGGCGGCAACGGCGGAGGAGTATTCCGTTGACGGCGGCGGATACCAGCGACAGGAGGAGGCTGGCGACGAAGTCGACGATCCGTACACCTGGTAGGCAGAGCGAGCTATGCACGGGCAAGAAGTTTCGTAGAAAGTTTTCCAAAAATTTGCCAGTGTGTATATATAGCCCGACACTGTCGGTGTGACCGAGTTGAACAACTCGGTGGCACCGAGATGCATAACTGATATGATTCTGACAACTCGGTGTGACCGAAACGTTAAAATCAGTTGCACCGAGATTGAAAACCTAGATCGACTTAGTAATCTCGGTATGACCGAAATGGAGGAATCGGTCAGACCGAAAATCACAAAGAAGTTTTGGAAGTTTAAGTCTATGACGAATCGGGGACTCCGAGTGCTCCTCACACAGAGTGGTTTGAATCTGACTTGATCAAATTTTGTGATGTAGCATGAATAGAGTTTGAGACGAGAAAAACATTGATAGCTAGAGAAGGCTCTTAGGCATTCTTGTCCATCCACTTGGCAAAAGAAAAAGAAACCAATCAATCAAACAATAAGTGGATGTCCTCGAATGAGTAAAATATGCAATCAACATGCTCACACAATAAAATGACAAATGAAATATGTGACAAAGCATGCACAACCAATTCTAGCATCTATCATACAATTGGCGATGACTAGGTCATCTATATATGAGTATATTGACTTAGGAGTCAAATGAGAACATTTGATCATAGGTCATACTCATCGTTTAAGATCAAGTGGGGTTACCACTTTTACATAAAGCATTTATGTCTTCACATCATTAGAGTTGCGTTGACTCAATTCTTAGAGATAAGCTCCCCCTAGATGTGAGATCCCCCCTTAGAGGGATAAACTAACCTTGGGTTGTCGTTGATGACTTCATGTAGGTGTTGAAGATGTGGATGCTCAATGTTGATGTAGATCTTTTGGAGCAATCCTTTGGAGTGAGTTGCACTTTCAATACCTACACGGGTTAGTCCCACAAGGAACAAACAAGAATATCCATAGACATAGAGTGATGCACACACAAAATGATGTCCATGAAAACATTAGGTTACCTTGTCCCTTGCCTTAGTGCAAGATATGGAAGTTGATTGCACTTTTCCTCGCCATAATGATATGAGTGAAAAATGTTGGCGGAGTCACCCTCAAGAACTATCTAGTTCTTGTTCTTCGGGATCCACATCATCTTGATGGGAATCCTTGGTGTAGTAGATGTGCTTGATGAAGTAGAACTTGACGTAGTCTTGGGAACCCACTTGACCGAGGCCTTAGGTGCTTCTTCAAATGCATCAATCTCCTCTTGAAGCTTGTCCTTGCCTTTGTTCTTGTGGTCTTGTGGTGGAAGATCATCTTGAGCTTGTGTTCCCTTGAAGGAAGTAGGATCATACTTCTCTTGTTGAGGAACAAACTTTGTCTTGGGGTATTGATCTTCTTCCCACTCAACTCCATTGGCATTGAACTTTCGTTCAAAACCAACACCTTGATTCTTCCGGTACCTTCCTTGCTTGCGTACAATTTCCTAAAATTGCTTACTCCCGGCAAGGCTCTTGTATACACCTTTCTCTATAATTCCCTTCAATAAGCTGTTTTCTTGCTCAAGTGTAACTTGGCTAAGAGAATCATTAGTGGAATCAAGAGAACTACTAGAAGCAACAATATTGGGTTTAGCACTGTTCTTGTTACTACTAGAAGAAGAATCCTTTTTGTTCTTGTTACTAGACTTGACTTGAGGCATGTAAGTAGATAAGAGTAAACGCTTGGCAATGTAAGAAGAACTTTTCTTACGAAGATCATCATTGATCGCTTTTAAGAACTCATGCTCTTGCTCAAGATTGAGCTTTTCAAAGCGTAACTTCTCATGAGCCCTTAAAAGTTCTCGATGATCTTGAAGATAGTTTCATGAGCTAACTTAAGAGTGTTTAGTTCTTTAGTTAGGCGCTCAATTTTCTCCTTATCATTGTCATTCGTTTCATCTTGATTAGCATGATTAATTGACGTTTCATCATAGTATTCATCACTAGAGTTATCAACAAGTAAATCATCATCACCTAGCAAGTCATCTTCATCACTATTAAAATCAACATACTCGGGGTGTGTTACCTTAGGACCTTTGGCCATGAAGCATCTTACAATTCCTTCATTTGGTGATTCAAATATGTCGTAGGAGTTGGTTGACACAAGTGCTAAGCCGGCAACACCTTCATCCTGAAAGTGTGTTCGGAGTCCGAAAGTGATAGCTTCTCTGAGTGATTGTTTGAGTCGGAGCCGGATACCCATTCACCAACATGAGCTTGATGTCTTCGTTTTGTGTAGCTCTTTGATGACTTGTCCTTTCTGTCCGAATCCTTGCTTCTCCGTGAGGGTCTTCGTTCATAACGATCATCTCTACTCCTTCCCTCTCTTGGTGGTGATTCTTCTCTTCTACTTCTTCTCTTGGGAGAATCTTCTCTTCTTTTATAGGGTGCCGTACACTCATTGGAATAGTGTAGGGTCTCCCACAAGTGTAGCAATTGCGCTCTCGACTAGAAGATCTTTTGTCATTGTAGGACCTTGACTTGGAGCTTCTTTCTTTGCTTCTACTCTTGTAGAATTTGTTGAAGTTCTTCACCATTAAGCTCAATTCTTCATTGAAGGTTTGTTTCTCACTTGATGATGTGGGGGCTTCACATGAAGCTTTGTAAACACCACTTGACTTGTTGTGAAGTTCCCCCTTATCCTTGAGTGACATCTCATGAGCAAAAATTCTTCCAATGACTTCCGTTGGCTTGAGATCTTTGTAATTTGTGATCATTTGGATCAATGCACACACGGTATCATATTTTCCATCCAATGCTCTTAGGATCTTCTTGATGATGAATCTGTCGGTCATCTCTTCACTTCCTAAGCCGGCAATCTCATTTGTGATAAGAGCAAGCCTAGAGTACATTTCAAATGACACCTTCACCATCCTTCATTTTAACTTGTCAAGCTGACTTTGGAGCACATCCAACTTGGATTCCTTGACTGAGTCGGTACCTTCATGCATATCAATCAAAGTATCCCAAATTTCCTTTGCATTCTCAAGACGGCTGATTTTGTTGAATTCTTCGGGGCACAATCCGTTGAAGAGGATATCACAAGCTTGAGCGTTGTATTGCAACATCTTCAACTCTTCCGCACTAGCTTCATGGTTTGGTTCTCTCCCATCAAAGAATTCACCTTGCAAGCCAATACACACAATAGCCCAAACGGCGGGGTTATGTCCGAGAATGTGCATTTTCATCTTATGCTTCCAACTAGCAAAATTAGTGCCATCAAAGTAAGGACCTCTACGGTGATAATTTCCCTCGCTAGACGCCATACTCTCCTAGGTTGTGAAACCAAGGTTATGACCACCAAAAGCTATGGAAATCAAAGCAAATGCAGACCAAAGCTCTGATACCACTTGTAGGACCTTGAAGTATGTCTAGAGGGGGGTGATTAGACTACTTGACCAATTAAAAGCTATGCCTTTTCCCAATTTTAGACTTTGGCAGATTTTAGCTATCCTTAAGCAAGTCAAGCAATATTCACGCAATTCAAGCAAGCATGCAAAGAGTATATAGGCAGCGGAAAATAAAGCATGCAACTTGCAAGAATGTAAAGGGAAGGGTTTGGAGAATTCAAACGCAATTGGATACACGGATGTTTTTGTTGTGGTTCCGATAGGTGGTGCTATTGTAACTCCACGTTGATGGAGACTTCAACCCACAAAGGGTAACGGTTGCGCGAGTCCATGGAGGGCTCCACCCACGAAGGGTCCACGAAGAAGCAACCTTGTCTATCCCACCATGGTCGTCGCCCACGAAGGACTTGCCTCACTAGCGGTAGATCTTCACGAAGTAGGCGATCTCCTTGCCCTTACAAACTCCTTGGTTCAACTCCACAATCTTGTCGGAGGCTCCCAAGTGACACCTAGCCAATCTAGGAGACACCACTCTCCAAGAAGTAACAAATGGTGTGTTGATGATGAACTCCTTGCTCTTGTGCTTCAAATGATAGTCTCCCCAACTCTCAACTCTCTCTCATAGGATTTGGATCTGGTGGAAAGAAGATTTGAGTGGAAAGCAACTTGGGGAAGGCTAGAGATCAAGATTCATATGGTTGGAATGGAATATCTTGGCCTCAACACATGAGTAGGTGGTTCTCTCTCAGAACTAGTGAGTTGGAAGTGTAGGTTTGTTCTGATGGCTCTCTTCACGAATGAAGAGGAGGTGGAGGGGTATATATAGCCTCCACACAAAATCTAACCGTTACACACAATTTACCAAACTTGGTGGGACCGAATCATCAAACTCGGTCAGACCGATTTAGTAAACCTAGTGACCGTTAGGGTTTTCGGTGGGACTGATATGCAACTCGGTAGGACCGATATGGTTAGGCTTAGGGCATAACGTAATCTCGGTGAGACCGATTACACAAACTCGGTGAGACCGAACTTGGTAATTAGATAAACAGAGAGTTGGTCAGGTAAACTCGGTGGTACCGATTCGCTCTTTTGGTTAGACCAAAAAGTTATGAAAGGGAAACAGAGAGTTTACATTGCAATCTTGGTGGGACCGATCGCTCACTTCGGTTAGACCGAAATGTTACGAAGGGAAACAGAGAGATTACAATCCCATCTCGCTGAGACCGAGATCCCTATCGGTGAGACCGATTTGCCTAGGGTTTGTGGCGATGGCTAAGACATCCCGAACTCGGTGGCGCGGATAGAAAGAATCGGTAGGGCCGAGTTTGACTTTAGGTTTAGGTCATATGTGGATGTGAGAAAGTAGTGGAGGGTTTTGGAGCATATCACTAAGCACATGAAGCAAAAGGCTCATTAAGCAACACCTCATCCCTCCTTGATAGTATTGGCTTTTCCTATAGACTCAATGTGATCTTGGATCACTAAAATGTAAAATGTAGAGTCTTGAGCTTTTGAGCTTGAGCCAATCCTTTGTCCTTGATCTTTTGAGGGATCCACTTTCATCATCCATGCCATGCCATTCATTGTGCTTTCCTGAAATATTTGTTTTGGAATAGCATTAGCTCAATGAGCTATATGTTGTTATGAATTACCAAAACCACCTGGGGATAGTTGCACTTTCATAGACCCCTACCATAGATGTGCACAGTGGCCTAGAATTGACGGCTCTCGCCGCTCATGGGCCCTTTGTACACAACATATTCTGGGGGCTCTTCTAATGCAAAGGCACGGCGGGTGAGGTTTGCTAGCCCGGTCACAAAACCTCTAAGGTTGGTTGCTGTGGTCTCATTGTGAATAATGGGTCCAGGTATTATAGCTCGGTTTGGGGTAGAGGTTGTGCTGTGCTGGGGTAGAGGTTGTGCTGTGCTGTGCTGTGCTGTGTTGCATGCCCTTTTTATAAAAAAAGGGGACGGAGTCTTCCTCCGCACGCTTGCGAATGAGATAGTTTAGGTGTCGGTCACTGGCGCGTGATTGACAGGCTAGGCTGATAGGTTGGGCACCGACTGCCAAAAGGTGTCGGGGTCACTGTGTGGCTATCTTACACGAGAAGCTTGGCTGGGGTTAGGTTAAGGTCTGGTGGGTTAGTTAACCTAGGTTTATCGACCTGACTAAGATAGGATTAGCCAATGGTCAGCCTGGCTGTGATACCAAGGTTGTCGCGACCGGTTTTCCAGGATATATTTCCCAGAAAATGGTCCTTGTGCTCACCAGCCCAGGATTCTTTGTAATGGCGATGAGGCACCAACTTGATACAGAAATTCCAAGCAAAATACATAATATGTAGTACAAGACCATTCTGGCCTATGAGTACAACAAATGGCTTCTAGTTGCTGATGGCGGAAGCGGTTTGTGGTTCATCAGTGTCTATGGGACTCCATTTCCCACAGGAACAGCTGACCAGGGTAACTCCTATCTTCGCGAGGCTGCTATCACCATTGCGTGGGTTCCGGGGCTGTCATCGCAACGCTCCTCTTCATGCAAGGAATCTGGCCAAGACAATAGCCAGGGACAAGCCAGTGAGTACTTTTGAATGTACTCGCAAACATTATGAACACAGGTATAATATAACAAATGATAATCATGCTCTGAAATAGTCTATGATCACAACGTCAGTCACGAAACAAAAATCCATGACGCACGCAAGCAGGGTTATTGATATATAACATGAATATGCAATAAGGGAGTAGAAATAGAATGCACCGATCGGGTATGCAAGCGATGCCTCGAAAGGATAATAATATAAAGCATGCTCGCTTAAGGCCCCGAGCGACACCGCATAAAGGGCTTATGAATAAAAGAAATAACAAGCATGCCACGATCGGCGTCATGCGACACCACATAAAGGGCTTATAAATAATTTAAATAACAAGCATGCCGCAGTCGGGCGTCTGTGCGACACCGCATAAAGGGCTTATAAGAGAATAATCACAGTGAATATCTAGGAGGTACAACCGTCCCAGGGATACTCAATAATTCAAATAATGTAAATGTTTAGTCCATAATAATAGTAATCATAATCATTGTGAGTTACAAGTCATGATTCGTGTTTTGGTTTAGCAATTTTTCCTCCGAAGACCGACACTAAGACCGACACTTGACCCATCCCAGACTGTAGTCCTTAAGCATGGACACGGCTATTCGAATAGGTATAATCTCTGCAGAGGGTGTACTCTTTACCCATGAGTAACGGATTCCTTTTGTCCATCGGGACTAATTCCGTCCACGATCTTTTAATTGAAAACACACCTCACCGCACACACCAGCCTAACTTACCGGTGTCTGGAATCACCCACGACACCCGTTAAGCAAAACTCTAAGTGGGGAGGCTACAACCTCGACTAGCATGGGATCACAAAATTTATAATGCGCGCAAACTAGGGGAGCTACCCCCTCGGCTCCAACCGGAAACATCCATGCCCCCAGACCAGGTGGCATGCCTACCGGATGCAGCCGGTATCTTCCACCATGGCCTCTCTGTATGGTGTGTGCTGGGAAGGGGTTGCCAACTTACTGAATCGTACCCTACCTATGGCAGGGACAAGTGGTAGTACAAAACAAGTATGGGGGTTACTGGAACAAGACTCGATCTACGGTCGACTCAGGAGGTTAAATCATTTCCTGCATGATAAGCATAAGGAATATATTTCATACCAATCAGACAGAATCACCACTCATCATACCTCACCATGCCGTACCGGACATAATCGTCTCAACGAAGAACTAGAGACAAGCCCGTGTCTACCCAAGACAGAGACTTTCCCGTATTCCTTCCGATAGGCATGAAAGGCATACAAGGGTGATTACTATCAGAAGCATGTCAAATTGCAACAGCAAGGAATCATTATTATGCACTCATGAATATGATCATAGCATCACATAAAATACCGAATACTTCACGTCAGGGTGGTGTCGTATATGCATCGAATGACACACAACCAATATAATGCCGGGGTTCAGAATGCTTGCCTTCAAGAGTATGCAAAGGGGGTGCTCTTTTTGAAAGTTGCCTTCTTCTTCAAAACCCTATTTTACGAAAATTTGAATTAACACATAGTTTCAAAACAGTACAAAAAAGTTGTTTGGAAAATTTTCAAATTAATATGAAATAAACTAGACAAAATTTGAGAAACAACAGAAAAAGAATCAAATCAATTGGACTTGTATTTTAAAAGTTATAGCCAGTCAAAGTTTAGTCAAAAATCTGTTTTTAAATAAAACAGAAAAAGAAAAAAAGAAAAAACGGTTCGGCAGCACTTACGAAGGCGCATTCGATGGAATACGGTTCCACTTAAGCCGTCGTGGATCGACTCGTGGGTCACTGACAGTGGGTCCCTTGGGCCCACTGGTCAGGTTTGACCAGTCGCCCGCGCCTCCTCCTCCTCTGGCCGAGCGGTGGCGGGGCTCCGGCGATAGCCGTCGATGAATGGCGGCTCCCCACGGGATTTCGGGGGCAGGGATGGATCCGCCAGTCCAGGGCGGTCCTCCCAGTGGTCGAGAGGGTCGTGGGGACAAAGGGAGTCGCCGGCGGCGAGCTCCGCGGCGGACGGTGGTTTCAGGAGGATTGGGGTCTCGAGCTACGGTGGTTCCCGATTGAAGCTGAGAGGTGGGGTGGCTCCGCAAGGTCAAGGGGAGTCGGACGGTGGAACTGGATGGACTGGGGAGGCCTTGCTCGCGACAAACGGGACCGAAGCGTGGCGGCGGCCGAACTGACCAGAGACGGGGCAGATGGCCTCCCCCCATCAATTGCTGGCAATGGGAGTCTTAGAGGGATGGCCTGAGGTCGCATGAAGGTCTGGATGAGCTCGGGGGCTCCTTTTATAGGCGGTCGAGGTCGGTTCCGCGGCGGCCGGGGATAAGAACGGCGAACCACCCTTCTGTTGCTGGCAAGGCGACGTGGCGGTGACGGGCGCTAGCGGACGGGCTCGCGGATAAGCTCGGGCTGTTCAGGGGCGAGTTGGAACGCGGCTGAGGCTCGGGTGGTACCGTCCATGGCAGGAGCCTGGCAGGGCGGCAGTGGTGGCTTGCGGTGGTGGCGCAGTGGGGGCCAGGTCGTGACCAGGGTGGCTCTGCGGTGAGGGAGGGGTCGGAGCGCGTTGGCTGCGAGCGGGAACGGATCAAAACGAACGCGGGGAGGCGGCAACGAGACGCGGCGTCTCGGGCGCCCACACGTGCAAAACGCACGCTCTGGCCGCGCCCAGTGCATGCACGCCATGTTTTCGGCAAAATTCCAAAGCATGCCAGGAGGTTTGGGTGAGGCTGGGGTTTAACAGGTCTAGGCTAGAGGTGGTTAGGAGATTAGTGGACATGCTGGTTTGTCCAGTTGGGCAAGATCATAGTGAAAAAATAAAACTATGCCAAATTTGTCCATGAACACAAGGTGCTCGACAGAATGCCATGGGCATCTAGGCATCTCTTCTGGTGGCCAAAAGCTCCAGATCATAGTCTCTTTAGAAGATAAAGAGGGTGGCAAGGTTAGTTTGGCAAGACCAGAAACTTGTTAGTGCAAGTTTTTGAGAAAACCAAATCTGGATGGAAAGTGAAGGGCATTATTGCATGGACCAAAAATTATTCCAATGGGTCCAATCTCCTGGACTTAAGGGTTTGGTAGGGTGGACTATAAGCAGGAAAGATCCCATGGGCACTAGAGCAAAACAAAATAGGGTTGCAGTAGAAAATACCAAATTGGGCCAGAGAGCAAAAGAGGATGATTTGCTGAAATTTTTCAAAGAACACCAATGGGTCTTTGCATATAAATGGATTATATATTCCTACTAATATCCCCAAATTTTGGTGGAATTTTTAAATAAATTTATCAAAGGGTTGTAGTGCAAAAGAGGCTCTAAGACTTATGAGAAACCATTTTAAAAGAATTAAAGTTTAGGAAAAATAATTATAGAAATAAATCCACTGATAAAAGAAATGTTTTCTTGAGAGGGTATACAAGTCCAACAACATTTTTGAAAAGTTTTCTATTTGAAGGGAAACCCCACAACTCGGAAGAAAAGGGTGGTTCTGAAAAAGAAAATCCAGAAAAAAAAAGAATTTAATTTGCCAAGGCAAAAAATTTAAATAATAAATCATGGTTAAATTTTTGGGATGTTACAGGAAGCCTGCGCGGAGAGGAGTACGAGGGTTTACTGGTTCGACTGCGGTGTGAGGCTGCCGTCGCCGCAGAATAACAGGGGGTGTGGGTGAGTGGAGGGATGGCACAGGCGTGGTGGGAGTAGTAGGGGCGGTGAGGTCTTGGCAAAGACCGGCCTGCCACGGGAGGCAGGAGCAGGCGGCATGACCGGCCCTGCTTTGGGCGGCTGGAGGAAGAAGACCAGAGGTTGAAGAAGCACTACGGCCGTTGGATGGACATTGTACGGTCACTGCAGCTAGAATCGTTCATATTGACTAAGTTGACAAAGCCCTTGGTACGCGTCAACTTAGTAGGCCTGGTCAGCTTCAAAGCAGTGCGCCCCAGATGTCAGGGGGAGGAATCATTTTTCGGCGGGTGAAGCTAGAATATTCGAGATTGAAGAAGAAGCACGACATCCGTTGGATGGACATCCAACGGCCACTACTGCTAGAACCGTGTGTTGACTATAATAAGTTGACAAAGCCTTGCATACGCGTCAACTTCTTTTTTAGGGGACGCGTCCACTTAGTAGGCCCACAAGTGTGTGGCAGAGAACTTATAGCCCATTTGCGATTTGTAAGAATGTACACCCCATTTTTGAATTCTAATGGAATTTACTACAGCCAATTTACAGTTTGTTAAAAGTACAACCAATTTTCTAGCTAGAACAATGATTCATAATTTCAACCAACCGTTCAAGAACGAATTCAATAAAATTTCCCACATTTTTATGAGATCCGAAATATTTTATCCCAAAATTTCTAGTCAGATTAAATATAAATTTGTATTACGTAAAAATTTAATGAAACATTGCGCGCGCAACAATTAAAATTAAGATTTTCAAAATCCATAAATAATATTTTATAAACTAATTTCATGATTGGTGCATTTTTTTTATAGTTACTGCCTAGTTTTTATAATTACATCCCATTTATTATTTTTTAAATCCCATTTTCCCGTTAAGCCTAATGCATCCCTCCTAGGAAAGATTTGCAGCCAACAAGGAGAATAACAAGTTGACCTTGCCTGGGTATTCCTCAAAAAAACGTATAGCTGGGCTAGCCATTTTCATCTTGAAAACAATTAGTATCTGGGCTGGATATCTGTCCTGGGCTAGACGGGCCACTGCCTGCCCAGTTAATACCCTGCTCTCCTCTGAACAACAACGGAAAAATCGCCAAGAAAAACTCTGCAGTGCTCACGCCTCAAAAACACAAATACTGCTCGAGTTGCTTGGTCCCAGCTGTCGGCCGCACCTTGTGCAATTCTCTCGTTTATATTGACTACATAGGTTGACAATGGTGTGGGACTGTGATGTCAGGAAACCAGGAGGAAGCAAAAAAAATATAGTTGTACATAATAAGGAGGCACTTGCGTACGTACGACTATGGTCCTAGTGGGTCCCTACTATCATCCAGTCAAAATAAAGTCATCTCCTGAATCCTCATGTTCATTGACCATGTTAACAATGCTCGGCGCCACGGTGAGCGCAACAACTCGAAGGACGACGGAGAGGGCCTCGCGGGCCCTACGGATGGTCTGATACAGCGCCCGCTGATCATTCAGGAAGCCAGGATCATCAGACACATATGAGCACCTTTGAGAGACTGAGACGGCATGAAACGGTAAGGCCGCACTTGGGAGCTTTGGTTTATTTCACACCTGTATTAAGATATAAGTGTAATTTACTCGTCATCGGAAACAACGCGTAAAATACAGGCGTAATGAAACCGAGGGCCCGAGGTCTGTAAGTAAAACCAGCGGGTTATGCGTGTAATTTGAGAGACCGGTGTATATTTTACTAGTCAAAATCGACCAACCAATCGCTTCGCCCGAGACCATCTGCTTTTATTTACAAGCGTCAGTTTTACAAGTAGTTTTGGTTGGAAAACAACGATCCAATCACGGCCTAAGATGATGAGTTGGTCGGAAGATCATATGGTTTCACGTCTAACCTACCGACTTGTCGTATAGGCTATGAATGAAACATAAGACGATGAACTTCTTAAGCACGGAAACAACAGAAGAGGATGATCTTCCTAACAAGCAAATCACTGGCATTAGAGACATGCAAAACATACGAAGCATTATTCTCAGGAGGCACGGTGAACAGCTCGTGATGCCGCATGCCACAACATTCCAAGCTCAACTTTGCAATCAAACACAAGGCCTGGCATTACATAGACAATATTCAAAACAAACTCTTAAAATATCTTACATAAGTCAACATTCATGTGACTATGCATCTCATAAGTTTAAATATTTACTTCTGAACTTAAGACATGAATAGGAAAAAACGACCGATATTGCTCACAAAGAAAGGCGTCCCACTCAAAAATATCAAATGCATGTCTTATGGCTAACATCAATGAGCAAAAATTGACAAGGTTTTCCAATTCCAATATATTAAACTAATGTCAACTTTGACAAGCTTTTCCCATTCAAAATATGTAATGCCTATGATTGTGGAACGGGCAGGGTTTGTCATTAGTTTTTCATCTGATAGTCCGGTGGCTCAAGGTGACGACGAATGATTAGAGAACCATTCGATATATTGTGCATGATGAAGTATTATGGACAGTTTGTGCTGTTCCACTAAAATCAAGCTGAGCATCCCTGTGGATATCGTATTTATATGCTGCAAGAAAACAAAGACACAGCAGCACACACATGAATATTGGCCCCAGTGTCAACCCACCAATCGGTGGACTAACAAACTGAAAGTATGGTAAACAGATTACCATACCCAAATGCCCCATCATTGTTGCTTAGAATGAAATTGATAGATTTGGAGTCCCGTCCTGGCTTCCTGTACTTGTTTGGGCACTTTTTGCCTAGTGCACTCCATGTGTTGTAGTGTTTCCTATGCTCTCTGCAGACTAGTCATGTCACCAGCATCTACTAATACTCTGTAAAGCTTCTCAATCATTCCTTGTGTAATGTAGCACAAACAGTGACTGCTTCTTTCTGCAAAGTGGTAAGACCAACTGGACCCACTAATGCAGCAGTTTGCCTTAGACACATTGGCTCCTTTTGTTCAGTTCAACTAAAATCAAAGTCGGAATAAAATCGAGCTTTTATTTTGATATCCCTGTAAGCAACAAAAGGTATAAGGGAAACAATTACTGAGAAATAACGGTTGATGACTTGTACTCCCAGAAGAAAAACATCTACTGATCTACCTTATCTTAATGGGAAACAAAGCAAAAGAGTAGCAATTCTCAATCAGTGTGATTCATTCATATTAACTGAGACATTATCTTAACAATGCCTTGTTTCAACATGTATAAAGAACAACAAAGCAGAAAAGTATCATTCCTAAAACAATGCGACTGATTCATTTGAACAAAGACATTATCTTAACAATACCTTGGTTAAACATGTAGAAAGAACTACAAAGCAGGATAGTTATTTGTAAAACACTATAACTGATATATAATAACAGAGATATTATCTGAACAATACATTTCTTAAACATGTACTCCGGCCGATCCCTAACAGAAATATTACTCCTGCCGATCCCTAACAAGTGTTGCAGTTTTGAACTAAGATTCAGTAGTTAATTCTGAGGAAAGTCGGTACTGACCTTTCAAGACCAAGATTTGAAACAACTCGTGAGGAAGATCTCAAAGAGATCTCAACACATATATGGAAATCTGGTCTCATTTTGTGCAGTTCCACCAAAATTAAGCGAAGAAAAATGTCGCAATAGCAACAAGTTGAATAGATATCCCTGTTTTAACAGAGGCAAAAAAGGAATCAATTACTGGCCAATAAAGGAGGATGAAACATGCGGCCACAAAAATGGTAATCCTGCCAATCCCTAACAAGTGTTGCAGTTTTGAAATAAGATTCAGTAGTTAATTCTGAGAGTGGCATTGCTTAATTTTACAAGCGACATTAGATTAACAAAAAGCATAAACAGTTCCAGGGGAGAGTGGGCGCAACAACAACATGTGCTTCCATCTACTTATAAGGGGGTGATGCAGAGTTTGTTGTAACAAAGCAACAAGCATAATGTGCAGGTTGGTCCCATTTTTGTTCACTACTTAATGGGAAAAGACAGCAATACAATAGCTTCAATTCAACATTTATTTAAAACAGTACCAATACAAGTATCACAGTATCTCAAAACACACTGCACGATCATGTGGATGAAGGCAAGTACCAACCTGTCATGACGCACACAAGATCACTTACAAATCTGCCAACACGAATAGGAAATCCAATGTAGTTTTGTGCAGTTACTCCAAAATCAATTAAAGTCGCCGGTGTGAAATTTAAGTTTGCTATAGCAATAAGTTGAATAGATATCCCTGATTTAACAGAGGAAAAAAGGAAACAATTACTGCCAATAAAGGAGGATGAAACATGCGGCCACAAAAAGAAGCATCTACCTTATCTTGATGGAAAACAAAGTATAGGAAAGTAGCATTTCTAAAACGGTTGCATTGATTCATATTAATAGAGAAATTCTCTTAAAATAGTTCAGTAGTTAATTCTGAGAGTGGCATTGCTTAAAATACAATAGCTTCAATTCAACATTTATTTAAAACAGTACCAATACAAGTAGCACAAGATCTCAAAACACCTTTGCACGATCATGTGGATGGGACATGGGACATGCCAAAGACCATGTGCGTCCACACGTATAAATGGGTGATGCAGAGTATGTAGCCAAGCAGCATATTTGCGTTGGTCCCATATTTGTTCTCTTTGAAACTTTTTCCGATGTGAGGGCAGCAAATCTAGTCCTGCACAAACTACCCGACCCCCCCAGTTTCTTTCCCTTTTCAACAAAGAGTTTGGTTCCTTACAGGATGTGTGTCTTTGGGTTACCCCCTTTTTCCCTTTTCGACCAACAAAGTGCCTGGATAGCTAGTCTATACTACTTTCCCTCCCTCCTTTCCTCATTGAACCACGTCCTAGATTCATGCTTCACCCCACCGCACCCTTCTTTCCTCTTTGAAGCAAGACCTAGATTCGACTACAGAATTGAAAAACATCAGCATGCAGCTAGACCAATGACGGTTTCAAAGAAACTTATACCTTAGGGTCGTCGGGATGTGGCAAGGCGTGCGGCGGGAGGTCGGATCTGCCCACACTACATACGGCAGCAAGGAAGAAGGGGTCGGTGGCCCTCCCGCACAGGTGCTGGGTGAAAGAGAAAAGCGCAACCGGTAGTGGATTGCCTCCCTTGCCGAAGGAGATAGAGTGAACGCTGCACCTCCTCCCCTTCCCGACGCGACGGGATCCGGACGCCTCCTTCGCCAGCTGTCAGGGGGGTGAGAGAGACAGAGGCCACAACACAGTCTTGTTTAGATCTGGTGAAGAGGGTGAGAGACAGTGAATATAGCAAACCCTAGCAAAGGAACGCTGAGCCTCTAGCGTGTGTGTGTGTATAATGCGGCGAGAGTGTGGAGAGTGCAAACCCTAGCGAACAAGCGCTGAGGCTCCAGTTTATATATATACTGTAGTGTGGACTGAGCTCCGGTGCCTTAACTGCACCTACTTTTGGCTGTATGACAGGTGGGCCAACCACATTTTGGGCCCACCTGTCATAAACCCAAAGGCAGGTGCACTAAAGTCAATGAAGCTGCGTCCATATAGTACTCGTGTATATGACTAATATATAGTTGAGTGGTTTTCTTATTCTCTCCATAACAATCGTTTTAAATTATGTAAGTACAAAACGAAACTCTTTGTTTAATGTACTAGTGAAGAAAACTACTACTCCCTCTGTTCCTAAATATTTGTCTTTCTAGAGATTTCAACAAATGACTGCATACGGAGCAAAATGAGTGAATCTACACTGTAAAAATGTCTATATACATCCATATGTGGTAGTCCATTGCAAACCACTTGAAAGACAAATATTTAGGAGCAGAGGGAGTACTTCCGATGAACTAACTATCCACGCATCCTGGTCGAACTTCCTGTCCTTCACGTGCGGTACACTACCCTCCCTTAAGTGAACAACCACACATGCGCCAAATTATCGGAAACGTGTGAGATTGTGTACAAATAAAGAATTTTAATTTAAATTATCGGAAATGTTCGAGAGTATGTACAGTTTTCCCTCTCTAATAATTATGGTTTGTTGTGTTCGGCCTAAACTTGGTCAAACTTTACAAAGTTTGACTTCAGTGAAATCTAATATGCGGAGTAAATAAAAATGGAGTACGTCCATCCGTGTTTTTAGTCCACACCATTTTTTAATCAAAGTTAATAGCTGGACAAATAACATTACAGGGGAGTTGGAGACAAAGTTGTGAGAGGCTTAGAAATCAATACAAAACTTATGCTCTTAGTACCAACGTCGATCCTTCTTCGAGGAAACATTTGGTTCATAGCCAATTGTGTGATAAAATTGCACCAACGTGAAAGGCATTGCGTCTCCAACGCAACCAAGGTGAACTGACGAAGGATATCATCTTCGTGGGTGACAAGCAAAGAGCACTGATGGAAGACAACTTGTTTTTCATTGAAAATCGATCAGCTTCACCAGCCGACGCAACCATGAGGTGCAACCATGAGCATCGGTAGGTCATCATGGTGATGCATCATCCATTTGGCATCAAGTTTGGGTGAGGCACCTATGAAGTTCGACAAATCCTCACTGTGGTCTGTTTCTTCTCAGTAGTCAAGCTCGAGGAAGGAAGAACCACATGGCAGAGGATAGTGAGGCGGAACAACAATGGCCATCCAATTTTGTGCAGTTCCACTAAAATTGAGGAAGACATGCCCGGGTATGGAGATACACATCGTTGTTTCTAAAAATATAAAAAAGGGATATAGTGTTGTTACTTTGTTTTACAAGATTAACAATGACATCTCAATTGTCAATAAGAATTATGAAAAGTACACCAACAAACAGAAGCATCATGATTATCTTGATGGGAACTAAACCAGGATACCCGAGAAAAAAAGCATTTCTTCATTTAACCAGTGATAGTATTAGATTAGCAGCAGCAATAGGAGCATATGGACAATGACCGCACAACCACCATGTACTTTTTGTCGAAACAACATGTATACCTCCACCGAGGCATAAATCAGGACAAGTTTTCGAGTGGCATTTCCTCTATAATAGTAGGTGATGTTGGACCAGCCGACGAACCCTAGCTACTATACATGGGGAGTTGGGGAGTAGTCGCATAGAAGAAAACCCGCATGCAGCGACCTGGGGAGCTGGACCAGTACAAGAAGTTATACCTCAGGTGGGCGAGATGTCGCTTAGGCAGGCGAGCAGGATCTGCCCACACGACGGCAGCGAACAAGGGCGCGGAAGACATTCGTCCGCGCCAGCGCCGGCTCCGAGAGGACGGTGCGCATCGGCTTCCTCCATCGCCGATGGCAACAACGTCAACGCTGCACCTCCTCACCTCCCGCAGCGGACGGGATTCGGCCGGATCTGTGACCACCGGTGAGGAGAGAGATAGTGTGGACACTGTCATCTTGTTTTGATATGGAGAGGGTGAGAGAGCGAGACGCGAGAAACTCTATCAAACAAGAGGCTATAATGGAGTAAAACTGTCTCTCCATAGCAGTGGTTTTAAATAGAATACGCGCGTTCCCGGAAAAAAGAAATGAAAACTGGCGGACAATTTTTTAATGTACCAAGAAAGAAAACTCGATTAAAAACATGCCCCTGCTTCCAGGTCGCGAGAGTTGTCGCGCACACACACATAGACATAGACATGCATATCCGTGTTTACGTAAAATTCCATTTCCATCTCCATCTCCAATCATATTTGTCCAACTGGCACATTATTTACGTTGTTAATTATATACGCGGCAATATTAATGTACAACATCTCTTGTTTGCGGGCGTCCGGACCGCTGCCACGGCCGCTCCTGACCAACCCGAACCCTCTTCATCACCCGCACGTGCTTCCCTTGAAACATTCGATTACCGCATTCATGCCCGGCCAGAGCGGACGCGACCTCTCACTGGCGCCGGCATTGAAGCGGCGCACCGGCCGAGAGAGCGTCGCCCGCGCCGCTTACTGGTGCATGCGACTACTCCGCGTTGGAGGTCGCAATAGCCGGCCACAACATGCATGTAAAAAGTTCTTGGGAGTCCGTGCTACAGCTAGCTGTCCACCCCCAACTCATCAATCTCTTCCAGTAGTACTAGTACTCCATGGCGCGATCCATCGACAAGTAGGCGGGAAGTTATCGTATACTCGGTTTGCAGTGAATGGCATGCCGAGCGACCGTGTGGGGTCGAGCCATGGAGGAGGGTGAGACACGAACGCGACAGACATGATTTAAATGTTGGTTTTGCTCGATGGCGCGATCCAACGAAGCAAGCGTTGGTTTCTCTCGATTTCCATTTTTCTCCGGAAAAGCGGAAACTTTCGACTCCATTTTCATTCCTACTCCAAGGTTGTCCCGTTACAACATTCCATCAAATAGAAAGGAAAACTAACACGCATGCTGATGCATCTCAATGATTCACAGATCATAGCCAATATTTACTTCACAACTAAAGAAAAAAGTTGTGACAGCGTGTACGAAAGAAAAACTACTGATGGGGTCACTACGACTTAAACCCTAAACCCTAAACATGATTTAATTTCCTGGCCAGGTAGAACCTGTCGAAGGAAAGATGGTTGGCACCCTCAGATCATACGATGCTTTTGTGCAGTTCCACTAAAATCGAGCTGAGCATCCCTGATGGCAAAGATGTTGAAGAAGTGTGATTAGAATAATAGTACTGGCACTAGTTCATGAGACATAAACTCATCACAAGTAGAAGCCGGTAGAAGTAGAGAAAGATCGACATGGAGATGGAGCTACGCGGGGAGCTGCGGCAGTGGAGCAAGTCGACTCCAAAAGGAAGATGGACTACCTGGGATGTAGGGCTGTAGCTAGAAGGGCGGTTGGGACGCGGCATCGGCCCATACCGCGGTGACCCCCGATTGGGACGCACCGATGGTGGATTTTCTCCCTCGCCAATGTCGACCACGTATACGCAGAACATTGTTCCCTTCCCCCAGCTGTGGGATCAGGCCGGATATGTGGCCGGCAGTGTGGCCACCGTCGTTCTGTGCTTGTGAAGAGAGCAACCCAAGCAAGCAGGCTTGTAGCTTAGGCTCCTGCTAGTGTATATATAGTTGTTTTCTTTTTCTCTCGATATCAACCATTTTATATTGCGTACGTGTCATTGCAGAGTGAAATGATGGTTGCTTCTTCCGACTAACTTACTGTGTGATTTGACTGCTCCTTTAGTTGCCCCTACACGTACTCCCCCTACGTGTATGCAACAGTCACACATACACATGGACGCAAAAACGCAGCATGACGCCTCTAATGCATGCATGTCCGAGCACACGACGGAACACACACGGTCACGCTCAAGTGCTCAACCTACACGTGCATGCACACTCATACTCAGCCAGGGTGTGCTAGTGACCGTATAAACACCGGAAAAAGTATATATTGAGCACAATGAGCATATTATGAAGTCCATTGATCGTATTTTACAAATATATACTGACATACATGACGGTGTACAAAAAGAGGGGCATGCTTTTGTACCCCTTTACCTGTGCATGGGCAGTCAGAGCCACGCCCACGACCACACCAAGCAGAGCAGGGGACGTGAGCCAAGGTAAGACCGAAGCCCAAGATAATCAGAGCAACGCCAAGGCTAAGACCACAAAGAGCGGAGGGACGAAGCAGGTTCCCCCGGCAAGACCCTTGCCGGGGCAACCTCAGCGATTGTCTTGGTTGTGAACCTGCAGCAGCGATAAAGGAAGAGATGCCTAATCTCGGCGCTGGCCCTCCACCCTCAGAATTCCGCTGACACGGCTGATGATGAGCTTGATGCGCTCCCTGAGCGGCGCAAGGTCAGTACCCTCTGGCAAGCTCTCCAGTGCGGCGTCGAAGTCGAGGTCGGGGTACCAGTGCGCCACCTTGGTGAGAACCTTGGTCATGGCACCCTGGCAAAGCCTCCGGGACTCCTCGGCCAGCGAGGCCGCCCGGTTGGCGTGGAGCCGCTCCAGAGCACCGACGACCCTTTCAAAGAACATGGTCATGCTGCAATTGGCGCTCACGCTCCGCTCCGGGACGTACCTCACATCCGGCATCCCCATGATGGCCAGCTGCGTGGCGGCCTGGTTGGCGACGGTGGCAAGGTGATCGAGCCAACGGTTCTCGCCCGCCACGTGATCCGCGAAGTTGAGGCCCTCGTTCTCCCGCAACTGCTTCTCGGCCTCCAGCTCCTTGGCCAGGGTCCCCTCCTCGGGTCTTGGCCTCCTCCAGCACCTTCTCGAGACCCTCCAGCTTCAGCTTGAGGTCCTTGATGGAGTTGTTGGCCTCGGAGAGCTCCCCAGCCTTGCTGACGACCGCGCCATGCGCCTTTGTCAGAGCACTGTTAAGCGTGTTCCTCTCTTCGGATAGCTTCAGCGCCTGCTCCTTCAGCCTGTCGCGCTCCGCCTCCAACTCCTCCACCTTGACGGCGTGAACCTGGGCCTGGGCATTGAGTGCCTCTTCGTGCCTCTGCTCCAGCTCACTGGTCTACTACAAGACAAGCTTCTCCGCCTCTGCATCCTTGCCGCGAAGCATGACAGCGAGCTTCGCCTCGCGTGCAGCGAGGTCCTCCTCCTGGGAGTTCAGCGCGGCCTCACGCTGGGTCCGAACGGCTTCGACGGCCGTGGCCAAGTTCTTCGCCGTCTCCTGAGCTTTCTCGACGTCGGTGAGCTTCATGGTGAGCTCCACGTCGCGCTTGGCCTGCTCGTCCTGGGAAGCCTTGAGCTCCTTGTGGGCTTCGCGGAACCAGTCCTGCGCCACGGCAACATGCTTCTGGAGGTCCGCCTCCGCCTTCACCACCATCGCCGTCCTGGACTTAACCTTGTCCAGGCGGGCGCGGTGGAGAGCCTGGAGCTTCCGGAAGCTGGTGCCCATGGCATGGAGGAGCCGCTCCTCCTGTGAGCCTTCGCCACCAACGATCGGCTCGTCGACGACTTCAAGCCCGGCAACGGCGAGCACTTCGTCGTCGAACACCTCTCCCTCAACGGGTGTCCTGGTGCTCGACGCGCCTGGAAGGTGGACGAACAAGTCGTCACTCACCCTCAGGTACTTGCCGGAGCCGGAAGCAGCAGAGGAGGAAGGCTGGTCGCCAGCCTCCTCCTCCTCCTCCTCGGCAGCGGCCCCACCGGCTTCCCCGGCAGGCCCCTTGCCGGCCTCCTCAGCGGCAGCCTTGTCGGCCTTCCCGGTAGGCCCCTCGGCGGTGTCCTCAGCAGCGTCCTTGGCGGCGATCTTCTCGGCGTCCGCCTCGGCGGCCTTGGTGACGCCCTCGATGTGGCGTCCATGTCCTCTGGGTTCACCGAGGAGGAGTCTGGGCGCCAAGAAGGGGTGAGGCAAGGCCGGACCAAAAGCCGAGAAAAGGGAAAGGGACAGGACGAACGGCGGACGACTTGCGTGCTGCAAGACTGGCTGGGAAACGGAAGTCCCCTCCCCGCCAACATTTGGCGTCGAGGCAAAGCCACCGGCGCCCAAGTTCTCCTCCCCCTCCTCCATGTGCGTGGGCCCGGTGCCTGGCGCCCTTGTCGGGGACGCCCCTCAGGGCGGCGTGGTCGATGGGGGCGGCGTGTTGGGAGCGGCCCTCTGTGGCTCCTCCTGCTGCTCCTCTCCTCCTGCATACCTGGCAAGGTCAGCGCCAAAGTGCCATGCCCCTGACGCATGTCGACGAGGGAAGAGTGATTGTCGGTGTCAAAACCGGCGGATCTCGGGTAGGGGGTCCCGATCTGTGCATCTAGGCGGATGGTAACAGGAGACAAGGGACACGATGTTTTTACCCAAGTTCGGGCCCTCTCGATGGAGGTAATATCCTACTCCTGCTTGATTAATATTGATGATATGGGTAGTACAAGAGTAGATCTACCACGAGATCAAGGAGGCTAAACCCTAGAAGCTAGCCTATGGTGTGATTGTTGTTCGTCCTACGGACTAAAACCCTCCGGTTTATATAGACACCGGATAGGTTAGGGTTACACAGAGTCGGTTACAATGGTAGGAGATCTACATATCCGTATCGCCAAGCTTTCCTTCCACGCCAAAGAAAGTCCCATCCGGACACGGGATGAAGTCTTCAATCTTGTATCTTCATAGTCTTGGAGTCCGGCCGTGACGATAGTCCGGCTATCTAGGACTCCCTCAGTAGCCCCTGAACCAGGCTTCAATGACGACGAGTCTGGCGCGTTGATTGTCTTCGGCATTGCGAGGCGGGTTCCTCCTCCAAATACTTCACAGAAGGTTTTGAACACAAGGATAGTGTCCGGCTCTGCAAAACAAGTTCCACATACCACCGTAGAGAGAATAACCTTTGCACAGATCTGCTGACGTATTCCGCGGCGTGACATCACACCACGGCCAGGCCATTATATGAATCGTTTTTTACCATTCCACCTTAGTGCGTTTAGCGAGGCGGTTTCCTTGGCACGTCTTATCAAAGCATAGATCGTGCCCCCTTATTCCGGGATTCTCATCAACACGGATGTGGGTAACCCATCCGCGTCATTGATTACGGCGCTTGGGGGATAAGCGAGTTTTACCAGGCCGGTGGGGGACGCATAACTTCGTCCGTCCATATAAGGGGATAAGGATCCACCTTTTCACCTACGCCTTCTTCCTCCTTTCCTCATCCATTTCCAAGACTTTCGAGCTCCAGCGCCCAAGTCCGCACATCCCACCTCAACCTTCTGCAGCCATGTCAGGAGCGGGAGGCAGTTGGATGGCCTCCTCCGTCACCGAGGGGCACATCACAAGACTGCGGGAGGCCGGATACTTGTCCGGCGACATCGCGCACAGGCTGCCCGACGCGGGGCAGCTCATTCCAACCCCCAGGCCTCATGAGAGGGTGGTGTTTCTCCGCCACTTCCTCCACGGACTAGGTTTTCCACTTCACCCATTTGTCCGGGGGCTCATGTTCTACTACGGCCTAGACTTCCACAACCTGGCCCCGAATTTTATCCTCAACATCTCGGTGTTTATCATCGTGTGCGAGGCCTTCCTTCGCATCCAGCCCCACTTCGCCTATGGCTGAAGATCTTCAATGTCGGGCCGAAGGTAGTGGGCGGCCGTCAAGCCGGAATCTTGAGGCGCCATGGTCGGCAAGATGGCCAAGGTCCTATGGCTCGAGGGCGCTTTCGTGGAGACAATAAAGGGGTGGCAATCGAGGTGGTTCTACATCACCGAGCCACGCGACCCCGAATGGGTGGCGGCCCCCGAATTCAGATCTGGCTTCCCCACACGGCTCTCGTCATGGAAAGAGACGGGCCTGACGTGGGGGAATTCGGAAGAGCTATCCGGACTCCAAACATGCGTCCGAAACCTGGTGGACAAGAATCTCAGGCTTGTCGACGTAATCTAGGTGATGCTCATCCGCCGAATTCTCCCATGGCAACAACGGGCCTTTAACTTGTGGGAGTTCAATCCGGCACATCACCGAACCTTGAGCCGGCTCTTCGACACTACGTACGAAGATGCCTGGAAGGTGCTGTTCAAGGGTGCTGAAGCCCCAACATCCGCTAACAAGGATCGCGGATACAGCTCGCGGCGTCAAGCCGGCGAGGCAAGTTATTTTACCCTTTACAGGACTCTTTTTTTTCATAGATTGACTCTATGTGGGATCTAAAACTCCCTAATTTTTGACAGGACTGGCTGAAGACGTCCAGACAGATTAGCAGTCCAGCTCCTTTGCCGGAAGACCCGAAGGACGCCCGATTGACGGGCTCTTGGCTCGGCGCCGCATGTGGTGCCGGAGAAGAAGGCCAAGAAGGAGGCCACGGGAACTCGAAGGAGCTCCCGACGCCAGTGCTTTCAGATTCTCGGCAGAATCTTCTCCCGAGGACCAGGAGGAGGAAAGAAGCTTCTCCCAGCCGGGAGGAGAGGAAAAGGAAGGCCGCCCCAACTGGGGAGGCCGGAGGTTCCAAGAAGGGAAGAACCCTTCCTCCGGACTTCTCCACCAACATCGACGACAACGAGGAGGATTGTCCTACAAGGGCCAAGCCCCTGGCGAGATCGTAAATGTCCGGATACCCATGGCTTTTTATTATTGCAGAGTGTTCTCTAATGTCGAACAATCATGCAGCCCTCCCAAGGGCGAGTTTGCCGATTCATCGAGCGGGTCCCTCGGCTCGTCGAAAATGGAGAGTACTTCGCTTCCGACCGCCTCCTCGCCTCACGCTGCGGACGACGCCATGGTGGGGCCCCAAGGGGGGCTTTGTCAAGAGGAGGTAGCACAGGAGGTGCCACAAGGCAACCTCCCGGACTCCAGGCGCGCGGGGGGCAAGACCCCCGGGGGCTCTAAGCCCGACCCTTGTCCGGACTCCATGCCGGAACCTTCAGCGGTTTTGGAGTCCGGCAAGCGGTCCCTTCGCAAGAAGGGTAAGACGCCGGTGTCCTCCGTCCAACCGGAGGCACCGGATAGCTTACTGGAGGCGGTCAACAGCGCCTCCATCAAGGAGGAGCACCGCACTGTTATGAGTGCTGTGATCCGGACAGTTCAGTCCGCCAAGAGCGGGCTGACCGAAGCATGTACCAGCCTTCTAACAGGCTTTGAGGTAAGTTTAGAATATGTAAAAAATATTACCGCATAGACAGTAGCCCCTGATGCTTAGTTCGGTGTTCGGAAAGAAAAGCCGTACTAAGGATCTAAAAAGATATACGCAGGAGTCTAACATAAGTATGTCAATATGGGTATGCAGGCTGCACTGCTGACCTCTGTCGCACTGACTGCGGAGGTCAATGCATTGAAGCAGAACCTCGAGCGGTCCGAGAATGAGCTCGACCAAGCCAAGAAGCAGCTCGAGGACAAGGAAGGTAAGTAGTACCTTATTAAAGAAATACCTTATAAAAAGGTTTCGGTTGCAACAAATAACAGGAATAACATGGGTACTGCAGGGGCCACGAGTGAGGTGGTGACCCTGAAGGAAGGGGTGTCCATGGCCGAAAACAAAGCGGCTGCGGAACGCACCGAGCGAGAGAAGGGGGAGGCGCAACTGGCCAAGGTACGGCAAGAGCTCCAAGCTCTCGTGGAAAAACACGAGAGTTTGGAGCGTGACTCGAAGACTCGAGAGTCCGAGCTCGCCTCGGCTCTTGAGAGTGCCAAAGCTGCTAAGGCCGAGGCCCAAAAAGCCCTCCAAGAAATTGAGTCGTTAAAGAAGATAGCGGCGGGTAAGGCATTCTTTATGCAAAGCAAGCATGTGAAAGTGAATTACCTATTACTTACCCGGATTCGAGCTCTCCAGAGCATTCGCAGATTTGCCCCATAGTGTGTCCGATCTTTGCCGCGTTCTACCGCGCCAAGGAGGGAGCTCGACGGAAAAGGTGTTCTGGTCTCGGTATGTCGAGGCCGGACATTCGGTGCTCGAGCGACCAGTGAAGCAGCTGGTCGAGCTCCACAAGGTCGCCGAACAGGCCATGAAGGGCCTTATAGCTCGGCTGTGGCCATTAGAAGCCATGCACAGGAGCTACTTGACTTAGTGTAAATGGCTGGTGGACGCCTGTCCACGGATTGAAGTCATCAAGCGCTCCGTCTGCATTGAAGGTGTCTGTCGGGCCCTTGCCCTTGCTAAAGTGCACTGGGCAAGTTGGATGCGGAGAAGCTTGTGACGGACGGGCCACCGAAGGGCAAGGAGCATCGCACGCCCGGAATGTACTATGAGGCCTCCTGAAGGGTGCTCGCCGAATAGCGGATGAGTGCTCCAAAGATGTAATTTTTGAATAGACTCGCATTTGTTATCCTCAGACGCTGAAAAGTTGTTCATATGCGCTAAGCAACGCTTGTTAATTTAAAATATTACCTTACATGGCGACCGTTTATCAAATTTGAGAGATGGCAAGTCGTTGGCTTCCATTTCACGCCACAAGTCTTTGGGGTGTTCGGGATAAACTTGAGCACTCTTGTTCCCATTCTTGGGTCCATCTAGGAGGCGCTCAACACAACGAACAAGGCAACCGGACTTATAATGCTTGAACACTCTCACTTAGCCATAGAATTCTATAATTTTAAATTTCGGCGAGGCCCCTAGTGTTCGGAAGACCGAGTTCGGGGCGCTATCCACGCCTTGGCCGGACAATTACGGTTCCTCGCTCTAAGCGGCATAAGTCTTTAGGGACCCGAAAAAACCTCTCGAACAGCGACCGGCTCTCGCCCTATCATGAAGGTCAGTTTTAGCTTTCTCCACTGAGGTGCTCGACCCAGCTCAACTGGGGCACAATCGCAGTGGTTCTCCCGGTGCTACCTTAGCCGATATAACGGAACGTAAGGTACCAAAACAAGGGAGCCGGGCAAACCCAACTATTGACCCAAGACATGATTCGGAGCCGATCCATATAATGCTATAAGTTCACGGTGCCGCACTTGTGAAAGTGTTCGGACTTATCACACCACAATTTTGGAATACTTAAGCCCCTGGTGTATTGGTCGTACCAAAGTGTACGGTTGCAACATGTCATGAAATGAACATATGTATAGGTAAAGGAAGTAGTGCAATAATAAGCAAAAGCTATGTATTGTTTATTCAAAAAGGTACTGCAATGAAAGCAGAGCGATACAAATAGTGCGATAAGCAAGGGATGGGACTATCTAACATGTCCCCCTCCAGAGGTAAGCTGCGGGATGGTATGTAAAACAGGTATAATGCTCGCAATAGAGAGCACCTGAACACTCGACGTGGCTTTCTGCTTCCCTGGCTGTTGCATCGTGAGTTCGGCGATTCAAGTGCCGGACAGGACTTCTCAAAGACGGAGTCCTGAAAGTAAGAAAAAGGAAGAAAAAAGGAAAAAGAAAAGAATGACACAATCGGGGCCCACAGTGCGGTCGAGCCGCATTTTGGCGTGCCGTGGTCTTGCCCTCCCCATATGCCCATGGTATCTCCAGGCGCAATTATGTACGCGTAATACTAACTTCGCCAATTTCGCGAGGCCGGGGGTTGGGGCGGATTGCCTGGCGTGCTTGAATCGTGCCAGCGGTCTTGTTGTAGGTTACTCTGGGCGCGCTTGATGTGTCCGGACGCTTAGTGGCCGGACTCGAGAATTGCTGTGAGAGGCTGCTTTGTACCTCCGCCGTGAGGGCCGCCGTGTGCTCCTCCGTTCGGAGAGAGCGTTCGGTGTTTCCATTGACCGTGATTACTCCTCGAGGGCCTGGCATCTTGAGCTTGAGGTATGCGTAGTGCGGCACCACATTGAACTTTGCAATGCGGTTCGTCCGAAGCGGTGCATGATAGCCGCTGCGGAATGGAGCGATGTCGAAGATTAACTCTTCGCGGAAGTTATCCGGGATCCGAAGACCCGCTGCGAGTGTAATGGCGAGCCCGCATAACCGGCCTCTACACCCGGTATGGCGCCTTTAAAGGTCGTCTTTGTAGGTTTAATCCTTGAGGGTCTATGCCCATTTTGCGCACTTGGTCCCGATAAAGCAGGTTCAGCTGCTGCCGCCATCCATCGAGGACTCTGGTGAGGTGAAATCCGTCGATAATTGGGTCAAGAACCAATGCGGCGGCCGCCGTGTGAATGCTAGTGGGGTGGTCCCTTCGATCGAAGGTGATCGGGCAGGAAGACCATGGGTTGAACTTCGGGGCGACTGGATCCATCGCATATACGTCCCTTAATGCACGCTTCCGCTCCCTTTTGGGTATGTGGGTTGCGTAGATCATGTTCACCGTCCGCACTTGTGTAGGAAAACCCTTCTGTCCTCTATTGTTCGGCGGCCGGGGCTCTTCCTCGTCATTGCTATGCAGCCCCTTGTCATTGGGTTCGGCACTTAACTTGCCCGCTTGCTTGAACACCCAACAATCCTGTTGGTGTGATTGGCTGGTTTTGGGGGTGCCATGTATCCGCACAAGCGATCGAGTATTCGGTCCAAGTTGGGCCGGGCCTGTGTATTTCTTTTGAATGGCTTCTTCCGCCGACCGGGTTTAGAGCCTCTGAATCCGGCATTGACGGCCGTATCTTGATATTATCACCGCACGCGGCGCTTGTTCTTGTTGTGACGCGACCTGCCGTTGCTGTCCTTGGTATCCAAACTATCAGGATGTTTGGCCAAGTTGTTGCTTCGAGCCAGCCAGCTGTCCTCTCCCGCACAAAAGCGGGTCATGAGCGTTGTGAGGGCTGCCATGGATTTTGGCTTTTCCTGTCCTAGGTGCCGGGCAAGCCACTCGTCATGAATGTTATGTTTGAAGGCTGCAAGGGCCTCTGCATCCGGACGATCAACAATTTGATTTTTTCTTTGTTAGGAACCGTGGTCCAGTAATTGTCGGCCGATTCTTCCGCTGCTGAATTATGTGGCTAAGGTCATCGGCGTCTGGTGGTCGCTTTGCTCGTGCCTGGAAGTTATCAAGGAATGCGGCTTCCAGGTCCTCCCAACAACCAATTGATTCTGTTGGAAAGCTGTTGAGCCAATGCCGAGCTGGTCCTTTAAGCTTGAGTGGGAGGTATTTGATGTCATGTAGATCATCACCGCGGGCCATGTGGATATGGAGGAGATAGTCCTCTATCCAGACCGCAGGATCTGTGGTACCATCGTATGATTCGATGTTTATGGGTTTGAAGCCCTTGGGGATTTGATGATCCATTACTTCATCTCTGAAGCATAGTGGGTGTCTTGGCGCCCAGATGTATTGGGCTATATCACGACGTAGCTCATATGAGCTTTGTCTACTGTGTTCGGCCCTGCCGGTTTTGCTGTATCCAGCGCGAGGGTAATCATCCCGTGTCGTTGGGCGCCCACGCGATCCGTAGATCGATCTTGGATGTTTTGCCTTATCCTCCAATATATCTCGCAAGTCCGACGCGTTTTCCCATGCCTTGGTACTTTTTGAGCGGCGTCGGGGTGTGGCTTGAGCGGAGGGCCGAGAGGCTTCTCTGTCGCGGCCATGGGGTGGCTGGTCTACCATGTCGTGCGCTGGTGACTTGGGTGCTTCCTCCTCCGATCGAGGCAACGACCTGCATTTCAGGTAGCTTTTGGAGGGGCGTTCGAGTTCATACTCTTCGGCTGCAAGGACTTCAGTCCATCTGTCAGCTAGCAGGTCTTGGTCAGCTCTAAGTTGTTGCTGCTTTTTCTTGAGGCTGCTCCCAGTGGCTATAAGCCTGCGTTTGAAACGCTCCTGTTCGGCGGGATCCTCAGGCACGACAAATTCGTTGTCGTCGAGGCTTGCCTCATCTTCGGAGGGAGGCGCATAATTATCGTCCTCGACCTCTCTTTCTGCCGCACTGTCGTGCGGACTTGCTTCTCCCTCCTCCTGCGCTGAGTCCTGCTGGAGGGGGTTCTCTTCAACCTTTGTCCGGGTGTTATTATCTCCGTGCGGAATCACCGTTTTTATTGTGGCGGGATTTCGAGCGGCGCCGCTGACGTCGGCGCTTCGGCTGTTTCTTGGAGGGGTCATCCTCCGTTGTTCCATCGCCGTTCCCATCTTTTGGGATGTCCACCATGTATATGTCATATGACGAGGTGGCCCTCCAGTGCCCTGTAGGCGCTGGGTCTTGGTCGTCTCCGGCGTCGTCGTCCATACCGTCGACGTCTTCGGAGTCGAAGTCGAGCATGTCGGTTAAGTCATCGACAGTGGCTACAAAGTGGGTGGTGGGTGGGCGTTGAATTTCGTCGTCCGTATCCCAACCTTCCTGTCCGCAGTCCGGCCAGGGCTCTCCAGATAAAGAGAGAGACTTTAGCGAATTCATAATGTCGCTAAAGGGCGAGTGCTGAAAGATGTCCGCGGCAGTGAACTCCATAAAGGGCACCCAATCGGATTCGATTGGCAGGGGCGCGGAGGGTTCGGAGTCCGGAGAGGAGTCCGGCACCCTGGAGTCGAGGTCTTCGCAAAGGACAAGGATGGAGTTCGGCTCTATCGCCGTAGAGATTGTAGCCCCCGAGGCGGTGTCCAACCACTCGTCGGCTCCGGATTAAGGGTCAGAGCGGATGCTGGTGCGGCCTCCAGGGCACTGTTCGGCTGCAGAGCTAGATCATGCCCATCGAGATAGTGCGACACGCTTGGCTGCGGCTCGAATCCGTCGAAGATCAAGTCTCCGCGGATATCGCCCGTATAGTTCAAACTTCCAAATCTGACCTGATGGCCAGGGGCGTAGCTTTCGATCTGCTCCAGATGGCCAAGCGAATTGGCAATGCAAAAGCTGCGAACACGAAGATCTGTCCGGGAGAAAAGTCTCACCCTGGACCGCGTCGTTGTTGATGATCGAAGGAGCCATCGGGCCTATCGGTGGCGACACGGAGGAACTCTCAACGAAAGCACCAATGTCGGTGTCAAAATCGGCGGATCTCGGGTAGGGGTCCCGAGTATGCGTCTAGGCAGATGGTAACAGGGAGACAAGGGACACGATGTTTTTACCCAAGTTCGGGCCCTCTCAATGGAGGTAATACCCTACTCCTGCTTGATTAATATTGATGATATGGGTAGTACAAGAGTAGATCTACCACGAGATCAAGGAGGCTAAACCCTAGAAGCTAGCCTATGGTATGACTGTTGTTCGTCCCCACGGACTAAAACCCTCCGGTTTATATAGACACGGATAGGTTAGGGTTACAGAGTCGGTTACAACGGTAGGAGATCTACATATCCGTATCGCCAAGCTTGCCTTCCACGCCAAGGAAAGTCCCATCCGGACACGGGACGAAGTCTTCAATCTTGTATCTTCATAGTCTTGGAGTCCGGCCGTGACGATAGTCCGGCTATCCAGACACCCCTAGTCCGGGACTCCCTCAGTGATGAACTGACGTTGGGGGCTGTGCCGAGGGCTGCTATCCGGGCTGCTCAACACCACCAGAGGCGCCCTCGAAGTACCAGCCGGGGGCTGGCCACCCACCGAGACCTTGGCCCTCTTCGCTCTCTGGGCCAATGTCTCCCTATCCTTTCAAAGATGAAAACAAATCAAGGCAAGCAACGCATATTGAGGAGGCAGAGATAACGAAAAGGAACCAAATACTTACTCGTCGTCCGCCTCCTCCTCTGCTATCTTCCTCTTCCTCCTCGGGCTGAGGGATCCATAATCAAAAGTAACCTCTGTATCAACATTTGACGGAGGAGGTGAAGGGGTGGTGTAATGCAGACCTTGTGAAGACGAAGAAGGGGCGGTTGTCTTCTTCTTCACCGCGGCCTTCACCGGCTTCTTTGCCGCCGCAGCCCTCATGTGGCGCCCGGGTCCCTCCAAGGTCAGTTGTGGCCGTGCTGCCCTACCGGGCCGAACCGGCTCGCCGGAACTGGCCCGCTGCAGGACTTGTCCCCTCCCCGTTGGTGGCTTCGGGTTTGCGGTCTCGGCCTCCTCCTCCGACGACTCGCCGGTCACATCTTCAACCAAAGGAGCCTCGGTGCCGGCACTGCTGGCTCCACCGGCAGTCGCCGCCCACCGGGCGAGCTCCTCCTCCTCCGTAGCCGTCGCGGCCTTGACCTCCACACAGCCGGCACTGCCGGCCTCCCTGGCAAGCTGTGCCTCCCTCGCCCTGTTGGCGATGTGGTCCAGCTCCGCCTGCGTGGTGTCCTGGACAAGCAGCCGCTCGGCGTCGGCGTTGACGTACCCCTCGTGCAGGGTGTCAAAGAACTGCTGCACTTCGGTGTCCTCCGGCTCCTTCTAGCTCACGTCGGGGCCATGCGCGTTGCAATCCGGCATCATGGCGATGATATCGGACCGGCACGAGTTCTTGCACAACGGGACCACCCCGGTCGACATCTTGAACAGAGGCCCCTTGAGGACCTTGCCAGCCTTCGCGGCAGCCCTCGCGACCTTGCCGGTCCTCTCAACCTTGGCGTCGAGGCCCACGTCAAGCTGGAAGAGCAGCTGGCAGAAATGGGCGTGCCCCATCACTGTGAAGTTGTGGTCGAGGCCGGGACGCAGCCGCATGATGTCGGTGGGGTTCGTGAAGAGCCAGGCTGGCCTCCCCTTGTTATGCAGTGGAGCGATACGGCGGCGGATGAAGTCCCGCCAGATCATCTCAAGGGTGAGGCCTGCCTCAGTGAGCCGGAGGATCCTGGTGGTGGCGACCGTGAGCTTCTCATCGTCAGCATCGACATCGCTCCAATCGATTCTACGGACCTGCGGCTCCCGACGAACTTCGCAAAACGCCGGCGGGTCCTCCTCCTTGATCCAGCACCACCGGCCCCGCCATTCTTCCCACCTCTCCTACATGGCGCCCTCCGGGTACGCTCCCTTGGATCTTGAGACCCAGGCGATGCAACCGGAGATGGCGCCCCCTGGTTGGATCCGAGGGGAGAAGTAATGGCGGAAAAGCGCCGTGTTTGGGTGCACCCCGGCGAAGCCCTCGCAGAGATGCGTGAAAATGGCCATGCACGCCACCGCATTCAGAGTAAAATCCAGGAGGCGGATGCCAAAGGTATGGATGACGTCGCTGAAGAAATCGGAGAAGGGAGGGCAGAGGCCGCAGGAAAAAGAATCAACAAAGAAGGGGTACCGATTTGGGGCAGCCTCGGCGCAGTCAGCGGGGAAGACGCGCGTGGCTGGATTCCCCGAATCCCCCCCCTCCCGTCTTCACTCCCCACAGGGGCCTGAAGGAGTCCCGAAGCTCGAACACATCAACTGTCGAGGGGAAGAAGGCAGAGTGCGTCCGCTGCACTGCCAGCATGCTCTCCGGCGGCTCGGCAGCTTCGGCGTCCTTGGCCACCCCTTGCCCTTGGTGGATTTTGGTGCCATGGCGGCTGGAGGAGGAGGGCAGGACAGGGGGCAGCGGAAGCGCAACAACGGCGAGCAGGGACGAAGCTTGGAGAAGAAGAGTGAGGCAGGCGGAGGTTTCCGAGATTGGGGTTGTGCGAAGGGTAAAAGGAACAGTGTGGCCGCGGTTATCCCTTTTTTATGGGGAAGCCGCGGGTCGCACTGCCAATTTACTGCGACGTGACGCATGCTTGCAGGAACCGCCCCACGCATGCTGCCCACGTCACGCACACCCCTCCATGCCACACCGCGTGCGAGGGTCGTGGGAAGCGGAGCGCGCGACAAGTCTTACCGCGGTAAAAACCGCCCGCCTGCCCGCGCACCGTTTTGGGCCTGACCCAACAACGTGTCGCGCTTATGTGTGGCCCAGGCCCGGGGGCTCCTGTCGGTGTACAAAAAGAGGGGCACGCTTTTGTACCCATTTACCTGTGCACGGGAAGTCAGAGCTGCGCCCACGACCACACCAAGCAGAGCAGGGGAGGTGAGCCAAGGTAAGACCGAAGCCCAAGATAATCAGAGCAATGCCAAGGCCAAGACCACAAGGAGCAGAGGGACGAAGCAGGTTCCCCCGGCAAGACCCTTGCCGCGCCAACCTCAGCGGCCCCGGCAAGATACTTGTCGGGACAGCTCGCCTCACACCAATAGAGCGAGCCACCCTTCAGCCCACTGCCGCCAACACCGTCATCAACGTGGGGCCAGGGCTCGGGAAGGCACCTCTGTGGTGGCATGCAGATCTTTGTGAAGACATATTCAAGATCAGATGAGGATTAGAAGACGAAGATCCTCGGCAAGATCCTTACCGAGGAACGCTACCAGACCCCCGGCAAGACCCTTGCCGGGGACAACAGCGCGCCGCGGCAAGACCCTTGCCGGGCCACACGGCAAGACCCTTGCCGGGCCACCCGGCAAGGCCCTCACCAAGGACGCCGGCAGGACCACCGCCAGGCCCGCGAGAACCAAGCTCCCACCACCGTTCCCATACGGCTGCCAGCCCAACCAGCTGGGCGGGCACCTGCGTGGCAACATGCAGCTCCCAGGCCAACTCATCAAGCGCCTGCGTGGCGGCATGCAGATCTTCGTGAAGGCTCCACCACCGCGCCACCTCAGCTGCTTGCCTGCCTGCGTACATGGCACCGCATGGATCACTGGCCTAGGCGCCTGTCGAAGCAAGGAGGAGCAGCTACGGACGGGACGGGCCTCACCCCCGTCCCTGATAAAGCAAGGGGACACCTATGCCACGCATTAAATGCGTCTTGTCCTGTAATACGAGCGATAAGCTCAGGGCACTATACGCCTTTCCACCTCATGTGTGCCACTATGGTAGCCCCTTCTGAGTATAAAAGGAGGCCCATGGGATACTGGAGAAGGATTCGGCTCTTTCGAACCACGTGCTGACCACAGCTAGTTCGAGAGCTCAAGAACTCTTAGAAATACACCCACCAAAGCAGGACTAGGGTTTTACGCATCCTCGCGGCCGAACCTGGGTAAACGATCCTTGTGCTGTCTACTAGCCCTCCTCTCCTCGTAACCCTGCGCCCCGGCAACCGTAGTAGGGATTCTTGTGATCCCATAGGTGTCGTTCCACACCGACAATACAATCTATTTATCTCGTGTGAAATTAAGCCATATTAACCGGAGAGGAGGCAGTATGGTCTAGCATTACTTTGCTGTGTCCCATCAACTTGTCGAACGAGGAGAAGCCTGCAGGACGGGAGAAGCTTGTGCGCGGTGGCTCGCAGGACAAGGAGAAACTTTTGACTAATGCAAGCTGTCCTTCGCTCAGGCGGTGGACGTGCAACAGTTAATTCGGTGTCAGATTGCCAGAAGCATACACTATACTAGTACTATTATTGTTGCACTTCCCGAAGAGGCGAACAACCAAGCACAAAGTTTACTAGTACTAGTACTACTACTATAGTCTATAGAGGTATGTACTACTATACTAGTACTAGGAACCGGATGGAGGAGCGTCTGCACTCTTATTATATTTTTAAAATGTGATAAAGCAATCTTCAACACATTTGGTTCTCTTCGAGGGTTCTCGCATGTGATAATGAATGTTGATTGCATGGAACACTCGCCACAATTCTCGCTTAATTCTGGCTCATATCCTGTTACAAATAGGAGCGCTTGGTAATATTTCCACTTTTTTGTTATTCAGCATGTAAACAGGTCAGGAAACCTTGCGGCACATCTTTGTGCGAACCGTGCTTGCTGCACTTTGAATGTGGCCGAGAGCTGGCTTGATGAAACACCTCGCTTCCTACTTTTTTTATGGGTACCTCGCTTCCTAGTGACCAGTGTCTTGGTTGATCGTCCTAAGAATGCTTATATATGAATAAAGCTCTCTCATTTACCCGCAAAAAAGATTTAGCCATATTAACCAGAAAGGAGGGAGTATGGACTAGCACTACTTGTTGGTGTGTCCTGTCAACTCGCAGAACGAGGAGAAGCTTGCGGGACAAGGTGGAGCTCGCTTACGCCTTTTGACTAATGCAACGTACCCTCGCCCAGGCGGTGGACATGCATCAGTTCATTCGGTGTCAGATTGCCAGAGGCATACACTATAGTACCGAACATGCGGAGTACCATCATTTTTCGACTTCTCGAAGAGGCGAAGAGCCAAGCGCAAGGTTTAGTAGTACGAGTAGTACTACTACTAGAACCGCATGGTGGAGCCTCTGTACTCTTATTTTTTTAATATCTGATAAAGTAAACATTTATTCTGGAGAAGGGCGGAAAACGGCAGCCCAACATGTAATCATGATATCGATCAACCATGCTCGAATATATCATGGCCTCCGTGCGAGCCCGTCTGTGTGTTCTCACTCCTTGGCTCTCTCAAGCAACGACGGGTTGGCAATTTTGCCGTCAATTGAGATCGGTTTTCTCACACTCCGGTCCCACATGTCAGTGATATGCCAAGAGGAGGTGCATTGACCGACTGGCCATACGCGTACTTGGTTTTGCACCTTTATACTACTCCTCCCTCTGTCACAGCTTACAGGGCGCGCTTCATTATGATGTGTTTCTCTCAATGCATTTCCACCACCAGAGAGACTTTAGACGTGTTTGGTCTAATGCTCAATTAATTAGGGCATGGTAACCGCAATTCTCTCTCGATGTAGTACTACGGAGTGGAGTAAGTGCAAGCATGTGTGTACCCGGGGTGGAAGCACTTCATGCATGTGTGTACGCATTATGTCCTCTAGTAATAGACGTCGTGCTATAACTGTCAATGCTATTTTTCAGGCCGATCGCTAGTCGCCTTGGTCCCAGAGATTTCTCTTTTTCTGAAGCGCGCTCTATAAACAGTGACGGATGGAGTAGTATGAGCGGATTCAAAGAAGAGTGTATTGATGGTTGCTTCTTCCGAGCAAATTAAAGTGGGAAAGGCGGTGCTTATGATTTGACTGCTCATTACTCACTATTAATGCGGCGCAACGACCGGTCTGAGTCTCCCATGCGGTTGTGCACTACCCCCTCGGTTCTTAAATATACTCCGGAGTATTTGTCTTTCTAGAGATTTCAACGAGTGACTACTCAAATATTTGTCTTTCAGATATTCAAATGGACTACTACATACGGATATATATAGACATATTTTAGAGTGTAGATTCACTCATTTTGCTCCGTATGTAGTCACTTATTGAAATCTCTAGAAAGACAAATATTTAGGAATGGAGGGAGTACACATACGAAGCAAAACGAGTGAATCTACACTCTAAAATATGCCCATTTGAAATTTGTAAAAAGACGAATATTTAGGAACGAAGGAGTATAATTTTGTGCATCGCACATGGACCGGATGCCGAAGAGGCTTCTGGCAATGCTATCAAGCTTCCAACATTTGTTTACATAATTGACGTACTATACAAATAATTCTCCAGCGACATGAAATTGTACAATGGTGTGAGCTATTAGCTTTTGTTTCGTGTGTCTTGCCATCGATGCTCTTTCGGAAACAATAAAAAACTAACTTCCTTGCTAATCAGAGCTAATATTTACATCACAACTGAAGACAAAGTTGTGAGAAGGTGTTAAATTAAAATTGATCCATGCTTTCATTGGCAGCGACGTCCCCCCAGCTCTGTCTAAATCAACAAGGGATGTTGGGAAAAAAAGTAGTTGTCTGGAGCATGCACCATTCCGATCATTTTGTGCAGTTCCACTAAAATAGAGCTGAGCGTCCCTGCTCCAAAGATATGAAGTGTGATTACGATAATAGAGGACTGCCGATGAAACAATAAACACACAAATAGAAGCCGGTCACCTTTGCAGTCTCTCTTAAGACTAACTAGTTGGAGAAGATTAGGCTCGGAGTTGGATGAGAAGGATAGAGCAAAACCAATCTCCCTTTGTGCGATGCATACGAAATGTAGAGACATTGCCCGTGTGACATTTTGGTAGAACTGCACAAAACACTCTTAAGAAAAAAGTGATTTGTGCAGTTCACCAAAAGTTCACAATAGCAACAAGTTGAAATGGATAGCCCTGTTTGCAAAAAAGAGGTAGAAAGGAAACAATTACTGGCCAATAACAGTTGATGACACATGCGACGACAAAAAAGAAGCATATTCCTTGTCCTAAGGGAAGATAACAACACAGTTGTGTTTGTCTAAAACGGTGTGAGTACGAGATTGCAATATTGAAAGTATGTCGGACGAGCTACGTTTTGGGAAAAGAACTATGGAAGATCCACATGCAGCGACGTGGGAAGACGGGCAGTGGAGCAAGGCCGGAGGGGATACCTGGAGGTCATCAGGATGTAACTAGGTGAAAGGCGGCAGGCAGAATCTGCCCTTACTGTGGCAGCGAGCAGGTGGCGTAGGCCCTACCACGCTGGAGCTTGGTCAGAGAGAACAATGTGTACCACAGATCGGGGCGTGCTGCCTCAGCACCGTCGAACAGAGATACGATGCACGTCCTCCCTTTCCACCGGCGGATGGGATGCGGCCAGATCAGTGACCAACAGTGAGAGAGAGAGAGAGGCCACTGCAGCCTTGTGTGAGATACTCTGAAGAGGGACAAACCAGGCAGGCATGCTCCATTGTATATAGTGGAGCGGACTACCTTTTTCTCCATAAAAATTGTTTTATATTCTATGTATGTGCCATTGAGCGATATAACTTTATTTAAAAATAACGCGCCAACGCATCAAGTCAAACTTTGTTTCATGCACACGTGGTACACGACCTCCGTAGGTAAACAACCGCTACACGCGTTCAAATTAGCACGTGGGCTGCCATTTCGTACAGAAATGAGCTCCACCATGTACCCACGCGGGTGTGGCTGGGCACGAAGCGTGAGTACATGCACGGTGCACCTATTCTCTTCTTGTATACGTACACCACCTACGTGGGGTTGTGTGAGAGAGATACAAACATAGAGAGATATAGTGTGTGGGTTCGTGAGAGTTTTTTTTGGGGGGGGGGGGGTCAATCGAAAAATTTAACATATGCAATGTGTGTGAAATAGAGTCCTGGATATATCATATATATAGAGGGGGCGATCCACGAGAAGAGAGTGGAGGTATCATCGGCTTGAGGTGTCCATAGAATCGAAGAGAGGGATGATGTGTGTGTGTGCGCGCGCGATCGATAAAGAGTGCCATAGAATTTGTGTGTGCCCACGTCAAAGATATAGAGTGGCTGACCTAATGGAACGTTAGAGGGGACATGTGTAGTTTGTCTCTGTGGCATGGATACCTACCTACAACGCTCGACTATCGGTGTGTGGTGGGGGGGTGGAGGGAGGCCTAATTAACTATAGAGGTACAATGGCTGGTATATGTGTTGAGGAGGAGAGAGGCCTACCTCATGTATTAAGGGAGATCGATCGGCATCCATGCATATGTGTAGGAGAGGAATAAGGTTGGGAGAGAGACAGAGCTAGAGTGTTGGAGGGGGTGGTAGTGGATTTGCTTCTTACAAATGGTGGGATAGGCTTGCTAGACAACTGGAGGGCATGTCTGCAATATCAATAAGAGAGGGGATGGCTTCCTGTCTATGCACGTGCGTGTGAGAGACGGGTCAGGAGGCATGCACGAATGATTAGGGGGGCGACATGGATGTGGTAAGCAGACATAACTACATAGGAAGATCAATCGTCCTTTATCAGAGAAAGGAAAGACATAACTTGTGAGGTAACGTCGATCGATGGGGGGAATAGTTAAAGTCGACCTAGGTATATGTTGGGAGATCGATCGGTATACATGCATGTGTGTGTTAGAAGCAAATGAGGCACGGGGAGAAGGATAGAGAGAGAGGGATGCATCTAGGAGGTGGTGCGAGAGTCATACTATATCGAGGGGGGAGGAGTGTGCGAGTACGAGATCGATGAAAAGAGTGGTGGGAGTGAGGCATGGACGGTGATAAGAGAAGAGGGGAAGCTTGTGTTTTGTGCTAGGCACACCTGGCTAGAGAGGCATATCAATCGATGTGTGCCGTAAAGAAGGAGCTGGGGGCCTAAACACACCATGGGTGAACGACCTAAAGTGAAAAGACGAATTTGCGTGATGGAGCTAGAGAATGCTGAGGGAGGGTGAGAGGGATGCGGGCGTGTGCAGGCACGAGAGAAAGTTAGCGTTAGCTAGCTACAAAGATAAGAGGATTGTGTGGGTGTAAAAGATGAATAGAGATCATACTTCATTGTAAAAAGCGAATTCAGATATTTGAAGAATTTATCATAGTGTTTTAAACCGACACATGTGTAAATATAAATAACGGTGATACACATGGTGTGGTTATGAACATGTTATACTACATATAATATATTTTATCTCTACTCTTATAAAAAAAGGAGTTGTTGATGATGGTGTGCCTGTCATCCTGCAATATAGGCCGTCCGATTTATACGGCGGATAGGAAGGAAACTATGGCAATTTTGAAAAAGATACCCACACCCTCTCCATATTTGCAAATTAGGCCTCCGCTTGATCATGTTGATGTTACGTGGAGCATGGGCATCTTGCTAGTACTATGTATAATATATAGAACATTGATCATAATTTGGGCTAATGTGTGGCTTTTGCAGCTCAGGTCTAAATACTTGTCATAATGTAGGGGGCGGGGCACGATACTATGTGTGATAAACACGGTGTACACGTATGGAACATGGTTTAGATTATGAATATATAGTTAGTACATCAAATGTACTATTACTTGGAATCAACATCAAGTGTATTCAAAAAATAGAATTCAAGTTCATGTATTACACATAGTTCATATCTATCTCTATAGTAATCATGTGGTGTGTTATTAAGGTAATACACGAATGATGGTTGAAGTTGGCAACAATCATGATTGTAGATTCTTATTGAAATAGAGAAACGAATTCAAATTCAGTTTGAATTGCAGCGGTAGTATAGACATTTGGAATGCACTAAAATGTTGGTATGAGTAGGTTACATGCATTATACAGCAAGCGAAAAAATTTAATTGGACATAACATGGATTCATACTCCCTCCTTCCATCTATATAGGGCGTGCGTTTTTTAAGACCGCCTTTGACTATTGACAATATTAATAGTAGATGACATGCACAATGTGAAAATTATATCACTGAAAGAACCTTTCACAGACGAATTTAACAGTGTGCTTTGTGTAAGTTGCATGTCATATATTATTGCTCTAATATTTAGTCAAAGTTAGCATCGAAAAACGCATTAGGCCCTATATAGATGGAAGG
Source organism: Aegilops bicornis (assembly GCA_021605145.1). Classification (NCBI taxonomy): domain Eukaryota; kingdom Viridiplantae; phylum Streptophyta; class Magnoliopsida; order Poales; family Poaceae; genus Aegilops; species Aegilops bicornis. The sequence continues at coordinate 322,282,708 of CM038675.1, forward strand.
AGGGAGTAGCTTTGAATAGCATTTTTATAGTAAAACGGGGCAAAACTCTCTCTTTGTGTGGTGTGAATAGTTTTATTTTTTTCGTTTTCTTTTTGGTTGAGGGAAGTGTGAATTGATTTAGTGCATTACAAGTACAATATTACACGTTAGGCTTGTCCCTAAAATTCAACCCGCGCCTTGTTATATCCTGAAAATTCAGATATCGTGCTCCCAAAACTGGCGCCTTCACAACCCGCGCCTTCCTATCCCGAAACTACAACACGCGCGAAAACTCCCTCCAGCTGCCAAATCCCGACACGCGAAATCTCCTTCTAACCCTGAGCTGAAAGGGTCGCTACTTCAAATCGGTGGGGGGTACTTTTGTAACACACCCTACATTTTGGACATGCGCGTCCCTAAGTCATGGTTCACGCCCTCCCATCGCCTCCTTTTTGCCATTCGAAATCCCAGGCCGCCATAACCTCTCCGCTCCAGCCGCGAAACCCCACCCTCCTCCGTCCGCCACCTCACCGGTGCCTAGCCGGAGCCTCTTCATGTCGTCCACCGCAATAGCTCGACGTCCCTCGTCCACCTCCTCGGATGAGGATCCTCGTCCATCTCGTCATCCCGCTGGTTCAGCCACCCCGTCCTCCACCTCCAAGGAGCTGCTCCAGCGATCGCCTCGTCTATCGCGGCTGCTCCATCCCCACAGCATCGCCTTAACCTGCTCCACCGGAACCGAAGCATCCTCACCGACTCCTCGGACGAAGCCGAGGCCTACTCAATGCCACCAAACAGGTTCTACACTCATTGCATCGCACCTTCTCCTTAGCTCGACCTCCCGGCGCCGACAGTGCTCCATCCCGCACCCCCATGGAGCGGCTACCTTGAAACCGGCGCCGCTGGCGACATCTCCACAGCGGCTCTCCCCGGTCTGCGAGGCCCTTTGGCGGCGGCGTCCATACCAGCCGGATCTCTGTTTGCTCACGGCTCTCGCTCGCTCACTTTCGCTTCATGTTATTCTTTGCTGCTCGGCTCTCACTCGATCGCTTTCGCCGCCCATTCTTTGCTGCCTCTGGCTCTGCTCGCGCTGCTGCTGCTGCTCTCCCCCTTGCTCGTGCTGCTGCTTTGCACCGATTTAGCTACACTTCAGTAGACTGAATCGACTTTTGGGTCAGTCGATTTTCAGGGGGTGGGGGGCTCGCCGGAGTTAAGGAAGAACCACCCGCAGCGGGGATGGGGGCTCGCCAGAGAGGTACCCCACTATCTATCTTAGGGTTCAGGGTGGGGTGGGGGGCCTATAGGGCTGGCTGGGGCGGCGGCGAACCGGCGGTTGGGAGTTGTTTCGGGGCGGCGAGGCAGCGCTGGGGCCGGCTGTTCGGCCGGTGGTGGCTGGCGGCTCAGGGGGGTGCAGGTTGAAGATGAACTGCAGGCCCTCCCTAAACTACATGTCAAGTGCCTCTCTGCTACCATTGCGTTCAGTTTCGACAGTAACATTCAGATTCCATAGTAAATTTCAGTTTCGACAGTTAAGTTCAGAGTCAACAGTTTTTACCTCATCTGTTGTAGTCAGGTGGTTTTTGGTGATGTAAATTTTACATCTATTTTACATCATCTATTGGAGATGCTATTAGAATCCCACTTGAGATTGACGATGTACATCTTGTGCTGCTTCAGCCTTGACGTCTTACAACTCACCGGGCTGCTCCAACGACGAGCGATCCATCACAACAGAAAGCAGTGCTCGACGCCGTCTCTGATTCCTCGAGATCTTCCCCCACACCTCCGACAGCCACCTGCCTCAAGCTGCTTGACGACCAACCAAATGATGCTGAGGTCGACACGGCTACGGCAAAGAGGTTGTACACTTATTGCATCACTTATTACTATAAATTCATGTCGATCCATTAGGGCTATTTTGGTTCAATGGAAAAACATAGCAATAGGGAATTTTCCAATGGCACTCTACTATTCAATTATTCATGCATTTTTTGAAAGGAATGAAGCAAAACATCCACCTGGACCTACTTTTCAAAATCCTATGCATGAAAACAAGACCAAGTGCATTAGTGGCAGAATAACATTCTAACTGTACATGCTTTCATATGGTTTCACTTTATTTTAGCCATGTTTCTTTGCGTTCCTCTGCTCTTCCAATTCCTGTAAACCAAACACCCAAGTTGACAGAAATCCTTTGTTTACAAATGCTCTGTTTACCATGTGCATTCCTATCCTATTCCGGTGTTTTTCCTATCCTGCGTTTTTAGAATCATGCAAGCCAAATGAGTCCTTATAATTACTTGATTCTGGTAGGTGTCGAAGAGAACTTTGTGTGGTTTGTCCTGCTCCTGTCGCGACGTCGTCCACCTCACCTGAGTTACTCCATCAACAGAAACATCCACCAAATGAGACATCACGACTCCTGACCGACTTTCGCCGCCTCAGATCTCCTTCCTTGCTGCCGGCACCCACCGCAACGGTATCACCATCATCGAATCAGCAGATGAACCTTAGGAGTACACGGGTCCACAAGAGAGGTCACACTCTTTTGATTCTGCTTATGTTATGCATTGCTTAAAATTACCTGCTACTTTATCATCCTGTTCACCTCTTGGACTCCAAGTCAGGTCCAAAATAATGTTCAAACTTGAGTTCTAAATTAGTTGTGGGGCACATATCGAGGAAGCAATGAATAGTATCTCTGTCTAATATCTGGTTCACCTAGGGTATGCCTATGTTGTTCATCTTGGGTGGGAAACAAATAGTAAAGCAATCATCATCTGTCTTTTTATTAAATTAAAGCAATCATCGACTGCTATCATTATTTTTGGATCCATCCACTTGTTGTTACCATCACTCTAAATTTCTCGCATGCTCTCCTTACATAATCTCACCATATTTTTTCGTATGCATGTCGGATATTGTACCTGATCATGCTGAACATGTAGAGAAAAAGAGAAGAGTTTTCTTGGCAATACAATGTCATGCAGACATCGCTCCATGGTGGGTTCAATGGCAAACCCTCCCCACCCCTCTCCAGTTGTAATCCAGGAGGAAGATATACATTACGAGGCGGATTCGAGACACGCTGACCACTCCTATTTACCCCCAAGGTGTTTGCTCTACCTTGGCATGATGATGTTAGTCATATCATGCATATGTTGCCTTGCAGTGCCTACTTTTGACATCATATATGTCATCCGCTTAGTTTAGACATGTTACGTCGCCAATTGTTTAGTTTCTATATCATATATGGGAATTATGCAGTCTCATGTCTTTTAGCCAGCCCTAATATATGTGAAATGTGCAACGCAATCCTGTTTAACCAGGCATCATATATTTGAATGATATCTTGCCCATCCTTTTCTTCATTACATTTCCATTTGTCAACAATGTTTGTACATTAAACTAATCTTCCTGTGAATCAGCCATTTAGGTGGGAGATTGAAAAATCTGGAGTGAAAACAAGGCCTTCAGCGAGCGATGCTACCGTCAAGCAGATCTCTTGTTGGGTCCCGATAGCTCCTCAGAGAAGGATTCAGAGACAGATGACCAGTCCTATTCCCCCGCCGAGGCGTATGCTCTAACTTGGCACGGCGTTTTAGTTATTCATCATATCTTTGAATTATGTTATGCTATGCTATCCAGTTTAGATAGACATCATATATGTGAAATTATGTCATGCTATCCTTTTTAGTTAAACAATATACATGTCAACTATTTCATGCCCTCTTTTTTCACACTATCTATTGCATCTGTCTCTCATACAATGTTTGTACATTCAACTATGTTTCCTGTTTATCAGCCATTTGAATTGGAGCAGGTGATGCCAGCATCTAGCGGACTAAAAACACGGTCTTCAAATAAAACAATGCTATCTCTTGGTGGAGATAGCACCTCGGTTGTACATGCACGAGAACCAGCCTTACCACACATAACCCAAACTCTCGCAGATTGTACCCCTACTGCGATGGACAGAGAACCAGCTTCACCCAATCTAACGCCAACCCCAGCAGATAGTAACCCAGTTCCTGTTGACGCAGCACCATCTCCACCACAGAGCTCCCAAACAAGAGCAGTTAGTAAGGCAGCTCCAGTGCCCAAAAGGTTAAAGATACTACCACGGCGAACCCCAACTCCACGGTTAAATGCGCCTATTCACGTGGAGGAAGCACAACCAGATAGTCGTAGTTTAGCATCTATCGCATTTGATGTTGTTAAATCGTATAAAGCGTATCTTCCCATCTTGGAAATATTATCGAAGATGAAGGAAAATGCCGATTCTGGTGTTTGTCCAAGAGTTATGTGTAAGTAATGTTATTCATGGCAATTACTTTGCTTTGTCCCGTACATCCTACCTCCATGATGGTTATAATACAGCAAATTTTCCCATTTTTCTCTATAGAGAAGGACCGATTTGGAAACTCAGGATGAGGTAACATGTGCTAATACCTCTGCTATCTTCAAGAATGCTTGGTGGCGATGTCGTAATTACTCAAGAAAACGTACTTCACTGACAAAGAAACTCATCAAACTCCCTTACGTTCTCTTGAGACACATTTACTGGACGATGACTGGGAACGCCTTGTTCTGTACTGGTCCCGAACCAAGAATGTAGTAAGCTCTATGAGCTCATTTTCTATTTTAAGTACTATATTCTTGCGTCTTACTGTACTCTGTTCATGTAGAAAAAGTGCCTAACCCTGAAGAACAAGTGTTCTAATTTAAGATTCCATTGCTATCATAGTTCCAAAAGCGTTAGGCCTTAATTGTGCGTTTGCCACTGCCTTGCGCTTTACTGACCAAAGCGCATGCTTATGCGCAGTTATGCACAGATTAAGCATTGTTATGCGCAATGCATTTCGCCAACGCCTAGAGCCTAGGCGCGCTTAAGCGCTCGCTTAGGCGCGCCTTTTTTTAACTATGATTACTATCGTGCATACTGCTTTGCTCTTGTATCACTGTATTTACTCATACAAACTTATTTTAAATTAAGGATCCAACCGAAACTCCAATGGCACAGCAGGTATGTTCACGCATGTTTCTTTAACAGGCTTGCTCTTATCAATAGCTCTGTTGATTTCAATTTCAATTGTGTATACAGTTGACTTCTCATATGATGCACATTACTAGCATCACAACAGAGCAACTAGTGTTGTTGTACATGTAGACCCGTGGTACCCATCTGAAATCTTGTTGTGCCGTGTAGTTTCCCGCGCTTTGTATTCTTTCACTGCTGCTTTGTCTTGAACTGATATGATTTGAAGCGTGTCTCTATTTTGATTTGGCAAGACAATGCAGCGACCGTAGGACATAGATATATGTTTGTTTGATGCTTTTATTATGTACTAGTACTTGGCAATAGAAGACTTGGTAGTTTAATCTTGTCCACCTTACTAATGAACTGGTTCACCGAAATGAGTTTCATATACTAGTACATGCTAAACCTGTTATGTGTATGCTTGTTTCTTCTTTTAGAATGCTGACAGAATATTGGGGAAGAGTGCCTTATTAAGCAATGGTAAATGAAGTAATGCAGATAAGGTTCACGATAGTGACACATCCTTGTTGGTCTCCAACAAAGCTGATAAGACAACTAAGGAAGACTATCTCGAAGACAGTGAGACAACCCCAAAGTCCTGTCTTGGTTTAGTGTTGGAGTTACTGGCCACTACCGCTTGCACAAGCTATTCAAACTCACTGTCTGAATCAGTTCAGTTTCTTGAGTCTCAAGTACAAGTTGAAAGACATCGATCAACTGTGCTGCGACAAGAAGCGGAAGGACTGCGGAAGTCCATGGAGCATTCAGATGCATACTTTCTGGTGCAACAGCAAGTGTTGGAGGATTTTAGCGCCAAACAGGACAAAGCTAATAAGCTTGCTAAGCTTATTGCCAGCATGGTGGACACCATGTTTCTTGAGCTCTTCTGAAGTTGTTTCAGTTATGCTCTTGTTTTGCTGCCGCGTTTATTTGTGCTGGTGGCCAATTTTGACGACCAGTGTATGTAATATGTTGCTTTGTTCCCTATATTTGCACTGGTGGCGAACTTTGATGCCCAGTGGATGTAATATGTGTAATAACGGTAATAGGCTAGCGTTAATTGCTTGGTTATTTATTTCCTTATTGTCTTGTTTAGTTGTTTGCTTGTAGTCACTGTAGTTCTTTTTCCGTGTTTTTCTAGTGGCCACAATAACCTATTTTTGGAAACTAGGCCAAAATAATCATGGCAACACGTGGACTGTTGTAACCATGGGCCTCCTGCGGGCCGTATGATCCATGGGCCTTCTACGGGCCATAAGATCCATTGGCCTTCTATACGGGTCGTAGGATCCATGGGCCTTCTACAGGCCATATGATTCATGGGCCTTTTACGGTCCGTAGCATCCATGGGCCTTCTACCGGCCGTAGGATCCATGGGCCTTCTACGGGGTGTATCATCATTTCGCCAATCATGGGTTATACTATTCGTGGACAATAACGGGCCGTTAATAGGCAGTATTTGATAACTCTATGAAAACAGCCCAATGAGTTTTTCACATGAAAACGACCCAACGTATTAACGGGCCACTAACGGGCCGACTGTAACCATGGGTTGAATTTGGCCCACAAGCCAAAAATGATAGTAACGGGTCGTAAGTAACCGAATGCTGGAAATGAGCCCAATAATAAATGGGCCCTGAGAAGACCGAAAGATAACATGGGCTGGAAACAGCCCAACGGAATAATGGGCCGTTAATGGGTATAAAGTGATACACTGTTCGTTACGGGCCAGTTTTACCATGGGCCGTTAAGGGGCCGAGGGTTACTAAGGGCCTCATATGGGCCGAAAGACGTCATGGGCCATACATGGGCCTGAAGTTAAAACAAGCTGGAATTATATTGGATGGCCCAGATGGCGCCATCGGGCCTAATTAATAGGCCGTGGCGGGCCACAGGTTAGCGGGTACGTAAATGGGCTATATGCGAGCAGTAGTTAACGAGGCTTGCCGTGGGCCGGCCCGCCACCTTTTGACCAAGTCAAATGGGTCGGCCTTTTCATAGGAATGGGCCTCTGTTGGGTCGTGCCACATGTCGACGTATCATAGGCGCTTTGGGTCCAATGAGTGAATGACATCTGTCCCAACGGTGAGCCGACACGTGTTTCCTCCAGCCAATGATGATTTTACACATGGAAAATCCCCATTGGTTGGGGCTGATAACGGTTATCGGATCCAAAACCGGACCCGATAGCTTAACGGCGTTCGCTACGGTGGATGTCACGTGTCGGTCACCCTTGACGAAAGCACTTCCATGACGCGCGATTTATCATCATGGAAGTGGACACTTCCGTGATGATAATTTTGGTAATGTCATGGAACACTTCTACGACAGCACATGTATGACTATCTTGATTCTGTCATAAATTTGTCATGGATGTACATGCATGACAAAAAACGTGACCTACTGTGACAAAGACATATCATCACGGAAGTGTATTTTTTAGTGCAATATTATAAATATTTGTATCACTACGATTGAGATTCAATGAACCATTCACATTGGGTGTATGACCATAGAAGGTTTTATTCATGTAAACAAAACAACAATTATTCTCTGAATTAAATGAATAACCTATTACAATAAACACAATCTAATCATATTCATGCTCAACGCAAACACCAAATAACATTTATTTAGGCTTAACATTAATCCCGAAGGTAGAGGGAGTGTGCGATGGTGATCATATCAATCTTGGAAACACTTCAACACACATCGTCACCTTGCCCTTTACTAGTCTCCGTTTATTCTGCAACTCCTGTTTCGAGTTACTAATCTTAGCAACTGAACCGGTATCAAATATCCATGGGCTACTATGAATACTAGTAAGGCACATATCAATAACATGTATATCAAATATACCTTTGTTCACATTGCCATCCTTCTTATCCGCCAAGTATTTAGGGCAGTTCCGCTTCTAGTAACCATTCCCTTTAAAGTAGAAGCACTTAGTTTCAGGCTTAGGTCCAGCCTTGGGCTTCTTCACGGGAGTAGCAACTTGCTTGCCATTCTTGTTGAAGTTCCCTTTCTTTCCCTTTCCCTTTTCCTTGAAACTAGTGGTCTTGTTTAACCATCAACACTTGATGCTCTATCTTGATTTCTACCTTCGCCGATTTCAGCATCGCGAAGAGCTCGGGAATCATTTTTGTCATCCCTTGCATATTATAGTTCATCACGAAGTTCTAGTAGCTTGGTGATATTGAATAGCGAACTATGTCAATCACTATCTTATCTGGAAGATTAACTCCCACTTGATTCAAGCGATTGTAGTACCTAGAGATTCTGAGAAGATGCTCACTGGTTGAGCTATTCTCCTCCATCTTGTAGACAAAGTAGAGGTCTCATACCTCTCGACACGGGCATGAGTCTGAAATACCAATTACAGCTCTTGGAACATCTCATATGCTCCATGGCGTTCAAAACGTTTTTTTGAAGTCCCAGTTCTAAGCCGTAAAGCATGGCACACTAAACTATTAAGTAGTCATCATATCGAGCTTGCCAAACGTTCATAACATCTGCATCTGCTCCTGCAATAGGTATGTCACCTAGCGGTGCATCAAGGACATAATTCTTCTTGTAGCAACGAGGATAATCCTTAGATCATGGACCCAGTCCGCATCATTGCTACTATCATCTTTCAACTTAGTTTTCTCTAGGAACATATAAAAAATAGGGGAGTTATATTGTGAGTTATTGATCTAAAACATATATGTGCAAAAACTATTAAGACTAAGTTCATGATTAAGTTTAATAAATCAAATTACTAATGAACTCCCACTTAAATTAACACCCCCCAAGTTATCTAAGTGATACATGATCCAAATCAACTAACCCATGTCAGATCATCACGTGAGATGGGGTAGTCATCAATGGTGAACATCTCTATGTTGATCATATCTACTATATGACTCACGTTCGACCTTTTGGTCTCCAGTGTTCCGAGACCATGTTTGTACGTGCTAGGCTCATCAAGTTTATCCCAAGTATTCTGCATGTGCAAAACTGTCTTACGCCCGTTGTATGTGAACGTAGAGTCTATCACACCCGATCATCACGAGGTGCTTCGAAACGACGAACTTTGGCAACGGTGCATACTCGGGGAGAACACTTTTATCTTGAAATTTAGTGAAGGGATCATCTTATAATGCGACCGCCGTTCTAAGCGAAATAAGATGCAAAAAGGATAAACATCACATGCAATCAAAATATGTGACATGATATGGCCATCGTCACCGGCTCGACACGTTGATCTCCATCGTTGCGTCGGGGTCGTCTCGCCAACTATTTCTTCTACAACTATTGCTAACGCATAGAGATAAAGTAAAGCAATTACATGGCGCTTGCATTTCATACGATAATTAAGAGACAACCCTAAGGCTCCTGCCGGTTGTCGATATTACAAAACATGATCATCTCATACAACAACGTATATCACATCACGTCTTGACCATATCACATCACAACATGCCCTGCAAAAACAAGTTAGACGTCCTCTACTTTGTTGTTGCAATTTTTATGTGGCTGCTACGGGTTTCTAGCAAGAACCATTCTTAACTACGCAAAAACCACAACGGTGATTTATCAAGTTTGATGTTTTAACCTTCTTCAAGGATCGGCCGTAGTCAAATTCGATTCACCTAAAGTAGGAGAAACAAAAACCCGCCAACCACCTTTATGCAAATCAAGTTGCATGTCAGTCAGTGGAACCGGTCTCATGTGCGTGGACATGTAAGGTTGGTCCGGGCTGCTTCATCCCACAGTACAGCCAAATCAAAATAAGACATTGGTGGTGAGCAGTATGACTATCACCGCCCACAACTCTTTGTGTTCTACTCGTGCATATCATCTGCGCATAGACCTGGCTCATGCTGCCACTGTTGGGAAATGTTGCATGGAAAACAAAAAATTCTACGCACACGCAAGATCTATCCATGGAGATGCATAGCAACGAGGGGGAGAGTGTTTCTACCTACCCTCGTAGACCGTAAGCGGAATCGTTTGTTAACGCGGTTGATGTAGTCGAACTTCTTCGCGCTCCAACCGATCGAGTACCAAACGTACGACACCTTCGTGCACAGCACACATTCAGCTCGGTGACGTCCTCGTCTTCTTTATCCAGCAAGACGGCTAAATAGTGGATGAGTTCCGGCAGCACCACGGCGTGGTGACAGTGACGGTGAAGCTATCTTGTAGGGCTTCGCCTAAGCACTACAAAAATATGACTGAGGGTGTAAATGGTGGAGGGGGGCACCGCACACAGCTAAGAGATTGTCGTGGTTATGTGTGGCGCCCCCTCCCACATATATATAGGTGGGGGAGAGGGGAGAGGCCAAGGGGCGCCCCAAGTAGGGCGGAATCCTACTAGTGCTCTTACGCTGCGCCCCCTTCCATATTTGCCGGAGGGGGAAGGAAAGGGGGGAGAGGAAAGGAAGGGGGAGGACGACTCCCCCCTTTCCTTCTCTTCTCAAGGGCTGCGGCTTTGGAGGGGCGCGCCAGCCCCTTGTGGGCGGGTGTGTTCTCCACTTTGGCCCATATGGCCCATTAACCACCCGGGGTGTCCGGAACCCCTTCCGGTGGCCGGATTTCTATCCGGTACATGCCAAAACTCTTCCGGTGTCCAAATATCATCATCCTATATATATCAATCTTTACCTCCGGAATATTCCGGAGCTCCTCTTCATGTCCGTGATCTCATTCAGGACTCTGAACAACATTCGATCACCAAATCATATAACTCATATAACACTATATCTTCAACGAACGTTAAGCATGTGGATCCTATGGGTTGGACAACTCTGTAGACATGACGGAGACACCTCTCTGGTCAATAACCAATAGCGGAACCTGGATGCCCTTATTGGCTCCTACATATACTACGAAGATCTTTATCGGTCGAACCTTATGACAACATACGTAATTTCTTTGTCCATGGGTATGTTACTTGCCCGAGATTCGATCGCCGGTATCTTCATACCTAGTTCAATCTCGTTACTAGAAAGTCTCTTTACTCGTTCCATAATACATCATCTTGCAACTAACTCCTTAGTCACTTTGCTGCAAGGCTTCTTATGATTTGTATTACCGAGAGGGCCCAGAGATACCTCTCCGATACTCAGAGTGACAAATCCTAATCTCGATCTATGCCAACTCAACAAACACCTTCGGAGATACCTGTAGAGCATATTTATGATCACCCAGTTACATTGTGATGTTTGATAGCACACAAGGTATTCCTCCGGTTTCCGGGAGTTGCATAATCTCATAGTCAAAGGAATATGTATTTGTCATCAAGAAAGCAATAGCAATAAACTGAACGATCAATATGCTAAGCTAACGGATGGGTCTTGTCCATCGCATCATTATCCTAATGATGTGATCCCGTTATCAAATGACAAGACATATATATGGTTAGGAAACCTTAACCATCTTTGATCAACGAGCTAGTCTAGTAGAGGCTTACTAGGGACTCGGTATTTGTTTATGTATTCACACATATATTTAAGTTTCCAATCAATACAATTCTAGCATGAATAATAAAACTTTATCATGAATAAGGAAATATAAAATAACAACTTTATTATTGCCTCTAGGGCATATTTCCTTCACTTGCATTGTAAGACCTACTCCTGGTTGTCTGAGATTGCTTGGCAAGAGGTCGGACGAGAGTACAAGGGTTGTGGGGGAAAGATCGATCTCCCCTGCGGCAGCACCCTGCCCTCCTTTATACCAGCCCTGATGCTCCCCTGAAAACACTTGGCGGGAAGGGTTGCCACAACGGCCAGTTTGAAGGGGACAGGGGCGCAGCCTATCCTGACTAAAGGTGGTCTTCGCCTACAAAAAGTCTCTTGCCATGACGGGCCGGAGGGCTCGGTGATGACCTCCATACTAGCACGCCCTTCCCTTTGGTCTTCATGCACCGATCAGGCAACCTTTAGGGTTGCTTTGGGAACTGGCGTGCTCTCTGGCACTACTCATCGTTGCGCGCGTCACCCACATGAGGACACATGACTGTGTGGCCCCGCTGAGCTGCTCTTGACTCGTTCGCCTCCGCGAGAGGACCTCACGAGGCTCCTGGTGATGCTTGCTCACGTGCGGCTCACGAGACGAGGGCCTCATGAGGGTCTTGCCTGCGAAGTCCAATGGTGGGCCGCGCGCTGGGCCCGGGATATGTTGCGTCATGGGCCGCTAGCAGACGGGCCTGGGTACCCCTAGTTCCATGGGCCCGACAGTAGCCCCGGGCCCACGACACACATGACACCGCCTGTTAAGTAGGGGCAAAGCGGCATGGGCCCCAATCGCCTGTAGGCCAGGCCTGACACGTGGCGCCCAACGGGGCATGAGACGCTCCCACTTCTTGCACGACGCCTCAGTAACCTCCCGGGCTGACATAAAACCTTCCCGCACGCGGCGCGCGGCCATCATTGCTCCTCTGTCCCGCATCTGTCTACTGAAGACGAGGAGGCATGGATTGGCCCTCCGTCGAACGCTATATAAGGGCAAGGGGTAGGACCCCTTAGCTCATCTTGCTTCTCCTTGATTCTCTGCTCCCTCCCGCCATTGCCGCAGTCATGGCGCATACGAGGAGGTTCTCTACCGCCGAGAAGGGGAAGACAGCGATGGAGGAGGTAGAGCCACTGAAGCCGATGATAACCCACAAGTATAGAGGATCAATTGTAGCCTCTTTTGATAAGTAAGAGTGTCGAACCCAACGAGGAGCTAAAGGTAGAACAAAATATTCCCTCAAGTTCTATCGACCACCAATACAACTCTACGCATGCTTAACGTTCTCTTTACCTAAAACAAGTATGAAACTAGAAGTACTTTGTAGGTGTTGTTGGATAGGTTAGCAAGATAATAAAGAGTACGTAAATAAAAACTAGGGGCTATTTAGATAAAGACACAATAATGTAAATATAGCGAGTGTGGAAAAGTGGTGGTAGGAGTTGCGAAATTGTCCCTAAGCAATTGACTACTTTACTAGACCGATAGCAAGTTTTATGTGGGAGAGGCCACTGCTAGCATGTCATCCCTGACTTGGAATTCTATGCACTTATGGTTGGAACTATTAGCAAGCATCCACAACTACTAATGTTCATTAAGGTAAAACCCAACCATAGCATTAAGTTATATTGGTCCCCCTTCAATCCCGTATGCATCAATTTCTATGCTAGGTAGAAGCTTATGTCACTCTTGCCCTCCAATACATAGTCCTATCAACATACAACTAACCCTATGGTGTGATCCACGCGCGCTCTCATATGATGGGCACCAAAGGGCAGCAACATAACCACAAGAAAATTAAATCAATCATAGCAATTCATTAATCACCGATAGGAGAACGAAAATATACTCAGACATCATAGGATGGCAACACATCATTGGATAATAATATGAAGCATAAAGCACCATGTTCAAGTAGAGGGTACAGCGGGTTGTGGGAGAGTGGACCGCAGTAGATAGAGGGGGGAAGGTGATGGAGATGTTGGTGAAGATGGCGGAGGTGTTGGTGAAGATCGCAGTGATGATGATGGAGGCCACGGCAGCGTTCCGGTGCCACCAGAAGAGAAGGGGAGAGGGGGCCCCTTCTTCTTCTTCTTCTTCTTCTTCTTCTTCTTCTTCCTTGACCTCCTCCCTAGATGGGAGAAGGGTTTCTGTAGCGACCCGACCTCAGATGGTCAAGTCTCTGTGCTTCCGTGTCATCCCTGGATCGGTAATGCTGACACACACAGTACTCGAAGGATTTATAACAGAGTAGCAATCACACCCTTATTACAACGAATGTCTCAAAAGAGAACTTATTACAATAATATGGCTTAAGGCCATCTAATACGATAACAGCGGAAGTCTTGGAAGATAAAGTGAGTCCATCAACTCCAACGGCATAGCTGAGCTGCACGGCAACGACCTATCGAACCTTACTCCTCGTCTGAAAAGTCTGCAACATAATATGTTGCAGCCCGAGAACGGGTCAGCACATGGAATATGCTGGCAATGTAACACAATAGAGCAATAACAGAATAATACTACCACTACATGCATATTTGGCTGGTGGAAAGCTCTACGGTTACAGTTTTGCGGAAAGCCAATTTTTCCCTACAACAAAGGAATAAATTTTAATTTAACTATCATGGTGGTTGAAACATCATTGAGAAGGTATAACCCCAACTCAATCCCAATTAAAATAGTTAACATCCCAGCAATATTAATTTAGAGTGATGAGATACATGTGAAACTCAAGTACTAGATACTCAGAATTGTCCATAACCGGGGACACGGCTAACCATGATTAGATTGTACACTCTGCAGAGGTTTGCGCACTTTTCGCCACAAGACTCGATCGCCTCCGTTGATTTCTTGCACTGCATGGTGTTTGAGAAACGGATGACCGACACACAGTCTTTCAGAAACATTAACTCTTTACTCCGGGTAGACCATACCGAACCTACAAAACCCACTACCTGCTGATCTACCTCTTCAAGAGCTTCACGTAACTTACTCAGCTATGCTAGAGCCCATAATAGCTTGTGGCTGCACTCGGAAGTTTCTAGCATGAATAATCTCAGTTCCCTTTGAGCCTGGGTGGCGGTCCATAGGAAGATCACACGGGTACCCCGGGATTTCCAAAACAAAACAGACAACACTGGGTTCCCCAGGTGCCTTAATCCACCCAGATGTGTGTTAAAGTTGCCACCTTAAGTTAACCATTAATTAACAATCTCACATCTGTCATGGATAACTATCAAACCCAATCCACGTCTATGAGCATAGCATGGCAATATAAGAAATACATAGAAGTAACTCCCAAGGGTTTGACAGTAACAGGGCAATAGGTTCCTACCTCATCATCTACTTCCCAACCCACAAATTAATGAGATCCTAACCATGCAATGTTTGAGGGTTGAAACTAATGCATAAAAACTGGGTATGAAAAGAGTATGATCAAAGTGTTACTTGCCTTGCTGACGATCCGGGCATCCTAGAGACTCGTAGTAACACGCTTCGCACTCCGGGAATTCTATCGCAAACAAACAATAGCATACATAAGCAACAAGCAAAGAAGCACAAATGAAACTTCAACTGAAAGAGGTTGACCGGAGAGTTCAACTTAAGAACTCCGGTTCACAAGAAGAATCAAACCAAACGGAGCAACAAAACTCAAACGGCGAAGGAAATAACATCCGTTTACTAATCCGAACTAGGGTCAAATTTTACAGAGGCAAAAACTTATTTGAGTTGGCTATTCAGAAAGAGGGTTTTGAGATGAAACTCCAGGCACTTGAATCGCCTGATTCCGATAAACGAGCGAAAATTTATACTAGTTCGAACATCGGATCAGAAATCACGATTGGAAAAATCGTGGAATAAATCCGATAAAAAGAAAACGACGAACGGCTAAACGAACGAACGTTCGTTAGCAGAAACTAAATGACAAACACGTTCGTTAGAACGAACGAACGAGCGAACGCTCGCTAAACAAATAAACCGGAGAATAAAACCGATCTATAAAAAAACGAACTAGGGTTTTTCTAAAAGAAAACCGAAGGGGTTTTTCTAAAAAAAACCGGGCGGCGGGTGGCTACCTCCGGCGAGGTCGTCCGGCAAGGCGGGCTGCTCCGGCGGGGCTCGGCGAGGTGCGGGGCGGCGGGGAAGGCGGCGGCGGCGACCACGGCGGCGGGCGGCTCGGGCGGGCGCGGGCGAGGTGCGGCGGGGCTCGGCTCGGCGGGCGAGGCGAGGGCGGCGGTGGTGGTGGTGTTAAGAGGGGGGGGAGGGGCTTATATAGGTTGGGGGGCTCCGACTTGGGGAAGGGGCAAGGCGGCGGCGGCGGTGGTGTCTGGGTCGGACACGGCGGCTGAGGGAAGGCGGCGGCCTTTCGGTGAGTGGGCTGCTTCTGAGCCCTTGGCCTAGTCGGTATGGGTCCTCTATTGTTTTTTAAACGTTCCGCGGACTAAGAAAAATCCTAGAAAAATATAAATAAAAATCTAAAAATTCCAAAATAAATTTTCTCCGTCCAAATGGAATATTTAGAACAGGATGAACTTTTCTTGGCCCCTAAAATGCAATTTTTAAAACATGCAAATTTTTCTAGGGCGAGTAAAATTCCAAAATAAAACAAATAAAAACCAAATAATGATTTCAACATTTTTCCTCCGATATTTCAATTATTTTGGAGAAGTCATATTATCTCCCCTCATTTATTTATTTTAAAATGAAATATTTTCCGGAGAGAAAAATAATTAAAACCAAAAATCCTCGTCTTTAGTATTTGATAAAAATCAAATATGAAAATCGGAAAATCACCAACTCTCTCCGAGGGTCCTTGAGTTGCTTAGAATTTCGAGGATTGCAAACGAAAATGAAATAAAATATGATATGCATGGATGACCTATGTATAACATTCCAAATTGAAAATTTGGGATGTTACAAACCTACCCCCGTTAAGATGAATCTCGCCCTCGAGATTCGGGTTGGCTAGAAAATAGGTGCGGTTGGTTCTTGCGAATATCCTCTTCTTGCTCCCAGGTGGCTTCCTCCTCGGTATGGTGGCTCCACTGAACTTTGCAAAACTTGATAACCTTGCTGCGAGTGACTCAACTGTCGAAATCAAGAACCTTTATTGGCTTCTCCTCATAGGTCAGATTACTATCTAGCTGAATGGCCTCCAAGGGCACTGTATCATTCAACGGTATATCGGCCATCTCAGCGTGGCACTTCTTCAGCTGCGATACGTGAAACACATCGTGAACTCCTGACAATCCTTCAGGTAACTCCAGCTTGTAGGCAACTTCTCCCATCCGTTCCAAAACACGATCACGGTCCTACAAATCTTGGGGCTAACTTTCCCTTTACTCCAAAACGTTTCACTCCCCTCAAGGGTGATACTCGCAGATAGGCTCTGTCTCCAATTTCATAGGTTACTTCCTTGTGTTTTGAATCTACGTAACTCTTCTGTCTAGACTGAGCAATCTTTAGTCTGTCTATGATCAGTTTAACCTTCTCCTCTGATTCCTTGATCAAATCTGGTCCAAACAACTGACGGTCTCCAACCTGATCCCACATCAATGGTGTTCTACATCTGCGTCCATCTGAGCTTGAACGGTGCCATCTTCAACCGGCTGGTAGCTGTTGTTGTATGAGAACTCTGCGTACGGCAAATTTTCATCCCAACTAGATCCATAATCTAGCGCACATGCTCTCAACATGTCCTCCAGAATCTGATTGATTCTCTCTGTCTGTCCATCCGTCTATGGGTGGAACGCGGTACTGAACTCCAATCTGGTACCCAAAATCTGGTGTAGCTGATGCCAAAACTTTGAAGTAAACTGCGTTCCTCTATCTGATACGATGCTCCTCAGAACTCCATGCAAACATACGATCCTGGTCATATATATCTTGGCCAACTTTGCACTTGTATAGGTTGTTTTCCTTTGGGATGAAATGGGCTACTTTGGTCAAACGATCCACAACTACCCATATTGAATCATATCCTGCCTTGGTTACGGGTAATCCGGTAATAAAGTCCATGCCAAGTTTGTCCCACTTCCATTCGGGTATTGGCATAGGCTGTAACTTGATCCTGGCTTCGATGCTCTGCCTTCACTCTCGACATACATCACATACGGCTACATACTCGCCAATATCCTTCTTCATACCAGTCCACGAAATGTTCCTTCAAGTCCAAATACATCTTGGTGTTTCGTGGTGAATCGAGTATGGTGAGTCATGGGCCTCTGAAGTATTAACTTCACGATCTCCGAATTGTTGGGCACATAAATCCGGTCCTCAAACCACAAGGTATCGTGCTCATCCTCGCGAAAACCTTTGGCTTTTCCTTCGCCCATCTTCTCTCTTATCTCAGCAATCTCTTTGTCCTCCTTCTGAGCTTCTCGAATCTTGTTCAACAACGTCGACTGAACCTCCATTGTTGCAAGAAAACCTCTTGGAACAATCTCCAATCGAAGTTCCATGATCTCCGCAGCTAACTCCTTTGGCAATCCTTTTCTTTCAAGGATATTAGCATAACTCTTCCGGCTCAAAGCGTCTGCTACGACGTTGGCCTTTCCTGGATGATAGTGTAGCTTCATATCGTAATCCTTTATAAGTTCCAGCCATCTCCTCCATGCGAGGTTTAACTCCTTTTGTGTGAAAATGTACTTCAAACTCTTATGATCCGTGTACACATCACAACGGTTTCCAATAAGATAATGTCTCCAGGTCTTCAACGCATGTACTACAGCTGCTAACTCCAAATCATGCATGGCATAGTTCAACTCATGTGGCTTCAGTTGTCGTGAGGCATACGAAACAACTTTTCCGTCCTGCATAAGAACACATCTGAGTCCCAAGCGAGAGGCGTCACAATACACTTGAAACTCCTTATGTATATCTGGAAATGTCGGCAATGGGGATGTAGTCAACCGTTTCTTCAACTCCTGAAAGCTTGTCTCGCAATCCTCTGTCCATTTGAACTTAGCATCCTTCTTTAACAATTTAGTCATTGGCTTAGCAATCTTGGAAAAATTCTCAATGAATCTCCGATAATATCCTGCCAGTCCAAGGAAATCATGGATCTCGCCAAGCTGAAGTGGGTGCCAACCATTCAAAGGATCGACCGAACTCATCGGGATCTCCGCTATACCCTCTCCTGATATAACATGCCCAAGAAATCCAACTTCCTTCAACCAAAACTCGCACTTGCTGAATTTGGCGTATAACTGGTGTTCCCTGAGTTTCTCGAGGACCAAACGCAAGTGTTCCGCGTGCTCCTCTTCGTTCTTAGAGTATACCATAATATCATCAATAAACACCACAACAAACTTGTCCAAATACTCCATGAACACCTTGTTCATCATACTCATGAAATAGGCAGGGCGTTAGTCGGTCAAATGACATGACTGTATACTCATATAATCCATACCGTGTGGTAAATGCTGTCTTTGGTATATCCTTCTCTCGGATCTTCAACTGATGGTATCCTGATCGTAGATCAATCTTCGAAAACACCTTAGCTCCTTGCAACTGATCAAACAGATCATTAATCATCGGTAAGGGATACTTGTTCTTTATCGTTACTTCATTGAGCCCGATAATCAACAACCATCCTCGTGGATTTATCCTTCTTCTCCACCAAAAGTGCAGGGGATCCCCAAGGTGATGAACTTCTCTGAATGTAACCTTTCTCCAATAGCTCCTTGATCTGCTTCTTAATTTCCTCCGGATCATTTGCGGGCATCCGATAGGGTCTCTTGGATATTGGCCTGCACAGCAATAGCTCTATCGAAACTTCGATGTCTCGATCCGGTGGCATGCGTGGTAACTCCTCCGGAAAACATCCGGATAATCCTTTACTACATGTACTTCCTCTGTACAACTCCGTGAGGGCATTCACTTGGCTCCTCCTAGGCACATGCCTACATACATACTTAATCCTTTTTCCTCTGGGGTGGTAAGATAAATTGACTTGCTAGCACAGTCAATACTTCCTCCATACTTTGACATCCAGTCCATACCTAATATCACATCCAATCCTTGCGACTCCAAGATAATTAGGTTAGACGGAAAAACATGCGTGCCAATGATTAGGGGTTTCTGGGTGCACCATCTTCTAGCCATGTACTCTGCTCCAGGCGAGCTCACTAGAAGAGGGGTCCTAAGGGTTTGGGTTGGTAACTTAAACTTATCCACAAATCCCCTTGATATGTATGAATGCGATGCACCAGATGTCGAAAAGAACAAGAGCGGTAAATGACTGAACCAAAACTTACCTATTACCGCGTCCGCTGCTCTTCAACTTCCTCCATGTTAACGTGGTTCACTTGTCCTTTGTTGAATGGATTGGGCTTCTTCCAGCTTCCATTTTCGTTTCCATTCTTTCCTTGAGGCAGTCATTGGCATAGTGCCCTGTCTTTCCGCACTTACAGCAAATACCTTGGCTTAAGTCCCTCTTGGCGGGTGTAGCTGGGTTAGAGCGATTCTGATTATTGTTAACTCCATTCCCATTCCCGTTCTTCGCACCATTTTGATTATGCGATCCTCCTCCAAAGATGGTTATGACCTCCATGGTTATGAACAAGTCCTCCCGAGTTCGGGGTTAGCGAGGCTTCGGTGAGCTCTGAGTTATACTTCCCTTGTCCATACTTCCTTTTACGGCTCTCAATCTGCTGTTGCTTTCCTTCAATCATTAGGGCTTTATCTACCAACTTCTGGTAGTTGTTGAAAGTTGCCACCATCAACTGCATACTCATCTCATAATTCAGCCCTTCCATAAACTTCTCCTGCTTCGCGGCATATGTGGCCACATCATCAGGGGCATAGCGTGATAACTTGCTAAACTCATCCACGTACTGGGCCACAGTACGGTTCCCCTGGCGTAAGTTGTGAAACTCACGCTTCTTTATCTGCATGGCTCCAGTTGAGACATGGGTCGTGCGAAAAGCTTGTTGGAACTGGTCCCAAGTGACATTGGCCATAGGAAAAGTACCCGTGTAATTCTCCCACCATGCAGCTGCTGGTCCATCCAATTGATGTGCGGCAAAGCGCACTTTTCAAAGATCTGTGCATCCTGCGGTGGTTAACTCCCTTCCAATACGGCGTAGCCAATCATCAGCAACTATTGGCTCGGTGCTACTAGAAAACACCGGCGGTTGTAGCCTCAGGAAACAGGTTAAGTTGTCCACTGGCGGCGGATTGTTGTTGGCATTGTTGATGTTGTTGTTGCCCTGGTTCTGAACTAGCAATTGCATCAAGGCATTCTGCTGCTGGATCAACTGGGTGAGCTCCAGTGGGAAAACAAAACCGGGGTCACGTCTCGGAGGCATCTGAGGTTTTTAGATGGAAGAGGTTAGAATAGAAAAAGATCTTGGGGAGAAACACTACCCATATGCATATGAGGCAAACACACACATTCATTCAATCAATCAAGCAAGGGCATACAAAACGGTCTAGGACTATCGCATAAGTGCTCAACTACTACTAATTACATGGAGGAATACTACTATTATATGGTGGTCATCTAGAAATTTTGATCGGTGGAAGACTCCATGATGTCTGCTCCAGCTTCGTCTTCGTAGTCATCATCACTTGGGTCAGAGTTGGTGTCGTCAATGATGATGTAGTTGTCCGGACAAGTGGGATCTTCTTCCTCTTCTTCCGGTGTTGGTCCTCCCATGAAGACTCCGATCTTCTTGACTAGGTCGTCATTCTTCTCCAGTAGGGTCTTGATTTCTTCCTCATATCCATTGCGTGTAAACTTGAGTTCTTCCTCCAGCTCGATGATCCTAGTTTTCGTCTTCTTAATCTCCATCATGTCTGCGCTTTATCTGGTTCTCCTGACGCCGAATGTGCTGGTTTAGCTCCTGGATGTAAGCTGCAATGGATCTATCCTTCTTGGTGCTGATTACTTCCCATTCCTCGTCTCGGTGCCCACATATTTGATATATGGTGTCTTTAAGCTCCCGGTTGTAGACTTCTCCAATGCGTCCCATGGTAATGTCAGCTGCCATACTCTTGCCAAGGCTCCAGGTGGGTGCTTCAAAAGAAAACTCTATGGGCTTGGAAGTTGGCGAGAACGTCCTTCCTGGAACTTGTACTCGAATCATCCAGCGCTCTTCTTACGGGTAAAGTGGCGTTATGCGTCCGGTGAAGCTTGGTATTCCAATATTCAGGTACCTAGTGACTTCCTTCAAGTGGCGTCCAAAAGGTGTGTCTTCATCCGGTTGCCAGTAAACTTGCTCTTCATCTCAGTCCTCCTAAAGAGTGGAAAAATGGAGAGGAGTCAGAAATGAGTAGAGAAGAGTGACCTATGGTTTTATCTTAGTGGTCGTGTCGTACACTCAGCGCGTGCTTTGATACCATCTTGTAGCGACCCGACCTCAGATGGTCAAGTCTCTGTGCTTCCGTGTCATCCCTAGATCGGTAATGCTGACACACACAGTACTCGAAGGATTTATAACAGAGTAGCAATCACACCCTTATTACAACGAATGTCTCAAAAGATAACTTATTACAATAATATGGCTTAAGGCCATCTAATACGATAACAGCGGAAGGCTTGGAAGATAAAGTGAGTCCATCAACTCCAACGGCATAGCTGAGCAGCACGGCAATGACCTATCGAACCTTACTCCTCGTCTAAAAAGTCTGCAACATAATATGTTGCAGCCCGAGAACGGATCAGCACATGGAATATGCTGGAAATGTAACACAATAGAGCAATAACAGAATAATACTACCACTACATGCATATTTGGCTGGTGGAAAGCTCTACGGTTACAGTTTTGCGGAAAGCCAATTTTTTCCTACAACAAAGGAATAAATTTTAATTTAACTATCATGGTGGTTAAAACATCATTGAGAAGGTATAACCCCAACTCAATCCCAATTAAAATAGTTAACATCCCAGCAATATTAATTTAGAGTGATGAGATACATGTGAAAACTCAAGTACTAGATACTCAGAATTGTCCATAACCGGGGACACGGCTAACCATGACTAGATTATACACTCTGCAGAGGTTTGCGCACTTTTCCCCACAAGACTCGATCGCCTCTGTTGATTTCTCGCCTTTGCATGGTGTTTGAGAAGCGGATGACCGAGACACAGTCTTTCGAAACATTAACTCTTTACTCGGGTAGACCATACCAAACCTACAAAACCCACTACAACGCTGATCTACCTCTTCAAGAGCTTCACGTAACTTACTCAGCTATGCTAGAGCCCATAATAGCTTGTGGCTGCACACGGAAGTTTCTAGCATGAATAATCTCAGTTCCCTTTGAGCCTGGTGGCGGTCCATAGGAAGATCACACGGGTACCGGGATTTCCAAAACAAAACAGACAACACTGGGTTCCCCAGGTGCCTCAATCCACCCAGATGTGTGTTAAAGTTGCCACCTTAAGTTAACCATTAATTAACAATCTCACATCTGTCATGGATAACTCTCAAACCCAATCCACGTCTACGAGCATAGCATAGCAATATAAGCAATACGTACAAGTAACTCCCAAGGGTTTGACAGTAACAGGGTGATAGGTTCCTACCTCCTCATCTACTTCCCAACCCACAAATTAATGACATCCTAACCATGCAATGTTTGAGGGTTGAAACTAATGCATAAAAACTGGGTATGAAAAGAGTATGTTCAAAGTGTTACTTGCCTTGCTGACGATCCGGGAATCCTAGAGACTCGTAGTAACACACTTCGCACTCCAGGAATTCTATCGCAAACAAACAACAGCATACATAAGCAACAAGCAAAGAAGCACAAACAAAACTTCAACTGAAAGAGGTTGACCAGAGAGTTCAACTTAAGAACTACGGTTCACAAGAAGAATCAAACCAAACGGAGAACGAAACTCAAACGGCGAAGGAAATAAGATCCGTTTACTAATCTGAACTAGGGTCAAATTTTATAGAGGCAAAAACTTGTTTGAGTTCGCTATTCGGAAAGAGGGTTTCGAGATGAAAATCCAGGCGCTTGAATCGCCTGAGTCCGATAAACGAGCGAAAAGTTATACTAGTTTGAACATCGGATCAGAAATCGCGACCGGAAAAATCGCGGAATAAATCCGATAAAACGAAAATGACGAATGGCTAAACGAACGAACGTTCGTTAGCAGAAACTAAACGACGAACACGTTCGTTAGAACGAACGAACGAGCTTAACGCCGCTAAACAAATAAACCAGAGAATAAAACCGATCTATAAAAGATTTAACTAGGGTTTTTCTAAAAACCGAAGGTTTTCTAAAAACCGGCGGTGGCTACCTCCGTGAGGTCGTCCGGTGAGGCGGGCAACTCCGTGAGGCTCGGCGAGTGGGCAGCGGGAAGGCGGCTGCGGCGACCTCTGGCGGCGGCGGCTCGGGCGTGGCGCGTGAGGGCTCGGCTCGGCTCAGGCGAGGCGGCGGCGGTGGTGGTGTTTAGTGGTGGGGGCGGCTTATATAGGTTGGGGGCTCCACTTGGGGGAGGGGCAAGGCGGCGGCGGCGGTGGTGTCCGGGTCGGACACTGGCTGACAGAAGGCTGACCTTTCGGTCGGGTGGCTGGGCTGCTCGTGGGCCCTTAGCCCGGTCGGTATGAATCCTCTATTTTTTTAAAACGTTCCGCGGACTAAGGAAAATCGTAGAAAATATAAATAAAAATCTAAAAATTCCAAAATAAGTTTTCTCCGTCTAAATGGAATATTTAGAACAGGATGAACTTTTCTTGGCCCCTAAAAATGCAACATGCAAATTTTTCTAGGGCGAGTAAAATTCCAAAATAAAACAAATAAAAACCGAATAATTATTTCAACATTTTTCCTCCGATATTTCAATTATTTTGGAGAAGTCATATTATCTACCCTCATTTATTTCTTTTAAAATGAAATATTTTCCGGAGAGAAAAATAATTAAAACCAAAAATCCTCGTCTTCAGTATTTGATAAAAATCAAATATGAAAATCGGAAAATCCCCAACTCTCTCCGAGGGTCCTTGAGTTGCTTAGGATTTCGAGGATTGCAAACGAAAATGCAATAAAATATGATATGCATGGATGACCTATATATAACATTCCAAAATTGAAAATTTGGGATGTTACAGTTTCCCCTCTGGTACTTGCCCTCCATGGAATGGGAGGGGCGAGAGCCCATCCGAGATTGGATCTGTCTCTCTCTGTTTCTACGTTCTGGTATTCTGCCCTTTCACCGTTTCGTATATATATGGAGATCCGTAACTCCGATTGGATTGAAACCTTCTCCTAGATTTTTCTCCGAAAATTAGCTTTCTTGCGGCCAAAGTAGAGCAGCAACCACCTTACGGGTGGCCCACGAGGGTCAGGGGTGCGCCCCCTGCCTCGTGGCCACCTCGGGCACCGTCTCGCATTGTTCTTCTTTCCATATTCTCCAAATATTCCAAAAATATTCTCCGTCCGTTTTTATCCCGTTTGGGTTCCGTTTGATATGGGGTTTCTGCGAAACATTAAACATGCAACAAACAGGAACTGGCACTGGGCAGTCGATCAATATGTTAGTCCCAAAAAATAGTATAAAAAGTTGCCAAAAGTATATGAAAGTGGAATAATATTGGCATGGAACAATCAAAAATTATAGATACGACGGAGACGTATCAACACCCCCAAGCTTAATTCATGCTCGTCCTCAAGTAGGTAAATGATAAAAAAGATATTTTTTTATGTGGAATGCTACCTAGCATAATCTTGATCACATAATCTAATCATGGCATGAATATTTAGACACGAGTGATTCAAAGCAATAGTCTATCATTTGACATTAAGAAAATAATACTTCAAGCATACTAATAAAGCAATCATGTCTTTTCAAAATAACATGGCCAAAGAAAGTTATCCCTACAAAATCATATAGTCTGGTTATGCTCCATCTTCACCACACAAAATATTCAAATCATGCACAACCCCGATGACAATACGAGCAATTGGTTCATACTTTTTAACGCGCTTCAGCTTTTTCAACCCTCACGCAATACATGAGAGCAAGCCATGGACATGGCACTATAGGTGGAATAGAATATGATGATGGGGGTTATGTGGAGAAGACAAAAAAGGAGAAAGTCTCACACTGACGCGGCTAATCAACGGGCTATGGAGATGCCCATAAATTGATGTCAATGTGAGGAGTAGGGATTTCCATGCAACGTATGCACTAGAGCTATAAGTATATGAAAGCTCAAACTGAAACTAAGTGGGTGTGCATCCAACTTGCTTGCTCATGAAGACCTCGGGCATTTGAGGAAGCCCATCATCGGAATATACAAGCCAAGTTCTATAATGAAAATTCCCACAAGTATATGAAAGTGATAACTCAAGAGACTCTCTATATGAAGAACATGGTGCTACTTTCAAGCACAAGTGTGGTAAAAGGATAGTAACATTGCCCCTTTTTTTCTTTTTTTGTAGGCTTCTTTGGCCCCTTTTTTTATTTAGGCTTCTTTGGCCTCTCTTTTTTTATGGGGCAATGCTCTAATAATGATGATCATCACACTTTTATTTACTTACACCTCGATATTACAACTCGATACTAGAACAAAGATATGACTCTATATGAATGCCTCCGGCGGTGTACTAGGATGTGCCATGATCTAGCGTAGCAATGATATCAAAAAATGGACAAGCCATGAAAACATCATGCTAGCTATCTTACGATCATGCAAAGCAATATGACAATAAATGCTCAAGTCATGTATATGATGATGATAGAAGTTGCATGGCAATATATCTCGGAATGGCTATGGAAATGCCATGATAGGTAGGTATGGTGGCTGTTTTGAGGAAGATATAATGAGGCTTATGTGTGACAAAGCGTATCGTATCACGGGGTTTGTATGCACCGGCGAAGTTTGCACCAACTCTCAAGGTGAGAAAGGGCAATGCAGTGCATCAAGAGGCTAGCAATGATGGAAGGGTGAGAGTGCGTATAATCCATGGACTCACACTAGTCATAAAGAACTCATATAATTATTGCAAAAGTTTATTAGCCCTCGAAGCAAAGTACTACTACGCATTCCCCTAGGGGGATAGATTGGTAGGAAAACACCATCGCTCGTCCCCGACCGCCACTCATAAGGAAGACAATCAATAAATAAATCATGCTCCGACTTCGTTACATAACGGTTCACCATACGTGCATGCTACGGGAATCACAAACCTCAACACAAGTATTTCTACTAATCCACAACTACCCACTAGCATAACTCTAATATCACCATCTTCATATCACAAAAGTATTGCAAGGAATCAAACATATCATTCAGTGATCTACAAGTTTTATGTAGGATTTTATGACTAACCACATGAATGACCAGTTCCTGTCATCTCTCTAAATAGATATAAGTGAAGCAATAGAGTTTAATTCTTTCTACAAAAGATATGCCCACGCTCTTACAAATATAAGTGAAGCAAAAGAGCATTCTACAAATGGCGATTTTCTATGTGAAGAGAAACAGGCAATCCAAACTTCAAATGATATAAGTGAAGCACATGAAGCATTCTATAAAGCCATACTCAAAAGATATAAGTGAAGTGCATAGAGCATTCTATAAATAAACCAAGGACTATCTCATACCAGCATGGTGCATAAAAGAAAAGTGAAAACTAAATACAAAAGACGCTCCAAGATTTACACATATCGCATGAACGAAACGAATCCGAAAACATACCGATACTTGTTGAAGAAAGAGGGGGATGCCTTCCGGGGCATCCCCAAGCTTAGACGCTTGAGTATACTTGAATATTTACTTGGGGTGCCTTGGGCATCCCCAAGCTTGAGCTCTTGCCTCTCCTTCTTCTCCTCACATCGAGACCTTCTCGATCTTCGAACACTTCATCCACACAAAACTTCAACAGAAAACTCGGTAAGATCCGTTAGTATAATAAAGCAAATCACTACTCTAAGTACTGTTGCAAACCAATTCATATTTTGTTTTGGCATTGTAGCTACTGTAATATAACTTTTCCATGGCTTCCACTGATAGAAATTGATAGTTTCATCAAAACAAGCAAACTATGCATCAAAAACAGAATCTGTCTAAAACAGAACAGTCTGTAACAATCTGAACATTCGCCATACTTCTGATACTTGAAATTCTTCCAAAATTAGGAAAGATAAAAAATTTGTATATAAAGACAGTGCAAAAAGAATCAGAACCGTTTAACGTTCCAATAAAAAACTAAAAATTGCGCACTACAGCTAAAGTTTCTGTCCTGCACCGTACAAACCAACAAGCATTGTAAACATCCTAAAGGCAAACCTTGGCACATTATTTTTATAATACAATGTAATTATACAAGGTAATAATTATTTTTGTTGAAAATATTCTGTAATTAAGATTCACAAAGTTTCCATGGGCATGAACAAATTTCAAGGACGTCCCCCATTTTCACAATTCTCGTCTATCTCACTTTCACTTTTCTTTTTGAAAAGTTTTAGGGTTCCCCTATTTATTTTTTTGTTTTTAAACTATATAAAAGCACACAACAGAAATAAATGACTCTCTAAAACTTCCTGGTTGTCTCCCTGGCAGCGCTTTCTTTAAAGCCATTAAGCTAGGCATATAGTGCTCAAGTAGTGAATCCACCCGGATCCCAAGGTATATCAAAGCCAATTTTAATTAGCAATGATTTGGCATTTAATAGTGAGCACAAAGCAACATATATCAAGCAATGACGAAGTCTAACCCTCTTCCTATGCATCGGCATGTCATAAAAGAACAATTCATGCACACATAGTAAAGTCCAATGCATAGTATAAACAGTTTCTTGCAATTTTTTCGTGTTGGAAACATGGAGAGGCGGAGATGTAGTTCCTCTCTCATAATAATTGCAAGTAGGAGCAGCAAGAACATGCATATTATATTCATCAAAATCATCATGTGCAACGGTAAAAGGCAACCCATCAATATAATCCTTAATAAGAGCAAACTTCTCCGATATAGTGTAGTTTGGAGAATTCAAAAAGATAATAGGACTATCATGTGTGGGTGCAATAGCAACAATTTCATGTTTAACATAAGGAACTATAGCAAGTTCATCCCCATAAGAATAATTCATATTCGCATCTTGGCCACAAGCATAGCAAGCATCATCAAAAAGGGATATTTCAAAAGAATCAACGGGATCATAACAATCATCATAGCAATCATCCTTCGGTAAGCACGAAGGGAAATTAAACAATGTATGAGTTGAAGAGTTACTCTCATTAGAAGGTGGGCACGGGTAGCTAATCCGCTCTTCCTCCTTTTGTTCTTCGCTCTCCTCATCATCTTTTTCATCCAATGAGGTCACAGTTTCATCAATTTCTTCTTCCATAGACTCCTGCAAAATATTAGTCTCTTCTTAGACAACGAAGACTTTCTCAATAAATGCATCAATATAGGAATTGAATTCATAAGTGGCATAGAAATATTTAAGGATAGCTAAATTTTCAGGTCTATAAACATCATCATAAAGATTTTCAAACTCTTTGAACATAGATTCAATTTCATATGCACCCATAAAAGCAACGAATTCTTCTATTTGTTCCACATCATAGTAATCATATATACCATTAGCATAAGAAGCTAAGGTTTCATTATCATTAAATTTGCATGAAAAGGGAAGGTGTGGAGCCTTCATCCTAGAGCAACAAGTATAATCATATCTCAAGCATAGTTGCCTAGCATACCACTTCAACATATGAATTTGACCCCATAATAGTTTCCCTTTTTGAGTTAAGCGATAATCCCTAAAGTATTCACGTTGGTCCAACGTGTCTACCATTACATAATTGAATGGGGTTTTCTTAGGATTATCAAAGTAGTACATAATATCTATCACATAACGAGCATCGACGGTTTTAGGAGGTTCCCCATCTCCATGAGTAGCGAGTAAACCTAAATTTTTTGGTATTTCGTGTTCCATATCCATAACTAAAGATAGAGAACAACTAAGAATAGCAAATAAAAATCACTTAGTGATAAAGCAAACAAGCACACATGAGAATATTCACCCCACGCTATTGCTTCCCGGCAACGGCGCCAGAAAAAGGTCTTGATAACCCACAAGTATAGGGGATCAATTGTAGCCTCTTTTGATAAGTAAGAGTGTCGAACCCAACGAGGAGCTAAAGGTAGAACAAATATTCCCTCAAGTTCTACGGACCACCGATACAACCCTACGCACGCTTAACATTCGCTTTACCTAGAACAAGTATGAAACTAGAAGTACTTTATAGGTGTTGTTGGATAGGTTTGAAAGATAATAAAGAGTACGTAAATAAAAACTAGGGGCTGTTTAGATAAAGACACAATAAAGTAAATATAGCGAGTGTGGAAAAGTGGTGGTAGGAGTTGCAAAATTGTCCCTAAGCAATTGCCTACTTTACTAGACCGATAGCAAGTTTTATGTGGGAGAGGCCACTGCTAGCATGTCATCCCTGACTTGCAATTCTATGCACTTATGATTGGAACTATTAGCAAGCATCCGCAACTACTAATGTTCATTAAGGTAAAACCCAACCATAGCATTAAGTTATATTGGTCCCCCTTCAATCCCATATGCATCAATTTCTATGCTAGGTAGAAGCTTCTGTCACTCTTGCCCTCCAATACATAGTCCTATCAACATACAACTAACCCTATGGTGTGATCAAGGCGCGCTCTCATATGATGGGCACCAAAGGACAACAACATAACCACAAGAAAATTAAATCAATCATAGCAATTCATCAACCACCGATAGGACAACAAAAATCTACTCAGACATCATAGGATGGCAACACATCATTGGATAATAATATGAAGCATAAAGCACCATGTTCAAGTAAAGGTTACAGCAGGGTGCAGGAGAGTGGACCGCTGTAGATAGAGGGGGGAAGGTGATGGAGATGTTGGTGAAGATGGCGGAGGTGTTGGTGAAGATCGCGGTGATGATGATGGTGGCCACCGGAAGAGAAGGGGAGAGGGGGCCCTTCTTCTTATTCTTCCTTGACCTCCTCCCTAGATGGGCGAGAGCCCCTCTGAGATTGGATCTGTCTCTCTCTATTTCTGCGTTCTGGTATTCTGCCCTTTCACCATTTAGTATATATATGGAGATTCGTAACTCCGATTGGATTGAAACCTTCTCCCAGATTTTTCTCAGAAAATTAGCTTTGTTGCGGCCAAAGTAGAGCAGCAACCGCCTTACGGGTGGCCCACGAGGGTCAGGGGCGCGCCCCCTGCCTCATGGCCACCTCGGGCACCGTCTCGCATTGATTCTTCCTCCCATATTCTCCAAATATTCCAAAAATATTCTCCGTCCGTTTTTATCCCGTTTGGATTCCGTTTGATATGGGGTTTCTGCAAAACATAAAACATGCAACAAACAGGAACTGGCACTGGGCACTGGATCAATATGTTAGTCCCAAAAAATAGTATAAAAAGTTGCCAAAAGTATATGAAAGTTGAATAATATTTATTGGCATGGAACAATCAAAAATTATAGATACGACAGAGACGTATCAGCCGACAAGGGGGAGAGACCACCCTCGCGCATCTGCTTTCATGCCTGGGGCGCCTCCTCGCGGACACGGTCGCCCTCCTACGGCGGCCTACGCTGGCTGCTACTTCTTGAGCTTGCGTTGGTTTTTTCCTTGACGAGGAAAGGGTGATGCAGCAAAGTAGAGATAAGTATTTCCCTCAATTAAGAACTAAGGTATCAATCCAGTAGGAGGAACACACAAGTCTCCAATAATTGCACCTACACAAACAAACAAATACTTGCACCCAACGTCATAAAGGGGTTGTCAATCCCTTCACGTTACTTGCAAGGATGAGATCTGATAATGATAGGTATAAAAGATAAATAAAGTGCTAAATAAAATAAAAGTAAATAAATTGCAGCAAGGTATTTTTTGTTTTTGATTTTATAAATATGAAAATAATATGATAAAAGATAGACCCAAGGGCCATAGTTTTCACTAGAAGCTTCTCTCTTGAAAGAAAGCATACAGTGGGTAAACAAATTATTGTGAGCAATTGATAGAAAAGCGCAAAGTTATCACGATATCTAAGGCAATGATCATGTATATAGGCATCATGTCCGTGACAAGTAGACCGATTCCTGCCTGCATCTACTACTATTACTCCACACATCGACCACTATCCAGCATGCATCTAGTGTATTAAGTTAACAAGAATGGAGTAACGCCTTAAACAAGATGACATGATGTAGAGGAATAGATCCAGTCAATATGAACAAACCCCATCTTTTTATCCTTAGCGGGAACAATACAAATACGTGTCATGTCCCTTTCTGTCACCGGGATTGAGCACCGCAAGATGGAGCCCACTACAAAGCACCTCTCCCATTGCAAGAAAAATCAGTCTAGTTGGCCAAACCAAATCAATAGATCGGAGACAAATACAAAGCCTTCTCAATCATGCATAAAAGAGTTCAGAGAAGACTCAAATAATATTCATGATCATAAATCCACAATTCATCGGATCCCAACAAATGCACCGTAAAAGAAGATTGCATCGAATAGGTCTCCAAGAACATCGAGGAGAACATTGTATTGAAGATCAAAGAGAGAGAAGAAGCCATCTAGCTACTCACACATCATTGGAAGAGCGGCAAGGTTGAAGTAGAAGTGCTCTGTGGTCAATTCCCCCTCTGACAGAGTACCGAAAAAGGTCCCCAGATGGGATCTCACAAAGGCAGAAACTTGCAGCGGCGGAAAGTATTTTTGGTGCGCCCTTTGATCTATGGGCAATATTTGGGTATTCATAGAAGAAGAATTAGGGTTGGAAGTGCCACGGGGGGCCCACAAGCTTGCAAGGTGCCCCCCGGGGGCACGCTATGAGCTTGTGTCCATCCGGTGGCCCTTCTGGTCTCCTCCCAAACCTTCCAAGGTGTCTTGTGGTCCAAGAAAAATTGTTAAAAAGTTTCGTTCCGTTTGGTAAAAACAAGGAAAAACTGCAACTGGCACTGCGCACTAGGTTAATAGGTTAGTCCCAAAAATGATATAAAATAGCATAATAATGCATATAAAACATCCAAGGTTGGTAATATAATAGCATGGAACAATGAAAAATTATAGATACATTGGAGACATATCAAGCATCCTCAAGCTTAATTCCTGCTCGTCCTCAAGTAGGTAAATGATAAAAACAGAATTTTTGATGTGGAATGCTACCTAACATGTTTATCATGTAATCTTTCATAATGTGGCATGAATATTCAGATCCATAAGATTAAAAACAAAAGTTTAATGTTGACATAACAATAATACTTCAAGCATACTAAAAAGCAGTCATGGCTTCTCAAAATATGATGGCTAAAGGAAGTTATCCCTACAAAATCATATACTCTTGTCATGCTCTATCTTCTTAACACAAAGTGTTCATCATGCACAACCCCGATGACAAGCCAAGCAATTGGTTCATACTTTTTAATGCGCTTCAGCTTTTTCAACTCCGACGCAATACATGAGCGTGAGCCACTATGGGTGGAATAGAATATGATGTTGGAGGTTGTGTAGAGAAGACAAAAAAGGAGAAAGTCTCACATTGACGAGGCTAATCAATGGGCTATGGAGATGCCCATTAATTCATGTCAATGCAAGGAGTAGGGATTGTCATGCAACGGATGCACTAGAGCTATAAGTGTATGAAAGCTCAAAAGAAAATGTGTGCATCCAACTTGCTTGCTCATGAAGACCTAGGGCATTTGAGGAAGCCCATCATTGGAATATACAAGCCAAGTTCTATAATGAAAAATTCCCACTAGTAATATATGAAAGTGACAAAATAGGAGGCTCTCTATCATGAAGAACATGGTGCGACTTCGAAGCACGAAAAGGATAGTAACATTGTCCCTTCTATATTTTTCCCTTGTTTTTTGTTGTTTTTTTGTTGGGCACTTCGGCCTCTTTTTTCTTGGGCTCTTTTTGGCCTCTTTTTTTGTCAGGAGTCTCATCCCTACTTGTGGGGGAATCATAGTCTCCATCATCCTTTCCTCACATGGGACAATGCTCTAATAATGATGATCATCACACTTTTATTTACTTACAACTCAAGAATTACAACTCGATGCTAGAACAAAAATATGACTATATGAGAGCAGCAAGCACTATATGAGAAGTAGGAGCAGCAAGCACATGCATATATTAAGGATTACATTTATGGTTGTATTTTACCGTTACACGTGATGAGAAGTTTGCACTTATTAAGGATTACATTGATGGGTTGTATTTTACCGTTGCACATGATGATTTTGATGAATATGATATGCATGTGCTTGCTGCTCCTACTTGCAATTATTATGAGAGAGGAACTATATATATCTCCACCTATTTATGTTTCCAACATGATAAAAATTGCAAGAAACTTCTTATGCTATGTATTGGCCTTTACTTGATGTGCATAAATTGTTCTTTTATGACATGCCGATGCATAGGAAGAGAGTTAGACTTCTTCATTGCATGATATATGTTGCTTTGTGCTCACTACTAAATTCCAAATCATTGTTAATTAAAATTGGCTTTGTTATACCTTGGGATCCGGGTGGATCCATTACTTGAGCACTTTATGCCTAGCTTAATGGCTTTAAAGAAAGCGCTGCCACGGAGACAACCTAGAAGTTTTAGATAGTCATTTTATTCTGTTGAGTGCTTTTATAAAGTTTAAAAACAAAAAATATAGAGGGGAATCTAAAAACTTTTTCAAAAAGAGAAGCGATTGAAAGGTGATGCACTGGAGAAGTGAGGGTCGACCTGAACACTTGTGTGCATGCTCATGGAAACAATGTAATTTTTAATGGAATTTTCTTACAAAATAATTATCCCTTTGTACAAATCCATTCTATTAAAAAATAATGTGCCAAGATTGCCTTTAGGATGATTAGATTGCTTGTTGGTATGCACGGTGTAAAAACAGAAACTTTGGCTGTAGTGCGTGATTTTACATTTTTTTACTGGAACTTCAAAAGTTTCTGAAACTTTTACACAGTATTATTATACAAATTGTTTATGTTTTCCTAAATTTTCAGAATTTTTGGAGTACCATAAGTATGGTTAAAGTTCAGATTACTACAGACTGTCCTGTTTAAGACATATTCTGTTTTTGATGAATTGTTTTGCTTATTTTCATGAAACTATCGATTTTATCGGTGGCATAAGCCATGTAAAAGTTATAATACAGTAGCTACAATGCAAAAACAAAATATGAATGGGTTTCCAATAATACTTAAAGTAGTAATTTGCTTTATTATACTAACGGATCTCACCAGTTTTCTATTGAGTTTTGTGTGGATGAAGTGATCAATGATTGAGGAGGTCTCAATATGAGGAGAAGGAGGAAAGGCAAGAGTTCAAGCTTGGGGATTCCCAAGGAACCCCAAGTAAATATTCAAGGAGACTCAAGCGTCTAAGCTTGGGGATGCCCCGGAAGGCATCCCATCTTTCTTCAACAAGTATGTTTTCGTTTTCATTTCGTTCATGTGATATGTGTAAATTTTGGAGCGTCTTTTGAGTTTAGTTTTACTTTTATTTTACGCACCATGCTGGTATGAGATAGTCCATGGTTGATTTATAGAATGCTCATTGCACTTCACTTATATCTTTTCACTATAGAATGCTTCATGTGCTTCACTTATATCATTTGAAGTTTGGATTGCATGTTTCTCTTCACATGGAAAACCATTATTTGCATAATTCACTTGTATTTATTAGAGCATGGTCTTTTGTAGAAAGAATTAAACTCTCTTGCTTTGCTTATATCTATTTAGAGAGTCAACATGAATTGGTCATTTGCATGGTTAGTCATGAAATCCTACATAAAATTTGTGGATCACTGAATATGATATGTTTGATTCCTTGCAATAGTTTTGTGATATAGAGATGGAATATGTGGGAGGTACTAGTAAACAGTTGAGGTTAGTAAGAAAATTGGTGTTAAGGCTTGTGATTCCCGAAGCATGCACATATAGTCTCTCGTTATGCTATGAAGTTGGAGCATGATTTATTATTGATTGTCTTCCTTATGAGTGGCGGTTGGGGACGAGCGATGGTCTTTTCCTACCAATCTGTCCCCCTAGGGGCATGCGTAGTAGTACTTTGCTTACAGGGCTAATAAACTTTTGCAATAAGTATATGAGTTCTTTATGACTAATGTGAGTCCATGGATTATACGCACTCTTACCTTTCCGCAATTTGCTAGCTTCTACGGTACCGTGCACTACCCTTTCTCACCTCGAGATGTGATGAAAACTCCATAGGTGCATCCAAACCCCGTTATATGATATGCTCTATCACACATAAGCCTTATTATATCTTCCTCAAAACAGCCATCATACCTACCTATTATGGCCTTTCCATAGCCATTCAGAGATATTATTACCATGCAACTTCCACCACTTTCATTTTGATGACTTGAGCATTCATTGTCATATTGCTTTGCATGATCGTAAGATAGCTAGCATGGTATTTCCATTGCTTGTCCATTTTTTTTTTGATATCATTGTTATGCTAGATCATTGCAAATCCTGGTACACTACCAGAGGCATTCATATAGAGTCATATTTTGTTACAGGTATCGAGTTGTAATATTGAGTTGTAAGTAAATAGAAGTGTGATGATCATCTTCATTATTAGAGCATGTCCCTGTGGGGAAAGGATGATGGAGGCTATGTTTCCCCACAAGTCGGGATGAGACTCCGGACAAAAAGACAGAAGAAAAGGAAAAAAAGAAAAAAGGAGACAAAGAGAGAAGGGGCATGCTAATTTCACACTTGTGCTTCAAAGTAGAACCATGTTTTTCATATAGAGAGTCTTGTATGTTGTCAATTTCATATACTAGTGGGAATTTTTCATTATAGAGTTAGATGCACACCCACTTAGTTTTCATATTGAGCTTTCATACACTTATAGCTCTTAGTGCATTCGTTGCATGGCAATCCCTACTCCTCGCATTGATATCAATTGATGGGCATCTCCATAGCCCGTTGGTTAGCCGCGTCGATGTGAAACTTTCTTAATTTTTTGTCTTCTCTATATTCACCCCTATCATCATACTCTATTCCACCCATAGTGCTATATCCATGGCTTGCGCTCATGTATTGCGGGAGGGTTGAAAAAGCGAAGCGCGTTAAAAAGTATGAACCAATTGCTCGGCTTGTCATCGGGGTTGTGCATGATAAATAATTTGTGTCGAGAAGACAGAGCATGACAAGACTATATGATATTGTAGGCATAGCCTTCTTTAGCATTGATATTTCGAAAGACATGATTGTTTGTTGGGATGCCTGAATATTGATGTCTTTATGTCAAATTATAGACTATTGCTTTGAATCACTCATGTCTTAATATTCATGCCATGATTAGATATATGATCAAGATTATGCTAGGTAGCATTCCACATCAAAAATTATCTTTTTTATCATTTACCTACTCGAGGACGAGCATGAATTAAGCTTGGGGATGCTGATTCGTCTCCATCGTATATATAATTTTTGATTGTTTCATGCCAATATTATACAACTTTAACATATTTTTGGCAACACTTTATATGATTTATTGGACTAACCTATTGATCCAGTGCCCAGTGCCAGTCCCTGTTTGTTGCATGTTTTCTGTTTCGCAGAATATGCATATCAAACAAAGTCCAAACACGAGAAAAATTTAGAGAGAATTATTTTGGAATATATGTGAGTTTTGGGAGTTGGACCCAACACAAACGGGGTCCCACAGCCACCAAAAGACATCTGGACACGCCAGGCAGCCCAGGCACGTGGTGGTGGGTTGTGCCCTCCTCGTAAGTCAGTTGGAGCTCTACTTTGGGCGCAAGGAAGCTTATATCCGAAAAAACGTGTTAAATCTCAGCGCAATTGGAGTTATGGTTCTTCGGGAATATAAGAAACGGTTTTCGGCCAGAAAACAGGAACGCGAAACAGAAGAGAACATGGGAATAGATCCAATCTCGGAGGGGCTCCTGCCCCTCTGCAGCCATGGAGACCATGGACCAGAGGGGGAACTCTCCTCCCATCCAGGGGGAGGCCAAGGAAGAAAAAGAAGGAGGGGGGCTCTCTCCCTCTCTCTCCCGGTGGCGCCGGAGCACCGCCGGGGCAATCATCGTGACGACGATCTACACCCAAAACTTCGCCGCAGTCAACACCAACTCTCCCCCCTCTATGCAGCAGAGTAACACCTCTTTTCCCTGCTGTAATCTCTACTTAAACATGGTGCTCAACACTATATATTTTTTCGCAATGATATGTGGTTATCCTATAATGTTTGAGTAGATCCGTTCTGTCCTATGGGTTGATAGATGATCATGATTGGTTTGATTTGTATATTTTATTTTGGTGTTGTCCTATGGCGCCCACCGTGTCACGCAAATGGAGGGAACCCCGTTGTAGGGTGTTGCAATACGTTCATGGTTCTCTTACAGTGGGTGGCGTCAGTGACAGAAGCACAAACCCGAGTTTGGGGGTCATTGCGTATGGGTTAAAGAGGACTTGATACTTAATGCTATGGTCGGGTTTTACGACCTTAATGATCTTTAGTAGTTGCAGATGCTTGCTAGAGTTCCAATCATAAGTGCATATGATCCAAGTAGAGAAAGTATGTTAGTCCAAGCCTCCCCCTCATATAAAATTGCAACAATGATCACCGGTTTAGTTATCGATCACCTAGGGACAAATGAGTTTCTTGTTGACAAAAGCTATTTAATTTTATTATCTTGCAATTTATTCATAGTTTTATTCTCGCAAAGTACTCATAGTTTTATTCTTGCAAAATAGTTTCATACCTGTTTTAGGTAAAGCAAACGTCAAGTGTGCGTAGAGTTGTATCGGTGATCGATAGAACTTGAGGAAATATTTGTTCTACCTTTAGCTCCTCGTTGGGTTCGACACTCTTATTTATTGAAAAAGGCTACAAACGATCCCCTATACTTGTGGGTTATCAAGTAGCACCCAAGTTTTCAGCAAAGATTATAACTAACCATGTCAACAATAACTCTTAGAAACTATATTAACTCATAAGAATAGCATAATCAAATAGAGAGCAATAATAAGATATCTCAAATGCCAACACTTTGTCAAAATGATCAATATATAATATGACAACAACAGTATCTCGCTAGCCCTTTCTTAGACCACAAAACATAATGGATGGCACCTCCAAAGTTCAAGCAACGACTAAACATTGTAATTCATGGTAGAAAAGATCCAGTCATGATGCATTCAACATTAACTAAACATAATGCATGAGGATGACAATAGTGCTTTCAGGTCTTGCGCTTGTTTAAGAAGATGATGACTCAACATAAAAGTAAATAGATAGGCCCTTCGCAGAGGAAAGCAGGGATTTGCAGAGGTGCCAGAACTCAAAGCTTAAATGAGAGATAAATATAATTTTGGGAGGTACACCCTTCCGGTCAACGTTACAACCAAGAGTTTTCAATATCTTCCATGCTAAACAAATTAGTGCCGGTTCCCAAGTGATAAAAGTAAAGTTTACTCCCCCTCCACCAACAAACACAATCCATGGCTAGCCGAATCCATGGGTGCCTTCCATACCAACAACAGTCCTGAGGGAGTTTTCTTTAATTATTTGTAATTTTTTATTTCGGGACTAGGAATCCATATTACCAGCCCCTCTCATGCAAGGGCGAGTGAATAAACACTCATAATGAGAATAACCCTCTTAGCATGGAAGATACTGGCCACCCCCTGATGGCCCATGAGCACTCTAGGCACACAAAACATATGTTCATTTGAAATTTTAGAGTGGCACATGCAAATTTTTACTTGGAACTGCAGGGTAATACCGCATATAGGTAGACATAGTGGACTCATCTGGAATAACTTTGGTTCAAGGATTTTGATGCACAAGCAATATTCTCTCTTAGTATAGGCGAAGGCTAGCAAGTTGGTTGAGAAGCGACCAGTTAGAGAGCGAAAATGGTCGTGAACATGCATTATGAATAATCAACATTGAATACTAGAATGAATAGGATATAAACACCATGAACATGAATATCGTGGAGGCTATGTTGGTTTTGATTTAACTACATGCTGAACATGTGCCAAGTCAAGCCACTTGAAACATTGAGAGGAGGATACCATATCATCATACTACATCACAATGATTTTAATGGATGTTGAAACCCAAGATAAATCATTATCCACTCCTAGCGACTTAAGCATGGCATGAGAAACTATAATCTCTAATTCTCATTGCAAACATGTTTAATCATAATATATTGAATCATGGATACTAAGTTAAACATATTTACAAAAACAAGAACAAGTTGAGTTCATACCCGCTTTTCCCTGCCACAGTCACTTCATCAAATATCGTCATTATTTCCTTTCACTTGCATGCCCAAATGATATGAAAATAATAATAGTGCAAGAGTGACGTGGACTAAGCTGGAATCTGCACCATTTTATTCAGAAGGAAAGACAAAATAATATGGACTCTTTGTTAGATCAAAAGTAATGCATATAAGAGCCACTCAACATTTTCATCATGGTCTTTCCCTTGGTACGACTCAATAAAAGAAAAGGAAAAGAATTTCAGAGAAACACACTGAAATATTTTTGGAGTTTTTGATTTTTTTTCTTGAAGAAAGCAAATTAAATAATGAAAATTGAAAACGAGAAAAACTTTTTACACGGGAGAGATCCCAACAAAAGAAGAAGAAATGGAATATCTTTTTGGGTTTTATTTTAATACTACAACTAAATTAAACTAGAAACAAAAACCGAAAAGAAGCAAGAAATATTTTTGGATTTTCTCAAAGTTTTTCAAACACAAAAGAAGAAAGCGAGAAAATAAATCTAGCATGGATAATACAATGAAAAAGTATGAACACTGACAACTGGAATGAAATGTGTGAATATGAATATAATGTCGGTGGAAATACGTACTCCCCCAAGATTAGGCTTTTGGCCTAGCTTGGTAATCACCACCCGTAGCCTGGATAATAGTCAGAGTGATAGCTCACGGAGGCCCTTGGTTCGGCCTCCTCAGCCTGTCAGGCAGCCTCAACCACCGCATTGTACTCGTAGGCCTCGCTCTCAAGAACGTAATATATTCTTTTACTATGATAATCAAAGAGAACAGGTGCAGGCAAAACAAGATGCACAGTAGGGCGTTTATTGAACATCAAAATGTAAGTGTAGTTAGTGGTTGTGGCCTTAATGAACTTATGGCGCTTCATTGCCTCAAAGTCTAAGTACTGAGTAGGTAGAATGGGATCATTGGGCAAAGGTGACACACCCAGCTCCTTAGCTAAACGGGAGGCATAAATCCCACCATAAAAGTGACCACTATCAGCGTTGCGTTGCATCCTTCATGCAACGATCGCTCCAAGATTATAACATTTAATTCTTGTCAGAGCAATGTGTATGAGGCTCAAGTCAGGGGCACATAGTGTGCTACTATCCTATTTGCCTACGATGCATTTGCCATTAAAGAGTGCAAAGTAATGAATTTATGGGAAATGTATACTTTTTTATTCTACCTTGTGTTACTCCCCTATCCTCACCGTAACAGAGACTAGTCAAAAATGACCCATACTCTGATTTTGGTGGTTCGTCCAGCGAACCCTAATATGGAATTTTACATACAACATAGAACGGTTCTAGAGGCATGGTGAAAGCATTATTATAAAGGCTAAATGAAACTCTAGACTCATGGGGATAAAATTTAAATTTCTTAGAGAACGTTGTTGTGAGGCTGAGATGTTGGATGCACTTATCTGCCATGAAAGGAGCGAGCTCAGTGTTGTGAACATACTGTTCAAATTCTTCCTTGATATCTGCACCAACCATGAACTCGTTACACGGCCATAGGCACGATTTGGTGTCGGCGTCCCGCATCGAGCGTGCACTTGGGTCAACATAGGATTGTCGCATCGAGCTCCTAATCGAGGATGCCTCCAAGGACCTCCTCCTTGAAGAACTCCTAAATAGGTGCATTTTATTTGCAAACAATTTTCTGAAATTTTTGGGTCACAAAAATTTGTCAACAAAACTTCACAAGATTGATGGCAACTACTGATGTGGGTGCCTAGAGGCTATATTAAGCATTCAAACTACTTAGAACTCTAAGAATTCAACCTGCAAGCTCATCTATTGCAGCACCAAGAGTAGCTAAATACTCAAAATATAAACCACTAACAAAAACTAATTGGAGCAATGCAGGAGTCACATACCAAGTAGCAATCCGCCAAAACAGTTTCGGAAACAGAGCTTCGAGCAAAGAGATCGAAATCCGCGGGTTTGAGAGCAAGAACACGAGAGAGAGAGAGAGAGCACGAGTGATTTTTTTCTGGAGGTAGGAGATGACACGGGCTAAAGAGATAAGTGAGGGGACCCATGTGGGTCCCACCACCCACCAGGGCACGTCTGGGGTGCCTGGCGCGCCCTAGTGTCTTGTGGGCACCAGGGGCACCCCCTCGTGATGTTATTTG
Organism: Aegilops bicornis; assembly: GCA_021605145.1. Taxonomy (NCBI): domain Eukaryota; kingdom Viridiplantae; phylum Streptophyta; class Magnoliopsida; order Poales; family Poaceae; genus Aegilops; species Aegilops bicornis. The sequence goes on from CM038675.1 coordinate 322,324,669, forward strand.
TTCCTGAAATTAATAAATATTCAGAAAAAATCGTGTTAAAATTTCAGGTCATTCTGAGCACTTTTATGTTTTACCACTTTTTTATTGTACGAAAAATTCAGGAAATAGGGTAAATATGGAATTCTATTTTATTTAACTAAGAAAATAGAAAACAAAAAGTAGGGACAGGAAGTTGTTCTTCCTAAATTCATCGACCACATGCCTCTCGAAAACAATCCATTAATAAGGTTGATCAAGTCTTATTAACAATCACTTTCGATTAACATGAAGGCGAAGAACTTTTGTAAAACACTTAGTTACCTCAACGAGGATATGCATATCCCCAACAATAAGTATTTCATATTTCTTTTTGGCAGTAGGCAAAGGGAGTTGAAAACTTCCAATAGTAATTGTCAGAGATTTTTCAATAACATTAATACCATTCACTTGTAATTGTTTCCTTGGAAAGTGCATTGTATGCTCATTATCATTGATGTGAAAGGTGACCTTGCTTTTATTGCAATCAATAACAGCCCCAGCAGTATTTAGAAAGGGTATACCAAGGATAATCGACATGTTGTCGTCGTCGGGCATCTCAAGTATAACAAAGTCTGTTAAGATAGTAACATTTGCAACAACAACGGACACATCCTCACAAATACCGATAGGTATGGCGATTGATTTGTCAGCCATTTGCAATGATATCTCAATATGTGTGAGTTTATTCAAATCACGTCTTCTATATAAAGAGAAAGGCATAACACTAACACCAGCTCCTAAATCACATAAAGCAGTTTTGACATAATTTTCTTTCAATAGAGCAAGCTATAGTTGGTATTCCAGGATCTCCAAATTTTTAGGTACTCCATCCTTAAAAGAATAATTAGCAAGCATGGTGGAGATTCCAGCTTCGGGTACTGTCGTGGTTTTGTCACGGCAGATGTCCTCATGAAAGGACTTAGTCGTGGAGCCATCGCTACGGGTTAGCTTGAAGGGGTTAAAGTGCACAAGGGACGCAAGAGAGTTTATACTAGTTCGGCCCCTTCGATGAAGTAAAAGCCTACGTCTAGTTGTGATGGAATTGATTGGGTTTCGATGACCAGGGAGCGAATATGCTTTGCCTAGTCTTCGAGTTGTTGTCTGTTGTCCTGAACCGCCACCGGGTCGTCCCCTTATATACATGGGTGACGCCCGTCGGTTAACAAAGTCCGGAGACCGGCTCATAAACGTGTCCGATTCGGTCCCCACTATTTCTAACTTACAATACAAGTTACATATCATACTGGTTCACGGCTACAGGCCTTAAACCGGTTCTGGTCCTTGGGCCCCTATATATCATCCTCATCTGCCTTCATGGGCTTCAAGAAGACTCAACTACTAACGAATTTAACCCGGCCTGTCCTGGCCGGTTTACGCCCAGCAGTAATATCCCCAACATTAGACCCCAGATTGATTTGAACAGGTTCATGTCAATCCTTAGTAAAAAACTTCGTCTTCAACATCTTCTTGTAATTTGGTAAACCGTCGTGACGTCATCTTCTCAGATCGTGGTGAACCGGCGTGACGTCATCTGTTATAAAGAAATTGTGTATGACACCTCTTCATTAATGGGTCTACAAAAATCGAGGCGACAGCTCCGCTTCCAAACTTGCGGCCCCTTGATTTTCACGCCTGACACATATCCCCTGCCTTTATAAATAGGACCGAAGGGTCATTTTCTTTTCCCCTTCGTGCCCTTCCGCGTCGTCTTCCTTGTGCCGCTCAGCCTCTGGAGCTCCGCCGCCACCGTCTACCGTTGTTTCTGCTCCGACCATTGGCCGCTGCATCACCCTGAACGCACCAGAACATTGCGGTGCTCTTCTGCTTCTTCCTCAGCTCCGGTAAGCTCTCAACCCTTTTCCGCCATAGATCTGTTCTAGGGTTCCCAGGTTCTTCGGTGTTCATTGTTCGTCTCTTGTTCATATGATGATTATGATAAACTCCTGAATATATGCTCTGTGTAGTGGTAGCCTTTAGCCTTCGTTTGTACTTATGTGTCTCAAAGCAATAGATCTTATTCGAACCTTTACTCATTGGTTCGGCACTGCTTCTTGAAGCTTTGAATATATTTCCCTTTTCTGACATGCCCCAGATCCAAAACTGTAGCATAACCTTGTAAAACCTGTTTTCGTTTACTTACTCATCTGCAATCTTGACTCTTCAATGCTTAGACTAGGCGGTTTAACTTTGTAGAGAAAATAAAATCCGGTATATACCATTAGTCCCCTTGTTGAACCACCAAAATCCTTTACCAGGGCACTGTTGCATTGTTGAACTCCGGTTTATAGATAGCTGCCCCCAGTTTAGCAAATATATATCATCACATAATTGTCCAACGTATTCTTGAACCGGTAATTACTGTATTGTAGATCTTGCCATGGCCAAAAAAGTGTATGAGTGCAACTGGGTCCCCTCTCGTGTGACTGAAGATCAGCTGAACAATCTTTTCAAAACGGGCACTTTAAGCCAGCAAAGCGTTATTCACTAGAGAGTCCCTGGCATGGAATGTCCTCCTACTCCCCAAGGGGGAGAAGTTGTTGTTTTTACTGGTCATTTAAGCCGGGGCTTCAACCCTCCCGGTTCAAAGTTCTTCTGGGATGTCTTAGCCGATTTTCAACTGCACCCGCAAGATATCGGTCCTAACTCCATAACCAATATCAATCACTTTCAAGTCTTCAGTGAGGTTTACCTTCAGGAGGAACCTTAAGTAGAGCTATTTAGGGACTGTTTTCACCTAAACCGCCGCACAGAGTTCAAAGACGGATCCAAAACAGAACTGGGCGGTGTGGCGATTCAAAAAAGAAAAGAAGTCACCTTCCCTCATGCCAATCTTCACAGCCACCCCAAATAATGGAACCACACATCGTTTTATTGCAAGGACACCTTTCCTTCTAAAGAAAATCCCCTGCCGGGTTACCGTCCGGAACGTTTGAGAAATACACACCCTTTCCCTTAGAGGCTAACTGCCAAAGAGAGAGTCAAATATTCTCACCAGCTATCCAAGCTTAGGGCCTTTATGGCCAACGGGTTGACAGGGGTTGATTTTGCACGCTGCTGGATCTATTGGAGCATACTACCCTTAAGCGGCGCCCGGTTTGATGTGTGAGTACAGGAGATGTAAACGATGCTCGGCGGCACATTGATATCCAGACGACGAAGTTACCAAAATTTGTCAAAAGATCTTTGAATGAGCAGGAAGAAATGCGTACTCGAACCGGCCTACCCCCTTTCTGTGCCATTAACAAACCGCCAGCTGTAAGAATCATACCTTCTGCTTATCTGATATTGCCTTTGTCCAAATATCTTCTGAAAACATTATTATTTTTAACAGGGCGATGATCCATTCTGGAACAAGAAACCTTCGCAAGATAAACCGGTGAAGCCAACTTGGCCAAAGACCAAAGCTGTGAAGTGTAACATCCCAAATTTTCAATTTGGAATGTTATACATAGATCATCATTGCATATCATATTTTTGTTGCATTGTTGGATCGATCCTAGAAATTCTACGCAACTCAAGGACCCACGGAGAGAGTTGGGGATTTCGTTATTTTCATATTTGAGTTTTCTCAAATTTTGAAAATAGGATCATTTGATTTTAATTATTTTATCTTCAATTATTTCTATTACAAAAATATGAGAGAGGGAATAAAATGACTTTCCCAAAATAAAGAAATAATGAAGATTTAATAATAAAATCAAATAAGATTTTATTTTGGAGTTTTTCGCCATTTTATTTGAATTTAGGAAAAATGCGCGTTTTTCAAAATTACATTTAGGCCCCAAATAAATGTTCATCTAGTACGACTTAATTTTAGAAGGCGGGGAAAATTTATTTCGGCATTTTTGGAGTCCGTTTAGTATTTCTTTCGTTTTTTTTTCTGCGTAAAATTATTTATTAAAAAAAACTAAACCGACCTACGGGCCGTACCCGAGCGGGACTCCGCCCGCGGGCAGCCTTTAAATAGCGCCGCCCCGAGCGGCCCAGCCCACCAGCCGCCCCGGCCCACCCGCGCCGAAACCCTAACCCTAGCCGCCGCCACCCGCGCCCGCCGCCTCCCGCCACCGCCGCCGGACGCCACCACCGCCGCGACCCGCCGCCTGAGGTTCGCCGCCGCCTCGTAATCCGTGCCGCTGTTTTTTTAGAGAAACCGTTTGGTTTTCCGTCGGTTTTCATCGGGTTTTTTTAGTTTACGTTTTTTTATTAGATCGGTTTTTTATTTTTGGTTCGGTTAAATAGCGAGAGTTCGCTCGTTCGTTAACCTGTTCGTCGTTTTTCTTTTTCTCGGATTTAATCCGCGATTTTTGTGATCGTGATTTCCGATCCGATTTTCGTTTTAGTATAACTTTTCGTTTATCGGAATCAGGCGATTCAAGCGCCTGGAGTTTCGTCTCAAAACCCTTTTTCCGAATAACCAACTTAAACAAGTTTTTGCCGCTGTAAAATTTGACTTAGATCCAGATTGGTAAAACGGAGCTGTTTTCTTTCGCCGTTTGACTTTCGTTGCTTTGTTTGATTTGATTCTTTTTGCAAACCGAAGTTCTTAAGTTGAGCTTTCTGGTTAGATCTTTTGTTTGAGTTTTACCTGCGCATTATATGGGTACTTATTGTATGCTTGTTTGTTTGTCTGTGATAGAATACCCGGAGTGCGCCGCCTGTTACTTCGAGTCTCTAGGTTTCGCAGATCATCAGCAAGGCAAGTAACACTTTGATCATACCTTTTCTACTACCCGGTTTTATTGCATTAGATCAATCCTCAAACATTGCATGATTAGGATCTAATTAAATTGTGGGATGGGAAGTAGATGAGGTAGTACCAATTTCCTGTTTATTTTCAAACCTTTGGGAGTTACTTCTACGTTTTCTTATTATGCCATGCTATGCTAGTAGACGTGGATTGGGTGAGTGTATCCATGACAGATGTGAGATTGTTAAATTAATGGTTTATTTAAGTTGGCAACTTAAACACACATCTGGGTGGATTGAGGTACCTGGTTTCCAGGATTTGCTTGTTTTTCTTTGGACCGCCACCCAGGCTCAAAGGGATCATGAGATTATTCATGCTAGAAACTTCCGTGTGCAGCCACATGCTACTATGGGCTCTAGCATAGTTGACTAAGTTGTGCAAACTCTTACGGGTAGACTAGCAGATGTAGGGGTTGTAGGTTGGTACGGTCTACCCATACGTAAGGTGCAAGCGCTTCTGAAAAACTATGTCTCGGTCATCCGTTTCTCAAACACCATGTAGTGCGAGAAATCAAGCGGAGGAGATCGAGTCTTGTGGGGAAAAGTGCACAAACCTCTGCAGAGTGTATAAACTAATCATGGTTAGCCGTGTCCCCGGTTATGGACATCTTGAGTATCTAGTACTTGGATATCATGTGTATCTCATCATGTTACTTTAATTAATACTGTTGGGTTCTGTTAATGATTACTTTAATTGGGATTGAGGATGCTTTCAACCATTCTCAATGTTTAACAACCACCATGATAGTTAAATAAATTTATTCCTTTGCAGTAGGGAAAATTTGGCTTTACGCAAAACTGTAACCATAGAGCTTCCACCAGCCAGATATGCATGTAGAATAGTTGTTTCCATTATTATTCTCTATATGTTACTTTGCCAGCATATTCCATGTGCTGACCCGTTTTCGGGCTGCAACGTTTCATGTTGCGAGACTTTTCGAACGACAGTAAGGTGCTTAGGTCTTGGTTCTATACTCGGTGATGCCGTTGGAGTTGATGGACTCGCTTATTCTTCCAAGCCTTCCATTATCGTTATTAGATGGCCTTAAGCCATATTTATTTTGTTAAGTTCTCTCTTGAGACATTCGATGTAATAAGTGTGTGATTGCTACTCTGTTATAAATCCTTCAAAATCTTTGTGTGGTGTAAACATTCTTGATCCAGGATGACACACGAGCACGAGATCGACTGTTTGAGGTGCAGTCGCTACAAAGATGGTATCGAGCACAGGTTGGTATGAGACACGACCACTAAGCTAAAGCCCTAGATCACTACTCTCTTCTCATTTCGACTCCTCATCTTTTCTACTCTTTTAGGATGGCCAGGCGAGGATCAAGTTCACCCAGCGGATGAAGATACACCCTTTGGGCGACACACGAAGGAAGTCACTAAGTACTGAACATCGGAATACCAAGCTTCACGGGACCTACAATTCCACTTTACCCGAAGAGGCGTTGTAATATTCATGCTCAAGTTCCGGAAGGACGTTCGCATGATCATGGAGCCCATAGAGTGTGTTTTAATGCACCAACACGAGATGCAGGAAAGAGCATGGCAGCTCACATAACCATGGGACGCATTGGAGAAGTTTACCAAGAAGACCTCATGGATACTATCTACCAGATTTGCGGACGCCGAGATGAACAATGGGAGATAGTTAGCACTAAGAAGGATCGATCCATTGCAGCTTTCATCCAAGAGTTAAATCAACACATTCGGCCAGGGAGAACCCGGATGTCTTGGCAGACATGATGGAGTTGAAGAAAGCAAAAGCCAAGATTATCGAACTAGAAGGAGAACCTGAAGGCCACTCGCAAGGACTACATGGAGGAGATTGTAGCTCTAGTGAGACAAAACGGCGATCTTAAGGAGAAGATTGAAGAACTCATGGGAATTCGACCCGGAGGAGAAGATGAAGATTGCACCTGTCCATAGAACTACATCATCATCGGCGACACCGACTCGGATCTGACGATAGTGATGATGACTATGTTGATGAAGCTGGAGCAGATATCATGGAGTCTTCATCGGAGCAGTTTTTCTAGTTGACCACCATAACAGTAGTAGAATTTTCCCCATTAAAAAAAATTAGTTTTAGTCCCAGCACCTTGTAACACTAGTTAGACCGTTGTATGCCCTTGTTTGATTTGATTGGAGTGATTTTGTGTGCTTTTGTCTCATGTGCATATGGGTAGTGTTCTCTCACTAGACCTCATTCTATTCTTAACTCTCGTCTTTTCTATAAACCCTCAAATGCCTCTGAGACGCGACCCCGGATTTGTTTTCCATGGAGATCACTTTCAGTTGATTCAGCAGCAGAATGCCTTGATTCAAACATTGGTACAGAACCAAGGCAACACCATCAACAACAACAACAACAACAACAACAACAACAACAACAACAACAACAACAACAACAACAACAACAACAACAACAACAACAACAACAACAACAACAACAACAACAACAACAACAACAACAACAACAACAACAACAACAACAACCCACCGCCACCACCACACATTGACCATTTGACCCATTTCTTAAGGCTGAATCCGCGGTGTTTTCCAAAGAGCACCGAGCGATTGTTGCAGATGATTGGCTCCAAGATAGGGAGGGAGTTGACCAACTGCGGGATGTGCTGAGATGGGGAAAAGGTGAAATTTGTCGCACATCAGCTTGAAGGACCCGCGAAGCATGGTGGGAGAATTTTACGACCACTTACCTCAGAGACACTTTGTCACATGGGATCGGTTTCAACAAGCTTTCCGTCTGCCCATGTTTAAGCGGGAGCTATGGACATGAAGAAGCGTGAGTTTCGCAACTTGCGCCAAGGAGGACCAGACGGTTGGCAAGATGTGGATGACTTGATGAAGCTAGCACGTTATGCCCCGGATAGCGTTGCTACGGGCCTTGACTAAGCGGGAGAAGTTTCTAGAAGGGTGAACAATGAGCTGAACATGCGGTTGATGGTAGCCACCTTCAATAACTACCAGGAGTTAGTAGATCGTGCTCTTATGATTGAAGGGAAGCGGCAGATTGACAATCGCAAGAGAAAGTATGGACGGGAAGTATAACTACGAGCTCGGCGAAACTACGCTTTACCCCAAAGCCGGGAGGGCAATTTCAGCATACTCACGGAGGAGGTAGCTCGCACAATCATAATGGCACAAAGAATGGAAAGCGGGAATGGAGGAAGCAATGGACAAAACCGCACCAACCCGTCAACACCATCCAAGGTAGACCTGAGCCATATCACTTGTTATAAGTGCCGTAAGACTGGGCATTATGCAATTGAATGTCCAGAAGCCCAAAATGGTAACGGCAATGGAAGCTCAAGAAAGAAGCCGAACCCTTTCAACAGGGGACAGGTGAACCACGTTACCGTGGAGGAGGTTGAAGCTTCGGCCAGAGCGATAATAGGTAAGTTTTTGGTTAAGACATTTCTGCGGTTGTTCTTTTTGATACTTTGGTGCATCGCATTCATACATATCAAGGGATTTGTGGTTCAAAGATAAATTACCAACCCAAGCCCTTAGGTCACCCATGCTAGTAACCTCACCCGGAGCGGACTATATGGCAAGTATATGGTGCGATCGATTGCCATTAAGGATTGGAAACTATGTATTTCCCTCGGACCTAATAGTTTTGGAATCCCAAGGATTGGATGTGATATTAGGTATGGATTGGTTATCAAAGTACGAAGGGAATATTGATTGCGCCAGTAAGTCAATTTTGCTTACCACCCCAGAAGGTAGGAGAATCAAGTATGTATCACGGCATGAGCCGAGGAGAGCACATGTAAATTCCTTATCAGGAGTTGTGCAGGAGGAAGTACCAGTGGTAAGGGATTATCCGGACGTGTTTCCGGAAGAGTTGCCAGGCATGCCGCCGGACAGAGACATCGAGTTTCTGATTGAACTACTGCCAGGCACTGGGCCGATATCTAAGAGACCGTATAGGATGCCAGCCCAAGATTAGGAGGAAATTAAGAAGAAGATTAAGGAGGTACTGGATAGAGGTTTTATTCGCCCAAGTACTTCGCCTTGGGGATCGCCAGTTCTTCTAGTGGAGAAGAAGGATGGATCATTAAGAATGGTTGTTGATTATCGAGGATTGAATGAAGTGACCATTAAGAACAAATACCCGTTGCCGATGATCAACGACTTGTTTGACCAATTGCAAGGAGCTAAGGTATTTTCCAAGATCGATTTGCGATCGAGGATACCATCGATTGAAGATTCGGGAGCAGGATATACCTAAGGCGGCTTTTACCACCGTGTCTGAACTGTATGAGTATACCGTTATGTCATTTGGTCGACTAACGCCCGACCTATTTTACGAACATGATGAACAAGGTGTTTATGGAGTTTTTGGATAAGTTCGTCGTGGTATTCATTGACGATATTTTGGTCTACTCAAAGAATAAAGAAGAACATAAGGAGCACTTGCGTTTGGTACTCTAGAAGGTCAGAGTACATCAGTTGTATGCCAAGTTCAGCAAGTGTGAGTTCTGGTTGAAGGAAGTTGGATTTCTCGGACATGTTATATCCGGAGAAGGTATAGCAGTAGACCCCACTAAAGTTGCCACGGTGACAAATTGGGAAGCGCCAACAATAGTTGGAGAGATCCGGAGTTTCCTTGGACTCGCAGGATACTACCGGAGATTCATTGAGAATTTCTCGAGGATTGCGAAGCCCATGATGTAATTATTGAAGAAGGATACCAAGTTCATATGGACCGAGGAGTGTGAGGCTAGTTTCCAAGAGTTGAAGAAGCGTTCGGTTACCTCACGGTATTAATCCTGCGGACCAAAGCAAGGATTACGAAGTTTATTGCAACGCTTCACGTCGAGGACTTGGAGCAGTGCTTATGCAGGAGGGAAGAGTTGTTTCGTATGCTTCACGACAGCTGAAACCTCACGAATTAAACTATGCCACGCATGATTTGGAGTTAGTAGCCGTAGTGCAAGCCTTGAAAACGTGGAGACATTTCCTCATTGGAAATCATTGTGAGGTGTATACGGATCACAAGAGTTTGAAGTACATCTTCACGAAGAAGGAGTTAAACCTCAGACAAAGGAGATGGTTGGAGCTCATCAAGGATTATGATATGAGATTGCATTACCACCCCGGAAAGGCTAACGTGGTAGCAGACGCGTTGAGCCGTAAGAGTCATGTCAACATCCTAATGACCGGAGGTTTATCAAAAGAATTAGCCGATGAATTCCGGGAGCTATGTTTGGAAATAGTTCCGCGAAGCTATGTAGCAGCGTTGGAGGTTCAGTCTACTTTGATGGATAAAATCAGAGAAGCTCAAAGGACAGATAAGGAAGTTTCTTCTATTAAGGATAAGATGAGCAAGGGAAAAGCAAAGGGATTTCGTGAGGATGAGCACGATACCTTATGGTTTGAGGACCGCATTTACGTACCAAGTGATCCGGAGATTCGGAAGTTGATTTTGCAAGAGGCACATGATTCGCGGTATTCGATCCACCCCAGAAATACCAAGATGTATTTGGATTTGAAAGATACTTTCTGGTGGACCGGAATGAAGAAAGATAGCGCAGAGTATGTAGCAGTTTGTGATGTGTGTCAGAAAGTGAAAGCAGAACATCGAAGCCAAAGGATTATTACGACCATTTCCTATACGAATGGAAGTGGGATAAACTAGGCATGGATTTCATCACGGGATTGCCCAGGACCCGTTCAGGCTATGACTCGATTTGGGTTGTAGTCGATCATTTGTGAAGGTAGCTCATTTCATTCGATAAAGACTACCTACAGCGGTGCCAAATTGGCTAAGATATACATGACAAGGATTGTATGATTTCATGGAGTTCGAGGAGTATCAGACGATAGAGGAACCCAATTCACCTCAAAGTTACAGGCGGTTGCACGAAACTTTGGGAACCGTGACCGGAGTTCAAGATGCAGCTTTTCATCCACGGACAGATGGACAAACCGAGAGAGTCAACCAGATTATGGAGGATATGCTGAGAGCATGTTCTTTGGATTATGGAGCATGTTGGGATGACAACTTGCCATATGCGGAGTTTTCTTATAACAACAGCTACCAAACCAGTTTGAAGATGGCACCCTTCGAAGCCTTGTATGGAAGGAGGTGCAGAACCACGCTATTGTGGGATGAAGTTGGAGACCGCCAGTTGTTTGGACCGGATTTGATTAAGGAGTCTGAACGGAAAGTAAAGTTGATTCGCGATAGACTCAAGGTAGCCCAGTCAAGGCAGAAGAGCTATGCGGATTCAAAACGCAAAGAGACAGAATATGAAGTTGGAGACAGAGTTTATTTTCGAGTATCTCCGCTTCAGGAGTTAAGCGTTTTGGAGTTAAAGGAAAATTAGCACCACGTTTGTGGGACCATACAAAGTTTTGGAACACATGGAAGAAGTTGCGTACAAGTTGAAATTACCCGAGGGTTTATCAGGTGTTCACGATGTGTTCCATGTTTCTCAGTTGAATAAGTGTCATGCAGAGATGGCAGATATACCACTGAGGGATACTGTGCCACTAGAGGCGATTCAGTTGAATAACGATTTGACCTATGAGGAGAAGCCAGTTAAGATTCTGAAGTATGCCAGCCGAGTCACCCGCATTAAGTTTTGCAAAGTTCAGTGGAGCCACCACACTGAGGATCAAGCCACCTGGGAGCGAGAGGAAGATCTGCTTAAGGACCACCCTCACCTATTTTCTAGCCAACCCGAATCTCGAGGGCGAGATTCATCTTAAGGGGTAGGTTTGTAACATCCCAAATTTTCAATTTGGAATGTTATACATAGATCATCATTGCATATCATATTTTTGTTGCATTGTTGGCTCGATCCTAGAAATTCTACGCAACTCAAGAACCCACGGAGAGAGTTGGGGATTTCGTTATTTTCATATTTGAGTTTTCTCAAATTTTGAAAATAGGATCATTTGATTTTAATTATTTTATCTTCAATTATTTCTATTACAAAAATATGAGAGAGGGAATAAAATGACTTTCTCAAAATAAAGAAATAATGAGGATTTAATAATAAAATCAAATATGATTTTATTTTGGAGTTTTTCGCCATTTTATTTGAATTTAGGAAAAATGCGCGTTTTTCAAAATTGCATTTAGGTCCCAAATAAATGTTCATCTAGTCCGGCTTGATTTTAGAAGCTGGGGAAATTTTATTTCGGGATTTTTGGAGTCCGTTTAGTATTTCTTTCATTTGTTTTTCTGCGCGAATTATTTATAAAAACGAACCGACCTACGGGCGTGCACTCGAAGCGGGACTCCGCCTGGGCAGTTTTAAATAAGCGCCGCCGAGCGCCTGACCCACCAGCCGCCCGGCCACGACGCCAAACCCTAACCCTAGCGGCCGCCACTCGCGCCCGCCGCCGCCCGCCGCCGCCGGACGCCGCCACCGCCGCGACCCGCCGCCCGAGGTTCGCCGCCGCCTCGTAATCCGTGTCGCTATTTTTTTAGAAAAATTGTTTGGTTTTCGTCGGTTTTTTTAGTTTCCTTTTTTTATTAGATCGGTTTTTTTTATATTCGGTTCAGTTAAATAGCGGCGTTATTGCTCGCTCGCTTTTAACGAACGTGTTTGTCGAATTAGTTCTAGTTAACGAACGCCCGTTCGTTAACCTGTTCGTCGTTTTTTTTTCTCGGATTTAATCCGCGATTTTTCTGATCGTGATTTCCGATCCGATTTTCGTTTTAGTATAACTTTTCGCTCGTTTATTGGAATCAGGTGATTCAAGCGCCTGGAGTTTCGTCTTGAAACCCTCTTTCCGAATAACCAACTTAAACAAGTTTTTGCCTCTGTAAAATTTGACTTAGATCCAGATTGGTAAAACGGAGCTGTTTTCTTTCGCCGTTTGACTTTCGTTGCTTTGTTTTATTTGATTCTTTTTGCAAACCGAAGTTCTTAAGTTGAGCTTTCTGGTTACATCTTTTGTTTGAGTTTTACCTGTGCATTAGATGGGTACTTATTGTATGCTTGTTTGTTTGTCTGTGATAGAATACCCGGAGGCGCTACTTTGTTACTTGAGTCTCTAGGTTTCGCAGATCATCAGCAAGGCAAGTAACACTTTGATCATACCTTTTCTACTACCCGGTTTTATTGCATTAGATCAATCCTCAAACATTGCATGATTAGGATCTAATTAAATTGTGGGATGGGAAGTAGATGAGGTAGTACCTATTTCCTGTTTATTTTCAAACCTTTGGGAGTTACTTCTACGTTTGCTTATTATACCATGCTATGCTAGTAGACGTGGATTGGGTGAGTGTATCCATGACAGATGTGAGATTGTTAAATTAATGGTTTATTTAAGGTGGCAACTTAAACACACATCTGGGTGGATTGAGGTACCTGGTTTCCAGGATTTGCCTGTTTTTCTTCGGACCGCCACCCAGGCTCAAAGGGATCATGAGATTATTCATGCTAGAAACTTCCGTGTGCAACCACATGCTACTATGGGCTCTAGCATAGTTGACTAAGTTGTGCGAACTCTTATGGGTAGACTAGTAGATGTAGGGCTTGTAGGTTGGTACGGTCTACCCATACGTAAGGTGCAAGCGCTTCTGAAAAACTATGTCTCGGTCATCCATTTCTCAAACACCATGTAGTGCGAGAAATCAAACGGAGGAGATCTAGTCTTGTGGGGAAAAGTGCACAAACCTCTGCAGAGTGTATAAACTAATCATGGTTAGCCGTGTCCCCGGTTATGGACATCTTGAGTATCTAGTACTTGGATATCATGTGTATCTCATCATGTTAATTTAATTAATACTGTTGGGTTACATTAATGATTACTTTAATTGGGATTGAGGATGCTTTCAACCATTCTCAATGTTTAACAACCACCATGATAGTTAAATAAATTTATTCCTTTGCAAGAGGGAAAAATTGGCTTTACATAAAACTGTAACCATAGAGCTTTCCACCAGCCGGATATGCATGTAGAATAGTTGTTTCCATTATTATTCTCTATGTGTTACTTTGCGGCATATTCCATGTCTTGACCCGTTTCGGGCTGCAACGTTTCATGTTGCAGACTTTTAGAACGACGAGTAAGATGCTTAGGTCTTGGTTCTATACTCGGTGATGCCGTTGGAGTTGATGGACTCGCTTATTCTTCCAAGCCTTCCACTGTTATCGTTATTAGATGGCCTTAAGCCATATTTATTTTGTTAAGTTCTCTCTTGAGACATTCGATGTAATAAGTGTGTGATTGCTACTCTGTTATAAATCCTTCAAGTACTGTGTGGTGTCAGCATTACTCATCCAGGGATGACACCTGAGCACAGAGATCAGACTGTTTGAGGTCTGGTCGCTACATGAAGAGGCCTGCTAGCAGGAAAAGAACCACCGCATCTTCCGATCCCCCGGCTGACGATGATGTGGGTAACCCGGATCTTGAGGTAGAACTTGACTCACTTGGTTCATTTGTCATACGCCTTATTGATGATGATTATTGCCAGGACGACGCTAAATTTAGTCACGCCGAGGCTGTAGAGGTAATCGTTCTTTCCGCCGATTCAAACCATTTGCCTTCACTAAAAATTCGTCGGGCAAACCGGAAAGTTAAATTTTCTCATCCTCTTGCTTACTTGGACCCGAAATTTCTTGTGAAGACACAATAGCATGAGGCTCGCTGCACAACCCGGCACAGCGGCCAGGCAGGTACCTCCGCCAGTTTACCGAACAGTCCGGTTCGGAAACGCCGTTCAGAGGTCTCTAAATCTCTTGTCACTGCATGCCCTAAAGCGGGTTGTTTTTGTCAACCTCTTAATCCATATGATTCCAATTATCAGGGCACTTCTCATTCATCCTCTGGCGAGTCATCAGCCACCAAGCTTCCACCGCTTAAAACGGTGCTTGGGTAAGTCATATTCCTTCTTACATCTTTGACATATTATCTTATATGCGCTAAACTGATCTTTTTTTATTCAGAGCCAAACCGAGACCCAGCAAAAAGGCTCGTCTGAATAAACCGTCAGAAGAAAATACGGCTGCTGAACCGGAGAAAATACCGGACCCTGAAGAGGCCAACCTAGACGATGTACTGAATGACCCACCACCACAAGACCATGATTTTGTTGTTGAACAAACAGAAGTTGACACCATAGGCCCTGTCGATCAGCCGACCAGCTCTATCCGCATCGATAAACCAAATGAGTCCAAATAAGAATAGTGACAAACCCGGCGACCCAGTGCGAACCGGTGAAGAAAAAGATGATGATGTCCTTATTACTGGCGTTGGCCATACAGATCCAGGAAACCCTGTCGCTTTATCCCGGCACACTGCTAAAGAAGAATTCTCTGCAATTGGTAAAGGCAAGTGGAATGCCGATTTATCAACTTATGCCGCTCTGAATGCTCAAGATCTCCATTCTGGCTATCTGAACCGGCTGTACACCAGTCGTGATTATGAAGCCGGTCTGGTCAATATGATGTAGGAAAAATATGAGGTAATCTCTTATCAGCTTCTCTGCTTGTATTCTTTCATAGCTTGTCAACTCCAATAGCCCCCAAGTGACGGTTCAAGAAATCAACTTAAACTGGGACTTGTATTAACTACTCAATGTGAACCTTAATTGCATTTTAACCTTGCTGACGTAGCCCACAAGGGCCGGTTTAACTTGATAAAGATAAACCGAGACTTTACAAAAGAAAATTTCTGTACTAGTAGAGTTTTACTAAATAGCCATTAGCCCCAAAGTGCCAAGTTGAATACTTGTATTGAGCTTGGGACTTTGTAGAAATTGTATGATGAAGAGAATACACATTAGCCCCCAAGTACCAAGGGCATAACTTGTTATGGGGTTGGTACTTCAAATTTGTACTGTCATTTCATCATATAACTATCTCTGTGCAGGCTGAGCTGAGAAAAAGAGAAAGTCAAACCGCCGACCTGCAGGAGAACCTTAATTCGCAACAGGCAGAAACCTCCAAGGCAAAGGAAGAATTGACCAGCGCTTTAAGCGTCATGGAAAAGCTTAAAGAGGTCTTCAACAAAGAGCGGGCGGATTGGGCGACTGAGAAATCCACTTTAAAGCAAAGGGCTGAAAAAGAAGAGGTCGCTCTTAAGCCGGTGGTTGATGAACTGACTAACGTGAAGCGACAAGTGCATGCCATGGCTGAAGCTGTATTAGGTAAGCATCCTTGTTTTCTGAATTAAACATGCCTTTTCATGTAGCTTCCGGTTTACTAACCCTTGCAATGATACAGGAACTCGCATTGGCCACTTGGGATCGGATGTGAGGAAGAAGTTGAAAGCTGCCTACACTTTGATAGAGCAACAGCTGACACGGGTGCACAACGGATCATCTACATCGCTTCCCACAACAATCCGCCGCCCACCTTGATCCAAGATACCCTTAAAAGGTTGTCTATGCTCCCTACCGGGTTGAAGAGCTGAAAAATCTCTTGCTAGAACGGGTGCTTTGACCGCCCTAATCCGGGCCAAAGCGTGGGTGCCTGACTTTGATCCTGTTGAAGCGGCTCAAGGCTATCCCAGCTTGAAGGAAGACGGGACAAAATTTGATGAAGAAGATGTCCGAACCATAAACCAGGAAGTGCGCCCTCTGGCTTGTCAACTGGTTGAAGAGGAAGATCTGTCCCACTATCAAGCCCAATATGATGATCAAAACAAGTGGGTTGCTGCACCAATTCCTGAAGCGGAGAACCTTATACCCCCAATTTGTAAGCATATTTACGCTCCTGACATTGAACCGTCGCTGCTGATCAATGACGAAGCTGTATTTCAAGCGTTAACTGGAATCGACTAGGCAACTGTTGATTTCCAGCCACTAGGTAGGGAGGAAGAAGCTGAACCGGCGCGAGATGATCCGCAACCGTCAGGTCAAGTTGGTGACCAAGCGTGAACCGGAGGCCGGCTTAAACCACTGCATGTTGTGACATGTAAAAAACAATGATCTTTGATTGGGCACTGGAACGCCTTGTAATAGGCTAGTTGATATACTTGGTCTTGGTATGCCTTCGTGCATTTTTATGTTCAACTGATGCCTGTTTGAATCATATGTTTCCAAACTGTTTTCTGCAGTTAAGAAACTTAAAACGCCCTGGCGGTTTACCGCCGGGCGGGTCATGATATCCAGGTATGTGAAACCAAATATTATAACATATAACAAATATGGAAATACATAATACCTGCCACCGTTAGGCATGATGTTGGCTAGCCAACCTTGAAGCGGGGCTGATAACCCAAACTTTGGAGGAGAAAACAGCTCCTGTTAATATAAGTCCGGTTTACAATGTAAACTGCTCCGGGTTATAATAAACACTGGTTTGCTCCATAATAGGATGGTGACAGAAAATCAGACCGGGCAGATAGTCTTCGGATTAAGATTTGACCGTGTTCCGTCAATTTGTAATTGACAGTCGAACCGGATTAACAATGTCGGTTTGAAAACGCAACAAAGAAATTTTTATCAAAGGAAAACAGAATTCAAGCAAAGGCAGAGATAAAACCATTGCAAATGAGGCTTTGAGCCGATCAAGAGGCATTACCATGGTCGGACACGACCAAGCCCCCAAAAGGCGTAGCTATGGTTCGAGTCAGCCATGTCCCCAAATGATGCTTTGGCATTACGCCGATCAAGAGGTGTAGCTATGGTTCGGGTTCGACCAAGCCCGCAAGTGATGCTATGGCACTAGGCCGATCAAGAGGCGTGACTATGGTTCAGACGTGACCAAGTCCCCAAGTGATGTTGTGGCTTTGCGCCTATCAGAAGGTATTGCTATGGTTCGGACACGACCAAGCCCCCAAGTGATATGATATAAAGCTTTTGAGAAGCTAACTCAAGGGGTAAACCGGACGCCGCTTTAAGGACAGAAGCTCCGAGTAACCACACATGATGTAAAAATAACAGAGACCCCGCTTTAGCTGAGGTTCCGGTTTATTGCATTGATCATAATATATACATTGTCATAATATGTACATAAGCAGAGCCTTTGGCTCAAGTATAGTAAGGCCGAAGATGAGCTATGTTCCACGGCCGGTTGGTCTCTTCCTCTGATGTACGTGAGTCTTTGCGCTCTCGAATATCGATTAGGTAGTATGACCCATTGTGCAGATTCTTGCTGACCATAAAAGGCCCTTCCCAAGGTGGGGATAACTTGTGAATATCCGTCTGATCTTGGATGAGCCGAAGCACCAAATCTCCTTCTTGAAATGCTCTGGCTCTAACCCGGCGACTGTGATAGCGATGTAGATCTTGCTGGTAAATCACCGTACGGGCAGCCGCTATGTCACGCTCCTCATCCAACAGGTCAAGAGCGTCTTGTCGTGCTTTCTCGTTGTCCGCTTCAACATATGCCGCTACACGAGGTGATTCATGACGGATGTTGCTGGGGAGAACCACCTCCGCTCCATAAACCATGAAGAACGGGGTGTATCCTGTCGATCTGTTGGGTGTGGTGTTGATGCTCCATAACACAGAAGGTAGCTCCTCAACCCAACAACCCGGCGTCCGCTGCAAAGGAACCATAAGCCGGGGTTTGATGCCTCGCAAGATCTCTTGATTGGCCCTCTCTGCTTGACCATTGGACTGTGGGTGAGCCACTGATGATACGTCAAGCCGGATGTGCTCACGTTGACAGAACTCCTTCATGGCACCCTTGGACAAATTGGTACCATTGTAAGTGATAATGCTATGTGGAAAGCCAAACCGGAAAATCACCTTTTTGATGAATTGAACCGTTGTGGCTGCGTCACAATTGCTAACGGGCTCTGCCTCTACCCACTTTGTAAACTTGTCAACCGCCACCAGGAGGTGGGTCTTCTTGTCTATGGACCTCTTGAAAGGCCCAACCATATCCAGCCCCCAAGTCGCAAATGGCCAAGTAATTGGAATCATCCTCAATTCTTGAGCCGGTACATGAGCATGTCTTGAGAACTTCTGACAGCCATCACAACGTCTGACCAAGTACTCAGCATCAGCATGAGCTGTTAACCAATAAAACCCGTGACGAAACGCCTTGGCCACCAAAGATTTTAAACCGGCGTGGTGACCACAATCTCCTTTGTGGATCTCACGCAAAATTTCACATCCTTCCTCGGGAGATACACAGCGTTGAAACGCCCCTGACACACTGGAATGATGCAACTCTCCATTGATAATAGTCATGGACTTGGACCGCCGGATTATCTGCCTGGCCAGAGTCTCATCCTCTGGGAACTCACCCCGGTTCATATACGCGAGGTAAGGAACTGTCCAATCCGGGATAACATGAAGAGCCGCCACCAACTAAGCTTACGGATCAGGAATAGCCAAATCCTCTTCACCGGGGAGCTTGACAGACGGGTTATGCAGAATATCCAAGAAGACATTAGGCGGGACCGGTTTACGTTCAGAACCCAATCGGCTCAAAGCCTCCGCCGCTTCATTCCTCTGTCGGTCCACATGATCCACCTGGTAACCTTTAAAGTGACCTGCAACAATATCCACCTCACGACGATATGCTGCCATGAGCGGATCCTTGGAATCCCAAGTGCCAGACACTTGTTGAGCCACCAGGTCCGAGTCATCAAAGCACTTAACTCAGCTTAGATTCATCTCCTTAGCAATCCAAAGACCATGGAGTAAAGCTTCATACTCAGTTGCATTGTTAGTACATGGGAACATTAAACGGAGAACATAACAAAACTTGTCACCTCGTGGGGAAGTTAACACGACTCCAGCCCCCGAGCCCTCCAATTGACTGGACCCATCAAAATGAATAGTCCAATAAGTGTGATCCGGCTTCTCTTCAGGTGCTTGGAGTTCTGTCCAATCATTGATGAAATCCACAAGTGCCTGAGATTTGATCGCTGTTCGAGGTATGTATTTCAACCCATGAGGCCCAAGCTCTATAGCCCACTTGGCAATCCGGCCAGTTGCTTCCTGATACGGATTATATCCCCCAAAGGAGCGGAACTGACCACCGTGATAGGATGACCTTGGAAGTATTGTTTGAGCTTCCGGCTTGCCATGAACACCCCATATACCAGCTTCTGCCAATGTGGGTACCTTTGCTTGGACTCAATAAGTACCTCGCTGATATAGTAAACCGGACGTTGAACTGGATATTCCTTGCCTGCTTCTTTGCACTCCACCACAATAGCCACACTGACAGCCCGGGCATTAGCTGCCACGTATAACAACAATGGTCCTTGTCAACCAGAGCAGCAAGAACAGGCGGATTAGCCAGCTGCCGCAGAACGCCTCAAATGCCTCATCTGCGGCAGAACTCCAGACAAAATTATCCGTTTTCTTCAACATCTAATATAAAGGAATCGCGTTCTCACCGAGGCGGCTGATAAACCGACTCAAGGCAGCAATCCGGCCAGCCAATCATTGAACGTCATTGATGCACTTCGGTTTAGCCAAGGAAGTGATGGCCTTGATCTTCTCCGGATTAGCCTCAATGCCCCTGTTAGACACCAGAAAACCCAATAGCTTGCCTGCCGGTACACCAAAAACGCACTTAGCCGGATTAAGCATCATCTTGTAAACTCGCAGGTTATCAAAGGTTTCCTTCAAATCATCAACCAGAGTTTCCTTCTTCCTTGACTTAACCACAATATCATCCACATAGGCATGAACATTACGGCCGATTTGCTTATGAAGGCAATTCTGCACACACCGTTGATTAGTCGCCTGGGCACTCTTGAGCCCAAAGGGCATAGACACATAGCAGAAGGCTCCAAAGGAAGTTATGAAGGCCGTCTTCTCCTGGTCCTTAACTGCCATCTTGATCTGATGATAACCAGAATATGCATCCAGAAAGCTCAAACGCTCACAACCCGCCGTAGCATCAATAATTTGATCAATACGGGGAAGAGCAAAAGGATCTGCTGGACAAGCTTTGTTAAGATCTGTGTAGTCCACACACATACGCCAGGTGCCGTTCTTCTTAAGGACCAGCACCGGATTAGCTAACCATTCAGGATGGAAAACTTCAACGATAAATCCAGACGCTAAGATCCTGGCCACTTCTTCTCCAATAGCTTTGCGTCGTTCTTCATTGAACCGGCGGAGAAACTGCTTCACCGGTTTATACTTAGGATCAACAGTAAGAGTGTACTCAGCGAGTTCCCTCGGTACACCTGGCATGTCAGAAGGCTTCCACGCAAAGATGTCCCGATTCTCACGGATGAACTCGATGAGCGTGCTTTCCTATTTCGGATCCAAGTTTGCACTGATGCTGAACTGCTTGGACGAATCGCCAGGTACGAAGTCAACAAGCTTAGTCTTAGCAGCCGATTTAAACTTCAGGGTCGGATCATGCTCCGTAGTTGGCTTTTTCAACGGAGTCATGTCTGCCGGATCAACATTATCCTTGTAAAATTTTAATTCCTCCGTCGCACAAACCGACTCAGCATAGGCCGCATCACCTTCTTCACATTCCAAAGCGATCTTGCGGCTTCCATGGACAGTTATTGTTCCCTTGTGACCCGGCATCTTGAGCTGCAAATAGACATAGCAGGGTCGTGCCATAAATTTGGCATAAGCCGGCCGTCCAAACAGGGCGTGATAGGGACTCTGGATTTTCACCACCTCAAAGGTTAATATTTCTGATCTGGAGTCATGATCATCCCCAAAGGCCACCTCCAGAGCTATCTTGCCAACAGGATATGCTGACTTACCAGGTACCATGCCGTGGAACACCGTATTGGACGGTTTAATATTTTTATCTGTTAACCCCATACGATGGAAGGTTTCATAATAGAGGATGTTGATACTGCTTCCTCCATCCATGAGTACCTTGGTGAATTTATAACCTCCCACCTGAGGCGCCACCACCAATGCCAGTTGACCCGGATTGTCAACCCGGGGAGGACGATCCTCTCTGCTCCACACGATTGGCTGCTCGGACCAGCGTAAGTAACGGGGCACTGCCGATTCAATAGAGTTCACTGCCCGCTTATGAACCTTTCGGTCATGCTTGTCCAGACTAGTGGTGAAGACATGATATTGCCCGCTATTTAACTGCTTCAGGTTGCTCTGATAACCCGATTGATGCTGCTGCTGCTGATTGTAGCCACCCTGGCTGCTCTGATTACCTTGATTGTTATGTCCGCCCTGATTACCATTGAAGCCTGAACCGGAATTTCCTCCACCATAACCCAGCCCATGAGATCCGGATCCTGAACCGCCACCTGATCCGTGATCATACCGGAAAGCATTAGAATTTTTGAACTCTTGCATGATGTAGCAGTCCTTCCAAAGATGGTTGGCCAGCATCTCCTTTGTCCCATGTTTTGGGCAGGGCTGGTTCAATAGGTAAGACAGGCGGTCTGGGTTAGGATTAGGTGCTCCGTTGCGCTGGGACGATTTACCCCTACACTGTTGGCCCTTGTCTTGCGCATTGGTATTGGCCACAAAGTCCAACCTGTGATCCGCTTTACGTTTGACGCCGTTTCCATGACCCACCGGGTTGTGGTGCTACCCCTTGGCGTTGCTGCTCTTCTTTCACTTCCCTGTCTTATCATCATCAGACTCGGGATCCTTGGTACTATCAGAGTCGGCATACTTTACTAATGCGGCCATGAGGGTCCCCATATCGTTGCAATGGCGCTTTAGCCGTCCCAATTTCAACTTCAGAGGTTCAAACCGGCAGTTGCCTTCCAAGGTCAGAAAGGCAGTCGGCATTGATGCGATCCGACGAATGCAAAATTTTCGAGACCCGACGCACCCAATGGGTTGTTGACTCTCATTCCTCCTGGACACAGGCAGCCAAGTCTACTATCGACATAGGCTGCTTACATGTATCCTTAAAATTCTGGATAAACCGGGCTCTCAACTCGGCCCATGAACTGATGGAGTTGGCCGGTAGACTCTTTAACCAAGTAAAGGTCGTCCCTTCTAGCATCATGGTGAAATACTTTGCACACGCCGCATCATCCACATCGAGCATCTCCATGGCCATCTCGTAGCTTTCAACCCATATCTCTGGAGACAAGCAGTGTAGTTTGGCACCTTGCGCGGGCCCTTGAAATCCTTGGGCAGGCGCACATTGTGTAATGCTAGAACGAGACACGGCACCCCCAAAGAACTAGAGGTAACTCCTGGCTCAGCTGATGTGGTTGGATGAACCAGAGTAAGCTGACGAGCTTCATACTGCGCTGCTAACTCGGCCTCCCTGCGCGCTCGGGCCCGGTCTACCACTTCCTGAGCATCACCAACGCCACCTGCCGGGTTGTTGCCATGGGGCGCTTCACGGTTCCGTGCGTTGCTTGATACGGCCGGTTCATCCATACGCCTGCTGTAGCTCCGGCTTGGACGAGGGGTGGAGTGAATTCGATCACGGCTGTATGAATACGCCTCCTGTTGAACCAAAGCTGTTCGAAGAAGCTCCTTAACCGGGCGCGTTTCCACCACCGCCGGAGAATCACCTTCAATTGGGATGGTCTCCAGTCGTTAAGCGCAGCAACGAGATTGTCCATCGGATTAGAGTAATGACCCGGAGGTGTTGGGACGGGCTGAGGCACAATATTGTTCTGACGAGGTGGATCCATCAAACATGGCTGAACCGGCGCGCCTGCTCTAGGTGCTTCTGCCCGGTTTACTACCGGCGGGTTACTGGTCCCTGCTCCTGGGGTGTTAAAGAGGTCCCTAGCCTCGAAAAGCGGAGGTAGGCGAGACCGGTGCTTTCTCTTCAGGACTTCATGCGATGCGTTCTGATCCAAAGATAAGCCGATAAGCCTGTGCGTCCAAAGCGGCCCGTTCTGCGGTCATCCTGGCATTCTCAGCCGCTAAATCAGCCTTGGCCTGAGTAATCTGATCCTTCACCTTTGCAATTTCTGCATTGTGGGCATCCTGATCCGCCGGGTTAGCCTCTGCCATAAGCGTAGCCAACGCATCAAATAGTTCAGGTAAAACTTGAACAGGCGGGCGCACAGGGCCTCCTGCCCGGCTTCCGTCGCCGCTACTGATCCGGAGATCATTGCTGCTTGCGGTCGAGGAGTGGATCGCTGCTTGCGTACCGGCCATGAATATTCCAACCCGGTTCGGCACACTAGGGGGGTCCGGAATATTGCCGCCATCGGAACAGCCCCTAATCCGGCCATCTTGTACTTGATACAACGACTCGGTCTCTCCGGTCGATGACTCGTCGCCGGAATAAATGACGGTCTCACCACTAGATTCCGATCTATCCTCGTATTCCCCTCCGTGGATGACTCCCACGAAGGCACGCTTCACGGCCGGTTTGACCCGGGCAGATCGTGCACGCTGAGCCGTTTCAATGAGGTCGGTGCAGATGTCCGGCTCAGGGCCCGGTTCACTGATCTTGCCGATAAAGACGTGTATGCCACCAAAGGGGACCCGGTACCCGTACTCGATTGAGCCGGCCTCGGGGCCCAGCCTGCATCGTCGATGTAGAGCTGCCGCGACGACTCTTGGTCATCTAGCCCACGACATAACCCTTAAGTCCTTCGAAGTTTCCCTCCAAGAATTTGAAACCATCGTGCGATAGCCCCACGGTGGGCGCCAACTGTCGTGGTTTTGTCACGGCAAATGTCCTCATGAAAGGACTTCGTCGTGGAGCCATCGCTACGGGTTAGCTTGAAGGGGTTAAAGCGGACAAGGGACGCAAGAGAGTTTATACTAGTTCGGCCCCTTCGATGAAGGTAAAAGCCTACGTCTAGTTGTGATGGAATTGATGGGGTTTCGATGACCAGGGAGCGAATATGCTTCGCCTAGTCTTCGAGTTGTTGTCTGTTGTCCTGAACTGCCACCGGGTCGTCCCCTTATATACATGGGTGATGCCCGTCGGTTTACAGAGTCCCGAGACCGGCTCATAAACGTGTCCGGTTGGGTCTCCACTATTTCTAACTTACAATACAAGTTACATATCGTACCGGTTCACGGCTACAGGCCTTAAACCAGTTCTGGGCCTTGGGCCCCTATATATCATCATCATCTGCCTTCATGGGCTTCAAGCAGACTCAACTACTGACGAAGTTAAACTGACCTGTCCTGGCCGGTTTACGCCCAGCAGTAATATCACCAACATGTATTTTTCTTTTATTAGTGATAATTTCTTTCATGTATTTAGCATCAGGGGCCATCTTTATAATACCAGTCAAACGAGTGCGCAAAAAGACTGGCCAAACCATTTCAGCAAAGCGTTCAAATTATTCATCATCCTTTTTCTTAGATGGTTTGGGTGGAAAGGGCATGGGTTTGTGAACCCATGGCTCTCTTTCTTTACCATGTTTTCTAGCAACAAAGTATCTTTTATCATAACGTTTATTTTTAGGTTGTGGGTTATCAAGATCATTAGTAGGTTCTATGTCAACATCATTATATGGTGCTATATCATTGTCTGGTTGAGCATCTACATGAACATCATCATTATCATTTTCATTATCACTAGGTGAATGTTCGTTACCATATTGAGTTTCAGCATCAGAGATAGAGACATCATTATTATCTTCAGAATGTTTTTCTATTCAGGTTCACTAGAGGTATGCAAAGTCCTATAATTTTTTTAATTTTTCTTTTTGGAAGGACTAGGTGCATCAGTATTAATTCTTTGAGAGTATTGTTCAATTCTTCTAGGGTGTCCCTCAGGATAAAGTGGTTCTTGAGTCATTTTGCCTCCTCTAGTTGCTACTCTAACAGCATAATCATTTATATTATTGTTCATTTCACTAAGTAGTCCTCTTTGAGATTTAGCAACTTGTTCTAGCTGAGTTTGAACCATATAGGCATGTTTTCCTACACCTCTAACATCATTAGTGATTCTAAACAACAAGTCACTCAATCGAGCAATCATATCATAATTTTGTTTCAATTGTTTCATAATATTTGCATTGAAGTGATCTTGTTTTCTAATGTAGTTGTCAAATTCATATAAGCATTGACTAGGATGTTTATTTAAGGGATATCACCTTCATGAACTGTAAAAGATAATTTACCTATACCACCTCTGGTGGTGGTGTGTCAAGCCCATGTATTTCTTCAATAGGTGGTAAATTCTTAACATCTTCAGCTTTAATACCCTTTTCCTTCATACATTTCTTTGCCTCTTGCAAATCTTCAGGACTGATAATAAGATACCCCTCTTCTTCGGAGTGGTTTTAGGCGATGGTTCAGGAAGAGTCCAATCATCATAATTCTTCAATATATTTTTCAATAATTCCTCAGCTTGTTCAATAGTTTGTTCTCTGAAAACACAACCAGCACAACAATCTAGGAAGTACCTAGAAGCATCGGCTAGTCCATTATAGAAGATATCAAGTATTTCATTTTTTAAGAGGATGATCTGGCAAATCATTAAGCAATTGGAGAAGTAATAAATCATATCCTGGGGACTACGCACACAACCAAGAGCAAGAGTATTATACCATATCTTAGCATCACCCTTTAATGAGAATGGAAATAACTTGAGAACATAATATTAGCAAATTTTCTAAACATGAGCAAATAGGATGGCTATATCATTTAGTTTAGTAAGATGTGCCACAATAGTTCCAGTTTCATAGCCATGGAAAGGATCAGATTCAACCAAAATAATTAACTTTGGGTCAATAGAGAATTTATAATCCTTATCAGTAACAAAGATAGGTGAAGTACAAACTTAGGATCACATTTCATTCTAGCATTTACAGAATTTTCTTTCAACTTGCATAATAATTTATTAAGATCATCTATCCTTGCAAGTAAGAAAGTCTCTAGCTACATCTCCATCTATAACATAAACCTCAGGTATCATAGGCAATTCGAATCTAGGAGAGTTAGGCCTAATAGGTGTTTCATAGTTTTCAGTTTCAAAGACTCCATCAGTTTCAGTAATGTCATCAGTTTCAGCATTCTCAATATCTTTAGCTCTAGAAATTTGTTCATCAAGAAATTCACCTAGTGGCACATTATCATCAAGAAAGGTACTAGCATCATCATAAGCATCATTGATAGCAGAAGTATCATCATTATAACTTGCGACAGATCAAGATTAATAACATGTGGTGGTGTTGCAAGTTTACTCAAAACAGACGGCGAATCAACTGCAGAGCTAGATGGAAATTCCTTACCACCCCTCATCTTACAGGGAATGATCTTGGTTCTTGTATCTTTCAGATTCTTCATAGTGATAAATAGATATAAATCCCAAGTGACTCAACAAAGATAGCTATGCTCCCCGGCAGCAGCGCCAGAAAAAGGTCTTGATAACCCACAATTATAGGGGATCGCAATAGTTTTCGAGGGTAGAGTGTTCAACCCAAATTTATAGATTCGACACAAGGGAGCCAAAGAATATTTGTAAGTATTAGCAGTTGAGTTGTTAATTCAACTACACCCGGAGATTAAATATCTGCAGTAGAGTGATTATCGGTAGCCTCAGTAATATGATTGTTTCATAGTAGTAGTAATGGTAGCACTGATAGCAATAACCTTGTAGTAGTTGTGACTGTAGCAATAGCAATAGTAACTTGGCAAGAACAATGTGTGGAAAACTCGTAGGTATTGAATCGGTGAATTCGTTGGATGATATTCATCATATATTAGTCATAACCTAGGGCGACACTGAACTAGCTCCAGTTCATAAATATAATGTAGGCATGTATTCCGTAAATAGTCATACATGCTTATGGAAAAGAACTTGCATGACATCTTTTGTCCTACCCTCCTGTGGTAGTGGAGTCCATAAGGAAACTAAGGGATATTAAGTCCACCTTTTAATAGAGAACCGAAACAAAGCATTAACACATAGTGAATACATGAACTCCTCAAACTACGGCCATCACCGGAAAGTATCCCAATTACTATCACCCTGGTGTTTACGGACCATAACACGTAATAGGTGCATATGGCTTGCAAGACCGGATCTAGAACATAGATATAATGGTGAAAACATAAACGGTTCAGATCTGAAATCATGGCACTCGGGCCCTAATGACAAGTATTAAGCATAGCAAAGTCATAGTAACATCAATCTCAGAAGATAGTGGATACTAGAGATCAAGCCCTAAAAAACTAAGTCGATTACATGATGAATCTCATCTAACTCCTCACCGACCAGCGAGCCTACGAAGGAATTACTCACTCCCGATGGGGAGCATAATGGAATTGGTGATGGAGCATGGTTGGTGATGACGAAGACCAAAGATCCCCCTCTCCGGGCCAGAACGGTGTGATAGCCTGGCTTATTAGGGATGATAGACTACTCATATCAATAAGGACTTCCATCTTTTCCGGGAGCCCATTCGGACAGAACTCCAAAGTTAAGCATGCTCAGCTTGGAGTAGTTTCAGGATGGGTGACCGACCGGGAAGTTGCTCCCGGGTGCGCACGAGTGAGGATAAGGTGCGCAGAAAAGACTAGTATTGATTTGTGGGGCTAGTCTAGATCCCCCCAGGAGTAACGACCACCGGTGGGGTGTGTCCGGGGTGTTACAAGTTGGTATCAGAGCCGACCCTCGTGGTTACACGGATGTTTGC
This sequence comes from Aegilops bicornis, assembly GCA_021605145.1. Classification (NCBI taxonomy): domain Eukaryota; kingdom Viridiplantae; phylum Streptophyta; class Magnoliopsida; order Poales; family Poaceae; genus Aegilops; species Aegilops bicornis. The sequence goes on from CM038675.1 coordinate 322,352,881, forward strand.
GGACAGGTGCGCGGTCATGTTGTGCATGACATTTTTGACCCATCATGGCACACGGCATGCACATGTGCGTGACTGGAAGCACAGACGCATGTGTCAAGAGGGAACGTTCTTGTGACACGACGAGGACGTCGGTTCCTCTGAGTGGGGGTGTATGTGATAGCCTGGCTTATTAGGGATGATAGACTACTCATATCAATAAGGAATTCCTTCTTTTCTGGGAGCCCATTCGGGCAGAAATCCAAAGTTAAGCGTGCTCAGCTTGGAGTAGTTTCAGGATGGGTGACCGACAGGGAAGTTTCTCCCGGGTGCGCACGAGTGAGGACAAAGTGCACATAAAAGACTAGTATTGTTCTGTGGGGCTAGTCTAGATCCCGCCAGGAGGAGTAAGGACCATCGGCGGGTGTGTCTAGGCCGTTACAAGCGGGCTCCAGATCTAGCCTCCCGATGAAGAACAGGAGGTGGCAGCAGCTTTGTTTCGTAAAACGCGATGAAACTTCCTCTCCTATTTTTTTGGAAAAAATGGATTTTATAGCGTCGTAATTAGGGTTAGTGGGGCCGCAAGGGCCCCACCTCCCACCAAGGCGCGCCAGAGGGGGTGTCATGCCCTGGTGTCTTGTGGGCAGCCAGGGTCCCCCTCTAGTGGGTCTTGGTTCCATTATTTTTTATTTATTCCAAAATAATTCTCCAAAAAGTTTCGTCCAAATCCGAGAACTTTTATTTCCACAGAAAACAACACCATGGTAGTTCTACTGAAAACAACGTCAGTCCGGGTTAGTTTCATTCAAATCATGCAAATTAGAGTCCAAGCCAAGAGCAAAAGTATTAGGAAAAGCAGATACGATGGAGACATATCACGTTGGTTTTTCCCTTGAATAGAAAAGAGTGATGCATCAAAGTAGAGATAAGTATTTCGCTCAATTAAGAACCAAGGTATCACTGCACTAGGAGGAACACACAAGTATCCCATAATTGCACCTACACAAAAAGACAAATACTTGCACCCAACACGATAAAGGGGTTGTCAATCCTTACAGTTACTTGCAAGGATGAGACCTGATAGTGATAGATATAAAAGATAAATAAAAGTGTTAAATAAAATAAAACTAAATAAATTGCATCAAGGTATTTTTGTGTTTTTGATTCTGTAGATTTGAAAATAATATGATAAAAGATATACCTAGGGGCCATAGTTTTCACTAGAAGCTTCTCTCTTGAAAGAAAGCATACGGTGGGTAAACAAATTACTATTGAGAAATTGATAGAAAAGTGCAAAGTTATGATGATATTTAAGGCAATGATCATGTATATAGGCATCACGTCCATGAGAAGTAGGCCGACTCCTGCCTCCATCTACTACTTTTACTCCACACATCGACCGCTATCCAGCATGCATCTAGTGTATTAAGTTAACAAGAACGGAGTAACACCTTAAGCAAGATGACATGATGTAGAGGGATAGATCCAATCAATATGAACAAACTCCATCTTTTTATCCTTAGTGGCAATAATACAAATACGTGTCATGTCCCTTTCTGTCACTGGGATTGAGCACCGCAAGATTGAACCAAGTACAAAGCACCTCTCCCATTGCAAGAAAAAATCAATCTAGTTGGCCAAACCAAATCAATAGATCGGAGAGAAATACAAAGCTATCTTAATCATGCATAAAAGAGTTCAGAGAAGAGTCTAATAATATTCATAGATAATCTGATCATAGATCCACAATTCATTGGATCCCAACAAACGCACCGCAAAAGAAGATTACATCGAATAGATCTCCAAGAACACCAAGGAGAACATTGTATTGAAGATCAAAGAGAGAGAAGAAGCCATCAAGTTTCTAGCTATGGACCCATAGGTCTGTGGTAAACTACTCACACATCATCGGAAGGGCGTCAAGGTTGATGTAGAAGCGCTCCATGGTCGATTCCCCCTCCGGCAGAGTACCAGAAAAGGTACCCAGATGGGATCTCATGAAGACAGAAACTTGCGACGGTGGAAAAATATTTTTGGTGTGCCCTCTGGTCTACGGGGGATATTTGGGTATTTATAGAAGAAAAATTAGGGTTGGAAGTGCCATGGGGGGCACAAGCTTGCAGGGCGCCCCTATGAGCTTGTGGCTATCCCGTGACCCTTCCGGCCTCCTCCCGAAGCTTCTAGGGGGTCTTGTGGTCCAAGAAAATCGTCAAAAAGTTTCATTCCGTTTGGACTCTGTTTGGTATTCATTTTCTGTAAAGACAAAACAAGGGGAAAAACAGCAACTGGCACTGCGGACTACGTTAATATGTTAGTCCCCAAAAATGATATAAAATAGCATAATAATGCATATAAAACATCCAGGGTTGATAATATAATAGCATGGAACAATCAAGAATTATAGATACGTTGGAGATGTACCACCAGCCCAGGCAGCCATGGAAGAGGCGCCGTCAGCGGGCGGGGGCGCGGAAGACGAGGGGGGCGGCCGAGGTGGTCGAGGCGGCGTGGACGCCCTGCCACCCCAGTCGTGGAGCCATTCTACCGACGCGGCCCATCAATTATTCATGGGCATGCACCGCTAGCCCTACACCTGGCTCCAGCTTCCAGACTCCTTCACGGAGGAGATGGCGGACCGCAGGCTCTGGGCCTATGGGTGCAGCCGAACGGCTGCTGCAACGGCCCCTCCTGGGTGGCGACGGAGTTCTACCGCACCAGCTTCATGCTCTTAAAGCAGGGGTGGAAGTCATTCGCCCTCGCTCGCGGCTTGAAGAAGGGTTACGTCCTCTACTTCAAGTACGACGGGGCCGCCACGCTCTTCATGAAGATCTTCGGGGTCACCGGCCGCCGCCTGAAGTGCTACATGGAGAGGGATGACAGCGACACCTCCGGTGATGAAGACGGTGGCGCGTCTCCCTCTGACGGAAGCGGGAGCAGCGGCGGCTCCCCCGAGCATCAAGAGCGGGGACAAGGACTCTGACTAGGGCGCGGTCGACGCCCTGGGACGGCGGCCTCCGCTAGGAGATTTTCTTTTGTTTTCCTCTCGTTCCTGCACAGGAATAAAAGTGGGCCCCACGGGGGCGTGTAAGAAACTGTGACCCTCGCGTCTTAAATTTGGAGCTTTTATGGTTCAAAATTAGGATCATTCTTAACGTTCCTTATTAGGCTTGCCCACTCCTTCACAATCTCCCTAGTGCTCTGCGTTGCTAGGACCCAGCCCCGAGCGGGCCTCAGTTGTTGCTAGCATGTCAAGTCGCGATGCGTAGACAAGGCCAGGAGGTGAGAGGCCCAAGGTCCGATAAGAACTCCTGAGGCACGATGCTCAGGGAGTTCCCCCTTGAAACGCAAGCGGTTCACGCGAGAGAAGAAGCTTTTACCTCAGACAAGGTCACAAAAGGAAGGAACGCCACCAAATACCACCGAGTTGCGCAGCGTGGTTAACTTAGCTTTTTGGGGCGCGACGAGAGGCGGTCGTGGCTCGCGAGGAGTTCACGTGGCATCGGGACGTGCCTCTCTGAAGTTTCTTCTTTATCTTGTCTTCTACCTGCGATGGATCAATGTAAACCCCATGAGGGGTGCGTGAAAAATTGATGCCTTTCGTTTCTGAACCAATGCCTTTGTGGTCTAAATTGCATGCTCCCCCCGTGAGATCTCCTCGCGGGGTTCACCCCCTTTTTCCTTGCTTGCCAAGGTGCTCTACATCGCCGGGACCCAGCCATCGAGGGAGCCTCGGCAGCCACTGGTATGTCAGGTCGTGATGCCTGGGAAAAGGCCAGGGGGTGAGGGGCTCCGGTGGCTAGTGAGGGTTCCTGAGGCGCAATGCTCAGGGACCATCCTTAACATGCAAGTGACTCATGCAGAAAAAGGAAACGACCTCCGCCTAGGTCGTGAGAGGAGGGAACTCTAGAGACAATAAATGTGCCTCGTGAGGCAGTTCGACTTAGCTTTTTGCACGAAGCGACGTCATGTAGATCATGACGTGATCCTTGGGGTTTTTTGCCGTGTGACGCCCTTCGGGACATCGTACGGGGCTCCCAAGCGCTTGGTTCATGGGGCACTACATGCTCGAAAGGTTTTGAGGCACAAGGGCAACACACGCTCGCCGACCAGCTCATGTCAGTCCATGAGGAGATGAAACACTAAGGATCTCGATGACGTGACGTGCACTGGAGAGGGCCCATGAGCCAGAGCTCGATCGCTTGGATTTTTCAGCGCTGCAGGGATGGACCCAAGCACAGGCGCCGTGCCTAGCCCCCGCTCATGGGACGGTCAGGAAGAGAGTCATGAGGGCGTGGCACTCTCGATGGTGGTACGACACCAAATGCAGGGTTAAGCAGGCAACATAAACTCATTAAAGCATAACCAGATTTTCTACATGACCAAAAAGTGAGGCGGCTGCAGGGATGGACCCTGGCCAGCTTGAGGATGAATGCAGCCCAAGGGGCGCCCTCAATTCTGAACAAACCAAAAATTCACCTGGCAACATGCTGATGTGGGTCGGGCTGCTTGACGAAGCATACTGCGGAGGCTTGCCTCTCAGGGGCTAACTGGCTCCTCGGGCCTTAGGGGCTCGCGAGGGGCAGAAGTCCTGCGAGGCACCATTGCGAGTTGCACCAGCCTTTGGAATGTGGCACCGGCGTTCTCTAGGCCGAAGGGCATGCAGATGTAGTTGGTGGCAAGGCCCCTACTCAAGCCAATGCGTGATGGCCAAATGAGGTCCTAGGAGTTGGCCCTGTTGGGGCTCGAGATGTCAATGCACATGCGCACCTTGCTACCCTCCTCAGGAATGGCGGCTGGGCCAGTGGAACACACAAGGCGATGCTCGCCATGAATGGCCCGAGCCTCTCGCAGCTTGCAAATCTTCTTAGCGATGAATTCTTGTGCCTCCTTCTCCTGGCGCCGTGCTCCTTGCCTGTGGGGGCGCGCATCAAGGCATGCCTCCAAGTGGTGCCCGAGCACCTCCCTCGTCACACTGGCCAGTTCAGATGCTTTCCAGGCGAAAGCCCCTGAGCCTGCCCTAAGGGAGGCGTCGGGCGCGCCTTCCTATGTAGGAGGGAAGCAGGCGCCGACAACGAGGGCGGAACCTGCGATGCTGGCATCAACTGTCATCTTCTTAGACTTGGTGGGACCTTCAGAGGGCAGTAGCTGCTTCTTCCTCGTGGGTGAGGGACTCCTGGATTAGGGGGTCCTCGGGCGTCCGGGCTATGTGACATGGGCCGGACTGGTGGGCCGTGAAGATACAAGATAGAAGGCCTTCCCCCGTGTCCGGATGGGACTCTCCTTTGCGTGGATGACAATCTTGGCGCTCGGATGTGTAATTTCCTTTCTCTGTAAACTGACTTTGAACAACCCTTGGCCCCTTCTGTGTCTATATAAAATGGAGGGTTTAGTCCATAGAGGCAATCACAACTCATACAGGCTAGACCTATAGGGTTTAGCCATTACGATCTCGAGGTAGATCAACTCTTGTAACCCCTATATTCATCACAGTCAATCAAGCAGGAACTAGGGTATTACCTCCATCAAGAGGGCCCGAACCTGGGTAAACGTCGTGTCCCTGCCTCCGGTTACCTTCGATCCTCAGATGCACAGTTCGGGACCCCCTACCCGAGATCGGCCAGTTTTGACACCAACATTGGTGCTTTCATTGAGAGTTCCACTGTGCTGTCGACAGAAGGTTCGATGGCTCGATCAATCATCTACAGTGATGTTGTTTCGGGGGAGACTTTCCTCCCCGGCCAAATTTTCATATTCAGTGGCTTCGCACTGCGTGCCAACTCGATTAGCCACCTTGAACAGATCGACAACTACACCCCTGTTCATCAGATCAGTTTTGAAAACCTAAACTATGTCGCCGATATCTGATACGTCCATTTTTCATCATGTTTTGTTACTGTTATTTATAATGTTTTTATCCATAATAATGCTTTTTGGAGTAATTATAATGCCTTTTCTCTCATAATTTGCAAGTTACACACCAAGAGGGAGAATTCCGGCAACTGGAAATCTGGACACGAAAAAGCTACGTCAGCCACCTATTCTCGCACAACTCCAAATGAGCTGAAACTTCACGGAGATTTTTATGGATTATTTAAGAAATATTGGAGCAAATAATCACTAGAGGGGGCCACCGGTGGGCACAACCCACTGGGCGCCGTGCCCCCAGTGCGCCTCGGGTGGGTTGTGGCCTCCTCAGCCCACCTCCGGTGCCAATCTTCTGGTATATAAGTCATTTTGACCTAGAAAAAATTAGGAGAATACTTTCGGAGCGGAGCACCGCCGTCTCGATGCGGAACTTGGGCAGGAGCACTTTTGCCCTCTGGTGGAGCGATTCTGCCGGGGGAACTTCCCTCCTAGAGGGGGGAATCATCATCATCACCACCACCTACAACTCTCCCATCTTGGGGAGGGAAATCTCCATCAAAATCTTCACTAGCACCATCTCATCTCAAACCCTAGTTCATCTCTTGTATTCAATCTTGTTACCGGAACTATAGATTGTTGCTAGGAGGTGACTAGTAGTGTTGATTACATATTGTAGTTGATTACTATCTGGTTTATTTGGTGGAAGATTATATATTAGGATCCATGATGCTATGTAATACTCCTCTGATCGTGAGCATGTTCATTATTTGTGAGTAGTTACCTTTGTTCTTGATGTCACGGGATAAATCATGTTGCAAGTAATCATGTGAATTTGATATGTGTTCGATATTTTGATGTTATGTATGTTGTGATTCCCTTAGTGGTGTCATGTGAACGTCGACTACATGACACTTCACCATACTTGGGCCTAAGGGAATGCATTGTGGATTAGTAAATAGATGGTGGGTTGCGAGAGTGACAGAAGCTTAAACCCCAGTTTATGCACTATTCCATAAGGGACCGATTGGACCCAAAAGTTTAATGCTATGGTAATAATTTATTCTTAATACTTTTCTTGTAGTTGGGGATGCTTGCGGGAGGGTTAATCCTAAGTAGCAGGTTTGTTCAAGTAAGAACAACACCTAAGCACCGGTCTTCCCACATATCAAATCATCAAAGTAGCGAACACGAATTAAACCAACATGATGAAAGTGACTAGATGAAATTCCCGTGTACCCTCAAGAACGCTTTGCTTATAATAAGAGACCGTTTTGGCCTGTCCTTTGCCTCAAAAGGATTGGGCTATCTTGCTGCATACTTGTTACTATTATTGTTACTTGCTCGGTACAAATTATCTTGCTATCAAACTACTCGCTACTTACAGTTTCAGCACTTGCAGACATTACCTTACTAAAAACTACTTTTCATTTCCTTCTGCTCATCATTGGGTTCCACACTCTTACTTATCGAAAAGAGCTACAATTGATCCCCTATACTTGTGGGTCATCAAGGCTATTTTCTGGCGTCGTTGCCGGGGAGTGAAGCGCCTTTGCTAAGTGGACTCACTACAAAAGAGACACTTCCCTGATGATATATGTTTGTCACAGTAGGTCACGTTTTCTGTAATGCATGTACATCCATGACAATTTTATGACAGAATCAAGATAGTCATACATGTGTTGTCATAGAAGTGTTCCATGACATTACCAAAATTATCATCACAGAAGTGTCCACTTCCATGACGATAAATCGCGCGTCATAGAAGTGCTTTCGTCAAGGGTGACCGACACGTGGCATCCACCGTAACAGGTCGCCGTTAAGCTATCGGATCCGGTTTTGGATCCGATAACCCGTTAATGGCCCGAACCAATGGGGATTTTCCACGTGTAAAATTCTCATTGGCTAGAGGAAACACGTGTTGGCTCACCGTTGGGATAGATGACATCCACTCATTGGACAGGAAGCACCTATGATACGTCGACACGTGGCACAGCCCAACAAAGGCCCATTCCGGTGAAAAGGCTGGCCCGTTTGACTTGGTCAAAAGGTAACGGGCGGGCCCACGGAAAGCCTATTAACGACTTGTTCGTATATAGCCCATTTACGGCCCGCTAATTACCGGCCCGTTACGGCCTATCGGAATTAAGCCCAGTAGCTTCATCTGGGTCGTCCAATATGATTCCAGCCCGTTGTAACTTCCGGTCCATGTATGGCCCATGATGTCTTTCGGCCCATATGAGGCCCTTTGTAACTCTCGGCCCATTAAAGGCCCAAGATGAAAGTGGCCCATAATGAATAGTGTATCGCTTTATACCCAATAACGGCCCATTATTCTGTCGGCCGTTTCCAACCCATGTTAACTTTCGGCCTTCTAAGGGCCCATTTATTCTTGGGCTCATTTCTAGAATTCGGTTAGATACGGTCTGTTACCGGCCTGTTCCGTTTGTGGGCCAAATACAACCCGTGGTTGCATTCGGCCCGTTTGTGGCCCGTTAACCCGTTGGGATGTTTTCATAGTGTTATCATATACGGCCAATTAACGGCCCGTTATGGTCCATGAATAGTACGGCCCATGTTTGGCGAAATGATTGTACGCCCCGTGAAAGGCCCATGGATCCTACGGCCCGTAGAAGACCAATGGATCCTACGGCCCGTAGAAGACCAATGGATTCTATGGCCCGTAGAAGGCCCATGGATCATACGGCCCGTAGAAAGTCCATGGATCCTACGTCCCGTAAAAGGCCCATGGATCCTACGACACGTAAAAAAGGCCCACGGATCCTACGGCCCACAGGAGGCCCATGGTTACAACAGTCCGTGTGTTGCCATGATTATTATGGCCTAGTTACAAAAAATAGGTTATTGTGGCCACTAGAAAAACGCGGAAAAAGAATCGAGTGACTACAAGCAAACAACTAAACAAGACAATAAGGAAATAAATAAGCAATCAACTAACGCTAGCCTATTAGAGCTATTACACATATTACATCCACTGGGCTTCAAAGTTCGCCGCCAGTGCAAGTATAGGGAGCAAAGCAGCATATTACATACACTGGCAGTCAAAATTGGCCACCAGTGCAAATAAACGTGGAAGCAAAACAAGTCCATAACTGAAACAACTTCAGAAGAGATCAAGAAACGTTATCTTGGGTATCCGCCATGCTCGCAATAAGCTTAGCAAGCTTATTAGCTTTGTCCTGTTTGGCGCTAAAATCCTCCAACGCTTGATGTTGCACCAGAAAGTATGCATCTGAATGCTCCAGGGACCTCCGCAGTCCTTCCACTTCTTGTCGCAGCACAGTTGATCGATGTCTTTCAGCTTGTAGTTGAGACTTAAGAAACCGAACTGATTTAGACAGTGAGTTTGAATAGCTTGTGCAAGCGATAGTGGCCAGTAACTCGAACACTAAACCAACACAGGACTTTGGGGTTGTCTCACCGTCTTCAAGATAGTCTTCCTTAGCTGTTTTATCAGCTTTGTTGGAGACCAACAAGGATATCTCTGTCGGCGTTCTGGGAACGGGGGTCCCCAGACTTGCCTGCCTGCGGCCTGCACCGTGGCTCAAAGGAGGCCCAGGACAGCCCAACTTCATCAACACATGCTCAAGACCCTCGCGAGGAGCCAAGCCTCGCGGGGCGGACGACCAAGAGCTTCCTCAGGCACAGCCTCGTCAGCCTGGCTCGTGAGGGGGCGGAGAGTTCAAGGCAGGGTACCTCGCGAGGTGCCCATGACGCAAGCCATCACGACCAAGGGCGCCAGTCGGGCGCCAGCCCGCGCAGCGTCCTCCTTTCCTCTTTGGTGCAAAGGGAGTAAGCACGGGCAAGAGCATCAAGCAAAGGCATCCGTTTTGGTGCAACAAGACCAAGACCAGCCCCAACGGCTGGAATGCAGTCATCGTGGAGGCCAAGCAGGCGTCATCACCAGAGCCTTTGGCAGGCGAGGACCAACTTTAGTAAGGATAAGTGTACCCGCTGTTCCCCTTCAAAATGGCCAATTGTTGGCACCCTTCCCGCTCAATATTTGGGAAGAGGCCCAAGGCCTTCGTCTATATAAGTAGAGCTAGCCACCATAGTAGGGGGGACGATCGGATAGAGTGGGAAGCACCCGGAGAGACAGAGAGAGACCCGAGCCTAAGCTAGAGCGACGGGACACCACTTAGCAGTTCATCGCTTCCACCAAGAACAGACCCTCGCGAGGCTGTTCTTCCTTGTACTGTTCTTCATCAGCCTAAGAGGCAATCCACACACCACACACTGGAGTAGGGTATTACACCACGATGGTGGCCTGAACCAAAGATAAATCTTGCGTCTCTTGTGTTGTTCTTGCTAGTAGTTTTAGGTCCTTGCGATTCGGGTGAGGTAAGAGACGGTGGAGGGTTGGATCTCCGCGCGCACCCTGTAGTTCGAACTTTAAGGGTCCGGAACCCGAAATCCGACATTTGGCGCGCCCGGTAGGTGCGCCGGAATCTACCTTTTCGTCGCCTCGTTCTTCCCCGACCACCGCAACCATGTTCGACGCTTCGTCGGGCTCAAGGCCGAGCACCGAGCCGCTTCGCCTCCCATGTCGCCGGGACGATTTCGCCGGCGGGCGCCCCTGCCGTTCCTCGTCACCGCCGTCAACGCCGCCATCGCCCGGTGGGGAACGAGCAACAAGCGCCGCCCCAAAGACTCCGCCCATGAGGCGGACGGCCGCGACCGCCACGCCTCGCTCACTTCGCTGGTTCTTTCGTCGCGCGCGCTTCGCAAGCCATGGAGGCTCGAGCTGCACTCATCGCGCCAACGAGCCCTACGCTACCGCCCCATCGACGACGCTTCACGAAGAATGGCTCGACCGCTGCCGCCGAAGCTCGTCCGGCTGCAGAGGCGCACTTCGCTGCCCTCTCGCTACCGCACCCCGCCCGCACGGGCGATGAAGTTCTGGGCGCCACCGCCTCCATTCTCAAGACGCGCCAGACCAAGGCGCGCGGCCCTGGCGGAACCCGTTCGCCAGCGCCGCCGGGCGCTGCAAGAGCAGAGCTGCCAAGAAGTTCCTCGCCCGCAAGAAGCTGCCCGGCGCCCCGCTCAAGACGCCAAGACCCTGCGCTGCCCGAGCCGCGGGCGCAGGAGGCCTGCAAGACCAAGCTCTCGCCGTCCCGAGGCCCCCGCTGCCACGGCGGGCTGCCGTGTTTTCACCACCGAAGGCGCAAAGATCGCTGGGCCCGCCAAGTTCAAGCGGCACTCGCCTCCACGCCACGACACGCACGGCTGACCCTATGGAGTTCCTCCAGCTTCACGAGCCGGGCATCGAGGCTGCCAACGGGATGAAAAGGTCATGGCGAATCGGTTTCCCATGGCGGTCAAGGACGGAGCCCGCTTGGCTCTGAATCGGCCCTGTGCACGATCTCTTCTGGCCGAGATGCGCACCCGCTTCATCGCCAACTTCCAAGGTACTCGCGATCGCCGCCGTGGAGCGACATGCGCCGGATCAAGCAGCAGCCGGGGAAACCCCGCAAAAGTGCATCCAGCGCTTCAACAACGCACGCCTCAAGATCCCTGTGGTAACGGAGGAGGCCATCATCTTCGCCTTTCTCCGACGGGCGGCGCGACGTCAAGATGAAGGAGGAGCTGGCGATGCATGAAGATCTGTGCACCTCCTCGAGCTCTTCAACTTGGCGACCAAGTGCGCGCCAGGCTGAGGAGGGGCGCCTCTCCTCCTCGAGCTGCCTGCCGTGGATCCCGAAGAGAAGAAGTCCAAGGCCAAGGACGTGAAGCGCAAGGGGCTGCCGTGCTCATGCGCCAACGGACACCAAGCGAGGCAGATATCAGCCCGAGTCCTCTAAGGGCAGCCGGTGCTGCAGGTACCACGACCTCCACACCCACAACACCAATGAATGTCAAGAGCTCCGGCCAGGCGCTGAGGAAGGGTCGGCAGACGCCCCGAGCACAGCGACCGGGGCTACGGCCGAGGAGGAGGAAGGAATGCAGGACGCTGGGAAGACCGCGGCCCGCGCCAAGGGTGGCGCGACCAACCTCGCGAGGACCGCTGGCAAGACCCACCTCGCGAGGGGGGCTGGAGGGATCAGCCTCGTGAGGATCATCCGCAAGGGAACGAGGCTCTCCTCCACGCTGCCGCCGCCACCAAGGAGAGTCAAGACCGTCATCAGACGAGGGGCTGGGGGCTTCCAGAAGCGCAGCGATCGTCAGCATCCCGGGCGGAGCTCAAGCCCCAGCCTCTCACCGCATCTTCAGCAGTTCGCCTGTGAAGTGAATGCAGTCCTCCCCAAGCTCGAGTCCACGCGCCATCTCGTGGTCGGCGGCGCCATCATGTTTAGCTTCAATGGATCAGCTCAAGCGCGAGCCACACCGGAGTTCCCCAATGCTTTGTTCCCCAATCACCAAAGAACGTGCGGGTCACCAAGACCCTCATCGACGGGCGGAGCAGGGCTCGACGCCCCGTCTGCGGAGACGCTCAACAATCTTCAAGTGCCCTACAACCACCTTCAGCCAACCAAGCCCTTCTCCGGAGTCACCGACGGCTCCACGGTCCCGATCGGGCAGGTCCACCTTCCTGTCACCTTCGGGGCCCGCGATAACTACCACACCGAGCTCATCGACTTCGACGTCGCCCACATTCGCCTGCCGCATAACGCCATCCTCGGGTACTCCAGCGTTGGCCAAGTTCATGGTCAGAACTCCACCATGTCTACAACATCCTCAAGATGCCGTGAAGCGGCGGGGTCATCACGGTGCCTGTGAAGAGAGAGAGATGCAGCAGGCTCCCCCGAGCGAGCTTTTCAGCCGCATCGCTAGAGGACCTGCAGACCAGCAGCAGGACGCCTCCCGAGGCAGCACCCAAGAAGAAGAAGACATCGACCGCCCGGCTCTTCAAGAGACAGGCCCTCAGTGGCCCGTGACCGGCCAGGGGGGAGCCTCCTTCCATTGCATAGGAAGCGCGCGGCGCCCTCCTCAGCAGGCACGGGGCTCTCCCTTGAGGGCTGCCGACCTCGCCAAGGTCTCGAGGAGGCGCTTGGGCACCACGTGGAGGCGTGTTTCAAGCACGCTTCCCGCAAAGGTGAGCAAGACCAGGAGGACAGAACCCTCAAGAGTTCATCAGCCAAGGCCATTCAGAGCCTCTGAGTCAAGGGTCATGAGGGCAGCCATCCGCCTATTTGTGGCCCCCCATCCAGCGAGGATGGTGGGCTGCGCGTCTGCATCGACATACCAGGCTCAACCGAGCCGCATCTCAAGAGCGCCTGGCCCTCGCGAGTGGGACGTTGCGAGGGCCCGCCCCACAGCTACGTACGCATGCCGTATGGCCTGCCAAACGCGGCTGCCGCGTACCAGCGTCTCATGAGGACCATCCTGGAGGCTCAAGAGGTCAGGCATGCCGCGGCCCTGGCGGAGATGGAGATGGCCCATGAGGAGCCGCCAGCGCCTCCGGAGCCTCCCGAGGCCCCTGGGCCTGGGGGCTCATGAGGGTCGGCTTCCGCAGCCCACCGAGTCTGCTACATCAACAACCCTTCATCCTCAACATCACCAGGTGACATCTTTAAGTTTTATTTCCGGCTGGGAGCGCCTTCAGGGCCGCATTATTCCCAGGCCGCGTGGATCCGTCCCTGCGGCATGTATCCCTTTTGTTCCATGTCTTTAGCTTATCCTGTTTGGGGGCGCCCCTTGGGCTGCATCATCCCCAAGCCGCTCGGGCCAGCCCCAGCGGCATGTATCCTTCATGCGTTTTCCTTAGGATTATGCTCTCGCTCTACCATGCTTGTTATTTGGTGCCTTCTCCTGGGTGGCGAAATCTTGCACGTTAAAGGGGGGGGGTTCCTGAGCATCACGACTCAGGGCTCCTACCGGCCCTCCGGCCCTCACCCTCTGGTCTTGTACACGGCATCGTGACCTGGCTTGCCAGCGACGGCTGAGACCAGCCCGAGAGCCGGGACCCGAGGACGTAGAGTTGCGTCATCTAACCTAGCTTGCGTGTTCAAGGGGGGTGCACGAGCATCGCGACTCGTGGCTTTACCGCTCTCCGTCCTCACCCTCTGGTCTTGTCCATGGCATCGCGACCTGGCTTGCCAGCGACGGCTGAGACCAGCCCGAGAGCCGGGACCCGAAGACGTAGAGCGCCGGCATCTGGCCAATTTTGCAGGAACACACTCGAAGACAAGGCCCAGAGCCTGTGAAGAAGGCAAATGCCTGTGAAGATCATCTTTTTGGAAAGGGCCCAGAGCCTGTGAACAAGGCAAATGCCTGTGAAGATCATCCTTTTGGAAAAGGCCCAGAGCCTGTGAAGAAGGCAAATGCCTGTGAAGATCATCTTTTTGGAAAAGGCCCTGAGCCTGTGAAGAAGGCAAACGCCTATGAAGCTGTCGCGTTTTGGAAAAGGCCCAGAGCCTGTGAAGAGGGTGAACGCCCGTGAAGCTTGCCTCCCAGAAGAATGGCCCGGAGCCTGTGAAGAAGGCGAACGCCTGTGAAGCTCGCCGCCCGTGATACTCTCACGTAATAATGAGTTGGGGCTGTACATGCCCCGGAGTCTCAGGAGTGCCGGCCTCAGGCCCTGGGGCTCCCTCCCATGCCCGGTGGCAGCACTTAGCTCCGCTACCGGTGAGAAGACGCCAAGACTAGACTAGGTGCCGGACGCGGCTTTTTCATTTTCTTTCCGCAGTTGACTGGTTATTCCCATTTGAAGTTTTTATCGAAACTGTCGCCCCCTTTTGGTCCTTGGTTCTTCGATCTTTTTCACCCCCCTGCCTCGATTTCTCTTGCGTGGGGACTCGCGAGGCGGAAGCCTCGGGAGCCCCCGCGAGCGTTCCTACTCCTATCGCCCAAGTTTTCATGGCCCTGGTCCGCAGCTGGAGCACCCCTCCTGACCATGCCTCACGGGCAGCACAACGCGAACACGAGGCCAGGGTCGGTCGCCCCTGCGGCCATGGCCGGGGTTCACTTACGAATGGGCGCATGGCAGAAGGGAACAGTATCCGGATAACAAAAGCAGTACAATAATTAACGGCGTTGCCCTAAACGTGCCCCCACGAGGCCAGACATTGTTCCCTTTTTACGCAGGAGAAAAGGAAGGAAAAGGACAAAAGCAGGAGAAGCACGCCCCGCGCCGGCTCTCTTGAAAGACCCGAGCCGCCTCCGGAGCTCAGTCGGACTCCATCTCGCGCTTCACCGAGGCGTGGCGGCGAGCGGACCCGCTGCCACCCCCCAAGCAGGCACGGCGGCGTGGGGGCTGGCCGCGACCGCTGCTAGAAGAATCGCCACCCAAAGAAGAGCTGGTGAAGCTTGAGGAGTCGCAGGCATCGCCAGCCGCCCGCGCGCTGCCCTCTCCGCCCGCGCCGGGGCTGAGTCCTCGGCCGCGGTCGTCGCCCTCAGGGCAGCACCCCATGCGGCGGCCGTCTTCCCCGAACACCCTCACGTAGAGGGTGGCGTCGCCATCATACTTGAAGTGCAGGGAGCGCCGGCGGCGGAGATCAAGGCACATGAGCGAACGCCTACTACCAAGGCTGTGAATGTGTTCCCGCAAAGAAGTGACTCCAAAGAAGCTTCCACGGAGCCCGGCAAAGAGCCATTCCGCCTGGAGCCAGAGGCCACTCAGGGCGCCATCTGGGAGCTCACCCAGGAGGAAGCACGGGAGCTGAAGCCGGACGCTGGACGGCTCCTCCGCCCTCACCATGAACTCCGGCAGCGCTTCAGCGGCAAGAAGGCGCGGCCTCGGAGGACGAGCGGCCGGGGCACGCCCTCCGACCATGGCCGGCCGCTTGTCGCCATGCTGAGAGCCTCCCCCACGACCGCGGGGGACCGCCGAGGAGGCCACGGGGTGCTTGCGAGGGCGACCTCGACCACGCTTAGACGGAGGAGAGGAGGATTCGACCTGGCGGCCTTTCCCCTTCTCCGCAGCCGAGAACTTCCTTGGTGGAGCCATGGAGAAGAAGGAGAGACAAGAAGGATAGACTGGAAGGGCGCACGCCGTTCCGTACTTATAGCCGGCGGAGGCCAACCGTCGGCCTCCACAATCACCGATCATCATGACCAACTCTGCATGCAAGGACTTGTCGAATCCGGGCGGTTACCAAGGCGTCGTGGGGGAGCAGTGCCGCTCACGTCCCATCAACCGCCACGCGGCGCCCAAGGTCGTAGGCTGTTAGGGCCCACGACGTCAAGACTTGCCCTTTCGCCTCCTCAGACGGCCAAGTCCGGGCGCTGCTGTGGCCCCGGGCTACTGTCGGCATGCTCGGGAACGGGGTCCCCAGACTTGCCTGCCTGCGGCCTGCGCCGTGGCTCAAACGAGGCCCAGGACAGCCCAACTTCATCAACACATGCTCAAGACCCTCGCGAGGGGCCAAGCCTCGCGGGGCCGACGACCAAGAGCTTCCTTAGGCACGGCCTCGTCAGGCTGGCTCGTGAGGGGGCGGAGAGTTCAAGGCAGGGTACCTCGCGAGGTGCCCATGACGCAAGCCATGACGACCAAGGGCGCCCGATCGAGGCGCCCGGCCAGCGGCGTCCTCCTTTCCTCTTTGGTGCAAAGGGAGCAAGCGCAGTAAGAGCATCAAGCAAAGGCATCCGCTTCGGTGCAACAAGACCAAGACCAGCCCCAATGGCTGGAATGCGATCATCGTGGAGCCCAAGCAAAGGCGTCATCACGAGCCTTTGGCGGCGAGGACCAACTTTAGTCGGGATAAGTGTACCCGTTGTTCCCCTTCAAAATGGCCAATTGTTGGCGCCCTTCCCGCTCAATATTTGGGAAGAGGCCCAGGGCCTTCGTCTATATAAGTAGAGCTAGCCACCATAGTAGGGGGGACGATCGGATAGAGTGGGAAGCACCCGAAGAGAGAGAGAGAGAGACCCGAGCCTCAAGCTAGAGCGACGGGACACCACTTAGCAGTTCATCGCTTCCACCAAGAACAGACCCTCGCGAGGCTGTTCTTCCCTGTACTGTTCTTCATCAGCCCAAGAGGCAATCCACACACCACACACTGGAGTAGGGTATTACACCACGATGGTGGCCTGAACCAGTATAAATCTTGCGTCTCTTGTGTTGTTCTTGCTAGTAGTTTTAGGTCCTTGCGATTTGGTGAGGTAAGAGACGGTGGAGGGTTGGATCTCCGCGCGCACCCCAGAGTTCGAACCTTAAGGGTCTGCCGGAACCCGAAATCGGACAATCTGACTATCCTGAACCTTATCTGCATTACTTCCTTTACCATTGCTTAATAAGGCACACTACCCCAATATTCTATCAGCATTCTAAAATAAGAAACAAGCAGACACATAACAGTTTTAGCATGTACTAGTATCTGACATTCATTTTGATGAACCAGTTCATTAGTAAGGTGGACAGGATTAAACTGTTAAGTCTTCTATTGCCAATTACTAGTACATAATAAAAGCATCAAACAAACATATATCGATATCCTATGGTCACTGCATTGTCTTGCCAAATCAAAATAGAGACACGGTTCAAATCATATCAGTTCAAGACAAAGCAGCAGTGAAAGAATACAAAGCGTGGGAAACTACACGGCACAACAAGATTTCAGATGGGTACGGTGGGTGTACATGTACAACAACACTATTGGCTCTGTTGTGATGCTAGTAATGTGCATGATATGAGAAGTCAACTGTATACACAATTGAAATTGAAATCAAAAGAGCTATTGATAAGAGCAAACCTGTTAAACAAACATGTGTGAACATACCTGCTGTGCCATTGGAGTTTCGATTGGATCCTTCAATTTAAAAATAAGTTTGTATGAGTAAATACAGTGATACAAGAGCAAAGTAGTATGCACGATAGCAATGGAATCTTAAATTATAATAGTTGTTCTTCGGGTTTAAGCACTTGTTCTACATGAATAGAGTATAGTAAGACACAAGAATACAGTACTTAAAAAAAGAGCTCATAGACCTTACCACATTCTTGGTTCGGGACCAAGATCTGAACAAGGCGTTCCTACCATCGCCCAAAGAATGTGTCCAGGAGAACGTAAGGGAATTTGATGAGTTTCTTTGCCAGTGAAGTACGTTTTCTTCAGGTAATTCCGATACTACCACTTGGCATTCTTGAAGATAGCAGAGGTATTAGCACAGGTTACCTCATCCTGAGTTTCCAAATCGGTCCTTCTCTATAGAGAAAATTGGGGAAATTTGTTGTATTATAACCATCATGGAGGTATAATGTATGGGACAAAGCAAAGTAATTGCCATGAATAACATTACTTACACATAACTCCTGTACAAACACCTGCAACTGGCATTTTCCTTCATCTTCAGTATAATATTTCCAAGATGGGAAGATACGCACATAGGATTTAACAACATCAAATGCGATAGATGCTAAACTATGACTGGCTGGTTGTGCTTCCTCCACAGGAATAGGCGTACTAACTGGTGGAGTTGGGGTTCGCCGTGGTAGTATTGGCCCTTTGGGCACTGGAGCTGCCTTACTAACTGCTCTTGTTTGGGAGCTCTATGGTGGAGATGGTGTTGTGTCAACAGAACCTGGGTTACTATCTGCTTTGGGGTTGGGGTTAGATTGGGTGAAGCCGGTTCTCGACCATCGCAAGAGGGGTACACCCACGATAGTCTGGGTTATGTGTGGTATGGCTGGTTCTCGTGCATGTACAACTGGGGAGCTATCTCCACCAAGAGGTAGCACTGTTTTATTTGAAGACCGTGTTTTTACTCCGCTAGATACTGCCATCACCCGCTCCAATTCAAATGTCTGATAAACAGGAAACATAGTTGAATGTACAGACATTGTATGAGAGACAGATGCAATACACTACAAAAAAAGACACATCCATGACATTTTGGGCCGAACAAAATTTTTTTCTGTCATACATATGACACTTCTATGACAATAATTTTGACAAAACCCAGTATCATCATAGATGTGGTGGACTCCTACTTCTATGACAAAAAATCATGACAAAAAATGGGCTTTTCGTCCTGGGCGGGCCGGATACGCAGCTGCATGACATTCTTTGGGCCGTCCATGACGGAAAAAACCATGGTAGAAGCGTGGGCACGAAAAATATCGGGGAGTCCCCGGTTACGGTGGGTGGTCGGGGGCCGAGCGATGCGCATTTCTCTCGTACGTACACGCTGCAGTGCGAGGCGTTGGTTCTAATCGAACCCAAGCGAGGCGTTGGGCTCTAACTAAACCCGGCGACAGATCAGAGGGCTACGCGCATCGAACCCGAGCGATCGATCAATGGCTGTTAATCGAACTCGATCGAAGCGATTCTTCGCCATCGCCGCTAATCAAGCCGATCGATGCTGCCTCTGGATGAACAGTGAGCGTTGTAGGGGGGTTTGGATGAACAGTTCCTGGTGGGGGTGGACGAACAGGACCCCGTGGTGTTGCCTCTGGATGAACAGTACCCCGATCGATCGAGCCGGTTGGGGCTGGATGAACAGGACCCCGTGGAGGGCTGGATGAACAGGACCACCCCGTGGAGGGCAGGATGAACAGTAGCCCGTGGAGGGGTGGTTGAACAGGAGCCCGTGGAGAGGGTTGGTTGAACAAAGAGCGGTGGAGTAGCGGGGTGGAGGCTGGATGAACAGGAGCCCATGGATGAACAAATCGCAGTGGAGGCCGGAGGAGGTCGACGGTGGATGAACAAGAGTCCGTGGAGGCTGGAGGGGTCGACGGTGGAGACGAACAGTATCTCGTGGAGTCCCGTTCTGCGGTACGCCACACCCCTCCCGATGAACAGGACCCTGTTTCGACCGTAGCGCTCCAACACAAGTACGTTTCCTCCGTTTTGCGGTACGCCACAGCCCTCCTGATCAATAGGACCTCCAGTTCGACCGTAGGAGGTCCGTTTCCTCCGTTTTGCGGTACGCCAGACCCCTCCCGATGAACAGGATCCCGTTTCGAACGTGGCCGGTCGAACACAAGGCCGTTTCCTCCGTTCTGCGGTATGCCATGCCTCGCTTCCATTGCCTGTTCCGTCCAAGCCCACACGATGAACACGACGCATTCCGTTGCCTCCCGATGAACACAACGCATTTCGTTGCCTCCCCATGAACACGACGCATTCCGTTGCCTCCCCATGAACACGACGATGTTGTTTCTCCGTTCCGACCCAGCCATGTACACGAGCCCTCGCCGTACGTATGCGCGAGTAGGTGTTCGAGACCCGCCAGTATGTACACATACGCGGCCGTATTTTCTTTCTTGCACCGCCGTCACGACGTGCGGTACATGCTACGGCGGCGCCTCTACTATGACACATGCGCGCCTCTACATCGACCAGTATATATGTACGTACACGTTCGCGACCAGAATAACAACGCTACGTACGTTTCGACCAGGTGGGTCCCGACTGTCAGGCACTTCCTTGCGTCCAAAGATGTAGCTGGTGGGTCCCAGCAGTCAGGGGGAAACGTTTTTTTCACGAAATACAGTGGCCCATCCGGTGGGTCCCACCGCCGTGGAGGACTCATAATTTTCCGCGTAATAAGGAGGCACTTCCTTGCTGCGGCCGTGGACCCAGCTGTCAGCCTCTCCACGTACAGTCCATGTCCGATGGACGTCGTTCCTTGACCACGTTGACCATGCCGCACCGAGAGCACAAGGGCGGTGGACGACGACGAGGCCTAGGAAGGGGACGACGGGGAGCCGGGGAAGACGCGGTAGTGGAAGCCCGCGTGGATAGGAGTATGAGGGTTCACTGGTTCGGCTGCGGTGTGAGGCTGCCGTCGCCGCATGGCCTGGCCAGCGGTGGGAATAGTAGGGGCGGTGAGGCCTCCGCGGTACCAGCCGGCCACGGGAGGTAGGAGCATGCGGCACGACCGGCGCTGCTTTGGGCGGCTGGAGCAAGAAGACCAGAGGTTGAAGAAGCACTACGTCCATTGGATGGACATCGTATGGTCACTCGAGCTAGAATCATTCATATTGACTAAAGTTGACAAAGGCCCCCGTCCCAGTCAACTTAGTAGGCCCACAAGTCAGCCTCCCACCATGGTGGGTCCCAGCTAGCAGGGGGAGTATTCATTTTTTTTGTGCATAATATGGAGGCACTTCCGGTGGGACCGAGCTGACAGCGGGGGGAACGTTTTTTTTTCGTGAAATACGCTGGCCCGTCCGGTGGGTCCCAGCAGTCAGGGGGGAAACATTTTTTCATGAAATAAGGTGGCCCGTCCGCTGGGTCCCTGCTGTCAGGTGGAGGAATAATTATTATATGCGTAATAAGGAGGCACTTCCTTGCGGCCACCTGGACCCAACTGTTAGCCTCTCCACGTACAATACTCTTCCGATGGAAGTCGGTCATTGACCACGTTGACCACGCCGCGCCGAGAGCACCAGGGCGGTGGACAACGACGAGGACTAGGAAGGGGACGACTCAGAGCCAGGGATGACGCAGCAGTGGATGCCCACGCGAAGAGGAGTACGAGGGTTCACTGGTTCGGCTGCGGTGTGAGGCTATTGTCGCCATAGAATAACAGGGGGTGTGGGTGATTAGAGGGATGGCCTGGCTAGCGGTGGGAGTAGTAGGGGCGGTGAGGCCTCCGCGGCATCACAGCCGGCCACGGGAGGCAGGAGCATGCGGCACGACCGGCGCTGGTTTGGGCGGCTGGAGCAAGAAGACCAGAGGTTGAAGAAGCACTACGGCCGTTGGATGAACATCGTACGATAACAGGAGCTAGAATCATTCATATTGACTAAGTTGGCAAAGCCCTCCATCCCCGTCAACTTGGTAGGCCCACAAGTCAGCCTCCCACTATGCTGGGTTCCAGCTGGCAGGGGGAATATTCATTTTTTGTGCGTAATAAGGAGGCACTTCCTTGCATGCGAAGATAGCTGGTGGGTCCGACATGTCAACGGGGGGCACGTTATTTTCGCGAAATATAGAGGCCCTTCCGGTGGGTCCCAGATGTCAGGTGGAGGAATCATTATTTTGCGCGTAATAAGGAGGCATTTCCTTGTGTTCGGCCGTGGACCAATTGTCGGCCTCTCCACGCATGCCTACTTCCGATGGTGTCGTTTGCTGACCACGTTGACCACACCGCGCCGAGCGCATCCAAGGTGGTGGATGACGGCGAGGCCCCGGACAGCAACGAGCCGGAGATGGGAAGACGCAGGAGTAGAGTCGCAGACGGAGAGGTGTACGATGGTTAATTGGTTCTAGTGCGGTGTGGTTCGGCTGTACCGGTGGAGAAGAACAGGAGGTGTGGAGGGTGGAGGATGGCTCGGCCAACGGTGGAGTAGCGCTTCATAGCAAAGCGTGCTAAGAAGAGTCGCTAGCGCAGGAGGCGGAGGTGGTCCCGCTACTGGAGGAAGAAGACGAGAGATTGAAGATGGATGCCGCCGTTGTATGTAAATCCAATGGCTAACATGTCGTAATCATTTGTTGACTAAATTGACAACGACTTGCGTTGGCTTCACCTATTGGCCCACATTTCACCTCCAAACCGTGGTATTCAACCCATTTTTCAGAATTTACGCCTTTTTTTTATGCCGTAGAATTTACAAATCAATTTGATCTTTTTTGAATTACAACCATTAGCTGGGCTGGGTGAACGAATAATGTAGCATCCATGCGGCCTGTTTATTTTATTTCCTGAAAAATTACAAGCCATTTGCACTTTCTCGAAATACACGATTTTGCTGGGCTGATTCTAGTTATAATGTTGGGTTGGGCCAGCAATGTTATCAAAAAATAAAAAGGGGCTGAGCATTTTGTTATAAATATATTTAAATAATAAGTGATATTATTACATTCGTCCTTAATCTTACCAAGATTTTGTACACAATCACTAGGATTTTCGTGCCAAAACAATCCATGATTTTATTTGTTAAGAATTATTTTTATAAGTTAATAAGATGTGGGATATTGTTTTTTTACATATGTAAGTATCTGTTAAATATATGATGACAATAAAAATAATATATAATAACATATAGAATAATTTTTTTAGAAAAACAGGGAGCATCTCCCCGGTTCCATTGCTGAGAACGAAACCACAACATATTCTGATACAACAGCTCAAAGAGCAGTTCGAAAGCAAAGGTAGAAAAGCTACAAACTAGGGGGGTGGATGAACAAGTTCTTTGAATAACACAAATCACCCGAGCGGTGCCAAAGGCAGAGCGGATAGAGCACTCAAATGACACAAGGAGGATCCAGCGAAGCCTTCATGGTCTTCAGCCGAGGTGTCGTGTCGACTGCATGCGACCAGTAAGCAAGCGGAGACACCAGGCTGGAAGGCGTAGCATGGTGGATGTTCCTCTTTTTCGGCGCCAGGTGCCCATCATCTTCATCAGAGATCTTGAGACGAGCCCATGGGTCTAGCCCCAGAGCAGGTCGAGCCTTGTTCAGCCACAAGTGATCGCTAATGGTTTCTGGAGGGATCTTATTAGGGTTTCCATGAAGCTCATCAACTTGTCCTTGTCCGATCCGGAGCAGAGAATCGCCCAGTTCCTCACCATGTTCCCCGATCAACCTCAAGACATGCGGAATGGAAATCCAGGAGGTGTTATCGAAAATCGTAGCATTTCTATATTTTCAGAGGCACCAAAGGACAGCTGAGCTAATGGTGTTTAAAATCGAGCACTTTTGGTAGCAATCCAGAATCTGACATGATTCAAGGATGAGCCAACTGACTAGAGAAATATTCCTCAATGTGGGCCCGTAGATGTTTAGCAACTATACATTCAAAAAATAGGCGAGAACAAGACTCTTGTTCCAAGCAATAAACACAATCAAGGGGTTTGATGATGTGTCTCTTCCTAAGGTTATCCCTAGTCATCAATTTGTTTTTGGAGAGATGCCAGAGAAATACATGAATTTTAGGGGGAACTCTCAATTTCCGCATACAGGGATAAACACGGGTTGAACCCTCTAAAGTTGATAACATGATAGAGGGAGCTGGAGGAATACTTCCCTTATTGTCCATCCGCCAAATCAGGGCATCCGCTCGGCAAGAAAGGTAATGCTTTTGGCAATTTCCTCCAACTGGAACCATTGTTCCATGAGACTATCACTAAAGTTCCTTCTAAAAGAGAGTTTTAGGCATCGACCGTCCCAAACTTCATTAACACTTTTGTTAAGCTCATTGCAGCATGCACTAAATAGGCCAAAATTGGACTGCTAGGGGGATGTGCCAAACCTAGTATCTTCCTGTAACCTGGTTCTGCTCCCATCCCCTATGTTCCATCTGTAGCCAAATTTCACAAAGATGCATAGTAGATTTTAATCCTTTCCGTAATCTAGAGGTCTTAGGGTTGGAGGAAGGGACAAAAATATTAGGTTTATTTCCTAGGTATTTATGGGCAATAAGAAGCTTCTAGGGTTTGTGTCTTCCTCATAGAATCTTTTAATCCAAGACCCTAGAAGACAGATGTTAATTTCTTGGAGGTTAGGTATGCCTAGGCCTCCAAAATCTTTTTTCATAGAGATTAGGGCCCAATTAGCAAGGTGTAGCTGCCTATTTCCCTCAAAATCATTCCACAAGCAATGAGACATCTGAGAATTGATGAGGTTCACTGCCCATTTAGGGAACTTGAAGAAGGAGAGGAGATACACTGGAATGCTAGCCAAACAAGCTTGTATGAGGATCAATCTACCTCTGTAAGAGAGAAGTTTGCCCCTCCACCCAGCAATCCTTTTCATGATTTTATCCAGAAGGGGGTTGGATATCCTCTCTCCTCAGTTTATCATAGTGGAGAGGCATACCTAGGTACTTAATGGGGAAGTTACCTTTATTACAGACTAGAATAGAGAGGAAGTCAACTAACTCCTGATCATCCATGTTGATAGGGATGAGTTCACTTTTAGAGTAGTTGATTCTCATGCCTGAGACTTGTTCAAAACAGGTTAGAACAGTTTTCAGATTGCTAGCATGTGTGGAGTCATTGTCTAAGAAAAGCATGGTATCATCTCGCATATTGAAGGCAGATGATGCCACCGTAAGGCACTCGTGATGAGCCCCGCAATCAGACTATGATCGCAGCTTTGCTCAAGCATTTTAGTAAGAACGTCCACTAATAAATTAAACAAAAGCGGGAGATGGGGCCACCTTGCCTAAGGCCTTTACCACAAGGAAAAAATCACTTTCACAGTTATTTAACTTGACCCCAACAGACCCCCATGAGTAAGTTGTCGGATCCAACTCTCCTCTATGAAATGCTTGGAAAAGATCTAAGAGATCATATTTCACCAAGTCCCATAAATGCTGGTAAAACAAGAAGGGAATCCCATCAGGACCAGGAGCCCCATCAGGATAAGAGCTAAAAATGGCTTCCTTCACCTCTGTCTCTGAAAAGGGGCTTCTAGCAGCTCATTTTCAGTAGGAGAGACTTTTTCAGAAGCAGAGAAAAATTGTTTTGTAGAGAGAACCCAGAAGGGTTTTCTTTCTTAAACAGGTCTTTGTAGAAGTCACTAGCCACTTTCAAAGATCTCATCTACCTCGATGTGAGGGACATTAGGGCCATCAAGGGAGTGAATGAGGGTTTTCCTCCTCCTCCGTTAGCTACTGCATGGAAGTAAGCAATATTTCTATCACCCTCCTTAATGTTCCTATCTCTAGACCTTTGTTTGGCTTTGATTTCTTCTTGAAGCCAAATTTTCTTGAGCTCTCCATGGACAAAGTTTAATCTATTAGTCTCAGCCTCAGAGAGGTCAGTGGTTTCTGCCTTAATATATAGAGAATCAAACTCAAGGAGGAGAAGCCTTTTGTATCTTCTAAGATTAGCTTCCTCATTGGAGTTCCACCCTTTGGTAGTTCTTCTAAATCTCCTGGTTTTGATCTGCCAATTTTCTAGGGGCAGCTGCCCCAAGAGGCTCATTCCAGATTTTCCCGACTAGCTCAAGAAAATCTTCTCTAAGCAAACACCACTTTTCAAATTTAAAACTATTGCTCTTTGGAGTTTGGTTAAGACCAGAGTCCCAACAAGAAAGGAGTGTGGTCACTACCACATCTCGGGCGAGCTCTACAACTTGAAAGGGGAAAGAAACTATCTAATTTCGTGTCACGTAAAATTTCATCAATGGTGGACATAATCCTGGAGCAGCACTTCCAACATATCTAGCAGAACTGTGGGTTTTCCTTCTGACAGGGCAATTCTCAACATTTATCCAAATGATGCCCTGGTTCCCCACAGTTGTAGTAGATCACCTCAGAGTATGCCATAAAGCCCGAAGCAGGGGCAGGAGCAGTTTTCTGGATGTCCTATCTCTTCTTTTGCTGATTCTTGCCTTGAGATTTCCATTGATCTCGAGAGTCGAAACCACCACGGTGATTGATCTTGGGCAATTACAGAGCCTGCCCAGATTGTGCCCTCATTTGGGGCAGAGGTGGGCTGTACCACCGCCTAACCGGGCGCCCCCCATTGTGATAGGGGAAATTCATCGGAGTTCCTGGTTCCTTCTCATCCTCCAGCCAGATGTTGTCTCTCAGGAAGCAGAAATAACCACCAGACAGCTCAATTGAAGCATATTGCAAGCCTAATTTCAATCTTCTGCAGGTTTGGGGGAGAGGTAAGGTAGGGGATCCACCTACTCCGGCTCCGGTGGTGTGCTGGTGGGCATGAGTCCAGTCAAGCATTCCCATCTTGCAGCACGGCCTGGATCTCCTGAATTCACTTCTCCTTTCGCCCATCGAAGGAACACAATCGGCAGCTCACTGGGGTGGGGCATCCTGTGCTTCTCCAAGAAATCTCCTTCGAAGTAGATCCGCAGGGCTAGATTCAGCAGCTCCCAATCCACATGATCCTTGCACATCCGAGCATACTTGCGCGAGTGAGAGAACGAATTCGGTCCCTCCTGATCCGCAGGGCTAGATTCAGTAGCTCCCAATCCACATGATCCTTGCACATCCGAGCATACCTGCGTGAGTGAGAGAACAGATTCGGTCCCTCCTCGGCTTCCTCCCTCGCAGCTTCCTCCTCTGCTTCCCTCCATTCGCGCGTGCACTGGGTCCAGGAGAGAGCGTCGTCGCGGATCCGCATCGCTCGCTCCCTCCATCTCCTCCCTCGAGTCTCCCGTAGCACCGCCGGCGCGACGGAGTTGAGCGGCTGGAGCATCCGCGTGAAGGCTTTGTAGACATGTGGGAGATGCATCTTGTACATCTGCATGTCTTCCAGCCATTCCCCCGTGGATATGGCCGGCGAATCCATGGGGCGCGTGAGCGGACTTGCTGAGGGGGGCAGGCGCGCCCGAAGTCAGGAGGCGGGGGGTGTCGGCGAGATCTATGGCAGCGGCGAGGGTGGAGGTAGTGGAGGGGGCGACGGCGAGGGTGGAGGTGGTGGATCGCGAGAGCGGTCATCTATGCCAATTATGTGAACTAAATAGTCAACATATAAAATAATTTAAATATATATAATATAGTTAGAAGGGAAACATAAGTTGGACCTGGCGTTCCTATTCTTATATAGAAAAATAGAACAGACCTCTGCGTTTTCTTCAAAAAAATACATAAATTGGGCTGCCAAAAATAAAACCTCAGATGGGAGGTCCATAGGCCGGTCGATACATGACGGCCCTAAGAAAATACAAACAGTCCTATGGACCTCCCATCCGAGATCGTGGGTTGCGCATGTTAAAAATGAAAGCCTAGACGGGGCAGCCCAAAACCACGTCCAACACTTGGCAAAACTTCGTCCCTCGTTTTCTCTGTGTTTCGCATACTCGACATTGTGTGGGCATTTTGACTATGCATCATATGAAGATGTGCTATGTATGTATGTTGATCAGCATGATATTAACTCGGTGGTAGTTCCATTTTCGACCATGAATAAAACTTCCAACATGATGTTAACCCTGTTTGAAAAGGCCGTGTTAATATAAATGCTCTGCCTCTGAAAGTTGCAGTTTCTTATCTGAAACTGAACTTGTAGTTTCTTATCTGAAATCAAACTTGCGCTTTTCTCTCGAGAATCACATTGTCCGCACTTTTATACTCCTATGAAACTACATTTTTAAGTGCTAAAAATAGATCTCTAAAATTCATAAAATACTTCATATGCTCAATATCGCAAATCTGAAATTCAAAAGACATTCATATCTGAAAGTACTCTCAAAATACACAACACAAAACACAATTCACAACCTGCAAATACCGACAACCCTAAGCTCCTCCTCGACAATTCACAACCTGCCCGACTATTGGGGGGGGGCAGCCCCTCCTATTCCTCGGCGGCAGACCGCCCGTGAGACGATGTGAACGGCGAGGGAGACGATGGCGGGAAGCGTCGTCGGGCCAACTGCTTTTCTCCTCTTGAAGTTGGGTTCGGCCGACGAAGACTCCACCAGCTCGCTTCTGGCAGGACACCCTCACAAACGGCACCACCAGATGCTCGATCCTTCAATCTCTGGTGGATGCTCCATCTGGGATCGATACTCCCACCACCGCTCCCTAACGATCAGATTCGGTGAATCTGTTTGCTCCATGGCCCAGAGGAGCAGCTCTATGTACTCCGGCGCGACTCCCTCCGGGAGTATCGCCGTCTTTTCGCTCTGTTGCAGATATTTGGTCATGGATGTCGCCGTCGCTGCTAGTTGGTCCTTGTTGCCAAACCAACACTGTATCTCCAACATCCTAGCTAGCTTCACAGGGTTGCCATCTGCGATCCTCTCGTATCGGTTGTACTCCTCCATCGATCTACTTCTCCACATCACCTTGAATCGCCGGCGGTGGTTTTTGAATGGAAGAGGAGAGGAGCAGCGCTGGTTTTGGATTAGAACGGTAGAGGAGCGACGTTGGTTTTGGACTGGAACAGGAGAGGAGGGGCGGTGGTTTTGAACTGGAAGAGGAGAGGAGTGGCGCTGCATTTAGATTGGAACAGGAGAGGATCGGCGGTGGTTTAAGAGGAGAAGAGCGGCGCTGGTCTTGGAAGTATATTTTTGTTGTTTTGCGTATTTTGGGTCGAAGTTTGACCACGTACTGTATTTGACAAGCAAAATGTGAATGCATGTCACCAAAAATTGTATCGTTTGGTTCGTATCTGATTGTACTTTCAAATTATATTATTTTTGCAACGTATAACATATATTTTATGTGAGAAAATCATGGTTAATTATGACCCAGAATAAAAGGGAGACTAGTTATTGTGGGGTCGCTTTCTTAATTGAAGGGTAAATTGATTTTGATTTTGATCCAACACAATACCGCCCTCTCGCCCAATCCTAAATCGCTGAGACGCCTCCTCTCCCTCTTCTCCATTGCAAAACCACCTTCTCTCCTCTCCATCATCTCCATTCCAAAACCACTATCTCTCCTCTCCCTCTTCTGATCTTCTCCATTGCAAAACCACCTCCTCTCCTCTCCATCATCTCCATTCCAAAACCACCGTCTCGCCTCTCCCTCTTCTCTATTGCAAGACCATCGTCTCTCCTCCATTTTCTAGACGCTTTGCTCCATGGCGCGGGCGCAATCCATGGATAGAAAATTAGTATACTGTATACTATTTTAAAGTCGAGGGCGGGGCTTTTCCTGCACGGCAGGCGGCAGGGCAGTTCCGCCTAGTTGGTTAGACAGAGACGCGAGAAGACGAGGGAGTAGGCTGCTGCAAACGTAGGGCTGTGTGATTTGACAAATGATTCTTGCTGGACAGGTGGGGCCCGTGATTTGACTTGCCATTATCATTTTAATCAAGGCGCACGACCGGCGTGAGTCTCCTGAGATTCCTCGACCACCTCCATACAGGTGCCTCTCCCAATGCTCCACCATGTAGTAGAGGCTGGCTCTTGCATGAGAGCCCACTTCTCCACTTTTTCCTTGCCTCTCTTTCCTCCACATATGCAAAAATGCCGTGTAAAGCGCACTATTGTACTTACTTTTACTTGCTCCTATAGGTGCTTAAGCTTGCCACATAGGCATAAAGTATGATGTGGCAAGTTAATCAAGAAGAGAGAGACTAGTTTGGTGACCCAAGGTAGAAACGGTGCTAAGCGCATGTACCTAGGTGAAAAGACAATTTCGAGTCTATAGCTAATTAAATGAAGCAAACTTAGCAACACCATTTAATTGGAAGAGGTCACTCCTTGGCAAATGCAATAAATACTAGTACTCCACATGTCCCATAATATAAGAACGTTTTTGGCACTACACTAGTGTCAAAAACGTTCTTATATTATGGGACGGAGGGAGTACGAAGAAAGAGATAGAGAGGAGTAAAAAATACACTTATAACCAACCTTGTTGTAGTATGAGTGACTAAGTGATGACTATGTATGACATGCCAACATCAGATAGCCTAACGCACCATGTTAAATCTCCAAGGGCGCGACTGCGGCGAAAGCGGCGCGACGATCGTTGTAGGCGCTGACCATGATACGGGCTGCTTGGCAGCCCTTGGATCTGAGATCAAACGGTCGCATGCTAAGTTGCTGAAAATTTGCATAATAACCCTCCGTGATAGGATATTCACCCATAGGTGTAGAATCACGCCATGCAACTGCTCGGTCTCAAATCCAAGGGCTCTCGGAAGCCCGTATCATGGGAGAATGGAAAGCCACTACCCTGCCATTCGCACGCTGGCAGTTCGCTCCTACTCGTCCCCGCACGTCCTTCAATACTACGGCGGTTCGCTCCTAGTCGTCCCGTCCATTCACAATACGGCAGTTCCACTAATCCTAACCCTCCTCCCAAATCCATGGCGTCCCAAATCTCCATGATCGGCGGTGAGTACAAGGTTAGAACCATCACCGGCGATGAGTTCAACGTCATCTACACTCGTTCTTCCGCGATGGTGAAAGGATGCCTTTCTCTCTTCAGACGCATGTTCGAAGACTCAGATGATGAGTGGGTCGCTGGGCTAGATGTTGAGTACACCACAGTCCTGGGACGAGAGAAGGATCTAAAGGAAGAAGAGAGGAAGAAGCCTGCCGTGATCCAGGTTTGCATGCATGACTTATGCTTGGTCTACCACATATGCCATGCATGGGTGAGGCTAGCATGTTTTAGTCCCACTACTTTTAGTATTTGGATCCAAGCATGGGTGAGGCTAGCATGTTTTAGTCCCACTACTTTTAGTCCTGGGACTAAAACGTATCCAAGCACCCTCTTAGTTTTATTTGAGCGGTGGGTTGTGCTGGACACCATTATTGTGACTAGCCTTTTTAATAGTACTATATGCATAATTTGGCGAAGAGCGCTCTCTATATGTACCACCTTTTTTAATTTCAAGTTTTTCTCCATGGCGCAATCCATCGATACTACTGCTGTACAAAAGTATACAATTTTTAAAAGGCTAGAGAGCGGGGCAGTCTAGCTTGGTCGGTTTCACGAGAGGCGAGGGCCTTTGTGATTTGACGGCTCATTACTGCTGGAAGGCGGGCCTTGTGATTTGGCTGCTCGTATAAATGCGCCGACGACCTGATTGAGGAGGAGCAAAGAACCGTGTGGTATACTCAAGTTTTCCACTGGAGTAGTACTGCAATAGAGGAGTACGAAACACAGCAGCCCAGTGCCATATGGCGATAAAAATGATCTAATTTGCTAGTCATCTCATTGTTAGCATTGTTCTATTCATTCCCTCAAAAAAACATTGTTCTATTCATGCCTCGTAGAGAACATGACACGTGCGGCGAAACACCCGAAGCAAAAGATGAAACACAGGAGCAAAAGAAGAAGTTTATCGCCCCAAATGATCTAATTCGCCGCAGAGTCATAACTGCTTCTTCATCGCCTCCACGACCTCTATCTCCTTGCGCGTCTCCTCCGCCATCTTCATCATTGTGTCCATGACGTGGCATTTCTCGATGCGAGCCTTCATTATATGTTCCACGGCCATATTACATACCTTGACAGCAGCCGGGTGCTCGATGCGGAGCTTCGCCAACTCTTCCTTCTGTTCCATGACGAGGGCCTGCAGCATCTTCATCGAGGAACTACTATTCTCATGCAGCTTCTTCCAGCCGGCGTTCTTCTCCTTCAATAGGTCGATCTCGTGGCAGAGCTTCGCATTGTCCTCCTGAAGTCGCAGGATTTTGCTGGTCGCCTTCTTCTCCGAGGCAATGCTCTTCTTTAGCAGCATCACCAAGCCGGTGGTCAACTCCCCCTGCTGATTGAGCTCAGCGGGCATGTCGTCGAGGCTCTCCTTCAGCAACTCCATCAAGCCTTGGATGAACTCCTTCTGCTTATTGAGCTGATCGGGCAAGCCGTCGAGGGATAACGACTCCAGCTCTCCCGACTTGGCATGTTCGCCTCCGCGGCTAGGGCGCTCCTGGGAGCCATCACCTGCCCGTGAGAGATCTTTCGAGGTCTCTGCGTGGCGGCGAGCCCTCTCTTTTTCGCAACCTTGGTTGCCGCTCCCTTGTTACGAGTAGTTCTTGACCTAGAGCTCTGCTCACTGGCCATGGCAACGACGGACGAAGAAGAAGCACTTATGAGGAGGAAAGGTAGAGTAATTTTCGGTTAAGTAGTTCCCCTTTTTATAACGTAAGTACTAGAACTAGTACTAATACCTGCATAGTGGGAACACGTCCAGGTTTGGTACGTACTAGTAGGTGTGAGCAGGCTTTCGAATGTGATGGGAACAAGGTAAAGATTAATTGATGGTTTTGGTTTCAAGGCCCGAAACGGCTCCCGATGAGTTTAGCAGAACATAAATTTCAAGTAGACTACACTGCTCAAATGCGTAAATATTATGTTATCACAAAATTGGCACAAAATACGAAGGAGACCAATGGAAGTACTACTAGCAACCCACGATTTAACTACTCGCATGCGCGCAGTGGAGTAATAATGTCTTTCTTCCGCCCTCACATCCACTCAATTTGCATGCGGTGTATTAATTGACCATCAATGAAGTGAACGACTTTACACGCATTAAATTATCACATGGTGTGGATCTTGGTACAAAATTGCGTCCGCCCGTGTACCGCTGCAGCGTGCGAGGGAATGAGTGCGTGCGTGGGCGTGCGTGCACATCTTCGCTTCGTGCATGTACCGTCGGTATGGCTCGTGGAGGACGAGTACATTCTTCTAGAACCGGCAAGACGTCATCGCGTGATCAATTCACGCAAGGAGGTCGCGACAACGCCTCCACATGTGCCACGTGGCTTCATGAAGTGTAAGAGAGACACTGTGTAGCGTGCCATTGGTATTCTAATTTACGTGTTTTGCACATACTCGAAGTACTAGAAAGGTACACGTGCATTGCACGCATCAGATTTTGCAACCAAATTATGAATAAATACCACACTATAGCATGTAAGCTCTGAGTCATATTGCCTGATGTAGCACTTCATTTAATTCTTATAGTTCATATCATTCAAAATCAATTAGTTTTTATAAAAAAGCTAAGAACGCGGGAACAGGAAAAACATGGGATTATAGTGGAATGTCGTCTTGAATCCTACAGCATAGTACGAGTGTTTGATTGTGCATAGAAAATGCAGAATTCTTTCAAAGAGGTTTGAGTGGATGGGATGTTTCCTATGAAATCTAGTGCAAATGAATCATATGGAAAAATTCCTATGGTTTACAATCCTACGAATCAAATAACCAAGATAGGGAAAATTAATGATTAGAATTCTCCAAAATTCCTTTGAGAATCTTTGAATCAAAGAAGCCCTTAATCTATTTTATGATTCATGGAATTGTGTGTTGTAAAGCATAAAGTAAAAACAAATAATGGCAATTCAACTAGAAAAAAGTTTGGGCAGTTATGATACGTAAGATTCTAGAACAAAAGAGAACCCTTTGTTGTTTTGAGGTTTGTGCATTATGCTTAAGTTCAACCATGGAGTCTGCTAGATTGTACATGTGGCAAAATCCGTGGGAGCTAGAAGATGGTGCGAGGGGCCGAGTGGAGGGAGACTATGAAGGAATGCACAAGTGCGAGATCGATATTTAGAGAGAGGGCGAACACGCATACCGTTATGCCGAAAGGGCGTGAGCCATGAAAAATAAATGAGCTAGGGGGTCAAGCATTGCTAATCCTTTACAAAGAGGGCCAATTCATGAACTTAAACCATTTTTAGCAGCAATTGTCTAATGATCACATTCATATTAGCCTCGATATATATTGTGATGTTAGGGGGAGGGGCAGGGCCTCATCGCCTCGGGTTTTCGCCATTGTGCACGCGTCTGAGAGATGAAGAGGAAGGCATGGATGATGAGAGGGGGACGTTGGATATATAATTAATGTGGGTGTATTAGCTATATATGTTAATCCTATATAGAGAGGTATAGATTGATGGATACGTGGGAAAGAGGGCGAGACCTCACTGGATATATCGATTGATCGGTTTGTGTGGAAAACTATGAAAGACCTAGCTATATATACACATACATAGAGGAACATCGATCGTTGCGCATGCACGCGTGAGAGATAAAGAATGCCCGATATGATAGAGAGGGGGATGTGTGTGGGTGTGCCTTCATGGGAGACCGACCTGAAGAAAAAGATTGCATGCGTGCGATGGATAATGCCGACTGGTAGTGTGTGTGCATGCATGCACGAGAGAAAGTTAGTGGTACAATTATAAAGAGAAGACTATTGTGTGGGTGTAAAAGAATAGCTGAATAGGTGAGGTCATAATCAATGTAAAGTTGAATTCAAATATTTGAATAGGAGATCCTGATGTTTGAAACAAATGCATGCATGAATATAACGGAGATCTGCGTGGTGTGGTTTGGAAACGAGCATGTCGTAATGTATACACATTAAGCAAGGTCAGACTGATTTGAATTTGAGATACCGATGGCAGACATCATTTGGCCACGTTGCATCCGTGCATGGACACACTATTCTAATTGGAGATGATGGGCGGCTTTCGCATCACATATTTATATCTATACCCCTATATATATATATTATTTTATATTTTTTATATTGTGTGTGGGTAACTTTAACTTTGAAAGATGGTCGTTGGATGAGACGAATCCGATGGTCCAAAGATGGCAAATTTGAGCACCATCGCCGTTGGATATCATCTAGATTCCACCATATTTCGCCACATGTATAATCTAGAAGACTCCATGGTTGAACTTAAGCATAATGCACAAACATCAAAATACAAGCACTTCTTATTTGTTCTAGAATCTTCCGTATCAGAATTGCCCAAATGTTTTTCTACATGATTTGCCATTATTTGTTTTTACTTTATGTCTTACGATGCACAATTCCAATGAATCTTAAAATAGATTAGCTTTCTTATAAAAACTAGATGATTTTGAATGAAATGAACTATAAGAATTAAACGAACATCTACATCATGCATATATGACTCAAAGCTTGCATGCTATAATGTGGTATTCATTCATAATTTGGTTGCCAAATCTCATGCGTGCAATGCACGTGTACCTTACTCTAGTCTAAATGGTGTTTGTGTGTGTGTTGTGCGTGTTGAGGTGCACGTTAAGCTTGTTCTTCCGAAATTTCAATCCGCGCCTTGTTATGCCAAATATTCAAGCTAGCGTCTCTGTCTATCGTGCTGCGAAACTCCCGCCTCTTCAACCCGCGCCTTGTTAGCCCGAAATATTTCAGATATATCTTTGTCTCGTTGTGCTCTGACAACTCCCTCCATCTCAACCCGCGCCTTGCTATTCCGAAATTACAACGCGGCGAAAAACTCCCACCTCGCTGAAATCCCGACGCTGCGTGAAATGCCCGTGGTACCCCTAAACCGAAAGAACCGCCTCGAATCGGTGGGGGTACTTTCAGAATTTACCCCACATTCCGGACAAGCGTCTCTAAGCCATGGTTCCCCACTACCATCCCATCCGCCCACCCATTCAGACACCGAGGCCGCGAAAACCCGCAACGAAACCCCACACCTGCTCGTCTGGCCACCCAGCCGGAGCCTCTGCCCCGACGACGTCGTCCACAGCAACACCTCGACGTCCCTCATCCACCGTACCGGATGAGGATCCGTCGTCGATCTCATCGTCCCGCCGGTTCAGCCACCCCGTCCTTCACCTCCAAGGAGCTTCCCCGACGTTCCCCTCGTCTTTCGCGCCACCTCCATTCCCACACCGCCATCTTCACTAGCACCACCGGAAGAGCATCATCATCACCGTTTCCTCGGATGAAGCTGCAGCCTAATCAGCGCCACCAAAGAGGTTGTACACTAATCGCCGCATTTTCTTCTTGATTCGATCTCACGGTGCTGCCGGCTCTCGGTCCCGAGCCGACACGGCGCGGCTCCATCCACGGCGGCAGCGGCGGCCACTTCCTCCACGGCGTCGCTCCCTCGGCGGCGACGTCCCACATCAAGAGGACCTGCTGCTGCTTTAGCTTCGCCGCGCCGCTTCTGCTTTTGCTGGTCCCCCGCTCGGTGCTTCTTGTTATTGTTTTGCTCGGCTGCTTTGCGCTCTCGCTCTTGCTCTTGCTTGCGATGCTGCCCGATTTAGCTACACTTCACGATCTGAATCAACTTTTGGGTAGAGATTTTCAGGGGTGGGGGGGGCTCACTGGGTGAAGGAAGAACCACCGGCTGGGAGGGGTCTCGCCGGAGAGGTACCCCACTATCTATCTTAGGGTTCAGGATGGGGCGGTGGTCGCCGGCGGTGGCGGGGCGTTGGCGGGGCGGTGGCGTGGGGATCGCCGGAGAAAAAGCTCGACATGGGGGGGGCCTAGAGGGATGGCCGGGGCGGCGGACCAGTGGTGGGGAGTGTTTTCGGGGCGGGCGGGCGGCCGCCGGCGTCATGGTGGCGGGGGCTGCTGTTTGGCCGGTGGTGGCTGGTGGCTCAGGGGGTGGAGGTTGAAGATGAACCGCAGGCCCTTGATTTCGTATCCAACGGCTGCAAAATCGACCCACTGAGATGAAAAGTCGGTCGAACGACGTGTAGCCTCACCTTGCTAGTGCGTTCAGTTTGACGGAAAATTCAGTTTCGACGGTTAAGTTACATTTCAGCTTAAGTTCGATTTCGACAGTTAAATTCAGTTTCAACAGCTTAAGTTCGTAGATGAGCGGCTGGTGTATTTTACATATAGCACTTTGTGGTTATGTATTTTACATCATGTATTGAGATGCTATTAGAATTCCACTCTGTTAATTTTTGTTCGTTGTCTCTCTTGTCCTCGCTTCAGCCTCGGCGTCGTACAACTCACCGGAGCTTCTCCAACGCATTTAAACTCTCCATCACAAAGGAGCAGTACCTCGGGCTCCATCTCCAGACGCCTAAGATCTTCTTCCCTCCTCCGACAGCCCAAGTCAGGTAGGAGCATACTCACCAGCATACCCAATCACTCTGAGATCGACATGGCTTCGCCAAAGATGTTGTACACTTGTTGCATCTCTTTTTTACTCTACATGTTATACATATATTGTCCACTGAGCACTCGTAGTAACGGGAAATACGATTATTTTATCCTACTATATGACAAGCAGTGAGGTACTAGGCAACTTAGCTATCCATGATGGACTCTCTTGAACGCCATCATTATTTATCTCTGCGCGTTTGAGCTGTGCATTTGTCGATGGGCCTGGGAGTTGAGCTAGTATGGTAGTGGCCTGGGTCCAAAGTAATAGAAGTAGCACACAAACATTTTTTTAGTGTAGGATTTTCCTTGATCAAGCTTGCCTACTAGAATCGCCAGTGCTTGAAAGGAAAAGTGAATGAAAAACATCGGAATTGGAAAGTTTCCTATGGTACTACTTTTCATGAATTTGGTGCAAAGGAATGGAGCAAAGGAAAACTGTAGGATTTGTTCATTTAGTGTCTCCTTGAAAGAAAAACCGCAGGAATTCTAATTTCCACTTCTCCTCCTTTTCACATTCCTATTCATCAAGCACAAGACTAAGAGAAAGTAGCATAATAGCATTATAACCATACATTTTCTTATGGTTTGACTTAATCTCGCCATGCTTTTTTGCATCCTGTGATCTTCCAATTGTTATGAATCAAACACCCAGATTGGCAGAAATCCTGTGTTTTTAAATTCTCTATTTTGCACGTGCATTCCTATCCTATTCCTGTCTATTTCCTATCCCTGCATTGTTAGAATCCTCAAATTCAAACAAGCCCTTACTCAATTACTTTTGTTATAGATATGTGTCAAAGAAAACCTTGTGTGGTTTGTCCTGCTCCTGCTTATTGTGTGGGAGTCTTTGGGTCGGCGACGGAAGGGTTCACCATGCAGGATCCGCTCTCCGTGACTGTCTTCGCCTCCTCAGATCTTCTTCCTCGCCGTCGGCAGCCACGGCAATCGCATTACCATCATCAATCGAGCAGATGACCTTGAGGACTACACGGTCCGCAAGAGAGGTCGCACTCTTCCGTGGTTCACACGTTATGCGTCGCTTAATATGATGACATGCTACATTATTGTCGCGTTCACCTATTAGACTCCGAGTCAGGTCCAAACTAATGCTGAAACATGAGTTTTTAAATGGTTGTGGGGTACATATTGGGGCAGCAATCAATACTATCTGTCTACTATCTGGTTAATCTTCGGTGTCTACTATGAGTTTCATGTTGGGTGCAAACAAACATTAAAGGAGCCATTATCTGTATTTTTTAACTAAAGCTATTATCCGCACCGCTATCATTGGTTTTGGGTCTATCCACAGTTTGCTACCATCACTTTGGATTTGTGCATGCACTCCTTACATAATCTAGCTATGTTTTATTCCTATGCATGCCAGTTATTGTACACAATGGAACTGATCATGTAGAGCAAAAGAGACGAGCCTTGCGTGGCAATAAAATTTCATGCAGACGTCGCTCCATGGTGGGCGCAAAGGCAGCCCCCTCCACCCATTTTGGATCGTAATCAAGAGGAAGATAACTGTTCTGAGGGGGATACAGAAGCAGAAGACCACTCCTATTTACCCCATGAGGTATTCGCTCTGACTTAGCATGCTGATGTTGGTAATATCATGCATATGGTGCCTTGCATTGCTTATCAGATACATTAAAGATGTCATCCGCTTAGTTTAGACATGCTTTGTGTTAATGCCATTTGTTTAGTTTCTTTATCGTATATGTGAATCATGCAATGCCATCTTGTCTAGCTGTGCATCAAATATGTGAATTTTGTAATGCCACCACAGTTAGCCACCATCTTATATGTGAATTATATCATGCCATCATTTTTTTTATTACGTGTTAAATTTGTCAACAATTTTAGTACATTCAATTACTCTTCCTGTGCATCAGCCATTTGGCACGGTCATGGAAAAATCTGGAGTGGAAACAATGTCTTTAGAGCAGCAATGCTATCTGACGAAGCGCATGTCTTGCTGGTTACTGATAGCTCCTCAGAGGAGGATTCAGAGGCAGATGACCAGTCATATTTCCCCCCCTAGGTGCATGCCCTAACTTGGCAGGGTTATGTTGCTCATATCGTGTGTATGGTATCTTGCATTGCTATGTCATTTTCTTAGTTTAGACATGCTTTGTGTGAATGCCACATATTTAGTGTCTAATTACCATATATGTGAATTATGCAATGCCATCTTGTTGCAAGACATTATATATGTGAATTATGCAATGTTATCTTGTTGCAAGGCATTATGTATGTGAATTATGCAATGCCATGCTGTTTAGGCAAGCGTCATATATGTGAATTATATCATGCCATCCTTTTTTTGTATTTCTCATTGCTTTTGTCGACAATGTTTGTATATTCAACTACTCTTCCTGTGCATCAGCCATCTGAATTGGCGATGGAGAAATCTGGAGTGAAAACAAGGTCTTCGTGAGCAGTATAATGCTACCTGCTGAAGCAGATATCTTGCTGGTTACAAATACCTCTTCAGAGGAGGATTCAGAGGCAGATGACCAGTCCTATTATCCCCCTGAGGTGTATGCTCAAACTTGGCAGGGTTATATTACTCATATAATGCATATGTTGTATTGCAATGCTTAGTTTTTACATCATATACACAATATTGAATGCCATCTCCTTAGTTGACACATCATATATGCGATTGCCATCTGCTCACTTCCTTAGTATATAAATCATATATTTGAATTATGTCATGCCATGATGTTTACATAGACAGCATGTATCTGAATTATGGCATGCCAACCCATTTTCTAAAGACATAATATAGTTATATCATCTCATCCGGTTTACATAGTCATCATATTTTAAATATGTCATTCTATCCGTGAATTATATCATGCCATCATGTTTCCATCGATGACATGTTTGTGATTTATGGCATGCCAACCACTTTAATAGACACATCGTATAGTTATATCATGTCATCCTGTTTACATAGTCATCATATTTTGAAGTATGTCATTCTATCCTGTTTAGTTAGCCATCATACATGTGAAATTGTGTCATGCTATCATGTTTAATTAGCCATCATATATGTGAAATTATGTCCTGCTATTCTTTTTTGCTTAGACAACATAAATGTGAATTATTTCATGCCCTGCTTTTCTTCCCTACTATCCATTGCACCTGTCTATCTTACAATACATTCAATTACTTTTCTTGTTTATCAGCCATTTCAATTGGAGGGAGTGATGGCAGATTCTGTGGGAGTAAAAACACGGTCTTCGTAAAAGATCGTGCTACCTGTCGATGCAGATAGAACCACGGTTGTACTTGCCCAAGAACCAGCCCCACCACACATAACCCACACTCATGCAGATTGTACCCCTACCCAGTTGGACAGAGAACCAGCTACACCTTATAACCCCAACCCCAGCAGATAGACACCTGGTTCCGTTGACACAACACCATCTCCACCACAGAGCACCCAAACACGGCAGTTAGTAAGGCAAGCTGCGATTGCCCAAATCACGAGGACCACCACTCCGAACCCGAAGTCAACGCTTAAAGCAGAAGAAGAATTGTTCTCACGTCAGGTTCCGTAGCTATGGTTCATACTACTTTGCTCTTGCATCACTGTATTTAATGATACCAACTAATTTCAAATTTGAAGGATGCAATTGAAACTCCAATGGTGCAACAGGTATGTTTTAAACCTGTTTCTTCAACGTGTTTGGTTGTTTGCTGTTGTAACTTGCTCTATGTTGATTTCAGTTTCAATTGAATAAACAGTTATGTTCTCATGCCATGCACATTACAAGTGTTGTTATTGCTGTGTAGTTTCCCACACTTATATTCTGTCTATGCTGCTTTGTCTTAAATAGATATGATTCAAACTGTATATATATTGATTTGGCAACATAAACTAGAATGATATAGACCATACAGTGACCATACTACATAGATATATGTTTGTTTCATGTTGTTATCCTGTCCACCTTACTACTAAACTGGTTTACCAAAATGAGTTTCATATACTACATTGTAAACCTGAGATGTGTTTGTTTGTTTCTCTTTTAGAACGCGGATAAAATATTGGAGAAGAGTACCCTGTTATGCAATGGTAAAGGAAGTAATGCAGATAAGGTTCAAGATAGTGAGACATCGATGTTGGTCTCCAAGAAAGCTGATAAAAACTATATTGAAGACACTGAGACAACCCCAAAGTCCTGTCGTGATGTAGTGTTTGAGTTACTGGCTACCACCGGCACCAGCTCTTGAACTCGTTACTGAATCAGTTCGCTTCTTAAGTCTCAACTCCAAGTTGAAAGACATCGATCGGATGTTATGCGACAGAAGTCAAGGACCGAGGAAGTCCTCGCAGAATTCAGATGCATACTTTCCGTGCAACAAAGAAGTTACTGGAGGACTTAAGCACCAAACAAGAGAAAGTTAATAAGCTTGCTAAGCATCTTGCCAAAGATTATGGGTACCCAGGATATTGTTTCTTGAGATCTTAAAGTGGTTCCAGCTTTTGGACTTGTTTTGTCATGCGGTGTTTATATGTCTTGTGTTCCCTATATTTGCACCGGTGGCGAACTTTGATGCCCAAAGGATGTAATATGTGTAATAGCCATGATAGCCTAGTGTAAGTTGCTTGCTTATTTATTTCCTTGTTGTCTTGTTTATTTGTTTGCTTGTAGTCAGTGCAGTTCTTTTTCTGCGGTTTGGTAGTGGCTGCAATAACCTATTTTTTAAAACTAGGCCACAATAACCATGGGCTAATATTTCTTGTAGTGACCTTTGGGCCTCCTACGGGCCGTAGAAAGCGATGAGCCTTCTACGGGCCGTATAAATAGTGGGCCTTCTACGGGCCGTAAAGCGATGGGCCTTCTACGTCAGAGAAACAATGGGCCTTCTACGGGCCATAGAAACAATGGGCCTTCTACGGGCCGTATCATCAATGGGCCTTGTACGGGCCGTATCATCAATGGGCCTTATACGGGACGTATGATCGATCGGCCAAACATGGGCCAAACAGACCGCATTCTGGCCGTAAACGGGCTAGAGTTGGAATCGTCCGTTCATGGGCCGACCATAACGGGCCATCGCTAATAGGTCGTATTTGATGATGCTATGAAAACGCCCAACGTACAACGGACCACAAACGGGCCGACTGTAACCACGGGCTGAATTTGGCCCACAAGCAGAAAATGACAGTAACGGGCCGTAAGTAAACGAATGCTGGAAAATAGCCCAAGAATAAATGGGCTCTAAGAAGGCCGAAAGATAACATGGGCTGGAAACGGCCCAACGGAATAACGGGCCGTTAATGGGTATAAAGTGATACACTGTTCTTCTGGCCGCTTTCACCACGGCCGTTAATGGGTGTAAAGTGATACATCGCTCATTACGGGTCGATTTCACCACGGGCCGTTAATAGGCCAAGAGTTACATAGGGCCTCATATGGGCCGAAAGACGTCATGGGCCATACATGGGCCAGAAGAGAAAATGGGTTGGAATCATATTGGATGGCCCAGATGACGCTACTGGGCCTAATTCGAATAGGGCGTAATGGGCCTTGGGTTAGCGGGCTGTAAATGGGCTATATGCGAACATGCCGTTAACAGGCTTTCCATGGGCCGGCCCGCCAGCTTTTGACCAAGTCAAAAGGGCCGGACTTTTCACAGGAATGGGCTTCTGTTGGGCCGTGCCATGTGTCGATGTATCATAGGCACCTATCTGACTCACTGACGAGCTGACACGTGTTTCGTCCGGCCAATAAGAATTTTACACGTGGAAATTTCCCATGGGTCGGGGCTATTAACGGGTTATCGGATCCAAAACCCGACCCGATAGCTTAACGGCATTCCGTTACGGTGGATGCCACGTGTCGGTCACCCTTGATGAAAGCACTTCAGGACGCACGATTTATCGTCATGGAAGTGGACACTTCCGTGATGATAATTTTGGTAATGTCATGGAACACTTCTACGACAGCACAGGTATGACTATCTTGATTCTATCATAAATTTGTCATGGATGTACATGCATGACAAAAAACGCGACCTACTGTGACAAATATGTATCATCACGGAAGTGTTTTTTTTGTAGTGATAGATAGTGTGGAAAAAAGAGGGCATGAAATAGTTGACATGTATATTGTTTAACTAAAATGGATAGCATGACATAATTTCATATATATGATGTCTATCTAAACTGGATAGCATAGCATAACATAATTCAAAGATATGATGAATAACTAAACATGATCGCATGACATAATTCACATAGATGTTATGTAAGTAATCAGGATCGCATGATTTAATTCACATATGTGATTTATATGCTAAACAGAGGGCATTCGATATGATGTCTGAACTAAGAACATGGTGTTGAATATTGTGTATATGATGTCTAAACTATGCAACGAAAGACACCATATGCATGATATGAGTAGTATAACCATGCCAAGTTAGAGCATACACCTCGGTGGGGGAATAGGACTGGTCATCTGTCTCTGAATCCATCTCTGAGGATCTATCGGGACCCAACAAGCGATCTGCTCGGCTGTGTAGCACTGTCGCTCAAGGCCTTGTTTTCACTCCAGATTTTTCCATCTCCCACCCAAATGGTTGATTCACAGGAAGAGTAGTTTAATGTACAAACATTGTCGACAAATGGAAATGTAATGAAGAAAAGGACGGGCAAGATATCATTGAAGTATATGATGCCTGGTTAAGCAGGATGGCATTGCACATTTCACATATGTTATGGCTGGCTAAACAGGTGGCACTACAGAACATGTCTAAACTAAGAAGATGACATATATGATGTCAAAAGTAGGCACTGCAAGGTAACATATGCATGATATGACTAACATCATCATGCCAAGGTAGAGCAAACACCTTGGGGGATAAATAGGAGTGGTCAGCTGCGTCTGAATCCACCTAAGAACAGATATCTTCCTCTGGATTACAATCTGGAGAGGGGGAGGGTTTACCATCGAACTCACCATGGAGCGATGTCTGCATGACATTGTATTGCCGCGCAAAACTCTTCTCTTTTTCTCTACATGTTCAGCATGAGTGTGTACAATATCTGACATGCATACGCAAAAAATATGGTGAGATTATGTAAGGAGAGCATGCAGAAATCTAGAGTGATGGTAACAACCAGTTGATGGATCCAAAAATAATGATAGCAGGCTGATGATTGCTTTAATTTAATAAAAAGACAGATGATGATTGCTTTACTATTTGTTTCCCACCCAAGATGAACAACATAGGCATACCCTAGGTGAACCAGATATTAGACAGAGATACTATTCATTGCTGCCTCGATATGTGCCCCACAACTAATTTAGAACTCAAGTTTGAACATCAATAAAGTGAAACCATATGAAAGCGTGTACTGTTAGAATGTTATTTTGCCACTAATGCACTTAGTCTTGTTTTCATGCATAGGATTTTGAAAAGTAGGTCCAGGTGGATGTTTTGCTCCATTCCTTTCAACAAAATGCATGAATAATTGAATAGTACAGTGCCATAGGAAAATTTCCTATTGCTATGTTTTTTTGTTGAACCACAACAGCCCTAATGGATCGACATGAATGTAGAGTAATAAGTGATGCAACAAGTGTACAACCTCTTTGCTGTAGCCGTGTCGACCTCAGCATCATTGGGTTGGTCGCTGAAGAAGTTGAGACAGAGGTGGTTGTCGGAGGTGTGGAGGAAGATCTGAGGAATATGTAGATGGTGTCTAGGGCACTGCTCTATTGTGATTGATCGTTCTATCGTTGGAGCAGCTCCGGCGAGCCATAAGACGTCAAGGTCAAGCAAAGACAAGATGTACATCGTTAATCTCAAGTGGGATTCTA
This sequence comes from Aegilops bicornis, assembly GCA_021605145.1. NCBI lineage: Eukaryota > Viridiplantae > Streptophyta > Magnoliopsida > Poales > Poaceae > Aegilops > Aegilops bicornis. The sequence continues at coordinate 322,397,713 of CM038675.1, forward strand.
ATAGCATCTCCAATAGATGATGTAAAATAGATGTAAAATTTACATCACCAAAAACCACGGCTACAACACATGAGGTAAAAATCATGACTCAACTTAACTGTTTAAACTGAAATTTCATCAGGAATCTGAATGTTCTTTAAAATGAACGCAATGGTAGCAGAGAGGCACTTGACATGTAGTTTAGTGAGGGCCTACAGTTCATCTTCAACCTACACCCCCTTGAGCCGCCAGCCACCACCGGCCGAACCCCGTGCTGCCTCGCCGCCTCGAAACAACTCCCCGTCGCCGGTCCGCCGCCGCCCCGAAACAACTCCCCACCGTGCCCACCCATCGCCGGCGAGCAGCACCCCACCCAGAACCCTAAGATATATAGTGGGGTACCTCTCCGGTGAGCCCCCCTCCCCGCTGCGGGTGGTCGCGTCTCACTCTCTCACCCTCTCCATACCAAAACAAGATGACAGTGTCCACTCTATCTCTCTCCTCACCGGTGGTCACAGATCCGGCCGAATCCTGTCTGCTGCGAGAGGTGAGGAGGTGCAGCGTTGACATTGTCGCTGTCGGCAATGGAGGAAGCTGATGCGCACCGTCCTCTCGGAGCCGGCGCTAGCACGGACGAAGGTCCTCCGCGCCCTTGTTCGCTGCCGTCGTGTGGGCAGATCCCGCCCACCCTCCTAAGCGACATCTCACCCACGTGAGGTATAACTTCTTGTACTGGTCCAGCTCCCCAGGTCGCTGCATGCGGGTTTTCTTCTATGCGACTACTCCCCAGCTACCCATGTATAGTAGCTAGGGTTCGTCGCCTAGTCCAACATCACCTACTATTATAGAGGAAATGCCACTCGAAAAGTTGTCCTGATTAATGCCTCGATGGAGGTATACATGTTGTTTTGACAAAAAGTACATGGTCGTTGTGTGGTCATTGTCCATATGCTCCTATTGCTGCTGCTAATCTAATACTATCACTGGTTAAATGAAGAAATGTTTTTTTTCTCAGGTATCCTGGTTTAGTTCCCATCAAGATAATCATGATGCTTCTGTTTGTTGGTGTACTTATTATTAATAACAACACTATATCCCTTTTTCATATTTTTGCAAATAGCGATGCGTATCTCCATACCTGGGCATGTCTTCCTCAATTTTAATGGAACTGCACAAAATTGGATGGCCATTGTTGTTCCGCCTCACTATCCTCTGCCACGTGGTTCTTCCTTCCTCGAGCTTGATTGATGAGAAGAAATGCACCACGTTGAGGATTTGTCGAACTTCATAGGTGCCTCACCAAAACTTGATGCCAAATGGATGATGCATCACCACGATGACCTATCGATGCTCATGGTTGCGCCTCACGGTTCGCTATCGGTGAAGTCGATCGATTTTCATTTAAAAACAAGTTTTCTTCCATCAGTGCTCTTTGCTTGGTTGCATTGGAGACGCATTCCTCTTTCATGTTGGTGCAATTTTATCACACAATTGGCTATGAACCAAATGTTTCCTCAAAGAAGGATCGACGTTGGTACTAAGAGCATAAGTTTTGTATTGATTTCTAAGCCTTCTCACAACTTTGTCTTCAGCTCCCATGTAGTTTTATTTGTCCAGCTATTAACTTTGCTTAAAAAATGGTGTGGACTAAAAACCCGGATGGAGGTAGTAGCCCTCCATTTTTATTTACTCCGCATATTAGATTTGACGGAAGTCAAACTTTGTAAAGTTTGACCAAGTTTAGGCCGAACACAACAAACCATAATTATCGAGAGAGGGCAAACTGTACATACTCTCAAACCTTTCCTATAGTTGAAATTAAAGTTCTTTATTTGTACACACTCTCACACGTTTCCGATTATCTGGTGCATGTGTGGTTGTTCACTTAAGGGAGGGTAGTGTACCGCACGTGAAGGACAGGAAGTGCGACCAGGACACGGGATCGTTTAGTTCGTCGGAAGTAGTAGTAGTTTTCTTCACTGGTACGTTAAATAAAGAGTTTCGTTTCGTACTTACACAATTTAAAACGATTGTTATGGAGAGAATAAGAAAACCACTCCGCTATATATTAGTAGTACCTCAGCGCTTGTTCTCTAGGGTTTGCACTCTCCACACTCTCGCCGCACTATATATATATATATACATATATATATATATATATATATATATATATATATATACACGCTGGAGGCTCAGCGTTCCTTTGCTAGGGTTTGTTGTATTCACAGTCTCTCACCCTCTTCACCTGATCTAAACAAGACTGCGTTGTGGCCTCTGTCTCTCTCTCTCCCCCCTCACTGCTGGTGAAGGAGGCGTCTGAATCCCGTCGCACCGGGAAGGGGAGGAGGTGCAGCGTTCACTCTATCGCCTTCGGCGAGGGAGGCAATCCACCGCTGGCTGTTCTCTTTCACCCAAAGGTTCGTAAGGGAGGGCCACCGAACCCTTCTTCCTCGTTGTCAAACATAGTGTAGGCTGATACGTCCATTTTGCATCATGCTTTTATATTGATATTTATTGCATTATGGGCTGTTATTACACATTATGTCACAATACTCATGCTTATTCTCTTATTTTACAAGGTTTACATAAAGAGGGAGAATGTCGGCAGCTGGAATTCTGGGCTAGAAAAGGAGCAAATATTAGAGACCTATTTTGCACAACTCCAAAAGTCCTGAAACTCCACGGAAGTTATTTTTGGAAATAATAAAAAATACTGAGCAAAGAAAATACCAGAGGGGTCCACACCCTCACCACGAGGGTGGGGGCGCGCCCCCTGCCTCGTGGGCCCCCTGGTGGCCCTCTAGTGTCCATCTTCTGCTATATGAAGTCTTTCGTCCGAGAAACATAAGCAAGCTTTCGGGACGAAACTTCGCCGCCACGAGGCGGAACCTTGGCAGGACCAATCTAGGGCTCTGGCAGAGCTGTTCTGTCAGGGAAACCTCCCTCCGGGAGGGGGAAATCATCGCCATCTTCATCATCAATGCTCCTCTCATCGGGAGGGGGCCAATCTCCATCAACATCTTCACCAACACCATCTCCTTTCAAACCCTAGTTCATCTCTTGTATACAATCTTTGCCCCAAAGCCTCAGATTGGTACCTGTGGGTTACTAGTAGTGTTGATTACTCCTTGTAGTTCATGCTAGTTGGTTTATTTGGTGGAAGATCATATGTTCAAATCCATTATGCATATTAATACCCCTCTGATTATGAACATGAATATGATTTGTGAGTAGTTACGTTTGTTCCTGAGGACATGGGAGAAGTCTTGCTATAAGTAGTCATGTGAATTTGGTATTCGTTCGATATTTTGATGAGATGTACGTTGTCTCTCCTCTAGTGGTGTCGTGTGAACGTCGACTACATGACACTTCACCATTGTTTGGGCCTAGAGGAAGGCATTGGGAAGTAATAAGTAGATGATGGGTTGCTAGAGTGACAGAAGCTTAAACCCCAGTTTATGTGTTGCTTCATAAGGGGCTGATTTGGATCCATATGTTTCATGCTATGGTTAGGTTTACCTTAATACTTCTTTTGTAGTTGCGGATGCTTGCAATAGGAGTTAATCATAAGTGGGATGCTTGTCCAAGTAAGGACAGCACCCAAGCACCGGTCCACCCACATATCAAATTATGAAAGTACCGAACGCGAATCATATGAACGTGATGAAAACTAGCTTGACGATAATTCCCATGCGTCCTCGGGAGCGCCTTTCTCTATATAAGAAATTATCTAGGCTTGTCCTTTGCTACAAAAAGGATTGGGCCATCTTTCTGCACTTTTACATACACTTGTTACTTGTTACCTGTTAAAAATTACCTTATCACAAAACTATCTGTTACCGATAATTTCAGTGCTTGCAGAGAATACCTTACTGAAAACTGTTTATCATTTCCTTCTGCTCCTCGTTGGGTTCGAAACTCTTACTTATCGAAAGGACTACGATAGATCCCCTATACTTGTGGGTCATCAAGACTCTTTTCTGGCGCCGCTGTCGGGAGTGAAGCGCCTTTGGTAGGTGGAATTTGGTAAGGAAAAATTTATATAGTGTGCTGAAATTTACTGTCACTTGTTACTATGGAAAGTAATCCTTTGAGGGGCTTGTTTGGGGTATCTTCACCCTGGCCCGTAGAGCAAACAGTTGCTCCTCAACCTACTGAACCTACTGAAAATGTTTACTTTGAAATTCCTTCGGGTATTATAGAGAAACCTCTAGCTAATCCTTTTGCAGGAGATGGAACATTGCATCCCGATTTACACTTAATCTATGTGGATGAAGTTTGTGGATTATTTAAGCTTGCAGGTATGCCCAATGATTTTATCAAGAAGAAGGTCTTCCCTTTATCTTTGAAGGGAGATGCATTGACATGGTATAGGCTATGGATGATATGGGATCATGGGACTACAAACGATTGAAATTGGAATTTCATCAGAAGTTTTATCCTATGCATCTTGTTCATCCTGATCATAATTATATATATAATTTTTGGCCTCGCAAAGGAGAAAGCATCGCTCCATCTTGGGGGAGGCTTAAGTCAATGTTATATTCATGCCCCAATCATGAGCTCTTGACAATCGCTCCATGCTCGATACTTCTTGTACCGGTTCTTTTATGATGAAGACTATTGAATTCAAATGGGATTTATTGCAAAGGATTGAACGCAACTCTGAAGATTGGGGTCTCGACGAAGGTAAGGAGTCAGGTATAAGACCTAGGTTTGATTGTGTTAAATCTTTTATGGATACCGATGTTTTCCATAAATTTATCACTAAATATGGACTTGACTCTGAGATAGTAGCTTCTTTTTGTGAATCTTTTGCTGCTCATGTTGATCTCCCTAAGGAGAAGTGATTTAAATATCATCCTCCCATAGAACTAAAAGTAGTTGAACCTATTAAATGTAGCGACCAGACCTCAAATAGTCTGATCTCTGTGCATTAGTGTCATCCCTGGATCGGTAATGCTGACACGCGCAGTACTTGAGGATTTATAACAGAGTAGCAATCACACACTTATTACATCGAATGTCTCAAAAGAGAACTTAATACAATAAATATGGCTTAAGGCCATCTAAAATCAATAACAGCGGAAGGCCTGGAAGATAAAGTGAGTCCATCAACTCCAACGACATCACTGAGTGAAAGACAACGACCTATGGCTCCTGACTCGTCGTCTGAAAAGTCTGCAACATGATACGTTGCAACCCGAAACGGGTCAGCACATGGAATATGCTGGCAATGTAACACAAGATAATAATGAACAGAATAATGGCTATCACTACATGCATATATGGCTGGTGGAGGCTTTATGGTTAATATGTTTTGCGAAAAGCCAATTTTTTCGTACAACAAAGGAGTATATTTTATTTAACTATCATGGTAGTTGTTAAACATTGAGAAGGTTCCTCCAACTCAATCCCAATTAAGCATCATCATTAACCCAATCAATTTAAATTAAGAGTGATGAGATCCACATGATAATCCAAGATCTAGATAATCAAGATGTCCAAAACTGGGGACACGGCTAACCATGATTAGTTTGTACACTCTGCAGAGGTTTGCGTACTTTTCCCCACAAGATTCGAGACACAGTCTTTCTGCAACATTAACTCTCTACTCTGGATAAACAGTACCACCTACAACCCACTACATCTGCTTGTCTACCTCTTCAAGAGCTTCACGCAACTTACTCAACTATGCCAGAGCCCATAATGGCTTGTGTCTGCACACGGAAGTTTCTAGCATGAATAATCTTTTGATCCCTTTGAACCTGGGTGGCGGGCCGTAGGATGATCACACGGGTCCTCCGGGATATCCTAGGACAACACTGGATTCTACAGGTGCCCACAAGCAATCCACCCAGATGTGTATTTAAGTAGCCACCTTAAGTTGATCCATTAGTTAACAAACTCACATCTGTCATGAATACACTCAAACCCAATCCACGTCTATGAGCATAGCATAGCAATATAAGCAACATAGAAGTAACTCCCAAAGGTTTGATAGTAAACAGGTGAATAGGTACTACCTCATTTACTTCCCAAAACCCACAATTTAATCAGATCCTAACCATGCAAATGTTTGAGGATTGATCTAATGCAATAAAACTGGGTAGTAAAGAGGCATGATCAAAGTGTTACTTGCCTTGCTGATGATACGCGAAACCTAGAGACTCGTAGTAGCACGCTTCGCACTCCGGGTACTCTATTGTAAACAAACAAGCATACAATAAGCACACAACTAGAAACACGGGTAAAACTTCAAAAAGAGATCTAACCAGAAAGTTCAACTTAAGAACTCCGATTTGCAAAAAGAATCAAATCGAACGAAGCAACAAAACTCAAACTGCGAAAGAAACAAGATCCCTTTACTATTCTGGACTAAAGTCAAATTTTACAGTAGCAAAACCTTGTTCAAGTTGGTTAAAAAGAAAGAGGGCTTCGAGACGAAGAACTAGGCGCTTGAATCGCCTAATTCTGATAAACGAGCAAAAAGTTATACTAGAACGAAGATTAGGGCAGAAATCACGATAAAAAATAATCGTGGAAAAACCCTGGAAAAAGATAATTGATGAACAGGCTAACGAACGAACATTCGCTCTCTGAAGTTAACCTGTGAAAACCGTTCGTTAAAATGAACGTACGAACGGGCGTTCACTAAATAACTAAACCGAAAAAAAACAGATCTAATAAAAAAAACGGGATCTAGGGTTTCGAAAAAAAACGATCGATTTTCTCGCGAAAACCGACGGCATGGCAGCTACCTCCGGCAATCGGCCGAGGCGACGGTGGCGGCGAGCGCCCGTGGCGGTGGACAAGCAGGCGGCAGCGGCGGCGGTTCAAGGCGGGCGGGCGGCGGGCGGCAACGGCGGCTCATGGCGGTGGCGGGGGATCGTGGCTAGGGTTTGGCGGGGCTGGCGGCTCGGGCTCCTCGGGCTTTAAGGCCGGCCGGGTCGGAGTCCCAGGCGGACACGACCCGGTTAGGTCGGTTCTTTTTTTAATAATTCCGCGCATAAAAACGAAGAAAAGAAATACTAAATGGACTCCAAAAACCTAAAATAAATTTTCCCCGTCCTCTAAAAATCTACCGGACAAGGTGAACATTTATTTGGGCCTCTAATGCAATTTTGAAAAACACATATTTTTCCTATTTCAAATAAAATAGCGATAAAACTCCGAATAAAATTTTTATTTGATTTTAATATTTAAATCTCCAATATTTCTTTATTTTGAGGAAGTCCTTTTATCCCCTCTCTTTTATTTTCATAAAAGAAATATTCGAAGAGAAAATAATTAAAATCAAACGATTCCTCTTTCCAAAATTTGAGAAAACTCAAATATAAAAATAACGAAATCCCCAACTCTCTCCATGGGTCCTTGAGTTGCGTAGAATTTCTAGGATCAAGCCAAACAGCAATAAAATATGATATGCAATGATGATCTAATGCATAACAATCCAAATTGAAAATTTGGGATGTTACAAACCTACCCCCCTTAAGATGAATCTCGCCCTCGAGATTCGGGTTGGCTAGAAAATAGGTGAGGGTGATCCTTCCGTAGGTATTCCTCTCGTTCCCAGGGGGCTTCATCCTCGGTATGGTGGCTCCACTGATCTTTGTAGAACTTGATAACCTTACTACGTGTGACTCGGCTGGCAAACTCAAGAATCTTGATTGGTTTCTCCTCGTAGGTCAAGTCGGTATCCAAATGAATCGCTTCTAGTGGCACTGTATCTCTCAGAGGAATATCATCCATCTCTGCGTGGCACTTCTTCAACTGAGAAACGTGGAACACATCGTGAACTCCTAACAATCCTTCGGGCAATTCCAACTTGTAAGCAACTTCTCCCATACGTTCCAAAACCTTGTATGGTCCCACAAAACATGGTGCTAACTTCCCCTTAACTCCAAAACGCTTCACTCCTCGGAGTGGTGATACACGAAGATATACTCTGTCTCCAATTTTGTAAATTGTCTCCTTGCGTTTAGAATCCGCATAACTCTTCTGCCCGGACTGGGCTACCTTGAGTCTATCGTGTATCAGTTTAACCTTCTCTTCAGACTCTTTAATAAAATCTGGTCCAAACAACTGACGGTCTCCAACTTCATCCCCCAACAACGGTGTCCTGCACCTCCTTCCGTACAATGCTTCGAAAGGGGCCATCTTCAAACTGGCTTGATAGCTGTTGTTGCAAGAGAACTATGCATAAGGCATATTGTCGTCCCAACTAGATCCATAGTCTAGCGCACAAGCTCTCAGCATGTCCTCCAGAATCTGGTTGACTCTCTCAGTCTGTCCATCCATCTGCGGGTGAAAAGCTGTACTAAACTCTAGCCTGGTTCCCAAAGTCTCATGCAACTGATTCCAAAACTTTGAGGTAAACTAGGTTCCTCTATCTGATACAATGGTCCTCGGAACTCCATGTAGACATACGATCCTGGTCATGTATATCTTTGCCAACTTAGCACTGGTGTAAGTGGTCTTCACTGGGATGAATTGAGCTAGCTTCGTCAAACGATCGACTACAACCCATATCGAGTCATAGCCTGAATGGGTCCTGGGCAATCCCGTGATAAAGTCCATGCCTAGTTTATCCCACTTCCATTCGGGTGTCAGCAATGGCTGTAGTAATCCAGCTGGCTTCTGATGTTCTACCTTCACTCTCTGACATACATCACAAACTGCTACATACTCCGCAATATCCTTCTTGATTCCAGTCCACCATAATCTATCCTTCAAATCTAGATACATCTTGGTATTTCCTGGGTGAATCGAATACGGTGAATCATGGGCCTCTTGCAGAATCAACTTCCTGATCTCCGGATCATTTGGCACATAAACGCGGTCCTCAAACCATAGGGTATCATGCTCATCCTCACGAAATCCCTTAGCTTTTCCTTTGCTCATTCTTTCCTTTATCTCAGCAATCTCCTTGTCCTTCTTCTGAGCTTCCCTGATCTTACCCATCAAGGTGGACTGAATCTCCAATGCTGCTACATAACCTCTCGGAACTATTTCCAAACATAGCTCTGCTAACTCCTTGGGTAATTCTGCGGTCATGAGTGTATTGACATGACTCTTGCGGCTCAACGTATCGGCTACTACGTTAGCCTTTCCGGGATGATAATGCAACTTGATATCATAATCCTTGATGAGCTCCAACCATCTCCTCTGCCTGAGATTCAGCTCCTTCTGCGTGAAGATATACTTCAAACTCTTGTGATCCGTGTGCACCTCACAATGGTTTCTGATGAGAAAATTTCTCCATGTCTTCAACTCCAAATCATGGGTAGCATAATTCAACTCATGGGGTTTAAGCTGTCATGAGGCATATGAAACAACTCTTCCCTCCTGCATAAGCACTGCTCCAAGTCCTCGACAAGAAGCGTCGCAATACACTTGGTAATCCTTCGTTGATCTAGAAGAATCAACACTGGAGCTGTAACCAAACGTTTATTCAACTCCTGAAAACTGGCCTCACATTCCTCAATCCATTTGAACTTGGTGTCCTTCTTCAACAACTCCGTCATGGGCTTTGCAATCTTCGAGAAATTCTCAATGAACCTCCGGTAGTATCTGCGAGTCCAAGAAAACTCCGGATCTCTCCAACTGACATGGGTGCTTCCCAATTTTGTCACAGTGACAACCTTGGTAGGGTCTACTGCTATTCCTTCTCCGGATATAACATGTCCGCGGAATCCAACTTCCTTCAACCAAAACTCACACTTGCTGAACTTGGCATATAACTGGTGTTCTCTGAGCTTCCCAAGTACCGGCATAAATGCTCCTTATGTTCCTCTTCATTCTTCGAGTAAACCAAAATATCATCAATGAACACCATGACGAACTTATCCAAAAACTCCATAAACACCTTGTTCATCATGTTCATGAAATAGGCACGTGCGTTAGTCAGTCCAAATGACATAACGGTATACTCATATAGCCCGTACCTTGTGGTAAAGGCTGTCTTAGGTATATCCTACTCTCGAATCTTCAGCTGGTGGTACCCTGATCGCAGATCAATCTTGGAAAACACCTTAGCTCCTTGCAGCTGGTCAAACAAATCATTGATCATCGGCAATGGGTACTTGTTCTTGATCGTCACCTCATTCAATCCTCGATAGTCAACAACCATCCTCAACGATCCATCCTTCTTATCCACTAGAAGTACTGGTGATCCCCAAGGTGACGAGCTTGGGCGAATGTAGCCTTTATCCAGTAACTCCTTAATCTACTTCTTAATTTCCTCTAAATCCTTTGCGGGCATCCTGTAAGGTCTCTTAGATATTGGCCCTGTGCCTGGCAAAAGTTCGATCAAGAACTCAATGTCTCTATCCGGTGGCATGCCTGGCAACTCTTCTGGAAATACATCCAGGAAATCCTTCACCACTGGTACTTCCTCCTATACAACTCCTGATAAGGAATTTACTTGAGTCCTGTTCGGCACATGCCGGGATACATACTTCATCCTTCTTCCTTCTCAGGTGGTAAGCAAAATCGATTTACTAGCGCAGTCAATGTTCCCTCCATACTTCGATAACCAATCCATGCCTAATATCACATCCAGTCCTTGTGACTCCAATACTATTAGGTCTGAGGGAAACAGGTAGTTACCAATCCTCAATGGTAACCGATCACACCATAGGCTAGCCATATACCGCTCTGGCGAGGTTACTAACATGGGTGACCTAAGGGCTTGGGTTGGTAGTTTAAACTTATCCACAAATCCCCTTGATATGTATGAATGCGATGCACCAGTATCAAAAAGAACGATTGCAGTAAATGACTTAAACAAAAACTTACCTATTACTGCATCGGGATGCTCTTCAACCTCCTCCACGCTAACATGGTTCACTTGTCCTCTGTTGAAAGGGTTGGGCTTCTTCCCAAAGCTTCCATTGCCATTCCCATTCTTTGCTTCAGAACACTTCGTGGCATAGTGTCCATTCTTCCCGCACTTGAAACAAGTAATGTGACTTAGATCCTTCTTGGCGGGCGTTGCTGGGTTGGAACGGTTCTGGCCGTTGCTTCCTCCATTAACATTGCCGTTCTTGGAGCCACTATGGTTGTGCGAACTTACTCCATTGTGAGTGTGGCCTCCATGGTTATGGACAAGTCCTCTCGAGTTCGGGGTGAAACAGGGTCTCTGTTGAGCTCCTGAATTGTACTTCCCTTGTACATACTTCCTCTTGTGATTGTCAATCTGCTGCTGCTTCCCTTCAATCATGAGAGCTCTATCTACCAACTCCTGGTAGTTATTGAAATTTGCCACCATCAACTGCATACTCAGCTCATCATTCAGTCCTTCCAAAAACTTCTCCTGCTTAGCTGCATCCGTAGCGACGTCATCTGGGGCATAATGTGCTAGCTTACTAAAGTCATCCACATACTGACCAACGGTGCATCCTCCTTGGCGTAAGTTCTGAAACTCACGCTTCTTCATGGCCATAGCTCCTGTTGATACATGGGCAGTGCGAAAAGCTTGCTGAAACTGGTCCCATGTAACAGTGTCGATGGGGTAAGTGGCTGTGAAATTCTCCCACCATGATGCTGCGGGTCCATCAAGCTGATGTGCGGCAAAACGCACTCTCTCCGCATCTGTGCATCCTGCAGTGGTCAACTCCCTTTCAATCTTGCGGAGCCAATCATCTGCAACTATCGGCTCGGTGCTACTGGAGAACACCGGCGGATTCAGCCTTAGAAAACGGGCTAAGTGATCAGCAGTGGTGGTGGTGGTGGGTTGTTGTTGTTGTTCCCCGATTACGATTACGGACTACTATCCGGATCAATGCATTACTGCTTTGGATCAACTGAGTGAGCTCCGGTGGGAAAGCAAATCCATTGTCGCGTCTCGGAGGCATCTGCTGGGTTTAGAAAAGGTGAGAAAACATAGTAGAATAAGGTCTAGGGGGAAAACACTACCCATATGCACATGAGACAAGCACAAACATATCACTTCAATCAAATCAAACAAGGGCATACAATCGGTCTAACTATCGTTACAAAAGTGCTCGGACTATACTCTATACATGGGGGAATACTACTACTGATATGGTGGTCGCTAGAAAAATTGATCGGTGGAAGACTCCATAATATCTGCTCCAGCTTCATCAACAAAGTCATCATCACTATCATCGGGGTCCGTGTCGGTGTCGTCGATGATGATGTAGTTCTCCGGACAAGTGGAATCATCGTCTTCTCCTCCTGGCGCGGGGTCTCCCATGAATACTCCCAACTTCCTTGTCAGGTCGTCATTCTTCTCCACTAGTACGACGATTTCCTCCTCATAATCTTCACGAGTAGCCTTGAGTTCTTCCTCCAGCTCCGTGATCCTTGTCATTGCCTTCTTCAGATCCCTCATGCCTGCACACATCTGATTCTCCTGGCGACGAATGTGCTGGTTTAACTCCTGGATGAAAGTTGCAATAGATCTATCCTTCCTGGTGCTAATCATCTCCCATTGCTCATCTCGGCACCCACAAATCTGGTAAATAGTATCCTTGAGATCCTTGTGGTAAACTTCTCCAATGCGTCCCATGGTGATGTGGGCTGCCATGCTCTTGCCTAGACTCCAGGTGGGTGCGTCAAAGGAAAACTCTATGGGCTCAGTGACTGGCGTGAACGTCCTTCCTGGAACTTGAACTTGAATCATCCAGCGCTCCTCTTCTGGTAAAGTGGCGTTGTAGGTCCCGGTGAAGCTTTGGTATTCCGATGTCCAGGTATCTAGTAACTTCCTTCAAATGTTTTCCAAAACGTGTGTCTTCATCCAGTTGTGCAAACTTGTTCCTTGCGTCCGCCATCCTAAAGAGTAGAAAATGGAGATGACTCAGAAATAAGAAGATAGTAGTGATCTAGGGCTTTAGCTTAGTGGTCGTGTCCTATAGTCAGTGTGTGCTCTGATACCATTTTGTAGCGACCAGACCTCAAACAGTCTGATCTCTGTGCATCAGTGTCATCCCTGGATCGGTAATGTTGACACGCACATTACTTGAGGATCTATAACAGAGTAGCAATCACACACTTATTACATCCAATGTCTCAAAAGAGAACTTAATACAATAAATATGGCTTAAGGCCATCTAAAATCAATAACAGAGGAAGGCTTGGAAGATAAAGTGAGTCCATCAACTCCAACGGCATCACTGAGTGAAAGACAACGACCTATGGCTCCTTACTCGTCGTCTGAAGAGTCTGCAACATGATACATTGCAGTCTGAAACGGGTCAGCACATGGAATATGCTGGTAATGTAACACAAGAGAATAATGAACAGAATAATGGCTATCACTACATGCATATATGGCTGGTGGAGGCTGTATGGTTAATATGTTTTGCAAAAAGCCAATTTTTCCATACAACAAAGGAATATATTTTATTTAACTATCATGGTAGTTGTTAAACATTGAGAAGGTTCCTCAAACTCAATCCCAATTAAGAATCATCATTAACCCAATCAATTTAAATTAAGAGTGATGAGATCCACATGATAATCCAAGATCTAGATACTCAAGATGTTCATAACCGGGGACACGGCTAACCATGATTAGTTTGTACACTCTGCAGAGGTTTGCGCACTTTTCCCCACAAGACTCGAATACATCCATGGTCGGAGATTCGAGACACATTCTTTCTGCAACATTAACTCTCTACTCTGGATAGACAGTACCACCTACAACCCACTACATCTGCTAGTCTACCTCTTCAAGAGCTTCACGCAACTTACTCAACTATGCCAGAGCCCATAATGGCTTGTGGCTGCACACGGAAGTTTCTAGCATGAATAATCTTATGATCCCTTTGAATCTGGGTGGCGGGCGGTAGGATGATCACACGGGTCCTCCGGGATATCCTAGGACAACATTGGATTCTCCAGGTCCACAAGCAATCCACCTAGATGAGTATTTAAGTAGCCACCTTAAGTTGAACCATTAGTTAACAAACTCACATCTGTCATGAATACACTCAAACCCAATCCACGTCTACGAGCATAGCATAGCAATATAAGCAACATAGAAGTAACTCCCAAAGGTTTGATAGTAAACAGGTGAATAGGTACTACCTCATCTACTTCCCAAAACCCACATTTAATCAGATCCTAACCATGCAAATGTTTGAGGATTGATCTAATGCAATAAAACTAGGTAGTAAAGAGGTATGATCAAAGTGTTACTTGCCTTGCTGATGATCCGCGAAACCTAGAGACTCGTAGTAGCACGCTTCGCACTGCGGGTACTCTATCGCAAACAAACAAGCATACAATAAGCACACGACTAGAAACATGGGTAAAACTTCAAATAAGAGATCTAACCAGAAAGTTCAACTTAAGAACTCCGGTTTGCAAAAATAATCAAATTGAACGAAGCAACAAAACTCAAACTGCGAAAGAAACAAGATCCGTTTACTATTCTGGACTAAAGTCAAATTTTAAAGTAGCAAAACCTTGTTAAAGTTGCTTAAAAAGAAAGAGGGTTTCGAGACGAAGAACTAGGCGCTTGAATCTCCTAATTCCGATAAACGAGCGAAAAGTTATACTAGAACGAAGATTAGGGCAGAAATCACGATCGAAAATAATCATGGAAAAACCCTGGAAAAAGATAACTCATGAACAGCCTAACGAACGAACGTTCGCTGTCTGTGGTTCACCGGTGAAAACCGTTCGTTAACACGAACGTACGAATGGGCGTTCACTAAATAACTAAACCGGGGAAAAAAACGATCTAATAAAAAAAAGGGATCTAGGGTTTCAAAAAAAACCGACGGTTTTCTCGTGAAAACCGACTGTGGCGGTGGCTACCTCCGGCGGTCGGCGAGGCGACGGCGGCGGCGAGCAACTCGATGGCGGCGTCCACAGCGGCGTCTGCAGGCGGCAGCGCTCGTGGCCATGGCGGCAAGCGTCATGCATCCGCACAAGCGGCGATCGTGGCTAGGGTTTGGTGGGGCTGGCAGCTCGGGCTCCTCGGGCTTTAAGGCCGGTCGGGTCGGATTCCCAGGTGGACACGACTCGGATAGGTCGGTTCATTTTTTTAATAATTCCGTGCAGAAAAACAAAGAAAAGAAATACTAAATGGACTCCAAAAATCCTGAAATAAATTTTCCCCATCCTCTAAAAATCTAACGGACAAGGTGAACATTTATTTGGGCCTCTAATGCAATTTTGAAAAACGCATATTTTTCCTATTTCAAATAAAATAGCAATAAAACTTCGAATAAAAATTTTATTTGATTTTAATATTTAAATCTTCAATATTTCTTTATTTTGAGGAAGTCATTTTATCCCCTCTCTTTTATTTTCATAAAAGAAATATTTGAAGAGAAAATAATTAAAATGAAACGATTCCTCTTTCCAAAACCTTGTTTAAGTTGGTTAAACAGAAAGAGGGCTTCAAGACGAAGAACTAGATGCTTGAATCGCCTGATTCCGATAAACAAGCGAAAAGTTATACTAGAACAAAGATTAGGGCAGAAATCGCGATCGAAAATAATCGCGGAAAAACCCTGGAAAAAGTAAACTGACGAACAGGCTAACGTACGAACGTTCGCTGTGTGCGGTTAAACGGTGAAAACCGTTCATTAAAATGAACGTACGAACGGGCGTTCGCTAAATAACTAAACCAGGGAAAAAACCGATCTAATAAAAAAACGGGATCTAGGGTTTCGAAAAAACGATCGGTTTTCTCGTGAAAGCCGACGGCGGTGGCGGCTACCTCCGGCGGCCAGCGAGGCGACGGTGGCGGCGAGCGGCTCCAAGGGGTCAAAGCGGCGGCGGCAAGGCGGCATGAGCGGGAGAAGGCCAAGGCGATGGCGGATCGGGCTAGGATTTGTGGCGGCTCGGCTCCTCGGGCTTTAAGGCCGGCGGGTTGAGTCCAGTGCGGAACTGGCCCGGTTAGGTCAGTTCGTTTTTTAATAATTCCGTGCAGAAATACGAAGAAAAGAAATACTAAACGGACTCCAAAAATCCTGAAATAAATTTTCCCCATCCTCTAAAAATCTACCGGACAAGGTGAACATTTATTTGGGCCTCTAATGCAATTTTGAAAAATGCATATCTTTCCTATTTCAAATAAAATAGCGATAAAACTCCGAATAAAATTTTTATTTGATTTTAATATTTAAATCTCCAATATTTCTTTATTTTAAGGAAGTCATTTTATCCCCTCTCTTTTAGTCTCATAAAGGAAATATTCGAAGAGAAAATAATTAAAATCAAACGATTCCTCTTTTCAAAATTTGAGAAAACTCAAATATGAAAATAATGAAATCCCCAACTCTCTCCGTGGGTCCTTGAGTTGCGTAGAATTTCTAGGATCAAGCCAAAAAGCAATAAAAATATGATATGCAATGATGATCTAATGCATAACATTCCAAATTGAAAATTTAGGATGTTATATTAAAGTTGAAGAAAAGACGGTCACTTATAATGATCCTATTGTTCCTACTGCTTATGTTGAGAAACCACCTTTCCCTATTAGGATAAAGGATCATGCTAAAGCTTCAACTGTGGTTCGTAAAAAGCAATATTAGAACTTATACACCTCGTGAGAAAGTTAAAGTTGAACCTAATATTGCTATTGTTAAAGATCTCTTGGCTGATAATATCGATGGGCATGTTATTTATTTCTGTGAGAAAACTGCTAGAATTGCTAAACCTGATTCTAAAGATAAATCTAGACCTGTGGTAGGCATGCATGTTATTTCTGTTAAAGTAGGAGATCATTGTTATCATGGCTTGTGTGATATGGGTGCTAGTGCTAGTGTAATACATATTTCTTTATATCAAGAAATTATGCATGATATTGCACCTGCTGAGATAGAAGATATCGATGTTACCATTAAACTAGCCAATAGAGATACTATTTCACCGATTGGGATTGTTAGAGATGTTGAAGTCTTGTGTGGGAAGGTTAAATATCCTGCTGATTTTCTTGTTCTTGGTTCCCCACAAGATAGATTTTGTCCCATTATATTTCGTAGACCCTTCTTGAACACTGTTAATGCTAAGATAGACTGCAGAAAGGATGTTGTTACTATTGGTTTGGGAGATATGTCTCATGAGTTTAATTTTTCTAAATTTCGTAGATAACCCCGAGATGAGGAATTTCCTAGTAAGGATGAAATTATTGGTCTTGCTTCTATTGCTGTGCCTCCTAATGATCCTTTAGAACAATATTTTCTAGACCATGAAAATGATATGTTTATGAATGAAAGAAGGGAAATAGATGAAGTATTCTTTAAACAGGGACCTATTCTGAAACTCAACTTGCTTGTTGAAATCCTAGGGGATCCTCCTCCACCCAAGGGTGATCCCGTGTTTGAGCTTAAACCATTACCCGATAATCTTAAATATGCTTATCTAGATGAAAAGAAGATATATCCTGTTATTATTAGTGCTAACCTTTCAGTGCATGAGCAAGAAAAATTATTGAAAACTCTGAAGAAGCACCGCGCTGCTATTGGATATACTCTTGATGATCTTAAGGGCATTAGTACCACTCTATGTCAACACAAAATAAACTTGGAGAAAGACGCCAAACCAGTTATTGATCACCAACGACGGCTGAATCCTAAGATGAAAGAAGTGGTAAGAAAGGAAATATTAAAGCTCCTTGAGGCAGGTATAATTTATCCCATTGCTGCTAGTCAGTGGGTAAGTCATGTCCATTGTGTCCCTAAGAAGGGAGGTATTACTGTTGTTCCTAATGATAAAGATGAATTGATTCCACAAAGAATTATTACAGGTTATAGGATGGTAATTGATTTCCACAAATTAAATAAAGCCATTAAAAAAGATCATTACCCTTTGCCTTTCATTGATCAAATGCTAGAAAGATTATCCAAACATACACATTTTTGCTTTCTAGATGGTTACTCTGGCTTCTCTCAAATACCTGTGTCAGCTGATGATCAAGCAAAGACCACTTTCACTTGCCCTTTCGGTACTTTTGCTTATAGACATATGCCTTTTGGTTTATGTAATGCACCTGCTACCTTTCAAAGATGCATGATGGCTATATTTTCTTACTTTTGTGAAAGGATTTGTGAGGTTTTCATGGATGATTTCTCTGTTTATGGATCCTCTTTTGATGATTGCTTGAGCAACCTTGATCGAGTTTTGCAGAGATGTGAAGAAACTAATCTTGTCTTGAATTGGGAGAAATGCCACTTTATGGTTAATGAAGGCATTGTCTTGGGGCATAAAATTTCTGAAAGAGGTATTGAAGTTGACAAAGCTAAAGTTGATGCTATTGAAAAGATGTCGTGTCCCAATGACATCAAAGGTATAAGAAGTTTCCTTGGTCATGCCGGTTTTATAGGAGGTTCATTAAGGACTTCTAAAAAAATTCTCGGCCTCTAACTAATCTATTATAAAAAGATATTCCTTTTGTCTTTGATGATGATTGTGTAGAAGCATTTGAAATACTTAAGAAAGCATTGATTTCTGCACCTATTGTTCAGCCACCTCATTGGAATTTACCCTTTGAAATTATGTGTGATGCTAGTGATTATGCTGTAGGTGATGTTCTAGGGAAAAGGGTTGATAAGAAAATTAAATGTTATTCAATATGCTAGTAAAACTCTAGACAATGCCCAGAGAAATTATGCTACTACTGAAAAGGAATTCTTAGCAGTTGTTTTTGCTTGTGATAAGTTTAGACCTTATATTGTTGATTCTAAAGTAACTATTCACACTGATCATGCTGCTATTAAATACCTTATGGAAAAGAAAGATGCTAAGCCTAGTCTTATTAGATAGGTTCTCTTGCTACAAGAATTTGATTTGCATATTATTGATAGAAAGGGAGCTGAGAACCCCGTTGCAGACAACTTGTCTAGGTTAGAGAATGTTCTTGATGACCCACTACAGATTGATGATAGCTTTCCTGGCAATTAGTTGTCATAAATGCTTCTCGTACTCCTCCATGGTATGCTGATTATGCTAATTACATTGTTCCGAAATTTATACCACCTAGTTTCACATACCAGCAAAAGAAAAAGTTTTTCTATGATTTGAGGCATTACTTCTGGGATGACCCACATCTTTATAAAGGAGTAGATGGTGTTATTAGACGTTGTGTACCTGAGCATGAACAGGAACAGATCCTACGCAAGTGTCACTCTCAGGCTTATGGAGGACACCATTTGGAGATAGAACCGCACATAAGGTATTGCACTCCGGTTTTTATTGGCCTACTCTCTTCAAGGATGCCCATAAGTTTGTCTTGTCTTGTGATGAATGTCAAAGAATTGGTAATATTATTAGACATCAAGAAATGCCTATGAATTATTCACTTGTTATTGAACCATTTAACTTTTGGGGCTTTGATTATGTGGGACCTTTTCCTTCCTCTAATGGGTATACACATATTTTAGTTGTTGTTGATTACGTTACTAAGTGGGTAGAAGCTATTCCAACTAGTAGTGCTGATCATAACACTTCTATTAAGATGCTTAAAGAAATTATTTTTCCGAGGTTTGGAGTCCCTAGATATTTATTGGTGATGGTGGTTCACATTTTATTCATGGTGCTTTTCGTAAAATGCTTGCTAAGTATGATGTTAATCATAGAATTGCATCCCCTTATCACCCACAGTCTAGTGGTCAAGTAGAATTGAGTAATAGAGAGCTCAAGTTAATTTTGCAAAAGCCTGTTAATAGATCTAGAAAGAATTGGTCCAAGAAACTTGATGATGCATTATGGGCCTATATAACTGCATATAAAAATCCTATGGGTATGTATCCGTATAAAATTGTTTATGGAAAAGCATGTCACTTACCTCTCGAACTAGAACATAAGGCATATTGGGCCATTAAAGAGCTCAATTATGATTTCAAACTTGCCGGTGAGAAGGGGTTATTTGGCATTAGCTCACTTGATGAATGGAGAACCCAAGCCTATGAGAATGCCAAATTGTTCAAAGAAAAAGTTAAAAGATGGCATGACAAAAAGATAAAAAAGCGTGAGTTTAATACAGGTGATTATTTGTTGCTATACAACTCTCGTTTAAGATTTTTTGCAGGAAATCTTCTCTCTAAATGGGAAGGTCCTTACGTTATCAAGGAGGTCTATCGTCTCGGTGCCATAAAAATCAACAACTTCGAAGGCACAAATCCAAAGGTGGTGAACGGTCAAAGAATCAAACATTATATATCAGGTAATCCCATAAATGTTGAAACTAATGTTATTGAAACCGTAACCCCAGAGGAATACATAAGGGACACTTTCCAGAACATTTCAGACCCCGAAAAGGAATAGGTACGTGGTACGGTAAGTAAACCGACTCCAAAACAATTCTAATGGCAACTTCTCTCCGTTTTGGTATATTTAAGAAAATAGGAAAATAAGAAGCAGTCCGGGAAGGACACGAGGCTTCCATGAGGGTGGGAGGCGCGCCCTACCCCCTGGGCCCACCCCCTACCTCATGTGCTCTCCGGACTCCGTTTTCTTGCACGATACTTCTTTGGTCGGTAAAAATTCATTATATAATCTCCCGAAGGTTTTGACCGTCGTATCACGCAAATATCCTCTGTTTTTGTTTCAAGTTGTTTCTGTAGCAGATTTGGAGCAAGATGTCATCTCAGGATTCTGACGGAGAGAGCTATGTCTCACACCTCATTGCTGACCCAAAGACCTATGGGGATCTATCTCCTTGTGGTCGAACTACGTAATGAGGATCAATGATTCAAGCTCGAAGGAGGAAGATGTCCCTCTACCTCAACCTGGGGATATGCACGTGAAGTTCGAGAAGTCTAGTCTCCCTAAGAGGGCTAAACTGTCTAACAACCGATCTATTCCTTCTCGTTTTCGGCAGAAAAGCAAAGGAGATTTATGTGACAAGATCTTGAAGCTGGAATTGGAGGTCGATGATTTAAAGGAGGAAATTGCTCTTCTCAATTAAAATATGAAGAAGATGAAAGCACAATTTACATCATCAACAAATCCATCATCACCACCCGCGAAGAAGGAAATGTAATCACATGGGTATGGGCACTCCCCTTGGCAACTGCGAAGCTTGGGGGAGGTGCCCCGGTATCGTATCACCATCACACTCCTATCTTTACCATTTTTCTTAGTTCGATCCTTTTAGTAATATCTTGATCTAGTAGAATAAAGTTTTAGTATGATTTAGTTTTGAGTTTTGCTTTATGATCCCTCTATGTAGTCGAGTCTTTGAGCTATATAATAAAGATTAGTGTTGAGTCAAGGGCTTGATTATCTTTCTATGATATTAAGCGAATAAAAGAAAGATAAAGAATAAAAATAAATAAAGAGATCATATTGATCTTATGGAGAGTAATGACTTCACATATAGAGAATATGATGATTAAAAGTTGCTGAGAGTTGGCAAACACAGTTTTGGTCAGCGCTGCAATTAATAGGAAGTAATAAAGAAAGAGAGGTTTCACATATAAATATACTATCTTGGACATCTTTTATGATTGTGAGCACTCATTAAAATATGACATGCTAAAGAGTTGATGTTGGACAAGGAAGACAACGTAATGGGTTATGTTTTCTTACATCTGAAATAAAGTATATTGTCATGGATCATCCAACATGTTGAGCTCGCCTTTCTCCCTCATGCTAGACAAATTATTTGCACCAAGTAGAGATACTACTTGTGCTTCCAAATACCCTTAAACCCAGTTTTGCCATGAGAGTCCACCATATCTACCTATGGATTGAGTAAGATCCTTCAAGTAAGTTGTCATCGGTCCAAGGAATAAAAATTGCTCTCTAAATACGTATGATTTATTAATGTGGAGAAAATAAGCTTTATACGATCTTGTGATGTGGAAGAAATATAAGTATGATTTATTAATGTGGAGAAAATAAGCTTTATACGATCTTGTGATGTGGAAGAAATATAAGCGACGGACTGCATAATAAAGGTCCATATCACAAGTAGCGATATAAAGTGACGTTCTTTTGCATTAGATTTCGTGCATCCAACCTTGAAAGCGCATGACAACCTCTGCTTCCCTCTATGAAGGGCCTATCTTTTACTTTTATCTTCTACCCTTATGCAAGAGTCATGGTGATCTTCACCTTTCCTTTTTACATTTTATCCTTTGGCAAGCACATTGTGTTGGAAAGATCCTGATATATATATATATATCTAATTGGATGTAATTTAGCATGAGCTATTATTGTTGACATTACCCTTGAGGTAAAAGATTGGGAGGCGAGACTATAAGCCCCTATCTTTCTCTGTGTCCGATTAAAACTCCGTAACCACAAGTATTGCATGAGTGTTAGCAATTGTGAAAGACTAAATGATAGTTGAGTATGTGGACTTGCTGAAAAGCTCTTATATTGACTCTTTCTAATGTTATGATAAATTGCAATTGCCTCAGTGACTGAGATTATAGTTTGTTAGTTCTCAATGAAGTTTCTAATTCATACCTTACATTGTGAATAGATTATAACTTAAGCATAAGAAATCATATGATAATATCCATATATGTTGCCATTATAAGAATGATCATGATGCCCTCATGTCCGTATTTTATTTTATCAGCACCTCTATCTCTAAACATGTGGACATATTTATCGTTATCGGCTTCTGCTTGAGGACAAGCAAGGTCTAAGCTTGGGGGAGTTGATACGTCCATTTCGCATCATGCTTTTATATTGATATTTATTGCATTATGGGCTCTTATTACACATTATGTCACAATACTCATGCCTATTCTCTCTTATTTTACAAGGTTTACATAAAGAGGGAGAATGCCGGCAGCTGGAATTCTGGGCTGGAAAAGGAGCAAATATTAGAGACCTATTCTGCACTACTCCAAAAGTCCTGAAACTCCATGGAAGTTATTTTTGGAAATCATAGAAAATACTAAGCGAAGAAATACCAGAGGGGGCCCACACCCTGGCCACGAGGGTGGGGGCGCGCCCTACCCCCCTGGGCGTGCCCCCTGCCTCGTGGGCCCCCTGGTGGCCCTCCGGTGTCCATCTTCTGCTATATGAAGTCTTTCGTCCAAGAAAAATCACAAGCAATCTTTCGGGACGAAACTCCGCCGCCACGAGGCGGAACATTGGCGGAACCAATCTAGGGCTCCGGCAGAGTTGTTCTGTCGAGGAAACTTCCCTCTAGGAGGGGGAAATCATTGGCATCGTCATCATCAATGCTCCTCTTATCGGGAGGGGGCCAATCTCCATCAACATGTTCACCAGCACCATCTCCTTTCAAACCCTAGTTCATCTCTTGTATCCAATATTTGTCCCAAAGCCTCAGATTGGTACCTGTGGGTTGCTAGTAGTGTTGATTACTCCTTGTAGTTGATGCTAGTTGGTTTATTTGGTGGAATATCATATGTTCAGATCCATTATGCATATTAATACCCCTCTGATTATGAACATGAATATGATTTGTGAGTAGTTACGTTTGTTCCTGAGGACATGGGGGAAGTCTTGCTATAAGTAGTCATGTGAATTTGGTGTCGTGTTGTCTCTCCTCTAGTGGTGTCGTGTGAATGTCGACTACATGACACTTCACCTTTGTTTGGGCCTAGAGGAAGGCATTGGGAAGTAATAAGTAGATGATGGGTTGCTAGAGTGACAGAAGCTCAAACCCTAGTTTATGCGTTGCTTCGTAAGGGGCTGATTTGGATCCATATGTTTCATGTTATGGTTAGGTTTACCCTAATGCTTCTTTTGTAGTTGCGGATGCTTGCAATAGGAGTTAATCATAAGTGGGATGCTTGTCCAAGTAAGGACTACACCCAAGCATCGGTCCACCCACATATCAAATTATCAAAGTACCGAACGCTAATCATATGAACAAGATGAAAACTAGCTTGACGATAATTCCCATGTGTCCTCGGGAGCACCTTTCTCTATATAAGAAATTGTCCAGGCTTGTCCTTTGCTACAAAAAGGATTGGGCCATCTTGCTGCACTTTATTTACACTTGTTACTTGTTACCTATTACAAATTACCTTATCACAAAACTATCTGTTACCGATAATTTCAGTGCTTGCAGAGAATACCTTACTGAAAACTGCTTATCATTTCCTTCTGCTCCTCGTTGGGTTCGACACTCTTACTTATTGAAAGGACTACGATAGATCCCCTATACTTGTGGGTCATCATGGGCAGATCCGGCCTCCCGCCGCACGCCTTGCCACATCCCGATGACCCTAAGGTATAAGTTTCTTTGAAACCGTCATTGCTCTAGCTGCATGCGGATCTTTTTCGATTGTGTAGTCGAATCTAGTTCTTGGTTCAAAGAGGAAAGAAGGGTGCGGTGGGGTCGAGCATGA
Source organism: Aegilops bicornis (assembly GCA_021605145.1). Lineage (NCBI taxonomy): Eukaryota > Viridiplantae > Streptophyta > Magnoliopsida > Poales > Poaceae > Aegilops > Aegilops bicornis. The sequence continues at coordinate 322,421,955 of CM038675.1, forward strand.
ATCTAGGATGTGGTTCAATGAGGAAAGGAGGGAGGGAAAGTTGTATAGACTAGCTATCCAGCCGCTTTGTTGGTCGAAAAGGGAAAAGGGGGTAACCCAGTACACACATTTGTAAGGAACCGATCTCTTTGTTGAAAAGGGAAAGAAACTGGGGGTCAGGTAGTTTGTGCAAGACTAGATTTGCTGCCCTCACATAGGAAAAAGGATCAAAGAGAACAAATATTTGACCAACGTAGATATGCTGCTTGGCTACATACTCTGCATCACCCATTTATACCTGTGGACGCACATGGTGCTGGCATGTCCCATGTCCCATACAACTATTTTGCTGTTGTTAATCTAAGAATGCTGCTGGAAAATCGAAGCAATGTCACCATTAAAAGTAAATTACATTTTTAACAAATGTTGTTTTAAGAGAATGTCTCTGTTAATATGAATCAATTCAACCGTTTTAGAAATGCTACTGTCCTACTTTGTTTTCCATCAACATAAGTTAGATGCTTCTTTTTGTCGCCGTTTGTTTCATCCTCCTTTATTGGCCAGTAATTGTTTCCTTTTTAGCCTCTGTTAAAACACGAATATCTATTCAACTTGTTGCTATAGCAAACTTAAATGTCACACCAACGACTTTGCTTGATTTCAGTGCAACTGCACAAAACAAGATTGGATTTCCTATTCATGTTTGCAGATTCGTACGTGATCTTGTGTGCGTCATGACAGGTTGGTACTTGCCTTCATCCACATGATCGTGCAGTGTGTTTTGAGATGTTGTGCTACTTGTATTGGTATTGTTTTAAATAAATGTTGAATTGAAGCTATTGTATTGCTCTCTTTTCCCATTAAGTAATGAACAAACATGGTACCAACCCAGACATGATGCTTGTTGCTTTGTTACATCAAACTCTGCATCACCCCTTTTATAAGTAGATGGAAGCACATGGTGTTGTTGCGCTCACTCTCCCCTGGAACTGTTTATGCTTTTTCTTAATCTAATGCCGCTCGTAGAATTAAGCAATGCCACTCTCAGAATTAACTAATGAACTATTTTAAGAGAATTTCTCTATTAATATGAATCAATGCAACTGTTTTAGAAATGCTACTGTCCTATACTTTGTTTGCCATCAAGATAAGGTAGATGCTTATTTTTGTGGCCGCATGTTTCATCCTCCTTTATTGGCCAGTAATTGTTTCCTTTTTTGCCTTTGTTAAAACAGGGGTATCTATTCAACTTGTTGCTATAGCGAACTTAAATATCACACCGGCGACTTTGCTTGATTTCAGTGCAACTGCACAAAACTAGATTGGATTTCCTATTCGTGTTGACAGATTCGTATTTTATGTTTGTCGTCTCATGAAAGGTCAGTACAGGCCTTCATCCACATGATTGTGTAGTGTGCTTTGAGATGTTGTGCTACTTTTATTGGTACTATTTTAAATAAATGTTGAATTGAAGCTACAGTATTGTTGTCTTTTCCCATTAAGTAGTGACCAAAAATGGGACCAACCCAGACATGATGCTTGTTGCTTTGTTGCAACAAACTCTGCATCACCCCCTTTATAAGTAGATGGAAACACATGTTGTTGTTGTGCCCACTCTCCCCTGGAACTGTTTATGCTTTTTGTTAATCTAATGCCATTGCTAAAATTAAGCAATGCCACTCTCAGAATTAACTACTAAATCTTAGTTCAAAACTGCAACACTTGTTAGGGATTGGCGGGATTACCATTTTGTGGCCGCATGTTTCATCCTCCTTTATTGGCCAGTAATTGCTTCCTTTTTTGCCTCTGTTAAAACAGGGATATCTATTCAACTTGTTGCTATTGCGACATTTTGCTTCGCTTAATTTTGGTGGAACTGCACAAAATGAGACCGGATTTCCATATATGTGTTGAGATCTCTCTCAGGTCTTCCTCACTAGTTGTTTCAAATCTTTGTTTCGAAAGGTCAGTACCGACTTTCCTCAGAATTAACAACTGAATCTTAGTTCAAAACTGCAACACTTGTTAGGGATCGGCGGGAGTACCATTTCTGTTAGGGATCGGCCGGAGTACATGTTTAAGCAATGTATTGTTCAGATAATGTCTCTGTTATTATATATCGATTCTGATGTTTTACAAATGGTATATCCTGCTTTGTAGTTCTTTCTACATGTTTAACCAAGGTATTGTTAAGATAATGTCTCTGTTAAAATGAATCGGTCGCATTGTTTTAGGAATGGTACATTTCTTCTTTGTCGTTCTTTATACATGTTGAAACAGGGAATTGTTAAGATAATGTCTCAATTAATATGAATGAATCACACTGACTGAGAATTGCTACTCTCCTGCTTTGTTTCCCATTAAGATAAGGTATATCAGTAGATGTTTTCTTCTGGGAGTACAAGTCATCAACCGTTATTTCTCGGTAATTGTTTCCCTTATACCTATTGTTGCTTACAGGGATATTAAAATTAAAGCTCAGTTTTATTCCGACTTTGATTTTAGTTGAACTACACAAAAGGAGCCAACGTGTCTAAGGCAAACTGCTGCATTAGTGGGTCCAGTTGGTCTTACCACTTTGCAGAAAGAACTAGTCACTGTTTGCGCTACATTACACAAGGAATCATCGAGAAGCTTTACAGAGTATTAGTAGACGCTGGTGACATGACTTGTCTGCAGAGAGCATAGGAAACTCTACAACACGTGGAGTGCACTGGGCAAAAAGTTCCCAAACAAGTACAAGAAGCCAGGACAGGACTCCAAATCTGTCAATGCCATTCCAAACAACAATGATGGGGCATCTGGGTATGGTAATCTGTTTACCGTACTTTCAGTTTGTTGGTCCACCGATTGGTGGGTTGACACTGGGGCCAATATTCATGTGTGTGCTGATTTGTCTTTGTTTTCTTGCAGCATATAAATACGAAATCCACGGGGATGCTCTACTTGATTTTAGTGGAACTGCACAAAATTTTCAGATGGTTTGTGTCCTCCATAATACTTCATCATGCATAATACATCGAATGGTTCTCTAACCATTCGTCGTCACCTTGAGCCACCGGACTATATGTTTGAATGGAGCTTCCAGCATCGGCCATTAAGAAGGGTAAGAAGATAGAAAAAAGGAGAGATGGCTGCTTTACTTACGGTTCGGAGGAACACTGGGCAAACAAGTGCCCAAACCAGTACCAAGAAGCTAGGACAGGACTCCAAGTCTGTCAATGTCACTCTAAGCAACAATGATGGGGCATCTAGGTATGGTAATCTATTTAACGTACTTTCAGTTTGTTAGTCCACCGATTGGTGGGTTGACACTGGGGCCAATATTCATGTGTGTGCTGATGTGTCTTTGTTTTCTGGCAGCATATAAATATGAAATCCACAGGGATGCTCAGCTTTATTTTAGTGGAACTGCACAAAATGTTCAGATGGTTCGTGTCCTCCATAATACTTCATCATGCACAATACATGGAATGGTTCTCTAATCATTCGTCGTCACCTTGAGCCACCGGACTATCAGATGACAAACGGATGACAAACCCTGCCCGTTCCATAATCATAGGCATTACATATTTTGAATGGGAAAAGCTTGTCAAAGTTTAATCAGACGTTAGCAAGAAGACATTAGTTTAATATATTGGAATAGGAAAACCTTGTCAATTTTTGCTCATTGATGTTAGCCAGAAGACATGCATTTGATGTTTGTAACATCCCAAATTTTCAATTTGGAATGTTATACATAGGTCATTCATGCATATCATATTTTATTGCTTTTTTCGTTTCGCAATCCTCGAAATCCTAAGCAACTCAATGACCCTCGGAGAGAGTTGGGGATTTTCCGGGTTTCATATTTGATTTTTATCAAATAATGAAACGAGGATTTTGGTTTTAATTATTTTTCTCTCCGAAAAATATTTCATATTAAAGTATACGAGAGGAGATAATATGACTTCCCAAAATAATTGAAATATTGGAGGAAAAATATTAAAATCAAATATTTGATTTTATTAGGATTTTATTTGCATAAGAAAAAGTGCACGTTTTCAAAATTGCATCTTAGAGCCAAGAAAATGTTCATCTCGCCACCACCACAAACCCCACCGCCATCGCAGCCCGCTCCCGAGCAGAGCCGCCGCCCCGCTTCGCCGCGCCACGCCGCCGTCGCATCGCCGCCCTGCGAGCCCGCCGCCTGAGCCCCGCCTCGCCGGAGGTACCACGCCGTTTCGTCGCCGCCTGTTTTTTTAAGGAAACCGATTCATTTTTAAAAAAACCCTAGTTCGTTTTTTTAGATCGGTTCGCCGGTTTTTTCCGGTTCTTCTATTTATCGGACGTCCGTCCGTACAATCATTTTAACGAACGATTTTCGCTCGATAGTTTCAGATAACGAACGCTCGTTCGTTAGCCTGTTCATCAGTTTCTTTTTCTTGGATTTTTCCACGATTATTTTCGATCGCGATTTCTGATTCGATCTTCGTTTCAGTTTATCTTTTCGCTCGTTTGTTGGAATCAGGCAATTCAAGCGCCTAGATCTTCGTCTCGAGACCCTCTTTCTGTTTAACCAACTTAAACAAGATTTTGGTACTGTAAAATTTGACTTTAGTTCAGATTAGTAAATGGATCTTGTTTCTTTTGCCGTTTGAGTTTCGTTGCTCCGTTCGATTTTATTCTTTTTGCAAACCGGAGTTCTTAAGTTGAACTTTCTGGTCAATCTCTCTTATTTGAGTTTTGCCCGTGCATCTTTGCTCTATTGCTTATGTATGCTATTGTTTGTTTGCGATAGAATTCCCGGAGTGCGAAGCATGCTACTACGAGTCCCTAGGTTTCGCGGATCGTCAGCAAGGCAAGTAACACATTGATCATACTCTTTTCATACCCAGTTTTTATGCATTAGTTTCAATCCTCAAACATTGCATGATTAGGATGTCATTAACATGTGGGTTGGGAAGTAGTTGATGAGGTAGAACCTATTGCCCTGTCATATTCAAACCCTTGGGAGTTACTTCTACGTGTTGCTTATATTGCTATGCTATGCTCGTAGACGTGGTTTGGGTGAGTGAAATCCATGACAGAGGTGAGGTTATTAATTAATGGTTCAACTTAAGGTGGAAACTTAAATTTACATCTGGGTGGATTGAGGCACCTGGAGAATCCAGTGTTGCCTGTATTTTTTGGAATCCCGGGGTTCCGTGTGATTTTCCTATGGACCGCCACCCAGGCTCAAAGGGAACTGAGATGATTCATGCTAGAAACTTCCGTGTGCAGCCACAAGCTATTATGGGCTCTAGCATAATTGAGTAAGTTACGTGAAGCTCTCGATGAGGTGGATCAGCAGGTAGTGGGTTGTAGGTTTGGTATGGTCTACCCGGAGTAGAGAGTTAATGTTTCTGAAAGATTGTGTCTGTCATCCGTTTCTCAAACACCATGTAGTGCGAGAAATCCAACGGATGCGATCGAGTCTTGTGGGGAAAAGTGCGCAAACCTCTGCAGAGTGTACAATCTAATCATGGTTAGCCGTGTCCCCGATTATGGACATTCTTGAGTATCAAGTACTTGGAGTATCTTAAGTATCTCATCACTCTTAATTAATATTGTTGGGTTGTTAATTACTTTAATTGGGATTGAGTTGGAGGAACCTTCTCAATGATGTTTCAACCACCATGATAGTTAAATTAAAATCTATTCCTTTGTTGTAGGGGAAATTGGCTTTTCATAAAAACTATAACCATAGAGCTTTCCACCAGCCAAATATGCATGTAGTGATAGCATTATTCTGTTCTTGCTCTCTTGTGTTATATTGCCAAAGATATTCCATGTCTTGACCCGTTTTCAGGCTGCAACGTATTATGTTGCATACTTTTCAGACGAGGAGTAAGGTTCGTTAGGTCGTTGCCGTGCAGCTCAGCTATGCCGTTGGAGTTGATGGACTCACTTTATCTTCCAAGCCTTCCGCTGTTATCATATTAGATGGCCTTAAGCCATATTTATTGTATTAAGTTCTCTTTTGAGACATTTGATGTAATAAGTGTGTGATTGCTACTCTGTTATAAATCCTTCGAGTACTGTGTGTGTCAGCATTACCGATCCAGGGATGAAACTAAAGCACAGAGACTTGACCGTTTGAGGTCAGGTCGCTACAAGATGGTATCAGAGCACACGCTGAGTGTAGGACACGACCATTAAGATAAACCCTAGGTCACTCTTCTCTATTCATTTCTTACCCCTCTCCATTTTCTACTCTTTAGGACGGCAGAGATGAAGAACAAGTTTGCGCAACCGGATGAAGACACCCCTTTTGGACGCCACTTGAAGGAAGTCACTAGGTACTTGAACATTGGAATACAAAGCTTCACCGGGACATACAACGCCACCTTACCAGAAGAGGTGCGCTGGATGATTCAAGTACAAATTCCAGGAAGGACGTTCTCGCCAACCTCTAAGCCCATAGAGTTTTCTTTTGAAGCACCCATCTGGAGCCTAGGCAAGAGCATGGCAGCCCACATTACCATGGGACGCATTGGAGAAGTCTACAACAAGGATCTTAAGGACACTATCTACCAGATATCTAGGCGCCGAGACGAGCAATGGGAGGTGATCAGCACCAAGAAGGATAGATCCATTGCAGCTTTCATCCAGGAGTTAAACCAGCACATTCGACGTCAGGAGAACCAGATGTGCGCAGACATGATGGAATTGAAGAAGGCGAAGACTAGGATCATCGAGCTAGAGGAAGAACTCAAGTTTACACGCGATGGATATGAGGAGGAAATCAAGACATTACTGGAGAAGAATGATGACCTGGTAAAGAAGGTCGGAGTATTCATGGGAGATCCAGCGCCGAGAAGAGAAGACGACAATTCCACTTGCCCGGACAACTACATCATCATCGACGACACCGACTCCGACCCTAGTGATGATGACTTTGAAGACGAAGCTGGAGCAGATATCATGGAGTCTTCCACCGATCAAAATTTCTAGATGACCACCAAAAAAATAGTAGTATTCTGCTACGTCTTGAGCTTGCGTTGGTTTTCCTCGAAGAGGAGAGGGTGATGCAGCAAAGTGTAGCGTAAGTATTTCCCTCAGTTTTGAGAACCAAGGTATCAATCCAGTAGGAGGCTCCTCAAAAGTCGCACGCACCTACACAAACAAACTGAGAACTCGCAACCAACGCAATAAAGGGCTTGTCAATCCCTTCACGGCCACTTGCGAAAGTGAGATCTAATAGAGATAGTATGATAAGATAAATATATTTTTGGTATTTTATTATATAGATGCAAAAAGTAAAGATGCAAATAAAAGTAGATTGGAAGCAAATATGATAAGAGATAGACCCGGGGGCCATAGGTTTCACTAGTGTCTTCTCTCAAGATAGCATAAGTATTACGGTGGGTGAACAAATTACTGTCGAGCAATTGATAGAAAAGCGCATAGTTATCTAGGCATGATCATGTATATAGGCATCACGTACAAAACAAGTAGACCGACTCCTGCCTGCATCTACTACTATTACTCCACACATCGACCGCTATCCAGCATGCATCTAGAGTATTAAGTTCATAAGAACAGAGAAACGCATTAAGCAAGATGACATGATGTAGAGGGATAAACTCATGCAATATGATATAAACCCCATCTTGTTATCCTCGATGGCAACAATACAATACATGCCTTGCAACCCTTTCTGTCAGTGGGTAAGGACACCGCAAGATTGAACCCAAAGCTAAGCACTTCTCCCATGGCAAGAAAGATCAATCTAGTAGGCCGACCTAAACCGATAATTCAAAGAGACTTGCAAAGATAACTTAATCATACATAAAAGAACTAAGAGAAGATTCAAATATTATTCATAGATAAACTTGATCATAAACCTACAATTCATCGGATCTTGACAAAAACACCGCAAAAAGAGATTACATCGAATAGATCTCCACAAGAGAGGGGGAGAACATTGTATTGAGATCCAAAAAGAGAGAAGAAGCCATCTAGCTAATAACTATGGACCCGTGGAGTCTGTGGTAAACTACTCACAACTCATCGGAGGGGCAAGGATGTTGATGTAGAAGCCCCCATGCTTGATTCCCCCTCCGTGAGTGCGTGAAGGCTCCAAGATGGGATCTCGCGGATACAGAAGGTTACGGTGGTGGAAATTGTGTTTTGTGGTGCCCCAGGATGTTTTCGGTGTACGTAGGTATATATAGGAAGAAGAAGTATGTCTGTGGCCGCCCTAGGGGCCCACAAGACAGGGGGCACGCCCTATAGGGGGGGCCTCCTATCTCGTGGAGGCTCCGGTTGCTTCTTGAATTGCACTCCAAGTTCTCTGGATCACGTTCGGTGAGAAAATCACGTTCCCGAAGGTTTCATTCCGTTTGGACTCCGTTTGATATTCCTTTTCTTCGAAATCTTGAAATAGGCAAAAAACAGCAATTAAAATTTGGGCCTCCGATTAGTAGGTTAGTCCCAAAATGATATAAAAGTGGAAAATAAAGCCCAATATGGTCCAAAACAGTAGATAAAGTAGCATGGAGCAATCAAAATTATAGATATGTTGGAGACGTATCGGGCATCCCCAAGCTTAATTCCTGCCGTCCTCGAGTAGGTAAATGATAAAGAGAATTTTTGATGCGGAGTGATACTTTGGCATAATTTCAATGTAAATCTTCTTAATTGTGGTATGAATATTCAGATCCGAAAGATTCAAGACAAAAGTTCATATTTACATAAAAATAATAATACTTCAAGCATACTAACTAAGCAATTATGTCTTCTCAAAATAACATGGCCAAAGAAAGTTATCCCTACAAAATCATATAGTCTGTCTATGCTCCATCTTCCCCACACAAAATATTTAAATCATGCACAACCCCGATGACAAGCCAAGCAATTGTTTCATACTTTAACATTTTCAAAACTTTTTCAATCTTCACGCAATACATGAGTGTGAGCCATGGATATATCACTATATGTGGAATAGAATGGTGGTTGTGGAGAAGACAAAAAGGGAGAAGATAGTCTCACATCAACTAGGCATATCAACGGGCTATGGAGATGCCAATCAATAGATATCAATGTGAGTGAGTAGGGATTGCCATGCAACGGATGCACTAGAGCTATAAGTATATGAAAGCTCAACAAAACAAACTAAGTGGGTGTGCATCCAACTCACTTGCTCACGAAGACCTAGGGAATTTGAGGAAGCCCATCATTGGAATATACAAGCCAAGTTCTATAATGAAAAATTCCCACTAGTATATGAAAGTGACAAAATGAGAGACTCTCTATCATGAAGATCATGGTGCTACTTTGAAGCACAAGTGTGGTAAAAGGATAGTAACATTGCCCCTTCTCTCTTATTCTCTCTTCTTCTTTTTTTTGGGCCTTTTCTCCTTTTTTATGGCCTCTTTTTTTTCTCTTTTTTTATTTTAAGTTCAGAGTCTCATCCCGACTTGTGGGGGAATCATAGTCTCCATCATCCTTTCCTCACTTGGGACAATGCTCTAATAATGATGATCATCACACTTTTATGTACTTACAACTCAAGAATTACAACTCGATACTTAGAACAAAATATGACTCTATATGAATGACTCCGGTCGTGTACCGGGATATGCAATGAATCAAGAGTGACATGTATGAAAGAATTATGAACGGTGGGTTTGCCACAAATACGATGTCAACTACATGATCATGCTAGCAATATGACAATGATGGAGCGTGTCATAATAAACGAAACGGTGGAAAGTTGCATGGCAATATATCTCGGAATGGCTATGGAAATGCCATAATAGGTAGGTATGGTGGCTGTTTTGAGGAAGATATATGGTGGGTGTATGATACCGGCAAAAAGTGCGCGGTATTAGAGAGGCTAGCAATGGCCGAAGGATGGGAAAAAGTGCGTATAATCCATGGACTCAACATTAGTCATAAAGAACTCATATACTTATTCCAAAAATCTAGAAGTTATCCAAGCAAAGTATTACGCGCATGCTCCTAGGGGATAGATTGGTAGGAAAAGACCATCGCTCATCCCTGACCGCCACTCATAAGGAAGAAAATCAATAAATAAATCATGCTCCGAGTTCATCACATAATGGTTCACCATACGTGCATGCTACGAGAATCACAAACTTCAACACAAGTATTCTTTAAATTCACAACTACTCAATTAGCATGACTCTAATATCACCATCTTCATATCTCAAAACAATTATCAAGCTTCAAACTTTTCTTAATATTCAACGCACTCAAAAGAAAGTTTCACATATCTTGAATACCAAGTATATTAATATTAAGCAAATTACCATGCTATTAACGACTCTCAAAATAATCTAAGTGAAGCATGAGAGATCAATAGTTTCTTTAAAACAAATATACCGCCGTGCTCTAAAAAATCTAATTGAAGCACTAGAGCAAAAATTATCACGCTCAAAAGATATAAGTGAAGCACTATGAGCAAAACTATCAAGCTCAAAAGATATAAGTGAAGCACAAAGAGTATTCTATCAAATTCCAATTTATGTATGGCTCTCTCAAAAGGTGTGTACAGAAAGGATGATTGTGGTAAACTAGAAAGCAAATACTAATATAACACACGACGCTCCACGCAAAACACTTATCATGTGGTGAATAAAAATATAGCCCCAAGTAAAGTTACCAATGAACGAAGACGAAAGAGGGGATGCCTTCCCGGGGTATCCCCAAGCTTAGGCTTTTGGCTATTCTCGAATATATTGGGTTGCCATGGGCATCCCCAAGCTTAGGCTCTTGCCACCCTTTATTCCATAGTCCATAAAAGCTTTACCCAAAACTTGAAAACTTCACAACACAAAACTCATTAGAAATCTCGTGAGCTCCGTTAGAGAAAGAAAACAAAAGACTACTTTAAGTTACTGTAATGAACTCATTCTTTATTTATATTGGTGTTAAACCTACTGTATTCCAACTTCTCTATGGATTATAAACTATTTTACTAGCCATAGATTCATCAAAATAAGCAAACAACACACGATAAACAGAATCTGTCAAAAACAGAACAGTCTGTAGTAATCTGTAAATAACGCAAACTTCTGGAACTCGAAAAAATCTACCAAAATTAAAAGTCCTAGAAAATTTGTTTATTGATGAGAAGCAATTGGAATCACTATTTTATCACGTCCTGGTGATTTTTAACAATTCGGGCACTGAGCGCAAAGTTTCTGGAAATTACAGCAAGATCAAATAACTATCATCCAAGAAGATCCAATAGGTTTAACTTGGCACAAACACTAATTAAAAGATAAAACCACATTTAAACAGAGGCTAGATGGATTTTATTCCTAAACAGAAACAAAAACAAAAAAACATAAAGAAAATTGGGTTGCCTCCCAACTAGCGCTATCGTTTAACGCCCCTAGCTAGGCATAAAAGCGAGGATAGATCTAAGTAGTGATGTAGTAATAAGATAGATCGGTGAAACTCATTTCATATTCTCTATGTTCGGCAGCTTATGATCGGTCAAAACTCATTTCATATTCTCTATCTTATTACAAGGTATAGGTTCCTCTTTCGGCCCTTCGTATTGCACAACCAATTCATCATTATAAGCGTTCTTTTGACAGAACTTGGTGAGCCTATACTCAAGAGAGCATCCTAGATCATTATTTCGAATAGCCAAATCATCATTAAGCTCAGAGATTCTATCAATTAAAATATTGGTAGGCACCTTTTTTCTAAGATTTTCATTGAAAGCAACATAGTCGATAGATTGAAAGCGCATTATCTCTTCTTGATCAAAAGGATAGATTGTATGGGAGGACGATAACGTCCACCCTATAATCTTATAAAGATTTCTTTGGATTCTTTTATTATAAATCTGAATTCATGAGCCAAAAATATAGTAGCGGCACGCTTAACAGAGGAGTGTTCAATATTAAAAAATTCTAGGAAAATTCTTTGTATAGAAGGGTGCATATGCATGAATTGCCTTTCAAGTTCAACGATAAGCATGGCAATAGCGTCCGCAAGTCTACTAGTTCTATGGAGAATAGAACCACCCATAGAGGGTAAAGCACCAACACAAGTAAACAAATCTTGAATAACTCCTTTTCCAATAATATTACCACTACCGACTCGAAATCTTTTTGTATGATAGGTAGGGGATTCTTCAGCAGGAGCTTCAGAATTTTCCATGTTATTATTATCGCCCATATCGGCAATAATTTGCCCAATTTCAGACATAACGACGAGCAAGCAAACTAACAAACGAGCAAACAAGCGGATGAGGAGAAGGCAAACAGAAAAAGAGGAGGAGATTGGGAAAGAGAGGGCGAATAAAACGGCAAGGGTGAAGTGGGGGAGATGAAAACGAGAGGCAAATGGCAAATAATGTAAATGCGAGGGAGACAGGTTTGTGATGGGTACTTGGTATGTCTTGACTTGAGCGAAGACCTCCCCGGCAACGGTGCCAGAAATCCTTCTTGCTACGTGTTGAGCTTGCGTTGGTTTTCCTCGAAGAGGAGAGGGTGATGCAGCAAAGTGTAGCGTAAGTTTTTCCCTCAGTTTTGAGAACCAAGGTATCAATCCAGTAGGAGGCTCCTCAAAAGTCCCATGCACCTACACAAACAAACTGAGAACTCACAACCAACGCAATAAAGGGGTTGTCAATCCCTTCACGGCCACTTGCGAAAGTGAGATCTAATAGAGATAGTATGATAAGATAAATATATTTTTGGTATTTTATTATATAGATGCAAAAAGTAAAGATGCAAATAAAAGTAGATTGGAAGCAAATATGATAAGAGATAGACCCGGGGCCATAGGTTTCACTAGTGGCTTCTCTCAAGATAGCATAAGTATTACGGTTGGGTGAACAAATTCTTGTCGAGCAATTGATAGAAAAGTGCATAGTTATGAGATTATCTAGGCATGATCATGTATATAGGCATCACGTCCATAACAAGTAGACCGACTCACTTTGCATCTACTACTATTACTCCACACATCGACCGCTATCCAGCATGCATCTAGAGTATTAAGTTCATTAGAACAGATTAACGCATTAAGCAAGATGACATGATGTAGAGGGATAAACTCATGCAATATGATATAAACCCCATCTTGTTATCCTCGATGGCAACAATACAATACATGCCTTGCAACCCTTTACATCCGGGTAAGGACACCGCAAGATTGAACCCAAAGCTAAGCACTTCTCCATGGCAAGAAAGATCAATCTAGTAGGCCAAACTAAACCGATAATTCGAAGAGACTTGCAAAGATAACTTAATCATACATAAAAGAATTCAGAGAAGATTCAAATATTATTCATAGAGAAACTTGATCATAAACCCACAATTCATCGGATCTCGACAAACACACCGCAAAAGAGATTACATCGAATAGATCTCCACAAGAGAGGGGAGAACATTGTATTGAGATCCAAAAAGAGAGAAGAAGCCATCTAGCTAATAATTATGGACCCGTAGGTCTGTGGTAAACTACTCACAACTCATTGGAAGGGCAAGGATGTTGATGTAGAGGCCTCCCGTGCTTGATTCCCCCTCCAGCAGAGTGTCGGCGAAGGCTCCAAGATGGGATCTCGCGGATCTGAGAAGGATTCTGATGGTGGAAATTGTGTTTTGTGGTGCCCCAGGATGTTTTCAGGGTACGTAGGTATATATAGGAAGAAAGAAGTACGTCGGTGGCCGCCCGAGGGGCCCACGAGACAGGGGGCGCTCCCTATAGGGTGGGGCCTCCTATCTCGTGGAGGCTTCGGTTGCTGCTTGACTTGCACTTCAAGTTTTCTGGATGACGTTCGGTGAGAAAATCACGTTCCCAAAGGTTTCATTCCGTTTGGACTCCGTTTGATATTCCTTTTCTTCGAAATACTAAAACAGGCAAAAAAACAGCAATTCTGGGCCGGGCCTCTGGTTAGTAGGTTAGTCCCAAAAATGATATAAAAGTGGAAAATAAAGCCCAATATGGTCCAAAACAGCAGATAAAGTAGCATGGAGCAATCAAAAAATTTAGATACGTTGGAGACGTATCATATTCCCACATGTATTTAGTTGTAGTTGAGCACTTTTCGATAGTTCTAGACCGCTTTGTATGCCCTTGCTTGATTGATTGAGTGAAATGTTTGTGTTTGTCTCATGTGCATATGGTAGTGCTTTCTCATTAGACCCCTTTTCTATTCTGATCTCTTCCATCTAAACCCATCAGATGGCTCCGAGACGTGACACCGGATTTGCCTTCCTGCCAGAGCTCACTCAGTTGATCCAGTAGCAAAACACCTTGATGCAATTGCTAGTTCAGAACCAAGGCAACAACAACAACAACCCGCCGCCAGTTGACAACCTAGCCCGTTTTCTAAGGTTACAGCCGCCAGTGTCTTCCAGTAGCACCGAGCCTATAGTCGCTGATGATTGGCTATGCCGTATTGGAAGGGAGTTGACCACCGCAGGTTGCACAGATGCTAAGAAGGTGCGCTTTGCCACACATCAATTGGATGGACCAGCAACCCCATGGTGGGATAATTACACGGCCACTTTCCTCATAGCCAATGTCACTTGGGATTAGTTCCAGCAATCTTTCCGCACAGCCCATGTCTCAACTGGAGCGATGAATATGAAGAAGCGTGATTTTCGCAACTTACACCAGGGGAACCGTACTGTGGCTCAATACGTGGATGAGTTTAGCAAGTTATCTCGCTATGCCCCTGACGACGTGGCCACAGATGCCGCGAAGCAGGAGAAGTTTATGGAAGGGCTGAATGATGAGATGATCATGTAGTTGATGGTAGCAACATTCAACAACTACCAGGAGTTGGTAGATAAGGCTCTTATGATTGAAGGGAAGCGGCATCAAATTGAGAGCCGTAAGAGGAAGTATGGGCAAGGGAGGTATAACACAGGAGCTCAGCAGAAGCCTCGCCTAACCCCGAACTCGGGAGGACTTGTTCATAAACATGGAGGTCATAACCACACCGGAGGAGGTTCACATAACCACAATGGTTCTATGAACGGAAATGGGAATGGAACTAACAACAATCAGAACCGCCCCTATCCAGCCACACCCACCAAAACAGATCTAAGTCACATTACTTGCTATAAGTGCGGGAAGACTGGACACTATGCCACGGAGTGCCCTGAAGGGAAGAATGGAAACAGAAATGGGAGCGCTGGGAAGAAGCCCAATCCATTTAACAAAGGACAAGCGAACCACGTTAACATGGAGGAGGTTGAAGAGCAGCCAGACGCGGTTATAAGTAAGTTTTTGGTTAAGTCATTTACCGCTCTTGTTCTTTTTGATACTGGTGCATCGCATTCATACATATCGAGGGGATACGTGGATAAGTTTAGACTACCAACCCAAACCCTTAGGACCCCTCTCTTAGTGAGTTCACCTGGAGCAGAATATATGGCTAGTCGATGGTGCGACCAGATACCCCTAACCATAGGCAACCATGTTTTTTCGTCCGACCTAATTATCTTGGAGTCACAAGGATTGGATGTGATATTAGGCATGGACTGGATGTCAAAGTATGGAGGAAGCATTGACTGTGCTAGTAAGTTGATTTATCTTACCACCCCGGAGGGGAAAAGGATTAAGTATGTATCCAGGCATGTGCCTAGGAGGAGCCAAGTGAATACCCTCATGGGAGTTGTTCAGGAGGAAGTGCCTGTAGTGAAGGATTACCCGGATGTGTTTCCAGAGGAATTACCAGGCATGCCACTGGATCGAGAAATTGAGTTTTTGATAGAGCTACTGCCAGGCACAGGGCCTGTCGGATTTCGGGTTCCGGCAGACCCTCTAGGTTCGAACTCTGGGGTGCACGCGGAGATCGCACCTCCAACCTACCTACGTCTCGTCGCCTCACAAGGATCTAAACTACACGAAGAACAACACAGAGGACACGAGGTTTATACTTGTTCAGGCCACCATTGTGGTGTAATACCCTACTCCAGTGTGTGGTGTGGTGGATTGCCTCTGGGGCTGATGATGGACAGTACAAGGGAAGAACAGCCTCGCGAGGGGCTGTTCTTGAGCTGGTGCAATGAACTGCTAGGGGAGTTCAGTCGCCTCTCTTTCTCTCTCTCTAGGTGCCGATCCTCTCTCTGATCGATCCCCTTTTTTCCCTTCTTTTTTTCTCCCCCTTGCCTTGGTGGTGACTAGCTCTATTTATAGTGGGAGACCCTAGGCCTCTTCCCCAATATTGAGCGGGAAGGGTGCCAACAATTGGCCATTTTGAAGGGGAACATCTAGTACACTTATCTTGACTAAAGTTGGTCCTCGCCTGCCAAAGACTCTGACGGTGACGCCGGCTTGGGCTCCACGATGACCTCCTTCCTGCCGTTCTGCTGGTCTTGGTCTTGTTGCACCGAAATGGTTGCCTTTGCCTGATTCCTTGGCCTGCGCTTGCCTCCTTTGCACCAAAGGGGAAATGAGAACACTGCGTGGGCTGGCGCCAACCTGGCGCCCTCGGTTGTCATGGCTTGCGTCATGGGCACCTCGTGAGGTACCCCGCCTTGATCTCTCCGCCTCCTCGCGAGCCAGCCTGATGAGGCCGTGCCTGAGGAAGCTTTCTGCCGTCCGCCCCGCGAGGCTTGGCCCCTCGCGAGGGTCTTGAGCTTGTGTTGATGAAGATGGGCCGTACTGGGCCACTCCTTGAGCCATTCTGCAGGCTGCAGGCAGGCTAGTCTGGGTACCCCCATTCCCAGAACGCCGACAGTAGCCCCCGGGCCCAAGGCACGCCTGGACTTGGCTTAGCAGAGAAGGGAAGGGGCAAGTGCGAAGCACCGCGGGCCCCAACAGTCTGCGACCTTGGGAGCCGTGTGGCGGTTGATTGGACATGGCATCTCCACTTCCCCATGATGCCTCGGCAACTGCACGAATTGACAAGTCCCTGCATGCAAAGCAAGTCATGATTACCTGTGATCGTGGAGGTCGACTGTTGGCCTCCCCCGGCTATATGTACGGAACGGCGCGAGCCCTTCCAGTCCATCTCTTCTTGCTTCTCCTTCTTCTCCATCCTTGCCCTTGCTCCACATTGCGACAATGGCTCTGATCCGCCGGTTCCCCATAGAAGAGAAAGGAAAGGCCCCCCGAGAGGGTTCCGATCCGCTTCCGCCGAAGAAACAGCTAGCCCTCTGCCGCCGAGATGAGGGCGCCCAACAGGAGGTGTCGAGGCCCTGGTAGGAGCGGCCACCGCCAGGGTTCCCGCTGCCCTTGTACGGCCGCATTGAGGGCCCTGAAGGAGTTGACGCCGAGCGCCACGGACGATGCCGCCGTTGGTGTCGGAGGGTCACGGCGGTGCACGTTGTTCCTCCCGGAATCCATGCCGAGGGCTCCTCCCGAGAGCTTGTGCTCCACACCGCCATGCCTCCTCAGTCTTGTATTCGCCTTCCTCCCTCCTTCGCCTTCATGATTCCGTAGAGGGGCTCTCTGGAGCTCTGGTTGCAGCATGCCGGCTGCAGCACCCCTGCGACCGGAGCGGAGGTTGCGGTCGCCGCTTCAGGCAAGGTCTTCATGACCCAAGGCTGGGGCGAGATCGCCCAGGTCTGCCGGACGAGGGGCACCCTCGTGATCCACCTGGAGTACGATGGCGCCTCCTTGATGTTCTTCAAGGTGTTCGACGCGGAAGGACGCCGGCTGGAGTGCTGCCCTGAGAGAGGCGGCCGGGGCCCTGCCGTTGCGAGGACCAGGCTCGCCAACCGCTCCCCCAGCAACTCCTCAGGCAGCGGAGGCGTCGGAGGATCCAGCGACTCCGCCGAGCTCTTCGCGACTCCGGAGACGAGCGACGACAGCTACGAGCCTCCGAGATTGCACCGCGCTCGGGCAGGCGGTAGCGTCGGGCTTCAGCGCCCGGTGATCTGGATGGGGTTGGCGCCGGTGCTGGCGTACTGTTGATGATGGCGTCTCCTTGCGGAGACGCGCGTAGTTAGCGCTCTTTAGGATCTGTTCCTTTTGTTCCCTGCGAGGAATCGAAGAACACACCCCGTGGGGGCTTGTAAGGTGCTTGTGGTTCCGTTTGTTAATATGATCCTTGTCGTGAAGTGGTGCGAGATGCTCATCCCATCTTAGCTTAGTTCCTCCTTTCGAACCTCGCGAGGGCTTGACGCTCTGCACCGACAGGTCCAGGTCCCAAGGCAGGCTTCGGCCGTCGGCTGGTATGCCGTGTCGCGATACCGTGGTCAAGGCCAAGAGGTGGCGGCCGGGTCGATAAGAGCCCACGAGTCGCGATGCTCAGGAGGTCCCCTTTAGCGCTCAAGCATCCATCGCTCGGTGAGAAAGGAGCGCGACGTTGCCAACACGGGATTGCATTAGGTGCGAGGTCGGTGCTGCGATAGCTAGTATTTCCGGAGGATGACTTATCTCGGGAGTCAGGAACCGCTTCTTAGTGCAGCGTTAGGTCCGCGCATTGGCAGATGAGGAGTTTCCAGGCGAGGTCCCCGCGTGTCTCTTCCCTCTCGCCTTTACTCCCCTTTCTGCTCTACGTCCTTGGGTCCCGGCCCTCGAGCGAGCTCCAGCCATCGCTGGTATGCCAGGTCGCGATGCCGTGGACAAGGCCGGGAGGTGAGGGCTGGAGAGCCAGTAGGAGTCCATGAGTCGCGATGCTCAGGTACCCCCCCTTTAACGTGCAAGCGGTTCGTGCGGACGAGAGTGAAGGAGACGCCGTGAAGGCCTCGTCTGACACCGCTCCTTGAAGAGATCCTGCAGGCTCATCACAAGAAGAACGAGAGTTCGCCATGACAATCGACAGTCAGCCGTTGGTTGCTCTGGAGGGGTGACGAGCGAAGGATTGACGGTGGCACCTGCGGGGCTGCCGCGACGAGCTTCGACCATTCAGGTTTGTCGACGTTGCAGGGACGGACCCATGCGCAAGCATCGTGCCGTTAGGGAGCAGCTCCATCAGTTGGTGTCAATCGAGCGGGCGATTAGGTCAAACACGTTAATCATGAAGGAGCAAATCCATTTAGATAGGCGCAGAGAAGGCGAACTTCGCTGGGTCGGGCCCGAGCGACTTGGGGATGACGCAGCCCGAGGGGCGCCCCCAATAAAGTAAACTAGAAACATGAATCAAAGAGATACATGCCGCAGGATGGACCCACGTGACACAGGAATGATGCGGCCACAGGGCACTCGACTGAAAATGAAACTAGAAGGATGTCACCTGGTGATGTTGTCGATGAAGGGATGCTGAAGTAGCGGACGCCGTGTGCTGCGGAAGCCGATCTTCACGAGCCCCAAGGCCCAGGAGCCTCGGGAGGCTCCGGAGGCGCTGGTGGCTCCTCGCGGACCATCTCCATCTCTGCCAGGACTGCGGAACGCCTGGCCACTTGAGCCTCCAGGATGCTCCTCATGAGGCGCTGGCCAGCCTTGGCAGCCCGCGTTCGGCAAGCCGTAAGGCATGCGAACATAGCTGTGGGGTGGACCTTCACAGCGCCCCAGCGTGAGGGCGGAGGTGCTCTGAGAGGCGGCTCGGTTGAGCCCTGGTATGTCGATGCAGACCACGCAGCCCACCATCCTCGCTGGATGGGGAGCTACGGCGGAGTAGCGGCGGCTGCCACTCATGACTCTTGACTCCTGCAGCTCCTGAATGATCTTGCTGACGAACTCCTGAGGGTTTGGCCCTCCTTGCCTTGCTCCTTCCTGAGGGAAACGTGCTTTGAAACACGCCTCCAAGTGGTGCCCGAGCGCCTCAATCGTGATCTTAGCAAAGTCGGTGGCCCTCCAGGAGAGAGCCCCGAGCCTTGCTCGAGGAGGGCGCCGGGCACACCTCCCTGTGCGACAGAAGGAGGCGCCCCTGGAATGGGCGCGGACTCTGAGGGGCCTGCCTCCCGAGGGCTATGGCAAGGGGATGTCTTCTTCTTCTTAGGGACCACCACGGGAAGCCTCCCGCTCCTGTGATCTGGGTCTTCAATCGATGCGGCTTGGAAAGCACGCTCCAGAGAACACACAACGTCTCTCTCTTCACAAGGCACTGTCGGAGTAATGGGCCACGGGTAGGCAAACCCGAGCACCCGGACCTTTCAAAACATCGGGGCAGACTGTGCCCCTCAAGACCCCAAGACGAAGAGCCGCCTTCTGAGAGTCGACGGCAGAGCCGCCGAGTGCCCCTCCCAGCCGAATCCCAGAGACGGCTTCGAGATGAGCCGACTCCCCACGGGCGGCTTCCGAAGAAGCCCGGCTAAGAAATCGGCCATGATTCCAACCACCTCCTACCCATGCAATCACGCAGGCGGGATGGGGTGTGGCCGCTCTTGCCCATCCTGCCACATTCACGAAGGGCAGGCATGGCCACAGCGCCCGTCTTGACGGAGATCTCCGTCCGCACGGCACTTGTTGCACGCTGCCACGACATCAACCCCGGCAGATCCGTCGTACCACGGCCGGCTGTCTGCATACGACCCAGGCGGCGGGACCCGCTGTCGGCGGGGTGCAGGAGTCGGCGAAAGTCTTTGGAAGACGGACCCGTTGGGAGTCGGCCCCGAGTCGGCTGGCCCCTCCCACGAGCCCGCACGCCATTAACGAGACGAGGCGGGGAATGGCAGCGGTGATCGCTTCGCCCGGCGGCATTGCCGCCATGACCCCATGACCAAGCTGGCGTCATTAGAGGCGCGTCTACAGTAATCCGCAGCCGGCAAGACCCGCCCGCGGCGGACAGGGCCTGTCGGGCCCATGATGGACCGTCGGCGGAGCCTGCTAGTCTGCGGGCCCCAGAAGTCGGAGGAGAAGACGGCGACCTAAGAGACAGACGGCTGGGACCCGCGCCCAGCCGGATTACCATTGTACCCCCAGGGGGTAGGCCTATATAAACCCCCTGGGGCACCCATGCAAGAGGTTGGACCCTAATAGTTTTAGACACACATAGAGGGAAGAGAAGAGCTAGCCGTGCCCTTCTCCTTCCTCACCCCGAACAGCTCAAGGAGCAACCTTGTACCCACTTTGCCATAGTGATCATGCGGAGACCCTTGAGCAGCGATGAGGGGTGTTATCTCCACGGAGAGCCACAGGCTGGGTAAGATTCGCCGGCGTGCATGCCTTCACCTCATCCCATTTCCAGGCACCGGCGACGTTCTACTCGCCCCCACCATGATAAGCCATCCTTTGGCATATGTCGCACCCAACCCCCGACATTTGGCGCCCACCGTGGGGCTAGGTGCACCGTCGTCCGGAGACCTGCTCTGGACGGGAACCCTTTTCCTCCCTGGCGAGCGCAGCCAGCCCGGCACGCCAGACGGAGTCTGCACCGACGCGCTGCATGGCGCTGATCGCCTGCGCGGCCAGCTGCCTCGCCGAACTTGTCGGCGAGGTTCGCCTCTCTGACGAGCCTGCATCCGACGCAGGCACGGGAGGCCCCGAGAGCCTCCTCGCGGGCCTTCTCGAACAACTCCACGTCGCCGGCGAGCCTGCCACCGACCTGGAGTCCGTAGGCTCCACCGACCCGATGCTGGTCGACTCCGACACCGCGTCGCTCGACGCGTTCCCCACCAACATGGTGGTCTACGATGAGCCGCTCCCTCGCGCGGAGAGCGGCGGAAGCACCGTCACGGAAGTGCTCGTCATCGGTCATAGCGAGCCTTCCGGTGAAGGAGCTCATGACCCTCTCGACGCGGCTCTGCAAGACCTGACCGCGCCTATTCCGGAAGACGCTGATGCTGGGATGCTGGAGGCACGCCACCTTCAGCTCCTCAAAGGCGCAAAGAAGCTGGCAAGCATGAGACGCTTGTCAGAAGCCTACCAGCGTGAGATGGATCGCGCTATGGGCGGCTCGCCGGCTCCGACTGGGCCTAGCCTCCTAGGCGCGGTCCAACAGCGTGGCGTAGCCATCGCCAACCTGTTCGGGGCCAATCGCCCTGTGTACGCCATGCCCGCGGATAACATCCGTGCCGCCCAGGCGGCGGCGGACGAGCTGGATAACTTCGAGGGCGAGGAGCGCCGCCTGATGACGGAGCGAGTCCAGCAGCTCCTCGACGCGGCTGCCGCGCAAGACGAAGTCGGCTGCCGCACGGAGGCGCCGCGACGACAACACGGCGACTTGCCTTCCCGCCGAGATCAAGGCGCGACGTCTCGGACGCCAACTGGCGGTGTCCGTGGAAGAAAAAACAAGGATCCGGTTTTCAGCCATAGTCGGACTCACATCTCCATCGAGCGCGACCAAGATGGCCGCCCAAGAGCAGTGGAGCGGCGGGACGACTATCTGCCTCCTCCTCCCCGCAGAGAAAGGTGAGTCTCCCCGCCACCCGTCGAGCATCCGACTCTCGGCGACCGCCTTGGCCGCCGAGAGGGAGTCGGAGAAAACGACGCCCGCCACCGGATCGACCGACTCCACCGATCCCTTGCGCTGGAAGAGGAAGACGAGTTGGGCCCTCCCTGTTTTGGACCTCGCATCCGAGACGAGCCCTTCCCCAGAGGGTTCACACTCTCCCGAGATACACCCAAATACACCGGCTCCGTGAAGCCGGAAGACTGGCTAGTTGACTACTCCACGGCCGTCAACATAGCGAACGGCAACAAGCGCATTGCCGTAAAGTATGTTCCCCTCATGCTCCAGGGCACGGCCCAGACATGGTTGAACAGCTTGAAGCCCCGCAGCATCAACAGCTGGGTCGACTTCACCGAGGCCTTCGTCCGCAACTTCACGAGCACATACAAGCGACCTCCCAAGCCTCGCCAGCTTTCCTTGTGTGTGCAAGGCCCCAACGAGTCAACTCGCGACTACCTCACGCGTTGGGCCGAGCTCCGGAACTCCTGCGAGGGAGTGCACGAGGTGCAGGCTATCGAGTACTTCACCACCGGGTGCAGAGAAGGCACCCTCCTCAAGCACAAGCTCCTTTGCGACGAACCGGAGACCCTCGAAGCTGCTGATCATAGCAGACAAGTACGCCACAGCCGACTCCTCCATGAAGACGGAGATTGAAGTCGGTCTGTTGGCAAGGTGGCTCCTCAGGCTCCCAGAACTCCGGTGGCGACACCCGGTCGGCACAACAGAATGATCACAAGCGCAAGTCCCCGCAGCCGGCTTCCAATAGCCGGCAGGTGGCGACAGTCGAAGACCAACAACCAGAGGGGCAACCTCCGGCCAAGCGACAGAAAGGTGGCAAGTCCAACTGGTTGCCGGCCTTCTCTTACGAGCAGACTCTAGATGGTCCCTGCAAGTTCCATAGCGGCACGAAGCCGTCAAACCACACCACCCGGAAGTGCCACTGGCTCACCAGGATCACCAAGGGAGACGGCCTCCTGCCTCCCCCGCCTGCTGGGCCGCCGCCTCCACCGCCGCCCCAGCAGCCGGCTGTCAAGCCAAAGCGGCCTTGATACAAGACGAGTACCGGAAGAGCATGGAGCTTATGTAGTGTTCACCGGTGTGGCCGACGGCCGACCGGCGGCGGCTGCATCAAGAAGAAGTGAATGCGATAGCATCGGATACTCCAGAATTCATACCTTTGGTCCGAGAAACCTATCGGTTGGAGCCGAGCTGATCACCCGGAGGTAATGCCGAATCCGGGCTCCTACGTCCTGGTCTGGGAGCCACCCTTGCAGCGGATAGGCGGGCGCTCGCTTCTCGCGGTGCGATAGGCGGAGGCGGCATCAACATCATGTACAAGGACACGATGGAGAAGTTAGGAATCAAGCAAAGACAGCTTCAGAGTAGCCGGACTGTGTTCCACGGCATTGTACCTGGCCTTTCCTGCTCACCGATCGGCAAGATCCTGATAGACGTCCTCTTTGGGGACAAAGATCATTTTCGCCGAGAGCCAGTCTGGTTTGAAGTGGTGGACCTCGAAAGCCCGTACCACGCTCTTCTTGGCCGACCTGCTCTGGCCAAGTTCATGGCGGTCCCCCACTACTCCTACCTCAAGATGAAGATGCCGAGTTCCAAGGGGATTCTGACCGTAGCCGGCGACTACAGAAAGTCGTCCGCTTGCGCGGCCGAAAAGCGATCGGCTGGCCGAGTCCACAGTGATTGCGGCTGAGTAGCGGCTTCTTGATCGGGTTGTGGCAATGGCGGCAAGCAGCGGAGATATCGCCCAACCCCAAGGAGTCGGAAGGCGAGGCTCGTTCAAGCCCGGCCAAAGAAACGAAGAAGATACCCTTGGACCCGGAGCACCCGGAGAGGTATGCCGTCAGAGGTGCAAACCTTGTGATAAATAGGAAGGCGAGCTCGTCGATTTCCTCCACGAGAATCGGGACATTTTCGCATGGTCCCCTAAAGACATGCCGGTGTACCGGAGTTCGCCGAGCACAAGTTACATGTCCGATCTGATGTGAAGCCCGTCAGGCAGCCCTTGCGCCGCATGTCAGAAGAGAAGAGAAGAGTTGTTGGAGAAGAGATAGCCCGGCTCCTAGCAGCCGGTTTCATCATGGAAGTGTTCTTTCCAGAATGGCTAGCAAACTCGGTCTTGGTACTGAAGAAGAACAAGCAGTGGCGGATGTGTATTGATTACACAAGCCTCAACAAAGCTTGCCCCAAGGACCCATCCGCTCTGCCGAGAATTGAACAAGTGATAGACTCCACAGCTGGATGCGAGCTGTTGAGCTTCTTAGATGCATACTCAGGATATCACCAGATCAAGCTGAACCCGGCCGACAGATTGAAGACCGCCTTCATCACGCCGTTTGGAGCCTTCTGCTTGACGTTCGGCTTAAGGAATGCCGGTGCCACCTTTCAGCGTTGCATGCAGAAGTGCCTCCTCAAGCAGCTTGGCAGAAACGCCCACGTCTACGTGGACGATGTGGTGGTGAAGACGGAAAAGCGAGGAACACTGTTGGAAGACCTCAAGGAGACCTTTGAGAACCTGTGCCGATTCCAGATCGAGCTCAACCCTGAGAAGTGCGTCTTGAATTACCCGGCCGGCCAACTCCTTGGTTTCCTGGTCTCCGAACACGGCATAGAGTGCAACCCCGTGAAGATCAGGGCAATCGAGAGGATGGAAGTACCCGCCGACTGCTAGATGTGCAAAAGTTCACCGGCTGTTTGGCGTCCATCAGCCGATTCATCAGCCGGCTAGGCGAGAAAGCTCTTCCTTTGTACCAGCTCATGAAGAAGAGCACCTTCTTCGACTGAAACCACAAGGCGGACGAAGCTTTTCTCTAGTTGAAGAAAATGCTGACTACTCCCCGTCTTTGGCCCGACTCCCAAGGAGCCCATGCTCACATACATTGCCGCCACCGGCAGGTAGTCGGCTGATCATTGTAGTTGAGCGCAAGGAGGAAGGCAAGGCGCTACCTGGCCCGTAGAGACCAAGATATTACCTGAGCGAAGTACTGTCGACCTCCAAGCAGAACTACCCCAACTACCAGAAGATGTGTTACGGCGTGCACTTTGCCGCCAAGAAGTTGAAGCCTTACTTTCAAGAGCATCCAATCACTGTGGTTTGCACAACCCCACTAGCCGAGATCATCTAGCCGAGATGCTTCGGCCGAGTGGCCAAATGGGCCATAGAGCTGGCCTCCTACACCATCTATTACCAGCCCGCACCGCCATCAAGTCGCAAGCACCGCCGACTTCCTCGTCATTGCCGAGACCAGATACCGCCCTTGCCGCCCGACTCCACCCATTGGCGGATGCATTTCGATGGCTCCAAGATGCGCACCGGCTTGGGAGCCGGCGTTGTCCTCACCTCCCCCAAAGGCGACAAACTCAAGTACGGCGCTGCAGATCCATTTCGCCGCCTCCAACAACGTCGCCGAATACGAGGCGCTCATTCACGGGCTCCGACTTACCAAAGAACATGGCATTCGCCGGATCCAGTGTTATGGCGACTCCGACTTGGTGGTCCAACAGTCATCCGGCGACTGGGACGCCAAAGATGCAAACATGGCGAGCTACCGTTTCCTGGTACAACAATTGAGTGGATATTTTGAGGGGTGCGAGTTCCTCCACATGCCAAGAAACGACAACGACCAAGCAGATACCCTGGCAAGAATCGGCTCCACCCGCCAGGCAATACCATCCGGCGTCGCCCTTCGCCTCCTCAAGCCATCTATCAAGCCGTCACCAGAATCAGACTCCATTTTTGTGCCGGCTCCCCCTGAAGAAGTCGGATCCGACTCCAAAGCCTCAGCAAACGGCACGAGAATTCTTGCAGACGGCCCCAAAAATGTTGCAGTCGAAGCCGGCCCGGGGACTTCAGAACCCGGCCCGGGGACTGCGGCGACCATTGCAAAGACTCCAGCACTCGGCCCGGGGACTGCGCCAGTCGGCCCGGGGACTTCTTCAACCCAGCAAGCTGATGTGGACTCCAGCCCGCCGCCTCCCAGTCCAAGTGGCAGTATTGGCAGTTGAAGAAATAGCAGCACCCTCATGGGCCCAGCCCATCCTGAAGTTCCTAGTAAGCGGAGAGCTACCAACCGATGAGACATTGGCTCGGCAAGTACAACGCCGAGCGGCAGCCTACACTATAGTCAACAAAGAGCTGGTCAGGCGCAGCGTCACTGGTGTCTACCAGCGTTGCGTCGAGCCAGAGCAAGGCCAAGCGATTCTCGAAGACATTCATCAAGGCGAGTGCGGGCATCATGCGGCCTCAAGAGCACTCGTCTCCAAAGCCTTCCGACACGGTTTCTTCTGGCGAACTGCCCTAGAAGAGGCCAAGGAATTAGTTCAAAAATGCAAGGGGTGCGGTGTTCCGCTCCAAGCCGCTTTCGGCTTACGCACTCAAGACTATCCCAATCGCTGGCCCTTTGCTGTTTGGGGCCTGGACATGGTGGGACCATTCAAAAGCGACGAGGCGGCCTAACTCACTTACTTGTCGCGGTGGACAAGTTCACCAAGTGGATAGAAGCAAAACCCATCAAGAAGTTGAATGGTCCTACTGCAGTGACTTTCATCGCCGACATCGCGAGTCGGTACGGCGTACCACACAGCATCATCACCGACAATGGCACAAATTTTGCCAAAGGCTCCCTGGCCCGTTTCTGCGCGACGCAAGGCATCCGACTGGACTTAGAGTCCGTTGCCCATCCGCAGTCAAACGGCCAGGTGGAGCGAGCGAACGGCCTCATCCTGTCTGGCATCAAGCCTCGACTGGTCGAACCACTGGAGCGTTCGCCGGCCGCCGCTTTGAGGAATTGCCACCGTCCTTCCGGAGTTCGCGACGACTCCAAACAAGTCAACTGGCTTCACACCCTTCTTCCTCGTCTACGGTGCCGAAGCCGTCATCCCAACGGATATAGAGTTCGACTACCCGCGAGTCACCATGTACACCGAAGAGGAAGCAGAAGAAGCACGTCAAGACGGCGTCGATCTGCTGGAAGAGGGCCGACTGTTGGCACTCAGCCGGTCCAGCATCTACCAGCAGAGCCTGCGCCGATACTACAACAAGAAGGTCAAGCCAAGATCATTCCAAGAGGGCGACCTTGTGCTCTGGCTGATCCAGCGAACAACCGGCCAGCACAAGCTGTCGGCGCCGTGGGAAGGCCCATTCATTATCGGCCGCAGTCTTTGAGCAACGACTCCTACTACCTGATCGACGCTCAGAAGCCCCGAGCACGCAAGAGGGACGACTCCGGCAAAGAGACGGAACGGCCATGGAATGCGAATCTATCGGGGAGGCTGATCTGGCCCACGAACACCTATGGGACCGGCGGACCGAGCCCCTTTCGGTTCGGCTCAAGTGAGGTCGCATACGAAGAGCAGATCGAGGCGAAGCACACGGCAGCTTTACCCAGCTTCGGAGCTCTCCGGAGAGATAACACTCCTACTGCAGCATGTCTGAGTGTATTGAGTTCTTGCTCAGGAGCGCTGAGTGCTACAGTACACACAAGCTGCTAACGAGACCGAGCGTGAGTGTTCTCTGCCTTCGAACCTTTCGAACCCCCCTCCCTACGTTGCGCATGGGCCTCCTTTTATATGCTAAAGGGGTCTCCGACAGGTGGCAACGTAGACAAGGGTAAAAATGGAAAAGGAGTGGTTGGTACAGCTACTTGTACAAAGGTATCATACCTAACCCTTACGGCGGGGGACAAAGGCATTAAATGCCCGTCTACGCCGCCTCTAACGGTCAGAAAGGGACCGTCGGGCGCCACCGCTTGCCACGATGGCAATCTTGTCGGCGCCGCTTGCCAGCTCGGCTGGCCACGGCCTCTTGCCACGCGCGCCTGGAAAGGTCCCAGGGCAACACGTTAGTGGATGTGCTTTGGAGCGCAGTCTGAGTGGTGGTCTGCATGGCAAGCGCCTTGCCGCGGTTGTTGTCTTGTCGCGTCCGGAAGCTTGTCGCTCACCGGGCCTTCCCGGTAAGCTCCTCTTGCCGGGGCCTTGTCTCATAGGTGCCTTGGGTGGCCTTCCCGGCAAGCTCCTCTTGCCGGGGCCTTGTCTCCTTGGCTTGAATACTTTGTTCTTGAATGGCTCCAAAGGAACCACACAGGACCTTGGCGGTCACCCGGTAAGCCTTGCCGCGGAGGGCTGCAACTTCCCGTGCACAAGTTCGGGATACTAGGGTACCCCTACTCTAGTACACCGACAGAATCTTCTCCGAAGATTTTACAGTTGATGCAGTATGTACCACCCTACCCTTTGTGTTTAAAGTACCAAGACTTCGGGCCCCCCGAGACGAGCTCGGGGACTGCCATCTTTTGTTATCTGTATGATAAGAATTATGCCTTCGAGTATGTTACTCTTTGTTATGCTGTTTGGTACCGGGCTCGACTAGTCGGCCCGGGGACTCACCATATGGGCTATGAAATGCTTCTGCTTGATCAGGACAAGTAACGTGCGGTGCCTAAGCCGTCTCTGTCGAAGCCGCAGCTTGCGAGCGGCTGTTTGGTGGGCAGGAGTAAGGAAGAGCAGGCGCACACGAAAAATGGCTAAGGACCCAAAGCATAAACATAGCTTAAGCCGGCTTCCAGCCCCTTTTTTGCAAAAGACCAACTCTTAAGTAGTCGGCTGGCTGCTTTCTATTCAACTTGTTTAAAAGACTCTAAAAAATGGCCAAGTACTTGCCTTCCTAAGAGTAGCCAAGCACTTTATCCCAACGGCAGTCCATGAAGCGGTTGTCCAAACCAGTCGGCAGGCGACCAAGGGAAGGCGGCAAAGGAAAAAAGCCATAAGAGCAATGAGCAAGGAAAGATAAAATTAGGATAATATTTACCTGACATAGGCCCTTGGCCGGATCTTCGGGCAGAGGTTCAAAATACACCCCGCGGGTGGATTGTGCGAGTTAACAAGTTTTTTCAAAGACTATCAAAGCAGATAAAATAAAGGCGAGACAGCAGCCTAGGAAGCGGCAGACGGGTTCGGGGGGCCGGAGGAGACGGCGGCATCAGGCGCCGGGACGGACGGTGAGGCGATCTCGGCTTGATCATCTCGGCGGCAGCCCGACAGACGGCGCTGACCCGTTCTTTGGAAGCGCGGTCGAGCTGAGGCTGGTCGCCCACTCCGTCTTCTGGCGCCTCCATCTCATCTCCGTCCTCCGCCTCGCCTTCCTCCTCGGCGCTGGAGCCGATCACCTCCGCCGAGTCCTCGTCGTGATCCGGGTTCATCCCGAACCACTCCGGCGGTGCCTCCCCGCCATCCTCAGCCCGCTCAGGGATAAAGACGCTGGTGTCCGTGTAGTCGGCGATCGCCGCTGCACGCTCGACGAGGGCATCTTCCGAGCTGAGCTCCGCTGGGCCTCGACCGAACGCTGCCAGCGGCCGGTCCAGATCCAGCCACGGATACCACGCCTTGGCGAATTCCAAGGCCAGCGGCGCTCCGGCCACGGCGCGGAACCCTTCCGAGCCTCAAGGCGGCCAGCCGCGACCTCCGGCCGGTCGGCGGTCCGGCTGGGAAGTCGCAGAAGCAGGCATGTCCGGCCCACAGGGGCAGCGATCGCTGGCGCCGACTGCTGAAGCCGGCGCAGCATCGATGGGCGGCCGCAGACGAGCCTCAATGCTCGGGAGCTGCTCGTCAAGGGTCCGGGCGTTAGCGGCGATCGGCACCACTCGCCCTTCGCGCCTCGCGATCAGCCTCGATGGCTTGATTGGCCGCCTGCGTATGGCCGCGGAAGAAGTCTGCCAAGACCAAAAAGAAGCAAGTCAAAAAGCCAGGAGTCGTCCTGACGTATAGTCGGCGGCCCAAAAAAAACTCCTCCGTCGACGATGTCCTCGATTTCATGGAAGCCGGAGGTCAGCAGTGCTTCCTTGTCGGTCCAGGAGGAGCGCTCACTCTTGAACTTGGCCAGGAGAGCAGCCTCTCTCTTCTCCGCCTCGTCCTGCGCCGCCTTAAGCAGCTCCCTCTGCTCCGCCAGCTGCGTAGCCAACAGGTCACGCTCTGCGGCGAGCTTGCTGCACTCCTCCCCCTTGGCACGCAAGGCGGTGTCGGCTGCGCCCAGCTGCCGTCGAAGAGTAGCGTTGGCCTCTGAAGAATAAAAAGAAAAAAGACGTTAAGTCATCAACTAAGAAGGTCGCCAGGAAGATCCGGCCCGACTGCTCAGCAGTCGGCCCGAATCTCGGGGACTACAGCCCGCGGGTGCGCCAGCGCGCCCCCGTGAAGAAGAAAGAAGACTCACCTCGGCTCCTCGACAAGTCGGCAGTCCGCTTGCCCAGCTCCTCAACATTGCGGTTGAAGGCAGTGGCGCAGAGGTTGTGATACTCTGCGATAAGAATTTCAGACAAAGGTAAAAATATGGAAATCGACAGATAGAGTTCCGAGCCGCTTGCTCAGCAGCCGGCCCGAAACTCGGGGACTACTCCCAGTGGGTGCGCTGGCGCGCCCCCACGGAGAAGAACAAGAAAAAAACTCAAAGAAGAAATATACCCGCACGGCGGCTCGCGACGCCAGGTGCGCCTTGGTGCAGTTCTGGATGGCGTCGCCCTCTGCTAGCAGCTTCGACTGGACGTCCAGAAGCACTGTGTTCAGCGGACCGGTGCTGCCTCACCCACCCAACGGGCGCGGCGCTTGTCGCCTCGGCGTCTAGAATGGCCGAGCTGGCGGCGCCGGTCCCCAAAGGGCGTGGCGCCGAAGTCGCCTTCTCAAGACGGCGGCGCGCTGGCGAGGTGACTTGAAGGAGCAGCCTCGCCATAGCTTCATCGCTGGTCGGGCGGCAGCGAAGTCCGCTGGCTGTTTACCTCAGCGGCTCTCGCAATGGGCGGAGGCGTCGGGGGCGGCACGGCCGTGCCTGACAGGGAGGTCTCGTCGCCTTCCCTCTCCATGACGGGGAACTCGCTGCCGGCTCCCTCTGTCTGCCCCGTGAACTCCGGCGGCGGCGGCGCAGAGCTCAGCGGGGTGACGAGCAGTGCCGACTGGAGGCGCGCGGCCTCCTCGGCTCGCCTCTCGGCTGTGACGGCGGCTTCGGCCTCCTCCAGCCTCTTCTGGGCGGAAGCCGCCGCCTTCTCGGCCTCCGCCTTCTCCAGGCGGGCGGCCTCCTCCTCGTCGCGCTTCTCCTGTGCGTTCCGCTCCGTCGCCTTCCGGAGGTCGGCGGCAGGGTCAATCCGCCGAGTATTGGCGGGCGTCTCGCCGACCCCATGACGGAGGCGGCGGCGACCCTCTCCAAGGTGAGAGGAGCCCTGATGCGAAGAAGACATATAAAAGATTTGGACAAGACGAACCAGAAGAAAACAAGACAAAATAAGAAGCACTTACGCAGAGACCAGCGGCGGCTTCTTCACTTCCTTGCGGAAGCGGTTAGCCTTTGCGACCGCCTCTTCTCACTGGGTCGCGGCGGCCGTCCCCCTGAACTTCTTCGCCCGATCGCCTGGCAAGCTCGGCCCGGCCAGGCGCTTCTTCGCGCCGACTCGACCACCCAAGCCGGCGGAGGAACTCGCGCCTGGATGGCCGACCTTCGGTTGGCGGCGGGGGACGACTTCCCTCTCACCGTCATCTTGGGGCCGGTCGGTGGCTTCGCCGAGGGCCTGAAGTCGTCGACCTCCTCCTCCCCTCCTTGGCGTCGGCCTCCGCCGCGCCACCCCCAAGTCGGGTCGTCGGCGTCGCTCTCCGACCGGTCGGGGACGAACTCACGGGCCGGCCCCGTAGTGCCGGCTGAGGGCTGCATGAGGGGGTTCTAACTCGAAAAAACCAAAGAAAAGCAGAGTCGGATTCGACTGAAAAAGAAAATAGAAGAGCAAGATGGATGACTTACAACAGGCGGGGGGTTGGCGCGCGAGTACGGCTCCTTGCCGAACTGCCATTCCGCCGTGAGATTGCAGTTCGCCAGGAAGTTCACCGTGTCCACCACCTCCGCGTGGGGCATGTCCTTGGAGCACAGCCGACTGGGGTCCCGGTGGCCGCTCATCTGACAGATCAGATGAGGTCGGCCTTGGAGCGGAAGGACTCGGCGCGCCATGAAGGCGGCCAGCAAGTCGGCCCCAGTCAGGCCCTCCGACTGCGTCAGCACTCGGAGTCGCGCGACGGCGGCGGCGCCTGCAGGAGTCAGCGTCCTGGCCCGATGGGACTAGGCTGGAGCCGCCCGCCAACTCGCCCGGCTCCGTAAAGGCGGCGAGTTGACCCAGTCGCCTTCTGGAGCGACATTCCTCACGTAAAAGTAGGAGCACTGCCACATCTTCACCGACTTGATCAGCGGGATGGCAGGGAAGGGGTTGTCGGCCACCGGCCTCCGCATCGCGATGAAGGGGCCGCACAGATCCGGCACGCCGGCGACGTGTGTGCCGAGCTTGGCCTGGAAGAATTCCCCCCACAGCTCGATGGTGGGGAGAACGCCAAGGAAGCCTTCGCACAAGGAGGCGAAGGCGGCCAGCAGCACCACCGTATTCGGAGTGAGGTGGTGCGGCTGGAGCCCGTGGAACTCCAGGAAGGCGCGGAAGAAGTCGCTCGCATGAGGTGCGAGCGGAATATGACCCACTCACCCTCCTCCGGCGCCGGCGTTATTTCGCCCGCCGGCGCGGCGCGGGTCCGCACTAGGTTTTTGCCGGGGATGCGGCGCGTCTGGCGGAGGAACTCGATTATGTCGTCGTCCACTTCGGAGCCGTCCCACACGCCAGAGCGGGCGGCAGGAGGCGCAGCGGCGGAGGAGGAGCTCATCTCCGCGGCGTGGCGTGGTTCGGCGTGGCGGAGGCAAGAGGAACACGAAGCAAGGAGGAGAAGGAGCAAGAGGAAGCAGGGAAGCAGGGAGATGGGTGCGCGTGTGTCGCCGCCCCCCTCCTCCCGCCTACTTATAGGCGCCTGGGCTGAGAAGCCGATGGGGCGGGCGTGGGATTAACTGCGCCCAGTACCCCACACCCCCACGATTTAACCCACGAAATTCTGCGCCTGATAACGACGTGGGGAACTCTTCCGCCAGCGGCCGCAACGGATCCGCCCGTGCGCCAAGGCGCGGTAGTGGCGAGCCCCGCCTGACGGGCCTGTCTAGTCACTCGCATGGGTGGGCAGACTGACCCTGCCGCGTGGCGTCGCGCGACGGGCCCGCGATGGGCAGCTGCCTGGAAGCTTATCAGGCACCCTGCCCGGATCCCGCCACGGCCTTCAAACCCTTTGAGGAGCAAGACGGCCTCCTTCGGGACCGACTCCAGCTAGTCCGCCCAGAGGGAAAGACGGCGAGCCAAGCCCAGATTGTTCCACCGGAGGGATGAAACTGTTGAGGCTCCTCGACATGTTGCCCTCGGCGCCTCACCAGCTTCGGGGACTACTGTCGGAGTAATGGGCCACGGGTAGGCAAACCCGAGCCCCCGGACCTTTCAAAACATCGCGGCAGATCGCCCCTCAAGACCCCAAGGCGAAGAGCCGCCTTCGAGAGTCGACGGCAGAGCCACCGATCGCCCTCCCGGCCGAATCCCGAGACGGCGAGATGAGCCGACTCCCAATGGCGGCTTCCGGAGAAGCCGGCTAAGGGAGTCGACCCAGCGATTCCAACCACCTCCTACCCACGCAATCACCAGGCGGGGCCAGGGGTTGTGGCTGCGCAGCTCCATCCCTACCCTGTTCAC
The DNA here is from genome assembly GCA_021605145.1 of Aegilops bicornis. Lineage (NCBI taxonomy): Eukaryota > Viridiplantae > Streptophyta > Magnoliopsida > Poales > Poaceae > Aegilops > Aegilops bicornis. The sequence goes on from CM038675.1 coordinate 322,455,765, forward strand.
GAAGAAGGCGAGCATGGCCAGCGTGCCGTCTTGTGGAGATCTCCGTCCGGCTAATTGTTGTTGCACGCCAGCCTCGACATCAAGACCCCGGCAGATCCACAGCCACCTGACGGCCTGTCTGTACGACCCAGAGGCGGCGGGACCCGCCTGTCGGTGGGGGTGCAGGAGTCGGCGAGAGCGCTTGAAGACGGACCCGTTGGGAGTCGGCCCCCAGGAGTCGGCTGGCCCCTCCCACGGGCCCGCACGCCATTAACCATACGAGACGGGGAATGGCAACAGTGATCGCCCGCCAGCGGGCTTGCCGCCATGACCCCATGACCAAGTCAAGGCGTCATTAGAGGCGGCACTGAATACGCAGCCGGCAAGACTACCAGCAAGGACGGAACCTGTCGGCCCCATGACGGACCGTCTGCAAGGGCCCCAAGTCGGCGGAGAAGACGGGCGACCTAAGAGACAGACGGCTTGGGACCTGCTACCAGGATTACCATTGTACCCCCAGGGGGTAGGCCTACATAAACCCCCCGGGGCACCCATGCAAGAGGTTGGACCCTAATAGTTTTAGACACAAATAGAGGGAAGAGAAGAGCTAGCCATGCCCTTCTCCTTCCTCACCCAATAACAACTCAAGGAGCAACCTTGTACCCACTTTGCCATAGTGATCATGCGGAGACCCATGCAGAGCAGCGATGGGGTGTTATCTCCACGGAGAGCCCTGAAGCTGGGTAAGATTCACCGGCGTGCACGCCTTCGCCTCATCCCGTTTCCAGGCACCGGCGATGTTCTACTCGCCCCCACCATGATAAGCCATCATTTGGCATATGTCGCACCCAACCCCCGACAGGCACCGTGATGACTCCACCGCTTCCGGGCATCTTGAGGACATTGTAGCCATGATGGGTCACGACCATGAACTTGGCCAGGGCTGGGTACCTGAGGATGGCATTGTATGGCAGGCGAATGTGCGCGACGTCGAAGTCAATGAGCTCGGTGCGGTAGTTGTTGCGTGTCCCGAAGGTGACAGGAAAGCAGACCTGCCCTACCGGAACTATGGAACCATCAGTGACTCCGGAGAAAGGCTTGGTTGGCTAAAGCCGATTGTATGGCACATGGAGATTGTTGAATGTCTCGACGGACAGGACATTGAGCCCTTCCCCGCCATCGATGAGGGTCCTGGTGACTTGCACATTGCTGATGATTGGGGAACAAAGCATCGGGAGGACTCCGGCTGTGGCTGCGCACGTGAGCTGATCCGCTGAGCTGAATGTGATGGCGCACGCTGACCACGAGGGGCGTGTGGCTTTGAGCCTGGGAGGACTGCATTCACTTGGCGAACTGCTTGAAGATCTTGTTGAGAGGCTGGGGCTTGAGCTCCGCCCAGGATGCAAGCGGTTGCGCGCGGCTCCTGGAAGCCCCCAACCCCCTCGTCCTGATGATGGTCTTCATTTCTCCATCGCTGCGGTGGTAGAGGAGGGAGGCCTGCGTTGCCTTGTGGGCGATCCTCGCGAGGCTGATCCCTCCAGCCTCCCTCGCGAGGCGGGTCCCTCCAACCTCCCTCATGAGGCTGATCCTGCCGGCCGGTCCTCGCGAGGTCGGTCACGCCACCCTTGGCGAGGGCCACGGTCTTCCCATCGTCCTCCACCTCTTCCTCCTCCTCGGCCATAGCCCGGCCGCTGCGCTCGGGCGTCGGCCGGCTGCCTGCGTCCCGTGACCCTGAGCTCTTGGCATTTGTTGATGTTGTGGGTGTGGAGGTCATGGTACACGCAGTACCGACTGCCCCTGGATGACTCCGACTGATCCCTTCCTCGCTTGGTGTCCGGCTCTGCTGCAAGGACAACAGCTCCTTGCGCTTCACGTCCTTGACCTTGGGCTTCTTCTCTTCTGGGTCGGCAGCCAGCAACTCGAGAAGGGAAAGGCGTCCTTCCTCAGCCCTGGCGCACTTGGTCGCCAAGTTGAACAGCTCCAGGGATGTGCACAGGTCTTCATGGACCGCGAGCTCTTCCTTCGTCTTGACGTCACGCACACCGACGGAGAAGGCTGAGATGATGGCCTCCTCAGACACCCTAGGGATCTTAAGGCGAGCATTGTTGAAACGTTGGACGAACTTCTGCAGGGTCTCCCCCGGCTGCCGCTTGATGCGGCGCAAGTCACTCATGGCCGGGGGCCGATCGCGGGTGCCTTGGAAGTTGGCGATGAATCGGGTGCGCATCTCGTTCTAGGAGGAAATCATGCCAGGAGCCAGGTTCAGGAGCCAGGTGCGGGTATCATCCTTGAGCGCCATGGGAAACCAGTTCGCAATGACCTTCTCGTCCCCGTTGGCGGCTTCGATGCCCAGCTCATAGAGCTGGAGGAACTCCGCAGGGTCGGCCGTGCCATCGTAGCGTGGGGGCAGGTCTGGCTTGAACTTGCCCGGCGAGCCACGCCGCGTGAGCTTCGGCGGTGAAGGCACGACCGCAGCGGGCTACAGGAGGCCTTTGGTGACGGAGGGCTTGATCTTGGAGGTCTCCGTCTTGCTGCCGCCAGGAGCAGCGCTGGGTCTTGGCGCGCTGGAGCAGGAGCGCGGTCGTGACGGGCCGGTGTGGGGAGCACTCGGGCAGCTTCTTGGGGACGAGGGACCTCTTGGAAGCTCTTCTCTTGCTGTGCTAGTGCCGGACGGAGTGGGTTCCGCCCAGGGGCCACGCGCCTTGGGGCCAAGGCGCCTTCTTGAGGGGGAGGTGGCTGAGGCGCCCCCGGAGCTTCATCGCCCGTGCAAGGCGGGGCGCGGTGCAGCGAGAGGGATGGCGCAGGGAGCCCAATGGCCAGCGAGCTCGGTGATGCGGGCGAGCCACTCGTCGTAGAGGTCGTCGACAGGACAGTAGTGCAGGAGTTCCTGCGCCAGGAGCAACGCGGCGTGCGCGTTCGCAGGAGCGCGACGGGCATGGGACGAAGAACCGGCTGGAGTCAGCGACGGGGTGGCAGTGCGGCCTTCCCGCCGCACCGAAGGATGCAGAGACGATCGCTGCTTTCGTTCCCGCTGGGCGGTGGCGGCGTTGATGGCGAGCGACGGGAACAACGGGCGGCCACCGGAGGCCGTCTGGGCGACATAAATGGCGAGGCAACGGCGCTTCAGCGCATGAGCTCGGCAAGCGTCGACATGGATGCGAGTGGCGAAGAGCAGGCGGCGGAAGGCGGATTCCGTGCACCCCTACAGCGCGCCAAATGTCGGATTTTGGGTTCCGCGGACCCTCTAGGTTCGAACTACAGGGGTGCACGCGAGATCGCACCTCCAACCTACCTATGTCTCGTCAGCCTTGCAAGGATCTAAACTACACGAAGAACAACCACAGAGAGGACACGAGGTTTATCTTTGGTTCGAGCCACCATTGTGGTGTAATACCCTTACTCAGGTGTGTGGTGTGGTGGATTGCCTCACAGGGGCTGATGATGGAGCAGTACAAGGGAAGAACAGCCTCGCGAGGCTGTTCTTGAGCTGGTGCAATGAACTGCTAGGGGAGTTCAGTCGCCTCTCTTTCTCTCTCTCTAGGTGCCGATCCTCTCTCTGATCGATCCCCTTTTTTCCCTTCTTTTTTCTCCCCCTCGCCTTGGTGGTGGCTAGCTCTATTTATAGTGGGAGACCCTAGGCCTCTTCCCCAATATTGAGCGGGAAGGGCGCCAACAATTGGCCATTTTGAAGGGGAACATCTAGTACACTTATCCTGACTAAAGTCGGTCCTCGCCTGCCAAAGACTCCGACGGTGACGCCGGCTTAGGCTCCACGATGACCTCCTTCCTGCCGTTCTGCTGGTCTTGGTCTTGTTGCACCGAAATGGTTGCCTTTGCCTGATGCCTTGGCCAGCGCTTGCCTCCTTTGCACCAAAGGGGAAATGAGGACACTGCGCGGGCTGGCGCCCGCCTGGCGCCCTCGGTCGTCATGGCTTGCGTCATGGGCACCTCATGAGGTACCCTGCCTTGATCTCTCCGCCTCCTCATGAGCTGCCACCAGCTGAGGCCGTGCACGAGAGAGATTTCTGTCAAATCCGCCCGTGAGGCTTGGCCCCTCGCAAGGGTCTTGAGCTTGTGTTGATGAAGATGGGCCATCTTGGGCCACTCCTTGAAACCACGCCAAGGGCATGAGCGAGCAAGTCTGGGTACCCCTGTTCCCAGAACGCCAAGATGGCCAATATCCAAGAGACCCTATCAGATGCCCGCGAATGATCTGGAGGAGATTAAGAAACAGATCAAGGAGTTATTGGGGAAAGGTTACATTTGAAGGAGTTCATCACCTTGGGGAGCCCCAGTGCTTTTGGTTGAGGAGAAGGATAAGTCCCTAAGAATGGTTGTTGATTATCGGGCCTTGAATGAAGTGACGGTTAAGAACAAGTACCCGCTGCCGATGATCAATGATCTGTTTGATCAGCTGCAAGGAGCTAAGGTGTTTTCGAAGATCGATCTGCGATCGGGATACCACCAGTTGAAGATTCGAGAGAAGGATATACCAAAGACAGCATTCACCACACGGTACGGGCTATACGAATATACGGTCATGTCGTTTGGACTGACTAACGCCCCTGCCTATTTCATGAGCATGATGAACAAGGTGTTCATGGAGTATTTGGACAAGTTCGTTCTGGTGTTTATTGATGATATAATGGTATGCTTGAAGAATGAAGAGGAGCACAAGGAGCATTTGCGTTTGGTTCTCGAGAAACTCAGGGAACATCAGTTGTATGCCAAGTTCAGCAAATGCGAGTTTTGGTTGAAGGAAGTCGGATTCCTTGGACATGTTATATCAGGAGAAGGTATAGCAAGAGACCCCAAAGAAGGTTCGATCGATCACTTTGAATGGTTGGCACCCACTTGCTTAGCGAGATCCGCAGTTTTCTTGGACTCGCAGGATACTATCGGAGATTCATTGAGAATTTTTCCAAGATTGCGAAGCCAATGACGGAGTTATTGAAGAAGGATACAAAGTTTAAATGGACGGAAGACTGCGAGGCAAGTTTCCAGGAGTTGAAGAAACGTTTGACTATAGCCCCAGTGCTGACACTGCCAGATATACATAAGGATTCCAAGTGTATTGCGACGCCTCCCGCTTAGGACTTGGAAGTGTGCTCATGCAGGACGGAAGAGTTGTTTCGTATGCCTCACGACAACTAAAACCGCACGAATTGAATTATGCCACACATGATTTGGAGCTAGCAGCCGTAGTGCATGCGTTGATGACTTGGAGACATTACCTTATTGGAAACCGTTGTGATGTGTACACGGATCATAAGAGTTTGAAGTACATTTTCACACAAAAGGAGCTGAACCTTAGGCAGAGGAGATGTTTGGAGCTTATAAAGGATTATGACATGAAGCTGCACTATCATCCAGGAAAGGCCAATGTGGTAGCAGACGCTTTGAGCCGTAAGAGTTATGCTAATATCCTAGAGAGTACGCGATTACCAAAGGAGTTAGCAGAGGATCTCAGGGAACTTCGATTGGAGATTGTACCTAGAGGTTTTGTTGCAACAATGGAGGTTCAGTCTACATTGCTGGGCAAGATTCGAGAAGCTCAGAAGGATGACAAAGAGATTGCGGAGATAAAAGAGAGAATGAGCAAAGGAAAGGCCAAAGGTTTTCGTGAGGAAGAGCACGATACCTTATGGTTTGAGGAAAGAGTTTATGTGCCCAAAGACCCAGAGATCAGGAAGTTAATACTTCAAGAGGCCCATGACTCACCATACTCGATACACCCCAGAAACACCAAGATGTATTTGGATTTGAAAGAACATTTCTGGTGGACTGGTATGAAGAAGGATATCGCCGAGTATGTAGCCGTATGTGATGTATGTCAGAGAGTGAAGGCAGAGCATCAAAAGCCAGCAGGATTGTTACAGCCTATGCCGATACTCGAATGGAAGTGGGATAAACTTGGCACAAATTTTATCACCGGATTGCCCAGGACCAAATCAGGATATGATTCTATATGGGTAGTCATTGATCGCTTGATCAAAGTGGCACACTTTATCCTAGTTAAGACCACTTATACAAGTGCTAAGTTGGCCAAGATATATATGTCCAGGATCGTATGTCTGCATGGAGTCCCGAGGACCATCGTATCATATAGAGGAACACAGTTTACCTCAAAGTTTTGGCATCAGGGAACAAGATTTGGAGTTCAGTACAACATTTCACCCGCAGACGGATGGACAGACCGAGAGAGTCAACCAGATTATGTAAGATATGTTGAGAGCCTGTGCGCTAGATTATGGATCTAGTTGGGATGACAATTTGCCTTATGCAGAGTTCTCATACAACAACAGTTACCAAGCAAGTTTGAAGATGGCACCATTTGAAGACCTGTATGGACGAAGGTGCAGGACACCGTTGATGTGGGATGGAGTAGGAGACCGACAATTGTTTGGACCAGACTTGATTAAGGAGTCTGGAGAGAAAGTTAAGATGATTCGGGATAGACTGAAGATAGCTCAGTCCAGGCAGAAGAGTTATGCAGATTCGAAACACAAGGAGGTAACCTATGAAATTGGAGATAGAGCATATCTGTGAGTATCACCCTTGCGAGGAGTGAAACGTTTTGGAGTTAAGGGAAAGTTAGCTCCAAGATTTGTAGGACCATATCGTATTTTGGAACGGATGGGAGAAGTTGCCTACAAGTTGGAGTTACCTGAAGGACTGTCAGGAGTTCATGATGTGTTTCACGTTTCACAGCTGAAGAAGTGTCATGCTGAGATGGCCGATATACCGTTAAGAGATACAGTACCTTGGAGGCAATTCAGTTGGACAGTGATTTGACTTATGAGGAGAAACCAGTCAAGATTCTTGAGTTTGCCAGTCGAGTCACCCGCAGCAAGGTTATCAAGTTTTGCAAAGTTCAGTGGAGCCACCATACCGAGGATGAAGCCACCTGGGAACGAGAGGATGATCTTCGCAAAGACCACCCACACCTATTCTCTAGCCAACCCGAATCTCGAGGGCGAGATTCATCTTAAGGGGGGTAGGTTTGTAACATCCCAAATTTTCAATTTGGAATGTTATACATAGGTCATTCATGCATATCATATTTTATTGCATTTTTCGTTTCGCAATCCTCGAAATCCTAAGCAACTCAATGACCCTCGGAGAGAGTTGGGGATTTTTCGGGTTTCATATTTGATTTTTATCAAATAATGAAACGAGGATTTTGGTTTTAAATATTTTTCTCTCAGAAAAATATTTCATATTAAAGTATATGAGAGGAGATAATATGACTTCTCCAAAATAATTGAAATATTGGAGGAAAAATATTGAAATCAAATATTTGATTTTATTTGGATTTTATTTGCATTAGAAAAATTGCACGTTTTCAAAATTGCATTTTAGAGCCAAGAAAATGTTCATCTCGTTCTAAATATTCTATTTAGACGGTGAAAATTTGTTTTGGCATTTTTAGATTTTTATTTTATTTTCTAGGATTTATTTTCTGTTTGGCGGAATTGTTTTTTCTTAATCTTCGGGAGCCGACTGGGCCGAAACCCATCCGGGCCGGCCCATCTCCCGCCGCCGCCGTCTCCCGCGCGGAGCCGCAGGCGCTGCCGCCACCGACTCGGACAGAGTCCGAGCCGGATTCCTCCACCGTTGCCACCTTGCCCCCTCCTCCAAGCCCCCCCGCCCCGCCCTTTATATACGCCGCCCGAGCCCCCTGCCACCACCACAAACCCCGCCGCCGTCGCAGCCCGCTCCCGAGCCGAGCCGCCGCCGCCGCCTCCCGCGCCTCGCCGACGTAGCCGCAAGCCGCCGCCGCCGCCGCCTCCGCGCCTCGCCCGGCGTAGCCGCAAGCCGCCGCCGCTTCGCCCGCGCGCCAGCGCCTTGCCGTCGCCCGCCGCCCAGCGAGCCCGCTGCCCCACCCCCGAGCCCCGCCTCCCCGGAGGTACCACGCCGTTTCGTCGCCTCCGGTTTTTTTAAGAAAACCGATTCGTTTTTTTTTAAAAACCCTAGTTTGTTTTTTTAGATCGGTTCGCCGGTTTTTTTCCGCTTCTTCTATTTAGCGGACGCCCGTCCGTACGTTCATTTTAACGAACGGTTTTCGCTCGATAGTTTCAGATAACGAACGCCCGTTCGTTAGCCTGTTCATCAGTTTCTTTTTCTCGGATTTTTCCGCGATTATTTTCGATCGCGATTTCTGATTCTATCTTCGTTTCAGTTTATCTTTTCGCTCGTTTGTCGGAATCAGGCGATTCAAGCGCCTAGATCTTCGTCTTGAGACCCTCTTTCGGTTTAACCAACTTAAACAAGAATTTGTACTGTAAAATTTGACTTTAGTTCATATTAGTAAACGGATCTTGTTTCTTTCGCCGTTTGAGTTTCGTTGCTCCATTCGATTTTATTCTTTTTGCAAACCATAGTTCTTAAGTTGAACTTTCTGGTCAATCTCTCTTATTTGAGTTTTGCCCGTGCATCTTTGCTTGATTGCTTATGTATGCTATTGTTTGTTTGCGATAGAATTCCCTGAGTGCGAAGCGGGCTACTACGAGTCCCTAGGTTTCGCGGTTCGTCAGCAAGGCAAGTAACACATTGATCATACTCTTTTCATACCCAGTTTTTATGCATTAGTTTCAGTCCTCAAACATTGCATGATTAGGATGTCATTAACATGTGGGTTGGGAAGTAGTTGATGAGGTAGAACCTAATGCCCTGTCATATTCAAACCCTTGGGAGTTACTTCTACGTGTTGCTTATATTGCTATGCTATGCTCGTAGACGTGGTTTGGGTGAGTGAAATCCATGACAGAGGTGAGGTTGTTAATTAATGGTTCAACATAAGGTGGCAACTTAAATTTACATCTGGGTGGATTGAGGCACCTGGAGAATCCAGTGTTGCCTGTATTTTTTGGAAATCCCGGGGTTCCGTATGATTTTCCTATGGACCGCCAACCAGGCTCAAAGGGACTGAGATGATTCATGCTAGAAACTTCCGTGTGCAGCCACAAGCTATTATGGGCTCTAGTATAATTGAGTAAGTTACGTGAAGCTCTCGAAGAGGTGGATCAACAGGTAGTGGGTTGTAGGTTTGGTATGGTCTACCCGGAGTTGAGAGTTAATGTTTCTGAAAGATTGTGTCTCGGTCATCCGTTTCTCAAACACCATGTAGTGCGAGAAATCCAACGGAGGCGAACGAGTCTTGTGGGGAAAAGTGAGCAAACCTCTACAGAGTGTACAATCTAATCATGGTTAGCCGTGTCCCCGGTTATGGACATTCTTGAGTATCTAGTACTTGGAGTATCTTAAGTATCTCATCACTCTTAATTAATATTGTTGGGTTGTTAATTACTTTAATTGGGATTGAGTTGGAGGAACCTTCTTAATGATGTTTCAACCACCATGATAGTTAAATTAAAATCTATTCCTTTGTTGTAGGGAAAATTTGGCTTTTCGCAAAAACTATAACCATAGAGCTTTCCACCATCCAAATATGCATGTAGTGATAGCATTATTATGTTCTTGCTCTACTGTGTTATATTGCCAGCATATTCCATGTGTTGACCCATTTTCGGACTGCAAAGTATTATGTTGCAGACTTTTCAGACGAGGAGTAATTCGTTAGGTCGTTGCCGTGCAGCTCAGCTATGCCGTTGGAGTTGATGGATTCACTTTATCTTCCAAGCCTTCCGCTGTTATCATATTAGATGGCCTTAAGCCATATTTATTGTATTAAGTTCTCTTTTGAGACATTTGATGTAATAAGTGTGTGATTGCTACTCTATTATAAATCCTTCGAGTACTGTGTGTCAGCATTACCGCTCCAGGGATGACACTGAAGCACAGAGACTTGACCGTTTGGGGTCGGGTCGCTACAATTTTTGAGTGGGACGCCCTTTGCTATGAGCAAAGTCAATCATTTTTTCCTATTCCTGTCTTCAGTTCAGAAGTAAATATTTACTCTGCTAAGATGCATAGTCACATGAATGTTGACTTATGTAAGGTATTTTAAGAGTTTGTTATGAATGTTTTCTATGTAATGCGAGGCCTTGAGTTTGATTGCAAAGTTGAGCTTGGAATGCTGTGGCATGCGGCATCACGAGTTGTTCACCGTGCCTCCTGAGAATAATGCTTCATATTGTTTTGCATGTTGATCTAATGCCCGTGATTTGCATGTTAAGAAGATCATCCTCTTCTGTTGTTTCTGTGCTTAAGAAGTTCATTGTCTTATGTTTCATTCGATCAACATGACAACTCGGGTAGATCATCCTCTTGCCTATATGACAACTCGGGTAGGTTAGAGGTGAAACCATATGATCTTCCGACCAAATCATCATCTTAGGTCGTGATTGGATCGTCGTTTTCCAACCAAAATCGCTTGTAAAACTGAAGCTTGTAAATAAAAGAAGATGGTCTCAGGCGAAGCACTTGGTTGGTCGATTTCGACTAGTAAAATATACACTGGTCTCTCAAATTACATGCATAACCCACCGGTTTTACTAAGAGACCTCGGGCCCTTGGTTTCATTACGCCTGTATTTTACGTGTTGTTTCCGATGACGAGTAAATTACACTTGTATCTTAATACAGGTGTGAAATATACCAGAGCTCCCAAGCGCGACCTTGCCGTTTCATACCGTCTCAGTCTCTCGAAGGTGCTCATAGGTGTCCGATGATCACAGCTTCCTGAATGAGCGATGGGCCATGTCAGAGACCATCCATAGGGCCCGTGAAGCCCTCTCCATCGTCCTTCGAGTTGTTGCGCTCGCCGTGGCGCCGAGCATTGTCAACATAGTCGACGAACATGAGGATTCAGGAGATGACTTTATTTTGACTAGATGATAGTAGGGACCCACTAGGGCCATAGCCGTATGTACTCAAGTGCCTCCTTATTATGTACAACTATATTTTTTTGCTTCCTCCTGGTTTCCTGACATCACATTCCCACACCATTGTCAACCTATGTAGTCAATAAATGAGGGAATTGCACAAGGAGCGGCCGACAGCTGGGACCAAGCAGCTCGAGCATTATTTGTGTTTTTGAGGTGTGACCACTTCAGAGTTTTTCTTGAGCGATGTTTTCGTTTTTTAGGGGCTTGAGCGATGTTTTCGTTGTTTTTCAGAGGAGAGCAGGGTATTAACTGGGTGGGTTGTGGCCCATCTAGCCCAGGCCAGATATCCATCCCATATATTAATTTTTTTTCAAGCTGAAAATGGCTAGCCCAGCTATACTTTTTTTTGAGGAATACCCAGGCAAGGTCAACTTGTTATTTTCCGCCCCGCTGGGCTGCAAATCTTTCCTAGGAGGGATGCATTAGGCCTAACAGGAAAATGGGCTTTAATAAATATTAAATGGGATGTAACTATAAAAACTAGGCAGTAACTATAAAAAAATGCACCAAACACGTAATTAGTTTATAAAATATTATTTTTGGATTTTGAAAATTTTAATTTCATTAATTATTGCGCGTGCAATGCTTCATTGGATTTTTACGTAATACAAATTTATATTGAAATTTTATTTAACCTGACTAGAAATTTCGGGATAAAAATATTTCGGATCCCATCAAAATGTGGGAAATTTTTTTGAATTCTGTTTTGAATGGTTGGTTGAAATTATTAATCGTTGTCCTTGCTCGAAAATGGGTTGTACTTTTAACAAACTGTAAATGGGCTGTAGTAAATTCCATTAGAATTCAAAAATGGGTTGTACATTCTTACAAATCGCAAATGGGCTATAAGTTCTCCGCCACACACTTGTGGGCCTACTAAGTTGACGCGTCCCCTAAAAAAAGTAAGTTGACGCGTATGCAAGGCTTTGTCAACTTATAGTCAACACACGGTTCTAGCAGTAATGGCCGTTGGATGTCAATCCAACGGATGTTGTGCTTCTTCTTCAATCTTGGATATTCTAGCTTCAGCTGCCCAAAAAGTGATTCCTTCCCCTAACATCTAGGGCGCACCGTTTCGGAGGCTAACCTGTGGGCCTACTAAGTTGACGCGTACTAAGGGCTTTGTCAACTTAGTCAATATAAACGTTTCTAGCTGCAGTGACCGTACGATGTCCATCCAACGGCCGCCGTGCTTCTTCAACCTCTGGTCTTCTTGCTCCAGCCACCCAAAGCAGGCCCGGTCGTGCCGCCTGCTCCTGCCTCCCGTGGTCTGCTGTGCTGCCGTAGAGGCCTCACCGGCCCCTACTACTCCCACCGCTGGCCAGGCCATCCCTCTACTCACCCACACCCCTTGTTATTCTGCGGCGACGGCAGCCTCACACTCTAGCCGAACTAGTGAACCCTCGTACTCCTCTCTGCGTGGGCATCCACTGCCGTGTCTTCCCCGGCTTTGTGTCGTCCCCTTCCTAGGCCTCGCGGACATCCACCGTCCTGGTGCTCTTGGCGCAGCGTAGTCAACGTGGTCAATGATACATATCCAACGTATCTATAATTTTGATTGTTCCATGCTATATTATATTCTGTTTTGGACATTAATGGGCTTTATTATACATTTTTATATTATTTTTGGGACTAACCTATTAACCGGAGGCCCATCCCAGAATTGTTGTTCTTGCCTATTTCAGAGTTTCGGAGAAAAAGAATATCAAACAGAGTCCAAACGGAATGAAACCATCGGGAATGTGATTTTCGGACCGAACGTGATCCAGAGGACTTGGACCCTACGTCAAGATATCAACCAGGAGGGCACGATGTAGGGGGGCGCGCCTACCCCCTCGGCGCGCCCTCCACCCTCGTGGGCCCCATGTTGCTCCACCGACGTACTTCTTCCTCCTATATATACCTACGTACCCCCAAACTACCATAGACGGAACCAAAAACCTAATTCCACCGCCGCAACCTTCTGTACCCGTGAGATCCCATCCTGGGGCCTTTTCCGGAGCTCCGCCGGAGGGGGAATCAATCACGGAGGGCTTCTACATCTACACCATAGCCTCTCTGATGATGTGTGAGTAGTTTACCTCAGACCTTCGGGTCCATAGTTATTAGCTAGATGGCTTCTCTCCTCTTTTTGGATCTCAATACAATGTTCTCCCCCTGTCGGTGTACTAGAGTAGGGGTACCCTAGTATCCCGAACTTGTGCACGGGCAGTTGCAGCCCTCCGCGGCAAGGCTTACCGTGTGACCGCCAAGGTCCTCCGTGGTTCCTTTGGAGCCATTCAAGAACAAAGTATTCAAGCCAAGGAGACAAGGCCCCGGCAAGAGGAGCTTGCCGGGAAGGCCACCCAAGGCACCTAGGAGACAAGGCCCCGGCTAGAGGAGCTTGCCGGGAAGGCACGGTGAGCGACAAGCTTCCGGACGCGACAAGACAACAATCAGCAGCAGCTTGCATGGCAGACCACCACTCTGTACTGCGCTCCGGCACATCCACTAACGTGTCGCATACAGGACCTTTCCAGCGCGTGTGGCAAGAGGCCGTCTGCCAGCAGAGCTGTGATGGCAAGCGGCCCGACAAGATTGTCATCGTGGCAAGCGGTGGCGCCCCTGACGGTCCCTTTCTGCACTGTTAGGGCAACATAGACGGGCATTTAATGCCTTTGTCCCCTGCCGTCAGGGTTAGGTATGATACACTGTACAAGTAGTTGTACCAACCACTCCTTTTCCATTTTTACCCTTGTCTACGTTGCCACACTGCCGGAGACCCTTTAGCATATAAAAGGAGGCCCATGCGCAACATAGGAAGGGGGCTCGAGAGGTTCGGCTTGAGAACACTCACGCTCGGTCTCGTTAGCAGCTTGTGTGTCTTTGTAGCACTCAGCGCTCTGAGCAAGAACTCAATACACTCGGACATGCGGTGAGGGAGTGTTATCTCTCCGGAGAGCTCCAAGCTGGGTAAACTGCTCGTGTGCTTCGCCTCGATCTGCTCTTCGTGCGACCTCCGCCCCCCGCCGAACCGAAAGGGGCTCGGTCCGCCGGTCCCATAGGTGTTCGTGGGCCAGATCTGCTTCCCCGACATCTTTGGCGCGCGAGGTAGGGGGCGTCGAGATTGTGTGAACCTGATCCGGCGTCCACACGAGCTAGATCTTCATCATCTTCATCGACATGCCACCGAAGAAGAAGGCTTCGGCGGAAGATGTTCCGTCCGCGTCGAACCCACCACCACCGGAGCAAACGGGTGGTGGGGTAGACACCGGCGGAAGAATGGGCGTCGGCAGAGCCCACGGTGCTGCCAAGTCCAAGGACAAGGCTGCGCAGACCTCGGCATCCGTACATGCACCGCGCCCGTCTCGGGAGCGCGGGACCGGCAGCGTCATGGTATTCACAACGCCATACGCCGTTGGACCAAGATCGAGCTGGTGGATCTCGGGATGCTCAAGACCAGCATGCACGCCAACATCTGGCGCGGCGAAACGCAGTCGCTGGACGGGATACTGCTCCTTCTAACATAGTCAGAAGTCCGAGCATATCCCGCTCCTCGCGCCGTTCGCCACTGCCACCCAACCACTCCTTTTCCATTTTTACCCTTGTCTACGTTGCCACCTGTCGGAGACCCCTTTAGCATATAAAAGGAGGCCCATGCGCAGCGTAGAGGGGGGTCGAAAGGTTCGAAGCCAGAGAACACTCACGCTCGGTCTCGTTAGCAGCTTGTGTGTACTGTAGCACTCAGCGCTCCTGAGCAAGAACTCAATACACTCAGACATGCAGCAGTAGGAGTGTTATCTCTCCGGAGAGCTCCGAAGCTGGGTAACTTGCTCGTGTGCTTCGCCTCGATCTGCTCTTCGTGCGACCTCCGCCCCCTGCCGAACCGAAAGGGGCTCGGTCCACCGGTCCCATAGGTGTTCGTGGGTCAGATCAGCCTCCCCGACATCTTTGGCGCGCCAGGTAGGGGGCGTCGAGATTGTGTGAACCTGATCCGGCGTCCACGCGAGCTAGATCTTCATCATCTTCATCGACATGCCACCGAAGAAGAAGGCTTCGGCGACAGATGTTCCGTCCGCGTCGAACCCACCACCACCGGAGCAACCGGGTGGTGGGGTAGACGCTGGCGGAAGAATGGACGTCGACGGGGGAGCCCACGGTGCTGCCAAGTCCAAGGACAAGGCTGCGTAGACCTCGGCGTCCGTACATGCACCGCGCCTGTCTCAGGAGGCGCAGGACCGACAGCGTCATGGTATTCACAACGCCATGCGCTCGTTGGACCAAGATCGAGCTGGTGGATCTCGGGATGCTCAAGACCAACATGCACGCCAACATCTTTGGCAGCGGCGAAACGCGATCGCTGGGACGGGATACTGCTCCTTCTAACATAGTTAGAAGTCCGAGCATATCCGCTCCTCGCGCCGCTCGCCATCGCCACCCACCACTCCAGCAGAAGCTTTGGCGAGAGCTCAATCGCTCTGGATTACCCTCCAACAGCCGACAAGGTCGATGAATGGAGGGCCACCATTCAGAGTCTCATCGGCTTTGCTAACGGCGACGCCTTGGCGGCTGAGTGCATCGCTGCCGCGGCAGACTGCCAAACACGAAGCTGGTGGCAACGAAACCGGTGGGGTGCAACCACCATGCACTCTCCGCCCGAAGGCCAAGATCGCCGACTCGCGGATCCACCTCGACAACGACTCCACCGCATCGCCGGATCCACGAGCTCGTCGCGATCAGCGCCAAGTTCTTCCTGAACGACAAGAAGAAGACGCCGAACTCGCATCGAGCGCCAAAGAGAAGCGGCAAGGCTCAATCCGACCAGCGCTACCGGGCCCTCTGTCGACATGCATGCGCCCGAAGAACCAGCGACTTGCCGTATCACGGTAGGTTGCCCTGCGTTCACTTTCGTGAGCTGCGGCAAGTCGATGGCGGGCCAAAGAAGAAGAGGAAGTTGATCTCTGGTGACTATTTTTGGCAGAGCTTCGAAGTCGCCGTCAAGAAGGTCCTCAAGATCAACACCAAGGGTCTTGAGGAAGCGATCTGCTCCGGCAAGCCCTAGGGTTTGTTCCGTTGAAGTAGACGCTCCCGACAAGTTTTGCTCCGGCAAGCTTGCCGGGAAACGTCAAGCTCCGGCTGAGCCATAGGTTCTCGCCGTGGAAGCAGATGTTCCCGCAGCAGCAGATGTGCCTTTAGTCCTTATTGTCGAGCCGCATAGCTCCAAAGATGGGCACATCAGATTGTCCGTTTCCTTGAGACAGGAGAACTTCCGAAGAGCAAGAAGAAGCGGAAAGAGTAGCCCGGCAGTCAAGTATGTACCAGTTTGTCGACAACACACTGCATGTAAGAAGACTCAACGGTGTGAAATTGAAGTGTATTCACGGGAAAGACGGACAAAAGCTGTTGGCGAGAGATACATGGAGGCATATGTGGTCACCACATTGGCGCAGAGCACTTGCCGCAAAGCGTTGCCGGCAAGGTTTCTTTTGGCCAACAGCCCTCCAGGATGCAAGCGCACAAGTAACCAAGTGTGAAGCGTGCGATTCGATTCAGCAGATACACCAGCCAGCTCAAGCTCTCCAGACGATCCCTTTATCACGGCCATTTTCGGTTGGGGCTCGACATCCTCGGCCCCTTTCCCGAAGCTGTCGGGGCTTTGAGTACTTATGCGTTGCAATCGACAAGTTCACAAAGTGACCGGAAGTGGAAGCGATGAGGAAGGTGACAACGATCGGCAGTCAAGTTCTTTAGGTCGATTGTTTGCCGTTTGGAATCCCTAACAGGATCATCACCGACAACGACGCAATTCACGAGCCGCACCTTCATGCAGTACGTCCAAGATCTTGGCGCCAAGGGTGCCTTTATACATTGCTCATCCGAGAAGTAACGGTCAAGCGGAGAGGGAGAATCTTTGAAGTGCTGCGCGGGCTCAAGACCAGAACTTTCGACGAGGCTGCACAAGTGCGGAAAGAACTGGATTGAGGAGCTGCCGGTGGTTCTTTGGTCGATCAGGGCGACGCCAAATCGAGCCACCGGCGGGACACCTTCGCTCTATTATATGGTGCTGAGGCAGTTCTCCCCATGGATCTCGTATACGTATCACCTCGAGTGCTCGCTTATGATGAGCTTGAGCAAGAGTAGTTGCGAAAACATGACGTGCTGCTCCTTGTGGAGGATCGTCTTGATTTCTTGTCTGAGCTGCTCGATACCAGCAAGCTTTGCGCCGCTACCATAGCCGCCAAAGTTAATGCCGAAGTCTCGAGGAAGGCGACCTTGTTCTTGGCGCGTTCAGTCCGCCAAGAATTCCAACAAGTTGACGCTGAAGTGGGAAGGCCCTTACCGGGTGAAACGAGTCACTAGGCTCGCATCGCTGTCGCCTTGAGACCGAAGATGGCATTCGGTGAGCAACTCCTGGAACATTGAGCATCTTCGTAAGTTTTACTCAGAAGGCGCGGTTGCCGGAACCTGTTCCGGCAACCACCCTTTGTACAAGTCTTGCCGATGTTGCATGTAATCCTTTGTACAAAGCCGGGCGCAGACCCCGTGCATAAGTAAGGCTAATGTGCTTCGCACATCTTGTCAATTTCATGCTTTCTACTTCTATTTTGCATGCGTTATCGACACTTTGTGCAGCACCTACCCCGGTAAGCAATAACGAGCCATAAGGCTCCATATCTTTATTTTCTCTTCTTTCTCTTTCTCAAAGAAAGGAAGGTTCCCTCGCCCACAAGTTTGCCGGGGAAAGGAGAAGATAATGGTGTGGACCAAGCGTCGCTCAAGGAAGTCTAGCCTTACCGGGAAGCAAACGATAGAAAAGCTAAGTTGCTAAAGTTTGAGCAATCAGTTTTAAAATTTTTAAGTTATCTTCCTCGAACGACCGTACTTTGTATGGAAAACCTGTGCGCGGAGGAACCGACTCGTAGCTAGTTGCGCCCTTACTTTGTTTCGAGTCCGCTCAACAACTTAAGTGAGCTGTGACTAGTTGCGACAAGGTTTCTTGTCGGTAGCAAGACCGCTTGACGAACTCTTGGCGTCTCGCCTCAGCGCTTCATGACCAGTGTGCTGACAAGTTCCCTAAAAGCGCTAGTTGCGCCCTTACTTTGTTTCGAGTCCACTCAACAACTTAAGTGAGCTGCGACTAGTTGCGACAAGGTTTCTCGTCGGTAGCAGCACCGCCAGCAGGCTGCTGACGTCCCGCATTCAGCGCTCACGGCCCAGGTGCCTGCGCTGACAAGTTCCCTAAAAGCGTAGGGCAAAAACATACAAAGGAAGGAACCAAGTAAAGGAAATAACATTGCAATTGCTACCCGAAATAGAGTTATATTACAATATAGCTTGTCGCAGCTCTAATAGATTGTTCTCATAACATGACCAGCAGCGGCAAGAAAAAGAGAAAGCGGGCGGCCTAATCTACGCGATCGCCCTCAACCCTCTTGATCCCGCTCACCCTGTCCACGATGGGTGCGACAAGGGTCTTGCGCGCTTCCACATCAGCATCCGGCGGCAAGGACTTGAGGACGTTGGTGAGGTTGAGGCCTGGGTCCTGGAGCTCGACGCCCATCGGAGCTTGATGAAGACGCCATCGCCGGCCTTCAAATAGGCGCCGGGCTGGGGCTCTTGAACCCGGACAGCTGCAGCGGCGGAGGAATCGGCGGTCGGTGTAGCGCCTGGCGCTCCTGCGGCCTCAGGGCCGTCAGTGCGATCGCCGGACCCCTCGCCAGCTTCTGCGGCGGCAGCGTTGGCAGCCTCTTCGCCAGCGGGCTCGTCAGCGCCAGCTTCTTCTCCGATGGCAGTGGTGTCGTCAGTATTGCCGCGCGCGTCCTCCTCGCCGGCGGCCTCGGTCTCCATTGGCTCTGTGGCGGATGGATCTGACGACCGGAAAATGAAGAAAAGTCAAGCAAATATTCAAAAAGAAAATCAAAAGAAGAAGAACACAAGGAAAGTTTTCAAGCAAGAGGATTACCTGTGCTAGGGTCTGCAGTAATGGTCTCCGCCACCAGGGGATCGCTGGTGCTGTCCCTTGCCGGAGAGCTGTCCCTTGCCGGAGAACTGCCCCTTGCCGGAGAAGTCTCCCTTGCCGGAGAACTGCCCCTGTTTCCCCTGCTTATAAAGAGGGAGGGGGCGGACGTTCCGTCTTTCCGAATAAAGAAACCACCCATGATCTCACCCACGATCTCTCACACGATGCCGCATTCGACGCGTGCCGTTCGTGGAGGGCGTGGTGGGTCCGGGGTGAGTTCTGGCGTAACCCAGGCAGCGGCGTGCCGTGCCTGCTTTTGGGCCTGGCCCAACAGCCGGCACTGTGTGGCCCAGGCCCGGGGCTCTTGTCCGGTGTACTAGAGTAGGGGTACCCTAGTATCCCGAACTTGTGCACGGCGATTGCAGCCCTCCGCGGCAAGGCTTACCGGGTGACCGCCAAGGTCCTCCGTGGTTCCTTTGGAGCCATTCAAGAACAAAGTATTCAAGCCAAGGAGACAAGGCCCCGACAAGAGGAGCTTGCCGGGAAGGCCACCCAAGGCACCTAGGAGACAAGGCCCTGGCAAGAGGAGCTTGCCGGGAAGGCCCGGTGAGCGACAAGCTTCCGGACGCGACAAGACAACAACCGCGGCAAGGCGCTTGCCGCGGCAGACCACCACTCTGTACCTGCGCTCTAGCACATCCACTAACGTGTCGCCATGGGACCTTTCCAGACGCGCGTGGCAAGAGGCCGTGCAGCCAGCGGAGCGCGGTGGCAAGCGGCGCTGACAAGATTGCCATCGTGGCAAGCGGTGGCGCCCCTGACGGTCCCTTCTGTGACCGTTAGGGCGACGTAGACGGGCATTTAATGCCTTTGTCCCCTGCCGTCAGGGTTAGGTATGATACACTGTACAAGTAGCTGTACCAACCACTCCTTTTCCATGTTTACCCTTGTCTACGTTGCCACCTGTCGGAGACCCCTTTAGCATATAAAAGGAGGCCCATGCTAACGTGGGAAGGGGCTCGAGAGGTTGAAGCGAGAGAACACTTTCGCGCCGGTCTCGTTAGCAGCTTGTGTGTCTTTGTAGCACTCAGCGCTCTGAGCAAGAACTCAATACACTTTCGAGACATGCAGCAAGTAGGAGTGTTATCTCTCGAAGAGCTCCGAAGCTGGGTAAACTGCTCGTGTGCTTCGCCTCGATCTGCTCTTCGTGCGACCTCCGCCCCCCGCCGAACCGAAAGGGGCTCGGTCCGCCGGTCCCATAGGTGTTCGTGGGCCAGATCTGCTTCCCCGACACCCCCCTCTCTTGTGGAGATCTATTCGACGCAATCCTCTTTTGCGGTGTGTTTGTTGAGACTGATGAATTGTGGGTTTATAATCAAGTTTATCTATGAACAAGATTTGAATCTCCTATGAATTCTTTTATGTATGATTGGTTATCTTTGCAAGTCTCTTCAAATTATTAGTTTGGTTTGGCCTACTAGATTGATCTTTCTTGCAATGGGAGAAGTGCTTAGCTTTGGGTTCAATCTTGCGGTTTCCTTTCCCAATGACAGTAGGGGCAGCAAGGCACGTATCGTATTGTTGCCATCGAGGATAACAAGATTGGGTTTATATCATATTGCATGAGTTTATCCCTCTACATCATGTCATCTTGCTTAAAGTGTTACTCTATTCTTATGGACTTAATACTCTAGATGCATGCTGGATAGCGGTCGATGTGTGGAGTAATAGTAGTAGATGCAGGCAAGAGTCGGTCTACTTGTCTCGGACGTGATGCCTATATACATGATCATACCTAGATATTCTCATAACTATGCTCAATTCTGTCAATTGCTCAACAGTAATTTGTTCACCCATCGTAATACTTATGCTCTCGAGAGAAGCCTCTAGTGAAACCTATGGCCCCCGGGTCTATTTTCCATCATATTAATCTTCCAACACTTCGCTATTTTTATTACCTTTTATTTTACTTTGTATCTTTATCATAAAAATACCAAAAATATTATCTTATCATATCTATCAGATCTCACCCTCGTAAGTGACCGTGAAGGATTGACAACCCCTTTATTGTGTTGGTTGCGAGGATTTATTTGTTTGTGTAGGTGTGAGGGACTCGTGCGTGGTCTCCTACTGGATTGATACCTTGGTTCTCAAAAAATGAGGAAACTACTTACGGTACTTTGCTGCGTCACCCTTTCCACTTCAAGGGAAAACCAACGCAGTGCTCAAGAGGTAGAAGTCAACGAAGGACATCCATCGGACGTGGACTGTATGTGAAGAGGCTGACAGCTGGGTCCACGGCCGCACATAAGGAAATGCCTCCTTATTACGCACAAAATAATGATTCCTCCATCTGACATATGAGACCCACCGGAAGGGCCTCTGTATTTAGCGAAAAAAATGTCCCCCCCATGCTGACAGGTCGGACCCACCAGCTATATCTTCGCATGCAAGGAAGTGCCTCCTTATTATGCACAAAAAATGAATACTCCCCCTGCTAGCTGGGACACAACATAGTGGGAGGCTGACTTGTGGGCCTACTAAGTTGACGGGGATGGAGGGCTTTGTAAACTTAGTCAATATGAATGATTCTAGCTCTAGTGACCGTACGATGTCCATCCAACGGCCATAGTGCTTCTTCAACCTCTGGTCTTCTTGCTCCAGCCGCCCAAACAAGCGTCGGGCGTGCCACCTGGTCCTGCCTCCCATGTCCGGCTGTGCTGCCACCGCTGGCCATGCCATCCCTCTATACTCACCCACACCTCTTGTTATTCTCCGGCGATGGCAGCCTCACACCACAACCGAAGCAATCAAGCCACATACTCCCCTCCGCATGGGCATCCACTGCCGCGTCTTCCCCGGCTCCGCGTCGTCCCCTTCCTAGGCCTCGCCGTCGTCCACCGCCTTGGTGCTCTCGGCGCGGCGTGGTCAATGTGGTCGATGACCAACTTCCATTGGAAGTGTACTGTACATGGCGAGGCTGACAGCTGGGTCCACGGCCGTAGCAAGGAAGTGCCTCCTTATTACGCGGAAAATAATGATTCCTTCACCTGACAGCAGGGACCCACCGGACGGGCCACCGTATTTCATGAAAAAACATTTCCCCCCTGACTGTTGGGACCCACCAGCTACATCTTCACATGCAAGGAAGTGCGTGCATATTACGGGCAAAAAAAATGATTCGCCCCCTGACTGCTGGGACCCACCAGCTACATCTTTGCACGCAAGGAAGTGCCTGACAGTCGGGACCCACATGGTCGAAGCGTACGTAGCGTTGTCATTCTGGTCGCGAACGTGTACATACATACTCATCAATGTAGAGGCGCGCACATGTCGTAGTAGAGGCGCACACGTAGCATGTACACGTACGTACAGCGGCCAGGGTGCAAGAAAGAAAATATGGCCAGATACGTACATACGGGCGGGGTCTCGAACGCCTACTCGCGCATACGTACGGCCAGGGCTCGTGTACATGGCTGGGTCGGAACGGAGAAGCTGCGCCGTCATTGTGTTCATCGGGAGCCAACCGGCTTGGAAGGAACAACCGATGGAAATGATGCCTAGTGTACCGCAGAATGGAGGAAATTGCGTTGTGTTCGACCAGCCACAGTGGAAACGGGTTCCTATTCATCGGGAGGGGTCTGGCGTACCGCAAAACGGAGGAAACTCCTATGGTCGAAACGGGGTCCTATTGATCGGGAGGGGTGTGGCGTATCGCAAAACGGAGGAAACGGACTTGTGTTAGAGCGCTACGGTCGAAACAGGGGTCCTGTTCATCGGGAGGGGTGTGGCGTGCCGCAAAACAGGACTCCACGGGGTACTATTCATCTCCACGGTCGACTGCTCCACGGGCTCCTGTTCATCGAGCCTCCACCGCGCGCTCCTCCACCGGCTACTGTTCAACAACCCGATCCACGGGGTCCTGTTCAACAACCCCTCCACGGGCTACTGTTCATCCAGCCCTCCACCGGCTATTGTCCACTAGCCCTCCACCGACTACTGTTCAACCAGCCCTCCACGGGGTCCTGTTCATCAAGCCCTCCACAGGGTCCTGTTCATCCACCGGCTCAATCGATCGGGGTACTGTTCATCCAGTGGCAACGGCCTCTACTACCACGGGGTCCTGTTCATCCAACCCCCCCACCGGGAACTATTCATCCAAACCCCCTCAACAACGCTCACTTTTCATCAAGGGAAGGATGCAACAGTGTTCGATCGGCTTTAGTTAGCAGCAGTAGCGAAGGAATCACTCGGGTTCAGTTAACAACAAGGGATTGATCAATCGCTCGGGTTCAGTAACGCGTAGCCTACAGTGCAATTGATCAGGTTCAGTTAGAGCCCAACGCCTCGCTCGGGTTTAGTTAGAAACCAACGCCTCGCACACACGCGTGTACGTATGAGAGAAACACGCATCGCTCGGCCCCTGACCACCCACCGTAATCGGGAACTCCCCGATATTTTCCTCACCTTCGCTTTGACACGGTTTTTTCCATTATGGACGGCCCAAAGAATGTCATGCAGCTGCGTCTCCGGCCCGCCTAGGACGAAAAGCCCATTTTCTGTCATGATTTTTTGTCATAGAAGTAGGAGCCCACCTCTATGATGATACCGGGTTTTGTCACAATTATCATCATAAAAGTGTCATAAGTATGACAAAAAAAATTTGTCCGGCCCAAACTGTCACAGATGTGTCTTTTTTTAGTGAATTTGGTAAGGAAACATTTATATAGTGTGCTAAAATTTATTGTCACTTGTTACTATGGAAAACAATCCTTTGAGGGGTTTGTTCGGGGTATCTTCACCTCATCCGGAACACCCCTTAGCTACCCCTCAACCTACTGCACCTACTAAAAATATTGAATATGAAATCCCTTCGGGTATGATAGAACAACTGCTAGCTAATCCTTATGCAGGAGATGGAACCGAACATCCTGATATGCATTTGATATATGTAGAAAAAATTTGTGGATTGTTCAAGCTTGCAGGTTTACCCAGAGATAAGGTGATGAAAAAGGTTTTCCCTTTATCTTTAAAGGGACAATCATTGTCATGGTATAGGCTATGCGATGATATTGGATCATGGAATTGGAATTGTTTTAAATTGGAGTTCCACCAAAAAAATTATCCTATGCATCTAGTTCATCGTGATCCGAATTATATAGTGGCCTCGTGAAGGAGGAAGTATTTCTCTAGCTTGGGGGAGGCTTAATTCAATGTTATATTGTAGGATCGAAAGTATGTCTAGAGGGGGGGGGGTGATTAGACTACTTGACCAAATAAAAATCTAGCGTTTTCCCAATTTTAGTTCTTGGCAGATTTTAAGAACTTTGCACAAGTCAAGCAATCACCCTACACATGCAATTCTAAGAGTATAGCAGCGGAATGTAAAACAATTGCATATGAAGGTAAAGGGAGGAGTTCAAGGGAGCAAACGCAATGTTGACACAGAGATTTTTTATCCGTGGTTCCGATAGGTGGCGCTATCGTACATCCATGTTGATGGAGACTTCAACCCACAAAGGGTAATGATGTATACTACACAACCTTCTTCTTGTAGACGTTGTTGGTCCTCCAAGTGCAGAGGTTTGTAGGACAGTAGCAAATTTCCCTCAAGTGCATGACCTAAGGTTTATCAATCCGTGGGAGGCGTAGGACGAAGATGGTCTCTCTCAAACAACCCTGCAACCAAATAACAAAGAGTCTCTTGTGTCCCCAACACACCCAATACAATGGTAAATTGTATAGGTGCACTAGTTCGGCGAAGATATGGTGATATAAGTGCAATATGGATGGTAGATATAGGTTTTTGTAATATGAAAATATAAAAGCAGCAAGGTAGCAAGCGATAAAAGTGAGCGTAAACGGTATTGCAATGCTAGGAAACAAGGCCTAGGGTTCATACTTTCACTAGTGCAAGTTCTCTCAACAATAATAACATAATTGGATCATATAACTATCCCTGAACATGCAACAAAGAGTCACTCCAAAGTCACTAATAGCGGAGAACAAACGAAGAGATTATGGTAGGGTACGAAACCACCTCAAAGTTATTCTTTCCAATCAATCCGTTGGGCTATTCCTATAAGTGTCACAAACGGCCCTAGAGTTCGTACTAGAATAACACCTTAAGACACAAATCAACCAAAACACTAATGTCACCTAGATACTCCAATGTCACATCAAGTATCCGTGGGTATGATTATATGATATGCATCACCCAATCTCAGATTCACCTACTCAACCAACACATAGAACCTCAAAGAGTGCCCCAAACTTTCTACCGGAGAATCAAGATGAAAATGTGTGCCAACCCCTATGCATCGGTTCATGGGCGGAACCCGCAAGTTGACCACCAAAACATACATTAAGTGAGTCACGTGATATCCCGTTGTCACCACAGATACGCACGGCAAGACATACATCAAGTGTTCTCAAATCATTAAAGACTCAATCCGATAAGATTACTTCAAAGAGAAAACTCAATCCATTACAAGAGAGTAGAGGGGGAGAAGCAACATAAGATCCAACTATAATAGCAAAGTTCGCGATACATCAATATCGTGCCAAATCAAGAACACGAGAGAGAGAGAGAGAGAGAGAGAGAGAGAGATCAAACACATAGCTACTGGTACATACCGCAGCCCCGAGGGTGAACTACTCCCTCCTCGTCATGGGGACCGCCGGGATGATGAAGATGGCCACCGGTGAGGGTTCCCCCCTCCGGCAGGGTGCCAGAACAGGGTCCCGATTGGTTTTCGGTGGCTACAGAGGCTTGCGGCGGCGGAACTCCCGATCTATTCTGTTCCCCGATCGTTTTAGGGTATATGGATATATATAGGCAGAAGAAATACGTCAGGGGAACCACGAGGGGCCCACGAGGGTGGAGGGCGCGCCCAGGGGGTGGGCGCACCCCCTGCCTCGTGCCTCCCTCGTTGCTTCCTTGACATGGACTCCAAGTCCCACGGGTTGCTTTCCTTCCAAAAATAACTTCTCCAGAAGGTTACATTCCGTTTCGACTCCGTTTGATATTCCTTTTCTTCGAAACACTGAAACAAGGGAAAAAACAGGAGGCAGCCTTTGGGCTCTGGGTCAATAGGTTAGTCCCAAAAATAATATAAAAGTGTTTAATAAAGCCCATAAACATCCAAAAAATATAATATAATAGCATGGAACAATAAAAAATTATAGATACGTTGGAGACGTATCAGCATCCCTAAGCTTAATTCCTGCTCGTCCTCGAGTAGGTAAATGATAAAAATAGAATTTTTGATGTGGAATGCTACCTAACTTATTTCTCAATGTAATTCTCTTTATTGTGGCAAGAATATTCAGATCCATAAGATTCAAGACAAAAGTTTAATATTGACATGAAAATAATAATACTTCAAGCATACTAGCAAAGCAATCATGTCTTCTCAAAAGAACATGGACAATGCAAGCTATCCCTACAAAATCATATAGTCTGGCTATGCTCTATCTTCATCACACAAAATATTTAAATCATGCACAACCCTGATGACAAGCCAAGCAATTGTTTCATACTTTTTATGTTCTCAAACTTTTTCAATCTTCACGCAATACATGAGCATGAGCCATGGACATAGCACTATAGGTGGAATAGAATGGTGGTTGTGGAGAAGAAAAGAAGGGAGAAGATAGTATCACATCAACTAGGCGTATCAACGGGATATGGAGATGCCCATCAATAGATATAAATGTGAATGAGTAGGGATTGCCATGCAATGGATGCACTAGAGCTATAAGTGTATGAAAGCTCAACAAAAGAAACTAAGTGGGTGTGCATCCAACTCGCTTGCTCACGAAGACCTAGGGCATTTTGAGGGAGCCCATCATTGGAATATACAAGCCAAGTTCTATAGTGTAAAATTCCCACTAGTATATGAAAGTCACAACATAGGAGACTGACTATCATGAAGATCATGGTGCTACTTTGAAGCACAAGTGTGGTAAAAGGATAGTAGCATTGCCCCTTCTCTCTTTTTCTCTCATTTTTTATTTTTTTTATTTTTTGTTTGGGCCTTCTCCTTTTTTTGGCCTATTTTTTCTCTCTCTTTTTTTTATTTTTCGTCCAGAATATCATCCTGACTTGTGGGGGAATCATAGTCTCCATCATCCTTTCCTCACTGGGACAATGCTCTAATAATGATGATCATCACACTTTTATTTACTTACAACTCATGAATTACAACTCGATACATAGAAAAAAATATGACTCTATATGAATGCCTCCGTGTATGTAAGGATGTGCAATGACTCATGAGTGACATGTATGAAAGAATTATGAACGATGGCTTTGCCACAAATACGATGTCAACTACATGATCATGCAAAGCAATATGACAATGATGGAGCGTGTCGTAGTAAACGGAAGGATGGTATGTTGCATGGCAATATATCTTGGAATGGCTATGGAAATGCCATGATAGGTAGGTATGGTGGCTATTTTGAGGAAGGTATATGGTGGGTGTATGATACCGGCGAAAAGTGCGCGGTATTAGAGAGGCTAGCAATGGTGGAAGGGTGAGAGTGCGTATAATCCATGGACTCAACATTAGTCATAAAGAACTCATATACTTATTGAAAAAATCTATTAGTTATCAAAACAAAGTACTACGTGCATGCTCCTAGGGGGATAGATTGGTAGGAAAAGACCATCGCTCGTCCCCGACCGCCACTCATAAGGAGGACAATCAATAAATAAATCATGCTCCGACTTCATCACATAACGGTTCACCATACGTGCATGCTACGGGAATCACAAACTTTAACACAAGTATCTCTCAAATTCACAACTACTCCACTAGCATGACTCTAATATCATCATCTTCATATCTCAAAACAATTATAAAGAATCAAACTTCTCATAGTATTCAATGCACTTATATGAAAGTTTTTATTATATCCCTCTTGGATGCCCATCATATTAGGACTAAATTCATAACCAAAGCAAATTACCATGCCATTCTAAAGACTCTCGAAATAATATAAGTGAAGCATGAGATTTCATATATTTCTTAAAAATAAAACCACCATTGTGCTCTAAAAGATATAAGTGAAACACTAGAGCAAACGACAGACTACCCCGAAAGATATAAGTGAAGATCAATGAGTAGTAGAATAATTATACAACTATGTGAAGACTCTCCCATTTAATAATTTCAGATCTTTGTATTTTATTCAAACAGCAAGCAAAACAAAATAAAATAAAATGACGCTCCAAGCAAAACACATATCATGTGGTGAATAACAATATAGCTCCAAGTAAAGTTACCGATGAACGAAGACGAAAGAGGGGATGCCATCCGGGGCATCCCCAAGCTTAGACGCTTGGTTATCCTTGAATATTACCTTGGGGTGCCTTGGGCATCCCCAAGATTAGGCTCTTTCCACTCCTTATTCCATAGTCCATCGAATCTTTACCAAAAACTTGAAAACTTCACAACACAAAACTTAATAGAAAACTCGTAAGCTCCGTTAGTATAAGAAAATAAATCATCACTTAGGTACTGTTGTGAAATCATTCTAAACTCATATTGGTTTAATATCTACTGTGTTCCAACATATCTATAGTTCATACCCTATGATACTACTCATAGATTCATCAAAATAAGCAAACAACACATAGAAAACAGAATCTGTCAAAAGCAGAACAGTCTGTAGTAATCTGTAACTAAAGCAAACTTGTGGAACTCCAAAAATTCTAAAATAAATTGGTTGACCTGAGGAATTTTTCTAGTAATAATCTTCAAAAATAATCAACTAAATAGCACTCTCCAGTAAAAAGTTTTAGCTAATCTCGTGAGCGCTAAAGTTTCTGTTTTTTACAGCATGATCATAAAGACTTCACCGAAGTCATCCCAAAGGTTCTTCTTGGCACAAACACTAATTAAAACACAAAAACACATCTAAACAGAAGCTAGATGATTTATTT
The DNA here is from genome assembly GCA_021605145.1 of Aegilops bicornis. Taxonomy (NCBI): domain Eukaryota; kingdom Viridiplantae; phylum Streptophyta; class Magnoliopsida; order Poales; family Poaceae; genus Aegilops; species Aegilops bicornis. The sequence continues at coordinate 322,484,484 of CM038675.1, forward strand.
ATTACTAAACAGAAACAAAAATCAAGAAACTAAAATAAAGTTGGGTTGCCTCCCAACAAGCGCTAACGTTTAACGCCCCTAGCTAGGCATGATGATTTCAATGATGCTCGCATAAAAGATAAGAATTGAAACATAAAGAGAGCATCATGAAGAATATGACTAGCATATTTAAGACTAACCCACTTCCTATGCATAGGGATTTTTTGAGCAAACAACTTATGGGAACAATAATCAACTAGCATAGGAAGGCAAAACACGCATAGCTTCAAGATTTTAAGCACATAGAGAGGAAACTTGATATTATTGCAATTCCTACAAGCATATATTCCTATAATAATTTTCAGTAGCATCATGAATAAATTCAACAATATAACCAGCACCTAAAGCATTCTTTTCATTATCTACTTGCATAAAAAATTTACTACTCTCCACATAAGCAAAATTCTTCTCATTCGGAATAGTGAGAGTATCATAAGAAACTCGAATACTATAAATTGTGTCCACATTAAAAGAGTAATGTTCAGAAAAAGGGTAATCATAATCATGACAAGTTTTATAAATATAATCATCACTAATTTTTATAGCATAAGTTTCATCACAATAATCATCATAAGTAGCAACTTTGTTCTCATCATAATCGATTGAAACCTCTTCCAAGATAGTGGAATCATTACTAAATAAAGTCATGACCTCTCCAAATCCACTTTCATAAATATTATAAGATTAAACATCCTCCAAAATAGTGGGATCATTACTTCCTAAATTTGACACTCTTCCAAACCCACTTTCATCAATATAATCATCATAGGTAGAAGGCATGCTATCATCATAACAACTTTGCATATCAAAACTTGGGAGGCTAAAAATATCATCTTCATTAAACGTAGCATCCCCAAGCTTGGGACAAACTTTAATTGCAGCAAATATATTCTCAAAAACATCATCTTCATCAAACATAGCATCCCCAAGCTTGGGCCTTTTCATATCATAAGCATAATCACTCTCATCATTAATAGTATGGATAGCACCAATAGTATAGCAATTATCGTATTCTTACAAGAAAGTGCCAAAAAGATTTTCAAGATCATAAGAAGTATAATTATCATCCCAATCATAATCATCACAACAAGCAATAGGCATAACGAGATCATCATCAAGTGCATCGTCTTCCACAATTATTTTTGATTCATTTTCATGAGGCACAACAATAATAGGAGCAACATTATTTGGGAGAGATATTTTTTTACCTCTCTTCCTTTTTCTTTTCTTCTTCTTCACCACATCATGTCTTTTTGGAGATCCTTATTAATGAGATTGGTTGAATAGAAGGCTCCTCCTCGTTACCTGATTCATCATAAGAAATAATAGGAGGATGTTGGGAAGTCTCTTCCCTTTCATTAGTATTCTCTTCATCTTCTATTTGTTTTCTTTTCTTTATGTAATTGGCAATATAATGATTTTCAATGCAATTCACCGCACAATACATATAAATTTCCTCTAGATCAAAATGAAGAACTCTATCAAGGGCAAATTCTGGAATATCCTTAGTTATAGGTTTCATTTCTTCATAACCCAAGAGCAAACTAAGTTCATTATGATGTGCAAGGGAAATCAAGTCATCACAATTTTTGGACACAATACGATCATGAAACAATTTGCATTGGGTACTGAAATGATCACGTTCATTGCAAAGTTCACAAGTATGGCTAAGAAAGTTTAAATTTTTAGCACACGCATCTAGCCTTTCTTGAAACCATTTAGTTTCTAAATGCTTATGCCTCCTACAATATCTATCTTCTCTATTTGGTGTGTACTTGCAAACCCAATGCACTGCACAAAAATTGACATGCTTATAGGAAACATTTTCATCATGACTAGTGCAATCATCATTAATACTTTGGATATTCAAGGAGTTCATACTAACAACATTGCAATCATGCTCATCATTCAAAGATTTAGTGCCAAACATTTTAATGCATTATTCTTCTAACACTTTGGCATAATTTTCATTTCCATCATTCTCACGAAAGATATTAAAAAGATGAAGCGTATGAGACAAACTCAATTCCATTTTTTTGGTAGTTTTCTTTTATAAACTAAACCAGTGATAAAACAAGAAACAAAAAGATTCGATTGCAAGATCTAAAGATATACCTTCAAGCACTCACCTCCCCGGCAACGCCGCCAGAAACTGCTTGATGTCTACTACACAACCTTCTTCTTGTAGACGTTGTTGGGCCTCCAAGTGCAAAGGTTTGTAGGACAGTACAAAATTTCTCTCAAGTGGATGACCTAAGGTTTATCAATCAGTGGGAGGCGTAGGATGAATATGGTCTCTCTCAAACAACCCTGAAACAAAATAACAAAGAATCTCTTGTGTCCCCAACACACCCAATACAATGGTAAATTGTATAGGTGCACTAGTTCGGCGAAGAGATGGTGATACAAGTGCAATATGGATGGTAGATATAGGTTTTTGTAATCTGAAAATATAAAAACAGCAAGGTAGCAAGCGTTTATAAAAGTGAGCGTAAAACGGTATTGCAATGCTAGGAAACAAGGCCTAGGGTTCATACTTTCACTAGTGCAAGTTCTCTCAACAATAATAACATAATTGGATCATATAACTATCCCTCAACATGCAACAAAGAGTCACTCCAAAGTCACTAATAGCGGAGAACAAACGAAGAGATTATGGTAGGGTACGAAACCACCTCAAAGTTATTCTTTCCAATCAATCCGTTGGGCTATTCCTATAAGTGTCACAAGCAGCCCTAGAGCTCGTACTGGAATAACACCTTAAGACACACATCAACAAAAACCCTAATGTCACCTAGATCCTCCAATGTCACCTCAAGTATCCGTGGGTATGATTATACGATATGCATCACACAATCTCAGATTCATCTATTCAACCAACACATAGAACCTCAAATAGTGCCCCAAAGTTTCTACCGGAGAATCAAGACAAAAACGTGTGCCAACCCCTATGCATAGGTTCACGGGCGGAACCCGCAAGTTGATCACCAAAACATACATCAAGTGCGTCACGTGATATCCCATTGTCACCACAGATACGCACGGCAAGACATACATCAAGTGTTCTCAAATCATTAAAGACTCAACCCGATAAGATTACTTCAAAGGGAAAACTCAATCCATTACAAGAGAGTAGATGGGGAGAAGCAACATAAGATCCAACTATTATAGCAAAGCTCGCGATACATCAAGATCGTGCCAAATCAAGAACACGAGAGAGAGAGAGAGAGAGAGAGAGAGAGAGATCAAACACATAGCTACTGGTACATACCCTCAGCCCCAAGGGTGAACTACTCCCTCCTCGTCATAGAGAGCGCCGGGATGATGAAGATGGCCACCGGTGAGGGTTCCCCCCCTCCGAGCAGTCTTAACAGGGGTCCCGATTGGTTTTTGGTGGCTACAGAGGCTTGCGGCGGCGGAACTCCCGATCTATTATGTTCCCCGATCGTTTTAGGATATAGATATATATAGGCGGAAGAAATACGTCAGGGGAGCCACGAGGGACCCACGAGGGTGGAGGGCGTGCCCAGGGGGTGGGCGCGCCCCCCTGCCTCGTGCCTCCCTTGTTGCTTCCTTGACGTGGACTCCAAGTCCCACGGGTTGCTTTCCTTCCAAAAATAACTTCTCCAGAAGGTTTCATTCCGTTTCGACTCCGTTTGATATTCCTTTTCTTCAAAACACTGAAACAAGGGAAAAAGCGAGGCTGGCTTTGGGCTCTGGGTCAATAGGTTAGTCCCAAAAATAATATAAAAGTGTTTATTAAAGCCCATATACATCCAAAACAGATAATATAATATCATGGAACAATAAAAAATTATAGATACGTTGGAGACGTATCAGGTAGCGGTTGCGCGAGTCGACGGAGGGCTCCACCCACGAAGGGTCCACAAAGAAGCAACCTTGTCTATCCCACCATGGCCGTTGCCCATGAAGGACTTGCCTCACTAGGGTAGATCTACATGAAGTAGGCGATCTCCTTGCCCTTACAAACTCCTTGGTTCCACTCCACAATCTTGACGGAGGCTCCCAAGTGACACCTAGCCAATCTAGGAGACACCACTCTCCAAGCAGTAACAAATGGTGTGTTGATGATGAACTCCTTGCTCTTGTGCTTCAAATGATAGTCTCCCCAACACTCAACTCTCTCTCATAGGATTGGATTCGGTGGAAAGATGATTTGAGTGGAAAGCAACTTGGGGAAGGCTAGAGATCAAGATTTATGTGGTTGGAATGGGATATCTTGACCTCAACACAAGTGTAGGTGGTTCTCTCTCAGAAAATATGTATTGGAAGTGTAGGCATGTCGATGGCTCTCTCCACGAGTGAAGAGTGGGTGGAGGGGTATATATAGCCTCCACACAAAATCTAACCGTTACACACAAATCACCAAACTTGGTGGGAACGATTCAGAGAACTCGGTCAGACCGATTTGGTTCATAATGTGACCGTTAGGCATTTCGATGGGCCGACAGTCAACTCGGTGAGACCGATTTCATTAGGGTTAGGGCATAACGTACTCTCGGTGGGACCGATTACACAAACTCGGTGAGACCGATTTTGGTAAGAGACTAACAGAGAGTTGCTCAGGCAAACTCGGTGGGACCGATTCGCTCATCTCAATTGGGCTGAAACGTTACGAAAGGGAAACAGAGAGTTTGCATTGCAATCTCGGTGGGACCGATCGCTCATCTCGGTTTGACCGAAACATTATGAAGGGAAACAGAGAGTTTTGCAATCCCATCTCGGAAAGACCGAGATCCCATCGATGAGATCGAATTGATTAGGGTTTCTGGCAGTGGCTATGTCAACTGAACTCGATGGCTCCGGATATGAAATTTCGGTGGGGCCGAGTTGGACTTTTTAGTTTGGTACATATGTGGATATGAGAAAGTAGTGGAGGGTTTTTGGAGCATATCACTAAGCACTTTGAGCAAGAACCTCAATAAGCAACACCTCATCCCTTCTTAATAGTATTGGCTTTTCCTATAGACTCAATGTGATCTTGGGTCACTAAAATAGAAAATGTAGAGTCTCGTGCTTTGAGCTTGAGTCAATGTTTAGTCCTTAGCATTTTAAAGGGTCCGCTTTCTAATCCATGCCATGCCAATCATTTAGCTTCCCTGAAATATTTATCTTGAAATATCATTAGATCAATGAGCTATATGTTGTTAGGAATTACCAAAACCACCCAGGGATAGTTGCACTTTCAATCTCCCCCTTTTTGGTAATTGATGACAACATATAGATCAAAGCTTCGACAAATGATAAATAAGATTGAAAAACATCGTCGCTTTGAGAAGTATGTGATAAGCAAGAGCTTCCCCTAAATTTGTGCATTATTTAAAATTTTCTTTTGAATGCAAATGCACAATCGATTAGGATCATGGCTTACTCTTCCATGTCACATGCATCTTGGTGGAGCGCTCAAAATGATAGGAATTAAAAACATGTACTCATCACCAAGCAAGTGAATGATCATAAGAGGATATAAGAGATAATATCATCCAACAAGTATTAAGGGTAGCATATGATCAAACACATGATCAACAAGTATCTCACAAGGACATAAAGTATCTCACACAAGCAAACAAATAAAGAAGTTTCAACCAAAGAAGCAAGAGAGGTAAAAAGCAACACTCTCTCTCGAAGCCTATGATATATACATTTTTCTCCTCCTTTGGCAACAAGTTACCAAAAAGTTCAAAAATGCATAGTGCTAAACGACTCTCAGGCTTGGCCTTCATGAGGCGGTGTAGAGAGAACTCCAAGAATGAAGGCTTCCGATGAAGTAGCTGGAGCTGGTGGAGTAGCCGCAGGAAGTGGAACTGGAGTTGTAGGTGCTGGTGCTGAGGCTATATCTCGAGGATCTGTCACAGGCACTGCAGCAGATCTTTGTCCTCTGGGCACTCTAGCAAAAGCATCTGTAGTAGACTTGCCCTTCTTATCCTCTGCTTCCTCCTGGAGCTGCTCAACTGCAGTTTGGATCTCAGTGACCTTCATATCAAGATCATAGAATTTTGTCTCAATAATCCTTTCCAGGCTCTCCTGGTTCTGAGTCAGGGTGGCGAAGCCCTTCTGAATCCTCAGTGTGGACTGGATCAGATAAGCAAGTTGATCTTGCTTTCTCTTCAGGAACACTTGAGATGCCTCTTCTGTGCTTGGCATCTTGGCAGCTTTCTCAGCTTTAGCCTTCTCTCTCTTCTCATGTGCTTGCACTGATGTGGGGTCTTCCTCATTCATTACCATAGTGTTGTTTTCAAATTCAGGGTATATGGCCAGGTGTTCCTTATCCAATAGATAAGTCCCGGTGCCCATTTTAGAATTGACGAGCTCCTGAATTTGTGGGGCATACCCACAGCTTCTCTTCTGGTCAGCAGCAGTCCTCTTGATTGTCTCAACAATCAAACTCATGACCTTGAACTTCTGTGGGACATCAAATATATGCAGCAAGTTTATAGCATGTCCTCTGATCATCTTGTGATCACCTGACTTGGGTAGCAGTGTATGCCTTAGAATCCAGTTTATGGTAGGCAGACCAGACAACAAGAAGTGGACAGATCCAAACTTATGAGTCTCCAAAGCATCATCTGGGATCTCTCTGTACATGTGTGCCATGGTGTTGTGGTCTTTCTTCAGCATAAACATCCAAGTCATCCTCATGTTCCTCAGGGGCATTGATAAGCTTGGCCCACTCATCAACTGTAGACTGGTACCTAGTACCCTCAGACATCCATACTATCCTTTCATCTGGATAGAAGTGATCTGTGGAGTAAAACTGCATGATCAACTCATCATTCCATTTAGTGAGCTTCTGGGCAACAAAAGTGTGAACTCCACATGCCTTGAAGCTATCATACACACCAGGGAAGTGATCCTCATTCTCCTTGATGAACTCCCAGTCAACCCATATCATGTCACACACTATGGGCTTCTTATCAAGCAGAATTGTCTCATAGAAGTCCTGATGTTCCTTAGTGTGAAACCTATAGTCCACAGCAGTTCTTCTCCTGACAGCATATGGATCAGACTGTCTCCACAGTCTCAATCCCGCATCCTTCCTGATTTTCATGTTTTCTGCAATTGGATGTGCATCATTGTGATCAGGGATCTTGGGCTTCAACTTCCTTAGCACTTGAGCTTCATCTTCTTCAGCGGCTTCAGGCACTGGGGCCTTGTTCTTCTCTGCAACTGGAATGTTTCTGGTGCTTCTCTTAGGCTTCTGAGCTGGAGCAGCTGCCTTGGGAGCAGCTTTGGGCTTAGATGGAGCAGCCCCTGTTCTGATTGCATCCCCCATGAGCTTCTGAGCTTTGGGTGCTGGTGCAGCATCCTCTTCCTCTTCTTCTTCTTATGAACCTCTCCTCATTGAGGGCTTGCCAAGAACTTTGGCAGTTGTTATTGTTGCCCTTTTCTTCTTCTTACCCTCACCAGCTGCTTCTTCTTCAGATTAAATGCTGAACTTCATGGTTTCACCTGTGGCAACTTTTAATGGCTTTGACATGGGCTGCCTTCTTGCTGGCATCTTTGTTTTCAGTCCAGGTTTTGTTGCAGCAGTTGTGCCATATTCCTTTTTCAGTTCCTTTTTCTTTGAAGTGGCTTCATCTTCAAGAGCCACATAATCCTCATCTTCTGAATCCGAAGTTCTCTTCTTCCTTGTCCTGGTAGCAGCCTTTGGCAGGTTGCTGGGAGTGCTCCTGCTGCCTTCATCATAGCTGCTAGAGGGATCTGAACCCTCGCTCATCTGCACCTATTGCTCAGACCTGTTCTGACTATCACTTTGATCGACATCTCTCGCAAATACTCGATAGCAGCACTCGTGAATAGGTTATAGATGAGGTAGAGTAGATGAGCATCACAAAGTACAGGAGTTTTGCAAAACAGATGACTCAAAAACTTACTTTTAGTTCTTCACAGAAAGCATTTCGGATCTACTGATTTGTAAAGTCGGTGATACCGAAGCAGCTTTTGGAACCTAAACTAGTGAACTCGGTCAGACCGAGTCACAGTTCGGTGGTACCGAGACTGCTAGGGTTTCACACAGAAATCAAACTAGGTCACACCGATTTGCAATTTTCGGACAGACCGAAAACGCGTGTGCTCTGGCATAAGCCAAATCGGTGAGACCGATTTCTACAACTCGGTCGGTCCAAGATGAATTCGCCGGAGACCTGACCCTAAATTTTCAAATCAAAACTAATCTACGGGATGTTTTCGCTGGACAGGATGATTTCATTCGTGGCAAGAATCATGGCAAAGCAATGTGCTAAGAATCAGAGTGATTGATTAGCACAAAGATCAAGTTCGCACCCTAGTTCGGCGGTGAACTTGCTACGGCGGCAACGGCGGGGCTGATTTCCTTTGACGGCGGTGGAGACTAGTGGCGGGAGGTCACTGGCGACGAGAGGATGATCCAGAGACCCGAGGAGGCAGAGCAGGTTACGCGCGGGCGAAGAGGTTCGAAATTTTTTGCAAAATTTGGCCCGTCAATATATATAACCTGACCCTGTCGGTGTGACTGAGTGGAATGACTCAGTGGCACCGAGATGCAAACTGCAAGCAGTTACAGCAACTCGGTGTGACCGAAAGGTTCTAATCGGTTGCACTGAGATTGAAAACCTTGATCAACTAAGTGATCTAGGTAGGACCGAAAAGGATGAATCGGTCAGACCAAAATGCACAAAGAGGTTTTGGAAGTTTAAGTCTATGACGAATCGGGGACTCCGAGTGCTCCTCACACAGAGTGGTTCGAATTTAACTTGATCAAACGTTGTGATGTAGCATGAATAGAGTTTGAGACGAGAAAAGCATAGATAGCTAGAGGGAGTTCTTAGGCATTCTTGTCCATCCATTTGGCAAAAGAGAAAGAGCCGAACAATCAAAACAACAAATGAATGTCCTTGAATGAGTAAAATATGCAACTAACATGGTCACACAATAAAATGGCAAATAAAATATGTGACAAAGCATGCACAAACACTCTAGCATCTATCAAGCAATTTGGCGATGACTAGGTCATCTATATATGAGTATATTGACTTAGGAGTCAAATGAGAACATTTGATCATAGGTCATACTCATCGTTTAAGCACAAGTGGGGTTACCACTTTTACATAAAGCATTGTTGTGTTCACACCATTAGAGTTGCTTTACCTCAATTGATTAGAGTAAAGCTCCCCCTATATGTGATATCCCAACTAAGAGGGATGAACTAACCTTGGGTTTTGTCGATGATTACTTCATGTAGGTGTTGAAGATGTAGATGCTCAATGTTAATGTAGATCATTCGGAGCAATCCATTGGAGTGAGTTGCACTTTCAATACCTACACGGGTTAGTCCCACAAGGAACAAGCAAGGATATCCATAGACATAAAGTTATGTATACACAAGATGATGTCCATGAAAGCATTAGGTTACCTTGTCCCTTGTCTTACCAACAAGAGGGTTTGTGACTCCTTGAACTAGTGCAAGAGATGGAAGTTGTTTGCACTTGTCCTCGCCAAAATGATAAGAGTGAAGTATGTTGGCGGAGTCAACCTCAAGAACTCTCTAGTTCTTCTTCTTCGGGATCCACACCATCTTGATGGGAATCCTTGGAGTTGTAGTAATACTTGATGAAGTAGAACTTGATGTAGTCTTGGGAACCCACTTGATCAAGGCCTTAGGTGCTTCTTCAAATGCATCAATTTCCTCTTGAAGCTTGTCCTTGCCTTTTTGCTTGTGGTCTTGTGGTGGAAGATCATATTGAGCTTGTGTTCCTTTGAAAGAAGTAGGATCATGCTTCTCTTGTTGAGGAACAAACTTCGTCTTGGGGTATTGATCTTCTTCCCACTCAACTCCATTGGCATTGAACTTTCGTTCAAAACCAACACCTTGATTCTTCTCGGTGCCTTCCTTGCTTATGCATAATTTCCTCAAATTGCTTACTTAAGCAAGGCTCTTGTAAACACCTTTCTCTATAATTCCCTTCAATAAGCTATTTTCTTGATCAAGTGTAACTTGGCTAAGAGAATCATTAGTGGAATCAAGAGAACTACTAGATGCAACAACATTGGATTTAGCATGATTGTTGTTACTACTAGATGAAGAATGTTTCTTGCTCTTGTTGCTAGATTTATCTTGTGGCATGTAAGTAGACAAGAGTAAATGCTTGGCAATGTAAGAAGAACTTTTCTTGCGAAGATCATCATTGATTACCTTTAAAAACTCATGTTCTTGCTCAAGGTTGAGCTTTTCAAAGCATAGCTTATCACAAGTCTTTAAAAGTTCTCGATGATCTTCCAAGGTAGTTTCATGAGCTAACTTAAGAGTGTTTAGTTCTTTAGTTAGACGCTCAATCTCCTTCTTATCATCATTATTCGTTTTATCTTGATTAGCATGATTAATTGACGTTTCATCATAGTTTTCGTCACTAGAGTTGTCAACAAGTAAATCATCATCACCTAGCAAATCATCTTCATCACTATTGAAATCAACATACTCGGGGTGTGTTACATTTGGACCTTTATCCATGAAGCATCGCCCAATTCCTTCATTTGGTGAGTCAAATATGTCATAGGAGTTGGTTGACACAAGTGCTAGACCGACAACACCTTCATCTTGAGTATATCTGGAGTCGGAGTGATAACTTCTTTCGGAGTGGTTGCCGGAGTCGGAGCCGGATACCCATTCACCAACATGAGCTTGATGTCTTCTTTTTGTGTAGCTCCTTGATGACTTATCCTTCCTTTCCGAATCCTTGCTTCTCCAAGAGGGTCTTCGTTCATAACGATCATCTCTACTCCTTCTTTCTCTTGGTGGTGATTCTTCTCTTCTACTTCTTCTTTTGGGAGAATCTTATCTTCTTTTGTAGGGAGCCATACACTCATTGGAGTAGTGTCCGGATCTTCCACAATTGTAGCAATTACGCTCATGACTAGAAGATCTTTCGTCATTGTAGGACCTTGACTTGGAACTTCTTTCCTTGCTTCTACTCCTGTAGAACTTGTTGAAGTTCTTCACCATTAGACTCAATTCTTCATTAAAGGTTTGCTTCTCACTTGATGATGTGGGAGCTTCACATGAGGCTTTGTAAACGCCACTTGACTTGTTGTGGAGCTCTTCCTTATCCTAGAGTGACATCTCATGAGCAACAATTCTTCCAATGACTTCCGTTGGCTTGAGATCTTTGTAGTTGGGCATCATTTGGATCAATGTGCACATGGTATCATACTTTCCATCCAAGGCTCTTAGGATCTTCTTGATGATGATCTATCGGTCATGTCTTCACTTCCTAAGCCGGCAATCTCATTTGTGATGAGAGCAAGCCTAGAGTACATTTCTGCGACACCTTCACCATCCTTCATTTTGAACTTGTCAAGTTGACTTTAAAGCACATCCAATTTGGATTCCTTGACAGAGTCGGTACCTTCGTGCATATCAATTAAAGTATCCCAAATTTCCTTTGCATTCTCGAGACGGCTGATTTTGTTGAATTCTTCGGTGCACAATCCGTTGAAGAGAATATCACAAGCTCGAGCATCGTACTGTAGAATCTTCAACTCTTCCGCGGTAGCTTCACGGTTTGGTTCTTTCCCATCAAAGAATTCACCTTGCAAGCCAATACACACAATAGCCCAAATGGCGGGGTTATGTCCAAGAATATGCACTTTCGTCTTATGCTTCCAACTAGCAAAATTTGTACCATCAAAGTAAGGACCTCTATGGTGGTAATTTCCCTCGCTGGACGCCATACTCTCCTAGGTTGTGAAACCAAGGCTATGACCACCAAAAGATATGGAAATCAAAGCAAATGGAGACCAAAGCTCTGATACCACTTGTAGGATCTAAAGTATGTCTAGAGGGGGGGTGATTAGACTACTTGACCAAATAAATATCTAACCTTTTCCCAATTTTAGTTCTTGGTAGATTTTAACAACTTTGTACAAGTCAAGCAATCAACCTACACATGCAATTCTAAGAGTATAGCAGCGGAATGTAAAACAATTGCATATGAAGGTAAAGGGAGGAGTTTAAGGGAGCAAACGCAATGTTGACACGGATATTTTTTATCCGTGGTTCCGATAGGTGGTGCTATCGTACATCCACGTTGATGGAGACTTCAACCCACGAACGGTAACGGTTGCGCGAGTCCATGGAGGGCTCCACCCATGAAGGGTCCACGAAGAAGCAACCTTTTCTATCCCACCATGGCCGTCGCCCACGAAGGACTTGCCTCACTAGGGTAGATCTTCACAAAGTAGGCGATCTCCTTGCCCTATCAAACTCCTTGCTTCAACTCCACAATCTTGACAGAGGCTCCCAAGTGACACCTAGCTGATCTAGGAGACACCACTCTCCAAGAAGTAACAAATGGTGTGTTGATGATGAACTCCTTGCTCCTGTGCTTCAAATGATAGTCTCTGTCGGTGTTAAAACCGGCGGATCTCGGGTAGGGGGTCCCGAACTGTGCGTCTAGGCGGATGGTAACAGGAGACAAGGGACACGATGTTTTTACCTAGGTTCGGGCCCTCTTGATGGAGGTAATACCCTATTCCTGCTTGATTAATATTGATGATATGGGTAGTACAAGAGTAGATCTACCCCGAGATCAAGGAGGCTAAACCCTATAAGCTAGCCTATGGTATGATTGTTGTTCGTCCTAAGGACTAAAACCCTCCGGTTTATATAGACACCGGATAGGTTAGGGTTACACCGAGTCGGTTACAATGGTAGGAGATCTACATATCCGTATCGCCAAGCTTGCCTTCCATGCCAAGGGAAGTCCCATCCGGACACGGTACGAAGTCTTCAATCTTGTATCTTCATAGTCTTGGAGTCCGGCCAACGGTAAGAGTCCAGCTATCCGGACACCCCCTAATCCGGGACTCGCTCAGTAGCCCCCGAACCAGGCTTCAATGACGATGAGTCCGACGCGTTGATTGTCTTCGGCATTGCGAGGCGGGTTCTTCTCCGAATTCCATATACTTGTCGAATAGTGTCCGGCCGATAAATGCTGCGCTCCTCGGCTTCTACGCCCAATAATGGCCATCTTCCACGTGTTTGAATGAATGCGAACAGCCAGGTATTTTTACAATTACCCCCTAGTCCAGCGCAAATGAGCCGCCTATAAAAGGCAAGGATCTAGATCTGAGTCACACCATCCCCCTTTGCGAAGCTTTCATCGAGCGCCTCGACCAAAACCCATTCCATCATGGACAATCGACGTGACTCCTCTTCTCGCACTCCCAGCCCTCACCAGAAATTGGGAGAGATGCTCATTCCGCATAGCGAGCTAGTTATACTCCAAGCCAAGGGATTTCTCCCCCCGGCCTTCATGGTTCCGGTTCGAGCCGGACTTGCCACCTACAAGGGCGGAAAGCAAGCAGAGAGCGTCCCCGATCCCTCTAAAGGAGAGCGGGTATGCTTCATCTCTTATCTAGTAAGAGGCCTCGGATTTCCCATCCATCCGTTTCTCCGGGGGCTCTTGGAGTTCTACGGCCTCCAATTGCACCACCTTACTCCCGCCTCCATCCACGCACATCGCGCTTCGTGGCCCTTTGCGAACTATTCTTAGGCGTCGAGGCTCATTTCGGACTGTGGAAGAGAATATTCTGCCTAGTACCCCGTTCTCATGAGGGGTCAATATATCAAGTGGGCGGAGCCGAGCTATGGCGCATCGCTGGGACCGGATACCTATCCGGAACCCCAAAGAAGGCGTCCGAAGACTGGCCTTCGGAATTGTTTTATATGGAGGACGTCCTGCTGCCGGATCCTGTTCGGATCGGCCTTCCGGAGTTCAGCAATGCTCCTCTGAAGAAGCGCCTAAGCCGGGCGCCCTCGAGCCCCGGAGAGAGAAGATGACCGGGATATCTGTTATTTGATGAGCCGAATAAGGTTACTGGCTCATGCCGGATTGACCATGATAGGAGTCATGGCAATCTGCATTATGAGGGGAGTGCAGCCGCTCCAATACAAGGGCCACCCCATGTGGGACTTCAACGGGAGGACGATGCCACCGTCATGGCCGCAAAAGGGCCAGGATCGGTAACCGAACTGGTGAAGATCTTGTCAGCCATGTACAAAGGAGAGGAGGAGGATTTCCTCCGTGTCAACCCACTGAAGGAGTTTTCTTCGAATAATCCTCGAAGCTGGGTAAGCAAACATCTTTGTGACCTGTCCGATCCATGTTCCCGTAGTTAAATATCTCATTTCATGGTTTTTGTGCAGGAACTGCGCTGGACTGTGGAGAAGATACACAGCCCGCCCCCACAACCCGAGGATCCGGAGCGGTCCCTCGATCTGACCTCCGACGAGGACCCGGATATAACGGTGGAGTTGATCGACGGGGTGTTCTACCAACTTAGCATCGACAACGCTTTGGTAGCCATTACGGCCGATTACCCCGGAATACTTCCATTACAGTAATCTGAGACCAAGATCCCAAAACCACGATAATGACCCATATGTGCTTATTTTTTATCACCAGATACCAATGGTGTTTCGCAGGGGTTCCTTCGAGGCGGAAGCCGAGCTGCGGCGGCCACAACAAGGGGCAGCGCGGCCCGAGGTTAAAAAAGAAGTGCGGTCCAGATCGAAACTCCGCCAAGAACGGTATAGCGTGTCACCATACTCCCGGATTGATTCTCGAAGGCGATTAACGCTGATGCTCTTTTCAGGAAAAAGAGCGCTCGCCGGACTAAGTCCGGAGAGATTGCCAATTGAACCTTCACCGGCCAAGCTTCAAAGCCGGGTCCGGAGGCTGAGGCGAGCACGAGATGTGCGTCGGATGCTCCTCCGACAGAGGATGCCGACTGGTTGTCCGCCACCAACTCTGAGGTGGAGAGCGCCTTGAATCACAGGCGTCGCCGGACAGTTCTTCGTGACACATGTTTCTCCCAAGAGGCCTTGAATGCCTTTGATTCGGGAGATGCACACCTCCGTGCTGCTCAAGATGGTCTAGCTAGAGCCACATAGCATTATGTAAAGGACATACGGGTAAGAAAATCTAACAGTTATATATGCCAGTAGCCCCCGAGACTTAAAATAGTTAGAGTAACTGATTTAAGGATCATTTGTTATGCAAGATCTTACAAAAAAGAATACCCGACTGTCCCAGGAGCTTGAAGAGTGCAAGGACCAACTTGAGGCCGCACTAGCCGCTACAGGGGGAGCTACAGAGGCCCCCTCTGGTAATATATGCTTTTACAAATAAATAGTTTATGAAGTGCGGCGGGTGTGTAAATCTGACCAAAACATTGCAGATGGCGCCGGACTAGATCCGGACAAGCAACAGCTCTTACGCCAGTTAAAGGCCGGCGAGAGCGTGCTTACGAGGGTGGGACAGTAGAAGAATAACCTCCAAGACGCCAACACCAAGCTGGGTGAGGAACTAAAGGACGTTCGTGCCCAGTTGTCTGACTCCGTAAAGGAGAATCGGCGGCTTCGTCACGGCATTTTCAGTAAGTGCTTGAGCGAACTTTGAAAAGAGTTCGGCGAGGAAGGCCACTAACATAAACATGTATGTAGGTTTTCTCACAGGTCCTCCTGAGGAGGAGATGCCCAGTTCTTCGGGTGATCTTCTTCCCGAATTGCGTCAGCTGCACAAACGAGTCCGACAGGTGATGAAAGGCATCGGCCAAGCCTTGTGGCCATCTATCTCCCTGCCCGAGGGCATTGGGGAGCTGGCGGAGCGGCTTCAAGGAGCACGGCGGCGCTTCCGGCTATGGAAGATATCGGCCTGCCGTCCAAGGCGCCAGGAGGCTCGGGCAATGGTGAAGACGCTGCACACGGTTGTCGACCCAAACCACATGGCCGAGGTCGGACTGTGGGGCGGATGGGATGGAGATCCTCAGAAGTTAGTGTACGGCCAAGTAGAATTGGCCGCCAAGTATTTCCAGCAAGATTGTAAATTAGATAGCCTATTAGATGGCATTGAGGAGGAATACAATGAGTCGAATTGACTATGTAAAAATATGACATGAAAAAATGTCTTCTAGCCGGATTGTAGATCGTTTGTCGTAGCGGACCTTTTCGTTTCGACCTCCGGACCCAATAGTCCGGAGTGTGTCTGAATACCTTCGTGGTTATATAAGAACCGTGGTATGCATGGAGACAAGGCGTAGGGGTCATTGTTGTCAGATCGTATAAGTGCCCAACTAGTTATGTTATATTACATGGGTAGTAAGAAACATCTTCCGTGGAGAATAGTTCCGTTAAGGGTTCCTTTATTTGGGATGCATGCCCTAAAGTGCATGTCAAGCTGCTACGAAAGCGTAAAAATCATCTGGGGCAGACGGGTAAATAGTTAAAATCATCTTTTAGTTCACCGACCGAATATTCCCTTAAGAACGCTTAGCTTCGGCTTCACCCACCGAGGTACACATCCGGCTGACCCGGCAGTAGTAATCGCAGAGGTGCTCCCTTTACCACCTAACCGAACAATCGGGAACGTAGGGGTAAGCACGTGAGCCGTGCAACCCAGCTTGGCCAAAACTTAAGTCATATCGATGCATATAATGGTGAATAAAAGGTACATGCGGAAGTTTAACACTTGTGCTGGGCATGAAGACCGTATAAATAAGCTTCTGTTAAAGAAGCCCCCAGGTATAATGAGCGCGGACAGCGCGTCAAGTGTGTGCGGAAAAAGCGCAAACGAGCCTCTAGAGGCTACAAGAAGAAGTGGGAAGGAGAGAAATAAAAGACAGCAAAAAGCAAAAATAAAGAATGCGGACGGAGGAAGGAGACGAACTTGGAGTCCGGCACTTAGGCGTAAAATCTTCATAGACGGGCTGCGTTCCATGGGTTCGGCTCGAGTCGGTTATCCGATGCGTTTCGCAGACGGTATGCTCCGCCGATCAGGACCTGGTCGATGATGAAGGGACCTTCCCATTTGGGCTTGAGTTTGTCCTTTTTCTTGTCCGCAGCGTAGAACTAGCTCGCCAACGTTATAAGCTTTGGCCCGCATTTCCTGCTTTGATATCTTCGAGCCTGCTGTTGATAGAATGCGGAACGAGCTTTTTCCACGCCGCACTCCTCCTCCAATGCGTCCAAACTGTCCCGCCGATCGAGCTCGGCTTCTCTTTCTTCATACATGCGACGCCGAGGTGAGTCATGTATTATGTCGCAGGCAAGACTGCTCTGCGCTGCATACACCATGAAGAATGGTGTGAATCCGGTAGTACGATTCGGCGTGGTCCGCAGCTCCCGTGAGTACGGAGTCGAAGCCTCACCCAAAGGCGTGTTAGATTCCTTGAGGGACCGCACTAGTCTGGGTTTAATGCCGCTCATGATTAGACCGTTTGCCCATTCGACTTGGCTGTTGGTTTGAGGGTGATAGAATGAGGCGTAATCGAGCTTGATGCCCATGTTTTTGCACCATGATTTGACCTCATCGGCCGTGAAGTTGGTGATTGTCAGTGATGATACTGTGGGGGACACCGTAACGGTGCACTACCCCTGATATGGAGTCTATCACTGGTCCGGATTTGGCCGTTTTAACCGGTTTGGCCTATATCCATTTGGTGAATTTGTCCACCATGACCAATAGGTATTTTTGCTTGTGGGTTCCTCCCTTGAGGGGTCCAACCATGTCAAGCCCCCAGACCGCAAACGGCCAGGTGATGGGTATAGTTTTAAGGGCAGTGGGTGGCATGTGGCTTTGGTTAGCAAAAAACTGACAACCGACGCATCGTTGGACTAAGTCCTGCGCATCTGCCCGGGACGTCGGCCAATAAAATCCTGTACGGAAGGCCTTGCCTACAAGGGCCCGGGCTGCGGCGTGGTGCCCACCCAGTCCGGCATGAATTTCAGCCAGGAGGTTTCGCCCTTCCTCTTGAGAGATACACCTTTGAAGGACTCCGGTAGTGCTTTTCTTATAAAGCTCTCCCTCATGGACTTTATAGGCTTTAGAGCGCCGTACTATGCAGCGAGCCTCATTTTGGTCTTCGGGGAGTTCCTGCCTAGTTAGGTAGGCTAGGAATGGTTCCGTCCACGGGGCGATAGCCGCCATTATTTTGTGAGCAGAGGGTGTTATCTCGGGAGCGGAGCCTCCGGTTGTGTCAGAGTGTTCGGCGTCAGGCGGTGCGGTTGGGTCCGGATTGTTATTGCGGACTCCTTCCCATAGTATGGATGGCTTGAACAGCCGTTCCAAAAAGATATTGGGTGGGACGGCATCGCGTTTTGCGCCGATGCGCCAATATATCCGCCGCTGGTTGTTATCCGGGCTATAAGATGAAATTGAGCCCTTGAACCGTCTTGACATTTTTAGGACCGCATTGCGGTATGCTGCCATTTTCGGATCTTTGGCATCAAAGTCTCTGTTTATTTGAGATATTGCGAGGTTTGAATCCCCGCGCACCTCTAGGCGTTGAATGCCCATGGATAATGCCATCCGGAGGCCGTGCAGAAGGGCCTCGTATTCGGCTGCGTTGTTGCAGTCCGTATACATTATCTGAAGGACGTATTGGACTGTGTCCCCGGTTGGGGACGTCAGGATGACGCCAAATTTCGTGCCAGCCAACATTTTGGAGCCGTCAAAGTGCATGATCCAATTGGAGTATGCGCCGCATTTTAGGGAGTTCGGCTTCAGTCCATTCGGCCACGAAGTCGGCCAAAACCTGCGACTTAATAGCTCGTCGTGGCTTATAAGTTATGTCGAATGGGAGGAGCTCTATGGCCCATTTAGCAATCCGGCCCGTCACGTCGCGGTTGTCTATAACGTCATTAAGAGGTACTTCGGAGGCTACCGTTATCGAACACTCTTGAAACTAGTGTCGCAGCTTCCGGGATGCCATGAACACCGCGTATGCTATCTTTTGATAGTGTGGGTACCGGGACTTGCATGGAGTTAGGACAGTGGACACATAATAAACCGGTTTTGAATAGGGAATCGGTGTCGTCTGTTTCTCGTTCGACAACGAGCACCGCGCTGACAACTTGATGTGTTGCGGCGATGTATAATAGCATTGGTTCGCCCACGTTGGGCGCGGCCAGGACCAGATTTGTTGCCAAAATGGCCTTTATTTCTTCGAGTCCGGCCGTGGCGGCATCCGTCCCACTCAAGTGTTCGGTGCGGGCGGAGGAGGCGGTAAAGAGGTAATGCCTTTTCTCCTAAACGGAGATAAAGCGGCTTAGAGCCGCTAAGCATCCGTCAATTTTTGTATTTGTTTGAGGTCTTTTGGAATATCCAATTGTGACAGAGCTCGAATCTTGGCTGGGTTTGCTTCAATTCCTCTACGGACACAATGAAGCCCAGAGCTTTCCGCTGGAACGCCAAGACGCATTTTTCCGGATTGAGCTTGATGTCATATTTTCAAGATTGTCGAATGTGAGACTCAAGTCGTCTACTAGAGTTTCGACGTGCTTGGTTTTGACGACCACGTCATCTACATATGCTTCCACCGCTTTGCCGATCTGGTTTGCGGACATGTCCGAATCATGCGCTGATATGTTGCGCCGGCGCTTTTTGAGCCCAAAGGGCATTGTGTTGAAGCGAACGGGCCGTATGGAGTGATGAATGCTGTTGCAGCTTGGTCTGCTCCGCCATCTTGATTTAGTGGTAGCCGGAGTACGCGTCGAGGAAGCACAATGAGTCGTGGTCCTGCCAGAAGCGCCAATGATTTGATCAATTCGAGGGAGGGGGAAGGGATCCTTTGGGCAAGCCTTATTAAGGTCTTTGAAATCAACACATAGGCGCCAGGATTTATCCTTCTTTGGTACCATCACGAGGTTCGCTGGCCAGTCCAGATGTTTTATATCTCTGATGAATCCGGCCTCCAAAAGTTTGGCTAGCTCCTCTCCGGCCTGCCTCTCTTGGGTTCGGAAAAGGCCAAGAGCCTGTTTGATCGCTTGAATCCTTTTAGGATATTTAGGCTGTGCTCGCCACCGACGTGGGATTCTGGCATGTCCGAAGGGTGCCAGCAAAGATGTCCCAGCTTTTCTTGTAGAAATTCTCGTAGTGCGGCGTCCACGTCGTGGTTTAATTGTGCCCGATGGAGGCCGTCTTTGCAGGTCCGTTGGGTGGACTTGGAATTTGACTATTTCATCCGCTGGTTTAAAAGAGGTGGACTTGGATCTTTTATCAAGTATCACATCGTCCTCGTTCACCGTGGAGCGCATCGCGGTGAGTTCCTCGGCCGCTATGGCTTCGGATAGTGCCTCGAGGGCTAGTGCATTGTCTTATTTTCGGTAGGAGTGCTATGTTCGGATCACTAGCGAGAGTGATGATTCCGTCGGGACCGGGCATTTTAAGCTTCATGTACCCATAATGGGGTATAGCTTGAAAAATTGTGAATGCCTCTTGTCCTAATAAAGCATGATATCCGCTGTTGAACAGGGCCACTTGAAATGTGACCTCCTCGGACCTGTAATTGTCCGGCGAGCCGAACACTACGTCCAGCGTGATTTTTCCTATGCAGCATGCTTCCCGGCTGGGGATTATTCCTTTAAAGTTTGTGTTGCTTCGCTCAATGCGGTTCCAGTCTATTTCCATTTTTCGGAGGTTTCCTCATAGATGAGGTTTAGTCCGCTGCCGCCATCCATGAGTACCTTAGTAACGCGAAAGCCGTCTACTATCGGGCTGAGGACCAATGCGGCTGGTGCCCGTGCAGTTCGGAATTTAGGTTCGTCACTGGCATTGAAGGTAATAGCCGTGTCACTCCATGGATTTATTGTTGCTACTTGGTAGACTTCGCAAGGTTGCGGAGTTGTCGTTGCATGTTATTTGATGCGAAAGTATCGAAGACTATTAACACTGCATCGGTGTTGCCGGGCTGGGATTCGAAGCTAGAAGCTCTTCGCCACTTTTGGCCACCGCCGTAGTATCCAACATGCTCGAAGACTATGAGTTGGAGTGGCGCCCTACGTGCTATGAATTTTGCGGTGGTCCGCTTAGCCAACCCTCCAAAGACGGTTGCGTACCCTTTAGGGGGTTTTGGTTTTGGTATTCAACCCGGTGCTTGATAATGATGCACCCTTTTGTTCCGGACTAGGGATGTATTCGGGGCGGATTATCCCAAAATTTACTTTCGGTTTTCCAGCGCTCTCCATCGCACAAGTACTTTTGTACGATGGTCACCAAGTCAGCAAAGCGTGTAATTTTATGACGACTTATGGCGCTTAGGATTCCCTTGTCCGTGCAATTATTGCAGAAGATTGGTATTAAGTCCTCCTCTCGGCAATCCTTTATCCTGTTCATAACCGGGAGGAATCGCCCAAGAATGATGTCTTGTTTCGCGGGCTCTTGCCGAATTCAAGATAGATTGCTAATGTTTGGGTGGGCGGGTGGCACTAAATCCGGAACCCCGTCCAATTTAGGACTCAAGGGCCGGGAAGTTCCCGAACTCGGAAGTTTGGATTTTGAGTGCTATCCAATGAGTCCGACCACCGACTTTAAGTTCAGGGCTTGATCGACATCCGTCCCTCCGCAGGAATCCGACATGGAGGGATCGGGAATCCGGACGTAGCAAGTCCTTAAGATAGGAGAAGAGTCGCCGCATTGCTCCTCTATCACAACAACATGATGGGTAGCCTGGGGAGAGTCGATCTCTCTCAGATCGGTTTTAGGCCCGATCGGTCGTAATCTGTGGCGACTCCCAGGGCGGCGATGCGATCCAAGAGATCGTTTACGGAGGAGAGCTCGATCGGATCTAACTGTTCGGCAAGTTCCGAACTAACATGGAGATTGGTTTCGATGACTCGAGAGGTCATCGTCGGTAGCGGCCGAACTAGCGGTCATGAGAAAACCGCCTAGTCAAGAGTCGACCAGTGGCCAAGGCTTCTTTGGCGATGGTATCGCCTTTTAAAGACGAGATGAGGCATCCTACCGATGGCGGCAACGCGAGGAACTCTCAATGAAAGCACCAATGTCGGTGTCAAACCGGCGGATCTTGGGTAGGGGGTCCCAATCGTGCGTCTAGGCGGATGGTAACAGGAGACAAGGGACACGATATTTTTACCCAGGTTCGGGCCCTCTCGATGGAGGTAATACCCTACTCCTGCTTGATTAATATTGATGATATGGGTAGTACAAGAGTAGATCTACCACGAGATCAAGGAGGCTAAACCCTAGAAGCTATCCTATGGTATGATTGTTGTTCGTCCTACGGACTAAAACCCTCCGGTTTATATAGACACCGGATAGGTTAGGGTTACATCGAGTCGGTTACAATGGTAGGAGATCTACATATCCGTATCGCCAAGCTTGCCTTCCATGCCAAGGAAAGTCCCATCCGGACACGGGACGAAGTCTTCAATCTTGTATCTTCATAGTCTTGGAGTCCGGCCAACGGTAAGAGTCCGGCTATCCGGACACCCCCTAATCCGGGACTCCCTTAGTCTCCCCAACACTCAACTCTCTCTCATAGGATTGGATTTGGTGGAAAGATGATTTGAGTGGAAAGCAACTTGGGGAAGGCTAGAGATCAAGATTTATGTGGTTGGAATGGG
The DNA here is from genome assembly GCA_021605145.1 of Aegilops bicornis. Classification (NCBI taxonomy): domain Eukaryota; kingdom Viridiplantae; phylum Streptophyta; class Magnoliopsida; order Poales; family Poaceae; genus Aegilops; species Aegilops bicornis. The sequence continues at coordinate 322,506,943 of CM038675.1, forward strand.
ATATCTTGACCTCAACACAAGTGTAGGTGGTTCTCTCTCAGAAAATTTGTATTGGAAGTGTAGGCATGTTCTGATGGCTCTCTCCACGAGTGAAGAGTGGGTGGAGGGGTATATATAGCCTCCACACAAAATCTAACCGTTACACACAAATCACCAAACTCAGTGGGACCGATTCAGAGAACTCGGTCAGACCGATTTGGTTCATAATGTGACCGTTAGGCATTTCGGTGGGACTGACATGTCAACTCGGTGAGACTGATTTCATTAGGGTTAGGGCATAACGCAATCTCGGTGAGACCGACTACACAAACTCGGTGAGATAGATTTTGGTAACAGACTAACAGAGAGTTGGTCAGGCAAACTCGATTGGACCGATTCGCTCATCTCGGTTGGACCGAAACGTTATGAAAGGGAAAGAGAGATTTTGCATTGCAATCCCGGTGGGACCGATCGCTCATCTCGGTTTGACCAAAATATTACGAAGGGAAACAGAGAGTTTGCAATCCCATCTCGGTGAGACCGAGATCCCATCGGTGAGACCGAATTGATTAGGGTTTCTTGCAGTGGCTATGTCAACTGAACTCGGTGGCTCCAGATATGAAATTTTGGTGGGGCCGAGTTGGACTTTTTGGTTTGAGACATATGTGGATATGAGAAAGTAGTGGAGGGTTTTTGGAGCATATCACTAAGCATTTTGAGCAAGAACCTCATTAAGCAACACCTCATCCCTTCTTAATAGTATTGGCTTTTCCTATAGACTCAATGTGATCTTGGATCAACAAAATAGAAAATGTAGAGTCTTGTGCTTTGAGCTTGAGCCAATCTTTTGTCCTTAGCATTTTGAAGGGTCCAGTTTCTAATCCATGCCATGCCAATCATTGAGCTTTCCTGAAATATTTATCTTGAAATAGCATTAGCTCAATGAGCTATATGTTGTTAGGAATTACCAAAACCACCCAGGGATAGTTGCACTTTCGTATATTCATGCCCCAATCATGAGCTCTCAAGAGAAATTATTATTCAGAACTTTTATGCTCGGCTTTCTCGTAATGATCAAACCATCTTCGATACTTCTTATGTTTGTTCTTTTATGAAGAAAAATATTGAATTCCGGTGGGATCTTTTGGAAAGAATTAAACGCAACTCTGAAGATTGGGAACTCGACAAAGGTAAAGAGTCAGGTATAAAGCTTAAGTATGATTTTTTAAATCTTTTATGGATACCGATGTCTTTCAAAAGTTTAGCACTAAATATGGACTTGACTCTGAGATAGTAGCCTCCTTTTGTGAATCATTTGCTACTCATGTTGAACTCACTAAAGAGAAGTGGTTTAAATATCACCCACCTATTAAAGAATAAATTGAAGAACCGGTAATAGTTAAAGAAGAAACTATTCTCTATAATGTTGATCTAGTTGTTCCTACTGCTTATATTGAGAAACCCCCTTTTCCTGTCAGGATAAAGGAACATGCTAAAGTTTCAACTGTGGTTAACAAAAGCTATGTTAGAACACCTAAACCAGATGAACAAATTAGAGTAGAACCTAATGTTGCTATGGTTAAAGATCTATAGATGGGCATGTTATTTACTTTTGTGTAGAAGCTGCTAGAATTGCTAAACCCGATAAAAGGGATAAACATAGACCAGTTGTTGGCATGCCTGTCATTTCAGTTAAAATAGGAGATCATTGTTATCATGGTTTATGTGACATGGGTGCTAGTGTGAGTGCTGTTCCTTACACTTTATATCAAGAAATTAAGAAATACATAGCACCTGCAGAGATAGAAGACATAGATGTTACTATTAAACTTGCTAATAGAGACACCATATCACCATGTGGGATTATTAGAGAAGTTGAAGTCTTGTGTGGGAAAATAAAATATCCTATTGATTTTCTTGTTCTTGGTTCCCCACAAGATGACTTCTGTCCCATTATCTTTGGTAGACCTTTCTTGAACACAGTTAATGCTAAGATAGATTGTAAGAAACAAACTGTTGGTGTTAGCTTTGGTGATGAGTCTCATGAGTTTAATTTTTCCAAGTTTAGTAGAAATCATCATGAAAAAGAATTGCCTAGTAAGGATGAATTAACTGGTCTTGCTTCTATTGATGTGCCACCTAGTGATCCTTTAGAACAATATTTGCTAGACCATGAGAATGATTTACATATGCATGAAATAAATGAAATAGATAAGATTTTCTTTGAACAACGTCCTCTGCTTAAACACAATTTTCCTATTGAAACCCTTGGAGGTCCTCCTCCACCTAAAGGTGATCCTGTGTTTGAATTAAAACAATTGCCAGACACTTTGAAATACGCTTATCTCGATGAAAAGAAGATTTATCCTGTTATTATTAGTGCTAACCTTTCATAACATGAAGAAGAAAGATTATTGAAAGTTCTAAGGAAGCACCGAGCTGCTATTGGATGTACTCTTGATGATTTAAAGGGCATTAGTCCCACTCTATGTCAGCACAAAATTAATATGGAACCTGATGCTAAACCAGTTGTTGATCACCAACGTCGGTTAAATCCTAAGATGAAATAGGTGGTCAGAACGGAAATATTAAAACTTCTGGAAGCAATTATAAACTATCCTATAGCTGATAGTATATGGGTAAGTCATGTTCATTGTGTCCCTAAGAAAGGAGGTATTACTGTTGTTCCTAATGATAAGAATGAACTTATTCCACAAAGAATTGTTACAGGCTATAGAATCGTAACTGATTTTAGAAAAGTAAACAAAGCAACTAGAAAAGATCATTACCCTTTGCCTTTTATCGATCAAATGCTTGAAAGATTATCTAAGCACACACACGTTTGCTTCCTTGATGGATATTCTGGCTTTTCACAAATACCGGTTTCTCAACCTGATCAAGAAAAGACCACTTTTACTTGTCCTTTTGGAACCTATGCTTATAGATGTATGCCTTTTGTTTTATGTAATGCACCTGCTACCTTTCAATGATGCATGATGGCTATATTATCTGATTTTTGTGAAAAGATTGTTGAGGTCTTCATGGATGACTTCTTTGTCTGTGGGAAGTCTTTTGATGATTGTTTAAGCAATCTTGATTGAGTTTTGCAGAGATGTGAACAAACAAATCTTGTCTTGAATTGGGAGAAGTGCCACTTTATGGTTAATCAAGGCATTGTCTTGGGTCATAAAATTTCTGAAAGAGGTATTGAAGTGGACCAAGCTAAGGTTGATGCAATTGAGAAAATGCCATGTCCTAAGGACATCAATGGTATTCGCAGTTTCCTAGGTCATGCTGGTTTCTATAGGAGGTTTATGAAGGACTTTTCCAAAATTTATAGGCCTCTTACTAATCTTTTGCAAAAGGATATTCCTTTTGTTTTTGATGATGATTGTCTTGAAGCCTTTGAAACACTCAAGAAAGCTTTAATCTCTGCACCTATTGTCCGACCACCTGATTGGAACTTGCCTTTTGAAATTATGTGTGATGCTAGTGATTATGTTGTTGGTGCTATTCTAGGACAAAGAGGTAATAAGAAATTGAATTTTATTCATTATGCTAGTAAAACTCTAGTCAGTGCTCAAAGAAATTATGCTACAACTGAAAAAGAATTCTTAGCAGTGGTGTTTGCTTGTGATAAGTTTAGACTTTATATTGTTGATTCTAAAGTAATTGTTCACACAGACCATGCTGCTATTAAATATCTTATGGAAAAGAAAGATGCTAAACCTAGACTTATTCGTTGGGTTCTCTTGTTACAAGAATTTGATTTGCATATTACTGATAGAAAAGGACCTGAGAATCCCATAGCTGATAACTTGTCTAGGCTTGAAAATGTGCTTGATGACCCACTACCTATAGATGATAGTTTTCCTGATGAGTAGTTAACTGTAATAAATTTTTCTCACAGTACTCCTTGGTATGCTGACTATGCTAATTACATCGTTGCTAAATATTTACCACCTAGCTTTACATACCAACAAACGAAAAACTTCTTCTATGATTTAGGACATTACTTTTGGAATGACCCACATCTTTATAAAGAACGAGTAGATGGTATTATTAGACGTTGGGTACCTGAGCATGAACAGGGACAAATCCTACGGAAATGTCACTCTGAAGCTTATGGAGGGCATCATGCTGGAGATAGAACTGCTCATAAGGTATTGCAGTCTGGATTTTATTGGCCTACTCTCTTCAAGGATGCTCATAAGTATGTCTCATCTTGTGATGAATGCCAAAGAATAGGTAAGATCGGTAAGCGTCAAGAAATGTCTATGAATTATTCACTTGTTGTTGAACCATTTGATGTTTGGGGATTTGATTACATGGGGCATTTTCCTTCCTCTAATGGGTATACACATTCCAACCAGTAGTGCTAATCACAACACCTCTACTAAAATGATTAAGGAAGTTATTTTCCCAAGGTTTGGAGTCCCTAGATATTTAATGACCGATGGTGGTTCACACTTTATTCATGGTGCTTTTCGTAAAATGCTTGCCAAGTATGATGTTAACAATAGGATTGCATCACCCTATCATCCTCAGTCTAGTGGTCAAGTTGAACTTAGCAATAAAGAAATAAAATTAATTTTGCAAAAGACTGTTAATAGGTCCAAGAAGAATTGGTCTAAGAAATTAGATGATGCACTTTGGGCTTATAGAACATTTAAACCTATAAGAATGCTAGCCAACTTGCCTCCACAATGCTCCCCTGATTTGGGCTTTGTTGGCCGTCCGATCGGGCCAAGTCTGGTCAACTGAGCTCCCGTGGTCATCCGATCTTCACTGTCGATGAATTTCGTTTTTACCCTACGATGCTTTTCGTTGTCCAATGACTGGTGGGCTCGTCGCAAGCCTGTATTGGCTGGGCGAGGCATCCTCATGTGCACAACCTACTCCTCCGGCACCCGTGCACCCAATCCTCTCCTCCCGCATGAACCCTAGCCCCAATCGACAGCCGCCACACCGCTCGCCACCACACTTCCTTCCTTCCTCCACTCCTCCATCTCCATCCGCCCACGCCCCCACCCTCGGCATCACCTCATTCCGGATCCCGCCGGATCCGAGATGTCTTGGTGAGGCGAAGCCCGACGGGCGGGCGATGACCTGCTGGCAAAGGGTGACCCCATGGACCGGTCCTTGAAAAAGAGAGAAGATGAGAGGGCGAGAGAGGGAAGGATAGGAGGGCGAGAGAAGGAAGGATATGAGGGCGAAAGAGAGAGGAAAGAGGAGATGGATGTCCGGATGCGGATCGGTCGGCGTTGGCATTCACAGTGAGGTCGGGCACGACCTGGCGGGGGCGGGGGTCAAGGTCACGGACGTGACTTGGGGTGCTGCGTAGACGTCGAGCGATGGGGACTGCATCCGATGCCAACATGCAGTGAGCTTGACCCAATATCTCCCTCTCCCTCCATGTGGCCTCCTCCCCTCGTCCCTAGATTTGTCCGTGAGGTATGCCATGGTGGCTTGTTCACATAGCCTTTCCTTCCTTTTCTTCCCAGGCAATGAGGCACGAGGATACGTTGCCCCATATTCTGCAAAGTCCTCCCCTAAGAACATCTACAACACTATATAAACATATATTTTCTTTGTCCATGTGATTATTCAGGAATTTTAGCTCTACGGAGCCACTTCCCTTGATTAGGTTCACAAAATGGCAGCAACCATTAATTCTTTGTCCATGTGATTATTTGGGGATTTTAGCTCTATGCAGCCATTTCCCTTAATTAGGTTCAGAAATGGCGGCAACCGTTTGTCGAATGGTTGAAGTAGGAAACCAATTCGGTTAGGATGCATCCAATTATTTTTTACTTCTCAATATGATGATGCGATCATAAAATTATGCATCTGTGCTGCTACATCTGACTGTATTTTAGTAAGACGCTGCAATTTTATAGACTGTGTAAATGGATTGCTTGAGGAATGTGAGATCATGCCTTAATTTGTACATCCATGTTCTTGCACAGTTTGCAGATTTTGGTCTTTTATGCTAGCTGATTTTTTCTAGAGCAAGATATATATTTCTGCAGGTTCTCTTGCAGTTGGCAGCAGCGGTGAGCATAGGGGCAGCGGTCATGGTTGCCCGAGGAGCACAACCGCAAGACGGGGCTGGTCTCGCCGCCAGAGCAGAGCGGAGGAGGTCGATGCAGGGTCACGTGCGAGGGTCATGCCGCACGGGGCGCGATGGGGTGACAGGGGAGCGCTTGCCGTCCAGCAAGAGAAGGCTTCTTTTCTTTCCGTGCCGCCATGCGCCCCTCACCCATGCTCGTCCTCCGGTGAGCCCTCCTCTCTTTTGCCTCCTCCCTCCCTTGCCCTCTTCTCTTCCTAACTGCTCCTCCTCCTCCTCCTCCGATCTCTCCATTTTTAGTTTCTATTTGTGCTCCATTTTAAGTTTCTGTTTATGCTTTGATTTGTTGTATAGCATCAATGAAACTTGAAAGAATGGTCAATTGTGTAGGATCCAAATTTATATAGTTTTTATGAAAATGTTTTGCGGGCTTGTTCATGGAGGCGTTAAGCCGGAGATTTTTCTACATGGCCAACCCGGAACACCTGATGAGAAGAAGCTTTTTTTGATTGACCTCGGATTTAGTATGTCGTGGCAAATTTCTTGTGATAGATACATTATTCTTTGCTAAGAGTTGAGTAATTTTTCACACACAATGATAAGGATTCTGCATAGCATTCTCTGCCTTAACTGTATTAAATACCTAATATCATATAAACAAGTACTCACTCCCACGATTTGTACTATTAGCATCAAGATGGAAGGAAACATCATCTCGACAACATGTTGACTATGATCAGAGGCGTGATATTTTTAGGTTTGCTTTTCCCAAGAATCAATTATTTTCTGTCTCAAATCAGTTTTGCGATTAACTAATTATTACCTTCTTTTAGACAGGGGCACAATAAGATATGCTAGCGAGAATGCACATTTTGGTCATAATGGTAGCAGAAGTTATGTGCTGGAATCACTAGCGTAGATCCTTTTAGTGATGTTAGTTAGCCATCTTTCTCCTCCTTAGCTCCATTTTCTCCTTGGTATTTGTTTTGGTGTAGGTCGGAGCTAAATTCAGTTTTGTCTACATTGAGCTGCAGGTTCTTTGATGCATTTTTAAGTGGAACCTCACTTCTCACGGTTTGCCTGAACAATGGTTAGCTTGTTGTACAATTAAAATCAACAGAATTCATACATTACGCTTGGAGATGCGTGTTATATGACAGTTCCCTTTCTTATTCTTGCCGTCTCACGTTTTGCTAGAGAAAACTCAAGCATGAGGCGTGTGTTAGAATGATGGATTTGATTATTAAAAAGAATGATGTAATATATAGAGCACATGGAATGCAGTAGACACATGTTTTCAAACACAGTCTTCCCTTGTTTTTTCATATAAAGGAGCTCAAGTACTTATCATGTGTGCTTGATCAAACCTAAGGTTATTACCAGATTCAGGTTTTTAAAACTACACACAATTTAAAATGCACATGCGTTCATATACAACAAGGCTCCACAATTTTTTTGTACATTGGGTTTAAAATTGTTGGCATAGCTGCTTGCGCAAAATTACTAACAAATATTTTTTTTAAAGCACACATGGTTTTAAATGCATCTCTATGCCATTTGGCGTCTCGCCGCCGTGCGTAGGCCACCTCTCGCTGCAGGCATGCCGGTCCCGTCCTTGCCTGTGCACATCTTCCTCATGGGGCCATGGAACACGTTGAGCAGAAGCATTTAACCCCAAAAACTAATATGAGATTAGTTAAATTCAGTTGAAATGAGGAACCCAGTAGTGCCACCTTTGTTCTTCAGCTTATATTCAATTTAAAATGAGGGACCTGTAGTGCCATCTCTCGTTCTTGATTAAATTCAGCTGAGAAGAGGAACCATATTTACGATCAGATCATGAAAATTAAATTAGTACTAATACAAATTCATCTATGTTTCTTGTTTATGACTTAGATATCTTTATGAATTCAGAAGTGATGCTACATGTATTGTCTATCATGAAGAGATGAAAACACTGGAGAAGCTGCTTTGTGGGCACTTGTTCTATGTGTGTTGTTTGAGGTCATGGCTAGAGCACCAACATACTTGCCCCACATGTAGAGCTCCCATTGCCCCCCGGGACAAGGCACGTGTTGCATCAGCGCGACGACATGGAGCTCAACCTAGAGTTCAGCTTGGTGAGCTTCCTTTTGTTGTTCTGTTTTTTGTTTTGCATATTTGTACTCAACCATTTCTATCAGTGAGTGCTACATTCAGCAATTCTACCAGTCAGTGCTACATTCGGAAAATATTTTGCATGTGATTACTAACAGTGAGGAAAACCATCTGCAGGCATTACCGCTCTAGGTTCAGAGGAGAAACAAGTGAGAACGCGAACATGCGCCTAGCAAAACTTGAGGCCGTTGCTCAACTACTTCCTTATATGGGAGATCCTTTGCTTATCCTCCAACAAACACCTTGAAAAGGTATATTTTTTCATCATTGTTGTTACTTCTATGTAATAGCTTGAAACGGTAAGCTTTTAGAGATTCCTCATGGAATACTTTAATATGATCAGAAATTTTGACTTTGGTATTTTATCACAGATCATCAATTTTGCAACTTAGAATTTGTATATACATCACATTCCTAAACTTACACCACTAGGCCAGGCCATTCAAGGTTCATGCAAGCCTCACTGCTACTACAGTTTGGTTCTTAGCTATGCATGTGAATATTCTAATCGACAAGACAGAAACCTATGGGAGGAATCAAAGGCACACATCTAACCTACGGGAAATGAGCAAACACGTCGAGCCACTACCAGATTCCCGCCCTTCCGTATACATGTGGGCCCATCCATGAGGTATTAACCAGCCCCATCGACAAAGTCAAAACCCATTGCAAAGGTGACCTCATGCTTAAGGTTACCAAACAAAGCATCATGTTTCTCTATGAGTGTGTGATAAGATGATATGAACCCCTTTGTGGCTTTGTGTACAGGTGTTCAAATTTGAAGTACACTGATGGTGCAGCAGACCATTTGTTCCTTGTCCTGAATGGCATGTTCCTCTGGTTGCTTCCGATAAGAAAAGTAAGGCTGAGGTTGAGGCAATTCTTTGGGCACTCATAGGGGGAAATGGGCTTACTACTCTCTCTATTATTCTTTCTATAAAATAATAGATGCACATGGTTTGTAGCTTGCATAGAAACCCTTCATGAACAGAGGAATCCTTCCAAAATGTTACTATTCGTGTGTATACCACGACAATATTAGGCATTCACATTGTCCTTTGCTTTGTTCGTTCATACTGCATTAGTTTTTTTAGTTATAGCCGGTTTTATTTCCGATTCGAACACATCCATTTGTCTTATTTTCATTTGTTTCTTACAAATTCTTTCTGATAAGAAGATGTTGTCTTTCAGTTGTATATTTGTTCTCTTGTTTTCATTTGATTCTCATGCAAGGGTTCTCTCAAAAATTATTTTTGTAGGCAAGTCGAAACTGAAAAGGTGATCTAGGAGAAGTGGAAGGAGGGAAGTCGTCATAAGATCGATAATAACTTACCTCCGCTCTGACAAGAGCATGCTCGTTCCGACCTTTTCTTACTAAAAGTAATTTATCTATAGCAAGTGTTTCCATTGGAACTATCGAATTCAAACTCCTAGATGTCCATGTCTGGTTGTAGGACTTTGTCCTGGCAGAGATACCCCCTGTGATACCTTTGTGAATTCTTTCACGCTTATGTAAAGTGCTGCTGATTTTAACAAAATCTCTCCGTCCAAAAACAATATAATTCAAGCTCCCGAGAAGAGCTTGTTCATTCAGACCTTTACTTTCATTATAACTATAGAAGTGACCTCTTTTATTTGTCTATGTATAGATCATATGCATAAATAGTTGAAAATGGTGTCAGAATGGTGTATTTTTAGCTAATTCTTACAATATGCCTAAATGATCTCTAAAAATTACAAGATACTAAGGGAACAAAATTGTTTCAAAACACTCTGTTTGAATTTGGACCTTGCACAATTTGGTTCTATGTTAATCGAATAAGCTAACAAAATTTGCATGCTCAAGTATATATAATATTCCCTCCATTTCTAAATATTTGTCTTTCTAGACATTTCAAATGGACTACCACATACGAATGTATGTAGACATATTTTAGAGTGTATATTCACTCATTTTGCTCTGTATGTAGTCACTTGTTGAAATATTTAGAAAGACAAATATTTAGGAATAGAGGGAGTATATTTGCAACGATAAAGTATACTTCATCTTTCGTATTCAAGGGTTTGAATTAGTACCTACGTTGTTTCTAAAGCCTACTTCTATTATAAGTTAAATATTTTCATAGACTTCAGATTGACATAGTATTTGTGCTTTCTCAAACATAAAGTTATTGAAAAAATGTAAATATTTTCTACGCGCACATAGTTTCGAATGGGGCTATATGTGGCGTTAGATTTGTTACCATATGTGCTTTCCCACAACTAAAACAGCTAAATTTCTTTTCAATGGGAATATGGATTTAGCGTGTCTCTGCGCCATTTGGGGCAACGAGTTTTCAAGCACATATAGAATATTTCCAAGCACATAACCATATTTTCAATATAGCATGGTTTAACACATGAGCTTTCTGCTATCAATATTGAATATATCCTTGAAAAATGAAACTATTTTCATCGACAACGTGGACTTTAGCGGGTCTCTGCGCCATTTGGCGCAACGGGTTAACTAGTCATATAAAAATCCTATGGGTATGTCTCCTTACAAAATGGTTTATGGAAAAGTTTGTCATTTGCCTCTTGAGTTATAACATAAAGCATAATTGGCAGTTAAAGAACTCAACTATGATTTCAAACTTGCTGGTGAAAAGAGGTTATTTGATATTAGCTCATTAGATGAATGGAGAACCCAGGCTTATGAAAATGCAAAGTTATTCAAAGAAAAAGTTAAAAGATGGCATGACAAAAGAATCCAAAAGCGCGAGTTTGAAGTCGGAGAATATGTTCTTTTGTACAACTCTCATTTTATATTTTTTGCAGGGAAGCTCCTCTCGAAATGGGAAGGCCCATATGTCATCGAGGAAGTTTACCGGTCCGGTGCCGTCAAAATAAATAATTCCGAAGGTACTAACCCGAAGGTTGTCAATGGACTATGAATAAAGCATTATATCTCAGGTACGCCTATTAATGTCGAAAGCAATATTATCCAAACTTTGACACCGGAAGAGCACATAAAAGAGTCCGTCTGGAACACTCCAGAATCGTCAAAATAAGGAGGTACGTGATACAGTAAGTAAACGGACTCCGAAAAATCCACAAAATATTTTTTGTCAGTTTTGTTTTAGATTTTTGGAAATAAAGAAACTACCAGGAAGCGTCCCCTGGTGGCACAAGACACCAGGGCGCGCCAGGCAAGCCTGGCGCGCTCAGGTGGGTTGTGCCCACCTGGGACACCTTTCGTACTCCGTTTTTCTTCCACATACTTGCCCTCCAAGATAAAAAATCTATATATACTTCTCGAACCTGTTAACCACCATATCTAGGAGAAAATCCTCTGTTCCCTTTTCTTGCTGTTTCCGGTCAGATTTATCAAGCTAGGCATCATGTCTTCCTGCTCCTCCAACCACATGGAAGAAGATGCTTGGTTAATGAAGATCGAGATGAAAACGGACGAGCCTACAGACGCTATCAAGGGAGACAAGGGCAAGGAAGCTACGATAGATCCATCCCCGGTAGTGACACAAGCACTGTTGGCCGAGGAGGAGGAGGAAGATATCCTTAAACCCTATCTTACTCACCTTACTCTTGCCGAGATTGAAGCTTTTCGTGTTATTGAAATAGTTTGCATACAAAATAAGTATCTCACTCGCGAAAATATTCTGCATCAAGAGCATATCATCCACCTCCGGAGCGTCATCCATCGGTTGGATAATCTCTTGATCCTCATGGATAGGATTGCTTCTTCACCACCACCCTCTTCTTCACCACCAAAGGAGAACTGAGTATCGGGTATGGGCACTCCCATTGGCTTTCGCCAAGCTTGGGGGAGGTGCCCCGGTACCATATCACCCTACTATCTTTTGCTTTTACTTATCTTAGTTCGATCTTTTTGCCTTAGATGAAATAAAGTTTAGTTCGATCCTTTTCTTATTTGAGAGTTTTCTTAGTGATCTATCATTGTAATCGTGTGCAAGTTATATAATAAAGTTTGGTTTGAGTTTTTACTTTCTTTACTTTCATGTTGCAAATAAAGAAATAAGAAATAAAGAAGAGAAAAAGAGAAAGAAAGCAAATAAAAGAAAGGAAATAAATCAATAAGATCATATACTCATCCTATGGTAGGTGATGGCACCACATAAGGAAAAGTATAAGTAGGAAATTTTACTAGAGATTGACAAACATAGCATTAGTCAGTGATGCAACTCATGAAAGAATTAATAAGGGAAGGGAAGATTCACATATAAATATACTATCCTAGAAATCTTTTGTGATTGTGAGCCCTCATCAAAATATTATATGCCAAAATTGTTGACGTTGGACAAGGAAGACAACGTAATGGTTTATGTTTGTTTATATTCACATAGAAGTCATATTGTCATAGACCCTTTAACATGTGGTGCTTGCGCCCTATCTTTGCTAGCCAAAAATTCCGCACTAAGTAGAGATACTACTTGTGCATCCAAAAACCCTTAAACCCAAATCTTTTCAAGTGTCCACCATACCTACCTAGGGATTGAGAAAGATCCCTCAAGTAAGTTGTCATCGGTGCAACAAGGCAATAAAAATTTCTTCTAAATGTGTGAGATTGTTTTGTGTAAGAGAAAATTGAGCGTTGCACGAACTTGGATGACAAAGAATAAAACCGACAAACTGCATAATAAAGGTTGTCATCTTAAGGGGCAATGTAACGTGACGTTCTTTTGCACTAAGGGATTGAGCATACAAACAAATAAGCGCATGACAACCTCTGCTTCCCTCTGTGAAGGGTCTATCCTTTACTTTTATGTATTTACTTTTATGCAAAGAATCAAAGTTTTCCTTCTATTCCTTTTTATTTTTCTCCCTTGACAAGAATCATGTGGTGAGGAAAGATCTAGGCACATATGTCCAGTTGAATATAGATAGCATGAGTTATTATTGTTGACATCACCCTTGAGGTGAGTATGTTCGGAGGCGAAATTATAAGCCCCTATCTTTCTATGTGTCTGGTTGAAATGTTTTGCTCATGTGTACTCAGTGAGTGTTAGCAATCATTGAAGACTATATGATGGTTGAGTATGTGGACTTGCTTAAGGGCTCTGACACATGACCCTTCCTGAAAAAATAATGAATTGTAGTTGCAAAGTTGACTAAGAACATAGTTTGTTGGTTTCTAATAGAGTTTTCGCTTTATACTTCGATTATGTGATGAACTGTTACTTATTCATGTGAAGTGCATGATAAAAGTTCTATAATAAAAGTGATATGTTTAATTTTGTTGCTGTTATAATAATCAACATGATGCTTCTATGTCTGTATTTTGTTTTTATCGACGCCTCTCTCTCAAAGCATGTGGACATGTTTTCCAATTTCGGTTTTCGCTTGAGGACAAAGCGAGGTCTAAGCTTGGGGGAGTTGATACGTCCATTTTGCATCGTGTTTTCTTACTGTTATTTATAATGTTTTTATCCATAATAATTCTTTTTGGAGCAATTCTAATGCCTTTTCTCTCATAATTTGCAAGGTACACACCAAGAGGGAGAATTCCGGCAGCTGGAAATCTGGACCTGAAAAAGCTACGTCAGGCCACCTATTCTGCACAACTCCAAATGAGCTGAAACTTCACGGAGATTTTTTTGGATTATTTAAGAAATATTGGAGCCAACAATCACCAGAGGGGGGCCACTAGGTGGGCACAACTTGTGGCATCCTCGGCCCACCTCCGGTGCCCATCTTCTGGTATATAAGTCATTTTGACCTAGAAAAAATTAGGAGAAGAATTTTGGGGCGGAGCGCCGCCGTCTCGAGGCGGAACTTGGGCAGGAGCACTTTTGCCCTCCGGCGGAGCGATTCTGCCGGGGGAACTTCCTTCCCAGAGGGGGGAATCATCGTCATCATCATCACCAACAACTCTCCCATCTTGGGGAGGGCAATCTCCATCAACATCTTCACCAACACCATCTCATCTCAAACCCTAGTTCATCTCTTGCATTCAATCTTGTTATCGAAACTATAGATTGTTGCTAGGGGGTGACTAGTAGTGTTGATTACATCTTGTAGTTGATTACTATATGGTTTATTTGGTGGGAGATTATATATTATGATCCATGATGCTATTTAATACTCCTCTAATCATGAGCATGTTCATTATTTGTGAGTAGTTACCTTTGTTCTTGATGTCAGGGGATAAATCATGTTGCAAGTAATCATGTGAATTTGATATGTGTTCGATATTTTGATGGTATGTATGTTGTGATTCCCTTAGTGGTGTCATGTGAACATCGACTACATGACACTTCACCATACTTGGGACTAAGGTAATGCATTATGGAGTAGTAAATAGATGGTGGGTTGCGAGAGTGACAGAAGCTTAAACCCCAGTTTATGCACTATTCCGTAAGGGATCGATTGGACCCAAAAGTTTAACGCTATGGTTAGAATTTATTCTTAATACTTTTCTCGTAGTTGCGGATGCTTGTGGGAGGGTTAATCATAAGTAGGAGGTTTGTTCAAGTAAGAACAACACCTAAGCACCAGTCCTCCCACATATCAAATCATCAAAGTAGCGAACACGAATTAAACCAACATGATGAAAGTGACTAGATGAAATTCCCGTGTACCCTCAAGAACGCCTTGCTTATCGTAAGAGACCGTTTTGGCCTGTCCTTTGCCTCAAAAGGATTGGGCTATCTTGCTGCATACTTGTTACTATTATCGTTACTTGCTCGTTACAAATTATCTTGCTATCAAACTACTCGCTACTTACAGTTTCAACACTTGCAGACATTACCTTATTGAAAACTACTTGTCATTTCCTTCAGCTCCTCGTTGGGTTCGACACTCTTACTTATCAAAAAGAGCTACAATTGATCCCCTATATTTGAGGGTCATCAATATCCGAGGAGACTTGATCTTCGAAGGGTTCGCGGCCCCGATCACCGCTCTGGCCTTAGATCCGGAGCAAACCATCGGTTCCGAAGATGGGAGTTTGGAGCCCATGACTCTCCGCTGCAAACCGCATTATCAAAGATCCGGAGGCGATTGTGTCCACGGTGAACTCGGAATCAGACCGGGTTCCCCCTATCATTGAAAGGCCGGACTTGCCCCCGGACTCCAGATCCGAACTCTCGAAGTCCGCTCCAAGCAAACATGGCCAGCAGGCCTTCGCCCCGGCCAGCCCCGCGGACTCTCGTTTCCCCGTTCAAACCTCGCTCTTAAACAAGGCTCTGGACTTAATGCGATCCCTTGCCATTACAGAGGAATCACCTACAAACTACGCCCAGCCCGGACTAGGGGCTGAGAGCAGGAAATTTTACATCCCACCCACCACCCACTTCGTAGCCACTGTCGAAGATTTAACTAACATGCTCGACTACGCCTCTGAAGACATCGACGGCATGGATAACGGTGCTGGAGACAAACAAGGCCAAGATCCGCCGATCACCGGACGTTGGACGGCCACCTCCACATATGACGTGTATATGGTGGACACACCCAAAGAGGATGACGGTGACGGCGGGAAGGATCCGGTTTAGGATAAGCCTGCTGAGGCACCACCAAAACGTCGACATCAGCAGCACTGCTCAAAATCGCGTCGCGGAGAAGACAGCAACACCGGCACCGGAGACAATAACACTCCAGAGAGCGTCGAAGACCCCGAAACCCCCATCGAACTAACATCTGAGCAGGATGATTGGGAGGAGGGGCAAGTTACCCTGACGATCCGGTCGGGAACGAGGACTTGGAAGATAGTAACTATCTACCACTCTCCTAGGATGATGTAAGCCTCGGTGACGAAGACTTCATCGTGCCAAAGGAACCACTCGAGCAGGAGCGCTTTAAGCGCCAGCTAATCGCCACCGCGAGAAGCCTAAAAAAGAAGCAGTAGCAGCTCCAAGCCGAACATGATACACTCAACGATAGATGGACCCAGGTCCTGGCTGCAGAAGAGTATGGCCTTCAACGCCCAACAAAGAGTTATCCGAAGCGTCGGCTACTACCACAATTCAACGACGAGGCCGTCGAGCCCATACCGCCAAGATATGGCTGTGCTTATGAACCAAACCGGCCACCACATGGACGAGATAAAGCAAGCACCTATGCCGAACACCAACCCGCACCACCTCGCCGTAGAGGCAGAGAGACAACAGTCCAGGATACACCTATGACCTAGGCAGGACCTGAATAATAGAGCAGGCCAAGCCAGATCAATCTACGGATCAAGGGGGCGTGCCCCAATGCGAGAGGACGGCCATGAAGCCTGGCATGACAAGCACAACCTCACTCGGGCCGAAAACCGCATACGGACTTCATCCAAACTGCGTCGTGACATCGCCCGATACAGAGGCGCCGCACACCCCTTATGCTTCACCGATGAGGTAATGGAGCACCAGTTCCTGGAAGGGTTTTTAACCCGTGAACATTGAATCATACAATGGAACGACAGATCCCGCGGTATGGATCGAAGATTTTCTTCTCCACATCCACATGGCTCGTGGTGACGATCTCCATGCCATCAAGTACCTCCCCCTAAAACTCAAGGGGCCAGCAAGGCACTGGTTAAACAGCCTCCCATAAAACTCTATTGGTAGCTGGGAAGATTTGAAAGATGCCTTTAGAGACAACTTCCAAGGTACCTATGTACGGCCTCCAGACGCCGATGACCTTAGTCACATAGTCCATTAACCCGGAGAGTCATCCCGAAACTCTGGATGAGGTTCTTAATTAAAAAGAACCAAATTGTCGATTGTCCGGACGCCAAAGCCCTCGTGGCCTTTAAACACAGCGTCCGTGACGAGTGGCTCGCCCGACACCTCGGCCAAGAAAAACCGAAGTCTATGGCAGCTCTCACCACACTTATGACCCTCTTTTGCGCGGGAGAAGATAGCTGGTTAGCTCGTAGAAGCAACAACACCAGTGACCCTGGCACCTCTGAAGCTAGAGATGGCAACGGCAGGCCACGACGCAACAAACACAAGCGTCGAAGAAACAACGAAAATACCGAAGATATGGCGGTCAATGCCGGATTCAGTGGCTCTAAACCCGGTCAGTGGAAGAAGCCATTCAAGGGAAACAAGGATGGCCCATCCAGTTTGGACAGAATACTTGATCGGCCTTGCCAGGTCCATGGCACCCCTAACAAGCCTACCAATCATACCAACAGAAATTGTTGGGTCTTTAAACAGGCCGGTAAAATAAAAACCGAACACAAGGGAAAAGGGCCACCCAGCGAGGACGACGATGAAGAGCCTTGCCCTACGAACACAGGGGGGGCAAAAGAAGTTCCCCCCTGAGGTGAAAACAGTGAACATGATCTATGTCACACATATCCCAAGCGGGAGCGCAAGCGCGCACTAAGGGACGTTTACGCCATAGAGCCAGTCGCCCCAAAATTTAACCCATGGTCAGCCAGTCCTATCGCTTTCAATCGCAGAGACCATCCGGCCAGTATCCGTCATGGAGGTTCGGCAGCATTGGTCCGCGCGTCCTTATGGACGGCGGTAGCAGTCTTAACCTGCTTTATCAGGACACTGTCTGCAAAATGGGCATCGATTCATCAAGAATCAAGCCCACTAAAACCACCTTTAAAGGAATAATACCTGGTGTAGAAGCCCGCTGCACGGGCTCATTAACATTGGAAGTGGTCTTTGGTTCACCGAACAACTTCCAAAGCGAAGACTTGATCTTCGATGTCGTCCCTTTCCGCAGTGGTTATCACGCACTGCTCGGGAGAACCGCCTTCGCCCGCTTCAATGCGGTCCCGCATTATGCTTACTTAAAGCTCAAAATGCCTGGACCCTGCAGCGTTATAACAGTCAATGGAAACGTGGAGTGCTCCCTCCGCACGGAGGAGCATACTGCATCCCTCGCAGCCGAAGTACAGGATGGCCTTATCAAGCCAAATATTACACCGGCAGTCAAGCCCCCGGACACCGTCAAACGAGTCTGGTCTACCCTACAAAATGACAGTCCATCTCGTCCAGAGCTGGATTAGCAATTCGGCCTCCGTCAAAACCCCAAGTTGATTGCGGCATACGTAACACGCATACATAATTACGCACTAAAGATACCATGGGCAAAGACGGAGGCACACTAAAAACAAGGTCCACAATACGGCTCGACCCTATCCGGACCATCATATTTTCCCCTTTTTTCTTCTTATTTTTATCTTTCAGGTTGTTTACATCCCACATCACTTCTAAATTATACCAAGGGCCCCTTTCCAGGCCCCTTATGTATACTCGATCATTGATCCTCTCAAAGGATCATACACCAAGGCGAAAAGCGGCGCAGACGTGCGGTAGAGTGTCCAAAGGATCTTCAAGATCATCTTTTTCTTTTTAGGACATGTATACAGCTTTCCCATGTTCTCGGTATGTAAAATAGCCTTGATGCTTATGGAATCTTCTATAAAAACACATTTTGATGTACCAATCACACTATAATGGAAACAGTTTCGCCCAACCTTGTTCGGTATTGGCTTATTTCTTAATCTGTCTTCCCCCTTTACATCGAATTGGCATGTAAACCTCGGCACGATTTAAATCGTCAGGGGCTCTATTCAGCCATATATATTTTCAAAAACAGGAAGTCCGAACAGTCTCAGAGTAGACTTTGGCATCCTGAATACTGCATTATATACATCGGCTCCGAATCATGTCTTTGGTCAATAGTTGGGTTGCCCGGCTCCTGTGTTTGCTACCTTATGTTCCGCTTGTTCGGCTAAGGTAGTAAAGGGAGAACTACTGCGATTGTGTTTCTGGTTCACCCGGTCAAGGACCGCAGTAGAGAAAGCTGAAAACTGACTGTCATGATGCGGCGAGAGCTGGTCAGCAATTCGGCGACTTACTAAATATCTAGCGATTTCTTCCATATTACATGAAGGAATAGCTCTTTCCAGTCATGCGCCTAAGGCATCCAAAGTTCTGATAGCCGCGTACGCACCAGGGGCTATTTTACAGTCCCATTGTCAAACTCCTGTGGCTAAGTGAGAGTGATAAGACCGCATAGTCCGATTGCCTGGTTCGCCGTGCTACCACCTCCTTTACGGACCAAGACATTGGGTCAAGTGTGGTCATGTGCTATTCCGAACACCCCCGTAGTATCTATGTGGGGGCTGAAGCCGACGACTGGTAAACTCTCAAGAATAAAATACGGCCGCACAGGAGGAAAAATACTTTAAGATAAAAGGCACAAATATATTACAAAAGCCTTGGTTTATAATACAACGTCCGGGAAGTTCGGATACATTCATTCGAACATGATATCCTTAGAGCATTGACCCTCTATCAAACAGGCGCTCCGGCTTGCGGTGGTCCTTGCCTTATAGCGGGCCCTCGACTACCATGACAGTAGCCTTCATTTTCGCCCAGTGCATCTTGACACGGGCAAAGGCCATCCGCGCACCTTCTATACATGACGACCACTTGACCGCGTCAATTCGGGGCAGCGCGTCAACGAGTCACTGCACCAGGCCGAAATAGCTGCTTGGAATGGGTTCGGTTGGCCACAGCTGGACTATGACGTCCCTCATGGCCAATCCGGACATCCTATGCAGCTCGACCCACTGCGCCATCCGGTCATTCAACAGCGTTGGGCGCTCCTGCACCGTGAACTGTGACCAAAATAGCTTCTCCGTCGTGTGCCCCTCCTGGGCCCGGAAGAACTGGGCGGCGTCTGTGGCACTCTTCGGAAGAGCCGCAAAGGCGTCTGGAGCACTCCACAGTTGAGTGAGCAAGGCATACTTCTGATTGCCGAATTTACTCTATAAGATAAAGGGCTTACCATCCGCTATCTGTTCGGCCTGCTTGATCTCCTCGCGCGCCGCTCGGGATTCGGCCCGCGCCTCCTTGGCCTCTTGAAGGGCCTTGGCAAGGTCGGTCGCTTGGGCTTTATTCTTCTCCTCTAGGGACTCACACTTGCTGGCGGTGTCCTTGAGCGCTTGGTCCACTTTGGTCACCTGCTCCTCGTATTGGCGACGGACGACCTGTTCGGACTTCAAGTCCTTGGCCGCTTTATCAACGGCCGCCTTATTCACCCTTGCCTGCTCCTTGTCCTGGGCAAGTTCACCCCTAAGGGTCTCGACCGCAGCAGCACTGCCTGCAATCATGCACATAGCAGCGCATGAGCTTCGACTCATAGTCTGCATATTAATACAGACATGAACGAGATATTCTGAAGCATACCTTGCGCCGCATCAAATCTCTTGTTGATGCGGGCAAGATCCTCATCTGCCAGCCCTAGCTTCCGCTTGAGCTCGGATACCTCGGCGGCTTGGGCGGTTTCCACTACCAGTGAAGCCTATTTCTCAAAATAGACAAGTACATTATCTCCTGCGAATATTATCGATCCTCTGTCCGGCCTTTTCCCAAAATCTGAACAGAGTCTCAGGGGATACTATCTATATACAGGCATATTTTTCATGTGAAAAGCGGCCAAGAATATTACATCGCCTACCTCGAAGCCTGTTAGAAGGCTAGGGAAGGCTTCATTCAGCCTGCTCTTGGCGGACTGAATCTTCTCAACCACCACACCCATCAGGTTGCGGTGCTCCTCCATGATGGAAGCACGCTGCAGTCCCTCCATCAACGTGTTCGGCGCCTCCGGGTCAGTGGAGGTCGCCACGGGAGTTGGCGTTCCCCCTCCCTTGAAGGGGGTCGCTTATTCGGTACCGAAGCCACTTGGGTTTCCGGAACGGTGTTCGGCTGGGGGCCGAACTGGTCAAGGCCCCCACCGGCAGTCTCCATGGGGATTGCACCCCCCATGTTTTTGGCAACCGAGGTGTTACCCTCTGGCACCATCTTGGCAGCCTCCTGCACCTCTTCGTAGCCCGAAGAGGCCCTTCGGGACAACACTTCGGTGTCGTCCAGGGCGGTTGGCGGGGAGGCTCGTGGAGGCGTCTTGCTCTCCATCATCCCCGGCTCCAGAGAATTCCCCTCCGATAATGATTGTTGGGGGATATCGCGGGCCAGACTACACCATATAATGTATTAAATTACAGTCATAAAGGCCGGGCATATACATAGTATCTTTGAATACTTACGATTCGGCCAGGGGCGCCACCCGGGAATGGCTTCGGCATCCGAATCCGAGCCGTCCGGGAGGGATATTTTCCCCCTCTTGGGCGCCTCCACCTCCGTGTCTACAGAGGCCACCCTCTTCTTCCTCCTCCCCTTAGAGCGAGAATTGCTTTCTGCCTCCTCCTCCTCTTTGTCTTCATCTCCCTCACGGGAGGAGTGAGCTTTGGTCTCTTCGAACATGGCGTTCGAAGTACCTTTATGGTGGAGGCCGCTTTCGGCCTCCTTGCTCTTCTTCTTCTTGTCCTTCCTCACCGGCGCCTGGTCTGGCGCCGAGACCAGGATTCTCATTAGTAGAGGATCAGCTGGGTTTTCGGGCAGTGGAGCTGGACATCTGGTCCGCTCCGCCTTCTTTGTCCAGCCCTGTTTAGGGGATGGAATTCTCAAACACACTCCTTTGATTGATAAACTAAGCTATGTTCGGAAATCAAACACTTACCGGGGTGGCCGGATGATTGCAGTCAAGGCCGATGTCCTCGGACGTCTTTGGCCACGACTTCTGAGCCTTGAAAAGCATCTTCCAGATCTCTTTGTGCGTCACGCCAAAGAATCGCTGCAGGGTCCGTGGCCCTTCCGGATTAAACTTCCACATACAGAGAGGCCGTCGCTGGCAGGGAAGGGCTCGGTGAACGAGCATCAGCAGGATCATGTCAGTGAGGATGGTGCCCTGATCTATGATATTTTTGATACGTTCTTGTAGCATCAACACCTCGTCGGACGATCCCCAGTCCAAACCCTTGTTGGTCCATGATGCAAGCCGCAGCAGGGGTCCGGATCTGAATGCAGGAGCGGCCGCCCACTTGGTGCCGCGAGGTTCGGTGATGTAAAACCACTCCTGCTACCATATCTTGACGGTCTCCACAAAGGCCCCTTTGGGCCACGTAACTTTGGGGAGCTTGCTCACCATGGCACCGCCATAATCCGCGTGCTACCCGTCGACCACCTTCGGCTTAACATTGAAGGCCTTAAGCCACATGCCGAAGTGTGGGGGGATGCAGAGGAATGCCTCACACACGACGATAAACATCGAGATGTGAAGGAAAGAGTTCAGAGCTAGATCATGAAAATCCAGCCCGTAATAGAACATGAGACCGTGAACGAAGGGGTGGAGGGGAAACCCTACTCCGCGGAGAAAGTGGGGGATGAATACCACTCTTTCGTCGGGCTCCGGAGTGGGCATGACCTGCTTCTGAGCAGGGAGCCTGTGCATGATCTCCTCAGTCAAGTACCCCACTCCCCGGAGCTCCTTGATGTCTGCTACCTCTTGAGCACTGCGTTGGTTTTAACTTGAAGAGGAAAGGGTGATGCAGCAAAGTATCATAAGTATATCCCTCAGATTTTATGAACCAAGGTATTAATCCAGTAGGATACTACACGCAAGTCACCACATACCTACACAAACAAATAAGAACCTTGCAACCAACGCGATAAAGGGGTTGTTAATCCCTTCACGGCCACTTGCAAAAGTGAGATCTGATAGTGATAATGACATAAATATTTTTGGTATTTTTTATGATATAGATTGAAAGTAAAGATTGCAAAGTAAAATAGATTGGAAACTTATATGATGGAAAATAGACCCGGGGGCCATAGGTTTCACTAGTGGCTTCTCTCAAGATAGCATAAGTATTATGGTGGGTGAACAAATTATTGTCGAGCAATTGATAGAAAAGTGCATAATTATGAGAATATCTAGGCATGATCATGTATATGGGCATCACGTCCGTGACAAGTAGACCGAAACGATTCTGCATCTACTACTATTACTCCACACATCGACCGCTATCCAGCATGCATCTAGAGTATTAAGTTCATCAGAACAGAGTAACACATTAGGCAAGATGACATGATGTAGAGGGATAAACTCATGCGTGCCTTGCTGCCCCTGCTGTCACTGGGAAAAGACACCGCAAGATTGAACCCAAAGCTAAGCACTTCTCCCATTGCAAGAGAGATAAATCTAGTAGGCCAAACCAAACTGATAATTCGAAGAGACTTGCAAAGATAACAAATCATACATAAAAGAATTCAGAGGATATTCAAATATTATTCATAGATAATCTTGATCATAAACCCACAATTCATCGGATCTCGACAAACACACCGCAAAAAGAATTACAACGAATAGATCTCCAAGAAGATCGAGGAGAACTTTGTATTGAGATCCAAAGAGAGATAAGAAGCCATCTAGCTAATAACTATGGACCCGAAGGTCTGTGGTAAACTACTCACACATCATCGGACAGGCTATGGTGTTGATGTAGAAGCCCTCCGTGATCGATTCCCCCTCCGGCGGAGCGCCGGAAAAGGCCCCAAGATGGGACCTCACGGGTACGGAAGGTTGCGGCGGTGGAAATAGGGTTTCCTGGTGCTCCTGGACGTTTTTGGGGTATATGGATATATATAGGAGGAAGAAGTAGGTCGGTGGAGCTGCAAGGGCCCACGAGAGTGGGGGCGTGCCCAGGTGGCAGGCTCGCCTCCTTGCCTCGTGGCCTCCTCCCTTCTTTCTTGACATCCACTCCAAGTCCCCTGGATCACGTTTGTTCCAAAAATAACTCTCCCGAAGGTTTCATTCCATTTGGATTCCGTTTGATATTCCTTTTCTGTGAAACACTGAAATAGGCAAAAAAAACAACAATTGGCACTGGGCTTTCGGTTAATAGGTTAGTCCCAAAAATAATATAAAAGTTCTTAGTAAAGCCCATTAAACATCCAAAACAGATAATATAATAGCATGGAACAATAAAACATTATAGATACGTTGGAGACGTATCAAGAATCCCCAAGCTTAAATCCTGCTCGTCCTCGAGTAGCTAAATGATAAAAACAGAATTTTGATGTGGAATACTACCTAGCATATTTCTCAATGTAATTTCCTTTATTTTGGCATAAATGTTCAGATCCGAAAGACTCAAGACAAAAGTTTAATATTGACATGAAAATCATAACACTTCAAGCATACTAACAAAGCAATCATGTCTTCTCAAAATAACATGGCCAAAGAAAGTTATCCCTACAAAATCATATAGTCTGGCTATGTTCTATCTTCATCACACAAAGTATTTAATCTTGCACAACCCCGATGACACGCCAAGGAATTTTTCATACTTTTGATGTTCTCAAACTTTTTCAATCTTCACGCAATACATGAGTGTGAGCCATGGATATAGCACTATATGTGGAATAGAATGGTGGTTGTGGAGAAGACAAAAAAGGAGAAGATAGTCTCACATCAACTAGGCGTATCAACGGGCTATGGAGATGCCCATCAATAGATATCAATGTGAGTGAGTAGGGATTGCCATGCAACGAATGCACTAGAGCTATAATTGTATGAAATCTCAACAAAAGAAACTAAGTGGGTGTGCATCGAACTCTCTTGCTCACGAAGACCTAGGGCATTTTGAGGAAGCACATCATTGGAATATACAAGCCAAGTTCTATAATGTAAAATTCCCACTAGTATATGAAAGTGACAACATAGGAGACTCTCTATCATGAAGATCATGGTGCTACTTTGAAGCACAAGTGTGGTAAAAGGATAGTAACATTGTCCCTTCTCTCTTTTTCTCTCATTTTTTTATTTGGGCCTTTTTCTCCTTTTCTATGGCCTCTTTTTTTCTTTTTTTTCGTCCTGGGTCTCATCCCGACTTGTGGGGGAACCATAGTCTCCATCATCCTTTCCTCACTTGGGACAATGCTCTAATAATGATGATCATCACACTTTTATTTACTTACAACTCAAAAATTACAACTCAATACTTGGAACAAAATATGACACTATATGAATGCCTCCGGCGGTGTACCGGGATATGCAATGAATCAAGAGTGACATATATGAAAGAATTATAAAGGTGGGTTTGCCACAAATACGATGTCAACTACATGATCATGCAAAGCAATATGACAATGATGGAGCGTGTCATGATAAACGGAACGGTGGTAAGTTGCATGGCAATATATCTCAGAATGGCTATGGAAATATCATAATAGGTAGGTATGGTGGCTGTTCTGAGGAATGTATATAGTGGGTGTATGATACCAATGAAAAGTGCGTGGTATTAGAGAGGCTAGCAATGGTGGTAGGGTGAGAGTGCGTATAATCCATGGACTCAACATTAGTCTTAAAGAACTCACATAGTTATTGCAAAAATCTATTAGTTATCGAATCGAAGTATTACGCGCATGATCCTAGGGGGATAGATTGGTAGGAAAAGACCATCGCTCGTCCCCGACCGCCACTCATAAGGAAGACAATCAATAAATAAATCATGCTCTGACTTCATCACATAACGGTTCACCATACGTGCATGCTACGGGAATCACAAACTTTAGAACAAGTATTTCTCAAATTCACAACTACTCAACTAGCATGACTCTAATGTCACCATCTTCATATCTCAAAACAATTATCAAGTGTCAAACTTCTCATAGTATTCGATGCACTTTATATGATAGTTTTTATTATACCTATCCTGGATGTTCATCATATTAGGAGTAATTTTATAGCCAAAGCAAACTACCATGCTGTTCTAAAAGACTCCCAAAATAATATAAGTGAAGCATGAGAGATCAATAATTTCTATAAAATAAAATCTCCACCGTGCTTTAAAAAAATATAAGTGAAGCACTAGAGCAAAATTATCTAGCTCAAAAGATATAAGTGAAGCATATAGAGTATTCTAATAAATTCCGATTCATGTGTGTCTCTCCCAAAAGGTGTGTACAGCAAGGAGGATTGTGGTAAAATAAAAATCAATGACTCAAATCATACAATACGCTCCAAGCAAAACACATATCATGTGGTGAATAAAAATATAGCCTCAAGTAAAGTTACCGATAGACGAAGACGAAAGAGGGGATGCCTTCCGGGGCATCCCCAAACTTAGGCTTTTGGTTGTCCTTGAACTTTACCTTGGGGTGACTTGGGCATCCCCAAGCTTAGGCTCTTGACACTCCTTATTCCATAATCCATCAAACCTTTACCCAAAACTTGAAAACTTCACAACACAAAACTCAACAGAAAATCTCATGAGCTCCGTTAGCGAAACAAAACAAACCACCACTTCAAGGTACTGTAATGAACTCATTCTTTATTTATATTGGTGTTAAACATACTTTATTCCAACTTCTCTATGGTTCATACCCTCCAATACTAGTCATAGATTCATCAAAATAAGCAAACAACACACGAAAAACAGAATCTGACAAAAACAGAACAGTCTTTAGTAATCTGTATCAAACGTATACTTCTAGAACTCCAAAAATTCTAAAATAAATTGGTGGACGTGAGCCATTTATCTATTAATCGTCTTCAAAAAGAATCAACCTAAAATCACTCTCCAGTAAAAAATGGCAGCTAATCTCGTGAGCGCTAAAGTTTCTGTTTTTTGCAGCAAGATCATAAAGACTTCACCCAAGTCTTCCCAAAGGTTCTACTTGGCACAAACACTAATTAAAACATAAAACCACATCTAAACATAAGCTAGATTAATTATTTATTACTAAACAGAACCAAAAATCAATAAACAAAAATAAAATTGGGTTGCCTCCCAACAAGCGCTATTGCTTAACGCCCCTAGCTAGGTACAAGATTTCAATGATGCTCACACGAAAGATAAGAATTGAAGCACAACGAGAGAATCATAAAAAATGCGACAAACACACTTAAGTCTAACATACTTCCAATGCAGAGGTATCTTATAGGCAAATAAATTATCAAGACAAGCAAAAAGTAGCATATGCAAGAAAGAAGTGAGAAGCAATAACAATCTCAACATAAGGAGAGGTAATTTAGTAACATGAAAATTTCTACAACCATATTTTCCTCTCTCATAATAATTACATGTGGGATCATAAGAAAATTCAACAAAATAGCTATCACATAAAATATTTTCAACACGATCCACATCCATGCGAAGTTGACACTCTTCCAAAATTGTGGGATTAACATTAACTAAAGTCATGACCTCTCCAAACCCACTTTTATCAAAATTATTGCAAACACTATTGTCAATCTCATATTCATCATGGGGCTTAAATAAATTTTCAAGAACATAAGAAGAATCACCCCAATCATGATCATTGCAACAAGTAGTAGACATAGCAAAACTAGCATCCCCAAGCTTAGGGTTTTGCATATTATTGGCACAATTAACATCAAGAGAATTTATAGTAAAATTATTGCAATCATGCTTTTCATTCAAGGAGCTATCGTGAATATCTTCATAAATTTCTTCATCACAATTTTCAGATTCACGAACTTCAAGCAAAACCTCATAAAGATAATCTAGTGCACATAACTCACTAGCAATTGGTTCATCATAATTGGATCTCTTAAAAAGATTAGCAAGGGGATGAGGATGCATATCAATAGATTTTTAGCAAGCAAAGAAGCAAGCACATAGAAGGCACATGGAAACACAAGCAAATGAAAAAGACGAACGGAAGAGGGGCAAAGAAAATTCAAAGGTGATGTGGGGGAGAGGAAAACGAGGGGCAAATGGCAAATAATGTAATGCGAGGGAGAAGAGTTTGTGATGGGTACTTGGTATGTCTTGACTTGTGCGTAGATCTACCTGGCAACGGCGCCAGAAATGGCTAGTTGCTGGGAGATCAAATCTTGACTTGACTTGGCGTAAGCTTCCCCGACAACGGCGCTAGAAATCCTTCTTGGTACCTCTTGAGCACTGCGTTGGTTTTACCTTGAAGAGGAAAGGGTGATGCAGGAAAGTAGCGTAAGTATTTCCCTCGGTTTTTGAGAACCAAGGTTTCAATCCAGTAGGAGACTACACGCAAGTTGCCTCGTACCTACACCAACAAATAAGAACCTTGCAACCAACACGATAAAGGGGTTGTCAATCCCTTCACGGCTCACTTGCAAAAGTGAGATCTGA
Organism: Aegilops bicornis; assembly: GCA_021605145.1. Lineage (NCBI taxonomy): Eukaryota > Viridiplantae > Streptophyta > Magnoliopsida > Poales > Poaceae > Aegilops > Aegilops bicornis. Next base: position 322,535,097 of record CM038675.1, read on the forward strand.
TAGAGATAATCAGATAAATATTTTTGGTATTTTTTCGGATATAGATTGAAAGTAAAGCTTGCAAAGTAAAATAGATTGGAAACTTATATGATGGAAAATTGACCCGGGGGCCATAGGTTTCACTAGTGGCTTCTCTCAAGATAGCATAAGTATTACGGTGGGTGAACAAATTACTGTCGAGGAATTAATAGAAAAGTGCATAATTATGAGAATATCTAGGCATGATGATGTATATAGGCATCACGTCCACGACAAGTAGACCGAAACGATTCTGCATCTACTACTATTACTCCACACATCGACCGCTATCCAGCATGCATCTAGAGTATTAAGTTCATAAGAACAGAGTAACGCATTAGGCAAGATGACATGATGTAGAGGGATAAACTCAAGCAATATGATATAAACCCCATCTTTTTATCCTCGATGGCAACAATACAATGCATGCCTTGCTGCCCCTGCTGTCACTGGGAAAGGACACCGCAAGATTGAACCCAAAGCTAAGCACTTCTCCCGTTGCAAGAGAGATCAATCTAGTAGGCCAAACCAAACTGATAATTCGAACCGACATGCAAAGATAACAAATCATACATAAAAGAATTCAGAGGATATTCAAATATTGTTCATAGATAATCTTGATGATAAACCCACAATTCATCGGATCTCGACAAACACACCACAAAAAGAATTACATCGAATAGATCTCCAAGAAGATCGAGGAGAACTTTGTATTGAGATCCAAAGAGAGAGAAGAAGCCATCTAGCTAATAACTATGGACATGAAGGTGTGTGGTAAACTACTCACACATCATCGGACAGGCTATGGTGTTGATGTAGAAGCCCTCCATGATCGATTCCCCCTCCGGTGGAGCACCGGAAAAGGCCCCAAGATGGGATCTCACGGGTACAGAAGGTTGCGGCAGTGGAAATAGGGTTTGCTGGTGCTCCTGGATGTTTTTGGGGTATATGGATATATATAGGAGGAAGAAGTAGGTCGGTGGAGCTGCAAGGGCCCACGAGGGTGGGGGGCGTGCCCAGGGGGCAGGCTCGCCTCCTTGCCTCGTGGCCTCCTCGCTTCTTTCTTGACGTCCAGTCCAAGTCCCCTGGATCACGTTTGTTCCAAAAATAACTCTCCCGAAAATTCCGTTTGGATTCCGTTTGATATTCCTTTTCTGCGAAACACTAAAATAGGCAAAAAAACAACAATTTGCACTGGGCCTTCGGTTAATAGGTTAGTCCCAAAAATAATATAAAAGTGATTAGTAAAGCCCATTAAACATCCAAAACAGATAATATAATAGCATGGAACAATCAAAAAATATAGATACGTTGGAGACGTATCAAGAATCCCCAAGCTTAAATCCTGCTCGTCCTCGAGTAGGTACATGATTAAAAAAGATTTTTTTTATGTGGAATGCTACCTAGCATATTTCTCAATGTAATTTCCTTTATTTTGCCATGAATGTTCAGATCCGAAAGATTCAAGACAAAAGTTTAATATTGACATGAAAATCATAACACTTCAAGCATACTAACAAAGCAATCATGTCTTCTCAAAATAACATGGCCAAAGAAAGTTATCCCTACAAAATCATATAGTCTGGCTATGCTCTATCTTCATCACACAAAGTATTTAATCTTGCACAACCCCGATTACAAGCCAAGGAATTTTTCATACTTTTGATGTTCTAAAAAAATTTCAATCTTCACGCAATACATGAGCGTGAGCCATGGATATAACACTATATGTAGAACAGAATGGTTGTTGTGGAGAAGACAAAAAAAGGAGAAGATAGTCTCACATCAACTAGGCGTATCAACGGGCTATGGAGATGCCCGTCAATAGATATCAATGTGAGTGAGTAGGGATTGCCATGCAACGGGTGCACTAGAGCTATAAGTGTATGAAAGCTCAACAAAAGAAACTAAGTGGGTGTGCATCCAACTCGCTTGCTCACGAAGACCTAGGGCATTTTGAGGAAGCCCATCATTGGAATATATAAGCCAGGTTCTATAATGTAAAATTCCCACTAGTATATGAAAGTAACAACATAGGAGACTCTCTATCATGAAGATCATGGTGCTACTTTGAAGCACAAGTGTGGTAAAAGGATAGTAACATTGTCCGTTCTCTCTTTTTCTCTCATTTTTTTATTTGGGCCTTTTTCTCCTTTTTTATGGCCTCTTTTTTTTTCTTTTTTTTCGTCCGGAGTCTCATCCCGACTTGTGGGGGAACCATAGTCTCCATCATCCTTTCCTCACTTGGGACAATGCTCTAATAATGATGATCATCACACTTTTATTTACTTACAACTCAAAAATTACAACTCAATACTTGGAACAAAATATGACACTATATGAATGCCTCCGGCAGTGTACCGGGATATGCAATGAATCAAGAGTGCCATGTATGAAAGAATTATAAAGGTGGCTTTGCCACAAATACGATGTCAACTACATGATCATGCAAAGCAATATGACAATGATGGAGCGTGTCATGATAAACGGAACGGTGGTAAGTTGCATGGCAATATATCTCGGAATGGCTATGGAAATGTCATAATAGGTAGGTATGGTGGATGTTTTGAGGAAGGTATATAGTGGGTGTATGATACCAGCGAAAAGTGCGTGGTATTAGAGAGGGTAGCAATGGTGGAAGGGTGAGAGTGCGTATAATCCATGGACTCAAGATTAGTCATAAAGAACTCGCATAGTTATTGCAAAAATCTTTTAGTTATCGATTGAAGTATTATCCGCATGCTCCTAGGGGAATAGATTGGTAGGAAAAGACCATCGCTCTTCCCCGACCGCCACTCATAAGGAAGACAATCAATAAATAAATCATGCTCCGACTTCATCACATAACGGTTCACCATACGTGCATGCTATGGGAATCACAAACTTTAGATCAAGTGTCAAACTTCTCATAGTATTCGATACACTTTATATGATAGTTTTTATTATACCTATCATGGATGTTCATTATATTAGGACTAATTTTATAGCCAGAGCAAACTACCATGTTGTTCTGAAAGACTCTCAAAATAATATAAGTGAAGCATGAGAGGTCAATAATTTCTATAAAATAAAATCAGCACCGTGCTTTAAAAAACTATAAGTGAAGCACTAGAGCAAAATTATCTAGCTCAAAAGATATAAGTGAAGCATATAGAGTATTCTAATAAATTCCGATTCATGTGTGTCTCTCTCAAAAGGTGTGTACAGCAAGGATGATTGTGGTAAAATAAAAAGCGAAGACTCAAATCATACAAGACGCTCTAAGCAAAACACATATCATGTGGTGAATAAAAGTATAGCCTCAAGTAAAGTTACCGATAGACGAAGACGAAAGAGGGGATGCCTTCCGGGGCATCCCCACGCTTAGGCTTTTGGTTGTCCTTGAACTTTACCTTGGGGTGCCTTGGGCATCCCCAGCTTAGGCTCTTGACACTCCTTATTCCATAATCCATCAAACCTTTACCCAAAACTTGAAAACTTCATAACACAAAACTCAACAGAAAATCTCATGAGCTCCTTAGCGAAAGAAAACAGACCACCACTTCAAGGTACTGTATTGAACTCATTTTTTTAACCGGGCATCACCCCTTTCCATTACTGCAACATAACGGAAATACAACAGTCCAAGAATGGAGAAAATGGGAAGCGAGTTCAACGCATCGTCGGGAAACCCACTGCAAGCACTCGCCATCGAGATTACTCGCCGTGGGGCGAAAACCCGACGACACCATACATCTAAAGCTAGGAACCAGAGCCAACAGCCCCAAAAGTCACAGCACACAAGCTCACAACAGTCGAGCAGCATAAATTCAAGCCCACGCAGGGGAGAACAACTCAAACATCAAGCTAGACCACAAGGGAACATCTCCATCAGGATCAACGGGTCGCCTCTTCGTGATTTGCAACCAGATCCTCATCATCATCGACGCATTCTCCTTCAAAGATCTTCGCCCGTCCCTCATGGCAACTGCATCCTCTTGCTTCATCATTCCTGCCCAAGTAGCAAATTAAAGCACAGGCAGAGAATATACATTCAAATGGGTTTGTAAGCGGTTTGAACTCAAAAGTAACCACATTACGACACGACCAGATCGCCCAAAGACATAGCCAATCCTGCCAGTATAAAACTTTTCCCCTCCAGGGAAGAATGTATAACACCACGAATAAGCTTGCCAGATGTTATCAGGGCACAAAGCAGTGCCAAACATACATGCCACTGTCCTCCAGGTTACCTTGGCAACAGGGCAAGCAAAGAACAGGTGATGTGCGGTCTCTCTCCTTCCACAAAAGGAACATTTTGGGTTCCCTTTCCAACCTCGGTGTTTCATCACATCCCTAGTCAGGACAACATCCTGAAAAAGTTGCCACAAGAATATTTGAATTTTGAGAGGGATTCTGGCACCCCAGCATCCATCTATAATCGCACTCGCAATATTCTTTTCCAAGAACGAATAAGCAGATTTGGTGGTAAAAGAGGTTTTCCCACCCAAGCCCCATTTGATCACATCGCCAGCTCTCAAACACATGCTTCTCTAGCCAATTTACTCACAACAACCCACTGGTCATTAAGCTCACTATTCAACCTCCTCCTAAAGAATGAGGAGGGATCAGCATTCAAGCATTTATCAATAGTGCACTCAGGATAGTTGCAAATAGAGAAAAGACGAGGAAACTGCTTAGCCAGAGGGATATTGTCCCCAATGGGATCAACCCACAGTCTGGCAATGTTTCCAGACTGTACAATTACTCTCCTCCCTGCCATATAAATATATTTCACCTTCATAATGGCTTTCCAGCATGGCGAGTCATTGCACTTCATTTTAATATCAGCCACAGTAGCCCTACTGAACTACTTGGCTTTCACAATATCCTGCCAAAGTCCAGATTTAGTTTCTAACTTCCACCACCATTTAGTAAGCAAGTCGAGGTTACGCTTATGCAGATCTTTCACACCCAGCCCCCCTTTATTCTTGGATCTACAAATTCTAGTCCACTTAACCAGGTAATATCGTTTTTTGTTCTGAGTCACATGCCAGAAGAATCTCTTTCTACACTTGTCAATCCTTGCAAGTATCGTTTTGGATAAAAGGTACATGGACATATAATAAAAGGCAATGCTAGAAATATTAGCATTAAGCAATGTTAAACGTCCCCCAGATGAGGCATTGCCCCCCAGGCCAGATTCACACCTTTTAATGAATCTGGACTCTAAAAATCGATCGACTACTACTTAAAGAAGAAAAGGTCACTGGCACCCCAAGATACTTCATGGAGAAGTGCCCTATTTGACAATCAAAAATATCAGCATATGCTTTAAGGATCTCATCATCCCCCCCTACACACAGAATCTCACTTTTCTGGAAATTGATTTTGAGCCCAGACATGAGCTCAAATATGTATAACAACAACTTCATATTCACAGCTTTATCCAAATCATGGTCTATGCAAAGGATCTGTATCATGCATATTGCAGAATTGCCACTCCATTTTCAACAAGATCCGGAGCGAGTCCCACCACTAGATTATTTTTCTCATACCGCAAAGACCATTTTACACAAGCATTCAGCAACAATGTTAAAAAGGAAGGGCGACACAGGATCCCCTGTCTAACCCCTTTAAAGCTCTTGAAATATGGCCCCATCACATTGTTCGACTTCACTTGAATGTGCCATCAACCAGGACACTTTTAATCCACCCACACCATGTGGGACCAAACCCTCTCATCTCAAGACATTCTAAAAGAAAGTCCCAGTTCACTTTGTCATAGGCCTTCTCGAAATCATGCTTGATGACAACCCCCACCTTCTTCTTGCTATAAGTATGATGCAGAAGTTCGTGTAACGACAATACTCCATCCATGATGTTTCTATGCTTGATAAAGGCATTTTGATGCCTACTAAACAATTTATCAGCAAAAGGGGCCACCCTATTATCAAGCACTTTAGTTATCAACTTGTAGGGACATCTCAGCAAGCAGATTAGCCTAAACTTCTGGATCTTATTGGCCCCATTGATTTTAGGCAATAAAGTAATAATGCCATAATTCAGTCTACAAACATCAAGCTCTCCTGCATGGAAAGCAGTAAATAATCTCATGATATCCTCCTTCACTATCTCCCAGTTCTTTAGTAAAATTCAGCGGGATATTGTCCTGCCAGGGCCCTGTTGCTTTTCTTGGAAAATAAGGCTCTCTTCACTTCTTCCTCCGTGAAAGGTCTATTAAGAATCTCATTGTCCAGCTCGTCGAGCTTTTCCTCTACCCCCAAATCCTGTGGTCAAGATGAAACATGTTTCCTGAGCCGGTCCAAAGAGATTTTTCTAGAAATCGGTGGCATGCTCCAGCAGGTTTTCAGTCCCTCAATCACTGCATCCCCCACATGAAGTGAATGTATAGTGTTTTTCCGCTTATTACCGTTAGCAATTTTTTGGTAATAAGCGGTTATTCGATCCCCAAGCAGCCACCTCTCATTCGATTGCTACTGACAGAAAAAGCTCCTCATTGACAAGAATTTCATTCATCTCCACAAGGAGATCAGTCTTCCTGCAAAACATCTCATGGTCTACAGTCCCTTCCTCCTCTGCTTTTTCAATGAGAGTAAGTTCTTCTCTAATCTCTTGCTTCCTTTTCTTTTCATGACCATATTTGCTCGAACCCCAACCTTTGAAAAACTTCTTAAACCTTTTAATTTGATATTTAGAATATCAATGTGGTCGGTAGCACTCACATTCTGATTCCAGATCTTGCTAACTAGAGGGATAAAGTCCTTAGATTTTAGCCAGCTCATTTCGAATCGGAACTCTCTTTTTTGTGGGGCTCTGATAACATGATTATCAGAGTACAATAAGAGAGCATTGTGATCGGACACCTCCCGAACGAGTTTCTTCATATTAACCATAGGAAACATCTCCTCCCATTCATTACTCATAAGAACACGATCCAATTTCTCCAGGGTAGGATGAGCTTGGTTATTAGACCAAGTGTAAGTCCCCCCACTCATAAATTTCGCTCAAACACATAGTGTTGATGATCGAATTGAACAAGTCAGAATGTACTGTTCGACACCATCTTTTATTCTTCTCTTCACTGTGTCTGAGGATATTGAAATCTCCCCCAATCAACAAAGGTGTTTGAATATGGCAGCAGAAATCAGCCAACTCACTAAGGAAATCACTTTTATCCCCCTCATGGGCTGCTCCATAAACACTGCAAAGTGTCCAAATCTTCTTCATACTAATATCATAGAGAGATACCTGGAGAATGAACCTGCCTTTTCTCCAAGCAACTACTTCAAACTTCTCCTTCCGAACCCCACACAGGATGCCTCCAGCCTTGCCAATTGAGGGGATCCATTCCCACTCAAACAAATTGTATGGATCGAGCTTTCTAAAGTAACTATCCAAAAAATTCTTCTTAAGTGTTTCTTGCAGACAAAGAAAGTCAAGGGAATGGTCCTTAATCATATGGGAAAGACAGGTTTTCATCCCTTTTTTCCCTGCCCCCCTACAATTCCAAAATAGACCTATCATTTATGTCTTTTCCCTTTTCGTCCCCCTATGGTGGCCCTGGTATTATGGGCAGGGCTGCCAGCTTGCGCTTTTTCTACAGGACTCTTCTGACTCCTAGTGATGGGTCTGGAAATAGCCACTTTCACTTTTGGGCTTTTCCTTTTCCTAGACCGTACCAAGGTAAATTGCTCTTCCATGTCCTCATCCCCATCCCCCCAATCAGTAGTAACAGGGGTTTGGTCTCCCTTACCATTAGTAATATACATCATTTCTTCCTCTACCCTTACATTTTGTCCCCTCTCTGATTTGGACATTTCCCCCCTGACTATTTCAAGTTCTCTAATAATATCCACATTAGAGAAGTTATTATCAGGGAACGCTACCCCCATTTTCACAGCACGAATCATAAGTTCAGGATTAGATAGTGCATCAAAGGAGTTATGGTTAGCTGAATTACCTTCCAAATTTCTCTTCTTGGATATGGCAATAGCTCTTTCTTGCATTCTTCCTTCCATATTCTGCAAGTTCCTCAAGCTAAACCTCTGAACCTCTTCAGATAAAAGGGGAGGGGTAGGAATCACCTCTCCCATATCCTCAGAAGGGGAGGCAGGGTATTGTACCAGGTATTCTGATTTCTCCAGCTTGGAAAGGTCCTCTCCTTCCATATCCACCACCTGCTCATAGTCCATAGCCACATCCAAATGAGCTATATCATCATGAGACATAACAGCTACAGGTGAACATGTGCCAGCATTGTTTTCTACCTGAATCTCATCAGCATTATGCTTGGTGTCAACAACACCTAGCATTGCCTGAGAGGCCCGCGCATTTTCTTTGTTGTAAGCCTCCACAGCCATGGTTTCAATTAGTAATGTGTTATCTTCTGACTCCTCAGACTCCGCACTTTCTTCCTCCTTTTCCTCGACAGGATCATCAACCCCATCATTACCATTCTTACTGCATCCAACATCTTTCCCTTTGCGCCCAGACTTGGGATCATGCTTGCCCAATGTGGAAGTTCTCACAAAAGGGGATTTGTTAACATCTGCCTCTGTCTGCACATCATTTTTTCTCTTTCTGGGTCACGAACCAACACCTTCTCGATTTCATAGAAGAAATCAAAGAAGTGTGTGCCCAACACTGCCTCAGCAACCCCAGGGAGCTCATCCACATTGCGACATCCCAGCCGGACCCTGACAAATTCAGGTTTGTGCAGGGTGGCCATGTCGATCTCGAGCAGGACGCCCACCAGGGAAGAAACATAAGCAACATTCCTCTCATTTCTTCTTTCCAGAGGGATATTAGCAACTTTCACCCATGCCATCTCCATAACCCCTTTGGCCCCAATGTTGGCCGACCAAGGAACGATCTTAACTACCACACCACAGGATCTAAGTATCATCCTATCGTTATAACATGCTTTTTTCACATCCCTTTGATTAGGAAATCTCATCACATAGGTGTCAGGGCCAATGATACGGGCAGTGCAATGCCATTTGGTCCCTATGTAATCAGAAAACGCTTCCTCAAGTTCCTTAACACTAGCAGTCCCCTCTATGACAGTAATCACGATGCTAGTAGATCTCTCCTTGAGTTGTTTAGCAGTGCATGAATCAGGAATGTAAAGGAACCCCTGCCCTTTGGCCTGGAAGGCACACATGGGAGCAATGCACTCCCAGGGCAGGAATGTAACGCAAATCGAAGCTAGATGACCCAATTTACTACATCTCTCACAGAAAGCTTGCGGAAAACTAGTAGGAGCATGACTAGTAGCCTTGCAAATAGGACATGCATCATAAGCCTTGGAAGGCAGCACCTGATTGGTAGGGATCGCCCGAGGTGTGTTCTCTGGCATCTGCTTCTTCTTGAACGCGAGTGCAGCTTCAGATCCATAGGTGTTAGGGTTCTTCTCCACCCACACCCCCCAGATCTCGCCCTCTTGGCGTGCTCCGCCGCCTCATCCCAGTGCTCGGTGTCATCGGAGGCCGACGCCGTCTTCCTGTTGGTGGAGATGTCATCGTCGTCCGCTTCTCTGGACCAAGAGAAGCGCCCGCGTCCCCGGCCGCGATCGAAGCGACCGGCCCCGCGGCCCATCCGGCCAGATCCGAACCCCTCGCGTCTCCCTCCGCGGAAACTCCTGTCGCCAAACTCCTCCATCATCTTAGGCTCACTCGGGGAGGACGAAACAACCTCCGCAAACGATCGAGGATCACCGCCAACCTTCCCCTCCCACCACCGGAATGAGGATGGAATTTCAGATCTAGGGTTTTTGGGCGCCGCCCAGAGATGGGAGAGAGCGGCGTCTAGGTCAAGATTTATTTATATTGGTGTTAAACCTATTGTATTCCAACTTCTCTATGGTTCATACCCTCCGATACTAGTCATAGATTCATCAAAATAAGCAAACAACACACGAAAAAAAGAATCTGACAAAAACAGAACAGTCTATAGTAATTTGTATCAAACATATACTTCTCGAACTCCAAAAATTATAAACTAAATTGGTGGACGTGAGGCATTTATCTATTAATCATCTGCAAAAAGAATCAACCTAAAATCACTCTCCAATAAAAAATGGCAGCTAATCTCGTGAGCGCTAAAGTTTCTGTTTTTTACAGCAAGATCATAAAGACTTCACCCAAGTCTTCCCAAAGGTTCTACTTGGCACAAACACTAATTAAAACATAAAACCACATCTAAACAGAAGCTAGATGAATTATTTATTACTAAACAGAACCAAAAAGCAAGAAACAAAAATAAAATTGGGTTGCCTCCCAAGAAGCGCTATTGTTTAATGCCCCTAGCTAGGTATAAGATTTCAATGATGCTCACACGGAAGATAAGAATTGAAGCATAACGGGAGCATTATAAAACATGTGTTGGGGCAGGCTGATCTGGCCCATGAACACCTATGGGACTGGCAGACCGAGCCCCTTTCGGTTCGGCGGGGAGCGGAGGTAGCACGAAGAGCAGATCGAGGCGAAGCACGCGAGAGGTTTACCCAGCTTCGGAGCTCTCCGGAGAGATAACACTCCTACTGCTACATGTCTAGGTGTATTGCGTTCTTGCTCAGGAGCGCTCGAATGCTACAGTACAGACGAGCTGCTAACGAGACTGAGCATGGAGGGAACTGATTGACCAACCCCTTTCTACGTTGCACATGGGCCTCCTTTTATATGCTCAAAGGGGCTCCGACAGGCAGCAACATAGATGGGGGTACAAATGGAAAACTAGTGGTTGGTACACCTACTTGTACAAAGGTATGTTGTAATATACCTAACCCTGACGGCAGGGGACAAAGGCATTAAATACCCGTCTAGTCGCCCTAACAGTGCAAAATGGGACCGTCAGGGGCACCATCGTTCGCCACGATGGCAAACTTGTCAGCGCCGCTTGCCACCTCGCATCGCTGGCTGCACAGCCTCTCGCCACGCGCGCCTGGAAAGGCCCAGGCGACACGTTAGTGGATGCGCTGGAGCGTAGGTACAGAGAGGTGGTCTGCCGCGGCAAGCGCCTTGCCGCGGTTATTGTCTTGTCGCGCCCGGATGCTTGTCGCTCACCGGGCCTTCCCGGCAAGCTCCTCTTGCCGGGTCCTTATCTTGTAAGTGCCTGGGGTGGCCTTCCCGGCAAGCTCCTCTTGCCGGGGCCTTGTATCCTATGTGCCTTGGGTGGCCTTCCCGGCAAGCTCCTCTTGCCGGGGTCTTGTCTCCCTGGCTTGAATACTTTGTTCTTGAATGGCTCCAAAGGAACCACGGAGGACCTTGGCGGTCACCCGGTAAGCCTTGCCGCGGAGGGCTGCAACTGCCCGTGCACAAGTTCGGGATACTAGGGTAACCCTACTCTAGTACACCGACAGGAGCCCCCGGGCCTGGGCCACACACGGTGCCGAGCGCTGTTGGGCCAGGCCCAAAACAGGGCATGGGCACACGCGTCCCAGGTCACACCATAACTCACCCCGGACCCACCTCGCCCCTCACGAGCAGCACGCGCCAGGCGTGGCGTCGTGTGAGAGAACGTGGGGCGAGATCGTGGGGTTTCTTTATTCAGAAAATCGAACGTCGCCCCTCCCCTTTATAAGCGGGGAAACAGGGCACGTCGCCTACCTTGCCGATTCTTGTCCCATCGAAAAACCACCGCTGCTCCCCCTTCTTCTCAAGGCTGAAAAGAGAGCAGCGCTCACTTCATCGCCACCAAAGACACTCAACGCCGTCGATCTCCTCCACCGCCTCCGCCATGGGCCCGAAGCCGACAAGGGGAAGACCATGAAGTCGGCCGAGGCGCTGCGGCTTGCGGCGCAAGGAAGGAGCGGGCCGTCTTCCCCTCAGCGCCGCGAGGGAGCCGAGGGAGAACTACTACCTCTTCTCGGGTCGACGGAGACGCGCGCATCCGCGCGAACGAAGGTACTCCCCGCCGCTGCAGAATCGCCCGACGGGTATCCCTTCTTCGTGCTCTTCTTCTCTGCGGGCTCATCCGCCTTCTCTGAAGTTCTTTTGCGACATTATGAACACCTACGGGTTCCGCGTCCTTGATTTCACCCCCAACGCCGTTCTGACCATGGCAGTTTTCGCACATCTCTGCGAAAACTTTGTCGGAGTCCACCCAAATGTAGCTCTTTTCCGTCACTTCTTTTTACCCCGAGTCGAGAGAGGAGAACTCCTTGCCGGAGGAATTGCTTGGGTCTCCAGGGTCGGCAAGAAGGAGGCATATCTAGAGGTAGAGCTCCGTAGCAAATGGGAGGAGTGGAGGGGCAGATTGGTGCTGGATTGTTGAGGAGAACCCGCAGCCTTTTACCGCCCAAATACCAAACCCCAAAGAGTACGCGGCAATGATTGGAGCAATCTGGCCCCGGAGGACGCTTAGGCTGAAGATCGATTACGAATCCTCCGCCTCAGACTTGCCGGACTCACTATAGGCACGATTGGCGCGGACTTTCTTCGCCGCCAGACGCCTTGCAGGAGAGAAGGAGACCTGCCTGGGAATTCCAGAATGCAGCAGACATCATGAGGCTGCGCCCAGGCCTCAACTTCAACTTCACCGTCTTGGAGCTTGACGCAATGCTCTTAGAGCTGTTCAAGCTCGATCCTCGATCATCCGGAGATGTTTAGGTTGCCGAGGCGTCGTTCCGCTGTGCAACAACTTGTCGCCGACCGCATCCGTGCAATGATGCCGTTGTGTGACTCCCACGGAATTGTCCCCACTTGGCAAGAGCCGGCAGATGGCGTGGTGCGGCAGTTCTTCGACAATCTGGCGGAGATGCCGATCTGCCCGACGAAAGCGAGGGGCCTCACCCGCGACACTCATCGACGCATTTAGATGCGGCGACGCCACCGAGCTAGAAGAGGTGGCAGCAGCCGCTGCCGCGGGTGAGTTTGGCTTTACTATGGAGGAGGCGGAGGCAGCCGAGGCGGCAAGTCTTGTCGAGCGAAAGGAGTTCGTCGGCGAGGAAGAGCTTGCCGAGCCTGAGGCCGAGTCGAGCGAGCCCGCCGAGGGCGCATCCTCTCCACCTCCAAGCAGCTTGCCGCGAGCGGAGCCACCGGCTCCGCCAAGAAGGCGTCTTCGCAGGGCCGGAGACGCAGCTGGCGGGCGGCCAGCAGCAGCCGCTGCGCGGGGACAGCGCTCCACATGACAAACACTTGTTGCGGGAGCTCCTCACGCCGCAACTGGGCGGAGCGGGCCCTCGCATGAGCCACCGGGTCCCGCTCCCGCCAAGCGCCCAAGGGAGCCCACTCCTCCGCCTCGTCGTGCAGGGAGGCGGGCAGTCAACCTCTCCGGCGCTCGGCTCCGACGAGGAAGAGGAAGAGTAAGATTCCTTGTTGTACTTGTAATTCTTCGATTTGTTGCCTTGTCTTGTATCTGATCTGCTTTACTCAATCCATTCCTTTTCGTGACGCCGCCCAGAGGATGTCGAAAAGAGCCAAGACCCGGTGATTGTCGCCGAGGGCGAACCTCTGCTGACGGCGGGCAGAGGCGCGTCTGAGACAACCTTACCGGATGAGGCAACTCTCCTTCAAAGCAGCCCTCAGCGCAGCCCCAGTAAGTATATGGTCTACTTCTTGCTGTTCGCGTGCATGGGTGCTTTTTCCTTTGCCGATATCTCGATCGTTGACTTGTGTAGTAGCAGAGCAGCCTCCTTCCGCTTCGACTACGCCGCCAAGGGTGGATTCCCGGCAAGGATCCTTCTCCGCAAGGAGCCTTCTCCGGCAAGGGCAGCTCTCCGGCAAGGGACGGCACCAGCGATCCCTTGGCGGCGGAGAACATGACCGCAGCCCGGCGCCGTAACCTTCTCGCTGAGTACCTCCCTTGTGTTTTTCCACTCCTGATTTTGCCTTTGAATATTTGCCTGACTTTCTTCATCCGTCCGCCACAGAGCCGATGGAGACCGAGGTCGCCGGTGAGGAGGACGTGCGCGGCAACACTGACGAAGCCGCCGCTGTGGAAGAAGAAGCCGGCGCTGACGAGCCTGCCGACGAAGAGGCCACCGAAGCTGCCGCCGCAGAAGCCGGGCGAGGGTCTGGCGATCGACCGACGACCGAGGCCACAGGAGCGCCAGCGCTACACCGACCGCCGATCCTCCGCCGCTGTTGCAGCTGTCAGTTCAAGAGCCCCAGCCCGCCTACTTGAAGGCCGCGGCGGCGTCTTCATCAAGCTCCCATGGGAGTCGAGTTCCAGGGCGCCGGCCGAAGGAGAAACCTTCGATGAAGAGCTGCTCGCCTCCGCTGGCTGACGCTAGTTGACGCGCCAAGCAGTAGCAGCGGCGAGCCTGAGGAGCAGCTGCTGCGGAAGCTGATGTCGCTCTACCGCGCCCGACAAGCCAAACTGGCATCCCGGGAGGCGCTTGTCGCGAAGGCGGGAGCAGACATCGAGAAGCGCATGGAGGAGCTCTGGGGCCGCAACCAGGAAGCTCTCCGGTCCTTGGCGGAGGAGCGGGAGCAACTCGCCGAGGAGCGCAAGGCCTTCATCCTCGAGAAGGCTGCAGCTGAGGAGGAACAATGACTTGCCGCCGAGAAGTCTGCTCACAGGAGGGTGAGCCGGGCGCAGCGGAAGGTCAACCCGGACAGCCACGAGGAGGATCTCGCCATGCGCGAGAAACATTTGGCGGGGCTCTCAAGGAGGCAAGGGATGCCGCTGCTGCCGAGGCCGCCAAGAAGGAGGCTGAGACGGCGGTAACGCAGTTGGAGGCCAGCCTCAAGAAGAGCGGCGAGGAGCTTGCCGCACTCAAGCACGAGCGAGAAGGACGCCTACACTCTTGGCGAGCTGCAGGCTGCCTCGCCGAGAGGAGCAAGGAGCTCAGCACCGCCAGGACTCCAATGCAGACCTTGAGTTGAAGCTAACTACTTTGACTCGGGACTGGGCCGGCGCCAAGGAGCGGGAGGTGGCCTTGAAGGAGAAGATCAAGGCCGAGGAGCTGCTGGCGAATCTTTGCCGCCAGGTGCCTTGAGGAGAGTGTGGAGCCTTTGGACCGAAGGTCTCGTGGATCTGCTGCCGCCATCCATAGCGAGTGATGGAGCTGGGGATGGTGGATCTTGGATACTCCTCCGACGAGCACCTCCAACCCAAAGGCCAAGCTTAGCTTATTCTTCAAGGGTGTGGTGACGGGCCTCCAGCTGACTCGGGAAGAAGTCCCAAAACAGCTGGCCGAGGAGTCGTGCGGATCTGCTGGAGCCCTCAAAAGGTCTTGATGAAGGTGGCCTTCCGCAACCCGGGCCTCAACTTCACCAACGTCCTCAAGTCCACCGCCGAATCTTGATGTGGAGGCGCTCAAGACCCTTGTCGCACCCATTGTGGACAGGGTGAGCGGAATCAAGAGGGTTGAGGGCGATCGCGAGATTAGGCCGCCCGTTTTCTTTTTCCCTTGCCGCTGTTGGTCATGTCACATGAACAATCCATTAGAGCTGCGGCAAGCTATCTTGTAATATAACTTTATTTTGGATATCAATCGCTACATTATTTCCTTTACTTGATTCCTTCCTTTGTATGTTTTTGCCTTACGCTTTTGGGGAACTTGTCGGTAGCTGGCACTTTGAGCCCGAGCTGAAGTCTTAACGTCGGTGACTATTTGGCGATGCCGCTTCGACAAGCAACCTTGTCGCAACTAGTCGCAGCTCACTTAAGTTGTTGAGCGGACTCGAAACAAAGTAAGGCGCAACTAGCTACGAGTTGGTTCCTCTGCATACATGTGTTTTCCATACAAAGTTCGGTCGTTCAAGGAAGAAAACTTAAAATTTTAAAACTGATTGCTCAAACTTTGGCAACTTAGCTTTTACATCGTTTGCTTCCGGTAAGGCTAGATTTCCTTGAGCGACGCTTGGTCCACACCATTATCTTCTCCTTCCCCGGCAAACTTGTGTGCGAGGGAACCTTCCTTTCTTTGAGAAAGAGAAAGAAGAGAAAATAAAGATATGGAGCCTTGTGGCTCATTATTACTACCAGGGTAGGTGCTGCACAAAGTGTCAGATAATGCATGCAAAATAGAAGTGAAGAAGCATGAAATCGACAAGGTGTGCGAAGCACGCTAGCTTTACTGATGCACGGGGTCTGCGCCCGGCTTTGTACAAAGGATTACATGCATCAGCGGCAAGACTTGTACAAAAGGTGGTTGCGGAACAGGTTCCGGCAACCGCGCTCTGAGTAAAACTTACGAAGATGCTCAATATTCCAGGAGTTGCTCACCGGAATGCCATCTTCGGTCTCAAAGCGGACAGCGCCAGCCTAGTGACTCGTTTCACCCGATAAGGGCCTTCCCACTGGGCGTCAACTTGTTGGAATTCTGGCGGACTGAACGCAGCGAAGAACAAGGTCGCCTTCCTCGAGACTTCGGCATTGACTTTGCGGCTATGGTAGCGGCGCAAAGCTTGCTGGTACCGAGCAGCTCGACAAAGACGAAGGCGATCTTCCTCAAGGAGCAGCGCGTCATCTTGTCGCAGCTGCTCTTGCTCAAGCTCATCATAAGCGAGCACTCGAGGCGATCCGTATCTGAGTTCCGTGGGGAGAACTGCCTCTGCTCCATAGACTAGAGCGAAAGGTGTCCGGCGATGGCTCGATTTGGCGTCGTCTGATCGACCAAAGAACCACCGGCAGCTCCTCAATCCAGTTTCTTCCGCACTTGTGCAGCTTGCCGAAAGTTACGGTCTTGAGCCCGCAAGACTTCAAGATTTGCCCTCTCCGCTTGACCGTTGCTTCTCGGATGAGCAATGAGCGAAGCAGACCTTTGGCGCCAAGATCTTGGACGTCTTGCATGAAGGTGCGGCTTGTGAGAACTGTGTGCCGTTGTCGGTGATGATCCTGTTAGGGATTCAAACGGCAAACAATCGACTGAAGAACTTGACTTGTTGTCTTGTCACCTTCCTCACTGCTTCCACTTCCGGCCACTTTGTGAACTTGTCGATTGCAACATACAAGTACTCAAAGCCCCCGACAGCTCGGGGGAAGGGGCCGAGGATATCGAGCCCCCAGACCAAAAATGGCCAGGATAAAGGGATCATCTGGAGAGCTTGAGCGATGCACTCGGTTGCCGCGGAGCGTCGCCGTTGGCGAAGCCGATGAGACTCTGAATGGTGGCCCTCCACTCATCGACCTTGTCGGCCGTCGGAGGGTAATCCAGAAGCGGTGCTCTCGCCAAAGCTTCGCTGGAGTGGTGGGTGGCGATGGCGAACGGCGCGAGGAGCGGGATATGCTCGGACTTCTAACTATGTTAGAAGGAGCGAGTATCCCGTCCGGCGGCGATGCCTTCGCTTCGCGCCCACATGTTGGCGTGCATGCTGGTCTTGAGCATCCCGAGCCCCTCCAGCTCGATCTCGGTCCAACGAGCGTATGGCATTGTGAATGCCATGACGCTGTCGGTCCCGCGCCTCCTGAGACGGGCGCGGTGCATGTACGGACGCCGAGGTCTGCGCAGCCTTGTCCTTGGACTTGGCAGCACCGTGAGCTCCCCCGTCTCCGTCCATTCTTCCGCCGGCATCTACCCCACCACCTGTTTGCTCCGGTTGTGGTGGGTTCGACGCGGACGGGGCCTCTGCCGCCGAAGCCTTCTTCTTCGGTGGCATGTTGACGAAGATGATGAAGATCTAGCTCGCGTGGACGCCGGATCGACCAGATTGTTGACTCCACGGCCGGATGTGATTTGCTTTCATTTCTGGATGCATATTCAGGATATCATCAGATCTTCATGGCAGAGGATGAGGAGAAGACCGCATTCATCACCCCATGTGGCACATACTGCTTTGTGCGGATGCCCTTCGGGTTAAAGAATGCTGGTTCAACGTTTGCAAGAGTAGTTCATGATGCTTTTGAGCCGCAAATGCACATAAATGTGGAAGCATACATGGATGACATAGTGGTCAAAAGCAAAGACAAAGCGACCACGGTTCAAGATTTAGATGAAACCTTTGCAAATCTGCGCAAGATCAACCTCAAGCTCAACCACGAGAAGTGTGTGTTTGGAGTCCCTTCCGCAAGCTTCTCGGGTTCTTCGTGGTCTCAGCGGGGAATTGAAGCCAATCCCGACAAGATCAAGGCCATTGAGCAGATTGAAGCACCAAAGTGCGTCAAGGATGTCTGAAGGCTTGCGGTTGCGTAGCTGCTCTCGGCAGGTTTATCTCTAGATCTGCTGAAGCGCATACCGCCATTTTTCAAAATCTTGAAAATGGCAGGTCCGATGCAATGGACTCCGGAAGCGGAGGCAGCACTGCAGAACTTGAAGAGATACCTATCCTCCACTCCAACACTTGTCGCACCTAAGCCACAAGAGAAGTTGCTGCTATATATAGCGGCAACCAATCAAGTGGTTAGTGTTGGGTTAGTAGCGGAGAGGGAGGCGGATGATGAGCTAGCAACCATGGCAGACACATCCAGCGACAAGCAGGGGGCTTCGCCGGCAAGCTCTGGTCCCGACAACGACGGATCTGCAGACGCATGAGAAGATGCAGAAAAGGATGGTGCAGCGCTTGCTTTACTTTGTCGGTTCCCTTCCGCAGGGGGCTAGGTCAAGGTACTACGGTGTGCGAAATTGCTACGGCCTCCTCATGGCCTCGAGAAAGCTGCGCCATTACTTTCGAGCACATGAGATCACAGCTTGTCACTCGCTTTCGGCTGAAGAGGATCTGCAAAATCCAGAGGAAACATGCAGGATTGTCGAGTGGGCACTGAACTGTCAAGCTTTGGCCTCAAGTTTGAGAGCACTTCAACTATCCAAAGCGAGCATTGGCGGAGTTCATAGCAGAATGGACGCCAACACGGATGAAGAAATTCGAGACGAGCATTCCGCCAAGGAAGCAAGCAAAGAGTGGCTGATGTACTTTGATGGTGCCTTCTCGCTGCAAAGCGCCGGTCTTGGCGTGCTACTTGTCGCACCCACGGAGAGCACCTCAAGTCGTAGTCCGGATGCACTTTCCCAAGGAGCAAGCAACAAACAATACCGCAGAGTATGAAGGTTTGCTTCTTGGTCTCGAGATCGCAGAGACCTTGGGATCAAGAAGCTCATCGTCCGGGTGACTCACAACTTGTTATCCGCCAAGTGAACAAGAATTATCGAGTCTGTTGATGGAAGCTTATGTTGATGAAGTGAGGAAGCTAGAAGAGCACTTTGACGGCCTGCAAATGGAATATATTCCGAGAGCTCAGAACGACATTGCTGATGGCTTGTCAAAGTGCGCCGCACTTAAGTTACCTGTGGAACCAGGGATTTTCGTGCTCAAGCTGACTCAACCGTCTGTAAACTGGACAGAGCAAGAAGAGGAAGTTGATCTCTAGTGACTACTTTCCGGCAGAGCTTCCCGAAGCCGCCGCCAAGAAGGTCCCCAAGATCGACACCAACAGTGCTGAGGGGCAGTCTGCTCCGACAAGCCCCAGGGTTTGTTTCATTGAAAACTAGTGGTTGGTACACCTACTTGTACAGTGTACAGTGTAATATACCTAACCCTGACGGCAGGGGACAAATGCATTAAATGCCCGTCTAGTCGCCCTAACGGTGCAAACAGGGACCGTCAGGGGCGCCACCGCTCGCCACGATGGCAAACTTGTCAGCGCTGCTTGCCACCTCGCGCTGGCGGCTGCCTGACCTCTCGCCACGCTACGCTGGAAAGGCCCAGGCGACACGTTAGTGGATGCGCTGGAGCGTGGTACAGAGAGGTGGTCTGCGGCAAGCGCCTTTGCCGCATGTTATTGTCTTGTCGCTACCGGATGCTTGTCGCTCATCGGGCCTTCCCGGCAAGCTCCTCTTGCCGGGGCCTTATCTTGTAAGTGCACAGGGTGGCCTTCGGCAAGCTCCTCTTGGGGCCTTGTCTCCTATGTGCCTTGGGTGGCCTTCCCGGCAAGCTCCTCTTGCCGGGTCTTGTCTCCTGGCTTGAATACTTTGTTCTTGAATGGCTCCAAAGGAACCACGGAGGACCTTGGCGGTCACCCGGTAAGCCTTGCCGCGGAGGGCTGCAACTGCCCGTGCACAAGTTCGGGATACTAGGGTACCCCTACTCTAGTACACCGACAACTTGTGACAAACACAGTTAAGTCTAACATACTTCCTATGCATAGGTATCTTATAGGCAAATAAATTATCAAGACAAGCAAAAGGTAGCATATGCAAGAAAGAAGTGAGAAACAATAACAATCTCAACATAACGAGAGGTAATTTAGTAACATGAAAATTTCTACAACCATATTTTCCTCTCTAATAATAATTACATGTGGGATCATAAGAAAATTCAACAAAATAGCTATCACATAAAATATTTTCAACACGATCCACATGCATGCGAAGTTGACACTCTTCCAAAATAGTGGGATTAACATTAACTGAAGTCATGACCTCTCCAAACCCACTTTTATCAAAATTATTGCAAACACTATTATCAATCTCATATTCATCATGGGGCTTAAATAAATTTTCATGAACATAAGAAGAATCACCCCAATCATGATCATTTCAACAAGTAGTAGACATAGCAAAACTAGCATCCCCAAGCTTAGGGTTTTGCATATTATTGGCACAATTGACATCGAGAGAATTTATAGTAAAATTAATGCAATCATGCTTTTCATTCAAGGAGCTATCGTGAATCTCTTCATAAATTTCTTCATCACAATTTTCAGATTCACGAATTTCAAGCAAAACCTCATAAAGGTAATCTAGTGCACACAACTCACTAGCAATTGGTTCATCATAATTGGATCTCTTAAAAAGATTAGCAAGGGGATGAGGATGCATATCAATAGATTTTTAGCGATGAAGATGCAAGCACATAGAAGGCACATGGCAACACAAGCAAATGAAAAAGACGAACGGAAGAGGGGCGAAGAAAATTCAAAGGTGAAGTGGGGGTGAGGAAAACGAGAGGCAAATGGCAAATAATATAATGTGAGGGAGAAGAGTTTGTGATGGGTACTTGGTATGTCTTTACTTGTGCGTAGATCTCCCCGGCGACGGCGCCAGAAATGGCTAGTTGCTGGGAGATCAAATCTTGACTTGACTTGGCGTAAGCATCCCCAACAACGGCGCTAGAAATCCTTCTTGGTACCTCTTGAGCACTGCGTTGGTTTCCCCTTGAAGAGGAAAGGGTGATGCAGCAAAGTAGCGTAAGTATTTCCCTCGGTTTTTGAGAACCAAGGTATCAATCCAGTAGGAGACTACACGCAAGTCGCCTGCACCTACACCAACAATAAGAACCTTGCAACCAACACGATAAAGGGGTTGTCAATCCCTTCCCGCCACTTGCAAAAGTGAGATCTGATAGAGATAATAAGATAAATATTTTTGGTATTTTTAGGATATAGATTGAAAGTAAAGCTTGCAAAGTAAAATAGATTGGAAACTTATATGATGGAAAATTGACCCGGGGGCCATAGGTTTCACTAGTGGCTTCTCTCAAGATAGCATAAGTATTACGGTGGGTGAACAAATTACTATCGAGCAATTGATAGAAAAGTGCATAATTATGAGAATATCTAGGCATGACGATGTATACAGGCATCACGTCCACGACAAGTAGACCGAAATGATTCTGCATCTACTACTATTACTCCACACATCGACCGATATCCAGCATGCATCAAGAGTATAAAGTTCATAAGAACAGAGTAACACATTAGGCAAGATGACATGATGTAGAGAGATAAACTCAAGCAATATGATATAAACCCCATCTTTTTATCCTCGATGGCAACAATACAATGCGTGCCTTGCTGCCCTAACATCCTTTGGGAAAGGACACCGCAAGATTGAACCCAAAGCTAAGCACTTCTCCCATTGCAAGAGAGATCAATCTAGTAGGCCAAACCAAACTAATAATTCGAAGAGACTTGCAAAGATAACAAATCATACATAAAAGAATTCAGAGGATATTCAAATATTGTTCATAGATAATCTTGACCATAAACCCAGAATTCATCGGATCTTGACAAACAGACCACAAAAAGAATTACATCGAATAGATCTCCAAGAAGATCGAGGAGAACTTTGTATTGAGATCCAAAGAGAGAGAAGAAGCCATCTAGCTAATAACTATGGACCCGAAGGTCTGTGGTAAACTACTCACACATCATCGGACAGGCTATGGTGTTGATGTAGAAGCCCTCCATTATCGATTCCCCCTCCGGTGAAGCGCCGGAAAAGGCCCCAAGATGGGATCTCACGGGTACAGAAGGTTGCGGCAGTGGAAATAGGGTTTCCTGGTGCTCCTGGATGTTTTTGGGGTATATGGATATATATAGGAGGAAGAAGTAGGTCGGTGGAGCTGCAAGGGCCCATGAGGGTGGGGGCGTGCCCAGGGGGCAGGCTCGCCTCCTTGCCTCGTGGCCTCCTCGCTTCTTTCTTGACGTCCACTCCAAGTCCCCTGGATCACGTTTGTTCCAAAAATAACTCTCCCGAAGGTTTCTTGCCGTTTGGATTCCGTTTGATATTCCTTTTCTGAAACACCGAAATAGGCAAAAAACAACAATTTACCTTTGGGTCCTTCGGTTAATAGGTTAGTCCCAAAAATAATATAAAAGTGCTTAGTAAAGCCCATTAAACATCCAAAACAGATAATATAATAGCATGGAACAATCAAAAATTATAGATACGTTGGAGACGTATCAAGAATCCCCAAGCTTAATTCCTGCTCGTCCTCGAGTAGGTAAATGATAAAAAAAGAATTTTTGATGTGGAATGCTACCTAGCATATTTCTCTATGTAATTTCCTTTATTTTGGCATGAATGTTCAGATCCGAAAGATTCAAGACAAAAGTTTAATATTGACATGTAAATCATAACACTTCAAGCATACTAACAAAGCAATCATGTCTTCTCAAAATAACATGGCCAAAGAAAGTTATACCTACAAAATCATATAGTCTGGCTATGCTCTATCTTCATCACAGAAAGTATTTAATCTTGCACAACCCCGATGACAAGCCAAGGAAATTTTCATACTTCTAATGTTCTCAAACTTTTTCAATCTTCACGCAATACATGAGTGTGTGCCATGGATATAGCACTATATGTAGAATAGAATGGTGGTTGTGGAGAAGACAAAAAAGGAGAAGATAGTCTCACATCAACTAGGTGTATCAACGGGCTATGGAGATGCCCGTCAATAGAGTGAGTGAGTAGGGATTGCCATGCAACGGGTGCACTAGAGCTATAAGTGTATGAAAGCTCAACAAAAGAAACTAAGTGGGTGTGCATCCAACTCGCTTACTCACGAAGACCTAGGGCATTTTGAGGAAGCCCATCATTGGAATATACAAGCCAAGTTCTATAATGTAAAATTCCCACTAGTATATGAAAGTGACAACATAGGAGACTCTCTATCATGAAGATCATGGTGCTACTTTGAAGCACAAGTGTGGTAAAAGGATAGTAACATTGTCCCTTCTCTCTTTTTCTCTCATTTTTTTATTTGGGCCTTTTTCTCCTTTTTTTATGACCTCTTTTTTTCATTTTTTTCGTCCGGAGTCTCATCCCGACTTGTGGGGAACCATAGTCTCCATCATCCTTTCCTCACTTGGGACAATGCTCTAATAATGATGACATCACACTTTTATTTACTTACAACTCAAAAATTACAACTCAATACTTGGAACAAAATATGACACTATATGAATGCCTCCGGTGGTGTACCGGGATATGCAATGAATCAAGAGTGACATGTATGAAAGAATTATAAAGGTGGCTTTGCCATAAATACGATGTCAACTACATGATCATGCAAAGCAATATGACAATGATGGAGCGTGTCATGATAAACGGAATGGTGGTAAGTTGCATGGCAATATATCTCGGAATGGCTATGGAAATATCATAATAGGTAGGTATGGTGGCTGTTTTGAGGAAGGTATATAGTGGGTGTATGATACCAGCGAAAAGTGCGTGGTATTAGAGAGGCTAGCAATGGTGGAAGGGTGAGAGTGCGTATAATCCATGGGCTCAACATTAGTCATAAAGAACTCACATACTTATTGCAAAAATCTATTAGTTATCGAATCGAAGTATTACACGCATGCTCCTAGGGGGATAGATTGGTAGGAAAAGACCATCCCTCGTCCCCGACCGCCACCCATAAGGAAGACAATCAATAAATAAATCATGCTCCGACTTCATCACATAACGGTTCACCATACGTGCATGCTAAGGGAATCACAAACTTTAGAACAAGTATTTATCAAATTCACAGCTACTCAACTAGCATGACTCTAATGTCACCATCTTCATATTTCAAAACAATTATCAAGTGTCAAACTTCTCATAGTATTCGATGCACTTTATATGATAGTTTTTATTATACCTATCCTGGATGTTCATCATATTAGGACTAATTTTATAGCCAAAGCAAACTACCATGCTGTCCTAAAAGACTCTCAAAATAATATAAGTGAAGCATGAGAGATCAATAATTTCTATATAATAAAATCACCACCGTGCTTTAAAAAAATATAAGTGAAGCACTACAGCAAAATTATCTAGCTCAGAAGATATAAGTGAAGCATATAGAGTATTCTAATAAATTCCGATTCATGTGTGTCTCTCCCCAAAGGTGTGTACAGAAAGGATGATTGTGGTAAAATAAAAAGCAAAGACTCAAATCATACAAGACGCTCCAAGCAAAACACATATCATGTGGTGAATAAAAATATAGCCTCAAGTAAAGTTACCGATAGACGAAGACGAAAGAGGGGATGCCTTCTGGGGCATCCCCAAGCTTAGGCTTTTGGTTGTCCTTTAACTTTACCTTGGGGTGCCTTGGGAATCCCCAAGCTTAGGCTCTTGACACTCCTTATTCCACAATACATCAAACCTTTACCCAAAACTTGAAAACTTCACAAGACAAAACTCAACAGAAAATCTCATGAGCTCCGTTAGCGAAAGAAAACAAACCACCACTTCAAGGTACTGTAATGAACTAATTCTTTATTTATATTGGTGTTAAAACTACTGTATTCCAATTGCTCTATGGTTCATACCCTCCGATACTAGTCATAGATTCATCAAAATAAGCAAACAACACACGAAAAACAGAACCTAACAAAAACAGAACAGTCTGTAGTAATCTGTATCAAACGTTAACTTCTGGATTTCCAAAAATTCTAAAATAAATTGGTAGATGTGAGGCATTTATCTATTAATCATCTACAAAATTAATGAACCTAAAATCACTCTCCAGTAAAAAATGGCAGCTAATCTCGTGAGCGCTAAAGTTTCTTTTTTTACAGCAAGATCATAAAGACTTCACCCAAGTCTTCCCAAAGGTTCTACTTGGCACAAACACTATTCAAAACATAAACACACATCTAAACAGAAGCTAGATGAATTATTTATTACTAAACAGAACCAAAAAGCAAGAAACAAAAATAAAATTGGGTTGCCTCCCAAGAAGCGCTATTGTTTAACGCCCCTAGCTAGGTATAAGATTTCAATGATGCTCACACGAAAGATAAGAATTGAAGCACAACGAGAGCATCATAAAACATGCGACAAACACACTTAAGTCTAACATACTTCCTATGCATAGGTATCTTATAGGCAAATAAATTATCAAGACAAGCAAAAACTAGCATATGCAAGAAAGAAGTGAGAAACAATAACAATCTCAACATAACGAGAGGTAATTTAGTAACATGAAAATTTCTACAACCATATTTTCCTCTCTCATAATAATTACATGTGGGATCATAAGAAAATTCAACAAAATAGCTATAACATAAAATATTTTCAACACGATCCACATGCATGCGAAGTTGACACTCTTACAAAATTGTGGGATTAACATTAACTAAAGTCATGACCTCTCCAAACCCACTTTTATCAAAATTATTGCAAACACTATTATCAATCTGATATTCATCATGGGTCTTAAATAAATTTTCAAGAACATAAGAAGAATCACCCCAATCATGATCATTTCAACAAGTAGTAGACATAGCAAAACTAACATCCCCAAGCTTAGGGTTTTGCATATTATTGGCACAATTGACATCAAGAGAATTTATAGTAAAATTATTGCAATCATGCTTTTCATTCAAGGAGCTATCGTGAATCTCTTCATAAATTTCTTCATCACAATTTTCAGATTCACGAACTTCAAGCAAAACCTCATAAAGATAATCTAGTGCACACAACTCACTAGCAATTGGTTCATCATAATTGGATCTCTTAAAAAGATTAGCAAGGGGATGAGGATGCATATCAATAGATTTTTAGCAGGCGAAGATGCAAGCACATAGAAGGCACATGGCAACACAAGCAAATGAAAAAGACGAACGGAAGAGGGGCGAAGAAAATTCAAAGGTGAAGTGGGGGAGAGGAAAACGAGAGGCAAATGGCAAATAATATAATGTGAGGGAGAAGAGTTTGTGTTGGGTACTTGGTATGTCTTTACTTGTGCGTAGATCTCCCCGGCAACGGCGCCAGAAATGGCTAGTTGCTGGGATATCAAATCTTGACTTGACTTGGCGTAAGCTTCCCCGACAACGGCAGTAGAAATCCTTCTTGGTACCTCTTGAGCACTGCGTTGGTTTTCCCTTGAAGAGGAAAGGGTGATGCAGCAAAGTAGCGTAAGTATTTCCCTAGGTTTTTAAGAACCAAGGTATCGATCCAGTAGGAGACTACACGCAAGTCGCCTCGTACCTACACCAACAAATAAGAACCTTGCAACCAACACGATAAAGGGGTTGTCAATCCCTTCACGGCCACTTGCAAAAGTGAGATCTGATAGAGATAATAAGATAAATATTTTTGGTATTTTTTAGGATATAGATTGAAAGTAAAGCTTGCAAAGTAAAATAGATTGGAAACTTATATGATGGAAAATTGACCCGGGGGCCATAGGTTTCACTAGTGGCTTCTCTCAAGATAGCATAAGTATTACGGTGGGTGAACAAATTACTGTCGAGCAATTGATAGAAAAGTGCATAATTATGAGAACATCTTGGCATGATGATGTATATAGGCATCACGTCCACGACAAGTAGACCGAAACGATTCTGCATCTACTACTATTACTCCACACATCGACCGCTATCCAGCATGCATCTAGAGTATTAAGTTCATAAGAACAGAGTAACGCATTAGGCAAGATGACATGATGTAGAGGGATAAACTCAAGCAATATGATATAAACCCCATCTTTTATCCTCGATGGCAACAATACAATGCGTGCCTTTGCTGCCCTCAACATCCTTTGGAAAGGACACCGCAAGATTGAACCCAAAGCTAAGCACTTCTCCCATTGCAAGAGAGATCAATCTAGTAGGCCAAACCAAACTGATAATTCGAAGAGACTTGCAAAGATAACAAGTCATACATAAAAGAATTCAGAGGACATTCAAATATTGTTCATAGATAATCTTCACCATAAACCCACAATTCATCGGATCTTGACAAACACACCGCAAAATGAATTACATCGAATAGATCTCTAAGAAGATCGAGGAGAACTTTGTATTGAGATCCAAAGAGAGAGAAGAAGCCATCTAGCTAATAACTATGGACCCGAAGGTCTGTGGTAAACTACTCACACATCATCGGACAGGCTATGGTGTTGATGTAGAAGCCCTCCATGATCGATTCCCCCTCCGGCGGAGTGCCAGAAAAGGCCCCAAGATGGGATCTCATGGGTACAGAAGGTTGCGGCAGTGGAAATAGGGTTTCCTGGTGCTCCTGGATGTTTTTTGGGGTATATGGATATATATAGGAGGAAGAAGTAGGTCGGTGGAGCTGCAAGGGCCCATGAGGGTGGGGGCGTGCCCAGGGGGCAGGCTCGCCTCCTTGCCTCGTGGCCTCCTCGCTTCTTTCTTGACGTCCACTCCAAGTCCCCTGGATCACGTTTGTTCCAAAAATAACTCTCCCAAATGTTTCATTCCGTTTGGATTCTGTTTGATATTCCTTTTCTGTGAAACACTGAAATAGGCAAAGAACAACAATTTGCACCGGGCCTTCGGTTAATAGGTTAGTCCCAAAAATAATATAAAAGTGCTTAGTAAAGCCCATTAAACATCCAAAACAGATAATATAATAGCATGGAACAATCAAAAATTATAGATACGTTGGAGACGTATCAAGAATCTAAGCTTAATTCCTGCTCGTCCTCGAGTAGGTAAATGATAAAAACAGAATTTTTGATGTGGAATGCTACCTAGCATATTTCTCAATGTAATTTCCTTTATTTTGGCATGAATGTTCAGATCCGAAAGATTCAAGACAAAAGTTTAATATTGACATGAAAATCATAACACTTCAAGCATACTAACAAAGCAATCATGTCTTCTCAAAATAACATGGCCAAAGAAAGTTATACCTACAAAATCATATAGTCTGGCTATGTTCTATCTTCATCACACAAAGTATTTAATCTTGCACAACCCTGATGACAAGCCAAGGAATTTTTCATACTTTTGATGTTCTCAAACTTTTTCAATCTTCACGCAATACAAGAGCGTGAGCCATGGATATAACACTATATGTGGAATAGAATGGTGGTTGTGGAGAAGACAAAAAAGGAGAAGATAGTCTCACATGACCTAAGTGTATCAGCGGGCTATGGAGATGCCCGTCAATAGAGTGAGTGAGTAGGGATTGACATGCAACGGGTGCACTAGAGCTATAAGTATATGAAAGCTCAACAAAAGAAATTAAGTGGGTGTGCATCCAACTCGCTTGCTCACGAAGACCTCGGGCATTTTGAGGAAGCCCATCATTGGAATATACAAGCCAAGTTCTATAATGTAAAATTCCCACTAGTATATGAAAGTGACAACATAGGAGACTCTCTATCATGAAGATCATGGTGCTACTTTGAAGCACAAGTGTGGTAAAAGGATAGTAACATTGTCCCTTCTCTCTTTTTCTCTCATTTTTTTATTTGGGCCTTTTTCTCCTTTTTTATGACCTCTTTTTTTCTTTTTTTTCGTCTGGAGTCTCATCCCGACTTGTGGGGGAACCATAATTTCCATCATCCTTTCCTCACTTGGGACAATGCTCTAATAATGATGATCATCACACTTTTATTTACTTACAACTCAAAAATTACAACTCAATACTTGGAACAAAATATGACACTATATGAATGCCTTCGGCGGTGTACCGGGATATGCAATGAATCAAGAGTGACATGTATGAAAGAATTATAAAGGTGGCTTTGCCATAAATACGATGTCAACTACATGATCATGCAAAGCAATATGACAATGATGGAGCGTGTCATGATAAACGGAACGGTGGTAAGTTGCATGGCAATATATCTCGGAATGGCTATGGAAATATCATAATAGGTAGGTATGGTAGCTGTTTTGAGGAAGGTATGTAGTGGGTGTATGATACCAGCGAAAAGTGCGTGGTATTAGAGAGGCTAGCAATGGTGGAAGGGTGAGAGTGCGTATAATCCATGGGCTCAACATTAGTCATAAAGAACTCACATACTTATTGCAAAAATCTATTAGTTATCGAATCGAAGTATTACACGCATGCTCCTAGGGGGATAGATTGGTAGGAAAAGACCATCCCTCGTCCCCGACCGCCACCCATAAGGAAGACAATCAATAAATAAATCATGCTCCGACTTCATCACATAACGGTTCACCATACGTGCATGCTAAGGGAATCACAAACTTTAGAACAAGTATTTCTCAAATTCACAACTACTCAACTAGCATGACTCTAATGTCACCATCTTCCTATCTCAAAACAATTATCAACTGTCAAACTTCTCATAGTATTCGATGCACTTTATATGATAGTTTTTATTATACCTATCCTGGATGTTCAGCATAATAGGACTAATTTTATAGCCAGAGCAAACTACCATGCTGTTCTGAAAGACTCTCAAAATAATATAAGTGAAGCATGAGAGATCAATAATTTCTATATAATAAAATCACCACCATGCTTTAAAAAAATATAAGTGAAGCACTAGAGCAAAATTATCTAGCTCAAAAGATATAAGTGAAGCATATAGAGTATTCTAATAAATTCCGATTCATGTGTGTCTCTCCCAAAAGGTGTGTACAGCAAGGATGATTGTGGTAAAATAAAAAGCAAATACTCAATCATACAAGACGCTCCAAGCAAAACAAATATCATGTGGTGAATAAAAATATAACCTCAAGTAAAGTTACCGATAGACAAAGACGAAAGAGGGGATGCCTTTCGGGGCATCCCCACGCTTAGGCTTTTGGTTGTCCTTGAACTTTACCTTGGGGTGCCTTGGGCATCCCCAAGCTTAGGCTCTTGACACTCCTTATTCCATAATCCATCAAACCTTTACCCAAAACTTGAAAACTTCACAACACAAAACTCAACAGAAAATCTCATGAGCTCCGTTAGCGAAAGAAAACAAACCACCACTTCAAGGTACTGTAATTAACTCATTATTTATTTATATTGGTGTTAAACCTACTGTATTCAAACTTCGCTATGGTTCATACCCTCCGATACTAGACATAGATTCATCCAAATAAGCAAACAACACACGAAAAACAGAATCTGACAAAAACAGAACAGTCTGTAGTAATCTGTATCAAACGTATACTTCTGGAACTCCAAAAATTATAAAATAAAATGGTGGACGTGAGGCATTTAACTATTAATCATCTGCAAAAAGAATCAACCTAAAATCACTCTCCAGTAAAAAATGGCAGCTAATCTCGTGAGCGCTAAAGTTTCTGTTTTTTACAGCAAGATCATAAAGACTTCGCCCAAGTCTTCCCAAAGGTTCTACTTGGCACAAACACTAATTAAAACATAAAACCACATCTAAACAGAAGCTAGATGAATCATTTATTACTAAACAGAACCAAAAAGCAAGAAACAAAAATAAAATTGGGTTGCCTCCCAAGAAGCGCTATTGTTTAACGCACCTAGCTAGGTATAAGATTTCAATGATGCTCACACGAAAGATAAGAATTGAAGCACAACGAGAGCATCATAAAAAATGCGACAAACACACTTAAGTATAACATACTTCCTATGCATAGGTATATTATAGGCAAATAAATTATCAAGACAAGCAAAAAGTAGCATATGCAAGAAAGAAGTGAGAAACAATAACAATCTCAACATAACGAGAGGTAATTTAGTAACATGAAATTTTCTACAACCATATTTTACTCTCTCATAATAATTACATGTGGGATCATAAGACAATTCAACAAAATGGCTATCACATAAAATATTTTCAACACGATCCACATGCATGCGAAGTTGACACTCTTCCAAAATAATGGGATTAACATTAACTAAAGTCATGACCTCTCCAAACCCACTTTTATAAAAATTATAGCAAACACTATTATCAATCTCATATTCATCATGGGGCTTAAATAAATTTTCAAGAACATAAGAAGAACCACCCCAATCATGATCATTTCAACAAGTAGTAGACATAGCAAAACTAACATCCCCAAGCTTAGGGTTTTGCATATTATTGGCACAATTGACATCAAGAGAATTATAGTAAAATTATTGCAATCATGCTTTTCATTCAAGGAGCTATCGTGAATCTCTTCATAAATTTCTTCATCACAATTTTCAGATTCACGAACTTCAAGCAAAACCTCATAAAGATAATCTAGTGCACACAACTCACTAGCAATTGGTTCATCATAATTGGATCTCTTAAAAAGATTAGCAAGGGGATGAGGATGCATATCAATAGATTTTTAGCAAGCGGAGATGCAAGCACATAGAAGGCACATGGCAACACAAGCAAATGAAAAGGACGAACGGAAGAGGGGCGAAGAAAATTCAAAGGTGAAGTGGGGGAGAGGAAAACGAGAGGCAAATGGCAAATAATGTAATGCGAGGGAGAAGAGTTTGTGATGGGTACTTAGTATGTCTTGACTTGTGCGTAGATCTCCCCGGCAACGGCGCCAGAAATGGCTAGTTGCTTGGATATCAAATCTTGACTTGACTTGGCGTAAGCTTCCCCGACAACGGCAGTAGAATCCTTCTTGGTACCTCTTGAGCACTGCGTTGGTTTTCCCTTGAAGAGGAAAGGGTGATGCAGCAAAGTAGCGTAAGTATTTCCCTCGGTTATTAAGAACCAAGGTATCGATCCAGTAGGAGACTACACGCAAGTCACCACGTACCTACACCAACAAATAAGAACCTTGCAACCAACACGATAAAGGGTTGTCAATCCCTCCACGGCCACTTGCAAAAGTGAGATCTGATAGAGATAATAAGATAAATATTTTTGGTATTTTTTAGGATATAGATTGAAATCAAAGCTTGCAAAGTAAAATAGATTGGAAACTTATATGATGGAAAATTGACCCGGGGGCGATAGGTTTCACTAGTGGCTTCTCTCAAGATAGCATAAGTATTACGGTGGGTGAACAAATTACTGTCGAGCAATTGATAGAAAAGTGCATAATTATGAGAATATCTAGGCATGATGATGTATATAGGCATCACGTCCACGACAAGTAGACCGAAATGATTCTGCATCTACTACTATTACTCCACACATCGACCGCTATCCAGCATGCATCTAGAGTATTAAGTTCATAAGAACAGAGTAACGCATTAGGCAAGATGACATGAGGTAGAGGGATAAACTCAAGCAATATGCTATAAACCCCATCTTTTTATCCTCGATGGCAACAATACAATGCGTGCCTTGCTGCCCTAACATCCGGGAAAGGACACCGCAAAATTGAACCCAAAGCTAAGCACTTCTCCCATTGCAAGGGAGATCAATCTAGTAGGCCAAACCAAACTGATAATTCAAGAGACTTGCAAAGATAACAAATCATACATAAAATAATTCAGAGGATATTCAAATATTGTTCATAGATAATCTTGATCATAAACCCATAATTCATCGGATCTCGACAAACACACAGCAAAAAGAACTACATTGAATAGATCTCCAAGAAGATCGAGGAGAACTTTGTATTGAGATCCAAAGAGAGAGAACAAGCCATCTAGCTAAAAACTATGGACCTGAAGGTCTGTGGTAAACTACTCACACATCATCGGACAGGCTATGGTGTTGATGTAGAAGCCCTCCATGATCGATTCCCCCTCGTGAGCGCCGGAAAAAGGCCCCAAGATGGGATCTCACGAATGAGAAGGTTGCGGAAGTGGAAATAGGGTTTCCTGGTGCTCCTGGATGTTTTTGGGGTATATGGATATATATAGGAGGAAGAAGTAGGTCGGTGGAGCTGCAAGGGCCCACGAGGGTGGGGGGCGTGCCCAGGGGGCAGGCTCGCCTCCTTGCCTCGTGGCCTCCTCGCTTCTTTCTTGTCGTCCACTCCAAGTCCCCTGGATCATGTTTGTTCCAAAAATAACTCTCCCGAAGATTCCGTTTGGATTCCGTTTGATATTCCTTTTCTACGAAACACTTAAATAGGCAAAAAAACAACAATTTGCACTGGGCCTTCGGTTAATAGGTTAGTCCCAAAAATAATATAAAAGTGCTTAGTAAAGCCCATTAAACATCCAAAACAGATAATATAATAGCATGGAACAAACAAAAATTATAGATACGTTGGAGACGTATGACGAATCCCCAAGCTTAATTCCTGCTCGTCCTCGAGTAGGTAAATGTTAAAAACAGAATTTTTTATGTGGAATGCTACCTAGCATATTTCTCAATGTAATTTCCTTTATTTTGCCATGAATGTTCAGATCCGAAAGATTCAAGACAAAAGTTTAATATTGACATGAAAATCATAACACTTCAAGCATACTAACAAAGCAATCATGTCTTCTCAAAATAACATGGCCAAAGAAAGTTATCCCTACAAAATCATATAGTCTGGCTATGCTCTACCTTCATAACACAAAGTATTTAATCTTGCACAACCCCAATGACAAGCGAAGGAATTTTTCATACTTTTGATGTTCTCAAACTTTTTCAATCTTCACGCAATACATGAGCGTGAGCCATGGATATAGCACTATATGTAGAATAGAATGGTTGTTGTGGAGAAGAAAAAAAAGGAGAAGATAGTCTCACATCAACTAGGCGTATCAACGGGCTATGGAGATGCCCGTCAATAGATATCAATGTGAGTGAGTAGGGATTGCCATGCAACGGGTGCACTAGAGCTATAAGTGTATGAAAGCTCAACAAAAGAAACTAAGTGGGTGTGCATCCAACTCGCTTGCTCACGAAGACCTAGGGCATTTTTAGGAAGCCCATCATTGGAATATATAAGCGAAGTTCTATAATGTAAAATTCCGACTAGTATATGAAAGTGACAACATAGCTGACTCTCTATCATGAAGATCATGGTGCTACTTTGAAGCACAAGTGTGGTAAAAGGATAGTAACATTGTCCCTTCTCTCTTTTTCTCTCATTTTTTTATTTGGGCCTTTTTCTCCTTTTTTATGGCCTCTTTTTTTCTTTTTTTTCGTCCGAAGTCTCATCCCGACTTGTGGGGGAACAATAGTCTCCATCATCCTTTCCTCACTTGGGACAATGCTCTAATAATGATGATCATCACACTTTTATTTACTTACAACTCAAAAATTACAACTCAATACTTGGAACAAAATATGACACTATATGAATGCCTTCGGTGATTATGCGGGATATGCAATGAATCAAGAGTGACATGTATGAAAGAATTATAAAGGTGGCTTTGCCATAAATACGATGTCAACTACATGATCATGCAAAGCAATATGACAATGATGGAGCGTGTCATGATAAACGGAACGGTGGTAAGTTGCATGGCAATATATCTCGGAATGGCTATGGAAATATCATAATAGGTAGGTATGGTGGCTGTTTTGAGGAAGGTATATAGTGGGTGTATGATACCAGCGAAAAGTGTGTGGTATTAGAGAGGCTAGCAATGGTGGAAGGGTGAGAGTGCGTATAATCCATGGGCTCAACATTAGTCATAAAGAACTCGCATACTTATTGCAAATATCTATTAGTTATCGAATCGAAGTATTACGCGCATGCTCCTAGGGGGATAGATTGGTAGGAAAAGACCATCGCTCGTCCCCGACCGCCACCCATAAGGAAGATAATCAATAAATAAATCATGCTCCGACTTCATCACATAACGGTTCACCATACGTGCATGCTAAGGGAATCACAAACTTTAGAACAAGTATTTATCAAATTCACAACTACTCAACTAGCATGACTCTAATGTCACCATATTAATATCTCAAAACAATTATCAACTGTCAAACTTCTCATAGCATTCGATGCACTTTATATGATAGTTTTTATTATACCTATCCTGGATGTTCATCATATTAGGACTAATTTTATAGCCAAAGAAAACTACCATGCTGTCCTAAAAGACTCTCAAAATAATATAAGTGAAGCATGAGAGATCAATAATTTCTATATAATAAAATCACCACCGTGCTTTAAAAAATATAAGTGAAGCACTAGAGCAAAATTATCTAGCTCAGAAGATATAAGTGAAGAATATAGAGTATTCTAATAAATTCCGATTCATGTGTTTCTCTCCCAAAAGGTGTGTACAGCAAGGATGATTGTGGTAAAATACAAAGCAAAGACTCAAATCATACAAGACGCTCCAAGCAAAACACATATCATGTGGTGAATAAAAATATAGCCTCAAGTAAATTTACCGATAGACGAAGACGAAAGAGGGGATGCCTTCCGGGGCATCCCTAGGCTTCGGCTGTTAGTTGTCCTTTAAATTTACCTTGGGGTGCCTTGGGCATCCCCAAGCTTAGGCTCTTGACACTCCTTATTCCATAATCCATCAAACCTTTACCCAAAACATGAAATCTTCACAACACAAAACTAAACAGAAAATCTCATGAGCTCCGTTAGCGAAAGAAAACAAACCACCACTTCAAGGTACTGTAATGAACTCATTATTTATTTATATTGGTGTTAAACCTTGTAACATCCCAAAATTCTAAATTTTGGAATGTTATAAACAAATAGATAGTTTTGATTGATTGGTTGACTGATTGACTGAAAGTGAGTGAGTTCGAAACTTTTTGAAAGTTAAATGAGAGGGTAAAAGGACTTTCCCAAACTTTCGTTTTTGCTTTTATGATCTTCGGGAATTCAAATTCTTTTCATCACAAAAACCCTAGAGAGAAGATGACATGACTTCTTCCATTTATTTAAATGACAAGGGGTGTTGAAAATATTTGAAATTCATTTGATAATATTTCCAATTCTGAAACTTTATGCAACTCAATGATTTTCACGAGCGAAGATAAAATGACTTCTTCAAATTATATGAAATATGAGTTGGGAGTTTCAAAGAATTAAATTCAAAGTTCTTTTGAATTTATTTTTCAATTTGGAGTTATTTGAGTTTTATTCAAATTATTTTTCTCCAAAAATAAAATACATGGAAAATAGGGTAACATGATTCCCTACATCAGA
Source organism: Aegilops bicornis (assembly GCA_021605145.1). Taxonomy (NCBI): domain Eukaryota; kingdom Viridiplantae; phylum Streptophyta; class Magnoliopsida; order Poales; family Poaceae; genus Aegilops; species Aegilops bicornis. The sequence goes on from CM038675.1 coordinate 322,571,430, forward strand.
AAAATGGAGAGAAATAAATTTGAATCAATTTTGGTATTTTTAAAATGATTTTCGTTGGATTTTATTAGACCAGTAGCACTCTTTTAATTATCTGAATTTGTGTGGACTTTGTTTGGAATTCTAAAAATGTTCATCTTGTAGGAAATCTTTTTCTGAAAATTTTGATATATAATATGTCTATATAAAATTATAGTTTCATTTTTCGTCTTTCAGTCTATCACTTTCTGTTTAAAAAAAATAATAACAAAAACTGCACGCGCGCCTGAAACTAACTGTCGCCGACGTGCGCATCATAGTACCAGCGGGCGCCCCTTCTTTTCCTTTTTTAAATAATATATGGGCCAGGCCCAGCGGGCCACATTCATTCCTCATATTTTTTTCCATAGTTTTTCTTTTTCTTTTCTATTGCTCAAAAAAAAAATTCAGTGTACGTGCGCGGCCGGCCGAAGGGCTTTTGGCCCATGCCACGCGACCCTCCTTTTCTCCTTTGTTTCGTATATTCTCTTCTATGTTTAGTCCCACATTGCTTAGCTTTTGACCCCTAAACCTCTTTTCCACCTATAAATATAGACCCATAGAGCCTCCAAAAATCATCCGATTCGGGTTAAATCAATATTTTTAGTTTGACTAGATTTCTTAAAGAAAAATATTCTTCTCCTCTCAACGCAATTCTTCCCTCTCCGAAGTTGTCTTTTCTCTACATTATAAAGGTATATTTCTTTGTATTTTTTTCCATTGCTTATTTTTCTTAGTAAAACAGCTTGTACGATTTTTAAAATAGCCATAACTTTTTACTCGTTCATACAAATTAGATAAAACCAGCGCCTATAGTTTCGTCTTGTTTTCACCAATCCATTTAACCTGTCACGTCAACTTTTTGAAATTTTCAAATTTCGAAATTTGTTCAGATTCATATTCAAACTTCTTACATTAATAACTTGAGTTCCGTAACTCCGTTTGAGTTGATTCTTTTTGCAAAGCGAAGCTCTTGACCTAAACTTTCTGATAAGGCCAAATTCACATAATTTTGGTACTGTTAGAAATTGTTTTATGCTGCAAGGGTTATTTGCTTGGTTTTGATGTTTTCCGAATTGTTTCTTTGTTCTTTCCGATCTTTTGAGTGATTACTTATGTGTGGTTACTATTGATTGCTTACGGTAGATTGACCGGAGTGTGACGAGTAGAGCTATCAAGAGTTTGAGTGCAAATCATCTTCATCAACTTACCAGGCAAGTTCACTTTGACCATGTTTTTCATACCTATGTGTTTTATTGCATCTAGTGTCATCTTCTCAACAATCCCTCCAGTAGTGATATTGAATCCTTGTAGTTGAGTAGTATGCATGAGGTAGGAACCCATCACCCTGTTACCAAGCCCGGGACGTTATTTATTTTAATGCTACACTATAGTAGACGGGGTTGGTATGAGTGTTCGGGAGTGGTGTGAGAATGGAGGATCTACGCCAATGGCGACAACTCCATGATGGAATCTGCAAGGACTGCATCTTCAAGGCCTCAAGACTTCAAGACTCGAGACAAGAATTCAATACACACTCTGGGTGAAGGATGGTTGTGGGCACCTGGAGAAACCAATGGATGGACGGGATGCATGGAGAAGCGCCATGACATCTTGCGGAAAGCTTCACCCAGACTCAACGAGGCGGAAGAATACTTCATGCCCGAAGCTTATCGTGCAACCGCAAGTCACTATGGGCTCTGGCTTGGTTGACCTTAGTTGTGACTCTGGCTGGGGACGGTGCTAGCAGATGTAGAACTACGGTAGGATTGGATGAGCACCGGACGGTGGTCGAGGAACTCTTGAAGACCATGTTTCGGTCATCTTGTTCTCAAACACCACGAAGTGCGAGAACGTAAAGAGAGGGATCGAATCTTGCGGGTAAAGTGTACAAACCTCTGCAGAGGGTTAAAACCTAATCGATTAGCCGTGTCCCGATTACGGACAAATTGAGCATCTGGACTTGGATCTATCTCGGAACTCTCAACACGGACTGATAACTTAATTGTGGGCAACTTATGATTATTTGGGCTACGAGACATCGGTTGGCGGAACCATGTCATGATAGAAAACTCCATAGTACAGACTCCAGTTATTCCTTTGATGTAGGGAAAATAAACCAGCTTTTATGCAAAACAAAACTCAGTCACAGAGCCACAAAGTCATATTGCATATAGTATAGTTTTATCATCTGTTTTCTCATGTTGTGATCTTGCGGTACATTCAATGTCTTGACCTACACGGCTGCAACGTATCATGTTGCGGATATTTTACTCGACGAGTAAGAAATGCAGTGCAGGGTTACGGTCTACACTCAACCCGCCGATGGCGTTGATGGAACTCCACACCCGACTATTTGTTTCATTGTGACTTATGAGGTATATATCGGTTTACGTTAATTATACATGTGATTGCACTTTGATATATACATTGATGTCTGTGTGTGCCAAAGATATCTTGATCCGAGGATGGCACGACAACCACGGAGGCTTGACCGTCTCGAGGTTGGGTCGCTTCTGAGATATGGTATCGAGCACATGTTGGTATGAGAACGTGACCCTAGAAATCGGAAAGCCCCTAGGACAGGTTGTCTCAAAAAACTTTATTTTCAAAAGGATCCTTTACTTACATTCTTTTACGATTTTATCAAGTAGTCCCTCGACCTCAAATAGTTAGAATATACACCTTTCCCTTTTGACCACACGGAAGATTAATCGAAGTCACTCCAAGAATTAAAGATATCGGACAACTGATGGCCATTTCAGAGTAAAGAGGATTTCACCATGCGTTGGAAGAAATTGAAGCTGCAACAATTGAAGACTCCGAAGACTAGAAGAATTTGAAGAATCTGAAGAATTATTTGACCTTTAGAAGACCAAACCCCTGTAACACACTTACGTTAGATGCGGCGATTTGTGAGCTGTCATTTGTTTGATGTTTTCCGACAGCCACAAAGTAAAACCCGTTTCTTCAAAAACTATTGTTTGTATTGTGTGTATATCCCTCCCCATCTCTCTCATATCTCATCCCAAAACTTTTGGACCCCATAGATGATGAATGAAGTTGGTGATATTCTCTGGACCGAAAACCCAGTAGGAGGCAAGAGCTATGGATTGAACATGGAGAGTAACTTGGGAGCAATTTGGTTTCAAGGAAGAATGAAGTATCTTACGCTCTTGATTACTTTGAAGGAAGTGCTGCAACATGGTGGCAGATGCATCAAGCTATCTGAGGATGGAATGGAGCAAAGACTTGGGAAGAATTCAAGAAGACTCGACAAGATCTCGTCTTATCCGGAAGCACCATGATACACCAAGAAATAAACCTTGTGCTGCAAGATTTGTGGAGAAATAGGACACACCTGGGGGAACACAAGGATGGATGCCCTCATTGTGAGGAGAAACACCCGGTGAGGAATGCCCAACTAGTCGGTGACTTGTTTCTTGTGTGAAGGAACCACCCACTACCCGACTCAATGTCACATTTACCCCATGGTGCAACAAACTATTCAGAGCAGGAAGAAGGAATGAAAGAAGCCCTCAGAAGTTATGAAAGAACCAGTGATGAAGGAATGTGTTGAAGACCTTGATGGAGAAGGCCTCAACAGATTTTACTCCAATGCACGCTATTCATGTGGAGAAGAAGGACATTTTTCACGATTGCACCAAGGAAAGAAAAGAGTATGGGATACTTCCCGACGGAAGCAATAGAGTTTGATCCACAGGGAATAAAAGGTTTGATCAGAACGAAGAAACCCCGGAAGAGAAAACAAAGACACCCTCAGAACAACCCAATTTCTGCAAAGAGGGACAAGAGTCATATTACATGTTTCAAATGTAAGGACGCTTGACCCTGGAAAGGATAATAATGTTCCACGAGGTGGAGTATGGATTTCATAGTATAAGTTTTTATCTCGGTATGTGGGACATCCCACGAGGATGAAGAGATAAATTACTATTGGACGTAAATGAGGTATGATGTTGGAAATATGGATCAATGGAAATTCCATGATGAGCCCGAGTAAGCACGTCTTAGTTTGGTGCCAATATAAGGAAAAGAGATTACAATTGGATGGATTTTAAGTATGCCGGGAAGTTGGATGTTGGGATAATGATCGATTGCTTACGAGGATGTGTTCAAGGATTGCAAGTGATGAGATGGGCCATAACCCACGAGGCCCAGGACCTGCCAAGAAGCAAGCACACTCTTCTTTGAAGGAAAAACCCCGGCAGAAGTTGCGATTTTATCAATAAGCGATTCTATAGGAGTTTACATAAAACACGAGAATTGTTAAGGAGCGATAGATGTTTGTTTAGCTGCAGAATCAATGGATTTTTCGAACTTGGTTAAATCGACAAGAGAAATTCTGCAATGCTTGTGAGGATGACCGAGTGTTAGAATGCGAGATTAAGCTAAACCATGTACAAGGTAATGATTTGGGTGCGGGATGGATTGATCACCATACCGACTTACTCTTATTATTCGCTTTGCTATATGGGATGGTAAAATCTGAGTGACTTACCTATAGTAGAGAGACGACGATCAAAACCTTGTTTAAACCTTAGAAAGGTATAAGTATTTTTCCCTAGTACACGGCAGTTGTTGCCAACCGTAGGTTATACGGTGAGGTTCAACCTGCACCCGTTTCTGCAGGAGAAACCATAAATCGTTGACCACCATGAGATACCGATATTTGTTTAGAATTGGCGCCATACCCGTCAGCTATGAAGACCCAATTACGGGATAACCTTACCAAGAGGAAAGGACCAAGGAATTGAGGAAAAGGTTATGCCACTACCGGAAGAGCCCAGCGAAGGAATTATCCTTAATATCTAAGAAGACCGACACTGTCAGTAATAAGGATGGAGTATATGAGTTTTGATGGAACCGTAACCATGCTTCTAAGGGTGGTAGCATCCGAGACCAGGAGACGATCGATGGATTTTTGAGAAGACCCCAAACCCTAACCTATTTCTTTCTAGCCTCTCCGAATCTCGAGGGGCGAGATTCATTTTAAGGGTGGTAGTTTGTAACATCCCAAAATTCTAAATTTTGGAATGTTATAAACAAATAGATAGTTTTGATTGATTGGTTGACTAATTGACTGAAAGTGAGTGAGTTCGAAACTTTTTGAAAGTTAAATGAGAGGGTAAAAGGACTTTCCCAAACTTTCATTTTTGCTTTTATGATCTTCGGGAATTCAAATTCTTTTCATCACAAAAACCCTGGAGAGAAGATGATATGACTTCTTCCATTTATTTAAATGACAAGGGGTGTTGAAAATATTTGAAAGTCATTTGATAATATTTCCAATTCTGAAACTTTATGCAACTCAATGATTTTCACGAGCAAAGATAAAATGACTTCCTCAAATTATATGAAATATGAGTTGGGAGTTTCAAAGAATTAAATTCAAAGTTCTTTTGAATTTATTTTTCAATTTGGAGTTATTTGAGTTTTATTCAAATTATTTTTCTCCAAAAATAAAATACATGGAAAATAGGGTAACATGATTCCCTACATCAGAAAAATGGAGAGAAATAAATTTGAACCAATTTTGGTATTTTTAAAATGATTTTCGTTGGATTTTATTAGACCAGTAGCACTCTTTTAATTATCTGAATTTGTGTGGACTTTATTTGGAATTCTAAAAATATTCATCTTGTAGGAAATCTTTTTCTGAAAATTTTGATATATAATATGTCTATATAAAATTATAGTTTCATTTTTCGTCTTTCAGTCTATCACTTTCTGTTTAAAAAAAATAATAACAAAAACTGCACACGCGCCTGAAACTAACTGTCGCCAACGTGCGCATCATAGTACCGGCGGGCGCCCCTTCTTTTCTTTTTCTTATATAATATATGGGCCAGGCCCAGCAGGCCATATTCATTCCTCATATTTTTTTTCTATAGTTTTTCTTTTTCTTTTCTATTGCTCAAAAAAAAAATTCAGTGTACGTGCGCGGCCGGCCGAAGGGCTTTTGGCCCATGCCACGCGACCCTCCTTTTCTCCTTTGTTTCGTATATTCTCGTCTACGTTTAGTCCCACATTGCCTAGCTTTTGACCCCTAAACCTCTTTTCCACCTATAAATATAGACCCATAGAGCCTCCAAAAATCATCCGATTCGGGTTAAATCAATATTTTTGGTTTGACTAGATTTCTTAAAGAAAAATATTCTTCTCCTCTCCGGCACGAATTCTTCCCTCTCCGAAGTTGTCTTTTCTCTACATTATAAAGGTATATTTCTTTGTATTTTTTTTCCATTGCTTATTTTTCTTCCGTAAAACAGGTTGGCCCTGATTTTTCAAATAGCCATAACTTTTTACTCGTTCATCCAAATTAGATAAAACCAGCGCCTATAGTTTCGTCTTGTTTTCACCTATCCAGTTAACCTGTCACGTCAACTTTTTGAAATTTTCAAATTTCGAAATTTGTTCAGATTCATATTCAAACTTCTTCTGTTAATAACTTGAGTTCCGTAACTCCGTTTGAGTTGATTCTTTTTGCAAAGCGAAGCTCTTGACCAAAACTTTTTGATAAGGCCAAATTCACATAACTTTGGTACTGCTAGAAATTGTTTTATGCTGCTAGGGTTATTTGCTTGGTTTTGATGTTTTCCGAATTGTTTCTTCGTTCTTTCCGATCTTTTGAGTGATTACTTATGTGTGGTTACTATTGATTGCTTACGGTAGATTGACCGGAGTGTGACGAGTAGAGCTATCAAGAGTTTGAGTGCAAATCATCTTCATCAACTTACCAGGCAAGTTCACTTTGACCATGTTTTTCATACCTATGTGTTTTATTGCATCTAGTGTCATCTTCGCAACAATCCCTCCAGTAGTGATATTGAATCCTTGTAGTTGAGTAGTATGCATGAGGTAGGAACCCATCACCTGTTACCAAGCCGGGGCGTTATTTATTTTAATGCTACACTATAGTAGACGGGGTTGGTATGAGTGTTCGGGAGTGGTGTGAGAATGGAGGATCTACGTCAATGACGACAACTCCATGATGGAATCTGCAAGGACTGCATCTTCAAGGCCTCAAGACTTCAAGACTCGAGACAAGAATTCAATACACACTCTTGGGTGAAGGATGGTTGTGGGCACCTGGAGAAACCAATGGATGGCGGGATGCATGGAGAAGCGCCATGACATCTTGCGAAAGCTTCACCCAGACTCAAAGAGGCGGAAGAATACTTCATGCCGGAAGCTTACGTGTAACCGCAAGTCACTATGGGCTCTGGCTTGGTTGACCTTAGTTGTGACTCTGGTGGGGCCGGTGCTAGCAGATGTAGAACTACGGTAGGATTGGATGAGCACCGGGACGGTGGTCGGAGGAACTCTTGAAGACCATGTTTGGTCATCTTGTTCTCAAACACCACGAAGTGCGAGAACGTAAAGAGAGGGATCGAATCTTGCGGGTAAAGTGTACAAACCTCTGCAGAGGGTTAAAACCTAATCGATTAGCCGTGTCCCCGGTTACGGACAAATTGAGCATCTGGACTTGGATCTATCTCAGAACTCTCAACACCGGACTGATAACTTAATTGTGGGCAACTTATGATGATTTGGGCCACAAGACATCGGTTGGCGGAACCATGTCATGATAGAAAACTCCATAGTACAGACTCCAGTTATTCCTTTGATGTAGGGAAAATAAACCAGCTTTTATGCAAAACAAAACTAAGTCACAGAGCCACAAAGCCATATTGCATATAGTATAGTTTTATCATCTGTTTTCTCATGTTGTGATCTTGCGGTACATTCAATGTCTTGACCTACACGGTACAACGTATCATGTTGCAGATATTTTACTCGACAAGTAAGATGCAGTACAGGGTTACGGTCTACACTCAACCTGCCAATGGCGTTGATGGGACTCCACACCCGACTATTTGTTTCATTGTGACTTATGAGGTATATATCAGTTTCGTTAATTATACATGTGATTGCACTTTGATATATACATTGATGTCTTGTGTGTGCCAAAGATATCTTGATCCGAGGATGGATGCAAAGAACAGAGAGGCTTGACCGTCTGAGGTCGGGTCGCTACAAACCTACTCTATTCCAACTTCTCTATGGTTCATACCCTCCGATACTAGTCAAAGATTCATCAAAATAAGCAAACAACACACGAAAAACAGAATCTGACAAAAACAGAACAGTCTGTAGTAATCTGTATCAAACGTATACTTCTGGAACTCCAAAAATTCTAAAATAAGTTGGTGGACGTGAGGCATTTATCTATTAATCATCTGCAAAAAGAATCAACCTAAAATCACTCTCCAGTAAAAAATGGCAGCTAATCTCTTGAGCGCTAAAGTTTCTATTTTTTACAGCAAGATCATAAAGACTTCACCCAAGTCTTTCCAAAGGTTCTACTTGGCACAAACACTAATTAAAACATAAAACCACATCTAAACAGAAGATAGATGAATTATTTATTACTAAACAGAACCAAGAAGCAAGAAACAAAAATAAAATTGGGTTGCCTCCCAAGAAGCGCTATTGTTTAACGCCCCTAGCTAGGTATAAGATTTCAATGATGCTCACACGAAAGATAAGAATTGAAGCACAACGAGAGCATCATAAAACATGCGACAAACACACTTAAGTCTTACATACTTCCTATGCATAGGTATATTATAGGCAAATAAATTATCAAGACAAGCAAAAACTAGCATATGCAAGAAAGAAGTGAGAAACAATAACAATCTCAACATAACGAGAGGTAATTTAGTAACATGAAAATTTCTACAACCGTATTTTCCTCTCTCATAATAACTACATGTGGATCATAAGAAAATTCAACAAAATGGCTACAACATAAAATATTTTCAACACGATCCACATGCATGCGTAGTTGACACTCTTCCAAAATAATGGGATTAACATTAACTAAAGTCATGACCTCTCCAAACCCACTTTTATCAAAATTATTGCAAACACTATTATCAATCTCATATTCATCATGGGGCTTAAATAAATTTTCAAGAACATAAGAAGAACCACCCCAATCATGATCATTTCAACAAGTAGTAGACATAGCAAAACTAACATCCCCAAGCTTAGGGTTTTGCATATTATTGGCACAATTGACATCAAGAGAATTTATAGTAAAATTATTGCAATCATGCTTTTCATTCAAGGAGCTATCGTGAATCTCTTCATAAATTTCTTCATCACAATTTTCAGATTCACGAACTTCAAGCAAAACCTCATAAAGATAATCTAGTGCACACAACTCACTAGCAATTGGTTCATCATAATTGGATCTCTTAAAAAGATTAGCAAGGGGATGAGGATGCATATCAATAGATTTTTAGCAAGCGAAGATGCAAGCACATAGAAGGCACATGGCAACACAAGCAAATGAAAATGACGAACAGAAGAGGGGCGAAGAAAATTCAAAGGTGAAGTGTGGGAGAGGAAAACGAGAGGCAAATGGCAAATAATGTAATGCGAGGGAGAAGAGTTTGTGATGGGTACTTAGTATGTCTTGACTTGTGCGTAGATCTCCCCGGCAACGGCGCCAGAAATGGCTAGTTGCTGGGATATCAAATCTTGACTTGACTTGGCGTAAGATTCCCCGACAACGGTAGTAGAAATCCTTCTTGGTACCTCTTGAGCACTGCGTTGGTTTTCCCTTGAAGAGGAAAGGGTTATGCAACAAAGTAGCGTAAGTATTTCCCTCGGATTTTAAGAACCAAGGTATCGATCCAGTAGGAGACTACACGCAAGTCGCCTCGTACCTACACCAACAAATAAGAACCTTGCAACCAACACGATAAAGGGGTTGTCAATCCCTTCACGGCCACTTGCAAAAGTGAGATCTGATAGAGATAATAAGATAAATATTTTTGGTATTTTTTAGAAAATAGATTGGAAACTTATATGATGGAAAATTGACCCGGGGGCCATAGGTTTCACTAGTGGCTTCTCTCAAGATAGCATAAGTATTACGGTGGGTGAACAAATTACTGTCGAGCAATTGATAGAAAAGTGCATAATTATGAGAATATCTAGGCATGATGATGTATATAGGCATCACGTCCACGACAAGTAGACCAAAGCGATTACGCATCTACTACTATTACTCCACACATCGACCGCTATCCAGCATGCATCTAGAGTATTAAGTTCATAAGAACAGAGTAACACATTAGGCAAGATGACATGCTGTAGAGGGATAAACTCAAGCAATATGCTATAAACCCCATCTTTTTATCCTCGATGGCAACAATACAATGCCTGCCTTGCTGCCCCTGTTGTCACTGGGAAAGGACATCGCAAGATTGAACCCAAAGCTAAGCACTTCTCCCATTGCAAGGGAGATCAATCTAGTAGGCCAAACCAAACTGATAATTCAAGAGACTTGCAAAGATAACAAATCATACATAAAATAATTCAGAGGATATTCAAATATTGTTCATAGATAATCTTGATCATAAACCCATAATTCATCGGATCTCGACAAACACACCGCAAAAAGAACTACATCGAATAGATCTCCAAGAAGATCGAGGAGAACTTTGTATTGAGATCCAAAGAGAGAGAAGAAGCCATCTAGCTAAAAACTATGGACCTGAAGGTCTGTGGTAAACTACTCACACATCATCGGACAGGCTATGGTGTTGATGTAGAAGCCCTCCATGATCGATTCCCCCTCCGGCGGAGCGCCGGAAAAGGCCCCAAGATGGGATCTCACGGGTACAGAAGGTTGCGGAAGTGGAAATAGGGTTTCCTGGTGCTCCTGGATGTTTTTGGGGTATATGGATATATATAGGAGGAAGAAGTAGGTCGGTGGAGCTGCAAGGGCCCACGAGGGTGGGGGGCGTGCCCAGGGGGCAGGCTCGCCTCCTTGCCTCGTGGCCTCCTTGCTTCTTTCTTGTCGTCCACTCCAAGTCCCCTGGATCATGTTTGTTCCAAAAATAACTCTCCCGAAGATTCCATTTGGATTCCGTTTGATATTCCTTTTCTACGAAACACTTAAATAGGCAAAAAAAACAACAATTTGCACTGGGCCTTCGGTTAATAGGTTAGTACCAAAAATAATATAAAAGTGCTTAGTAAAGCCCATTAAACATCCAAAACAGATAATATAATATCATGGAACAATCAAATTTATAGATACGTTGGAGACGTATCACGAATTCCCAAGCTTAATTCCTGCTCGTCCTCAAGTAGGTAAATGATAAAAACAGAATTTTTTATGTGGAATGCTACCTAGCATATTTCTCAATGTAATTTCCTTTATTTTGCCATGAATGTTCAGATCCGAAAGATTCAAGACAAAAGTTTAATATTGACATGAAAATCATAACACTTCAAGCATACTAACAAAGCAATCATGTCTTCTCAAAATAACATGGCCAAAGAAAGTTATCCCTACAAAATCATATAGTCTGGCTATGCTCTATCTTCATCACACAAAGTATTTAATCTTGCACAACCCCAATGACAAGCCAAGGAATTTTTCATACTTTTGATGTTCTCAAACTTTTTCAATCTTCACACAATACATGAGCGTGAGCCATGGATATAGCACTATATGTAGAATAGAATGGTTGTTGTGGAGAAGACAAAAAAGGAGAAGATAGTCTCACATCAACTAGGCGTATCAACGGGCTATGGAGATGCCCGTCAATAGATATCAATGTGAGTGAGTAGGGCTTGCCATGCAACGGGTACACTAGAGCTATAAGTGTATGAAAGCTCAACAAAAGAAACTAAGTGGGTGTGCATCCAACTCGCTTGCTCACGAAGACCTAGGGCATTTTGAGGAAGCCCATCATTGGAATATATAAGCCAAGTTCTATAATGTAAAATTCCCACTAGTATATGAAAGTGAAAACATAGGAGATTCTCTATCATGAAGATCATGGTGCTACTTTGATGCACAAGTGTGGTAAAAGGATAGTAACATTGTCCCTTCTCTCTTTTTCTCTCATTTTTTTATTTGGGCCTTTTTCTCCTCTTTTATGGCCTCTTTTTTTCTTTTTTTTCGTCCGGAGTCTCATCCCGACTTGTGGGGGAACCATAGTCTCCATCATCCTTTCCTCACTTGGGACAATGCTCTAATAATGATGATCATCACACTTTTATTTACTCACAACTCAAAAATTACAACTCAATACTTGGAACAAAATATGACACTATATGAATGCATCCGGCGGTGTACCGGGATATGCAATGAATCAAGAGTGACATGTATGAAAGAATTATAAAGGTGGCTTTGCCACAAATACGATGTCAACTACATGATCATGCAAAGCAATATGACAATGATGGAGCGTGTCATGATAATCGGAGCAGTGGTAAGTTGCATGGCAATATATCTCGGAATGGCTATGAAAATATCATAATAGGTAGGTATGGTGGCTGTTTTGAGGAAGGTATATAGTGGGTGTATGATACCAGCGAAAAGTGTGTGGTATTAGAGAGGCTAGCAATGGTGGAAGGGTGAGAGTGCGTATAATCCATGGACTCAACATTAGTTATAAAGAACTCACATACTTATTGCAAAAATCTATTAGTTATCGAATCGAAGTATTACGCGCATGCTCCTAGGGGGATAGATTGGTAGGAAAAGATCATCGCTCGTCCCCGACCGCCACTCATAAGGAAGACAATCAATAAATAAATTATGCTCCGACTTCATCACATAACGGTTCACCATACGTGCATGCTAAGGGAATCACAAACTTTAGAACAAGTATTTATCAAATTAACAACTACTCAACTAGCATGACTCTAATGTCACCATCTTCATATCTCAAAACAATTATCAAGTGTCAAACTTCTCATAGTATTCGATGCACTTTATATGATAGTTTTTATTATACCTATACTGGATGTTCATTATATTAGTACTAATTTTATAGCCAAAGCAAACTACCATGCTGTTCTAAAAGACTCTCAAAATAATATAAGTGAAGCATGAGGGATCAATAATTTCTATATAAAAAAATCACCACCGTGCTTTTAAAAAAATATAAGTGAAGCACTAGAGCAAAATTATCTAGCTCAAAAGATATAAGTGAAGCATATAGAGTATTCTAATAAATTCCGATTCATGTGTGTCTCTCCCAAAAGGTGTGTAAAGAAAGGATGATTGTGGTAAAATAAAAAGCAAAGACTCAAATCATACAAGACGCTCCAAGCAAAACACATATCATGTGGTGAATAAAAATGTAGCCTCAAGTAAAGTTACCGATAGACGAAGACGAAAGAGGGGATGCCTTCCGGGGCATCCCCAAGCTTAGGCTTTTGGTTCTACTTGAACTTTACCTTGGGGTGTCTTGGGCATCCCCAAGCTTAGGCTCTTGACACTCCTTATTCCATAATCCATCAAACCTTTACCCAAAACTTGAAAACTTCACAACACAAAACTCAACAGAAAATCTCATGAGCTCCGTTAGCGAAAGAAAACAAACCACCACTTCAAGGTACTGTAATGAACTCATTATTTATTTATATTGGTGTTAAACCTACTGTATTCCAACTTCTCTATGGTTCATACCCTCCGATACTAGTCATAGATTCATCCAAATAAGCAAACAACACACGAAAAACAGAATCTGACAAAAACAGAACAGTCTGTAGTAATCTGTATCAAACGTATACTTATGGAACTCCAAAAATTCTAAAATAAAATGGTGGACGTGAGGCATTTAACTATTAATCATCTGCAAAAAGAATCAGCCTAAAATCACTTTCCAGTAAAAAATGGCAGCTAATCTCGTGAGCGCTAAAGTTTCTGTTTTTTACAGCAAGATCATAAAGACTTCACCCAAGTCTTCCCAAAGGTTCTACTTGGCACAAACACTAATTAAAAAATAAAACCACATCTAAACATAAGCTAGATGAATTATTTATTACTAAACAGAACCAAAAAGCAAGAAACAAAAATAAAATTGGGTTGCCTCCCAACAAGCGCTATTGTTTAACGCCCCTAGCTAGGTATAAGATTTCAATGATGCTCACACGAAAGATAAGAATTGAAGCACAACGAGAGCATCATAAAACATGCGACAAACACACTTAAGTCTAACATACTTCCTATGCATAGGTATCTTATAGGCAAATAAATTATCAAGACAAGCAAAAAGTAGCATATGCAAGAAAGAAGTGAGAAACAATAACAATCTCAACATAACGAGAGGTAATTTAGTAACATGAAATTTTCTACAACCATATTTTACTCTCTCATAATAATTACATGTGGGATCATAAGAAAATTCAACAAAATGGCTATCACATAAAATATTTTCAACACGATCCACATGCATGCGAAGTTAACACTCTTCCAAAATAATGGGATTAACATTAACTAAAGTCATGACCTCTCCAAACCCACTTTTATCAAAATTATTGCAAACACTATTATCACTCTCATATTCATCATGGGGCTTAAATAAATTTTCAAGAACATAAGAAGAATCACCCCAATCATGATCATTTTAACAAGTAGTAGACATAGCAAAACTAGTGTCCCCAAGCTTAGGGTTTTGCATATTATTGGCACAATTGGCATCGAGAGAATTTATAGTAAAATTATTGCAATCATGCTTTTCATTCAAGGAGCTATCGTGAATCTCTTCATAAATTTCTTCATCACAATTTTCAGATTCACGAATTTCAAGCAAAACCTCATAAAGGTAACCTAGTGCACACAACTCACTAGCAATTGGTTCATCATAATTGGATCTCTTAAAAAGATTAGCAAGGGGATGAGGATGCATATCAATAGATTTTTAGCAAGCGAAGATGCAAGCACATAGAAGGCACATGGCAACACAAGCAAATGAAAAAGTCGAACGGAAGAGGGGCGAAGAAAATTCAAAGGTGAAGTGGGGGAGAGGAAAATGAGAGGCAAATGGCAAATAATGTAATGCGAGGGAGAAGAGTTTGTGATGGGTACTTGGTATGTCTTGACTTGTGCGTCGATCTCCCCGGCAACGGTGCCAGAAATGGCTAGTTGCTGGGAGATCAAATCTTGACTTGACTTGGCGTAAGCTTCCCCGACAACGGCGCTAGAAATCCTTCTTGGTACCTCTTGAGCACTGCGTTTGTTTTCCCTTGAAGAGGAAAGGGTGATGCCGCAAAGTAGCGTAAGTATTTCCCTCGGTTTTTGAGAACCAAGGTATCAATCCAGTAGGACACTCCCGAGGAGGTCTTGCGTCGTCCGCCTCGCGAGGGTCTTGGATGCCTTGTTGATGAAGATGGGCCGTACGGCCTGCTGGCTTAGCCATGCCGTGGGCCGCAGGCAGGCAAGTTTGGGGACCCCCATTCCCAGAACACCGACAGTAGCCCCTGGGCCCAAGGTGCGCTCGGGCTTGGCTTCATGGCGAAGCCAAGGGTCAAGTTCGGAGCACCGCGGGCCCCAAAAGCCTGCAGCCTCGGTTGACGCGTGGCAGTCGATTGGACGTGGGCGTCTCCGCTTCCCCACGCTGCCTCGGCAACTGCATGACTTGACAATTCCCTGCGACATGCAAGAAAAACCATCATTACCTGCGATCGTGGGAGACGCCGGTTGGCCTTCTCTTTCCATAAATGAGGAGGGGGCGGAGCCCCCGTCGCCCATCTCTTCCTTGCTTGCTTGCTTCTTGCTCCCCGCTCCACTGCTGTCAACAATGGCGCCGATCAGAAGGTTTTCTGTTGAAGAGAAAGGAAAGGCTCCTCGTGAGGGACCCGGCTCCCCGGCGCCCAAGCGCGGTCGCGCCGCCACAGCACGCCGCCATGCATTGGACCGGCCGCTGCGGCTTCTGAGAAGGAGAAGCAGAGTGCCGCCAACGCCGCAGCCAATCGCGAGGCGGCACTGAAAGACACCAAGGCTGCCTGTGATTGCTGCCAGGTGCTGGAGGTCGAGCTGCAGAGTCTGTACGACAAGCATGCCGAATTAGCACGCTACCGCCAAGCAAGGGAGGAGGAGATGAAGGCCCGGGAGGACGCCGTCAAAAACCGTGATGCTGAGCTGGTGGAGTTGGGGAGGACGCAGGCCGCCGAGCGCAACCGGTTGGAAGAGCTGGAGCGGAAGGCGACGGCGAGGGAGGCCGATCTCGATGCCAAGGCGCGAGTCCTGGCCGAAGACCGTGTGGCCTTCGCCAATCTCGACAAGAGATCTCGCCAGGCGCTGAAGACGTTATACGAGCACAGCCTGGAGAAGTCGCTTGCCACTGACGAGGACGGCCCCGCCCAGCTGCTTCCTCTCTTGGTGGAGGCGCTGGAGGAAGTCCTTGATGGCGTTGGTCCCATGGCGGAGGCGGAAGCTCGCGTCCTGTCTTTAGCTGCGTTGACCCGCGTCTTCAGCCACCTGCACCTTCGCGACCGCAGCACGTGCCTTGACGAGCTGCTGGAGCCTGTTGCTGAAGATCAATGCGAGGCCGCCGCCACAGCCGTGCAAGGTCAGGTGAAGGCCTTGCTGAAGAAGTTTCGCGGCTTTGTCTCCACTCCTCTGTCCGGCGACGCCGCCGATCCTGTGGCGGGTGGTGAAGGCGAGAACATCGTTGCCCATGGGGTAGCGCCTTCCGCAGGCGATGGCGACGTCCAGGGGTGACCTACGACTGTTTCTCCCGTTTCGTTCCTGCAACATGTATCAGGCCTCGTGGAGGCGTTTAGACTTTTCATTTGGTACTGTGAGGACAATATGCTTGTAATATTTGATTTGAGATTTTGCGATTTCCTTCCTATTAGCTTTGCGTTCTGCGTCGGTAGAGCCCGCCCCCGCGCATACCTCAACCGCCATTGGGCCGACCGGAGGCCAGGATGAACCAAGGAGTGAGGGGCTACGTGACTAGTTAGGCTCCTGAGTCGCGATGCTCAGAAGTCCCCCTTGACGCGCAAACAACCTATAGGGAGAGTTTGCAAGGATAGATTAATGTTCTACGTCCGCAGAGCCTGGCCCCGCGCATACCTCAACCACCATTGGGCCGACCAGAGACCAGGACGGACCAAGGAGTGAGGGGCTACGTGACCAGTTAGGCTCCTGAGTCGCGATGCTCAGGAGTCCCCCTTGGCATGCAAACAATTTCCATACCTGCCCTCGCCGAGGTCTCTGGAGGGGTCTTGTGACGCCTTGGTCAGGAGACCTGGTTTGAGTGGCGTCTTGTTGGCGCGACCCGAGCGGGTGCGACCCGAGTGCAGCCCCCTCGCGTGGCTCTCCCGAGGGGAGGCGTTGCGGTGAGGCTGGACGCTGAGCTCTGGGCTCCCTGAGGTTGGTATGACCATGGGGCCGCCCTCAGTTGTTTATCACCAGCGCGGAGCATAGTGCTTCCGCTTGTGCACGGGCATAGCCACTCCTCGGCAGTGTCGTCAGCCAGCGCGGAGCATGGTGCTTCCACTTGTGCGTGGGATTGGGGGCCCCTCCGGGAGGAGCCCCCGGGGTGTGTACAGCCCCGCCGTGACACGTGGTTTGCACGACAGGGCTGCGAGGTGTATCTGGGCACTCGTGAGCCAGCGCGGGACTCACTAGGTCCTACCTCAAGGCGGGTTGCGCCTGGTCTTGGCCTTGGTGACTGTGTGTTCCTGCAAGCACTCTACGTCCTCAGGTCCTGGCCCTCGAGCAAGCTCAGCCGCCGTTGGTATGCCAGGTCGCGATGCCGTGGTCAAGGCCAGGGGGTGAGGGCTGGAGAGCCAGTAAGAGCTCCTGAGTCGTAATGCTCAGGAGCCCCCCTTTTAACGCGCAAGCGAATTGCATAGGATGAACAGACTCGTGACGGGCAGCGATCGAGCAGGCAATAGCAGTTGGCAGGTTAAGCATGAAAAGTAGATCAACATGGATAAATGCAGGAAGATACATGCCACCGGGTCCGGCCCGAGCGGCTTGGGGATGATGCAGCCCGAGGGGCGCCCCTAGCAAGGTAAGCTAAAGACATAAGCAAAAGGGATACATGCCACAGGGACGGACCCATGCGGCCTGGGAATAATGCAGCCCTAGGGGGCGCTCCCAGCTAAACGAGCTCGAAAGATGTCACCTGGTTCTGTAGACGAAGTAGAGTCGGTGTGACTGAAGGCGTGCGTTGAAGAAATGACTCCTCACGAACCACCGGAGTACGGAGCCTCGGGAGTCTCTGGAGGCTCGGGAGGTTCCCTGAAGACCGCCTCCATCTCTTCCAGGACGGCGTGGTACCTGGCCTCCTGAGCCGCCAGGACACGCCACATGTTGCGCTGATAGGCCAACGCCACGCTCAGCAAGCCAAAGGGCATGCGAACGTAGCTGCATGGCGGGCCCTCGCAGCTGCCCACATGCGAAGGCCAGAAGCGCTCCTGAGACACAGCCCTGTTGAGCCCTGGGACGTCGATGCAGACACGCAGCCCAGCATCCTCGCCAGGATGGGGGGCTGCGCCTTGTGAGCGGCGGTCGCCGCGCATGGCTCTTGCGTCTTGCAGTTCCTGGGTGGTCTTGGTGATGAACTCCTGGGTGGTGGGCACTCCTTGCCTCGTGCTATCCTAAGGAACATGTGCCGCGAAGCACGCTTCTAGGTAGTGCCCCGATACGTCTCCAACGTATCTATAATTTTTGATTGCTCCATGCTATATTATCTTCTGTTTTGGACATTATTGGGCTTCATTATTCACTTTTATATTATTTTTGGGACTAACCTATTAACCGGATGCCCAGCCCAGAATTGCTATTTTTTTGCCTATTTCAGAGTTTCGCAGAAAAAGAATATCAAACGGAGTCCAAACAGAATGAAACCTTCGGGAACGTGATTTTTGGAACGAACATGATCCAGGAGACATGGAGCCTCAGTCAAGGAAGCTTCCAGGAAGCCACGAGGTAGGGGCGCGCCTACCCCCCAGGCGCGCCCTCCACCCTCGTGGGCCCCACGTTGCTCCACCGACATACTCCTTCCTCCTATATATACCTACGTACCCCCAAACGATCAGATACGGAGCCAAAAACCTAATTCCACCGCCGCAACCTTACATGCCCAAGAGATCCCATCTTGGGGCCTATTCCGAGCTCATGGGAAGGGCATCGATCATGGAGGGCTTCCACATCAACACCATAGCCTCTCCGATGAAGTGTGAGTAGTTTACCTTAGACCTTCGGGTCCATAGTTATTAGCTAGATGGCTTTCTCTCTCTTTTTGGATCTCAATACAATGTTCTCCCCCTCTCTCGCGGAGATCTATTCGATGTAATGTTCTTTTGCGGTGTGTTTGTTGAGATTGATGAATTGTGGGTTTATGATAAAGTTTATCTCTGAACAATATTCGAATCTTCTGAATTCTTTTATGTATGATTGGTTATCTTTGCAAGTCTCTTTGAATTATCAGTTCGGTTTGGCCTACTAGATTGATCTTTCTTGCAATGGGAGAAGTGCTTAGCGTTGGGTTCAATCTTGCGGTGTCCTTTCCCAGTGACAGTAGGGGCAGCAAGGCACGTATTGTATTGTTGCCGTTGAGGATAACTGTTGGGGAACATATTAATTTCAAAAAAATTCCTACACACACGCAAGATCATGGTGATGCATAGCAACGAGAGGGGAGAGCGTTGTCTACGTACCCTCGTAGACCGAAAGCGGAAGCGTTAGCACAACGCGGTTGATGTAGTCGTTCGTCTTCATGATCCGACCGATCAAGTACCGAATGCATGGCACCTCCGACTTCAGCACACGTTCAGCCCGACGACGTCCCTCGAACTCCGATCCAGCCGAGTCTTGAGGGAGAGTTTCGTCAGCATGACGGCGTGGTGACGATGATGATGTTCTACCGACGCAGGGCTTCGCCTAAGCACCGCTACAGTATTATCGAGGTGGACTATGGTGGAGGGGGGCACCGCACACGGCTAAAAGATCAAATCAATTGTTGTATCTCTAGGGTGACCCCTGCCCCCGTATATAAAGGAGCAAGGGGGAGGTGCGGCCGGCCAGGAGGAGGCGCGCCAGGAGGAGTCCTACTCCCACCGGGAGTAGGACTCCCTCCCTTTTCCTTGTTGGACTAGGAGAGGAGAGGGAAGGAGAGAGGGGGAAAGGAAAGGGGGGCGCCTCCCCCTCCTTGTCCAATTCGGACTTGGGGGGGAGGGGCACGCGGCTGCCCCTTGGACGCCTCTCCTCTTCCACCAATTGGGCCCATTAGGCCCAATAGCCTCCGGGGGGTTCCGGTAATCCCCTAGTACTCCGGTATATATCCGATAACCCCCGGAACCATTCCGGTGTCCGAATATAGTCATCCAATATATCAATATTTATGTCTTGACCATTTCGAGACTCCTCGTTATGTCCATGATAAATCCAGGACTCCGAACAACCTTCGATACATCAAAACTCATAAACTCATAATATAACTGTCATCGAAACTTTAAGCGTGCGGACCCTACGGGTTCGAGAACTATGTAGACATGACCGAGACACGTCTCTGGTCAATAACCAATAGTGGAACCTGTTGCTCATATTGACTCCCACATATTCTACGAAGATCTTTATCGGTCAGACCGCATAACAACATACGTTGTTCCCTTTGTCATCGGTATGTTACTTGCCCGAGATTCAGTCGTCGGTATCTCAATACCTAGTTCAATCTCGTTACCGGCAAGTCTCTTTACTCGTTCCGTAATACATCATCCATAACTAACTCATTAGTTACAATGCTTGCCAGGCTTATAGTGATGTGCATTACCGAGTGGGCCCAGAGATACCTCTCCGACAATCGGAGTGACAAATCCTAATCTCGAAATACGTCAACCCAACAAGTACCTTCGGAGACACGTGTAAAGCACCTTTATAATCACCTAGTTACGTTGTGATGTTTGGTAGCACACAAAGTGTTCCTCCAGTAAACGGGAGTTGCATAATCTCATAGTCATAGGAACATGTATAAGTCATGAAGAAAGCAATAGCAACATACTAAACAATCCAGTGCTAAGCTAACAGAATGGGTCAAGTCAATCACATCATTCATCTAATGATGTGATCCTGTTAATAAAATGACAACTCATGTCAATGGCTAGGAAACATAACAATCTTTGATCAACGAGCTAGCCAAGTAGAGGCATACTAGTGACACTCTGTTTGTCTATGTATTCACACAAGTATTATGTTTCCGGTTAATACAATTCTAGCATGAATAATAAACATTTATCATGATATAAGGAAATAAATAATAACTTTATTATTCCTCTAGGGCATATTTCCTTCAGTCTCCCACTTGCACTAGAGTCAATAATCTAGATTACACAGTAATGATTCTAACACCCATGGAGCCTTAGTGCTAATCATGTTTTGCTCGTGGAAGAGGCTTAGTCAACGGGTCTACAACATTCAGATCCGTAAGTATCTTGAAAATTTCTATGTCTCCCACCTGGACTAGATCCGGGATGGAATAGAAGCGTCTCTAGATGTGCTTGGTTCTCTTGTCAAATCTGGATTCCTTCGCCAAGGCAATTGCACCAGTATTGTCACAAAAGATTTTCGTTGGACCCGATGCACTAGGTATGGCACCTAGATCGGATATGAACTCCTTCATCCAGACTCCTTCATTTCTTTGCTTCCGAAGCAGCTACGTACTCCGCTTCACACGTAGATCCCGCCACGACGCTTTGTTTAGAACTGCACCAACTGACAGCTCCACCGTTCAATGTAAACACGTATCCGGTTTGCAATTTAGAATCATCCGGATCAGTGTCAAAGCTTGCATCGACGTAACCATTTACGACTAGCTCTTTGTCACCTCCATAAACGAGAAACATATCCATAGTCCTTTTCGGTATTTCAGGATGTTCTTGACCATTGTCGATGATCCACTCCTGGATTACTTTGGTACCTACCTGCTAGACTTTTAGAAAGGCACACATCAGGTCTGGTACACAGCATTGCATACATGATTGAGCCTATGGCTGAAGCATAGGGAACATCTTTCATTTTCTCTCTATCTTCTGCAGTTGTCGCGCATTGAGTCTTCACACCTTGTAACACAGGCAAGAACCCTTTCTTTGCTTGATCCATTTTGAACTTCTTCAAAACATTATCAAGGTATGTGCCTTGTGAAAGTCCAATTAAGCGTCTTGATCTATCTCTATAGATCTTGATGCCCAATATATAAGCAGCTTCACCGAGGTCTTTCATTGAAAAACTCTTATTCAAGTATCCCTTTATGCTATCCAGAAATTCTATATCATTTCCAATCAACAATATGTTATCCACATATAATATCAGAAATGCTACAGAGCTCCCACTCACTTTCTTGTAAACACATGCTTCTCCAAAAGTCTGTACAAAACCAAATGCTTTTATCACACTATCAAGCGTTTATTCCAACTCCGAGAGGCTTGCACCAGTCCATAAATGGATCGCTGGAGCTTGCACACTTTGTTAGCTCCCTTTGAATCGACAAAACCTTTTGATTGCATCATATACAACTCTTCTTCCAGAAATCCATTCAGGAATGCCGTTTTTACATCCATTTGCCAAATTTCATAATCATAAAATGCGGCAATTGCTAACATGATTCAGACAGACTTAAGCATCGCTACGGGTGAGAAAGTCTCATCATAGTCAATCCCTTGAACTTGTAGAAAACCTTTTGCAACAAGTCGAGCTTTATAGATAGTAACATTACCGTCAGCGTCAGTCTTCTTCTTGAAGGTCCATTTATTCTCAATGGCTTGCCGATCATCGGGCAAGTCAACCAAAGTCCACACTTTGTTCTCATACATGGTTCCCATCTCAGATTTCATGGCCTCAAGCCATTTTACGGAATCTGGGCTCACCATCGCTTCTTCATAGTTCGTAGGTTTGTCATGGTCTAGCAACATAACCTCCAGAACAGGATTACCGTACCACTCTGGTGCGGATCTTACTCTGGTTGACCTACGAGGTTCAGTAACAACTTGATCTGAAGTTCCATGATCATCATCATTAACTTCCTCACTAATTGGTGTAGGCGTCCACAGAACCGGTTTACGTGATGAACTACTTTCCAATAAGGGAGCAGGTCTGATTACCTCATCAAGTTCTACTTTCCTCCCACTCACTTCTTTCGAGAGAAACTCCTTCTCTAGAAAGGATCCATTCTTAGCAATGAATGTCTTGCCTTCGGTTACTGTGATAGAAGGTGTACCCATGATCTCCTTTGGGTATCCTATGAAGACACATTTCTCCGATTTGGGTTCGAGCTTATCAGGTTGAAGCTTTTTCACATAAGCATCGCAGCCCCAAACTTTAAGAAACGACAACTTTGGTTTCTTGCCAAACCACAGTTCATAAGGCGTCGTCTCAACAGATTTTGATGGTGCCCTATTTAACGTGAATGCAACCGTCTCTAAAGCATAACCCCAAAATGATAGCGGTAAATCAGTAAGAGACATCATAGATCGCACCATATCTAGTAAAGTACGATTACGACGTTCGGACACACAATTACGCTGTGGTGTTCCGGGTGGCGTGAGTTGCGAAACTATTTCGCATTGTTTCAAATGTAGACCAAACTCGTAACTCAAATATTCTCCTCCACGATCAGATCATAGAAACTTTATTTTCTTGTTACGATGATTTTCAACTTCACTCTGAAATTCTTTGAACTTTTCAAATGTTTCAGACTTATGTTTCATTAAATAGATATACCCATATCTGCTTAAATCATCTGTGAAGGTGAGAAAATAACGATACCCACCGCGAGCCTCAACATTCATCAGACCACATACATCTATATGTATGATTTCCAACAATTTTGTTGCTCGCTCCATAGTTCCGGAGAACGGCGTTTTAGTCATCTTGCCCATGAGGCACGGTTCGCAAGTACCAATGATTCATAATCAAGTGGTTCCAAAAGTCCATCATTATGGAGTTTCTTCATGCGCTTTACACAAATATGACCTAAGCGGCGATTACCACAAATAAGTTGCACTATCATTATCAACTCTGCATCTTTTAGCTTCAACATTATGAATATGTGTATCACTACTATCGAGATTCATCAAAAATAGACCACTCTTCAAGGGTGCATGACCATACAAGATATTACTCATATACATAGAACAACCATTATTCTCTGATTTAAATGAATAATCGTCTCGCATCAAACAAGATCCAGATATAATGTTCATGCTCAACGCTGGCACCAAATAACAATTATTTAGGTCTAATACTAATCCCGAAGGTAGATGTAGAGGTAGCGTGCCGACGGCGATCACATCGACTTTGGAACCGTTTCCCACGTGCATCGTCACCTCGTCCTTGGCCAGTGTTCGCTTAATCCGTAGTCCCTGTTTTGAGTTGCAAATATTAGCAACAGAACCAGTATCAAATACCCAGGTGCTACTGCGAGCTCTGGTAAGGTACACATCAATAACATGTATATCACATATACCTTTGTTCACCTTGCCATCCTTCTTATCCGCCAAATACTTGGGGCAGTTCCGCTTCCAGTGACCAGTCTGCTTGAAGTAGAAGCACTCAATCTCAGGCTTAGGTCCAGACTTGGGTTTCTTATCTTGAGCAGCAACTTGCTTGCTGTCCTTCTTGAAGTTCCCCTTCTTCTTCCCTTTGCCCTTTTTCTTGAAACTGGTGGTCTTATTAACCATCAACACTTCATGCTCCTTCTTGATTTCTACCTCCGTAGCCTTTAGCATTGCGAAGAGCTCGGGAATCGTCTTATCCATCCCTTGCATGTTATAGTTCATCACGAAGCTCTTGTAGCTTGGTGGCAGTGATTGAAGAATTCCATCAATGATGCTATCATCCGGAAGATTAACTCCCAGTTGAATCAAGTGATTATTATACCCCAGACATTTTGAGTATATGCTCACTGACAGAACTATTCTCCTCCATCTTGCAGCTGTAGAACTTATTGGAGACTTCATATCTCTCAATCCGGGCATTTGCTTGAAATATTAACTTCAACTCCTGGAACATCTCATATGCTCCATGACGTTCAAAACATCGTTGAAGTCCCGGTTCTAAATCGTAAAGCATGGCACACTGAACTATCGAGTACTCATCAGCTTTGCTTTGCGAGACGTTCATAACATCTGGTGTTGCTCCTGCAGCAGGTTTGGCACCTAGCGGTGCTTCTAGGACGAAATTCTTCTGTGCAGCAATGAGGATAATCCTCAAGTTACGGACCATGTCCGTGTATTTGCTACCATCATCTTTAAACTTTGCTTTCTCAAGGAACGCATTAAAATTCAACAGAACAACAGCACGGGCCATCTATCTACAATCAACATAGACAAGCAAGATACTATCAGGTACTAAGTTCATGATAAATTTAAGTTCAATTAATCATATTACTTAAGAACTCCCACTTACATAGACATCCCTCTAATCCTCTAAGTGATCATGTGATCCAACTCAACTAAACCATAACCGATCATCACGTGAAATGGAGTAGCTTTCAATGGTGAACATCATTATGTTGATCATATCTACTATATGATTCATGCTCGACCTTTCGGTCTCAGTGTTCCGAGGCCATATCTGCATATGCTAGGCTTGTCAAGTTTAACATGAGTATTCTGCATGTGCAAAACTGGCTTGCACCCATTGTAGATGGACGTAGAGCTTATCTCACCCGACCATCCCGTGGTGTCTGGGCACGACGAACTTTGGCAACGGTGCATACTCAGGGAGAACACTTTTATCTTGAAATTTAGTGAGAGATCATCTTATAATGCTATCGTCAATCAAAGCAAGATAAGATGCATAAAAGATAAACATCACATGCAATCAATATAAGTGATATGATATGGCCATCATCATCTTGTGCTTGTGATCTCCATCTTCGAAGCACCATCACGATCACCATCGTCACCGGCGCAACACCTTGATCTCCATCGTAGCATCATTGTCGTCTCGCCAATCTTATGCTTCTACGACTATCCCGCTTAGTGATAAAGTAAAGCATTACAGGGCGATTGCATTGCATACAATAAAGCGACAACCATATGGCTCCTGCCGATTCTTGCCGATAACTCGGTTACAAAACATGATCATCTCATACAATAAAATTTAGCATCATGTCTTGACCATATCACATCACAACATGCCCTATAAAAATAAGTTAGACGTCCTCTACTTTGTTGTTGCAAATTTTACGTGGCTGCTACGGGCTTAGCAAGAACCGTTCTTACCTACGCATCAAAACCACAATGATAGTTTGTCAAGTTGGTGATGTTTTAACCTTCGCAAGGACTAGGCGTAGCCACACTCGGTTCAACTAAAGTTGGAGAAACTGACACCCGCCAGCCACCTGTGTGCAAAGCACGTCGGTAAAACCAGTATCGCGTAATGTCGGTCTGGGCTGCTTCATCCAACAATACCGCCGAACCAAAGTATGACATGCTGGTAAGCAGTATGACTTATATCGCCCACAACTCACTTGTGTTCTACTCGTGCATATGACATCTACGCATAAAACCTGGCTCGGATGCCACTGTTGGGAAACGTAGTAATTTCAAAAAAATTCCTATGCACACGCAAGATCATGGTGATGCATAGCAACGAGAGGGCAGAGTGTTGTCTGCGTACCCTCGTAGACCGAAAGCGGAAGCGTTAGCACAACGCGGTTGATGTAGTCGTACGTCTTCACGATCCGACCGATCAAGTACCGAACACACGACCTCCGAGTTCAGCACACGTTCAGCCCGATGACGTCCCTCGAACTCCGATTCAGCCGAGTGTTGAGGGATAGTTTCGTCAGCACGACGGTGTGGTGACGATGATGATGTTCTACCAACGCAGGGCTTCGCCTAAGCACGGCTCTGATTACTATCGAGGTGGACTATGGTGGAGGGGGCACCGCACGGCTAAAAGATCAAATCAATTGTTGTGTCTCTAGGGTGCCCCCTGCCCCGTATATAAAGGAGCAAGGGGAGGTGCGGCCGTCAGAGAAGGCGGCCAGAGGAGTCCTACTCCCATCGGGAGTAGGACTCCTCCCTTTCCTTGTTGGACTAGGAGAGGAGAGGGAAGGAGAGAGGAAAGGAAAGGGGGCGCCCCCCACTCCTTGTCGGTCGGACTTGGGGCGGCTGCCCCTTGGCCGCCTCTCGTCTTCCACCAATTGGGCTCATGAGGCACAATAGCCTCCCGGGGGTGGGGGGGGGGGGGTTCCGGTAACCCCTCGGTACTCCGGTATATATCCGATAACCCCCGGAACCATTCCGGTGTCCGAATATAGTCATCCAATATATCATCCTTCATGTCCTGACCATTTCGAGACTCCTCGTTATGTCCATGATCACATCCGGGACTCCGAACAACCTTCGGTACATCAAAACTCATAAATCCATAATATAACTGTCATCGAAACTTTAAGCGTGTGGACCCTATGGGTTCAAGAACTATGTAGACATGACCAAGACACGTCTCCGGTCAATAACCAATATCGGAACCTGGATGCTCATATTGGCTCCCACATATTCTATGAAGATCTTTATCGGTCAGACCGCATAACAACATACATTTTTCCCTTTGTCATCGGTATGTTACTTGCCTAAGATTCGATCGTCGGTATCTCAATACCTAGTTCAATCTCGTTACCGACAAGTCTCTTTACTCGTTCCGTAATACATCATCCCGCAACTAACTCATTAGTTACAATGCTTGCAAGGCTTATAGTGATGTGCATTACCGAGTGGGCCCAGAGATACCTCTCCGACAATCGGAGTGACAAATCCTAATCTCGAAATACGCCAACCCAACAAGTAGCTTCGGAGAAACCTGTAGAGCACCTTTATAATCACCCAGTTACGTTGTGACGTTTGGTAGCACACAAATTGTTCCTCCGATAAATGGGAGTTGCATAATCTCATAGTCGTAGGAACATGTATAAGTCATGAAGAAAGCAATAGCAACATACTAAATGTTCGAGTGCTAAGCTAACGGAATGGGTCAAGTCAATCACATCATTATCCTAATGATGTGATCCATAATCAAATAACAACTCATGTCAATGGCTAGGAAACATAACCATCTTTGATCAATGAGCTAGTCAAGTAGAGGCATACTAGTGACACTCTGTTTGTCTATGTATTCACACAAGTATTATGTTTCCAATTAATACAATTCTAGCATGAATAATAAACATTTATCATGATATAAGGAAATAAATAATAACTTTATTATTTCCTCTAGGGCATATTTCCTTCAATAACAAGATGTGGTTTTTATCATATTGCATGAATTTATCCCTCTACATCATGTCATCTTGCTTAAGGCGTTACTCTGTTCTTATGAACTTAATACTCTAGATGCATGTTGGATAGCGGTCGATGTGTGGAGTAATAGTAGTATATGCAGGCATTAGTCGGTCTACTTGTCTCGGACGTGATGCCTATATACATGATCATACGTAGATATTCTCATAACTATGCTCACCTCTGTCAATTGCTCAACAGTAATTTGTTCACCCACCGTAAAATACTTATGCTCTCGAGAGAAGCCACTAGTGAAACCTATGCCCCCCGGGTCTATCTTCATCATATTAATCTCCCAACACTTAGTTATTTCCATTGCTTTTTACTTTGCTTTTATTTAACTTTGCATCTTTATCATAAAAATACCAAAAATATTATCTTATCATATCTATCAGATCTCACTCTCGTAAGTGACCGTGTAGTGATTGACAACCCCTTATCGCGTTGGTTGCGAGGATTTATTTGTTTGTGTAGGTGCGAGTGACTCATGCGTAGCCTCCTACTGGATTGATACCTTGGTTCTCAAAACTGAGGGAAATACTTATGCTACTTTGCTGCATCACCCTTTCCTCTTTAAGGGAAAACCAACGCAGTGCTCAAGAGGTAGCAAGAAGGATTTCTGGCGCCGTTGCCAGGGAGGTCTATGCAAAAGTCAACTTACCAAGTAACCATACAAAACCCTTATCTCCCGCATTACATTATTTGCCATTTGCCTCTCGTTTTCCTCTCCCCCACTTCACCCTTACCGTTTTATTCGCCCTCTCTTTTTTGTTCTCCTCTTTTTCCCTTGCTTATTGTTTGCTTGTGTGTTGGATTGCTTGTTTGTCACGATGGCTCTACCTAGATTTGGTGATCTTCACCTTAAAAGGTTAGAAGAGATCGAAAGCAACATCAGGAGTTTTATGGTTTTGCAATTTGAGCATAATAATTTCTTCAGAAACGAGCTTAAGGAACAAAAAAGCTTTATGAGTTATATGAATAAAGAGCTCGATGATATGTCTAAAGAATTTGATGGTTTGAGATCCCAAATTGCTCGTCTTGAAATGTTGATAGCTGAAATATCGGATAAGCAGGCTACCTTAGTTAATAAGATGGCCGCTAAACCTTAGTTAATAAGATCTAAAATTTATTGATGTGTCCCCTATTAAATCTTTGTTTTGCAATATGAATCTTGATAATGATGGGACTGAATATGATCCACCTTTACCTAGAAGGCGTTCCAAAAATTCAGAGATTTTATATCTTGATGCTAAAATTGATAAAAGTGGGATTGAAGGGAACAAAACCCTAGATATTAATAAACCCACTATTTTGGATTTCAAGGAATTTAATTATGATAATTGCTCTTTGATAGATTGTATTTCCTTGTTGCAATCCGTGCTAAATTCTCCTCATGCTTATAGTCAAAATAAAGCTTTTACCAAACATATCATTGATGACTTGATGCAATCTTATGAAGAAAAGCTTGAGTTGGAAGTTTCTATCTCTAGAAAACTTTATGATGAGTGGGAACCTACTATTAAATTTAAGATTAAAGATCATGAATGTTATGCTTTGTGTGATTTAGGTGCTAGTGTTTCCACAATTACAAAAACTTTGTGCGATTTGCTAGGTTTCCGTGATTTTGATGATTGCTATTTAAACTTGCACCTTGCGGATTCCACTATTAAGAAACCTATGGGAAGAATTAATTATTTTCTTATTGTTGCAAATAGGAACTATGTTCCCGTAGATTTTATTGTTCTTGATATAGATTGCAATCCTTCATGCCATATTATTCTTGGTAGACCTTTCCTTAGAACGATTGGTGCAATTATTGATATGAAGGAAGGGAATATTAGATTCCAATTTCCATTAAATAAAGGCATGGAACACTTCCCTAGGAAGAAAATAAAACTACCATATGAATATATCATGAGAGCCACTTATGGATTGCCCACCAAAGATGGCAATACCTAGATCTATCCTTGCTTCTATGCCTAGCTAGGGGCGTTAAATGATAGCGCTTGTTGGGAGGCAACCCAATTTTATTTTTAGTTTTTTTTGCTTTTTGCTTCTGTTTAGGAATAAATATTTGATCTAGCCTCTGGTTAGATGTGTTTTTATGTTTTAATTAGTGTTTGTGCCAAGTTAAACCTATAGGATCTTCTTGGATGATAGTTATTTGATCTTGCAGAAAATTCCAGAAACTTTCTGTTCACGAAAACAATTGTTAAACATCACCAGAACGTGATAAAATATTGATTCCTATTTCTTATGATCAATAAACAAATTGTCTAGGTCTTCCTATTTTGGCTGATTTTTTGGAGTTCTAGAAGTTTGCGTTAGTTACAGATTACTACAGACTGTTCTGTTTTTTGACAGATTCTGTTTTTTCGTGTGTTGTTTGCTTATTTTGATGAATCTATGGCTAGTAAAAGAGTTTATAAACCATGGAAAAGTTGGAATACAGTAGGTTTAACACCAATATAAATAAAGAATGAGTTCATTACAGTACCTTGAAGTGGTCTTTTGTTTTCTTCGCTAACGGAGCTCACGAGATTTTCTGCTGAGTTTTGTGTTGTGAAGTTTTCAAGTTTTGGGTGAAAGATTTGATGGATTATGGAACAAGGAGTGGCAAGAGCCTAAGCTTGGGAATTCCCATGGCACCCCCAATATAATCTAAGGACACCAAAAAGCCAAAGCTTGGGGATGCCCCGGAAGGCATCCCCTCTTTCATCTACTTCCATCGGTAACTTTACTTGGAGCTATATTTTTATTCACCACATGATATGTGTTTTGCTTGGAGCGTCTTGTATGATCTGAGTCATTGTTATTAGTTTACCACAATCATCCTTTCTGTACACACCTTTTGAGATAGACACACATGATGGGAAATTATTGGAATACTCTTTGTGCTTCACTTATATCTTTTGAGTTATAAAGTTTTGCTCTGGTACTTCACTTATATCTTTTAGAGCACGGTAATGGATTTGTTTTATAGAAACTATTGATCTCTCATGCTTCACTTAGATTGTTTTGAGAGTCTTAAATAGCATGGTAATTTGCTTAAATAATCCTAATATGCTAGGTATTCAAGATTAGTAAAAACTTTCTTATGAGTGTGTTGAATACTAAGAGAAGTTTGATGCTTGATGATTGTTTTGAGACATGGAGATAGTAATATTAAAGTCGTTCTAGTTCAGTAGTTGTTAATTCGAGAAATACTTGCGTTTAAGTTTCAAGTCCCGTAGCATGCACGTATGGTAAACGTTATGTAACAAATTTGAAACATGAGGTGTTCTTTGAATTGTCCTCCTTATGAGTGGCGGTCGGGGACGAGCGATGGCCTTTTCCTACCAATCTATCCCCCTAGGAGCATCTTGGCGTATTGCTTGGTTTTGATGACTTGTAGATTTTTGCAATAAGTATGTGAGTTCTTTATGACTAATGTTGAGTCCATGGATTATACGCACTCTCACCTTTCCATCATTGCTAGCCTCTTCAGTACCGTGCATTGCCCTTTCTCACATTGAGAGTTGGTGCAAACTTCGCCGGTGCATCCAAACCCCGTGATATGATACGCTCTTTCACACATAAACTGTCGGTGTACTAGAGTAGGGGTACCCTAGTATCCCGAACTTGTGCACGGGCAGTTGCAGCCCCCCCCCCCCCGCGGCAAGGCTTACCGGGTGAGCACCAAGATCCTCCGTGGTTCCTTTGGAGCCATTCAAGAACAAAGTATTCAAGCCAGGGAGACAAGACCCCGGCAAGAGGAGCTTGCCGGGAAGGCCACCCAAGGCACATAGGAGACAAGGCCCCGACAAGAGGAGCTTGCCGGGAAGGCCACCCCAGGCACTTACAAGACAAGGCCCCGGCAAGAGGAGCTTGCCGGGAAGGCCAGTGAGCGACAAGCTTCCGGGCGCGACAAGACAACAACCGCGGCAAGGCGCTTGCCGTGGCAGACCACCTCTCTGTACCTACGCTCCAGCGCATCCACTAACGTGTCGCCCTGGGGCCTTTCCAGGCGCGTGTGGCGAGAGGCTGTGCAGCCAGCGGTGCGAGGTGGCAAGCGGCCCGACAAGTTTGCCATCGTGGCGAACGGTGGCGCCCCAGCGGTCCCTGTTTGCCGGTTAGGGCGACTAGGCGGGCATTTAATGCCTTTGTCCCCTGCCGTCAGGGTTAGGTATGGTACACTGTACACTTACAAGTAGGTGTACCAACCACTTCTTTTCCATTTGTACCCCCGTCTACGTTGCCACCTGTCGGAGCCCCTTGAGCATATAAAAGGAGGCCCATGCGCAACGTAGGAGGGGTTGGTCGATCGATTCCCTCCACGCCAGCCTCGTTAGCAGCTCGTGTGTCTTTGTAGCACTCAACGCTCTGAGCAAGAACGCAATACACCTAGACATGCAGCGAGGAGTGTTATCTCTCCGGAGAGCTCCGGCTGGGTAAACCTCTCGCGTGCTTCGCCTCGATCTGCTCTTCGTGCTACCTCCGCTCCCTTGAACCGAAGGGGCTCGGTCCGCCGCCCCATAGGTGTTCATGGGCGAATCAGCCTGCCCCGACATCTTTGGCGCGCCCGGTAGGGGCGTCGAGGTTGTGTGAACCTGATCCGGCGTCCACGCGAAGCTAGATCTTCATCATCTTCGTCAACATGCCACCGAAGAAGAAGGCTTGGCGGCAGAGGCCCGTCGCGTCGAACCCACCACCACCGGAGCAAACAGGTGGTGGGGTAGACGCCGGCGGAAGAATGGACGGCGTGACGGGAGCTCACGGTGCTGCCAAGTCCAAGGACAAGGCTGCGTGAGACCTCGTCGTCCGTACATGCACCGCGCCCGTCTCAGAGGCGCGGGACCGGCAGCGTCATGGCATTCACAATGCCATACGCTCGTTGGACCGAGATCGATTGGAGGATCTCGAGATGCTCAAGACCAGCATGCACGCCAACATGCCGGTAGCGGCGAAACGCGATCGCTCGGACGGGATATCGCTCCTTCTAACATAGTTAGAAGTCCGAGCATATCCGCCTCGCGCCGCTCGCCATCGCCACCCACTACTCCAGCGAAGCTGCGGCGAGAGCTCAAGCTGCTCTGGATTACCCTCCAACGGCCGACAAGGTCGATGAGAGGAGGCCACCATTCGTAGTCTCATCGGCTTCGCCAGCGGCGACGCTCCACGCAACCGAAAGTGCGCCGCTGCCGCGGCAAGACTGCCAAACACGAGCGATGGCGGCGAGACCGATGGGGTGCAACCACCATGCACTCTCCGCCCGAAGGCCAAGATCGCCGACTCGCCGGATCCACCTCGACAGCGACTCCACTGCGTCATCAGATCCACGAGCTCATCGCGATCAGCGCCAAGTGCTACACGATCGACAGCAAGAGGACGCTCGAACTCGCATCGAGCGCCGAAGAGAAGCTCGACGTCAGTCCGACAAGCGCGCCGGGCCCTCTGTCGACATGCACGCACCAGAGGAACCAGGCGACTTGCCGTACGCGGTAGGTTGCCCTGCGTTCACTCGTGAGCTGCGGCAAGTCCAGTGGCCCAGCAAGAAAAACTTCAAGCCAGACGTACCGGAGAAGTACGACGGCAAGACGCATCCGTCGGAGTTCCTCAGCATCTACACCATCGCGGTGCAGGCTGCCGGGGGGCGAGACGACAAGATCCTTGCCAACTACTTCCCGCGGTGCTCAAGCCCAATGTCGAGTCTGGCTCATGCACTTGCCGGACAACTCCATATCTTCTTGGGCAGATCTATGCCATCAGTTTGTCGGCGCCTTTACAGCGCCACAAGCCCCATGGCCAAGAAAGCGACCTTCATCTGCCGCCCGAAGGAAGGAGAGCCCCTGCGCAGAAAGTATATTCAAAGATTCAGCCGATGTACGGCACAACATCCCAGATGTCCACACCGCCACGGTGATCGGTAGCGTTCCATCGAGCGTCTGAAACCGCAGGATGCGGGAGGAGATGGCGATGTGCAAGATCGAGACGTCGATGAGCTATATGCCTGGCCGACAAGTGTACGCGTCTTTGAGGAAGGGAGGAGACTCGAGGAGAGAATATCGAAGCGGGAGGATTTGTGATGAGGAGACCGCCCCGGCAAAGAAGAGCCGGCGGCGGGGCAACAGGAAAAAGAAAGGCAGAGATGTACTAGTTGTCGAGCAGTCCGGCAACGGAGGCACCGCCAAGAACGCCAAGGCTGGTAGCTCCGGCAAGGACGTTGCCGCTGGCGGCAATCGCCGATCTGTGTGACCGCCGACAAGCGGGGCGGCTCCGGCAAGCGATCTTGCAAGATCCACCGCACCAAGGGCCATGACCTCGAGCTGCAAGAAGGTAGAGCAGCTTGTCGAGCAGAAAGCTGAATACAAGCGACGCGACAAGGAGAAGGCCAGGAAGGTCTGGAGGAAACCAGCAAGAAGCGTCTGGCCGGGGAGGACGCCGCGGCAAGGCCAAGCAGCGGCAAGGAGACAGACCTCCCAGCGGCCGCGACAAGGATGAAGACGAAGACGGCGATGAAGACATGGATAATGGCGAGACCGATGAGCGGGGAGTTCGAGAAAGCCACGAGAGGTCACTGCGTTGGCGGCGGTGCTTCTACGCACCTCCACCGCCCGGCTCAAGCGGTGGATGCGGGAGGTCAATGCAGCAGAACCATCCATCGAGTCACGCAAGCCTCGAAAAGGTCCAAGACGCCTATCATCTTTGACATTGAGGACCACCACGATCGCGTAACGGTCGGGTGCTTGCCAATGTTGGTTTCACCAACTATCCGCAACCTCAAGGTCACCAAGATGCTAGTTAATGGCGGGCTGGCTTGAATCTGATCTCCTCGCGGTGCTCCGAAACTCCAGATCCACGATGGCGAGCTCGAAGAGACCGGCACTTTTCAAGGAATCAATCCGGGAAGGAGCAAGCGAAGGAAAGATCACGTTGCCGGTGACATTCGGCGGCCGAGTTGAACTTCAGGACCGAGAGGGTCACCTTTGATGTTGCTGACTTTCCATTGCCTTACAATGGGATACTTGGCAAAGACTCGGCCTTTCGCCAAATTCATGGCGGCCTCTCACTATGCCTACAACATCTTTGAAGATGCCAGGCCGATAAGCGTCATCTCTGTCCCTGGCGACAAGAAGGATGCTCTTATCTGTGCCGACAAGATCTCCGGGGAAGCGGCAGCCGCATGACAGTTGCAAGCCACTTGCGGCTGAAGCTCCGGGGAAGAAGAAGACCAAGTCCGGCAAGAGCTCGATGCCCACTCCGCAAGCGCACCTCTTGGTGCTTTGCGCCACCGTCGAGGACGCACCATCGGGCTCCACCGGCAAGTATAAGAAGACGATGACAGCTCCACGGAGACCAAGAAGGTGTCCGCCAAGGAGGATGGCTTGGTGGTACCTTCACCATCGGTGCCTCTCTCGACCCTAAATAGGAAGGCGCTCGTTGCTTTCCCTACAGGTAACGTTGACGTGTTTGCATGGCAGCCGTCTGACATCCCCGGTGTTCCCAGGAAAGTAATTGAGCACCATCTTGCCGTTTGTCCTCATGCGCGGCCCGTCAAGAAGAAAGTCAGGAAGCAAGTAGTGGAGCGTCAAGAGTTCATCGCGGAAGAAATCAAGAAACTGGAAGCAGCAGGCCTTGTCAGAGGAGTGCTCCATCCTACGTGGTTGGCCAATCATGTAGTTGTGCGCAAGGCTAACGGGAAATGGAGGCTTCGTATCGACTTTACAGATATCAATAAAGCTTGTCCCAAAGATCCATTTCCCTTGCCGCGCATCGACCAGATTGTTGACTCCACGGCCGGATGTGATTTGCTTTCATTTCTGGATGCATATTCAGGATATCATCAGATCTTCATGGCGAAGAGGATGAGGAGAAGACCGCATTCATCACCCCATGTGGCACATACTTGCTTTGTGCGGATACCCTTCGGGTTAAAGAATGCTGGTTCAACGTTTGCAAGAGTAGTTCATGATGCTTTTGAGCCGCAAATGCACAGAAATGTGGAAGCATACATGGATGACATAGTGGTCAAAAGCAAAGACAAAGCGACGCTGGTTCAAGATTTAGATGAAACCTTTGCAAATCTGCGCAAGATCAACCACAAGCTCAACCCTGAGAAGTGTGTGTTTGGAGTCCCTTCCGGCAAGCTTCTCGGGTTCTTCGTGTCTCAGCGGGGAATTGATGCCAATCCCGACAAGATCAAGGCCATTGAGCAGATTGAAGCACCAAAGCGCGTCAAGGATGTACGAAGGCTTGCGGTTCGCGTAGCTGCTCTCGGCGAGTTTATCTCTAGATCTGTTGGGCGCATACCGCCATTTTCAAAATCTTGAAAAAGGCAGGTCCGATGCAATGGACTCCGTAAGCGGAGGCAGCGCTGCAGAACTTGAAGAGATACCTGTCCTCCACTCCAACACTTGTCGCACCTAAGCCACAAGAGAAGTTGCTGCTATATATAGCGGCAACCAATCAAGTGGTTAGTGCTGCGTTAGTAGCGGAGAGGGAGGCGGACGATGAGCTAGCAACCATGGCAGACACATCCGATGACAAGCGGGGGGCTTCGCCGGCAAGCTCTGGTCCCGACAAAGACGGATCTGCCTTGAGCGCATGAGAAGATGCGAAAAAGGATGGTGCGGCGCCCGGTTTACTTTGTCGGTTCCCTTCTGCAGGGGGCTAGGTCAAGGTACTCTAGTGTGCGAAATTGCACCGGCCTCCTCATGGCCTCGAGAAAGCTGCGCCATTACTTTCGGGCACATGAGATCACAGTTGTCACTCACTTTCCGCTGAAGAGGATCTTGCAAAATCCAGAGGCAACAGGCGGGATTGTCGAGTGGGCCTTTGGAACTGTCAAGCTTTGGCCTCAAGTTTGAGAGCACTTCAACTATCCAAAGCGAGCATTGGCGGAGTTCATAGCAGAATGGACACCAACACCGGATGAAGAAATTCGAGACGAGCATTCCCGTCAAGGAAGCAAGCAAAGAGTGGCTGATGTACTTTGATGGTGCCTTCTCGCTGCAAAGGCGCCCGGTGCGGCGTGCTACTTGTCGCACCACGGAGAGCACCTCAAGTCACGTAGTCGGATGCACTTTCCCAAGGAGCAAGCAACAAACAATACCGCAGAGTATGAAGGTTTGCTTGCGGTCTCGAGATCATGATAGACCTTGGGATCAAGAAGCTCATCGTCCGGGGTGACTCACAACTTGTTATCCGCCAAGTGAACAAGAATTATCGAGTCCGTTGATGGAAGCTTATGTTGATGAAGTGAGGAAGCTAGAAGAGCACTTTGACGGCTGCAAATGGAATATATTCCGAGAGCTCGAGCGACATTGCGATGGCTTGTCAAAGTCGCCGCACTTAAGTTACATGTGGAACCGAGGGATTTTCGTGCTCAAGCTGACTCAACCGTCTGTAGAACCGGACAGAGCAAGAAGAGGAAGTTGATCTCTGGTGACTACTTTCCGTGAGCTTCCCGAAGCCGCCGCCAAGAAGGTCCCCAAGATCGACACCAGCTTGATCTTGAGGCGGTCTGCTCCGACAAGCCCGAGGTTTGTTTCGTTGAAGCAGACGCTCCCGACAAGTTATGCTCCGGCAAGCTTGCCGGGGAACGTCAAGCTCCGGCTGAGCCGCAGGTTCTTGTCGTGGAAGCCGATGTTCCCGCAGCAACAAATGTGCCTTTAGTCCTTGTTGTCGAGCCGCAAGCTCCAGCATGGGCACAACAGATTGTCCATTTCCTCTAGACAGGAGAACTTCCCGAAGAGCAAGAAGAAGCGGAAAGAGTAGCCCGGCAGTCAAGTATGTACCAGTTTGTCGACGAATGCATGTAAGAAGACTCAACGGTGTGAAATTGAAGTGTATTCACGGGAAGGCGGACAAAAGCTGTTGGCGAGAGATACATGGAGGCATATGTGGTCACCACATTGGCGCTAGAGCACTTGCGGCAAAGCGTTCGGCAAGGCTTCTTTGGCCGACAGCCCTCCGGGATGCAGCGCACAAGTAACCAAGTGTGAAGCGTGCAGTTCCATTCCAAATAGATACACCAGCCAGCTCAAGCTCTCCAGACGATCCCTTTATCACGGCGTTTTGATGCAGGGGCTCGATATCCTCGGCCCCTTCCCCGAGCTGTTGGGGGCTTTGAGTACTTATGCGTTGCAATCGACAAGTTCACAAAGTGGCGGAAGTGGAAGCGATGAGGAAGGTGACAGCCGCGGTCGTGATCAAGTTCTTCAGGTCGATTGTTTGCCGTTTCGGAATCCCTAACAGGATCATCACCGACAACGGCACACAGTTCACAAGCCGCACCTTCATGAAGTACGTCCAAGATCTTGGCACCAAGGTCTGCTTCGCTTCTGTTGCTCATCCGAGAAGCAACGGTCAAGTGGAGAGGGCAAATGCTGAAGTGCTGCGCGGGCTCAAGACCAGAACTTTCGACAGGCTGCACAAGTGCGGAAGAAACTGGATTGAGGAGCTGCCGGTGGTTCTTTGGTCGATCGGGGCGACGCCAAATCGAGCCTGGCGGACACCTTTTGCTCTAGTCTATCGAAAGCGAGGCAGTTCTCCCCACGGAACTTCGTATCACGGATCACCTCGAGTTCTCGCTTATGATGAAGCTTGAGCAAGAGCAGGCTGCGACAAGATGACGCGCTGCTCCTTGAGGAAGATCGTCTTGATTTCTTTGACGAGCTGCTCGGTACCAACAAGCTTTGCGCCGCTACCATAGCCGCAAAGTCAATGCCGAAGTCTCGAGGAAGGCGACCTTGTTCTTTGGCGCGTTCAGTCCGCCAAGAATTCCAACAAGTTGGCCTTGAAGTGGGAAGGCCCTTATCGGGTGAAACGAGTCACTAGGCTGGCGCCGTCGCTTTGAGACCGAAGATGGCATTCGGTGAGCAACTCACGGAATATTGAGCATCTTCGTAAGTTTTACCCGTAAAGCGCGGTTGCGGAACCTGTTAAGCAACCACCTTTATACAAGTCTTGCCGCTAATGCATGTAATCCTTTGTACAAAGCGGCGCCAGACCCGTGCATCGATAAAGCTAGCGTGCCGCACACCTTGTCGATTTCATGCTTTTTCACTTCTATTTTGCATGCATTATCGACACTTTGTGCAGCACCTACCCTGGTAGTAATAAAGAGCCACAAGGCACCAAATCTATATTAACTCTTCATTCATTTACTCAAAGAAAGGAAGGATCCCTCTAACACAAGTTTGCCGGGGGGAAAGGAGAAGATAATGGTGTGGACCAAGCGTCGCTCAAGGAAATCTAGCCTTACCGGGAAGCAAACGACAGAAAAGCTAAGTTGTCAAAGTTTGAGCAATCAGTTTTAAATTTTTTTAAGTTATCTTCCTTGAACGACCGAACTTTGTATGGAAAACACGTGTGCGAGAGGAACCAACTCGTAGCTAGTTGCGCCCTTACTTTGTTTCGAGTCCGCTCAACAACTTAAGTGAGCTACGACTAGTTGCGACAAGGTTGCTTGTCGGAGCGGCACCGCTTGACAGGCGTGACGTTCCGCACTTTTCGGCTTCATGGCTCAGTGCCAGCGACAAGTTCCCTAAAAGCGTAAGGCAAAAACATACAAAGGAAGGAATCAAGTAAAGGAAATAACGTAGAGATTGATATCCAAAATAAAGTTATATTACAAGATAGCTTGCCGCAGCTCTAATGGATTGTTCCTGTGACATGACCAACAGCGGCAATGGAAATAGAAAACGGGCGGCCTAATCTACGCGATCGCCCTCAACCCTCTTGATTTCGCTCACCCTCCCACAATGGGTGCGACAAGGGTCTTGAGCGCCTCCACATCAGCATTCGGCGAGGGACTTGAGGACGTTGGTGAAGTTGAGGCCCGGGTTGCGGAAGGCCACCTTCATCAGCACCTTTTGGAGGGCTCCCGCGCAGATCAGGCGCGACTCCTCGGCCAGCTGTTTTGGGACCTCTTCCCAGAGTCGCTGGAGGCCCGTCACCACGCCCTTGAAGAATAAGCTAAGCTTGGCGCTGGGTTGGAGGTGCTCGTCGGAGGAGTATCCAAGATCCACCATCCCAGCTCCATCGGCTAGCTGTGGATGGCGGCAGCCAGTATCCACGAGACCTTCGGTCCGGTGCTCCACACTCTCCCTCAAGGCACCACAGGCGGCAACGACATTCGCGCCAGCTCCTCGTCGGCCTTGATCTTCTCCTTCAAGGCCACCTCCCGCTCCTTGGCGCCGTCCCGTCTGAGTCAAAGTAGTTAGCTTCAACTCAAGATCTGCATTGGAGTCCTGGCGGCCCGAGCTCCTTGCTCCTCTCGGCGAGGCAGCCTGCAGCTCGCCAAGAGTGTAGGTGTCCTTCTTGCGCTCGTGTTTGAGTGCGGCAAGCTCCTCGCCGCTCTTCTTGAGGCTGGCCTCCAACTGCACCACCTTCGTCTCCAGCTCCTTCTTGGCGGCCTCGGCAGCCGCGGAGGCATCCCTTGTGTAACACCCCGGATACAACTTTCCATATTCGTAACTCCGACTCTTGCCATTTCCGGCTATGTGTTATTTTATTTTCTCCGTGGTTGGGTTTTGTCTTTTGTTTTGCTTTGTGTTCTTTGTCATGCGTCTCATCTCATCGCATCATGTGCATTGCATCTGCATGTTTTCTTAAAACTCGTAGCCGTTTGTAGTTGCTGCTTCTCTCTTTGTCTTCGTCGACCTGTTGTCAGACTGCTTGTCCTTGTTGACCTTCTCTCAGACCAATTGGACCCCTCTTTTCTCTCTTTCTTGAGACCAACAAAACCCCTTGCCCCCTTGCTTTTCGTTGGCTGTCCGAGACCAACCGTGTAGCGTTCCCCTCTTGTCCAGCCATGACCCCCCCTCTTTAAATGCGTCCGAAAACTGCCCCGAACCCGACCGGGCTTCGTTACCGATGGGTTCAGATCATCCCCTAACGTCTATAAAACGTCTCCGTTTTCTCTTTTGGACTCCCTAACCTGTTTGTTTTCGACCGTTCGATTCTAATCGGAGGGTCCGTTTTGCCCCTAACCACCACCTAGTATAAATATCAGTGCAATCATCAGACAAATCCCTAATTTCTAGGGATCCTCCTCCCCGCCGCCAGGTCTCTGGTTCCCTCGGGATCCATCCCGAGCCAACCCGCAGCCGCCACTCCTCTCTGGATCTCCCTGTCCTCCAGATCATGCCTCACCCAAACTTGGCGCAGCAGCTGGAGCTCCTTCGACGTTGGGCGCCACCAGCAGATGAGTGTTGCCCTTCCCTTGCTCTTTCTTTTCTTCCATTGCTCCCTCCTTCCTCCTCTAATCTCCTCCCTTTCCTGTTCGTTTTCTTCTCTGTCGAGAAGCGGACGGCTTCGCCCTCTGCTGCCATGGCCGCACCAACCATAGCCGTCGCGGATCCGCCTCCTTGGCCTCTGTTGGTAGCAGTACCGCCGAGATCCGCTTCGCCACCTCGCGGACCTGCAGCTTCCGCGCCTGCCCGGCCCCGCCCGCAAGTCCCAGCCGTTGCCGTTCCCCTGCCATGGCGTCTCGGCCTCCTTCTGCTCCCTTTTGAGGCCCCGAGCTCCTCGGCTCGACCCGTCCTTGAAGCTCCTGCCGCGGAGTCCCGCCGCTTCCCTTCCACGCCGCCGCCTAGGCCTCGTCGCCGAGTCCCGTGCGTCGCCGTGTTCGTTGACCCGGTCCCGCTGAGACGAAGCGCCACGACCGCTTCTGCCGCACCAAGTCCGTCCCAGCGTCGTCCTCCTCATCCGGCGCCGTTCAAGCCCAATCCGGCCAGATCCGTCGGCACAGAGACCCAGCGCCCTGCGGACCTCCCACCGCTGAGTCCTCGCCCGCGCTGTTCTGCGTCCCTTCTTCCTCTGCCCGAGGGCGAGCCAGCGCCGCGTTGACTTCTCGTCGCGAGGCTCCTGCCGACCCGTCCGCATCGCCCGAGCCCGGCCCGGCCAGCCCTGCGGCCTCCTCCACCGAACGGGCGAAGCCAGCCAGGCCCGGCCGCTCCTACCTGCCCGGCTGGCGCATCCAGCCACGCGGCTCCGACCTCTGCTCCACCGAAGCCCATGGGTGAGGCCACACCCGATGCCTTACTCTGTTCTTCCTCGATGGGCGGCGATTTCAGCCCGTGGGCGTTTTTTTTCTGGGCGATTTTGCTAAATAACACATGCATGCATA
This sequence comes from Aegilops bicornis, assembly GCA_021605145.1. NCBI lineage: Eukaryota > Viridiplantae > Streptophyta > Magnoliopsida > Poales > Poaceae > Aegilops > Aegilops bicornis. The sequence goes on from CM038675.1 coordinate 322,613,701, forward strand.
ATTACAGGAAAATGCCATCATATTAAAGTGTTAATAAGTAATTATCCATGCATCCGAATTAAACATGTCATATATGTAAAATAATTAGAATTGCATCTAGTTTCATAATATGCTATTTTCATCCCATGTTAATATGTTTAACTTGCTGTTTATTGAAATTTGCTCAAATGCCATGTTAAAATGCTTTAATTCATAACTAAATAACCGTAACTTCGGAATTAAATGTTCTTTATATGTAAATGGGGTAGAAAAATGCCTAGTTTAACATGGTCCACTTTATTTTGCTGTTTAACAACTTTGAAATATGTTTTAGGACAGAACAGGACCGAATCTAAAATTTTGCTCATGAGGTTTTTCCGGAATTGTTGTTTCTTATTTCCGGCCTCATTTAAACTTGCCTAAATAGTTAGTTTATTTATGCTTCACCCCTTGCCATGTTTAAAAACATTTAATATTGTTGTGTACCTAAACGAGATCAAACTAAATATGTCAATGTGGTGTTTTGTCTATATGCAACCCGTTGCATATTGAGCTCCATAATTTGTAGTATTGTTTGTTGCATTTTGCCATGCCATGCCTTATTAAACCGGACCTGCATCATACTTGATTGTGCATCATGCCATGTTTATGATTGTGTGTTTACTATGTTGTTTGTTTCTTTCGGTGTTGCTTCTCGGTTAGGTAATGTTGCGATTGTGAGGATTCGTTCGACTACTCCGTTCGTTCTTCTTCATGGACTCGTTCTTCTTCCTAGCGGGATTTCGTGCAAGATGACCGCTACCACTGGATCTCACTACTATCATTGCTATGCTAGTTGCTTCGTTCTATCGCTATGCTGCGCTACCTATTACTGTTTGTCAAGCCATCCCAATTGCCATGTCAGCCTCTAACCTTTACACTCTTCCCTAGCAAACCGTTGTTTGGCTATGTTACCGCGTTGCTCAGCCCTCTTATAGCGTTGTTAGTTGCAGGTGAAGATGAAGGTTGTTCCTTGTTGGAACATGGAGATGTTGTTCCTTGTTGGAACATGTTTACTTGTTGGGATATCACAATATATCTTATTTAATTAATGCATCTATATACTTGGTAAAGGGTGGAAGGCTCGGCCTTATGCAGGTGTTTTGTTCCACTCTTGCCGCCCTAGTTTCCGTCATATCGGTGTTATGTTCCCGGATTTTGCGTCCCTAACGCGGTCGGGTGATTTATGGGACCCCCTTGACAGTTCGCTTTGAATAAGACTTTTCCAGCAAGGCCCAACCTTGGTTTTACCATTTGCCTCACCACCACCTATACCCTTTCCCTTGGGTCGGCCAACCCGAGGTCATCTTTATTTAGCCCCGGGCGGTGCTTCTCTAAGTGCTGCTTTGAACAGCTACTGCAGGCCACCTTGAGGCAACCCGAGGTTTGGTTTTACTCGTAGCTAGTCTCATCGGTGTTGCCACGAGAGCGAGATATGTGCAGCTCCTATCGGGATTGTCGGCGCATCAGGCGGCTTTCTGGTCTTGTTTTATTCTTTGTGAAATGTCTTGTGGCAGGATTCCGAGACTGATCGGGTCTTCCGGGGAGAAGGAATATCCTTCGTTGATCGCGAGAGCTTATCATGGGCTAAGTTGGGACACCCTGCAGGGTTTGAACTTTCGAAAGCCGTGCCCGCGGTTATGTGGCGAGATGGGAATTTGTTAATGTCGGTTGTAGAAAACCGAAGTTGATCTTAATTAAAATACACCAACCGTGTGTGTAACCGTGAGTGTCTCTTTTCGGGGTTGATCGAGAGGAGAACACGGTTTTACGGGTTATGTCGGCGTAAGTAGGAGTTCAGGATCACTTCTTGATCATTACTAGTTGACGACCGTTCCTTTGTTTCTCTTCTCGCTCTCATTTGCGTGTGTTAGCCACCATATATGCTTAGTCGCTGCTGCAACCTCACCACTTTATCCTTCCTTTCCTATTTAAGCTTTGCTAGTCTTGATACCCATGGTAATGGGATTGCTTTGAGTCCTCGTGGCTCACAGATTACTACACCACCGATTCTTGAGTACAGGTTATGCGATGATCATGGCGTGAGAGCGATGTTACTTGTTTTGGAGTTCTTCTTACGCTTCTTCTTGATCGGGGATAGGCTCGGTCGGCAGCCTGGGATAGCAGGGTGGATATTGTTTGAGCTTCTGTTTATGTTTCATCCGTAGTCGGATGTTGATCTTGTATAAGATGTGATGTTGTATTCTTGTGGCATTTGTGCCTTATGTTTGTATTCCCCCACTATTATGTAATGTTGATGTAATGATATCCACCTTGCAAAAGCGTCTTCAAGATGCGCTTCTATCCTTGGTGGGACCTTGAGTTCCTTTAGGATAGGGTCGCATCTTAGGGCGTGTTCAAGTTGGTAATGTCGAGCCTCGACCGACCTTAGGAGCCCCCTTGTTTGTTGGCCGTTGTTGAGTCTAGAAGAAAACTATTTTGAGTCTTAGGATTATATATATCGGAGAGTAGGATTGTTTTTACTCCTCAGTCCCTTCGTCGCTCTGGTGAGGTCTCCTGACGTAGATGTTTTGTCTTTCCTCTCCTCAAATTTCACGAAATTTTTTTTTAGGATCACGCGGGTATCTTGGAATCGTTCCGATGGTTTTGTGACGAGAACATTGTTCTTGGTGCCTCGACATTTAGGGGTTGTGGCGGTGTCCGGGAGTTGAGCTCCGAGGTGTTGTCGTCACAATTTTATCGTTCTTGATTCTGGAATACGAGTTTTTACCGACATCGAAATCTCTTTTGTGCAGTTGTTGGTGAGATAACCCGATAACCCGATCTTGAGGTGAGTGCGGAGTATTGCCATGACTCATTATAACGGATGCTTTTGAAGGTCGAGGTACCACGATTTCGGAGTTTTCTTGGTTATGTGTTGACGGATGGATACAATTTGGATCTAGGTATTGTTAGTTTGGGTGATATATTTTGTGTCCCTGTATCCCCAACACCAGATTGCATAACGAGAAAGTTTCGGGAGTTTATAGGTGGGAATTCAAGTAGCTCCTAGAATATCTTTTTCGACGGATGCATGATATGGGATTGGGTAAATCTCTATCATATGTATTTGTTCGGCTTATACGCAAGCCAAATCCTTTGTTTTGTTTTATTTGTGGTATTCGAGTTGCTTCGAAGTCAAATGTTGAATCCATACCTTTCCTAAACGGTGTTCTCATAGTGCTATGTGAATACTAATCCTTCTTGATCATCGAGATCGTCATGTTAATTCTTTTCTACCGGAGTGATTCTCTTTAAGTGGATCCAATCATTTCAACATCTGCAAGATAAATTCTAAGTTTTCTCAACGGTATCCATTTCATCCGTCCCAAGTTGTCTTTGTTTTCCGCCCTCCACCCTTTTTCGTCAAGGACTCGGTTTTTTATCAAGTATCCATTTATTCATGTGAAGTTTCTTCACACTTTTCAATCAATGTTCTTATCCGGTGATTTCCCATGAAGATTCTCAACAGCTCCAAGCTCATCATCCTTCATCGTTGTTTCTTCTCCGGTGGATTTAAATCAAGATTTCAGTGTTGATCATATTCTTTTCCTCGTTTCAAATGTTTCTCCACGTCGGTGCACCTCTTAATTGTTCACCTCTCGCTTTCCATTTGTTCCGGAGTGCTCAAGATATCTCAGAAGAATCATGTTTCCTTTCTTAATCCGTTCGAGTTACTTCAAGTTTTCTCTCTTTCAAGCCATTTAATTCTACCTGTGCAATCTTTATTTCAAGCAATCATTCAACGGTGTTTCTTTTGAGTGGGCCCTAACCCACAGGTCTTTTCCCAGGATCTTACCTGACTCTTTTAATTTTCTTGGAGCTATTCCCAAATTCTTTTCAAAGTTTGACGTAAGAATGAGTTATCATCAGTCAAATGTCTTTCTCCAAGATCTTCCAAATTCTTTTCATCGTTGGTTCAACCTTTCTAATTTTCATTCCGGAGTGCCTCAATAATTCATGGTGATGTTTCTCATCGTCATTCTCAACATTTGAAGACCGGACAAGAGTTTCTCTTAAATCTTGCTCCATTCTCTTCAAGATTCATGGTTCTAGCTTGATGCCACTCTCTCATAATTGTTTTCGATTGTGGGAATTCTTTTCACCCATCCGGAGCTTTTCATGAGTTGTTTCCATTTCTTTCCTCCGAAGGCCATCATGTCATAATTCTTCATTCTCAGCGTGTAGCTATAATTCTCCAAATCTTACCGGTGCATCATTCAAGTATTCTCCAATCAGTTCATGATCTCTTCATTCTCTTGTATTTAAATTCTCTCAAGCATCTTCGTTCATTTTCAATTCTTCCCGGTGAATTGTGCCTTTGCTATGTTCATTTTAATTCTTATGGTGGTTCGTTCAAGATTTCTCTTCCTTCGTTATCATATCAATTCATTCATTCTTTCGTTGTTTCAATCCCACCGGTGGCTCCATCAATACCTTCTAAAGTTGGCACTATATCTCCTTTCAATCCCTCAAGAAGAATAAGTAGTATGTAAAATCCATTGCTTGTCATCAATTTAATTTGATGAAGGTTAAGCATACAATAAATCTTATTCTTATTTCCTCGACGTGGTTCAATCCTTTTCTTAGGAGATTGTTCATGATGAAGTAATTCTCGGTTCTAGTGTTTCATCTTTTCTTTTCCGGAGTTCCAAGTTTTAGCATTATCTTGTCATGAAGCTCCATCTAAATTTTTGCAAGGCTTCACCTTGTGTTTTCAACTTCTCCTAATTTTTATCATACTTTTATTACCGGAGTTCATCATGAAGGCTCTACATGGTGGTTCATCAAGGATTCTTTTCATTCTTCAATTGTTCTTCAAAATTTCTCTCGAAGCTAAGATCCGCCAAGCTATACTCAAAAAAATAAACATGGTGCTCAACACATGTTTTATTTTGAGGAGTTCAAGTATTCTTCATCTTGCATTTTGAGGTGCAATTCCTTCTACCTTATCTTTTGAGATGGTGTTATGTCATCCTTGGCAATTTCTCCTCGTGCTTCATGTTTCACATATTGTCAAGAATGAGGTATTTTAAATCCATCATTTTCTCTTCGTTCAAGAGATCTTTTCAACCAATCAATCTTTTTGTTGGAGTTATCTTGGGTCATATTTCACCTAAAGCCTTCCCTAAGGAATGTTGCTATTTGTGGTGCGTATCTATGATCCAATTTTCTCCTTCTCATCTCGGTGAATAAGTTTCTCTTATCTTCTTTGATCTCAACCAATCAATTGTTTACATTAATGGCGGATTGTCACCTCATCATTTTGAGATGTTTGCCATAAGGCCATGACAAGCTTATTCTTTTCGTTGTTGGTTTTCCAACAACCCCGTTGTAACCATCTTGGAAGGGTGTTTTTCAAGCTCAGTTGTGGCAGAAGTTGGCATTTTCTTCTCCATTCTGTTATTCCAATGATCTATCTTCTATTATTTCTTCCAGAGGCATTGTGATGTTGCTCTCTTCACCCATCACCTCGTTTGGTCAAGATCATGTTATTTTCTTGCTTATCCATTTAACTGGAGTGTTGTGTTCTCATTCAAGTTCTTTCATCTTATCAAGTTTTGCCTCTCTTTTCAACCTGAGTGCTGTCAAAATCCCTCTTACCCATTGCAGTGTGTTGTTGATTTCATCAAGTATCCTCTCATTTGTCAAGTTCATGTTCAACTCCTTCCATTTACAATCGGAGTGCTGCCCAAATTATATCATTCTTATTCATTCTTATCTCGTCTTAACGAGAGTGGTTTCAATTCCTTCTTGTCCATTGTGCTCGTCATTTATGTCTTTGCAACCTTCAAGTTCTCGTAATACTCCTTGTTCCTCTTTCCTAACGGACTGTTCGCAATCTCGTTTCATTCCATTGTATTCTTTCTTTCAATTTGCTCAACCTCTCAAGGTTCGTGGTTTCACTCGTTCGTCAAAGAAGCAACTTAGTTTTACCTCTTATCTTCCTCTTCCTTTTCCCTTCGGTGCCATCCTAGATCTCGGGACGAGATCCTCTCGTAGTGGTGGAGTGTTGTAACACCCCGGATACAACTTTCCATATTCGTAACTCCGACTCTTGCCATTTCCGGCTATGTGTTATTTTATTTTCTCCGTGGTTGGGTTTTGTCTTTTGTTTTGCTTTGTGTTCTTTGTCATGCGTCTCATCTCATCGCATCATGTGCATTGCATCTGCATGTTTTCTTAAAACTTCGTAGCCGTTTGTAATTCTTTGCTTCTCTCTTTGTCTTCGTCGACACATGTTGTCGGACTGCTTGTCCTTATTGACCTTCTCTCGAGACCAATTGGACCCTCTTTTCTCTCTTTCTTGAGACCAACAAAACCCCTTGCCCCTTGCTTTTCGTTGGCTGTCCCGAGACCAACCGTGTAAGCGTTTCCCCTCTTGTCCGACCGAGCCCCCCCCTCTTTGATGCGTCCGAAAACTGCCCCGAACCCGACCGGGCTTCCGTTACCGATGGGTTCAGATCATCCCTAACGTCTATAAAAGCGTCTCCGCTTTTCTCTTTTGGACTCCCTAACCTGTTTGTTTTCGACTGATTCGATTCTAATCGGAGGGTCCGTTTGCCCCTAACCACCACCTAGTATAAATAGCGGTTGCAATCATCGGACAAATCCCTAATTTCTAGGGATCCTCCTCCCCGCCTTGGTCTCTGGTTCCCCTCGGGATCCATCCCGAGCCAACCCGCACCGCCACTCCTCTCTGGATCTCCCACATCCTCCAGATCATGCCTCACCCAAACTTGGCAGCATTGGAGCTCCCTTCGACGTTGGGCGCCACCCGTGAGATGAGTGTTGCCCTTCCCTTGCTCTTTCTTTTCTTCCATTGCTCCCTCCTTCCTCCTCTAATCTCCCTCCCTTTCTGTTCGTTTTCTTCTCTGTCGGAAGCGGACGGCTTCGCCCTCTGCTGCCATGGCCGCACCAACCGCAAGCCGTCGCGGATCCGCCTCCTTGGCCTCTGTTGGTGGCAGTACGCCGAGATCCGCTCGCCACCTCGCGGACCTGCAGCTTCCCGCGCTGCCGGCCCCGCCGCAAGTCCCGCCGTCGCTGCCGTTCCCCTGCCATGGCGTCTCGGCCTCCTCTGCTCCCTTTGAGGCCCCGAGCTCCTCAGGCTCGACCCGTCCGCCGAGCTCCTGCCGCCGAGTCCCGCCGCTTCCCTTCCTGCGCCGCCCGCCTAGGCCTCGTCGCCCGAGTCCGTGCGTCGCCGTGTTCGTTGACCGGTCCCGGCGGAGGCAGCGCCACGACCTTCTGCCGCACCAAGTCCGTCCCAGCGTCGTCCTCCTCATCCGGCGCCGTTCAAGCCCAATCCGGCCAGATCCGTCGGCACGGAGACCCGCGCCCTGCCGGACCTCCCCTCGCCGCGAGTCCTCGCCTCTGGCTGGTTCTGCGTCCCTTCTTCCCTCTGCCGAGGGCGAGGCCAGCGCCCGCGTTGACTTCTCGTCGCGAGGCTCCTGCCGACCCGTCGCATCGCCGAGCCCAGGCGCCCGGCCAGCCTGCCCGGCCTCCTCCACCCGAACCGGGCGAAGCCGGCCAGGCCAGCCGCTCCTCTGCCCGGCTGGCCGCATCCAGCCACGCCGGCTCCAGCCTCTGCTCCACCGAAGCCCATGGGTGAGGCCACACCCCAGTGCCCCTTACTCTGTTCTTCCTCCTGATGGGCGGCCAGTTTCAGCCCGTGGGCGTTTTTTCTGGGCGATTTTGCTAAATAACTTTGTGCATGCATAATTACAGGAAAATGCCATCATATTAAAGTGTTAATAAGTAATTATCCATGCATCCGAATTAAACATGTCATATATGTAAAATAATTAGAATTGCATCTAGTTTCATAATATGCTATTTTCATCCCATGTTAATATGTTTAACTTGCTGTTTATTGAAATTTGCTCAAATGCCATGTTAAAATGCTTTAATTCATAACTAAATAACCGTAACTCGGAATTAAATGTTCTTTATATGTAAATGGGGTAGAAAATGCCTAGTTTAACATGGTCCACTTTATTTTGCTGTTTAACAACTTTGAAATATGTTTTAGGACAGAACAGGACCGAATCTAAAATTTTGCTCATGAGGTTTTTCCGGAATTGTTGTTTCTTATTTCCGGCCTCATTTAAACTTGCCTAAATAGTTAGTTTATTTATGCTTCACCTTGCCATGTTTAAAAACATTTAATATTGTTGTGTACCTAAGCGAGATCAAACTAAATATGTCAATGTGGTTGTTTTGTCTATATGCAACCCGTTGCATATTGATCTCCACTTAATTTGTAGTATTGTTTGTTGCATTTTGCCATGCCATGCCTTATTAAACCGGACCTGCATCATACTTGATTGTGCATCATGCCATGTTTATGATTGTGTGTTTACTATGTTGTTTGTTTCTTTCCGGTGTTGCTTCTCGGTTCCGGTAATGTTGCGATTGTGAGGATTCGTTCGACTACTCCCGTTCGTTCTTCTTCATGGACTCGTTCTTCTTCCTAGCGGGATTTCAGGCAAGATGACCGCTACCTGGATCTCACTACTATCATTGCTATGCTAGTTGCTTCGTTCTATCGCTATCTTTGCGCTACCTATTACCTGTTTGTCAAGCCATCCCAATTGCCATGTCAGCCTCTAACCTTTACACTCTTCCTAGCAAACCGTTGTTTGGCTATGTTACCGCTTTGCTCAGCCCCTCTTATAGCGTTGTTAGTTGCAGGTGAAGATGAAGGTTGTTCCTTGTTGGAACATGGAGATGTTGTTCCTTGTTGGAACATGTTTACTTGTTGGGATATCACAATATATCTTATTTAATTAATGCATCTATATACTTGGTAAAGGGTGGAAGGCTCGGCCTTATGCCTGGTGTTTTGTTCCACTCTTGCCGCCCTAGTTTCCGTCATATCGGTGTTATGTTCCCGGATTTTGCGTCCCCTAACGCAGTCGGGTGATTTATGGGACCCCCTTGACAGTTCGCTTTGAATAAGACTTTTCCAAAGAAGGCCCAACCTTGGTTTTACCATTTGCCTCACCACCACCTATACCCTTTCCCTTGGGTCGGCCAACCCGAGGGTCATCGTTATTTAGCCCCCGGCCGGTGCTTCTCTAAGTCTTGGCTTTGAACAGCTACCTTGGGGCCACCTTGAGGCAACCCGAGGTTTGGTTTTACTCGTAGCTAGTCTCATCCGGTGTTGCCACGAGAGCGAGATATGTGCAGCTCCTATCGGGATTGTCGGTAGCATCGGCGGCTTTGCTGGTCTTGTTTTATTGCTGTGAAATGTCTTGTAGCCGGGATTCGAGATCGATCGGGTCTTCCCGGGAGAAGGAATATCCTTCGTTGATCGCGAGAGCTTATCATGGGCTAAGTTGGGACACCCTGCAGGGTTTGAACTTTCGAAAGCCGTGCCAGCGGTTATGTGGCAGATGGGAATTTGTTAATGTCGGTTGTAGAAAACCGAAGTTGATCTTAATTAAAATACACCAACCGTGTGTGTAACCGTGAGTGTCTCTTTTCGGGGTTGATCGAGAGGAGAACACGGTTTCTGGGTTATGTCTGACGTAAGTAGGAGTTCAGGATAACTTCTTGATCATTACTAGTTGACGACCGTTCCTTTGTTTCTCTTCTCGCTCTCATTTGCGTGTGTTAGCCACCATATATGCTTAGTCGCTGCTGCAACCTCACCACTTTATCCTTCCTTTCCTATTTAAGCTTTGCTAGTCTTGATACCCATGGTAATGGGATTGCTTTGAGTCCTCGTGGCTCACAGATTACTACACCACCGATTATGTACAGGTTATGCGATGATCATGGCGTGAGAGCGATGTTACTTGTTTTGGAGTTCTTCTTCCGCTTCTTCTTGATCGGGGGATAGGCTCGGTCGGCAGCTGGGATAGCGAGGTGGATATTGTTTGAGCTTGTTTATGTTTCATCCGTAGTCGGATGTTGATCTTGTATAAGATGTGATGTTGTATTCTTGTGGCATTTGTGCCTTATGTTTGTATTCCCCCACTATTATGTAATGTTGATGTAATGATATCCACCTTGCAAAAGCGTCTTCAAGATGCGCTTCTATCCTTGGTGGGACCTTCGAGTTCCTTTAGGATAGGGTCGCATCTTGGGCGTGACACCTTGCCTCCTTGAGAGCCCCGCCAAATGTTTCCTCGCGCATGGCGAGATCCTCCTCTCGGCTGTCCAGGTTGACCTTCCGCTGCGCCAGCTCACCCTCCTGCGCAGACAGCTTCTCGGCGGCAAGCCGCTGTTCCTCCTCAGCTGCAGCCTTCTCGAGGATGAAGGCCTTGCGCTCCTCGGCGAGTTGCTCCCGCTCCTCCACCACGGACCAGAGAGCTTCCTGGTTGCGGCCCCGGAGCTCCTCCGCGCGCTTCTCGATGTCTACTCCCGCCTTCGCGACAAGCGCCTCCCAGATGCTGATTTGGCTTGCCGAGCGTGATAGCGGCGGCGACTTCGCGGCAGCTGCTCCTCCTCAGGCTCGCTGCTGCTGCTGCTTGGCGCGTCAACTAGCATCAGCCCAGCGGAGGCGAGCAGCTCTTCATCGAAGGTTTCTCCTTCGGCCGGCGCCCTCCAACTCGACTCCCATGGAAGCTTGATGAAGACGCCGTCGCCGCCCTTCAAGTAGGCGCCAGGCTGGGGCTCTTCGGAGCCTAACGCTGCAGCAGCAGCGGAGGGATCGGCGGTCGGTGTAGCTCCTGGCGCTCCTGCGGCCTCAGGGTCGTCAGTGCGATCGCCAGACCCCTCGCCAGCTTCTGCGGCGGCAGCTTCGGTGGCTTCTTCGCCGGCAGGCTCGTCAGCGCCGGCTTCTTCTTCCACGGCGGCGGCTTCGTCAGTGTTGCCGCACACGTCCTCCTCGCCGGCGACCTCGGTCTCCATCGGCTCTGTGGCGGACGGATGAAGAAAGTCAAGCAAATATTCAAAGACAAAATCAGAAGAAGAAAAACACAAGGGAAGTACTCAGGCGAGAAGGTTACCGGCGCCAGGGGCTGCAGTCATGTTCTCCGCCGCCAAGGGATCGCTGGTGCCGTCCCTTGCCGGAGAGCTGCCTCTTGCCGGAGAAGGCTCCCTTGCCGGGGAACGCTCCCTTGCTGGGGAATCCACCCTTGGCGGCGTAGTCGAAGCAGACGGAGGCTGCTCTGCTCCTACACAAGTCAACGATCGAGATATCGGCAAAGGAAAAGCACCCACGCACGCCGAACAGCAAGAAGTAGACCATATACTTACGCTGGGGGCTGCTTTGAAGGAGAGTGGCCTCATCCGGCAAGGTTGTCTCGGACGCGCCTCCTGCCGTCGCAGTAGGTTCGTCCTCGATGACAATCACCGGGGTCTTGCCCCTCTTCGACATCCTCTGGGCCAGCGTCCTGAAAAGGAATGGATTCAGAGTAAAGAAGATCAGATACAAGACAAGGCAACAAATCGAAGAATTACAAGTACAACAAGGAATCTTACTCTTCGTCTTCCTCGTCGAGCTGGCGCGGAGAGGTGGTCAGCCCGCCTCCGATGCAGACGAGGCGGAGGTGGGATCCCTTGGGCGCTTGGCGGGAGGCGGGACCGGTGGCCTGCGAGGGCCCGCTCCGATTGCCCGTTGCGCCGTGGGGAGCTCCGCGACCTTGATGCTTGCAGCGGTGGAAGCGCGTCCAGCGACCTGCGGCTGTTGGCCCGTCTGCCGCCCAGCTGCGTCTCCGGCCTGCGAAGAAGCGCCTTCTTGGCGGAGCAGTGGCTCCGCTTCATGGCAAGCTGCTTGGAGGTGGAGAGGATGCGCCCTCGGCGGGCTCGCTCGACTTCGGCCTCGAGCTCGGCAAGCTCTTCCTTGCCAGCGAACTCCTTCGCTCGACAAGACTTGCCGCCTCGGCTGCCTCCGCCTCCTCCACAGTAAAAGCCAAACTCACATGGCGGCTGCTGCCGCCTCTTCTAGCTTTGGTATGGCGTCTGGCATCTCGTCATCGGTAGTGTCATGGGTGAGGCCCCTCTACTCGTCGGGCGGACTGGCATCTCTACTAGATTGTCGAAGAACCGCCGCACCACGTCATCTGCGGCTCTTGCCAAGTGGGGACAATTCCGTGGGAGTCACTGGCGGCATCATTTCCGCGGATGCGATCAAGCGAAGAGTTGTTGCATAGTGGAGCAGCGCCCTCGGCAACCTAAACATCTCCGGATGATCGATTATCGAGGCTTGAACAGCTCTTAGAGCATTGCGTCAAGCTCCAAGGCAGTGAAGTTGAAGTTGAGGCACAGGCGCAGCCTCATGATGTCTGCTGCGTTACGAAATTCCCAGGCAGGTCTCCTTCTCTCCTGCAAAGAAGCGTCTGTGAAGAAAGTCGCGCCAAGCTGTGCCTCTGATGAGTCCGGCAAGTCCGAGGCGGAGGATTCGAATAGCTGCGATCTTCAGCCTAAGCGTCCTCCGGGCAGATTGCTCCAATCATTGCAGCGTACTCTTTTGGGGTTTGGTATTTGGCGGTAAAAGGCTGCGGGTTCTCCTCAACAATCCAGCACCAATCTGCCCTCCACTCATCCCATTTGCTACGGAGCTCTCCCTCTAGATAGGCCTCCTTCTTGCCGACCCTGGAGACCCAAGCAATTCCTCCGGCAAGGGGTTCTCCTCTCTCGGCTCGGGGTAAAAAGAAGTGACGGAAAAAGAGCTACATTTGGGTGGACTCCGACAAAGTTTTCGCAGAGATGTGCGAAAACTGCCATGGTCGAAACGGCGTTGGGGTGAAATCAAGGAGGCGGAACCCGTAGGTGTTCATAATGTCGCAAAAAGAACTTCGAGAGAAGGGTGGGCGAGCCCTTGATGAAAGAAGAAGAGCGCGAAGAAGGGATACCCGTCGGGGCCAGTTCTGGCAGTGGCGGGAGTACCGTTCAGCGGATCTTGGATGCGCGCATCTCCGTCGACGAGAAGAGGTAGTAGTTCTCCCTCGGCTCCCTCGGCGAGCTGAGGGGAAGACAACCCACTCCTTCCGCAGCGCCCGCAAAGCATGACGCCTCGGCCGACTTCACGGTCTTCCCTTGTCGGCTTCGGGCCCATGGCGAAGGCGGTGGAAGCAGATCGACGGCGTTGAGTGTCTTTGAGTGGCGATGGGGCGAGCGCTGCTCTCTTTTCGGCCTTGAGAAGAAGGGGGGGAGCAGCGGTGGTTTTTCGATGGGACAGCAACTGGCAAGGTAGGCGACACACCCCTGTTTCCCCTGCTTATAAAGAGGGAGGGGGCGGACGTTCCGATTTTCCGAATAAAGAAACCCCCACGATCTCGCCCACGTTCTCTCACACGACGCCACGTTCGATGCGTGCCGTTCGTGGGGGGCGTGGTGGGTCCGGGTGAGTTATGGTGTGACCGGGCGCGTGTGCCCGTGCCTTTTTGGGCCTGGCCCAACAGCGCAGCACCGTGTGTGGCCCAGAGCCGGGGGCTCTGTCGGTGTACTAGAGTAGGGGTACCCTAGTATCCCGAACTTGTGCAGGCGATTCTGACCCATGCAAGGCTTACCGGGTGAGCACCAAGATCCTCCATGGTTCCTTTGGAGCCATTCAAGAACAACGTATTCAAGCCAGGGAGACAAGACCCCGGCAAGAGGAGCTTGCTGGGAAGGCCACCCAAGGCACATAGGAGACAAGGCCCGACAAGAGGAGCTTGCGGGAAGGCCACCCTGCACTTACAAGATAAGGCCCGGCAAGAGGAGCTTGCGGGAAGGCCCGATGAGCGACAAGCTTCCGGGCGCGACAAGACAATAACGCGGCAAAGGCGCTTGCCGCGGCAGACCCTTCTCGTACCTACGCTCCGGTTGCATCCACTAACGTGTAAGCCACAGGGCCTTTCGGCAGCGCGTGGCGAGAAGTCTGACCACCCGGTGCGAGGTGGCAAGCAAGCGACAAGTTTGCCATCGTGGCGAGCGGTGGCGCCGACGGTCCCTGTTTGCCTTTGTCGGGCGACTAGACGGGCATTTAATGCCTTTGTCCCTGCCGTCGAGGGTTAGGTATGGTACTGCGTACCTTTGTACAAGTAGGTGTACCAACCACTTCTTTTCCATTTGTACCCCGTCTCGTTGCCACTGCCGGAGCCCCTTGAGCATATAAAAGGAGGCCCATGCATAGCGTAGGAGGGGTTGGTCGATCGATTCCCTCCACGCTCAGCCTCGTTAGCAGCTTCGTGTGTCTTTGTAGCACTCAGCGCTCCTGAGCAAGAACGCAATACACCTAGACAAGCAGCCGTAGGAGTGTTATCTCTCCGGAGAGCTCCGAAGCTGGGTAAACCTCTCGCATGCTTCGCCTCGATCTGCTCTTCGTGCTACCTCCGCTCCCCGCCGAACCGAAAGGGGCTCGGTCCGCCGGTCCCATAGGTGTTCGTGGGCCAGATCAGCCTGCCCCGACATAAACCTCCTTATATCTTCCTCAAAACAGCTACCATACCTACCTATAATGGCATTTCCATAACCATTCCGAGATATATTGCCATGCAACTTTCCACCATTCCGTTTATCATGACACGTTCATCATTGTCATATTGCTTTGCATGATCATGTAGTTGACATAGTATTTGTGGCAAAGCCACCGTTCATAATTCCTTCATACATGTCACTCTTGGTTCATTGCATATCCCGGTACACCGCCGGAGGCATTCATATAGAGTCATACTTTGTTCTAGTATCGAGTTGTAATCATTGAGTTGTAAATAAATAGAAGTGTGATGATCATCATTCTCTAGAGCATTGTCCCAAGTGAGGAATAAAAAAAGAGAAAGGCCATAAAAAGAGAAGGCTCAAAAAGAGAGAAAAGAGAGAAGGGACAATGTTACTATCCTTTTACCACACTTGTGCTTCAAAGTAGCACCATAATCTTCATGATAGAGAGTCTCTTGTTTTGTCACTTTCATATACTAGTGGGAATTTTTCATTATAGAACTTGGCTTGTATATTCCAACAATGGGCCTCCTCAAGTGCCCTAGGTCTTCATGAGCAAGCAAGTTGGATGCACACCCACTTAGTTTCTTTTGTTGAGCTTTCATATATTTATAGCTCTAGTGCATCTGTTGCATGGCAATCCCTACTCCTTGCATTAACATCAATCGATGGGCATCTCCATAACTCATTGATTAGCCTCGTTGATGTGAGACTTTCTCCTTTTTTGTCTTCTCCACATAACCCCCATCATCATATTCTATTCCACCCAAAGTGCTATGTCCATGGCTCACGCTCATGTATTACGTGAAGGTTGAAAAAGTTTGAGATTACTAAATTATGAAACAATTGCTTGGCTTTTCATTGGGGTTGTGCATGATGAGAGCAATCTTGTGTGACGAAAATGGAGCATGACTAAACTATATGATTTTGTAGGGATGAACTTTCTCTGGCCATGTTATTTTGAGAGGACATAATTGCTTAGTTAGTATGCTTGAAGTATTATGTCAATATGAACTTTTATCTTGAATCTTTCGGATCTGAATATTCATACCACAATTAAGAAGAATTACATTGAAATTTTGCCAAGTAGCATTCCACATCAAAAATTCTGTTTTTATCATTTACCTACTCGAGGATGAGCAGGAATTAAGCTTGGGGATGCTTGATACGTCTCCAACATATCTATAATTTTTGATTGCTCCATGCTATATTATCTTATGTTTTGGACATTATTGGGCTTTATTATTCACTTTTATATTATTTTTGGGACTAACCTATTAACCGGAGGCCAAGCTCAGAATTGCTGTTTTTTGCCTATTTCAGAGTTTCGCGGAAAAAGAATTATCAAACGGAGTCCAAATGGAATGAAACCTTCGGGAACGTGATTTTTGGAACGAACATGATCCAGGAGACTTGGACCCTAAGTCAAGGAAGCTTCCACGAAGCCAGGAGGTAGGGGGGCACGCCTACCCCCCCCCCCCAGGCGCGCCCTCCACCCTCATGGGCCCCATGTTGCTCCACCGACGTACTCCTTCCTCCTATATATACCTACGTACCCCCAAACGATCAGATACGGAGCCAAAAACCTAATTCCACCACCGCAACCTTCTGTACCCACAAGATCCCATCTTGGGGCCTGTTCCGGAGCTCCGCCGGAAGGGGCATCGATCACGGAGGGCTTCTACATCAACACCATAGCCTCTCCGATGAAGTGTGAGTAGTTTACCTCAGACCTTCGGGTCCATAGTTATTAGCTACATGGCTTTCTCTCTCTTTTTGGATCTCAATACAATGTTCTCCCCCTCTCTCACGGAGATCTATTCGATGTAATATTCTTTTGCGGTGTGTTTGTTGAGACCGATGAATTGTGGGTTTATGATCAGGTTTATCTATGAACAATATTTGAATCTTCTGAATTCTTTTACGTATGATTGGTTACCTTTGCAAGTCTCTTCTAATTATCAGTTTGGTTTGGCCTACTAGATTGATCTTTCTTGCAACGGGAGAAGTGCTTAGCTTTGGGTTCAATCTTGCGGTGTCCTTTACCAGTGACAGTAGGGGCTGCAAGGCACGTATTGTATTGTTGCCATCGAGGATAACAAGATGGGGTTTTTATCATATTGCATGAATTTATCCCTCTACATCATGTCATCTTGCTTAAGGCATTACTCTGTTCTTATGAACTTAATACTCTAGATGCACGCTGGATAACGGTCGATGTGTGGAGTAATAGTAGTAGATGTAGGCAGGAGTCAGTCTACTTATCTCAAACGTGATGCCTATATACATGATCATACCTAGATATTCTCATAGCTATGCTCAACTCTGTCAATTGCTCAACAGTAATTTGTTCACCCACCGTAAAATACTTATGCTCTCGAGAGAAGCCACTAGTGAAACCTATGGCCCCCGGGTCTATCTTCATCATATTAATCTCCCAACACTTAGTTATTTCCGTTGATTTTACTTTGCTTTTATTTTACTTTGCATCTTTATCATAAAATACCAAAAATATTATCCTGTCATATCTATCAGATCTCACTCTCGTAAGTGACCTATAGGGATTGACAACCCCTTATCGCGTTGGTTGCGAGGATTTATTTGTTTGTGTAGGTGCGAGGGACTCGCGCGTAGCCTCCTACTGGATTGATACCTTGGTTCACAAACACTGAGGGAAATACTTATGCTACTTTGCTGCATCACCCTTTCCTCTTCAAGGGAAAACCAATGCAGTGCTCAAGAAGTAGCATGCCCAAGCGCCTCCCTCGTGAGGTCGGCATGGTCTGAGGCCCTCCAGAAGAGAGCCCCCGAGCCCTGCCTGAGGAGGGCGCCAGGTGCGCAGTCCTATGCGACGGAGGGAGGCACCCCTGGGACGGGTGCTGATCCTAATGAGGCTCCTGCCTCGACGCCATCCTCCCGAGGTCCTGCGCGGTGCAACTGCTTCTTCTCGGGGATGGCCTCCGGATGGCCCTCACTTCTACTGTCAGGGTCGTCGATTGCTGCAGCTTGGAAGGCACGCTCGAGGGAGCACACCGCATCCCTCTCTTCACATGGGACCGTGATGATTCCTCCGCTTCCTGGCATCTTGAGGACGTTGTAGCCGTGATGGGTGACTGCCATGAACTTGGCCAGGGCCGGATACTCGAGGATGGCATTGTACGGCAGGCGGATGTGCGCGACATCAAAGTCGATGAGCTCGGTGCGGTAGTTCTTGCGCTCCTCGAAGGTGACAGGCAGGCGGACCTGCCCTATCAGTGTGGTGGAACCGTCGGTCACACCTGAGAAAGGCTTGGTGGGCTCGAGTTGTCCATATGACACTTGGAGGTTGTCAAACGTGTCGACGGACACGACGTTGAGCCCTGCGCCGCCGTCGATGAGGGTCTTGGTAACCTGCACATTGCTGATGACTGGGGAACACAACATCGGGAGGGCACCTGCGGTTGCCGCGCATTTGAGCTGATCTGCTGAGCTCAAAGTGATGGTGCATTGGGACCACTTGAGCAGGCGTGTGGCCTCGAGCTTGGGAAGCACCGCGTTCACCTCGCGAGTGAACTGTTTGAAGATGCGCTGAGAGGCTGGGGCCTGGGCGCCGCCCAAGAGGCAAGCGATCGCACGCGGCTCCTGGAAGCCCCCAGCCCCCTCGTCCTGGTGGTGGTCGTCGTTCCTTCTTGGTGGCGGAAGTGGCGGAAGACCGCTGTTGCCCTGAGGGCGATCCTCACGAGACGGGTCTCTCCAGGCTCCCTCGCGAAGTTAGTCCTGCCAGCGGTCCTTGCGAGCCCTGTCGCGCCATTCCTGGCGCGGGCCACGGTCGTCCCAGCGTCCGCCCCCACGTCCTCCTCCGCGGCCGTAACCCCGGTCGCTGCGCTTGAGGCGTCGACCGAAGCGTCCTTCTCGTATGGCTCTGAGCTCTTGACAGTCACCGGTGTTGTGGGTGTTCAGGTTGTGGAAGGCGCAGAACGGCCGGCTGTTCTTGGAAGACTCGGGCTGATCCCTGCCCCACTTGGTGTCGGGCTCCGCTGCGAGCACAACCGCCTCCTTGCGCTTCACATCCTTGGCCTTGGCTTTCTTCTCCTCTGCGCCTGCGGCTGGCAGCTCAAGGAGAGAGAGGCGCCCCTCCTCAGCTCTTGCGCACTTGGTCGCCAGGTTGAAAACTCCTGAGAGGTGCAGAGCTCCTCGTGGATGGCGAGCTCTTCCTTCATCTTGACGTCACGGACACCGTCTGAGAATGCGGAGATGATGGCTTCGTCCGTGACCTTGGGGATCTGGAGGCGGGTGTTGTTGAAGCAATGGATGTACTTTTGGAGGGTCTCTCCTGGTTGTTGCTTGATGCGGCGTAGATCACCCGCGGCCGGCGGGCGGTCGCGAGTGCCCTGGAAGTTGGCAACGAAGCGGTCGTGCATTTCGTCCCAAGAGGAGATCGAGCCGTGCTGCAGGTTCAGGAGCCAGGAGTGGGCTCCATCCTTGAGAGCCATGGGAAACCAGTTCGCCATGACTTTTTCATTGCCGTTGGCCGCTTCAATGCTCAGCTCATAGAGCTGCAGGAACTCCGCGGGGTCGGCGGTGCCATCGTAGCGAGGAGGCAGATCCGGCTTGAACTTGCCTGGCCAGGCGACGCTACGTAGCTCGGGGGTGAAGGCGTGGCAGCCGGCCGTGGTTGCCGGGGGCCGCTTCGGGGGTGGAGCTTGGTCTTGACGAGGTCCATGCTGCGCCGCTGCGGGCGGTGCGTGGTCTTGACGTGGCGGCGCGGGAAGCGCAGGTGCAGCTTCTCGCAGCCGAGGGATTTCTTGGCAGCTTCTCTCTTCGCGCGCGGGCACCGGGCGCGGTGGATCATGCCGCGGGGCCACGCACCTTGGTGCCAAGGCACTGTCTTGAGGCAGGGGTGGTGGAGGCATGCCATGAGCCTCGTCGCCCATGGCTGGTTGAAGGGGAGGTAGAGAGAGGGACGGCACCGGAGAGCCCCCTGCGGCGCGGACGAGCTCGGTGACACGTTCGAGCCACTCCTCATAGAGGTCGTCGACTGGGCGGTAGCGCGGGAGTTCGTTCGCCGCGAGGAGCGCGGCGCGCATGAGACGAAGAAACGACAGGGGTCAGCGATGGAGTGGCGGTGCGGCCATCCTGCCGCACCGAAGGGTGCAGTGAGGATGCCTGCTGCTCGTTCCCCGCCAGGTCGGTGGCAGCGTTGGCGGCGGGAGACGGAGAATGACGAGGTGGCCCGCCGACGGGAGCCGTTTGAGCGACGCGGGCGGTGAGGGAAGTCCGACGCTCAGCTCGAGCACGACGAGCATCCGCCATGGAGACAACGGAGCGACGGAGCGACGAACTGATGGAAGGGAAGCTACGGCGCACCCCTACCTGGCGCGCCAAATGTCAGATGTGGGGTTCTGGCAAACCCTTAATGTTCAAACACTGGGGTGCACGCGAAGTCTTTCCCTCCTACTGATCTATGCCCTACCTCGCTAAGATCTTGCGGACGAACTCGACGAACTCGCAACACAGAAATACACGAGGTTTATACTGGTTCGGGCCACCGTTGTGGTATAATACCCTACTCCAGTGTGGTGGTGGTGGATTGCCTCTAGGGCTGATGATGAACAATACAAGGGAAGAACAACCTCCTGTGGCTAGGGTAGGCTCTCGATCGGGTTGGATCAAGCTAAGATGAGATGCCCCTACTATGGTGGTTAGCTTTACTTATATAGGCCCTGGTCCTCTTCCCAAATATTGAGCAGGAAGAGAGCCAACAACGGCGGGCAAATTTGAAGGGGGGCAACTAGTACAAGCTATCCTGACAAAAGTGGGCTTCGCCTGCGAAAAGCTCTGGTGGTGACGCCGTCTTGGGCTCCATGATGACCTCGTCTTGCCGTCCTCCTAGTCTTGGTCTCGTTGCACCAATATACCAACCTTTGCACGATGCCTCGGTACTCTTACTTTCTTGGCCTCCTTAGCACCAAAGAGGAAATAAGGGCAGCTTGCGCCTGTTTGGCGCCTGCCTGGCGCCCGCCTGGTGTCGTTCGTCATGGCTCACATCACGAGAGCCTCGTGAGGTTTTGCCCCGCCTTGATATTTCCGCTCCTCGTGATCCTTCCTGGTTAGGCCACTCCTGAGGAGGTCTTGCGTCGTCCACCTCACGAGGCTTGGACCCTCGCGAGGGTCTTGGATGCCTTGTTGATGAAGATGGGCGAGACTCTTTGGCTTAGCCACGCCATGGGCCGCAGGCAGGCAAGTCTGGGGACCCCCGTTCCCAGAACGCCGACACAATCTAGTAGGCCAAACCAAACTGATAATTCGAAGAGACTTGCAAATATAACAAATCATACATAAAAGAATTCAGAGGAGATTCAAATATTGTTCATAGATAATCTTGATCATAAACCCACAATTCCTCGGATCTCGACAAACACGCCGCAAAAAGAATTACATCGAATAGATCTCCAAGAAGATCGAGGAGCACTTTGTATTGAGATCCAAAGAGAGAGAAGAAGCCACCTAGCTAATAACTATGGACCCGAAGGTCTATGGTGAACTACTCACACATCATCGGAGAGGCTATGGTGTTGATGTAGAATCCCTCCATGATCGATTCCCCCTCCGGCAAAGCGCTGGAAAAGGCCCCAAGATGGGATCTCACGGGTACAGAAGGTTGCGGCGGTGGAAATAGGGTTTCCTGGTGCTCCTGGATGTTTTTGGGGTATATGGATATATATAGGAGGAAGAAGTAGGTCGGTGGAGCTGCGAGGGGCCCACGAAGGTGGGGGCGCGCCCAGGGGGGCAGGCGCGCCTCCCTGCCTCGTGGCCTCCTTGCTTCTTTCTTGACGTCCACTCCAAGTCCCCTGGATCATGTTTGTTCCAAAAATAACTCTCCTGAAGGTTTCATCCCGTTTGGATTCCGTTTGATTTTTCCTTTTCTGTGAAACACAGAAATAGGCAAAAAACAACAATTTGCACTGGGCCTTCGGTTAATAGGTTAGTCCCAAAATAATGTAAAAGTGCTTAGTAAAGCCCATCAAACATCCAAAACAGATAATATAATAGCATGGAACATTCAAAAATTATAGATACGTTGGAGACGTATCAATGTCCTTCTCCGTAACGGAGGAAGCCATCCACTTGCCTTGAGAGCCGGATCCGGCCATGGTCGGATAGATTGGTGGTGGTGAGAAAGATCGAAACTTGGGTGCTGGAGCTCGATGACGGAAGGGTTGAGGAAGAAGAAGGCGTGGGGTAAAAGGATGGGTCCTTATCCTCTTATAAAGGCAGTGGATATCAAGCGCCCCCTCATAAGCCTTAAAACTCACCTATTCCAAAGGGGTTGTGCGAACGGCACGGTTGGAATACCCAAACCCGTATTGACGAGAACCCCGCAATAAGGGGACACGATCTCTACTTTGACAAGACGTGTCAATAGAGGCCGCGCCTCAAAATGTGAAGCGGGAGGCCACGAAATGGTTCAAAATAATGATAAGGCCAGACGTAACGTCTCACCGAAAAAGCTGTCAGTGGACATGACTTATTTTGTTTAAGTGTTTTGCCTCTATGGTTGGGGGTTGTAACTATTGTACGGAGCCGGATTCAGTTCTCTTGTTCAACCACTTTGGAGTACTCGGAGGAGGAACCCGCCTTGCAAAGTCGAAGACAATTTGCGTGCCGGACACATCATCATTGAAGCCTGGTTCAGGGGCTACTGAGGGAGTCCTGGATTAGGTAGTCCCCGGGCGTCCGGGCTATGTGACATGGGCCGGACTGGTGGGCCATAAAGATACAAGATAGAAGGCCTTCCCCGTGTACGGATGGGACTCTCCTTTGCATGAATGGCAAGCTTGGTGTTCGGATGTGTAATTTCCTTTCTCGGTAAACTAACTTTGTACAACCCTAGGCCCCTCCGGTGTCTATATAGACTGGAGGGTTTAGTCCGTAGAGGCAATCACAACTCATACAGGCTAGACATCTAGGGTTTAGCCATTATGATCTCGAGGTAGATTAACTCTTGTAACCCATATATTCATCAAAGTCAATCAAGCAGGAAGTAGGGTATTTCCTCCATCAAGAGGGCCCAAACCTGGGTAAACATCGTGTCCCCTGCCTCCTGTTACCTTCGATCCTCAGACGCACAGTTCGGGACCCCCTACCCGAGATCGGTCGGTTTTGACACCGACAGCGGGCGCGGCTTCGGTAGGACCGGCGCCATCCTTGCCATCAGAGTGTTCAGCTACGGCCACTTTGTAGGCACGCTCGAGGGAGCAGACCGCGTCCGTCTCGTCGCAGGTGATGATGATGACACCACTATAACTAGGCATCTTGAGGATGTTGTAGCCATGGTGAGTTTCTGCCATGAACTTGGCGAGCGCCGGATACCCCAAGATGGCGTTGTATGGGAGGCCGATGCGCGCCACGTCAAAGTTGATAAGCTCACTGTGGTAGTTGTCGCGCTTGCCGAAGGTGACAGGGAGGCGCAGTTGCCCCAGGGGGATGGTGCAGCCATCGGTCACCTCGGAGAAGGGCCTGGTAGGCATCGGTTGGTCGTAAGGCACTTGGAGCATCTTGAAGGTCTCTATGGAGATCACGTTAAGGCTAGTGCCTCCGTCGATGAGGGTCCTGGTCACTGTGATGTTGCTAATGGTGGAGGTGCACAACATGGGGAGCGGGCCCGCAACAGACATGGACCTGAGGTAGTCCTTGGAGTCGAAGGCGATGGCGTACTGCGACCACTTGAGGGGTTGCGCGACCTCCGACCATGGTAGGGAAACGTTTACCTCACGGGAGAACTGCTTGAAGAGGCAGTTAGACGTAGGGGCCTGGGCTACCCCGAGGATGCAGGCTATTGCATGAGGCCCTGATAGCCCCCAGCCCCCTCATCATGTTGGTTGGTGTCGTTCCTTCTGGGCGGCGGCGGTAGCGGTGGAAAAGCAGCTTTGTCCTGAGGGTGTGCCTCGCGAGGCTGGTCACGCCAGCCCTGGCAGGGGTTAGCATTGTGGTTGTCCCACCGGCCACCGTCGCGGCCGGTGCTGCGGTCGCTGCAGTCCCCAAAGCGGCTGAAGCACTCTTTGCGAAGTGACTTGAGCTCTTGACAGTCTTCGGTGTTGTGGGTACGCACGTTGTGGTAGATGCAGAACGGGCGGTGGTCCTGCACGGGCTCATCGAGATCGTGGGCACGCTTCTGCTTGGGTTCCGCTGCCAACACGTCAGGGCCCTTCCGCTTGACCTCCTTGCCTTTGGTCTTGTTGTCGTCGGGCGCGGCATCAGGGTCGTTGTGGATGAAAAGGCGACCCTCTTCAGCCTTGGCGCACTTGTCGGTGATTTTGAATAGCTCTAGCACCGAGCTCATATCGTTGTTGATGGCGAGCTTCTCGTGCATCCTGATGTCGGCGACGCCATTGGAGAACGCCAAGATGATGGCTTCGTCCGAGGCGCGTGGGATCTTGTGGCGCACCTGGCTGAACCGTGGATGTACTTACAGAGGGTCTCGCGGGGCGCTGCCTCACACGCCATAGGTCATTGACGGTGAGGGCGCGATCATGTGTGCACTTGAAGTTCGCTCTTCCGTGTAGAGGGAGCACTCCGTGTTACCATTAATGGTGATAACGCCATTGGGCCCCGTCATCTTAAGCTTTAAATAAGCATAGTGCGGTACCGCGTTAAAGCGGGTGAAGGCAGTGCAGCCGAGCAAGGCATGATAGCCATTGCTGAAGAGTACTATGTTGAAGATTAAGTCTTAACTTCAGAAGTTGTTGGAGGAGCCGAAAACAACTTCTAGTGTAACAATGCCCGTGCGTCGGGCCTCTATGCCAGGGATGACACCCTTAAAAGTGGTGTCACTAGGCTGGATTCTTGACGAATCAATGCCCATTTTCCTGACCATGTCAGCATAGATCAGGTTTAGACTGTTTCCACCGTCCATGAGGACGTGGGTTAGGTGAAACCCAACGACAATGGGATCTAGGACCAAATCTGCCGACCCGCCATGATGGATACTGGTCGGATGGTCCTTTTTTCAAAAATGATCGGGGAAGCCGACCACGGGTTGAACTTCAGGGATACATGCTCCAAGGCATAGACATCCCTAAGTGCACGCTTTCACTGCCTCTTAGGGATGTGCGTGGCGTAAGTCATATTAACGTCTTTCACATCAGAGGGAAACTGCTTCTGGCCGCCATTATTGGGCCTGCGTGGTTCATCCTTGTCATCGCTTCAAGAGCGGCCTTTGCTGGATTCCTTGAACACTGCCTTGCCAGCCCGTTTAAACATCCAATAATGTCGATTGGTGTGGTTGGTGGGCTTCTCCAAGGTGTCGTGAATCTGGCACAATCTATCGAGTATCTTGTCCAACGCGTTGGGGTTGTCCTTGTTCCCTTTGAAGGGTCTCTTTTTAGATCTACCTTGTTGGCCGCTAAGACATGCATTAACTGATGGGTCCTCGGCACCGATGTTGTTGTTCTTATTTCAGGCGCTTGTTTTTTTTTTGCGTTTGCACTTTCCGTTGCCCTCATGCGCTTTGGAGGTGCCGGAATCGCTCATGTTGGAGCTAGGGGCCAGCCAACTGTCCTCGCCCACGCTAAAGCGGGTCATTAATGAGGTAAGGGCTGCCATAGTTCTCGGCTTGTCCTGTCTGAGCTGACGGGCAAGCCATTCATCACGAATGATGTGCTTAAAAGCGGCGATTGCCTCGGCATCGGGGCAGTCGAGTATCTGATTCTTTTTAGTTATGAATCGATTCCAGAAATTTCTGAGCTGATTCGCCCTCCTTCTGTACTACATGACTGAGGTCGTTGGCATCCGGGGGCCAAACATAGGTACCTTGGAAATTGGCCCGAAAAGCCTCCTCGAGCTCCTCCCAGCTTCCTGTGGAATTTCTAGGCAAGCTGTGAAGCCAATGCCTTGCTGGTTCCTTCAGTTTGCGGGGTAAATATTTTATGGCATGGAGGTCATCTCCTTGGGCCATGTGGATGTGGAGAAAGAAATCCTCTATCCAGACGGCGGGTTCAGTTGTCCGATCATACTGATCGATATTTATGGATTTGAACCCCTCTGGGAACTAGTGCTCCATGACTTCATCCATAAAACATACGGGATGTGCAGGCCCTAAAAAATGAGATGCCTCTAGTTGAGCGTGAGCCATTGATCTAACTCAGATTTGTTCTGGAGCCCTCTCGCTCCTGTTAGTCAAGCGTCGTAGTCGTCCAGACTGGCAGGCGCGCGGCTCCATGACCCGTAGATAGATCGGGAAGGAGCTTTATCGGCTTGTAGTTTGTCATGCAGGTCAAGTGTCTTGGGTTGCTCGATTGCAGTCTTGCCATGAGGGCGGGTTTTAACATGGGGTACCTTAGGTGCCCCTGTTGGCTAACCTCGCCCTCTAGGATATCGGCTCTCGCTTGAGTACAAGCAAGGTCTAGGCTTGGGGGAGCTGATACCTCCATTTCGCATCATGTTTTCATATCGATATTTATTGCATTATTGACTGTTATTTCAATTTATAATACAATTCTTATGCCTTTTCTCTATTATTTTGCAAGTTTTACATGAAGAGGGAGATTGCCGGCAGCTAAAATTCTGGGCTGGACATGCTATAAATGAGACACCTTTTCTGCACAACTCCAAATGGCCTGAAAATTGACATAAATTTATTTTGGAATATATAAAAATACTAGAGAAAGAAATACCAAAAGGGGATAATGCGGCTTGAACTACGTCGGCATTTCCCCAAAGAGGAAGGGACGATGCAGCACAACTATGGTAGGTATTTCCCTCAGCAATGAGACCAAGGTTATCAAACCAGTAGGAGAAGCACACGACACCACGTAAACAACTCCTACACACAAAGAACAAATACTTGCAACCCGACGTAAGAGAGGGGTTGTCAATCCCTCACGGGTAAAAAGATAGGTAAAATTGTAGTAGATTGGATAAATAGATCTCGCGGGAATGCGAGATAAAATAAATAATAATTAATTGCAGCAAGGTATTTTTGGATTTTGGGATTAATAGATATGAAAATAAAAGCAAATAAAAATAGACCGTGAAGGCAAATATAATAAAGAGACCCGGGGGCCGTAGATTTCACTAGTGGCTTCTCTCCAGAAAAATAGCATACGGTGGGTAAACAAATTACTGTTGGGAAATTGATAGAACTTCAAATAATCATGAAGATATCCAGGCAATGATCATTATATAGGCATCACGTCCAAGATTAGTAGACCAAGTCCTGCCTGCATCTACTACTATTAATCCACACATCGACCGCTATCCAGCATGCATCTAGTGTATTAAGTTCATGGAGAAACGGAGTAATGCAATAAGAACGATGACATGATGTAGACAAGATCTTTTTTTGTACAAATAGAACCCATCTTGTTATCCTTAATAGCAACCATACATACGTGTTGGTTCCCCTTCTGTCACTGGGATCAAGTAACGGTAGACCGAACCCATCACAAAGAACCTCTTCCCATGGCAAGAAAAATCGATCTAGTTGGCCTAACTAAACCGAAGACTCAAAGAAGAAAAATGAGGCTATAGGTAATCATGCATATAAGAGATCAAAAGACTCAAATAAGTTTCATGGATTAAAACGTAGATCAGATCATAAACTCAAAGTTCATCGGATCCCAACAAACACACTGTAAAAAGAGTTACATCAAATAGATCTCCAAGAGACCATTGTATTGAGAATCAAGAGAGAGAGAGAGAGAGAGAGAGAGGAAGCCATCTAGCTACTAACTACGGACCCGTAGGTCTACAATGAACTACTCACGCATCATCAGAGAGGCACCAATGAGGATGATGAACCCCTCTGTGATGGTGTCTAGGTTAGATCTGGTGCTTCTGGAACTTGCGGCGGCTGGAATTTATTTTCGTCGACTCTCCTAGGGTTTCTGGAATATTGGGGTATTTATAGAACAAAGAGGCGGTGCGGGAGGCCACCGAGGTGGGCACAACCCACCTGGGCGCGCCTGGGCCTCCAGGCGCGCCCTGGTGAGTTGTGCTCCCCTCGGAGATCCCCTCAGGTGTCCCTGGTCCAGAAAAAATCACCAAAATCTTTCCATGTGTTTGGACTCCGTTTGGTATTGATTTTATGCGAAGTAAAAAACAAGCAAAAAACATCAACCGGCACTGGGCACTATGTCAATAGGTTAGTCCCCAAAAATGATATAAAGTTGCTATAAAATGATTGTAAAACATCCAAGATTGATAATATAACCGCATGGAACAATCAAAAATTATAGATACGTTGGAGATGTATCAGTATCCCCAAGCTTAATTCCTGCTCGTCCTCGAGTAGGTAAATAATAAAAATAGAATTTTGATGTGGAATGCTGCCTAACATGTTCATCACATATTCTTTTCTTTGTAGCATGGACATTTGGACTTTTATATGATCCAAAGCAATAGTCTAGTTTTGACATCAAGATTTCAATACTCAAGCATATCAACAAGCAACCATGTCTTTCAAAATATCAACACTAAAGTAAGTTATCCCTAGCCCATTATGCTCAATCATTGATCCATTCATGAAACACACTCACAAATTAGCTACACCCAATGCTCAAGTAAGATCATAGTGCCCCTTAGTTGGTGCTTTATAAGAGAAGATGGAGACTCAAATACAAATGAAAATTGCATAAAGTAAATAGAAAGGCCCTTCGCAAAGGGAAGTAGGATTTGTAGAGGTGCCAGAGCTCAAAGTGAAAAAGATAGATATAAAACATTTTGGGTGGCATGCTTTTCCTGTCAACAAAAAAATAAAGTTTATACCTTTTTCCACCATACTTTCACTTTCCATGGCTAACCGTATCCACGGGTGCCTTCCATACCAACACTTTCCAAGGAATTTATTATTTGACAACATAAAGTAAATTCATTTTTCATTTCTGGACTAGGCATCCTGAATACCTTTGTCGTACTCTCGTGCAACGACAAGTGAATAAACACTCATCTTGAGAATAACACATCTAGCATGGAAATATATCAGCCACCCCCTACCGTTTCATGAGCGGTACGAGCACACGAAAGAAAATTTTATTTTGAAAATTAGAGATGGCACATACAAATTTGCTTAGAACAGCAAAAGAATACCACATATAGGTAGGTATAGTGGATTCATGTGCCAAAACTGGTTTAAAAGATTTTTGATGCACAAATAGTGACCATACTTAGTGCAAATGAAGGCTAGCAAAAGATTGAGAAGCATCTAACTAAAAAATGAAAAATCTCATAAGCAAGCATTAAGCATAACTAACACCGAATAATTCACCACAAGTAGGATGTAATTTCATTGCATAACTATTAACTTTCATGCTTGCATAGGGAATCACAAACCTTAACACCAATATTCTTACTAAAGCACAATTACTCACCAACATGACTCACATATTATATCGACATATCGCAAAACTATTGCAAGGAATCAAGTTTATTTTGTCCAATGATCTTCATGAAAGTTTTTATTATATCCCTCTCGAATATCTATCACTTCGAGACTAATTTCATATGTTTCTTTTGATAGCTCAAACAAGTCTAAGTGAAGAACATGAGCATAAAAAATTTCTTCTCTCAAAATAATTTAAGTGAAGCAAGAGAGAATTTCTTAAATTTTTTACTAACTCTCAAATAAATCTAAGTGAATCATGATAGAGTTTCTTCAAAAATAGTAAAGCAAACCATGCTTAAAAAGATATAAGTGAAGCACTAGAGCAATTCCATAGCTCATAAAGATTTAAGTGAATCATAGAGTGCGATTCTAACAAGTCATAGCATAATTTTGGCTCTCTTAAATAGGTGTGTCCAGCAAGGATTCAAGACTAAAAATAAAATGCAAAACAAGCAAAGACTCATATCATACAAGACGCTCAAGCAAAACTCATGATATGTGACGAATAAAAATATAGCTCCAAGTAAAATACCGATGGTCGTTAGAAGAAAGAGGGGATGCCACTCGGGCATCCCCAAGCTTAGTTGCTTGCTTCTCTTTAGATATTAGCTTGGGATGCCATGGGCATCCCCAAGCTTAGGCTCTTATTACTCCTTATTCCTACATCCATCGTGATCTCACCCAAAACTTGAAAACTTCAATCACACAAAACTCAACAAAACCTTCGTGAGGTCCGTTAGTATAAGTAAACCAACCTTTACTTTAAGCACTGTAAAAAACTCATTCCAATTTTGTTATTGCATTATATCTACTGTATTCTAACTTTACCATGGCTTATAACCTCCAATACAAACCATAGATTCATCAAAATAAGCACACAATGCAAAAAAAATATAATCTGGCAAAAACAGAACAATCTGTAAAGATGTGAATTGTTCTCATACTGCAGTAACTCCAAAATTCTGAAAAATTAGGACAACAGAGGCAATTTGTATATCAATCTTGTGTAGAAAACTCAGAATTTTTCGTCGCTTCTGTAATTTTAAACAATTATTTTTCTGGACGCAAAAGTTTCTGTTTTCCAACAAGATCAAATCAACTATCACCAAATCTATCCCAAAGGCTTTACTTGGCACAAACACTAATTAAAACATAAAAACACAATCATAACAGTAGCATAATTGTGCAAACACTCAAGAACAGAAAGAAAAGGACAAAACTAAATTTTACTCATTGGGTTGCATCCCAACAAGCGCTATAGTTTTACACCCCTAGCTAGGCATAACACAAAGATCTAAGTGTTGTCATGTTTAGTTTTCAACTCTTCAATCAAACACTTGGAATTCTTTAAGGATTTAGCATACAAATTTTCAATGACAATACTCCTAGGAACGAGATTGAAAAATTCATTCTTGCAAGTAGGTTCTCTTATCACTTCAATAAAATTGGGATGGATACTAATCATCTTAAGATCTTCTTTATTGTTATTACTAGAAGTTGCACCCTTGTTCTTAGTAACTTGAGTAATCTTGCTAACTTTACATGAGTTTTTTCAATAGTTTTAGCGGAAGAAAAAGTCGTGCTTAGATTACTAAAGATCTCTTCCAATTTATCGATCCGAGAAGGGCTTTCTTCAATTATTTCATGCATTACGGTCCCCTTTTCTTTTAACAACTTAAAAACTTCTCCCGTTTTTGACCCAAATTTAGTTGCAAAATTATGCATCTTTTTATCCAATTTTTCAAAATGTTCTTCGGCAAGCATTTTCTTTTCAATAGCATCTGGTCTTTCCATAACATGCTCAAGAGCCAAAGTTGTTTCATTAATCATAAGAGGCGTGAACCCACTAACTTTCCCATTGCATTAAAGCATAAAGAGAGGGACACATCAAGAAATTCCCACCAGTAATCGTATCAAGGACAAATCTATGCCAAGTGGTGATGCCCACATAAAAACAACAAAGAAGAACTACGGTAGATTGCTTACGGATAGATCTGTTATGAGCATTGAAAATCCTATACCAAGCATCCTTTAAATTCTCCCCTTCCATTTTCTTAAAGTTAAGAACTTCGTTCTCGGGGGTGCACACAATAGAGGAAGACCTATCCACAGCGACAAAAAAATGGCAAAGAGAGTTGCACACAATAGACAGATCTGACGAGAAAATGACGAACAAAAAAGAGGGCGAATAAAACGACAAATTTTTGTGAAGTGGGGGAGAGGAAAATGAGAGGCAGATGGCAAATAATGTAAATTGCAAGCAGATGAGATTTGTAATTAGGAACTTGGTAGATGTTCATGATGTCTCCCCGGCAATGGTGCCAGGAATTTCTTTTGATGTGGCTTGAACTACGTCGATATTTCGCCAAAGAGGAAGGGATGATGCAGCACAGCTACGGTAGGTATTTCCCTCAATGATGAGACCAAAGTTATCAAACCAGTAGGAGAACCACGCAACACCTCGTAAACAGCTCCTGCACACAAAGAACAAATACTTGCAACCCACGTAAGAGAGAGCTTGTCAATCCCTCACGGGTAAAAAGATATGTAAAATTGTAGTAGACTGGATAAATAGATCTTGCGGGAATGCGAGATAAAATAAATAATAATAAATTGCAGCAAGGTATTTTTTGTATTTTTGGATTAATAGATCTGAAAAAAGCAAATCAAAATAGATCGCGAAGGCAAATATAATAAAGAAGAGACCCGGGGGCTGTAGATTTCACTAGTGGCTTCTCTTGAGAAAAATAGCATACGGTGGGTAAACAAATTACTGCTGGGCAATTGATAGAACTTCAAATAATCACGGCAATATCCAGGCAATGATCATTATATAGGCATCACGTCCAAGATTAGTAGACCGACTCCTGCCTGCATCTACTACTATTACTCCACACATCGACTGCTATCCAGCATGCATCTAGTGTATTAATTTCATGGAGAAACGGAATAATGCAATAAGAACGATGACATGATTTAGACAATATCTATTTATGTAGAAATAGACCCCATCTTGTTATCCTTAATAGCAACCATACGTACGTGTCGGTTCCCCTTACATCCTTTGGGATCTTAATCGTAAGATCGAACCCATCACAAAGCACCTCTTCCCATGGCAAGAAAAATCGATCTAGTTAGCCTAACTAAACCAAAGATTCGAAGAAGAAATATGATGCTATAATTAATAGTGCATATAAGAGATCAAAAGACTTAAATGACTTTCATGGATAAAAACATAGATCTGATCATAAACTCAAAGTTCATCGGATCCCAACAAACACACCGCAAAAATAGTTAGATCAAATAGATCTCCAAGAGACCATTGTATATATTGAGAATCAAAAGAGAGAGAGAGAGAGAGAGAGAGAGAGAGAGGAAGCCATCTAGCTACTAACTATGGACCCGTAGGTCTACAATGAACTACGCACGCATCATCGAAGAAGCACCAATGAGGATGATGAACCCCTCCGTGATGGTGTCTAGATTGGATCTGGTGGTTCTGGAACCTTGCCACAGCTGGAATTGATTTTCGTCGACTCCCCTAGGGTTTATGGAATATTGGAGTATTTATAGGGCAAAGAGGAGGTGCAGGAGGCCATCTAATACGTCCATTTTGCATCATGCTTTTATATTGATATTTAATGCATTATGGGCTGTTATTACACATTATATCACAATACTTATGCCTATTCTCTCTTATTTTACAAGGTTTACATGAAGAGGAGGAGTGCTGGCAGTTGGAATTCTGGGTTGGAAAAGGAGCAAATATTAGAGACCTATTTTGCACAACTCCAAAAGTCCTGAAACTTCACAGAGCTTGTTTTTGAAATATATAAAAAATATTGGGCGAAGAAAGTACTAGAGGGGGGCCACCCCCCTTGGCGCGCCCCCGACCTTGTGGTCCCCCTGGCAGGCCACCGGTGCCCGTCTTCTGCTATATGGTGTCTTTTACCCTGGAAAAATCAGAAGGAAGCTTTCGGGACAAAGCGCCGCCGTCCCAAGGCGAAACCCGGGCAGAACCAATCTAGGCTCCGGCGGAGCTGTTCTACCGAGGAAACTTCCGTCCAGGAAGGGGAAATCATCGCCATCGTCATCACCATCGATCCTCTCATCGAGAGGGGGTCAATCTCCATCAACATCTTCACCAGCACCATCTCCTCTCAAACCCTAGTTCATCTCTTGTATTCAATCTTGGTCCCAAAACCTCAGATTGGTACCTGTGGGTTGCTAGTAGTGTTTATTACTCCTTGTAGTTGATGCTAGTTGGTTTATTCGGTGGAAGATCATATGTTTAGATCCTTAATGATAATTAATACTCCTCTGATTATGATTATGAATATGCTTTGTGATTAGTTACGTTTGTTCCTGAGGACATGGGAGAAGTCTTGTTATAAGTAATCATGTGAATTTGGTATTCGTTCGATATTTTGATGAGACGTATGTTGTCTCTCCTCTAGTGGTGTTATGTGAATGTCGACTACATGACACTTCACCATTATTTGGGCCTAGGGGAAGGCATTGGGAAGTAATAAGTAGATGATGGGTTGCTAGAGTGACAGAAGCTTAAACCCTAGTTTATGCGTTGCTTCGTAAGGGGATGATTTGGATCCATATGTTTCATGCTATGGTTAGATTTACCTTAATACTTCTTTTGTTGTTGCGGATGCTTGCGAGAGGGGTTAATCATAAGTGCGAGGCTTGTCCAAGGAAAGGCAGCACCCAAGCACCGGTCTACCCACCTATCAAATTATCAAAGTAACGAACGTGAATCATATGAGCATGATGAAAACTAGCTTCACAACAATTCCCATGTGTCCTCGGGAGCGCTTTGCTTTATATAAGAGTTTGTCCAGGCATGTCCTTTGTTGCAAGAAGGATTGGGCCACCTTGCTGCACCTTTATTTACTTTTATTACTTGTTACCCATTACGATTTATCCTATCACAAAACTATCTGTTACCGATAATTTCAGTGCTTGCAGGAAATACCTTGTTGAAAACCGCTTGTCACTTCCTTCTGCTCCTTGTTTGGTTTGACACTCTTACTTATCGAAAGGACTACGATAGATACCCTATACTTGTGGGTCATCAAGAATCTTTTCCGGTGCCATTGCTTGGGAGTGAAGCGCCTTTGGTAAGTGTAAATTGGTAAGGAAACACTACTAGGAAAAACCTTATACACAGGAGCTTACCAGTAGCGCTGTTTAGAAGCAAGCACTGCTACTAAGTAGCAGTAGCGCTTAGAAATAAAGAGCGCTGCTACAATGATCATAGCAGTAGCACTACAGTTATAAAATCCGATGCTACTATAATTGTCAGACCGTTACCGGTAGGCTAGGTATACTAGTAGCGCTGGTTCTCTAAAAGCGCTACTAATACTATACTTAGTGGTAGCGTTTTGCACCAACTAGCGCTACTACTAAATTCATTCGAAACTCAAGTTAATTTAGTCCCACCTCTCTCCGCGAACATAATCTTTACCACCTTAAATATGGTGCTTCTCAAACTATCACAACCAGTTGGTCTTCATTGTACTCTATGTGTAGGATTTGTGGTCGCAATATGAATCCTCACCGGTTCCTAAACCGGGGAGGATTCATACTGACAATTCAGATTCTACACAAAAAGATCAATGATGGCCAATTCTTTTTTGATGCTTCTTGATGCTGTTTTTACATGCTTAAAGTTAGTAGTAGCACTAGTTCACTACAAGTGCTACTACTACTGCTCTTAGTAGTAGCGCTTGTACCCTAAAAGCGCTACTGATATTGAGCATAGCAGTAGCGCTTGTTAGGAACAAGCGCTACCACAACGGGCCCTTATCCAAAACCGCCGACCCGCGCGCTCTTCACTCTCTCCCCCTCACTCTTCGCCTCTCTTGACTCTGTCGCCTCCGTCGCCCTCGCCACTGTCGTCGTCCTCCTCCTCCACCCCAAGGTCGATCCCTCCCTCCTCCTCCTCCCTCTCCGACACCGGCGGCCCCCTCCTCCTCGACCCTCTCCGCCGGCGGACCCCTCCTCCTCCTCCCTCTCCGGCGGCCCCCTCCTCCTCCTCCCTCCTCCCTCTCCTGCTCTCTCCTCCTCCTCCCTCCTCCTCTCTCCTCCTCCCCCTCCCGCTCTCTCCTCCTCCTCCTCCCGCTCTCTCCTCCTCCTCCTCCCTCCTCCTTCCCCACCTCCTCCATCCTCCTCCTCCTTCCCCTCCTCCTCCTCCTCCTCCTTCCTCCTCCCCCTGGCCTCCTCCCACCTCCTCCTCCCCCTTTCTGTAAATAGGTTTTAGTTTTTGTTAAATGTAGGTTTTTGTTTTTAGTAAATGTAGGTTTTTTAGTAAATGTAGGTTTTTTAGTAAATGTAGGTTTTTAGTATATTTTGTTTTTAGAGAATTTTAATAAGTATTTTGAAAAGAATGAGTAAATGTAGGTCTTTTGAATAGAATAGGAAATCTTTAGAAATTTTGAATAAGTAAATTTGAATAGAATAAACTATGAAATTGAAAAAAATTAAACGTAGGTCTTTTGAATAGAATAGGAATATTTTAGAAAATTTGAATAGAATAGGAAATTATAAGTAAATTTGAATAGAATAAGTAAATGTAGAGTTTCACTAAGTTCTAAGATGACGATAATAATGTTTTTGTTTATATTTTGTTTTTGCAAAAATCAAGGAGCCCCTGCATCATCCCCGCCGTCGCCCCATCACCGACCCCCTCCGACCTCGATCGAGGTGAGACCAGCCACCTCATGTTGTTAATTTAATTTAGGTATTTTAGGTGTTTAATCTTAGAATAATGTAGTATGAACCCTAGTTATGATCGGATCATGTTCAAAATGTAGGTTTTTAATTAGGTGTAGTTAATAGAATTTAGGTGTTTTAGGTGTATTTAATAGAATTCTAGGTTGATTCATTTTGAAGTAGACATGTCATATTTTGAACATGTCACATTTGTTGTTATTTTTTAGTTAAAGCAGTTATTCCCGCATCGACGTTAACGATGCCTATCCCGCATTCTCGTCGTCGACTCGGCGGAGGAGGCCTGCTTGATCAGAGGGGCCATGTCTGGGACTGGGCTCCGCCGGGCTCGTACTGGGAGGTGCTACCTTCCGGGGGGCGCAGCTTGGTGAGGAGCTAGCCCGTCTTTAACCCGAACCTTCTTTGGTGGCGATCGCGTGGGCCAGTGACGGTGCGGAGGCTTGAGCACCCCGCGGAGGTGGTACGTCACCGTGTCACCGAGGAGGACGAGCCCGTCCGTCGCTACATGGTTGCGTTGGAGGGCAGGTTCTCCAATACATGGCAGGTTCTTCAGGGATCTCATTGGAGCTATGATCATGTGATGGTTCCTTCTCTTTGGGTGTCCACCGCCCGCGCCGATACCCGTCGTTCTCTAGGGTTTTAGTTGTATTAGTGATGTTATATGTATGATACTATTTGAGATGTATTAGTGATAATATTCGACGATGTATGGACGAAAGAGATGATTTAGTTTTGCTTATTGAATGCATGCTAATTTGAATACTAATTTATTTTACGATTTGGTTTTGCTTATTGAATGCTCAAATTGGAAAGCTACTCCTACTTTGAATGCTCAAATTGGAGAGCACTATGCTTATAGGGTTTTTGTTTTTGCAGAAATCAAGGAGCCTCTCCATCATCACCGCCGTCGTCCCCGTCACCGACCCCCTCCGACCTCGAGGTGAGACCTGCCAAATCTCCATGTCAATATGAGTCCTATAAGACATTTTGAAATGTTTTTTTTCATATTTTGAACCATTGAAATGCAATGACCATCAAGTTTGAATGCTCATATGATGTAGATATAAACATGTATATCTTGTGTTGCTCAAATAGGATATGTGCTTGCCCAAGTGGCCGGCCATGTTTTCAGCTTACACCTTCGAGTGGCCTATGTTTTGCCAAAGTGTTGAGTAATTTCCATTCCGGTAAATTTCAGGTACTCGATATGTCCTTTTTTAGCAAAGGTCATGTCGGATTTTTCCGTGAATTCTGGAATGACTTGTGCTAGAATATGTAGGAAATATCGAGTGGCCTGGATTTTCTAGAAAAATAATTAAATGAGATTTTGGGTTGACTTTAAGTCTGTCGAGGTTCCATCACCGATGATCGAAAAATCAGTGAGGGAGTGTATCCACCTTATGTGAGAGAGGACAAATAATCCCGACTGTTGTCGTGGGGGTCATTTCTCCTTCTTCTCCGGATGCTAGACCTTTGTTATGCACTAGGAGAAGGAGGAGTAACGACCATCACTGACGGTCGCAAATGTCAGAGAGGAATCAGTGAGTGAGAGTCTCCACCACATATGAGAGGACAAAAAATCCCGACTGTTGTCGTGGGGGTCGCTTCTCCTTCGTTCCCATGTTCTAGACATTTTGGTGTAATGCACTCGGGGATGAAAGGAGGAGCGATCATCACCAACGGTCTAATGTATACACCACGCGAGCTAAGAGTTTTCAAGAAAAAGACTCGACAGACCGATAGTCAACCCATGACGAATAATAATGATCTAATTTAGTTTTTGAAGTACATATATTGAATTGTACAAGTTTAATTTTTGAATTGTGAACCTAGGAAATGTCATTATCGGACGACGAAAGTCTCTCGAGGGAGTGCGACTGGTGCAACGACGATCGGGGTCTGTGCGACAGGCCTCACCTGGACGAAGGTCGATGCTTCAGCATTAAGCTCCAGGAGACCTTCGATGTTGAAACGGTACGCAACAACGACAAGTGTTTTTTCATAATTAAGCATGACTTCAACTATTTCAACGTGTAATTTACATCTTTTACAATTCGAGTAGCTTACCCCATGCCATGCAAGACGCTATGTCTTGGAGAGGATGGATTTTGAAGACCATGAAAATTTTGAACAAAGAAAATTCACCTAAGGACCAATCATGGTACGGATTTTGAAGTAAATCTGTACAATTCTGAGAGCGTAACCCATTTTGGTTGCACATATTGGGAAGCACTTTTCAAGATGTATGGTTTTTATTAGGGTATGCTTGTCACCATGGATCTTGGTGATCGTGACATCGACCAAGACAATATGGACATTTGGGTCCTTGTTGATATGCTTCCAATTCTACCGCTATGTGAGTTTCTCAAACATAGTTATTAACTAATTTATATTGTTTATTTCAAAATAGTTGACAACTTATTTCCGTTGACAGCTTATTTTCATTCTTCAAACAATGTACGGAAGATGGTAGACAGAACCTACTACACCGATGGCTCTGAGTTAACTTATCAGGAGAAAAATCATCTGATCGCATTTTGTACTGATCTTGAGAATTACAATACCTATTATCAAACTCCTCCATATTATGGTCAATACGTGCCACTAGTGCATGTGTTGAACCACGGTAACATCCATGGAGATGCCACGGTAAGATTTTTTTACTATTACAACATCCATGCATCTTTTGCATAAATTCTTTTAAAACTTAACTAGATTGCTAACTACGAAGTTATTACTACGTTTTTCAACAGAAAATCCCAAAGGATTGTGTGCCTCATCTGATGTATCAGAATGGCCGCCTTGATGCTTTGAACATACAGCCAGGTCATCCTACAAATCACACCTGTCCATATCGGATTTCTAAAACCGATGAAGACATGATAATCAAAGAATGGAAAAATGTATGGTCGGTCGTAGGGAGGTTCTTGGAAGCAACATTGTGCGAAAGGCAAGAATTGGAGACAGGATAATCTCCATTCTCCATAATGGAGAGTCAGGGGTTATCTTGTTTTATGCTATTTTACCTAAGAGAAGGTAGTAGGTCCTAGCTTATACTCATGATCATGTGCTAAGAACAACTAAGTAGGATTGGTTAGATGACTATGATGATGATGTGGTATCGAGTAGAAGTTGTATGATCGATGATGATGAGTATGACTTGTTATTATGATACCAATGATGAGTTATCTATTATTATGATCGATGATGCATGATGCTAAGTTGTTATATGAGCATGATGAGTTATTATATATATCAGTAGGTGAAATGAACATGGATTAGATTCAAGTGGAGGCAACATGTGTTGCACATCGAAAGTACTACTAATCCAAACTAGAGTAGTACTTTCAATGTGCACCACATGTTGCCTCCACTTGAATCTACTCCATGTTCATTTCACCCACTGTTATATATAATAACTAATCATGGTCATAAAATCATATGATGAAAGTACTGTATATAAAACCACAACGAAAATAAGTTGTATTTTAAAAAATACAGGAAAAGTTAGCAGCAGCGCTTTTCAGAAGAAACGCTACTGCTACTTACTACTATCAATAGCGCTTTCCCAATGAAAGCTCTATTGCTAACTAGGCATAGCAGTAGCGCTCCATTTCCAACGCTGCTGCTACTAGTTAGCTATAGCGCCTTAGTGGTAGCGCTCATACAAATGCTACTGCTAGCTATAAAACAAGCGCTACCACTAGGTTTTTACCTATTAGTGAAACATTTATATAGTGTGCTGAAATTTACTGTCACTTGTTACTATGGAAAATAATCCTTTGAGGGGTTTGTTCAGGGTATCTTCACCTCGACCAGAACCACAAGTAGCTACTCCTCAACCTACTGCACATACTGAAAATATTTATTATGAAATTCCTTCGGGTATGATAGAGAAACTGCTAGCTAATCCTTATGCAGGAGATGGAACATTACATCCCGATATGCACCTAATCTATGTGGATGAAGTTTGTGGATTATTTAAGCTTGCAGGTATGCCCGTGGATGTTGTCAAGAAGAAGGTCGTCCCTTTATCCTTGAAGGGAAAGGCATTGACATGGTATAGGCTATTGGATGATATTGGATCATGGAACTACAATCGATTGAAATTGGAATTTCATCAGAAGTTTTATCCTATGCATCTGGTTCATCGTGATCGGAATTGTATATATAATTTTTGGCCTCGTGAAGGAGAAAGTATCGCTCAAGCTTGGGGGAGGCTTAAATCATTGTTATATTCATGTGCCAATCATGAGCTCTCAAGAGAAATTATTATTCAAATTTTTTATGCTCGGCTTCCTCATAATGATAGATCCATGCTCGGTACTTCTTGTACTGGCTCCTATTTGAAGAAGGATATTGAATTCAAATGGGATTTATTGGAAAGAATTAAATGCAACTCTGAAGATTGGGATCTCGACAAAGCTAAGGAGTCAGGTATAAACCTTAAGTTCGATTGTGTTAAATCTTTTATGGATAACAATGTTTTTTTGCGATTTTAGCACTAAATATGGACTTAACTCTGAGATAGTAGCTTCTTTCTATTAATCTTTTGCTACTCATGTTGATCTCCCTAAGGAGAAGTGGTTTAAATATCATCCTCCCATTGAAGTTAAAGTAGTTGAACCTATTAAAGTTGAAGAAGAAACTATTATCTATATTTTTGATCCTATTGTTCCTACTACTTACATTAAGAAACCACCTTTTCCTGTTAGAATAAAGGATCATGCTAAAGCTTCAACTGTGGTCAACAAAAGTAATATTAGAACACCAAAACCCTCTGAGAAAATTCAATTTGAACCTAGTATTGCTATGGTTAAATATCTCTTGGTTGATAATATTGATGGGCATGTTATTTATTTCTGTGATGAAGCTGCTAGGATTGCTAAACCTGATACTAAAGATAAACATAGACCCGTTGTTGGCATGCCTGTTGTTTCTGTTAAAATAGGAGATCATTGTTATCATGGCTTATGTGATGTGGGTGCTAGTGTTAGTGCAATTCCTTATACCTTATATAAAGAAACTATGAAAGATATTGCACCTGCTGAGATAGAAGATATTGATGTTACTACTAAGCTTGCTAATA
This sequence comes from Aegilops bicornis, assembly GCA_021605145.1. NCBI lineage: Eukaryota > Viridiplantae > Streptophyta > Magnoliopsida > Poales > Poaceae > Aegilops > Aegilops bicornis. The sequence goes on from CM038675.1 coordinate 322,654,284, forward strand.
GATAAACTATATCACCAATTGGGATTGTTAGAGATGTTGAAGCCTTGTGTGGGAAAATTAAATGTCCTACTGATTTTCTTGTTCTTGGTTCCCTAGAAGATAATTTTTGTCCCATTATATTTGGCAGACCCTTCTTGAATACTGTTAATGCTAAGATAGACTGCAAGAAAGATATTGTTACTGTTGGTTTAGGGGACATGTCTCATGATTTTAATTCATCTAAATTTCATAGACAACCCCATGATAAAGAATTGCCTAGTAAAGATGAAATTATTGGTCTTGCTTCTATTGTCGTGCCTCCTAATGATCCTTTAGAACAATATTTGCTAGACCATGAAAATGATATGTTTATGAATGAAAGAAGGGAAATGGATGAAGTATTCTTTAATTAGGGACCTATTTTGAAACACAATTTGCATGTTGAAATCCTTGGAGATCCTCCTCCACCTAAGGGTGATCCCGTGTTTGAGCTTAAAAAATTACCTGATACTCTGAAATATGCTTATCTTGATGGAAAGTAGATATACCCTATTATTATTAGTGCTAACCTTTCAGAGCATGAAGAAAAGAAATTATTGAAAACTCTGAAGAAGCACCGTGCCGCTATTGGATATACTCTTGATGATCTTAAGGGCATTAGCCCCACTCTATGTCAGCATAAAATTAAATTGGAGAAGGATGCTAAACCGGTTGTTGATCATCAACGACGGTTAAAACCCAAGATGAAAGAAGTGGTAAGAAATGAAATACTAAAGCTTCTGGAGGCAGGTATAATTTATCCTATTGCTGATAGTCAATGGGTAAGTCCTGATCATTGTGTCCCTAAGAAGGGAGGTATTACTGTTGTTCCTAATGATAAGAATGAATTGATTCCTCAAAGAATTGTTACAGGTTATCGAACGGTAATTTATTTCCACAAATTAAATAAAGCTACTACAAAAGCTCATTACCCTTTACCTTTTATTGATCAAATGCTAGAAAGATTGTCCAAGCATACACATTTTTGCTTTCTAGATGGTTATTCTGGTTTCTCTCAAATACCTGTGTCAAAAGATGATCAAGAGAAAACCACTTTTACTTTCCCTTTCGGTACCTTTTCTTATAGACGTATGCCTTTTGGTTTATGTAATGCACCTGCTACCTTTCAAAGATGTATGACTGCTATATTCTCTGACTTTTGTGAAAAGATTGTTGAGGTTTTCATGGATGATTTCTCTGTTTACGGAACTTCTTTTGATGATTTCTTAAGCAACCTTGACCGAGTTTTGCAGAGATGTGAAGAAACTAATCTTGTCTTGAATTGGGAGAAGTCCCACTTTATGGTTAATGAAGGTATTGTCTTGGGGCATAAAATTTCTGAAAGAGGTATTGAAGTTGATAAAGCTAAAGTAGATGCTATGGAAAAGATGATGTGCCCTAAAGATATCAAAGGTATAAGAAGTTTCCTTGGTCATGCTGGTTTCTGTAGGAGGTTTATTAAAGACTTCTCTAAAATTTCTAGGCCTCTCACTAATCTCTTGCAAAAAGATGTTCCTTTTGTTTTTGATGATGATTGTGTAGAAGCATTTGAAATACTTAAGAAAGCCTTGATTTCTGCACCTATTGTTCAGCCACCTGATTGGAATATACCCTTTGAAAGTATGTGTGATGCTAGTGATTATGCTGTTGGTGCTATTCTAGGACAAAGAGTTGATAAGAAATTAAATGTTATTCAGTATGCTAGTAAAACTCTAGACAGTGCCTAGAGAAATTATGCTACTACTGAAAAAGAATTTTTAGTAGTTGTATTTACATGTGATAAGTTCAGACCTTATATTTTTTATTCCAAAGTAACTATTCACACTGATCATGCTACTATTAAATACCTTATGGAAAAGAAAGATGCTAAACCTATACTTATTCGATGGGTTCTCTTGCTACAAGAATTTGATTTGCATATTGTTGATACAAAGAGAGCTAAGAACCCCGTTGCAGACAACTTGTCTAGGTTAGAAAATGTTCTTGATGACCCACTACCTATTGATGATAGCTTTCCTGATGAACAACTAAATGTCATAAATACTTCTCATAGTGCTCCATGGTATGTGATGACCCACAAGTATAGGGGATCTATTGTAGTGTAGGATCTTGAGAAGAGGTGTCTAGAGGGGGTGATTAGACACTAAGTACCAAAGTTGCAGTTTTTAACTTCTTTTAGGTTTAAGTGGAGTTTAGGCACAAGTTTAACTTTCTCAATACATAACAAACAAGCATGCAAAGAGTATATAGGCAGCGGAAAATAAAGCATGCAACTTGCAAGAATGTAAAGGGAAGGGTTTGGAGGATTCAAACGCAATTGGAGACACGGATGTTTTTGTCGTGGTTCCGATAGGTGGTGCTATCGTACATCCACATTGATGGAGACTTCAACCCATGAAGGGTAGCAGTTGCGTGAGTCCACGGAGGGCTCCACCCACGAAGGGTCCACGAAGAAGCAACCTTGTCTATCCCACCATGGCCGCCGCCCACGAAGGACTTGCCTCACTAGCGGTAGATCTTCATGAAGTAGGCGATCTCCTTGCCCTTACAAACTCCTTGGTTCAACTCCACAATCTTGTCGGAGGCTCCCAAGTGACACCTAGCCAATCTAGGAGACACCACTCTCCAATAAGTAACAAATGGTGTGTTGATGATGAACTCCTTGCTCTTGTGCTTCAAATGATAGTCTCCCCAACACTCAACTCTCTCTCATAGGATTTGGATCTGGTGGAAAGAAGATTTGAGTGGAAAGCAACTTGGGGAAGGCTAGAGATCAAGATTCATGTGGTTGGAATGGAATATCTTGGCCTCAACACATGAGTAGGTGGTTCTCTCTCAGAAATAGGATGCTGGAAGTGTAGGTTTGTTCTGATGGCTCTCTCCACGAATGAAGAGGAGGTGGAGGGGTATATATAGCCTCCACACAAAACCTAACCGTTACACACAATTTACCAAACTCGGTGGGACCGAATTGTAAAACTCGGCCAGACCGATTTAGTAAACCTAATGACCGTTAGGATTTTCGGTGGGACTAATATGCATCTCGGTAGGACCGATTTGGTTAGGGTTAGGGCATAACGTAATCTCGGTTAGACCGATTACACAAACTCGGTGAGACCGAATTTGGTAATTAGCTAACCAGAGAGTTGGTCAGGCAAACTCGGTGAGGCCGATTACTCAAACTCGGCGGGACCGATTTGGGTAACAAGCTAACCATAAAGTTTGCATTGTAATCTCGGTAGTACCGATTGCACAAACTCGGTGAGACCGATTTTGGTAATGGACATACACAGAGAGATTACAATCCCATCTCGGTGAGACCGAGATCCCTATCAGTGAAACCGATTTGCTTAGGTTTTGTGGCAGTGGCTATGACATCCAAACTCGGTGGCGCCGGATAGAAAGAACCGGTGGGGCCGAGTTTGACTTTAGGTTTAGGTCATATGTGGATGTGAGAAAGTAGTGGAGGGTTTTGGAGCATATCACTAAGCACATGAAGCAAGAGGCTCATTAAGCAACACCTCATCCCTCCTTGATAGTATTGGCTTTTCCTATAGACTCAATGTGATCTTGGACCACTAAAATGTAAAATGAAGAGTCTTGAGCTTGAAGCTTGAGCCAATCCTTTGTCCTTAGCATCTTGAAGGAGTTCCTACATCCTTTAGTCCATGCCACTCCATTGTTGAACTTATCTGAAACATACTAGATAAAAGTGTTAGTCCAACAAGAGATATTTTGACATTAATTACCAAAACCACCTAGGGAGCACTTGTGCTTTCAATCTCCCCCTTTTTGGTAATTGATGGCAACATACATCAAAGCTTTAGATAAGGATATAAAGAATAGCAAGTAAATCTTCGAAAAGACATGTAACAAGCATAGGCTCCCCCTACATGTATGCAATCATGTGAATATGGAATATAGAAGCAGGTGAGAGCAAAACCATGATAGAGTAGGCAATGTGTTACATGTATCTTGGCCATATGCATCAAAGCAAAGAATATTAAAGAAAATACCTTCATGCTCATGAGTCCTTCTTGCAAAACAGTATGTACATCAGCAAGAATTCCTCATACACATGAGTGTGATGCATATACTTACCTTGTAGTCTTGAGTTGGCTTAGGGTGAAATGAACCTGCACAAACAAGGTTAGAGAACACAGGTACATCTACTAGCCAGAGCAAACAGAAGAAACCACAAGAATACCAAGCCTGGGATGACATGTAGAGAGTGAGTACTGAATACCACATTGTATTAGACATGTCCCCAAGAGTAAAGATATGCAATGAATTTGAGTGATTTCTTTCCCTTGGATGTCTTGCTCCCCCTAAATCTAGCATGGGATACTGGGAGAAGATAGGGAACAGAAAATCAGAGCTGAAAACAGAGCTGAAAGATATAAAAGAACAGAGCTTAAAGCAAATAAGCACATATGAACATGTCTTTCCCCCAAAAAGACATGTGGCATCTCTCCTCTTGAACACCAAGCATCTGGGATCCTTGAGAAATACTTTCTACTTGAGTATTCTCTCCCCTGGAGATCTCTTTCTCCCCCTTAATATTCTCTGATGTGATCTCTCTAAGTGATAAGCTTTGATGTGATCTCTCTCTCCCCCTTTGACATCAATTTCCAAGAAGGGTCTTCTGGAATTTGTTGTGTATGGGTTTGGTCCTTGAGTCACGACACAAAGCACTAGATAAATTTGTGATGCTTGTAGAGGACAAGATTCATTGAGTGGAGCTGGATTTAAAAGAGACACAGAATTAGTGGCAAACTGTTTTTCCTGTTGGGAAATCGGTGGCACCGAGTGGTATGCTTCGGTTGTACCGAAAAGATTCGGTTGGACCGAAAACAACAAATCGGTGAAACCGAGTTCATCACAGAGAAAACATTTGTCACCTCAGCTCATTAAACTAGAAAGGTCTCACAAAGATTTGCAAGGAATTAACTGAATGATTTGCAATGAATTGGATGCAGAAAATGCAGAGCAAATAGAAAGAAAAGAATGAAATCTAGATGAAGTTTTTTTAAACAAATATGCATGAGACAAATGCAAAAACACAAATAAGAACACGAGAGAACTTCATCTAGAGATGGTCGGTGACAAAGTCACCTATGTTAGAGTATATTGACTTAGGAGTCAAGTGAGATCACTTGATCACGGGTCATACTCATCGTTTAAGCTCAAAATGGGGTTACCATTTTTCGTTTAAGCATCTTGATGTATTCTCATCTTGTCGAATTGCTTCAGCTCATGACTTGGAGTAAAGCTTCTCTAAGATGGAATAACATACCTTGGTTGGTGGTGTGGTCCATGTAGTTGAACTTGTGTAGGTTGCTCAAGGTTGATGTAGCTTATCAAGAGTTGGGAGCACCACTTGGAATTTGAGTCCATCTACCTACATGGGTTAGTTCTTGCAAGGAAGAGCACTTGTGTATCCAAAATGACAATCATGAAGCTCAATCATAGAGTTTGTCAAAAGGGTATGTTAGAATGATTCCTTGCTTCCTTGTATTCATCCACCATAGGGTAGAGACTTGGTGATGTAGAGATTGCTCAAGATGTGAGTAGTTTACAATCTCATGGAATTTGACTCAACCAAGTACCTACATGGGTTAGATGACATGCAAGATGCAAATATATCCAGGATATAATATTTTAATTATAAGATAGATATCATGGATTAGTCATAAGCTCATGTCTTGCATGTATTCAATGGAGTTTCTACTCCAAGTTTGAAGCATCAATGATGTTCAATTCTCCTCTCAACCTGCAAAACACTTTCTCATCAAGGGGTTTAGTAAATATATCTGCTAATTTCTTTTCTGTGCGAACATGCTTAAGATTAATGTCACCCTTAGCAACATGATCTTGAATGAAATGATGACGAACTTCAATATGCTTAGTTCGAGAATGTTGTACAGGATTATGACCAATTTTGATAGCACTTTCATTGTCACAAAGCAATGGAACATGTTTCACATATATCCCATAATCTTTAAGAGTTTGGGTCATCCAAAGTAATTGAGCACAACATGATCCAGCAATGTACTCCGCTTGGTGTAGATAAGGATACCGAGTTTTGTTTCTTGGAGGACCAAGACACAAGAGATCTACCAAGAAATTGACAAGTACCAGAAGTGGACTTTCTATCAACCTTGTCTCCGGCATAGTCCGAGTCGGAATAGCCAACAAGATCGAAAGAGACCCTCTTAGGATACCAAATGCCAAAAATTGGTGTATGAATTAAGTATCTCACTATCCTTTTCACGGCCTTAAGATGACATTCTTTAGGAGCATCTTGATATCTTGCACACATGCACACACTTAGCATAATATCGGTATGTGAAGCACATAGGTATAACAATGATCCAATCATAGAACGATAAACCTTTTGATCAACCGGTTTACCATCTTTGGTCAAATCAAGATGTCCACTAGTAGGCATGGGTGTAGACATATCTTTGCACTCTTGCATATTGAACTTCTTGAATAAGTCCTTAGTGTACTTCGTTTGAGAGACAAAAGTACCTTCCTTAGTTTGCTTGATTTGCAACCCAAGAAAGAATTTGAGTTCACTCATCATTGACATCTCAAACTTCTCCCACATTAGCTTTTCAAACTTTTCACTAAAATGAGGGTTAGTTGATCCAAATATGATATCATCAACATAAATTTGGCACACAAATAATTCTCCATTAACCCTTTTAGTAAAAAGTGTGTAATCAATCTTCCCAATTTCAAAGCCTTTTCAAGAATAAACTTGGTCAAGCATTTATACCATGCTCTAGGAGCTTGTTTAAGACCATAAAGAGCTTTGTGAAGTTTGTAAACATGATTTGGTTTCTTAGGATTGACAAAGCCGGAGGTTGTTTGACATAAACTTCCTCCTCTATTTCACCATTTAGAAAAGCACTTTTAATGTCCATTTGGTACAAGGTGATATTATGATGATTAGCATAGGCAAGTAAGATGCGAATGGACTCAAGTCTAGCAACGGGAGCATAAGTCTCACCATAGTCCATACCTTCGACTTGTGTGTAGCCTTGGGCGACGAGACGTGCTTTTTTGCGAACTACTTGTCCATCTTCATCTTGCTTGTTGTGAAACACCCATTTGGTACCGATGATGTTGTGGTTGTTGTCGGGCTTCTCAACCAATGTCCAAACTTGGTTTCTCTCAAAGTTGTGTAGCTCTTCATGCATAGCATTTATCCAATCCGGATCTTCCAATGCTTCTTCGACCTTCATAGGTTCAATGCTAGAGATGAAAGAATAGTTTTCACAAAAGTTAGCTAAACGAGTTTTAGAGCGAGTGATTCTCCCGGTTTGAATATCATTGTAGATTTGCTCGACGGGATGGTCTTTAGAAATTCTTGCTCGAACTCGTGAAAGCTTTTGCTTGGGTCTCGGTTGAACATCTTCTTCATCTTGTTCTTCTTCTTCTTCTTCTTGATCTTCTTCATTGTTGGTGTTGTCGTTTTCTTGTCGAGGTGTAGAAGGAGGTTGTTTACGATCATGATGTTCTTCCTCGTTTTCTTCATCTTGGTGTGTTCCACTTGTGGATGCTTCCGTTTCAACTCTTGGTTCACCTTGTCGTGAAGTAGAAGCTTCCACTTGGACGGACGAGGTACTCTCCTTCACCTCCGTTGGACGGACCTTGCCAATAGACAAGTCTTGGATTGCTTCCGAAGGGTCTTTGTCTCCTACATCAATTGGCAACTGCTCTACTTGCGAGCCGTTAGATTCATCAAACTTCACACCTACCGTCTATTCAACCTTTCGGGTGAAATTGTTGTAGACACGGTAAGTATGAGAGTTTGAGCCATAACCTAGTAGGAAACCTTCATGAGACTTAGGAGCAAATTTTGAACGACGATGCTTATCAAGAATGTAGCACTTTGAGCCGAATACTCAAAAGTATCCAACTTGGGGTTTGTTACCGGTGAGGAGCTCAGATGCCAGTCTTGCCGAGTAGCTTGTGAAGATACAAGCGATTTGTTGCATGACAAGCTGTCTCAACCGCTTCGCCCAAAAGTGCTTGATTGTCTTGTACTCATCAAGCATCGTTCTCGCCATTTTGATGAGAGTCCGGTTCTTCCTCTCAACAACTCCATTTTGTTGAGGTGTGTACGTAGCCGAGAACTCGTGTGAAATCCCTTCTTCGTCAAGAAAGGTGTCCACGTTTGCGTTCTTGAACTCTGTTCCGTTGTCGCCAACCTTCTTGATCTTCACTTCAAATTGGTTTTGGGCCTTCCTAGCGAAGTTTTTGAAGATCTTTTGGACCTGCGATTTATCATCGAGAAAGAACACCCACGTAAATCTTGAAAAATCATCAACTATAACTAGACCAAAAGAATTTCCACCGAGACTTTTGTAGGAGTTGGGACCAAAGAGATCCATATGAAGTAGCTCGAGTGGCCTCCTTGTGGTCATGATGTTCTTCACGGATGCCTTCCTCGACCTGTTTACACCTTGACAAGCATTGCACAGATCTATCCTTATCAAATATGACATCGTTAACTTCAAGGATATGATTTCCTTTAATAAGCTTGTCAAGGTTTCTCATGCCAACGTGACCTAGTCGTCTATGCCATAACCAACCTTTTGAGGATTTAGCAATGAAGCAAGTTTTAGGTTGTGCCTTTTTAGAGAAATCAACAATGTAAAGATCACCTCTACGTATACCGGTAAATACCATTTTATGATTGTCTCGACGAAACACTTGACAATCTACTTTAGTGAATAGGACATTTAAACCGAAATCAGCAAGTCTAGATACTGAAAGTAAGTTGTAGCCAAGAGACTCAACGAGCATGACATTTTGAATGGAGCTATCTTGTGAGATGGCCACCTTACCGAGGCCAACCACCTTACCCTTTGAGTTGTCACCGAAAGTGACATACTTTTGAGGACTATCATTTTCAGCAAGCTCACGAAACATGCCTTTATCTCTGGTCATGTGATCGGTACATCCACTGTCAAGAACCCATTCCTTTCCTCTGACACATATCCTCAAGATTTGCCATAAGACCAAAATGTCTCATTGCATCATCAAGATCAAAATCACTATCATCATCCTCATCATAGTATCCATGTTCAACATCGTCATGTGGTGGATCAAGTCCTAGAGAGGGTACTTCATTAGAGTGAGTTTGACGATGATCTTGCTTATGAATTCTTATAGCTTCGGAAATAATATCACCAATAATTCCAACATCTCCTTTGGCACGCATAAGGTCGGTAAGTTCAAATAGACGATCACCAAACATAGGATCACTAGTATTCATCTTACTCAAGGCAATAGACTTATAGAGAATCTCATCTAGATTTTTCAAGGAATAATTTGGAAAGCGTTCCTCAAGAAATTTCCATATAGTGTAGGCACACTCAAAAGTAGGCAAGATTCTGATCAAGTTTCTAGGCAAGCCTCTAGTGATAAGATAAACAATTCTAAGATTTCTAGTCATGTCAATAGATTCATCAAGGGTAGGATGCATAGGATCAACATGAGGTGCACAAGGGCTAGAAATGTACTTGTTCAATTGATATTGATTGAAAATTACAAGCATCTCATTTTTTCACTCATGAAAATATTCTCCATCAAGAATAGGCACTCTATGTCTAAGACTCCCCAAAGTAGACTCATCCATCTTCCTCCAATGGTGATTAAACCAAGGCAATGGAGACCAATGCTCTGATACCACTTGTAGGATCTTGAGAAGAGGTGTCTAGAGGGGGGTGATTAGACACTAAGTACCAAAGTTGCAGTTTTTAACTTCTTTTAGGTTTAAGTGGAGTTTAGGCACAAGTTTAACTTTCTCAATACATAAAAAACAAGCACGCAAAGAGTATATAGGCAGCGGAAAATAAAGCATGCAACTTGCAAGAATGTAAAGGGAAGGGTTTGGAGGATTCAAACGCAATTGGAGACACAGATGTTTTTGTCATGGTTCCGATAGGTGGTGCTATCGTACATCCACGTTGATGGAGACTTCAACCCACGAAGGGTAACGGTTGCGTGAGTCCATGGAGGGCTCCGTCCACGAAGGGTCCACGAAGAACCAACCTTGTCTATCCCACCATGGCCGTCGCCCACGAAGGACTTGCCTCACTAGCGGTAGATCTTCGCGAAGTAGGCGATCTCCTTGCCCTTACAAACTCCTTGGTTCAACTCCACAATCTTGTCAGAGGCTCCCAAGTGACACCTAGCCAATCTAGGAGACACCACTCTCCAAGAAGTAACAAATGGTGTGTTGATGATGAACTCCTTGCTCTTGTGCTTCAAATGATAGTCTCCCCAACACTCAACTCTCTCTCATAGGATTTGGATCTGGTGGAAAGAAGATTTGAGTGGAAAGCAACTTGGGGAAGGCTAGAGATCAAGATTCATGTGGTTGGAATGGAATATCTTGGCCTCAACACATGAGTAGGTGGTTCTCTCTCGAAATAGGATGCTTTGGAAGTGTAGGTTTGTTACTCGATGGCTCTCTCCACGAATGAAGAGGAGGTGGAGGGGTATATATAGCCTCCACACAAAATCTAACCGTTACACACAACTTACCAAACTCGGTGGGACCGAATTATAAAACTCGGTCAGACCGATTTAGTAAACCTAGTGACCGTTAGGATTTTCGGTGGGACTGATATGCATCTCGGTAGGACCGATTTGGTTAGGGTTAGGGCCTAATGTAATCTCGGTGAGACCGATTACACAAACTCGGTGAGACCGAATTTGGTAATTAGCTAACCAGAGAGTTGGTCAGGCAAACTCGGTGATGCCGATTACTTAAACTCGGTGGGACCGATTTGGGTAACAAGCTAACTAGAAAGTTTGCATTGTAATCTCGGTAGTCCCGATTGCACAAACTCAGTGAGACCGATTTTGGTAATGGACATACACAGAGAGATTACAATCCCATCTCGGTGAGACCGAGATCCCTATCAGTGAAACCGATTTGCTTAGGTTTTGTGGCAGTGGCTATGACATCCAAACTCGGTGGCGGGATAGAAAGAACCGGTGGGGCCGAGTTTGACTTTAGGTTTAGGTCATATGTGGATGTGAGAAAGTAGTGGAGGGTTTTGGAGCATATCACTAAGCACATGAAGCAAGAGGCTCATTAAGCAACACCTCATCCCTCCTTGATAGTATTGGCTTTTCCTATAGACTCAATGTGATCTTGGACCACTAAAATGTAAAATGAAGAGTCTTGAGCTTGAAGCTTGAGCCAATCCTTTGTCCTAAGCATCTTGAAGGAGCTCCCACATCCTTTAGTCCATGCCACTCCATTATTGAACATATCTGAAACATACTAGTTAAAGTTGTTAGTCCAACAAGAGATATGTTGACATTAATTACCAAAACCACCTAGGGAGCACTTGTGCTTTCATGTAGTCCTTTCAATAAGTAAGAGTGTCGAACCCAACGAGGAGCAGAAGGAAATGACAAGCGGTTTTCAGTAAGGTATTCTCTGCAAGCACTGGAATTATAGGTAACAGATAGTTTTGTGATAAGGTAATTTGTAACGGTAACAAGTAACAAGTGTAAATAAAGTGCAGCAAGGTGGCCCAATCCTTTTTGTAGCAAAGGACAAGCCTAGACAAACTCTTATACAGAGAAAAGCGCTCCCGAGGACACACGGAAATTATCGTCAAGCTAGTTTTCATCACGTTCATATGATTCGCGTTCGGTACTTTGATAATTTGATATGTGGGTGGACCGGTGCTTGGGTGGTGTCCTTACTTGGACAAGCATCCCACTTATGATTAACTCCTATTGCAAGCATCCGCAACTACAAAAGAAGTATTAAGGTAAACCTAACCATAGCATGAAACATATGGATCCAAATCAGCCCCTAACGGCTAAACACATAAACTAGGGTTTAAGCTTCTCACACTCTAGCAACCCATCATCTACTTATTACTTCCCAATGTCTTCCTCTAGGCCCAAATAATGGTGAAGTGTCCCAGAGTCGACGTTCACATGACACCACTAGAGGAGAGACAACATACATCTCATCAAAATATCGAACGAATACCAAATTCACATGACTACTAATAGCAAGACTTCTCCCATGCATGTCCTCAGGAACAAACGTAACTACTCACAAAGCATATTCATGTTCATAATCAGAGGAGTATTAATATGCATATAGGATCTGAACATATGATCTTCCACCAAATAAACCAACTAGGATCAACTACAAGGAGTAATCAACACTACTAGCAACCCACAGGTACCAATCTGAGGCTTTGGGACAAAGATTGGATACAAGAGATGAACTAGGGTTTGAGAGGAGATGGTGCTGGTGAAGATGTTGATGGAGATTGATGTTGATGGTGTTGGTGATGACGATGGCGATGATTTGCCCCTCCCAGAGGGAAGTTTCCCCAGCAGAACAGCTCCGCCGGAGCCCTAGATTCGTTCCGCCAAGGTTCCGCCTCGTGGCGGCGGAGTTTCGTCCCATAAGCTTGCTTCTGATTTTTTCTCTCGGACGAAAGACTTCATATAGCATAAGATGGGCACCGGAGGGCCACCAGGGGGCCCACGAGGCAGGGGGCGCGCCCAGGGGGTAGGGCGTGCCCCCACCCTCATGGCCAGGGTGTGGGCCCCCTCTGGTATTTTCTTTCTTCGGTATTTTTTATTATTTCCAAAATTAACTCTCGTGGAGTTTCAGGACTTTTGGAGCTGTGCAGAATAGGTCTCTAATATTTGCTCCTTTTCCAGCCCAGAATTCCAGCTGCCGGCATCCTCCCTCTTTACGTAAACCTTGTAAAATAAGAGAGAATAGGCATAAGTATCGTGACATAATGTGTAATAAAAACCCATAATGCAATAAATATCGATATAAAAGCATGATGCAAAATGGACGTATCAACTCCCCCAAGCTTAGACCTCGCTTGTCCTCAAGCGGAAGTCGATAACGATAAATATGTCTACATGTTTAGAGATAGAGGTGTCGATAAAATAAAATACGGACATGAGGGCATCATGATCATTCTTATAACAGCAACATATATGGATATTGTCCTATTATTTCTTATGCTCAAGTAATAATCTATTCACAATGCAAAGTATGAATTAGAAACTTCATTGGGAACTAACAAACTATAATCTCAGTCATTGAAGCAATTGCAATTTATCATAACATCAGAAAGAGTCAATATAAGAGCTTTTCAGCAAGTCCACATACTCAACTATCATTTAGTCTTTCACAATTGCTAACACTCACACAATACTTGTGGTTACTGAGTTTTAATCGTATACGTAGAAAGATAGGGGCTTATAGTGTCGCCTCCCAACCTATTACCTCCCGCGTAATGTCAACTATAATAGTTCATTATAAATTACATGCAATTTTATATATATATATATATATATATATATATATATATATATATATATATATATATATATATATATATATATATATATATCAGGATCTTTCCAACACAATGTGCTTGCCAAAGGATAAAATGTAAAAAGGAAAGGTGAAGATCACCATGACTCTTGCATAAGGTAGAAGATAAAAGTAAAAGATAGGCCCTTAGCAGAGGGAAGCAAAGGTTGTCATGCGCTTTCAGGGTTGGATGCACAAAATCTTAATGCGAAAGAACGTCACTTTATATTGCCACTTGTGATATGGACCTTTATTATGCAGTCCGTCGCTTTTATTTCTTCCACATCACAAGATCGTATAAAGCTTATTTTCTCCACACTAATCAATCATACATATTTAGAGAGCAATTTTTTATTGCTTGCACCGATGACAACTTACTTGAAGGATCTTACTCAATCCATAGGTAGATATGGTGGACTCTCATGGCAAAACTGGGTTTAAGGGTATTTGGAAGCACAAGTAGTATCTCTACTTGGTGCAAAGAATTGGCTAGCATGAGGGAGAAAGGCAAGCTCAACATGTTGGATGATCCATGACAATATACTTTATTTCAGATATAAGAAAACATAACCCATTACGTTGTCTACCTTGTCCAACATCAACTCTTTAGCATGTCATATTTTAATGAGTGCTCACAATCATAAAAGATATCCAAGATAGTATATTTATATGTGAAACCTCTCTTTCTTTATTACTTCCTATTAATTGCAACGATGACCAAAACAGTGTTTGTCAACTCTCAACAACTTTTAATCATCATACTCTTTATATGTGAAGTCATTACTCTTCGTAAGATCAATACGATCTATTTTTATTCTTTCTTTCTCTTTTATTCACTCATAATCATAGCAAGATAATCAAGCCCTTGACTCAACACTGATCTTTATTATATGGCTCACGGACTCGATTACATAGAGGGATCATAAAGCAAAACTCAAAACTCAAAGCTAAATCATACTAAAACTTTATTCTACTAGATCACGATAATACCAAAAGGATCAAACTAAGGAAAACGGTAAAGATAGGAGTCTGATGGTGATACGATACCGGGGCACCTCCCCCAAGCTTGGCAGTTGCTAAGGGGAGTGCTCATACCCATGTGATTATATCTCTTTCTTCGGAGGTGATGGTGTGATATTCTTGGCGATGATACTCCTCAGGATACGATTCTCTTCCTCGAGCTTCTTGAGTTGCTGCTTGAGATCCATTATCTCTGTACGGAGCTTACCCGTGACAGTTAAAGCTCCTTGCACCCAGGGATGTTGCATAGCTGCGGGGGAACAAGTAACACTCTTTTTCATATTCTCATAAGAAAGAAATCTAACACTGGAAGGGATAACCGAGTTTGGAATAGCCGAGCTCTGTAGTTCCCCTTTGTGAATCCAAATGTGGTTTAGAAGTGACTTCTTGATTCTCCTCCATGGCATCTATCCTTTTCAAATCAGCCTCCATCTCTTCCTCCGTTGCTGGCCCAAAGTGGTCAGCATCGTTGTTTGTCCTTGATCTCGATGGAGGATGAGACACCCGGCTCTCCCCGACTGACTCTTGAGAAGACATATTGCTCTAATCTGCACCAGCAACAGCTCGAAACAAAAACAGAGGATATTGGCGTGATACGAGGGTCAAAACCTTCGGGAGATTTTATAATGTATTTTTACCGACCGAAAGAAGTATCGTGCAAGAAAACAAAGTCCAGAGAGCGCACAAGGTGCCCACGAGGTAGGGGGCGCGCCCAGGGGGGTAGGGCGCGCCCTCCACCCTCGTGGAGGCGTCGTGTCCTTCCCGGAATGCTTCTTATTTTCCTATTTTTCTAAATATTCCAAAACGGAGAAAAATTGCCGTTAGAACTGTTTTGGAGTAGGTTTACTTACCGTACCACATACCTATTCCTTTTCGGAGTCTGAAACGTTCTGGAAAGTGTCCCTTATGTATTCCTACGGGGTTACGGTTTCAAGAATATTAGTTTCAACATTTATGGAATTACCTGAGATATAATGTTTGATTCTTTGACCGTTTACCACCTTCGGGTTTGTGCCTTCGAAATTGTTGATTTTTATGGCACCGGAACGATAGACCTCCTCGATAACGTAAGGGCCTTCCCATTTGGAGAGAAGTTTTCCTGCAAAAAATCTTAAACGAGAGTTGAATAGCAACACATAATCACCAACATTAAACTCATGCTTTTGTATCCTTTTGTCATGCCATCTTTTAACTTTTTCTTTAAACAACTTGGCATTCTCATAGGCTTGGGTTCTCCATTCATCAAGTGAGCTTATGTCAAATAACCTCTTCTCACCAGCAAGTTTGAAATCATAGTTGAGCTCTTTGATTGCCCAATATGCCTTATGTTCTAGTTCGAGAGGTAAGTGACATGATTTTCCATAAACCATTTTATACGGAGAGACATACCCATAGGATTTTTATATGCAGTTCTATAGGCCCATAATGCATCATCAAGTTTCTTGGACCAATTCTTCCTAGATCTATTAACAGTCTTTTGCAAAATTAATTTGAGCTCTCTATTGCTCAATTCTACTTGACCACTAGACTGTGGGTGATAAGGGGATGCAATTCTATGATTAACATCATACTTGGCAAGCATTTTACGAAAAGCACCATGAATAAAATGTGAACCACCATCAGTCATTAAATATCTAGGGACTCCAAACCTCAGAAAAATAACTTCTTTAAGAATCTTAATAGAGGTGTTATGATCAGCACTACTAGTTGGAATAGCTTCCACCCACTTAGTAACGTAATCAACAAAGAACTAAAATATGAGTATATCCATTAGAGGCAGGAAACGGTCCCATATAATCAAAGCCCCAAACATCAAATGGTTCAATAACAAGTGAATAATTCATAGGCATTTCTTGACGTCTACTAATGTTACCAATTCTTTGACATTCATCACAAGATAAGACAGACTTACGGGCATCATTGAAGAGAGTGGGCCAATAAAAACCGGATTGCAATACCTTATGTGCAGTTCTATCTCCAGTGTGGTGTCCTCCATAAGCCTCGGTGTGACACTTGCGTAGGATCTGTTCCTGTTCATGCTCAGGTACACAACACCTAATAACACCATCTACTCCTTCTTTATAAATATGTGGGTCATCCCAAAAGTAATGTCTCAAATCATAGAAAAACTTTTTCTTTTGCTGGTATGTGAAACTAGGTGGTATAAATTTAGCAACAATGTAATTAGCATAATCGGCATACCATGGAGCAGTACGAGAAGCATTTATGACATTTAATTGTTCATCAGGAAAGCTACCATCAATAGGTAGTGGGTCATCAAGAACATTTTCTAACCTAGACAAGTTATACGCAACGGGTTCTCAGCTCCCTTTCTATCAATATAATATGTAAATCAAATTCTTGTAGCAAGAGAACCCATCTAATAAGTCTAGGTTTAGCATCTTTCTTTTCCATAAGATATTTAATAGCAGCATGATCAGTGTGAATAGTTACTTTAGAATCAACGGTATAAGGTCTGAACTTATCACAAGCAAATACAACTGCTAAGAATTCTTTTTCAGTAGTGGCATAATTTCTCTGGGCATTGTCAAGAGTTTTACTAGCATATCGAATAATATTTAATTTCTTATCAACTCTTTGCCCTAGAACAGCACCTACAACATAATCGCTAGCATCACACATAATTTCAAAAGGGAAATTCCAAACAGGTGGCTGAACAATGGGTGCAGAGATTAATTCTTTCTCAAGTATTTCAAATGCTTCTACACAATCATCATAAAAAATGAAAGGTATATCTTTTTGTAAGAGATTAGTCAGAGGCCAAGAATTTTTTTAGAAGTCCTTAATGAACCTCCTATAAAAACCGGCATGACCTAGGAAACTTCTTATACCTTTGATGTCCTTAGGACACGACATCTTTTCAATAGCATCAACTTTAGCTTTATCAACTTCAATACCTCTTTCAGAAATTTTATGCCCCAAAACAATGCCTTCATTAACCATAAAGTGACACTTCTCCCAATTCAAGACAAGATTAGTTTCTTCACATCTCTGCAAAACTCGATCAAGGTTGCTCAAGCAATCATCAAAAGAAGTTTCGTATACGGAGAAAATTAGTTTCTTCACATCCTTTTTGCAGTCTATATTAGCATTAACAGTATTCAAGAAGGGTCTACCAAATATAATGGGACAAAAGCTATCTTGTGGGGAACCAAGAACAAGAAAACCAGCAGGATATTTAGCTTTCCCACACAAGACTTCAACATCTCTAACAATCCCAATTGGTGAAATAGTATCTCTATTAGCAAGCTTAATGGTAACATCGATATCTTCTAACTCAGCGGGTGCAATATCAGACATTATTTTTTTGTATAAGGAAATAGATATTGCACTAGCACTAGCACCCATATCACACAAGCCATGATAACAATGATCTCCTATTTTAACAGAAATAACAGGCATGCCTACCATAGGTCTATGTTTATCTTTAGCACCAGGTTTAGCAATTCTAGTAGTCTCATCACAGAAGTAAATAACATGCCCATCGATATTATCCACCAAGGGATCTTTAACCATAGCAATATTAGGTTCAACCTTAACTTGCTCAGGGGGTTTGTGTGTCCTAATATTACTTTTGTTGACTACAGTTGAAGATTTAGCATGATCCTTAATTCTAACAGGGAAAGGTGGTTTCTCAACATAAGTAGTAGGAACAATAGGATCATTATAAGTGATAAGTCTTTTCTTCAACTTTAATAGGTGCAACTACTTTTACTTCAATGGGAGGATTATATTTCTACCACTTCTCCTTAGGGAGATCAACATGAGCAGCGAAAGATTCACAAAAAGAAGCTAATATCTTAGAGTCAAGTCCAATTTAGTGCTAAATTTACGGAAAAAATCGGTATACATAAAAGATTTAACACAACAAAACTTAGGTGTTATACCTGACTCCTTACCTTCGTCGAGATCCCAATCTTCAGAGTTGCGTTTAATTCTTTCCAATAAATTCCATTTGAATTCAATAGTCTTCATCATAAAGAAACCAGTACAAGAAGTATCGAGCATGGAGCGATTGTTGTCAGAAAGTCGAGCATAATTTTTTTGAATAATCATCTCTCTTGAGAGCTCGTGATTGGGGCATGAATATAACATTGACTTAAGCCTCCCCCAAGCTTGAGCGATGCTTTCTCCTTCGCGAGGCCAAAAAATTTATATATAATTACGATCACGATGAACAAGATGCATAGGATAAAACTGTTGATGGAATTCCAATTTCAATCGCGTGTAGTCCCATGATCCCATATCATCACATAGCCTATACCATGTCAATGCATCTCCCTTCAAAGATAAAGGGAAGACCTTCTTCTTGATAACATCATCGGGCATACCTGCAAGCTTAAATAATCCACAAACTTCATCCACATAGATTAAGTGTAAATCGGGATGCAATGTTCCATCTCCTGCAAAAGGATTAGCTAGCAGTTTCTCTATCATACCCAGAGGAATTTCAAAGTAGATATTTTCGTTTTCAGTAGGTTCAGTGGGTTGAGGAGCAACTCTTTGCTCTACTGGTCGAGGTGAAGATACCCCGAACAAGCCCCTCAAAGGATTACTTTCCATAGTAACAAGTGACAGTAAATTTCAGCACACTATATAAATTTTTTCTCACCAAATTCCACCTACCGAAGGCGCTTCACTCCCCGGCAACGGCGCCAAAAAAGAGTCTTGATGACCCACAAGTATAGGGGATCTATCGTAGTCCTTTTGATAATTAAGAGTGTCGAACCCAACGAGGAGCGTATGAAATGACAAGCGGTTTTCAGTAAGGTATTCTCTGCAAGCACTGAAATTATAGGTAACAGATAGTTTTGTGATAAGGTAATTTGTAACGGGTAACAAGTAACAAGTGTAAATAAAGTTCAACAAGGTGGCCCAATCCTTTTTGTAGCAAAGGAAAAGCCTGGACAAACTCTCCCGAGGACACATGGAAATTATCGTCAAGCTAGTTTTCATCACGTCATATGATTCGCGTTCGATACTTTGATAATTTGATATGTGGGTGGACCGGTGCTTGGGTGCTGTACTTACTTGGACAAGCATCCCACTTATGCTTAAATCCTATTGCAAGCACCCGCAACTACAAAAGAAGTATTAAGGTAAACCTAACCATAGCATGAAACATATGGATCCAAATCAGCCCCTTACGAAGAAAGACATAAACTAGGGTTTAAGCTTCTGTCACTCTAGCAACCCATCATCTACTTATTACTTCCCAATGTCTTCCTATAGGCCCAAATAATGGTGAAGTGTCATGTAGTCGACGTTCACATGACACCACTAGAGGAGAGACAACATACATCTCACCAAATATCGAACGAATACCAAATTCACATGACTACTAATAGCAAGACTTCACCCATGTCCTCAGGAACAAACGTAACTACTCACAAAGCATATTCATGTTCATAGTCAGAGGAGTATTAATATGCATATAGGATCTGAACATATGATCTTCCACCAAATAAACCAACTAGCATCAACTACAAGGAGTAATCAACACTACTAGCAACCCACAAGTACCAATCTGAGGCTTTGGGACAAAGATTGGATACAAGAGATGAACTAGGGTTTGAGAGGAGATGGTGCTAGTGAAGATGTTGATGGAGATTTACCCTCCTCCGATGAGGGGATCATTGGTGATGACGATGGAGATGATTTCCCCCTCCCAGAGGGAAGTTTCCCCGGCAGAACAGCTCCGCCGGAGCCCTAGATTGGTTTTGCCAAGGTTCCGCCTCGTGGCCGCGGAGTTTCGTCCCGTAAGCTTGCTTCTAATTTTTTCTCGGATGAAAGACTCCATATAGCAGAAGATGGGCATCGAAGGGCCACCAGGGGGCCCATGAGGCACGGGCGCGCTTGTGGGGGCACGCACCCCCACCCTCGTGGCTGTGGTGTGGGCCCTCCGGTATTTTCTTCGCCAAGATTTTTTATTATTTCCAAAAATAACTTTCGTGGAGTTTCAGGGACTTTTGAGCTGTGCAGAATAGGTCTCTAACATTTGCTCCTTTTCCAAATTGTAATTCCAAATTACCGCATTCTCCCTCTTTATGTAAACCTTGTAAAATAAGAGAGAATAGGCATAAGTATTGTGACATAATGTGTAATAACAGCCCATAATGCAATAAATATCGATATACAAGCATGATGCAAAATGGACGTATCAGTATGCTGATTGTGCTAATTATATTGTTGCTAAAGTCATACCACCTAGTTTCACATACCAGCAAAAGAAAAAGTGTTTCTATGATTTAAGACATTACTTCTGAGATGACCCACACCTTTATAAAGAAGGAGTAGATGATGTTATTAGAAGTTGTGTACCTGAGCATGAACATGAAAAGATCCTACGCAAGTGCCACTCCGAGCCTTATGGAGGGCACCACGCTGGAGATAGAACTGCACATAAGGTATTGCAATCAGAGTTCTGTTGGCCCACTCTCTTCAAGGATGCCCGTAAGTTTGTCTTGTCTTGTGATGAATGCCAAAGAATTGGTAATATTAGTAGACGTCAAGAAATGCCTATGAACTATTCACTTCTTATTGAACCATTTGATGTTTGGGGCTTTGATTATATGGGACCTTTTCCTTCCTCTAATGGGCATACACATATTTTAGTTGCTGTTGATTACGTTACTAAGTGGGTAGAAGCTATTCCAACTAGTAGTGCTGATCATAACACTTCTATTAAGATGCTTAAAGAAGTTATTTTTCCGAGGTTTGGAGCCCCTAGATATTTAATGAGTGATGGTGGTTCACATTTTATTCATGGTGCTTTTCGTAAAATGCTTGCTAAGTATCACTACAAAAAAATACACTTCCGTGATGATATGTGTTTGTCACAGTAGGTCATGTTTTCTGTCATGCATGTACATCCATGACAAATTTATGTCAGAATCAAGATAGTCATACCTGTGCTATCGTAGAAGTGTTCCATGACATTACCAAAATTATCATCACGGAAGTGTCTAGTTCCATGACGATAAATAGCGCGTCACAGAAGTGCTTTCGTCAAGGGTGACCGACACGTGGCATCCATCGTAACGGAACGCCGTTAAGCTATTGGGTCCGGTTTTGGATCCAATAACCCATTAACAGCCCCGACCAATGGGGAATTTCCACATGTAAAATCATCATTGGCTGGAGGAAACACGTGTCGGCTCACCGTTGGGACAGATATCATCCACTCATTGGACCCAAAGCGCCTATGATACGTCGACACGTGGCACGACCCAACAGAGGCACATTCCTGTGAAAAGGCCGGCCTGTTTGACTTGGTCAAAAGGTGGCGGGCCGGCCCACGGCAACCCTGTTAACGGCCTGTTCGCATATAGCCCATTTACAGCCCGCTAACATAGGGCCCATTTACGGCCTATCCGAATTAGGCCCAGTAGCGTCAACTGGGCCGTCCAATATAATTCTAGCCCGTTTTAACTTCCAGCCCATGTATGGCCCATGACGTCTTTCGTCCCATATGAGGCCCTTATTACTCTCGGCCCATTAACGGCCCGTGGTAAAACTAGCCCGTAATGAACAATGTATCATTTTATACCCATTAACGACACGTGGTGAAACTGGCCCGTAATGAACAGTGTATCACTTTATACCCATTAACGGCCCATTATTCCGCTAATGCTTCAGCCCATGTTATCTTTCGCCTTCTCGGGCCCATTTATTCTTGGGCTCATTTCCACATTCGCTTACTTACTACCGTTACTATCATTTTCTCGCTTAGGGCCAAATTCAGCCTGGTGGGTTACCGAGCCATTTGTGGTCTGTTAATACGCTAATGCTTTCATAGCGTCATCAAAATACGACCGATTAACGACGACCCGTTATGGTCGGCCCATGAACGGACGATTTCAACTCTAGCCCATTTACGGCCATAATGTGGTCGGTTACTGGCCCATGTTTGGCCAACCGATCATACGCCCGTAGAAGGCCCATTGATGATACGGCCCATAGAAGGCCCATTTTGTCTACGACCCATATAAGGCCCATTGTTTCTACGCCACATAGAAGGCCCATTGTTTCTACGGCCCTTAGAAGGCCCATTGTTTCTACGGCCCGTAGGAGGCCCATGTTAACTACATCCGGTGGGCATCAAAGTTCGCCACCAGTACAAATATAGGGAACACCCTACACTATACAAAAATGGCTTGTTGTTTTCTTCAGCCGGTGGCTGCATGTTAAGAACAAATTTTATATCACACCAAAACAAATTACAACTATAAAACAAAAGGAAGGTTGGCATAAAAGTTAACACTCTAGCGTATAAATGCACCACCGTAAGTTCTAAGCTCATTCATTTGACCTCGACTATTACATTTTCATGTCAGTATTGTCCGATGGAGCACCATAACCTTCGCCTTCGCCTCCTAGGCTCCAGAACAACATAGCAAATGTCTGATAGTCTGGTTTCAAAACCATGCATATCTTGACAACAACGAACAATGTCTCTCCTTGTTTCACAAAGGGTCTCTATTAGGGAATGGACTTGTGTCTGGACTGCAGATACAACATTGTTTTGAGCTTGCATATCTTGATCATGAGGCAGTTTGGACAAGATTGCCTTAACAACCAAGCCAGTATTACGCAGGAACGTGCTTTTGGCACTGTTAATGGATAGGTACTGACCCACTGCAGCAAGAGCTGACATTGCGGTTATAGCTGCCTCGCCACCTTCAGAAGGTGGCGGTTCCACCATTTTTTCCATAGCTCGCTGTCGGTGTACAAAAGAAGGGGCACACCTTTGTACCCCTTTACATGTGCACAGATAGTCGGAGCCGCGCCCACGGCCGCACCAAGCAGAACAAGGGAGGTGAACCGAGGTAGAAACCGAAGCCCAAGACAGCCAGAGCAACGCCAAGGCCGAGACCACAAAAGAGTAGAGAGACGAAGCAGGTTCCCCCAGCAAGACCCTTGCCGGGGCAAGGCCCTTGTCGGGGCGGCTCGTCCAACACCAGCGGAGCACACCACCCTTGAGCTCACGGTCCCCAACACCATCAACCACATTGGGCCAGGGCTCGGGAGGCACCTCCATGGTGGCATGCAGATCCTTGTGAAGACAAGGAATATTCAAGATCAGATGAGGATTAAAAGACAACGATCCTCGGCAAGATCCTTGCCGAGGGGAGCCACAAGACCCCTGGCAAGATCCTTGCCGAGGACAATAGCACGCCACAGCGAGTCCCTTGCCGGGCCACCCGGCAAGGCCCTCGCCAAGGGCGCCAGTAGGGCCACCTCCAGGCCCGCACTAGCCAAGTCTCCACCGCCATTCGCATGCAGCTGCCAGCCCAACAAGCTGGGCAGGCACCTGCGTGGCAACATGCAGCTCCCAGGCCAACTCAGCGAGCGCCTGCATGGCGACATGCAGATCTTCGTGAAGACTTTGCCATTGCGTCACCTCAGCTGCCTGCCTGCCTACATGGCGCCGCATGCATCGCTGACCAGGGCGCATGTCGAAGCAAGGAGGAGCGGGGACGGACGGGACGGGCCTCGTTCCCGTCCCCAATAAAGCAAGGGGACACCTAAGCGATGCATTAAATGCGTCTTGTCACATGTCTGACGATAAACTTGTAGCACTGTACGCCTTTCCACCTCTTGTGTGCCACTGTGGCAGCCCCTTTCGACAATAAAAGGAGGCCCATGGCATACTGGATAAGGATTCGGCTCTTTGGAACGACCCAGCCACCGTAGCTAGTTGGAAGGCTCAAGAACACTCAATACATCCACCAAAGCAGGACTAGGGTTTTACGCATCCTTGCGGCCCGAACCTGGGTAAACGATCCTTGTGCTGATTACTAATCCTGCTCTTCTTGCAACCCTGCACCCCGACAACCGTAGTAGGGATTCTTGTGATCCCATAGGTGTCGTTTCCCACCGACATCTTTAGCGCGCCATGGCTCCCAAGAAGAAGACGGCCATGGCGATCGGCTCGTCGGGGGCCGAACGGCCCGTGCCAGTACGGGCGAGCAGCGGCCCGGTCGCGGACAGAACCCGAGCTGCGATCCGTGAGCACCAGCATCGCCCTGGCAGTCAGAGCCTGGCGAGCGGCGCCGTTCGCGCACCAGGCGACGGGCCGCACATCACCAGGTCTAAAGATGGGGCTGGGCCCCCCGCGGGCGGTGCGGGGCCCTCCAGGAGTGTCGTTGTGCCTCCCGCGGGCGGCGCATCAACCTCCAAGATGCCCACGCCGGCGACCACTACACGCTCTTCCCATGGTGTGCGCGACGAGCAGCGTCACCACGCCGGTGACCCTGGGCACCGCCGTGGGAAGAGCCATGTGCGTCGTCCGCGGGATGAAGGAGTTCAGCATGCCCGCCGAAGTGCTGGCGAAAATGGCGCGCAGCCGCTGGGTCGTGATGGAGCTCCTTCTAACGTGGTTAGAAGTCGAAGCGCGTCACGATACACGCAGCTGTCGCCGCCACCCATGCCAGCAGAAGCTTTGGCACGCGCGCAGCTGCTCCTCGACTTCCCTCCTGCTGCGGAGAAGCTCGACAAGTGGAGGGCCACCATCCGGAGCCTCGTCGCCGTCGCCAACAAAGACGATCGGAGACCGGCGGGACCTCGGACCGGCGCTCCACCGAGCCACCACATGCCAGCGCTGGGAGGACCGGGGGTGCTGCGGTCACGGTGCACTCTCCTCCTCCTCGCGAGCCGCTGCGGGCGTCGGCCGTCGTGACGACGCTTGTGATAACATCTCTATAGCATCATCCGACCCGCGGACCCACTGCGACCAGCGCTAAGTTCTTTGAGAACGAGCTCACGAAGATGCTCGAACCACTATTGAGCGCCGGCGTGATACACGCCACCAGTCGGACAAGCGGGCGGGACCCGCTATGGACCACCAGCACCGGGGGCCTCCGGCGGCCTACCTTACGAGGTGGGCTGCCCGGCTTTTACCCGCGAGCTGCGGCAGTTCCAGTGGCCGTCCCACCGCACGTTCAAGCCCGACGTCGGTGATAAGTACACTGGCAAGGCCCATCCGTCCGAAGTTCTCAAAGATCTACACCATCACGATGCGGTCGCCGAGCTCGCGACGACAAGGTGCTTGCCAATTATTTCCCGCTGGCACTGAAGCCCAATGTTATGTCTTGGTTGTTGCACTTGCCGGCGGATTCCATTTCTTCTTGGTCGGATCTGTGCCATGAGTTCGTTGGCGCCTTCACAGGAGGCCACGAGGCTCATGGCCAGGCCAGTGATCTGCATATCATTCCCCGGAAGGAAGGGGAAACCCTGCGCAAGTACATCCAGAGGTTCAACTGGGTGTAGTACAACATCCCCGACGTTCATCCCGCCGCTGTGATCAGCGCGTTCCATCAAAACATGCGCAACCGCAAGATGCGCGAAGAGCTGGCGATGACCAAGGTTAAGGATGTGGCCGAACTCTACGTTCAGGACGATAGATGCGCCCCGGCTGAAGAGGCAAGGAAGTACCCCGGTGAAGACGCCTGTCGGTGTTCTGGGAACGGGGGTCCCCAGACTTGCTCGCACAGGGCCCACAACAGGGCTAAGCAAAGCAGTCAGACGCCCATCTTCGTCAACAAGGCACCCAGGACCCTCGCGAGGGTCCAAGCCTCGCGAGGCGGATGATGCAAGACCGCCTCTGGAATGGCCTAGCCAAACAGGCTCACGAGGAGCGGAGATATCAAGGCGAGGCAAACCTCACGAGGCTCTCGTGACGTGAGCCATGACGAACGGTGCCAGGCGGGCGCCGGTGCATGCAGCTTCCCTATTTCCACTTTGGTGCTAAGGAGGCCAGCGCAGGCGAAGAGTACCGAGGCATCAGGCAAAGGTTGCCATATTGGTGCAACGAGACCAAGACCAGGAGGACGGCAAGGCGGAGGTCATCGTGGAGCCCAATACGGCGTCACCCAGGAGCTTTTCACAGGCGAAGAACGCTTTTGTCAGGATAGCTTGTACTAGTTGTCCCCCTTCAAATTTGCTCGCCGTTGTTGGCTCCCTTCCCGCTCGATATTTGGGAAGAGGACCAGGGCCTATATAAGTAGAGCTAGCCACCACAGTAGAGGCATCAAATCCTCACGCCACAAGTTCATACGCACAAGAACACCTCAACCTCGGGAGGCTGTTCTTCCCTTGTACTGTTCATCATCAGCCCAAGAGGTAATCTACCACCACCACACTAGAGTAGGGTATTACACCACAACGGTGGCCCGAACCAGTATAAACCTCGTGTCTTTCTGTGTTGCGAGTTCATCCGCGAGATCTTAGCGAACTAGAGCGTAGATCGGTAGGAGGGAGAGACTTCACGCGCACCCAAGTGTTCGAACCTTAAGGGTTTGCCGAAACCCCACATCCGACAACATCGGCGCAGAAACCGACTCTACTAACGAAGACGCCGCCGCCCCGACGAAGAAGGGCCGGCGTCGCAACAGGAAACGCCGGGACCTGAGGACGTAGAGTGCTTGCATCTAACTGCCTTGCAGGAACACACAGTCACCAAGACTCAAGACCAAAGAACTCCGCCTTTGAGGTAGGGCCTCGTGAGTCCCGCGCTGGCTCGCGAGTGCCCATATACACCTCGCAGCCCTGCCGTGCAAGCCACGTGTCAGGGCGGGGCTGTACACGCCCCGGGGGATCCTCCCGGAGGGGGCCCCATCCCACACCGAAGTGGAAGCACCATGCTCCGCGCGGGCTGACGAAACTGCCGAGGAGCGGCTATGCCCGTGCACAAGCGGAAGCACTATGCTCCGCACTGGTGATAAACAACTGAGGGTGACCCCACAGTCGTGCCAACCTCAGGGAGCCCAGAGCTCAACGCCCAGCCTTACCGCAACGCCTCCCCTCGGGAAAGCCGCGCATGGGGTGGGCAAGACGGGTCTGGCCGGGTCACGCCTAAGCCAAGACGCCACCTAACCAGGTCCACCGGACCTGGGCATCGCGTGCCCCTCCCGAGGCCTCGGTAAGGGCAGGTATGGGAATTGTTTGCACGTCAATGGGGACTCCTGAGCATCGCGACTCAGGAGCCTAACTAGTCACGTAGCCCCTCACTCCTTGGTCCGTCCTGGTCTCTGGTCGGCCCAATGGCGGTTGAGGCATGCGCGGGGTCGGACCCTGCCGATGTAGAACGTTAATCTACCCCCACGAACTCTCCCTATATGCTATTTGCACGTCATGGGGGACTCCTAAGCATCGCGACTCAGGAGCCTAACTAGTCACGTAGCCCCTCACTCCTTGGTCCGTCCTAGTCTCCGGTCGGCCCAATGGCGGTTGAGGTATGCGCGGGGCCGGGCTCTGCCGACGCAGAACAAAAAGCAAATAGGAAGGAAACCGCAAAATCTCGTAGCAAACATTACAAGCATATTGTCCTCAAAATACCAAATAAAAGTCTAAACGCCTCCACGAGGCCTGTTGCGTGTCACAGGAACGGAACGGGAAGAATGGCCGCGGGTCACCTCTAGACGTCGTCGTCGCCTGCAGAACACGCTCCCTCATGAGCGGTTTTTTCTTCACCACCAGCCGCAAGGTCGACGACGCTGGACAGAGGAGCGGAGACAAAGCCACGAAACCTCCGCAACAAGGCCCCCACCTGATCTCAAGACGCCATGGCAGCCGCTTTCATCGATCTTCACCATGTGCTCCAGCAGCTCGTCAAGGCAAGCGTTTGGGTCGCGAAGGTGCAAGTGGCTAAAGACGCGAGTCAGCGTGGCTGAAGATAGGATGCGAGCTTCTGCCTCCGCCATGGGGCCGAGACCATCAATGACCTCCTCAAGCGCCTTCACCACGAGAGGAAGCAGCTGGGCGGGGCCGTCCTCGTCGGTGTCCAGAGGCTTCTCCAGGCCGTGCTCGTAGAGCGTCTTCAGCGCCTTGCGAGACCTCTTCTCGAGATCAGCAAAGGCCACGCGGTCTTATGACAGGACTCGCGCCTTGGTGTCAAGATCGGCCTCCTTCATCCTCATCTTCCGCTCCAACTCTTCCAACCGGTTGCGCTCGGCGGCCTGCTTCTTCCCCAGCTCCGCCAACTCTGCATCATGGTTCTTGATGGCTTCCTCCCGGGCCTTCATCTCCTCCTCCTTCGCTTGGCGGCAGCGCACCTCTTCGGCGTGCTTGTCGCGCAGGCTCTGCAGCTCGCCCTCCAGCACTTGGCAGTGGTCGCAGGTGGCCTTGGCGTCCTTTAGCGCCTTCTCGCGATCGGCTGAAGCCTTGGCGGCTCCTTGCTTCTCCTTCTCGGAAGCCGCAGCAGCTCGCCAGTAGCCGCGCTTAATCGCTGTGTCGGAGTGAAGCCAGCCAGAGGCCAGCTCCAGACGCCCGGCCACCAGGCGCGGGTCCGCGCTCAGGACATCCGCCTGCAGCTGGGTCATCTCCGCAAGGGCACGCTCCAAGACGGCAGCAGGAGCAGAAGGACCAGGGAGTGGAGATGCAGCAGTGGGAGGAAGCGACATCATCACCAGGGCTTGGGAGACCGCGGGTTCCGGAGCAGCTAGGACCTTGTCATCCGCACCAAGTACCGGCACCTCCGAAGCCAGCGGGGCCATGGGGGCTGACTCCACGCGGCGATGCTCCTCTTGGCCTTGCAAGGATGATAGGGACGGGGAGATGCGGGCGCTGTTGCCTCCTTTCTCCGCGGGAGGCACGGCCGTTGCGTCTTCTCTCCTCTTCTTCACCGAAGATGACGGCCTGATCAACCAAGGGCGAGTATCAAGAAATGACGAGTACAAGCAAGGGCAAGGCGAAGCTTGAGACACTTACCGATCCACTGCGACGTATTCCACTGACCGCTTGAGAAGCTTGAAGCCTGACAACTTCGGGACCCGAGGAGCAGGCGTTCGGGCTCCGACAGCACCAGGCGGAGCAGAGGCAGAGCCGGAGCCAGCCCCAGGAGGTGCCAGGGCAGAGGCGGCACCACGGGCTACCAGTGACGACCTACCCTTCGTCGGGATGAGGGGTTGCTCTCTCTCCCCTTGGAAGGCGTCGGCCTCGGCATCATCAGGAAGGGCGCGGAGAATCTCAGCCTTGCTAAGGGGGGAAGTCTCCCCCACCTCTTCTAGGGTCTTCTCCGAGTCCTCCTCCTCTTCTCCCTCTCCGCGGGACTCACCAGAAGACACCTCCACCGGTTTCTGCACCGTAGGAACTCCCGGAGGCGTTGGCGGCACCAGCCCGTGCGCGTCAAACGTCGTCCTGGAGGCGATAAATTCCTACCGGTCCCTGCGCTGGAACAGGGGAACAAACGCGCTAGGTGGATACTCTTGGTTGTCCCCGACTATGAGGCGCAGGACGACGTCCAATTCATTGTCGGGCAGGTCCCCTGGCCTCAGGCGGGTCTTGTTCTCCTCTTCTTCATGCTCCTAGAGGGGGCGCGCGCGCACCTGGAGTGGCACAACCCGCAGCGTCAAGAACTCCCTCAGGAGCATCGCCCCCGTTACCTTGGCCTCCCTCGTGTTGCCTGGCCTTAGGTCGGTCATCCTCTGCCCCAACACCAGCGATGCCCGCTCGTCGACAAGCTCCGCCTTGGGCCACCCACCGTTGGGAGGGGGCGTCGCAGTTGGCAATGCCAGACGCGGGTTGGCGCGCTGAGCATCCATCATGACCCATTTGGATCGGATGTTGTCGGCCCTCTTCCCGGTGCTCGAGATCGAGTTGGCCATGCTGCACGCAACGAAATTTGCACACCCGGAGGTGTGCTCGCCGCTGATGCGGAGGAAGAAGAAATGGCGAAGGAGTGCCACGGACGGCATAACACCCAGGTACGCCTCGTAGTAGTAGGCGAAGATGGACAGGAGGAGGACAGAGTTGGGATGGAGATGCAACACCTGCAGCCCGTAGTGGTCGAGGACTTCATAAAAGAAATCAGAGAAGGGAGGAACCAACCCGGCGGCTGCTTTCGAGAAGAAGGGGAAGAAGGTGCTCCCCTCGTGCTCGCTCGCTTGGACGCGAGCTGGAGCTCCGTCTTTCCCCACTCGTTGCTCTCGCCCGCTGTCAGCAGGCGCACGGAGGCGAGGCTCTTCTCCGTGACGGTGGGCGCCTCGAGGGCCGGCTCGTACCAAGCCGGTTCTAAGGAAGTCTTGACCTTGCGCGGCGCCATGGGCGGCAGATGCAGAGCAAGGATGGAGCAGATCTGGGGATAGCGGCGGCAAAGAGCGAGAAAGGGGATCTGGAGCGAGGCAAGGAAGAAGCAATGAAGGCAAGTGCTGCCTGCGCTAGTCTTTTGTCAGGACAAGAAGTTGCCGAGGCAGCATAGGGAAGCGAAGACGCCCACGTCCAATCAACCGCCACGTGTCGACCTAGGCCGCAGGCTTTGGGGGTGCGCGGCGCTCCGAACTTGACCCTTGGCTTCGCCGAGAAGCCAAGCCGAGCGCACCTTGGGCCCGGGGGCTACTGTCGGCGTTCTGGGAACGGGGGTCCCCAGACTTGCTCGTCATGGCCAACAACAGGCTAAGCAAAGCAGCCGTGTGACCCATCTTCGTCAACAAGGCACCCAAGACCCTCGCGAGGGTCCAAGCCTCGCGAGGCGGACCATGCAAGACCGCCTCTGGAATGTCCTAGCCAAATAGGCTCACGAGGAGCAGAGACATCAAGGCGAGGCAAACCTCATGAGGCTCTCATGACGTGAGCCATGACAAACGGTACCAGGCGGGCGCCGGTGCAGGTAGCGTCCCTATTTCCTCTTTGGTGCTAAGGAGGCCAGCGCAGGCGAAGAGTACCGAGGCATCAGGCAAAGGTTGCCATATTGGTGCAACGAGACCAAGACCAGGAGGACGGCAAGGAGGAGGTCATCGTGGAGCACAAGACGGCGTCACCCCAGAGCTTTTTGCAGGCGAAGACCGCTTTTGTCAGGATAGCTTGTACTAGCTGTCCCCTTCAAATTGGCCCGCCGTTGTTGGCTCCCTTCCCGCTTGATATTTGGGAAGAGGACCAGGGCCTATATAAGTAGAGCTAGCCATCACAGTAGAGGCATCGAATCCTCACGCCACAAGTTCATATGCACAAGAACACCTCAACCTCGGGAGGCTGTTCTTCCCTTGTACTGTTCATCATCAGCCCAAGAGGCAATCCACCACCACCACACTGTGGTAGGGTATTACACCATAACGGTGGCCCGAACGAGTATAAACCTCATGTCTTTATGTGTTGCGAGTTCGCCGAGTTCGTCCGCGAGATCTTAGCGAGCTAGAGAGTAGATCGGTAGGAGGGAGAGACTTCGTGCGCACCCCAGTGATCGAACCTTAAGGGTTTGCCGTAACCCCACATCCGACAACGCCGGTGCCGAAACCAACTCTACCGACGAAGACGCCGCCACCCCGACGAAGAAGGGTCGGTGTCGCAACAGGAAACGCAAGGGCAAGGCCGTACTTGCCGTTGAAGGATCTGACGACACCGGCGCTGCCAAGAAGGTCAAGGCAGACGGCCCCGGCAAGGAGATTGCGGGGTGCGCCGCCTGCCGGGCCTTAGCAACTGCCGACAAGCAAGGGGGCTCCGGCAAGCAGTACTACAAGATCCACCACACCAAGGGCCACGACCTCCAGAACTGCCGGCAAGTCGAGCTGCTTGCTGAAAAGCAAAAGGCCGAGTATGAAAGGCGGGACAAGGATAAAGGTTAGGATAGTGCCGAGGGATCCCGCAAGAAGGATGGCGGCCAAGGAAGTCGCCCTGGCAAGGACAACTAGCAAGAGAGGCCCGCCCGGGGCCGTGACAAGAAACAAGAAGACCATGATCACGACGAGGACGACGAGTCCAGTGAGCAAGAGTTCCAGAAGGCTACAGAGGCCATGTGCGTCGATGGTGGCGCCTTGCTGCATACTTCTCACCGCCAGCTCAAGCGGCGCAGTGAGATTACAGCAATGAGCCGCTGCTCGATGCTCAGAAGCCGCTGAAGTGGTCCACCACGCCCCTCATCTTTGACACCGAGGACCACCCTGACTGCACAACCGCGGTCGGGTGTTTGCCATTGTTGGTCTCACCAACGATACGCAACCTCAAGGTGAACAAGATGTTGGTCGGCGGCGGGGCCGGCCTGAACTTGATCTTGCCCGTCATGATCAAAAGGCTGCAAATTCCTGATGGAGACCTCGAGGAAACAGGCACGTTTCAAGGGGTCAATCCGGGGAGGAGCCAGCCAAAGGGGAAGGTCACACTGCCCGTGACATTTGGAGGAGAGTTGAACTACGTGACGGAGAGGATCGTCTTTGACGTGGCCGAGATCCCTTGCCCTACAATGGGATCCTCGGCCGCCCGCACTAGCTAAGTTCATGGCAGCGCCACACTACGCATACAACATGCTGAAGATGCCTGGGCCGTTGACCATCATCTCCGTCCCCTCTGACAAGAAGGACGCGCTGATTTGCGCCGACCAACTCTACCGGGAAGCAGTTGCAGCAGCTGCCGTCAAGGCACTTGCTCCTGCTACTGAAGGCCCGAGAGGGAAGAAGAAGCCCGGCAAGACCTCTCGCACCCACTCTGGCAAGCGCACCTCCTCGGAGTGTTGCGCTACCATCGAGGACGTGCGAGAGAGCTCTACCGGCAAGAGCAAGAAATCTAAAGCCGAGCCACCGCAGACCAAGAAGGTGTCCGTCGGGGAGGATGGCACGGGAGGGGCCTTCACCATAGGCTCCACCCTCGACAGCAAATAGGAAGGCGCGCTCGTCACCTTCATGCGGGCGAATGTCGACGTGTTTGCGTGGCAAGCACCCGACATCCCCGGTGTTCCCAGGGAGGTGATTGAGCACCACCTAGCTGTCTGCCCTCATGTGCGGCCCGTCGAGCAGAAGGTCGTAAAGGTGCTCTGGAGAGGCAGGAGTTCATCACAGAGGAGATCAGGAAGTTGGAAGCGGTAGGTTTGGTGAGAGGAGTGCTCCACCCGACGTGGTTGGCCAATTCGGTAGTGGTGCGCAAGGCAAATGGGAAGTGGAGGCTATGTATTGACTACATAGATATCAATAAGGCTGGTCCTAAGGACCCCTTCCTGTTGCCGCGCATCGACCAGATTGTTGACTCCATGGCCGGGTGTGATCTGTTGTCATTCCTTGACGCCTACTCAGGCTACCACCAAACCTTCATGACAAGAGAGGATGAAGAGAAGACAACATTCATCACCCCATGTGGTACGTATTGCTTTTTACGGATGCCTTTCGGGTTGAAGAGTGCTGGCTCGACGTTTGCAAGAGCAGTCCAAATTGGTTTTGAACCCCAGCTCCATAGAAATATGGAAGCATACATGGATGACATAGTGGTCAAAACCAAGGACGGGGCGACTCTTGTGCAAGATTTAGAAGAGATATTTGCCAACCTGCGCAAGATCAACCTTAAGCTGAACCCTGAGAAATGTGTCTTCGGTGCTCCGTCCATCAAGCTTCTAGGATTCTTTGTGTCGCAGTGCAGGATCGAGGCAAACCCAGAAAAAATCAAAGCTATTGAGCAGATTGAGGCGCCCAAGTGGATCAAAGATGTGTGTCGGCTCACCGGGTGCGTCGCCGCCATGAGCCGATTCATCTCCAAGTCCGCCGAGCGTGCCCTTCCCTTTTTCAAAATCTTGAAGAAGGCAGGCCCAATGGAGTGGACCCCAGAAGCCGAGGCGGCGCAGTGATCTCAAGAAATACCTTTCCTCCATGCCAATACTGGTTGCGCCTAAACCACAAGAGTCGTTGCTGCCAGATCCGGCGGCGAATTTAATCAAGTGGTCGGCCGCAGACCGGTGGCACAGAGGAAGGTCGACGAGGAGGCAGTGGCGACGGCAGAACCAGTGGATGGCAAGCCAAAGATCCCCGGCAGGCCTGGTGCCGCAAGGCAAGGCTCGGCAGAGGTGATGCCACCAAGGCAAAGGCCCGTGCATAGTCAAGTAAGGTGGTGCGTAAGAAGAAGATGATGCAGCACCGGTTTACTTTGTCGACTCCCTCTTGCAGGGGCTAGGTCGAGGTACTCCGGTGTGCGGAAATTGCTCTTGACCTCCTTATGGCCTCGAGGAAGCTGCGCCATTACTTCCAAGCCCACGAGATCACTGTTGCCACCCGCCTCCCATTGCAACGGATCTCGCATAACCCAGATGCGACCGAAGGATTGTGGAATGGGCCTGGAGTTGTCAAGTTTTGGGTTGAAGTTTGAAAGTACCTCGACAATCCAGAAGCGAGTCTTGGCGGAGTTCATTCCAAAATGGACCTCAACGCCCGACGAAGAAATCCAGAGACCGCTCTCCCGGCAAGGAAGCGCATCATGTTGGATCATGTACTTTGATGGGGCTTTCTCGCTGCAAAGCACCGGTGCCGGTGTGCTGCTTGTCGCACCCACCGGAGAGCACCTCAAGTATGTGGTCCAGATGCACTTTCCTAGGGAGATGTCCACAAACAACACTGCTGAGTATGAGGGGCTGCTTGCCGGTCTCAAAATCACGGCAGACCACGGGGTGAAGAAGCTCATTGTCAGGGGTGACTTGCAGCTTGTCGTCAGGCAAGTAAACAAGGATTACCAGAGCCCATTGATGGAGGCCTACGTAAATGAAGTGAGGAAACTGGAGGACCGCTTTGACGGTATCCAAGTGGAGCATGTTCCCCGAGCGGAGAACAACATCGCCGATTACCTGTCGAAGCGTGCCGCATTCAAGCTACCTATGGAACCAGGTACCATTTTGCTCCGGTTAACTCAGCCATCCGTCGAACCATCAATATGGCAGAACAAGCGGAGGAAATCAGGTCCCGGCAAGTACTTTCCCGCCGAGCCCCTGGGACTACCGGCAAGGATGTTGCCGTGCACACTGAGCCTGTCCGAGAGCAACTGGCTCCGGCAGGGCGTCAAGCCCTGGCCGTGGAGACAGTCGCTCCCATGGCAGAAGAGATGTCTTTGGTCCTTGTCGTCGAGCCCAGGCTCCAGCATGGGCGCAGCATACCGTCTGATTCCTCCAAACAGGGGAGCTTCCTGAGGAGCAGGAAGAAGCGGAAAAAGTAGCCCGTCAGTATACCCTATACCAGTTCGTCGATGACGTCCTGTACAGGAGGAGGCCGAACGGTGTGAAATTGAAGTGCATCCCCCGGGAGGAAGGACTGGAGCTGTTGGCGGAGATACATGGAGGCATATGTGGCTCCCACATAGGGTCGAGGGCCCTTGCCGGCAAGGCGTTCCGGCAAGGTTTCTTCTGGCCCACCGCCCTCCAGGATGCGATGCCACTAGTAACCAAGTGTGAAGCGTGTCAGTTCCATTCAAAGAAGCTTCATCAACCAGATCAAGCCCTTCATACAATCCCTCTCTTCTAGCCATTCTCAGTCTGGGGGCTCGATATACTGGGCCCCTTCCCCCATGCTGTCGGGGGCTTTGAGTACTTGTACGCTGCGATCGACAAGTTCACAAAGTGGTCGGAAGTGGAAGCAGTGAGAAAGGTGACAGCATAGTCAGCCGTCAAGTTCTTCAAGGGACTGGTCTGCCACTTTTGTGTGCCAAGCAGAATTATCACCGACAATGACACGCAGTTCACGAGCCACACCTTCATGCAGTACGTTCAAGACCTCGGCAGCAAGGTCTGTTTTGTATCTGTGGCACACCCCCGGATCAACGGCTAAGCAGAGAGGGCGAATGCTGAAGTGTTGCGAGGCCTGAGAACGAAGACCTTTGACAGGCTGCACAAGAGCGGAAGGCGCTAGATTGATGAGTTGCCGGCGGTTCTTTGGTCGATCAGGACAACGCCAAATCGAGCCACCGGTCAGACACCCTTTGCCCTAGTATATGGGGCAGAGGCAGTTCTCCTCACGGAACTCATATATGGGTCACCTCGAGTGCTTGCTTATGATGAGCTTGAGCAAGAGCAGTTGCGGCAAGATGACGCAATGCTCCTTGAGGAAAACCGTCTTCGGGCGGCTATGATCGCAGCATGCTACCAGCAAGCCTTGCGACGCTACCATAGACGCAAGGTTCATGCCCGAAGCTTTTAGCAAGGCGACCTTGTTCTTCGGCGCATTCAGTCGGCCAAGAATACCAACAAGTTGACGCTGAAGTGCGAAGGCCCTTATCGGGTAATACGAGTCACCAGGTCCGGCGCAGTCCGCCTGGAGACCGAAGATGCTGTCCCAGTGACTAATTCCTGGAACATCGAGCACCTTCGCAAGTTTAACCCATAAGGCGTGGCTTGCCGGGCCCCCCGGCAAGCCACCTTTTGTACGAGCTTTGTCGGCAAGGCATGTAACCCTCTGTACAAAGCCAGGCGCAGACCCTGAGCATAAATAAACGAAGCGCTGGCGCCCTAAGTTATAGCATGCATGCTAGGTTGAGTCTCTTCCTCGATTAGGGTTGATAGTGCTTAGCGGCGACAAACCCCTAGCCTAGAGGTCGGGTGTGCGTCTTTTCTATTTTCTTTGGTTCGCAGGGCACTTCTGCTGAGCCACTTGGGAAAAGGAGAACGAACTGACACTCCGACCCCGGCAAGGCAGGGTTGCCGAGGGCTGAAGATGTAAGGATCCAACCACGGCGAGCCAAGGTGGCCGGGGGCTGCGGATTCAGATAAGTTTTCCATCCCCCTGTTGTACATTTTCGTATGGAACTGGGACATGTGAAGCCTCGTTTTTGTCTTAAAACCACCATACTCCCTTTTTCCGTGTCCCCGAGAGTTACTTCCTGGGTCGGA
This sequence comes from Aegilops bicornis, assembly GCA_021605145.1. Taxonomy (NCBI): domain Eukaryota; kingdom Viridiplantae; phylum Streptophyta; class Magnoliopsida; order Poales; family Poaceae; genus Aegilops; species Aegilops bicornis. The sequence goes on from CM038675.1 coordinate 322,691,303, forward strand.
ATTTGGTAGTAGTTGCGGTGGTGAAGAAATGAACGAGGAGCCTAACTCTACTTCGCCCCTGCCTCCGCCAAAAGCGCTAGAACGGTCGGCCGAAGAAGAGAAATGGCAAGGCCTTTTGCCGGGCGATAACGTTTATTATGAAAATAACAAGGGTCCATCCTTGGCATCGGCCACGCTCACGCACGAAGAACCTGGCAAGCACCCTTTTTTCATTAAAAACGTCCCATACAGGTACAGTTCGTACGGAAAGAAAAACATGAACAAGGGGGATTACAAGCTTTAAATTTAACAAGGCCCGAAGGATTACAGATTAAAAAAGAGATGAGATGCCTGTGATCCCTTTCTTGTCCCTCTCCTCAGGAGGCAGGTCAAGGAGGCGGAAGGGCAAAAGGGGCGCCTAGGAGAACTACGAGCAGCAGAAAGCACCAAGAGAACACCTCGGTGGCCGCCCACGGATGGCCGGTGATGATGGCGCCGGGAAAGGAGCTGCAAGACGAGGCGGCAGGTCACCGAACACGCGACGAAGGCGTCGGTGTCCGCGTACTCCGAGTTGCTGGCCTTGCCGCCCGTCCTCTTCCTCTTCCACAGCCCCCCGACGCCAGCCACCCAAGGAGACGGCCCCGAGAAGTTCAAGGATCTGGCCCCTCCCCTGGAAAAACTCCGCCGGAGGAGCGGCCAGGTGCAGATGTTGCTGCTGCCGCACCCGCCCAGGCGCGGGGCGTCCGACGCCTAGTCGAACTCGTCCCCGTCATTTGCCCCGCTGTCCTCCTCGTCACTTTTGCTCGAGGAAGAGCTTCCATCATCAGAATCTCCGTCAGAGGAGCTCCCCATGCAGCACTTCAGGCGAGTTCCAAGATCCCCGAAGACCTTGACGGAGAGCAGGCCATCCTCCATTAATTTGAAGTAGAGGACGAGCCCCGCCGTCAGGCTGTGGATGCGTGCGAACGTCTTCCATCCACGGCGGAGGTACATGACCCGAGGGGCCGGGAAGTCGCTCGACCCGCGTGCCTCCATTCCCACAGCCCCTCATGTGCAATCTGAGGGTCTGGGGTGGGTCACGCTCCATCTCCCAAGCAAACGGGGCGGGAAGACGAAGACGGCAACGCGGAGGCCAGCGCAGCCTGATAAAGAATTCACGAGGCTGGTCTCCAACGTGGCCCTCCATCAGGAAAGGCATCATTGGCGAGGGTGAGGCCGGCGCGCCACCCTGTCCTCCTCTTCCCCGGACACCACGACCTCTGACACAACCTCGCCCACGGCTTCGCCCCCTCCCCCTTCCCCTCGCGGCCAGCTCCGCCATCGCGGGCTCAGGAGGAGGAGGGACGCGCTGTCGAGCGGCGACCCTCGCCGCCACCGTCGAGGGACCGGGGTTTCCCTTCTCCATGGCAGATGAGAGGAACAAGCAGAAGCAAGAGGAGATAGAAGATAGAAGAGTGTGGAGTGCCATTCCCCCCCCCCTTTCCCTCTCCTTATAAAGGGGCGGGGTCGGGGCTCGGCCGCCCCGCTCAGCCAATCCAGCCATCGGGGACGCAGGGAATCGGGACCGACCCGCTGCCCCAACCAGCGACGACCCGGTTTCCCGCCTCCACAGCTCGCCACCTGCATGAAGGACACGTGGCGAGCGTGCAGGGTCGAAAGGACGGGTGAGGTGACCGTTCCCCGCCCCGTTATTAGGGGGCGTGGGCGCCTTAAAGACTGCGACCCGAGTCCATCCAGTAAATGAGTCGCGCCTTGGCGCCTCCACGCCTCCCTCTTTTTACGGGGAAGGCGCGAGCCGCCTCTTTACCATGATGTGACGCATGCATGCGGGAACCGCCCCACGCATGCCGCCCACGTCACGCGCACCCCTCCACGTCGCGCATTCAACACGGGTCGTGGGGAAGCGCATCAGATGGAAAATTACCGCGGTAAAAACCGCCCCTCCTGCCTGCGCACCGTTTTGGGCCTGGCCCAACTATGTGTCGCGCTTTTGTGTGGCCCAGGCCCAGGGGCTCCTGTCGGTGTACAAAAGAAGGGGCGCACCTATGTACCCCTTTACCTGTGCACGGACAATCGGAGCCGAGCCCACGGCCGCACCAAGCAGAACAGGGGAGGTGAACCAAGGTAGGAACTGAAGCCCAAGACAGCCAGAGCAACACCAAGTCCGAGACCACAAAAGAGCAGAGAGACGAAGCAGGTTCCCCTGGCAAGACCCTTGCCGGGGCAGCCTCCGCGGCCCCGGAAGGCCCTTGTCGGGGCGTCTCGTCCAACACCAGCGGAGCACACTACCCTTGAGCTCTCCCCAACACCATCAACCACGTTGGGCCAGGGCTCGGGAGGCACCTCCATGGTGGCATGCAGATCCTTGTGAAGATAAGGAATATTCAAGACCGGATGAGGATTAAAAGACAACGATCCTCGGCAAGATCCTTGCCGAGGGGAGCCACAAGACCCCCAGCAAGATCCTTGCTGGGGACAACAGCACGCCACGGCGAGGCCCTTGCCGGGCCACCCGGCAAGGCCCTCGCCAAGGGCGCCAGCAGGGCCACCTCCAGGCCCGCACCAGCCAAGTCTCCACCGCCGTTCGCATGCAGCTGCTAGCCCAACAAGTTGGGCAGTCACCTGCGTGGCAACAGGCAGCTCCCAGGCCAACTCAGCGAGCGCCTGCGTGGCGTCATGATTATCTTCGTGAAGACTTTTCCACCGCGCCACCTCAGCTGCCTGCCCGCCTACATGGCGCCGCATGCATCGCTGACCATGGCGCGTGTCAAAGCAAGGAGGAGCGGCAACGGACGGGATGGGCCTCGTTCCCGTCCCCAATAAAGCAAAGGGACACCTAAGCGATTCATTAAATGTGTCTTGTCCTGTAATACGAGCGATAAACTCGTAGCACTGTATGCCTTTCCACCTCCTGTGCTCCACTGTGGCAGCCCCTTTCGACTATAAAAGGAGGCCCATGGCGTACTGGAGAAGGATTTGGCTCTTTGGAACGACCCAGCCACCGTAGCTAGTTGGAAGGCTCAAGAACACTCAATACGTCCACCAAAGCAGGACTAGGGTGTTCCGCATCCTCGCGGTCCGAACCTGGGTTAACGATCCTTGTGCAGATTACTGATCCTACTCTTCTTGCAACCCTGCGCCCCGGAAACTGTAGTAGGGATTCTTGTGATCCCATAGGTGTCGTTTCCCACCGGCACTCGCTGAAAAGTTGTGGTTTTACATTAGTAGTACCAGAACAGAAGATATTAAGGAGGCAGCAAAACCAAACAAAATAGCTTTGGTCTATATACAGAACTTATTCTGGTGAACCCATGTAAAATAATAGTTGTATTTTATTGCAAAGTACATAATAAAACCAGGTTCCAAACATATGACCATGTACCATCGCTAATGTGTTGTCTATTTATTCACATTGTATTGAGGGCTAAGGATAAAGAGACGAAGTTTATAATACGGTAAGTATAGTATGACGTCATTCATATCACAAAACAACTGATAACAGAAAACAGGCAATTGTAACGTTGTGTGGGCAAGTCCAGCACGGAACTAGATTACAGGTCAAGATCAAAGGAACATCACTCCTCTCTTTTAAACCTTGTAAGGTGCAATGATACGCTAAGACAATTGTGTATAAAATTGAAAAGAGTAATAGACATTGGCTGCAAACCATGCAGTTCAAGGCACAAGTCAGAGTAAGTAGTAGTTAAAAGGCATGAGGATTAAGGACTTACAACAACGGCTTTGACTGGTGTAGTCATGCCCTTCTTCTTGCTGGTGTGACAGTCCTTGAAGATTTCCACATCATTTGGTTCAGGTACTTTTTGGTCCTTGCGGGCTTTCCTCTACATTTGGAACAAGTCAATATACATCTCGATAATATGGTACAATGAAAAGAGTGAAACAAAGAGCTAATTACAAGAGCCTTCTTGTGTGCAATATAGCTACGAGATCCCTGCCGTCTGTTGGAATTTCACTTTCATACAGCTTGGCCTTGTTCTTTGAACAGTTCACCTACAAGAAGATAGATTTGTGTGGCACATGCATAAATAGGACTTCAACATGTGATCCGATGACATATATATAATGTACACGATACTTCGGATCGGACCGGTGTTTAACGAGGCCTCTCAGCCTTCATCGATATATTTTCCACTGGAGATGTTTGGGCAAGTTCACCGTTAGCCTTACCTTCAAAGTGAGTTTTCCTCAAGTTATACCGACATCGTCGCAGAAGCAGACTTGAAAACATGGTGCAAGCTTGTCCGGTTGCATCATCTTGGCTATCCAACTTGAACCTCATCTCGTTGAAAATTATGGGAGTCTCATTATCAAGAACCTAGAAAGTATGGGACAGAGCAAGACGAGATTACTAGTTTCCATACATAACCATACTTACAGATAAATGGTCGAGGAAGGTGTTGAACTGGGTTTCGTCTTTGTCATTCCTGTACCGAATCCATGTTGGGAGGATACGTACATGACACCTAACAGCAACCGCTGCCTCTGATACTAACTTGGCTGACTCTATAGCATCACGTGGCCTTTTTAAACCTGCCTCAAAAAGGATCTCCTTTATTCCTCCTCTAGATTTAGTTAACCTATCGAGCTTTATCCCTGATGTTTGTTTCCTCTTGCGCCTAGGTGCTAGTCCAACAACAAACATAGGAAGTGTTAGTGTACATCAAACTATGAGACTACATATAAAGAAGCATGCAACTGTAACTTGACTCCAGCAACTACCTTCTTGTTGTTGAAGCTCACAAAGTTCATCTGATCTTGCCAACTCATCTTGTGTCAAGAGTGCTTCGGAAGTAGTGTCAGGTGGCAAGGGAGCTTGGGAACGTGCTGCTAGTTGAGTTGATGAACGAGTAAATCATGCAGCTGGTGGTACTGTGGATGGTGTTGCAACAACTAGGGTTGTCTCTGTTTGTTTGGTGGCAGCTATTTGTTTCTGTTTGGCTTGTTCTGCAGCTCGTGTAGCATGGGAAACCCTGTCGGTACAATTTTCTGCTGGACTTTGACCTTCTATTGCACCATCAGTACCAGCAGAATCTGCAGGATTGTTCCGCTTCCCTTTCCCTGTCATTCTGTCTTGCTTCCTCTTTCTCTGTGCCATGTTAAGTCAAGCCGACAAGAAAACGAATAACAATTTAGTTCTTCAGAACAAATGTACTTTGATGTAAGAACATGGTGTGATAGACATATATTGTATGTTTTAGAAACAGGAACACGTGTCTTAGTCACAAGTATAATGTGTAAAGTAAGCAGATGAAATTCAATAAAATTAGAAGCAATACAAGCTAGACATCATACATAACATGCAACCACATATAACAGTGCCAAGTTAGAGGGAGCACCTGTGATGGTGCACTAGGGGAGACGTGCTGATCACCAACACAACTACGTTGAGTGTCTATGCATGTGTTGTCTTGGAAATCATCTTGGGGGGATGGAGGAGTAGAATCTGTAGAGGCCCTCCATTTGGAAGGAGCACCTTCATCCGCTGCCTTGCTAACTTCCTTCTGCTTTATTGATTTTGCATTGTCAAGTAAAACCGACAAGAAAAAGCAATAAAATTCACTCTTCAGAACTCATTCGTGCATGATACTAGCAATCACTACTTCGATGTAAGGCAAACACATGATTCCAGGATGGAATAATACAAAAAATAGGACGGCATGGCATATTCACAACTGTTGGTGTAAAATAAGCAGATACCATTTCACCAAATAAGAAGCAATGCAAGCTAGACACCACGTGAAAGATGCAACCAATATGACTCTGCCAAATTAAAAGTGTCCCATCATAAATGGCATTTCAACAAATTAGAAGCAGCAGATGCTATAAATCATATCAAAGATGCAACTAATATCACACCGCATATCTTGAAGGTGTCTCGTCATATTGATTTATGCGGGATACAAAAACAATAGTTTTATGTGAGGACATGCTTAATAGACAGATGTACTATGTACTAAATATAGGAAGGCATGTCACATTAATGTGTATAATGTATAAGCTAAGCGAATAGCACATGCGCTTTAACCAGATTGGAAGAATTACAATCTAGACACCATATGCAACATGCAACCACATATCACGCTGCCAAGTTAGAGCAAGCACTGCGATGCTAGTGTAGGGGAAATGCGGTAATCAACTACGAGCTATGTTCACTATCTTCATCTAGCCTTGTTGTTCTCTTGAGAATCATGTCGGAGGTCGACGCTGCATTCTTTAAATGAGGAGTAATCCACTTGCTGTTGCCTCATCATAAGTGATTGATGAGGGATACACAAGAACATTAGTTTGATGTAAGAACATGGTTAATACACAGATGAACTAGTATGTACCAAAAACAGAAAGGCATGTCATATTCAAAGGTATAATGTGTAAGCTAAGCAGATGCAATTTAATCAAATTGGAAGCAATACAAGCTAGACATCCGGCTGGAGTGGTGAGCATGATCATCTAGGACATGAGAGCCTGGTGGGAGGTGAGCTGCTTCGCCACCATCGCGGCTTTTTAGTTGGCTTCTAGGTGATGCCTGTCTTTGCTGGGCTTGTCACTGGCTCGGCCAGTGCCCTAACTAGCTATTTGTCTTCTGGTGCTCACGGGATGGTGGTTCATGTAAAAAATATCTTTCCTTATCTTAATAAAGACTGAATTCGGCTTTTCGAATACAAGCTAGACACCATATGGAACATGCAACCACATATGACACCGCGAAGTTAAAGCAAGCACCTGGGATGGTGGTTCATTGCGAGCAAGGTCATCAACTCCAGAGCTACGTTTACCGTCTCCATCTACTGACACTGCACCCTTTATAGCGTTCTAACATGCCGTGCTTACCCGCGTAGAAAGCTGGAGCAACTTCTCTCTTTTCTTTTCTGCTTCTCTCAAGGCAGACTCTGAAATACCCTTGCATAAAAACACAATAGTGAGAGTATGGGTGAAGTGTGTGCAGAACTAGTGCACTATAAAAGTAGCAGATACCAGGTGGCTAAAAAATAAATGACAGGGGACATATGATAGCTCTACAATATTGCATGGCAAACAAAATTAGATTCTACTCCATATGATTTTGTAATATATGAGCACAGGAAATGCAGGTACTCCTCCAACACAGCACCACATGTGGTCATATCAAGATAACAGTCGACTGAAAAATAAATAGGTCAGTCAATTTTTTTTAATGAATCGTCTGATCTATAAGGAACGGGCAGATGGCCTTCATCTACCTCCCGCCAGTCACTGTTGACGATCTTTCTTGAACCGCCAGTGACCATCGGCCCAGACCCCTGCCTCCGCCGCCCCACCCTCCCCTCGACCTCAGACCACCGTCGTGCTTGGCAGTGCCCCCAGGCCATCCCTTTAATCCCGGTCGACCTCCAGATCGGGAGCATTAGCTCTAGGCCCCACACGCCCCTAAGATAAACACCGAGGCGCTGCTTCCCTGACGTAATAGGCGGACTAGCGATTGTTACGCCCGGGAATGCTTCTGTTAATTAGGAATCAACTGACCAGGAATTGAAATTCAGGGGGGGACAGACCTCTAGCTAAGGTGAAATAGTATATGAGGAGAAACCTTATGCATCGCGAGTTACTAGGAACATCTAGTATCAAGAAGAAGCGGTCAACTAGTGTCTTCTGTGGGATGAATACCGTGCAAGCAGACACGTAAGATTTGCACGAATAAGGGAAGAGGAGTACCATTTTTGGTTGCCGGTGTGGTCGCCTCCACATGTCACGTTGATCTTCTTTTTGCCGGGGAAACCGACGGTCTGGAGGACGCAGGCTTGGACGAACCCATGGCCAAATTGTTGACTGTGTGGCCACGGCCGTATGTCGGCGGAGGGGAAGCAGGTCCGAGGCGGCGAAGGACAGCGTAGTAGGAACAGGTCCGGTGCGGTGGAGGGTGGCGAAGTTGGAGCGGCAGCGGTGAGGCGCAGGACGGCGTGGTTGAACTGGCTCGGGTACGGACGACTCGGCCTCGGCTTCAACTACTAGCCGTGGAGGGTGTTGCGGTTGAGGTTGCGGTGGACGACGACATCGGGGTATCGGCTCCGGCGTGATGGAGGAGGGCGGCGGTTGATGGGTGGAATGGGGTGGCGGACGGAGGACGCCGAGGTTTCGCGGCTGGTGGAGAGGTAGTTTTTGCGCCCACGGAGTACGAATGGGGAATCGGACGGGTGGGCGGGGGGGAGGGGGAGAACCATGTTTCGGTCTGGGACGCGCTTGTTTTTGGCTTTTTTGAACAGAAGATGGGACGCACTTTTTTGAAATCTATACCTACTATTAAAGGGAATAGGTATTCTTGGTTTGGTTTAATCCTTTTCGTTTGGTTTGATTGCATGCTAAAGTTTCATAATGTTGGCTCATACACCGGCTAAGCGATCTGGGCCAGTTACTTGTATGTTGATGGGCCTTTTATGGGCTTTCATAGAGACCGCGAAAAATAATTGGGTCAAAATAAATCAACATTGTGGGAATTGATCACAAGACCTCCTATCTGGATCTTCGATGTAACAACCAACGACCTATGCGCCATTCACATTTAGTATTCCCAACTCGGTCAAAATATACGAGTGACCGTCCTCGTGTTTAGGGCGAGCTAATTAAGCGAATGAGCTAACTAAAGCAAGGATTGTGGGTTTAAATAGAATATTTAAACAGATGTGGCTAATTAAATAAAGGATTGGGTAAACCGGTGGAATAAATAAAAGAAAGATTGTGGTCTTAATAAATAGAATATTCAAATAGATGAGGCTAATTAAATGAAGGACTTGAGGTAAAAAGGTAGGATAATTAAAAGAAAAGAACTGTAGGCTTCAATGTGTTGCAGCTACTAAATTAGAAAATGAAGGATTTGATTTCCGACTAAAATGGGTGTGGACGTCATGGTAATTAAAGGATGCATTATTCTTAAATGGAATCAGTGGGAGAATATGCCCGACAAACAAAATATAACACGGCTAAATTGCATCGTATTTTTTATGTTCATTTTGTAGAAGGATGCTGCGTTGCAGTGTTCTTCATAGTGAATCCGGTGTTGTGGGCCATTATGCTTGGACAAAACATCAATTTTTCCCGTTGCAACGCACGGGCATATGTGTTAGTTTGGGGAAAGTACAAACTTTGCCCCCCTCTTAAATTTTGGACCTACTGCGGGTCGGGGTAGGATGGTAATCCCAGGTGTCCCAAATAGTGGGCGGGAGCAATTTCGGCCGCGCGCATGTGTGCTTAGGCGGCCATTGTGTATGAATGTTTTTTGGAGGCGGTTGCGTGGCGTCTAGATGAAGCTACAAACCTACCCTGGTTTAGACCTTTGGACGTCGGGCCGGTAGGTTTCACGGGTCGGAGTTATTAGCAAAGAAATTTCCTTGTACTACCAAACATTGGTCTCACGCGGTTTCAGGCGAGTAGAGGCTCTTTTGGCACTTCGTTCGAAATTTTGAAACACAAGCATTCACGTTTAGTGTACTCTTGAACTTTGAGGATTGACCTAAATAGACAACGTTAAATTTGACCTTGTATGTTTGAAAACCTCATTAAATTTTCCGCTTCTTTTTGAAATTTTGACACTTGAAAATCCTATAACTACGATTATTTTGGAATGGAGGAGATAAATTAGAATCTATTTTGTACACGACTACATATGCTATTATGTACAAAATCAGAGCAAAGATTGATGCCCCCATAATTTAGGTATGATTTACAAATGCCATGATATCAAATTCAAATAATTTAATGGACTTCATGTTGAATTCGATTTTTGAAAATCACCTTAAGTTGAATTCAAATGTATGCTAGTTCATAGGTAGCTATTTATAATGTTCATTGTGTAACTTTCGAATGTATAATGTGCTTTACACACACAACATGAACTATACTCACGTTTATATTCGATTGCTAAAGCGATGCATTGTCTGGAGTTCAAAATACTAACTATGTGGATCCATTGTGTCGAATAATAACATAGACATGCTCAAATTTGATAGAATCTAGATGTTTGATGGATCAATGACCGTTCCTTACGCGAATTGCAAATATCATGATCCCATCCTAATATTTTGATACAATTTATATCTTTAATCAATGTGTACAGCAGTCTTGTACGTGTAGTTTCACTCTCCATTGGTGGTCTCTCACACATGCTCACACACTTTCTCCCAAGGCATGTCATATTCAAAGGTATGTCATATTCAAAGGTATAATGTGTAAGCTAAGCAGATGCAATTTAAAGGTATCTACATATGCTATTATGTACAAAATCAGAGCAAAGATTGGTGCCCCCATAATTTAGGTATGATTTATTTAATGGACTTCATGTTGAATTCGATTTTTGAAAATCACCTTAAGTTGAATTCAAATGTATGCTAGTTCATTGGTAGCTATTTATAATGTTCATTGTGTAACTTTCGAATGTATAATGTGCTTTACACACACAACATGAACTATACTCATGTTTATATTCGATTGCTAAAGCGATGCATTGTCTGGAGTTCAAAATACTAACTATGTGGATCCATTGTGTCGAATAATAACATAGACATGCTCAAATTTGATAGAATCTAGATGTCTGATGGATCAATGACCGTTCCTTACGCGAATTGCAAATATCATGATCCCATCCTAATATTTTGATACAATTTATATCTTTAATCAATGTGTACAACAGTCTTGTACGTGTAGTTTCACTCTCCATTGGTGGTCTCTCACACATGCTCACACACTTTCTCCCAAGGTGTCTTTCTCGCACACATGCTCTCGATATAACCCTCCCTCCCTCTTGTAACCATTTACGACTGTTTTCGCTAACCTTTATCACAAATACACTTCCTCTCGCAAGCATACACACGCACAATCCCCATCGACCCTTTCTATATACGTAGACCTGCCTACGTGTCTCCTGTACACACATTATCTTTAGGCATGTCTCTCACGCATTGTCTCACACCTCTCTTCCTAATCGACGAGTATGACTCTAGCAGAGCATTCTGTAGGATGCCCATTAAAGTTAGGTTGGATGAATAGTAATATCAGAGATAAAGGGGTTACCTTAGTCCGAGAACCTAGGGTTACAAATCCTAGCCAGCTTTGTCAGTGGACATAGAGTTCTTCAAAATTATGCTATATTTGTCTTGTACGACTAGTCATCCATGGGTCTCTCTAAATGCGTCACAGGCCGACCAATGTGGCGTAGGACGGAACCGAACGAAGGGCCTCACCTCGACCCACCGGACCACACGCGGTGACACACCCTCTGCCCCCACGTCTTGTTATCTTCTCACACCCACACATACCAACACAGACACCACACACACAAAAAATATTCTCCTGGTGCCTCTATCCACTCCCCCCTTGCATATACACACTCAAGGGAATCTCTTGCCGTGACGTCATATTCGTCTCTCTCTCTCTAGACCACTGTCATTTCTCGTGCTATCTCTCCCACGCTCCCCCCTGTCGGCCCCACTATCCATGCCTCTCTCGAATACGTAATACACACACATACCTCTCTAGGCCCTGCCAAATGCATCAACTACACATTCACACATATTACATCACGTACCCCATTGATCTAAAGAGCCCTATCTTCACGTCTATTTCGCATACAACATTCCTTTTGAATAAAGTGTGGCCAAAAAATATTTTAGAATTTCTACATATATACAACATTACAAAGTTATATGGAGGAGTATGAACGCTTGCATTGCATGGTGCCCACAATGATATTTATTCCTCACTGTGAATTTGTATATTTTTATACTATATATAAAGTTAGTCATAATAAAGAGAAACGAAGAGCATCTCTCTCTCTCCATCACATACCCCCCCCCCCTCTACGCCCCTTTCACGTACGCACACAAACTATCTCCAGGTCCTCTAAAATTAAGCCCCCAAAGACATTCACGCATGTTTCATCTTTCTCTCGTGATATATACAAGGCGATCATTGTATTTGAAGCGAAAGCACGATACTTACATTGGACTTCGTAATCCACTCATTACGGTCACCATTTACGCTTTTGTGGTTATTATCTTTGTCAGGCTCACCGCATACAACTCTGTATTTGCTCAAGACACGACTAGTTGACCAGTTAAACGCTCCACGTGGCACCTCTAGTATTGCATCACATTATCTCACTACCATCAAGCCCACCTGTCGGCTTGTATCTACTCTACATCTACACTCTAATAAAATACTAGCAAGATGCCCATGCGTTGCACAGAACATCAAGATGCATTTGTATGAGTAGTTTATCTTGTGGGAGAAAAGGATGAACAAGGGAAGGCCTTATTTGCAAGTGTGGAGAGGGGTGTGGGTAGCTTTTTGCAAAATTGCCATAGTTTCCTTCCTATCTGTCAGATATAGATCGGGCGGCCTATATTGCAGGATGGCAGGCACACGATCATCATCGACTATGCTTTTTATAAGAGTAGGGATAAAATACACTCTTACTAGCAAGATGCACGTGCATTGCATGGAACACCAAGATGCATTTATTTTTTACAAAACACCTGTTGTGATTGACCCATGAGGGAGTAATCTCATGTGTAAAAACTAATAATATCTTGAGAAAGAGGAGAGATAAGGTGAGGAGGAGTGGGGCGTGGTGGTGATTGGTGGTCGGACTGAGCGGAGGCATGGGATGGACGACGCTGGCAGCGGCCATCATGCCAGATTGTTCGAGAGGCTTTCTTTTTTAATTGCTCACCAATGAGGTTGTGGGAGATAAGTATGAACGAGGGAAGACCTTATCTGCAAATGTGAAGAGAGGTGCGAGTATCTTTTTACAAAATTATCATAGTTTCCTTTCTATCCGTCAGATATAGATCGGACGGTCTATATTGCAAGATGGCAGGCACACCATCATCACCAACTCCGGTTTTTATAAGGGTAGAGATAGAAAAGAGTTGGTGATGATGGTGTGCCTGCCATCCTGCAATATAGGCCGTCTGATTTATATCTGACGGATAGGAAAGAAACTATGAAAATTTTGCAAAAAGGTACCCACACACCTCTCCACATTTTCAAATAAGGCCTTCCCTCTTTCATCCTTTTCTCTCACAAGATAAACTAGTCATACAAATGCATCTTGATGTTACGTGCAACGCACAGGCATCTTGCTAGTAAGAATGAAAACAAACGACAAAAAAATATTGGACGGTGGTTCGAAGTCATGACCGTGGGCACAGCGGACAAGGTGGACTTGTATTGGTATGCTGAGCCATCTGTTTTAACACACAGGAGCTGCTGTGGTGACTATACGCACACACGAATGCACACGAACTGCATGCACGCAACACTCACACGAACACATGCACCCACGCACGCACGCAACACTCACATGTACACACGCAGCCACGCACGCACGCAGCACTCACACGCACACACGCACGCATGCGTGCACACACCAGTACACCACACGACCAACACACACTCTCACGCTCAAGTGCTCAACCTACACATGCATGCGCACACATCATGCCCTGACAGACACATACACAACCAGGTGATTCCCGCGCACGGGGTGGAGTCTTGTCGCGCCTGCGTAAATTTGTGTTTATCTGACCTTTTCCCTATGCGAACTGACAGGTGGGACCCACAAGGAACATGGTCAATTTAACTAGTCAACATGGTGCCACGCAGACTATTTGGCCGGTCAACAGAGTGCAATCCGATGCTGAACCGTGAGCAAGTGACCGTATAATCACCGCAAAATGTATATAGTGACCGTAATCAGCTTATTCTGAAGTTCGGTGAACGTATTACGCTTTTCTCTCTGTAGGCCCTCCAAAACTACATCTCTACACGTTCTCGCATGTTACATCTAACAACTATGCAATACAGCACTACTACTACACTCTAACACAATAAATCATATATGTTTTTAGTTTTACTAGATATCATATTGTTACTTAATTATTCAGTTTGCATACATTAAAATTGCTTTTGAAATGTATGGCCAAGATTATCATACCGCCAAGGGAAAAATCCCACCCTTTCTGTTTAATTGGGTTTGTATCGATGGATCATGCGAAACAGCAAAACTATAGTACTATATACAGTACAAGTGACAGTTCACCTGGCCATCGTGTCGTGTACTCCTCCGTCGTAAGAGTGGAGCGCTCGCTTTCATAAATCTTCTAGTCCCTTTTGCCAACATGTGGGGCATCAAACTACCGGGTCCACGTGCCATACCCGAATGCAGTGCAGAGCAGCCAGGGTGAAGCACCTAGTCATGGCGCCGGCGCAGTAATGAGCAATGAGGCGTCAAATCAAAAAGATGCACCTTTCCCGCAGTTAAGTTGGAGGGACGAAGTAATAATGCCAAAAAATAAGTTGGAGGGATGAAGCAACCATCCTTTCACTCGTCGCTGAATCCGCCTCTCCCTCATCTTCTTCAAGTTAACCACGTGTTGCTTCTGCCGTTGTTCTGCCTCATGTGGGAAGCGGATCGGCTTGGTAAAGCACAGACACGTGGGACCGCATGTTAGCAAACCGCCAGGACAACGTCCTCTAAAAATAAGAAACCACCACCGCCAACCGCCAAGAAAAATCACCTCCTTTTTATTAATCTTGATTCTATAATTTTTAGATCAATATAATTGAGATTTGTATATATAGCACACATGAGAAAAACCAAGTGGTGCGGTTAAGGGCATCCACAATGTGTAGCCAAATGTGAAAATAGCTTTTGGCATCGTGGGAACCATTGTGGACAGTGTTGCCAAAGCCAAAAGGATGGAACCGAAGCTCCCTGATTGATTGATTGATTAATTGAAGGAAGAGAAAAATGCAACGTCTCTCCTCTTTCTCCCATGCTTGGACGCATGTACAGTATAGAGGACAGAGTCTACTCCCCTGTCCCTTCTATCACAAATCACAAAGCAGTGAGGCGTCAAATCACAAAGCACGGACGAAGCAACCATCATTTCACACTTCGCTGACTCCGCTTCTCCATCGTCTTCTTTGAGAAACCATCTCACCGCACTAAGCTGGACGGACGACGCTATTGTGTACGAGTAGTACTAGTACATTTATGCATCCTATGGTTCAACGGACTTCCTGGATGCAAATAAGGCGGTTTGTCTCGGCTTGCAGGCAGCACTTGCGAACGACTTACCGTGGTCTCCCTCAATGGTGTTCTCCGTCGAATGCACTTCGCCAAACCACAACGTTCGAGATATCGTCGACGTCACCGCAATGGGGAAGGAAGTCAAATATAGTTACTACCTCCATTTTTTTGTACACAAGGCCAGTATATCAAAATTACAATTTGCAAAAGCCACTAACACTAATCGAGGCAAAATTGATGGGGTTTGCCTCGTACTAGCAACCAAGGACATTAATATCCCCTACATGCATGCGGAAGTGAGAAGGTTGGTTTGCATGGCGCTGCATTAATCAAGCGATGAGGAGTGAGATGGTTAGCTCTTTGGGCTTCGGAGAAAAGTACGCATTAATTGACACGTGAAACGAGGATTTGTATTGATTAATCCCGCGAAGGAAGACCCCGCCTTTCTTTTTTAACACTACTACTCCTAGTACGTAGTACTACGTACTTATCCCGTTTGGGTCTAGGCCTTGCATTGCCATACTTCGCCACACATTTTTGCCAAGCTTGCCTAAAGTTTTCAAAATGAAAAGGAGGTACACTTAAGACGGCCGTCGCAGCCGCACCGCACCTCACATGGTCGCTCCTGCACGCCATGGTCGCATACCGCACCCTCACATGCACACGCTCTGCACGCCGCAAAACCCAACCAAGGGAACGCACCCTCAGCGACACGTGTTGTCACATGTGAACAAACCAAACTCAGCCATCCTACCGCTAACACATAATTTTCGTTCATAGAGTATGTTTATCCAACCGCATGTTGGGGATTATCCGTACGGCCCGTGCGGTGGTCTGTTGGGGAAGAAGAAGAGGTGAGGAAGAAGGGTTAGGACACGTAGGATATTCATCCAACCTCCTGAAATGGTAGACTGACCCAAGTCAGGCGACTTGCATAACAATATATGGTTTTACACAGCAAAAGATCCATAAAAACAACAACGTAAAGAAAAACTATCACTGCTCGCGGAACGAGACGGCCTCGTCGTCTTTGGCTGCCGGTGCGAACCAGCCGTAGCTGCCGACGTGTGTCTCCGCACCGTGGTTGTCCTCGGCCTCCAGCTACTCATTCACGTGGAGCATGCGGGCGGTCTGCACGGACGAGAGCACCGCCCGGTCCAAGTCGAGGACGTCCGGTTCCGCCTGCAGGAGGGCCTCGATGGCAGCGGCATCCACGCTCCCGCTGCCGAAGTCGAGCCTCTGCCGCCCGGTTCAAGTCCAGACGCCCGGTTCCGCCTCGTGAGGGTTCTCGGCGAGAGCGGCATCCGCACGCTCCGTGTCGAGTTGAGCCTCTGCCGCCCGATTCAAGTCCAGGACGTCCAGTTCCGCCTGCAGGAGGGCCTCGATGGCAGCGGCATCCACGCGCTCCACCTCAAGTTGAGCCTCCACCACCTGGTTCACATCCATGACATCCGGTTCCGCCTGCAGGAGAGCCTTGATGGCGGCGGCATGCGCGCGCTCCGCGTCGAGTTGAGCCTCTGCCTCCCGGTCCTCCTTTAGTATCGCCAGGTTGAACCGCTAATCCGCCTGCACCATGGGGGACTCGGACGCCGGCACGAAGTCGACGTCCATCGTCTCATACCCATCGGGGGCCTTCTGCGCCATGACCTCCGCCATGAACATTGGATCGGCTTCCTCCTCCTCGTAGCTTGGCTCCAGAGAACTCGGGGATTGGCCCGCTGCAAAGCGAGCTTGGGAACAGAGGTCTCTGGCGCCGACCGCCGCCGCGATTTCTGCGCGGCACTCCGGTGTCAGCATCTTGTGTGAAGGTGGGGGAAGGGGCTGGAGATTACGTGTGTTTTTAGGGCAGTGGCTGGCGTAGGCCGAGCAGCGAAGGTTCTGGTGTGAATAGTGATTACGGTGATGACCGGTCAATCGGTTTTGACTGTACATCGCTCTTGTCGCATTCGCGTTGCAGCCTGGCACGCTCTCCCCCACCTTCCTCCAGGCACTGCAATCGTCCCGCCTGGTCCGCTTCATGCTCGCCGTGGATATGTGGTGCTTGGAGGTGAGCTCCTGATGGTCTGCGACGAGTGGGCCATCGCCACACTCGTTCCTGATGTTTCTGTTGAGGAGTTCCATGGCGCCATTGCTCTGATCACCACCTACTTGGAGGGGCGCGGTCGGCGCATAAACTACATGTCTCGTTGTGGTATGGGTATTGCGCTTATTCAGTTTACTACTGCATGTTCGCGAGACACTGCTGTCAGTCTTAGTCCTTTCAGATTGGGGAATATGTTCTTAGAATCAGCAGACAGGACAGAGGTTTAAATTATCGCAGCATTACTTTCACGCATGATGTTTGGATCTTACTTATGAACTACCGTCTTGAGTGCTGGGATGTGGGGGTCATTGGACGCATTGTTTCTCCTTATGGCCGTTTTTTGATTTGGAATAAAGATCCTAGGGACAAATCAAGGGTCGTTGTTAAGATCAGAGTTATGAATGTGGATACTATTCCCATTAGCCTGGTAGTTCTGAGAAACCTTGATGATGTGGGCTATGGCGATTCCTGGACCTGTCCAACATACATACTGTCTCGGGAGCTGATTGGACAACAGGGAGGGGATGAGGACCCTCTGCCACCTGATGGTGGCAACCCTCACCCTCTTCCTCATATTCATGGAGGGTTTTGGCATGATGAGGTTTTAGGGAATATCCCCATGGATCAGGTTGTGATTAACCCCCACAATGAGAATCTTGGCGCCCCTTATGAAGATGTTCATGCTGCTCATAATGACAATGTTAATCTCTTTGTTGAAAATCAAACTGCTGCTATTGATCAGAATTCTGCTGAACATGTGGAGTCACCAGCTAGGGGGGTTTCTCAGGAGCCCATTCTGATCCACTCTAATACTCATTATGTTGCTCCACATGAGACACTAGGGCCTGATTATATCCCAATTAATCTCACTCCCCAGCCCAACACTCAGAATGCTCCCAGCCCAGTGTTCATTCCCATGAACTGCAGTATGAATTACAATGACATGCCATCCTCCAGTAGTGCCTAGCCTGTGCAAACAAGCAACATATCAGTTGAAGGTGAATCTGAGCACATTAAGGTTCTCTAGGAGCTCATTGGTAATATTGTTACTAATGCACAGGATATTCTCCCAAAGCTTGGAGGCAGCAAGATTGTGAATGCATCTTGCAATGTGGTGAATGTTGTGGGTACTAATGGCAACAACAAAAGATGTTTCTTGCAGATTCAGACAATCCAGGATGAGCCTCCCAAAAATTCCAGCTCTGTCAGTATTGAGGAGATCACTGGCCATGATTTTGCTGAAGTTCAGAAGCCAGCACACAGGCAGAAAAAAAAAGAAAATTGTTGATGATTCTTTCTGCAGGAGGAGCAACAGGATTGCTAAGCTCACTAAGGGATTCAAGGATCAGGCTGCTGCAGAAGCCAACATAAATGAAGTCAGGATGGATCACAAAGACTCAAAGCAATGTCCCAAGAAAATGAAGAAGGCTGTCACTGTCAATTTGGGTCCCCAGTTTGATGCTGTAATTATAAATAAGAAGGCACCACCTCCTCCAGAAATCCCTATGAAGACTCTGCAAGCCATTGGCACTAGACCATGTAAGATGGCTCCTCATGAGGTGTCCTCTAGTGCCCTGCAATATGACAGTTCTGATGAATAGAAGCTGCTATTGCATTGTGGGTTTTGTTGGCTCCCATAACTGCCAAATAGTTATGATTTACATGCTTTATGTTTGCTTTTCTGTGTTATTTGGATGCCTTCGTGCATCAGCTATCAGTTTGGGTTGTAATAATTACTCTATGTGCTACCTCTGTCACTGTGAGCTTGCTGTCAGAAGAACCTTCTCTTATATGTGTCAGCTCTATATGGTGATCTACCCATCCATGCACCTCCCATCATACTGTGGATACTATTATATCTTTGACACAATCTGCTCCTGTTATAACACCAATCATTTTGGTTGTTCATATTATGCTTTTCATAATATAATCCAATGCTACCACCTATATTATTTTTCATGAATAGGAGCTGGAATATCTTAAACTGGAATGTGAGAGGTATTGTCAGGACCCCGATCCTAAGTCACACCGATCTAGCATGTAACACATCATATCACTTTGCGGCCTCACGCACGGTATTCCCACGGGTGTCGCCTTACCATGGCTCGGGACCGTTTGCGCCTTTTGGCTCACGTATATGATAGTGTCGCTAGCATCCATATGACAGAGAACCCTGGCCGACATGACTAGTCGTGAACCCAAAGTGGAACTAACCTATGGGGACGGACATACATGAATCAACAACAAGCATGTCGGTCGCCAGCTGCGGCGAATCCGGGTGTAACCTTTGGGCTAACAGGACTCGTGACCCGGGCTGTAGCAGGCTAGGCAGGACTCCGGATGTCACCGCGTGACATTTCCCGAAGGGACAGAATACGAGAGCAAGTGAATCACATGCCGGCTAGTCAAGTGTTAGGAGCAGGTAGTCTGGGCTAGCAGGACTCGTGAAGCAGAACTGTAGCAGACTACCATGGCTTAGTGGAAGCACTAGACTACATTTCCCCATAAGAGAGGCTACCAAGGATAAACAACTAGGTTGTCGGATCCCACACATAGCAATACAAGTTACACGTACGCATAACATGCAAGTATGTGTTGTACAACATGGCATCACAACATAACGCAAACTCATATAGATAAAGGCTCAGAAGAGCCACATAGCATTTAATACAAACATGGGTCACATGACCCATCATTCAGAGCATACAAGCAACAAGCGGAAGCATTACATGTCCGAGTACAGACAACTACAAAAGAAAAAGGCTGAGAAGCCTGACTATCTACAAGACCCTCCCAAGGGTACAAGATCGTAGCTGAGGTAACAAGCTACTCGTCGAAGTCCAAGAGGAACTACTAGTAAGACCGAAATCTCCGCTGCAAAAACATAAATAAAGCAACGTGAGTACAAAGGTACTCAGCAAGACTTACATCAGTTCCTATTATACATGCATTTGTATCAAGAGGGTAATGTGGGGTTTAGTTGAAGCAAGCCAGCTTTGACTCTGTGGCTCTCAAGTTCTACGACTACGAGAACTTCTTTGAGGTGATATAGGCGCTGCGAGTCCACTAGTCACCACACAAAACACTACTATGGATTCATCCCTGTCTCCATACGAGAAGGCCATCCATAGCACTCACACTTGTCTTGAGCATTTTAGAGTATCCACTTCAAGTTGTCTATGTACCACGTAAGCATCCAAGAAGTCCATAACCGAGGACACGGCTATTCGAATAGATCATGATAACCCCGCAGGGTGTACTTCTTCACACGCTCTCGCCACTTACCGCCATATACACGTCATGTATCTCGGCAACCTTCAAGCGGAAGCTTTGGCGAGGGTGTCGGCCACGACCTAACTAACCACACAAGACTCTAGTCCAGGTTTATCGCCTATTCGGGTTCCATCCGCAAGGAGAGATCCGGCCGGGTGTCGCCACGGCCCCAAACAATGTGAGCAGGGTTCCCAAGCCCACCATCCGGGTGCCACTTGGTACACCGTGCCACCGTGCCTAGTCTGTCCCAAGCCCACCGCCGGGTGCCACTCGTAGAAAAATAGCACTACCTACAAACACGAAACTAGTTGCGACTCACGGACAGAGATCAAGTTGGTTAATAAGTCGAGAGAGCTTGGGCGCCGGAGCCCAATGTGTGGTAGTATCGAGTCATTGGACGACATACATAGAACTCAAGGCTTAAGGACGGTTCCATTGAGACAACCCACCATGTACTCCTACATGGCCTCTCACCGCTACCTTTACCAAATCGTGTTCACACACTTCACTCTCAAAGATCGTAACATAATGTAACACTCCAATTCATTCCCAATGAATCAGACCTGACACAACTCTAAGCAATAGCAGGCATAGCATGGTAGGAACACAACATGGCTCAATCAACTCCTACACATGCTAGTGGGTTTCAACTATTTATTGTGGCAATGACAGGTCATGCAGAGGAATGGGTTCAACTACCGCAGCACAAAGTAGCAGATGAATCGTTGTTGTCCTAATGCAATAACTGAGAGCAGGAGCGAGAAAGTAGGATTGTATCGGAATGAACAAGGGGGTTTGCTTGCCTGGTAAATCAACAAGGGAGGCACTGCTCCTCTGACAGGTACTCTGGAACGTCTCCGGAGCAGGACCTATCGAGAAGGAACGGTGCTGGAAATCAATACACAATCATATGAAACAATATGATGCATGAAGATGGCATGAAGATGTGATGTTATTTGATCTAATGCAACTAGCATTCATTTGCATGAAGTCCATTTGAACCAAAGATTCAAATGCATCTCCAAAATAAGCTCTTTATATAAGCCATTTTAGTGTTTCACTTATACAGCAGGTATAACTTGGTTCTTCATGCATGAAACTAGTACAGATGGATAGATTGTATTTTTCTGATAATTTTTCATATATAAATTATTTAAATCTGAGCTACGGTTGAATTTATATGAATTTTTGAAGTTTTGAACATTTTCTGGAATTTCCTGTTTAAAATAATTCCAGAAAATGAATAGCTTGTCGACATTAAATCGACAAGTCAACGGTCTTGACTAGGTCAAATCGGACGTGTGGGGCCACACGCCGTTGTCTCGCTTAGTTAACAAGGGGTTTATTTGGTCTAATTAGGATTAGAAGGCGCCGGCCTTGTCGCTGTCGAGGTGGTTAGCTAAATGGCGATTAGCCTTAAGCTAATCACTTGGCTGGTCGGGCCCGCATGACAGGCCGGCTAGGGTCGTCGGCGGCGACCTTGGACGCGGCGGCCGCCGCGATTCAGGCCACGGGGGCGGCGGCTGGGAGCACCGGGGCGTAGCCCGTGCTCTCCCGCATCTAGTGGGGTAGGTGGGAGGAGCTAGGGAGGCTGGAGCTCGCCGGAGCGAAGCTCGCGGCGGCGGCCGGAGTTCGGCTTGAGCGGATGCAGGCTGCGGGGCACTGGGAGGCCACCAGAGGGGCTCTGTGGCACCCTCGTGGCACCAGGAGCATGATGGGGTGCTCGGTTTGGCCGGAGGCGGGCCGAGACGACGACGGCGACATGGACGGCGGCGAGGCGCTACGGCCATGGCGGGGAAACGATGCTACGGCACGCGAGCGACTAAGCGGAGAGGGGGGAACAGTGGCGGAGCTCACCGCGGACTTGACGGGCTTGATGGCGAGCTCGGGGACGCACTGGAAACGGCGGGGCGGCGATGGGGATCCACGGCGGACGGAGGTGAAGAAGGCGACGGTGACGGCTCCACGGGGCGTCCGGCAAGGCACGGCTTGGCGGAGAGGACGAGGAAGGTGGCACGGAGCTCGTGGGCACGTCGGAGGGGCGAGAGGACGGCCGGGAGCGCGTCGGCGATGAGCTGCGGCGGCGGCAGCGCTTCGGGCGCGGGGAGAGGGAGAGGTCTAGGGGAGGAGGGAGAGCGAGAGAGAGTGAGAGAGGTCCGGGCTGCGCGTGGCGACGTTCGGGATGGCCAGGCGTCGAGGGAGAGGCCAGGCAGGCAGGTGGCGTGGCCGGACGCGTGGCTGCTGGGCGGCCGGGCCTCTCCCTCCTCTGGGCGCTGAGGAAGGGGACGACCGGCACTGCCATCGGCTGGCCAGCTGTTGGGTCATTGGGCTGCACAAAGGCCCGGCTGCATGTAAGTGGCCCGAGTAAGTTCCTTTTCTGCTTTCTATTTTTCGACATTTGTTTGGTTTAATAAAAATACTAAACCATTTTACTAACTTATGCCAATTTTTGTAGGGGCTAGTGGTATTATTCCAGAGCTCCCCATCAACCAGCATAATTTTTGGACAATATTATATATATATAACAATATATATCCAAAGCAAATAATTATGCATTAATTCCAAATGCCCAAAATAAATACTTATGAGCTCTTGCATATATTGGTTTGATTTATTTATCTCTGCCCAATATTTTCAGAGAGCAGCAAAGATGAACATTTTCTTGGACCCTTTTGGAGCAATTTTTAAATGATTCCGAGGGTTTCACAAATCCCCAATTCAAATTTAAATGGAAATTAAACATGATGCACAAATGACTAGCTGGTCTAGGTCATACCAGAACTAGGGATGTGACAACTCGCCCCCACTTGAAAGAATCTCGTCCGAGATCTGTGGGTCGATGGAAAGAAGGTGGGGTACTCGATCGAAGACGATCTTCTCGCTCCCAAGTAGCTTCTCTCTCGGAATGATGAGACCATCGAACCTTGAGAAACTTGATGTTACGGCGTCGGGTAACACGCCCGCTTGATCAAGAATGCGAACCGGGTACTCTCGGTATGTGAGGTTATCTTGGAGATCAAGCGTTTCGTGGTCCACTCCACGGATGGGATCCGAGAAGAAACACCTGAGTTGAGAGACGTGGAAGACATCATGCACTCGAGAAAGATGTGGGGGTAGTTCCAACTGGTAGGCAACCTCTCCTCGTTTAGCGAGAATGCGAAAAGGACCAATGTAATGAGGAGCCAACTTGCCCTTGATATCAAACGATGGGTACCCTTCAAAGGGGTAACTCAAGGTAAGCCCTGCCGCCAACTTCATAAGCCACTTCCTTATGACGACGGTCATAATCGGCTCTTTGACGAGATTGGGCTGTTTTCAAATTCTCACGAATGATGCGAACTTGCCGCTCGCCTCTGGATCATATCCGGTCCAAAGAATTGTCTTTCACGGTTTCGACCAGTTCAAAGGTGTTCGACATCTTCGTCCATACAGAATCTCGAAAGGAGCTTTCTTGAGACTGGATTGGTAGCTATTGTTATAAGCAAACTCGGCAAAAGGAAGACATTTCTCCCAATCCATACCGAATGAGATAACACAAGCTCTAAGCATGTTTTCGAGAATTTGATTGACCCTTTCCACCTGACCACTTGACTGAGGGTGGAAAGCGGTACTGAAGGAAAGATGGGTGCCCATGGCAGTTTGGAAACTCTCCCAGAAATGAGAAGTGAAAAGACTGCCACGGTCTGAATTGATCTCTAGTGGAACACCATGAAGTGACACTATTCGAGAAATGTATAAGTCAGCGAGCTGACTAGCAGTGATACTCTCTTGAACAGGTAGGAAGTGAGCCACCTTGGACAGCCGATCAATGACTACGAAGATAGCATTATTCCCTTTCTTGGTCCTGGGAAAGCCGGTGATGAAGTCCATACCAACTTTATCCCATTTCCACTTAGGAATGGCTAAAGGCTGAAGGGTGCCAAGAGGGCCTCGATGCTCTGCCTTAACGCGACGACAAACGTCGCAGTTAGCAATAAATGAGAGATTTCTCTCTTCATCCTAGTCCACCAGAACCTCTGGCGTAGGTCCTGATACATCTTAGTACTACCGGGATGAATTGTGAGAGGAGATTCATGCGCCTCCTTAAGAATCAATTTTCGCAGATGTTGATTTTTGGGAACCACCAAGCGGTTTTCAAAGAAAACAACACCTCGATCATCCATAGAGAAACATCCACCAACTCCCTTCTTAATGTTTCTCTTGATCCGGGAAATTCCCGTGTCCTGCTTTTGAGCGGCGATAATCCAATCCTCAAGATCAGGTTTTGCCACCAATGTAGAAAGGAATCCGTGAGGAGCAATGTGAAGGTTAAGCCTACAAAATTCCTCATGGAGAAAAGGTTGGCCCTGCTGCAACATGAGATTGTTGCAATAGGATTTACGACTTAGTGCATCAGCCATGACATTGGCTTTGCCTGGGGTGTAGGTAATCCCTAGATCATAATCTGAGATCAATTCCAACCACCGTCTTTGCCGATGGTTCAAATCTGGTTGGGCGAAGATATACTTGAGACTCTGGTGATCGGTGTAGATCTCGCAACGTTTACCAAGAAGGTAGTGTCGCCAGGTCTTGAGTGCATAGACTACGGCTGCAAGCTCGAGATCATGTGTAGGATAATTCTCCTTGTGTGGAAGCAACTGACGAGATGCATAGGCAATCACATGACGATCCTGCATAAGAATGCAAACTAGTCCCTGTCATGAGGCGTCGCAGTAGATAACAAAGTCTTTAGTGAAATCCGGTGGCACAAGTATGGGAGCAGAAGTTAGGCGTCTTTTTAGTTCCTGAAAACTGTACTCACACTGTGGGGACCACTCAAACTTTTTATCTTCCTTGAGAAGTTCCGTGAGGGGTTTAGCTACTTTGGAGAAGTTTTCAACAAAGCGGCAACAATAGCTGGCTAGACCAAGGAAGCTCCTAACTTGTTTAACGGTTTCAGGTGGAGTCCAATCGAGAACAGCCTGAACTCTCTCGGGATTGACAGCAATGCCCTTACCAGAGATTACGTGGCCTAGGTAGGTCACTTCTGGCAACCAAAATTCAAACTTTGAGAACTTGGCATAAAGGCGGTGCTCTCTAAGTTTCTCTAACACAAGTCTAAGATGTTCGGCATGCTCTTCCTTGTTCTTCGAGTAAATAAGAATATCATCGAGGTAAACCACGACGAACTTGTCTAAGTACTCCATGAAGATCGAGTTCATCAAGCGGGAGAATGTGGCTGGAGCATTGGTTAGACCAAAGGACATGACGGTGTACTCGTACTGGCCATAACGAGTGACAAAGGCTGTCTTGGGGATGTCCCCGTTTCTGATCTTGATTTGGTGGTAGCCTAACCTCAAATCCATCTTGGAAAAGACTGAGGATCCAGCGAGCTGATCATACAGGTCGTTGATCCTGGGAAGCGGATATTTGTTCTTTATCGTGACAAAATTAACGGGACGATAATCTACAACCATTCGGTTCGTACCATCCTTCTTCTTGACGAAGAGGACGGGACAAGCCCAAGGAGAAGAACTAGGACGGATGAAACCCTTTTGCAAGGACTCATCAAGTTGTTTCTTAAGCTCGGCTAGTTCTAAGGGTGCCATCTTGTAAGGTCTCCTAGAGATTGGAGTTGTTCCTGGGATAAGATCTATGACAAACTCTACATCTCTGTCAGGTGGAACACCTGGCAGTTCCTCTGGAAAGACATCCGGAAAATCACGGACTATCGGGATATCTTCAAGGTCTGAAAGAGGGCTAGCATTAAGAGAATAGAGTTGACGCTTTGCAACTCTAGTGGAGACAGTGACTATCTTGCCCGATGGGTGTGTAAGCTGAACAGACCTAGTGTAACAACCAATCTTGGCATGATGAGCTGTCATCAGTCCATACCCAAGATGATGTTAATATCTGTGGACTTGAGGGCTATAAGTGAGGCAAGGAATACAAGTCTGTCAACAAGGATTTCATTACCATGGCTTACACTAGAAGTTTGCCATTTGGATCCGTGGGGTTTGAATGACTAGTGGAGAGGGCATATCACAAAATGATATGTTGTGCAAGTTAGCATAGCTTTCAGAAATGAAGGAATGAGATGCTCCGGTATCGAATAGAACCGAAGCTGGATGACAGTTGACAAGGAGTGTACCAAGAACGACATCCGGATCATCATGAGCATCTTTAGCTGAGACGTGATGCACACGTCCGTGCTCAATGGGAGCTGTCTTGACACTGATCATCTTGCGTGATGGCTTATCACAGCCAACAGACTTCTCGGGCGGGGGTGGAGCATAGTTGGCTTGAGAGCAGTCACGTGCATAGTGTCCTGGCTCTCCGCATGTGAAGCAAGTCCCTGAAGTTGGACGTGGACCCGCACTGACAAGCGGTTTACCAATAGGCCTGGGTGGAGCATTGGCTGAATCGGGTGAGGCGCCACACAAGATGGCCTCGTGTATAACCGGGTGGAAGAGCGGAGTTCGGAATCCAAATCCGGCGCTTCCGCGAACTAGAACCGGAGGAAGAAACCAAATCACGGTTGTGCTTACGAGACTCCCCGTAAGTGAGCTGAGCTGTCTCTGCATTAATGGCCTTGTTCACAAGAGCCTGGAATGTATCACAATGATGTAGGTGGAGATCACGACGCAACTTGGGGTTGAGACCCTTCCGGAACCTAGCCTGCTTCTTGGCGTCCGTGGACACTTCTTCTGTAGCATAGCGGGCAAGGTTCTCAAACTCTCTGTTGTAAGCATCAACAGCCATCTTACCCTGGAGGAAACTACAGAGCTCTTCTCTCTTGCGATCGATGAGGGCTTCAGGAATGTGATGCTCGCGAAAAGCCTCAGTGAAATCTCTCCAGGTAGGAATCTAGCCAGCTGGAAGCATAGCCTCATAGTTCTGCCACCAGAGACTAGCAGGACCTTCCGTGTGGTATGCAGCATAGGTGACCTTGTCACTTTCAGCCACGTTCGCAGTAAGCGGAGCTATGCGTGTGATACTATGGAGCCGGTCATCCGCATCAAGTGGCTCGATGGAATGATGAAAGGTAGGTGGGTGCAAGCGAATGAAGTCATGAATGGTTGCGCACCCTTTGAACCGATGTGCGGTGTTCTCCTCGACACGTGCCAACAAGCGGTTAGACTCACGCTTGTTTCTCTCCATCTCTAACATGAACTCTGCCAATGAAGGCTGGTGGGAGGATCCTCATCCCTACCATCTTCGTGGTTCGCTACGAGCAGCAGAACTTCGCTTAGCGATGACATCCTCGAGAAAGCGAAACCAAGGGCTTAATCCAGCATCAACTATATGCTATAGATTGTAGGACAAGGAAATTAGTATCTCTCGGACTCTGGGGCAATTCCGGCAAGATAACGGCGGTAAAATGCTCGTAATGATACATCCTGCCAAAATGGGGTAGTACAACAACTCAACATCACCACTCAAAGGTTACGGGATAATACTAAGCAGACTACACCGGAAGTACTCGAAGTTGGGGTATGACTCTGATCAACCAATCCTATGGGACTACGGAGTAGTAACACGTGACCCTGATAGACAGAAAAGAAAGCCTAGTTCCTTAACCCGTAGGAAAAGTAAGATGACTCAGATCAGAGGGCCATGATGTAAAGGAGTAAAAAGAGCCTTACGTTCCTTCCCACAATCAATTCCCTTACATAACTAAAGAATTTCTAGACTCAACTTCGACCAGGTTGGCTCGAAATCCCTGACGATCAGGCTCGATACCAAAGTCATCGGGACCACGATCCTAAGTCACACCAATCTAGCATGTAACACATCATATCACTTTGCGGCCTCACGCACGGTATTCCCACGGTGTCGCCTTACCATGGCTCGGGACCGCTTATGCCTTTTGGCTCACGTATATGATAGTGTCGCTAGCATCCATATGACAGAGAACCCGGGCCGACATCAATAGTCATGAACCCAAAGTGGCACTAACTTACGGGGACAGGCATACATGAATCAACATCGAGCATGTCGGTCAGTAGCGTGCGAATCCAGACTGTAGCACTGGGCTAACAGGACTCCGGTAAACCGGGCGGTAGCAGGCTAGGCAGGACTCTGGATGTCACCGCGTGACATTTCCCCGAAGGGACGAACACGAACAGAAGTGAATCACATGCCGCCCAGTCAGTGTTCCGGAGCGGTAGTCTTTGGGCTAGCAGGACTCGGTGAACCGGCTGAAAGTGACTACCATGGCTTAGTGGAAGCACTAGACTACATTTCCCCATAAGAGAGGCTACCAAGGATAAACAACTAGGTTGTCGGATCCCACACATAGCAATACAAGTTACACGTACGCATAACATGCAAGTATGTGTTGTACAACATGGCATCACAACATAACGCAAACTCATATAGGTAAAGGCTCAGAAGAGCCACATAGCATTTAATACAAACAGGGGTCACATGACCCATCATTCAGAGCATACAAGCAACAAGCGGAAGCATTACATGTCCGAGTACGCATAACTACAAAAGAAAAAGGCTGAGAAGCACGACTATCTACAAGACCCTCCCAAGGGTACAAGATCGTAGCTGAGGTAACAAGCTACTCGTCAAGTCCAAGCGGAACTACTAGTAAGACCGAAATCTCCACCGCAAAAACATAAATAAAGCAACGTGAGTACAAAGGTACTCTGCAAGACTTACATCAGTTCCTATTATACATGCATTTGTATCAAGAGGGTAATGTGGGGTTTAGTTGAAGCAAGCCAGCTTTGACTCTGTGGCTATCCTGTTCTCACGACTCACGAGAACTTCTTTGAGGTGATATGGCGCACACGCAGTCCACTAGTCACCACACAAAACACTACTATGGATTCATCCCGTCTCCATATGAGAAGGCCATCCATAGCACTCACACTTGTCTTGAGCATTTTAGAGTATCCACTTCAAGTTGTCTATGTACCACGTAAGCATCCAAGAAGTCCATAACCGAGGACACGGCTATTCGAATAGATCATGATAACCTGCAGGGGTGTACTTCTTCACACACGCTCTCGCCACTTACCGCCATATACACGTCATGTATCTTGGCAACCTTCAAGCGGAAGCCTGGCGAGGGTGTCGGCCACGACCTGACTAACCACACAAGACTCTAGTCAATGTTTATCGCCTATTCGGGTTCCATCCGCAAGGAGATCCGGCCGGTGTGTCGCTCACGACCCCAAATGATGTGAGCAGGGTTCCCAAGCCCACCATCCGGGTGCCACTTGGTACACCGTGCCACCTGTGCCTAGTCTGTCCCAAGCCCACCCTGTCGGGTGCCACTCGGTAGAAAAATAGCACTACCTACAAACACCAGAAACTAGTTGCGACTCCTGGACAGAGATCAAGTTGGTTAATAAGTCGAGAGAGCTTGGAGCGCCCAGAGCCCAATGTGTGGTAGTATCGAGTCATTGACGACATACATAGAACTCAAGGCTTAAGGGCGGTTCCAATGAGACAACCCACCATTTACTCCTACATGGCCTCTCACCGATAACTTTACCAAATCGTGGTCACACACTTCACTCTCAGCATCGTAACATATCGTAACACTCCAATTCATTCCCAATGAATCAGAACTGACCCAACTCTAAGCAATAGCAGGCATAGCATGGTAGGAACACAACATGGCTCAATCAACTCCTACACATGCTAGTGGGTTTCAACTATTTCTTGTGGCAATGACAGGTCATGCGGAGGAATGGGTTCAACTACCGCAAAGACAAAGTAGCAGATGAATCGTTGTTGTCCTAATGCAATAATTGAGAGCAGGAGGCGAGAAAGTAGGATTGTATCGGAATGAACAAGGGGTTTGCTTGCTGGTAAATCAACAAGGGAGGCCTTGCCTCCGACAGTACTGAACGCCTCCGAGCAGGACCTATCGAGAAGGAACAGTGCTTGGCAATCAATACACAATCATATGCAACAATATGATGCTTGAAGATGGCATGAAGATGTGATGTTATTTGAGCTAATGCAACTAGCATTCATTTGCATGAAGTCCATTTGAACCAAAGATTCAAATGCATCTCCAAAATAAGCTCTTTATATAAGCCATTTTAGTGTTTCACTTATACAGCAGGTATAACTTGGTTTTTCATGCATGAAACTGGTACATATGGATAGATTGTATTTTTCTGATAATTTTTCATATATAAATTATTTAAATCTGAGCTACGGTTGAATTTATATGAATTTTTGAAGTTTTGAACATTTTCTGGAATTTCCTGTTTAGAAATAATTCCAGAAAATGAATAGCTGCTTGTCAAGACATTAAGGCCGACAAGTCAACGGCGCTGACCAGGTCAAATCTGACATGTGGGGGCCACACGTCAGTGTCTCAGTTAGTTAACAGGGGGGGGGGGGTTATTTGGTCTAATTAGGATTAGAAGGCACGGGCCTTGTCGGTGTCGAGGTGGTTAGCAAAATGGTGATTAGCCTTAAGCTAATCACCTGGCTGGTCGGGCCCGCATGTCAGGCCGGCTAGGGTCGTCGGCGGCGACCTCTGGACGTGGTGGCGTCCGCGATTCAGGCCACGGGGGCGGCGGCTGGGAGCACCGGGGCGTAGCCTGTGCTCTCCCGCATCTAGTGGGGTAGGTGGGAGGAGCTGGGAAGGCCGGAGCTCGACGGAGCGAAGCTCGTGGCGGCGGCCGGAGTTCGGCTTGAGCGGGTGCGGGCTGCGGGGCACTGGGAGGCCACCAGAGGGGCTTTGTGGCACCCTCGTGGCACCAGGAGCACGATGGGCTGCTCGGTTTGGCCGGAGGCGGGCCGAGACGACGACGGCGACATGGACGGCGGCGAGGCGCTACGGCCATGGCGGGGAAACGATGCTACGACGTGAGAGCGACTAAGCGGAGAGGGGGAACGGTGGCGGAGCTCACTGCGGACTCGACGGGCTTGATGGCGAGCTCGGGGACGCACTGGAGACGGCGGGGCGGCGATGGGGATCCACGGCGGCCGGAGGTGAAGAAGGCGACGGCGACGGCTCCACGGGTCATCCGGCGAGGCACAGCTTGGCGGAGAGGACGAGAAAGGTGGCACGGAGCTCGTGGGCACGTCGGAGGGGCGAGGGGACGGCGGGGAGCGCGTCGGCGGCAGCGCTTCGGGCGCGGGGAGAGGGAGAGGTCTAGGGGAGGAGGGAGAGCGAGAGAGAGTGAGAGAGGTCCGGGCTGCGCGTGGCGACGTTCGGGATGGCCAGGCGTCGAGGGAGAGGCCAGGCAGGCAGGTGGCATGGCCGGACGCGTGGCAGCAGTGTGGCGCGTGCCCTGCCCCTCCTCTGGCGCGAGGGAGGGACGAATGGCACTGCCGATCAATTTGGGCCAGCCCGTTGGGTCATTGGGCTGCACAGTCTTGCCGCAGGTAAGTGGCCCGAGTAAGTTCCTTTTACATTTTCTATTTTTACGACATTTGTTTGGTTTAATAAAATACTAAACCATTTTACTAACTTATGCCAATTTTTGTAGGGGCTAGTGGTATTATTCCAGAGCTCCCCATCAACCAGCATAATTTTTGGACAATATTATGTATATATATAACAATATATATCCAAAGCAAATAATTATGCATTAATTCCAAATGCCCAAAATAAATACTTATGAGCTCCTGCATATATTGGTTTGATTTATTTATCTCTGCCCAATATTTTCAGAGAGCAGCATGAACATTTTCTTAGACCCTTTTGGAGCAATTTTTATCTGGGTCATTTCCAGAAATGATTCCGAGGGTTTCACAAATCCCCAATTCAAATTTAAATGGAAATTAAACATGATGCACAAATGACTAGCTGGTCTAGGTCATACCAGAACTAGGGATGTGACAGGTATTAACTCCACAGCTAGATGGAATGATATTAGAAAGAAAATTGAGGAAAATGCTTGTTGTATCATGACCTTTCAAGAAACCAAGAGAGATATATTTGACAGCACATATATCAAGAATTTTTGCCCCAAAAGATTCAACCAATACATTACTCACCCTCTAATGGCAGCTCTGGAGGATTGATTACTATTTGGAATGGTAATATTATGAAAGGCAAGATAATATCCAAAAGCTACTTTCAGATCACCATTGAGTTTACATCTAACCTGGATAATTCATGTTGGTTCCTCACTAATGTATATGGGCCCAACTCAATGAAGGTAAAATGGAGTTCATTGACTGGCTTATGAATTTAAATATGCAGCAATCCAAGTTATGGATGATTGTTGGTGACTTTAATTTTATAAGAAGCCCTGAAAATAGGAATAAACCAGGTGGTGATCCTGTCAGTATGATGAATTTCAATAATATTATTGTCAATTTGGATCTAGTTGAAATCCCCCTCAAAGGAAGATCCTTCACATGGAGCAATAAACAAGATCAGCCTCTTTTGGAAAAGCTAGATTGGATTTTCACTAGCCCCCACTGGACTACTGCTCATCCATCTACTATGGCCATCCCCTTGGCTAAAATCACATCTGACCATGTGCCTATCATAATTCAAATTGACAGCAACATCCCCAAAAGCCAGATTTTCAGATTTGAAGAATAATGGACTGAATTTAGTGGATTTCTTGAAACAGTGGAGAAACATTGGTTGAATTCAACCCATTACTCTGATTCTGCTAAAAATATAAACTCAAAATTCAAGGCTATCAGAAGATGACTGAAAGCATGGAGTAAACAATACTCCCAACTGAATAAAATAATTGATAATTGTTGTTTCTATGTGAAAATTATGGATGGCATTGAGGAACAAAGACTGCTATCTAGGATTGAAAGGAATTTTAGAGCTTTACTTGTCAAACATACAAACAAGTTATTGTAGGCTAAGAGAATATATTGGATAATTAGGGCAAATATAAGATGGGCTAACTTGGGTGATGAAAATACCAAATTCTTTCATGCCATTGCTACTTATGTGTTCAGGCACAACTACATCACTTATCTTATGACTATGGATGGTCAACAAGTTTTTGAACATGACCATAAAGCTGCTATTATATGGGAATCTTTCAAAAATAGAATAGGCACTGTTTCCACATATTCACAAAACTTTGATATATCACATCTTGCTATGGAAGAGGATTTACATGATCTTGATAGACCTTTTTCTAATGAAGAAATAGATGATATCATTAATAAAATGCCCAATGATAAATCCCCTAGTCATGATGGTTTCAATGGACTATTCATGAAGAAATGTTGGCACATCATCAAGCAATATTTCTACAAATTCATTAATGATTTTTATAATGAAGTTGTATCACTTGCTCCTGTCAACAATGCCTATATAACTCTGATACCTAAGAAAGATAATCCTGAATCACACGATGATTATAGGCCAATTTCTCTTGTAAGTATGCCAATCAAAATACTTACAAAACTCCTTGCCAATAGAGCCCAACAGATTATTATTTCCAGAGTTAGCAAGAATCAATATGGTTTCATCAAGACAAGGAATTTTCAGGACTGCCTTGCTTGGAGTTTTGAATACATACATATGTGTCACAAATCCAAGAAAGAAATCATCATTTTTAAGATTGACTTTGTAAAGGCTTTTGATAAAGTAAATTATATGGCCATCTTGTTCATGATGAAGCATCTGGGGTTCAGCAGCAAATGGATTAGATGGGTAACTGCTATACTATCCACTACTACTACTTCTATCCTTCTAAAGGGTGTTCCTGGTAAGTGCATACAATGCAAATGTGGAGTCAGACAAGGAGATCCTTTCTCCCCTTTACTATATGTTATGGTTGGAGAATTATTACAAATTTTGGTAAATGAAGCATGGAGGAATGGCCTACTTTCTTTGCCCATTGAAACAAACTATACTGAATGCTACCCTATCATACAATATGCTGATGATACACTTGTTATTCTGCCAGCTGATGAGGCACAAATCAGGAAGTTTATAGAGATCCTTGATAAGTTTTCTAATTTCACTGGGCTTGTAGTAAACTACAGTAAATCCTCTATGGTACCTATCAATATCTCTGATGAAAAAGCTATGGATTTGGCCAACACCTTTAACTGCAAAAAAGAAGCTATGCCATTTACATATCTTGGCCTGCCTATGGGATCTACTAGGCCTAAAGTATCTGACTTGATGCCCATGGTATCTAGGCTTGATCACATGCTTGCTGGTATTGCCACCATGATGTCATACTCAGGGAGACTTGTTCAGCTGAAATCCATTGTTGCAGCTCTGCCTATCTTTGCTATGTGTTGCATCAGAGTTCCATTCACCATACTGGACCATTTTGAAAAATCAGGTAGGAACTTCCTATGGTATGGCAAAGATATTAATAAAAAAGGGAACTGCCTTGTAAAATGGGATAATGTATGCTTGCCAAAAAAAGCAGGTGGTCTGGGAGTGCTAGATCTAAGAGTTCAAAACAAAACCCTGCTTACTAAATTCCTATTCAAATTCTTTAACATGCAAGATATTCCCTGGGTTAACCTTATTTGGAACAATTACTATGACAATGGTGAGGTACCTAGTTTCCCTACCAGGGTGGGCTCTTTCTGGTGGAGAGACTGCTGCTCTATTTTGAGAGAATTTAAAGACATGACCATAAGCTATCTTTGGGAATGGTAATACAATCAAGCTATGGTCAGATAAATGGTGTTCTCAAATACTCTCTCAGGCCATGCCTCAACTATTCTCTTATGTAAAAAAATTTGAGATCACACTTGCATCTGCCAGCAATATGGAAGAGGATGAATTCTATGACTTATTCCATCTGCCAATGTCTACTATTGTAGTACAACAGAGCATCAACCTAAGAATGTTGATAAATAACAGAGATAACCAGCAAATACCTGATTTATGGAAGTTTTATTGGGGTGGAACAAAATACTCTAACAAGAGAATATATCTTGAATACATGGGAAATCCTGCTGATCCTCCTAAACGCTTCCAATGGATTTGGAAATCCTGTACCTTACCCAGACAGAAATTCTTTTTTTGGCTTCTATTGCAAGATAGATTGAATACCAGAGATCTATTAAACAGGAAGAATTTCTACATTGAGACAAGTTAAGTGTGAGTTATGTGATGATGAGCCTAATGAACATCTAATGCACCTATTTTTTAGTTGTGATTTCAGCCAAAACTTCTGGATGAACATTGGTTACCAATGGGATACTGATCATAATCTGATGGAGATGCTATTGGAAGGGATAAAACAAGATACTTATGGATGTTTCAAAGAGTGCTTAATTGCTGGCTGCTGGAGCTTATGGAAGCACAGAAATAGCATAATATTTTATCACAAAGTTAAGAATATGGCTTTCTGTATAGCCATGTTTAAGAAGCACTTCAACATGATCATAAAGAAGGCCAAACCTGGTTTGAAGGAGGGCATGCGGAGCTGGCTTGACACTTTGTAGATTTATCTTTTTATGTTTCCTTCATGATCCACCCTGTAAATCCACTTGTAATTGTCCCACCTTATTAATAAAAATGAGAATTATAGTGGGGGTCTTCCCCACTGTTTGTTGCTCAAAAAAGCCTAGCACGCTGGACCCTCCACGTCGCTCACCAAATGGAACGCGCTTCGTCTTGCGTTTTTGCTCGCTTGTGGGACCACAGTTGAGAGCAAACCGACGTCCCTCCCCCTCCCTCGCCCGCGTCATTTTATGCGGAGTAAATAAAAACAGAGGGAGTATACTACGGATGAGGATCCCCTGATGTGGTCGAACCCATTGAGTAACTGGCATGCGAGGCCTTACGTATCACACATGCACCCACTCGTTCTCTCTCGATTTCATCTCGGGGTCCGGAGATCGATTCAAAGAGGACTAGGGTAGGTACAATACGTTCGTTTCGCTTATGAACGTACAATATACTCCTCTCGATCCCCATAGACCCCCCATGGGTCATTTCTATCATAGAAACAGACCAAACCTTTATCTCCTTGCACAACATGCAATTGATCTCTGAACATCAATCGATCTCGTCAACATGTGTCGGGGCATGAACTGAATGGGATGTCAAAACTAAGACGCGAAGCGACACGTAGTGGAGGCAAAGTGAAACTTCAAACGAACCGTTTGTTTGTATGCATGTCGGACAAATTACAAATAAACATTGTAAAATACAAGCTGGTCTAGGCCCACATGCGAATGATACTCGGTGGGATGTTCAAATGAGGCCTGCGGGAGGATGGACTCGACCGGAGGGCGACATGATCGATGGAGAAGAGGGTTGAAGAGGAATGAGAAATAAGCAAATGCCACATGATTATACTTGAACGGCTCAAATAAACAATAAGTTGTCTCGCTTGGCCTACATAGTGAAAGGCCTAATGCGCAACGCGGAGCACTGATGCTCGAATATGGCTGGGAAAACAGGGAAACCGACATGTGGGGCACACCTGTCAGGACGACATAGCGCAAACTAGTCCAATGGAGGAGTTGTCTCACGACCTCCTTTCCACCGACAATCGTTCATGTGGGTCGTGGGGGCCAACAACATGGCGCGGCTCCAGCACCAACGTGACTACTGCTCCGGAACACTTGACTGGCCGGCATGTGATTCACTTCGTTCATGTGTCTGTCCCTTCGGGGAAATGTCACGCGGTGACATCCGGAGTCCTGCCTAGCCTGCTACAGCCCGGTTCACCGGAGTCCTGTTAGCCCAAAGGTTACAGCCCGGATTCAAGACGTCAACCGACATGCTCGATGATGATTCATGTATGCATGTCCCTGTAAGTTAGTGCCACTTTGGGTTCATGACTAGTCATGTCGGCCCGGGTTCTCTGTCATATGGATGCTAGCGACACTATCATATACATGAGCCAAAAGGCGCAAACGGTCCCGGGCCATGGTAAGGCGACACCCGTGGGAATACCGTGCGTGAGGCCGCAAAGTGATATGAGGTGTTACAGGCTAGATCGGTGTGACTTAGAATCGGGGTCCTAACAGCTTTGGTATCAAAGCTTGACTGCCTGTAGGATTACCAAGCCAAACTGGTCGAAGTTGAGTCTAGAAATTCTTTAGTTATATAAGGGAATTGATTGTGGGATGGAACGCAAGGTTCTTTTTACTCCTTTACCTTATGCCCTTCTGTTCCGAGTCATCATATCTTTCCTACGGGGTTAAGGAACTAGGCTTTCTCTTGTTTCTATCAGGATCACGTGTTACTAATCCATAGACTTAGAGGATTGATGGATTTAAACCTCAGTTCAGTCTCTACTACTTATGTGTGTTGACAGTTCATCTCAGAACTTTGATATTGTGATGTTAAGTGGTTATGCCACCATTTTTGTAGGATGTCTCAAATCTTTTTCGAGCATTTACATCTGTTATGCTGTCTGAGTCATTCCAGGTTTCTAAACAATCTGATGCATTTGCAAATCCTTCCTCTGTTCCCGGTGTCCTTTTGTTCAGAATAAGCACACTAGCCAGTGAGTTGAGGTACTCTGTTGCCTCGACATATATGTTGGAGCTATTATTATGACCCTAGGCATCCTAGAGAACCACCCACTAATCTAGCAATGCTTTTGTTCCCAGTGTGATGATTCTAGCCGCCATTCTCGAAAGCATCCCGTGATGCCATTTAGTTAGTAGGTACTCTATTCCTGGGTTTTGAACCCGGATTCACTCGCTGATGACCGACACGTTCGTTGCTGGGTCATGTATGTCTGTCCCTGTAAGTTAGTGCCACTTTGGGTTCACGACTAGCCATGTCAGCCCGGGCTCCTTGTCATATGGATGCTAGCGACACTATCATATACGTGTGCCAAAAGGCGCAAATGGTCCCGGGCAAGGTAAGGCGACACCCGTGGGAATACCGTGCGTGGGGCCGCAAAGTGATATGAGATGTTACATGCTAGATCGGTGTGGCTTTGAGTCGGGGTCCTGACAGCTTTGATAGCAACCATCCAAACAAAGACCAATCTTTGGGTCATGACCAAAATTTTGGTAAGGTGCACTTTGGCCACAATCCAAACACACCCCAACACCCGGCTCGTCGAGGATGAACAGGGCGCCGGGACGCGTCCACGGAGTGGTGTAGAGCGGCCAACTGCATCCTCAGGACCTGAGACCATGCCGGGTCGCTTGCTTTTTCAATGACATGCGTCGATCGCATGTGAGCAAAGGGCATCTCCAACGTTGCCATGACCGCAGATGACTACCCTGGCACACCAAAAACTCTCGTCCCTCGCACCGTCGCACGGTGCGTTCCCAGCTGGCGCCAGCTGCACGCATTCATGCCGTCCATCTGTATGCCGTCGTTAAGAGGCTCGGTGCCCGAGGAACCAACTCCGGTGACTTAATGACACACCAGGACGCTTGGCCTCACCGAAATGCGCTACTTAAAGCGGCAACGCCCAGCTAACCTCCACACCATAGCGCATTGTCCTCTTACCTGGCTTCACATCCACCATGACCGCAGGCGCGAACGCTCTGCGAGAGAGCTTGTCTTAGGGGATGGAGCTCGAGGTCGCCACCCTATCTCAAGTCACCCCACGAGCGGTGGCCACGCCGGCGGCTGACGACAGGAGCACCATCAGCCACGCGTCCTACTTGTCGCCGTCCAACGTCCGGCACCGCCGAGGTCGGGGACTCTTCTGAGGATGAGTAGGGCATGGGAGGCGGCAGGGCATGGTGTGCCAACTGGCCGGTCCGTCTCCCGTGTTCTACTTTTCCTTGCCGGAGACCGCACCTTCACTTCATGGGTCTTGAACCCTGCCCCCGTACATGGAGATCGCAGATGGAGGACGTCGGTTGCCGCTGTAGAATAGGTTTTGGTTCGGGTTTCTTTTATTTTTCTGTCCTATAAAAGTTTGAAATGTAATGAAAATCTGCCATGATTGCATTAGTCTCGGCCGGCATATATGAACTTTTGCAATAATATAGTATATTGTAGGAGTACTAGCAAGATGCTCGTGCGTGGCATGGAAGATCAAGATCTTGTGGGAGAAAAGGATGAACGAGGGAAGGCCTTATCTGCAAATGCACATTCATGCATTTCACATTTTTCTACATCTACGGGAACCTACAAAAGGGTTCATGTAAATTGCCTCTCTCTCTCCTCCCCTGATTTTCATGGTGGTGGGCCCCTCCCTCCCCCCAATCTACAATCAACAGCTCACACGTTCCACATTATGTTAATTACGTAACTGGGACTACGTAGGTGTAGCATTACTCGTCCTAAAAAACCCAACTAAGCAACCTCCCAGCATATCACGCGGGAAAAGACCCGGTCGCGCCGTTTTAGTCGGGATTACCGGATTACTAGTAGTAGTAACGATGGATCGCGTGAAGCAACAAGTTTTTTTAGGGGGCGAAGCACCTAGTTTAAAAGGAAAAATGGCGGTACACTCACAGCACTTCGTCAGCGGGTCGCATTGCACCCCACACACATTCGGTCCTGCACACGGCTCACGCATAAGCGAACGCGCAAGCTTGCCTCTTCACTGACACATGGGACTGCACTTGGAGAAACCGACCATGCGCCAAACTCCCCCCACCCACCACGCGAAAATCCTCCCCCCCCCCCTCACCCAAAAATTGCCCCCAAATCCTAGATTCAACCGCCCTTCGGCCAACTAGCCAATAATATTCCCCAAACCCCCCTCCCCCCGTCCCCCTCCACTCCATTCGCTCCGCCAAAGCCGCCCTCCCCGCCACGCCGATACGTCGGCGTCGCAGTTTGTCGAGGGGACGCACGGCGATACTCTCGCTCCCATAGTACGCTCTCGTAGACTGCCGTCCTCTAGTCGCGCCGCCACAGCTGGCGACGTTCTTGTGGAGGCGCACGGCGGTAAGCGCCGCCACCGCTGTCGATGTTTGTGTGGATACGCACGGCGTTCGGCTTCTCCCACGATACGCGCATTCTAGACTGAGGCCCCGTGCATGTCGGTGTAGCGCTGAATGTTAGCTGATAGACGCTGTTAATCTCACTGTTTGCCAAAGTAGTTTATAGTCAATATGCTCTGCTTAAGAAGCTTCCTTGCCCTGTTCTGCACTCAATTTGCTTAGCTGAGATGGCATGCCAAGGCCGATTAGTTGCTAAAATATCCTGCCATATATTTATTGTGACATAGATTGCCATGGTCCAGTAGCCAATCTGTGTAACATCCCAAATTTTCAATTTGGAATGTTATACATTAAGTCATCATGCATATCATATTTTCTTGCATTTTGTTGATCCTAGAAATTCACGCAACTCAAGGACCCTCGGAGAGAGTTGTAGGTTTCGACATTTTTGTATTTGAGTTCTCTCAAAACTACGAAAAGAGGATCATTGGATTTATTTATTTTATCTTCAAATATTTTTCCAATATCAAAAATAAGAGAGGGAATAATATGACTTTCCCAAAATTTAGGAAAAATGAAGATTTAATAAATAAATCAAATTTTAAATTTTTATTTTGGATTTTCCTCGGAGTTTATTTGCCTTAGGGAAAATGCGTGTTTTCAAAAATTGCATTTTGGCCCCGTGCTAAAGTTCATTTTGTTCGACTCATTTTTAGGAGTCGGGAAAAATTTACTTTGTAAATTTTGGAGTTCGTTTAGATTTTATTTTATTCGTTTTTCTGCACGTGATTTTATAATAAAAAATGTGCAGCGCCCGACTGGGCCAAGGGCCCAGCCGAGCCCGACCACCCCCTCCTCGCGCGCATGGCAGCCAGCGCCCGCCGCCCGGCCGAGTCCGAGGACTCCTCCTCCTCCTCCTCCTCCCTTCGCTTGCCCCCTCCCCCAAGCTACTCTCCCCCCCTTTATATACCCCTCACCCCCCCCCTCTCCTCCCCAACCTTGGCCTTGCCGCCCCTCTCCATAGCCGCCGCCGCCCCAACCCATAGCCGCCCCTCTCCACAGCCGCCCGCCGCCCCAACCCGCCCGCCCGTGGCCGTCGCCCGCCACCTAGTCGCCCCCTTGAGCCCCACCTCGTCGAGGTAGCAGCGCGCCACCCTCCCCTCGGTTCGGTTTTTTTATGAAAACCGTTCCGGTTTCTTTACCATTGTTCGGTTTTTTTGAAAACCCTAGATCGGTTCTATTTTTTCGGTTTTGTTGTTTAGCGGCGTCACGGACCGTTCGTCTTAACGAACGTGATCACCGGTTATTCCCGGTTAACGAACGTCCGTTCGTTTAACCGTTCATCGTTTTTCTTTAACGGATTTATTCCGCTATTTCCGGATCTCGATTTCAGATTCGATCTTCGTTCTAGTTTATCTTCTCGCTCGTTTATCGGAATCAGGTGATTCAAGTGCCTGGAGTTTCGTTTCGAAACCGCCGTTCCGACTAATCAACTTAAACAAAGTTTTGCTACTGTAAAATTTGACCTAGTTTCAACTTGCTAGAACCGAGCTGTTTTATTCCGCCGGATGTTTTCCGTTGTTTTGTTTGATTCGTTTTCTTTTGCAACCAGGGTTCTTAAGTTGAACTTTCTGGTCAGATCTTTTATCCGAGATTTACCGTGCATTAGATGAGTACTTATTGTATGCTTGTTGTTTGTCTGCGATAGATCACCGGAGTGTGCCGCTTGTTATTTCGAATCTCTAGGTTTCGCGGATCATCAGCAAGGCAAGTAACACTTGATCATACCTTTTCTACTACCCAGTTTTATGCATTAGATCAATCCTCAAACACTTGCATGATTAGGATCTAATTAAATTTGTGGGATGGGAAGTAGATTGAGGTAGTACCTATTACCTGTTTTATTATAAACCCTTGGGAGTCACTTCTACGTTTGCTTATTATGCCATGCTATGCTAGTAGACGTGGATTGGGTGAGTGTATCCATGACAGATGTGATATTGTTAAATTAATGGTTTATTTAAGGTGGCAACTTAAACACACATCTGGGTGGATTGAGGCACCTGGTTTCCATCGAGGACTTGCTGTATTTCTTGGACCGCCACCTGTGCTCAAAGGGATCATAAGATCATTCATGGTAGTAACTTCCGTGTGCAGCCACAAGCCATTATGGGCTCTGGCATAGTTGAGTAAGTTGTGCGAACTCTTACGGGTAGACTAGCAGATGTAGGGGTTGTAGGTTGGTACGGTCTACCCACAAGTAAGGTGCTAGCGCTTACGAAAGACTATGTCTCGGTCATCCATTTCTCAAACACCTGTGACGAGAAACCAAACGGAGGCGATCGAGTCTTGTGGGGAAAAGTGCTAAACCTCTGCAGAGTGTATAAACTAATCATGATTAGCCGTGTCCCCGGTTATGGACATCTTGAGTATCTAGTACTTGAATATCATGTGAATCTCAACATGTTACTCTAATTAATATTGTTGGGTTTTTAATGAGTACTTTTAATTGGGATTGAGGATGTCAACCATTCTCAATGTTTAACAACCACCATGATAGTTAAACAAATTTATTCCTTTGCGATGAGGGAAAAAGCGGCTTTATGCAAAATCAGAATCAGAGAGCTTTTCCACCAGCCATATATGCATGTAGTATAGCTTATTCTTCATTACTCTCTATGTGTTACATTGCGGCATATTCCATGTCTTGACCCGTTTCGGGCTGCAACTTTCATGTTGCAGACTTTTCTGCATAACGAGTAAGGTGCTTTAGGTCGTGGTTCTATACTCAGTGATGCCGATGGAGTTGATGGACTCACTTATCTTCCAAGTCTTCCGCTGTTATCGTTATTAGATGGCCTTAAGCCATATTTATTGTAATAAGTCATCTTTTGGACAACGATGTAATAAGTGTGTGATTGCAACTCCGTTATAAATCCTTCAAAATCTTGTGTGGTGTCAAGATTCGATCCAGGATGACGCCTTTGAGCACGAGACTTGATCCATTCGGTCGGGTCGCTACAGAGATGGTATCGAGCTGGTATCGAGCACACGCTGACTGTAGGACACGACCACTAAGTTAAAGCCATAGATCACTACTCTCTTCTCATTTTCTAACTCCTCATCTTTTCTACTCTTTTAGGATGAAGGACGCCAAGATCAAGTATGCCCAACCAGATGAAGGCACACCTTTTGGATTTCACTTGAAGGAAGTCACCAAGTACCGAACATTGGACTACCAAGCTTCACCGGGACTTTCAACACCACTCTGCCTGAAGAAGAGCGCTGGAAGATTCAAGCTCACGTTCC
Organism: Aegilops bicornis; assembly: GCA_021605145.1. Lineage (NCBI taxonomy): Eukaryota > Viridiplantae > Streptophyta > Magnoliopsida > Poales > Poaceae > Aegilops > Aegilops bicornis. The sequence continues at coordinate 322,734,772 of CM038675.1, forward strand.
GGGAAGGACATTCGCCCCAATCACCAAGCCTATAGATAGTGTTTTCAGTGCACCAACCTGGAGTCTGGGAAAGAGCATGGCAGCTCATATCACCATGGGACGCATTGGAGAAGTTTACCAAGAAGACCTCAAAGACACCATCTACCAGATTTGTGGACGCCGAGATGAACAATGGGAGATAATCAGCACCAAGAAGGACCGATCCATTGCAGCTTTCATCCAGGAGTTAAACCAGCACATTTGACGCCAGGAGAACCAGATGTGCAATGATATGATCGAATTGAAGGATGCGAAGGGAAGGATCATCGAACTTGAAGAAGAACTAAAGTCTACAAGTAAGGACTACATGGACGAGATCGTAGCTTTAGCAAGACACAATAACGTTCTTAAGTATGGGATTGAAGAACTCAAGAAGAAATTGGCGCTCAAGAATGAAGACAAGTACGTCGACTGCCCTAGCAACTACATCAACATCGACGACACCGATTCGGATCCAAGTGAACCCGACTTTGAAGACAAAGCTGGAGCAGACATCATGGAGTCTTCCACCGGTTCAAATTAATAGATGACCCCCACATATTAGTAGTATTCCCTCCATGTAACATTTTTTGTTCACGCACTTCTGCGATAGATAGACCGTTGTAAGCCCTTTGTTTGAATTGAATGAAGTGATTTTGTGTGCATTTGCTCATATACATTTGGGTAGTGTTTCTCCTTAGACCCCACTCTATTCTTAATTTCTCATCTTTTCTAAAACCCTCAGATGCCTCTGAGACGCGACCCCGGGTTTGTTTTTCCGCCGGAGATCACCCAGTTGATTCAGCAGCAGAACACTTTGATCCAAACATTAGTACAGAACCAAGGCAACAACAACAACCCACCGCCACCACCACCTGCGGATCACTTGACACGTTTCTTAAGGCTGAACCCGCCGGTGTTTTCCAGTAGCACCGAGCCGATAGTAGCGGATGATTGGCTCCGTAAGGTAGGGAGGGAGTTGACCACTGCAGGATGTACAGATGGAGAGAAGGTGAAGTTTGCTGCACACCATCTTGAAGGACCCTTGGCAGCATGGTGGGAGAATTTTACAGCCACTTACCACAGAGACACTGTCACATGGGATCAGTTTGACAAGCTTTCCGCCTTGCCCATGTCTCAAAGAAGAGCTATGGCCATGAAGAAGCGTGAGTTTCAACTTACGCCAAGGAGGAAGGACTGTTACAAGATATGGATGATTTTAGTAAGTTAGCACGTTATGCCCCGGATGACGTTGCTTTGATGTATGACTAAGCAGGAGAAGTTTTTGGAAGGATTGAATGATGATTTAAGCATGCAGTTGATGGTAGCAAGTTTCAATACCTACCAGGAGTTGGTAGACCGTGCCCTCATGATTGAAGGAAAGCAACAGCAAATTGAGAATCGCAAGAGGAAGTATGGACAGGGGAAGTATAAGTCTGGAGCCCAGCAGAAGCCCCGTTATACCCCTAAACAGGGAGTTCGGGCCAAAGATACCCATGGAGGAGGTAATTCGCACAACCATAATGGCACCAAGAATGGGAACGGGAATGGAGGAAGCAATGGATGAACCGCACCAACCCGTCAACACCATCCAAGGTAGACCTGAGCCACATCACTTGCTTTAAGTGCCGCAAGACCGGGCATTATGCAAACGAATGTCCGTAAGGCGTAATGGAAATGGCAATGGAAGCTCAGGAAAGAAGCCAAACCCTTTCAATAGGGGACAGGTGAACCACATTGATGTAGAGGAGATTGAAGATTAGCCCGATGCAGTAATCGGTAAGTTTTTGGTTAAGTCATTTACTGCACTAGTTCTTTTCGATACTGGTGCATCGCATTCATATATATCAAGGGGATTTGTGGATAAGTACAAATTACCAACCCAAGCCCTTAGGTCACCCATGCTAGTAACCTCACCCGGAGCAGAATACATGGCTAGTATATGGTGTGATCGACTGCCATTAAGGATTGGACACTATGTTTTTCCCTCGGACCTAATAGTTCGGAATCCCAAGGATTGGATGTGATATTAGGCATGGATTGGTTATCGAAGTATGGAGGAAACATAGATTGCGCCACTAAGTCAATTTTGCTTACCACCCAGAAGGGAGGAGAATCAAGTATGTATCACGGCATGAGCCGAGGAGAGCACAAGTAAATTCCTTATCAGGAGTTGTGCAGGAAGAAGTACCAGTGGTGAAGGATTTCCCTGATGTATTTCCTGAGGAATTGCCAGGAATGCCACCGGATAGAGACATTGAGTTTTTGATTGAGCTTTTGCCAGGTACAGGCCCAATATCGAAGCGACCATACAGGATGCCCGCACAGGATTTGGCGGAAATCAAGAAGCAGATTAAGGAGCTATTGGATAAAGGTTATATACGCCCAAGTTCTTCGCCTTGGGGATCACCCGTATTATTAGTAGAGAAGAAGGACGGATCATTAAGGATGGTTGTAGACTATCGTGGTTTAAATGAAGTAACAATCAAGAACAAGTACCCACTACCAATGATAAATGATCTGCTTTGATCGCTTGCAAGGAGCTAAAGTGTTTTCCAAGATCGATTTGCGATCAGGGTACCATCGATTGAAGATTCGAGAGCGTGACATACCTAAGACAGCATTTACCACGAGATATGGACTGTATGAATATACCGTTATGTCATTTGGACCCACTAACGCGCCAGCCTATTTCATGAACCCGATGAACAAAGTGTTTATGGAGTTTTTGGATAAGTTCGTCGTGGTGTTCATAGATGATATTTTGGTTTTCTCGAAGAATGAAGAGGAACATAAGGAACATTTGCGATTGGTTTTGGAGAAACTAAGGGAACATCAGTTATATGCCAAGTTCAGCAAATGTGAGTTTTGGTTAAAGGAAGTTGGATTTCTTGGACATGTTATATCCGGAGAAGGGATAGCAGTTGACCCCACAAAGGTTGAGATCGTAACCAAATGGGAAGCACCAACGACAGTTGGAGAGATCCGGAGTTTCCTTGGACTCGCAGGATACTACCGAAGATTCATTGAGAATTTCTCAAGGATTGCAAAGCCTATGACAGAATTGCTGAAAAAGGATACCAAGTTCATATGGACTGAGGATTGTGAGGCAAGTTTTCAGGAGTTGAAGAAAAGATTGGTTACCTCACGGTGTTAATTTTGCGATCGGACCAAGGATTATGAGGTGTATTGCGACGCTTCACGCCGAGGACTTGGAGCAAGGTGCTTATGCAGGAAGGAAGAGTTGTTTCGTATGCTTCACGACAGCTAAAGCCTCATGAGTTGAATTATGCCACACATGATTTGGAGTTAGCAGCCGTTGTGCATGCATTGAAGACATGTAGACATTTTCTCATTGGAAATCATTGTGAGGTGTACACGGATCACAAGAGTTTGAAGTACATCTTCACGCAGAAGGAATTAAATCTCAGACAGAGGAGATGGTTGGAGCTTATAAAGGATTATGATATGAGATTGCATTATCACCCCGGGAAAGCTAACGTTGTAGCAGACGCATTGAGCCGTAAGAGCCACGTCAATACACTAATGGTGGGAGGAATACCCAAGGAGTTAGCCGAGGACCTTCGAGAGCTATGTTTGGAGATAGTTCCGAGAGGCTATGTAGCAACATAGGAGATTTAGTCTACATTGATGGACAAAATCAGAGGAGCCCAAAAGGCAGATAAGGAAGTAGCCTCTATAAAGGAGAAAATGAGCGAAGGAAAAGCTAAGGGATTTCGTGAGGATAAGCACGATACCCTATGGTTTGAGGACCGTGTTTATGTGCCAAATGACCCAGAGATCGTGAAGTTGATTACGCAAGAAGCACATGATTCGCCCTACTCGATTCACCCAGAAATACCAAGATGTATTTAGATTTGAAGGAAGCGCTACGGTGGACCGGAATGAAGAAGGATATTGCAGTATGTAGCAGTTTGTGATGTATGTCAAAGGGTGAAGGCGAACATCGAAGCGGCCAGGATTGTTGCAGCCATTGCCAATACCGAATGGAAGTGGGATAAACTAGGCATGGATTTCATCACAGGTTTGCCAAAGACTTCGTTAGGGCTATGACTCGATTTGGGTTATAGTCGACCGCTTGACGAAGGTAGCTCATTTCATCCCACCAAAACTACCTATAGCAGTGCTAAGTTGGCAAAGATATACATGACCAGAATTGTGTGTTTACACGGAGTTCCGAGGAGTATCAGACGATAGAGGAACCCAATTTACCTCAAAGTTTTGGAATCGGTTGCATGAAACATTGGGAACCAGGCTGGAATTCAAGACAGACTTTCCACCCACGCAACCGATGGATGATCGAGATAGTCAATCAGATTTTGGAGGATATGCTGAGAGCTTGTGCACTAGATTATGGATCTAGTTGGGACGATAACTTGCCGTATGCAGAGTTTTCTTATAACAACAGTTACCAAACCAGCTTGAAGATGGCACCTTTCGAAGCCTTGTACGGAAGGAGGTGCAGGACACCGTTATCATGGGACGAAGTTGGAGACCGTCAGTTGTTTGGACCAGATTTGATTAAGGAGTCTGAACAGAAGGTTAAGTTGATTCGCGATAGGCTCAAAGTAGCCCAGTCCTGCATGTAAAAGCTATGCGGATTCAAAACGCAAGGCGGTAGAATATGAAGTTGGAGACAGAGTTTATCTTAGAGTATCCCCACTTCGAGGAGTTAAGCGTTTTGGAGTTAAAGGAAAATTAGCACCACGTTTCGTTGGACCATATAGGATCTTGCAACGCGTGGGAGAAGTTGCTTATAAGCTGGAATTGCAAGAGGGACTGTCAGGAGTTCATGATGTATTCCATGTTTCTCAGCTGAAGAAATGTCACACCGAGATGGCGGAAGTACCGCTAAGAGATACAGTGCCACTTGAAGCAATTCAGTTGAAGGATGATTTGACATATGAGGAGAGACCGGTCAAGATTCTCGATTATGCCAGCAGAGTTACTCGCAGCAAGGTTATCAAGTTTTGCAAGGTTCAGTGGAGCCACCACACTGAGGATGAAGCCACCTGGGAAAGAGAAGAAGATTTGCTCAAGGATCACCCTCACCAATTTTCTAGCCAACCCGAATCTCGAGGGCGAGATTCATCTTAAGGGGGGTAGGTTTGTAACATCCCAAATTTTCAATTTGGAATGTTATACATTAAGTCATCATGCATATCATATTTTCTTGCATTTTGTTGATCCTAGAAATTCACGCAACTCAAGGACCCTCGGAGAGAGTTGTAGGTTTCGACATTTTTGTATTTGAGTTCTCTCAAAACTACGAAAAGAGGATCATTGGATTTATTTATTTTATCTTCAAATATTTTTCCAATATCAAAAATAAGAGAGGGAATAATATGACTTTCCCAAAATTTAGGAAAAATGAAGATTTAATAAATAAATCAAATTTTAAATTTTTATTTTGGATTTTCCTCGGAGTTTATTTGCCTTAGGGAAAATGCGTGTTTTCAAAAATTGCATTTTGGCCCGTATAAAGTTCATTTTGTTCGACTCATTTTTAGGAGTCGGGAAAATTTACTTTGTAAATTTTGGAGTTCGTTTAGATTTTATTTTATTCGTTTTTCTGCGTGATTTTATAATAAAAATGTAGCGCTTGGGCCAAGGGCCCAGCCGAGCCCAGCCACCCCTCCTCGCGCACATGCCAGCCGCCCGCCACGGGCCGAGTCCGAGGACTCCTCCTCCTCCTCCTCCTCCCTTTGCTTGCCCCTCCCCAAGCTACCCTCTCCCCCCCTTTATATACCCCTCACCCCCCTCTCCTCCCCAACCCGCAGCCGCCGCCGCCCTCTCCATAGCCGCCGCCCCAACCCAGCCGCTTGCCGCCCTCTCCGCAGCCGCCGCCCCAACCCGCCGCCGCCGTGACGCCGTCGCCCCGCCACCTAGTCGCCCCCCGCCGGAGCCCCACCTCGTCGAGGTAGCCGCGCCGCGCCACCCTCCCCTCGGTTCGGTTTTTTTTTATGAAAACCGTTCCGGTTTTCTTTACCATTGTTCGGTTTTTTTTTGAAAACCCTAGATCGGTTTTATTTTTTCGGTTTTGTTGTTTAGCGAGCGTTCGCCGGACCGTTCGTCTTAACGAACGTGATCACCGGTTATTCCCGGTTAACGAACGTCCGTTCGTTTAACCGTTCATCGTTTTTCTTTAACGGATTTATTCCGCTATTTCCGGATCTCGATTTCAGATTCGATCTTCGTTCTAGTTTATCTTCTCGCCGCTTATCGGAATCAGGTGATTCAAGTGCACGGAGTTTCGTTTCAAAACCGCCGTTCCGACTAATCAACTTAAACAAAGTTTTGCTACTGTAAAATTTGACCTAGTTTCAACTTGCTAGAACCGAGCTGTTTTATTCCGCCGGATGTTTTCCGTTGTTTTGTTTGATTCGTTTTCTTTTGCAACTAGGGTTCTTAAGTTGAACTTTCTGGTCAGATCTTTTATCCGAGATTTACCCGTGCATTAGATGAGTACTTATTGTATGCTTGTTGTTTGTCTGCGATAGATCACCCGGAGTGTGCCGCTTGTTATTTCGAATCTCTAGGTTTCGCGGATCATCGACAAGGCAAGTAACACTTGATCATACCTTTTCTACTACCCAGTTTTATGCATTAGATCAATCCTCAAACACTTGCATGATTAGGATCTAATTAAATTTGTGGGATGGGAAGTAGATTGAGGTAGTACCTATTACCTGTTTTATTATAAACCCTTGGGAGTCACTTCTACGTTTGCTTATTATGCCATGCTATGCTAGTAGACGTGGATTGGGTGAGTGTATCCATGATGATGTGATATTGTTAAATTAATGGTTTATTTAAGGTGGCAACTTAAACACACATCCGGGTGGATTGAGGCACCTGGTTTCCATCAGGACTTGCTCAGTATTTCTTGGACCGCCACCTGTGCTCAAAGGGATCATAAGATCATTCATGCTAGTAACTTCCGTGTGCAGCCACAAGCCATTATGGGCTCGCGGCATAGTTGAGTAAGTTGTGCGAACTCTTACGGGTAGACTAGCAGATGTAGGGGTTGTAGGTTGGTACGGTCTACCCACAAGTAAGGTGCTAGCGCTTCTGAAAGACTATGTCTCGGTCATCCGTTTCTCAAACACCCTGCAGTACGAGAAACCAAACGGAGGCGATCGAGTCTTGTGGGGAAAAGTGCGCAAACCTCTGCAGAGTGTATAAACTAATCATGATTAGCCGTGTCCCCGGTTATGGACATCTTGAGTATCTAGTACTTGAATATCATGTGAATCTCAACATGTTACTCTAATTAATATTGTTGGGTTTTTAATGAGTACTTTTAATTGGGATTGAGGATGCTGTCAACCATTCTCAATGTTTAACAACCACCATGATAGTTAAACAAATTTATTCCTTTGCGATGAGGGAAAAGCGGCTTTATGCAAAATCAGAATCAGAGAGCTTTTCCACCAGCCATATATGCATGTAGTATAGCTTATTCTTCATTACTCTCTATGTGTTACATTGCCAGCATATTCCATGTGCTGACCCGTTTTCGGGCTGCAACTTTCATGTTGCAGACTTTTCAGACAACGAGTAAGGTGCTTTAGGTCGTGGTTCTATACTCAATGATGCCGATGGAGTTGATGGACTCACTTATCTTCCAAGTCTTCCGTTGTTATCGTTATTAGATGGCCTTAAGCCATATTTATTGTAATAAGTCCTCTTTTGGACAACGATGTAATAAGTGTGTGATTGCTACTCTGTTATAAATCCTTGAATCTTGTGTGGTGTCGACATTCTCGATCCAGGGATGACGCCTGAGCACAGAGACTTGATCCATTTGGGTCGGGTCGCTACAATCTGTTAGGTGAAATAGCTCTACACCGTTTTATACTCGATCTTTGTTGCTGCGATGGCCTTCCATAGTTTGATGGCTGTGTGCTCGGCCTCATTGACTGCTGAAATAGCCTGCCATGATTTAGCACTCAAATCTGTTTGCTGAATTAGCTTTACATATATTTCGTTACTTAGATCTGCTCGTCCAAATATCTTGCCATAGCTTTAGACATCGACCTAGGTATTTTCTTATGGACTTCATAAAAAAGCATATATGTTTTTCCTGTAATATCTAGTAGAAGAACTAATTTGTATGTCTAACAGATTGACAGGACTTGGAAAACTTCATGAACTTTATCAGAGCTGAGTACGGTGGTCCAAAATCAGATGTGCTCTGCCCGTGTAGCAGTTGTATGAATTCAGTTACAAGACCCCAGTCAACTATGCAAAATCATCTACACTTGTATGGGATGTCGGTCACATATACTAGGTGGGTTCATCATGGTGAAGCTGTGAACGTCAATGTTATTGACTACGTGGAAGCAGCAGATCGCCATCTTGATCTACCTAATGCTCAGGTGGATGAGGAGGAGGAGGTGGTGGTGGCGGAGCCAGTGAGTTTGACCAACATTGAAACAATGCTACAAAATGCTCGTGCATTCCGTGAACTTTCACCTGCAGAAGAAAAACGGTGGGCTCGCATGTTGGAACAATGCAACGTGGCTGTCACCCCAGGAAATAAGCTGTCAGTATTCTCAGCTATGATCACCTTTCTTCAGGTGAAGACATCTGAGCGGATGACCAACAAATCATTTGATGCGATGTTGGCTGCTTTCTGCAAAGCTTTCCCATATGCGTCTGAGCTGCCACACACCTACAGTAAAATGAATAATTTACTTCGTGCAGTTGGAATTGGATATGATATGATCCATGTTTGTAAGAATAATTGTGTTACATTAGGAAGGATTATGCCAACTTAAATAAATGCCCAAAATGCAAATCATCAAGATGGAAAGATGGCGATGCTGTGAAGAGGATTCCTCATAATGTTACGAGACATTTTCCAATTACACCAAGATTGCGAGAGGTTGTTTCATGATCTTTGAAACAAGAGAGGATGTATTGTGGCATTCTAGGAACCAGGAGTACAGAGATCAGAATGTAATGAGCCATCCATCACATGGTAGTGACTGGAAAAGCTTCAATCAGAAGCACAAATAGTTTGTTGCTGACCCGAGAAACATTAGACTTGGCTTAGCTTCAGATGATTTAACCCATTTGGCCTCCAGAGTGCCACGTATAGCATGTGGCCAGTGCTTGTTATCCGTTAAAACATGCCTCCAAATGTCTGCACCAAAGAATCAAACTACATGATGGCCTTGCTCATCCCAGGTCCAAAAAGTCCTGGAAAGGATTTTGATTTGTTCATGGAGCCTCTTGTGGAGGAACTTCAACATCTATGGAGGGGTGTTCTCACTCGAGACCTATATAGCAGCCCACCAGCTGATTTCTTTCTGCGGGCTGTTATAATTTGGTTCATCCATGATTATCCGACTTTGGGCACTATGTCAGGGCGAACGACACTTGGTTACAATGCATGTGTTTGTTGTGACAGGAATCCGCTGTCATACGCAATACTTAGCAAGATATGTTACATTGGACACCGCCGTTTCCTTGCCAAGGACAAGCCACATCCTAGAAAATACCGAAGACATGTGTTCAATGCAAAGCATGAAAACCGTGATGCGCCAAAGAGGCTCACCACCGATGAGTTGCAAGTGGAATTAGAGAAGGTCAGGCATATTACACCAGGAAACCATCCTGATAATGGTAGCGGGAAAAGGAAGCGTGGCAGGGCAAAGAGAGATTATTGTTTACCCGCAGGTCCACTTTGTGGGACTTGGAGTATTGGAAAGATTTGGATCTGCGGCATAATCTTGATGTGATGCACATCGAGAAAAATATATGTGACAGCATTATCGGCACACTTATTAATATTGAAGGAAAGACGAAAGATACCTTAAAATCTAGGATTGATTTGACACACCTGGGTATCAGACAGGATTAGCAGGTGCAAGATGAAGGTAAACCACGGGATATGGCACCAGCTGTGTACGCCTTGCACAATGTAAAAAGAAAATAATTCTGCAAGGTCCTGTCACGCGTGAGATTCCTACATGGATTTGCTTCCAACCCTGAAAGGAGAGTCAGTGCAGATGGAGACAAGGTACAAGGGTTGAAAACTCATGACTGCCACGTCCTACTTCAAAGGGTTTTACCTGTTATCCTTAGAGGATTGGGCATACGACTTATCTGAGCGATTTGCAAAGTTGGGCACTTCTTCAGGGAACTCTGCAGTAGAAATATCAGGATAGATGCTTTGGAGCGTCTTAGAGACAAGATACCAACTATCCTATGCGACCTTGAGAAGATATATCCTCCAGCCTTCTTTGATGTCATGGTGCATTTGGCTGTTCATCTACCTGATGGGGCACTACTTAGAGGTCCAGTACAGTATGGCTGGATGTACCCTATTGAAAGGCGGCTAGGCACTTTCAAGGGCTATGTTAGGAATAGAGCTAGACCCGAGGGTTCCATTGCAGAGGCCTACATTGCTACAGAAGCGTTGACATTCTGCTCAAAATACATTGAAACAGTTGATCAGCTTAGCAAAGACGTGGATGAAGACAATCTCGGGCTCAATGTTTTCGATTATTCGGTTCGAGTTACAGGGAAGAGTCGACAAGAGGACAAACCTAAAGATTTGGACAAAATGGTTGGTATGTGTTGAATAACTGTCCTGAGATACTACCTTATATCAAGTAAGTGCTAAGTACTGCAGCTTATACATCGTAATCTACTAAACTTGCAGCACATTCTTATATATTTAGATGTTTGACGCGATCACTATGTTGTGCAGCATCTACAAAAGGAGTTACTGCCGCAAAATCCAAGAAACATTGACAAACTGGTTATGGCAGGATTTGCGAAATGGTTCAAGAGCCATGTAAGCTTTTGAATTACCTTTGTCGATTTTTAATATATTGAGTACATAAGATGATCAGCTTGTCTATTTTCTAACCATAGGTTAAGAAGATGCCAGAGGATGGGCAGGCAGTTGATGATGCCCTTTACTCACTAGCAATGGGTACTGATACTCGGGTAAGACATTATGAATCTTACGTTCTTGGAGATGTGCGCTACAACACCCTTGCATAGGACGAAGGCAGGAAGACACAAAACAGTGCCATCATGAGCACGGATATGTATGACAAAGAGACAATTGAAATGTATGCTAACATAACAGACATTGTTAAGTTGCAGTATATCTCCAGTTTCGAGGATCATCGGTGTGTGGTTCTGTTGTGCTGTCATTGGTATAACCTGTTTTCCAGGATCGCAAAACCCAGAGCTGATGATTATTTCAAATCCATCAATGTCAAGGCAGCGTACCAGACCAACGAGCCTTTTATTTTGGCAAATCAAGAAACACAGATATTTTTCTTGGAAGACACATTTGCACGTAGCGATGACTGGAGAGTAGTGCAAAGGTTTGAGCAGAGGAATTTGTTTAATGAAGTTGCACAACAAGATGATGCTTACACTGCTCCCGATGTACAAGATAACATAGATGTTCCTAATATCTTTGAGAACCATCACGTCAAGGACGCCGGCGAAAAGATTGCATGTCGTGTTGTGGACATACAAGAGTTGGTCAAGAAGAAGCCAACATTTGAGGACGAAGAAGAAGATGCACCGTGGGGAATTACAATTCAGACTGATACACATGGCGCAGATGTTGACGCTGCTGCTGCGGATGATGATTACATTGCTTTTGTCATGTTTGCCTCTCAGAAGACGTTTTTTTATCTACCATGTGAAATTGTGTTTGCTATGACAACTGAAACCTGATGAACATGTTGTTTAGTATTTTCCTGTGAGAACATCACTTGTTATGTATGCTGATTTGTGTTTGGTGAGTGTATGACGACTAAAACATGATGACATTGTTGTTTTGTTGTACTCATATTTGGCTGTGAAACTTGATGACATAGTTTGTTGTTGGACTACAATTTGCTCGACGTCTTCGAATGAGAACAAAGCTGACCTGACAGGTCCTCTACTAATTTATTTATTTATTACCAAAAGGGCCTCTGCTATTTATTTATTTATGAGCAAAAGGGGATACCCCCTAATTTCCGTTAATATAAATCATTAGATGTTCACAACACTATGCCCAGCCTGCTACACAGGTTTCATTCATTACTAGTTTCAGCAAAGTGCTCATGTCATAGCCACTGAATACATCACGAGTGCTACATACACTACAAATAAAGAGACAATCATCCTACAGAGCACATCGATTTTGCCCATTATCGTCACAAGCTCTTTCATCTCCTCATTGTTGTCAAAGCCGTTTAGCAATTGTTGCTTGGCCATGATCAGAGGAACTGCATCTTTAACCTTCTGCTCTGCATCTTCCTCTTCTGTCGTTCCTTTAGTTACTTGTCCAACACCCCAACCTGCTGGTATTGGGATTCCTCAGCTAACCAAATAATCAGCGTAGTTGCACTCCCCCATATCAGCAACTTCCCAGAAATACAAATCACACGAATCTTCCCTTTTCTACACGAATCAAATTGGAAGATCATCAACCAAACTATTAAAAAATCAGCAACTGAAAGCAGCAAAACAACACTTAAACATATTATTACCCAATGATTCGGGCATTTGTAGAAGACTCGGCCAGGGTTGAGGATTGTGGTTGAGACGGGACGGATGACTCTGCGTGATTTGCAGCACCAACGGTAGCGGGTTGCGATGAGCAACCGGCTGCGATGCGCGTGACGGCGGGGGTGTGATGAGACCCACAGGCGATGGTACGGGTGGCGACTTGGCGCATATTTGGTTGTTACTGGCGAAGAAGCGGTGGACGAGCAACCAACGGACATGGTTGCTGCGGCCAGAGCTTCTGATGCTAGGCAGAGTAAGTAAAGAAGAGGAGAAGCGAACGTTGGATATGTCAGTTTCATTACTTGCAGAGTAGCATAGCACCATATATAGTCATAGTCTAGGTTTGTATTCGAACCAGCTACAGGAGCGCGTCTCTCTTTTTCGTAAAACTCAGCAACGTCTCTTTACTGGTACACTAGCTTGTTCTGTACGCCTTCTCAAGTCTTTGATTCCTCCACCTGACATCTGGGAACCACCGGAAGGGCCTCTGTATTTCGAGAAAAAATGTTCCCCCCGCTGACAGGTCGGACCCACGACCTATCTTCGCACGCAAGGAAGTGCCTCCTTGTCATGCACAAGAAAATGCATACTCCCCCTGCCAGCTGGAACCCAGCATCATGGGAGGATGACTTGTGGGCCTACCAAGTTGACGGGGGCGGAGGGCTTTGTCAACTTAGTCAATATGAACGATTCTAGCTCCAGTTACCATACGATGTTCATCCAACAGCAGTAGTGCTTCTTCAACCTCTGGTCTTCTTGCTCCAGCCACCCAAACCAGCGCCGGTCGTGCCGCGTGCTCCTGCCTCAATGGCCGGGCTGTGATGCCGCGGAGGCCTCACCACCCTACTACTCCCACCGCTGGCCAGGCCATCCCTCTACTCACCCACACCCCCTGTTATTCTGCGGCGATGGCAGCCTCAACCGCAGCCGAACCAGTGAACCCTCGTACTCCTCTCTGCATGGGCATCCACTATCGTGTCTTCCCCGGCTCCACGCCATCCCCTTCCTAGGCCTCGCCGTCGTCCACCGCCTTGGTGCTCTCGGCACGGCGTGTTCAATCTGGTCAACGACCGACTTCCATCGGAAGAGTACTATACATGGAGAGGCTGACAGCTGGGTCCACGGTCGTAGCTGGGTCCACGGCCACAGCCCATTTTTTTGTGATTTGCCAAGTAAGTCGTTTTGTCAGGCCTGTTGGGCTGCAAATCTTTCAAGACGAGGAGAGCTTCATTCGGCTGGCCGAGAAAATGGCCTATCAGTAACGAGAAATGGGTTGTACATTTTTAAAACACATCAAACCGGCAATTAGTTTCAAATTTCTTTTTTTCATTTTGAGAATTTAAATTGCATTGATTTTTATGCGTGGACAATTTGTTGGATTTTATATTGATATACATTTATTTTTAAAATTAGTTTGAATGTGACTCGAAATTTCGGCATTAAAAACAGTTCGGACCGCATCGAAATATGCAAAATTTCGTATAATTTTTTAACCATGGCCACAATATGGGCTGTAATGCTAACAAAAAGAATATGGGCTCCAAAAATCCTTAAGAATTAGCAAATGGGCTGTAAATTATTAGAAATAATGGCAGATGGGTTGTATGATGTTTTCCACAGATTTGAGGCTTTCCTAAAAAAAAAGGTTGACGCACAAGCACGACTGTTGGATGTCCATCCAACAGTCGTCGTGCTTCTTCAATCTCTGCTCTTCCTGCTCCAACCGCTCAAACAAGCGCCCGTGGGACTGCTCTCTCTCCTCCTGACGGCTGTCTTTGCCTTGTGAGCCACACCGCCCACCGTACTCCCATTGCTGGCCTAGCCATCCCTCTACTCACCCACACTGTTGTTATTCTCCGTGACGGCAGACGAACCAAGAAACCCTTGTACAGTCGTACTCCCCTCCGCATGGGAAACAACTGCCGAGTCTTCCCTGCCTCCGTGTCGTTCCCTTCCTAGGCCTCGCCGTCGTCCACCACCCTGGTGCTCTCGGCGCGGCCTGGTCAACGACCGACATGCATCTGAAGTGGACTGTACGTGGAGAGGCTGACAACTGGGTCCACGGCCGCACGCAAGGAAATGCCTCCTTATTACACGCAAAATAATGAGTCCTCCACCTGACATCTGCGACCCACCAAAAGGGCCTCTGTATTTCGCGAAAAAAACGTTATCGCCGCTGATAGCTTGGACCCACCAGCTATATCTTCGCACGCAAGGAAGCGCCTCCTTATTACGCACAAAAAATGAATACTCCACCTGCTAGCTGGGACCCGGTATAGTGGTAGCTTGACTTGTGGGCCTACTAAGTTGACGGGGACGGAGGGCTTTGTCAACTTAGTCAATATGCACGATTCTAGCTCCAGTGACCGTACGATGTCCATCCAACGGTCGTAGTGCTTCTTCAACCTCTAGTCTTCTTGCTCCAGCCGCCCAAACCAGCACCGGTCGTGCCTCGTGCTCCTGCCTCTCGTGGCCGGCTACGATGCGGTGGAGGCCTCACCGCCCCCTAATACTCCCACCGCTGGCTAGGCCATCCCTCTACTCACCCACACCCCCTGTTATTTTGCGGCGACGGCAGCCTCACACCACAGCAAACCAGTGAACCCTCGTACTCCTCTCCGCGTGGGCATCCACTGCCGCGTCTTCCCCGGCTCCGTGTCATCCCCTTCCTAGGCCTCGCTGTCGTCCACCGCCCTGGTGCTCTCGGCGCGGTGTGGTCAAGGTGGTCAAGGAACGACTTCCATCGGAAGAGTACTGTTCGTGGAGAGGCTGACAGCTTGTAGGATCTTGAGAAGAGGTGTCTAGAGGGGGGGTGATTAGACACTAAGTACCAAAGTTGCAGTTTTTAACTTCTTTAGGTTTAAGTGGAGTTTAGGCACAAGTTTAACATTCACAATACATAACAAGCAAGCAAGCATGCAAAGACTATATGAGCAGCGGAAAGTAAAGCATGCAACTTGCAAGAAAGTAAAGGGAAGGGTTTGGAGAATTCAAACACAATTGGAGACACAGATGTTTTTGTTGTGGTTCCGATAGGTGGTGCTATCGTACATCCACGTTGATGGATACTTCAACCCACGAAGGGTAACGGTTGCGTGAGTCCACGAAGGGCTCCACCCACGAAGGGTCCACGAAGAAGCAACCTTGTCTATCCCACCATGGCCGTCGCCCATGAAGGACTTGCCTCACTAGCGGTAGATCTTCATGAAGTAGGCGATCTCCTTGCCCTTACAAACTCCTTGGTTCAACTCCACAATCTTGTCGAGGCTCCCAAGTGACACCTAGCCAATCTAGGAGACACCACTCTCCAAGAAGTAACAAATGGTGTGTTGATAATGAACTCCTTGCTCGTGTGCTTCAAATGATAGTCTCCCCAACACTCAACTCTCTCTCATAGGATTTGGATCTGGTGGAAAGAAGATTTGAGTGGAAAGCAACTTGGGCAGGCTAGAGATCAAGATTCATATGTTGGAATGGAATATCTTGGCCTCAACACATGAGTAGGTAGTTCTCTCTCAGAAATAGGATCTTTGGAAGTGTAGGTTTGTTCTGATGTCTCTCTCCACAAATGAAGAGGAGGTGGAGGGGTATATATAGCCTCCACACAAAAATCTAACCGTTACACACAATTTACCAAACTCGGTGGGACCGAATCATCAAACTCGGTCGGACCGATTTAGTAAACCTAGTGATCGTTAGGGTTTTCGGTGGGACTGACATGCAACTCGGTAGGACCGATATGATTAGGGTTAGGGCATAATGTAATCTCGGTGAGACCGATTACACAAACTCGATGAGACCGATTTTGGTAATTAGCTAACCAGAGAGTTGGTCAGGCAAACTCGGTGAGACTGATTACTCAAACTCGGTGGGACCGATTTTGGTAATAAGTTAACCAGAGAGTTTGCATTGTAATCTCGGTAGTACCGATTACACAAACTCGGTGTGACCGATGTTGGTAATGGACATACACAGAGAGATTGCAATCCCATCTCGGTGAGACCGAGATCCCTATCGGTGAAACCGATTTGCCTAGGGTTTGTGGCAGTGGCTATGACATCTGAACTCGGTGGCGCCAGATAGAAAGAATCGGTAGGGCCGAGTTTGACTTTAGGTTTAGGTCATATGTGGATGTGAGAAAGTAGTGGAGGGTTTTGGAGCATATCACTAAGCACATGAAGCAAGAGGCTCATTAAGCAACACCTCATCCCTCCTTGATAGTATTGGCTTTTCCTATAGACTCAATGTGATCTTGGATCACTAAAATGTAAAATGAAGAGTCTTGAGCTTGAAGCTTGAGCCAATCCTTTGTCCTTAGCACCTTGAAGGAGTTCCCACATCCTTTAGTCCATGCCACTCCATTGTTGAACTTATGCGAAACATACTAGATAAAAGTGTTAGTCCAACAAGAGATATGTAGACAATAATAACAAAAACCACCTAGCGAGCACTTGTGCTTACAAACTCCCCCAATTTGGAAAAAGATGGCAACATACATCAAAGCTTTACATAAAGATATACAGAATAGCAAGTAAAGCTTGAAAAGGCGTGTAACAAGCATAGGCTCCCCCTACATGTATGCAATCATGTGAGTATGGAATATAGAAGCATGTGAGAGCATAACCATGATAGAGTAGGCAATGTGTTACATGTATCTTGGCCATATGCATCAGAGCAAAGAATATTCAAGAAAATACCTTCATGCTCATGAGTCCTTCTTGCAAACAGTATGTACATCAGCAAGAATTCCTCATAAACATGAGTGTGATGCATATACTTACCTTGTAGTCTTGAGTTGGCTTAGGGTGGAATGAACCTGCACAAACAAGGTTAGATAACACAGGTACATCTACTAGCGAGCAAGCGGAAGAAACCACAAGAATACCAAGACTGGGATGACATGTAGAGAGTGAGTACTATGTACCACATTGGATTAGACATGTCCCCAAGAGTAAAGATATGCAATGAATTTAAATGATTCCTTTCCTTAGATGTCTTGCTCCCCTGAATCTAGCATGGGATCCGGGAGAAGATAGGGAACAGAAAATCAGGGCTGAAAGATATAAAAGAATAGAGCTTAATGCAAATAAGCACATATGAACATGTCTTTCCCCCAAAAAGACATGTGGCATCTCTCCTCTTGAACACCAAGCATCTGGGATCCCTGAGAAATACTTTCTACTTGAGTATTCTCTCCCCCTGGAGATCTCTTTCTCCCCCTTAATACTCTCTCCCTTTTGGAAGTGATAAGCTTTGATCTGATCTCTCTCTCCCCCTTTGACATCAATTTCCAAGAAGGATCTTCTGGAATTTGTTGTGAATGGGTTTGGTCCTTGAGTCACAACACAAAGGACTGGATAAAATTGTGATGCTTGTAGAGGACAAGATTCATTTAGTGGAGCTGGATCAGAAGAAACACAGAATAAGTGGCAAACTGTTTTTCCTGTTGTGAAATCGGTGGCACCGAGTGGTATGCTTCGGTTGTACCGAAAGGATTCGGTTGGACCGAAAACAAAAAATCGGTGAAACCGAATTCATCACAGAGAAAACACTTGTCACCTCAGCTCACTAGACTAGAAAGATCCCACAAAGATTTGCAAGGAATTAACTGAATGATGTCCAATGAATTGGATGCTGGAAATGCAGAGCAACTGCAAAGAAAAGAAACAAATGAAAGGAAATCTAGATGAAGTTTTTTTTGAGGGGAAACAAATATGCATGAGACAGATGCAAAAACTTAGAAAAGAACACGAGTGAACTTCATCTAGAGATGGTCGGCGACAAAGTCACCTATGTTAGAGTATATTGACTTAGGAGTCAAGTGAGATCACTTGATCATAGGTCATACTCATCGTTTAAGCTCAAAATGGGGTTACCATTTTTTTGTTTAAGCATCTTGATGTATTCACATCTTGTCGAGTTGCTTTAGCTCATGACTCGGAGTAAAGCTTCTCTAAGATGGAATAACATACCTTGGTTGGTGGTGTTGATCATGTAGTTGAACTTGTGTGGGTTGCTCAAGGTTGATGTAGCTCATCAAGAGTTGGGAGCACCACTTGGAATTTGAGTCCATCTACCTACATGGGTTAGTTCTTGCAAGGAGTAGCACTTGTATATCCCAAAAAAAAGTTAATCATGAAGCTCAATCATAGAGTTTGTCAAAGGATATGTTTGAATGATTCTGTGCTTCCTTGTATCCAACCACCATAGTGTAGAGACTTGGTGATGTAGAGATTGCTCAAGATGTGAGTAGATTACAATCTCATGGAATTTGTTTCAACCAAGTACCTAGATGGGTTCATGCAAGATGCAAATATATCCAGGATATAATATTTTCATCATAAGAGAGATATCATGGATTAGTCATAAGCTCATGTCTTGCATGTATCCAATGGAGTTTCTACTCCAAGTTTGAAGCATTAATGATGTTCAATTCTCCTTAGCAACATGATCTCGAATGAAGTGATGACGAACTTCTATATGCTTAGTTCGAGAATGTTGTACGGGATTATGACCAATTTTGATAGCACTTTCATTGTCACAAAGCAATGGAACATGTTTCACATATATCCCATAATCTTTAAGAGTTTGGGTCATCCAAAGTAATTGAGCACAACAAGATCCAGCGGTGACAATGTACTCGCTTCCATGGTAGATAAGGATACCGAGTTTTGTTTCTTGGAGGACCAAGACACAAGAGATCTACCAAGAAATTGACAAGTACCCGAAGTGGACTTTCTATCAACCTTGTCTCCGGCATAGTCCGACGGAGTAGCCGGCAAGATCGAAAGAGGCCCTCTTAGGATACCAAATGCCAAAATTTGGTGTATGAATTAAGTATCTCACTATCCTTTTTATGGCCTTAAGATGACATTCTTTAGGAGCATCTTGATATCTTGCACACATGCACACACTTAGCATAATATCGGGACGTGAAGCACATAGGTATAACAATGATCCAATCATAGAGCGATAAACCTTTTGATCAACCGGTTTACCATCTTTGGTCAAATCAAGATGTCCACTAGTAGGCATGGGTGTAGACATACCTTTGCACTCTTGCATATTGAACTTCTTGAATAAGTCCTTTGTGTACTTAGTTTGAGAGACAAAAGTACCTTCCTTAGTTTGCTTAATTTGCAACCCAAGAAAGAATTTGAGTTCACTCATCATTGACATCTCAAACTTTTCCGACATTAGCTTTCCAAACTTCTCACTAAAATGAGGGTTAGTTGATCCAAATATGATATCATCAACATAAATTTGGCCTACAAATAATTCTCCATCAACCCTCTTAGTAAAAAGTGTGGAATCAATTTTCCCAATTTCAAAGCCTTTTTCAAGAAGAAACTTGGTCAAGCATTTATACCAAGCTCTAGGATCTTGTTTAAGACCATAAAGGGCTTTGTGAAGTTTGTAAACATGATTTGGTTTCTTAGGATTGACAAAGCCGGGAGGTTGTTTAACATAAACTTCCTCCTCTATTTCACCATTTAGAAAAGCACTTTTAATGTCCATTTGGTACAAGGTGATATTATGGTGATTAGCATAGGCAAGTAAGATGCGAATGGATTCAAGCCTAGCAACGGGGGCATAATGTTGGGGAACGTAGCAGAAATTCAAAATTTTCCTACGTGTTACCAAGATCTATCTATGGAGAAACTAGCAACGAGGGGAAGGAGAGTGCATCTACATACCCTTGTAGATCACTAAGCGGAAGCGTTCAAGTGAACGGGGTTGAAGGAGTCGTACTCGTCGTGATTCAAATCACCGGAGATCCTAGTGCCGAACGGACGGCACCTCCGCGTTCAACACACGTACAGCCCGGTGGCGTCTCCCATGCCTTGATCCAGCAAGGAGAGAGGGAGAGGTTGAGGAAGACTCCATCCAGCAGCAAAGACAACGGCGTGGTGGTGATGGAGGAGCGTGGCAATCTGCGAGGCTTCGCCAAGCACCGCGGGAGAGGAGGAGTACTTGGGAGAGGGGAGGGCTGCGCCGAGAACTTGGGGTGCGGCTGCCCTCCCACCCTCCACTATTTATAGGTGGGGGAGAGGGCCGGCCCCTTAGATCTCATCTAGGGTTGGGGCGGCGGCCAAGGGAGGAGTGCCTCCCAAGTCAAGTGGAGGCCCTCCCCTTAGGGTTTCCCTCTCCCATGCGCATGGGCCTTGGGGGCTGGTGCCCTGGCCCATTAAGGCTAGGTGCCCCTACAGCCCATGCTGCTGTATTGGACATGGTGGAACAATTTCCGGACCTCCGGACCCCTTGAGAATCCTTCGAACCTTCCGAAGCTTCCGGTACAATACTGGAAAAACCCGAACTTTTCCCGGAACCCGAACAACAACTTTCCATATAGAAATATTTACCTCTGGACCATTCCGGAACTCCTCGTGACGTCCGGGATCTCATCCGGGACTCCGAACAACATTCGGTAACCACATACAAACTTCCTTTATAACCATAGCGTCACCGAACCTTAAGTGTGTAGACCCTACGGGTTCGGGAACCATGCAGACATGACCGAGACGTTCTCCGGTCAATAACCAACAACGGGAAATGGATACCCATGTTGGATCCCACATGTTCCACGATGATCTCATCGGATGAACCACGATGTCAAGGACTCAATCGATCCCGTATACAATTCCCTTTGTCTAACGGTATTGTACTTGCCCGAGATTCGATCGTCGGTATACCGATACCTTGTTCAATCTCGTTACCGGCAAGTCTCTTTCCTCGTTCCGTAACACATCATCCCGTGATCAACCCCTTGGTCACATTGTGCACATTATGATGATGTCCTACCGAGTGGGCCCAGAGATACCTCTCCGTCAACCGGAGTGACAAATCCCGATCTCGATTCGTGCCAACCCAACAGATACTTTCGGAGATACCGTAGTGCACCTTTATAGCCACAATTCACGTTGTGATGTTTGGTACACCCAAAGCATTCCTACGGTATCCGGGAGTTGCACAATCTCATGGTCTAAGGAAATGATACTTGACATTAGAAAAGCTTTAGCATACGAACTACACGATCTTTGTGCTATGCTTAGGATTGGGTCTTGTCCATCACATCATTCTGCTAATGATGTGATCCCGTTATCAACGACATCCAATGTCCATGGTCAGGAAACTGTAACCATCTGTTGATCAACGAGCTAGTCAACTAGAGGCTTACTAGGGACATGGTGTTGTTTATGTATCCACACATGTATCCGAGTTTCCTATCAATACAATTATAGCATGGATAATAAACGATTATCATGAACAAGGAAATATAATAATAACTAATTTATTATTGCCTCTAGGGCATATTTCCAACAGTCTCCCACTTGCACTAGAGTCAATAATCTAGTTCACATCGCCATGTGATTAACACTCACAGGTCACATCACCATGTGACCAACATCCAAAGAGATTACTAGTGTCACTAAACTAGTTCACATCATCATGTGATTAAGACTCAATGAGTTACGGGTTTGATCATGTTTTGCTTGTGAGAGAGGTTTTAGTCAACGGGTGCGCAACATTCAGATCCGTATGTACTTTGCAAATCTCTAGGTCATATTGTAAATGCTGCTTCCACGCTCCACTTGGAGCTATTCCAAATGGTTGCTCCACTATACGTATCCGGTTTGCTACTCAGAGTCATTCGGATAGGTGTTAAAGCTTGCATCGATGTAACCCTTTACGTCGAACTCTTTATCACCTCCATAATCGAGAAACATATCCTTATTCCTCTTGCCAGATATGTACCCTCTTGTGATCTGGTGATCCACTCCTTGATCACCTTTGTACCCTCTTGCCAGATATGTAGCAAGGCACACATCAGGTGCGGTACACAGCATAGCATACTGTAGAGCCTACGTCTAAGTCATAGGGGACGACCTTCGTCCTTTCTCTCTTTTCTGCCATGGTCGAGTTTTAACTCTTAACTTCATACCTTACAACTCAGGCAAGAACTCCTTCTTTGACTGATCCATCTTGAACACCTTCAAGATTATGTCAAGGTATGTGCTCATTTCAAAGTACCATTTAGCGTTTTTTGATCTATCCTGATAGATCTTGATGCTCAATGTTCTAGTAGCTTAATCCAGGTTTTCCATTGAAAAAACACTTTTCAAACAACCCTATATGCTTTCTAGAAATTCTACATCATTTCTGATCAACAATATGTCTACAACATATACTCATTAGAAATTCTATAGTGCTCCCACTCACTTCTTTGGAGATACAAGTTTCTCATAATCTTTGTATAGACCCAAAATCTTTGATCATCTCATCAAAGCGTACATTCCAACTCCGAGATGCTTACTCCAGTCCTTAGAAGGATAGCTGGAGCATTGCATACTTGTTAGCGTCTTTCAGGATTGTCAAAAACCTTCTGGTTGTATCACATTTCCTCAAGAAAACTGTCAAGGAAACAATGTTTTGACATCCTATATGCAAGATTTCATAAATAATGCAGTAACTACTAATCCAATTCCAACAGACTCTTAGCATCGCTACGAGTGAGAAAGCCTCACCGTAGTCAACTCCTTGAACTTGTCGGAAAATATCTTTAACGACAAGTCAAGCTTTCTTAATGGTGATACTTACCATCATTGTCTGTCTTCCTTTTAAAATCCATATTTACCCAACGTCCTTACGACCATCAAGTATTTCTTCCAAAGTCTTGGATCTCGTGCCATTCGTTGGAATTCGAGCCCACCATCGCTTCTCCATAGCTCGTAGGTTCATTGTTGTCTAGCAACATGACCTCTAAGACAGGATTGCGTACCACTCTGAAGTAGTACGCGTCCTTGTCGACCTACGAGGTCCGGTAGTGACTTGATCCGAAGCATCATGATCACTATCATCAGCTTCCACTTCAATTGGTGTAGGTGCCACATGAACAACTTCATGTGCCCTGCTACACACTGGTTGAAGTGATGGTTTAATAACCTCATTAAGTCTCCACCAAACTCCCACTCAATTCTTTCGAGAGAAACTTTTCTCGGGAAAGGACCTAATTCTAGAAACAATCCTTTTTGCTTAGGAATCGAGATCGGAGGTATACCCAACTGTTTTGGGTGTCCTATGAAGAAGCATTTTATCCGCTTTGGGTTCGAGCTTATCAACCTGAAACTTTTTCACATAAGCGTCGCAGCCCCAAACTTTTAAGAAACGATAATTTAGGTTTCTCCAAACCATAGTTCAAACGGTGTCGTCTCAACGGAATCACGTGGTGCCCTATTAAAGTGAGTGTGGTTGTCTCTAATGCCTAACCCATGAACTATAGTGGTAATTCGATAAGAGACATCATGGTACGCATCATATCCAATAG
Organism: Aegilops bicornis; assembly: GCA_021605145.1. Classification (NCBI taxonomy): domain Eukaryota; kingdom Viridiplantae; phylum Streptophyta; class Magnoliopsida; order Poales; family Poaceae; genus Aegilops; species Aegilops bicornis. Next base: position 322,758,674 of record CM038675.1, read on the forward strand.
GGTGCAACTATGATGTTTGGACACACCATCACACTATGGTGTTCCAGGCGGTATTTTTTGTGAAACAATTTCCACAATGTCTTAATTGCGTGCCAAAGCTCGTAACTCAGATACTCATCTCTTTGATCATATCATAGACATTTTATCCTCTTGTCACGATGATCTTCAACTTCACTCTGAAATTACTTGAACCATTCAATAATTCAGACTTGTGTTTCATCAAGTAAATACACTCAAGATATCTACTCAATTCATCCGTGAAGTAAGAACATAACGATATTCATCAAGATGCCTCAAAGCACTCATTGGACTGCTCACATCAAAATGTGTTACATCCAACAAGTTGCTATCTTGTTCCATCTTACTGAAATCGAGGCTTTTCAGTCATTTTGCCCATGTGGTATGATTTGCATATCCCAAGTGATTCAAAATCAGGTGAGTCCAAACGATCCATCTGCATGGAGTTTCTTCATGCGTATACACCAATAGACATGGTTCGCATGTCTCAAACTTCTCAAAAATGAGTGAGTCCAAAGATCCATCAACATGGAGCTTCTTCATGCGTTTTATACCAATATGACTTACATGGCAGTGCCAAAAGTAAGTGGTACCATCATTACTATCTTATATCTTTTGGCATGAAAATGTGTATTACCATGATCGAGATTCAATAAACCATTCCTTTAGGTGCAAGACCATTGAAGGTATTATTCAAATAAATAGAGTATTCATTATTCTCCTTAAATGTATAACCGTATTGCGATAGACATAATCCAATCATGTCTATGCTCAACGCAAACACCAAATGACAATTATTCTGGTTTAATACTAATCTTGATGGTAGAGGGAGCGTGCAATGTTTGATCACATCAAACTTGGAAACACTTCCAACACATATCGTCAGCTCACCTTTAGCTAGTCTCCATTTATTCCGTAGCCTTTTATTTCGAGTTACTAACACTTAGCAACCGAACCGGTATCTAATACCACGGTGCTACTAGGAGTACTAGTAAAGTACACAATAACTTAATTTATATCCAATATACTTCTATCGACCTTGCCAGCCTTCTCATCTACCAAGTATCTAGGGTAATTCTGCTCCGATTGGTTGTTCCCCTTATTACAGAAGCACTTAGTCTCGAGTTTGGGTTCAACCTTGGGTTTCTTCATTAGAGCAGCAGCTGATTTGTTGTTTCATGAAGTATCCCTTCTTGCCCTTGCCCTTCTTGAAACTAGTGGTTTCACCAACCATCAACAATTGATGCTCCTTCTTGATTCCTACTTTCGCGGTGTCAAACATCGCGAATATCTCAAGGATCATCATATTTATCCCTGATTTGTTATAGTTCATCACGAAGCTCTAGCAGCTTGGTGGCAATGACTTTGGAGAAACATCACTATCTCTGGAAGATCAACTCCCACTCGATTCAAGTGATTGTTGCACTCAGACAATCTGAGCACAAGCTCAAAGATTGATCTTTTCTCCCTTAGTTTGTAGGCTAAGAAAATCGTCGGAGGTCTTATACCTCTTGACGTGGGCACGAGCCTGAAATCCCAATTTCAGCACTCGAAACATCTCATATGTTCCGCGACGTTTCGAAAAACGTCTTTGGTGCCTCAACTCTAAACCGTTTAACTAAACTATCATGTAGTTATCAAAACGTGTATGTCCGATGTTCACAACATCCACAGACAATGTTTGGGGTTCAGCACACTGAGCGGTGCATTAAGGACATAAGCTTTTTCTGTCCGCATAATCGCTACTGTTAACTTTCAACTATATTTTCTCTAGGAACATATCTAAACAGTGGAACTAAAGCGCGAGCTTACGACATAATTTGCAAAGATCTTTTGACTATGTTCAGGATAATTAAGTTCATCTCATGAACTCCCACTCAGATAGACATCCCTCTAGTCATCTCAGTGATTACATGATCCGAGTCAACTAGGCCATATCCGACCATCACGTGAGACGGACTAGTCATCATTGGTGAACATCTTCATGTTGATCGTATCCTCCATACGACTCATGCTCGACCTTTCGGTCTCTTTTGTTCCGAGGCCATGTCTGTACATGCTAGGCTCGTCAAGTTAACCTAAGTGTTTCGCGTGTGTAAATCTGGCTTACACCCGTTGTATGTGAACGTAAGAATCTATCACACCCGATCATCACGTGGTGCTTCGAAACGACAAACTTTCGCAACTCTGCACAGTTAGGGGGAACACTTTCTTGAAATTTTAATGAGGGATCATCTTATTTACTACTGTCGTTCTAAGCAAATAAGATGCATAAACACGATAAACATCACATGCAATCAAAAAGTGACATGATATGGCCAATATCATTTTGCTCCTTTTGGTCTTCATCTTCGGGGCTCCATGATCATTGTCGTCACCGGCATGACACCATGATCTCCATCATCATGATCTCCATCATCGTGTCTCCATGAAGTTGTCTCGCCAACTTATTACTTCTACTACTATGGCTACCGGTTAGCAATAAAGTAAAGTAATTACATGGCGTTGTTCAATGACACGCAGGTCATACAATAAATAAAGACAACTCCTATGGCTCCTGCCGGTTGTCATACTCATCGACATGCAAGTCGTGATTCCTATTATAAGAACATGATCAATCTCATACATCACATTCTTCTTGGCCATATCACATCACATAGCATACCCTGCAAAAACAAGTTAGACGTCCTCTAATTGTTGTTTGCATGTTTTTACGTGGCTGCTATAGGTTTCTAGCAAGAAAGTTTCTTACCTATGCAAAACCACAACGTGATATGACAATTGCTATTTACCCTTCATAAGGACCCTTTTCATCGAATCTGTTCCGACTAAAGTGGGAGAGGCGGCACCGCTAGCCACCTTATGCACCAAGTGCATGTCGATCGGTGGAACTTTGTCTCACGTAAGTGTACGTGTAAGGTCGGTCCGGCCGCTTCATCCCACAATACTGTCGAAACAAGATTGGACTAGTAACGGTAAGCATATTGAACAAAATCAACACCCACAACTACTTTGTGTTCTACTCGTGCAAAGAATCTACATAATAGACCTAGCTCATGATGCCCTTTGTTGGGGAACGTGGCGAGAAATTCAAAATTTTCCTACGTGTCACCAAGATCTATCTATGGAGAAACTAGTAACGAGGGGAAGGAGAGTGCATCAACATACCCTTGTAGATCGCTAAGCGGAAGCGTTCAAGTGAACGGGGTTGAAGGAGTCGTACTCGTTGTGATTCAAATCACCGGAGATCCTAGTGTCGAACGGACGGCACCTCCGCGTTCAACACACGTACAGCCCGGTGACGTCTCCCATGCCTTGATCCAGCAAGGAGAGAGGGAGAGGTTGAGGAAGACTCCATCCAGCAGCAGCACAACGGCGTGGTGGTGATGGAGGAGCGTGGCAATCCTGCAGGGCTTCGCCAAGCACCACGGGAGAGGAGGAGTACTTGGGAGAGGGGGAGGGCTGCGCCAGAACTTGGGGTGCGGCTGCCCTCCCACCCCTCCACTATTTATAGGTGGGGGGGAGAGGGGGCCGGCCCCCTTAGATCTCATCTAGGGTTGGGGGCGGCGGCCAAGGGGGGAGGAGTGCCTCCCAAGTCAAGTGGAGGCCCTCCCCCTTAGGGTTTCCCCTCTCCCATGCGCATGGGCCTTGGGGGGCTGGTGCCCCTGGCCCATTAAGGCTAGGGAGCCCCCCTACAACCCATGCTGCTGTATTGGACATGGTGGAACAATTTCCGGACCTCCGGACCTCTCCGGAATCCTTCGGAACCTTCTGGAAGCTTCCCGGTACAATACCGGAAAAACCCGAACTTTTCCCGGAACCCGAACAACAACTTTCCATATATAAATCTTTACCTCTGGACCATTCCGGAACTCCTCGGGACGTCCGGGATCTCATCTGGGACTCCGAACAACATTCGGTAACCACATACAAACTTCCTTTATAACCCTAGCGTCATCGAACCTTAAGTGTGTAGACCCTACGGGTTCGGGAACCATGCGGAACATGGCGAGACGTTCTCCGGTCAATAACCAACAGCGGGATCTGGATACCCATGTTGGATCCCACATGTTCCATGATGATCTCATCGAATGAACCACGATGTCAAGGACTCAATCGATCCCGTATACAATTCCCTTTGTCTAACGGTATTGTACTTGCCCGAGATTCGATCGTCGGTATACCGATACCTTGTTCAATCTCGTTACCGGCAAGTCTCTTTACTCGTTCCGTAACACATCATCCCGTGATCAACCCCTTGGTCACATTGTGCACATTATGATGATGTCCTACCGAGTGGGCGGAGATACCTCTCCGTCAACCGGAGTGACAAATCGATCTTGATTCATGCCAACCCAACAGATACTTTCGGAGATACCGTAGTGCACCTTTATAGCCACCCAGTTACGTTGTGACGTTTGGTACACCCAAAGCATTCCTACGGTATCCGGGAGTTTCACAATCTCATGGTCTAAGGAAATGATACTTGACATTAGAAAAGCTTTAGCATACGAACTACACGATCTTTGTGCTACGCTTAGGATTGGGTCTTGTCCATCACATCATTCTGCTAATGATGTGATCCCATTATCAACGACATCCAATGTCCATGGTCAGGAAACCGTAACCATCTGTTGATCAACGAGCTAGTCAACTAGAGGCTTACTAGGGACATGGTGTTGTTTATGTATCCACACATGTATCTGAGTTTCCTATCAATACAATTATAGCATGGATAATAAACGATTATCATGAACAAGGAAATATAATAATAACTAATTTATTATTGCCTCTAGGGCATATTTCCAACAGTCTCCCACTTGCACTAGAGTCAATAATCTAGTTCACATCTCCATGTGATTAACACTCACAGGTCACATCACCATGTGACCAACATCCAAAGAGATTACTAGTGTCACTAAACTAGTTCACATCATCATGTGATTAAGACTCAATGAGTTCTGGGGTTTGATCATGTTTTGCTTGTGAGAGAGGTTTTAGTCAACGGTGCGCAACATTCAGATCCGTATGTACTTCACAAATCTCTAGGTCATATTGTAAATGCTGCTTCCACGCTCCACTTGGAGCTATTCCAAATGGTTGCTCCACTATACGTATCCGGTTTGCTACTCAGAGTCATTCAGATAGGTGTTAAAGCTTGCATCGATGTAACCCTTTACGTCGAACTCTTTATCACCTCCATAATCGAGAAACATATCCTTATTCCTCTAAGGATAATTTTGACCGCTATCTGGTGATCCACTCCTTGATCACCTTTGTACCATGTTGCCAGATATGTAGCAAGGCACACATCAGGTGCGGTACACAGCATAGCATACTGTAGAGCCTACGTCTAAGTCATAGGGGACGACCTTCGTCCTTTCTCTCTTTTCTGCCATGGTCGAGTTTTAACTCTTAACTTCATACCTTACAACTCAGGCAAGAACTCCTTCTTTGACTGATCCATCTTGAACACCTTCAAGATTATGTCAAGGTATGTGCTCATTTGAAAGTACCATTTAGCGTTTTCTGATCTATCCTCATAGATCTTGATGCTCAATGTTCTAGTAGCTTAATCCAGGTTTTCCATTGAAAAACACTTTTCAAACAACCCTATATGCTTTCTAGAAATTCTACATCATTTCTAATCAATAATATGTCTACAACATATACTCATTAGAAATTCTATAGTGCTCCCACTCACTTCTTTGGAGATACAAGTTTCTCATAATCTTTGTATAGACCCAAAATCTTTGATCATCTCATCAAAGCGTACATTCCAACTCCGAGATGCTTACTCCAGTCCTTAGAAGGATAGCTGGAGCTTTGCATACTTGTTAGCGTCTTTCAGGATTGTCAAAACCTTACATTTGTATCACATACAACCTTTCCTCAAGAAACTGTCAAGGAAACAATGTTTTGACATCCTATATGCAAGATTTCATAAATAATGCAAGAATCGCTAATCCAATTCCAACAGACTCTTAGCATCGCTACTGGTGAGAAAGCCTCACCGTAGTCAACTCCTTGAACTTGTCGGAAAATATCTTTAACGACAAGTCAAGCTTTCTTAATGGTGATACTTACCATCATTGTCTGTCTTCCTTTTAAAATCCATATTTACCCAACGTCCTTACGACCATCAAGTATTTCTTCCAAAGTCATGGATCTCGTGCCATTCGTCGGAATCCGAGCCCACCATCGCTTCTCCATAGCTCGTAGGTTCATTGTTGTCTAGCAACATGACCTCTAAGACAGGATTGCGTACCACTCTGAAGTAGTACGCGTCCTTGTCGACCCTCACGAGGTCCGGTAGTGACTTGATCCAAGCATCATGATCACTATCATCAGCTTCCACTTCAATTGGTGTAGGTGCCACATGAACAACTTCATGTGCCTGCTACCTGGTTGAAGTGATGGTTTAATAACCTCATTAAGTTTCCACCATCCTCCCACTCAATTCTTTCGAGAGAAACTTTTCTCGGAAAGGACCTAATTCTAGAAACAATCCTTTTTGCTTCCGGAACTGAGACTGGAGGTATACCCAACTGTTTTGGGTGTCCTATGAAGAAGCATTTTATCCGCTTTGGGTTCGAGCTTATCAACCTGAAACTTTTTCACATAAGCGTCGCAGCCCCAAACTTTTAAGAAACGACAATTTAGGTTTCTCCAAACCATAGTTCAAACGGTGTCGTCTCAACGGAATCACGTGGTGCCCTATTAAAGTGAGTGTGGTTGTCTCTAATGCCAAACCCATGAATGATAGTGGTAATTCGATAAGAGACATCATGGTACGCATCATATCCAATAGGGTGCAACTATGATGTTTGGACACACCATCACACTATGGTGTTCCAGGCGGTATTTATTGTGAAACAATTTCCACAATGTCTTAATTGCGTGCCAAAGCTCGTAACTCAGATACTCATCTCTTTGATCATATCATAGACATTTTATCCTCTTGTCACGATGATCTTCAACTTCACTCTGAAATTACTTGAACCATTCAATAATTCAGACTTGTGTTTCATCAAGTAAATACACTCAGTATCTACTCAATTCATCCGTGAAGTAAGAACATAACGATATTCACTGCATGCCTCAGCACTCATTGGACTGCACACATCAAAATGTGTTACGTCCAACAAGTTGCTATCTTGTTCCATCTTACTGAAATCGAGGCTTTTCAGTCATTTTGCCCATGTGGTATGATTTGCATATCTCAAGTGATTCAAAATCAGGTGAGTCCAAACGATCCATCTGCATGGAGTTTCTTCATGCGTATACACCAATAGACATGGTTCGCATGTCTCAAACTTTTCAAAAGCAGTGAGTCCAAAGATCGATCAACATGGAGCTTCTTCATGCGTTTTATACCAATATGACTTACATGGCAGTGCCACAAGTAAGTGGTGCATCATTACTATCTTATATCTTTTGGCATGAAAATGTGTATTACTATGATCGAGATTCAATAAACCATTCCTTTAGGTGCAAGACCATTGAAGGTATTATTCAAATAAGTAGAGTAACCATTATTCTCCTTAAATGAATAACCGTATTGCGATAGACATAATCCAATCATGTCTATGCTCAACGCAAACACCAAATGACAATTATTCTGGTTTAATACTAATCTTGATGGTAGAGGGAGCGTGCGATGTTTGATCACATCAAACTTGGAAACACTTCCAACACATATCGTCGGCTCACCTTTAGCTAGTCTCCGTTTATTCCGTAGCCTTTTATTTTGAGTTACTAACACTTAGCAACCGAACCTGTATCTAATACCCTGGTGCTACTAGGAGTACTAGTAAAGTACACAATAACTTAATGTATATCCAATATACTTCTATCGACCTTGCCATCCTTCTCATCTACCAAGTATCTAGGGTAATTCTGCTCCAGTGGTTGTTCCCCTTATTACAGAAGCACTTAGTCTCGACTTTGGGTTCAACCTTGGGTTTCTTCATTAGAGCAGCAGCTGATTTGTTGTTTCATGAAGTATCCCTTCTTGCCCTTGCCCTTCTTGAAACTAGTGGTTTCACCAACCATCAACAATTGATGCTCCTTCTTGATTCCTACTTTCGCGGTGTCAAACATCGCGAATATCTCAAGGATCATCATACTTATCCCTGATTTGTTATAGTTCATCACGAATCTCTAGCAACTTAGTGGCAATGACTTTGGAGAAACATCACTATCTCTGGAAGATCAACTCCCACTCGATTCAAGTGATTGTTGCACTCAGACAATCTGAGCACAAGCTCAACGATTGAGCTTTTCTCCCTTAGTTTGCACGCTAAGAAAATCGTCGGAGGTCTTATACCTCTTGACGTGGGCACGAGCACGAAATCCCAATTTCAGCCCTCGAAACATCTCATATGTTCCGCGATGTTTCAAAAAACGTCTTTGGTGCCTCAACTCTAAACCGTTTAACTGAACTATCACGTAGTTATCAAAACGTGTATGTCCGATGTTCACAACATCCACAGACAATGTTTGGGGTTCAAAGACATCGAAGCGGTGCATTAAGGACATAAGCTTTTACGTCCGCATAATCGCCATCGTTAACTTTCAACTATATTTTCTCTAGGAACATATCTAAACAGTGAAACTAAAGCGCGAGCCTACGACATAATTTGCAAAGATCTTTTGACTATGTTCAGGATAATTAAGTTCATCTCATGAACTCCCACTCAGATAGACATCCCTCTAGTCATCTAAGTGATTAAATGATCCGAGTCAACTAGGCCGTGTCCGATCATCACGTGAGACGGACTAGTCATCATCGGTGAACATCTTCATGTTGATCGTATCCTCCGTACGACTCATGCTTGACCTTTCGGTCTCTTGAGTTCCGAGGCCATGTCTGTACATCCTAGGCTCGTCAAGTTAACCTAAGTGTTTCGCATGTGTAAATCTGGCTTACACCCGTTGTATGTGAACGTAAGAATCTATCACACCCGATCATCACGTGGTGCTTCGAAACGACAAACTTTATAACGGTGCACAGTTAGGGGGGAACACTTTCTTGAAATTTTAATGAGGGATCATCTTATTTACTACCGTCGTTCTAAGCAAATAAGATGCAAAAACATGATAAACATCACATGCAATCAAAAGTGACATGATATGGCCAATATCATTTTGCTCCTTTTGATCTTCATCTTCGGGGCTCCATGATCATCGTCGTCACCGGCATGACACCATGATCTCCATCATCGTGTCTCCATGAAGTTGTCTCGCCAACTTATTACTTCTACAACTATGGCTACCGGTTAGCAATAAAGTAAAGTAATTACATGGCGTTGTTCAATGACACGCAGGTCATACAATAAATAAAGACAACTCCTATGGCTCCTGCCGGTTGTCATACTCATCGACATGCAAGTCGTGATTCCTATTACAATAACATGATCAACCTCATACATCACATTCTTCTTGGCCATATCACATCACATAGCATACCCTGCAAAAACAAGTTAGACGTCCTCTAATTGTTGTTTGCATGTTTTCTGATGGCAGCTATGGGTTTCTAGCAAGAACGTTTCTTACCTATGCAAAACCACAACGTGATATGTCAATTGCTATTTACCCTTCATAAGGACCCTTTTCATCGAATCCGTTCCGACTAAAGTGGGAGAGGCGGCACCGCTAGCCACCTTATGCACCAAGTGCATGTCGATCGGTGGAACTGTCTCACGTAAGTGTACGTGTAAGGTCGGTCCGGGCGCTTCATCCCACAATACCGTCGAAACAAGATTGGACTAGTAATGGTAAGCATATTGAACAAAATCAACACCCACAACTACTTTGTGTTCTACTCGTGCAAAGAATCTACGCAATAGACCTAGCTCATGATGCCACTGTTGGGGAACGTAGCAGAAATTCAAAGTTTTCCTACGTGTCACCAAGATCTATCTATGGAGAAACTAGTAACAAGGGGAAGGAGAGTGCATCTACATACCCTTGTAGATCGATAAGCGGAAGCGTTCAAGTGAACGGGGTTGAAGGAGTCGTACTCGTCGTGATTCAAATCACCGGAGATCCTAGTGCCGAACGGACGGCACCTCCGCGTTCAACACACGTACAGCCCGGTGACGTCTCCCATGCCTTGATCCAGCAAGGAGAGAGGGAGAGGTTGAGGAATACTCCATCCAACAGCATCACAACGGCGTGGTGGTGATGGAAGAGCGTGGCAATCCTGCAGGGCTTCGCCAAGCACCACGGGAGAGGAGGAGTACTTGGGAGAGGGGGAGGGCTGCGCCAGAACTTGGGGGTGCGGCTGCCCTCCCACCCCTCCACTATTTATAGGTGGGGGGAGAGGGGCCGGCCCCCTTAGATCTCATCTAGGGTTGGGGCGGCGGCCAAGGGGGGAGGAGTGCCTCCCAAGTCAAGTGGAGGCCCTCCCCCTTAGGGTTTCCCCTCTCCCATGCGCATGGGCCTTGGGGGGGCTGGTGCCCCTGGCCCATTAAGGCTAGGGCGCCCCCTACAGCCCATGCTGCTGTATTGGAAATGGTGGAACAATTTCCGGACCTTCGGACCCCTCCGGAATCCTTCGGAACCTTCTGGAAGCTTCCCGGTACAATACCGGAAAAACCTGAACTTTTCCCGGAACCCGAACAACAACTTTCCATATATAAATCTTTACCTCCGGACCATTCCGGAACTCCTCGTGACGTCCGGGATCTCATCCGGGACTCCGAACAACATTCGGTAACCACATACAAACTTCCTTTATAACCCTAGCGTCATCGAACCTTAAGTGTGTAGACCCTACGGGTTCGGGAACCATGCAGAACATGACCGAGACGTTCTCCGGTCAATAATCAACAATGGATCTGGATACCCATGTTGGCTCCCACATGTTCCACGATTATCTCATCGGATGAACAATGATGTCAAGGACTCAATCGATCCGTATACAATTCCCTTTGTCTAACGGTATTGTACTTGCCGAGATTCGATCGTCCAGGTATACCGATACCTTGTTCAATCTCGTTACCGGCAAGTCTCTTTACTCGTTCCGTAACACATCATCCCGTGATCAACCCCTTGGTCACATTGTGCACATTATGATGATGTCCTACCGAGTGGGCCCAGAGATACCTCTCCGTCAACCGGAGTGACACATCCGAAGTCTCGATTCGTACAACCCAACAGATACTTTCGGAGATACCGTAGTGCACCTTTATAGCCACCCGATTACGTTGTGACGTTTGGTACACCCAAAGCATTCCTACGGTATCCGGGAGTTGCACAATCTCATGGTCTAAGGAAATGATACTTGACATTAGAAAAGCTTTAGCATCTGAACTACACGATCTTTGTGCTACGCTTAGGATTGGGTCTTGTCTATCACATCATTACGCTAATGATGTGATCCCGTTATCAACGACATCCAATGTCCATGGTCAGAAAACCGTAACCATCTGTTGATCAACGAGCTAGTCAACTAGAGGCTTACTAGGGACATGGTGTTGTTTATGTATCCACACATGTATCTGAGTTTCCTATCAATACAATTATAGCATGGATAATAAACGATTATCATGAACAAGGAAATATAATAATAACTAATTTATTATTGCCTCTAGGGCATATTTCCAACACATAAGTCTCACCATAGTCCATACCTTCGACTTGTGTGTAGCCTTGGGCGACGAGGCGTGCTTTGTTGTGAACTACTTGTCCATCTTCATCTTGCTTGTTGCAAAACACCCATTTGGTACCAATGATGTTGTTGTTGTTGTCGGGCTTCTCAACCAATGTCCAAACTTGGTTTCTCTCAAAGTTGTGTAGCTCTTCATGCATAGCATTTATCCAATCCGGATCTTCCAATGCTTCTTCGACCTTCATAGGTTCAATGCTAGAGATGAAAGAATAGTTTTCACAAAAGTTAGCTAAACGAGTTTTAGAGCGAGTGATTCTCCGGTTTGAATATCATTGTAGATTTGCTCGACGGGATGGTCTTTAGCAATTCTTGCTCGAACTCGTGAAAGCTTTTGCTTGGGTCTCGGTTGAACATCTTCTTCATCTTGTTCTTTTTCTTCTTCTTGATCTTCTTCATTGTTGGCGTTGTCGTTCTCTTGTCGTGGTGGATAAGGAGGTTGTTGACGTTCGTGATGTTCTTCCTCGTTTTCTTCATCTTGGTGTGTTCCACTTGTGGATGCTTCCGTATCAACTCTTGGTTCACCTTGTCGTGAAGTAGAAGCTTCCACTTGGACAGACGAGGTACTCTCCTTCACCTCCGTTGGACGGACCTTGCCAATAGACAAGTCTTGGATTACTTAGAAGGGTCTTCGTCTCCTACATCAATTGGCAATTGCTCTACTTGCGAGCCGTTAGATTCATCAAACTTCACATCTACCGTCTCTTCAACCTTTCGGGTGAAATAGTTGAAGACACGGTAAGTGTGAGAGTTTGAGCCATAACCTAGTAGGAAACCTTCATGAGACTTAGGAGCAAATTTTGAATGACGATGCTTATCAAGAATGTAGCACTTTGAGCCGAATACTCGAAAGTATCCAACTTGGGGTTTGTTACCGGTGAGGAGCTCGTATGCCATCTTGTCGAGTAGCTTGTGAAGATACAAGCGATTTGTTTTGGAAATATGCCCTAGAGGCAATAATAAATTGGTTATTATTATATTTCCTTGTTCATGATAATCGTTTATTATCCATGCTATAATTGTATTGATAGGAAACTCAGATACATGTGTGGATACATAGACAACACCATGTCCCTAGTAAGCCTCTAGTTGACTAGCTCGTTGATCAACAAATGGTTACGGTTTCCTGACCATGGACATTGGATGTCGTTGATAACGGGATCACATCATTTGGAGAATGATGTGATGGACAAGACCCAATCCTAAGCCTAGCACAAAGATCGTGTAGTTCGTATGCTAAAGCTTTTCTAATGTCAAGTATCTTTTCCTTAGACCATGAGATTGTGCAACTCCCGGATACCGTAGGAATGCTTTGGATGTACCAAACGTCACAACGTAACTGGGTGGCTATAAAGGTGCACTACAGGTATCTCCGAAAGTGTGCATTGGGTTGTACGAATCGAGACTGGGATTTGTCACTCTGTGTAAAAGGAGAGGTATCTCTGGGCCCACTCGATAGGACATCATCATAATGTGCACAATGTGACCAAGGGGTTGATCACGGGATGATGTGTTACGGAACGAGTAAAGAGACTTGCCGATAACGAGATTGAACAAGGTATCGGTATATCGACGATCGAATCTCGGGCAAGTACAATACCGTTAGACAAAGGGAATTGTATACGGGATCGATTGAGTCCTTGGCATCTTGGTTCATCCGATGAGATCATCGTGGAACATGTGGGAGCCATACTGGGTATCCAGATCCCGCTGTTGGTTATTGACCGGAGAACGTCTCGGTCATGTCTGCATGGTTCCCGAACCCGTAGGGTCTACACACTTAAGGTTCGATGACGCTAGGGTTATAGGGAATAGATATACGTGGTTACCGAATGTTGTTCGGAGTCCGGATGAGATCCCGGACATCATGAGGAGTTCCGGAATGGTCCGGAGGTAAAGATTTATATATGGGAAGTCCTATTTTGGCCACCGGAAAATGTTCGGGATTTTTCGGTATTGTACCGGGAAGGTTCTAGAAGGTTTCGGAGTGGGGCCCACCTGCATGGGGGGACCCACATGAACGTGGGTAGTCGGGGCAAGGCCCCACACCCCTGGTCAAGGCGCACCAAGATCCCCCCTTAGAAGGAATAGATCATATCCCGAAGGGATAAGATCAAGATCCCTAAAAAGGGGGGATGACAATCGGTGGGGAAAGGAAAGGATGGGATTTCTTTCCTCCCACCTTTATAACGCCCAATGGACTTGGAGGGCAAGAAATAATCCCCTCCACCCCTATATATAGTGGGAGGCGCATGGGAGCTGCACCCTTGCCTGGCGCAGCCCTCCCCCTCTCCCAAGTCCTCCTCCTCTCCGCGGTGCTTGGCGAAGCCCTGCAGATTGCCACGCTCCTCCATCACCACCAAACCGTCGTGCTGCTGCTGGGATGGAGTCTTCCCAACCTCTCCCTCTCTCCTTGCTGGATCAAGGCATGGGAGACGCCACCGGGCTGTACGTGTGTTGAACGCGGAGGTGCCGTCTGCTCGGCACTAGGATCTCCGGTGATTTGGATCACGACAGTATGACTCCTTCAACCCCGTTCTCTTGAACGCTTCCGCTTAGCGATCTACAAGGGTATGTAGATGCACTCTCCTTCCCCTCGTTGCTGGTTTCTCCATAGATAGATCTTGGTGACACGAGGAAAATTTTGAATTTCTTCTACGCTCGCCAACAAAGGGCATCATGAGCTAGGTCTATTGCGTAGATTCTTTGCACGAGTAGAACACAAAGTAGTTGTGGGCATTGATTTTGTTCAATATGCTTACCGTTACTAGTCCAATCTTGTTTGACGGTATTGTGGGATGAAGCAGCCCGGACCGACCTTACGTACACTTACGTGAGACAGAGTTCCACCGATCGACATGCACTTGGTGCATAAGGTGGCTAAGCGGGTGCCGATCTCTCCCACTTTAGTCGGATCGGATTCGATGAAAAGGGTCCTTATGAAGGGTAAATAGCAATTGACATATCACGTTGTGGTTTTGCGTAGGTAAGAAACGTTCTTGCTAGAAACCCATAGCAGCCACGTAAAACATGCAAACAACAATTAGAGAACGTCTAACTTGTTTTTGCAGGGTATGCTATGTGATGTAATATGGCCAAAAATAATGTGATGAATGATATGTGATGTATGAGATTGATCATGTTCTTGTAATAGGAATCACGACTTGCATGTCGATGAGTATGACAACCGTAGGAGCCATAGGAGTTGTCTTTATTTATTGTATGACCGGCGTGTCATTGAACAAACGCCATGTAATTACTTTACTTTATTGCTAACCGGTAGCCATAGTAGTAGAATTAATAAGTTGGCGAGACAACTTCATGGAGACACGATGATGGAGATCATGATGATGGAGATCATGGTGTTGTGCCGGTGACGATGATGATCATGGAGCCCCGAAGATGGAGATCAAAAGGAGCAAAATGATATTGGCCATATCATGTCACTATTTGATTGCATGTGATATTTGTCATGTTTATACATCTTATTTTCTTAGAACGACGGTAGTAAATAAGATGATCCCTCATTAAAATTTCAAGAAAGTGTTCCCCCTAACTGTGCACCGCAAGTAAAGTTCGCTGCTTCAAGCACCACGTGATGATCGGGTGTGATAGATTCTTACGCTCACATACAACGGGTGTAAGCCAGATTTACACACGTGAAACACTTAGGTTGACTTGACGAGCCTAGCATGTATGCATATGGCCTCGAACACAAGAGACCGAAAGGTCGAGCATGAGTCGTATGGTAGATACGATCAACATGAAGATGTTCACCGATGATGACTAGTCCGTCTCACGTGATGATCGGACACGGCCTAGTTGACTCGGATCATGTAATCACTTAGATGACTAGAGGGATGTCTATTCGAGTGGGGAGTTCATAAGATGAACTTAATTATCCTGAACATAGTCAAAAGATCTTTGCAAATTATGTCGTAAGCTCGCGCTTTAGTTCCACTGTTTAGATATGTTCCTAGAGAAAATATAGTTGAAAGTTGACAGTAGCTATTATGCGGGCAGAAAAAAGCTTATGTCCTTAATGCACTGCTCAGTGTGCTGAACCCCAAACGTCGTCTGTGGATGTTGCGAACATCGGACATACACGTTATGATAACTACGTGATAGTTCAGTTAAACGGTTTAGAGTTGAGCCATCGAAGACGTTTTTTGAAACGTCGCCGAACATATGAGATGTTTCGAGGGCTGAAATTGGGATTTCAGGCTCGTGCCCACGTCAAGAGGTATAAGACCTCCTATGATTTTCTTAGCGTGCAAACTAAGGGAGAAAAGCTCAATCGTTGAGCTTGTGCTCAGATTGTCTGAGTACAACAATCACTTGAATCGAGTGGGAGTTGATCTTCCAGAGATAGTGATGTTTCTCCAAAGTCATTGCCACCAAGCTGCTAGAGCTTCATGATGAACTATAACAAATCAGGGATAAATATGATGATCCTTGTGATATTCGCGATGTTTGACACCACGAAAGTAGGAATCAAGAAGGAGCATCAATTGGTGATTGTTGGTGAAACCACTAGTTTCAAGAAGGGCAAGGGCAAGAAGGGATACTTCATGAAACAGCAAATCAGCTGCTGCTCTAATGAAGAAACCCAAGGTTGAACCCAAACCCGAGACTAAGTGCTTCTGTAATAAGGGGAACAGCCATCGGAGCAGTAATTACCCTAGATACTTGGTAGATGAGAAGGTCGGCAAGGTCGATAGAAGTATATTGGATATACATTATGTTATTGTGTACTTTACTAGTACTCCTAGTAGCACCAGGTATTAGATACCGGTTCGGTTGCTAAGTGTTAGTAACTTCGAAATAAAAGGCTACGGAATAAACGGAGACTAGCTAAAGGTGAGTCGACGATATGTGTTGGAAGTGTTTCCAAGTTTGATGTGATCAAACATCGCACGCTCCCTCTACCATCAAGATTAGTATTAAACCAGAATAATCATCATTTGGTGTTTATGCTGAGCATAAACATGATTGGATTATGTCTATCGCAATACGGTTATTCATTTAAGGAGAATAATGGTTACTCTATTTATTTGAATAATACCTTCAATGGTATTGCACCTAAAGGAATGGTTTATTGAATCTCGATCATCGTAATACACATTTTCATGCAAAAAGATATAAGATAGTAATGATGGTACCACTTACTTGTGGCACTGCCATGTAAGTCATATTGGTATAAAACGCATGAAGAAGCTCCATGTTGATGGATCTTTGGACTCACTGCTTTTTCAAAAGTTTGAGACATGCGAACCATGTCTATTGGTGTATACGCATGAAGAAACTCCATGCAGATGGATCGTTTGGACTCACTTGATTTTGAATCACTTGAGATATGCAAATCATACCACACGGGCAAGATGACTGAAAAGCCTCGTTTTCAGTAAGATGGAAAAAGATAGCAACTTGTTGGAAGTAGCACATTTTGATGTGTGCAGTCCAATGAGTGCTGAGGCATGCAGTGAATATCGTTATGTTCTTACTTCACAGATGATTCGAGTAGATGTTGAGTATATTTACTTGATGAAACACAAATTTGAATTATTGAATGGTTCAAGTAATTTCAGAGTGATGTTAAAGATCATCGTGACAAGAGGATAAAATGTCTATGATATGATCATAGAGATGAGTATCTGAGTTACGAGCTTTGGGCACGCATAATTAAGACATTGTGGGAATTGTTTCACAATAAATACCGCTGGAACACCATAGTGTGATGGTGTGTCCGAACATCATAGTTGCACCCTATTGAATATGGTGCGTACCATGATGTCTCTTATCGAATTACCACTATCGCTCATGGGTTAGGCATTAGAGACAATCGCACTCACTTTAATAGGGCACCACGTAATTCCGTTGAGACGACACCGCTTGAACTGTGGTTTGGAGAAACCTAAGTTGTCGCTTTCTTAAAAGTTTGGGGCTGCGATGCTTATGTGAAAAAGTTTCGTGTTGATGAGCTCGAACCCAAAGCGGATAAAATGCATCTTCATAGGACACCCAAAACAGTTGGGTACACCTCCTATCTCAGATCCGGAAGCAAAAGTAATTGTTTCTAGAAACGGGTCCTTTCTCGAGGAAAAGTTTCTCTCGAAAGAATTGAGTGGGAGGATGGTGGAGACTTGATGACGTTATTGAACCGTCACTTCAACTAGTGTGTAGCAGGGCACAAGAAGTTGTTCCTGTGACGCCTGCACCAATTGAAGTGGAAGCTTATGATATTGATCATGAAACTTCGGATCAAGTTATCGCCAAACCTCGTAGGGTCGACAAGGATGCGCACTACTTGAGTGGTACAGTAATCATGTCTTGAAGGTCATGTTGCTAGACAACAATGAACCCACGAGCTATGAAGAAGCGATGGTGGGCCTGGATTACGACGAATGGCTCAAGGCCATAACATCCGAGAGAGGATCCATGACTTTGGAAGAAATACTTGATGGTCGAAGGACGTTGGGTTAAGATGGATTTTAAAAGGAAGTCAATCTATGATGGTAAGTATCACCATTAAGAAAGCTCGACTTGTCGTTAAATATGTTTTCTGACAAGTTCAAGGAGTTGACTACGGTGAGGCTTTCTCACTCGTAGTGATGCTAAGAGTCTGTTGGAATTGGATTAGCAATTACTTCATGATTGATGAAATCTTGCTCATAGGATGTCAAAACATTGTTTCCTCGACATTATACTTGAGGAAAGGTTGTATGTGATACAACCAGAAGGTTTTGTCAATCCTGAAAGATGCTAACAAGTATGCAAAGCTCCAGCAATCCTTCTAAGGACTGGAGTAAGCATCTCGGAGTTGGAATGTACGCTTTGATGAGATGATCAAAGATTTTGGGTTTATACAAAGTTTGTGAGAAACTTTTATTTCCAAAGAAGTGAGTGGGAGCACTATAGAATTTCTGATAAGTATATGTGAATGTGTAGCGACCCGACCCGAATGGGTCAAGTCTCTGTGCTTTCGTGTCATCCCTGGATCGGTATGCTGACACACACAGTACTCGAAGGATTTATAACAGAGGTAAATCACATGTATAAAGTAACGTAAATACTATTACCTCAATCCAAATATAGCGGAAGCAACAAGGTTGTGGATTCCCATCAACACCAACGGCAAAGTTGAGTATAGGAAATCGTAACCCTAACGTATCACTTACTCGTAAATGCGAAAATGCGCAACATGAAAAGTTGCAGCCAAAACAATTGACACATGGAATATCCCGGCAATGTAACACATAGAAAGTCTTGAAGGAATAAGCTATACTACATGCATATATGGCTGGTGGAAAGCTCTATGGTTACGCTTTTTGCGAAAAGCCAATTTTTCCCTACTTAAAAGGAATAAATTTATTTAACTATCATGGTGGTTGTTGAACATTGAGAATGGTTGACAGCATTCTCAATTCCAATTAAAAGTACTCATTAAACCCAAACAAATTATATGAAGTAACGTGATGAGATCAACAGGATAATCCAAGAACTAGATACTCAAGATGTCCATAACCGGGGACACGGCTAATCATGAGTAGTTTATACACTCTGCAGAGGTTTGCGCACTTTTCCCCACAAGACTCGATCGCCTCCGTTTGGTTTCTCGCACTACATGGTGTTTGAGAGACGGATGACCGAGACATAGTCTTTCAGAAGCGTTTGCACCTTACGATGGGTAGACCGTACCACCTACAACCCCTACATCAGCTAGTCTACCACCGTAAGAGTTCACACGACTTAATCAACTATGCCAGAGCCCATAATGGCTTGTGGCTGCACACGGAAGTTACTAGCATGAATAATCTTATGATCCCTTTGAGCACGGGTGGCGGTCCGAAGAAAACAGGCAAGTCCTGATAGAAACCAGGTGCCTCAATCCACCCAGATGTGTGTTTAAGTTGCCACCTTAAATAAACCATTAATTTAACAATCTCACATCTTTCATGGAATACACTCACCCAATCCACGTCTACTAGCATAGCATAACAAGCAACGTAGAAGTAACTCCCAAGGGTTTGATAATAAAACAGGTAATAGGTACTACCTCAACTACTTCCCATCCCACAATTTAATTAGATCCTAATCATGCAAGTGTTCGAGGATCGATCTAATGCATAAAAACTGGGTATGAGAAAGTATGATCAAAGTGTTACTTGCCTGCAAAGTTGATGAAGATGATTCGCACTCAAAACTCTTGATAGGTCTACTCGTCACACTCCGCCAATCTATCGTAAGCAATCAATAGTAACCACACATAAGCAATCACTCAAAAGATCGGAAAGATCAAGAAAACAATTCAGAAAACATCAAAACCAATCAAATAACTCTTGCAACATAAAACAATTTCTAACAGTACCAAAATTATGTGAATTTGGCCTTATCAGAAAGTTTAGGTCAAGAGCTTCGATTTGCAAAAAGAATCAACTCAAACGGAGTTATAAAACTCAAGTTATGATCAAACGAGGTTTGAATTCAAATCTGGTCTAATTCAAATTTTAAAACTTTCAAAAACATGTTTGAGTTGGATTACTGGATAGAGGGGATCATAACGAAGAAGTGGGCGTTGGTTTCGTTGGATTTGGACTAACGAGTAAAAAGTTATAGCCGTTTGAAAATCAGGGACTAATTTGTAAAAGAACTACTACAAATAGGTCCCTGGCAGAAATCTATTTATAAAAAGGAAAACTCTACCGACCGAACGTTCACTACTAAAACCTAACGAACGGAAACCGTTCGCTCCAGTGCCATAGCTAACGAACGCTCTCTAAATAAAAACGCTTAGAAAAAAAACAAATGGATCTGGATCCTTAGATCCAGACGGACGGATGAGGAGGCAGTGCATCATGGGCGGCGGGGTCGCTCCGGCGAGGGAAAAGGACGGCGGGCGGCTGGATCCGCTCAGGGCGGTATTCCCACATGGCGGGCAAGGCAGACGGTGAGGCGACTAGGCGAGGCGCGGTCTGGAGGTGGTGGTGGCGCCGGGCGATGAGGCGGGCGGTGGAGCGAGGCGCTAACGGCGGGCGGATCTCGGCCGACGGCGGGCGGTGGTTTATGGCGCAAGAGCGAGGGAGAGAGGGGAGTCGGGCCGGGGCCCAGATGATGGCTGTGGGGGCCTCGGAGGCGTGGAGGAGGGCAAGGGAGGCGGTGGGGAGTGGCGGGCGCGACTGGGAGGAGTCCCACGGGACGGGAGGGAGGCGGCGAGCGGAGCTGGGCCGCGGCCTGGCTGGGAGCTGGGCCGGCCCAGTTCGAGGGAAGTCTTTTTTTTAAACAGACAACAAAAAAAAAATATTATATAGGCATATAATATATCAAAATTTTCAAAAAAAGATTTCCTACAACATGGACATTATTCTAGTTTCAAATAAAATACACAAAATTTCAAATAAAGCAAAGAGTGATTACGGTCCAATAAAATCCAACAAAAATCATTTTAAAAATACCAAAATGACTTCAAATTAATTTCTCTCCAATTTACGATGTAGGGAATCATGTTACCCTATTTTCCATATATTTTATTTTTGGAGAAAAATAATTTGAATAAAACTCAAATACTTCCAAATTGAAAATAAATTCGAAAGAACTTTGAATTTAATTCTTTGAAACTCCCAACTCATATTTCATATAATTTGAAGAAGTCATTTTATCTCCGCTCGTGAAAATCATTGAGTTGCATAAAGTTTCAGAATTGGAAATATCTTCCAAATGAAATTCAAATATTTTCAACACCCCTTGTCATTTAAATAAATGGAAGAAGTCATGTCATCTTCTCTCCAGGGTTTTGTGATGAAAAGAATTTGAATTCCCGAAGATCATAAAATGCAAAATGAAAGTTTGGGAAAGTCCTTTTATTCCCTCTCATTTAACTTTCAAAAAGATTTCAAATTCACTCACTTGCAGTCAATCAATCAAACAATCAATCAAAATTATCTATGTGTTTATAACATTCCAAAATTTAGAATTTTGGGATGTTACAAACCTACCACCCTTAAAAGGAATCTCGTCCTCGAGATTCGGAGAGGCTAGAAAGAAATAGGTTAGGGTTTGGGGTCTTCTCAAAATCCATCGATCATCTCCGGGGTCTCGGGTGCTACCACCCTTAGAAGCATGGTTACGGTTCCATCAAAACTCATATACTCCATCCTTATTGTTGACAGTGTCGGTCTTCTCAGATCGTAAGGATAATTCCTTCTCCGGGCTCTTCCGGTAGCGGCATAACCTTTTCCTCAATTCTTTTGTCCTTTCCTCTTGGTAAGGTTATCCCAAACCGGGTCTTCATAGTCGACGGTCCGGCGCCAATGCTAAACAACTATCGATATCTCGTGGTGGTCAAAAATTTATGGTTTCTCCTGCAGAAAACGGGTCTGGGTTGAACCTCACCGTATAACCTACGGTTGGCAACAACTGCCGTGTACAATGGAAAAAATGCTTATACCATTCTAAGGTTTAAACAAGGTTTAGATCGTCGTCACTCTACTATAGGTAGGTCACTCAGATTTACCATCCCATATAGCAAAGCGAATAGTAAGAGTAAGTCGGTATGGTGGTCAATCCATCCCGCACCCAAATCATTACCTTGTAGATGGTTTAGCGAATCTCGCATTCTAACACTCGGTCATCCTCACGAGCATTGCAGAATTTTCTCTTGTCGACGAACCAAGTTCGGATAAATCCATTGATTCTGCAAGCCAAACAAACATCTATCGGTCCTTAACAACTCTCAGGTTTTGCGTAAACTCCTATAAGATCGTCTGTCGGTACAAGACGTAACTTCTTCCAGGGGTTTTCCTTTAGCAAGAATGTGCTTGCTTCTTGGCAGGTCCTGGAGCCTGTGGGTTATGGCCCATCTCTCACTTATAATCCTTGAACACATCCTCGGGGCAACTGATCATTATTCCAACTTCCAACTTCCTAGTATACTTAAAATCCATCCAATTGTAGTGTCTTCCTTCCTTCTATTTGCACCAAACTAGGACATGATTACTCAGACTCATCATGGAATTTCCATTAATCCATATTTCCAACATCACACCTCCTTTATATCCAATAGTAATTCATCTCTTCATCCTCATGGGATATCCCACCTTCCGTGATAAAAACTTATACTTATGAAGTCCATACTCCACTTCGTGGAACATGATTATCCTTTCCAGGGTCAAGCGTCCTTACAGGGGAATATTGGCCATCTCTGCATGGCACTTCTTCAACTGGAAACGTGAAACACATCATGAACTCCTGACAGTTCTTCGGGTGACTCCAACTTGTTGGCCACTTCTCCCATACGCTCCAAACTCGGTATGGTCCTACAAATCTCGGGGCTAACTTTCCCTTAACTCCAAATCGTTTAATTCCTCGCAGAGGGGACACACGAAGACATGCTCTGCCTCCAATATCTTAGACTACCTCCTTGCGTTTTTGAGTCTGCATAACTCTTTTGCCTGGACTGAGCTACCTTCAGTCTATCTCGAATCAACTCAACATTCTCTTCTGACTCCTTGAGCACATTTGGTCCAAACAACTAACGTTCTCCAACTTCATCCCATATCAATGGTGTCTGGCTCCTTCTCCCATACAAAGCTTAAAAAGGGGCCATCTTCAAACTGGTTGGGTAACTGTTGTTGTATGAGAACTCCGCGTAAGGTAGATTATCGTCACTACTAGATCCATAATCTTGCACATAAGCTCTCAACATGTCCTCTAGAATCTGATTTACTCTCTCAGTCTGTCCATCTGTCTGCGGACGAAAGGCTGTACTGAACTCTAGCCTAGTACCCAAAGTCTAGTGCAGCTGATTCCAAAACTTTGAGGTAAAACTGTGTTCCTCTACGATGGTCCTCGGAACTCCATGCAGACATACGGTCCTTGTCAAATATATCTTGGCCAACTTCGCACTTGTATAAGTGGTTTTCATTGGGATAAAGCAAGCCACTTTGGTCAAGCGAATCAACTACTACCCAGATAGAATCATATCCCAATCGGGTTCTGGGAAATCCAGTAATGAGATTCATGCCAAGCTTATCCCACTTCCATTCGGGTATCGGCATAGGCTGCAATAATCCTGCTGGCTTCTGATGCTCTGCTTTTACTTTCTTTGGCATACATCACTTACGACTACATACTCCGCAATATCCTTCTTCATACCAGTCCACCAGAAACACTCCTTCAAATCCAAATACATCTTGGTGTTTCCAGGGCGAATCAAGTATGCTGAGTCATGAGCCTCCTGAAGTATTAACTTCCTGATCTTTGCTTTATTAGGCACATGTACACTGTCCTCAAACCATAAGGTGTCATGCTCATCCTTACGAAAACCTTTGGCTTTTCCTTTGCTCATCCTCTCTTTTACCTCAGCAATCTCTTTGTCATCCTTCTGAGCTTCACGGATCTTTTCCAACAATGTAAACCGAACTTCCATTATCGCAACGAAACCTTTGGGAACAATCTCCAACCGAAGTTCCTTGAGATCCTCGGCTAACTCCTTTGGTAATCCTCCGATTATGAGGGTATTCGTCCTTATTTTCTTTATGGTTGTGTCCTATTTCTCCACAAAGCTTGCATGCACAAGGTTTCTTCATATCCTTTCCATAAGGCTTCAATTTCTGGGACACCAACCAAGACTTTAGCAAAGTCAACTTAAATCCTTTCCATGTGGTTACTCCTTGCCATCCATTTATGGTTTGGTACATCCTCCACCAAATAGCAGCACCTCTTTCAAAGCACTGAAGAGCATGCTGGGCCATATCCTTTCTGACTATAGGGTTGTTCTCCATATGATCCTCCATGTTCTGAATCCATCGGTCCATCTCCAATTGATTCATCGGTCCAGAAAATACAAGCTCATCTCCATTCATCCTCTATTGGGTCCATGGGTTTTGGGGTGGGATAAGAGAGATAGAGAGGGATGCACACAATACAAACAAAAGTTTTGAAAAGGCAGATTTTATTGTGGCTGTCGGAAAAACATCAAACAAATGACAGCTCACAATCGTCGCATCTAACGCAGGTATATACAGGGGTTTGGTCTTCTAAAGGTCAATAGATCTCAACGTCATCAAACTCCTCAAGTCTTGGTCATGTCTCCGATGGCTCCTTCTGATCATGCTTGTCCTTCTCAAGTTCTTTTGCCAAATCATCTTTGTTGTGTGAAGTCTCTCGCGACGTCCTTTAATATTTCTGGAGTTGCATTCCAAACTTCTGGTTTCAACTTCCTTGACATGAACCATGGTCCTACTATCCTTCAGTTCCTGACAAATCCTTGATGTCTCAAGGTTTTGCTCCTCAGCTTGTCTACTTTCAGCTTCTGGATCCTGAGTTCTTCATGAAATACTTCCTTGTCAAATATAGCTTCTTGCATATCCATCTTAAAATCCTTGATGTAATGCTCCAGATCCCGGTGTTACATCATTAAGGTTAAAACTGCATCCTTCGCTGACAGATGCTCCTTCAGCCTTCTACCATCCAATCCTTCTGAGGAAATGCATGCTTAACTCAGCACAGTGGCAATAGCATATGCGGGCGATAACATCATGGATAACGTGTTTCTGCTCTTGTCATTTCCATGAGCTAGCATTCCATAGTTGATATCTCATGCCTTAGGGTTCTCCTGACAAAACTTTGAGTTACTAACTCTCCATATTCCGATCTTTCTCTGATACACCTTGATCTAGGAATTCTTCAGAGCCTTCAAAATCTCCTAGTCTTCTGAGTCTTCAACAGTTGTAGTTTCCATTTACACGGTAAAATCCTCTTCATTCCAAATGGTCTTAGTTGTCCGATATCTTGTCTCCTTGGAGTGGTCTCATCGGTCGAATCTTCGAGTGGTCAAAAGGAAAAGGGGTATGGTCTCACTAAAAGTGAATTTTGAATAAGCTCAAGAGAAGAGAGATAAAAGATCTTTTGAAAATGAAAGTTGTAGAGGAAATCTTTCCTATGGGCTTGTCGGTTTCTAGGGTCACGCCCTACAGTCAACATGTGCTCGATACCATCTTGTAGCGACCCGACCGAATGGGTCAAGTCTCGTGCTTCGTGTCATCCCCGGATCGGTATCTTTGACACACACAAGACTCGAAGGATTTATAACAGGTAAATCACATGTATAAACTAACGTAAATACTATTACCTCAATCCAAATATAGCGAAGCAACAAGGTTGTGGATTCCCATCAACACCAACGGCAAAGTTGAGTATAGGAAATCGTAACCCTAACGTATCACTTACTGTAAATGCGAAAAGTACGCAACATGAAAATTGCAGCTGAAACGGGTCAAGACACATGGAATATCTTGGCAATGTAACACATAGAGAGTAATGAAGGAATAAGCTATACTACATGCATATATGGCTGGTGGAAAGCTCTATGGTTACAGTTTTTGCGAAAAGCCAATTTTTCCCTACTTAAAAGGAATAAATTTATTTAACTATCATGGTGGTTGTTGAACATTGAGAATGGTTGATAGCATTCTCAATCCCAATTAAAAGTACTCATTAAACCCAAACAAATTATATGAAGTAACGTGATGAGATCAACAGGATAATCCAAGAACTAGATACTCAAGATGTCCATAACCGGGGACACGGCTAATCATGATTAGTTTATACACTCTGCAGAGGTTTAGCACTTTTCCCCACAAGACTCGATCGCCTCCGTTTGGTTTCTCGCACTACATGGTGTTTGAGAGGCGGATGACCGAGACATAGTCTTTCGTAAGCGTTTGCACCTTACGATGGGTAGACCGTACCACCTACAACCCCTACATCAGCTAGTCTACCACTGTAAGAGTTCACACAACTTAAACAACTATGCCAGAGCCCATAATGGCTTGTGGCTGCACACGGAAGTTACTAGCATGAATAATCTTATGATCCCTTTGAGCACAGGTGGCGGTCCGAAGAAAACAGGCAAGTCTGATAGAAACCAGGTGCCTCAATCCACCCAGATGTGTGTTTAAGTTGCCACCTTAAATAAACCATTAATTTAACAATCTCACATCTGTCATGGAATACACTCACCCAATCCACGTCTAGTAGCATAGCATAACAAGCAACGTAGAAGTAACTCCCAAGGGTTTGATAATAAAACAGGTAATAGGTACTACCTCAACTACTTCCCATCCCACAATTTAATTAGATCCTAATCATGCAAGTGTTCGAGGATTGATCTAATGCATAAAAACTGGGTATGAGAAAGTATGATCAAAGTGTTACTTGCCTGCAAAGTTGATGAAGATGATTCGCACTCAAAACTCTTGATAGGTCTACTCGTCACACTCCGGTCAATCTATCGTAAGCAATCAATAGTAACCACACATAAGCAATCACTCAAAAGATCGGAAAGATCGAAGAAAACAATTCAGAAAACATCAAAACCAATCAAATAACTCTTGCAACATAAAACAATTTCTAACAGTACCAAAATTATGTGAATTTGGCCTTATCAGAAAGTTTAGGTCAAGAGCTTCGATTTGCAAAAAGAATCAACTCAAACGGAGTTATAAAACTCAAGTTATGATCAAACGAGGTTTGAATTCAAATCTGGTCTAATTCAAATTTTAAAACTTTCAAAAACATGTTTGAGTTGGATTACTGGATAGAGGGGATCATAACGAAGAAGTGGGCGTTGGTTTCGTTGGATTTGGACTAACGAGTAAAAAGTTATAGCCGTTTGAAAATCAGGGACTAATTTGTAAAAGAACTACTACAAATAGGTCCCTAGCAGAAATCTATTTATAAAAAGGAAAATCTACCGACCGAACGTTCACTACTAAAACCTAACGAACGGAAACCGTTCGCTCCAGTGCCATAGCTAACGAACGCTCTCTAAATAAAAAAACGCTTAGAGAAAAAAAAACAAATGGATCTGGATCCTTAGATCCAGATCGGACGGATGAGGAGGGGCAGCGTTATCAAGGCGGGCGGGGTCGTCGGCTGCGAGGAAAAAGGACGGCGGCGGCTCGGATCCGTTCGTGGGCGGCATTTAGGCGGTCGTCGGCGGCGGCGAAGTAGACGGGAGGGCGACTAGGCGAGGCGCGGCCTGGAGGTGGTGGTGGCGTCGAGGCGGCGGTGGAGCGAGGCGAACGGCGGCGGTGGTTTGCGGCGCGGGCGGCGAGCGAGGGGAGAGAGGGGAGTCGGGGCGTCGGGGCCCGGTATTTAAGGGGGGCCAGGAGGGCCTCGGGAGGCGTGGAGGAGGGGCAAGGGGAGGCGGTGGCAGTGGGAGGCGCCGGGACTGGGGAGGAGTCCTGGTCGGGACGGGAGGGAGGCGGCGAGCGGAGCTGGGCCGCGGCCTGGCTGGGAGCTGGGCCGACCCAGTTCGAGGGAAGTCTTTTTTTTTAACAGACAACAAAAAGAAAAAAAATAAAAAAATAAAAATATTATATAGGCATATAATATATCAAAATTTTCAGAAAAAGATTTCCTACAACATGGACATTATTCTAGTTTCAAATAAAATACACAAAATTTCAAATAAAGCAAAAAGTAATTCTGGTCCAATAAAATCCAACAAAAATCATTTTAAAAATACCAAAATGACTTCAAATTAATTTCTCTCCAATTTTCTGATGTAGGGAATCATGTTACCCTATTTTCCATATATTTTTTTGGAGAAAAATAATTTGAATAAAACTCAAATACTTCCAAATTGAAAATAAATTCAAAAGAACTTTGAATTTAATTCTTTGAAACTCCCAACTCATATTTCATATAATTTGAAGAAGTCATTTTATCTTCGCTCGTGAAAATCATTGAGTTGCATAAAGTTTCAGAATTGGAAATATCTTCCAAATGAAATTCAAATATTTTCAACACCCCTTGTCATTTAAATAAATGGAAGAAGTCATGTCATCTTCTCTCGAGGGTTTTGTGATGAAAAGAATTTGAATTCCCGAAGATCATAAAATGCAAAATGAAAGTTTGGGAAAGTCCTTTTATTCCCTCTCATTTAACTTTCAAAAAGATTTCGAATTCACTCACTTGCAGTCAATCAATCAAACAATCAATCAAAACTATCTATGTGTTTATAACATTCCAAAATTTAGAATTTTGGGATGTTACAGAATGACATATTGTTGATCGGAAATGATGTAGAATTTCTGGAAAGCATATAGGGTTATTTGAAAAGTGTTTTTCAATAGAAAACATGAATTAAGCTACTTGAACATTGAGCATCAAGATCTATGAGGATAGATAAAAAAAATGCTAAATGGTACTTTCAAGTGAGCACATACCTTGACATGATCTTGAAGGTGTTCAAGATGGATCAGTCAAAGAAGGAGTTCTTGCTTGAGTTGTAAGGTATGAAGTTAAGAGTTAGAGCTCTACCATGGCAGAAGAGAGAGAAAGGACGAAGGTCGTCCCCTATGCTTCAGACATAGGCTCAGTAATGCACGCTATCTTGTGTACAAGATCGAAGTGTGCCTTGCCATGAGTCCAGCAAGGGGTACAAGAGTGATCCAGAATGGATCATTGGACAAATGATCAAAATTGTCATTGGAGTAAATAAGGACATGTTTCTCGATTATGGAGGTGATAAAGAGTTCGGCGTAAAGGGTTATGTCGATGCAAGCTTTAACACCTATCCGAGTGACTCTGAGTAGCAAACCGGATACGTATAGTGGAGCAACCATTTGGAATAGCTCCAAGTGGAGCGTGGAAGCAGCATTTACAATATGACATAGAGATTTGTGAAGTACATACGGATCTGAATGTTGCGGACCCGTTGACTAAAACCTCTCTCACAAGCAAAACATGATCAAACCCGGAACTCATTGAGTCTTAATCACATGATGATGTGAACTAGTTTAGTGACACTAGTAAACTCTTGGATGTTGGTCACATGGAGATGTGACCTATGAGTGTTGATCACATAGCGATGTGAACTAGATTATTGACTCTAGTGCAAGTGGGAGACTGTTGGAAATATGCCCTAGAGGCAATAATAAATTGGTTATTATTATATTTCCATGTTCATGATAATCGTTTATTATCCATGCTATAATTGTATTGATAGGAAACTTCAGATACATGTGTGGATACATAGACAACACCATGTCCCTAGTAAGCCTCTAGTTGACTAGCTCGTTGATCAACAGATGGTTACGGTTTCCTGACCATGGACATTGGATGTCGTTGATAACGGGATCACATCATTTGGAGAATGATGTGATGGACAAAACCCAATCCTAAGCCTAGCACAAAGATCGTGTAGTTTGTATGCTAAAGCTTTTCTAATGTCAAGTATCTTTTCCTTAGACCATGAGATTGTGCAACTCCGGATACCGTTGGAATGCTTTGGGTGTACCAAACGCCACAACGTGAATCGGGTGGCTATAAAGGTGCAATTGTAGGTATCTCCGAAAGTGTACATTGGGTTGTACGAATCGAGACTGGGATTTGTCACTCTCTGTAAACGGAGAGGTCTCTCTGGGCCCACTCGGTAGGACATCATCATAATGTGCACAATGTGACCAAGGGGTTGATCACGGGATGATGTGTTATGGAATGAGTAAAGAGACTTGCGGTGACGAGATTGAACAAGGTATCGGTATACCGACGATCGAATCTCGGGCAAGTACAATACCGTTAGACAAAGGGAATTGTATACGGGATCGATTGAGTCCTTGACATCGTGGTTCATCCGATGAGATCATCATGGAACATGTGGGAGCCAACATGGGTATCCAGATCCCGCTGTTGGTTATTGACCGGAGAACGTCTCGGTCATGTCTGTATGGTTCCCGAACCCGTAGGGTCTACACACTTAAGGTTCGATGACGCTAGGGTTATGGGGAATAGATATACGTGGTTACCGAATGTTGTTCGGAGTCCCGAATGAGATCCCGGACGTCACGAGGAGTTCCGGAATGGTCCGGAGGTAAAGATTTATATATTGGAAGTCCTATTTTGGCCACCGGAAAATGTTCGGGATTTTTCGGTATTGTACCGGGAAGGTTCTAGAAGGTTTTGAGTGGGGCCCACCTGCATGGGGGACCCACATGAACGTGGGGTAGTGGGGCAAGGCCCCACACCCCTGTTCAAGCGCACCAAGATCCCCCTTAGAAGGAATAAGATCATATCCCAAGGGATAAGATCAAGATCCCTAAAAAGGGGGATGACAATCGATGGGGAAAGGAAAGGATGGGATTTCTTTCCTCCCACCTTTGCCAACGCCCCAATGGACTTGGAGGGCAAGAAATAATCCCCCTCCACCCCTATATATAGTGGGGAGGCGCATGGGAGCTGCACCCTTGCCCCTGGCGCAGCCCTCCCCCTCTCCCAAGTCCTCCTCCTCTACCGCGGTGCTTGGCGAAGTCCTGCAGGATTGCCACGCTCCTCCATCACCACCACACCGTCGTGCTGCTGCTGGATGGAGTCTTCCCCAACTTCTCCCTCTCTCCTTGCTGGATCAAGGCATGGGAGACGTCACCGTGCTGTACGTGTGTTGAATGCGGAGGTGCCGTACGTTCGGCACTAGGATCTCCGGTGATTTGGATCACGGCAGTCTGACTCCTTCAACCCCGTTCTCTTGAACGCTTCCGCTTAGCGATCTACAAGGGTATGTAGATGCACTCTCCTTCCCCTCGTTGCTGGTTTCTCCATAGATAGATCTTGGTGACACGTAGGAAAATTTTGAATTTCTGCTACGTTCGCCAACAATTTGTTGCATGACAAGCTGTCTCAACCGCTTCTGCCCAAAAGTGCTTCGGCGTCTTGTACTCATCAAGCATCGTTCTCGCCATTTCGATGAGCGTCCGGTTCTTCCTCTCAACAACTCCATTTTGTTGAGGTGTGTACATGGCCGAGAACTCGTGTGAAATCCCTTCTTCGTCAAGAAAGGTGTCCACATTTGTGTTCTTGAACTCTGTTCCGTTGTCGCTGCGAACCTTCTTGATCTTCACTTCAAACTGATTTTGGGCCTTCCTAGCGAAGTTTTTGAAGATCTTTTGGACCTACGATTTATCATCGAGAAAGAACACCCACGTAAATCTTGAAAAATCATCAACTATAACTAGACCAAAAGAATTTCCACCGAGACTTTTGTAAGCGTTGGTACCAAAGAGATCCATATGAAGTAGCTCGAGTGGCCTCCTTGTGGTCATGATGTTCTTCACGGATGCCTTCCTCCAACCTTGTTTACACTGCACGACAAGCACTGCAAAGTCTATCCTTATCAAATATGACATCGTTAACTCCAAGGATATGATTTCCTTTAATAAGCTTGTCAAGATTTCTCATGCCAACGTGACCTAGTCGTCTATGCCATAGCCAACCTTTTGAAGATTTAGCAATGAAGCAAGTTTTAGGTTGTGCCTTTTTAGAGAAATCAACAATGTAAAGATCACCTCTACGTATACCGGTAAAGACCATTTTATGATTGTCTCGACGAAACACTTGGCAATCTACTTCAAAGAATAGGACATTGAAACCGAAATCAGCAAGTCTAGATACTGAAAGTAAGTTGTAGCCAAGATATTCAACGAGCATGACATTCTGAATGGAGCTATCATGTGAGATGGCCACCTTACCAAGGCTAACCACCTTACCCTTTGAGTTGTCACCGAAAGTGACATACTTTCGAGGACTATCATTTTCAGCAAGCTCACGAAACATGTCTTTATCTCCGGTCATGTGATCGGTACATCCACTGTCAAGAACCCATTGCTTTCCTCGACACATATCCTCAGAAGATTTGCCATAAGACCAAAATGTCTCATTGCATCATCAAGATTGAAGTCACTATCATCATCCTCATCATAGTATCCATGTTCAACATCGTCATGTGGTGGATCAAGTCCTAGAGAGGGTAATTCGTTAGAGTGAGTTTGACAATGATCTTGCTTATGAATTCTTATAGCTTGGAAATAATATCACCAATAATTCCAACATCTCCTTTGGCACGCATAAGGTCGGTAAGTTCAAATACACGATCGCCAAACATAGGATCACTAGTATTCATCTTACTCAAGGCAATAGACTTATAGAGAATTTCATCTAGATTTTTCAAGGAATAATTTGGAAAGCATTCCTCAAGAAATTTCCATATAGTGTAGGCACACTCAAGAGTAGGCAAGATTCTAATTAAGTTTCTAGGCAAGCCTCTAGTGATGAGATTAACAGTTCTAAGGTTCCTAATCATGTCAATGGATTCATCAAGGGTAGGATGCATAGGATCAACATGAGGTGCACAAGGGCTAGCAATGTACTTGTTCAAGTGATATTGATTGAAAATTACAAGCATCTCATTTTTCCACTCATGAAAATACTCTCCATCAAGGATAGGCACTCTATGTCTAAGACTCCCCAAAGTAGACTCATCCATCTTCCTCCAATGGTGATTAAACCAAGGCAATGGAGACCAATGCTCTGATACCACTTGTAGGATCTTGAGAAGAGGTGTCTAGAGGGGGTGATTAGACACTAAGTACCAAAGTTGCAGTTTTAACTTCTTTAGGTTTAAGTGGAGTTTAGGCACAAGTTTAACATTCACAATACATAACAAGCAAGCAAGCATGCAAAGAGTATGTGAGCAGCGGAAAGTAAAGCATGCAACTTGCAAGAAAGTAAAGGGAAGGGTTTGGAGAATTCAAACGCAATTGGAGACACGGATGTTTTTGTCGTGGTTCCGATAGGTGGTGCTATCGTACATCCACGTTGATGGAGACTTCAACCCACGAAGGGTAACGGTAGCGTGAGTCCACGGAGGGCTCCACCCACGAAGGGTCCATGAAGAAGCAACCTTGTCTATCCCACCATGGCCGTCGCCCACGAAGGACTTGCCTCACTAGTGGTTGACCTTCACGAAGTAGGCGATCTCCTTGCCCTTACAAACTCCTTGGTTCAACTCCACAATCTTGTCGGAGGCTCCCAAGTGACACCTAGCCAATCTAGGAGACACCACTCTCCAAGAAGTAACAAATGGTGTGTTGATAATGAACTCCTTGCTCTTGTGCTTCAAATGAAAGTCTCCCCAACACTCAACTCTCTCTCATAGGATTTGGATCTGGTGGAAAGAAGTTTTGAGTGGAAAGCAACTTGGGAAGGCTAGAGATCAAGATTCATATGTTGGAATGGAATATCTTGGCCTCAACACATGAGTAGGTAGTTCTCTCTCAGAAATAGGATGCTGGAAGTGTAGGCTTGTTCTGATGGCTCTCTCCACGAATGAAGAGGAGGGGGAGGGGTATATATAGCCTCCGCGCAACATCTAACCGTGACACACAATTTACCAAACTCGGTGGAACTGAATCATCAAACTTCGGTTGGACCGATTTAGTAAACCTAGTGACCGTTAGGGTTTTCGGTGGGACTGACATGCAACTCGGTAGGACCGATATGATTAGGGTTAGGGCATAACGTAATCTCGGTGAGACCGATTACACAAACTCGATGAGACTGATTTTGGTAATTAGCTAACCAAAGAGTTGGTCAGGCAAACTCGGTGAGACCGATTACTCAAACTTGGTGGGACCGACTTTGGTAATAAGTTAACCAGAGAGTTTGCATTGTAATCTCGGTAGTACCGATTACACAAACTCGGTGAGACCGATTTTGGTAATGGACATACACAGAGAGATTGCAATCCCATCTCGGTGAGACCGAGATCCCTATCGGTGAAACCGATTTGCCTAGGGTTTGTGGCAGTGGCTATGACATCTGAACTCGGTGGCGCCAGATAGAAAGAATTGGTAGGGCCGAGTTTGACTTTAGGTTTAGGTCATATGTGGATGTGAGAAAGTAGTGGAGGGTTTTGGAGCATATCACTAAGCACATGAAGAAAGAGGCTCATTAAGCAACACCTCATCCCTCCTTGATAGTATTGGCTTTTCCTATAGACTCAATGTGATCTTGGATCACTAAAATGTAAAATGAAGAGTCTTGAGCTTGAAGCTTGAGCCAATCCTTTGTCCTTAGCACCTTGAAGGAGTTCCCACATCCTTTAGTCCATGCCACTCCATTGTTGAACTTGTCTGAAACATATTAGATAAAAGTGTTAGTCCAACAAGAGATATGTTGACATTAATTACCAAAACCACCTAGGGAGCACTTGTGCTTTCACAGCTAGGTCCACGGTCGCAGCAAGGAAGTGCCAACTTATTACGTGCAAAATAATTATTCCTCCACCTGACAGCGGGGACGCACCGGACGGGCCACTGTATTTCGCGAAAAAAACGTTTCCCCCTGACTGCTGGCACCCACCAACTACATCTTCGCACGCAAGGAAGTGCATTGCTACCTCTTGAGCACTGCGTTGGATTTCCCCGAAGAGGAGAGGATGATGCAGCAAAGTAGCGTAAGTATTTCCCTCAGTTTTTGAGAACCAAGGTATCAATCCAGTAGGAGGCCACGCGCGAGTCCCTCGTACCTACACAAAGCAAATAACTCCTTGCAACCAACGCGAATAGGGGTTGTCAATCCCTTCACGGTCACTTATTTAGAGTGAGATCTGATAGAGATGATAGATAATATTTTTGGTATTTTTGATATAAAGCAAGGTAAAATAAAAGGCAAAAGTAAAAGCAAAGAAATAATAAAGTGATTGGAGATTGATATGATGAGAATAGACCCGGGGGCCATAGATTTCACTAGTGGCTTCTCTCAAGAGCATAAGTATTTTACGGTGGGTGAACAAATTACTGTTGAGCAATTGACAGAATCGAGCATAGTTATGGAAATATCTAGGTATGATCATGTATATAGGCATCATGTCAGAGACAAGTAGACCGACTCCTGCCTGCATCTACTACTATTACTGCACTCATCGACCGCTATCCAGCATGCATCTAGAGTATTAAGTTAATGAAAACAGAGTAACGCCTTAAGCAAGATGACATGATGTAGAGGGATAAATTCATGCAATATGATAAAAACCCCATCTTTTTATCCTCGATGGCAACAATACAATACGTGCCTTGCTACCCCTCATCAGAATCGGGAAAGGACACCGCAAGATTGAACCCAAAGCTAAGCACTTCTCCCATTGCAAGAAAAACCAATCTAGTAGGCCAAACCAAACTGATAATTCAAGAGACTTGCAAAGATAACCAATCATACATAAAAGAATTCAGAGAAGATTCAAATATTGTTCATAGATAATCTTGATCATAAACCCACAATTCATCGGTCTCAACAAACACACCGCAAAAGAAGATTACATCGAATAGATCTCCACGAGAGAGGGGAGAACATTGTATTGAGATCCAAAAGAGAGAAGAAGCCATCTAGCTACTAACTATGGACCCGAAGGTCTGAGGTAAACAACTCACACTTCATCGGAGGGCTATGGTGAGGATGTAGAAGCCCTCCGTGGTGGATTCCCCTTCCGGTGGAGCACCGGAACAGGCCCCAAG
The DNA here is from genome assembly GCA_021605145.1 of Aegilops bicornis. Lineage (NCBI taxonomy): Eukaryota > Viridiplantae > Streptophyta > Magnoliopsida > Poales > Poaceae > Aegilops > Aegilops bicornis. The sequence goes on from CM038675.1 coordinate 322,794,716, forward strand.
ATGGGATCACGAGGATACAGAAAGTTGCGGCGGTGGAATTAGGTTTTGGCTCAGATGTCGATCGTTTGGAATGCGTATGTATATATAGGAGAAGGAGTGCGTCGGTGGAGCTTTGAGGGGCCCACGAGGCAGGCGCGCCTCCACCCTCATGACCGCTTCGTGGCTTTCTTGTGGAGGGTCCAAGTCTCCGGATCTTATCGATGAGAAAATCACGTTCCCGAAGGTTTCATTCCGTTTGGACTCCGTTTGATATTCCGCTTTCTTGAAACACGTAAATAGGCAAAAACAGCAATTACAGGCTAGGCCTCCGGTTAATAGGTTAGTCCCAAAAGTAATATAAAAGTGAAAAATAAAGCCCAATATGGTCCAAAACAGTAGATAATATAGCATGGAGCAATCAAAAAATTATAGATACGTTGGAGACATATCAGGCATCCCCAAGCTTAATTCATGCTCGTCCTCGAGTAGGTAAATGATAAAAAGAGAATTTTTGATGCGGAGTGCTACTTGGCATAATTTCAATGTAAATCTTCTTAATTGTGGTATGAATATTCAGATCTGAAAGATTCAAGACAAAAGTTCATATTGACATAAAAATAATAATACTTCAAGCATACTAACAAAGCAATTATGTCTTCTCAAAATGACATGGCCAAAGAAAGTTATCCCTACAAAATCATATAGTCTGGCTATGCTCTATCTTCACCACACAAAGTATTTAAATCATGCACAACCCTGATCACAAGCCAAGCAATTGTTTCATACTTTTGACATTTTAAAAAAAATCAATCTTCACGCAATACATGAGCGTGAGCCATGGATATAGCACTATATGTGGAATAGAATGGTGGTTGTGGAGAAGACAAAAAGAGGGGAAGATGGTCTCACATCAACTAGGCGTATCAACGGGCTATGGAGATGCCCATCAATAGATATCAATGTGAGTGCAACGTATGCACTAGAGCTATAAGTATATGAAAGCTCGACAAAAGAAACTAAGTGGGTGTGCATCCAACTCGCTTGCTCACGAAGACCTAGGGCATTTTGAGGAAACCCATCATTGGAATATACAAGCCAAGTTCTATAATGAAAAATTCCCACTAGTATATAAAAGTGACAAGATGAGAGACTCTCTATCATGAAGATCATGGTGCTACTTTGAAGCACAAGTGTGGTAAAAGGATAGTAACATTGTCCCTTCTCTCTTTTTCTCTCATTTTTTTTGTTTGGGCCTTTTCTCTTTTTTTATGGCCTCTTTTTTTTGTCCGGAGTCTCATCCCGACATGTGGGGGAATCATAGTCTCCATCATCCTTTCCTCACTTGGGACAATGCTCTAAAAATGATGATCATCACACTTCTATTTTTCTTACAACTCAACAATTACAACTCGATACTTAGAACAAAATATGACTCTATATGAATGCCTCGTGATGTGTACCAGGATATGCAATGAATCAAGAGTGACATGTATGAAAGAATTATGAATGGTGGCTTTGCCACAAATACGATGTTAACTACATGATCATGCTAGCAATATGACAATGATGGAGCGTGTCATAATAAACGGAACGGTGGAAAGTTGCATGGAAATATATCTCGGAATGGCTATGGAAATGCCATGATAGGTAGGTATGGTGGCTGTTTTGAGGAAGCTTTATGGTGGTTGTATGATACCGGTGAAAAGTGCGCGGTATTAGAGAGTCTAGCAATGGTGGAAGGATGGGAAAAATGCGTATAATCCATGGACTCAACATTAGTCATAAATAACTCATATACTTATTGCAAAAATCTAGAAGTTATCAAAGCAAAGTATTGCGCGCATGCTCCTAGGTGGATAGATTGGTAGGAAAAGACCATCGCTCGTCCCCGACTGCCACTCATAAGGAAGACAATCAATAAATAAATCATGCTCCGACTTCATCACATAACGGTTCACCATACATGCATTCTACAGGAATCACAAACTTTAACACAAGTATTTCTCAAATTCACAACTACTCAACTAGCATGACTCTAATATCACAATCTTCATATCTCAAAACAATTATCTAGCATCAAACTTTTCTTAGTATTCAACGCACTCAAAAGAAAGTTTTACCAAGCATATTATTATTAAGCAAATTACCATGCTATTAAAGACTCTCAAAATAATCTAAGTGAAGCATGAGAGATCAATAGTTTCTATAAAACAAATCCACCACCGTGCTCTAAAAGATATAAGTGAAGCACTAGAGCAAAACTATATAGCTCAAAAGATATAAGTGAAGCACATAGAGCAAAACTATAAAGCTCAAAAGATATAAGTGAAGCACATAGAGTATTCTAACAAATTCCAATTCATGTGTGGATATCTCAAAAGGTGTGTAGAGCAAGGATGATTGTGGTAAACTAAAAAGCAAAGACTCAAATCATACAAGACGCTCCAAGCAAAACACGTATCATGTGGTGAATAAAAATATAGCTCCAAGTAAAGTTACCGATGGAAGTAGACGAAAGAGGGGATGCCTTCCGGGGCATCCCCAAGCTTTGACTTTTTGGTGTCCTTGGATTATCTTGGGGGTACCATGGGAATACCCAAGCTTAGGCTCTTTCCACTCCTTGTTCCATAATCCATCAAAAGATTTCACCCAAAACTTGAAAACTTCACAACACAAAACTCAACAGAAATCTCGTGAGCTCCGTTAGCGAAAGAAAACAAAAGAGCACTTCAAGGTACTGTAATGAACTCATTCTTTATTTATATTGGTGTTAAACCTACTGTATTCCAACTTCTCTATGGATTATAAACTATTTTACTAGCCATAGATTCACCAAAATAAGCAAACAACACACGAAAAACAGAATCTGCCAAAAACAGAACAGTCTGTAGTAATCTGTAACTAACACAAACTTATGGAACTCCAAAAAAACAGCCAAAATAGGACGACCTAGGAAATTTGTTTATTGATCAGCAGCAATTATAATCACTACTTTATCACGTTCTGGTGAATTTTAATAATTGTTTTCGTGAACAGAAAGTTTCTGGAAATTACAGCAAGATCAAATAACTATCATCCAAGAAGATCCTATAGGTTTAACTTGGCACAAACACTAATTAAAAGATAAACCACATCTAAACAGAGGGTAGATGGATTATTTATTCCTAAACAAAAACAAAAACAAAAAAACTAAAATAAAATTGGGTTGCCTCCCAACAAGCGCTATCGTTTAACGCCCCTAGCTAGGCATAAAAGCAAGGATAGATCTAGGTATTGCCATCTTTGGTAGGCAATTCTTCAATGAGGCATCTACCTTCCTTAGAGATTTCTTTCTTTTTAGTAATTATCAAACTTTTAGGCACAAGATCAAAAAATGCATTCATAGCAAATGGTTCCTTAATGATAGCAAAAAGATTGGGATGAATACTTATAGATTTAAGATCTGCAGTTTCTTTACTAGAGGATTCACCCTTATTTTTAGGAACATACATAAGCTTGGCATTTTTAGTAGGAGGACTTGGAGTGTTCTTTACAGAAGAAAAAGCGGTTCTCAAGTTTGTAATGATACCCTCAAGTTTATCGATTCTAGTGGAATCTTGATTTATTCTTTCATTAACTATGGGTTCCTTTTCCTTAATATTTTTCAAAGTTACTCCTACCTTAGATCCATATTGGGTAATTTGGTTGTGGATATTTTTATCTAAATTTTCAATTAACTCAACGGTAGCAACTTTATTTTCAATAATTTCAAGTCTTTGCATTACATGCTCCAAAGTTAACATAGTTCCATTAAATTCCCAAGAAATTAATCTATCAATAATCTATCATAGCATTATAAGAATCAAAAGTATGGGTACCCAAGAAATTCCCTCCGGTAATGGTATCAAGGATATATCTATACCAAGGATTAGCACCTACATAAAAATTACGGAGAAGAACTAAAGTAGATTGCTTCCTGGTAGATCTATTTTGAGCATTGCAAATTCTATACCAGGCGTATTTTAGATTTTCTCCCTCCCTTTGCTTAAAATTTAGAACTTCATTCTCGGGAGACAACGGAGAAGATATAAGACTAGCCATGACGACAAGGCAACAAGAAGAAGGCAAACGGAAAAGAGAGGGCGAATAAAACGGCAAGGGTGAAGTGGGGGAGAGGAAAAAGAGAGGCAAATGGCAAATAATGTAATGCGGGAGATAAGGGATTGTGATGGGTACTTGGTATGTTGACTTTTATGTAGACTCCCAAAGAACGGCGAGAAATTCTTCTTGCTACCTCTTGAGCAATCGTGTTGGATTTCCAAGAGGAGAGGATGATGCAGCAAAGTAGCGTAAGTATTTCCCTCAGTTTTTGAGAACCAAGGTATCAATCCAGTAGGAGGCCACGCGCGAGTCCCTCGTACCTACACAAAGCAAATAACTCCTCGCAAACAACACTAATAGGGGTTGTCAATCCCTTCACGGTCACTTACGAGAGTGAGATCTGATAGAGATGATAGATAATATTTTTGGTATTTTTGATATAAAGATGCAAGGTAAAATAAAAGGCAAAAGTAAAAGAAAAGCAATAATAAAGTGATTGGAGATTGATATGATGAGAATAGACCCGGGGGCCATAGATTTCACTAGTGGCTTCTCTCAAGAGCATAAGTATTTTACGGTGGGTGAACAAATTACTGTTGACAAATTGACAGAATCGAGCATAGTTATGAGAATATCTAGGTATGATCATGTATATAGGCATCACATCCGAGACAGGTAGACCGACTCCTGCCTGCATCTACTACTATTACTCCACTCATCGACCGCTATCCAGCATGCATCTAGAGTATTAAGTTAATGAAAACAGAGTAACGCCTTAAGCAAGATGACATGATGTAGAGGGATAAATTCATGCAATATGATAAAAAAAAACCATCTTGTTATCCTCGATGGCAACAATACAATACGTGCCTTGCTGCCCCTACTGTCACTGGGAAAGGACACCGCAAGATTGAACCCAAAGCTAAGCACTTCTCCCATTGCAAGAAAAACCAATCTAGTAGGCCAAACCAAACTAATAATTCAAAGAGACTTGCAAAGATAACCAATCATACATAAAAGAATTCAGAGAAGATTCAAATATTGTTCATAGATAATCTTGATCATAAACCCACAATTCATCGATCTCAACAAACACACCGCAAATCGAATAGATCTCCACGAGAGAGGGGAGAACATTGTATTGAGATCCAAAAAGAGAGAAGAAGCCATCTAGCTACTAACTGTGGACCCAAGGTCTCGAGGTAAACTACTCACACTTCATCGGAGGGCTATGGTGATGATGTAGAAGCCCTCCGTGGTGGATTCCTTCCCATGGAGCTCCTAACAGGCCCCAAGATGGGATCTCGTGGATACAGAAAGTTGCGGCGGTGGAATTAGGTTTTTGGCTCCGTATCTGATCGTTTGGGGGTACGTAGGTATATATATAGGAGGAAGGAGTACGTCGATGGAGCTTCAAGGGGCCCACGAGGCAGGGGGCGCGCCCTCCACCCTCGTGACCGCCTCGTGGCTTTCTTGACGGAGGGTCCAAGTCTCCTGGATCTTATCTGATGAGCAAATCACTTTCCCGAAGGTTTCATTTCGTTTGGAATCAATTTGATATTCCTTTTCTTCGAAGCACTGAAATAGGCAAAAAAAACAGCAATTTTGGGCTGGGCCTCCGGTTAATAGGTTAGTCCCAAAAGTAATATAAAAGTGAAAAATAAAGCCCAATATGGTCCAAAACAGTAGATAATATAGCATGGAGCAATGAAGAAGGCACTTTTATGGAAATCACTTTAGGAGATGCTACTAAACTCCTATATAATATTATGGTTAATTATTCTCAATGGCACACTGAAAGATCTACTAATAAAAAAGTGCATGCGATAGAGGAAATCAATGTTTTGAGTGGAAAGATGGATGAACTTATGAAATTATTTGCTACTAAGAGTGTTTCTTCTGATCCTAATGATATGCCTTTGTCCACTTTGATTGAGAATAATAATGAATCTATGGATGTGAATTTTGTTGGTAGGAATAATTTTGGTAATAACGCGTATAGAGGGAACTTTAATCCTAGGCCTTATCCTGGTAATCCTTCCAATAATTATGGAAATTCCTACAACAACTCTTATGGAAATTTTAATAATATGCCCTCTGAATTTGAGAATAGTGTTAAAGAGTTTATGAGTTCACAAAAGAATTTTAATGCTTTGCTTGAAGAGAAATTGCTTAAAGTTGATGAATTGGCTAGGAACGTTGATAGAATTTCTCTTGATGTTGATTCTTTAAAGCTTAGATCTATTCCTCCTAAGCATGATATCAATGAGTCTCTCAAAGCCATGAGAATTTCCATTGATGAGTGCAAGGAAAGAACCGCTAGGATGCATGCTACGAAAGATGCCTTTATTAAAGCGTGTTCTTCCAATTCCTACGAAAATAGAGATGAAGATCTAAAAGTTATTGATGTGTCCCCTATTAAATCTTTGTTTTGCAATATGAATCTTGATAATTATGGGATTGAATATGATCCACCTTTACCTAGAAGGTGTTCCAAAAATTCGGAGTTTTTAGATCTTGATGATGAAATCGATAAAAGTGGGATTGAAAAGAATAAAACCCTAGATGTTTCTAAACCCACTATATTGGATTTCAAGGAATTTAATTATGAAAGTTGTTCTTTAATTGATTGTATTTCCTTGTTGCAATCCATGCTAAATTCTCCTCATGCTTATAGTCAAAAGAAAGCCTTTACCAAACATATCGTTGATGCCTTGATGCAATCTTATGAAGAAAAACTTGAGTTGGAAGTTTCTATCCCTAGAAAACTTTATGATGAGTGGGAACCAACTATTAAAATTAAGATTAAGGATCATGAATTTTATGCTTTATGTGATTTGGGTGCTAGTGTTTCCACTATTCCCAAAACTTTGTGCGATTTGCTAGATTTCCGTGATTTTGATGATTGCTCTCTAAACTTGCACCTTGCGGATTCCACTATTAAGAAACCTATGGGAAGAATTCATGATGTTCTTATTGTTGCAAATATGAATTATGTGCCCGTAGATTTTATCGTTCTTGATATAGATTGCAATCCTTCTTGCCCTATTATTCTTGGTAGACATTTCCTTAGAACGATTGGTGCAATTATTGATATGAAGGAAGGGAATATTAGATTCCAATTTCCATTAAAAAAGGGCATGGAACACTTCCCTAGGAAGAAAATAAAATTACCATAAGAATCTATTATAAGAGCCACTTATGGATTGCCTACCAAAGATGGCAATACCTAGATCTATCCTTGCTTTTATGCCTAGCTAGGGGCGTTAAACGATAGCGCTTGTTGGGAGGCAACCCAATTTTATTTTAGTTTTTTTGCTTTTTGTTTCTGTTTAGGAATAAATAATCCATATACCTTCTGTTTAGATGTGGTTTTATATTTTAATTAGTGTTTGTGCCAAGTTAAACCTATAAGATCTTCTTGGATGATAGTTATTTGATCTTGCTGTAATTTCCAGAAACTTTCGGTTCACGAAAACCATTGTTAAAAATCACCAGAACGTGATAAAATAGTGATTCCAATTGCTGATGATCAATAAACAAATTGCCTAGGTCTTCCTATTTTAGCTGAATTTTTGGAGTTCCAGAAGTTTGCGTTAGTTACAGATTACTACAGACTGTTCTGTTCTTGACAGATTCTGTTCTTCGTGTGTTGTTTGCCTATTTTGATGAATCTATGGCTAGTAAAATAGTTTATAAACCATATATAAGTTGGAAAATAGTAGGTTTAACACCAATATAAATAAATAATGATTTCATTACAGTACCTTGAAGTGGTCTTTTGATTTCTTTCGCTAACGGAGCTCACGAGATTTCTGTTGAGTTTTGTGTTGTGAAGTTTTCAAGTTTTGGGTGAAATCTTTTGATGGATTATGGAACAAGGAGTGGCAAGAGCCTAAGCTTGGGGATGCCCATGGCACCCCCAAGATAATCTAAGGACACCAAAAAGTCAAAGCTTGAGGATGCCCTCGGAAGGCATCCCCTCTTTCTTCTACTTCCATCGATAACTTTACTTGGAGCTATATTTTTATTCACCACATGATATGTGTTTTGCTTGGAGCGTCTTGTATGATTTGAGTCTTTGTTTTTTAGTTTACCACAATCATCCTTGCTGTACACACCTTTTGAGAGAGCCATACATGAATTGAAATTTGATAGAATACTCTATGTGCTTCACTTATATCTTTTGAGCTTTATAGTTTTGCTCTAGTGCTTCACTTATATCTTTTAGAGCACGGTGGTGGATTTGTTTTATAGAAACTACTGATCTCTCATGCTTCACTCAGATTATTTTGAGAGACTTAAATAGCATGATAATTTGCTTAATAATCTTAATATGCTTGGTATTCAAGATTTGTAAAACCTTGTTTTGAGTGCGTTGAATACTAAGAAAAGTTTGATGCTTGATAATTGTTTTGAGATACGAAGATGGTAATATTAGAGTCATGCTAGTTGAGTAGTTGTGAATTTGAGAAATACTTGTGTTAAAGTTTGTGATTCCCGTAGCATGCACGTATAGTGAACCGTTATGTGATGAAGTCGAAGCATGATTTATTTATTGATTGTCTTCCTTATGAGTGGCGGTCGGGGACGAGCGATGGTCTTTTCCTATCAATCTATCCCTCTAGGAGCATGCGCGTAATACTTTGCTTTGATAACTTCTGGATTTTTGTAATAAGTATATGAGTTCTTATGACTAATGTTGAGTCCATGGATTATATGCGCTTTTCTTCCTTCCACCATTGCTAGCCTCTCTAATACCGCGCACCTTTCGCCGATATCATACACCCACCATATACCTTCCTCAAAACAGCCACCATACCTACCTATCATGGCATTTCCATAGCCATTCCGAGATATATTGCCATGCAACATTCCACCGTTCCGTTTATTATGACGTGCTCCATCATTGTCATATTGCTAGCATGATCATGTAGTTGACATCGTATTCGTGGAAAAGCCATCGTTCATAATTCTTTCATACATGTCACCCTTGATTCATTGCATATCCCGGTACACCGCCGGAGGCATTCACATAGAGTCATATTTTGTTCTAAGTATCGAGTTGTAATTATTGAGTTGTAAGAAAAATAAAAGTGCGATGATCATCATTTTTAGAGCATTGTACCAAGTGAGGAAAGGATGATGGAGACTATGATTCCCCCACAAGTTGGGATGAGACTCCAGATGAAAAATAAAAAAAATAAAAAAAAGAGGCCATAAAAAAAGAGAAAAGGCCCAAATAAAAAAATGAGAGAAAAAGAGAGAAGGGACAATGTTACTATCCTTTTACCACACTTGTGCTTCAAAGTAGCACCATGATCTTCATGATAGAGAGTCTCTCATTTTGTCACTTGCATATACTAGTGGGAATTTTATATTATAGAACTTGGCTTATATATTCCAATGATGTGCTTCCTCAAAATGCCCTAGGTCTTCGTGAGCAAGCGAGTTGGATGCACACCCACTTAGTTTCTTTTGTTGAGCTTTCATATACTTATAGCTCTAGTCCATCCGTTGTATGGCAATCCCTACTTACTCACATTGATATCTATTGATGGGCATCTCCATAGCCCGTTGATACGCCTAGTTGATGTGAGACTATCTTCTCCCTTGTTTGTCTTCTCCACAACCACCATTCTATTCCACATATAGTGCTATGTGTAACGTCCGGATAATTAAGCTACAGTAATCCCATGTTAATGGTGCCATCTGATCACATTACTGTTACTAATCCTCACTTGATCCAAATCATGATTCAAATTCAAATTCAAATTAAAGTCCAAAGTTCAAATTTCTCAAACATGCAAAATAAAATGTTCAAAGTGTGGAAAATATTCCATAACTAATTATGGTGGTGACCCAACACTTTTGTAAAAAATTAAATGCCCTTTTGTGAATATAACAATGGCTAAAAGAAAATAATTATAAATGCTTTTTAAACTATAGAAATACTAAACTATTTTATGTGAACCTCAGACTAAATGTCGCAGTGGTATATTTAATAGTACTATTTTAGATTCTAGGTTTGTATTTAAAAAACTAAAAGTAGAATAAAACTAAATAGAACATAGAAAATGTAAAAAAAGGAAAAGAAAATGCAAAGTAAATAAAAAGAGAAAGGCCCCTGACTCCCCTTGGGCCTCGGCCCACCCCCCCACCCGAGCCAGCCCACCTACCCCCATCGGTCTCCTTCTCCTCCTGTTCCCGTGGCGCGGTCGCTACAGGGGCATGTTTGCCCCCGACCGCCTCGCCGGCACCGACGGGGAGGGGATAAGGACTCCCCTCGCCCCCTCGATTCCCTCGTCCGCCCTCATCCACTCCACTCCCTTCGCTCTCTCTCTCTCTCTCTCTCTCTCTCTCTCTCTCGCCCACGCGTTCGTTCCCCTCCTCAGATCCCCTACGCCGAACGCCATCATCGCCATGGCCGACCTCGTCCTCGTGCCCACCGCGCTCCCCGGCGCCTGAGACCTCGTCCATCTTCTTCGTCGTCGTCCACTACATCGTCTGCGTCACCGGATCGAAGCGGAGGACCACCAGCGCCGTCGCCCACTTCGTCTTCTTCCTCGGATCACCGTCGCCATTCGCCGTCGATCCGGCCGAACCCCTGCGCTTCTAAGCCTTTCGTGTGCCTCTACGTGAGCAACCCCGCGAATCCCCTCTGATTCCCCCCTGTACCATCGCCGTTTGCCATCGTCATTGCCGCGCCCGGAGTTTTCTATGCGTGCGCGCTCGCCGCGATCCCGTCGCGTCCTGGCCGCCCCGGGGGCACTCCCTGACGCGAGCCCCGCGCCCTGGACACCGCGCGGCCACGCCCTGTGACCGCGCCCCTGAACCTCGTCCTGCGCCTCCCCTGGTGGCCGCACTGGCCACGGCCAGTCGCTGGCCCCTGCGATGTTGGCCGCCCCTGCTAGCCCGCCGCAGCCCCTCCCTCCTCCGGCCACCGCTGCCATGCCCGCCTCCGTCAGCCGCCGGCGCCTAGCCGCGCCCCAGCGCCGCCCCGCCGTGGCCTTGCCGCTGCCGGGCACAGCCCCGCTCAGCCAGCCTCGCCCCCTCGCGTGATGGGCGTCTGGGTGCGCCCGGCCCCAGCGCCCATTAGCCACACCCGCTCCAGCGGCCAGATGGGTCACTGCCAGCGGGCCCCACCAGCCCCTTTTCTTAAAAAAAAGAAATGTAAAAAAAGGATAAAAAATATAATTAATTTCATAATTAACTTAATTAAAATGGTTTAATTAAACTATTTACTTAGTCAACCTAGTTAATCTGTAATTAGGTAAGTAAGTCAATGACAGGGCCCCCACCCCTTGTTGACCAGACAAATGTTGACTGGTCAACTAGGACCCCCTGGACCCGCATGTCACCCTCTGGTACACCTCTGTGTACCAAAGCTGGGTACCCGTAGCATTTTAATCTTTACTAGTATAATGCCCGTGCGTTGCCACGGGCTCTTGAAATATTTTGCTGGAATTATGTAAACATAATGCATGTAAAAAAAAAAGATAGCACAGGTATAATCAAGTAATAATTTAAGTCCACTTCACTTACATTGTAAACTGTTAATAAAAAGCAATTTGACAATGTATACATATAGTGCGATGATCGAACTAAAAATTTGTGACAAATTAATATCTATTTGATGCGTTTAACAAATTCTTGCACAATAACCGTCCACCATGACCGCTCCACCACCATCCTGAGGCTCGACATGACTCAACTTTAATCGTGTCAAATATACATTGTTTGGATCCTCATGCACATTAAGCAACATTCTTATTTTTTTTCTACCTATAAGCCACTATTCTTCTTCGTCTTCGTTCTCCTGTTCCTCTTCACTTACTATCTCTACATTCCCTATCCAAGCCAACCGCAACCATCAATGGCCCATCCGGCTCAAAATCCCCAAACCTTCTACACCCAGACTATGAATTTTGAGGGACTTTTTGCCAATATTTCCTCCTTTCAAGTCTGCAAACAACAACATTAATGTAAAGTAATTAGTGTAAAGTGGTTTATGCCCACTCATGGCCAGTACAACCACAAACTCTGTCGTCTCGCCTACATGATGTGCGTCCACTCCCACAATTTTCCCCCTTACTCTGGCGAGGCCTCCATTACTTCCAAATATTTTGTTCGGATTATTTGCCATCAAGGATAAATTAGCATATGTGATATAAGTCCCTATGATTTGACACTATAGAGGTAGAGCAACATGAAAAATAAAAGATCATGCTTCTAATCTTTGGACTTTTGTAGTTTAAAAAAATGGCGATAATCTTACAACATTTTTCAGACTCCGTCCTAATTGAAAATGATTGATGCATTAAGGAACACCTATGGAATCCAAAAAAACTAACGACAAGCGGCGGTGACATGGATGGCTACCTTATTGCTTTGGAAGTGGATGGCATGAGCCGTCCCCCATATGCACGAAACAGTCCCATCCATGCACAGTTAGCCAAGAAACATTGGGTCAAAACAAGGGTGTTGGTACCTTGAGCAACGACGCCACCACGTTGATAAATGCCCAACCCAATTGCTTGTCGCCATCCTCGGCCACCACCTGGACACACTCCTCTAGACCCAGGCGTTTGAACGACATCCTCCGTGCTTCCCACAGGCGATGGCCGACTACCGTAACTTCTCCGGAGCGAATCCTTCCAAAGCGCGCCAACAACATCGCCCACAATGGCGCTGCTCCTTCCTTTTCGTGTCTTTTGCTTCATTGACCTCCTTCCTATGAAGTTTTAGTAACAAGGTACATTTCGATAATCAGTAAAAAATGCAGATATTAGTACAAGAAAAATGAGCCACTTGACAAAGTTTTAGTAGAAATCAGATTTTCATACAACAAGATATTTTAGTACGTACTAAAAAGAATAGTACAAGGGAAATCATCCGAACAATATCATCAGAAGTATGAAATCGAACCTTTAGTCGCAGCGGTGACTACCCTTGTCATCTCAAGATTCAAGCCTCTCCTCTTATCTTGTTCTCCGAGCATGCACTAAAAACTGCAAAAAATACAGAACATGTACATGTGTGAACTGAAATAGTGGAACTCAAACAAACCTTCATCAATAGATCTTTCTTGAACTATGTGGTCGATTATGTACATGGTCCTCATAATGAAAACTAAAATATTGGGTTAGCCTTTCCCATATCTTTTTTGAAGAAAAATCATAAGCATCAACACCTACTATGTGGAAGACAAATCTCCCAGCTTGTTGATGATTCAGAACTCAACTGCATTCAGGCCAATACGAATAGCATCTCAAGGATCTAGGTAAATACCTGGAACAAAACTCAATGAAGAACCATAACATCACCAAAACTAAACATGGAAATTTTGAACTCACCGACTTTATATGTCACCAAGAGAACGCCCGTGCATTGCTACGGGCTACAATGCATATAAATAAATCAAAAAAAAATTTAAATTCTAAAGTGGAAGCTCATTTCTCCCTCCTACGTTCGAGTGTGAACGTACATCAAACGGACATCTATCAGGATCCCCAAAATTCAACCGTCTGGAGAATAGGGTATCTTCAAATCCATGCATATCCATATGTGAGGAAGAAATATGGTTATCCAGACTATCTCGCCATGTTATCTCTAACACGTGCGGACCGAACAAATTAAAAAACCCACGACGCACCCTTCTCTTTCCTGCCGAACCCTCACCTCCTTTCGTTTCCCGCCATAGCGAGACATTTTCACTGGAGCCCTCTCCATTGAAACCAGATAACGCCCATCTCAACCCGTCATGTTGCACTCTCTTCTTCACATTGTATTTCCCCACGGACCGCCAAGGAGTCCCCGCCAACCGCCCGCTCTCCATTCTGTTCCCCTCCCATGTGTTTACATCGATAGGGGGGAGTTGTGCGCCACCTATAACACCCTCCGAGCCAAGAAGGTAGATCTGATGTCTCCTTAGCCATTTTCAGATTGTAACATATAGTTCCCCTCCCCATGTGTTTGTGTGGAACCAACGTCGGGGGTCAGCCGAGCGCCACCACAGGCTGGTTTTGGCAATGCTCCATGTGCCCGGAGATTCCGCTTGATCCACCGATGCGATTGAAGGCAGGATATTCTTGTTAATCTTGTATATATGTCATTAGGGCCTCTCGTACTGCCTTCAAGATTAAAAAAATAGATCTATACAAGAAAAGCAGATCCTTCAAAATTGCAATATCAACAAATATTACACCTATGCATTAGTAAGGTCTCATGAGTATTAAAATATGAGATTTACAGGAAACAAATTGGAAAACTATTGAGATATTTCAAAAGAAAACATATATACAAGGGAATATATTGCTTCAATTCTCACATTTTCGTGTCTGTCACCTCCATCGTAATTATATGTGTCTTTATCCCTCTAGGACTACAGAGAGAAAATGCATATGCACACGTTAGTGGGTACCATGTTAACAAAAGAAAGTTCTTTTGATTAACAATAGCGATACCATGAACGTTGTTCCACTTCTCTCTGGTATAATGGTTTCACAGCGAAAAGGCTATCTCATTCTTACCGCTGAATGGTTTCCTTTAGTCGTCGCTATTCTTCTGGATATACCGTTCTTTGGCCTAACTTGTCTCTCGTGAAATCACGTTAGAGCATGTGTGTTGGACTATATATTCCTCCATCCGAAAAAGCTTGGGACAAGCTTTTTGGATGGAGGGAGTATGTTGGACCGGAATATATGTGTCTCATTTGAATTTGGACCTATCCGGCCGTTAGATACTTGTGGTGTGAGGAATGAAAGGAGCGATGTATATCTGAGGCAGTAAATATGATACTATATAAATGCAAAGGTATCACTACTATTGTCTGTTGGTCTAGTGAGAAAGCAGCGTAGCTCTTTTGCCACCAAATTATCCTGGAGCATGCAAATACAATACAAAAAGATGTTGGATTTGCCCATTTGAATAACAAATTCGGTTAGAATTTCATGTCGTGACAATCAAGATTTCTTATTGCCATTACGAAAGGATGAAGCGAGTAGAGATAGCAGCAATCGCCACCAAATGTTCGGACTACGATTGTTTGAGAGCACGTGGCAAAATCTTGAAGTTATTTTGGAGCTATCAACATCGCAATCCATATGATCATATATTACATCACATAAGAATAAGATGCTACCGTAAATGATATACTTACTGAATTTAATTTATCGGTAATCGTTCAGTCACTACAACATTATTTAGTTCTCGCAAACATCTTGATTAATAGATTACGGGATACCTTTAGAAGACTTGATGTAACCAACGTGTGACTAATCCATCTGTCAAGTTTGTTGGGAATTCCAATAGCATGTACTGCAGTAATCATGCGAAACAAATTCTGGAATATAAAGAGGGACAACAAAGAGTTATAGGTTGAAGTGGTATATAGTTTCAAACGATTACGATAAACATAGTGTCGATCTCCAACTCTGCAATAATGACCCCTTATGCAGAACCTACAAGAAACTAAGGAAATACATATACAAAATCAATTGTACTTTTGGCGGTACTTGGTAAGAATGGTAAGATCTGAGATAATTAAAGTACATAACTTGCAAAACAATTTGTTTCTTGCATTACGATTAGAAAACACATCAATCACTGCATTTCTAAGATTGTAAACCTGAACCTCCACAGTTAGTACTCCATGACAAAGAGCAAAAGCAATGCATCGATGCATAACCAAACCACACGGGGATGCCAACATTCACCTAGAAAACCATTGGAAGTACAAAATCCTCGACAGCCGGGGAATCGAAGAATTCGCCTTTTCATCTTTGGCGGTGTTCATCAAAGATTCATCATGATTCTCCCAATGAACATGCAACTTAGAGTTCCCATCCAACAAATACACGATAGTCACGTCAATCGGACAATGAGAAACTCGCAAATACAGACTTGATAACTCTTTGCAAATTCAACAGGCATATCGGCAAACAAATGGACGGTTGATATTGGATTTGAGAAGAGAATATACCAATCTGTTGCGGCCACATTCGAGGAAGATGTGGGGTCCATGGCTCACGAGTCATGCGACCTTTGGCAAGTATGCAACCAATTTAGGAAGAAGATACCAATCTGTTGTGGCCATGTTCCCAAGGCGATGTGGCGTCCATGGCTCTTGTGTCATACGATCTTTGGCAAGTATGCAACCAATTAGAACTGAATGTTTCAGAGATGGTATGAATTAATTAGACTTATAACTAAATTGCTGAGATTAAACATACATTACTTGACCTTCGGTCCTAGCAATTTGAAACACATGAAGAAGGCAATTGATTTGCAAAAAAGAAAGGGGGTGATGGAGAGAACATGTAACTCACTCAAGAATTACACAACCAACACGACTCTATTACATAGCATTATAAAAATTATTAACTTTAAAATATGATCCGTGAGATAAAAAATAAGATAGTGTTTTTTATTCAATCGCCATATTTTGAACTGATACTTCGAAACAAACCTGTTGTGACATTTTGCTAGCAATCGAGTCCTTTGAAGGTGGGCGGTGTCGGACAAAAATAAGCAGTTTGGATTATCCACATACCTCTGTTGGTTTACCATATCACATGATGTCTTTGTGGGGAAGATTTGTGTTCTTTGCTCTTCTCCTTCATCATTCATCTTGCTAGCATGGAGAAAAAGCATTGTTGCCCATCTCTTATTTGAAAAGATCGCAAAATCCAAAAAAGAATGAAATGTAGAGGCTGCGAGAGCAATAGGAATACCACCGATGGATCCCCTCGGTGGTGATGTTGATTGAATATTTGCAGTGATGATCTGTACTTGAGGCAGGCCTCAAGGCGTTGGCATCCAACACTCCTTTGTCTCGGTGCCCGGGCAGCGGCGCCAAGGGGACGGCTCGTCGGCGCCGCCACCATCTCCTCACCCGGCAAGATCGGCCTCCGGTCTCGCGTTGAGAGGAAGAAAGCGGCGAGGCAGGTACTGCACTTGCCGGTCTTGGCGGCGGCAATACCCGCTCGATCTGCGCTTTGCATCGCTCGTCGGCACCGAGCACCTCCTCCTCGCCAGCGCACATCATGGGGGTTCCTCGTCGGCGCCCGCTCGGTGCTCTACATCCTCGACGGCCTCCGGTCCGGGGACACCACGGGGATCGCCGCCGAGTGAGAGAGAAGGTGGGGCGGGCTTAGCCGGGATCGGGGAGCAGATGGGGCGGGCGGGAGGAGGAGGAGGTCGGTGGTGGCAGCACCGGCGGTGGCGAAGGGATCTAGCGGTGGTGATGAGGGGACGAAGGCGGCGGAGAACGAGGAGCCTGAGTTGGGCAACTGTTTCTCGCTCGAGGGCAAGAGACCTCGGTCCCTACGTCTTGGTGGTTGGTTTGTGATTTTTTTCGCTGATTAATTTTCGCCGGTTTATTTTTGCTGGTTTGTTTTCGTTCGTGACAGATGGAGTACGACGGGAGGTTAGCGGCGATGGGGCGGGTGTGGGACTCGATCGTGGGGTTTTCCTTGGTTTTTCGCGGTGGCGGGAGGTGGGAGGAAGTACCAAAGAAGTACCAAAAAAGACCGGGTGAGGTGGGACGAAAATAAAACCCGGAACGCGACCTACCAACTGAGACATTAGGAGTAGAGATTCTCGAATTAAAATTAATTTCAGAATAGTATTAAATCTTTGAAAATTAAAAGAAATTACACGTAGTTCGGATGAAAAGGTTTTCTACATGAAATTTGCTCAGAGTTTCGAGACGAATCCGTATACGCGGTCCGTTTGTCTACCACACGTCCCTAGCATAGCGAACCTGCAAACTTTCCCCTCTGGTTCATCTTTCTGACTGACGTTCGGGACCGGGAAAACTTTCTCGGATGTTTCCCCCTTCGCCAGTAGCGCCTAGCACTGCGTTAGGACACCTCTAACATCGCTTATTGTCTTGTCATGCATCTTTTTGCTATGTATTTACTGTTTCTTCCTCCTCTTCTCTCTGGTAGACCCCGAGACCGCTGTTGATGCCCCTGTGATCGACTACGTCGATGACGACCCCTCCTTGCCAGAGCAACCAGGCAAGCCCCCCTTTGATCATCCCGATATCGCCCATTCCATTCTCTCATGCTTGCATTAGATTTTGCTACTGTTATTGATTGCTCCTATTCTGATGCATAGCCCGCTTTTGTACACTGCCATCGTTACCTACACTTTGTCCTAAACTGCTTATTATAGGTTGGACAGTGATCCATCAGTGACCCCCACCTTGTCCTTGTTGCCCCTGCTTCATCATCGACGACTCGATCTACGTGATCGACGACCAGAGCCCGACACTTCACACCACATCACACCTCTTTTGTTGCTCGAATTTGCAGAGCTACTATCGAGTGCCGAGGGTGATCCCTCATAACACACTCCTGATGATAATTCTGTAGTGTAGCTATTCGGTGTAGTCATCGAGGGTGGTTCCTCTTTCACCATTCTCGTCTGGCTCGTCAGGTGCAACCCCTCAAGTGTGAACCTCGAGGGTGGTTCCTCTTACGTTCACCTTGATGATTACATCGAGTGGAATCCTCCGGGGGTGATTCCTCGGGTTTTCCCCTTGATGTCTGGACACACAGTTACCTTGACTTTACTGGAGACCGTTGTGAAAGTCGGGCGGGCCCGGAGAACACCCGTGCGATGTGACAGTGGCGGCTGGCTGTTTAGCGGTATCACCCGGGAGGGGGTGATAGCTCCGGACTTGTCCCGACAGCCGTCACTCCTTTTAATAATGCACTAACAGATTTGGGTATTTGTTCTGAATTGGCCTCTGGCCTTTACGCACTAACCACCACGCGAGAATAGTTATGGGCCTCGACGTCGCAGTATCAGCCGAAGCTTTGTCAGACGTCCAGTTCGGCTGATGCTTGACGCGGTCGGATCGTCTTTGGCCATCCGAGGCGGTCTTGGTATCCACCGCTGCATAGCGACCGGAGTGTTGCGGGCGATGGGCCCAAGACCGGAGTGCTTAGGATGTAGACGGCGGGGACCTCTCTGCTGAGCCTAGGTAGGGTTGCGGCGTGTTGATCTTCCGAGGCGGGCATTGACCCCAGAAAGGTGTGTCCGGCCAGATTGATCGAGCGTGTTGGGTAACGTGGTGCACCCCTGCAGGGAAGATCTTTATTCGAATACCGTGTCCACGGTAATGGACGTTCAGACTTATATCCTGATCTTTTACAACTAGAAATGGATACTTAAGTTATGTGGCTCCGGGATTGCTTTCTCGCAGGGAGTCGAGGAAGGATCTCTGGGCATTTATGCTACAACATGCTTGTTAATTATAAACTGCTATTCTTTACTCTTCTACATGCTGCAAGATGCTTGGAGCTGCTTGAAGATGCTAGTCTTCGATAGGCTAGGCCTTCCCCTCTATTCTGGCATTCTGCAGTTCAGTCCACAGATACAACCCTTCCATTTGATACCAATGCATACTTAGTATAGATCTGATGCTTGCGAGTACTTTGGATGAGTACTCACGGTTGCTTTGCTCCCCCTTTTCCCCCTTCCTTCTCCTTTCCGGTTGATGCAACCAGATGGTGGCCCCCAGGAGTTAGATGCCACCCCAGCGGACTACGACTACTACCCCGAGGGTGCCTACTACTACGTGGAGCCCGACGACCGGGGAGTAGTTAGGAGGTCCCAGGAAGGAGGCCTTGCCTCTTCGATCGTTGATGTTTGTGCTAGCCTTCTTAAGGCAAAACTTGTTTAACTTATGTCTATACTTAGATATTGTTGCTTCCGCTGACTCGCTTATGTATCGAGCTACCTATTCGAGCCCTCGAGGCCCCTGGCTTGTAATATGAAGCTTGTATTATTTGTGTCTAGAGTTGTGTTGTGATATCTTCCAGTGAGTCCCTGATCTTGATCGTACACATTTGCGTGTATGATTAGTGTACGGCCGAGTCGGGGGCGTCACAAGTTGGTATCAGAGCCGACTGCCTGTAGGAACCCCCTTTTCAACTCCTTGGCCGAAGTTGAGTCTAGTCTTTGAAAGAACTGTTTTACTAACATGGTTGTGTGGCTTATGGGCCCATATCGCCATTGGGTGGTATTAGGATCTTTTACTCCTCGACCTTTACTCTGGGATTCTGATCTCTCTTCTACTCGGGTTGAATGATTTTACTAACTCCAACATTAGGATCTCGTAATCATATTCACCCGGAGAGCTGGATTATCTACAACTATTCCTTTGAATTGTATTTTGAATAATACTCACGTCGTCATTTGACATCCTTGAACTTCCTTATTTCAGATGCGCCCATAACGCAGATAAATCCACCGGACTATGGCGGTTGGCGCACTTTGGGTTCCGGCCATTCTGGTCGACCTCTTGACCCTGTTGGGATATCGTTGGTATCCTCAGTACACTGTGTACGAGATCTACCGCGTGTTCAACCAGGAGATGTATCACGCTAAGGTTGATATCTATGATCGGCATAACAACTCCACCCATGAGTTGCATACCTTTGAGGGTATTGGAATGACTGTCGAGATGGCAGTACATGAGGTTGCCTATGTTGCTATCACCAGCCTCCGTAGAGAGCATCCACGCTTGGAGGAGACTGGGTTCAGATACTTCCCGTACCCACCAGCTGGGGATGATACTAGGTGGTACACTGCTGTGTGTACCCCCTACGTGAGCCGTCGGTACGACCCTCAGTATATGGTTCGATACATTGAGGTTCTGGATCGCACTGTTCGAGCTCTGACTGTTGAGTTGTACTCCACGCGTGCACGCCACTACGACACTCTGGAGCGGATGCGTCCACTGGGTACCGCAGCGGTTCTTCCTTCATTCATTCCTTACCCGCGCAGGACGGAGATGCCACCAGGTCTTGTGTGGCCTGAGGTTGGGGGTGATACTCCTGCTCGTGGACCTCTTCTTCCGCCTGGAGATCAGCTGGTACACCCGAGCCGCCACGGCATGCACCCTCCTTCCCTCGAGCACCGCCAGGCTTTTCTTCACCGGCAGCTGCCAGACTTCAGAGGTTTTCCCCAACGTTGATGTAGCATATCGCTATATCGCGTTGTTGTATCCCTCCACCGCGTGCCTGTGCGCTGCCTAGTTGGTCTAGACTACCTTTCCTTTCTGAACTCGTACTTATGGCTTGTAACTGAACTTATGTATGGATCTGTATGTCGTGTTTGGCTACTATGTAGTATCTATCAAACTTCTTTCAGTATGCATGTTTCATCGTGAATGATTCCTTTTCTTTGCAAAGTTCTTCATGCTGAACTACCCCTGTTACATGTTAGCAGGATGGTTAGACCCGCTGGTCGTGGTCGTGGTGGCAACACCCCACCACCGACTGAGTACATGGCTGGTATGATCCAACAGTTTGAGCTGAATCGCCAGTTCATGGAAGGATTGATAGCTCAGTTTCCTCGCCCCAACCTGAATCAACAGCCACCCTTTGTGACCTTTGAATGACTTTGCACATCTCAACCCAAGCATCTACCGCAGCTCAACTCAACCACTTGATGCTGATGACTGGCTCCGTGACATCACTTTCGAGCTCGAGTCTGCTGGTGTAGCCCCTGCCAGCTATGTCACCTTTGCGGCTTATTATCTGAAGGGTCCCGCTGCTCATTGGTGGGACAGCCACAGGCGTTCACTACCTGCGGGAACAGTCATCACTTGGCCGGATTTCCAAGCTGCTTTTCGTGCCCGCTTCATTCCTCGGGAATTATGGACAGGAAGAAGCGCGATTTTCGCAATCTCACCCAAGGCAACAAGACTGTCGACGCTTATCAGCGGGATTTCCTTGACCTGTCCCGCTATGCTGAAGATGACATTGCCACTGATGCACATAAACAGGAAAAGTTTCGTTATGGACTTCAAGCTGATATGAAACTAGCTCTCCTCGTGCATGACTTTGCTGATTTCGCCACCTTGGTGAACAAGGCCATTCAGTCGGCCGGTGCGCAGGAGCACCTCGGATCCCTCAGGCGCAACCGTGATGCGGGTTCATCTTCGGGCCCGTCATCGCAGAAGCGTAAGATATGGATCCCTCACAGCATGTATCCACCAGCTGCCCCTGCACCAAGACAGTCCCCTGCTGCATCTCGCCTGCCTCCTCCACCGCCTGGACAGCCAAGACTTCAAACTGCACCACCCCGAGCTCTTGCTCCCCATCCCAATGATGGGCTATGCTTTAGGTGTGGTCAACCAGGTCACCGTGCCCGGGACTACTCTCAGAATCAGTACCAGCTTGCACCTCCTCCAACTGGCCGTGGTAACAATCAGCCCCGCAATAACAATGCCAGGCCTTATGGTCGTGGTCAAGCCAACCACATTGATCTGAATGAAGCTCAAGACCAGCCTGCTACTGTGTTGGGTACTCTTCTTGTTAACTCAGCACCCGCTTCTGTTTTATTCGATTCAGGAGCATCGCATTCTTTCATATCCAAAGATTTTGCATCCATGCATGGCCTTAAATTCGAAGAAATGAACAACCCGCTAGTGGTACACACCCCCGGGGGCCAATGTCGAACCACCATGGTTAGTCTCAACGTCCCCGTTGAAATTGAAGGGCTGGAATTCCATGTTTCCCCCATTGTTCTGAAGACGTCCAATATCGACCTCATTCTGGGAATGGAATGGTTGAAAACACATACCGCTTCAATCATTTGCGCCACTAAAACTGTGCATTTACTACATCCGTCAAGTGAGATAGTGAGCTACCACGCTCATCTTGTTCGGAATGCTGAAGCACGGATTTATCCCTTGAATGCGTGAAATGATTCTCCTTTTGTGAGATTTGAAAATGCTACATCGAAGTCTGATGTATATGTTCGGTTCGCATTCTCAATCAAGTTGGACGTCACAACCCTCAGAGGGCTATCAAATTGCTTAAAGTTCAGTGGTCAAATCCTTCTGAAGGTGAAGCCACTTGGGAACGCGAGGATCGTCTTCGTGATGAATACCCCGCTTTTGTTTCCTTCTACCTCCTAAAATCTCAGGACGAGATTTCTTGTAGTGGAGGAGATTTGTAAC
This sequence comes from Aegilops bicornis, assembly GCA_021605145.1. Taxonomy (NCBI): domain Eukaryota; kingdom Viridiplantae; phylum Streptophyta; class Magnoliopsida; order Poales; family Poaceae; genus Aegilops; species Aegilops bicornis. The sequence goes on from CM038675.1 coordinate 322,817,760, forward strand.
GCCCGGATAATTAAGCTACAGTAATCCCATGTTAATGGTGCCATCTGATCACATTACTGTTACTAATCCTCACTTGATCCAAATCATGATTCAAATTCAAATTAAAGTCCAAAGTTCAAATTTCTCAAACATGCAAAATAAAATGTTCAAAGTGTGGCAAATATTCCATAACTAATTATGGTGGTGACCCAACACTTTTGTAAAAAATTAAATGCCCTTTTGTTAATATAACAGAGGCTAAAAGAAAAGAATTATAAATGCTTTTTAAATTATAGAAATACTAAACTATTTTATGTGAACCTCAGACTAAATGTCGCAGTGGTATATTTAATAGTACTAATTTAGATTCTAGGTTTGTATTTAAAAAAATAAAAGTAGAATAAAACTAAATAGAACATAGAAAATGTAAAAAAAGGAAAAGAAAATGCAAAGTAAATAAAAAGAGAAAGGCCCCTGACTCCCCTTGGGCCTCGGCCCACCCCCCACCCGAGCCAGCCCACCTACCCCCATCGGTCTCCTTCTCCTCCTGTTCCTGTGGCGCGGTCGCTACAGCGGCATGTTTGCCCCCGACCGCCTCGTCGGCACCGACGGGGAGGGGATAAGGACTCCCCTCGCCCCCTCGATTCCCTCGTCCGCCCTCATACACTCCACTCCCTTCGCTCTCTCTCTCTCTCTCTCTCTCTCTCGCCCACGCGTTCAGTCCCCTCCTCAGATCCCCTCGCCAACGCCATCATCGCCATGGCCGACCTCGTCCTCGTGCCCACCGCGCTCCCGGCGCTGAGACCTCGTCCATCTTCTTCGTCGTCGTCCACTACATCGTCTGCGTCACCGGATCAAAGCGGAGGACCACTAGCGCCGTCGCCCACTTCGTCTTCTTCCTCAGATCGCCGTCGCCGTTCGCCGTCGATCCGGCCGAACCCCTACGCTTCTAAGCCTCTCGCCGGCCTTTCGTGTGCCTCTAGGTGAGCAACACCGCGAATCCCTGATGACCCACAAGTATAGGGGATCTATCATAGTCCTTTTGATAAGTAAGAGTGTCGAACCCAATGAGGAGCAGAAGGAAATGATAAGCGGTTTTCAGCAAGGTATTCTCTACAAGTACTGAAACAAGTGGTAACAGATAGTTTTGTGATAAGATAAATTGTAACGAGCAACAAGTAACAAGAGTAAATAAAGTGCAGCAAGGTGGCCCAATCCTTTTTGTAGCAAAGGACAAGCCTAGACAAACTCTAATATAAGGAAAAGCGCTCCCGAGGACACATGGGAATATCGTCAAGCTAGTTTTCATCACGCTCATATGATTCGCGTTCGGTACTTTGATAATTTGATATGTGGGCGGACCGGTGCTTGGGTGCTATTCTTACTTGAACAAGCATCCCACTTATGATTAACCTCTATTGCAAGCATCATAACTACAACAAAAGTATTAAGGTAAACCTAACCATAGCATGAAACATATGGATCCAAATCAGCCCTTACGAAGCAACGCATAAACTAGGGTTTAAGCTTCATCACTCTAGCAACCCATCATCTACTTATTACTTCCCAATGCCTTCCTCAGAGACCCAAATAATGGTGAAGTGTTATGTAGTTGACGTTCACATAACACCACTAGAGGTTAGACAACATACATCTCATCAAAATATCGAACGAATACCAAATTCACATGACTACTAATAGCAAGACTTCTCCCTTGTCCTCAGGAACAAATGTAACTACTCACAAAGCATATTCATGTTCATAATCAGAGGGGTAATAATATGCATAAAGGATCTGAACATATGGTCTTCCACCAAATAAACCAACTAGCATCAAGTAGAAAGAGTAATCAACACTACTAGCAACCTACTAGCACCAATCCCGGACTTGGAGACGAGAATTGGATACAAGAGATGAACTAGGGTTTGGAGATGAGATGGTGCTGGTGAAGATGTTGATGGAGATTGCCCTCTCCCGATGAGAGGAGCGTTGGTGATGATGATGACGATGATTTCCCCCTCCCAGAGGGAAGTGTCCCCAGCAGAACAGCTCTGCCGGAGCCCTAGATTGGTTCCGCCAAGGTTCCGCCTCGTGGCGGCGGAGTTTCGTCCCGAAAGGTTCCTTCCTATTTTTTCTCATCAAAAGACTTCATATAGGAGAAGATGGGCGTCGGAGAGCCACCAGGGGGCCCACGAGGTAGGGGGCGCGCCCCGGGGGTGCGCGCCCCCACCCTCGTGAGCAGGGTGTGGGCCCCCTGGCCTTCATCTTTGGCGATGATTTTTCTTTATTTATTTTAAGATATTCCGTGGAGTTACAGGACTTTTGGAGTTTTGCAGAATAGGTCTCCAATATTTGCTCCTTTTCCAGCCCAGAATTCCAGCTGCCGGCATTCTCCCCATGTAAACCTTGCAAAATAAGGGAGAATAGCCATAAGTATTGTGACATAATGTGAAATAACAGCCCATAATGCGATAAATATCGATATAAAAGCATGATGCAAAATGGACGTATCAACTCCCCCAAGCTTAGACCTCGCTTGTCCTCAAGCGAAAAGCCGATAACAATAAATATGTCCTCATGTTTAGAGGTAGAGGCGTTGATAAAAAAATAAAATACGAACATGAAGGCATCATGATTATTCTCATAACAGCAACATATATAGATTTTGTCATATGATTACTTATGTTCAAGTGATGATCTTTTCACAATGCAAACGTATGAATCAGAAACCTTATTGAGCACCAACAAATTATAACCTCAGTCATTGAAGCAATTGCAATTTATCATAACATCGGAAAGAGTCTATGTCAGAGCTTAAAAGCAAGTCCACATACTCAACTATCATTTCATCCTTCATAATTGCTAACACTCACGCAATACTTGTGGTTACGGAGTTTTAATGGACACAGAGAAAGATAGGGGCTTATAGTTTTTGCCCCACAACCTTTTACCTCAAGGGTAATGTCAACAATAATAATTCATGCTCCCCTACATCCAATTAGATATATATATATCATGTTCTTTCCAACATCTTTGGGCTTGCCAAAGGATAAAATAAAAAGGAAAGGTGAAGATCACCGTGACTCTTGCATAAGGTAGAGGATAATAATAAAAGATAGGCCCTTCGCAGAGGGAAGCAGAGCTTGCCATGCGCTTTTATGGTTGGATGCACAAAATCTCAATGCGAAAGAACGTCACTTTATATTGCCTTGTGATATGAACCTTTATTACATGATCTGTCGCTTTTATTACTTCCACATCACAAGATCGTATAAAGCTTATTTCTCCCACACCAATCAATCATACATGTTTAGAGCAATTTGTATTGCTTTGCACCGATGACAACTTACTTGAAGGATCTTACTCAATCCATAGGTAGATATGGTGGACTCTCATGGAAAAACTGGTTTAAGGGTATTTGGAAGCACAAGTAGTATCTCTACTTGGTGATGACACAATGACTACCATGAGTGGGAAAGGCAAGCTCAACATCTTAGAGGATCAATAACAACATACTTTATCTCAGATATAAGAAAACATAACTCATCACGTTGTCTTCCTTGTCCAACATCAACTCTTTAGCATGTTGTATTTTAATTAGTGCTCCCAATCATAAAAGATGTCAATGATAATATATCTATATGTGAAACCTCTTTTTCCTTATTACTTCCTATTAATTGCAATGATGACCAAAGCTATATTTGCCAACTCCCAACGACTTTTAATCATCATACTCTTTCTATGTGAAGTCATTACTCTCAATAAGATCAATATGAACTCTTTGTTTCTTTTTAATTCTTTTTCTTCTTTCTATTCTTTTATTCACCCAAGATCATGGCAAAATAATCAAGCCCTTGACTCAACACTAAACTTTATTATATATATAGCTCACGAACTCGATTACATAGAGAGATCATAAAGCAAAACTCAAAACTAGATCATGCCATGACTTTATTCTACTAAATCAAGATACTACTAAAAGGATCGAACTAAGAAAAACGGTAAAGATAGGAGTTGTGATGGTGATACGATACCGGGACACCTCCCCCAAGCTTGGCAGTTGCCAAGGGAAGTGCCCATACCCATGTGATTATGTCTCCTTCTTTGTTGTTGGTGTAATATTCTTGGCGATGATTCCCCTCAAGATACGGTTCTCCTCCTCAAGCTTATTGACTTGTTGCTTGAGGTCCATTATTTCCTTGCGAAGCTCTCTTGTGACGGCTAAAGCTCCTTGCACCCAAGGGTGTTGCATGGCTGCGGGAGAACAAGAGACACTCCTCCTCATATTTTCATAAGAAAGAAATCTAACATTGGAAGGGATAACCGAATTTGGAAAGTTGAGCTCTGTAGTTCCCCCATCGTAAACCCAGCTTGGAGGCGAGAGGTGACTTCTTGATCCTCCATGGCATCTACCCTCATCAAGTCGGCCTCCATCTCTTCCTCCATTGCTGGCCCAAAGTGGTCAGCGTCGCTGTTTGCCCTTGGTTCCGGTGCCGGATTAGATACCCGGCTCTCCCCGACTGACTCTTGAGAAGACATCTTGCTCTAATTCTGCAGCAGCAACAGCTCAAAACAAAAACAGAGGAGATTTGCGTGATACGAGAGTCAAAACCTTCGGGAGAATATATAATGAATTTTTACCGACCAAAATACGTATCGTGCAAGAAAACGGAGTCCGGAGGGCACACAAGGTGCTCACGAGGTAGGGGGGCGCGCCTAGGGGGTAGGGCGTGCTCACCACCCTCGTGGGGCACTCGTGTCCTTCCCGGACTGCTACTTATTTTTCTATTTTTCTAGATATTCCAAAACGGAGAAATATTGCCTTAAAATTGTTTTGGAGTCGGTTTACTTACCGTACCACATACCTATTCCTTTTGAGTGCAAGCAGTCCGGAAAGTGTCCCTTATGTATTCCTCCGGCGTTACGGTTTCAATAATATTATTTTCAACATTTATGGGATTACCTGAGATGTAATGTTTGACCCTTTGAACGTTTACCACCTTCGGATTTGTACCTTCGAAGTTGTTGATTTTTATGGCACCGGAACGACAGACCTCCTCGATAACGTAGGGACCTTCCCATTTAGAGAGAAGTTTTCCTGCAAAAAATCTCAAACGAGAGTTGTATAGAAATACATAATCACCTACATTAAACTCACGCTTTTGTATCCTTTTGTCATGCCATCTTTTAACTTCTTCTTTAAACAACTTGGCATTTTCATAAGCTTGGGTTCTCCATTCATCAAGTGAGCTAATATCAAATAACCTCTTCTCACCGGCAAGTTTGAAATCATAGTTGAGCTCTTTAATAGCCCAATATGCCTTATGTTCTAGTTCGAGAGGTAAGTGACATGCTTTTCCATAAACCATTTTATACGGAGATATACTCATAGGATTCTTATATGCAGTTCTATAGGCCCATAATGCATCATCAAGTTTCTTGGACCAATTATTTCTAGACCTATTAACCGTCTTTTGCAAAATTAATTTGAGCTCTCTATTACTCAATTCTACTTGACCACTAGACTGTGGGTGATATGGAGATGCAATTCTGTGATTAACATATATTTAGCAAGCATTTTACGGAAAGCGCCATGAATAAAATGTGAACCACCATCAATCATTAAATATCTAGGGACTCCAAACCTCGGAAAAATAACTTCCTTAAGCATTTTAATAGAAGTTTTATGATCAGCACTACTAGTTGGAATAGCTTCTACCCACTTAGTAACATAATCAACAAAGAACTAAAATATGTGTATATCCATTAGAGGTAGGAAAAGGTCCCATATAATCAAAGCCCCAAACATCAAATGGTTCAATAACAAGTGAATAATTCATAGGCATTTCTTGACGTCTACTAATATTACCAATTCTTTGACATTCATTACAAGACAAAACAAACTTACAGGCATCCATGAAGAGAGTAGGCCAATAAAAACCGGATTGCAATACCTTATGTGCAGTTCTATCTCCAGCGTGGTGTCCTCCATAAGCCTCGGAATGACACTTGCGTAGGCTCTGTTCCTGTTCATGCTCAAGTACACAACATCTAATAACACCGTCTACTCCTTCTTTATAAAGATGTGGGTCATCCCAAAAGTAATGTCGCAAATCATAGAAAAACTTTTTCTTTTGTTGGTATGTGAAGCTAGGTGGTATAAATTTAGCAACAATATAATTAGCATAATCGGCATACCATGGAGTGCTACGAGAAGTGCTTATGACATTTAATTGTTCATCGTGAAAGCTATCATCAATAGGTAGTGGGTCATCAAGAACATTCTCTAACCTAGATAAGTTATACGCAACGGGGTTCTCAGCTCCTTTTCTATCAACAATATGCAAATCAAATTCTTGCGGCAAGAGAACCCATCTAATAAGTCTAGGTTTAGCATCCTTCTTTTCCATAAGATATTTAATAGCAGCATGATCAGTGTGAATAGTTACTTTAGAATCAACAATATAGGGTCTGAATTTATCACAAGCAAACACAACTGCTAAAAGTTCCTTTTCGGTAGTAGCATAATTTCTTTTAGCATTGTCTAGAGTCTTACTAGCATAATGGATAACATTCAATTTCTTATCAACTCTTTGCCCTAGAACAGCACCTACAACATAATCACTAGCATCACACATAATTTCAAAGGGTAAATTCCAATCAGGTGGTTGAACAACAAGTGCAGAGACTAATGCTTTCTTAAGTATTTCAAATGCTTCTACACAATCATCATCAAATACAAATGGTACATCTTTTTGTAATAAATTAGTCGAGGTCAAGAATTTTTGAGAAGTCCTTAATGAACCTCCTATAAAATCCGGCATGACCAAGGAAACTTCTTATACCTTTGATGTCCTTGGGACATGGCATCTTTTCAATAGCATCAACCTTGGCTTTATAAACTTCAATACCTCTTTCAGAAACCTTGTGCCCCAAGACAATGCCTTCATTAACCATAAAGTGGCACTTTTCCCAGTTCAAGACAAGATTAGTTTCTTCACATCTCTGCAAAACTCGATCAAGATTGCTTAAGCAATCATCAAAAGAGGAACCACAGACGGAAAAATCGTCCATGAAAACCTCACAAATCTTTTCACAAAAATCAGAGAATATAGCCATCGTGCATCTTTGAAAGGTAGCAAGTGCATTACATAAACCAAAAGGCATACGTCTATAAGCAAAAGTACCAAAAGGGCATGTAAAAGTAGTCTTTGATTGATCTTTAGCCGACACAGGTATTTGAGAGAAACCAAAATAACCATCTAGAAAGCAATAATGTGTATGTTTGCATAATCTTTCTAGCATTTTATCAATAAAAGGTAAGGGGTAATGATCTTTCTTAGTAGCTTTATTTAATTTGCGGAAATCAATTACCATCCTATAACATGTGATAATTCTTTGCGGGATCAATTCATCTTTATCATTAGGGACAACAGTGATACCTCCCTTCTTAGGGACACAATGGACAGGACTTACCCAATCGACTATCAAAGAACGGGATAAATTATACCTGCCTCCGTAAGCTTGAGTATTTCTTTTCTTACCACTTCTTTCATTTTAGGATTCAAATGTCGTTGAGTATCACGAACTGGTTTGGCATCCGCTTCCAAATTTATTTTATGTTGACATAGAGTGGGACTAATGCCCTTAAGATCATCAAGAGTATATCCAATAGCGGCACGGTGCTTCGTCAGAGTTTTCAATAATCTTTCTTCTTCATGCTCTGAAAGGTTAGCACTAATAATAACAGGATATATCTTCTTTTCATCAAGATAAGCATATTTAAGATTATCAGACAACGGTTTAAGCTCAAACACGGGATCACCCTTGGGTGGAGGGGGATCCCCTAGGATTTAAACATGCAAATTGTGTTGCAGAATAGGTTCCTGTTTAAAGAATACTTCATCTATTTCCCTTCTTTCATTCATGAACATATCATTTTCATGGTCTAGCAAATAGTGTTCTAAAGGATCACTAGGAGAATGCGGCAATAGAAGCAAGACCAATAATTTCATCCTTACTAGGCAATTCTTCCTCATGATGTTGTTCACTAAATTTAGAGAAATTAAACTCATGAACCATATCATCCAAGCCAATAGTAACAACATTCTTTTGCAGTCTATCTTAGCATTAACGGTGTTCAAGAAGGGTCTACCAAATATAATGGGACAAAAGCTATCTTGTGGAGAACTGAGGACAAGAAAATCAGCAGGATATTTAGTTTTCCCACACAAGACTTCAACATCTCTAACAATTCCCATTGCAGATATAGTATCTCTATTGGCAAGTTTAATTGTAACATCAATATCTTCTAAATCAGCAGGTGCAATTTCATGCTTGATTTCTTTATACAAGTCATAAGGTATAACACTAGCACTAGCACCCATATCACATAAGCCATGATAACAATGATCTCCTATTTTAACAGAAATAACAGGCACGCCTACCACAGGTCTATGTTTATCTTTAGCACACGGTTTAGCAATTCTAGCAGTTTCACTGCAGAACTGAATAACATGCCCATCAATATTATCAGACAAGAGATCTTTAACAATAGAAATATTAGGTTCTACTTTAACTTGCTCAAAAGGTGTATAAGTTCTAATATTGCTTTTACGAACAACAGTTGAAGTTTTAGCATGATCCTTTATTCTAACAGGGAAAGGTGGTCTCTCAACATAAGAAGCAGGAACAAATAGGACCATTATAAGTGACAGTCTTTTCTTCAAGTTTAATAGGTGCAGCTACTTTTACTTCTATGGGAGGATGATATTTAAACCACTTCTCCTTGGGGAGATCAACATAACTAGCAAAAGATTCACAGAAAGAAGCTACTATCTCGTAGAGTCAAGTCCATATTTAGTGCTAAACTTACGGAAAATATCGATATCCATAAAAGATTTAACACAATCAAACTTAGGTGTCATACGACTCCTTACCTTAAATCCGGTCCCAATCTTCAGAGTTGCGTTTAATTCTATCCAATAAATTCCATTTAAATTCAATAGTCTTCATCATAAAAGAGCCAACACAAGAAGTATTGAGCATGGTGCGATTGTTTTCAGAATGTCGAGCATAAAAATTCTTAAGAATTGTAACTCTTGAGAGCTCATGATTGGGGCATGAATATAACATTGATTTAAGCCTCCCCCAAGCTTGAGCGATGCTTTCTCCTTCGCGAGGCCAAAAATTATATATATAATTGCGATCACGATGAACAAGATGCATAGGGTAATACTTTTGATGAAATTCCAATTTCAATCTTTTATAGTTCCATGATCTCATATCATCACATAGCCTATACCATGTCAATGCGTCTCCTTCAAAGATAAAGGAAGACCTTCTTCTTAACAACATCATCGGGTATACTTGCAAGCTTAAATAGTCCACAAACTTCATCCACATAGAGTATATGTTCATCAGGATGCTTTGTTCCATCTCCTGTAAAAGTATTAGCTAGCAGTTTTTCCATCATACCCGAAGGAATTTCAAAAGGAGTTTCATTTTCAATAGGTTCAGTAGGTTGAGCAGCAACTCTTTGCTCTACTGGACGGGGTGAAGATACCCCGAACAAGCCCCTCAGAGAATTACTTTCCATAGTAACAAGTGACAGTAAATTTCAGCACACTATATAAAATTTTTCCTTACCAAATTCCACCTACCAAAGGCGCTACACTCCCGACAGCGGCGCCGGAAAAGAGTCTTGATGACCCACAAGTATAGGGGATCTATCGTAGTCCTTTCGATAAATAAGAGTGTCGAACCCAACGAGGAAGCGAAGGAAATGATAAGCGGTTTTCAGCAAGGTATTCTCTGCAAGTACTGAAACAAGTGGTAACAGATAGTTTTGTGATAAGATAAATTGTAACGAGCAACAAGTAACAAGAGTAAATAAAGTGCAGCAAGGTGGCCCAATCCTTTTTGTAGCTAAGGACAAGCCTGGACAAACTCTAATATAAGGAAAAGCGCTCCCGAGGACACATGGGAATATCGTCAAGCTAGTTTTCATCACGCTCATATGATTCGCGTTCGGTACTTTGATAATTTGATATGTGGGTGGACCGGTGCTTGGGTGCTGTTCTTACTTGAACAAGCATCCCACTTATGATTAACCTCTATTGCAAGCATCCGCAACTACAACAAAAGTATTAAGGTAAACCTAACCATAGCATGAAACATATGGATCCAAATCAGCCCCTTGCGAAACGGATAAACTAGGGTTTAAGCTTCATCACTCTAGCAACCCATCATCTACTTATTACTTCCCAATGCCTTCCTCTAGACCCAAATAATGGTGAAGTGTTATGTAGTCGACGTTCACATAACACCACTAGAGGTTAGACAACATACATCTCATCAAAATATCGAACGAATACCAAATTCACATGACTACTAATAGCAAGACTTCTCCCTTGTCCTCAGGAACAAACGTAACTACTCACAAAGCATATTCATGTTCATAATAAGAGGGGTAATTGTTGGGGAACGCAGTAATTTCAAAAATTTTCCTACGATCACGCAAGACCATGGTGATGGCATAGCAACGAGAGGGGAGAGTGTCCGTCCACGTACCCTCGTAGACCGAAAGCGGAAGCGTTATAACAACGCGGTTGATGTAGTCGCACGTCTTCACGATCCGACCGATCCAAGCACCGAACGTACGGCACCTCCGAGTTCTGCACACGTTCAGCTCGATGACGATCCCGGACTCCGATCCGGCAAAGTGTCGGGGATGAGTTCCGTCGGCCTGACGGCGTGGTGACGATGTAGATGCTCCACCGACGCAGGGCTTCGCCTAAGCTCATGACGATATGACTTCTCCGGCGAGGGCTTCGCCTAAGCTCTCTGACGATATGACCGAAGTGGAATATGGTGGAAGGGGCACCGCACACGGCTAAGGAAAGATCCGTAGATCAACTTACGTGTTGCGGGTGCCCCTGCCCCGTATATAAAGAAGCCAAGGGGAGGTGGCCGGCCCAAGGGGGGAGGCAAGACTAAGGAGTCCTACTCCCTCCGGGAGTAGGACTCCCTCCAATCCTAGTTGGATTAGGATTCCCGGAGGAAAGAGAGAGAGGGGGCGGCCCACCTTTCCTAGTCCTAATAGGACTAGGGAAAGGGGGCGCGACCACCTAGGGCTGGCCCTCTCTCCTTTCCACTAAGGCCCACTATGGCCCATGTAGTTCCCGGGGGTTCGGTAACCTCCGTTACTCCGATAAATTCGATTTCACTCGGAACCCTTCCGAAGTCCAAACATAGGCTTCCAATATATCAATCTTTATGTCTCGACCATTTCGAGACTCCTCGTCATGTCCGTGATCACATCCGGGACTCCGAACAAACTTCGGTGCATCAATACTTATAAACTCATTATGAACTGTCATCGAAGCGTTAAGCGTGCGGACCCTACGGGTTCGAGAACTATGAGACATGACCTAGAACTATTCTCGGTCAATAACCAATAGCGGAACCTGGATGCCCATATTGGTTCCTACATATTCTCTGAAGATCTTTATCGGTCAAACCGCATAACGACATACGTTGTTCCCTTTGTCATCGGTATGTTACTTACCCGAGATTCGATCGTCGGTATCCAATACCTAGTTCAATCTCGTTACCGGTAAGTCTCTTTACTCGTTCCGTAATACATCATCTCACAACTAACTTATTAGTTGTAATGCTTGCAAGGCTTAAGTGATGTGCATTACCGAGAAGGCACGGAGATACCTCTCCGACAATCGGAGTGACAAAACCTAATCTCGAAATACGCCAACCCAACAAGTACCTTTGGAGACACCTGTAGTACTCCTTTATAATCACCCGATTCACGTTGTGACGTTTGGTAGTACCAAAGTGTTCCTCCGGTAAACGGGAGTTGCATAATCTCATAGTTACGGGAACATGTATAGGTCATGAAGAAAGCATTAACATACTAAACGATCAAGTGTTAAGCTAACGGAATGGGTCATGTCAATCAGATCATTCTACTAATGATGTGACCTTGTTTAATCAAATAACAACTCCTTGTTTATGGTTAGGAAACATAACCATCTTTGATTAACAAGCTAGTCAAGTAGAGGCATACTAGTGACATACTGTTTGTCTATATATTCACACATGTATTATGTTTCCGGTTAATACAATTCTAGCATGAATAATAAACATTCATCATGATATAAGGAAATAAATAATAACTTTATTATTGCCTCTAGGGCATATTTCCTTCAGTCTCCCACTTGCACTAGAGTCAATAATCTAGATTACGAGTAATGATCCTAACACCCATGGAGTCTTGGTGCTGATCATGTTTTGCTCGTGGAAGAGGCTTAGTCAACGGTCTCGCAACATTCAGATCCGTATGTATTTTGCAAATCTCTATGTCTCCCACTTGGACTTGGTCCCGAATGGAATTGAAGCGTCTCTTGATGTGCTTGGTCCTCTTGTGAAATCTGGATTCCTTTGCCAAGGCAATTGCACCAAAGATTGTCACAGAAGATCTTCATCGGTCCCGATGCACTAGGTATGACACCTAGATCGGAAATGAACTCTTTCATCCAGACTCCTTCATTCGCTGCTTCAAGCAGCTATGTACTCCGCTTCACATGTAGATCCCGCCACGACGCTTTGTTTAGAACCGCACCAACCGGCTCCACCGCTTAATAAAAACACGATCCGGTTTGCGATTTAGAATCGTCCGGATCGATTGTCAAAGCTTGCGTCGACGTAACCATTTACGACTAGCTCTTTGTCACCTCCATATACGAGAAACATATCCTTAGTACTTTTCGTATTTCAGGATGTTCTTGACGCTGTCCGATTGATCCATTCTGGATTACTTTGGTACCTTCCTGCCAAGCTTATAGCTAAGCATACGTCGGTCCGGTACACAGCATTGCATACATGATAGAGCCTATGGCTGAAGCATAGGGAACATCTTTCATTTTCTCTCTATCTTCTGCTGTGGTCGGGCATTGAGTCTTACTCAATCTTACACCTTGCAACACAGGCAAAAACCTTTCTTTGCTTGATCCATTTTGAACTTTTTCAAAATTTTATCAAGGTATGTGCTTTGTGAAAGTCCAATTAAGCGTCTTGATCTATCTCTATAGATCTTGATGCCCAATATGTAAGCAGCTTCACCGAGGTCTTTCATTGAAAAACTTTTATTCAAGTATCCTTTTATGCCATCCAGAAATTCTATATCATTTCCAATTAATAATATGTCGTCCACATATAATATCGTAAATGCTTCTGAGCTCCCACTCACTTTCTTGTAAATACAGGCTTCTCCAAAAGTCTCAGAAAACCCATATGCTTTAATCACACTATCAAAGCGTTTATTCCAACTCCGAGAGGCTTGCACTGCACCATAAATTGATCGTTGGAGCTTGCACACTTTGTTAGCACCTTTTGGATCGACAAAACCTTACGGTTGCATCATATACAACTCTTCTTCTAGAAATCCATTCAAGAATGCAGTTTTTACATCCATTTGCCAAATTTCATAATCATAAAATGCGGCAATTGCTAACATGATTCGGACAGACTTAAGCATCGCTACGGGTGAGAAAGTCTCATCGTAGTCAACCCCTTGAACTTGTCGAAAACCTTTCGCAACAAGTTGAGCTTTATAGACGGTTATATTACCATCGGCGTCAGTCTTCTTCTTAAAGATCCATTTATTTTCAATGGCTTGCCGATCATCGCAAGTCAACCAAAGTCCATACTTTGTTCTCATACATGGATCCCATCTCAGATTTCATGGCTTCCAGCCATTTTGTGGAATCTGGGCTCACCATCGCTTCTTCATAGTTTGTAGGTTCGTCATGGTCAAGTAACATGACTTCCAGAATAGGATTACCGTACCACTCTGGTGCGCATTTTACTCTGGTTGACCTACGAGGTTCAAGAGTAACTTGATCTGAAACTTCATGATCATCATCATTAGTTTCCTCACTAATTGGTGTAGTTGTCACAGGAACCATTTCTTGTGATGAACTACTTTCCAATAAGGGAGCAGATTCAGTTATCTCATCAAGTTCTACTTTCCTCCCACTCACTTCTTTCGAGAGGAACTCTTTCTCTAGAAAGGATCCGAATTTAGCAACGAAAATCTTGCCTTCAGATCTGTGATAGAAGGTGTACCCAACAGTCTCCTTTGGGTATCCTATGAAGACACATTTTTCCGATTTGGGTTCGAGCTTATCTGGTTGAAGTTTCTTTACATAAGCATCGCAGCCCCAAACTTTAAGAAACGACAACTTTGGTTTCTTGCCAAACCACAGTTCATAAGGCGTCGTCTCAACGGATTTTGACGGTGTCCTATTTAACGTGAATGCGGCCGTCTCTAAAGCATAACCCCAAAACGATAGCGGTAAATCGGAAATCGACATCATAGATCGCACCATATCTAGTAAAGTACGACACTGACGTTCGGACACACCATTTCTCCGTGGTGTTCCGGGTGGCGTGAGTTGTGAAACTATTCCACATTGTTTCAAATGTAAACCAAACTCAGAACTCAAATATTCTCCTCCACGATCAGATCGTAGAAACTTTATTTTCTTGTTACTATGATTTTCCACTTCACTCTGAAATTCTTTGAACTTTTCAAATGTTTCAGATTTGTGTTTCATTAAGTAGATATACCCATATCTGCTCAAATCATCTGTGAAGGTGAGAAAATAACGATACTTGGCGATGCCTCAATATTCATTGGACCACAAACATCGGTATGTATGATTTCCAACAAATCAGTTGCACGCTCCATAGTTCCGGAGAACGGCGTTTTGGTCATCTTGCCCATGAGGCACGGTTCGCAAGTACCAAGTGATTCATAATCAAGTGATTCAAGCCCATCAAGATGGAGTTTCTTCATGCGTTTTATACCGATATGACCTAAACGGCAAAGTGCCACAAATAAGTTGCACTATCATTATCAACTCTGCATCTTTTGGCTTCAACATTATGAATATGTGTATCACTATCTGTCGAGATTCAACAAGAATAAACCATTCTTCAAGGGTGCATGACCATAAAAGATATTACTCATATAAATAGAACAACCATTATTCTCTCGATTTAAATGAATAACCGTCTCGCAATAAACAAGATCCAGATATAATGTTCATGCTCAACGGCGGCACCAAATAACAATTATTTAGGTCTAAAACTAATCCCGAAGGTAGATGTAGAGGTAGCGTGCCGATTGCGATCACATCGACTTTGGAACCATTTCCAACGCCAAGATCGTCACCTCGTCCTTAGCCAATCTTCGCTTAATCCGTAGTTCCTGCTTCGAGTTGCAAATATTAGCAATGTAACCAAAGATCAAATACCTGTGTACTATCATGAGTATTAGTAAGGTACACATCAATAACATGTATATCACATATACCTTTGTTCACCTTGCCATCCTTTTTATCCGCCAAATACTTGGGGCAGTTCCGCTTCCAAAGGTCCGGTCTCGCTTGCGGTAAAACACTTTCGATTTCGGGCTTAGGTCCAGACTTGGGTTTCTTCTCTTGATCAAGAACTTTCTTGCTGTTCTTTTGAAGTTTCCTTCTTCTTCCCTTTGCCCTTTTTCTTGAAACTAGTGGTCTTGCTGACCATCAACACTTGATGCTCTTTCTTGATTTCTACCTCCGCGGCTTTCAAAGATTAAGAGCTCAGAATTGTCTTAGTCATCCCTTGCATATTATAGTTCATCACGAAGCTCTTGTAGCTTGGTGGCGTGATTGGAGAATTTCATCAATGACACTATCATCCAGGAAGATTAACTCCCAGCTGAATTAAGTGATTGTTATACCCGGACATTTTGAGTATGTGCTCACCGACAGAACTATTCTCTTCCATCTTGCAGCTATAGAACTTATTGGAGACTTCATATCTCTCAATCCGGCATTTGCTTGAAATATTAACTTCAACTCCTGGAACATCTCATATGCTCCATGACGCTCAAAACGTCGTTGAAGACCCGGTTCTAAGCCGTAAAGCATGGCACAATCGAACTATAGAGTAGTCATCACCTGCTTTGCGTGACGTTCATAACTTCGGCTCAAAGATTCGCAGAAGTTCGTCACCCAAATGGTGCTTCCAGGATTTAATTTTTCTCAGGCAGCAATGAGGATAATCCTCAGTTACGGACCCAGTCCGTGTAATTGCTACCATCATCTTTCAACTTTGCTTTCTCAAGGAACGCATTAAAATTCAACGGAACAACAACGAGCCATCTATCTACATCAAACATAGACAAGCAAAATACTATCGGTACTAAGTTCATGATAAATTTAAGTTTGATTAATCATATTAAAAACCTCCCACTTAGGCAGACATCTCTCTAGTCATCTAAGTGATCACGTGATCCAAATCAACTAAACCATGTCCGATCATCACGTGAGATGGAGTAGTTTCAATGGTGAACATCACTATGTTGATCATATCTACTATATGATTCACGATCGACCTTTCGGTCTCGTGTTCCGAGGCCATATCTGTTATATGCTAGGCTCGTCAAGTTTAACTCGAGTATTCTCAAGGCGCAACTGTTTTGCACCGTTGTATTTGAACGTAGAGCCTATCACACCCGATCATCACGTGGTGTCTCAAAGACGAAGAACTTTCGCAACGGTGCATACTCGGGAGAACACTTCTTGATAATTTTAGTGAGAGATCATCTTCTAATGCTACCGTCAATCAAAGCAAGATAAGATGCATAAAGGATAAACATCACATGCAATCAATATAAGTGATATGATATGGTCATCATCATCTTGTGCTTGTGATCTCCATCGCCAAGCACCGTCATGATCACCATCGTCATCGGCGCGACACCTTGATCTCCATCGTAGCATCGTTGTCGTCTCGCCAATCTTATGCTTCCACGACTATCACTACCGCTTAGTAATAAAGTAAAGCATTACATTGCGATTGCATTGCATACAATAAAACGACAACCATATGGCTCTCGCGATTGCCGATAACTCGGTTACAAAACATGATCATCTCATACAATAAAATATAGCATCACGTCTTGACCATATCACATCACAACATGCCTGCAAAAACAAGTTAGACGTTCTCTACTTTGTTGTTGCAAGTTTTACGATGGCTGCTACGGGCCGAAAGCAAGAACCGTTCTTACCTACGCATCAAAACCACAACGATAGTTTGTCAAATAGACTCCGCTTTAACCTTCTCAAGGACCGGGCGTAGCCACACTCAGTTCAACTAAAGTTGGAGAGACAGGTCTTCCGCAAGCCATCTATGTGCAAAGCACGCCGAGGAACCGGTCTCGCAGAAGCTGCACGCGTAAGGTTGGTCCGGATCGTCTCGTCCCAACAATACCGCTGAACCAAAGTATGACATGCTGGTAGGCTGTATGACTTGTTTCGTACACAACTCACTTGTGTTCTACTCGTGCATATGACATCAACGCATAAAACCAGGCTCGGATGCCACTGATGGGGAACGCAGTAATTTCAAAAATTTTCCTCACGATCACGCAAGACCATGGTGATGGCATAGCAACGAGAGGGAGAGTGTCCGTCCACGCACTCGTGAGACCGAAAGCGGAAGCGTTATAACAACGCGGTTGATGTAGTCGCACGCGTCTTCACGATCCGACCGATCCAAGCACCGAACATACGGCACCTCCGGAGTTCTCGCACACGCTCAGCTCGATGACGATCCCGGACTCCGATCCAGCAAAGTGTCGGGGATGAGTTCCACAAGACGACGGCGTGGTGACGATGTAGATGCTCCACCGACGCAGGGCTTCGCCTAAGCTCATGACGATATGACTTCTCGGCGCAGGCTTCGCCTAAGCTCTCTGACGATATGACCAAGTGGAATATGGTGGAAGGGGCACCGACACGGCTAAGGAAAGATCCGTAGATCAACTTATGTGCTGGGGTGCCCCCTGCCCCAGATATAAAGGAGCCAAGGGGAGGTGGCCGCCCAAGGGGGAGGCAAGACCAAGGAGTCCTACTCCCTCCGGAGTAGGACTCCCTCCAATCCTAGTTGGATTAGGATTCCTGAGGGGGAAAGAGAGAGAGGGGGCGGCCCACCTTTCCTAGTCCTAATAGGACTAGGGAAAGGGGGGCGTGGCCACCTAGGGCTGGCCCTCTCTCCTTTCCACTAAGGCCCACTATGGCCCATGTAGTTCCCGGGGTTCCAGAACCTCCGGTACTCCTAAGAATTCTCGATTTCACTCGGAACCCTTCCAAGTCCAAACATAGGCTTCCAATATATCAATCTTTATGTCTCGACCATTTCGAGACTCCTCGTCATGTCCGTGATCACATCCGGGACTCGAACAAACTTCGTGCATCAATACTTATAAACTCATTATGAACTGTCATCGAAGCGTTAAGCGTGCGGACCCTACGGGTTCGAGAACTATGCTGAACATGACCTAGAACTATTCTCGGTCAATAACCAATAGCGGAACCTGGATGCCCATATTGGTTCCTACATATTCTACGAAGATCTTTATCGGTCAAACCGCATAACGACATACGTTGTTCCCTTTGTCATCGGTATGTTACTTACCCGAGATTCGATCGTCGGTATCCAATACCTAGTTCAATCTCGTTACGGTAAGTCTCTTTACTCGTTCCGTAATACATCATCTCACAACTAACTTATTAGTTGTAATGCTTGCAAGGCTTAAGTGATGTGCATTACCGAGAAGGCTCGAGATACCTCTCCGACAATCGGAGTGACAAAACCTAATCTCAAATACGCCAACCCAACAAGTACCTTTGGAGACACCTGTAGTACTCCTTTATAATCACCCAGATTACGTTGTGACGCTTTGGTAGTACCCAAAGTGTTCCTCCGGTAAACGGGAGTTGCATAATCTCATAGTTACAGGAACATGTATAGGTCATGAAGAAAGCATTAACATACTAAACGATCAAGTGTTAAGCTAACGGAATGGGTCATGTCAATCAGATCATTCTACTAATGATGTGACCTTGTTTAATCAAATAACAACTCCTTGTTTATGGTTAGGAAACATAACCATCTTTGATTAACAAGCTAGTCAAGTAGAGGCATACTAGTGACATACTTGTTTGTCTATATATTCACACATGTATTATGTTTCCGGTTAATACAATTCTAGCATGAATAATAAACATTCATCATGATATAAGGAAATAAATAATAACTTTATTATTGCCTCTAGGGCATATTTCCTTCAGTAATAATATGCATAAAGGATCTGAACATATGATCTTCCACCAAATAAACCAACTAGCATCAACTACAAAGAGTAATCAACACTACTAGCAACCTACTAGCACCAATCCGGACTTGGAGACAAGAATTGGATACAAGAGATGAACTAGGGTTTGGAGATGAGATGGTGCTGGTGAAGATGTTGATGGAGATTGCCCTCTCCCGATGAGAGGAGCGTTGGTGATGATGATGACGATGATTTCCCCCTCCCGGAGGGAAGTGTCCCCGGCAGAACAGCTCTGCCGGAGCCCTAGATTGGTTCCGCCTCGTGGCGGCGGAGTTTCGTCCCGAAAGGTTCCTTTCTATTTTTTTCTCATCGAAATACTTCATATAGGAGAAGATGGGCGTCGGAGAGCCACCAGGGGGCCCACGAGGTAGGGGCGCGCTTGTGGGGCGCCCCCACCTCGTGAGCAGTGGTGTGGGCCCCGGCCTTCATCTTTGGCAACGATTTTTCTTTATTTATTTTAAGATATTAGTGGAGTTTGGGACTTTTGGAGTTGCAAGAATAGGTCTCCAATATTTGCTCCTTTTCCACCCGAATTCCAGTATAGGCATTCTCCTCTTCATTTAAACCTTGTAAAATAAGGGAGAATAACCATAAGTATTGTGACATAATGTGAAATAACAGCCCATAATGCGATAAATATCGATATAAAAGCATGATGCAATATGGACGTATTAATCCCCTCTGATTCCCCCCCTGTACCGTTGTCGTGTGCCATCGTCATTGCCACGCCCGGAGTTTTCTATGTGTGCTACGCCCGCGATCCCGTCGCGTCTGGCCGCCCGGGCACTCGACGCGAGCCCGCTCCCTCGACACCGCGTGGCCACGCCTATGATGGCCGGCAGTGCGCCCCTGAACCTCGTCTTGCGCCTCCACAGTGGTCATGGCAGCCTCGACGGTCGGCCTCGCGACGTTAGCACGCCCTTGCTAGCCCGCCGCAGCCTCCCTCCTCCGGCCACATTGCCATGCCCGCCTCCTTGACCAGCCGCAAGCGCCCTAGCGCCCTAAGCGCCGCAAGTGGCCTTGCCTGCAAGACAGCCCACGCTTCGGCCAGCTCGCCCCTGGCGTGATGGGCGCCTGGGTGCGCCCCGCCCCAGCGCCCATTAGCCACACCCGCTCCAGTGGCCAGATGGGCCACTGCGATCGGGCCCCACCAGCCCTTTTCTTAAAAAAAGTAAAGTAAAAAAAGGATAAAAATATATAATTAATTTCATAATTAACTTAATTAAAATGGTTTAATTAAACTAATTACTTAGTCAACCTTGCTTATCTGTAATTAGGTAAGTAACTCAATGACAGGGGGCCCCACCCCTTGTTGACCATTGACTTGTCAACTGGGACCCCCTGGACCCGCATGTCACCCACTGGTACACCTCTGTGTACACAGAGCTGGGTACCCGTAGCATTTTAATCTTTATTCTCGAATTAAAATTAATTTCAGAACAGTATTAAATCTTTGAAAATTAAAAGAAATTAAACCGTAGTTCGGATGAAAAAGTTTTATACATGAAAGTTGCTCAGAATTTCGAGACGAATCCGGATACGCGGTCCGTTTGTCTGCCACACGTCCCTAGCATAGCGAACCTGCAAACTTTCCCCTCCGATTCATCTGTCTGACTGACGTCCGGGACCGGGAAAACTTTCCCGGATGTTTCTCCCTTCGCCAGTAGCGCCTAGCACTGCGTTAGGACACCTCTAACACCGCTTATTGTCTTGTCATGCATCTGTTTGCTATGTATTTACTGTTTCTTCCCCCTCTTCTCTCCGGTAGACCCCGAGACCGCTGCTGATGCCCCTGTGATCGACTACGTTGACGATGACCCCTCCTTGCCAGAGCAACCAGGCAAGCCCCCCCTTTGATCATCCCGATATCGCCGATTCCATTCTCTCATGCTTGCATTATATTTTGCTACTGTTATTGGTTGTTGATGCATAGCCTGCTTTTGTACCTGCTATTGTTACCTACCTGCTTGTCCTAAACTGCTTAGTATAGGTTGGAAGTGAGCCATCAGCGACCCCCACCTTGTCCTTGTTGCCCCTGCTTCATCATCGACGACTCGATCTACGTGATCAATGACCAGAGCCCGACACTTCACACCACATCACACCCCTTTTATTGCTCGACTTTGCAGAGCTACTATCGAGTGCCGAGGGTGATCCCTCATAACGCACTCTTGATGATAATTATGTAGTGTAGCTATTCGGTGTGGTCATCGAGGGTGGTTCCTCTTTCAGTATTCTCGATACGGCTCTGTCGTGCAACACCTCAAGTGTGAACCTTGAGGGTGGTTCCTCTTGCGTTCACCTTGATGATTACATCGAGTGGATTCCTCCGGGGGTGATTCCTCGGGTTTTCCCCTTGATGTCTGGACATACAGTTACCTTGACTTTACTGGAGACCGTTGGGTAAGCCGGGCGGGCCCGAAGAGCACCCGTGCGATGTGACAGTGGCGGCTGGCTGTTTAGCGGTATCACCCGGGAGGGGTGATAGCTCCGGACTTGTCCCGACAGCCGTCACTCCTTTTAATAATGCACTAACAGGTTTGGGTATTTGTTCTGAATTGGCCTCTGGCCTTTACGCACTAACCACCATGCGAGAATAGTTATGGGCCTCGACGTCGCAGACGTACCGAAGCTTTATCAGACGTCGATTCAAGAAGGCGGCACGGTCGGATCGTCTTTGGCCATCCGAGGCGGTGCTGGTATCCACCCTGCTCGCAACGACCCGGAGTGCTGCGTGCGACGGGCCCAAGACCCCGGAGTGCTTAGGATGTAGACCGGCGGGGACCTCTCTGCTGAGCCTAGGTAGGGCTACGACGTGTTGATCTTCCGAGGCCGGGCATTGACCCCAGAAAGGTGTGTCCGGCCAGAGTGATCGAGCGTGTTGGGTAACGTGGTGCACCCCTGCAGGGAAGATCTTTATTCAAATACCGTGTCCACGGTAATGGACGTTCAGACTTATATCCTGATCTTTTACAACTAGAAATGGATACTTAAGTTATGTGGCTCCGGGATTGCTTTCTCGCATGGAGTCGAGGAAGGATCTCTGGGCATTTATGCTACAACATGATTGTTAATTATAAACTGCTATTCTTTACTCTTCTATATGCTGCAAGATGCTTGGAGTTGCTTGAAGATGCTAGTCTTAGATAGGCTAGGCCTTCCCCTCTATTCTGGCATTCTGCGATTCGGTCCTGATACAACCCTTCCATTTGATACCAATGCATACTTAGTATAGATCTGATGCTTGCGAGTACTTTGGATGAGTACTCACGGTTGCTTTGCTCCCCCTTTTCCCCCTTCCTTCTCCTTTCCGGTTGATGCAACCAGATGGTGGCCCCCAGGAGATAGATGCCACCCCAGCCGACTACGACTACTACCCCGAGGGTGCCTACTACTACGTGGAGCCCGCCGATGACCAGGAGTAGTTAGGAGGTCCCAAGCAGAAGGCCTTGCCTCTTCGATCGTTGATGTTTGTGCTAGCCTTCTTAAGGCAAAACTTGTTTAACTTATGTTTGTACTCAGATATTGTTGCTTCCGCTGACTCGCTTATGTATCGAGTTATGTATTCGAGCCCTCGAGGCCCCTAGCTTGTAATATATTTCTATTTGTGTCTAGAGTTGTGTTGTGATATCTTCCCGTGATTCCCTGATCTTGATCGTACACATTTGCTTGTATGATTAGTGTACGGTCGAGTCGGGGGCGTCACACTATGTCCATGGCTCACGCTCATGTATTGCGTGAAGATTGAAAAAGTTTTGAGGATGTCAAAAGTATGAAACAATTGCTTGGCTTGTCATCGGGATTGTGCATGATTTAAATACTTTGTGTGGTGAAGATAGAGCATAGCGAGACTATATGATTTTGTAGGGATAACTTTCTTTGGCCATGTTATTTCGAGAAGACATAATTGGTCTGTTAGTATGCTTGAACTTTTGTCTTGAATCTTTCGGATCTGAATATTCATACCACAATTAAGAAGAGTTACATTGAAATTATGCCAAGTAGCACTCCGCATCAAAAATTCTTTTTTATCATTTACCTACTCGAGGTCGAGCAGGAATTAATCTTGGGGATGCCTGATACGTCTCCAATGTATCTATAATTTTTGATTGATCCATGCTATATTATCTACTGTTTTGGACCATATTGGTCTTTATTTTGCAATTTTGTATTACTTTTGGGACTAACCTATTAACCGGAGGCTGTCGGCATTCTGGGAACGGGGGTACCCAGACTTGCCTATCTGCGGCCTGCGGCGTGGCTCAAGGGGTGGCCCAGTACGGCCCATCTTCATCAGCACAAGCTCAAGACCCTCGCGAGGGGCCAAGCCTCATGAGGCGGACTGACGAGAAGCTTCCTCGGGCACGGCCTCGTCCCGGGCTGGCTCGCGAGGAGGTGGAGAGATCAAGGCGGGTACCTCACGAGGTGCCCATGACGCAAGCCATGATTTACCAAGGGCGCCAGTAGCGCCAGCCAAGAAGTGTCCTCATTTCCTCTTTGGTGCAAAGGAGGCAAGCGCAGGCGAGAGCATCAAGCAAAAGCAGCTGTTTTGGTGCAACAAGACCGAGACTGTCGCAACGGCAGGAAGGAGGTCATCGTGGAGCCCAAGCCGGCGTCACCACCAGAGCCTTTGACAGGCGACGACCAACTTTAGTCAGGATAAGAGTACTAGATGTTCCCCTTCAAAATGGCCAATTGTTGGCGCCCTTCCCGCTCAATATTTGGGAAGAGGCCCATGGCCCTTGCCTATAAGTAGAGCTAGCCACCACAGTAGTAAAGGAGGATGGCGGAGGAGGATCCGGGCATCTCATCTCATCTTAGCTTGATCCAATCCGATCGAGAGCCTAGCCACAAGAACACCTCACCCTCGCGAGGCCGTTCTCCCTTGTATTGTTCATCATCAGCCCAAGAGGCAATCCACCACACCACACACTGGAGTAGGGTGTTACACCACAATGGTGGCCCGAACCAGTATAAACCTTGTGTCTCTTGTGTTGTTCCTTTGGTAGGTTAGATCCTAGCAAGGTGATGAGGCGCAAGTAGGTAGGGGGTGAGATCTCCGCGTGCACCCCAGAGTTCGAACCTAGAGGGTCTGCCGGAACCCGAAATCCGACATTTGGCACGCTAGGTAGGGGTGTGCTGAGCTTTCCTTCCACGACCCGCTCTCCGCCGACATCGCGACTCGCCCTCACGATGAGCAGCGCCGCCCTCCGTCGCCCGGCGCCAGCCTTGAGGGCCGAGGCTCGAGCCTTGGCCCCAGCCTTGCGGCAGTGCGGTGGCCGAGCAAGTTCAAGCCGGAGATGCCGCGTTAACGGCACGACCGATCCACTGGCCTTCTTTGGCGTCACGAGGAGGCTGTCCTCGAAGTAGGAGGCGACGACTGGGTCATGGCTAACTGGCTTCCCATGGCCCTCACCGGCGCCCCGCGCATGTGGCTGCTCCACCTGCCAGCGGCTTCCGTGGCCTCTTGGGAGGAGTTTGGCAACCGGTCGTCGCAGCTCTCCTGGGCGGCTCGCAGGCGCCACCTTCAGGCCGCCACGTCAAGCCATTCGTCCGCCAGGTCGGCGCTGCCTCCACGCGGCAGGGGGCTCCCCCAGGTCGGTCGGCGCCCAAGGCCGATCTGGCCTTCAGCTCGGAGGACCACCCCTCCAACTCAGCCTGCTCGGGCGCGCTCCCAATGCTGTGCACCCCCACCATCTGCCAGGTGGCCGTTACCAGGACCCTCATCGACGGTGGCGCGGGCCTCAGCGTGCTCTCGGTTGAAGCCTTCAGCCTCCTCCACATACCGCCGGAGCGGCTTCAACCTAGCGGGCCCTTCTTGGGCGTCGGAGGCGGTTTAGCCGGCTCCCTGGAGCAGATCCGTCTTCCGGTGACCTTTGGCACCTACGACAACTTCCGCGCGGAGCTAATCGACTTCGACATCGCCCCCATCAGCCTCCCATACAACGCCATCCTCGGCTACCCAGCACTAGCCAGATTCATGGCTGCGACTCACCCAGCGTACAACCTCATGAAGATGCCCGGGATCAACGGCGTCCTCACCGTGTCCGGAGACACCAGGGATGCATTGCAAGTACTCAAGCTCGTCTTCAAGACTGCGACAGCAGCCCAGCCCGCCGGCTCAGACGCCCCTGAGCCCAAGGCGGCTGCGCTGGCCAAGAAGAAGCAGTTGTTCACCCAAGACAAGGCAGAAACCAAGCATATACTGGTCGACAAGGACGGGTCCACTAACGCCACCTTCACCATAGGCGCCAACCTCGGGCCCGAGCAGGAGGGGGCCCTGGTCAAGTTTTTGCGAGCGAACAAGAGGGTATTCGCATGGGAGACAGATCAATTGGCAGGGATCCCGAGAGGCATAATCGAGCACCACCTCAACGTGTGCCCCAACATACGCCCCGTGAAGCAGAAAGCAAGATGGAAATCCACTGAAAAGCAGGCTTTCATCATCCAAGAGACCCGCAAACTAGAAGCTGCAGGGGTCATTCGCGAGGTCCGATACCCAGATTGGTTGGCTAACCCGGTTGTCGTGCCAAAGAAAGGGGGGAAGGAACGCATGTGTGGACTTCACGAACCTCAACAAAGCCTGCCCGAGGATCCATTCTCGCCTCCCCGTCGATCGGATCGCCGATTCCACCACCGAGTGCGACTTGTTATGTTTTCTCGGATGCCTTCTCCGGCTACCACCAGATCAAGATGGCGGTAGAAGGCGTGGAAAAACGGCCTTCTTGACCCGTGTGGAGTGTCTTGCTACACATGCATGTCGTTCAAGACTGAAGCGGGAGAGCGACCTTTCAGCCGGGCCGATGCACATCACCTTGGGTCTGCAGCTCGGGAGGAATGTTGAGGCTTACATCGATGACATTGTGGTGAAGTCTCGGGAGGCCAAAACCACGATACAAGACCTGGAGGAAACCTTCATGAGCCTCGACGCAGTGAACCCGGCTCAACCCGGAGAAGTGTGTGTTTGGGATCCTCGGGCAAGCTCTTGGGCTTCCTCGTGTCCCATCGGGGCATCGAGGCTAACCCAGAAAAGGTCAAGGCAGTTGAGGACATGAGCCCGCCGAAAACCCTCAGAGAAATGCAGAAGCTCACTGGGTGCATGAGCGCGCTAGGACGTTCCATCTCCAAGTTGGGGGAGTGAGCGCTACCTTTCTTCAAGCTAATGAAGAAAAAGGGCCCCTTTCAATGGACTGAAGAAGCCGACAAGGCGTTCCAAGACCTCAAGAGGTACTTAACCAGCCCCCCGGTGATGGTGGCTTCAGCCCCAAGAGCCCCCGGTGCTCTACCTTGCAGCCACCCCTACTCGCCCGGTGCAGCCCTGGTGGCGGTTAGGGAGGAGCGTCGGACCAAAGCCGCGGCAGCTGCCCGGGTCAAGGCGAAGCAGGATCAAGGGGGCCTCACAGAGACCACTACCAAAGCCGAGGAGGATCAGCCGCCGCTGGGAAGCACACTCGGGACAGAAGAGACCCCCCCTGACGATCAGCCACTTGGGGCTCCGTTGCCTCAAGAGGCACCACGGCCTCCGGAAGACGCCAACGACACCAACACTCCCAACCTCGTCGAACACCCCATATACTTCGTCAGCACAGTGTTGCGGGACGCGAGGGCGCGGTACCCCATGCCCCAGAAACTCCTCCTCGCGCTCTTGGTGGCTTCGCGCAAGCTGCGGCACTATTTTCAGGGCCATCCCATCAAGGTCGTCTCGGCGTACCCCTTGGAAAGGGTGCTCATGAGCCCCAACTCAGCCGGAAGAGTCGCTGAGTGGAACATCGAGTTGCAAGCATTTCAGCTGGAATTCAGCACCACTAGAGTCATGAAGGGAGCCGCGCTAGCGGACTTCGTGGCGGAATGGACGGAGGCGCCAGGCCTCAAGGCTAGCGAGGATCGGTCCCTCTCCCCGGGAAGCGAGGCACCGAACGGTTGGATCATGTACTTGACAGGCGTTCTCCGGACCTGGCCAGCGGGAGCTGGCGCGATCTTGATATCTCCTACTCAAGACAAGCTCTACTACGCCGTGCAGCTCTGTTTCTAGCACGGGGAAAAGGTCTCCAACAACATAGCGGAATACGAGGGCTTGATAGCAGGCCTGAAGGCCGCGGCTGTCCTGGGAGTGAAGCGCCTTACCATCAAGGGTGATTCACAACTCCTCGTCAACTTCTCCAACAAAGTATACGAGCCAAGGGTTGAGCACATGGAAGCCTACCTTGCAGAGGTCCGCAGGACGGAGAAAGCAGTTCTGGGGCTGGAGTTGCGACATGTGCCTCGTGGCACCAATCAGAGGTCGACGACATCGCCAAACGGGCATCCAGGCGGCTACCTCGTGAGCCCGGCGTCTTCGAGGAACGGCTCTTCAAGCCCTCGGCAACGCCATCGCCTGTCAAGCACAGTGCAGCCTCGGGAAGAGCTCCCCGACCACCGCCTCGGGAGCACCGGTGCAGGCCCGGCCTCGAGCACGTACGCTCCTAACGTTGGAGCCTCAGGAGGGATGCTGGATCACAGAGCTCCGGAGCTACCTGACGCAAGGACCCTTGCCGGAAAGGAGGAGGAAGCGGAGCGCGTGGCGCGGCAAGCCACGACGCATCGCATCGAGGGATGGAGAGCTCTACCGAAGCGACCGAATGATGTGTCTCGCGGTGCATCTCCGTGGAGCAAGGGAAGGAGTTGCTGGCGGACATACACGGTGGAGACTGTGGGCACCATTCGTCATCACGGACCCTCGTTGGCAAGGCGTTCTGCAGTGGGTTCTATTGGCCCACTGCACTCAATGACGCCATGGAACTGGTAAAGGCTTGCGAGGCCTGCCAATTCCATGCCAAGCAGATCCATCACCGGGCGGAGGTGCGCAAACTATACCCCTCTC
This sequence comes from Aegilops bicornis, assembly GCA_021605145.1. Classification (NCBI taxonomy): domain Eukaryota; kingdom Viridiplantae; phylum Streptophyta; class Magnoliopsida; order Poales; family Poaceae; genus Aegilops; species Aegilops bicornis. The sequence goes on from CM038675.1 coordinate 322,845,848, forward strand.
GTGGCCATTCGCGATGCAGGGCTGGATATCCTGGGCCCGTTCCCTCGGGCGCCAGGAGGCTATCGTTACCTCTACCTCGCCGTGGACAAGTTCACCAAGTGGGTTGAAGTAGAAGCCGTTCGCACCATCCCCACAGGTTCTGCGGTCAAGTTCATCAAGGGCATCGTAAGCCGGTTCGGGGTGCCGAACCGCATCATCACCGACAACGGTTCGCAGTTCACCAGTAACCTCTTCAAAACATATTGTGCTAACCTTGGGACGCAGATATGCTATGCCTCGATAGCGCACTCCATGAGCAATGGTCAGGCCGAGCGGGCCAACGCAGAGGTCCTGAGGGGCCTCAAAACCAGGACATTCAAGAAGAAGCTGGAGGCCTGCGGCAGAGGCTGGTACGATGAGCTTCAGTCCGTATTGTGGTCCATCCGCACGACCGCGGCCAAGCCGACTGGTGAGTCCCCGTTCTTCCTTGTCTATGGAGCTGAAGCAGTCCTCCCTCACGAGGTTAGACGTCGTTCCGCACGGGTCCTGGCGTTCGACGAGGCGCAGCAGGACGCCATGCGGGGGACGACCTCGTGTTGGGGGAGGAGCATCGTCGGGAAGCCGCGATACCACTGCCGCAACATCCACCCCAGGACTCTTGAGGTAGGGGACCTCGTGCTCAGGCGGGTTCTCTCTAGGGAAGGACTGCATAATCTATCTCCCATGTGGGAGGGCCCGTTCAAGGTTGTTCATGTTTCCAGGCCCATCTCCGCGCGCTTGGAGACTCGGAGGGGGGGTGCCCGTCGAACGCAGCGTGGAACATCCGGCACCTCCGGAGGTTTTACCCCTAAAAGGCCGGTGCACGTGAAGAAGGCGAATGCTCGTGAAGCGTGCGTTTGGAAAAGGCCCGGTGCACGTGAAGAAGGCGAATGCTGTGAAGCTTGTCTTTCTCACGAAAGGCGGTGCTGTGAAGAAGGCGAACGCTGTGAAGCTTATCTTTCTGAAAGGCCGGTGCTCGTGAAGAAGGCGAACGCACTGTGAAGCTTATCTTTCTATGAAAGGCCCAAGGCTGCGAAGAAGGCAAGCGCTGTGAAGCTTAATTTTACGAGAAAGGCCGGAGCACGTGAAGAAGGCCAATACCGTGAAGCTCGCCGCCCGTGACACTCTCACGTAATAATGAGTTGGGGTTGTACACGCCCCAGAGTCTCAGGAGCGCCGGCCTCAGGCCCTGGGGCTCCCTCCCACGCCCAGTGGCAGCACTTAGCTCCGCGCTGGTGAGAAGACGTCGAAGACTAGATTAGGTGCCGGACGCGGCTTTTCTTCGTTTGCTTTCTGCAGTTGGCTTGTTCGTTCCCATTTGAAGCTTTATTGAAGTGGTTGCCATCTTTGGCTTGTGACTCTTTGCCTTCTTCGCTCTCCTGCCTCAATTGCTCTCGCGCGAGTCTCGCGAGGGAGCAACGCGGGCACCCTCGCGAGTGTTTTCTGCCCCTGTTGTTTGAGGCTTCCCCAGCCGGGTCCACTACGGGAGCGCCCCTCCATTCCATGCCCCACGGGCACCGCGACGCGAACACCGAACCTAGGTCGGTCACCTCCATGGCTGAGGCCGGAAGCTACCTCTCTTGGCTAATCTTTGTAGGGCATGAAGCGTTCGACGAGGCCTCGGCCTCGGGAGGCGAGGACCGCGACAGGTCGCCCCCAAGCTAAGTAATTTCTACGCGCAGGCGTGTGGCACAGAAGCCTAATATAGAAATAGCGGGAACAGTACGATAATTAACAGCAATAGTCCAAGCACGCCCCCGCGGGGCCCTACACTACTGTCTCCTTGCGCAGGAAAAGGAAAAGGACAAAACGAGCGCGACTCGCCCGGCACCAACTTCATGGCGAGGCTCGAACTGCCTCGAGCTCAGGCGGACTCCTCTCGCGCTTCACCGAGGCCTGACGGCGGGCAGACCCGCTACCTCCCTCCAGTGGGCGGCGGCTGGGGCTGGTCGTGGGCCACATTGGAGGATCCGCTGTCTGAAGAAGAGACGCCAAAGCTCGACGAACCCCGAGCGCCGCCGATCACGCGCGAGCTGTCATCTTCATCGTCGCCGGGGCTAGGCCCACGGCCGTAGTCATCGTCCTTGGGGCAGCACCCAATGCGGCGACCATCTTCCCCGAACACCCTCACGTAGAGGGTGGCATGCCGTCGAACTTGAAGTGCAGGGTGCACCGCCGGCTCGAGCCACGCTGGGCAAACTTTGCCACCAGCGGGTCAGGCCACACTCCAGCTGTGGAGACCTCAGTGAAGCCAGGAGGCCCGGCTGCAGCAACCGTCCGCTTTGGAGCGAGGCCGCCCGGGCGCCGGCCGGAAGTTCACCTAAGAAGAAGCGGGAAGCGGGCCGGGTGCCGGTCGGCTCCACCGACCACCACGACAAACTCCGGCAGCACCTCCGCCCGGTGAGCGTGGCCTAGGGGTCAGCGGCCGTGGCGCGCCTCGCATCAACGGCAGCGACCGTCGCCCGCGCGGAGATCGCCTCCATGGCGCGGAAGCTGCTCACAGGAGCCACAGGGTGCTTGCGAGGACGGCCTCGACCGCGCTTGGCCGGGGGAGAGTCAGGCTCTACCTGACGGGCCTTTCCTTTCTCCGCGGCCGAGAACCTCTTCAGCGGAGCCATGGAGAAGAAGGAGAAGCAAGAAGAGATGGGCTGGAAGGGCACGCGCCGTTCCGTACTTATAGCCGGGGAAGGCCAACCGTCGACCTCCACGACCGCAGGTAATCATGACCCGCTTCGCATGCAGGGACTTGTCAATTCATGCAGTTGTCGAGGCGTCGTGGGGAAGTGGAGACGCCCACGTCCAATCAACCGCCACGCGGCGCCCGAGGCCGCAGGCTGTTAGGGCCCGCGGCGCTTCGCACTTCCCTCTTTGCTTCTCCGCTCGGCCAAGTCCAGGCGCACCATGGGCCCGGGGGCTACTGTCGGCGTTCTAGGAACGGGGGTACCCAGGCTTGCCTGCCTGCGGCGTGGCTCAAGGGCTGGCCCAGTACGGCCCATCTTCATCAGCAAAAGCTCAAGACCCTCGCGAGGGGCCAAGCCTCGCGGGGCGGACGACATGAAGCTTCCTCGGGCACGGCCTCGTCAGGCTGGCTCGTGAGGAGGCGGAGAGATCAAGGCGGGGTACCTCACGAGGTGCCCATGGCGCAAGCCATGACGACCAAAGGGCACCAGAGCGCCAGCCCGCGCGGTGTCCTCATTTCCTCTTTGGTGCAAAGGAGGCAAGCGCGGCGAGAGCATCAAGCAAAGGCAACCATTTCGATTGCAACAAGACCGAGACCGTCATAGCGGCAGGAAGGAGGTCATCGTGGAGCCCAAGCCGGCATCACCACCAGAGCCTTTGACAGGCGAGGACCAACTTTAGTCAGGATAAGTGTACTAGATGTTCCCCTTCAAAATGGCCAATTGTTGGCGCCCTTCTCCCTTGTATTAGCTTGATCCAATCGGATCGAGATCCTAGCCACAAGAACACCTCACCCTCGCGAGGCCGTTCTCCCTTGTATTGTTCATCATCAGCCCAAGAGCCAATCCACCACACCACACACTAGAGTAGGGTGTTACACCACAATGGTGGCCCGAACCAGTATAAACCTTGTGTCTCTTGTGTTGTTCCTTTGGTAGTTTAGATCCTAGCGAGGCGACGAGGCGCAGGTAGGTAGGGGTGAGATCTCGCGTGCACCCAGAGTTCGAACCTAGAGGGTCTGCGGAACCCGAAATCCGACAGGTCCATCCTGAATTGTTGTTTTTGCCTATTTCGGTGTTTGAAGAAAGCGGAATATCAAACGGAGTCCAAACGGAATGAAACCTTCGGGAACGTGATTTTCTCAACAAATATGATCCAGGAGACTTGGACCCTCTGTCAAGAAAGGAGGGAGGCGACCACGAGGGTGGAGGGCGCCCCCCCTAGGGTGTGCCCCTGCCTCATGGTCCCCCCTTTGCTCCACCGACGTACTCCTTCCTCCTATATATACCTACGTACCCCCAAACGATCAGATACGGAGCCAAAAACCTAATTCCACCGCCGCAACTTTCTGTATCCACGAGATCCCATCTTGGGGCCTGTTCTGGAGCTTCGCCGGAAGGGGAATCCACCACGGAGGGCTTCTACATCATCACCATAGCCTCTCCGATGAAGTGTGAGTAGTTTACCTCAGACCTTCGGGTCCATAGTTAGTAGCTAGATGGCTTCTTCTCTCTTTTTGGATCTCAATACAATGTTCTCCCCTATCTCGTGGAGATCTATTCGATGTAATCTTCTTTTTCGGTGTGTTTGTTGAGACCGGTGAATTGTGGGTTTATGATCAAGTTTATCTATGAACAATATTTGAATCTTCTCTGAATTTTTTTATGTATGATTGGTTATCTTTGCAAGTCTCTTCGAATTATCATTTGGGTTTGGCCTACTAGATTGGTTTTTCTTGCAATGGGAGAAGTTCTTAGCTTTGGGTTCAATCTTGCGGTGTCCTTTCCCAAAGTGATGAGGGGCAGCAAGGCACGTATTGTATTGTTGCCATCGAGGATAACAAGATGGGGTTTTTATCATATTGCATGAATTTATCCCTCTACATCATGTCATCTTACTTACATGCGTTACTCTGTTTTCTTGAACTTAATACTCTAGATGCATCTTTGGATAGCGGTCGATGAGTGGAGTAATAGTAGTAGATGCGGTAGGAGTCGGTCTACTTGTCTCCGGATGTGATGCCTATATACATGATCATACCTAGATATTCTCATAACTATGCTCAATTCATCAATTGCTCAACAGTAATTTGTTCACCCACCGTAGAATACTTATGCTCTTGAGAGAAGCCACTAGTGAAATCTATGGCCCCCGGGTCTATTCTCATCATACCAATCTCCCATCACTTTATTATTGCTTTGCTTTTTATTTTGTTTTTATTTTACTTTGCATCTTTATACCAAAAATACCAAAAATATTATCTATCATCTCTATCAGATCTCACTCTCATAAGTGACCGTGAAGGGATTGACAACCCCTAATCGCATTGGTTGCATGGAGCTATTAGTTTTGTGTAGGTACGAGGGACTCGCGCGTAGCCTCCTACTGGATTGATACCTTGGTTCTCAAAAACTGAGGGAAATACTTACTCTACTCTGCTGCATCACCCTTTCCTCTTCAAGGAAATCCAACGCAGTGCTCAAGAGGTAGCAGGCAACGGAACGCGTGGGAGCCAACCGGCTTGGACGGAACAGCCAATGGAAACGAGGTCTGGCGTACCGCAGAACGGAGTTGACGGCCTTGTGTTTGACCGTCCACGGTCGAAACGGGATCCTGTTCATCGGGAGGGGTCTGGCGTACCGCAAAACAGAGGAAATGGACCTCTTACGGTCGAAACGGGAGTCCTGTTGATCGGGAGGGGTGTGGCGTATCGCAAAACGGAGGAAACGGACTTGTGTTGGAGCGCTACGGTCGAAACGGGGGCCCTGTTCATCGGGAGGGGTGTGCCGTACCGCAAAACGGGACTCCACGGGATACTGTTCATCTCCCCCGTCGAACCCCTCCAGCCTTCACGGGCTACTGTTCATCCACCGTCGACCTCCTCCATCCTCCACCTGCGACTGTTCATCCACGGGCTCCTGTTCATCCAGCCTTCACCGCGCGCTACTCCACCGGCTACTGTTCAACCGGCCCTCTCCACGGGCTCCTGTTCAACCACCCCTCCACGGGCTACTGTTCATCCAGCCCTCCACCGTCTACTATTCATCCTGCCCTCCACGGGGTGGTCCTGTTCATCCAGCCCCAACCGGCTCGATCGATCGGGGTCCTGTTCATCCAGAGGCAACACCACGGGGTCATGTTCATCCACCCCCACCGGGAACTGTTCATCCAAACCCCCCAGCAATGCTCACTGTTCATCCAGAGGCAGCATCGATCGGCTTCAGTTAGCAGCAGTACCGAAGGAATCGCTCGATCGTTCAGTTAACAGCCATCGATCGATTGCTCGGGTTCAGTAACGCGTAGCCTACAGTGCAATCTCTCGGGTTCAGTTAGAGCCCAACGCCTCGCACCCACGCGCATGCGTGTACGAGAGAAACGCGCATCACTCGGCCCCGACCACCCACCCTAACCGGGAACACGCCGATATTTTCCTCGCGCTCGCTTCTACCACTTTTTTTCGTCATGGAGGGCCCAAAGAATGTCATGCAGCTGCGTCTCCGGCCCGCCCAGGACGAAAAGCCCATTTTCTGTCATGGTTTTTTGTCATAGAAGTAGGACCCCACCACATCTATGATGATACCAGGTTTTGTCGCAATTATCATCATAGAAGTGTCATAAGTATGACAAAAAAAATTCGTTCGGCCCAAAATGTCACAGATGTGTCTTTTTTTGTAGTGTATGATGTTAATCATAGAATTGCATCTCCATATCATCCTCAGTCTAGTGGTCAAGTAGAATTGAGCAATAGAGAGATTAAATTAATTCTGCAAAAGACTGTTAATAGATCTAGAAAGAATTGGTCTAAGAAACTTGATGATGCATTATGGGCTTATAGAACTGCTTATAAGAACCCTATGGGTATGTCTCTGTATAAAATGGTTTATGGAAAAGCATGTCACTTACCTCTTGAACTAGAACATAAGGCATATTGGGCTATTAAAGAGCTCAATTATGATTTCAAACTTGCCCGTGAGAAGATGTTATTTGACATTAGCTCACTTGATGGATGGAGAACCCAAACCTATGAGAATGACAAGTTGTTTAAAGAAAAAGTTAAAAGATGGTATGATAAAAGGATACAAAAGCGTGAGTTTAATGTAGGTGATCATGTTTTGCTATACAACTCTCGTTTAAGATTTTTTGCAGGAAAGCTTCTCTCTAAATGGGAAGGCCCTTACATCATCGAGGAGGTCTATCGTTCTGGTGCCATAAAAATCAACAATGCCGAAGGCAAAAATCCGAAGGTGGTACACGGTCAAAGACTCAGACAGTATATCTCAGGTACTCCCATAAATGTTGAGACCAATATAATTGACACCGTAACCCCGAAGGAGTACATAAGGGACACTTTCGAGAACGTTTCAGACTCCGAAAAGGAATAGGTATGTGGTACGGTGAGTAAACCGACTCCAAAACGTTTCCAATGATACTTTTTCTCCGTTTTAGAATATTTAAAAAATTAGGAAAATTAAAAGTAATCCGAAAGAGACACGAGGCCACCACAAGGGTGGAGGGCGCACCCTACCTCCCTTGGCGCGCCCCCCGTCCTTGTGGCCACCTCGTGTGCCCTCCGGACTCCGTTTTCTTGCACAATACTTCTTATGGTCAGTAGAAATTCATTATATAATCTCCTGAAGGTTTTGACCACCGTACCACGACAAAATCCTCTGTTTTCGTTATTATGTTGTTTCTGTAGTAGATTTGGAGCAAGATGTCTTTGCAAGAGTCGGTCGGGGAGAGTCGGGTATCTCACCCGGCACCAGGCCCAAGATGTTGTAGGGTAGAACCCTAGGGCCCGATCTTTCACGGGATGGAGGGGATCCTACGAAGAACATGAAGGACACGAGGGAAAACACAAGGAGAGAAATCACTCGAACCAACAAGAACGATCACACATGCGCTAGATCCTCGAAACACAAAGAGATACACGATCCAAAGTCAACATAGGACGATACAAGTAGCAAGTTCTTCTCTGTGAGGAGGTCTTGATGATCTTCCCAAAAGGGGTCTTGAATCCAAGGAGGATCTTCTCCGAAGAGGTGTTGGTCCCTCACGGTGGAGTAGATCCGGATGGATGAGCGAAGCTCTATCTCACATATGAGCTAACACAACGCTAACCCTAGTACGGGACTAAGGGACAAGTATATATAGTCCAAGGGGTAAGTTGGGGATACATGGGGTGAAACCCCTTTCACTGCGCACAGGCATGGCGGTAGTACCGGTCACGGGGGTGGTTGTACCGCTGGGAGCTCAGGTGCTGGTTCCTTGAGGTGTTCGCGGAAGGGAGTAGCGGTTGTACCGGTGGTTGGCGCGGTTGTACCAGTCTTTTTGCTGTTACGGGGATAAACCGGTGTTGTACCGGCCTTGCACAGCTCGACCACAGAAGCTGGACCGTTAGTTGGGCGGTAGTCGAGCGGTTGTACCGCCGGGGAGGTAGTTGGGCGATACATGGGCGGTTGTATCGGGATTTCAGGACTAGGAAGATTCTCTTCATGCTCTTGATGTCCATCTTGCATCACAACTTCTCCTTGGTTGCTTCCTTGGTACCTAAGCACACAAAGCATCTCCGTTTGAGGTAGTAGCCATGTCTCAAGTGGGTCAAAGGGGATTTCAACAAGGAGAGAGTTAACCTCGTTCTCGATAGCCTTTGCTCGAGCTCGTTGCATTGGTCCAAGTGGTGTCGTGGGAGATGTAGGTAGGTCCATGGGGATGACCTTGGGATGCTCTGCATCACAAGAGCATACAGCGATGATGACCACTTTGGGCCAGCAACGGAGGAAGAGATGGAGGCTGACATGAAAAGATTGGATGCCATGGAGGAGGATCAAGAAGTTACCTCTCGTTTTCAAACCAGATTCATGCTGGAGGAACTTCAGAGCTCAGCAATACCAAATTCGGTTATTCCTCCCAATGCTAGATTTCTCTCTTATGAAAATATGAAAAAGAGTGTTGCTTTTTTCTCGCAGCAAGGAAATATCCATGGGTTGATGGAGCTCTAGCTGTCACGGGTAAACTTCGCAAAGAAGTAATGGATCTTAAGAAGCAAATTAATAAGCTCGAGGAAGAGAATCAAATCATAAGAGGCATCATCGCCAAGAATATCACACCACCACTTCCGAAGAAAGAGATCTAAATACATGGGTATGGGCACTCCCCTTGGCAACTGCCAAGCTTGGGGGAGTGCCCCGGTATCGTATCACCATCACATCTTTATCTCTATCACTTTTCTTAGTTTGATCCTTTTGGTTATATCTTGATCTAGTAGAATAAAGTTTTTAGTATGATCTAGCTTTGAGTTTTGCTTTATGTTCCCTCTATGTAATCGAGTCCTTGAGATATATATAATAAAGAGTAGTTTTGAGTTAAGGGCTTTGCTTTCTTGCTATGATCTTGAGGGAATTAAATAAAAGAAAGAATAAAATGAAATAAAGAGATCATATATTGATATTACAGAGAGTAATCACTTCACATATAAAGAGTATGATGAATAAAAGTTATTGAGAGTTGACAAACATAGTTTCGATCATTGTTGCAATTAATATGAAGTAATAAAGAAAGAGAGGCTTCACATATAAATATACTATCTTGGACATCTTTTGTAATTATGAGCACTCATTAAAATATGACATGCTTAAAAGCGGGTGTTGGACAAGGAAGACAACATAATGAGTTATGTTTGCTTATATCCGACTAGAAGTTATATTGTCATGGATCATCCAACATGTTGAGCTTGCCTTTCCCTCTCATGCTAGCCAAATTCTTTGCACCAAGTAGAGATACTACTTGTGCTTCCAAACATCCCTAAACCCAGTTTTGCCATGAGACTCCACCATACCTACCTATGGATTGAGTAAGATCCCTCAAGTAAGTTGTCATCGGTGCAAGCAACAAAAATTGCTCTTTAAATATGTATGATCTATTAGTGTGAAGAAAATAAGCTTTATATGAACTTGTGATATGGAAGAAATAAAAGCGACAGACTGCATAATAAAGGTCCTTATCACAAGCAGCAATATAAAGTGACGTTCTTTTGCATTAAGATTTTGTGCATCCAACCAAAAGCGCATGATAACCTCTGCTTCCCACTGTGAATGGCCTATCTTTTACTTTTATCTCCTACCCTTGTAAAGAGTCATGTTGATCATCACCTTTCCCTTTTTATACTTTTTCCTTTGGCAAGCTCTATGTGTTGGAGAGATCCGGATGTATATATCCCCTCGGATGTAGGTTTTCATAAAGTATTATTGTTGACATTACCCTTGAGGTAAAAGTTTGGGAGGCGAAACCATAAGCCCCTATCTTTCTCTGTGTCTGATTGAAACTTTGTACCCATAAGTATCGCATGAGTGTTAGCAATTGTGAAAGACCATATGATAGTTGAGTATGTGGACTTGCTGAAAAGCTCTTATATTGACTATTTCCGATGTTATGATAAATTGCAATTGCTCCAATGACTGAGATCATAGTTTGTTAGTTTCCAATGAAGTTTCCGATTCATACTTTATCTTGTGAACGAATTGTTACTTTAGCATAAGAAATTATATGACATTATATGTTGTTGTTCTAAAGGTAATCATGATACCCTCATGTCCGTATTTTATTTTATCGACACCTCTATCTCTAAACATGTGGAGATATTTATCGACATCGACTTTCGCTTGAGGACAAGCGAGGTCTAAGCTTGGCGGAGTTGATACGTCCATTTTGCATCATGCTTTTCTATTGATATTTAATGCATTATGGGCTAGTATTACACATTATATCATAATACTTATGCCTATTCTCTCTTATTTTACAAGGTTTACATCAAGAGGGAGAATGCCGGCAGCTGGAATTCTGGGCTGGAAAAGGAGCAAATATTAGAGACCTATTTTGCACAACTCCAAAAGTCCTAAAACTTCATGGAGCATGTTTTTGGAATATATAAAAAATATTGGGCGAAGAAAGTACCAGAGGGGGCCACCAGCCAGCCACAAGGGTGGAGGGCGGCCCTACCCCCTAGGCGCACCCCCTGACCTTGTGGGCCCCCTGGCAGGCCTCCGGCCCCATCTTCTGCTATATGGTGTCTTTTACCCTGGAAAAAATCAGAAGGAAGCCTTCGGGACGAAGCGCCGCCGTCTTGAGGCGGAGCTGTACTACCGGGGAAACTTCCTTCCGGGAGGGGGAAATCATCGCCATCGTCATCACCATTGACCTCTCATCAAGAGGGGGTCAATCTCCATCAACATCTTCACCAGCACCATCTCCTCTCAAACCCTCAGTTTGGTACCTGTGGGTTGCTACTAGTGTTGATTACTCCTTGTAGTTGATGCTAGTTGGTTTATTCGATGGAAGATCATATGTTCAGATCCTTAATGATAATTAATACTCCTCTGATTATGATTATGAATATGCTTTGTGAGTAGTTACGTTTGTTTCTAAGGACATGGGAGAAGTCTTGTTATAAGTAATCATGTGAATTTGGTATTCGTTCGATATTTTGATGAGACGTATGTTGTCTCTCCTCTAGTGGTGTTATGTGAACGTTGACTACATGACACTTCACCATTATTTGGGCCTAGGGGAAGGCATTGGGAAGTAATAAGTAGATGATTGGTTGCTAGAGTGACAGAAGCTTAAACCCTAGTTTATGTGTTGCTTCGTAAGGGGCTGATTTGGATCCATATGTTTCATGCTATGGTTATGTCAGGACCCCGATCCTAAGTCACACCGATCTAGCATGTAACACATCATATCACTTTGCGGCCTCACGCACGGTATTCCCACGGGTGTCGCCTTACCATGGCCCGGGACCGTTATGCCTTTTGGCTCACGTATATGATAGTGTCGCTAGCATCCATATGACAGAGAACCCGGGCCGACATGACTAGTCGTGGAACCCAAAGTGGCACTAACCTATGGGGACATGCATATATGAATCAACATCGAGCATGTCCGATTGACGCGGCGAATCCGGGCTGTAGCCTTTGGGCTAACAGGACTCCGGATGTCACCGCGTGACATTTCCCGAAGGACGGAACCACGAACGGCAGAAGTGAATCACATGCCGGCCAGTCAAGTGTTCCGGAGCAGTAGTGCTGGGCTAGCAGGACTCCGGTAAACCGGGCTGTAGCGGACTACCCTGGCTCGGTGGAAGCACTAGACTACATTTCCCCATAAGAGAGGCTACCAAGGATAAACAACTAGGTTGTCGGATCCCACACATAGCAATACACGTCACACGTACGCATAACATGCAAGTATGTGTTGTACAACATGGCATCACAACATAACGCATAAACTCATATAGATAAAGGCCCGGAAGAGCCACATAGCATTTATTGCAAACAGGGGGTCACATGACCCATCATTCGTAGCATACAAGCAACAAGCGGAAGCATTACATGTCCGAGTACGAACAACTACAAAAGAAAAAGGCCGAGAAGCGACTATCTACAAGACCCTCCCAAGGGTACAAGATCGTAAATGAGGTAACAAGCTACTCGTCAAGTCCAAGCGGAACTACTAGTAAGACTGAAATCTCCATTGCAAAACATAAATAAAGCAACGTGAGTACAAAGGTACTCAATAAGACTTACATCAGATCCTATTATACATGCATTTGTATCAAGAAGGTAATGTGGGGTTTAGTTGCAGCAAGCCAGCTTTGACTCAGTGGCTATCCTGTTCTACGACTACAAGAACTTCTTTGAGGTGATATGGCGCACATGAGTCCACTAGTCACCACACAATACACTACTATGGATTCATCCCCTTCTCCCTACGAGAAGGCCATCCATAGCACTCACACTTGTCTTGAGCATTTTAGAGTATCCACTTCAAGTTGTCTATGTACCACGTAAGCATCCAAGAAGTCCATAACCGAGGAGACGACTATTCGAATAGATCATGATAACCCTGCAGGGGTGTACTTCTTCACACACGCTCTCACCACTTATCACCATGTACACGTCATGTACCTCGGCAACCTTCAAGCGGAAGCCTGGCGAGGGTGTCGGCCACTACTTGACTAACCACACAAGACTCCAGCCCAGGTTTATCGCCTATTCGGGTTCCATCCGCAAGGAGATCCGGCCGGGGTGTCGCTCACGACCCCAAACGATGTGTGCAGGGTTCCCGAGCCCACCATCCGGGTGCCACTCGGTACACCAGGCTACATGTGCCTAGTCTGTCCCAAGCCCACCCTGCCGGGTGCCACTTGGTAGAAAAATAGCACTACCTACAAACACCAGAAACTAGTTTCATATATAAATTATTTAAATCTGAGCTACGGTTGAATTTATATGAGATTTTGAAGTTTTGAACATTTTCTGGATTTTCCTGACTAAATAAAATCCAGGAAATGGTTAACTGCGTCATCATTGCGTCATGCCTGCGTCAGCAGGTCAACGGGGCTGACCAGGTCAAAACTGACGTGTGGGGTCCACACGTTAGTGTCATAGTTAGTTAACAGAGTTAATTAGATATTAAGCTAATCCTAACAGAAACATTAGTAGGGCCGGGTCCCACCTGTCATTGACCGTGGGTAGTCAAACCCCAGGTCAACTGGGGGGGTTAGACCCGGTCAACCCCACCGGCGTTCAGCCGCCGGCGAGGCCGAACGCGGCGGAGGGGCTCGGGATCGCTGTTCCGGCGACTAAAAGGACGGCGGAGACCATAGGGTCGTAGCCCGCGCTCGTCCGCACTGATTGGAGCAAATGGGAGAGGCAGGGGCGACCGGAGCTCGCCGGAGCGGCTTCGGGCGGCGGCCGGAGTTCGGCCGAGCGGATCGGGCTACGGGCACGGGAGGCCACCCGAGGGGCTCTGCGGCACCCTCGTGGCACCGTGGAGCACGATGGGGTGCTCGGTTTAAGTGAGGCGGGCCGAGACGACGACGACATGGACGGCGGCGAGGCGCTACGGCCATGGCAGGGGAACGATGCTACGGCGCGCGAGCGACTAAGCGGAGAGGGGGAACGGTGGCGGAGCTCACCGCGGACTTGAAGGGCTTGATGGCGAGCTCGTGGACGCACTGGAGACGGCGGGGCGGCGATGGGGATCCACGGCGGCCGGAGGAGAAGAAGGCGACGGCGACGGCTCCACGGGGCGTCCGGCGAGGCACGGCTTGGCGGAGAGGACGAGGAAGGTGGCACGGAGCTCGTGGGCACGCTTGAGGGGCGAGGGACGGCGGGGAGCTACGTCGGCGGTGAGCTGCGGGCGGCAAAGGCCGGGCGCTGGGAGAGGGAGAGGTCTAGGGAGGAGGGAGAGCGAGAGAGAGAGAGAGGTCCGGCTGCGTGGCGACGCACGGGATGGCCAAAGGCGTCGAGGGAGAGGCTGTGCAGCCGGTGGCGTGGCCGGACGCTGGCGTGCTGGGCCGGGCGTGTGCCCCTGTCCTCCTGGCGTGAGGAAGGGGACGATCGGCATCGCTTATTCGGCTGGGCCAGTTGCTGGGTCATTGGTTGCACAAAGTGCCTTGCCGCTGCATGTAAGTGGCCCGGTAAGTTCCTTTTCTGCTTTTCTATTTTTCTCGACATTTGTTTGGTTTAATAAAATACTAAACCATTTTACTAACTTATGCCAATTTTTGTAGGGGCTAGTGGTATTATTCCAGAGCTCCCCATCAACCAGCATAATTTTTGGACAATATTATATATATATAATAATATATATCCAAAGCAAATAATTATGCATTAGTTCCAAATGCCCAAAATAAATACTTATGAGCTCCTGCATATATTGGTTTGATTTATTTATCTCTGCCCAATATTTTCAGAGAGCAGCATGAACATTTTCTTGGACCCTTTTGGAGCAATTTTTAAATGATTCCGAGGGTTTCACAAATCCCCAATTCAAATTTAAATGGAAATTAAACATGATGCACAAATGACTAGCTGGTCTAGGTCATGAGTAACTAGGGATGTGACAACTCGCCCCCACTTGAAAGAATCTCGTCCCGAGATTCAGGGGTCGATGGAAAGAAGGTGGGGTACTCCAGTCGAAGACGATCTTCTCGCTCCCAAGTAGCTTCTCTCTCGGAATGATGAGACCACTGAACCTTGAGAAACTTGATGTTCTGACGTCGGGTAACACGCTCTGCTTGATCAAGAATGCGAACCGGGTACTCTCGGTATGTGAGGTTATCTTGGAGATCAAGCGTTTCGTGGTCCACTCCACGGATGGGATCCGAGAAGCAACGCCTGAGTTGAGAGACATGGAAGACATCATGCACTCGAGAAAGATGTGGGGGTAGTTCCAACTGGTAGGCAACCTCTCCTCGTTTAGCGAGAATGCGAAAAAGGACCAATTTAACGAGGAGCCAACTTGCCCTTGATACCGAAACGATGGGTACCCTTCAAAGGGTAACCCAAGGTAAGCCCTGCCGCCAACTTCATAAGCCACTTCCTTATGACGACGGTCATCTCGGGCTCTTTCGACGAGATTGGGCTGTTTTCAAATTCTCACGAATGATGCGAACTTGCTCTTCTCGCCTCCTGGATCAAATCCGGTCCAAAGAATTGTCTTTCACGGTTTCGACCAGTTCAAAGGTGTTCGACATCTTTGTCCATCTGAGAATCTCGAAAGGAGCTTTCTTGAGACTGGATTGGTAGCTATTGTTATAAGCAAACTCGGCAAAAGGAAGACATTTCTCCCAATCCATACCGAATGAGATAACGCAAGCTCTAAGCATGTCTTCGAGAATTTGATTGGCCCTTTCCACCTGACCACTTGACTGAGGGTGGAAAGCGGTACTGAAGGAAAGATGGGTGCCCATGGCAGTTTGGAAACTCTCCCAAAAATGAGAAGTGAAAAGACTGCCATGGTCTGAATTGATCTCTAGTGGAACACCATGAAGTGACACTATTCGAGAAATGTATAAGTCAGCGAGCTGACTAGCAGTGATACTCTCTCGAACAGGTAGGAAGTGAGCCACCTTCGACAGACGATCAACGACTACGAAGATAGCGTTATTCCCTTTCTTGGTCCTGGGAAAGCCGGTGATGAAATCCATACCAACTTTATCCCATTTCCACTCAGGAATAGCTAAAGGCTGAAGGGTGCCGGCGAATACTTTGATGCTCTGCCTTAACACGACGACAAACGTCACAATTAGCAACGAAGTCGGCGATTTCTCTCTTCATCCTAGTCCACCAGAACCTCTGGCGTAGGTCCTGATACATCTTAGTACTACCGGGATGAATTGTGAGAGGGGATTCATGCGCCTCGTTAAGAATCAATTTTCGCAGATGTTGATTCTTGGGAACCACCAAGCGATTCTCAAAGAAAACAACACCATGATCATCCATAGAGAAACATCCACCAACTCCCTTCTTAACGTTTCTCTTGATCCGGGAAATTCCCGTGTCCTGCTTTTGAGCGGCGATAATCCGATCCTCAAGATCAGGTTTTGCCACCAAGGTAGAAAGGAATCCATGAGGAGCAATGTGAAGGTTAAGCTTACAGAATTCCTCATGGAGAAGTGGTTGACCCTGCTGCAACATGAGATTGTTGCAATAGGATTCTGACTTAGCGCATCAGCCATGACATTAGCTTTGCACAGGGTGTAGGTAATCCCTAGATCATAATCTGAGATCAACTCCAACCAACGTCTTTGCCTAAGGTTCAAATCTGGTTGGGTGAAGATATACTTGAGACTACGGTGATCGGTGTAGATCTCATAGCGTTTACCAAGAAGGTAGTGTCGCTGTGTCTTGAGTGCATAGACTACATTTGCAAGCTCTAGATCATGTGTAGGATAATTCTCCTCATGTGGATGCAACTGACGAGATGCATAGGCAATCACATGACGATCCTGCATAAGAATGCAACCTAGTCCCTGTCGTGAGGCGTCGTAGTAGATAACAAAGTCTTTAGTGAAATCCGGTGGCACAAGTATGGGAGCAGAAGTCATGCGTCTTTTTAGTTCCTGAAAACTGTACTCACACTGTGGGGACCACTCAAACTTTTTATCTTTCTTGAGAAGTTCCGTGAGGGGTTTGGCTACTTTGGAGAAGTTTTCAACAAAGCGGCGACAATAGCTGGCTAGACCAAGGAAACTCCTAACTTGTTTAATGGTTTCAGGTGGAGTCCAATCGAGAACGGCCTGAACTCTCACGGGATTGACAAAGAATGCCCTTACCGGAGATTACGTGGCCTAGGTAGGTCACTTCTGGCAACCAAAATTCACACTTGAAGAACTTGGCATAAAGGCGGTGCTCTCTGAGTTTTTCTAGCACAAGTCTAAGATGTTCGGCATGCTCTTCCTCGTTCTTCGAGTAAATAAGAATATCATCGAGGTAAACCACGACGAACTTGTCTAAGTACTCCATGAAGATCGAGTTCATCAAGCGGGGGAATGTGGCTGGAGCATTGGTTAGACCAAAGGACATGACGGTGTACTCGTACTGGCCATAACGAGTGACAAAGGCTGTCTTGGGGATGTCCCCGCTTTCGATCTTGATTTGGTGGTAGCCTAACCTTAAATCCATCTTGGAGAAGGCGAGGATCCAGTGAGCTGATCATACAGGTCGTTGATCCTGGGAAGCGGATATTTGTTCTTTATCGTGACCAAATTAACAGGACGATAATCTACAACCATCCGGTCCGTACCATCCTTCTTCTTGACGAAGAGGACGGGGCAAGCCCAAGGAGAAGAACTAGGATGGATGAAACCCTTTTGCAAGGACTCATCAAGTTGTTTCTTAAGCTCGGCTAGTTCTAAGGGTGCCATCTTGTAAGGTTTCCTAGAAATTGGAGCGGTTCTTGGGATAAGATCTATGACAAACTCTACATCTCTGTCAGGTGGAATACCTGGCAGTTCCTCTGGAAAGACATCCGGAAAGTCACGGACTACCGGGATATCTTCAAGGTCTGGAAGATGGCTGGCATTAAGAGAATAGAGTTGACGCTTTGCAAGTCTAGTGGAGACAGTGACTATCTTGCCAGATGGGTGTGTAAGCTGAACAGACCTAGTATAACAATCAATCTTGGCATGATGAGCTGTCATCCAGTCCATACCCAAGATGATGTTAATATCTCGAGGACTTGAGGGCTACAAGTGATGCAAGGAATACAAGTACATCAACAAGGATTTCATTACCATAGCTGATTCTGGTGGTTTGCCATCTAGACCCTGGGGTTTGGATTTCAAGCGGAGTTGGCATATCACAAAATGACATGTCGTGCAAATGAGCATAGCCTTCGGAAATGAAGGAGTGAGATGCTCCGGTATCGAATAGAACCGAAGCTGGATGACAGTTGACAAGGAGTGTACCAAGAACGACATCCGGATCATCATGAGCGTCTTTAGCTGAGACGTGATGCACACGTCCACGTTGATGGGGCTGACTTGACATCGATCGTCTTGCTTGATGGCTTAACACAGCCAACAGTCTTCTCGGGCTGGGGTGGAGCATAACTGGCCTGAGAGCAGTCACGTGCATAGTGTCCTGGCTCTCCGCATGTGAAGCAAGTCCCTGAAGTTGGACGTGGACCCGCATTGGAAGGCAGTCTACCAATAGGCTTGGGTGGAGCATACTGCTGAACTGGGTGAGGCACCACACAAGATGGCCTCGGTGTATAACCGGGTGGAAGAGCGGAGTTCGGAATCCAAATCCGGCGCTTCTGCGAACTAGAACCGGAGGAAGAAACCAAATCACGGTTGTGCTTACGAGACTCCTCGTAAGTGAGCTGAGCTGTCTCCGCATTAATGGCCTTGTTCAAAAGAGCCTGGAATGTATTGCAATGGTGCAAGTGGAGATCATGACGCAACTTGGGGTTGAGACCCTTCCGGAACCTAGCCTGCTTCTTGGCGTCCGTGGACACCTTTTCTGGAGCATAGCGGGCAAGGTTCTCGAACTCTCTGCTGTAAGCATCAACAGCCATCTTACTCTGGGTGAAATTACAGAACTCTTCTCTCTTGCGATCGATGAGGGCTTCAGGAATGTGATGCTCGCGAAAAGCCTCGGTGAAATCCCTCCAGGTAGGAATCTGTCCAGCTGGAAGCATAGCCTCATAGTTCTGCCACCAAAGACTAGCAGGACCTTCCAGGTGATATGCAGCATAGGTGACCTTGTCACTTTTAGCTACGTTTGCGAGCGGAGCTTGCGTGTGATACTACGGAGCTGGGCCATCCGCATCGAGTGGCTCGATGGAATGATGAAAGGTAGGTGGGTGCAAGCGAATGAAGTCATGAATGGTTGCAAACCCTTTGAACTGATGTGCGGTGTTCTCCTCGATACGTGCCAACAAGCGGTTAGACTCACGCTTGTTTCTCTCCATCTCTAACATGAACTCGCCAATGAAGGCTGGTCGGGAGGATCCTCATCCCTACCATCTCCGTGGGTTACGCTACGAGCAATGTAACTTCGCTTAACCGATGACATCCTCGAGAAAGCGAAACCAAGGGCGAATCAGCATCAACTATATGCTATAGATTGTAGGACAAGGAAATTAGTATCTCTCGGACTCCTGGGGCAATTCCGGCAGCATAACGGCAGTAAAATGCTCAGAATGAGACATCCTGCCAAAATGGGGTAGTACAACAACTCAACATCACCACTCAAAGGTTCTGGGATAATACTAAATAGACTACACCGGAAGTACTCGAAGTTGGGGTATGACTCTGATCAACCAATCCTATGGGACTACGGAGTAGTAACACGTGACCCTGATAGACAGAAAAGAAAGCCTAGTTCCTTAACCCCGTAGGAAAAGTAAGATGACTCAGATCAGAGGGCCATGAGGTAAATGAGTAAAAAGAGCCTTACGTTCCTTCCCACAATCAATTCCCTTACATAACTAAAGAATTTCTAGACTCAACTTGACCCGGGTTGGCTCGAAATCCTACAGCAACAAAGGCTCGATACCAAAGCTGTCGGGACCCGATCCTAAGTCACACCGATCTAGCATGTAACACATCATATCACTTTGCGGCCTCACGCACGGTATTCCCACGGTGTCGCCTTACCATGGCAGGGACCGTTTGTGCCTTTTGGCTCACGATATGATAGTGTCGCTAGCATCCATATGACAGAAGAACCCGGGCCGACATGACTAGTCGTGAACCCAAAGTGGCACTAACTTACGGGGACAGGCATACATGAATCAACATCGAGCATGTCGGTCAGCAGCGTGCGAATCCGGGCTGTAGCACTGGGCTAACAGGACTCCGGATGTCACCGCGTGACATTTCCCCGAAGGGACAGACACAGGAACGAAGTGAATCACATGCCGGCCAGTCAAGTGTTCCGGAGCAGTAGTGCTGGGCTAGCAGGACTCCGGTGAACCGGGTCAGAAGCGGACTACCATGGCTCGGTGGAAGCACTAGACTACATTTCCCCATAAGAGAGGCTACCAAGGATAAACAACTAGGTTGTCGGATCCCACACATAGCAATACACGTTATACGTACGCATAACATGCAAGTATGTGTTGTACAACATGGCATCACAACATAACGCAAACTCATATAGATAAAGGCCCAGAAGAGCCACATAGCATTTATTGCAAACAGGGGTCACATGACCCATCATTCAGAGCATACAAGCAACAAGCGGAAGCATTACATGTCTGAGTACAGACAACTACAAAAGAAAAAGGCTGAGAAGCCTGACTATCTACAAGACCCTCCCAAGGGTACAAGATCGTAGCTGAGGTAACAAGCTACTCGTCAAGTCCAAAGCGGAACTACTAGTAAGACCGAAATCTCATTGCAAAACATAAATAAAGCAACGTGAGTACAAAGGTACTCAGCAAGACTTACATCAGATCCTATTATACATGCGTTTGTATCAAGAAGGTAATGTGGGGTTTAGTTGCAGCAAGCCAGCTTTGACTCAGTGGCTATCCTGTTGTACGACTACAAGAACTTCTTTGAGGTGATATGGCGCACACGAGTCCACTAGTCACCACACAATACACTACTATGGATTCATCCCGTCTCCCTCTGAGAAGGCCATCCATAGCACTCACACTTGTCTTGAGCATTTTAGAGTATCCACTTCAAGTTGTCTATGTACCACGTAAGCATCCAAGAAGTCCATAACCAAGGACACGGCTATTTGAATAGATCATGATAACCCCGCAGGGTGTACTTCTTCACACACGCTCTCACCACTTATCACCATGTACACGTCATGTACCTCGGCAACCTTGAAGCGGAAGCTTTGGCGAGGTGTCGGCCACGACCGACTAACCACACAAGACTCTAGCCCAGGTTTATCGCCTATTCGGGTTCCATCCGCAAGGAGATCCGGCCGGTGTCGCCACGGCCCCAAACGATGTGTGCAGGGTTCCCGAGCCCACCATCCGGTGCCACTCGGTACACCAGGCCACATGTGCCTAGTCTGTCCCAAGCCCACCTGCCGGGTGCCACTTGGTAGAAAAATAGCACTGCATACAAACACCAGAAACTAGTTGCTACTCCTGGACATAGATAAAGTTGGTGAATAAGTAGAGAGAGCTTGGAGCGCCCGGAGCCCAATGTGTTGTAGAATCTAGTAATTGGACGACATAAATAGAACTTCGATTAAGGGCGGTTCGGTGAGACAACCCACCATGTACTCCTACATGGCCTCTCACCGCTACCTTTACCAAATCGTGTTCACACACTTCACTCTCAAAGATCGTAACATATCGTAACACTCCAATTCATTCCCAATGAATCAGACTGACACAACTCTAAGCAATAGCAGGCATAGCATGGTAGGAAAACAACATGGCTCAATCAACTCCTACACATGCTAGTGGGTTTCAACTATTCTTGTGTGGCAATGACAGGTCATGCAGAGGAATGGGTTCAACTACCGCAAGACAAAGTAGCAGATGAATCGTTGTTGTCCTAATGCAATAACCGAGAGCAGGGGCGAGAAAGTAGGATTGTATCGGAATGAACAAGGGGTTTGCTTGCACGGTAAATCAACAAGGAGGCCTTGCTCCTCCGACAGTACTGAACGCCTCTCGAGCAGGACCTATCGAGAAGGAAGCAGTGCTGACAATCAATACACAATCATATGCAACAATATGATGCATGAAGATGGCATGAAGATGTGATGTTATTTGAGCTAATGCAACTAGCATTCATTTGCATGAAGTCCATTCGAACCAAAGATTCAAATGCATCTCCAAAATAAGCTCTTTATATAAGCCATTTTAGTGTTTCACTTATACAGCAGGTATAACTTGGTTTTTCATGCATGAAACTGGTACAGATGGATAGATTGTATTTTTCTGATAATTTTTCATATATAAATTATTTAAATCTGAGCTACGGTTGAATTTATATGAATTTTTGAAGTTTTAAACATTTTCTGGATTTTCCTGACTAAATAAAATCCAGGAAATGGATAACTGCGTCATCATTGCGTCATGCCTGCGTCAGCAGGTCAACGGGGCTGACCAGGTCAAACCTGACGTGTGGGGGCCACACGTCAGTGTCATAGTTAGTTAACAGAGTTAATTGGATATTAAGCTAATCCTAACAGAAACATTAGTAGGGCCGGGTCCCACCTGTCATTGACCGTGGGTAGTAAAACCCCAGGTCAACTGGGGGGGTTAGACTCGGTCAACCCCACCGGCGTTCAGCCGCCGGCGAGGCCGAACGCGGCGGAGGGGCTCGGGATCGCTGTTCCGGCGACTAAAAGGACGGCGGAGACCATAGGGTCGTAGCCCGCCGTCCGCACCGATTGGAGCAAATGGGAGGCGAGGCGGCCGAGCTCGCCGGGCGAAGCTCGGGGCGGCGGCCGGAGTTCGGCTTCGAGCGAGATCGGGCTGCGGGGCACGGGGAGGCCACCCGAGGGGCTCTGCGGCACCCTCGTGGCACCAGGAGCACGATGGGGTGCTCGGTCTGGGCGGAGGTGGGCCGAGACGACGACGGCGACATGGACGGCGGCGAAGCGCTACGGCCATGGCAGGGGAACGATGCTACGGCGCGCGAGCGACTAAGCGGAGAGGGGGAACGGTGGCGGAGCTCACCGCGGACTCGACGGGCTTGGCGGCGAGCTCGGGGACGCACTGGAGACGGCGGGGCGGCGATGGGGATCCACGGCGGTCGGAGGCGAAGATGGCGACGACGACGGCTCCACAGGGCGTCCGACGAGGCACGGCTTGGCGGAGAGGACGAGGAAGGTGGCGCGGAGCTCGTGGGCACGTCGGAGGGGCGAGGGGACGGCGAGGAGCGCGTCGGCGGTGAGCTGCGGCGGCGGCAGCGCTTCGGGCGTGGGGAGAGGGAGAGGTCTAGGGGAGGAGGGAGAGCGAGAGAGAGTGAGAGAGGTCCGGGCTGCGCGTGGCGACGTTCGGGATGGCCAGGCATCGAGGGAGAGGCCAGTCAGGCAGGTGGCGTGGCCGGACGCGTGGCCGCACACGCCGGGCGCGTGCCCCTCCTCTGGCGCGAGGAAGGGGACGACTGCACTGCCAATCGGTGGCCATCCGTTGGGCATTGGGCTGCAGAGTGCCCGGCTGCATGGTAAGTGGCCCGGGTAAGTTCCTTTTCTGTTTTCTATTTTTCTGACATTTGTTTGGTTTAATAAAAATACTAAACCATTTTACTAACTTATGCCAATTTTTGTAGGGGCTAGTGGTATTATTCCAGAGCTCCCCATCAACCAGCATAATTTTTGGACAATATTATATATATATATAACAATATATATCCAAAGCAAATAATTATGCATTAATTCCAAATGCCCAAAATAAATACTTATGAGCTCCTGCAAATATTGGTTTGATTTATTTATCTCTGCCCAATATTTTCAGAGAGCAGCATGAACATTTTCTTGGACCCTTTTGGAGCAATTTTTATCTGGGTCATTTCCAGAAATGATTCTGAGGGTTTCACAAATCCCCAATTCAAATTTAAATGGAAATTAAACATGATGCACAAATGACTAGCTGGTCTAGGTCATACCAGAACCAGGGATGTGACAGGTTAGGTTTACCTTAATACTTCTATCTTAGTTGCGGATGCTTGCGAGAAGGGCTAATCATAAGTGGGAGGCTTTTCCAAGGAAGGGCAGCACCCAAGCACCAGTCCACCCACATATCAAATTATCAAAGTAATGAACGCGAATCATATGAGCATGATGAAAACTAGCTTGACAACAATTCCCATGTGTCCTCGAGAGCGCTTTGCTTTATATAAGAGTTTGTCCAGGCTTGCCCTTTGCTACAAAAAGGATTGGTCCACCTTGCTGCACCTTTGTTTACTTTTACTACTTGTTACCCGTTACGATTTATCCTATCACAAAACTATCTATTACCGATAATTTCAATGCTTGCAGAGAATACCTTGCTGAAAATCGCTTGTCATTTCCTTCTGCTCCTCGTTGGGTTCGACACTCTTACTTATCGAAAGGACTATGATAGATCCCCTATACTTGTGGGTCATCACCACCGATGTGGGCACAACCCACCTGGGCGCGCCTGGGCCCCTAGGCGTGGCCTGGTGGGTTGTGCTCCCCTTGGAGCTCTCCTCAGGTACTCTCTTGGCCCAACAGGTGTCTTCTGGTCCAGAAAAAATCACCAAAGAGTTTGCTGTGTTTGGACTCTGTTTGGTATTGATTTTCTACGAAGTAAAAAACAAGCAAAAAACAACAACTGGCACTGGGCACTATGTCAATAGGTTAGTCCCAAAAAATGATATAAAGTTGCTATAAAATGATTGTAAAACATCCAAGATTGATAATATAACAGCATGGAACAATAAAAAAATATAGATATGTTGGAGACGTATCAGGGGACCCACCAGAAAGCGCCAAGCATGGGGGCGCGCCCTACCCACAGGACGCGCCCCGAGCTTGTGGCGCCCCTGGCAGGCCTTGGGGCCATCTTCTCCTATATGATGCCATTTGGCCTAAAAAAATCATAAGAATGGTTTCGGGACGAAGAGCCGCCGTCTCGAGGCGGAACCTGGGCAGGAGCACTTTTGCTCTCGGGCAGAGCGATTCCACCGGGGAATCTTCCCTCCGGAAGGGGAAAATCGAAGCCATCATCATCACCAATGATCCTCTCATCATGGGAGGACTAATCGTCATCAACATCTTCACCAACGTCATCTCATCTCAAACCCTAGTTCATCTCTTGTATGTAGGGATGGAAATGGGGCCCCATACCCGCCAAACCCATGGGGATTTCATCTATTAGGGCGTGGGGATGGGCGAAAAGCTTCCCCATGGGGATATTTAATAAACTAATTTATTCCTCATAGGGTATAACGAGGATGGGGGTGATATTCTATTCCCCAGACCCAATACCCATCGGGGACCTACTTTTTAACTATGACATTGCGGTCAACCTTAAAATATTCACAAACAAACTTGTGAAAACAAAAAAACTCTGAAGAAAACCTTAAACCTAACCCACATCCTCACCTCGGCTGCCACCATGACCAAGAAGTCAGTACGACCTAGATTGATATTAGCATAACACGGACAACACCATTTATATTTGTTGATTATAGTATGTCATATAATGTATATGAGCATTTGTTTATGGGGATGGGGACCCTAATGGGGCCCCCTTCCCTAGTGGGGCATGGGTATGGGGAAATTTCATCCCCGGTCATGTAAACGGGGATGGGGATGGGATGATGGGGAATAGATGGGGATGGGGATGTTCTAGGTATACCCATAGGGGATTGTCCCCATTGCCATCCCTACTTGTATGCAATCTTTGCCTCAAAACCTCAGATTGGTACCTATGGGTTACTAGCTAGTAGTGTTGATTACATCTTGTTCTTGTAGTTGATGCTAGTTGGGTTATTTGGTGGAATATTATATGTTCAGATCCTTAATGATATTCAATACCCCTATGATCTTGAACATGAATTTGATTTATGAGTAGTTACTTTTGTTTTTAAGGACATGGGAGAAGTCTTGTCATAATTAATCATGTGAATTTCGTATTCGATCGATATTTTGATGATACGTATGTTGTGATTCCCTTAGTGGTGTTATGTAAATGTCGACTACATGACACTTCACCATCTTTGGGCCTAAGGGAAGGCATTGTGTATTAGTTATTAGATGATGGGTTGCTGGAGTGACAGAAGCTTAGACCCTAGTTTATGCACTATTCCTTAAGGGTCTGATTTGGATCCAAATGTTTCATGCTATGGTTAGATTTTTCTTAATTCTTCTTTCATAGTTGCAGATGCTTGCTACAGGGGGTAATCATAAGTGGGAGGCTTGTTCAAGTAAGAACAACACCCAAGCACCGGTCCACCCACATATCAAATTATCAAAGTAACAAATGCAAATCAAATAAACATGATGAAAGTGACTAGATGAATTCCCATGTGTCCTCGAGAACGCTTTGCTTATTATAAGAGACCATTCCGGCATGTCTTTGCTAGAAGAAGGATTGGGCTACCTTGCTGCACCTTTGTTACAATTGCTACTTGTTGCTCGTTAGAAATTACCTTGCTGCCAAACGATCTATTACCGATAATTTTAGTGCTTGCGGACAATACCTTGCTAAAAAGCGCTTGTCATTTCCTTCTGCTCCTCGTTGGGTTCAACACTCTTACTTATCGAAAGGACTACGATTGATCCCTTATACTTGTGGGTCATCAAGACTATTTTCTGGCGTTGTTGCCGGGGAGTGAAGCGCCTTTGATAAGTGTAATTTGGTAAGGAAACATTTATAGTACATGCTAAAATTTACTGTCACTTGTTACTATGGAAAACAATCCTTTGAGGGGTTTGTTCCGGGTATCTTCACCTCGACCGGAAGCACAAAGAGTTGCTCCTCAACCTACTGCACCTACTGAAAATATTTATTATGGGATCCTTCGGGCACGATAGAGAAACTGCTAGCTAATCCTTATGCAGGAGATGGAACACTACATCCTGATATCCACCTAATCTATGTGGATGAAGTTTGTGGATTATTTAAGCTTGCGGGTTTACCCGGAGATGAAGTTAAGAATAAGATCTTCCCTTTATCTTTGGGGGGGAAAGGCATTGACATGGTATATGCTATCTGATGATATTGGAGCTTGGGATTGGAATTTCATCAAAAGTTTTATCCTATGTATCTGGTTCATCGTGGTCGAAATTATATATATATATATATATATATATATATATGTAATTTGTGGCCTCGCGAAGGAGAAAGCATCTCTAAATCTTGGTGAGGCTTAAGTACATGATGTACACATGCCCCAATCATGAGCTCTCAAAATAAATTATCTTACAAAAATTTTATGCTCGGCTTTCTCATGATGATCAAACCATCCTCGATTCTTCTTCGACTGGCTCCTTTATGAAGAAAACTATGGAATTCAAATGAGATCTTCTGGAAATAATTAAACGCAACTCTGAAGATTGGGAACTTGACAGAGGTAGAGAGTCAGGTATACCACTTAAGTTTGATTGTGTTAAATCTTTTATGGATACCCGTGCTTTTCATAAGTTTAGCACTAAATATGGACTTGACTCTGAGATAGTAGCCTCTTTTTGTGAATCATTTTCTACTCATGTTGATCACCCTAAGGATAAGTGGTATAAATATCATCCCCCTGTTAAAGAAAAGATTGAGGAGCCTATTATAGTTAAAGATGAAACTGTCATTTACAATGTTGATCCAGTTGTGCCTACTTCTTATATTGAGAAACTACCTTTTCCTGTTAGGATAAAGGAACATGCTAAAGTTTCAATTGTGGTTAACAAAAGTAATATTAGAGCACCTAAACCCTCTGAAAAAATTGAAATTGAACCTAATGTTGCTATGGTTAAAGATCTCTTGGTCGATAATATATATGGGCATGTTATTTACTTCTGTGATGAAGCTACTAGAATTTGCTGAACCTGATACTAAAGATAAGAATAAGCCTGTTGTTGGCATGCCTATTGACTCTATTAAAATAGGAGATCATTGTTATCATGGCTTATGTGATTTCGGCGCTAGTGTGAGTGCTATCCCGTTTACCTTATATCAATAAATTATGAATGATATTGCACCTGCTGAGATAGAAGATATTGATGTTACTATTAAGCTTGCGAATAGAGATGCTATTTCACCGCTTGGGATTGTTAGAGATGTTGAAGTCTTGTGTGGAAAAATAAAATACCCTACTGATTTTCTAGTTCTTGGTTCTCCACAAGATGATTTTCCCATTATATTTGGTAAAACTTTCTTGAACACTGTTAATGCTAAGATTGATTGCAATAGAGAAATTGCCAGTGTTAACTTTGGTGATATTTCTCATGAATTTAATTTCTCTAAGTTTCGTAGACAACCTCATGATAAAGAATTTCCTAGTAAAGATGAAGTTATTGGCCTAGTTTCTATTGCCTTACCTACCACTGATCCGTTAGAACAATATTTGCTAGACCATGAAAATGATATGCACACGAATGAAAGAAATGGAATAGCTAGATAGGATGTTCTTTGATCAACCACCTATCCTTAAACACAATTTTCATGTTGAAACTCTTGGAGGTCCTCCTCCACCAAAGGGTGACCCTGTGTTTGAATTGAAACAATTGCCTATTACTTTGAAATATGCTTATCTTGATGACAAGAAGATATATCATGTTATTATTAGTGCTAACCTTTTAGAGCATGAGGAAAAAAGATTACTAAAAATTCTGAGGAAGCACCGCCGCTATTGGATATACACTTAATGGTCTTAAGGGCATTAGTCCCACTCTATGTCATCACAAGATTAATATAGAGCCTGATGCTAAACCAGTTGTCAGTCACCAACGACGATTAAATCTTAAGATGAAGGAAGTGGTAAGAACTGAAATATTAAACCTTCTAGAAGAAGGTATAATTTATCCCTTAGCTGATAGCAGATGGGTAAGTCATGTTCATTGTGTCCCTAAGAAAGGAGGCATTATTGTTGTTCCTAATGATAAAAATGAGCTCATTCCACAAAGAATTGTAACTTGTTATAAGATGGTAATTGATTTTAGAAAATTAGACAAAGCTACTAGAAAAGATCATTACCCCTTACCTTTTATTAATCAAATGCTAAAAATACTATCTAAGCACACACACACTTTTGTTTTCTTGTTGGATATTCCGGTTTCTCTCAAATACATGTGTCACAAGCCGATCAAGAGAAAACCACTTTTACATGTCCTTTTGGAACTTATGCTTATAGACGTATGCCTTTTGGTTTATGTAATGCACGTGCTACCTTCAAAGATGTATGACTGCTATATTCTCTGACTTTTGTGAAAAGATTGTTGAGGTTTTTATGGATGCTTTTTCCGTTTATGGAACTTCTTTTGATGATTGCTTAAGCAACCTTGATTGAGTTTTGCAGAGATGTAAACAAACTAATCTTGTCTTGAAATGGGAGAAGTGTCACTTTATGGTGAATGAAGGTATTTTCTTGGGCCATAAAATTTCTGAACGAGGTATTGAAGTAGATAAAGCTAAAATTGATGCAATTGAGAAAATGCCATGTCCTAAAGATATTAAAGGTATAAGAGGTTTCCTTGGTCATGTTGGTTTCTATAGGAGGTTTATCAAAGACTTCTCTAAAATTTCTAGGCCTCTTACTAATCTCTTGCAAAAAGATGTTCCATTTGTTTTTTATGAAGATTGTGTAGAAGTGTTTCAAACACTTAAGAAAGCCTTAACTTCTACACCTATTGTTCAACCACCTGACTGGAACTTGCCTTTTGAAATTATGTGTGATGCTAGTGATTATGTTGTTGGTGCTGTTCTAGGACAAAGATTTGATAAGAAATTAAATGTTGTCCATTATGCTAGTAAAACTCTAGACAATGCTTAAAGAAACTATGTTACTATTGAGAAAGAATTTTTAGTTGTTGTGTTTGCATGTGATAAATTCAGATCTTATATAGCTGATTCTAAAGTAATTGTTCACACCAATCATGCTGCTATTAAATACCTTATGGAAAAGAAAGATACTAAACCTAGACTCATTAGGTGGGTTCTATTGCTACAAGAATTTGACTTGTATATTACTGATAGGAAGGGAGCTAAGAATCCCATAGCCGATAACTTGTCTAGGTTGGAAAATATCCTTGATGACCCACTACCTATTGATGATAGTTTTCCTAACGAGCAACTAGCCGTCATAAATGCTTCTCATAATACTCCTTGGTATGCAGACTATGCTAATTACATTGTTGCTAAATTTATACCACCTAGTTTCACATACCAACAAAAGAAAAAAAATATTCTTTGATTTAAGACATTACTTCTAGGATGACCCACATATTTATAAAGAAGGAGTAGATGGTATTATTAGACATTGTATACCTGAGCATGAACAAGAACAAATCCTACGGAAGTGTCATTACGAGGCTTACAAAGGACACCATGCGAGAGATAGAACTGCACACAAGGTATTACAATTTGGTTTGTATTGGCCTACTCTCTTCAAAGATGCTCGTAAGTTTGTCTTAGCATGTGATGAATGTCAACGAATTGGTAATATTCGTAGACCTCAGGAAATGCCTATGAATTATTCACTTGTTATTGAACCATTTGATGTTTGGGGATTTGATTATATAGGACCTTTTCCTTCCTCTAATGGGTATACACATATTTTAGTTGCTGTTGATTACATTACTAAGTGGTTAGAAGCTATTCCAACTAGTATTTCTTATCATAACACTTCTATTAAAATGCTTAAGGAACTTCTTTTCCCGAGGTTTGGAGTCCCTAGAAATTTAATGACTAAGGGTGGTTCACATTTTATTCATGGTGCATTCCATAAACTGCTTGGCAAATATGATGTCAACCATAGAATTGCATCTCCCTATCACCCTCAATCTAGTGGTCAAGTTGAATTGAGCAATAGGGAAATAAAATTAATTTTGCAAAAGACCGTGAATAGGTCTAGAAAGAATTGGTCTAAGAAACTTGATGAT
The DNA here is from genome assembly GCA_021605145.1 of Aegilops bicornis. NCBI lineage: Eukaryota > Viridiplantae > Streptophyta > Magnoliopsida > Poales > Poaceae > Aegilops > Aegilops bicornis. Next base: position 322,876,378 of record CM038675.1, read on the forward strand.
GCATTATGGGCTAATAGAACCGCCTATAAAAATCCTATGGGCATGTCTCCGTATAAAATGGTTTATGGAAAAGCATGTCATTTACCTCTTGAGTTAGAACATAAAGCATATTGGCAATCAAAGAACTTAAGTATGATTTTAAACATGTCGGTGAGAAGTGGTTATTTGATATTACCTCGCTAGATGAATGGAGAACCCAAACTTATGAAAATGCCAAATTATTTAAAGAAAAAGTTAAAAGATGGCATGATAAAAGAATTCAAAAGCGGGAATTCAAAGTGGGAGTATGTTCCATTGTACAATTATCGTTTTTGATTTTTTGCCGGGAAACTTCACTCTAAGTGGGAAGGACCGTATATCATCGAGGAAGTTTATCGTTCTGGAGCCATTAAGATCAATAACACCGAAGGCACTAATCCAAAGGTGGTCAATGGGCAAAGAGTTAAGCATTATATCTCAGGTACACCTATTAAAGTTGAAACTAACATTGTTCAAACTATGACACCAGAGGAATACATAAAAGAGACCTTCCAGAACCCTGAAAAGAAAGAGATACGTGATACGGTAAGTATACAGACTCCAAAATTCCGTAAAAATATTTTCTGTCAGTTTTGGAAATTTAGAAAAAAATACAAAATAAGAAACACCAAAGGGGGCTACCCAGGTGCCCATGAGGCACCAGGGCGCGCCCACCCCCTGTGCGCGCCCTGGTGGCTTGTGGGCCCCTCGTTAGTCTTCCCGATTCCATTTTCTTCTGGAATACTTGTTTTGCAAGATAAAAATTCTTTATATATACTCCCAGACGTTTTGACCACCTTATCACAGAAATATCCTCTGTTCTTGTTTCGTGTTGTTTTTCTGACAAATCTAGATTGCCATGGCTCCACCAAGCTCCTCCAAGGACAAGTTCTATGAGAAGGTCATCAACCCCTACTTACCGAAGGTGATGAAACACCCATGCAGGAACACCGGGTCGTAATGAGATTTTCGTTTACCGATGTGGTCTTGATCTCCTTTGTTGGGTTCCATGCAATATTCTTATTCGTAATTAAAGCCTGGGTAGTGAATTGGTTGGTTGTGTGAACCTTCGCAATCGCCATTCACTTCCCTTCCCTGACCATGCCGGTGTCTTCTTCAAACACCGCATCATCGAAATCCTCTTCCTCAAATTCCTCCTTTCCTTTGTCCGATCCACCAATTACCTTCACCCCAAAATACACACAGACCGCTAGGGACACCATTTTTATGGGAACTAAAACCATATAAGCTCTAGGTCTACGTTTCTTTAACCTAATTGCTACCAAAGTTGGGCACACATGTGAGGGCACCCCCTTTATCAACTCGAGTAATCAAACCATGGAGGAGACGAAATCGTGGTTGAGAACGAGTAGAACACACGCCGGAGAAGGTCTTCATTGAGGGGATACGAAAGCTCTAGATGGGAGCCACCAAGGATTTTTTTTTAATAATACTATATGTTAATTGGTCTAGATAGGAAACTACAATACACATAAAGCATGCGATACGGAAATTTTATCAATATGTTACTAGTTAGATAGATATATTAAACAATAACACTTGGCCAGAGAAGAATACATCTTGTGAGATATGGAGAAGATTTTGCTTTTCATTAATTTTTGTTCATCCATATTTATTGCACTCAACCATATCTTGGTCCTACTATTATATCTAGATATTCTTGTAACCATTTGTCGAATACACGATCAACTATGGAGCTCATTCATATATTGGATCCGTGCCGTTACAACAGCACATAAATTAATATTGATCCCTCTCACTCGATTATTGTATGTTAAGATCAAAAACTCTTAGAGTCGAAAATCCATGATTAGAATTGAGCATCCAAGGCCGGGAATAGGATAGATTAATCTATGCTTCTCTCACTAAGGAAATTAGGCATCCCTTGTCTCTTAGTGATTCTTGTATTACTCATGTTAATCGTACTCAGAATAATGTTAATGACAATTTAACTAAGTTTGCTAGAGGTAAGGGCAGAACTATGACTTAGTTAGGGTTTAAGTTGTTTTGTCTTTAGCTTTTGATGATTGTAAGGATCTTGTGATCACGTAATACAAGTTTTCACCCGAAAAAAAAAAAGAAAAAGAAAAGAAAAGCCATGATTAGAATTGAGCATCCATTCACAAGGTATTTCACATGAAAAACATATAGGCGCACGCGTTTCTTAGTCGGCCCACACAACATGTTATACAAGATGAATCCAACATGTCCAATTTTGCGCTTTGGTTTCCCGCTATTCAATCTAGCTTGCTTGTCGTGCTTCGAAGGTTTTCAGCACACCCAATCCATCTTATTCTTTTCTACCTCCTATCGGCTCACCTCGCGTGCATGTTTCTATTAACTGCAAAGCTTTCTTAATATTAGATATCATCTATCATATTGGATTTGCTTGCGTACGTCATTCAATTCGCCACATTGCCATGCGTCCATTATTTAAGTAATGTTTTTAATATTTTCCTATAAAATATTTGTCAAGCAATTTTTAACATATTACTAATCATGGATGTACCCTTTAATTGATTTCTAAATATATCAAAATCATCCATGTTCACATCTAGGCGTGTTCAAATTACAAATCAATATAAAAAGAGATAACCACATTCACCCTCGCTCTTCTATCTTGCCTCCCTCAGACAACCCGCTCCCCTACAGGTAGCGGTCCACCGTCCGTAGGAATGGATCCCTTCGTGTCTGACCCCACCGATCCTGTGACAACCAGCCCCAAAACTCGGAGCCGACCCCTCCTTCAATTCCCTTACCACTGAGTCCGTCGGCGCGAGCCCCGACGCGGAGGGCGGCGCCGCCGCCACACAGGCGGACGATGAGGCGGAGAGTGGGGCGCCCGGCTCCCCTTCCCCGCCCCGACCGCCGCCGAGCATCTCCGCGCGCCGCGATCCTCTCAGGGCCGCGTGCTTCCGGAGGCTGGCCGCCTCCTGCGAAGCCCGCCGACTCCGCGAGGCGGCGCTCCTCCGTGCGTCTAAACCGCCCGCGGAGAAGGCCGAGGACCCCGACGAGCCAATCTGGCCACCAAGAAGCCGCCATTGGAGGCGCTTCGTGTATGTATACCTCGCCTTCCACCCCGACTCTCCTTTTCCTCATGAATGCATGATTATATAGTTCCTTTAAAATAATTTAGGTTTAGATAGATTACCATGCTAGGGCTTTCGGAGAACATACCGCTAAGGCGTTCGTTTTCAGAGATTTTACACGTAGTAGATTCAGCAATCTTACATGTGCAATAGTAGATTCTATTTATCCCGTCCCAACTTAGTTTTTATTTTGGAGAAGTACGTGGTAATATGTTTCGTAGCCTAACGGAGATGGTGAGAAGAATCATGATTCTGTTTTTATATAAAATAACTGTGATTTAGTTTGATTACCATGCTAGGGCTGTTTGAGGAGTAGGGATATCTGCAATTGAAATCGGTACATTCGATTTACTATTGCTACATTAGGTCATGTTTCTAATGCTGATGGCATCTTGGTCAGTGTCTAGCCTAGGGTTCTGGAGCATTACGTTAGCTCAAGCTGTTAAATATATATTTGCGAGTTATGTCCTTACTTTTGTGAACTGGATTGTTGATGCCCCAACTAGTGATGAGGCGTTAAGTTCCGCCTTTCTGTTCCTAACGGAATCTTTGAATCTAGCCTAGGGATCTCAAAACGTTACGTAAGCCCTAGTTACCTAATTAAGCTGTTCAAAATGTTAGAGATTTATGGCATTACCATAATGAACCTGATTTATGGGAGAACCATACTGCTCTAATGCCAGCGATATCTTGATATCTAGCCTGAGAAATCAAAGATTTACTATAAGTAGCCTTTGTCCTCACCCTCTTTTCATGTTCATGGTGGTATATCCCTTCTGTTTTAATCTTACGTTCACATTTCTTTTGTTTCTCTATCAAGCATTTTGCCTTTCCCAGTCTGAAACTTTTGCAATTACCTCCAACAGGGAACTAAAAACTATGGGGTCCAGCCCGGCTAATCCTGTGCCCAACACTGATGAGAGTTCATTATCTCATATCAGGAGCCAAGATATGTTAGCTGACAAGGTTGTGGACCAATGGGATGACAGTGACACTGAAAACTCCTCTGGAAGTGCATCATATCAAGTTGTTCCTTACAAGAATGCCCAGGGAGAAAACACCTTATCTGTGCTGTCTAAAAAAAGGAAATTCATTATTAGTACATATTCTGTGCAATGTTGTACTTGCCAGAAATGGAGAGTTGTACCATCCAAACTGAAATATGAGCAAATCCGAGAGAATATTATACAAGTTCCTTTTTCTTGCAAATATGTCCATGGGTGGAAGCCACAAGTTACATGCCATGATCCAACTGATATATCTGAGGATAATGGCATGGCATGGGCAATTGATATCCCATGCATCCCTCAGACCCCTCTTGGTTGGGAAAGGAATATTACTCTAAGGAATGAACAGAGCACGAGATTCGCTGATGTGTGAGTATTACTTGTTTTGCACAACATCATAGTTAATTTGTTTCCCAGCTTTTTGTATTTATTTCTGAGCAAATGATGTTGCAGTTGTTTTCTAACGTCCCTGGGTCGTAACTCTTGAGAGCTCAGAATGCTCATTTATGGTTTAGGAACTTAATGCTGTTCATATTTGATACATGGTTAAACATTCATTTCTGTGGTCTGCTAAACACCTTACACACCTATATAAAAGGATGTGCTTGCCATTCCGTGTACGTATTGTATGACTGTTTCGTAACACTTATATACATCCTTTCAGGTACTATATCTCTCCCACAGGCAGAAAAGTAAGATCCATGAAAGATGTCGAAAGGTAAGCTAACTTTCTGCTGGTCAACTTCTCTTCAATATCGTAAGCATATTAGTGCCCAGATGCAGTTTTCCCTTCATCTAGCATGTCGATAACCGCATCTGAATGGTATCCACTATTATTGTGAAGTTGTTACAAAGTGTTATCATTGTACTTTCAATACCTCGATGGCTCAATGATAATATGAAGCACACAACCAGCATTTAGGCTTAGCTTTGTTGGGGCTTATTTTCAGAAATCTTGCCTGTTCTTACAATTGAAGGTTGGAAACAACACAGAATACATGTGTATACTATGTGAAGTTGTGAACTTCTCCATGTGGTTCAATCTGCCTAGATGTTTATCTTATTCGTCATATGTTATACTTTGATAGGTATTTTGAAGACAACCCAGACTATGCTGCCCGCTTACAGTTATCTCAGTTTTCGTTCAGGGTACCTAAACCTCCAAATTGCCCTCGTCAGTCAGAGCTTATTGAACCAACTGAAGGTATATTTATGCACAACTTTTAACATGGTTACTTTAACTGGCATACTAAATGGATTGCTGGTTGGACAAGCATCTCTCTTCTGGTTGAACAATGGCCACTATTGCTTCAAATTTATGTCAGTGATAAAATGGTTTTCGGATTGCCTTGTCAACTGAGAATGCATTACAAGTTTGTGTACTTGTATATTATGGTACTTAATGGAACTATTTAAGTGGTAGGACAGGTGGTGAGCTGGGTTGTACAGGATAGTAGGGCATGCATGTAAGCAAAGTTCCACACATGCCACTCATATTTTAAATGATCATAACAGGTTGAGATGTCGTAAATTGGATTTTACTTTATTGTTTTTAAATTTCTGTAAATTGGATCGCACACCTGATAACATAACGTAGACCATTGCACACACTAGTGGCTGATGGATTATATCCCCTTTACATGAATATGAAACTAAATGAGAGTTCTGTTAATGCATGCTGCCTATATATAGTTGCATAACATGAGACAGGCAGGTGGGTAACTTCTAGTACCCTTGTTGATTATAGCACAACTCCTAGATAAAGTTCTTGCAACTAGCTAGCGATTTAGGGATCTTGTAGCAGCGGTTAGAAATTTAGAATCACTGTGTGGGGTTCATTGGTGGTTGGTGATGTCTGCTGTTTCCATCTATTAGTATACTTATTACATACAATGACCCTTGCACAACGGACGACGTCTTGATGTGATTAGCTTGCTTGTCTTCTCTTCTGGCTCAAGTGATTAATGGTGTTCTATTCACTCTTTGTGTTTGTGCAACCATGTGATAATTTGACACATGATTTGTTATTTATCTGATGGGATGCTCTTATTTTCAGTGCCACCTCCGGTTCACGAGGATGCCGTGCACAACTACATGCCAGTTCCTCATGGAGAAGCCAATCATTTAACTCATATACCAGTTATACTAGCTCTACAAGTACCAGTGATGCTCTCCAAAAAGAGAAAACTAAACCAGTGATGCTCTCCAGAAAGAAAGAAAAATGCTCTATCAGTGATGTTCAAACTTCAGACTTGAAATGTGCTATTTTGCTGTATTATCTTACTGTTAATGTTCTACCTTAGCTAAGCTTGCTCCCCTTGTGCTGTGCTTTGCTCCAGCTTGGCTGGAACTGAGAGTTTTTGGGACATCGACATCAACAGAGGAATGTTGTTGCAGAAAGTTATTGAAACTGCCACATTGCTTTTACCTCTCTGTTCGTGTGCTGTGAATGCCTATAACTTTAAGTTTATGCGTGTTGCACATCATAATCTCCTGTAGAAGGCACAATCATTTTTATTGAGATCAATGGGTATTGGGACAGAGCTTAGATAACAGAAGTTTCTGCCACCCCCATTCTATGACCAAAGATCACATTATAAACATCTGTCTATTTTACATTTATGCGACGAATTGCATGAAAGCGCAAGCCCATAGCATTTTAGACCTTTTTAAGTTCAAACATACAAATGACAAAAGCCATTAAACTATGCATCATATTGATCTGCACCTCAAAAGAAAAACAAACAAGGCGGGATCTATGTTGGGATTCTTATAGAACTAGAAAAATAGAAATGCATTCCAAGGAAAGAGTGAGCCCCATTCTATGATCAAAGAGTTTACCAACTGGCATGACAAAATTTAGCTGGGCCGCCACCTTTATTAGCCTGACATGACAAAATGTCACACAGCGACCTCTGGTTAAGGGCCTCTTTGGATGGCAAGTCTTACAAGATGCAGGAACAAGAAAAATTCTTTATGAGGTCAAATAGCCCTGTACCAATTATTTTTAAGAGAAAAGTATATTTTTCATCCTCAAACTCTTGGTGAAGTCTAAATTTAGTCCCTCAACTATAAAACCGGATAATTTGCAACCCCAACTCTTAAAACCGGACAAGCTAAGTCCCTCTCCCGATTATAAGCAGTTTCGGGATGACATGGCGAGGTTTTGATCGACTCTGCGTCCACCTGGCAATCCCCGATGGGTCTTTTTCTTCCTTCTCGTTCTAACTCAGCTCAGCATTTCGTTGGGCAGTTGGAGTGCGTGGAGCAGCATGAGGAGCACGTGGGTGTGGAAGCCTCCGGCGAAGTGGTTCTGGTCCCTGGCGACCTCTGTAAGGCAGCGCCGACGCGCGTCCCCCAGCGTGTCGCCCGCGCCGTCGACACCGGTGCCTAGATCATGCTCTGGCGATACAAACGCATTTGAGCTGTGCAGAGCTCGCCTGCGTGAGCACAACGACGGCAACGCGTGTCGCTGGAGCGGGAGCTCATGGCCACGCTTGCACTGCCACACCTCGGCTTGGCGGCCACCGTCCGTCACCACTGCGAGCCGGCGCTCGAGCTGCCGCACCATTCTCATGTGTCGTCTGCCCCGCGTTGCTGCCAAGTTGCTCGTCGACACTGCATCCGCGCCTTGACCAAGCTCGCCGTGCCGAGACATCGTCGGCCCTGCTGGCCGTCGCCGCCGCATCCGGCCGTTGTCCAAGCTCGCTGTACCGAACCGTCCTCGGCCCTACTGTTCACGCCGATGCGTGTAGGGGAAGCCAGAGGTGTGGGAGGAGATCCCGATGGGTGATGTTCGGGAGAGCAGCATGCCAGCATGGCCATGCGAGCGCACGCACAACACCTGTTTGATGTTTTGTCTCAATGGAATTCACATGAGCGCTGCGCGTGTTTTCGTTTTCTTTTCTTTGTACCTAAAAGCTTTGCCATGTGTCACTTTGAACTGGTAAAAACCACGTTGAGTCAGCATGGATACTGCTCGAAGAACAAAACTTGTCCGGTTTCAAGAGTTGGGGTGTAAGTTGTCCGTTTTTGTAATTAAGGGACCAAATTTAGACTTTGCTAAAAGTTAAGAGATGAAATGTATACTTTTCTCTATTTCTAATGGCTGAAGTTCTCCGAAACTTCTGAAAATCCTACGGATCATTTGCTCATTATATACTTTCTCTTGACATAATGACGGGAGCATTCTAGGGGTTTAGTGATTCTCACAAAACAAAACCCAGATAATGATCACATGGTCCCTACATACAAGTCTCAAAATTTGCTTTCTCTTCGCCTTTTGATCTCAAGAATAAAACCCCAAAATAAGAAAACTAGCTGCTTTCTCTTCACCTTTTGATCTCAAGAAAAACGAGAATCTTGAATTTAATATATATGGACTACGCACATACATCAATTCCTTTCTCCAACGGTCATGAATTCATGATACATGTCGATTCTTGAGAGTTCTAACCGCTAATGATCATGTTCATCAATTCCTCTCTCCAATGATCGATCATGAATTCATAATGAGACAACTAGCAGAGACAAGAAAAGGAAACTACTTCCGAGAGAAGTATAACTAAACGTAAGATGGTGGGCGTCCTCCATCGACCTTCGCGATCATCTTCGACGCAAACTCTGGGTCGTGCTCCTCGTAGAATCGGCACAACGCGTCCATCGGGATCCCTTTGCCGACCCTCTTCTCCTTCTTGCAACAATCACCGTCGGCGCTCTATGCGCTCCGGCGGTGGTGGTCTCTTGGAACCGGCCGGCCGTGCCGCGCCGGCCGAGTGGGGTGGAGCGGCAGGGGCTCGCGTCGTCCCATGATGGCACTCGTCGCGACACGGCTGGGTTTCTTTGTTGATGGCGGGTACTCGACGAGGTAGGACTTCGGTCTTGCGGGCGGAGACTACCTTAGCACGGAGGAAGATCACCGGTACTGTTGCGAAGAAGACGACGTTCGTTCATAACTTATGCGCACCTCGGCAGCATCCTCAAGACGCTGAATTGCGATTGCCGCACGCCGCATCCACGGTGGACTTGAAGAACCTTCGCAGCAAGCGGGCATTGTTCGACTTTCTGGGCTGCATCCACCCAAGGAACCTTCTTCGGTGAGCGAAGCGCGCCATTAGTTCTCTTGGTCATTGTCATTGCCGCAACTTTGCTTCTCTTGGGTGCCACTTTTGAGGCGACGACGGGCGATGGCGGAGCGATGGCGCGTAAGCGGTATGACATTGCCCTAGATTGTTGTTGCACTTGCAGTCTTTTCTCTCTCAATTGGACTCGGATGATTGCAAAGTGGACGGGGGAAGAAAATTAACGCGAGCACAAGATTAATTGCATGCCGAAGCTATAATGTAGCGACCAGACCTCAAACAGTTTGATCTCTGTGCTCAGTGTCATCCCTGGATCAGTAATGCTGACACCACACAGTACTCGAAAGATTTATAACAGAGTAGCAATCACACACTTATTACAATCGAATGTCTCAAGAGAGAACTTAATAAAATGAATATGGCTTAAGGCCATCTAATAATGATAACAGCGGAAGGCTTGGAAGAATAAGCGAGTCCATCAACTCCAACGGCATCATTGAGTATAGAACCACGACCTAAACACCATACTCGTCGTCTGAAAAGTCTGCAACATGAAACGTTGCAGCCCGAAAAACGGGTCATCACATGGAATATGCTGGCAAAGTAACACATAGAGAATAATGGAATGATAAGCCTATACTACATGCATATTTGGCTGGTGGAAAGCTCTATGGTTAAAGTTTTGCATAAAGCCAATTTTTCCCTACTGCAAAGGAATAAATTTATTTAATTATCATGGTGGTTGTTAAACATTGAGAATGGTTGACAGCATTCTCAATCCCAATTAAAAGTACTCATTAAAAACCCAACAATATTAATTTCGAAGTAACATGATGAGATTCACATGATAATCCAAGTACTAGATACTCAAGATGTCCATAACCGGGGACACGACTAACCATGATTACTTTATACACTCTGCAGAGGTTTGCGCACTTTTCCCCACAAGACTCGATCGCCTCCGTTGGATTTCTCCACTACATGATGTTTGAGAAACGGATGACCGAGACATAGTCTTTCAGAAGCACTAGCACCTTACATGTGGGTAGACCGGTACACCTACTTTCCCCTACATCTGCTAGTCTACCCGTAAGAGTTCGCACAACTTAATCAACTATGTATGGGCTTGTGGCTGCACACGGAAGTTTCTAGTTTGAATAATCCCATGACCCCTTTGAGCCTGGGTGGCGGTCCAAGAAATCTGAGCAAGTCTGATAGAAACCAGTGCCTCAATCCACCCAGATGTGTGTTTAAGTTGCCACCTTAAATAAACCATTAAATAACAATCTCACATCTGTCATGGATGCACTCACCCAATCCACGTCTACTAGCATAGCATGGCATAAATAAGCAAACGTAGAAGTAACTCCCAAGGGTTTGATAATAAAACAGGTAATAGGTACTACCTCAATCTACTTCCCAAAACCCACAATTTAATTAGATCATAATCATGCAAGTGTTTGAGGATAGATCTAATGCATAAAAACTGGGTATGAGAAGAGGTATGATCAAAGTGTTACTTGCCTTGCTGATGATCCGTGAAACCTAGAGACTCGAAGTAGCAGGCGGCGCACTCCGGGTATTCTATCGGAGACAAACAAACAAGCATACAGTAAGTACTCATCTAATGCACAGGTAAAACTCAAATAGATCTAACCAGATAGTTCAACTTAAGAACTCCGGTTTGCAAAAAGAATCAAATCAAACGAAACAGCGAAATTCAAGCGGCAAGAAAACAGCTCCGTTTACTAATCTGGATCTAGGTCAAATTTTACAGGAGCAAAACTTGTTTAAGTAGGTTATTCGGAAAGAGGGTTTGAGGCGAAACTCTAGGCGCTTGAATCGCTGATTACGATAAACGGCGAAAAGTTATACTAAAAGCGAAAATCGGATCAAGAATCGCGATCGAGAAAAATCGCGGTTAAATCGAGAAAAGAAAAACGACGAACGGGTTAACGAACGAACGTTCGTTAACTAAACTAATCTGACGAACTCGTTCGTTTAAACGAACTAACGGACGAACGTCCGCTAAATAACCTAATCCGAAAAAAACAAAACTAAAAAAACCGAAAAAAACGAAATAAAAACCGCCCGGTTTATAAAAAACTGGCGGCACGCGAACAGGCGGCGAACCTCGTGATTGGGCGGCTCGGCTAGGAGTTAGGGTTTAGGCCGAATTGGTAGGCGTGTGATGAAATTTGTGGCGGGGGTGTGGTTGGGCTCGGGGCGAGGCTGGGCACAGGGCTGGGGCTGCGCTTATATCTGCGCCCGGCGGAGTCCGCTTCGAACCTGCCAGAGGTGGTTCGTGCTTTTATTTTAAAATAATACCGTGCAGTAGAAAAATAAAAAGAAATACTAAACGGACTCCAAAAATCCCGAAATAAATTTTCCCCAGCTTCTAAAATCAAGCCGGACTAGATGAACATTTATTTGGGGCCTAAATGCAATTTTTAAAAACGCGCATTTTTCCTAAATTCAAATAAAAAGGCGAAAAACTCCAAAATAAAATCTCATTTGATTTTATTATTAAATCTTCTTTATTTCTTTATTTTGGGAAAGTCACTTTATTCCCTCTCTCATATTTTGATAGTAGAAATAATTGAAGATAAAATAATTAAAATCAAATTATCCTATTTTCAAAATTTGAGAAAACTCAAATATGAAAATAACGAAATCCCCAACTCTCTCCGTGGGTCCTTGAGTTGTGTAGAATTTCTAGGATCGAGCAAAATGCAACGAAAAAAAATGATATGCAATGATGCTCTATGTATAACATTCCAAATTGAAAATTTGGGATGTTACATATAAATTGGCGTCACTCCATGTCCGAATACAGCTCGAGGTTGCCTTTTTTCCTGTTTGACACTGTAGGTCCGAATTCAGCTTCAAGTTGGCTGCTTTTGACTTTGAAGGAAACCAAATTGGATGTTACATATCGTGTTTTTGCGATTTTCCAAACTAGATAAGAGCATCTCCAACAGCCGCCCAACGTGCCGCGCGCTAAAATCTACTTTGCCGCGTGTCCATCGCATGGTTTGGCGTGGCAGTCAGCGCTGGCTCCAACAGCCGCGCTAAAATGCAGCGCGCGGTAGCTCCAGCAGCGCGCGCCACCCGTCGCCGAGGTCATCTGCGGCGGCATGAAGAAACGCGCCGCGATGCTTTCGGAGAACTCGGCGTGAGGCGAGGCCAACGCTCCCGCGCTAGGGTTTGCGCTGACGGTGGTGGTGGAGTGGTCGCGTAGGATGGGATGAAAGGTGCCGGCGTGTCGTCCAGGTCGATTCATTTGGCTATTTGGCGCGTCTTGAAGGCGAAGGTGGTGCGGTGGAGAGAGTGCGGCGCGAGCGCTCGTGTGTGCCGCGCGTCGAAGCGGACGCCCCAAATACACAACGCGCGATGGCAATTCGGACCGCGCGCCCAACCCTATATGCCGCGCGCGGGGTTATTGCCCCCTGGAGCCACTCTACTAATTGCGCGCATGCTAAAATGGGTAAATTTGCGGCGTGACACTTGTTTAGCGTGGCTGTTAGAGATGCTCTAACTAAATGAGTTCCTCGTTTTCTCCTCATGGGCCGAACGAGGCCTGCGGTCCGCCATACTGGGCCGGTGAAGCTACTTATTGGGCTCTAAGGGGTAGGTGAGTTACGACTTACGAATCATCTATATTAGAATGATCAGTGGCTGCCTCGGGAGGAAAACCCTAAACGCCGCTCTGCGCATCGTAATGTCGACGCTTCGCATAGGGTTACATGAGCGAACGACGCAGTAGGCCGGCCCAATTGCTAAGCTTTTGTTTTCTATACAGTAGTTCTTCTGGTTTTGGGAACCTTCTTGAACCAGGTTTTTTCTTGTTGGTATCTACTTCTGGTTTTTTTTCTTTTTTTTCTTTCTTTTTTTCGTTCTTCTTGTTTCTGTTTATTTTTTTTTGTGTTTATTTTTTTCATAATTTCAAAGAATTTATATAAAAATTCAGAATTTAAAAAAAAATCACTTTTTTTAACAAAAATGTTCGGATTTTGGAGTTTGTTCACTTTTTATAAAAAATTCACATTTTTTGGAAATTTGAAATTTGTTCATGTTATTGTATATAATTTACGAATTTTGTTCACATTTTTTAAAATTGTTCAAGTATTTCAACTTTTGTTCATGTTTTTAAAAATTGTTGAATTTCATTACTTTGTTCATGTTTTTGAAAAATTGTTCACATCTACAAATTTTTTTTGGATTTTTAAAATTTGTCCATGCTTTAAAAAATTGTGCACTTTTTTGTATAGCATTTCAGAATTTTGTTCACAATTTTCAAAATTTGATCAATTTTTTAAAAAATGTTTGTTATTTCTATATTTGTTCATGTTTTGAAAAACTGTTAGTTGTTTCAAAAACTATTCAAAATTTCTAGATTTGTTCATGTTTTTTGTATAGAAATTCATAATTTTGTTCACCTTTTCAAAATTTGTTCATGTTTTTAAAAAACATGTTTGAAATTCAAATAAAATGGAATTTCAAAATTTTGTTCATATTTTAAATAATTGTTCACATTTTCTATTTGTCAATTTTTTTGCAGAATTTGAAAAAGGTGTTATATTTTTTGGATAAAATATTCGGATATGTCGCTGTAATTAGTTCTTAAAAGTTTGTGGTGCCTATTAGTCACTAAGAGGAATCATGTAAGGCGGCTAGCTACTCGCATTACCAAGTTTGGTCACTGGTACAACGCATTTTTTGCAAATTTCACACCGCTCGCTCATTACCACTTGGACTGGCCCACTTGCGGTACTGCCTATGCGAACCTCCGCCAATCTGCTACAACGAGTGGCAGATAGGAGGTCCTTCCTCGGAAAACTATGATGAAACCGATTGCACCACGACAGCAAGATAAACCGAAGACGGTTCATGAATTAATTGACCATGCAAATAGAGTATGGAACCAGGACCATGTGAACCTGTATTTTCTGCCATGGACGTTGATGTGGTGAGAAGCATTGCGCTACCATCAATGAACATGGAGGATTTCTGGGGATGGAGCTGGGAGAGGTCAGGGGAGTTCATTGTGCGGTCAACCTTTCGGTTGCTCGACCACACGAAAAACAGAAGGGTGGCCTGGTTGGAAGGGAGAGCTGGCACGTCTAATTCAACAATTGAGGAGAAAGCTTGGACGAAGATATGGAATTATAAGTTGCCAGCAAAGGTCAAGGTTTTCGCATGGAGGCTATCTCCCCAAAGTCTGCCTACAGTTGATGTTGACAATCATCAACAGATGTGAGTAACGAGTGGCTGCACTATCTGCGGTTGTAAGTGCATCTAGTGCCACCCCTAGTTGGTTTTGGAGTATTGACGACAAACCTGGTTGAAGGACTAATGTGTTTGTGAGAATTGCAGGATAACACACGTAGTAGTCCCTCATTGATTCGGTTTACCTACCGAAGATGACCCCTAAAAATGTGTGAAGACATTGAAGACAATGGTGGTATGTGAAGATATTCACAACGAAGATTATGACTCGAGAAGACATTCACGTGAAGACTATGGAGTGCGAAGACATAGTTGTTTCGTGGTTTCCTTTTCTTCTTTGTTGAGTCATAGGAACCACCATCTTTATTAAGTGGGGTCCAAGTGAACAAAGTCGAGTGATCAAGTGATGCTCAACCAAATCCTAAGTCTTCGAGCGAAGACAGTGAGAGCAAATCTTATCCAGAGTTGGATGAGTCATCTTTACTTGTAGCCCAAGTTAAGCTGACACGCGTGTTTGAAATCTGACCGTTGGAACACGTGCCAGTTCCTTAGTGACCTAGGGTCATTTCAGACAAATCAGGTCGGGTTGCCTAGCGGCTATAAATAGCCCACCCCCTACACCATAAATTGGTGGCTGCTTAGTGTTAGTGCACAGCTTTTGTCGTTTGAGAGCAACCCACCTTGAAGCCTTTGAGAGAAAGATCCTTGCGAGGACAAAGCCCAAAACACCCAGAGCCAAGAGTGTTAGGCATCACTGAAGTCTTTCTGTCTGCGTGACCTGAAGACTTGTTACACTTGAGGACTGTGAATCCTCCAGCCGGTTAGGCGTCGCGTTCTGAGCATCCAAGAGTCATTGTGGATTGCCGGTGAACAAAGTCTGTGAAGGTTTGGAAGTCTACCTTGAAGACTTACCAGAGTGATTTGGCGAGGACTAAGTGTCCTTAGCTCAAGGGGAATAAGGTGAAGACGCAGTCTTCTGAGTTGAATCTCAGCCTCCCTAACCAGACGTACAGTTGTTACAGCAACTGGAACTGGTCCAACAAATCCTTTGTCTCCACCAAGCAACTGGTCCTATCTCTTCCTTCACTTATTTACAGTTTGTCTTCGTGAAGTCTTTTGCTTGCTTGTCTTATTTGTTTGACTTCACTGTGTGACGACTATTGTTGTTTGGCTTCGTACTATCTTCCATCTTGATCCATACTACCTAGCTGCTAATAGTCTTCGTGCTTTAGCTTCATTACTTGCTTGACTATGGCTTGTCTAATGCAGTCTACCCTCCGCTGCATGTCAATAGGTTCATTTCTATCGTTTGTCTTCGAAACTCTCATGTTTTGAAGACTTTCATAAAAATCACCTATTAACCCCCCCTCTAGTCGATAACTAGCACTTTCAATTGGTATCAGAGCAAGGTACTCCCTTGTTCTGTGTGATTCGGTTTAACCACCTGGAGTTTTAGCTATGTTGACTGCAGGGATGATCAAAGTCTCCGCTACGTGCCCTGTCTTCGATGGCACTGATTACCCCTACTGGAAGAATAAGATGCACATGCATATTGAAGCCATTGATGTCGATTTATGGTATGTCGTCAAGAACGGCGTTCCCAAGACTGGTGAAGGTGTCACCCCTGCTGATGTCAAGAAGTTTGTTCAACTGGATTCTACTGCCAAGAACATCATCTGTGGTCATCGACCAAAGGACAAGATGGCCGTGTGAGTGCTCTGAAACGTCAAAGCTAGTGGGGATCGGCTCTCCAAGGTCAACGAAGGCGTCTCAACCCAGAGAGATCAAAGGATCAGTGTCCTTCGCAACCTCTTCAACCGCTTCAAGAGAAATGACAATGAGAATGTCCACCTCACGTTTGATCGCCTCACTGATATCACAAATGAGCTTCATGCTCTCGGCGCCACTGAGATCACCAAGCATGAAATCGTCAAGACACTCCTGAGATCACTTGATCGCTGCTTTGACACCCTAGCCCTAATGATTCAAGAACGCATACGACTTCAAGACACTCGATCCGTCGACATACTTGAGAGGCTCAACACACATGAGTTTCAGCTATCTGAGAAAAGAGACATCTATGGTCCCAACTATGGCCGAACTCGCGCTTTGAAGGCAAAGGTTGTTTCCTCATCTGAAGAAGAATCTGACTGCAGTTGTAGGATCCTGAAGACATTGGAAAGGAGCTTGCTATGCTTGTGAAGAAGTTCTAGAAATTCACCAAGAAGAAAGGCTTCAGAAAGTCTTCAAGATCCAGCTCAAGAAATGATGAAGCTTCCACTCATGACCACATGAAGAGAACATGCCACAAGTACAACAAACCTGGTCACTACATCTCTGAGTGTCCTCAGTGGGACAATGAGAACAACAACAAGAAGAAGAGCAAGGAATATGATTCTGATGACAAGAAGAAGAAGAAATCCTCAAAGTCTTCTTCCAAGTTTTCCTCCAAGTCTTCATCACATAAGAAGAGCTCATCTGGCAAGGCTCGTGCTTTTGTTGGCAAGGAGATGGATTCAGAGGAGGAGTCTGCTTCTGAGGAGGCAGAGGTGGAGTCTGAGGAGGAGTCCGACTATGGCGTTCCAAGTCTGGATCAAGCCACAGCCTACGTTGCCAAGTCCATCTTCAACACAGAAGACAATGGCTCCGTCACCAAGTTGATGCTAATTACAAGGACGACTCTGCCCCCACCTACTGCTTCATGGCACGTGGTGCCAAGGTAAACTCACGTGATGCTTACTTTCAAACATCAAGTGAAGATGACTCTGATTGTGAATCCAAACCCAGCTACAAAACACTTGCTAAAATTGCAACTCAACAACAGAAAGCTATGGAACATATTCAAAAACTGTTAGACAAAAGCGATGACCTATTGGACGCGGAAATGACCCGATCTCAGTCCTTAATTGAAGACATAAAAAATCTTCATGTTAAGTACGAGGAACTTGAAAGTCGTCATGAAACGCTCTCAACAACTCATGAAAAGCTTTCCTATGATTATCTTCAAAGGAAGCAAGAACTTGAGAAATTGAGAGCAGTTCATGAAGATCTTCAAAAAGAAAATGAGTCACTTCGCGCTCAACAGATCAGTCCCGCTCAGGAAGGATTTGAACCACCATGTCTAAAATGCCTTGAGCGTGATAACGCTACTTACATTCTTTGAATGTTCTCTGCGCTCTTTGTCAAAATATCTTCAATCACCGATGTGGTAACTAACCCCTCTGCCGAGGATGCCACTACTATTGCCGATGAAAATGCTAGGTTGAAGACATTGCTTGAGGCTGGGATGTCTGAAGTCTCAAAGGGCATCGACACTATGTGATGTCCTCAAAAGCAGATTCTGAACCGAAACCCTAGAAAAGAGGGTGTTGGATTCGAGAGGAAAATGAATGTTGATGGTTCTTCTTTGGAAGCCCGAGCAGCACCCCAAAACCACTTGGGTTCTTTGCAAAGGGACCTTCAGTGGACCCATCCACCTTATCTGGCTTCACTTGTGCTAACCCGATTGTCATTGATGAATCCTTTGATGCAAACTATAAACTGTTTAAGAATCAGAATGGTGAAGTGTTTGCCAGGTATATTGGTACTAACTGCAAGAATGGACCACCTATGAAGAAGATCTGGGTGCCCAAAAGGTGTCCTGAGAATCTTCCTGTGAATGTCATCATGACACCATAAGGGAAGAAGACAAACCCCAGACCAAAGGCTTCATATGGTCCAAAGGCTTCATACAGACAGAGGACTCACAAGAGCCACCCTAACGCCAATGTTTTGCAGGGAAATCATACTCAGACTTATGAATATGAGCGCGTATCATCAAACCGCTATGTTCATAAGACCAAGAACTATTCTGCTTACTCATATGAGTATTATTCACCTACTGCAAGGCTATTTGCTAGGGCTCCAAAGCCAAAGTTCTCAGATGCTGCACTTAGACTCATTGCTTCTAAGCCACCCCTGAAAATGTGGGTGGTTAAGAAAAAATAACTTTCTTTTGCAGGGAAAGGTCTCCAGCCTGAAATCAAAGGCATTCGATGCTTATGCTGGGGACCTAAAACATCTTGTGGGGCGCAAGATAAAATGCCCAAATGGTCTTACTATGTATTTTGTTCCTGAATCGCTTGCCAATCATCCTATCAGTCCTAACCTTGATCTGAGCTTTGATAATCCTCTTGTCCATCAAATGTTTATGCTTCACAATACTCTTGGTGAAGCCTATCCCCCTAACTGTACTGTAGGGTATGACACCACATGCTTCAGAATGGATTATGGACAGTGGATGCACTAATCACATGACTGGTGATCGAAGTCTTCTCATGGACTCAACCTTACGTCCATCTGACAAGAGTCACATCACATTTGCTGACACTGGTAAAAGCAAGTCTTTGAAGGGTACCAGAAAGATGATCTATATATGGTAGATTTCTCAGCAGGACCACAGTTAGCCGTATGTCTTCTAGCAAAAGCTTTAGAGTGTTGGCTCTGGCATCGGAGGCTAGGGCATGCTGGCATGAGGAACCTGTACACTCTCGCAAAGAAGAAACACGTCGTAGGCATCGAGGGCATCAAGTTCAAGAAAGATCATCTGTGTGGTGCCTGCGAAGCTGGAAAGATGACGAGGGCCAAGCGTCCCTCAAAGACAATCATGACGACATCTCAACCCTTCGAGCTACTACACATGGACTTATTTGGTCCTACTCACTACTCTACTCTTACTACAACTGCATGCCTCTATGGCTTCGTCATTGTTGATGACTATTCAAGATATACTTGGGTGCGCATAATCCTCTACAAGAATGAAGTGCATGATGTCTTCAGACGCTTCGCCAATCGTGCCATGACGAACTATGGCATCAAGATCAAGCACATCAGAAGTGACAACGGCACAGAGTTCAAGAACACCGGCCTCGATCTTTACCTTGATACATTAGGCATCACTCATGAGTTCTCTGCTCCATACACACCTCAGCAGAATGGCATCGTGGAGCGCAAGAACAGGACACTCATTGAGATGGCTCGGGCGATGCTTGATGAATACAAGACACCAAGGAAGTTCTAGCCTGAAGCCATTGATACTGCATGCCATGTCATCAACTGTGTTTATCTTCACAAGCTTCTGAAGAAGACATCCTATGAGCTCCTAACTAGTAAGAAGCCAAATGTCAGTTACTTCAGAGTATTTGGTGCAGTCTTTGGATCAAGGATCCACATCACACTTCAAAATTTGCATCGAAAGCACATGAAGGTTTTATGCTTGGTTACGGAAAGGATTCGCACTCCTACAGAGTCTTCAACCTCTTTCACTATAAAGTGGTTGAAATTGTCGATGTGCGGTTTGATGAGACTAACGGCTCGCAAAGAGAGCACCTGCCAAATGCGCTAGATGAAGTTCCACCTAGTGAATCCATCAAACTCATGGGAACTGGAGAAACCATACCTTCTGAGGTACAGGATAAAGAGGAACTTATCATTTCTGCGCCTAATCAACCTGAAGACAATGCTCAGCCTGAAGTCAATGCTCAAAATGAAGACAATGATCAGCAAGAGCAAAATCTTCGTCCAGTTCATCCTCGTATTGCAAATGAAGTACGGATTGAGAAGATGATTGATAGCATCAATGCACCTGGTCCACTCACTCGTTCAAGAGCAACACAGCTAGCAAATTTTTGTGGGCACTTTGCATTTTTCTCTATATCTGAACCCAAGAAAGTTGCTGAAGCCTTCATGGAACCTGAGTGGATTCAAGCTATGCAAGAAGAGCTTCAACAGTTTGAGCTGAACAATGTGTGGGAATTGGTCAAGCGTCCTGACCCTCGCAAGCACAACATCACAGGCACCAAATGGTTATATCGCAACAAGCAAGATGAGCATGGTCAAGTTGTCACAAACAAGGCTCGTCTCTTTGCCCAAGGGTACACTCAAGTTGAAGGGATTGACTTCGATGAAACATTTGCTCCCGTGGCTAGGCTTGAAGCCATTCGCATACTGCTAGCGTATGCCAACCATCACAACATCCTTCTGTATCAAATGGATGTGAAAAGTGCCTTTCTCAATGGCAAAATTGAAGAAGAAGTGTATGTTGCACAACCACCTGGCTTTGAAGATCCAAAACATCCTGATATGGTATACAAGCTCAACAAGGCACTGTATGGCCTCAAACAAGCCCCTTGTGCTTGGTATGACACACTCAAAGATTTCCTGAAGAGCAAAGGCTTCAAACCTGGTTCTCTAGACCCTACACTCTTCACGAAGACATATGATGGAGAACTATTTGTGTGCCAAATCTATGTGGATGACATTATCCTCGGTTGCACTGACAAGAGATACAGTGATGAGTTTGGACACATGACTCAAGATCAATATCAGATGTCCATGATGGGTGAGCTGAAGTTCTTCCTTGGTCTCCAAATTCGTGAGCAAAGCAACGACATCTTCATATCTCAAGAGAAATACCTCAAAGACTGCCTGAAGAAGTTTGGAATGCAAGATTGCGAAGGTTACACGACGCCAATGCCAACCAAGAGTCATCTGAGTCCCGACGCCAATGGTAAAGAGTTCGATCAAAAGGTATACCGCTCCATGATTGGTTCTTTACTTTATTTATGTGCATCTGGGCCAGATATCATGCTTAATGTTTGCATGTGTGCCCGATTTCAAGCGGCACCAAAGGAATCGCATCACTTAGCAGTGAAGCGAATTCTTTGATATTTGGCTTACACCCAACACTAGGATTATGGTATCCAAAGGGCTCAGAGTTTGATCTAGTTGGATTCTCGGATGTCACGCCCAATATGCGACCCTATCCAAATGGAACTCGACGGTCCCACCAAGGATAGACCCGCATATTGAAACGCTTTTGCAAGGTGGATATCATTACATCAACATTACATAATAGGTGGGGATACATACATAAGGCACAAATGCCACAAGAATACATCAACATCAAATACAAGAGATCAACATCCGACTACGGATGGAACATAAACAGAAACTCAAACAATATCCACCCTGCTAGCCCAGGCTGCCGACCTGGAACCTATCCCCTGATCGAAGAAGAAGCAGAAGAAGAAACTCCAACACAAGCAAACATCGCTCTCACGTCATGATCATCGCAAACCTGTACCTGCAACTGTTGGTGTAGTAATCTATGAGCCACGAGGACTCAGCAATCCCATTACCATGGGTATCAAGACTAGCAAAGCTTAATGGGTAAGGAAGAGGTAAAGTGGTGAGGTTGCAGCAGCGGCTAAGCATATATGGTGGCTAACATACGCAAATGAGAGCGAGAAGAGAAACAAAGGAACGGACGTCAACTAGTAATGATCAAGAAGTGATCCCGAACGCCTACTTACGCCGACATAACCCGTAAAACCGTGTTCTCCTCTCGATCAACCCAAAAAGAGACACTCACGGTTACGCATTACGGTTGGTGTATTTTAGAAGAGTTTACTTCAAGTTTACTACAACCGGATATTAACAAATTCCCATCTCGCCACATAACCGCGGCACGGCTCTCGAAAGTTTATACCTGCGCAGGGTGTCCCAACTTAGCCCATGATAAGCTCTCGCGATCAACGAAGGATATTCCTTCTCCCGGAAGACCCGATCGGTCTCGGAATCCGGCTACAAGACATTTCGACAGCAATAAAACAAGACCAGCAAGACCGCCCGATGCGCCGACAATCCCAATAGGAGCTGCACATATCTCGTTCTCAAGGCAACACCGGATGAGACAGGCTACGAGTAAAACCAGGCCTCGAGTTTCCCCGCGGTGGCCCCGCAGGCGGCTCGGTTCGGACCAGCACTTAGAGAAGTTCTGCCCCGGGGGGGGGGGCTAAATAAAGATGACCCTCGAGAGAGTGACTCCCAAGGGAAAAGTAGGTGGTGGTGAGGCAAATGGTAAAACCAAGGTTGGGCCTTGCTGGAGGAGTCTTATTCAAAGCGAACTGTCAAGGGGGTCCCATAAATCACCCGACCGCGTTAGGGATGCAAAATCCGGGAACATAATACCGATATGACAGAAACTAGGGCGGCAAGAGTGGAACAAAACACCAGGCATAAGGCCGAGCCTTCCACCCTTTACCAAGTATATAGCTGCATTAAAAATATAAAATATATTGTGATATCCCAACAAGTAAACATGTTCCAACAAGGAACAACATCTCCATGTTCCAACAAGGAACAAACTTCATCTTCACCTGCAACTAACAACGCTATAAGAGGGGCTAAGCAAAGCGGTAACATAGCCAAACAACAGTTTGCTAGGAAGGGTGCAAAAGGTTAGAGGCTGGCATGGCAATTTGGGAGGCTTCAGGAACAAGTGATAGGTAGCACAGCATAGCGATAGAACGAAACAACTAGCATAGCAATGATAGTAGTGAGATCCAGGGTAGCGGTCATCTTGCCTGAAATCCCGCTAGGAAGAAGAACGAGTCCATGAAGAAGATGAAGCCACGAAGACGAACCAAGCGTAGACGAACGAATCCTCACGATCGCAACGAAACGGGAACTATCGAGAAGAAGCACACAACATAGGTAAACACACCACACATGAACATGACAAGATGCACAACAAGCATGATTCATGACAAAGCTACATGAAGCTACTCATGGCAAGAGATGATGCAAACAAGAGCAACACATCAAGGCAAGTTTAAATGACGCCGAAAACAACATAGAACAACTCCGGTAAGTTCTCATATGCAAATTTCGAAATTTGTCCAGATCTGAATAAACCTTATGTTCAAGTTGTTAAACATCAAGTTAAGATGCACCACGATGATCTACACGAAATTCTAGTCAGGTTACATATAAAGTTCATTAGATTCGGAGCTACGGCCTAGAAGTTATGATCAAAACAAGTTAAACATGGCATAGATGCAAAGTGCATACAAACATCAAGCAAACACCTAAAAACAATGATGCAACATGATAATATGAAACTACATGCAAAATCAAGCAAGTTTCATATAGAGCACACTCAAAACGGAGCAACGGTTCAACACATACACTCTATACAAGGCATAACAACAATCTGTCCATAACAGCAAGGAGGCATATTACAAGCATCAAAACAACATGCTACAACATCTCAACGAAATAAAAAAAGGGATGGACATGATGTACAGGTAAAGCACAACAAAATATGAACACCGAGCTAACTCCAGAAATCACTAGAACATGCTCAAACACACATGGCAAGATTGCATATAATAACAGTTTCAGACTTATCAGGAAATAACATCAGGTTGCAATGTTTATAGCCATCAAACAACATGCTACAGGAACTTATCATGGCAAAAAAAGGCATCGAATGAATCTAGTAAAATCATAGATCAAATGTCCTTTAGTGACCATGAGCCAAAAAGGATCCGAAAATATGATAGCACCCATGTAAACATGGCAAGTTATATTACAGATTCATACATGGCAGGAACAACAATAAGTAGGCATGTTGGTGAGCTTGCACCACTCATCACAGAGCAATACATGGCATGGCAAGGCAACAACAGTAACAAGACATGGCATAGAATCTATACATGGCAAGAACAACATCATATCATACACGGATCAACTACAACAACCTTGGCAAAATTGAATAACCTGTAAACAACCTGCCAGGAAACATTTTATAGCAAAAATAGAGCTCGATTGGCTCAAGCTATGGCACTCCATAATTGCAAACAAGGGCATTAATGGATAGAGCATGACATTTATAACAAAACATCCTTACTGAAGTATCTCAAAATAAGCATGGACCTCTCGGTAGCATCAAGTTTACATGGCATAAAAAATATCAGCAGAACAAGGGCTGAAATCAGCAACATCCTGAAGCCTAGTTTGCATGCTTGTACTAATCACCACAGAGATCACAAAAATACATGGCATACACCCCTGTAAATATGGCATGGCATGTTACAAAACACATGTAGGACTCAAGATCATAGGGTGCACATATCAATCATGGCAAAAATGACAAAAGTGCATGTTCTGATAAGAATCTGAAACTAAAATCACATAGCCCTCTTCTAACAGCATTTCGGGCATCAAGATGAGCTCAAATGTAAATGATGCAATGAAATGAAATGATCTACTCTTCGAGACGAACAATTTGACATATTACACGGATGAAACATAGCAATATGCAGAGAGTTATGGCATGATGAACATGAGCATGATAGATACACAGACTAGGGACTTAGTGGAATTTATACCCCGCGAAAAACGTGGACGAGGACGTTCCGGGACGAGGGGATCCTGACGGGCGCTGCTTAGTTCGGATCCCGGTGGATCTCATCTGATCCACCGGATCCGGCCGGGCGAAGCTCCGAGGAGGCGGTCTCGGCGAGGAGGCGCGGGCGCCGGCGAGGTCGGCGGGGCACGGAGGAGCTCCGGCGGCGCTCGGGAAGGACGCTGGCGCCGGCGGGAGCGGCGGGCTGCCATGGCGCAAGGCGGGCAGGGGACCGCGCAGGCGGCGCGCGGAGCCGGGAGGCGGGATCAAGGCGGCCATGGCGGGCGGGCGGCCGAGGCGGGGACCGGGGCGCCGGGCGAGGCGAGGCGGCGGAGATCCGGTGGCGGAGATCCGAGGGCGGCGGCGCGATTCGTCCGGCGGTGAGCGGACATGTCCGACGCGGAGAGGGGGGATTTTTAGGGTTTGGACTGCGGGATTTCGGGGAGGAAGACATATATATAGGTAGATGGAGCTAGGAGAGTCCAAATGGAGCACAGTTTTCGGCCACGCGATCGTGATCGAACGACCGAGAGCATGGAGGGGAGTTAGATGGGTTTTGGGCCACCTTGAAGGGGTGTTGGGCTGCAAGACAAAGAGGGCTTTACGGTTACCCGGTTAACCGTTGGAGTATCAAACGACCTCCAAATCGCATTTAAACTTGACAGCGGTTCATCGGTGCTATACCAAGGCCGCTTGGCAAACCTCGGGCCATTCCGAGAAAGTTTAACACCCGCACATGAAAAGAGGTAAAAGAGGGCGCCGGGAGACACAGGAGTGCCGGATTGCAAAACGGACAACGGGGAAAATGCTCGGATGCATGAGACGAACACGTATGCAAAATGAGATGCACATGATGACATGATATAAAATGCAGATGATGACATGGCAAGGTGCAACACGCAAGCAAATGACATGGCAACAACGGCAAATAACTGAATGACATCTGGCGCATCGAATCCGGGGCGTTACATCGGATGGTTATTATGCTGGTGACAAGGTGGATCGCAAGTCTACATCAGGCACATGTCACTTTCTGGGACGATCACTTGTCTGTTGGTCTTCAAAGAAGCAGAACTGTGTGTCTCTCTCCACTACTAAATCTGAATACATTGCTGTTGGATCTTGTTGCGCTCAGCTTCTATGGATGAAGAAAACTCTCAAGGACTATGGCATCCATCTGAAGCAAGTACCACTCTACTGCGACAATGAAAGCGCCATCAAGATTGCCAACAACCCAGTTCAGCACTCGAAGACAAAGCACATTGAAATTGGCCATCACTTTCTCGAGAGATCATGTCATGAAGGAAGATATTGATATCATTCACGTCAACACTGAAGAGCAATTGGCAGATATCTTCACAAAGCCCTTGGATGAGAAAAGGTTTTGCAAGTTGCGGTGTGAGCTAAATATCTTAGAATCCTCAAATGTCCTGTAATTGGACACACATCCTAACACTTATGCATGTTGATGACTTGGATGTGCAACACACGAAGTAAAGTATATCTTCAATCAATGAAGACATACACTCTAAGTGTGAATACATTAATGTGGAATTTGACTTCGGAGCGCCACGATAATTGTGCGCCGTGTCTGGATCTAATATTTCCTATACAGTGGGTAACACCACCACCAAACTTTTGTTTGGAAGTGTTTCATTTGGCGTTACAATTGCAAAGTCTTCATATTTGGTTTGTCTTTAACATTGATTTTTCCTCATGTATATCTTCGTCATATTGATTTGGTCTAACTCAGACATATTCATAGATTTGTGCTCTGTCGTCTACAACATTCACTTATAGCTGTGTCTTCTTTCTTGAATATTTTGATCTAAGTGAATGTGATCAGACCCCAACCTCTTATATGCTTCTACCTCAAATTCTATCTATTCAAATCATATGCATTCTATTGAAACTGTCGAATGTCTTCTCTGTGTCCTTGTCAGCAGAAGATATAGAGACAAAAGTTGAATCTATTTTAAATGCTATATCCTTATTGCCTGAAACCCGGAGAAGCCGGAACGACCACCCGACAGTCCAGGCGTGCGTGGGAACATGGAACAACTTCCAATGTGTTGCATGTTCGCCACGTGTCCCTCAGATGTGAATCGCCAGGGGCACCTGCGTAATTGTGCTGTGTTGTCCCTTTCCTTATAAATACACATCACATCGCGGTCAAAATCCATCTCCCACCTCTCCACCTCGACAAACCCTAGCGCCACCGCTAGCTCTAGACGACACCGGCGACGAAGCGCTTAGCTGCCGCGACCTCACCGACGCCGTCCTCACGCCGGCCGCGGACCTCGTCTCCTCCGCCGCTGCCGTAGGTGTCTTCCATCGCCAAGTTAGGGCACGGAAGATCAAACTGCTCGGCCTCCTCTCTACTCCGTCTAGCAGTTCTTCGTGTGGTAATTAAAGCTTACTTTTACTGCCTTTTTTATCCGATAGATTCATCCTTCTCCACCAAAAGTGGTTTCTGTGCCTACAAATTCGGATCTATCCTGTTCTGCATCTCATAACATGCTTAGTATATTCACTTATGCTTCACACGTAGTTAGATTCCTCACCTGTACCTATTCTTGGATTCGTACAGATCTGGAACCAACTCTCAACATATAAGTGAATGTCTTCGCGCTATGAGGTCAATGTCTTCAAACTGATTTATCTTCAAAATCTTCTGAGAATGCATATGACCTCTTCCCCTTCCCTCGCATCTCTAATGTTGTCACAGGTACATGTCCGTGGGAGAATCCCTTGGTTCTCATAGTCTGCATTCATTTGCAGAATTCTTACAGCATCACATCAACTCTCCTGAAGCCAGTTCCTGTCTGACCAGCAGACGGAAGCCTTTGCAAGTTCTGAAGCCATTCAGTTTGAACTTCATGGCCATTGAAAAGTCAGCTAGAAAGGGCAGCAGACAACACCGTGGGAACACTTCCAAAGATCTTCCACCAGATCTCAATGAGCTATACAAGACGGACCCTAAGAAACCTATGGCGAACGCAAGACTCGAATCCAATGGATTCGCAGATACTGGGTGGAACAATAGTTTCTGTACAGATTTGTGACTGGCTGACTGCAGAGTATGCTGAGAAGAATGCCATCAAACGACCATGGGGAGATATTCTCTTCAAAAATCTTCCACCCAGGTCCAGAACTGAAGCCATTGCTCAAGGCTTCTATCCTTGCATGGTTCACGGACCACAGCCAGAGAATGTTGACCCATCTTCTCTGCTATGGTGTCGTGATGACAATCTGTTCAAGCGCAACTACAATTTTGCCAAGGACTCTGCTGTGAAAAACAAGAAAGCATTTGGACTCGACTTCAACCCCGGTCCACCTGCTCCTCGGGCTGATGGCACCCGTGATGCTGAACCCAATATCGTCGGGCCCTTCTACAACCTCGAAGGTCTCATCACACACATTGCTATTCAGGGCACAACCATGGAGCACTCTGCAGACGACGCTGATTCTGATGAAGCGCCTGCTCCACCAAAGCCACAGAAGCAGAAGAAACCAAAGGCTTTAAAGCCCTCCACTGCACCAAAAGCTTCACGTGCGAAGCCTCTGGCACCGCACCTCCACCGAAGCCGGTGCAATCAAGATCTTTCTCGCATCTCCAAGACCGAGAAGAAGAAGAAGCCCATCCAAAGTTCTGGTCAAGCACTGACCCCAACTGCAGTTCTGAGAAACGAGAATGACGCCATTGATCTGTCAAGTGACGAAGATCTTGGCGATGATGCTCTTGAGTTGTTGATAAAGAGCAAGCAAGAGGCATAAATCTTCAACGATTTGCCCTTCTTTGATGTGGACATCTTGAATAACTTCATTGATGAGTGGTTTGACAACCCAGACCTCAGTATTGATGATCTTCAGCTTCCAATTGGCATCAGTGTCTCTTTCCACAGTGCCATTGCAAATGAGCTAGCTCTAGCTCAGAAGATTGTCGAACTAAAGAACAAGATTGATCACGAGAATGCCCAATTCAAGAAGAACGTGGCCAATCTCAGTGTGGAGGATGTCAAACGCTTCAAGCAGATGCTGCATGAGCTCAAAGAGCAGTTTCAACAGAAACGTGATGCAACAAAAGGATCAAGAGAACGGATGAAGCTCTCCGCCAGCAAGTGTGTGCAAGTTCATAACGAAGCTGAAAAGCGCAAAGCCCTTGGGCGTCCAGGCATTGACCCCAAGATGGCTGCCAAGACGAAGAAGCCAGCTGTGGTCCAAGCTGAAGCATCAGGGCGGGAAGCACCTCGCATTGTCTTCCCTGCCAGTATGACAGGCGCAAAGCCAAAGGTCCCCACATCTGCGTCTGAACTAAAGAAGACAAGGGCAGCTGAGGCTAAAGCTAGAAAGCGCAAGAGCAAGAATGCCACTGACGATGCTCCTCAGGCCAAGAAGAGGAAGACAAAGAAGAAAGATCGGGCTACTACTACAGAGCCCCTTGTCGTCGAGCCAATCTCTGTTTCTCGTCCTGCATCCGAACACCATGCGCGTCAGTTAATTGTTCACGAGCCTGCTACCACAGAGGCTCCTGAAGCTGAAGAAGATCCAGCTATTGACCACACCACAGTTGAAGACATTGGTCCCCAAGACAATGTAGATGATGATGAAGTCCTTCCTCAGACTGAGCACCAAATGGTATCATCGCCTGTTCTCACGAACAGTGAACTCATCAGAATTGGTCGTCCTTTGACGCTAATTGCTCAAGATGATTCATGGGTTGATCACCCCCCGACAAGAAGAAGAGCATGCTGCCACACCCCCTACCAACCAAGAAGCTGTTCTCGAGGAGAACGAGTCTCTAACCGACCCTCCAGCTACTCAAGTGGAGGTTGATAATACTGAGGCGGCCACCAACAACACTACTGAAGCCAATGATGTTGTCATGGCTGAAGCTAATGTGGCGCCTGAAGTGGATATGGTGCCTGAAGCTACTAATGCACCTGAAGCCAATGCTGCACCTAAAGCCATTGTGCAGCTCGAAGCCCATGTCAATGTCGATGGTCCTGTGCCACCTCCAAGGCCTCACACTATTGAGCTGGCATTTGATCACGGTCAACCTGTCATGGTTCGATGGCCTATTCTGGTTCCTCCTCCTGCTCCCGGACCATAATTTGACTATCATGTGGAGCATAGGCCTTAGGTCCAGAAGCCTAAACCAAGGTTGCCAAGGTTTCCAGGTACTGCATCTTCACCCGGATCGTTCAATGTTAATGGCTTCAAGGCACACAACACCTTCTTTGATAGCGCCAAGAACCCGTATTCCAAGCCAAGAATCTCATCTGATCAGTTCTGGAGTTATCAGCAGCGCAGTTACTATTCCTATATACTATACAATTAGGGGCGCATTTTCCATCATATGCGTCTAGATCATGAAAGCCATTGCTGGCCTCGCCATGCTTGGAAGAAGCCCTCATCGTTTCGAGAGATGCAGGCCTTCTACAGTTTGTGACCGACAAGGAAAATTGGAATGAAGAACTTCTGCTGCAATTCTATGCAACTCTTCACATTCGCGGCTACACAGGGATCCGAAGACTTGGATCCTTGAGTGGATGTCATGCAATGTACACCATGAAGCCAAAGCTCTTGATATTATTAAGCTTACTGCCCTGCCCACTCCAGGTGAACTCTTTGAACCTGGTTGTCAGCTTCACCGCAATGCTTTGGAGAGCATATTCCGTAAGCTCGAGCGAATATGAGCCAAATGCTGAGTATGATGAAGCCACTGCCTAGAGATGATGACTATCCTATGGAATTCTTTGTTGAAGACCTTGAGTATCTGCCCCACACTATCTATCATATCATCAAGCGAACTCTATGGCCTGTCAAAGGACATTCTCCAGCAGCTAAGCTAGAAGGCGCAATGAAGACATTGGTTTTCTATATCTTCAATGGCATCAGTTTCAATGCTCAAGACTTCTTCATCAGGCAATTGGCTGCATCCGGATCTGATCTATTTGGTCTGAAGTTTTATGCTCCATGGGTAATGCGCCTCATCAAGCCTCACTCTGCTATCAACTATCAGCCTTCTGTGCGCAATCATCTCATATTCTTGCCGGAGGTTGATCTGTATGTCGAAGCCATTTACCCAGAGCCTGCCAAGGAGCCAATTTATCTTCACAACGCCGATCACCAAAGCTTCACTCAACCTATTGAAGGAGTTCTTGCTGCAACTCATGTTTATCCTTTGGCTGGCAATACACGTGCACCTCATCGTGCCCATACTGAAGCCACTGAAAGCACCATTGCGCAAAGACCTCGAAAGCGATCTCGTGTTCTCAATGACCGAGAGCTTCTCGTCGCCCTGCATCAAAAACAGGATAAGCATCATGACTGGCTGAAACGTCAGATGCAAAGCCTCTTGGTGGATGTCAATCGCATTCGCAATCTTGCCACCAAGAATGCTTTTGTCACTCCTGAAACCTTTCGGCGGTCGTGGAAGGGTCTGACATTGCTGAGCTCTGAAGATGATCTTCAACAAGATGGCTTCACAGAGAGATTCAAGTTTGATTCCACTCCTCCCAGGAATGTCGTCTTGCGTCGGACTCGCTCACTTGAATACTCTGAATACTCCTCCTCAGCAGCAACTGTACATGCCAGAGTCATTGATGACGAAGACGATACTTCACCAACTACAACTTCGCCTCGTATCGACATTGCGCCAAGTTCTTCTGCACCACCGAACCTCAACGACGACCCTGCTGCTTCACCTACTCCTCATGGGGATGAGTAGACGCTCTATGTCTTCAAACCTTTTTGGTT
This sequence comes from Aegilops bicornis, assembly GCA_021605145.1. Taxonomy (NCBI): domain Eukaryota; kingdom Viridiplantae; phylum Streptophyta; class Magnoliopsida; order Poales; family Poaceae; genus Aegilops; species Aegilops bicornis. The sequence continues at coordinate 322,907,816 of CM038675.1, forward strand.
CTTACTGACTAAAGGGGGAGAAGCATATGAGTTGACAGTCTTCAAGTGGGTCTTTATGGGTGGTTGCTATACTTTTTGCCAAGTGTTTACAACTCTCGCTTTCGATACTTTTGGTTCTTTGAGTTGTAACACTTAAACTTGATGGTCGTCTGCTACCTTCTGTCAACTATGTGATGCGATGATAAATCCCGCACGAAGTCATTCCGCAGACGTCCATTTTCCATTATGCATGTCATTACCTTCGTTATATCCTTTCATGCATCATGAATTGTCTTGATTAGTTGAAGAGGATCTCCACAAGTAAAACCTGCCATGTGCATTTGCATTCAAACGCAAATTACTTATATGCACATCTTCAGGGGGAGCCTTTTGCTACTTATGAAGACAATGTCTTAACCCTTACAATTTCACATACTTTTATCCCCGTTGAAAACTTCAACCAGTTTGTCATCAATCACCAAAAAGGGGGAGATTGTAAGTGCATATAGTGCCACCCCTAGTTGGTTTTGGAGTATTGACGACAAACCTGGTTGAGGGACTAATGTGTTTGTGAGAATTGCAGGATGACATAGGTAGTAGTCCCTCATTGATTCGGTTTACCTGGAGATGACCCCTAAAAATGTGTGAAGACATTGAAGACAATGGTGGTATGTGAAGATATTCACAACGAAGATTATGACTCGAGAAGACATTCACGTGAAGACTATGGAGTGTGAAGACATAGCTGTTTCGTAGTTTCCTTTTCTTCTTTGTTGAGTCATAGGAACCACCGCATCGTTAAGTGGGGTCCAAGTGAACAAAGTCAGAGTGACTGAAGTGATGCTCAACCAAATCCTAAGTCTTCGAGCGAAGACAGTGAGAGCAAATCTTATCCAGAGTTGGATGAGTCAGCTTTACTTGTAGCCCAAGTTAAGCTGCCGCGTGTGTTTGAAATCTGACCGTTGGAACACTGTCAGTTCCTTAGTGACCCAGGGTCATTTTGGACAAATTAGGTCGGGTTGCCTAGCGGCTATAAATAGCTCACCCCCTACACCATAAATTGGTGGCTGCTCAGAGTTAGTGCACGGCTTTTGTCGTTTGAGAGCAACCCACCTCGAAGCCTTTGAGAGAAAGATCCTTGCGAGGACAAAGCCCAAAACACCCAGAGCCAAGAGTGTTAGGCATCATCAAGTCTTTACATCTGCGTGACACGAAGACTTGTTACACTTGAGGACTGTGAATCCTCCAGCCGGTTAGGCGTCGCGTTCTGAGCATCCAAGAGTCATTGTGGATTGCCGGTGAACGAAGTCTGTGAAGGTTTGGAAGTCTACCTTGAAGACTTACCAGAGTGATTTGGCGAGGACTAAGTGTCCTTAGCTCAAGGGGAATAAGGTGAAGACGCAGTCTTCTGAGTTGAATCTCAGCCTCCCTAACTAGACGTCACAGTTGTCACAAAGAATCGAACTGGTCCAACAAATCCTTTGTCTTCACCAAGCAACTGGTTCTATCTCTTCCTTCACTTATTTACAGTTTGTCTTCGTGAAGTCTTTTGCTTGCTTGTCTTATCTGTTTAACTTCACTGTGTGACGACTATTGTTGTTTGGCTTCATACTATCTTCCATCTTGATCCATACTACATAGCTGCTAATAGTATTCGTGCTTTAGCTTCATTACTTGCTTGACTATGGCTTGTCTAGTATACTCTACCTTCTGTTGCATATCAATAGGTTCATTTCTATCGTTTGTCTTTGAAACTCCCATGTTTTGAAGACTTCCATAAAAATCTCCTATTCACCCCCCCCCCCCTCTAGTCGATAACTAGCACTTTCAGCGGTTGGTCGCCAGATTCGTGGTGTCACTCCCTCTTAGAGTGCAGAATGGTGCGTTGTGTGTGGGTGCTAGTTGATGAAAGCTTATATGACAAAATTCGAGACTGCAAGGAGTCAAACGCCAAGTGCTGGATGTTCGAATTAGAAGACCTACTAACCGAGGAGTACATTAAAGCTATCGTCACTTTATGGGCGATCTGGAAGGATAGAAGAGATGTCATCCATGAGGACATATATAAAGGCCCCTTTTAAACTAATGGATTCGTTATTTGGCGGATTTGGAATTTGTCGAGGAGAAGGAGACCCGAGGAGCCGCAAGAGTAGGAATGGCTAGGGCTCGTGGATACCTCCGCCACAAGGTGCAGTAAATATTAATGTCGATGGTGCCTTAGCACATGCTACTCGACATTGTGCTGCAAGGGCAATTGCAAGATCAGCGGAAGGAGTTTTTCTGGGAGCATTTTTTCTGGTTATAGATGGCACACTAGACTCATCATGCATAGAAGCAACAGCTTGTAGAGAAGGCCTATGTTTACTGCAAGATATTCACGCAAGTAATGCGGTTGTGGCATCGAGACTTTCTTTGAGTTGTCCGAGAAATACAGAGGGAAGCCGTGTTCAATGCTTCTACCATCAATCAGAACCTTGATGCCTCTTGTAGGAGACATTTCCTTCTATCATGAAAGACGTGAGGCCAATATGGATGCGCATAGTATTGCTAGGAATTCTCTAGCCTTTGAACCAGGATGCTATGTCTGGTTGATTGAGCCTCTAGGCTATGTAAATCTCAGCATTAATAATCAATAAAGCCCGTATGGTTTCGCTAAAAAAAATTATATATCTGAACTGTTAGGGCATGTCCAACGGGGGTGCCAGGATTTGTTTCCTTGTCGAAGGACAGTCAGGCCCTCCAATCCTCGCGTCACCTATGGCATCGATGCCAAAAAAGGAATCGGGCACTTGTGCATTTTTCTGCCTCACGAATCAAAGCGCTGAGTGCAGCCGCCCATCCTTTAGGGCCTGATTTTTTTGCATGGTAATACATGTCTCATTTATAAAATAAAGATCCGGTTACAAAGCACGTAAGTACCAACATTACAAGACGGAAAAGATAGGATAATCCTATGCAAAATACCAGCGTTGTTCCTCTCCTCCGACACCACCGAAGCGGCCACCAAAGAGAAAGAAAACAGATCACCTCTTCACCGAAGCTCGATGCAGCTTCATCGCTGATCAGCGGCTTTACAGACCTCAAAAGTAGTTTGCCAGAAGCAAAACCATTGCGGTTGAAAGAATCAGACCGGGGCAAACATGTCCCCAGACACGCCATCGAACTCTAGATCTGACACCCCCGCACGACAACGGCGTCGAAGGAGGAAACCAGAACTGTCAGCCACCTTTAGGGCCTGAATAGAGTCTAGCATTGAAACGGGTGGGAGGGGGGCTTACATGTATTTAATTTTCATCATATTTATTTTATATCCCTAAGCGCCTCTATAGGCGTCTAATTTATAAGAGCTACACACAAAAGGAAAAATAATGGTTAGAAAAAAATGTTGAAAGAGAATAAATAAATAATTTATTAATGAAAAACATTTCATAATTTCACACAAGTAGTTTTTGGTGGCAATATATTATCATATGGAAATATTGGTCAAAGGTCATAATTTCAAGACTATATATACATGTTAAATTATTAAACGTCATGTTTTTCTAACGAAGTAAGTAAACAAGAGGATGAAATACCACAAGTAAGATTTTATCTCGGCCACATCTCAGTGTAGATTTTTGTTTAGTGTTAACCCTAACAAGTTGCCTTATTTGCAATTCATTCATAATGTAATCAATAATGGTTTCATAGGACCTGATCTTTTTCCATAAATCTAATTAAATAACATCTTAATATTGTTGTCCAGGCCATCATCGATCTGTGGGACGCTTAACGTGTTAAGGTGGAGCTCATGGATACAGAGAACATTTCAGGCCTAGATCCAGAAGTTCATATTGTCACCCATGTCCTGGCGGGCTGGACATCCACTCTCGTTTGTTAAACGAAGTTAAAGTATTTGGCCTTCCTAAAAACCAAGAGTGATCTTCAGCCCAAGCATGGACGAAAAGGGCCTCTTAGGCCCATGCAAGGACGAAGAGTCACTCTTGCGCCCAAGGGAGGATGATGGGGTTATAGAGTTAAAATTTACTAAATCGAAACTATAGTTTCAAAATTTCGTAAACAGATAATAATGTTTAATCCCACATCCAAAGGATCACAACACTGCCCATATTTCAGAAACATCGAGGACATTGCAATCCCCCCGCTTAAAAAAATATGGACCGTGAGTCACGCATGCGGCATTGCAACATGACCCGTGTTGCGACTGAAAGATGGACCATGTCGAAATCCAAGGCTGAGTTCTCACAGGGACACATGCGTTTGATTGCAACATGATGTTGTAATTCCACACCCGTGTAGTACACGAGGCGTCACACAATGGGGTTGGTGGCGGTCGGCAACGCACTGTCGTTCTCGAAGGCCGGGATGGAGGAGTCATAGAGACGAAGCCGCCCCACTATGATGGAGGAGTTGGCCATGGGCCCGTCAACCACCAAGACCTCCTCGACCTTACAACGCTCATCCTACGCGCACGAGCTCTGCGACGATCATGTTCTAGGCGGTGGCGTGGGCTAGGGTTTGTTGTTATTGTTGTTTTTGTTGTTGTTGTTGTTATTGTTGTTATTGTTGTTTTTGTTGTTGTTGTTGTTGTTGTTGTTTTTGTTGTTGTTGTTGTTGTTGTTGTTGTTGTTGTTGTTGTTGTTGTTGTTGTTGTTGTTGTTGTTGTTGTTGTTGTTGTTGTTGTTGTTGTTGTTGTTGTTGTTGTTGTTGTTGTTGTTGTTGTTGTTGTTGTTGTTGTTGTTGTTGTTGTTGTTGTTGTTGTTGTTGTTGTTGTTGTTGTTGTTGTTGTTGTTGTTGTTGTTGTTGTTGTTGTTGTTGTTGTTGTTGTTGTTGTTGTTGTTGTTGTTGTTGTTGTTGTTGTTGTTGTTGTTGTTGTTGTTGTTGTTGTTGTTGTTGTTGTTGTTGTTGTTGTTGTTGTTGTTGTTGTTGTTGTTGTTGTTGTTGTTGTTGTTGTTGTTGTTGTTGTTGTTGTTGTTGTTGTTGTTGTTGTTGTTGTTGTTGTTGTTGTTGTTGTTGTTGTTGTTGTTGTTGTTGTTGTTGTTGTTGTTGTTGTTGTTGTTGTTGTTGTTGTTGTTGTTGTTGTTGTTGTTGTTGTTGTTGTTGTTGTTGTTGTTGTTGTTGTTGTTGTTGTTGTTGTTGTTGTTGTTGTTGTTGTTGTTGTTGTTGTTGTTGTTGTTGTTGTTGTTGTTGTTGTTGTTGTTGTTGTTGTTGTTGTTGTTGTTGTTGTTGTTGTTGTTGTTGTTGTTGTTGTTGTTGTTGTTGTTGTTGTTGTTGTTGTTGTTGTTGTTGTTGTTGTTGTTGTTGTTGTTGTTGTTGTTGTTGTTGTTGTTGTTGTTGTTGTTGTTGTTGTTGTTGTTGTTGTTGTTGTTGTTGTTGTTGTTGTTGTTGTTGTTGTTGTTGTTGTTGTTGTTGTTGTTGTTGTTGTTGTTGTTGTTGTTGTTGTTGTTGTTGTTGTTGTTGTTGTTGTTGTTGTTGTTGTTGTTGTTGTTGTTGTTGTTGTTGTTGTTGTTGTTGTTGTTGTTGTTGTTGTTGTTGTTGTTGTTGTTGTTGTTGTTGTTGTTGTTGTTGTTGTTGTTGTTGTTGTTGTTGTTGTTGTTGTTGTTGTTGTTGTTGTTGTTGTTGTTGTTGTTGTTGTTGTTGTTGTTGTTGTTGTTGTTGTTGTTGTTGTTGTTGTTGTTGTTGTTGTTGTTGTTGTTGTTGTTGTTGTTGTTGTTGTTGTTGTTGTTGTTGTTGTTGTTGTTGTTGTTGTTGTTGTTGTTGTTGTTGTTGTTGTTGTTGTTGTTGTTGTTGTTGTTGTTGTTGTTGTTGTTGTTGTTGTTGTTGTTGTTGTTGTTGTTGTTGTTGTTGTTGTTGTTGTTGTTGTTGTTGTTGTTGTTGTTGTTGTTGTTGTTGTTGTTGTTGTTGTTGTTGTTGTTGTTGTTGTTGTTGTTGTTGTTGTTGTTGTTGTTGTTGTTGTTGTTGTTGTTGTTGTTGTTGTTGTTGTTGTTGTTGTTGTTGTTGTTGTTGTTGTTGTTGTTGTTGTGTGTGTGTGTGTGTGTGTGTGTGTGTGTGTGAGAGAGAGAGAGAGAGGAGCCGAAGCAAGAATGGGTGAAAGAAAGAGTAAATCCTTGAATCACTTGCCTTCTAGGGGATTAGTGATTTTCACAAAAGAGAAAATGAAACTAAAGCAGGAGATATAAAATTCAAGTGGCCAAATGTATATGCATCACAAAAGGACATGGTCGATGGGTTCGGCTCTTCTACGGTTATTTTGTTACTGTATGTAACTCCTAAAATCAACCGTCTATTCGGATTCAAAGGATCTCCTTCATCTCCCTCAATTATCTTGTTATTAATCGGAAAAAACAATGCAGTGGCGCACGCGACACCGCGGCACAGTCCTCTAGCTCCTTTCGGCAAGCTTGGCTGCCGGTACATGAAGTTCAAATCACAGCGACAGGGCCATATCGGAGGTTGAGTGCTTGCCTCGGATAGCAGCTGCAAAACAAGGTGTCTCGCAGCTACAAAATTAACAAGGCCTAATTAAACCCGTATCATCAGTTGTTTTGATCTATATAATGTGTAGTAGCCGGCAATGCTACATCTATGTAGGGTCTTACGAAACTTTTACTAAGGGTTACGAAGGGGCTACGTAACTTCCCTCAAATAATTCTCATCCCCCTATTTTCAGTGGGGTGGGCCCCCCCTCTCCCCAAATCCCAATCATATTCTGCCAACTGGCTAATTACGTAAAAGTTTCATAAAACCCTACATAATAGATGTAGCATTGCCGTCGTAGTAGTAATCCCGATTGTAGTGAACCACAAAATTTAGAAGTTACAACATATGTACAGTATCAGCTGAACTCGGTCGATGGACGATAGAGCAATCCTGCTCACGTATATGATTGAACACGCAAAAAAACTTGCTTTGCTCTTCACCTTTTGATCTCAAGAAAAGCGAGAATCATGAATTTAATAATATATGGACTACACACGGACATCAATTCCTCTCTCCAAATGATCATGAATTCATGATACATCTAGTCATTTGAGAGTTCTTACGCTAATGATCATGTTCATCAATTCCTCTCTCCCCGATCGATCATGAATTCATAATGCATAACTAGCAGAGATAGCAAAAAAGAAAACTACTTCCCGAGAGAACTATAACTAAACATAAGATGGTGGGTGTCCTCCATCGACCTTCATGATCATCCCGCAGCGCAGCTTCGACGCAAACTCTAGGTCGTGCTCCTCGTAGAATCGGCACAGCGCGTCCATCGGGATCCCTTTGCCGACCCTCTTCTCCTTCTTGCAACAATCGCCGCGCTTCATCTGCTCGGCGGTGGTGGTCTCTGGAACTAACCCGGCCGTGCGCGCCGGTGGCCGGGTGGGGTGGAAGCAGGGCTCGCGGGCGTCCCATGATGGCACTCGTGCGACACGGCTGGGTTCTTTGTTGATGGCGGGGTACTCGACGAGGTAGGACTTCGGTGCCGACGGAGGCGGAGACTACCTTGGCGCGGAGGAAGATCACCGGTACATTGCGGAGAAGGCGGCGTTCGTGCATAACTTTATTGCGCACCTCGGCGACATCCTACGCGAATCGCGATTGCCGGCGCGCGCATCCACGGTGGACTTCGAAGAACCTTCGCGAGGCAAGCGGGCGCGTTATTCGACTTCTTGGTCAGCTGCATCCACCCAAGGAACCTTCTTCGGCGAAGCGGGCGCCATTAGTTCTCTTGGTCGCTGTCATCGCCGCAACTTTGCTTCTCTTGGGTGCCACTTTCGAGGCGGCATGGGCGATGGCGGAGACGGACGGCGGCGGCTGTGGCATTGCCCTAGATTGATGTGCAATTTTTTTCTCTCTCTCTCGATTGGACTCGGACGATTCCAAGCTGGATGGGGGAAGCAAATTAACACGAGCACAAGATTGCATATCGAAGCTATATATTGGCGTCACTCCATATCCGAATTCAGCTCCAATTTGCATTTTTTGACACTCCTGTCCGAATTCAGCTCCAAATTGGCTGTTTTTATAGGATCCAAATTGGGTGTTACATACTCCCTCCGTCCTTTAAAGAGTGTACTTCCAATTTGATTGGAAAGTCGAACTTTTTTATATTTGACTATATTTATACAATAATACACCAACATTTATGTCATCAAATTAGTAGCATTAGATTCATGATAAACTATATTTTCATAATATACCTATTTGGTTTCACAAACATTGATATATTTTTGTACAAATTCGGTCAAACTTTGAGGTAGTTTGACCCTCCAACAAAGTTGGAAGTACACTCTTTGAAGGACGGAGTGTAGGACCTAGTATGTCTAGAGGGGGGTTGATTAGACTACTTGACCAATTAAAAGCTATGCCTTTTCCCAATTTTAGACTTTGGCAGATTTTAGCTATCTTTGAACAATTCAAGCAATCATCACGCAATTCAAGCAAGCATGCAAATAGTATATAGGCAGCGGAAAATAAAGCATGCAAGTTGCAAGAATGTAAAGGGAAGGGTTTGGAGAATTCAAAAGCAATTGGAGACACAGATGTTTTTGTCGTGGTTCTGATAGGTGGTGCTATCGTACATCCACGTTGATGGAGACTTCAACCCACGTAGGGTAACGGTTGCGCGAGTCCACGGAGGGCTCCACCCACGAAGGTGTTGGGAAACGTAGTAATTTCAAAAAATTTCCTACGATCACGCAAGACCATGGTGATGGCATAGCAACGAGAGGGAAGAGTGTCCGTCCACGTACCCTCGTAGACCGAAAGCGGAAGCGTTATAACAACGCGGTTGATGTAGTCGTGACGCGTCTTCACGATCCGACCGATCCAAGCACCGAGCGTACGGCACCTCCGAGTTACGCACACGTTCAGCTCGATGGCGATCCCGGACTCGATCCAGCAAAGTGTCGGGGATGAGTTCCGTCAAGACGACGGCGTGATGGCGATGTTGATGCTCCACCGACGCAGGCTTCGCCTAAGCAATCGCTGACGATATGACTTCTCCGGCGCAGGGCTTCGCCTAAGCTCTACGTAGATATGACCGTAGTGGAATATGGTGGAATGGGTCACCGCACACGGATAAGGAAAGATCCGTAGATCAACTTGTGTGTCTTGGGGTGCCCCCGCCTCAGATATAAAGGAGCCAAGGGGAGGTGGCGGCCCTAGGGGAGGCGCGCAAGGAGGAGTCCTACTCCCACCGAGTAGGACTCCCCTTCTCCTAGTTGGACTAGGATTGGAGGAGGGAAGAGGGAAGGCGCCGCCCCCTTCCTTGTCCTATTCGGACTAGAGGGGGACGGGCGCGCAGCCCACCTTGGCCTGCCCTTCCTCTTCTCCCATGGCCCATTAAGGCCCATGGACCTCCCGGGGTTCCGGTAACCTCCGGTTACTCTAAAATCGATTTCACCCGGAAAACTTCCGATGTCCAAATGTAGGCTTCCAATATATCAATCTTTATGTCTCGACCATTTCGAGACTCCTCGTCATGTCCGTGATCACATCCGGGAATCCGAACAACCTTCGGTGAATCATTACTTATAATGTCTTAATGATATGTCATCGATACGTTAAGCGTGCGGACCCTACGGGTTCGAGAACTATGTAGACATGACCTAGAACCATTCTCGGTCAATAACCAATAGCGGAACCTGGATGCCCATATTGGTTCCTACATATTCTACGAAGATCTTTATCGGTCAAACCGCATAACGACATACGTTGTTCCCTTTGTCATCGGTATGTTACTTACCCGAGATTCGATCGTCGGTATCCAATACCTAGTTCAATCTCGTTACGGTAAGTCTCTTTACTCGTTCCGTAATACATCATCTCACAACTAACTCATTAGTTGTAATGCTTGCAAGGCTTAAGTGATGTGTATCACCGAGAAGGCCTAGAGATACCTCTCCGCAATCGGAGTGACAAAACCTAATCTCGAAATCGCCAACCCAACAAGTACCTTTGGAGACACCTGTAGTACTCCTTTATAATCACCCGATTACGTTGTGACGTTTGGTAGCACCAAAGTGTTCCTCCGTAAACGGGAGTTGCATAATCTCATAGTTACAGGAACATGTATGGGTCATGAAGAAAGCATTAACATACTAAACGATCAAGTGTTAAGCTAACGGAATGGGTCATGTCAATCAGATCATTCTACTAATGATGTGACCTTGTTAATCAAATAACAACTCCTTGTTCATGGTTAGGAAACATAACCATCTTTGATTAACAAGCTAGTCAAGTAGAGGCATACTAGTGACATACTTTGTTTGTCTATGTATTCACACATGTATTATGTTTAAGTTAATACAATTCTAGCATGAATAATAAACATTTATCATGATATAAGGAAATAAATAATAACTTTATTATTGCCTCTAGGGCATATTTCCTTGAAGGGTCCACGAAGAAGCAACCTTGTCTATCCCACCATGGCCGCCGCCCACGAAGGACTTGCCTCACTAGCGGTAGATCTTCACGAAGTAGGCGATCTCCTTGCCCTTACAAACTCCTTGGTTCAACTCCACAATCTTGTCGGAGGATCCCAAGTGACACCTAGCCAATCTAGGAGACACCACTCTCCAAGAAGTAACAAATGGTGTGTTGATGATGAACTCCTTGCTCTTGTGCTTCAAATGATAGTCTTACCAACACTCAAATCTCTCTCATAGGATTTGGATCTGGTGGAAAGAAGATTTGAGTGGAAAGCAACTTGGGAAGACTAGAGATCAAGATTCATATGGTAGGAATGGAATATCTTGGCCTCAACACATGAGTAGGTGGTTCTCTCTCAGAACTGGTAAGTTGGAAGTGTAGGTTTGTTCTGATGGCTCTCTCCACGAATGAAGAGGAGGTGGAGGGGTATATATAGCCTCCACACAAAATCTAACCGTTACACACAATTTACCAAACTCGGTGGGACCGAATCATCAAACTCGGTCAGACCGATTTAGTAAACCTAGTGACCGTTAGGGTTTTTCGGTGGGACTGACATGCAACTTGGTAGGACCGATATGGTTAGGGTTAGGGCATAACGTAATCTCGATGAGACCGATTACGCAAACTCGATGAGACCGAATTTGGTAATTAGCTAACCAAAGAGTTGGTCAGGTAAACTCGGTGGGACCGATTTGCTCTTTTCGGTGAGACCGAAATGTTACAAAAGGGAAACAGAGAGTTTACATTGTAATCTCGGTGGGACCGATCGCTCACTGCGGTTAGACCGAAACGTTACGAAGGGAAACAAAGAGATTACAATCCCATCTCGGTGAGACCGAGATCCCTATCGGTGAAACCGATTTGCCTAGGGTTTGTGGCAGTGGCTAAGACATCTGAACGGTGGCGCCGGGTAGAAAGAATCGGTAGGGCCGAGTTTGACTTTGGGTTTAGGTCATATGTGAATGTGGGAAAGTAGTGGAGGGTTTTGGAGCATATCACTAAGCACATGAAGCAAAAGGCTCATTAAGCAACACCTCATCCCTCCTTGATAGTATTGGCTTTTCCAGACTCAATGTGATCGTGGATCACTAAAATGTAAAATGTAGAGTCCTGAGCTTTTGAGCTTGAGCCAATCCTTTGTCCTTGATATTTTGAGGGATCCACTTTCATCATCCATGCCATGCCATTCATTGAGCTTTCCTGAAATATTTGTCTCGGAATAGCATTAGCTCAATGAGCTATTTGTTGTTATGAATTACCAAAACCACCCAGGGATAGTTGCACTTTCAATCTCCCCCTTTTTGGTAATTGATGACAACATATAGATCAAAGCTTCGACAAATGATAATAAAATTTAAAAAACATCGTCTCTTTGAGAAGTATGTGATAAGCAAGAGCTCCCCCTAAATTTGTGCATAGTAATATTTGCTTTGGACTGCAAATGCACAAGGAATTAGGCTCATGGGTTACTCTTCCATGTCACATACATCTTGGTGGAGCACTCAAAATAACAAAGATTGAATACATGCACTCATCACCAAGCAAAGTGAATGATCATATAAGGATAAGTAAGATAATATCATAACGAGCATAAGTGTAGCTTATGATCAAACACATGATCATCAATGTCTCACAGGTAATCGCATAGTATCTCAAACAATCAAAAGCAAATAAAGTTCAACCAAAAAGACAAGAGAGAACAAAAGCAAATCTCCCTCTCTCTCTCGAAGCCTATGATCTATACATTTTTCTCCCCCTTTGGTAACAAGTTACCAAAAAGTTCCTAGAAAATGCATAGGACTATATCGTCTCTCAGGCTTGGTCTTATGGTGGTGGTGGTGTTCGGAGAACTCCAAGAACGAAGGCTTCAGTCGATGTAGAAGGAGCTGAAGGAGTTGGTCTTTGGAGCTGGTGGTCTTTGGAGCTGTGGCTGGAGCCGATGAAGTGACTCGTGTCTTGAATCGGCTCAGTAGCTGATCTTTGAGCTCGTGGCACTCTGGCAAATGCATCGATCGTTGTCTGCACTTCCTCTCTTGCATGTCATTTTGTAGCTGCTCCACGGTGGCTGAATCTCGATTACTTTGACATCAAGATCATAGAATTTTTGTTCCATGATTCTTTCCAGGCTCTCCTGGTTTTGAGTTAGGGTGGCCAACCCCTTCTCAATTCGCAGAGTTGATGCTATCAAGTAACCAAGCTGCTCCTGCTTGTTCTTCAGAAAGTATTCAGATGCCTCTGCTTGAGTTGGCATCTTGACAGCCTTCTCTCTCCTTGCTTTCTCCTTCTTCTCTTGCGCTTGCACTGATGTTGGTTCATTCTCAGTCATGACAACTTGATTGTCCTCAAAATCTGGATAGAGAACCATGTGTTCCTTATCCAACAGATACTTCCCTGTGCCCATCTTTGAGTTTATCAACTCCACGAATCAGAGGGCATATCCACGGCTCCTCTTACAGTCTGCTTTGTCCTCTTGATAGTTTCAACTATGAGGCTCATGACTTTGAATTTTTGAGGCACATCAAAAGCGTGAAGCAAATTGATTGCATGCCCTCTAATCATGTTGTGGTCACCGATTTGGGCAAAAGAGTGTGCCTTAGGATCCAGTTGATTGTAGACACTCGACAGGAAGATAATGAACTGATCCAAACTTGAAGGACTCAAGTGCATCATCCGGGATTTCCTTGTACATGTGTGACATTGAGTTGTGACCCATCTTCTTCTTGGCATAAATGTCCAAGTCATCTTCATCTTCCTTTGGGGCATTGATCGGACTTGCCCATTCCTCTATGGTTGGTGATATCGTGTTCCTTCGGACATCCACACTATCCACGACATCCGGATAGAAATGTGTTGTGGAGTAGAATTGCATAATGAGCTCGTCATTCCAATTTGTGAGCTTACGCCCAACAAAATCTGCAACTCCACACGCCTCAAGCTGTCATACACTCCAGGATAGTGTTTTTCATTCTCCTGAATGTAGGTCCAGTCGACCCACCTCATATCACAAACTATGGGCTTCTTATCCAACAAGATAGTCTCATAGAAGTCATGTTGTTCCTTGGTGTGGAGACTGTAATCCACAACAGTCCTTCTCCTGGTGGCATATGGATCTGACTCTCTCCATAGCCTCAACCCTTGATCTCTCCTGATCTTCATGTTTTCAGCCACAGGATGAGCATCATTGTGGTCTGGGATCTTGGGTTTGAGCTTCCTTAGGACCTGCCCTTCTTCATCTTCCTCAGCATCAACCTCGGGAATTTGAGCCTTGTTCTTCTCAGTTGCTGGTATACTTCTGGTATTTCTCTTTGGTGCACTCTTGGGCTTGGGGGCAGCTTTAGGCTTTGAAGTTGCAGCCCCTGACTTTATGGCATCACCCATCAGCTTTTGTGCCTTGGGTGTAGGCTCAGCAACCTCTTCTTCTTCCTCTTCTTCCATCATAGATGGTTTCCCAATCACTCTGGCCATGGTCTTCTTGACCCTTTCCTTCCCTTTCTTTCCTTCAGCAGCAGGAGTTCTTTGGGTTGGGATTCCAAACAAGCTTGAGTGGAGACTCGGCTTTGGACATGGGTTGTCTACCTGCCTTTTGATCTTCATTCCGGGCTTAGCTTCTTTGTTAAGCTGTGCTCTTTCTTGTGCACTTTCTTCTTGGAACTGGCCTCATCCTCAGCTGCCACATAATCTTCATCCTCAGACTCTGAGGTCTTCTTCTTCCTTGTCCTTGTGGCAGCCATGGGCAAATTACTGGGAGTGCTTCTGCTCCCCTCATCTGAGCTGCTAGAGGGACTAGTGCCCTCACTCATTTGAATCTGCTCCTCGACTTTATTACATTTGTCACTTTGATGCGACATGCTGCCTTTGATTATTCTTGACCACTGTGAATAGTTATAGATGAGGTAGAGTGGATGAGCATCACAAAATGCAAAGATTTTTGCAAAGAATGATTCCAAAACTTAGTTTTAGTTTCCACGAAAGCATTTCGGATCTACCGATTTTCAAACTCGGTGATACCGAAGCAGTTTTGGAACCTAAACTAGTGAACTCGGTCGCAATCGAGTCACAGCTTTAGTGGCACCGAGACTGCTAGGGTTTCTAAAGTTCTAAAATCGGTCACACCGATTTGTAATTCTCGGTCGACCGAGACTTACTAGTGCAATGGCGTTAGCCAAATCGGTGGGACCGAAGTTTTCAACTTCGGTGGGTCCGAGATGGTTTCATGGAAACCTAACCCTAAATTTTCAAATCATACCTATTCTAAGGATTGTTTTGACTGGATAGAAGTGTTTCAATCGTGGCAAGATGCATTACAAATACAATATGCTGAGAATCGGACGAGGATAGCACAGTGAACAAGTTTTGAAATCCAGATTTAGAAACAGCACACAAACATTTTTGCAAAACCTAAGAGTTTTCTAAAACATGAACAGTTTCTAAAATATTAAATATTTTCTGACCTTGTGTTTTTTCTTGAAAACAAGAAACAATTTCTGAAATTCCTGAAGATTTTCTGAAAAAAGAATAATTTTCTGAAATTGCGAACAAATTTGAAAATGATAACATATTTTCAAATTCTTGTAAATTTTCTGAAACATGAACATTTTATGAATGACATTCTGAAACATGAACATATAGAACATTTTTTGAATTACTGAACATTTTTTGAAAACATGAACATAACCAAATTTGAAAATGTGAACATTTTTCTTAAATTACTTAATATTTTTAAAACAAGAATTATTTTTTAAATTGTGAACAAAATTCGAAAATAAGAAGATTTTTTAAAAATGTGAACAAAATTTGAAAACAAGAAAATATTTTCGAATTCCTAAACATTTTGTGAAATTGGGAGAAATTTCTCAAAATGTCAATATGTTATAAAATTCCTAATAAATATTTGAAGTTTTCAAACAAACTAAACATGAAAAACAAAAAACAAAATATCAAAGAAAAGAAAAGGAAAAATTAAACAAAAAAGGAACAACAAAATAAAAGAAACAAAAAGGGAAAAAAGAAAAACCGGTTAAGGAACCTCCTAGAAGGTTCTCAAAACCAGGAAAAAACGGCTAGGAACCACCTAGAAGATTCACAAAACCGGAATCACTCAATCATTTGACCTAGCCCCCCCCCCCCCCCCCCTATTCGAACGCTAGTTGATCTGCCATTGTGCGTTTCCCCGACGACTTGCCGCATCGTGCAGTGAATATGGATTTCCTAGAAATAGTTACACGTAAAAAGAAAAAATGGTTAGAAAGATCTACTAAACGAAAGGAAACTAATTAATTTGTTGAAGAAAAATATGTCATAATTTCATACAAGATTTTTTATAGCAACATATTTTTTATGAATTTTTTGAATTGCTTGCCACATGTGTCACATGGTAGCAACATATTATCATATATAAATAATGGTCAAATGTCATAATTCGAAGACTATACGTACATGTTAAATTTTTAAAACAACATGTTTTTTCTAACAAATTAAATAAACGAGTTGATGAAATATCACACGTAAGATTTTATCTCGGCTGCATGTCATTGTGGATGTTTGTTCCGTGTTTACCCTAACAATTGTTTTATTGCTATTCCATTTCAAATATAATTAGAATTTTAAATGGTTCCTTAGGGACCAGATTTGTTTTCATAAACTTACTTAAACAACATCTTAACATTGCACTAGTCCTTACAATTACTAAGCTCCCTAGGAACAGTGGCCTATAAGAGCTCCAATATTTCTTCGTTGAAGTGGACCCCTCCTGTAAGGGTCTGGTTGGATCGACATTTTACTAAAAAAATTTAGAAAAATTTAAAACATTTTGGAATTGCATACTTTTGTGAATTTTGAAAAATGTTCACAACTTCTAAAACACATTCATTTAAAATGTTCCTAAATATAAAAATTCTTCATGATTAAGAAAGAAACTTTGGAATTATAAAAAAATCATGAGTTTATAATTGTTCACAATTTAAAAAGATGATCACACAATTTTAGAAAATACAATAAAGGATTTTAAAAATATTTTAAAATTTAAAATATATTCACAAATATGAGAAAAACATCTCAGTATTTTGTAAAATGTATTTTTTTTAAGAAAACACTTATGAATTTGAAATTTTTTACAAGAAGCTTCGAATGTGGCGGAGCCGCCCCGGGATGAAGGGATCCAACTGTCGTAGGTCATCACCGCCGGTTCAAAGGGTGGATCCATGACGTGATACACAGCCCACGTGCGGCCAACACAAATACGCTATCCCCCCATCCTCCTTCCGGCCGATCAGTCGATGATGCCGCCACCAGAAAAGAAGTACCATGGCCTGCGACAGTAGTCGTAGGGGACATGGGTGTCGGGAATCAAAGACACTAACAGAGGTGTCTAGTACTGGCTGGACTCCCACCAATCGACGGAACTCGTGGTGAGGGCGAACGACATTAAGGCGGTAGCGTTGTACGACTGCAAAGCGAAGCTCAAATTCCCCATCGGCACACACAACGTCCTGGCGCCCGTCTAAATTGACCACTGAATATCTGCCGCTGCGACGTACGAGAGAACCGAGAGGCATTCGAGCAGCTCGAGGAGGCACGCGCACAGACGAAGAGTACATGGCCGACCGCCGACGAATGCGTCTGGAGATCGTCTGAGCAGCGTTGGCTGCCTGATCTATACCAGAAGAGGTTTCACGATGCCGAGGAGGCTAGGCCGTCCGGGAGGAGGGGGTCCGAGGTAGAAGTGGTCGACCTTTCACCAGACTAGTCTAAATTTGTAATGTGCAATGCAGTTGAACTAAATTATGATATCTACGGTTATATCCGCAATGTAGTTTGAATCAAACTGAGCTATGGATGTTCAAATTTTTGTCTGTATAAGTGATAAGGGTCAAAGGGCCTACATTTAAAGAGATCGGCCAGAGATGCATTAACTTACTTTAGTTTTTCTAGTCATTTAAAATTATTATTCTACTTTGATTACTGGTTAAGAAGAAGGTCATTTTACATTCATACAGTCAATCTACTTATGTGTTATTCTACTTTAAGTTGAATGTGATTAAGTGTGTTGAGGTTGTATATTTGTTGATCCTTTTATATTACTTATCGTACTTTAGGCAAATTGATGGAGTATGAGAAATCTAGGAATCAAAATGTCAAGAAGAATGGAGCTCGCTTGTCGCAAATATTGAAAGAAAAATGTTTAGACCCCGTTGGTTTAGAACTTATCCATTCTAAAGCATGGGAAATTGCATGGGGGCGAGTACAATCACTACACCACGACACTGCATTCCCTACGGATGTGTGTTGGTAAGAGTCAATTTTACCGACCGACTGTTTGTTTGTAAAATTTCTATCAAACTGTTGGTAGGTATACTCACATATAACAATCAACTGTCGGTTAGGAATGCTGAAATGTATAGCATCAAACCATTCGATGGAAATAAGTGCACTCTCGTCACACAGTCGGTCGGCAAATGTTCCCGACCGACCGTGGGTCGCTAACTAGGCGCTGAAAATATTCGTGCGCGCGCGTGCCTGCGAAACTTAGCGCGAAGCCCATCCGAAATTTCCACACCACGCGCCCTCAGAGCCCACCTCATAATACATCATCCGCTCAAAAAAACCACCCCGCTATCTCTCTGCCCTCCCTCCCTTATCTCTTCCTCTCCTGATCTGAGCGGCGGCGACGACGCTCGCATCTGACAACGCTTCCACCCCTCTGTCCATCTCTTCCTCCCACCACTCCATCACCATCCCCACATCATTGTTGATTTCCCATGCGGAGGTGGTCCTATGGCGCCGATGCCCTCAGCCAGCTGCCGGCGGCGGCACTTTTTGTTCGTGCCCAAGCGTGCTACCTCTTGAGCATGCGTTGGTTTTCCCTTGAAGAGGAAAGGGTGATGCAGCAAAGTAGCGTAAGTATTTCCCTCAGTTTTTGAGAACCAAGGTATCAATCCAGTAGGAGACTACACTCAAGTCCCTAGTACCTGCACAAACAATTAAGAACCTTGCAACCAACGCGATAAATGAGTTGTCAATCCCTTCACGGCCACTTGCAAAAGTGATATCTGATAGAGATAATAAGATAAATATTTTTGGTATTTTTGTTGTATAGATTGAAAAGTAAAGATTGCAAAATAAACGGCGACAGAAATAGCTAGTTGATGGGAGATTAATAGGATGGAAAATAGATCCGGGGGCCATAGGTTTCACTAGTGGCTTCTCTCAAGATAGCAAATTCTACGGTGGGTGAACAAATTACTGTCGAGCAATTGATAGAAAAGTGCATAGTTATGAGAATATCTAGGCATGATCATGTATATAGGCATCACGTCCGTGTGAAGTGGACCGAAACGATTCTGCATCTACTACTATTACTCCACACATCGACCGCTATCCAGCATGCATCTAGAGTATTAAGTTCATAAGAATAGAGTAACGCATTAGGCAAGATGACATGATGTAGAGGGATAAACTCAAGCAATATGATATAAACCCCATCTTTTATCCTCGATGGCAACAATACAATACGTGTCGCTTCCCTAACATCCTTTGGGATCGAAAGCACCGCAAGATTAAACCCAAAGCTAAGCACTTCTTCCATTGCAAGAAAGATCAATCTAGTAGGCCAAACCAAACTGATAATTCGAAGAGACTTGCAAAAATTATCAAATCATGCATATAAGAATTCAGAGAAGATTCAAATATTGTTCATAGATAAACTTGATCATAAACCCACAATTCATCGGATCTCAACAAACACACCGCAAAAAGTATTACATCGAATAGATCTCCAAGAAGATCGAGGAGAACTTTGTATTGAGATCCAAAGAGAGAGAAGAATCCATCTAGCTAATAACTATGGACCCGAAGGTCTGTGGTAAACTAATCACACATCATCGGAGAGGCTATGGTGTTGATGTAGAAGCCCTCCATGATCGATTCCCCCTCCGACAGAGCGCCGAAAAAGGTTCCAAGATGGGATCTCACGGGTACAGAAGGTTGCGGCTGTGGAAATAGGGTTTTGTGGTGCTCCTGGATGTTTTCGGGGTATACGAGTATATATAGGCGAAAGAAGTAGGTCAGTGGAGCCACGAGGGTCCCACGAGGGTGGGGGGCGCGCCTACCCCCCCCCCCCCCCGGGCGCGCCCTCCTACCTCGTTGCCGCCTCGTTGCTTCCTTGACGCCCACTCAAAGTCTCCTGGATTTTGTTTGTACCAAAAACGACTCTCCCGAAGGTTTCATTCCGTTTGGATTCCGTTTGATATTCCTTTTCTGCGAACACTGAAATAGGCAAAAAAATAGCAATTTGTATAATAAAGCCCGTTAAACATCCAAAACATATAATATAATAGCATGGAACAATAAAAAATTATAGATACGTTGGAGACATATCAAGCATCCCCAAGCTTAATTCCTGCTCATCCTCGAGTAGGTAAGTGATAAAAACAGAATTTTTTATGTGGAATGCTACCGAACATAATCTTTAATGTAATTTTATTTATTGTGGCATGAATGTTCAGATCCGAAAGATTCAAGATGAAAGTTTAATATTGACATAAAAATAATAATACTTCAAGCATACTAACTAAGCAATCATGTCTTCTCAAAATAACACGGCCAATGAAAGTTCATCCCTACAAAATCATATAGTTTGGTCATGCTCCATTTTCGTCACAAAAGAATCCTCTCATCATGCACAACCCTGATGACAAGCCAAGCAATTGTTTCATACTTTAGTAATCTCAAACTTTTTCAACTTTCACGCAATACATGAGCGTGAGCCATGGATATAGCACTATGGGTGGAATAGAATATAATGATGGGGGTTCTGTGAAGAAGACAAAAAAGGAGAAAGTCTCACATTGACGCGGCTAATCAACGGGCTAGGGAGATGCCCATCAATTGATGTCAATGCAAGGAGTAGAGATTGCCATGCAACGGATGCACTAGAGCTATAAATGTATGAAAGCTCAACAAAAGAAACTAAGTTGATGTGCATCCAACTTGCTTGCTCATGAAGACCTAGGGCATTTTGAGGAAGCCCATTGTTGGAATATACAAGCCAAGTTCTATAATGAAAAATTCCCACTAGTATATGAAAGTGACAAAATAAGAGACTCTCTATCATAAAGATTATGGTGCTACTTTGAAGCACAAGTGTGGAAAAGGATAGTAACATTGTCCCTTTTTTTCTTTTTTTTCTCTTTTTTCTTCTTTTTTTGGGCCTTTATTTTTTTATTTGGCCTTTCTTTTTTTCTTCGGGACAATTCTCTAATAATGATGATCATCACACTTGTATTTATTTACAACTCAAAGATTACAACTCGATACTAGAACAAAATATGACTCTACATGGATGCCTCCGGTGGTGTATCGGGATGGGCAATGAATCAAGAGTGACATGTATGATGAATTATGCATGGTGGCTTTGCCACAAATGCGATGTCAACTACATGATCATGCAAGGTAATATGACAATGATGAAGCGTGTCATAATAAATAAAATGGTGGAAAGTTGCATGGCAATATATCTCGGAATGACTATGGAAATGCCATAATAGGTAGGTATGGTGGCTGTTTTGAGGAAGATATAAGGAGGTTTATGTGTTATAGAGCATATCATATCACGGGGTTTGGATGCACCGGCGAAGTTTGCATCAACTCTCAAGGTGAGAAAGGGCAATGCACGGTACCGAAGAGGCTAGCAATGATGGAAGGGTGAGAGTGCGTATAATCCATGGACTCAACATTAGTCATAAAGAACTCACATACTTATTGCAAAAATCTACAAGTCATCAAAACCAAGCACTACGCGCATGCTCCTAGGGGGATAGATTGGTAGCAAAAGACCATCGCTCGTCCCCGGCCGCCACTCATAAGGATGACAATCAAGGAACACCTCATGTTTCAAATTTGTTACACAACGGTTACCATACGTGCATGCTACGGGACTTGCAAACTCTAACACAAGTATTTCTCAAATTCACAATTACTCAACTAGCACAACTTTAATATCACCATCTTCATATCTCAAAACAATCATCAAGTATCAAACTTCTCATAGTATTCAATGCATTATATATGAAAGTATTATTATACCCATCTTGGATGCCTATCATATTAGGACTAATTTTATAGCCAAAGCAAATTACAATGATGCATTCTAAAGACCTCTCAAAATGATATAAGTGAAGCATGAGAGATCAATAATTTCTATAAAATAAAACCACCACCGTGCTCTAAAAATATATAAGTGAAGCACTAGAGAAAAATTATCTAGCTCAAAAGATATAAGTGAAGCACATAGAGTATACTAATAAATTCCGATTCATGTGTGTCTCTACAAAAGGTGTGTACATCAAGGATGATTGTGGTAACTAAAAAGAAAATACTCAAATCATACAAGACGCTCCAAGCAAAACACATATCATGTGGTGAATAAAAATATAGCCTCAAGTAAAGTTACGGATGGACGAAGACGAAAGAGGGGATGCCTTCCGGGGCATCCCCAAGCTTAGGCTTTTGATTGTCCTTGAATTTTACCTTGGGGTGCCTTGGGCATCCCGAAGCTTAGGCTCTTGCCACTCCTTATTCCATAATCCATCAAATCTTTACCCAAAACTTGAAAACTTCACAACACAAAACTCAACAGAAAATCTCATGAGCTCTGTTAGTGCAAGTAAACAAACCACCACAATAAAGTACTGTAATGAACTCATTCTTTATTTATTTGGTGTTAAACCTACTGTATTCCAACTTCTCTATGGTCCATACCACCCGATACTAGCCATAGATTCATCAAAATAAGCAAACAACACACGAAAAACAGAATCTGTCAAAAACAGAACAGTCTGTAGTAATCTGTAACAAACGCAAAGTTTTGTCACTCAGAAAAATCTACCAAACTAGGACGACCTAGATAATGTTTTTATTGATCTACCTCAATTGGAATCAGTATTTTATCACTTTATGGTGATTTTTAACAATTGTTATCGTGATCAGAAAGTTTCTGACTTTTTCAGAAAGATCAAATAATTGTCATCCAAGAAGATCCTATAGGTTTAACTTGGCACAAACACTAATTAAAACATAAAACCAAATCTAACCAGAGGCTAGATGAATTATTTATTACTAAATAGGAACAAAAATCAAGGAATAAAAATAAAATTGGGTTGCCTCCCAACAAGCACTATATTTAACGCCCCTAGCTAGGCATAAAAACGAGAATAGATCTAGGTATCATCATCTTTGGTATGCAATCCATAAGTGGCTCTCATAATAGATTCATAAGACAATTTAATTTTATTCCTAGGAAAGTGTTCCATGCCTTTCCTTAATGGAAATTGGAATCTAATATTCCCTTTATTCGTATCAATATATGCACCAATCGTTCCAAGGAAAGGTCTACCAAGAATAATAGGACATGTAGGATTGAAATTTATATCAAGAACAATGAAATCTATGGGCACATAATTCCTATTTGCAACAATAAAAACATCATTAATACTTCCCATAGGTTTCTTAATGGTGGAATCCGCAAGATGCAAATTTAGAGAACAATCATCAAATTCGCAGAAACCTAATACATCACACAAAGTTTTTGGAATCGTGGAAACGCTAGCACCCAAATCACACAAAGCATAGTATTCATGATCTTTAATTTTAATTTTTATAGTAGGTTCCCACTCATCATAAAGTTTTCTAGGGATA
The DNA here is from genome assembly GCA_021605145.1 of Aegilops bicornis. Taxonomy (NCBI): domain Eukaryota; kingdom Viridiplantae; phylum Streptophyta; class Magnoliopsida; order Poales; family Poaceae; genus Aegilops; species Aegilops bicornis. The sequence continues at coordinate 322,930,919 of CM038675.1, forward strand.
GAAACTTCTAATTCAAGCTTTTCTTCATAAGATTGCATTAAAGCATCAACGATATGTTTAGTAAAAGCTTTATTTTGACTATAAGCATGAGGAGAATTTAGCACGGATTGCAACAAGGAAATACAATCTATCAAAGAGCAATTATCATAATTGAATTCCTTGAAATCCAAAATAGTGGGTTCGTTGCTATCTAAAGTTTTGAGCTCTTCAATCCCACTTTTACCAATTTTTGCATCAAGATCTAAAAACTCCGAATCATTGGGACGCCTTTTAAATAAAATTGACTCATCTCCAGTCCCATCATTATCAAGATTCATATTGGAAAACAAAGATTTAATAGGAGACACATCAATCACTTTTAGATCTTCATCATTATTAATGTCTCGATCTTCCGGTTTAGCGGCCATCTTATTGACTAAGGTGGCCTGCTTGTCCGAAATTTGACCTACCAAATTTTCAAGCTGAGCAAACTGAGATTTCAAACCATAAAAATCCTTAGACATATCATCAAGCTCCTTATTCATGTACTCCATAAAACTTTTTTGTTCTTTAAGCTCGCTTCGGAAGAAATTATTATGCTTGAACTGCAAAGACATAAAGCTTCTAACATTGTTTTCAATCTCTTCCAACCTTCCAAGGTGAGGATCAACGCTTCTTGGTAAAGCCATCAGGGCAAACATACACACAAACACTCAAGAACACGGAAGCAAGCGAAAAGAGGAGAACAGAAAAGGGCTAATAAAACGGCAAGGGTGAAGTGGGGGAGAGGAAAACGAGAGGCAAATGGCAAATAATGTAATGCGAGGGATAAGAGTTTGTGATGGGTACTTGGTATGTCTTGACTTGTGCATAAATCTCCCCGGCAACGGCGCCAGAAATGGCTCGTTGACGGGAGATCAAATCTTGACTTGACTTGGTACAAATTTCCCAGGTAACGGCGCCAGAAATCCTTCTTGCTACCTCTTGAGCATGTGTTGGTTTTCGCTTGAAGAGGAAAGGGTGATGCAGCAAAGTAGCATAAGTACTTCCCTCAGTTTTTGAGAACCAAGGTATCAATCCAGTAGGATATTACACGCAAGTCCCTAGTACCTGCACAAACAATTAAGAACCTTGCAACCAACGCGATAAATGGGTTGTCAATCCCTTCACGGCCACTTGCAAAAGTGAGATCTGATAGACATAATAAGATAAATATTTTTGGTATTTTTGTTGTATAGATTGAAAAGTAAAGATTGCAAAATAAACTGCGACGGAAATAGCTAGTTGATGGGAGATTAATATGATGGAAAATAGACCCGGGGGCCATAGGTTTCACTAGTGGCTTCTCTCAGGATAGCAAATTCTACGGTGGGTGAACAAATTACTGTCGAGCAATTGATAGAAAAGTACATTGTTAAGAGAATATCTAGGCATGATCATGTATATAGGCATCACGTCCGTGTCAAGTAGACCGAAACGATTCTGCATCTACTACTATTACTCCACACATCGACCGCTATCTAGCATGCATCTAGAGTATTAAGTTCATAAGAACAGAGTAACGCATTGGGCAAGATGACATGATGTAGAGGGATAAACTCAAGCAATATGATATAAACCCCATCTTTTTATCCCGATGGCAACAATACAATATGTGTCGTTTCCCCTGCTGTCACTGGGACCGAGCACTGCAAGATTGAACCCAAAGCTATGCACTTCTCCCATTGCAAGAAAGATCAATCTAGTAGGCCAAACCAAACTGATCATTAGAAGAGACTTGCAAATTTATCAAATCATGCATATAAGAATTCAGAGAAGATTAAAATATTGTTCATAGATAAACTTGATCATAAACCCACAATTTATCGGATCTCGACAAACACACTTCAAAAAGTATTACATTGAATAGATCTCCAAGAAGATTGAGGAGAACTTTGTATTGAGATCCAAAGAGAGAGAAGAAGCCATCAAGCTAATAACTATGGACCCGCAGGTTTGTGGTAAACTACTCACACATCATCAGAGAGGCTATGGTGTTGATGTAGAAGCCATCCATGATCGATTCCCCCTCCTGCAGAGCGCTGGAAAAGGCCCCAAGATGGGATCTCACGGGTACAGAAGGTTGCGGCGGTGGAAATAGGGTTTCGTGGTGCTCCTGGATGTTTTCGGTGTATATGAGTATATATAGGTGAAATAAGTAGGTCGGTGGGGCCACGAGGGGCCCACGAGGGTGGGGGCGCGCCTACCCCCCTGGGCGCGCCCTCCTACCTCGTGGCCGCCTCGTTGCTTCCTTGACGTCCACTCCAAGTCTCCTGGATTGCGTTTGTTCCAAAGACGACTCTCCCGAAGGTTTCCTTCCGTTTGGATGTTTCATATTCCTTTTCTGTGAAACACTGAAATAGGAAAAAAACTGCAATTTGCACTGGGCCTTTGGTTAGTAGGTTAGTCCCAAAAATAATATAAAAGTGTATAATAAAGCCCATTAAACATCCAAAACAGATAATATAATAGCATGGAACAATAAAAAATTATAGATACATTGGAGACGTATCAAAGCGCCTGGTGAGGCCACCTCTCACCTCCCTCCTATGGTGCCACCGCCCCAACCCATACACAGATTCCTCTTCCCCACTCCCATGGCAGCAGATCTGAGCGGTACAAGGTCCCTTCTGTCCTGGTGGTTCGGATTGAGGCGGGCGGCCTCTGCTCCCTTATCTTCTGGCGGGTGGCTGGTGCCCCAATCTCTCTTAGCCATCCATGGCGGCAACAACATCAGGAAGCTCTCTCTTTCTCTCTCTAGTTAGTACTAGTTTGTCGGAAGATAAGAGATGTCCTATTGATTATGTATGGTGATGATGAGTCCATGTTGTTGTCTCACTAATTCACTCTGTGGTGGTCCAGATTATATGCTTGAGAAGATCAACATCGTCGACAAGAGCATCGACTCATATCTCTGCATCCTCTTCTACAACCATTTAAGCACAACAATGGCTGGGCTACGGGTGAGTATGATTTGAATCTGCATTAAAGAGTGACTAGTCTTACTTTCATTGTTGTTATGATGAATGGTTCAGTCCGTGCATGAACTATATATATTATACTGTATCTACTTGTTCTATTGTTATTACGATAAATGGTTCAGTCTATGCATGAACTATGTCACCAATGCTTGATTTCATTTTGGTCATCATGTCCTCTATCTGCATTTCATGTTCGTATTGGTCTCCATGTCCCTGTAAACCATCTCTGCAGCCCAACTAATAAAGAGAGGATTAGAATGTTACTTCACCAGTGACTTGATTTTGAATGCCGATCACTACAATGAAAGCAACTCAGGAGCTTGCTCTTGGATCAATGGGCTTGGAGAATGAGTTTGCAAATGTTGTAATGCATTAGCTTGAAGGTAAAACAAATTACAACAATTCAAAGTGTCATTGTATTATTTCACCTGACGACTAAATTGCATAGCTAATTACAAGTGTTTCAGTCAGGGTTTAATGATAGATATACGCCCAAATAGTCCAGTCCTAGTGGTTCTTTTGAGCTCCTAGATCCAATATATTAATGTTGCAGGAAAAAGGGGATATCTCTTCAGACGAGGAATTCGTAGATGCGGACAACGTTGATACGTCTCCAATGTATCTATAATTTCTAATTGTTTCATGCTATTATATTATCAATCTTGTATGCTTTATATGTCAATTTAAATTATTTTTGAGAACTAACCTATTAACTTAAGTGTCCATTGTCAGTTCGTGTTTTTTTGCCTATTTCTTTGTTTCGCAGAAAAATCATACCGAACGGAATCCAAACACGATGAAATTTTACGTTGATTTTTTCTGGACCAGAAGAGGCCCTAGAAGCTTCAGGGTGGCACCAGACGATGATCGAGGAGGCTACAAGCTCGGGGGCGCTCCCCTAGGGGGCGCCCTTTGAGCTAGTGAGCCCCACGTGGCTCCGTTTGACCTAATTCATGTGCTTTAAATTCCCTAAATCCAGAAACCCCCAGAGTGAGGCCCGAAACAATTCTTCCATCGTCGCAAGCCTATGTTCTTACACGATCTCATCTAGAGGCCTCTGCCATAACTTTGCTGAACGGGGAATCCATCACGGAGGCCATCTTCATCAACCTTGTTGCCTCCATGATGATGTGTGAGTAGTTCCCACAGGACCTACGGGTCCATAGCAGTAGCCAGATGGCTCTCTCGCTATATCTATCTATATATCTATCTCCCTCCCTCCCCCCTCTCTCTCTGATCTTCAATACATTGATCTCTCTAGAGATCTATTCGATGTAATTCTCGTGGTGTGTTTATTGGGATCCGATGAATTGTGGATTTATGATCAGATTATTCATTGAAAGTATTTGAGTCTTCTCTGAGATTTATTTATGTGTGATTTTATAGCTTTGTATTTCTCTCTGATCTATCTATCTCTTCTGGCCCATTAGATTGATTTACCTTCAGTGGGAGAGGTGCTTGGTAGTAGGTTCAATATTGTGATGTCCTTACTCTATGTCCGTAGGAGTTGCAAGGCTATTATTTGTATTGTTGCTACTAAGAGTAAAACAACGGGCTCGAACATATTATTTGCTCTTCCTTTGTGTACATTATGTCATCATACTCCATGCATTACTCTGTTTGTTATGAATTTAATATCTTATGATGCATGTTGGATAGTGGTCGAGGAGTGGAGTAATAGTAGTAGATTTAGTAAGATTAACGGTTTAGTTTTCATAGACGTAATGCCTATATATTGATCATGCCATGGAGAATTATCATAACTATGCATTATTCTATCAATTGCTCAACAGTAATTTGTCTACCCACCATACTATGCTCATGGCAGAGATGCCTCTAGTGAACGCTATGGCCCCGGGGTCCATTAACTTCATATTTACTAAAACCCTAAAAATACTTGCTACAATTTATTTACTTTTATTTTTCTTTTATTTATCTCTCTACCACTATCAGATTTAATCCTTGGAATTAACGAGTACAAGGGGATTGACAACCCTCTTGCCCGCATTGGGTGCAAGTATTTGCTTTGTGTGTATGAGGTACTTCTTACCGTGTTTGTGTGGTCTCCTACTGGTTCAATAAACCTTGGTTCTTAACTGAGGGAAATATTATCTGCTACTATACCACATGATCTCACCCTTCCTCTTCGGGGAAATCCCAATGCCTATCACAAGTAGCAGTAGGACATTGTCGGTGATCAAACGCCCTGACACAAAAGCACATTGTTCCTGACATATGATCTTGTCCATCTACTCCGCATCTGGTTAATATTAACTTTTGCAGCAATTTTGTATAGGACTGGACAAAGGGCGATAGGTTGATATTGTGAAATCTTCTATGGATTGTGTACCTCGGGGATGAGTGTTATGGCAGTATCATTTATCTCTGATGGTAGCTCGCCACCATTCGAAAAATCCAAGACGGCCGCTGTTACATCCTCGCCTAAGATGTTCCAATGCCTTTGAAAGAAGCCGACAGTGAAACCATCAACACCCGGCGCTTTTGACGGGGCCATCTGGAAAACGACAGTCTTCACCTCCTCAACCGTGTAATCTTTCTCTAGGCTCTCATTCATAGTGGTTGTTACATGAGGAGTGCCAAAAGCTAATAACTCTGACATGTCTCTATAACCTTGTGCGAGGTACAGATTCTGGTAAAACTTCTGAATCTCTTCTTTGACTTCATCTTGTTCTTTACATACTGTACCATCATCCTTTTGTAAAGAAGTGATTTGATTAATTCTTCTCCTTTGCGACCCACGGGCATGAAAGAACTTTGAGCTCCTATCGCCATTTCGAGCAGTTTGGACCCTTGATCGCTGCTTTATCCAAATCTCTTCCTGCCTCAGCGCTTCTTGTAGGTGAGCTGCAATAGAAAGTTCTTCATGTGTTGGCCCCCTGCCAATGGATGCAGTTCTCAAACGTTCTGATTTTTCCTGCAGTTTCCTAACTTTTTTTGCAAGATTTCTGAACTCTCGCTCACCCCAGGAGCCAAGCTTAGATTGTATTAGATTTAGGGCTTGCACAACCCCTTCGAGCCCTCCTTGTCGAGACCCAGATTTCCATAGACTATGTACCACTTGATCATAATCCGCATGAGTCTGCCATACATTCTCATACCGAAAAGATCGCTACCTAGCATGCCACTTATTCGGTTGTTCTCGCCTCAACTCCCCTAACACATAACAATGATCGGAAGTAGTTGAGCTAATATGCTTAACACTAGTATAATAAAAAACTTGCATAAAAACATTATGGGCCAACGCTCGATCAAGTCGAGCTTTTACATTTGAGTCACCTTGTTGCCTATTATCCCAAGTAAAGGGAACACCTCTCCAACCCAAATCTTGGAAAGAAGAAAAATCTATGACCTCGTGAAAAGCTAGCATCTGCCATGCCGGTCTAGCATGTACACTGAAAAGTTCCGTGTCGTACATGGTTTCATTAAAGTCGCCCATGCAGATCTGCCAATCATGTCCGATGCCATGCAAATTACGCAAGAACTCGCAACTTTTTCATCTATTTTCTGATCAGGGTTCTCCTTAGAAGCCTATAAACCGCCAGGAAGGTAGATCATTGTCTTTCCTCCTAACGCTCACATCTATGTGCGCTTGGCTGTAGTTTTTCAATTCAACATGCACTTCCTCTGTCCAAAATATGCCAATGCCACAACTCAAACCATCACTATCCACCGAAAAACAATCTTTAAAACCCAAAATGGTTTCTGATTCTCCACACATTTACCCCTAATCTCCGTTCCCATGACAAAGAGAAGGGCGGGACCTTCTTGCTTCACTATTTTGCGAAGCTCCCGAACCGTCAATGGGTTCCCAAGCCCCCGATAGTTCCAGCTCATGCAATTCATTGGGACCGGTAGGGCTGCTCAGCCGCCGCCAATGTCCCAGAATTATTAGGTGTAGGCTTCTTCTTCTTCTTGTGCTCCCTCTTGAAAGATCGTGGATGTCGCCTAGAGGGGGGGTGAATAGGCGCTTTAAAATAATTACGGTTTAGGCTTGAACAAATGCGGAATAAACCTAGCGGTTAATTTGTCAAGCACAATACCTACAACAACTAGGCTCACCTATGTGCACCAACAACTTATGCTAAGTAAGATAAACAACTAAGTGATAGCAAGATATATGACAAGAAACAATATGGTATCACAAAGTAAAGTGCATAAGTAAAGGGCTTGGGTAAGAGATAACCGATGCACATGAAGACGACGGTGTATCCCGAAGTTCACACCCTTTGCGGATGCTAATCTTCGTTTGCAGCGGTGTGGAGGCACAATGCTCCCCAAGAAGCCACTAGGGCCATCGTAATCTCCTCACGCCCTCGCACAATGCAAGATGCCGTGATTCCACTACAGGACCCTTGAGGGCGGTCACCAACCTGCATAAATGGCAACCCTTGGGGGCAGTCACCGAACCCGTACACTTTGGCAACCCTTGGGGGCGGTCACCGAAACCCGTCAAATTGCTCGGGGCAATCTCCACAGCCTAATTGGAGACCCCGACGCTTGCCCGGAGATTTACACCACAATGATTGAGCTCCGAACACCACCAACCATCTAGGGCGCCCAAGCACCCAAGAGGAATAAGCTCAAGGGTACCAAGCACCCAAGAGTAATAAGCTTCTCAACTTGTAACTTCCACGTATCACCGTGGAGAACTCAAACCTATGCATCCAATGCAATGGCAAGGGCACACGGAGTGCCCAAGTCCTTCTCTCCCAAATCCCGCCAAAGCAACTAATGCTAGGGAGGAAAATGAGAGGAAGAACAAGAAGGAGAACACCAAGAACTCCAAGATCTAGATCCAAGGGGTTCCCCTCACATAGAGGAGAAAGTTATTGGTGGAAATGTGGATCTAGATCTCCTTTCTCTTTCCCCCCCAAAACTAGCAAGAATCCATGGAGGGATTGAGAGATAGCAAGCTCGAAGAAGGTCAACAATGGGGGAAGACATGAGCTCAAAGGATAAGGCTCAATGGGGAAGAAGACCCTCTTTTATTGGAGCTCCCGAATCCAACCGTTATGTGCTCAGTCCGTGCACGAGCGTACTACCGCTCAGGGGAGCGGTACTACCGCCCGGGCGGTAGAACACAGAGAGTGGAGCAAAACAGAGGATGAGGCAGAGCCGTATGAGCGGCACTATCGCTGGGACCGCGCACAATGCCTACCACGAGCACAGGGAGGAGGGTCATTGAGCGGCACTAGGGGCGGTGGTAGCCGCGGTACTACCACACACGAGTGGTACTACCGCTCCTACTGCCGCTGAACCCGACACGAGAAAACTACGTCTCGAGTCGAGGCGGTACCAGCGTGGAACCGGAGCCGAACTACCGCTTATGGCCATGGGCGGTACTACCACTGTGAGACAACGGTACTACCGCTTGTGGCGACTGGTTATAGTAAGAAGAGGCAGGGGAGGTATGCCTAACAAATAGAGAAGTGAAACCTCCAACTGAGAAGAACCGACATAACCTCCAACATAGAAAACGTCATAGAAGATGCGAGTGAACTCCGTTTTTGATGAACTCGAGCTTGTCATCAAGATGACCATAAGATCCAAATATGACAAAGAGAAGAACCAAACAAGAACCAATAAAGAAGATGCAAGGATACAATGGTTTGAGCTCTCTACGAATGATACGATCAAGCTACTCATCGAGAGCCCCCCCTTGATAGTACGGCAATCGATCCTATAACCTGGTCTCACAACAACCACCATGAGACCGGTAAAATAGAAAACCTTGAAGGAAATATGCCCTAGAGGCAATAATAAAGTTATTATTTATTTCCTCATATCATCATAAATGTTTATTATTCATGCTAGAATTGTATTAACCGGAAACATGATACATGTGTGAATACATAGACAAACATATAGTCACTAGTATGCCTCTACTTGACTAGCTCATTAATCAAAGATGGTTATGTTTCCTAACCATAGACATGTGTTGTTATTTGATTAATGGGATCACATCATTAGGAGAATGATGTGATTGACATGATCCATTCCGTTAGCCTAGCACTTGATCGTTTAGTATATTGCTATTGCTTTCTTCATGACTTATACATGTTCCTGTAACTATGAGATTATGCAACTCCGTTCTGGAGGAACACTTTGGGTGCTACCAAACGTCACAACATAACTGGGTGATTATAAAGGAGTACTACAGGTGTCTCCAAAGGTACATGTTGGGTTGGCGTATTTGGAGATTAGGTTTTGTCACTCCGATTGTCGGAGAGGTATCTCTGGGCCCTCTCGGTAATGCACATCACATAAGCCTTGCAAGCATTGCAACTAATAAGTTAGTTGCGAGATGATGTATTACGGAACGAGTAAAGAGACTTTCGAGAACGAGATTGAACTAGGTATTGGATACCGACGATCGAATCTCGGGCAAGTAACATACCGATGACAAAGGGAACAACGTATGTCGTTATGCGGTTTGACCGATAAAGATCTTCGTAGAATATGTAGGAACCAATATGGGCATCCAGGTTACGCTATTGGTTATTGACCGAGAATAGTTCTAGGTCATGTCTACATAGTTCTCGAACCCGTAGGGTCCGCACGCTTAACGTTACGATGACAGTTTTATTATGAGTTTATAAGTTTTGATGTAAGGAAGTTTGTTCGGAGTCCCGGATATGATCATGGACACGAGGAGGAGTCTCGAAATGGTCGAGACATAAAGATTGATATATTGGAAGCCTATGTTTGGACATCAGAAGTGTTCCGGGTGAAATCGGCATTTTGCGGAATGCCGGGAGGTTCTAGGAACCCCGGTAACCTAATGGGCCTTAGTGGGCCTAGTGGAGAAAGAGGAGAAGGGGCCAGGGCAGCCGCGCCCCCAAGTCCAAATAGGACAAGGAGGCGGCGCCTCTTTCCTTTTCCCCCTCTCCTCCTTCCCCAAGTCCTAATCCAACTAGGAAAGGGGAGTCCTACTCCGGTGGGAGTAGGACTCCTCCCGCGCCTCCTCCTAGGGCCGGCCGCACCCCTTGCTCCTTTATATCACGGGGCGGGGGCACCCCATAGACACGAAGTTGATCTACGGATCGTTCCTTAGCCGTGCAGCGGTGCCCCTCCACCATATTCCACCTCGGTCATATCGTCATGGAGTTTAGGCGAAGCCTGCGCGATAGAGCATCATCATCGCCACCACTGCGTCGTCTTGTGGAACTCATCCCCGACGCTTTCTGGATCGGAGCCCGAGGATCGTCATCGAGCTGAGCGATGTGCTTTGAACTTCGGAGGTGCCGTGCGTTCGGTACTTGGATCGGTCGGATCGTGAAGACGTGCGACTACATCAACAGCGTTGTCATAACGCTTCCGCTACGGTCTCACGAGTGCGTGGACAATACTCTCCCCTCGTTGCTATGCCATCACCATGATCTTGCGTGTGCGTAGGGAATTTTTTGAAATTACTACGTTCCCTATGATGGCATCCGAGCCTGGTTTTATGCGTAGATGTCATATGCACGAGTAGAACACAAGTGAGTTGTGGGCGATACAAGTCATCTTGCTTACCAAAGATGTCATACTTTGGTTCAGAAGTATTGTGAGATGAAGCGGCCGGACCGACATTACGCCAGACGCTTACGCGAGACTGGTTTCACCGTTGCGAGCACTCGTGCTTAAAGGTGACTGGCGGGTGTCTGTCTCTCTCACTTTAGTTGAACCGAGTGTGGCTACGCCTGGTCCTTGCGAAGGTTAAAACATCACTAACTTGACGAACTATCGTTGTGGTTTTAATGCATAGGTAAGAACGGTTCTTGCTCAGCCCGTAGCAGCCACGTAAAATTTGCAACAACAAAGTAGAGGATGTCTAACGTGTTTTTGCAGGGCATGTTGTGATGTGATATGGTCAAGACGTGACGCTATATTTTATTGTATGAGATGATCATGTTTTGTAACCGAAGTTATCGGCAACTGGCAGGAGCCATATGGTTGTCGCTTTATTGTATGAAATGCAACGCATACTGTAATTGCTTTACTTTATCACTAAGCGGTAGCGATAGTCGTAGAAGCAATAGATGGGCGTAACGACAATGATGCTACGATGGACATCAAGGTGTCGCGCCCGGTGGCGATGGTGATCACGACGGTGCTTGGAGATGGAGATCACAAGCACAAGATGATGATGGCCATATCATATCACTTATATTGATTGCATGTGATGTTTATCCTTTATGCATCTTATCTTGCTTTGATTGGCGGTAGCATTTTAAGATGATCTCTCACTAAAATTATCAAGAAGTGTTCTCCTGAGTATGCACCATTGCGAAAAGCTCTTCGTCTTTGAGACACCACGTGATGATCGGGTGTGATAGGCTCTACGTTCAAATACAACGGGTGCAAAACAGTTGCACACGCGAATACTCGAGTTAAACTTGACGAGCCTAGCATATACAAATATGGCCTCGGAACATGGAGACCGAAAGGTCGAACGTGAATCATATAGTAGATATGATCAACATAGTGATGTTCACCATTGAAACTACTCCATCTCACGTGATGATCGGACATGGTTTAGTTGATTTGGATCACGTAATCACTTAGATGACTGGAGAGATGTCTGTCTAAGTGGGAGTTCTTAAATAATATGATTAATTGAACTTAAATTTATCATGAACTTAGTACTGATAGTATTTTGCGTGTCTATGTTTCTGTAGATAGATGGCTCGTGTTGTTGTTCCGTTGAATTTTAATGCGTTCCTTGAGAAAGCAAAGTTGAAATATGATGGTAGCAATTACACGGATCGGGTCCGTAATCGAGGATTATCCTCATTGCTACACGGAAGAATTACGCCTGGAAGCACCGCTGGGTGCGAACTTTCTTCTTGATACTGGCCAGCGATGTTAAGAACGTCTGGCGAGCAAAGCTGATGACTACTCGATAGTTCGGTGTGCCATGCTTTACGGCTTAGAACCGGGCCTTCAACGACGTTTTGAACGTCATGGAGCATATGAGATGTTCCAGGAGTTGAAGTTAATATTTCAAGCAAATGCCGGATTGAGAGATATGAAGTCTCCAATAAGTTCTATAGCTGCAAGATGGAGGAGAATAGTTACGTCGGTGAACACATACTCAAAATGTGCGGGTATAATAATCACTTGATTCAACCGGGAGTTAATCTTCACGATGATAGTGTCATTGATGTAATTCTTCAATCATCGCCACCAAGCTACAAGAGCTTCGTGATGAACTATAATATGCAAAGGATGGACAAGACTATTCCGAGCTCTTTGCAATGCTAAAAGTCATGGAGGTAGAAATCAAAAAGGAGCATCAAGTGTTGATGGTCAATAAGACCACCAGTTTCAAGAAAAAGGGCAAAGGGAAGAAGAAGGAACTTCAAGAAGAACGACAAACAAGTTGCTGCTCAAGAGAAGAAACCCAAGTGCGGACCTAAGCACGAGATCGAGTGCTTCTACCGCAAGCATCGACACCGGAAGCGGAACTGCCCCAAGTATTTGGCGGATAAGAAGGATGGCAAAGTGAACAAAGGTATATGTGATATACATGTTATTGATGTGTACCTTACTAATGCTCGCATGATAGTACCGGTATTTGATATCGGGTTCTGTTGCTAATATTTGCAACTCAAAGCAGGGACTACGGATTAAGTGAAGATTGGCTAAGGACGAGGTGACGATGCGTGGGAAATGGTTCCAAAGTCGATGTGATCGCGGTCGGCACGCTACCTCTACATCTACCATCGGGATTAGTTTTAGACCTAAATAATTGTTATTTGGTGCGGCGTTAAGCATGAACATTATATCTGGATCTTGTTTGATGCGAGACGGTTATTCATTTAAGTCAGAGAATAATGGTTGTTCTATTTATATGAATAATATCTTTTATGGTCATGCACCCTTGAAGAGTGGTATATTTTTATTGAATCTCGATAGTAGTAATACACCTATTCATAGTGTTGAAACCAAAAGATACAGAGTTGATAATGATAGTGCAACTTATTTGTGGCACTGACGTTTGGGTCATATCGGTATAAAACGCATGAAGAAACTCCATACTGATGGGATTTTGGAATCACTTGATTATGAATCACTTGGTACTTGCGAACCGTGCCTCATGGGCAAGATGACTAAAACGCCGTTCTCCGGAACTATGGAGCGAGCAACTGATTTGTTGGAAATCATACATACTGATGTTTCTGGTCCAATGAATGTTGAGGCACGCGGCGGGTATCGTTATTTTCTCACCTTCACGGATGATTTGAGCAGATATGGGTATATCTACTTAATGAAACACAAATCTGAAACATTTGAGAAGTTCAAAGAATTTCAGAGTGAAGTGGAAAATCATCGTAACAAGAAAATAAAATTTCTACGATCTGATCGTGGAGGAGAATATTTGAGTTACGAGTTTGGTTTACATTTGAAACAATGCGGAATAGTTTCGCAACTCACGCCACCCGGAACACCACAACGAAATGGTGTGTCCGAATGTTGTAATCGTACTTTACTAGATATGGTGCGATCTATGATGTCTCTTACTGATTTACCGCTATCGTTTGGGGTTATGCTTTAGATACGGCCGCATTCACGTTAAATAGGGCACCATCAAAATCCGTTGAAACGACGCCTTATGAACTATGGTTTGGCAAGAAACCAAAGTTGTCGTATCTTAAAGTTTGGGGTTGCGATGCTTATGTGAAGAAACTTCAACCAGATAAGCTCGAACCTAAATCGGAGAAATGTGTCTTCATAGGATACCCAAAAGAGACTATTGGGTACACCTTCTATCACAGATCTGAAGGCAAGATTTTCGTTGCTAAATTCGGATCCATTCTAGAAAAGGAGTTTCTCTCGAAAGAAGTGAGTGGGAGAAAAGTAGAACTTGATGAGATAACTGTATTCGCTCCCTTATTGGAAATTAGTTCATCACAAGAACCGGTTCTGTGACAAGCTGCACCAATTAGTGAGGAAGCTAATGATATTGATCATGAAACTTGGATCAAGTTTCTCTTGAACTCACGAGGTCAACCAGAGTAAGATCCGCACCAGAGTGGTACGGTAATCCTATTATGGAAGTCATGTTACTTGACCATGGTGAACCTACAAACTATGAAGAAGCGATGGTGAGCCCAGATTCCGCAAAATGGCTGGAAGCCATGAAATCTGAGATGGGATCCATGTATGAGAACAAAGTATGGACTTTGGTTGACTTGCCCGATGGTCGGCAAGCCATTGAGAATAAATGGATCTTTAAGAAGAAGACTGACGCTGATGGTAATGTAACTGTCTATAAAGCTCGACTTGTTGCGAAAAGTTTTCGACAAGTTCAAGGGGTTGATTACGATGAGACTTTCTCACCCGTAGCGATGCTTAAGTCTGTCGGAATCATGTTAGCAATTGCTGCATTTGATGATTATGAAATTTGGCAAATGGATGTCAAAACTGCATTCTTGAATGGATTTCTAGAAGAAGATTTGTATAAGATGCAACCAGAAGGTTTTGTTGATCCAAAAGGTGCTAACAAAGTGTGCAAGCTCAATGATCAATTTATGGTGCAGTGCAATGTAGCGACCGACCTCAGACGGTCAAGCCTCTCCGTGTTCTTTGTGCCATCCTCGGATCAAGATGTTGGCACACACAGTACATCAATGTATATATCAAAGTGCAATCACATGTATAATTAACGTAAAACTGATATATACCTCATATGTCTCAGCGGAAACAACAACGGGTGTGGAGTCCCATCAACGCTATCGGCAGGTTGAGTGTAGACCGTAACCCTGTACCGTACTCTTACTCGTCGGAAGAAAGTATCTGCAACATGATACGTTGCAGCCGTATAGGTCAGTACATTGAATGTACCGACAAGATCACAACATGAGAAAACAGATGATAAAACTATACTATATGCAATATGGCTTTGTGGCTCTGTGTCTGAGTTTTGTTTGCGTAAAAGCTGATTTATTTTCCCTACATCAAAGGAATAAATGAAGTCTGTACTATGGAGTTTTCTATCATGACATGGTTCCGCCAACCGATGTCTCATAGCCCAAAATCATCATATGTTGCCCACAATTAAGTTATCAATCCGGTGTTGAGAGTTCCGAGATAGATCCAAGTCCGGATGCTCAAATTGTCCGTGAATCGGGACACGGCTAATCGATTAGGTTTTAACCCTCTGCAGAGGTTTGTACACTTTACCCGCAAGATTCGATCCCTCTTTTACGTTCTCGCACTTCGTGGTGTTTGAGAACAAGATGACCAAAACATGGTCTTCCGAAGAGTTCCACGACCGTCCGGTGCTCATTCAATCCTACCATAGTTCTACATCTGCTAGCACCGTCCTAGCAGAGTCACAACTAAGGTCAACCAAGCGAGCCCATAGTGACTTGCGGTTGCAGGTAAGCTTCTGTGCATGAAGTATTCTTCCGTCTCTTTGAGTCTGGGTGAAGCTTTCCGCAAGATGTCATGGCACTCTCCATGCATCTCGGCCAACCTTTGGTTTCTCCAGGTGCCCACAACCATCCTTCACCCAAAGAGTCTGTATTAAATTCTTGTCTCGAGTCTTGAAGTCTTGAGGCCTTGAAGATGCAGTCCTTGCAGATTCCATCATGGAGTTGTCCTCATTGACGTAGATCCTCCATTCTCACACCACTCTCGTGCACTCATACCAAACCCCGTCTACTATAGCGTAGCATTAAAATAAAATATCGTCCCGGCTTGGTAACAGGGTGATGGGTTCCTACCTCATGCATACTACTCAACTACAAGAATTCAATATCACTACTGTAGGGTTGTTGCAAAGATGCCACTAAATGCAATAAAACATAGGTATGAAAGCATGGTCAAAGTGAACTTGCCTGGTAAGTTGATGAAGATAACAACACTCTTGAATAATGACTTGGTAGAACTATTCGTCACTCCGTTGAAAATCTATATAGTCATAGCATTCATATAAGCAAACATCCTAGCAAACAATTCTAACACTCATAATAAAACCAACAATTGAAAATGCAAATCAAGGGACACCAAATAAAAACAAAGGAAAACTACACAACAAAACTACCAAAGAAAACTGGAGAAAACAAATCAAGGTTTTCACCACATCAAGCATCAACTAAGAAATAGTTTTACACAACTAAAACTTTTCTTAACAGAACCTAAGCATGGGTTTTGCTAACTAACAGAAGGGAAAACATCATGCAAACTAGGAGCAAAAAGAATCACATCAAAAGCTATTATAGAACTCCTATTATGCCTATAACAATTCTAGCAAGGAAAAATAAAATAAAAATTTTATTTATTGTAAATAAAAGTTCATGTTCTTAAACTACAGAAACTAATCTAAAATAAACTATGACATGGGTAAAATAAAATTATTTACTAAATAAAACAATAGGAAAACAGTAGCTAGTTAAATAAATAAGAAACACATGATTTTGATTAAAACTATTTTTTTTATTAAATCTAAAATACCCAAATAAATCCCTACTGCTAGGCAAAGTCAAAAAAAAGCAGTGACAAAAAAAATCACTAAAAAAATAATATTCCTAACTCATTTTATAGCAGAATTACTATTCTGTCTAAATCTAAAATAAAGCAATTTTAAATAATTTTAACATGACTAATTATATTTTCTACAGAAACTACAATAAATTTGCAAACCAACAAAAAAAGAATCACTTAAAAATATTAAGTAGATTAAAAGATATGAATTTTACAAACTGAAACTATTCTGTTAAAACAGAAAACTAAAAATAAAACTAAAACAAAAACTGGCTAATGGGCCTATCTAACGCTTCACGTTAAATAACTAAACTACGCTTTGCGGTTTAACAGAAAACAAACCGCGTCGGCGGTCCAACTAAACCCTAATAAAACCGATCTAAACCGAATAAAACTGTTCAATTAAACTAATACTAAATAAAACGTACCAATTCTGGGAGATCTATCCTAACCCCACGATCTAGATTGAGCAGCGGCAGGAGCTCGGCGACTTATCGAGGCGGCGACGGCGGCTCGAGGCGACAGCAGCTCCCGGCTCGGTGGTCCAGGGACGTCGTGGGAGGTCCCGAAAAGTGGCGTGGCGAGGGTTCGGTTGGTCGACTCGGTGGAGCCTGGGGCGGTCGGAGGTGGTCGGGGTGGGGCAATGATGCTGGCGGGCGGCTCGGGTCTCCGGCGAGCGGCGCGGGCGAGGGAGAGAGGGTCGGCGAGGGGCGAGGGGAACGGGTCGAGGGGGTACATATAGAGGGGGCTCGACTTGGAGGGGGGCAGGTCGGGCGAGGGATCGGGAGGATCCGGAGATCTCGGGATTTCCGTGGCTGTGTGTGATGGCGTCGGCAGGGAGGAAGAAGGTGGCGGGGTCCACTGCCGTGAGAGGGAGGAGGTGTGTTGCGGTCGGGCGACGAACGGTAGGATTCGGCGGGGATCGGTCATGTGGCTGGGCCGGGTCTTGGGCGGTCGGTCAGCTGGTGGGCCTCATTTGGCCGGTAAGGCTGGTGGCGCGCCTGGGTCCTTTTCTTTTTTGAATTAGGAGAGGGAATATATATATATATAATATATATATTTTATATAGGACATATATATATATATCAAAATTTTCAGAAAAACATTTTCTACACGATGAACTTTATTCCAGCTTCAAATAAAATACACAAAAATTCAAATAAAACAAAGAGTGTTTACGCTCTAATAAAATCCAATAAAAATCATTTTAAAAATACCAAAATGACTCCAAATTTATTTTCTCCTAATTTTCCATTGAAGGGAATCATTTTACCCATATTTCCATTTATTTATTTTTAGGAGAAAAATAATTTGAATAAAATCCAAATAATTCCAAATTTGAAGGGAGTTTCAAAATACCTTCAAATGACTTTCAATTTGATTCTTTTAACTTCCAACTCATATTTCATATAATTGAAGAAGTCATTTTATCTTCTCTCATGAAAATCATTAAGTTGCATAAAGTTTCTAAAATTTGGAATATTTTCAAACAGAATTCAAATCTTTTCAAAACCCTTTTCATTTATTCAAATGGAAGAAGTCATATCATCTTCTCTCTAGGGTTTTGTGTTTGAATTGAATTTGAATTCATGGATATAAAAAGGCAAAGTGAAAGTCAGGGAAAGTCATTTCATTCCCTCTCATTCAACTTTCAAAAAGTTTCAAGTTCCACTCAATTTCACTCAATCAATCACACAACAAACAGTCAATCAATCAAAACTATTTATTTATTATAACATTCCAAAATTTAGAATTTTGGGATGTTACATGCAAGCCTCTCGGAGTTGGAATAAACTCTTTGATAGTGTGATCAAAGCATATGGTTTTATACAGACTTTTAGAGAAGCCTGTATTTACAAGAAAGTGAGTGGGAGCTCAGAGCATTTACGATATTATATGTGGCCGACATATTATTGATTGGAAATGATATAGAATTTCTGGATAGCATAAAAGGATACTTGAATAAAAGTTTTTCAATGAAAGACCTCGGTGAAGCTGCTTACATATTGGGCATCAAGATCTATAGAGATAGATCAAGACGCTTGATTGGACTTTCACAAAGCACATACCTTGATAAAGTTTTGAAAAGTTCAAAATGGATCAGGCAAAGAAAGGATTTTTACCTGTGTTACAAGGTGTGAAATTGAGTCGGACTCAATGCCCGACCACAATGAAGATAGAGAGAAAATGAAAGATGTTCCCTATGCTTCAGCCATAGGCTCTATCATGTATGCAATGCTGTGTACCGGACTGACGTATGCTTAGCAATAAGCTTGGCAGGAAGGTACCAAAGTAATCCAGAGTCGATCATCGGACAGCGGTCAAGAACATCCTGAAATACGAAAAGGACTAAGGATATGTTTCTCGTATATGGAGGTGACAAAGAGCTAGTCGTAAATGCTTACATCGATGCAAGCTTTGACCTTTGATCCGGACGATTCTAAATCGCAAACCGGATACGTATTTTTATTAAACGGTGGAGCTGTTAGTTGGTGCAGTTCTAAACAAAGCGTCGTGGCGGGATCTACATGTGAAGCGGAGTACATAGCTGCTTCGGAAGCAGCAAATGAAGGAGTCTAGATGAAAGAGTTCATTTCTGATCTAGGTGTCATACCTAATGCATCGAGACCAATTAAGATCTTCTGTGACAATACTGGTGCAATTGCCTTGGCAAAGGAATCCAGATTTCACAAGAGGACCAAGCACATCAAGAGACGCTTCAATTCCATCCGGGACCAAGTCCAGGTGGGAGACATAGAGATTTGCAAGATACATACGGATCTGAATGTTGCAGACCCGTTGACTAAGCCTCTTCCACGAGCAAAACATGATCAGCACCAAGACTCCATGGGTGTTAGAATCATTACTTGTGTAATCTAGATTATTGACTCTAGTGCAAGTGGGAGGCTGAAGGAAATATGCCCTAGATGCAATAATAAAGTTATTATTTATTTCCTCATATCATGATAAATGTTTATTATTCATGCTAGAATTGTATTAATCGGAAACATGATACATGTGTGAATACATAGACAAACATATAGTCACTAGTATGCCTCTACTTGACTAGCTCATTAATCAAAGATGGTTATGTTTCCTAACCATAGACATGTGTTGTTATTTGATTAATGGGATCACATCATTAGGAGAATGATGTGATTGACATGACCCATTCCGTTAGCCTAGCACTTGATCGTTTAGTATATTGCTATTGCTTTCTTCATAACTTATACATGTTCCTGTAACTATGAGATTATGCAACTCCCGTTTACCGGAGGAACACTTTGGGTGCTACCAAACATCACAACGTAACTGGGTGATTATAAAGGAGTACTACTGTGTCTCCAAAGGTACATGTTGGGTTGGCGTATTTGAGATTAGGTTTTGTCACTCCGATTGTCGGAGAGGTATCTCTGGGCCCTCTCGGTAATGCACATCACATAAGCCTTGCAAGCATTGCAACTAATAAGTTAGTTGCGAGATGATGTATTACTTGAACGAGTAAAGAGACTTTCCTAGAACGAGATTGAACTAGGTATTGGATACAAGCGATCGAATCTCGGGTAAGTAACATACCGATGACAAAGGGAACAACGTATATCGTTATGCGATTTGACCGATAAAGATCTTCGTAGAATATGTAGGAACCAATATGGGCATCCAGGTTCCGCTATTGGTTATTGACCGAGAATAGTTCTAGGTCATGTCTACATAGTTACGAACCGTAGGGTCCGCACGCTTAACGTTACGATGACAGTTTTATTATGAGTTTATAAGTTTTGATGTACGAAGTTTGTTCGAGTCCGGATGTGATCAGCGACATGACGAGGAGTCTCGAAATGGTCGAGACATAAAGATTGATATATTGGAAGCCTATGTTTGGACATCGGAAGTGTTCAGGTGAAATCGGCATTTTACCGAGATGCAGGAGGTTACCGGAACCCCGGTAACCTAATGGGCCTTAGTGGGCCTAGTGGAGAAATAGGAGAAGGGGCCAAGGGGCAGCCGCGCGCCCCTCCCCCCCAAGTCCGAATAGGACAAGGAGGGGGGGCGGCGCCCCCCACCCCCCCTTTCCTTTTCCCCCTCTCCTCCTTCCCCCCCAAGTCCTAATCCAACTAGGAAAGGGGGGAGTCCTACTCCCGGTGGGAGTAGGACTCCTCAGCAGCGCCTCCTCCTAGGGCCGGCCGCACCCCTTGCTCCTTTATATACTGGGGCAGGGGGCACCCCATAGACACGAAGTTGATCTACGGATCGTTCCTTAGCCGTGTGCGGTGCCCCTCCACCATATTCCACCTCAGTCATATCGTCATGAGTTTAGGCGAAGCCTGCGCGATGAGAGCATCATCATCGTCACCATGCCGTCGTCTTGTGGAACTCATCCCCGACGCTTTCGGATCGGAGCCTGGGGATCGTCATCGAGCTGAATGTGTGCTGAACTCGGAGGTGCCGTACGTTCGGTACTTGGATCGGTCGGATCGTGAAGACGTACGACTACATCAACCGCGTTGTCATAACGCTTCCGCTTACGGTCTACGAGGGTACGTGGACAATACTCTCCCCTCTCGTTGCTATGCCATCACCATGATCTTGCGTGTGCGTAGGAATTTTTTTGAAATTACTACGTTCCCTAACAAACCTATCAAGGGCAAACCTTTGCCTTGCACACGGTCCACTTGAGCTAGATGATGACGGTCTTAACTCCCTCAAGTTGGACCACCTTTCTTGATTGCGTTGGCTTGATGAAGATTAGTTGATTGCTCCCCCATACTCCACTATGGGTGAGCCACTCTTCCGCACATCTTCACACATCCATTGTCACCACAATGGACGGCAAGCTTTCAAGCATTTGATCTCTTTGTGATTCTCCACTTGAACTTGCACACCGCAACCTAACCCCACAAAAAACTCTCACATAGACCATGGGTTAGTACACAAAGCTCAATGGACAATGCTTACCATACCATGGGATCACTTGATCCCTCACAGTACATCATCTAGTTGATCATCTTGATTCACTCTTTGACTAAGTCTTGATCAACCTCTCACAAGACCAATCTTTAGGTAATTCCTTGAATAGCACATTGGTCGACACAAACTCTCCTTGAAACCAACACATGTACACCAAGAAAAGCCTATGGACAAAACCTTCAAATATAACTCAAGGCAACCATTACTCCATAGAAATTGTCATCAATTACCAAAACCAAACATGGGGGCACCGCATGTTCTTTCAACTCTCCACTGTTCCATCATCCTCATTGGCCTCGGTTTCAATTACGACCGGACCACAACTTATCACAATCCGCAGGTTCTTCTCGCGATCAACTATTGGAGTACCCATAGATGGATTATCAATCCTCTTGTAAACCTGTTTTGTGGCCTCTCCCCCTTTGCGCTTGTCCCTGTTATTTTTCACCGGGAGTTTACCTCTTTGTTCGCCTCTCTAGCAATACTTGAGTGAGTCGTATCTTGCCTTGATCCCTTAGCATTAGCATGCTCTTCTCTGTAGGTTAGTCTCCAACGTATCTATAATTTTTCATTGTTCCATGTTATTATATTATCTGTTTTGGATGTTTAATGGGCTTTATTATACAATTTATTATTATTTTTGGGACTAACCTACTAACCCAAGGTCCGGCGCAAATTGCTGTTTTTTGCCTATTGCAGTGCTTCGCAGAAAAGGAATATCAAACGGAATCCAAACGGAATGAAACCTTCGGAAGAGTGATTTTTGGAACAAATGTGATCTAGAGGACTTGGAGTGGATGTCAAGAAAGAAGCGAGGAGTCCACGAGGCAGGGAGGCGCGTCTGCCCCCCTGGGCGCGCCCCCCACCCTCGTGGGCCCCTCGCAGCTCCACCGACCTACTTCTTCCTCCTATATATACCCATATACCCCGAAAACATCCAGGAGCACCACGAAACCCTATTTCCACTGCCGCAACCTTGTGTACCCGTGATATCCCATCTTGGGGCCTTTTCCGGCGCTCCGCCGGAGAGGGAATCGATCACAGGGGGGCTTCTACATCAACACCTTAGCCTCTCCGATGATGTGTGAGTAGTTTACCTCAGACCTTCGGGTCCATAGTTATTAGCTAGATGGCTTCTTCTCTCTCTTTGTATCTAAATACAAAGTTCTCCTCGATCTTCTTGGAGATCTATTGATGTAACTCTTTTTGCGGTGTATTTGTTGATATTCAATGAATTGTGGGTTTATGATCAAGATTATTTATGAACAATATTTGAATCTCCTCTGAATTCTTTTATGTATGATTTGTTATCTTTGCAAGTCTCTTCGAATTATCAGTTTGGTTTGGCCTACTAGATTGATCTTTCTTGCAATGGGAGAAGTGCTTAGCTTTGGGTTCAATCATGCGGTGCTCGATCCCAGTGACAGAAGGGGAAACGACATGTATTGTATTGTTGCCATCGAGGATAAAAAGATGGGGTTTATATCATATTGCTTGATTTTATCCCTCTACATCATGTCATCTTGCCTAATGCGTCACTCTGTTCTTATGAACTTAATACTCTAGATGCATGCTGAATAGCAGTCGATGTGTCGAGTAATAGTAGTAGAAGCAAAATCGTTTCGGTCTACTTGTCGTGGACGTGATGTCTATATACATGATCATGCCTAGATATTCTCATAATTATGCACTTTTCCATCAATTGCTCGACAGTAATTTGTTCACCCACCATAATACTTATGCTATCTTGAGAGAAGCCACTAGTGAAACCTATGGCCCCGGGTTCTATTTTCCATCATATTAATCTCCCGTCAACTAGCTATTTCTGTCGCCGTTTATTTTGCAATCTTTACTTTCAATCTGTATCATAAAAATACCAAAAATATTATCTTATCATCTCTATCAGATCTCACTTTTGCAAGTGGCCGTGAAGGGATTGACAACCCCTTTATCGCGTTGGTTGCAAGGTTCTTATTTGTTTGTGTAGGTACGAGGGACTTGCGTGTGGCCTCTTACTGGATTGATACCTTGGTTCTCAAAAACTGAGGAAAATACTTACGCTACTTTGCTGCATCACCCTTTCCTCTCCAAGGGAAAACCAACGCATGCTCAAGAGGTAGCAAGAAGAATTTCTGGCGCCGTTGCCGGGGAGTCTACACACAAGTCAAGACATACCAAGTACCCATCACAAACTCTTAGCCCTTGCATTACATTATTTGCCATTTCCCTCTCGTTTTCCTCTCCCTCACTTCACCCTTGCCGTTTTATTCGCCCTCTCTTTCCGTTCGCCTATTTTTCTTGTTTCTCGTGTCCCGCATGTCATCATGGCCAGTCCTTTATCTACTCCTTTGTCTCCCGAGAATTAAGTTCTTAATTCTAAACAACGGGAGGGAGAAAATCTAAAAGATGCTTGGTACAGAATTTGCAATGCTCAAAATAGATCTACCAGGAAGCAATCTACTTCCGTTCTTCTTTGCAATTTTTATGTAGGCATCACGCCTTGGAATAGATATATTCTTGATACCATTACCGGAGGGAATTTCTTGGGTAGCCATACTTTTGATTCTTATAATGCTATGATAGATTTGTTTGGCCCACCACCTCTTTTGGTTAATGGAACTATGCTAACTTTGGAACATGTGATGCAAAGGCTTGAAATTATTGAAAATAAAGTTGCCACTTTGGAATTGATTGAGAATTTGGATAAAAAGATCCACAACCAAATTACCCTATATGGGTCTAAGGTAGGAGTTACTCTGAAAAGTTTAAAAGAAAAAGAACCCATAGTTAATGAAAGAATAGATCAACATTCCACTAGAATTGATAAACTTGAGGGCATTATTACCAACTTAGGGTCTGCTTTTTCTGCTGCAAGAAATACTCCAAATCCTCCTACTACCAAAATTGCAAAATTTATGTATGTTCCTAAAAATAAGGGTGAATCTTCTAGTAAGGAAACTGCGGATCTCAAATCAATAAGTGTTCACCCCAATTTTTTCGCTATCATTAAGGAACCGTTTGCTACAAATGAATTTCTTGATTTCTTGCCTAGGAGTTTGATCATTAATAAGAATAAGGAAACCCCTAAAGGCTATAAGTGTTCTATTGAAGAATTGCATACCAAAGATGATAATACCTAGATCTATTCTTGCCTTTATGCCTAGCTAGGGGCGTTAAACGATAGCGCTTGTTGTGAGGCAACCCAATTTTATTTTTGTTTCTTGCTTTTTGATTCTGTTTAGTAATAAATCTTTAATCTAGCCTCTGGTTAGATTTTTTTTATGTTTTAATTAGTGTTTGTGCCAAGTAAAACCTATAGGATCTTCTCGGATGATAGTTATTTGATCTTGCTGAAAAAGTCAGAAACTTTCTGCTCACAAAAAAAATTGTTAAAAATCACCAGAACGTGATAAAATACTGATTCCAATTGCAGTATATCAATAAAAAAATTATCTAGGTCGTCCTATTTTGGTATATTTTTATGAGTTACAGAAGTTTGAGTTAGATACAGATTACTACAGACTGTTCTGTTTTTTGACAGATTCTGTTTTTCGTGTGTTGTTTGCTTATTTTGATGAATCTATGGCTAGTATCAGAGGTTATGAACCATAGAGAAGTTGGAATA
This sequence comes from Aegilops bicornis, assembly GCA_021605145.1. Taxonomy (NCBI): domain Eukaryota; kingdom Viridiplantae; phylum Streptophyta; class Magnoliopsida; order Poales; family Poaceae; genus Aegilops; species Aegilops bicornis. The sequence continues at coordinate 322,956,005 of CM038675.1, forward strand.
CAGTAGTTTTAACACCAATTCAAATAAAAAATGAGTTAATTACAGTACCTTAAAGTGGTAGTTTGTTTTATTTCGCTAACGGAGCTCATGAGATTTTCTGTTGAGTTTTGTGTTGTGAAGTTTTCAAGTTTTTGGGTAAAGATTTGATGGATTATGGAACAAGGAGTGGAAAGAGCCTAATATTGGGGATGCCCAAGGCACCACAAGGTAAAATCCAAGGACAACCAAAAGTCTAAGCTTGGGGATGCCCCGGAAGGCATCCCCTCTTTTGTCTTCGTCTATCGGTAACTTTACTTGATGCTATATTTTTATTCACCACATGATATGTGTTTTGCTTGGAGCGTCTTGTATGATTTGAGTCTTTGCTTTTTATTTCACCAAAATCATAGTTTCTGTACACACCTTTTGGGAGAGACACACATTAATTGGAATTTATTAGAATACTCTATGTGCTTCACTTATATCTTTTGAGCTAGAAAATTTTGCTCTAGTGCTTCACTTATATCTTTTAGAGCACGGCGGTGGTTTTATTTTATAGAAATAATTGATCTCTCATGCTTCACTTATATTATTTTGAGAGTCTTTTAGAACAGCTTGGTAATTTTCTTTGGTTAAAATTTTAGTCCTAAAGTGATGAGCATCCAAGATAGGTATAATAAAAATTATCATATAGAGTGCATTGAATATTATGAGAAGCTTGATACTTGATGATTGTTTTGAGATATGAAGATGGTAATATTAGAGTCATGCTAGTTGAGTAGTTGTGGATTTGAGAAATACTTGTTCTAAAGTTTGTGATTCCTGTAGCATGTACGTATGGTGAACCGTTATGTGATGAAGTCGGAGCATGATTTATTTATTGATTGTCTTCCTTATGAGTGGCGGTCGGGGACGAGCGATGGTCTTTTCCTACCAATCTATCCCCCTAGGAGCATGCGCGTAGTACTTCATTTCGATAACTAATAGATGTTTGCAATAAGTATGTGAGTTCTTTATGACTAATGTTGAGTCCATGGATTATACGCACTCTCACCCTTCCACCATTGCTAGCCTCTCGAATACCGCACACTTTTCGCCGGTATCATACACCCACCATATACCTTCCTCAAAACAGCCACCATACCTACCTATTATGGCATTTCCATAGCTATTCCGAGATATATTGCCATGCAACTTACCACCGTCCCGTTTATTATGACACGCTTCATCATTGTCATATTGCTTTGCATGATCATGTAGTTGACATCGTATTTGTGGAAAAGCCACCATTCATAATTCTTTCATACATGTCACTCTTGATTCATTGCATATCCCGGTACACCGCCGGAGGCATTCACATAGAGTCATATTTTGTTCTAAGTATTGAGTTGTAATTTTTGAGTTGTAAGTAAATAAAAGTGTGATGATCATCATTATTAGAGCATTGTCCCATGTGAGGAAAGGATGATTGAGACTATGATTCCCCCACAAATAGGGACGAGACTCCGGACTAAAAATAAAAAGGAAAGATGCCATAAAAAAGAGAAGAAGGCCCAAACAAAAAAATAAGAGAAAAAGAGAGAAGGGACAATGTTACTATCCTTTTACCACACTTGTGCTTCAAAGTAGCACCATGATCTTCATGATAGAGAGTCTCCTATGTTGTCACTTTCATATACTAGTGGGAATTTTACACTATAGAACTTGGCTTGTATATTCCAATGATGGGCTTCCTGAAAAATGCCCTAGGTCTTCATGAGCAAGCGAGTTGGATGCACACCCACTTAGTTTCTTTCGTTGAGCTTTCATACACTTATAGCTCTAGTGCATCCGTTGCATGGCAATCCCTACTCACTCACATTGATATCTATTAATGGACATCTCCATAGCTCGTTGATACGTCTAGTTGATGTGAGACTATCTTCTCCTTTTTGTCTTCTCCGCAACCACCATTCTATTCCACATATAGTGCCATGTCCATGGCTCACGCTCATGTATTGCGTGAAGATTGAAAAAGTTTGAGATATCAAAAGTATGAAACAATTGCCTGGCTTGTCATCGGGGTTGTGCATGATTTAAATATTTTGTGTGGTGAAGATAGAGCATAGCCACACTATATAATTTTGTAGGGATAACTTTCTTTGGCCATGTTATTTTGAGAAGACATAATTGCTTAGTTAGTATGCTCGAAGTATTATTATTTTTTATGTCAATATTAAACTTTTATCTTGAATTTTTCGGATCTGAACATTCATGCCACAATAAAGAAAATTACATTGAAGAATATGCTAGGTAGCATTCCACATCAAAAATTCTGTTTTTATCATTTACCTACTCGAGGAAGAGCAGGAATTAAGCTTGGGGATGCTTGATACGTCTCCAACGTATCTATAATTTTTGATTGTTCCATGCTATTATATTATCTGTTTTGGATGTTTAATGGGCTTTATTATACACTTTATTATTATTATTCGGACTAACCTACTAACCCAAGGCCCAGTGCAACCTTCTAACCTACTAACTTCTTCCTATATATACCCATATACCCCGAAAACATCCAGGAGCACCACGAAACCCTATTTCCACCGCCGCAACCTTCTGTACCCATGAGATCCCATCTTGGGGCCTTTTTCGACGCTCCACCGGAGGGGGAATCGATCATGGAGGGCTTCTACATCAACACCATAGCCTCTCCGATGATGTGTGAGTAGTTTACCTCAGACCTTCAGGTCCATAATTATTAGCTAGATGGCTTCTTCTCTCTCTTTGTATCTCAATACAAAGTTCTCCTCGATCTTCTTGGAGATCTATTCGATGTAACTCTTTTTGCGGTGTGTTTGTCGAGATCCGATGAATTGTGGGTTTATGATCAAGATTATCTATGAAAAATATTTGTATCTCCTCTGAATTCTTTCATGTATGATTTGTTATCTTCGCAAGTCTCTTCGAATTATCAGTTTGGTTTGGCCTACTAGATTGATCTTTCTTGCAATGGGAGATGTGCTTAGCTTTGGGTTCAATCATGCGGTACTCGATCCCAGTGATAGAAGGGGAAACGACACGTATTTTATTGTTGCCATCAAGGATAAAAAGATGGGGTTTATATCATATTGCTTGAGTTTATCGCTCTACATCATGTCATCTTGCCTAATGCGTTACTCTGTTCTTATGAACTTAATACTCTAGATGCATGCTGGATAGCGGTCGATGTGTGGAGTAATAGTAGTAGATGCACAATTGTTTCGATCTACTTGTCGCGGACGTGATGCCTATATACATGGTCATGCCTAGATATTCTCATAATTATGCACTTTTCTATCAATTGATCGACAGTAATTTGTTCACGCACCGTAATACTTATGCTATCTTGAGAGAAGCCACTAGTGAAACCTATGGCCCCCAGGTCTATTTTCAATCATGTTAATCTCCCGTGAACTAGCTATTTCTATCGCCGTTTATTTTGCAATCTTTACTTTCAATCTTTATCATAAAAATACCAAAAAAATTATCTTATCATCTCTATCAGATCTCACTTTTGCAAGTGGCCGTGAAGGGATTGACAAGCCCTTTATCGCGTTGGTTTCAAGGTTCTTATTTGTTTGTGTAGGTACCAGGGACTTGCCTGTGGCCTCCTACTGGATTGATACCTTGATTCTCAAAAACTGAGGGAAATACTTATGCTACTTTGCTGCATCACCCTTTCCTCTTCAAGGGAAAACCAACGCATGCTCAAGAGGTAGCAGAAAACAAACCACCACTTTAAGGTACTATAATGAACTCATTTTTTGTTTATATTGGTGTTAAACCTATTGTATTCCAACTTATCTATGGTTCATACCCCCGATACTAGCCATAGATTCATCAAAATAAGCAAACAACACACGAAAAACAGAATCTGTCAAAAACAAAACAGTCTGTAGTAATGTGTATCAAACTTATACTTCTGGAACTCCTAAAATTCTGAAATAAATTGGTGGATGTGAGGAATTTATCTATTAATCATCTGCACAAAGAATAAACCTAAAAGCACTCTCCAGTAAAAAAATGGCAACTAATCTCGTGAGCGCTAAAGTTTCTGTTTTTACAGCAAGATCACAAAGACTTCACCCAAGTCTTCCCAAAGGTTCTACTTGGCACAAACACTAACTAAAACATAAAACCACATCTAAAAAGAGGCTAGGATAATTATTTATTACTAAACATGAACAAAAATAAAGGTACAAAAAAAATTGGGTTGCCTCCCAACAAGCGCTATCGTTTAACGCCCCTAGCTAGGCATAAAAGCAAGAATAGATCTAGGTATTGTCATCTTTGGTATGCAATCCATAAGTGGCTCTCATAATAGATTCATAAGGTAATTTAATTTTCTTCCTAGGAAAGTGTTCCATTCCTTTCCTTAATGGAAATTGGAATCTAATATTTCCTTCTTTCATATCAATAATTGCACCAATCGTTCTAAGGAAAGGTCTACCAAGAATAATGGGACATGTAGGATTGCAATCTAATCAAGAACAATGAAATCTACGGGCACATAATTCCTATTTGCAACAATAAGAACATCATTAATCCTTCCCATAGGTTTCTTAATGGTGGAATCCATAAAGGTGCAAATTTAAAGAACAATCATCAAATTCACGGAAACCTAACACATCACACAAAGTTTTTGGAATCGTGGAAACACTAGCACCCAAATCACATAAAGCATAGAATTCATGATCTTTAATCTTAATTTTAATAGTAGTTTCCCACTCATCATAAAGTTTGCTAGGGATAGAAACTTCCAATTCAAGTTATTCTTCATAAGATTGCATTAAAGCATCAACGATATGTTTAGTAAAAGCTTTATTTTGATCATTGATAACCCACAAGTATAGGGGATCGCAACAGTTTTCGAGGGTAGAGTATTCAACCCAAATTTATTGATTCGACACAAGGGGAGCCAAAGAATATTCTCAAGTATTAGCAGCTAAGTTGTCAATTCAACCACACCTGGAAACTTAATATCTGCAGCAAAGTGTTTAGTAGCAAAGTAATATGATAGTGGTGGTAACGGTAACAAAAGTAAAGACATCAAAAGTAATGTTTTTGGTATTTTTGTAGTGATTGTAACAGTAACAACGGGAAAGTAAATAAGCGAAGACCAGTATATGGAAAGCTCGTAGGCACCGGATCAGTGATGGATAATTATGCCGGATGTGGTTCGTCATGTAACTGTCATAACATAGGGTGACACAGAACTAGCTCTAGTTCATCAATGTAATGTAGGCATGTATTCCGAATATAGTCATACGTGCTTATGGAAAAGAACTTGCATGCCATCTTTTGTCCTACCCTCTCGTGGCAGCGGGGTCCTATTAGAAACTAAGGGATATTAAGGCCTCCTTTTAATAGAGAACCGGAACAAAGCATCAGCACATAGTGAATACATGAACTCCTCAAACTATGGTCATCACCGGGAGTGGTCCCGATTATTGTCACTTGAGGTTGCCGGATAATAACACATAGTAGGTGACTATAGACTTGCAAGATAGGATCAAGAACTCACATATATTCATGAAAACATAATAGGTTCATATCTGAAATCATGGCACTCGGGCCCTAGTGACAAGCATTAAGCATAGCAAAGTCATAGCAACATCAATCTCAGAACATAGTGGATATTAGGGATCAAACCCTTACAAAACTAACTCGATTACATGATAAATCTCATCCAACCCATCACCGTCCAGCAAGCCTACGATGGAGTTACTCACGCACGGAGGTGAGCATCATGAAATTGGTGATGGAGGATGGTTGATGATGATGACAGTGACGAATCCCCCTCTCCGGAGCCCCGAACGGACTCCAGATCAGCCCTCCCGAGAGAGTTTAGGGCTTGGCGGTGGCTCCGTATCGTAAAATGCGATGATTTCTTCTCTCTAATTTTTTCTCCCCGAAAGCCAATATATGGAGTTGGAGTTGGCGTTGGAGGGTCTCCAGGGGGCCCACGAGGTAGGGGGGCGCGACTAGGAGGGGGGGCGCCCCCCACCCTCGTGGACAGGGTGGGGGCCCCTGGTCTTCATCTTTGGCGAGGATTTTATTTATTTATTCTAAGGTATTCCGTGGAGTTTCAGGTCATTCCGAGAACTTTTGTTTTCTGCACATAAAACAACACCATGGCAATTCTCACCGAAAACAAATCGATCCGGGTTAGTTCTATTCAAATCATACAAGTTAGAGTCCAAAACAAGGGCAAAAGTGTTTGGAAAAGTAGATCTGACGGAGACGATCAACTCCCCAAGCTTAAACCATTGCTTGTCCTCAAGCAATTCAGTTGACAAACCGAAAGAGAAAAAGAAAAACTTTACAAACTCTGTTTGCTCTTGTTGTTGTACCTATGTCAAGCCAAAGATTCAGGTTTCAAAGAAAGATCATAACTAACCATATTTTCAATAATTCTCAGGTCTCATGTTTACTCATATCAATAACATAATCAACTAGCAAGCCATAATAATAAATCTCGGATGACAACACTTTCTCAAAATAATCATAATATGATATAACAAGATGGTATCTCGCTAGCCCTTTCTCGAGTCTCAAGAAACATAAATGCAGAGCACCTTCAAAGATCAAGGACTGACTAGACATTGTAATTCATGGTAAAGAGATCCAATCATAGTCATACCCGATATAGATTAACAATAATGAATGCAAATGACAATTTGTGCTCTCCACTAGTGCTTTTAATAAGAGGGTGATGACTCAACATAAAAGTAAATAGATAGGCCCTTCGCAGAGGGAAGCGAGGATTTGTAGAGGTGCCGAGCTCGATTTTGAAATAGAGATAATTATATTTTGAGCGGCATACTTTCATTGTCAACATAACAACTAAGAGATGACGATATCTTCCATGCTAAACAAATTATAGGCGGTTCCCAAACAGAACGGTAAAGTTTATACTCCCCCTCCTCCACAAGCATCAATCCTGGCTTGCTGAACCAACGAGTGCCTCCAACATTCAACAGGTCCCAGGGGGAGTTTTGTTTGCAATTATTTTTATTTAGTTTGCATAAAGCATGGGACTGGGCATCCCGGTGACCAGCCATTTTCTCGTGAGTGAGGAGCGGAGTCCACTCCTCTTGAGAATAACCCGCCTAGCACGGAAGATAAGGACAGCCCTAGTTGATATATAAGCTATTCGAGCATGCAAAATAGAATGATTATTTGAAGGTTTAGAGTTTGGCACATACAAATTTACTTGGAACGGCAGGTAGATACCGCATATAGGAAGGTATAGTGGACTCATATGGAATAACTTTGGGGTTTAAGGGATTGGATGCACAAGCGGTATTCCCGCTTAGTACAAGTGAAGGCTAGCAAAAGACTGGGAGTGACCAACTAGAGAGCGACAACAGTCATGAACATGCATTAAAATTAATAAACATTGAATACAAGCATGAGTAGGATATAATCCACCATGAACATAAATATCGTGAAGGCTATGTTGATTTGTTTCAACTACATGCGTGAACATGTGCCAAGTCAAGTCACTTAAATCATTCAAAGGAGGATACCACCCCATCATACCACATCATAATCATCTCAATAGCATGTTGGCACGCATAAGGTAAACCATTATAACTCATAGCTAATCAAGCATGGCACGAGCAACTATGATCTCTAATTGTCATTGCAAACATGTTTATTCATAATAAGTTTGAATCAGAACGATGGACTCATTATATTTACAAAAACAAAAGAGGTCGAGTTCATACCAGCTTTTCTCATCTCAAATACCCATCATATATGTCATCATAATTGCCTTTCACTTGCATGACCGAACGATGTGAATAATAATAAGAGTGCACGTGCATTGGACTAAGGAATCATGAAAGCATTCAATAAACAGGAGAAGGCAAGGCAATATGGGCTCTTGGTTAAATCAACAATGATGCATATAAGAGCCACTTCAACAATTTAATCATGGTCTTCTCCTACTGACCCCAAAGAAAAGAAAGGAAAATAAAACTATTTACACGGGAAAGCTCCCAACAAGCAAAAGAAGAACGGGAAATATTTTTGGGTTTTCTTTTTAATTATTACTACTACAGCAGAGAAATAAACTACTACTAATTTTTTGTTTTTCTAAGGTTTATTAAACACACAAGAAGAAAGCAGGAAAAAGAAAATAAACTAGCATGGATATTACAGTGAAAGAGTATGAGCAACGACACCTAGCAATGAGTGTGTGTGAACATAAATGTAATGTCGGTGGGAAATACGTACTCCCCCAAGCTTAGGCTTTTGGCCTAAGTTGGTCTATGGCCAGGGATAGCCTGGAGGATACCCGTAGGTGTAGCTGGGGTCATACTGCGAAGAAGAATAGTTGGGATCATACTGTGATGATGAGGACTCGATCGCCACTGGCCGGCAACCACCTCAGATTCCAAGAATAAACAGGTATCGTGGAGGCTCATCTTGTGGTTCCGGTTCCGGGGCTGGTGCAGGATTCCGATAGGCTTGAACGGCCGCCTACGGAACAATGTGAGTACCTGCAGACAAGTTAAACAAAGAGGGAGCAGGCAAGGTAATATTCTCAGGGTGATGTTTATCAAAGTACAATTTATATTTGAGCTCCCCTTCACGACTCTTAACAAGAAAGTCATGCGCTAGCATACTCTTATAGTCTAAATAAACACGAGGCAATGATGTTTCTTCCTTCTCCTCGTGCCTAATAGGTATCTCAAAATATTCAGCTAGGCGTGAAGCATAAATGCCTCCAAAGATGGGGCCCTTAGTACGGTTCAGACTTAACCGTCTAGCAACAATTCCGCCCATACTAACAGAGTTATTGCGGTATAAACCATGGAACAAAATGATAATATCAGGAACACTAAGGTTTCCACGGTTCCCGCGACCAATGAAGCAACGACTAGCAAATAAGGCAAAGTAGCGTAAGACAGGAAAATGTATGCTAGTAATTCTTGCATCAGAAACCTTCCTGGTTTCTCCCACAGTGATAGTGTTAGTAAAAGCTTCCACTTCATTACGGTGTGGTTCATCTAAGGTGCCCTCAAAGGGTAACTTGCAAACCTCGCAAAATTCAGCTAATGGCATTTCCTTAACAACGTCATATAAATGAAACTCTACTGTTGGAGGTGATTTCTTGGGGAAAAAGTAGAAGTTCTGCACAAAAGTATTTGTGAGTAAGAGATACTGATGACGTTGGTCGCGGAGGAAGTCGGTGAGGCCAGCATTCTCAATCAATAAATAGAAATCCTCATAAATCTCGGCTCTCCTCAAGAAGTCATCGAAAGGCCATTCACACGGCCGGACCTCCGCGGTACGAGGCAAATTAAAGTTGGGCTTCTGCTCTTCTTCCTTTTGTTTTTCCTTCGAGCTTCGGCTCGACGAGCCCCTCAAAAGTCTCTTCATTATTTCTGAAATAATCTGAATTTTTTAGTAATTTCAAACAAAAGTGAACCAACTTCAATAAAATTGATAGCAACTACTCCTACAAGTGCCTAGAGCGTATATCAAGCATTAGAACTACTTGGAACCATATAAATTTGACATGCAAGCTCAAGAACATGGTCACCTATGCAGCACAAATTTGCAATGAATAAAGCACTAGAACAAAAAATAATTGGACCAATGGAGGAGTCACATACCAAGGAACAATCTCCCTAAGCAGTTTTGCGAGAGGTGCTTTGAGCAAGGAGATCGAAAATCACAAAGCAAAAGTGGCTGGAACACGAGCTTGAGTTGGTTTTTCGGGTTTGTGTGAGGCAGAGGAAGAAGATGGGTGCAGGGATAAGTGGAGGAGGGCCACCGTGGGCCCACGAGGCAGGGGGCGCACCCAGGGGGTAGGGCGCGCCCTCCACCCTCGTGGCCAGGTGGCAGCTCCCCCCGCGGTGATTTTTGCACTATAAATCCTCAAATATTCCCAAAAAAATCATATTAAATTGGCATGGCATTCTGAGGACTTTTATTTTCGGGATATTTTTATGTTGCACGGATAAGTCAGGAGACAGACAGAAAAATACTATTTTACTTTATTTCTACTAAATAATGAGAAAATATAAAGAGGGCGAGAAGGTTGTGCTTCTAGTTTCATCCATCTCATGCTCATCAAAACGAATCCACTAACAAGGTTGATCAGGTCTTGTTAACAAACTCATTCGATTAACATGGAACCAAGAAATTTGAATAACACTATGTTACCTCAACGGGATATGGACATCCCCAATAATAAGTATATCATATTTCTTCTTGACAAGAGGGAGAGGAAATTCAAAACCTCCAAATATAATCGATGGAATTTTTCCAATAGAGTTGATACTATGAACTTGAGGTTGTTTCCTCGGAAAGTGTACCGTATGCTCATTACCATTAACATGAAAAGTGACATTGCCTTTGTTGCAATCAATAATAGACCCTGCAGTATTAAGGAACGGTCTTCCAAGAATAATAGACATACTATCATCCTCGGGAATATCAAGAATAACAAAGTCCGTTAAAATAGTAACGTTTGCAACCACAACAGGCACATCCTCACAAATACCGACAGGTATAGCAGTTGATTTATCCGCCATTTGCAAAGATATTTCAGTAGGTGACAACTTATTCAAGTCAAGTCTACGATATAAAGAGAGAGGCATAACACTAACACCGGCTCCCAGATCACATAAAGCAGTTTTAACATAATTTCTCTTAATGGAGCATGGTATAGTATGTACTCCTAGATCTCCAAGTTTCTTTGGTATTCCACCCTTAAAAGTATAATTAGCAAGCATGGTGGAAATTTCATCTTCCGGTATCTTTCTTTTATTTGTAACAATATCTTTCATATATTTAGCATAAGGATTCATTTTGAGCACATCACCAATCGCATACGCAAAAAGATGGGTCTAATCATTTCAAAGAAAGCACTCAAAATCCTCATCATCCATTTTCTTGGATGGTTTCGGAGGAAAAGGCATGGGTTTCTGAACCCATGGTTCCCTTTCTTTACCATGTTTCCTAGCAACGAAGTCTCTGTTGGGGAACGTTGCAGAAAATAAAAATTTTCCTACGGTTTCACCAAGATCCATCTATGAGTTCTACTAAGCAACGAGTCAAGAGAGAGAGTTTGCATCTACATACCACTAGTGGATCGAGTAATGAAGGCGTTCGAGGGAGTGGTGATGATGAAGACGTTCCCAACGTGATTCCGATCACCGATGACCAAGTGCTGAACAGACAGCACCTCAGCGTTCAACACACGTGACGGAGACGATGGCGTCTCCTCCGTCTTGATCCAGCAAGGATGAAGGAGAGGTTGAGGAAGACAACTCCAATGGCAGCACGACGGCGTGGTGCGGTTGGTCTGGCAGTTCTCGTGAGGGCTTCGCCAAGCTTCAGCGTGGAGAAAGAGAGGTGTTGAGGAGGGAGGGCTGCGCCTTCAATGGTGTGTGCAGCCCTCCCCCACCCCTCTATTTATAGGAGGAAGGGAGGGGCGGCCCCTCTAGATGGCATCTAGAGGGGGGCGGCCAAGGGGAGGAAAGGGGTGGCTTGCCCCCAAGCCAGGGGGCGCCTTTGCCCCTTTAGGCTCTCCCCAAGCTCCCTAGTCAAGCATGGGCCCAGGTGGGAGGTGCGCCCAGCCCACCAGGCTGGCTCCCTCTCCCACTTAGCCCATGTGGCCCCCGGAGGGGTGGCCCCTCCGGTGGACCTCGGAACTCTCCGGTGGCCCCGGTACATTACGGTATACCCCGAAACTTTCCGAGTCCGCTTAACCACTTTCCATATATAAATCTTTACCTCCGGACCATTCCGGAACTCCTCGTGACGTCCGGGATCTCATCCGGACTCGAACAACATTCGGTAATCACATACTTGTCTTCCTATTAACCCTAAGCGCCACCGAACCTTAAGTGTGTAGACCCTACGGGTTCGGGAGACATGCAGCATGACCGAGACAATCTCGGTCAATAACCAACATCGGGATCTGGATACCCATGTTGGTTCCCACACGTTCCTCGATGTTGTCATCGGATGAACCACGATGTCGAGGGTTCAATCAACCCCGTATGCTATTCCCTTTGTCGACGGTATGTTACTTGCGAGACTTCGATCGTCGGTATCCCAATACCTTGTTTAGTCTCGTTACGGCAAGTCACTTTACTGCATGCCGTAATGCATGATCACGTGACCAGACACTTGGTCACTTTGAGCTCATTATGATGATGCACTACCGAAAGTGGGCCCAATGATACCTCTCCGTCATACGGAGTGACAAATCCTGTCTCGATCCGTGTCAACCCAATGCAGACACTTTCGGAGATACCTGTAATGCACCTTTATAGTCACCCAGTTACGTTGTGACGTTTGGTACACCCAAAGCATTCCTACGGTATCCGGGAGTTACACGATCTCACAGTCTAAGGAAGAGATACTTGACATTGGAAAAGCTCTAGCAAAACGAACTACACGATCTTTGTGCTATGCTTAGGATTGGGTCTTGTCCATCACGTCATTCTCCTAATGACGTGATCCCGTTGTCAATGACATCCGATGTCCATAGTCGAAACCATGACTATCTCGTCGACCAACGAGCTAGTCAACTAGAGGCTCACTAGGGGCGTATTGTGGTCTATGTATTCACACGTGTATTACGATTTCCGGATAATACGGTTATAGCATGAATAAAAGACAATTATCATGAACAAGGAAATATAATAATAATGCTTTTATTATTGCCTCTAGGGCATATTTCCAACAGTCTCCCACTTGCACTAGAGTCAATAATCTAGTTACATTGTGATGAATCGAACACCCATAGAGTTACGGTGTTGATCATGTTTTGCCCGCTGAAGAGAAAGTTTAGTCAACGGATCCGCGACATTCAGATCCGTGATGCACTTTACAAATTTCTATGTCTCCATCCTGAACATTTTCACGGATGGAGTTGAAGCAACGCTTGATGTGCTGGTCTTCTTGTGAAACACAGGCTCCTTGGCAAGGGCAATAGCTCCAGTGTTGTCACAGAAGAGTTTGATCGGCCCCGACGCATTGGGTATGACTCCTAGGTCGGTGATGAACTCCTTCACCCAAATTGCTTCATGCGCTGCCTCCGAGGCTGCCATGTACTCCGCTTCACATGTAGATCCCTCCACGACGCTTCTGCTTGCAGGTACCAGCTTCGCTCCACCATTCAACATATACACGTATCCGGTTTGCGACTTAGAGTCATCCAGATCTGTGTCGAAGCTAGCGTCGACGTAACCTGTTACGACGAGCTCTTCGTTACTTCCATAAACGAGAAACATGTCCTTTGTCCTTTTCAGGTACTTCAGGATATTCTTGACCGCTGTCCAAGGTGTTCCTTGCGGGATTACTTTGGTACCTTCCTACCAAACTTACGGCAAGGTTTACATCAGGTCCGTACACAAAGCATGGCATACATAATAGATCCTATGGCTGAGGCATAGGGGATGACACTCATCTCTTCTTTATCTTTTGCCATGGTCGGGCATTGAGCTGAGCTCAATCTCACACCTTGCAATACAGTGCAAGAACCCTTCTTGACTGATCCATTTTGAACTTCTTCAAAATCTTATCAAGGTATGTGCTTTGTGAAAGACCTATGAGGCGCCTCGATCTATCTCTATAGATCTTGATGCCTAATATATAAGCAGCTTCTCCAAGGTCCTTCATTGAAAAACACTTATTCAAGTAGGCTTTAATGTTGTCCAAGAATTCTATATCATTTCCCATCAAAAGTATGTCATCTACATATAATATGAGAAATGCTACTGAGCTCCCACTCACTTTCTTGTAAACGCAGGCTTCTCCATAAGTCTCGATAAACCCAAACGCTTTGATCATCTCATCAAAGCGAATGTTCCAACTCCGAGATGCTTGCACCAGCCCATAAATGGATCATGGAGCTTGCATACTTTGTCGACATTCTTAGGATCGACAAAACCTTCCGGCTGCATCATATACAGCTCTTCCTTAAGATAGCCGTTAAGGAACGCTTGTTTTGACGTCCATCTGCCATATCTCATAATCATAGTATGCGGCAATTGCTAACATGATTCGGACGGACTTAAGCTTCGCTACGGGAGAGAAAGTCTCATCGTAGTCAATCCCTTGAACTTGCCGATAACCCTTAGCGACAAGTCGAGCTTTATAGATGGTGACATTACCATCCGCGTCCGTCTTCTTCTTAAAGATCCATTTGTTTTCTATCGCCGCCGATCATCGGGCAAGCCACCAAAGTCCACACTTTGTTTTCATACATGGATTCTATCTCGGACTTCATGGCTTCTAGCCATTTGTTGGAATCTGGGCCCGCCATCGCTTCTTCATAGTTCAAGGTTCATTGTTGTCTAACAACATGATTTCCAAGACAGGGTTGCTGCATTCACTGCAGTGCGGAACGTGTCCTAGTGGACCCACGGGTTCAAGAGCTACTTGATCCAAGTACCTTGATCATCATCATGAATTTCCTCTTCAGTTGGTGTAGGCATCACAGAACACTTTCCCGAGTAGCACTACTATCCTGCTCAAGAGGTAGTACTTCATCGAGTTCTACTTTCCTCCCACTTACTTCTTTCGAGAGAAACTCTTTTCCGTAAAGGATCCGTTCTTGGCAACAAAGATCTTGCCCTCAGATCTTAAGTAGAAGGTATACCCTATGGTTTCCTTAGGGTATCCTATGAAGACGCATTTTCCGACTTGGGTTCGAGCTTTAGGTTGAAGTTTCTTGACATAAGCATCGCATCCCCAAACTTTTAGAAACGACAGCTTAGGTTTCTTCCCAAACCATAATTCATACGGTGTCGTCTCAACGGACTTAGACGGTGCCCTATTTAAAGTGAATGTAGCTGTCTCTAGAGCGTATCCCCAAAATGATAGCGGTAAATCGGTAAGAGACATCATAGACCGCACCATATCCAATAGAGTGCGATTACGACGTTCGGACACACCATTACGCTGAGGTGTTCCAGCGGCGTTAGTTGTGAAACGATTCCACATTTTCTTAAGTGTGTACCAAATTCGTGACTTAAATATTCTCCTCCATGATCCGATCAGAAGAATTTTATCTTTCGGTCACGTTGATTCTCTACTTCATTCTGAAATTCCTTGAACTTTTCAAAGGTCTCAGACTTGTGTTTCATCAAGTAGACATACCCATATCTACTCAAGTCATCCGTGAGAGTGAGAACATAACGATACCCTCATGAGCCTCAACGCTCATTGGACCGCACACATCGGTATGTATGATTTCCAACAAGTTGGTTGCTCGCTCCATTGTTCCGGAGAACGGAGTCTTGGTCATCTTGCCCATGAGGCATGGTTCGCATGTGTCAAATGATTCATAATCTAAAGACTCCAAAAGTCCATCAAGATGGAGTTTTTTCATGCGCTTGACACCAATGTGACCAAGGCGGCGGTGCCACAAGTATGTGGGACTATCGTTATCAACTTTACATCTTTTGGTATTCACACTATAAACATGTGTAATACTACGCCGAGATTCATTAAGAATAAACCATTGACCATCGGAGCATGACCATAATACATATCTCTCATATAAATAGAACAACCATTATTCTCGGATTTAAATGAGTAGCCATCTCGCATTAAACAAGATCCAGATACAATATTCATGCTCAAACTTGGCACCAAATAACAATTATTAAGGTTCATAACTAATCCCGTAGGTAAATGAAGAGGTAGCGTGTCGACGGCGATCACATCGACTCTGGAACCATTCCCGACGCGCATCGTCACCTCGTCCTTTGCCAGCTTTCGCTTATTCCGCCGCTCCTGCTGTGAGTTACAAATATGAGCAACGGCACCGGTATCAAATACCCAAGAGTTACTACGAGTAATCGGCAAAGTACACATCAATTACATGTATATCAAATATACCTTTGGTGTTGCCGGCCTTCTTGTCCGCTAAGTATTTGGGGCAGTTCCGCTTCAAAGGACCCCTCCCTTGCAATAAAAGCACTCGGTCTCGGGTTTGGGTCCATTCTTTGACTTCTTCCGGCAACTTGCTTACGGGCGCGGCAACCTCCTTGCCGTCCTTCTTGAAGTTCTTCTTACCCTTGCCCTTCTTGAACTTAGTGGTCTTATTGACCATCAACACTTGATGTTCTTTCTTGATTTCAACCTCGGCCGACTTCAAAGATAGAGAACACTTCAGAATGGTCTTTACCATCCCCTCGCATGTTGTAGTTCATCACAAAGCTCTTGTAGCTTGGTGGGAGCGATCGGAGGATTCTCACAATGACCGCCTCATCAGGCGAGTTAATATTCAGCTGGGTCATACGGTTGTGCAAACCTGGACATCTTGAGAATATGCTCACTTGTAACTGTTTTCCTCCATCTTACAACTATAGAACTTGTCGGAGATGTCATATCTCTCGACGGGCGTGAGCTTGGAAAACAAGTTTCAGCTCCTCGAACATCTCATATGCTCCGTGATGCTCAAAACGCTTTTGGAGCCCGGTTCTAAGTCGTAAAGCATGCCGCATCGAACGAGGGAGTAATCATCAAGACGAGACCGCCAAGCATTCATAATGTCTTGGTTCTTCGGAGACGGAGGCGTCACCTAGCGGTCCTTCTAGGACATATTGTTTCCTGGCAGCTATGAGGATGATCCTCAAGTTCCGGACCCAGTCCGTATAGTTCTTTGCCGCCATCTTTCACCTTGGTTTTCTAGGAACGCGTTGAAGTTCAAGTTGACATGAGCGTTGGCCATTTGATCTACAAGACATATCATTTAAAAGTTTTAGACTAAGTTCATGATAATTAAGTTCATCTAATCAAATTTAAATGAACTCCCACTTAGATTAGACATCCTCTAGTCATCTAAGTGTTACACGATCCGAGTCGACTAGGCCGTGTCCGATCATCACGTGAGACGCATCAGTCTCGTCGGTGAACATTCTCATGTTGATCGTATCTTCCATACGACTCGTGTTCGACCTTTCGGTCTCGTGTTCCGAGGCCATGTCCGTACATGCTAGGCTCGTCAAGTAAACCCTAAGTGTTTTCGTGTGTAAATCTGTCTTACACCCGTTGTATGTGAACGTAAGAATCCATCACACCCGATCATCACGTGGTGCTTAGAAACGCATTTAACTTTGGCAACGGTGCAGTTAGGGGAAACACTTCTTGAAATTGTTGTAAGGGATCATCTTATTTACTACCGTCGTTCTAAGTAAACAAGATGTATAAACATAATAAACATCACATGCAATTATATAGTAGTGACATGATATGGCCAATATCATAAAGCTCCATTATCTCCATCTTCGAGGCTCCATGATCATCTTTGTCACCGGCATGACACCATGATCTCCATCATCATGATCTCCATCATTGTGCCTCCATGAAGTTGTCACGCCAACGACTACTTCTACTTCTATGGCTAACGCGTTTAGCAATAAAGTAAAGTAAGTTACATGGCGTTCTTCAATGACACGCAGGTCATACAAAAATAAAGACAACTCCTATGGCTCCACCGGTTGTCATACTCATCGACATGCAAGTCGTGATTCCTATTACAAGAACATGATCTCATACATCACAAAGATGTCATTCATCATTCATCACAACTTGGCCATATCACATCACATGTCAATTGCTGCAAAAACAAGTTAGACGTCCTCTAATTGTTGTTGCATCTTTACGTGGCTGCAATTGGGTTCTAGCAAGAACGTTTTCTTACCTCTGAATAACCACAACGTGATCTTGTCAACTTCTATTTACCCTTCATAAGGACCCTTTTCATCGAATCCGCTCCAACTAAAGTAGGAGAGATGCAGACACCGCCAGACCACCTTATGCATCTAGTGCATGTTAGTCGGTGGAACCGGTCTCACGAAGCGCACGTGTAAGGTTGGTCCGGCCGCTTCATCCCACAATACCGCGGAAGCAAGATAAGACTAGTAGCGGCAAGTAAATTGACAAGATCCACGCCCACAACTAAATTGTGTTCTACTCGTGCAAAGAGAACTACGCATAGACCTAGCTCATGATGCCACTTTAGGGAACGTTGCAGAAAATAAAAATTTTCCTACGGTTTCACCAAGATCCATCTATGAGTTCTACTAAGCAACGAGTCAAGAGAGAGAGTTTGCATCTACATACCACTTGTAGATCGAGTACGGAAGGCTCGAGGGAGTGGTGATGATGAAGACGTTCCCAACGTGATTCCGATCACCGATGACCAAGTCTTTGAACGGACAGCACCTCGCGTTCAACACACGTGACGGGACGATGGCGTCTCCTCCGTCTTGATCCAGCAAGGATGAAGGAGAGGTTGAGGAAGACAACTCCAATGGCAGCACGACGGCGTGGTGCAGTTGGTCTGGCAGTTCTCCGCAGGGCTTCGCCAAGCTTCGCGTGGAGAAAGAGAGGTGTTGAGGAGGGAGGCTGCGCCTTCAATGGTGTGTGCAGCCCTCCCCCACCCCTCTATTTATAGGAGGAAGGGAGAGGGGCGGCCCCTCTAGATGGCATCTAGAGGGGGCGGCGGCCAAGGGAGGAGGAAAGGGTGGCTTGCCCCCCAAGCCGTGGGGGCGCCTTTGCCCCTTTAGGGTTTCCTCCCCAAGCCCTAGCCGATGGGCCTAGGTGGGAGGTGCGCCCAGCCCACCAGGGGCTGGCCCTCTCCCACTTAGCCCATGTGGCCCCGGAGGGGTGGCCCTCCCGTGGACCTCCGGAACTCTCCCGTGGCCCGGTACATTACAGTATACCCTCGAAACTTTCCGAGTCCGTTTAACCACTTTCCATATATAAATCTTTACCTCCGGACCATTCCGAACTCCTCGTGACGTCCGAGATCTCATCCGGGACTCAACAACATTCGGTAATCACATACTTGTCTTCCTATTAACCCTAGCGCCACCGAACCTTAAGTGTGTAGACCCTACGGGTTCGGGAGACATGCGAGACATGACCGAGACGCTCTCCGGTCAATAACCAACAGCAGGATCTGGATACCCATGTTGGTTCCTACACGTTCCTCGATGTTGTCATCGGATGAACCACGATGTCGGAGTGTTCAATCAACCCCGTATGCTATTCCCTTTGTCGACGGTATGTTACTTGCCGAGACTTCGATCGTCGGTATCCCAATACCTCGTTTAGTCTCGTTACGGCAAGTCACTTTACTCGTACCGTAATGCATGATCCCGTGACCGGACACTTGGTCACTTTGAGTTCATTATGATGATGCACTAACGAGTGGGCCCAGTGATACCTCTCCGTCATACGGAGTGACAAATCGCAGTCTCGATCCGTGTCAACCCAACAGACACTTTCGGAGATACCTGTAATGCACCTTTATAGTCACCCAGTTACATTGTGACGCTTTGGTACACCCAAAGCATTCCTACGGTATCCGGGAGTTACACGATCTCACGGTCTAAGGAAGAGATACTTGACATTGGAAAAGCTCTAGCAAAACGAACTACACGATCTTTGTGCTATGCTTAGGATTGGGTCTTGTCCATCACGTCATTCTCCTAATGACGTGATCCCGTTGTCAATGACATCGATGTCCATAGTCGAGGAAACCATGACTATCTGTCGACCAACGAGCTAGTCAACTAGAGGCTCACTAGGGACGTATTGTGGTCTATGTATTCACACGTGTATTACGATTTCCGGATAATACAGTTATAGCATGAATAAAAGACAATTATCATGAACAAGGAAATATAATAATAATGCTTTTATTATTGCCTCTAGGGCATATTTCCAACAGTCTCTTCTATCATAATGTTGATTATTTGATTGTGGGTTATCAAGATCAACAGCAGGTTCAACTTCTACATCATTATCATTACTAGGTTGAGCATCATCACGAACATCATCATTGACATTTTCACTAGGTTCATGTTCATTACAGTTGTGTTTCAAAGATCGTAAATAGATATATCATTTGGATTCTCAGGTGGTTCAGCAATAGGATCACTAGAAGTTTGCAAAGTCCTATCATTTTCTTTTTCTTCCTTTTAGAAGAACTAGGTACATCAATATTATTTCTCCGAGAATCTTGCTCGATTCTCTTAGGGTGGCCTTCAGGATACAAAGGTTCTGAGTCATTCTACCAGTTCTACTAGCCACTCTAACATCATAATCATTTTCTTACTATTCATTTCATCAAGCACTTCTTTCTGAGCTTTAAGTACTTGTTCTACTTGAGTGGTAACCATAGAAGCATGTTTGCTAATAAGTTTAAGTTCACCTCTAATATTAGCCATATAATCACTCAAGCGTTTAATCATAAAGGTATTATGTTTTAATTGTCTACCAAAATAAGCATTAAAGTCATCTTGATTAAAGTTATCAAACTCATCCAAGCACTGACTAGCAATTTTAGTAGGAGGGACTTCAGCTTTATCATATCTATAGAGAGAATTTACCTTTACTACCTATGTCGGGATATCGGAATCGGGAGGTTCTTCAGTGAATAAAGAATTGAGATCATACACTTCTTCAACAGGCGGTAGATTAAGACCATGTATTTCTTCAATAGGAGGTAAATTCTTAACATCTTCAGCTTTAATACCTTTTTCTTTCATAGATTTCTTTGCCTCTTGCATATCTTGGATCGAGAAATAGAACACCTCTCTTCGTCGGAGTTGGTTTAGGAATAGGTTCAGTAATTGGCTCAGGAGCTGGCTCAGGAGGTGGCTCGGGAGGTGCCCAATTATTTTCATTTGTCAACATATTATTCAATAGAATTTCAACTTCATCCGGTGTTCTTTCCCTGAAAAGAGAACCAGCACAACTATCCAGGTAATCTCTGGAAGCATCGGTTAGTCCATTATAAAAGATATCAAGTATTTCAGGTTTCTTAAGAGGATGATCGAGGCAAAGCATTAAGTAACTTGAGAAGCCTCCCCAAGCTTGTGGGAGACTCTCTTCTTTAATTTGCACAAAGTTGTATATTTCCCTCAAAGCAGCTTGTTTCTTATGAGCAGGAAATATTTAGCGAGAAGTAATAAATCATATCACGGGAATACGCACACAACCAGGATCAAGAGAATTAAACCATATCTTAGCATCACCCTTTAATAAGAACGGAAATATTTTGAGTATATAAAAATAGCGCGATCTCTCATCATTAGTAAATAGGGCAGCTATATCATTAAGCTTAGTAAGATGTGCCACAACAGTTTCAGATTCATAGCCATAAAAAGGATCAGATTCAACCAGAGTAATTATATCAGGATCAACAGAGAATTCATAATAATCCTTATCAGGAACACAGATAGGTGAAGTAGCAAAAGCAGGGTCGGTCTCATCCTATCTCTAAGAGATTCTTTACTCCATTTAACTCGCAGCCTCTTAAGTTCATATCTACCCTGCCAGGCAAAAATAGCTGCAGAAGATTCCGCATCAAAAAGATAACCCTCAGGAATAGCAGGCATATCTTCATCATCACTTTCATCATTGTATTCAGATGCAATAATTTCTCTTTCTCTAGACATAGAAATTTGCTCATCTAGAAATTCGCCAAGGGGCACAGTAGTATCAAGCATAGAAGTAGTTTCATCATAAGTATCATGCATAGCAGAGGTGGCATCATCAATAACATGTGACATATCGAACGAATAGCGAAGGTGTTTAGGTGTCGCTAGCTTACTCATAATGAAGGTGAATCAAGTGCGAGCTAGATGGCGCTTCCTTACCTCCCCTCGTAGTTGAGGGATAAATTGTTGTCATAGCGTCTTTCAAGTTCTTCATAGTGTCCAGCAGATATAAATCCCAAGTGACTCAAAGAATAGAGCTATGCTCCCGGCAATGGCGCCTAAAAAGGTCTTGATAACCCACAAGTATAGGGGATCGCAATAGTTTTCGAGGGTAGAGTATTCAACCCAAATTTATTGATTCGACACAAGGGGGGCCAAAGAATATTCTCAAGTATTAGCAGCTGAGTTGTCAATTCAACCACGCCTGGAAACTTAATATCTGCAGCAAAGTGTTTAGTAGCAAAGTAATATGATAGTGGTGGTAACGGTAACAAAAGTAAAGACAGCAAAAGTAATGGTTTTGGTATTTTTGTAGTGATTGTAACAGTAACAACGGGAAAGTAAATAAGCGAAGACCAGTATATGGAAAGCTCGTAGGCACCGGATCAGTGATGGATAATTATGCCGGATGTGGTTCGTCATGTAACAGTCATAACATAGGGTGACACAGAACTTGCATGGCATATTTTGTCCTACCCTCCCGTGGCAGCGGGGTCCTATTGGAAACTAAGGGATATTAAGGCCTCCTTTTAATAGAGAACCGGAACAAAGCATTAGCACATAGTGAATACATGAACTCCTCAAACTATGGTCATCATCGGGAGTGGTCCCGATTATTGTCACTTGGGTTGCGGATCATAACACATAGTAGGTGACTATAGACTTGCAAGATAGGATCAAGAACTCACATATATTCATGAAAACATAATAGGTTCAGATCTGAAATCATGGCACTCGGGCCCTAGTGACAAGCATTAAGCATAGCAAAGTCATAGCAACATCAATCTCAGAACATAGTGGATACTAGTGATCAAACCCTAACAAAACTAACTCGATTACATGATAAATCTCATCCAACCCATCACCGTCAGGCAAGCCTACGATGGAATTACTCACGCACGGCGGTGAGCATCATGAAATTGGTGATGGAGGATGGTTGATGATGACGAACGGACTCCAGATTCCCCTCTCTGGAGCCCCGAACGGACTCCAGATCAGCCCTCCCGAGGAAGATTAGGGCTTGGCGGCTCCGTGATCGTAAAACGCGATGATTTCTTCTCTCTGATTTTTTCTTCCCGAAGCCAACATATGTAGTTGGAGTTGGTGTCGGAGGGTCTCGAGGGGCCCACGAGGTAGAAGCGCTTCACCCTCGTGGACAGGTGTGGGCCCCTAGTCTTCATCTTTAGCGAGGATTTTTTATTTATTCTAAGGTATTCCGTGGAGTTTCAGGTCATTCGAGAACTTTTGTTTTCTGCACATAAACAACACCATGGCAATTGTGTCGAAAACAGGCATCCGGTTAGTTCCATTCAAACCATACAAGTTAGAGTCTAAAACAAGGGCAAAAGTGTTTGGAAAAGCAGATACGACGGAGACGTATCAATCATAAGCATGAGGATAATTTAACACGGATTGCAACAAGGAAATACAATCTATCAAAGAACAATTAGCATAATTAAATTCCTTGAAATCCATAATAGTGGGTTCATTGCTATGTGACTTCTTCAATCCCACTTTTACCATGTTTTTCATCAAGATCTAAAAACTCCGAATCATTGGGACGCCTTTTAACTAAAGTTGACTCATCTCCAGTCCC
Organism: Aegilops bicornis; assembly: GCA_021605145.1. Taxonomy (NCBI): domain Eukaryota; kingdom Viridiplantae; phylum Streptophyta; class Magnoliopsida; order Poales; family Poaceae; genus Aegilops; species Aegilops bicornis. The sequence goes on from CM038675.1 coordinate 322,979,318, forward strand.
ATCTTTATCAAGATTCATATTAGAAAACAAAGATTTAATAGGAGACACATTAATCACTTTTAGATCTTCATCATCAATATCATGAAAACTAGAAGAACACGCTTTCACAAAGCAATCTTTTTTAGCACACATCCTAGCAGTTCTTTCTTTGCATTCATCAATGGAAATTCTCATGGCTTTGAGAGACTCATTGATATCATGCTTAGGTGGATTAGATCTAAGTTTCAAGGAATCAACATCAAGAGAAATTCTATCCACGTTCCTAGCCAACTCATCAATCTTAAGCAATTTTTCTTCAATCAAAGCATTGAAACATCCTAGCAGTTCTTTCTTTGCATTCATCAATGGAAATTCTCATGGCTTTGAGAGACTCATTGATATCATGCTTAGGTGGATTAGATCTAAGTTTCAAGGAATCAACATCAAGAGAAATTCTATCCACGTTCCTAGCCAACTCATCAATCTTAAGCAATTTTTCTTCAATCAAAGCATTGAAATTATTTTGCGAATTCATAAATTCTTTAACACTAGTCTCAAAATCAGAGGGCATCTTATTAAAATTTCCATAAGAGTTGTTGTAGGAATTACCATAATTATTAGAGGAATTACTATGGAACGGCCTAGAATTAAAGTTTCCTCTATACGCGTTGTTACCAAAATTGTTCCTACCAACAAAATTCACATCCATAGATTCATTATTATTCTCAATCAAAGTGTACAAAGGCATATCATTAGGATCAGAATAAACACTCTTATTAGCAAACAATTTCATAAGTTCATCCATCTTTCCACTCAAAACAGTAATCTCTTCAATCGCATGAACTTTTTTACTAGTAGATCTTTCGGTGTGCCATTGATAATAATTAACCATAATATTATCTAGGAGTTTAGTAGCTTCTCTTAAAGTGATTTCCATGAAAGTGCCTCCCGCGGCCGAATCTAAAAGATTTCTAGAAGCAAAATTCAATCCGGCATAATTTTTTGTATAATCATACATAAATTCAAACCATGTGTAGGGCAATTACGTATCATTAATTTCATCCTCTCCCAAGCTTGTGCAACATGCTCATGCTCAAGTTGCTTAAAATTCATAATATCGTTTGTAAGAGAGATGATCTTAGTGGGAGGAAAATACTTAGAGATAAAATCATCTTTGCACTTATTCCATGAATCAATACTATTTTTAGGCAAAGAAGAGAACCAAGTTTTAGCACGATCTCTAAGCGAAAATGGAAATAGCTTCAATTTAACAATATCATTATCCACATCTTTCTTCTTTTGCATACCGCACAAATCAACAAAGTTGTTTAGATGGGTAGCGGCATCTTCACTAGGAAGGCCAGAAAATTGATCTTTCATGACAAGATTCAAAAGCAGCATTAATTTCACAAGATTTAGCATCGATAATAGGAGCAATCGGAGTGCTAATAAAATCATTGTTGTTGGTATTGGAAAAGTCACATAATTTAGTATTGTCTTGAGCCATCGTGACAAACAATCAATCCAACACACAAGCACAGAGGAAGCAAGCGAAAAGAGACGAACGGAAAAAGGGCGAATAAAACGGCAAAGGTGAAGTGGGGGAGAGGACAACGAGAGGCAAATGGCAAATAATGTAATGCGAGGGAGAAGAGTTTGTGATGGGTACTTGGTATGTCTTGACTTGTGCGTAGATCTCCCGACAGCGGCGCCGGAAATCCTTCTTGCTACCTCTTGAGCATGCGTTGGTTTTCCCTTGAAGAGGAAAGGGTGATGCATCAAAGTAGCGTAAGTATTTCCCTCAGTTTTTGAGAACCAAGGTATCAATCTAGTAGCAGACTAAACGCAAATCGCCTAGTACCTACACAAACAATCAAGAACCTTGCAACCAACGCGATAAAGGGGTTGCCAATCCCTTTAAGGCCACTTGCAAAAGTGAGATATGATAAAGATAATAAGATAAATATTTTTGGTATTTTTGTTGTATATATTGGAAAGTAAAGATTGCGAAATAAACGGTGACAGAAATAGCTAGTTGATGGGAAACTAATATGATGTAAAGTAGATCCAGGGGTCATAGGTTTCACTAGTGGCTTCTCTCAAGATATCATATATTATGGTGGGTGAACAAATTACTGCCGAGCAATTGATAGAAAAGCGTATAGTTATGAGAATATCTAGGCATGATCATGAACATAGGCATCACGTCCGTGTCAAGTAGACTGAAACGATTCTGCATCTACTACTATTACTCCACACGTCGACCACTATCCAGCATGCATCTAGAGTATTAAGTTCATAAGAACAGAGTACTGCATTAGGCAAGATGACATGATGTAGAGGGATAAACTCAAGCAATATGATATAAACCCCATCTTTTTATCCTCGATGGCAACAATACAATACGTGTCGGTTTCCTTTCTGTCACTGGGATCGAGCACCGCAAGATTGAACCCAAAGCTAAGCACTTCTCCCATTGCAAGAAAGATCAATCTAGTAAGCCAAACCAAACTGATAATTCAAAGAGACTTGCAAAGATATCAAATCATGCATATAAGAATTTAGAGAAGAATCAAATATTGTTCATAGATAATCTTGATCATAAACCCACAATTCATCGGATCTCGACAAACACACCACAAAAAGTATTACATCGAATAGATCTCCAAGAACATCGAGGAGAACTTTGTATCGAGAACCAAAGAGAGAGAAGAAGCCATCTAGCTAATAACTATGGACCTGAAGGTCTGTGGTAAACTACTCACACATCATCAAAGAGGCTATGGTGTTGATGTAGAAGCCCTCCGTGATCGAATCCCCCTCCGACAGAGCACCGGAAAAGGCCCCAAGATGGGATCTCACGGGTACAGAAGGTTGCGGCGGTGGAAAAGTGGTTTCGTGGCTCCCCTGGATGTTTTCAGGGTATAAGAGTATATATAAGTGAAAGAAGTAGGTCGGTGGAGCTACGAGGAGCCCACAAGGGTGGGGGCGCGCCTAACCCCCTGGGCGCGCCCTCCTGCCTCATGGCAGCCTCGTTGCATCTCTGACTTCCACTCCAAGTCTCTTGGGTTGCGTTTGTTCCAAGAAAGATCCTCGCGAAGGTTTCATTCCGTTTGGATTCCGTTTGATATTCATTTTCTGCGAAACACTGAAATAGGCAAAAAAAACAGCAATTTGCACTGGGCCTTCGGTTAATAGGTTAGTCCCAAAAATAATATAAAAGAGCATATTAAATTCCATTAAACATCCAAAACAAATAATATAATAGCATGGAACAATCAAAAATTATATATACGTTGGAGACGTATCACCGTACTATCAAGGGGGGCTCTCAATGAGTAGCTTGATTGTATCGTTCGTAGAGAGCTCAAACCATTGCATCCTTGCATCATCTTTCTTGGTTCTTGTTTGGTGTTTCTCTTTGTGAGTTTTAGAGCTTGTGGTCTTCTTCTTGACAAGCTCGAGTTCATCGAAAACGGAGTTCATGTGCTCCTCTATGATGTTTTCGATGTTGGAGCTTATGCCGGTTCTTCTCTGTTGGAGGTTTCTCTCCTCTATCTGTTTTTCTTAGAAGTGTTTTGTGAGGCGCCAGCGGTAGTACCGCGGACCCGGAGCGGCAGTACCGCTGAAAGCCACAAGAGGTAGTATCGCTGTTTCACAGCGGTAGTATCGCCCACAGCCATAGGCGGTAGTACGGCTCCGGTTCCGCGCTAGTACCGCCTCGAATCGAGACCTGCGTGTCTCATGTCCGGTTCTGCGACAGTAGCAGCGGCAGTAGGAGCGGTAGTACCGCCCTACTACCGCTACTAGTGCTGCTCAACGGCCTTCCTCTTTGTTCCTTCTCCCTCAGGCGATGTGCGAGGTCCCAGCGGAAGTACCACTGGGCCGAGCGGCATTACCTATGTAGCCAGCAGTATTACCGCTCCTTAGAGCAGTAGTACCGCTCGTTGCGGGCTGAAAATGGGGATAATGGTTGGATTTTCCCCCTCCTATAAAAAGGGGGTCTTCTTCCCCATTAAGCCACATCCTTTGAGCTCGTGTTCTTCCCCCATTGTTGACCTTCTTCGAGCTTGCTAACTCTCAATCCCTCCATGGATTCGTGCTAGTTTTGGGGGGGAAAGAGAGAGGAGATCTAGATCCACATTTCTACCAATCACTTTCTCCTCTATGTGAGGGGAACCCCTTGGATCTAGATCTTAGAGTTCTTGGTGTTCTCCTTCTTGTTCTCCTCTCTTTTTCCTCCATAGCTTTCGTTGCTTTGGTGGGATTTGAGAGTGAGGGATTTGGGCACTCCGTGTGCCCTTGCCATTGCATTTGGTGCATCGGTTTGAGTTCTCCACGGTGATACGTGGAAGTTACAAGTTGAGAAGCTTATTACTCTTGGGTGCTTGGTACCCCTGAGCTTGTTCCTCTGGGTGCTTGGGCTCCCTAGACAGTTGGTGGTGTTCGGAGCTCAATCATTGTGGTGTAAAGCTCCGGGCAATCGTCTGAAGGAAATATGCCCTAGAGGCAATAATAAAGTTGTTATTTATATTTCCTTATATCATGATAAATGTTTATTATTCATGCTAAAATTGTACTAACCGGAAACTTAGTACATGTGTGAATACATAGACAAACAGAGTGTCCCTAGTATGCCTCTACTTGACTAGCTCGTTAATCAAAGATGGTTAAGTTTCCTGACCATAGACATGTGTTGTCATTTGATCAACGGGATCACATCATTAGAGAATGATGTGATGGGCAAGACCCATCCGTTAGCTTAGCATAATGATTGTTTAGTTTTATTGCTATTGCTTTCTTCATGACTTATACATGTTCCTCTGACTATGAGATTATGCAACTCCCGAATACCGGAGGAATACCTTGTGTGCTATCAAACGTCACAACGTAACTGGGTGATTATAAAGATGCTCTACAGGTGTCTCCGAAGGTGTTTGTTGAGTTGGCATAGATCAAGATTAGGATTTTTCACTTCGTTTATCGGAGAGGTATCTCTGGGCCCTCTCGGTAATGCACATCACTATAAGCCTTGCACGCAATGTGACTAATGAGTTAGTTATGGATGATGCATTACGTAATCCAGTAAAGAGACTTGCCGGTAACGAGATTGAACTAGGTATGATGATACCGACGATCGAATCTCGGGCAAGTAACATACATATGACAAAGGAAATGACGTATGTTGTTATGCGGTTTGACCGATAAAGATCTTCATAGAATATGTAGGAGCCAATATGAGCATCCAGGTTCCGCTATTGGTTATTGACCGGAGATGTGTCTCGGTCATGTCTACACAGTTCTCGAACCCATAGGGACCGCACGCTTAACATTCGATGACGATTTGTATTATGAGTTATGTGTTTTGGTGACCGAAGTTTGTTCTAAGTCCCGAATGAGATCACAGACATGACGCGGAGTCTCGAGATGGTCGAGAGGTAAAGATTGATATATTGGAAGGTTATATACGGACACGAGAATGGTTCCGAAGAAGATCGGGGATTTTTCAGAGTACCGGGAGGTTACCAGAACCCCCTGAGAAAGTTAATGGGCCTATTGGGCCATAGTGGAGAGGGGGAGGCTGCCACAGGAGGTGCCCCCCCAAGCCTAATCCGAATTGGACAAGGTGGGGGGCGTGGCCCCCCTTTCCTTCTCCCTCTCCCTCCTTTCCCCTTTCCCCTCTTCGTTAGATGGAAGGAGCGGGGGGGGGGGGGGAGGAATCCTACTAGGAACGGAGTCCTAGTAGGACTCCCCCGTCTTGGCGCCCCCCTTGGGCCGGCCTCCTCCTCCCCCCTCCTTTATATACGTGTCCAAGGGGGCACCCCAAAGCACAACAGTTGTTTCTTAGCCGTGTGCGGTGCCCCCTCCAGAGTTTACCACCTCGGTCATATTGTCGTAGTGCTTAGGCGAAGCCCTGCGCGGATCACACCACCAACACTGTCACCACGCCATCGTGCTGACGGAACTCTCCCTCGACCCTCTACTGGATAAAGAGCTCGAGGGACGTCATCTGCTGAACATGTGCTGAACACGAAGGTGCCATATGTTCGGTACTTGGATCGGTTGGATCCTGAAGACGTTCGACTACATCAACCGCGTTACTAAACGCTTCCGCTTTCGGTCTGCGAGGGTACGTGGACACACTCTCCCCGCATGTTGCTATGCTTCTCCTAGATAGATCTTGCGTGATCGTAGGATTTGTTTTGAATTACTATGTTCCCCAACAGCGTCGGGGTCTCCAATTAGGTTGTGGAGATCGCCCCGAGCAATTAGACGGGTTTCGGTGACCGCCCCCAAGGGTTGCCAAAGTGTACGGGTTCGGTGACCGCCTCCAAGGGTTGCCATTTGTACGGGTTCGGTGACCGCCCTCAAGGGTTCCTTAGTGGAATCACAACATCTTGCATTGTGCGAGGGCATGAGGAGATTACAGTGGCCCTAGTGGCTTCTTGGGGAGCATTGTGCCTCCACACCGCTCCAAACGGAGATTAGCATCCGCAAGGGTGTGAACTTCGGGATACATTGTCGTCTCCGCGTGCCTCAGTTATCTCTTATCCGAGCCCTTTACTTATGCACTTTACTTTGTGATAGCCATATTGTTCCTTGTCATATATCTTGCTATCACATAGTTGTTTATCTTGCTTAGCATAAGTTGTTGGTGCACATATGTGAGCCTAGTCCTAATAGGTTTTGTGCTCGACAAATTAACTGCTAGGTTTATTCCGCATTTGTTCAAGCCTCAACCGTAATTATTTTAAAACGCCTATTCAACCCCCCCCCCTCTAGGCGATATCCACGATCTTTCACCTTACCAAAGGGGAAATCTCCATTCGCATCTATAGTTCCTGAAGCGGGATCAAACAAGTCTCCATGGCTCAGTCACCCGCATGAGAAGCAAAAATATGGAATATTCTCGTACTGTATATCATACACATCCGTGCTTTTACGCCTGGCCGATTCAATCAAAATCCAGCGTCGCAAAGGCTTACTCACATTGAGTATCACACGAGCTCTCAAAAAGCCCCCCGCATGGCGAAACCGCACTTGAGCCGCCTGCTGATCTATTTGCTTTGCAATCGATGTTCCCCACGAGTCATTCCGGAGATTAAAAGGCAAATTCACCACTCCGGCCCAGACTTGTAAGCGATTAAACATTAGTTCAGATGGCCGCATGCACTCCTCAAATTCAGAACAAATCACGTCGTGTTTGCTAACATGCCATGGAGAACCTCCCCACACGCGATCAAGATCTCGTTGGTTAGCAAACTCAGCCACAAACATGTTAGTTCTATCATATCGGAACACAAGTCCTTTAGGGTTTCCCCAGGCGAGACGGAGTGCGTTGGAGATGGTCTGGATATGGAGAGTATTGCGATTCAGGACCTTCCCCGCCAACATATACTTCTGCTGGTCGCCCTCTTCCCAATCATCGATCACCAATGGCGTTGCCTCTTCCTCTATGATGCCCAACTTGCCCAAGGCCTCTGCAAGCCACGCTCTCGCCGAGTTAGGAGACAAGGGTCCGGCAGTGCCTTGCCCATCGTTCGCCGATGATGAAGCCATCTTCTCCCAACGGTGATGCCTCGCCCCACCGATGAGATCAGCAGGCGCCGCCAAGTCCACGCAGAAACCCTATCGCCTATCGAGGGTTCCGGGTTTTCCACTGGAAAAATCTAAAAACAGATTTACACAGAGACGGAGGGAGTATTAGACATCATCTCTGCCATGTGGATTTGATTGCCTACGCCGCTCAAATGCCATGTGTCTCCATTATTTAAGTATGTTTTTAATTTTTTGCTATGGTGTCGGGCAGTTTTTTATACAATACTATTAATCATGGATATCTTTCATTGATTTCCAAATATACCAAAATCATCCGCGTTCACATCTAGACGTGTTTAAATTATAAGACAATATAAAGGGGAGTCGAGATTCAAAGCAGAAACCCCATTCTCCCCCACTCTTCTCTCTCGCCTCTCACGAAACCCTCTCTCCCCTACAGGTAGCGGCCCACCATCCTCAGGAATGGACCCCTTCGTTTCTGACCCCACTGAACCCGTGACAACCAGTCCCAAACGCAAACGCAGGGACAGGAGGAAGAGGGCCTTGGAGCCGACCCCTCCAATTCGCTTACCACTGAGTCCGTCGGCGCGAGCCCCGACGCGCAGTGGGAGGGCGGCGCCGCCGCCACCCAGGCGGACGATGAGGCGGAGAGTGGGGCGCCCGGCTCCCCTTCCCCGCCCCGACCGCCGCCGAGCATCTCCGCGTGCCGCGATCCTCTCAGGGCCGCGTGCTTCCGGAGGCTGGCCGCCTCCTGCGAAGCCCGCCGACTCCGCGAGGCGGCGCTCCTCCGTGCGTCTAAACCGCCCGCGGAGAAGGCCGAGGACCCCGACGAGCCAATCTGACCACCAAGAAGCCGCCATTGGAGGCGCTTCGTGTATATATACCTCGCCTTCCGCCCCGTCTCTCCTTTTGCTCATGAATGCATGATTACATAGTTCCTTCAAAATAATTTAGGCTTAGATAGATTACCATGCTAGGGCTTTGGGAGAGCATATCGCTAAGGCGTTTGTTTTCAGAGATTTTACACGTGGTAGATTCAGCAATTTTACATGTGGAATAGTAAATTTTATTTATGGTAATATGTTTCGTAGCCTAACGGGGATGATGAGAAGAATCATGATTCCGTTTTTATATAATAACTGTGATTTAGTTTGATTACCATGCTAGGGCTGTTTGAGGAGCAGGGATATCTGCAATTGAAATCGGTACATTCGATTTACTATTGCTACACTAGGTCATGTTTCTAATGCTGATGGCATCTCGGTTCTAGCCTAGGGTTCTGGAGCGTTACGTTAGCTCAAGCTGTTAAATATATATTTGCAAGTTATGTCGTTACTTTTGTCAACTGGATTGTTGATGCCCCAACTAGTGATGAGGCGTTAAGTTCCACCTTTCTGTTCGTAACGGAATCTTTGAATCTATCCTAGGGATCTAAAACATTATGTAAGCCCTAGTTACCTAATTAGCTGTTCAATTTATGGCATACCGCAATGAACCTGATTTATGGGAGAACCATACTGCTCTAATGCCAGCGATATCTTGATATCTAGCCTGAGAAATCAAAGATTTACTATAAGTAGCATTTGTGCTCACCCTCTTTTCATGTTCATGGTGGTGTATCCTTTCTGTTTTAATCTTACGTTCACGTTTCTTTTGTTTCTCTTGGAGAAGCCAATCATTTAACTCATATACCAGTTATACTAGTAGAACCCTGTGCGTCGCTACGGACTACAATGCATATAAATGAACCAAATAAATGATTAACGTCGTCTTCAAGGTTGAAACTCATTTCTCCCTCGTATGTTATGCTGACGTCAAACGGATGATAGCAGGTTCCCCAAAATTCAATAGTCTCAATAGTCCAAGCTCCCCCAAATCCAGCCCATAAGTTGGGGAGAAATATGGTTACCCAAACTATTCTTATCTCTAACACATGGTCCCAACACAAAAAACTCCACCTTACAATGGGCCGTTATGTTTTCCTGCCAAAACCTCCCCTTCTCACTCGACATTTCTCACTGAAGCCCTCTACTTTAAAACAGGATGATGCCCGCCCCATCTTCGCCATGACACCCTCTCTTCAAACACTGTACTTCTCTACGGACCGCCAACGAGACCCCACCAAGCGCCCCGTGCTCCGCCCTGATCACGTCCCAGTGTTAGTGCCAATTCACCACCACCATCAAGGGGGAGGAGGCGTGCGCCACCCATGATGCCCCCCCCCCCCCCAAAGAAGGTAGATCCAATTTATAGCATTCTCATTGATAAAATAGTTCATATAAATATGTTGCTACAGAATAACAAACCAATGTAATCATCAATCACAATATGTTTCATTAACTCTCTTTATCTATGTCACACATGTTATTAAGAATACAAGCTATAATCTTTCTCCATGTTCTTTTGCTCACCAGATTCTTGAAGCCACCATGTCATCACATTGTCATGTGAGTAACTTTTACTACTCCGACACAATTCCGCCATGGTTCCTATCACCTCGGACGCCATCTTGACCGGTTTCCGCCCCCTCGTCACATTCGGCTACGCCATTGTTCTATCATTTGCTTACTCCAGATCATTTCGCCATCATGTGCACACCCTTTTCCTAATCCTCTAAATTTATACCATGGCCCCCATCTCCTCTCCTCCAAGTCCTCTTCCATTCCTCTTCTCGCTGCAAGCTTGTTATATCTTCACTAGCTTCACTCCTGTGTATGTGCTCACATCACCATCATATGTACATTTTCTCCTACTCCACCTATTACCTATGCCTACGGCTACCCCACCATTGATGTGTCCTCTACCTAATTGAGCATCATCCCAAGTAGCATCACTCATCGTTACATCCTAATCGAGCATAATTTTTTGTAAGCATCATTTTCTTTTACGCGGAACAATCTATTATCGATTGGACAATTTAAAATGAATGTACACATTCTGCTTTACCGAAACTCAAAACTATCATGAGTGAATATTCTTCCAGAATGGACTTGATTTCTTATAATAATACACTTACAATGGTGTGTACCAGATAAAAATGATTAAAAGGAGGCATTTCCCAGTGGTAACCGTAAAATAAACACTGCAAATCGAGCGATAGAAATTTCAGATTTATTGAAGCCTGGCACTTGAAAGCTGGAGTAGTACGCACAGAAAGAAAAATTAATTTTATGTTTTCCTAAAATAAGTCTCCCATGAACACATTGCATGAATGAGCAGGAAGACAGAGTGCAAACTTATATGTACACTAACTGGTCCCTTCATCCATTTTGAATAGACCAGCTACAAAAGCTCACTTGGTTCATTCTCGCCAGAATTCACTGACATGATAATCAACCATGTCCTGCAGTGTCCCCAAAAAGGTAGATAGTCTAGAAGTTGAACTAATCAAGTTTCAAAGAAAATGTATTTTATTTTTTACATAAATGAAAAGAGTAGCGACAGCTAAAGTATCTCAAGGGAATGTGAAGATGGCAGTAAACACAGGAAACAAACCCGAAAACAAAGTGAAGCCTTCATCTTATATGCCATTCGATGCTCATAGCGTCAACATGATACTGTATGAAATGACATAGAAATTATTCGTACAGACCTAAAATATTTCGTCTACATACAGGCCACAACACCAACATATTGGGTGTATATAACTTAGTAGAAAAGGGTGGCGTGGCCTACTGGAAACAAAGGCATGCAATAAGGAAATATAGAAGCAATAATAGTAGAGGTGGATATAGAAGCAGTATTGGTGTTAATCAGCTCAAAACTCCAACACCCGGCGCGTCCAACCTGACAATTAAGTGCACACAAGAATGGTTTCGCTATCCCATAAATAAGACCAACAAAATTTAGCATCTTTACGGGAAAATACACATATATATATTTCTGGGGTTTCCTACAAAGAAAATCATGGGAAGTACCTAAAAGAAGGTTAACATAGAGCTAACAAATACGTACAAACCAGACAATAAATGCATAGCGTCTGGGGAACGAAACCACTCCCAGATACATGGTATCGCATGAGTGCCTGCCCTTCCTCTAGCCTGCAACATCTGGGAGCTGCATATATGCTTTCAGGTTTGTGCTAATCCTGCAAATTCAGAATATGCCCAAAGACATTCTACATAGATTTAGTTCTTTGCGATCCAATATATTCAGGAAAGAACAATTTTAGTTCCATAGAGAAGGAATAAAAAATATCGACCAAGATACCATCAGCCTGCTTAAGCGATCAACATATAATTACTGGATTTCAACTTAAATAAATTATTTGGAGATGATGTCCTAGCTATAAAGGGAATGACATTTGAGATGGTATACTGAGTCAATCGAACAACAAAAAGGAAGAACAAAATTGCTGTATTACATATTTACATGCAGTCACGTTGGGCACAAACTGAAAAATGAGTTCACGATAAGATAACATAAGCCTGTCATAGTTAAACATAACGGAGATGCACACAGAAGCTCTTCACAGTTCACCGGATGAAATAGTTGGGTGTTCTGGATAGGTGGATATGTCCGCAGTTGTACTATTTGAAACCGTAAATGTATTACACACTGAACGCAGCTGAGTGCAAAAAAAAAGATGAAACTTAATTAACAGTTGGTATCAGACTCCATGCTCACGCTAGAGATAAAGGTCGTGGTCTAGAATTTTAAACAAAAAATAATCAGTCATCGATGTGCAATAATACTTGTCTTACCAGCAACAAACTCTAATACTCATGTGTAAGCACGACAAAGAGAATAGATCAAATCTCTATGGTGGTGACATTAGATGCACATGCTTTATTAAGGATCAATCTGACTATTCAATGAAAGAATGAAAAACACAAATATTTTACCTTCAAACTGCACTATCATTTGTGACCAATTCTAGTATAAGTAGATGGCAAGTTAGCGGAATACAACCATTGTAAGAAGGGAATCGAAGTAGATAATATCACATGTGCATTATTCTCCTTTGCCCCATGCCAAGCTGTGTTGTTGTCCATCTCACCACATGTTGCCACTCAACAAACCCTGGTGTTCAAAAGAAGAAATGCATTTCAAATAAGAAATAAGGAGTAAAGCAGCTACATCACATCATTCTCTGATTTTATTTCCACAGCTACATATGAAGATGGTAGTAGAATAGATATCCTAGTAACAACATGTGAATAGGGGCAGATTCTACAGAAAATTAAACCAACAGAAACATTTAGCCTACAACCATGTTAGGAACCACAGAAGTATGGCTACAAGGCTCCCACGAAAACAATCATAAAGGGAAATTCATACAATGCAACAACACTGATGTGTGATTGTTGATAAACAGTAGTTTCTTTATACACCTGCCCCTGCCCATGCATAGTTGATTTACTCGTCCAGCTACCAACATTTGAAACCAACGGCCTGGATGTTAGGGGTACCTCGTGTCGGGTGTCCAACAGCCACCCAGACCCGGAGGTGCAAAGCTAAATGGGATTTAACATAAAAAATGTCGTACCTCAGAATCAGCCACCAAATTAAGACCGCTGGCCAGATGGAGATGGAGTAGCAACAATCCCCAGAATCCACAAACTCCGTTGCTTTGATCTAGAGGGTATTTTCTACTTTTTGAAAGTAGAAATCGCATGAAAAAATCACCTAAAAAGCAGTAAAAGAACTTAGTGGAAGCTGAAGGCATGGCGTTTCTGGGTAGCATTCATGGCGTTGTTGGAACAACACGTTAGGGAAAACCTGAGATCCATATACTTGCCCGGGAGTGGAGAAGGGCTGCCACATTCAAGAAGAGCACCATGGATAATTGGAGAGGATGCGTGGAAACAAATAACACACCCACGAGAGAGGGATTGTGATGTTATGATTATAAAATATGTTGTTATGGATGACAGGTTTGAGATTTAAAGCGTAAATATGATCTGAAAAACTGCTATGCCACTGCATCTGCTCAATAAAATATACAAAGCTAATAACCTAGATGGGTCTGTAAATTGTTTGAGTCCGTGCTCTGCATATCCATACAGGAAAATTATTCACGAACAGATCCATTTTATTAAAACTGGCAGAAGCATGAAACGGATCTGATAAGAAAGAGGAAAGGTGGATAACTTTGCTTACCTGACGAAGACGGACGGTGACCTCTGCTCGGCGCGTCGACCATGGCTTGCACAGGACGGTGACGCCGATCCGCGTTCCCACGCCGCCGGTGGGGCTCCCTTTATGGAGTGTGACAAGCAATGGGCCGTCCGTCGCCGCTGCTTGGTCCTCCTTGCTGCCCTAGATAGGACACGCATCGCCTCCCCGGTCGCTCGCCATGGTTGAAGAGGAGCCATCCACATGTAGACGAGGCGACTCATTGGCTGGCTACTCGCGCTTGATCTCCCATAGAGTGACCGAAGGGAGAGGTATATGAGGCAGGTAGAGGTGGAGGGGCAGCAGAGGAGTAACGTTGGCGGCGCCCGAGGCGGCGAACCCTAGAAGAGAAGAGGCCGGGGTATACCTGTGCTCCTCCTTGATCCAGGCCTTCCAGGGTACGCCGTCGGGCGTTTCCCGGAGTTCGGCGGCAGCGGGATTCAAACCGCCCTGCCTTGTAGAGGCGGCGGCAGCGGGATTCAAACCGCCCTGCCTTGTAGAGGCGGCGGCGGCGGCGTCTCCCCCTCGGACGGCGGCGGCGGCGGCGTCTCCCCCTCGGACGGCGGCGGCGGCGCTGGCAACGATATATGGGATCGATGGGATCGAGAGACGCGGCGGCGGCGGCAACGAACGATGGGATCGAAGGAGTGGGGTTGATGGAGTTGTTTTTTTCTGGGTGTGGGTTTTTTTGTTGGCTGCGTGGGATGGGGAGGGACGAAAAAAATCTACGAAGGTTAACCTACGAAAAAAAACCGGACGAAAGTGGTGGAACGAAAATTGACCGGCGGAGACTACCAACTGCTTCATTAGGAGTAGAGACTAGCTCTACAAGTACCAGTGATGCTCTCCAAAAAGAGAAAACTAAACCAGTGATGCTCTCCAGAAAGAAAGAAAAATGCTCTATCAGTGATGTTCAAACTTCAGACTTGAAATGTGCTATTTTGCTGTATTATCTTACTGTTAATGTTCTACCTTAGTTAAGCTTGCTCCCCTTGTGCCGTGCTTTGCTCCAGCTTGGCTAGAACTGAGAGTTTTTGGGATATCGACATCAACAGAGGAATGTTGTTGCAGAAAGTTATTGAAACTGCCACATTGCTTTTACCTCTCTCTGTTAGGTGTCTGTGAATGCCTATAACTTTAAGTTTATGCGTGTTGCACATCATAATCTCCTGTAGAAGGCACAATCATTTTATTGAGATCAATGGGTATTGGGACAGAGCTTAGATAATGTAAGTTTCGCCACCCCCATTCTATGACCAAAGATCACATTATAAACATCTGTCTATTTTACATTTATGCGATTTAATTGCATGAAAGCGCAAGCCCATAGCATTTTAGACCTTTTTAAGTTCAAACATACAAATGACAAAAGCCATTAAACTATGCATCATATTGATCTGCATCTCAAAAGAAAAACAATCAAGGCGGGATCTATGTTGGGATTCTTATAGAACTAGAAAAATAGAAATGCATTCCAAGGAAAGAGTGAGCCCCATTCTATGATCAAAGAGTTTACCAACTGGCATGACAAAATTTCAGCTGGGCCGCTACCTTTATTAGCCTGACATAACAAAATGTCACACATCGACCTCTGGTTAAGGGCCTCTTTGGATGGTAAGTCTTACAAGATGCAGGAACAAGAAAAATTCTTTATGAGGTCAAATAGCCCTTGTACTAATTATTTCTAATGGCTGAAGTTCTCCAAAACTTCTGAAAATCCTACGGATCATTTACTCATTATATACTTTCTCTTGACATAATGACGGGAGCATTCTAGGGGTTTAGTGATTCTCACAAAACAAAACCCAGATAATGATCGCATGGTCCCTACGTACGGTCTCAAAATTTGCTTTCTCTTCGCCTTTTGATCTCAAGAATAAAACCTCAAAATAAGAAAACTAGCTGCTTTCTCTTCACCTTTTGATCTCAAGAAAAACGAGAATCTTGAATTTAATATATATGGACTACGCACATACATCAATTCCTCTCTCCAGTCATGAATTCATGATACATCGCCGCCAGAGTTCTTACCGCCAATGATCATGTTCATCAATTCCTCTCTCCAAGAATCATGAATTCATAACAGACTCTGGTAGATCGGAGAGCAAAGAAGAAAACTAGCTACTTCCCGCAGAAGTATAACTAAACGTAAACTGGTGGGCGCCCTCCATTAACTTTCGTCATCGTCGCGGGGCGCAGCTTCAACGCAAACTCTGGGTCGTGCTCCTATGTGCTTCCTTGGGATGGACGTGCAAGGTTTCACGAATGGCAGGTGCCCAACCGGTGATGCAAGTGGTTGTGTTGCGACTCGTGCGTTAACAATGATAGTGACATGTGGAGATGGATCACGGCTTGTCCTTCTGATGTCGACAGTCCGGTCAGCCATCGGGAGCGCGTATGCTTGGTTTTCACCATGACAGAAAAGTCGGAGTTGTGCGCGGCGAGGCCTTGCGGCAATGATGACTCCATTATGGTGGTTTGGCAGACGGTGGTCTTTGGAGGCTGCGCCGGACTAGGTCGATGCGAGGCTTGCAACTTTCTCATGCGGAGCGCATCAGCAAAACCGTAGTTGCTAGTCCTCAACGTACGCGGTCGATTGTTTGGCTATGGCCGGCGAGGTCCTCGTGTGTCCTTCATTTCGAAGGGGTCCTGAAAGCCGTCAGCGGCGAAGTCGAAGTTGCTTGCTCGGGGAGAGGTGATGATGTTGTCGTTGTAGGCTACGTTGAGGACGTCCTCTTCCCGGTGGTGTGCATGGTCTTGTAGGTTCTAGGTCGATCGGGGTGTCCTTTCTTGTGGACATGTTGTAACGTTTTGGTCCGGTTTTCCGTTAATTGACCGGACAACTCTATTCTATCCTTTTTTTAATGAATTGACCCTCAAAGATATAAAAAACAAACCTAAATAAATCACTTCACTTCTCTAAACCAACTACTCCATGCTCAATCCAACAATTATAAGGCTTCAGAAAACGTACAATTCCTCAAAGAAATGATATTCTCTTGAGGATCTTGTGCTCCGGCCTCTGTCCTGCAGATCCTCTTCAAGGCCGCTGTCGTCGTGTGTGTTATCTGAGCCTCTCTATTGTTGATATGATGTTTTTCCTGATTATTAACAGAATTAGGGGTGCCTTTTGATTGTAGTGAACGGCAGAATTTAGGAGTTACAACATATGTACAGTGACAGCCGAACTCGGTCGATGGACGACATAGCAATCCTGCATATGATTGAACCTGAAAAAAGAACTTGCTTTGCTACTTTCTCTTCACCTTTTGATCTCAAGCAAAACGAGAATCATGAATTTTAATAATATATGGACTAAGTACATACATCAGTTCCATTCTCCAGCGATCACGAATACATCTAGTCAATTGCAGAGTTCTTGCTGCTAATGGTCATGTTCATCAATTCCTCTCCCCAGCGATCATGAACTCACAAGAGACAACTAGTTGAGAGAGCAAATAAAAAAACTAACTACTTACTGAGAGAACTATAACTAAACATAAGCTGGTGGGCGTCCTCCATCGACCTTTGCGATCATCCCGCGGCGCAGTTTTAACGCAAACTCTGGGTCGTGCTCCTTGTAGAATCGGCACAACGCGTCCATCAGGATCCCTTTGCCGACCCTCTTCGCCTTCTTGCAACAGTCTCCGCCAAGGTCCGCTCCGCTCACGGTGGTGGTCTCTTAGGCGGCGGCCGTGCGGCGTCGTGGCCGAATGCGGCTGCGGTGGAGCGACGGGGCTCGTGGGCGTCTCATGATGGCACTTTCGTGCGGCACGGCTGGGTTTCTTTGTTGATGGCGGGTACTGACGAGGTAGGACTCGGTCTTTGGCGAGGCGGAGACTACCTTGGCGTGGAGGAAGATCACCACCGCTGTTGTCGGAGAAGACGACGCTCGTGCATAACACTTATTGCGCACCTCGACAGCATCCTCAAGACGCGAATCGCGATTCTTTGGCGCGCCGCATCCACGGTGAACTTCGAAGAACCTCACGCAGTAAGCGGGCGCCATTGCTCGACTTCTTGGCCGCTGCATCCACCCGAGGAACCTTCTTCGACGAGCGGGGCGCGCCACTATTTGTCTTGGTCGCTGTCATCGCCGCAACTTTGCTTCCCTTGGGCGCCACTTTCGAGGCGACGGCGGGCGATGGCAGGACGGCGCCCGGCGGCAGCGGCATTGCCCTTGTTGCAATTTTCTCTCTCTCGATTGGACTCGGACGATTCCAAGCTGGTTGGTTGGTTGAAGATAATTAACGCGATCACAAGATTGCGTGTCGAAGCTATATATTGGCGTCACTCCATATCCGAATTCAGCTTCAAATTGCATTTTTTTGACACTCCATGTCCGAATTCAGCTCCAAATTGGCTGGGTTTTTTAGGGGTAAATTGGCTGTTTTTCTAGGAGTACAGTAAAAACCTGATTTATTCATCAAAGTTTTCTTAAAGTGAACATTTTTTTGCAAAACGTGAACATTTTTCTAAAACGTGAACAATTTTTTTAAAAATTAAATATTTTCTGACATTGTGATTTTTCTTGAAAACAAGAAAGAATTTCTGAAACTCCTAACATTTTCTGAAACAACAAACATTTTTCTGAAATTGCGAACAAATTTGGAAATGATAACATATTTTCAAATTCTTGTACATTTTCTGAAACATGAACGTTTTATGAATGACATTCTGAAAGAATTTTGAAATATAGAACAGTTTTTCGAATTCCAGAACATTTAATGAAAACATGAACATAACCAAATTTCAAAACGTGATTTTTTCTAAATTACTGTATATTTTTGAAACACTAACATTTTTGAAATTGTGAAAAAAATTGAAAACGAGAAATATTTCCGAGTTCCTGAACATTTTTTAAATTTGTGAGAATTTTTTAAAACGAGAAATATGTTATAAAATTGCGAATAAATATTTGAGGTTTTCAAACAAAAGAAACATGAAAAAGAAAAAAAAAGATCAAAGAAAAGAAAAGGAAAAATAAAAAAAGAAACAGAAAAATAAAAGAAACTAAAAGGGAAAAAAGAAAACCCGGTTCATGAACCTCCTAGAAGGTTCTCAAAACCAGGAAAAACCGGCTGGAAACCGCCTAAAAGATTCCCAAAACCGGAATCGCTCAATCGTGTGAACTAGCCCGCCCATCTGAATGCTAGTCGATCTGCCGTTGTGCGTTGCCCGGTGAATATGAATTTCCTAGAAACAGTTACACGCAAAAAGAAAAACTGGTTAGAAAGATCTACTAAACGAAAGGAAGCTAATTAATTTGTTGAAGAAAAATATTTCATAATTTCATACAAGTTGTTTTTGATAGCAACATATTTTTTATGAATTGCTTACTACATGTGTCACATGGTAGCAACATATTATCATGTAGAAATAATGGTCAAATGTCATAATTTGAAGACTATATATACATGTTGAAATTTTAAAATAGCATGTTTTTCCTAACAAAGTAAGTAAACGAGTTGATGAAATACCACACGTAAGATTTTATCTCAGCCGCATGTCAGTGTGGATGTTTGTTCCATGTTTACCCTAGCAATAGCTTTATTTGTTATTCCATTTAGAATAAAATCTAGAGTTTTAAATGGTTCCTTAGGGACCAGGATTTTTTTCCCATAAGTTTACTTAAACAACATCTTAACATTGCACTAGTCCTTACAATTAGTAAGCTCCCTAGGAAGAGAGGCCTATAAGAGCTCCAATGTTTTTTTGTTGAAGTGGACCCCGCCTGTAAGGGTCTGTCAGATCGAGGGTCCCGCATGACACAATTGGAGTTTACATTGTACTAAAAAACTTTTTAGAAAAATTAAAAACATAATGGAATTTCATACTTTTGTGAATTTCCAAAAATGTTCACAATTTCTAAAACACATTCATTTAAAATGTTCCGAAATATAAAAATTCTTCATGATTATGAAAAAATACTCCAGAATTCTAAAAAAGGTTCATGAGTTTATAATTGTTCACAATTTTTAAAAATGATCATGCAATTTTTGAAAATACAATAAAGGATTTTAAAAATATTTTAAAATTTAAAATATGTTCACAAATATGAGAAAAACTTCACGGAATTTTGTAAAATGATTTTTTTGAAGAAAACACTTATGAATTTGAAAAAAAATACATGAAGCTTCCAATGTGGCGGAGCCGCTCCGAAATGAAAGGATCCAACTATCCTAGGTCATCGCCGCCGGTTCAAAGGGCAGATCCATGACGCGATACACAACTCACTCGCGGCCAACACGGCACCCCCATCCTGCTCCTTCAACGCCGATCAACCGATGCCACTGCCACCAGAAAAGAAGTACCAGGGCGTGCGACAGCAGCCGTAGGGGACGTGGGTGTCGGGAATCAAAGACACTGACTGAGGCGCCTGGTACTGGCTGGGCTCCCACCAATCGGTGGAGTGAGGGTGTACAACATTAAGGCGGTAGCGTTGTACGACTGCAAAGCAAAGCTCAAATTCCCCATCGACACACACAACGTCCCGACGCCCGTCGAAATCGATCACCGAGTGTCCTGCCGCGAGGTACGGAAGTACTGGGAGGCGTTCGAGCAGCTCGAGGAGGCGCGCACGCATATGAAGAGTACATGGCCGACCTCCGGCGGATGCGTCTGAAGATCGCCTGAGCAGCGTTGGCTGCTCGATCTATAGCAGAAGAGATTTCACGATGCCGAGGAGGCCAGGCCATCCGAGAGGAGGGGGTCTGAGGCATAAGTGGTCGGCCTTTCATCGGACTAGTTTAAATTTGTAATGTGCAATGCAGTTTGAACTAAATTACAATATCTACTGTTATATCTGTGTTTGCAATGTAGTTTGAGTCAAACTGAGCTATGGATGTTCAAACTTTTGTCCGTATAAGTGATAAGGGTCAAAGGGCCTACATTTAAAGAGATCGGCCAGAGATGCATTAACTTAGTTTAGTTTTTCTAGTCATTTAAAATTATTATTCTACTTTGATTACTGGTTAAGAAGAAGGCCATTTTACATTCATATAGTTGATCTACTTATGTGTTATTCTACTTCAGGTTGAATGTGATTAAGTGTCTTGAGGTTGTATATTTGTTAATCCTGTCATCTTTCTTATCGTACTTTAGGCAAATTGACGGAGTATGAGAAATCTAGGAATCAAAATGTGAAGAAGAATGGAGCTTGTTTGTTGCAAATATCGAAAGAAAAATGTTTAGACCCTGTTGGTTTAGAGCTTATCCATTCTAAAGCATGGGAAATTGCATGGGGGCGAGTACAGTGTTGCAGGAAATTGTACAGTGTTGCATGGGGGCGAGTAAATGTTTAGATGAGGAATTCGTAGATGCAGGCAGCGTTGATATGTATCCAACGCATCTGTAATTTTTGATTGTTTCATGTTATTATATTATCAATCTTGTATGCTTTATATGTCATTTTATATCATTTTTGGGAACTAACCTATTAACTTAGTGCCCAGTGTCAGTTCGTGTTTTTTGTCTATTTCTTTGTTTCACAGAAAAACCATACCAAACAAAATCCAAACACGATGAAATTTTACATTGATTTTTTCTGGACCAGAAGAGACCCTAGAAGCTTCAGGGTGGCACCAAACGATGATTGAGGAGGCCACAAGCTCGGGGGCGCCCTTTGAGCTAGTGAGCTCCACATGGCTCCGTTTGACCTGATTCATGTGCTTTAAATTCCCTAAAATTCAGAAACCCCCAAAGCGAGACCGGAAACAATTCTTCCGCCACCGCAAGCCTCTGTTCCTCCATGATCTCATCTAGAGGCCTCTGTCGTAACTTTTCCGAATGGGGAATCCATCACGGAGGCCATCTTATTCAGCCTTGCCTCCTTCATGATGATGTGTGAGTAGTTCCCATAGGACCTAGGGGTCCATAGTAGTAGCTAGATCTCTCTCTCTCTCTCTCTCTCTCTCTCTCTCTCTCTCTCTCTCTTCTTCTTCTTCTTCTTCTTCTTGTGTTTATTGGGATCCGATGAATTATGGGTTTATGATCAGATTATTCATTGAAAGTATTTGAGTCTTCTCTGAGATTTATTTATGTGTGATTTTATAGCTTTGTATTTCTCTCAGATCTATCTATCTCTTCTGCCCAATTAGATTGATCTATCTTCAATGGGGTAGGTGCTTGGTAGTGGGTTCAATCTTGCAGTGTCCTTACTCTATGTCGGGAGGAGTTGCAAGGCATGTATTTGTATTGTTGCTACTAAGAGTAAAACGACGAGGCTCAAACATATTATTTGGTCTTGCTTTGTCTACATTATGTCACATGCTCCATGCATTACTCTGTTTGTTATGAATTTAATATCTTATGATGCATGCTGGATAGTGGTCGAGGGGTGGAGTAATAGTAGTAGATTTAGTAAGATTAACGGTCTACTTTTCACGAACATAATTAATGCCTATATATTGATCATGCCATGGAGAATTATCATAACTACGCGCTATTATATCAATTTGCCAATAGTAATTTGTCTACCCATCATACTATGCCCATCAGAGAGATGCCTCTAGTGAACGTTATGCCCCCTGGTCCATTCACTTTATATTTATTAAAGCCCTAAAAATACTTGCTACAATTTATTTACTTTTAATTTACTTTCTATTTTATCTCTCTACCACTATCAGATTTAATCCTTGCAATTAACGAGTACAAGGGGATTGACAACCCTCTTGCCCGCATTGGGTGCAAGTATTTGTTTTTTGTGTGTGTATGCAGGTATTTCTTATAGTGTTTGTGTGGTGTCTCCTACAGGTTCGATAAACCTTGGTTCTTAAATGAGAGAAATACTATCTGCTACTATACTACATGATCACCCTTCCTCTTTGGGGAAATCCCAATGCCTATCACAAGTAGAAGAAGAATTTCTAGCGGCGTTGCCGGGGAGACTTGATACGCCTCCGTCGTATCTATAATTTTTGATTGTTCCATGCCAACATTATGCAACTTTTTATATTATTTTTGGGACTAACATATTGATCCAGTGCCCAGTGCCAGTTCCTATTTGTTGCATGTTTTATGTTTCGCAGAAAACCCATATCAAACGGAGTCCAGGCGGGATAAAAACGGACGAAGAATATTTTTAGAATATTTGGAAAATATTGGAAGAAGAATCAACGCGAGACGGTGCCTGAGGTGGCCACGAGGCAGGGGGCACGCCTGCCCCCTGGGAGCGCCCCTGACCCTCGTGCCCCCCCCCCCCCCCGTAAGGCGGTTGCTGCTATTCTTTTGCCGCAAGAAAGCTAATTTTCGGAAAAAAAAATCTTGGCGAAGGTTTCAATCCAATCAGAGTTACGGATCTCCGGATATATAAGAAACGGTGAAAAGGCAGAAACCAGAGCGCAGAAACAGAAAGAGACACAGAGACAGATCCAATCTCGGAGGGGCTCTCGCCCCTCCCATGCCATGGAGGCCAAGGACAAGAGGGGAAACCCTTCTCCCATCTAGGGAGAAGGTCAAGGAAGAAGAAGAAGAAGGGGTCCCCGCTCCCCCTCTCTTCCAAAGGGCGTAGGAGCCTTTGTCGTGGCCATCATCATCATCACCGCGATCTTCACCAACACCTCCGCCATCTTCACCAACATCTCCATCACCTTCTCCCCTCTATCTACAGTGGTCCACTCTCCCACAACCTGCTGTACCCTCTACTTGAACATGGTGCTTTATGCTTCATATCATTATCCAATGATGTGTTGCCATACTATGATGTCTGAGTAGATTTTCGTTGTCCTATCGGTAATTGGTGAATTGCTATGATTGGTTTAATTTGCTTGTGGTTATGCTGTTGTCCTTTGGTTCCCATCATATGAGCGCGCGCGTGGATCACACCATATGGTTAGTTGTATGTTGATAGGACTATGTATTGGAGGGCAAGAGTGACAGAAGCTTCAATCTAGCATAGAAATTGATGCATACGGGATTGAAGGAGGACCAATATGTCTTAATGCTATGGTTGTGTTTTACCTTAATGAACGTTAGTAGTTGCGGATGCTTGCTAATAGTTCCAATCATAAGTGCATAGAATTCCAAGTCAGGGATGACATGCTAGCAGTGGCCTCTCCCACATAAAACTTGCTATCTGTCTAGTAAAGTAGTCAATTGCTTAGGGACAATTTCGCAACTCCTACCACCACTTTTCCACACTCGCTATACTAACTTTATTGCTTCTTTACCTAAAACAGGCCCTAGTTTTTACTTACGTGCTCTTTATATTCTTGCAAACCTATCCAACAACACCTACAAAGTACTTCTAGTTTCATACTTGTTTTAGGTAAAGCGAACGTTAAGAATACGTAGAGTTGTATCGGTGGTCGATAGAACTTGAGAGAATATTTGTTCTACCTTTAGATCCTCGTTGGGTTCGACACTCTTACTTATCGAAAGAGGTTACAATTGATCCCCTATACTTGTGGGTTATCAAGACTTCAACAAATACATACAGGTTCCTTCACACACATTTATCATTTA
Organism: Aegilops bicornis; assembly: GCA_021605145.1. NCBI lineage: Eukaryota > Viridiplantae > Streptophyta > Magnoliopsida > Poales > Poaceae > Aegilops > Aegilops bicornis. The sequence continues at coordinate 323,003,438 of CM038675.1, forward strand.
CTTGTTCTACTTTCCTTTGTCATTTTCCTTTTATTTTCCTTCTCTTTTTCACCCCCTCCAATTCTCTAAAAAATTAAAAATACCTTTTGTGCTTTCTTTGCTTGTTAATATGACTAGTTCTTCGCTTGTTGCTTCTACCCTTGTTGGTGCAATGTTTGCCCTCTTGTGTTTTGGAGATTGTTGACAGAAACAGGAATGGACTAATTTTTTGCTAACTGAAGAGAATGTCGTCTCTGGTGTCAAGTTCGAGGAACTTCACCGAAGAATATCTTTGATGCAGAGATGATTCAGTTATGTCTTTCGAAGCCGTGTAAGCAATAATATTGATGAGAAGATATTGACCCCTTAAAATTATTGCTGATGTGAAGCAATTTGTTTGGTGTTTGTCCAAAGAAAAGTGACTGCAACAAAAGAAGTCGAAGGCGAAGTGAAGACGTAGCATTCATTTCGTTCCTCTTCTTTATTTTTGAGTCATAGGACCTCCGTACTATTAAGAGGGGTATAGGTTCTTGAAGCTTAGATCCGCTGTGATGCTTAGTCCAAACCTTTGTAGACTGAGAGAAATCTCTTTATGCTCTGAATGATTCCCTGTCAGCAGAAGATGTAGTTCTTCGTTGCTGTAGGAGATATCTTTCGGACTGAGAAGTTAGCATTTCTTGCTCCGCAAGGAATGTTACCATTGTGCTCAAATTCTGACTGTTGCACTTGTGTCATTCGGCCATTGGCTATTCTGCATGTCTAATTTGGTCATTTCCCTTCTGGGAAGGTCGCGACTATAAATAGCCAGGCCGCTCCAACGTTGTTCGTTGGCTGCTCCGCTTAAGATTTCTGAGAAGATTGATTGAGCATCCCCTCTCCAAGAGATTTGAGTTTAAAATCCACCGAGAGAAAACCAAGAGCCAAAACATAGACGGTGGTTGAGCATCATAGTAGTTTCGAGTTAGAGTTCTTGTACCTATTACTCTTGAGACTTGCACACTCTCTAGATGGATAGGTGTCGGCTCAAGTGTTGAAGAGTTGTTGTCTTCTCCGAGCAAGATCTTCAGCAATTAAGAGTAATTGTGGTTTGCGAAGTAAGTGTGTCGAAGGTTTGGAGATCGCTGACAAGTATCTACCATGAGTGAAATCAACTAGAGTATGATCAGCTCTGAGTTGAAGAAGAATAGGACAAGGAGAGGTTTTCTCCTGAGTTCAATCACAAGTCCCTCCAACCAGACGTAGTCCTTTGGCAGAAGGGCGAACTAGTCTACCAAATCATTTTGTCTCCATTGAGCACCACTGGTCCACTTTACTATTCTGCATTACTTTCATAAATTACTTTTCGTGCTCTGTGTCGACAGAATATCTCGATCATTGCCACTTCTTGAGCTTGCATTGGTTTTTCCCTTGAAGAGGAAAAGGAGATGCAGCAAAGTAGAGATAAGTATTTCCCTTAGTTAAGAACCAAGGTATCAATCCACTAGGAGGTACACCCAAGTCTCCAATAGTTGCACCTACACAAACAAACAAATACTTGCACCCAACACAAAAAAGGGGTCGTCAATCCCTTCAGGTTAATTGCAAGGATGAGATATCATAGAGATAGGTATAAAAGATAAGTAAAAGTGCAAAATAAAGTAAAGGTAAATAAATTGTAGAAAGGATTGTATTTTTGGTTTTATAGATCTGAAAATAATATGATGAGAAATAGACCCGGGGCCATAGTTTTCACTAGAGGCCTCTCTCTTGAAAGAACACATACAGTGGTTAAACAAATTACTATTGATCAATTGATAGAAAAGCGCAAAGTCAGGATGCTATCTAAGGCAATGATCATGAATATAGGCATGACGTCCGTGACAAGTGGACCGACTCCTACCTTCATCTACTACTATTACTCCACACATCGACCGCTAGCCAGCATGCATCTAGTGTATTAAGTGAACAAGAACAAAGTAACGCCTTAAGCAAGATGATATGATCTACATGGATAAATCCAAGCAATATGATATAAACCCCATATTTTTATCCTTAATGATGACAATACAAATACATGCCTCGCTACCCGTACTGTCACTGGGTGAGGACACCACAAGATTGAACCCATCACAAAGCACCTCTTCCATTGCAAGATAAATCAATCTAGTTGGACAAACCAAATCAATAGACCAGAGAGAAATACAAAGCTATCTTAATCATGCATAAAAGAGTTCAGAAAAGACTCAAATAATATTAATAGATAATCTGATCATAAATCCATAATTCATCGGATCTCACCAATGCACCGCAAAAGAAGATTACATCGAATAGATCTCCAAGAACATCGAGGAGAACATTGTATTGAAGATCAAAGAGAGAGAATAAGCCATCTAGCTACTAGCCATGGACCCGTAGGTCTGTGGTAAACCACTCACACGCCATCGGTAGGGCAGCAAGATTGATGTAGAAGCCCTCCATGATCGAATCCCCCTCCGGCAGAATATGAGAAAAGGCCCCAAGATGGGATCTCACGAGAACAGAAGCTTATAGTGGTGGAAAAGTATTTTTGGTGTTCCCCTGGTATACAGGGAATATTTGGGTTTTTATAGAGCTGAGATTAGGGTTAGAGGGGCTATGGGGGGCCACAAGCTTGGGGGCGCGCCCCCTAGGGTGCACCTCGTGAGCTTGTGGCCACCGTAGCTCTTCTGGCCTCCTCCCAAAGCTTCGTGGGTGTCTTATTGTCCAATAAAAATCATCAAAAAAATTCATTTCGTTTGGACTATGTTTGGTATTGATTTTCTGTAGAAGACAAAAACAAGGAAAAACAACAACTGGCACTGGGCACTAGGTTAATAGGTTAGTAACCAAAAATAATATAAAATAGCATAATAATGCATATAAAACATCCCAGATGGATAATATAATAGCATGGAACAATAAAAAATTATAGATACGTTTAAGACGTATCAAGCATCCCCAAGCTTAATTCCTACTCGTCCTCGAGTAGGTAAATGACAAAAACAGAATTTTTGATGTGGAATGCTACCTAACATGTTTATCAATGTAATCTTTCTTATTTTGAAATGAATATTCAGATCCATAAGGTTCAAATTTTTTTTTAATATTGACATAAAAACATAAAAAAATAATACTTCAAGCATACTAATAAAGCAATCATGTCTTCTCAAAATGTCATGGCTAAAGAAAGTTATCCCTACAAAATCATATAATGTTGTCATGCTCTATCTTCATCACACAAAGTATCTATCATGCACAACCCCGATGATAAGCCAAGCAATTGTTTCATACTTTTAATGTTCTCAAGCCTTTTCAACTCTCATGCAATGCATGAGTGTGAGCCATGCATATAGCACTATAGGTGGAATAGAATATAATGGTGGAGGTTGTGAGGAGAAGACAAAAAAGGAGAAAGTCTCACATCAACTAGGCAAATTAATAGGCTATGGAGATGCCCATCAATTGATATCGATGCAAGTGAGTAGGGATTGCCATGCAACGGATACAGTAGAGCTATAAGTGTATGAAACCTCAAAAGAAAACTAAGTGGGTGTGCATCCAAGTTGCTTGCTCACGAAGACCTAGGGCAATTTGAGGAAGCCCATCATTGGAATATACAAGCCAAGTTCTATAATAAAAAATCCCACTAGTATATGAAAGTGACAAAATATGAGACTCTATATTATGAAGAACATGGTCCTATAATATGAGACTCTATACTTTGAAGAACATTGTCCCTTCTCTCTTTTTATTTTTTTATTTTCTTTTTTTCCTTTTTGGGCTCTTTGGCCTCTTTTTATTTTATTTTGGACTCTTTGGCCTCTTTTTTTATTCCTCACATGGGACAATGCTCTAATAATGATGATCACCACACTTTTATTTATTTACAACTCAAGAATTACAACTCGATACTAGAACAAATATATGAATTTGAATGGCTCATGCATATGAACAATATGACAATGATGGTGTGTGTCATAATAAAACGAAACGGTGGAACTTGCATGGCAATATATCTCGGAATGGCTATGACAATGCCATAATAGGTAGGTATGGTGGCTATTTTGAGGGAGGTATATGGTGGGTTTAATGCATCGGCAAAAGTTGCATGGTACTAGAGAGGCTAGCAAAGGTGGAAGGGTGAGATTGCGTATAATCCATGGTCTCAACATTAGTCATAAACAACTCACATACTTATTGCGGAAGTTTATTATCCATGAAAGCAAAGTACTAATACGCATGCTCCTAGGGGGATAGATTGGTAGGAAAAGACCATCGCTCGTCCCCGACCGCCACTCATAAGGAAGACAATAAAAAATTAACCATGCTCTAACTTCATCGCATAACGAGAGACCATACGTGCATGCTTCGGGAATCACAAACCTTAACACGAATATTATTACTAACCCACAATTACTCACTAGCATGACTCTAATATCACCATCTTTATATCTCAAAACAAATGCAAGGAATCAAACTTCTCATGTATTCAATGATCTTCATGAAAGTTCTTATTATATCCCTCTCTGATACCATCATATTAGGACTAAATTCATAACCTAAGCAAATTGCCATACTATTTTTAAGACTCTCAAAATAATATAAGTGAAGAATGATAGTTCATCAATTTATACAAAATGAAACCACCGCCGTGCTCTAAAAACATATAAGTGAAGTACAAGAGCAACTGCCTAGCTCAAAAGATATAAGTGAAGCACATAGTGTATTCAAATAAATTCATGATTAATGTGTGTCCCTCTCAAAAGGTGTGTACAGCAAGGATGATTGTGGCAAACTAAAAAGCAAGGACTCATATAATACAAGACGCTCCAAGAAAAACACATATCATGCAGTGAATAAAAATATAGCCTCAACAAATTTTACTGATGGATTGAAGACAAAAGAGGAGATGGCATCCGGGGCATCCCCAATATAGGATGCTTGGTTTCCTTGTTGGGGAACATTGCATGAGAAACAAAAAATTTCCTACACTCGCAAAGATCCAATCTAGGAGATGACCATCTAAGAGAGGAGAGATTGGATCTACATACCCTTGTAGATAGCTAAGCGTAAGCGTTAAAAAATGTTGTTGATGTAGTCGAACATCTTCGCAATCCAATCATGATCCGTCCCGCGAACTCCTGATCTAGTGCCGAACGAACGGCACCTCCGTCTTCAACACACGTACGACTTGATGACCCTTCACGTCCTCGATCCAGCGAGCGATGGTGAAGTAGTAGCTCGAGTCCTCCGGCAGCACAACGGCGTGGTGGTGGTGGTGGTGGAGAAATCTCAACACAACTTCGCTAAGCACTACGGAGAAGAAGATGGACTACGAGGTAGAGGAAGGGTAGCACCATGGCGTGGAGATGCACTCAAGGGTGCGGCTGCCCTCCCTCTCCTCATCTGTATATAGGGGGAAGGGGGAGAGGGGGAGGGCTAAGGGATCCCATCTAGGGCCGGCGGCCACAAGAGGGAAACCCTAGATAGGTTTTCCCCCTTAGGAGACTTGGCCCCCAAGCCAAAGGGGTGGGAACCCTAGAGGGGCGCCCCCACCTCCTCTGGCAATGTGGGATGGATTAGGGGGGCACACAACCCCTTAGTGGTCTGGTTTCCCCCCTTGGACCATGAGGCCCCCAACACTTGTCGAGGCCCCCCGAAACCCATTCTGGTCATGCTGGTCATCACCCGGTACCCCAAGAACAATTCCGGACTCCAATACCCTTCGTGCAATATGTCAATCTTCACCTCCGGACCATTCCGGAGTTCCTCATCATGTTGGGATCTCATCCGGGACTCCGAACAACCTTCGGGAACCACCATAATGACTCAACTATACTTATATCGTCACCAAACGTTAAGTGTGTAGACCCTGCGGGTTCGAGAACTATGGAAACATGACCGAGACACCTCTACGGTCAATAACCAATAGCGGGACCTGGGTGCCCATATAGTTTCCTACATATTCTACGAAGATCTTATTGGTCGAACCTCGATGTCAAGGATTCAGCTAATCCCGTATGCAGTTCCCTTTGTCTACCGGTATGTTACTTGCCCGAGATTTGATCACCGATATCTCCATACCTAGTTCAATATCGTTACCAGCAAGTCTCTTTACTCGTTTCGTAATACAAGATCTCGTGACTAACTCATTGGTCACACTACTTGCAAGCTCATTGTGATGTTGTATTACCGAGTGAGCTCTGAGATACCTCTCCGTCATACGGAGTGACAAATCCCAGTCTTGATCCATGCCAACTCAACAGACACCCTCAAAGATACCTATAGAGCACCTTTATAGTCACTCTGTTACATTGCGACATTTGGTACACACAAGGTAATCCTCCGGTGTCAGTGAGTTGCATGATCTCATGGTCATAGGAACATATACTTGACATGCAGAAAACAATAGCAATAAACTTGACATGATCATATGCTACGCTCATAGTTTGGGTCCTGTTCATCACATCATTCTCCTAATGATGTGATCCCATTATCAAATGACAACTCATGTCCATGTCTAGGAAACCATAGCCATCTTTGATCAACGAGCTAGTCCGGCAGAGGCTTACTAGGGACATGTTGTTGTCTATGTATCCACACATGTATTTGAGTTTCCGATCAATACAATTCTAGCATGGATAATAAATGATTATTAGGAACAGGGAATATGATAATAAATAAGTCATTATTTCCTCTAGGGCATATTTCCAACAACCTCCCATTTGCACTAGAGTCAATAATCTAGTTCACATCACCATGTGATTAACACTCAATTAGTTCTGGGGTTTGATCATGTTTTGCTTGTGAGAGAGGTTTTAGTCAATGGGTCTGCAACATTCAGATCCGTGTGTACTTTGCAAATTTTATGTCATAGTGTAGATGCTTCTACCATGCTCCACTTGGAGCTATTCCAAACGACTACTCCACTATACGTATCCGGTTTGCTACTCAGAGTCATCTGAATTGGTGTTAAAGCTTGCATCGACGTAACCCATTACGTCGAACTCTTTATCACCTCCATAACCGAGAAACTCTACTCAGAGTTATCCCGATTAGTGTTAAAGCTTGCATCTATGTAACCCTTTACGCTGAACTCTTTATCACCTCCATAACCGAGAAATACTACTCAGATTTATCCGGATTAGTGTTAAAGCTTGCATGGGCGTAACCCTTTATGCCGAACTCTTTATCACCTCCATAACCGAGAAACATTTCCTTATTCTTCTAAGGATAATTTTGACCGCTCTCGAGTGATCCAATCCTGGATCACTCATGTACCCCCTTGCCAGACACGTCACTGGTACGCGTCGGTGCTATACAAACGGTTTTAACCCCTTTCTGCGACGGCATTTGAAACCGTCACCTAGTGAGGCGGCGATAGGGGGTCCTTCCCACACAACCCAGAAACCGTCGGGGATATGCCCTCCTAGCACACACGCTCGGCAAAATGAGTTCGTGTGCGACCGGCGAGCGCTCAAATACGGAAATACGTACAATAGAGTTAAAAAATACAATTATACAGACAAAATTATTTCCGGTCGCAAGTACATCCCACACAGGCAGTCCCCGCTAAACGTTTCCGTTCGTATGTACATCCCACACAGTCGCTCCAAGGAAAATGTTTCCGTTCACAGGTACATCACACACATTTTTTCCCGTTAAATCGTTTGTGATAGAGTTGCCATTGCAGACGATATTAACAATTTTATTGTTTGGACTATTGAATGCATCACACACGGTCCGTAGAAGAAACTGTGTGGCAAAGGCTGTCCATCACACACAGTCTATGTGGTAAACGTTTGCGCAAGGTGGCCTAACGCAAACATATTCCAAGAGAAAGTCATGTGTGATTGTTCATTGATCCAACACGGTTTATTCCTTGAAACTGTGTGCGTTGCCTGAGGTCATCGCCCATGGTATTTTTTCAATAACCGTTTGCAATAGCAAAACCCAATTAGCAGGCTAATTGCCCTATTATTAATAATCCATTTATTAATCTAATTGACATTCATATTAAGCACATAATATATTTCATTTCCATATTAAGGAAGCAGAATTTCATAATTGAAATACATAGTACAACATGATATAGCTTCAAAGACTCGGCTACCCCATTGCATAATCGCACCAAAGACCAAGTTTCACATGCAACATGTAGAACCTTTCGAAATTAGCATCACAGACGATATATAGACAAATGCATCTCATCTGGAAAACTGTTGAAGCGGAAGGCGAATATTGATCCTTCATTCATGTTGAAGGTCTTTGCAACTTTAGGCCAATGCCTGTGGATGATTGACCGTCCGTCCTTCGCCCTCTTTAGAAACACTTCAATATTGAATCGTGGGTGTTGTATGAAAACCTTCCTCGCCTCCTGACCATAGAGGTGGTTTGAGAGGTAATCATCAGTGAACTGCTTTGGAAAGGCCCGAAAACAAGGATGTGCATAAATATCTTCTCTATATTGGAAATGGGGCAAAGGAATAAAAAAAGGCAAGGTATAATAGTTAGTACCACCTTGTGGTGAACTGATGTCTTCTTCATTGTGCAGACAAAGATCTTGTTGTTTTTTGTCGCTAATTTCATTATCCTAACAATCTTCCCGAGTTTCTTGACTTGATTGATATTCATGGACAACTCATTTCCCCATATGCAAAAAGGGTCGAACAGTGGGTCAAAACCTCTGACAGTAGGACCTACATGTGCAAGACCAAATTGTTAAAAACCTAAATATTAGAACGGTTCCTACAATTGCACAATAATGTGCTATTAGACAACGGACCATGCACGTGCAGTTAACTAAACACCACAACAAATGAACCAAACGTTAACTGAGCACCACATTGCACAATATAACATACTCCTAATAGAAGATCAGACGATTAACCAAACCAAGCATGCTTAACAACTTGGAAATATAGCAATTGTATTTGTTTCTCATGTATTTAGTACAACCAAATTCGGTTTATTTCTCACATGGTATACAATAACAGAATGCACCCACAACAATTCAACATCGCATTGCAGAATTGAACCAAATAGTTAACTAAACACCACAACAAATGAACCAAACGTTAACTGAGAACCACATTGCACAATATAACATACTCCTAACAGAAGATCGGACAGTTAACCAAACCAAGCATACTAGACAACTTGGAAAATTGCACCCTGAAGAATTGAACATCACATTTGCAGAATTGAACCAAACAATTAACTGAACACCACATTGCACGACATATAGAACATATAATCTAGAGCAGAAGATTGCATGGTAAAAGTAGATAGCAAAATTCACTAGAATTTGTTAAGGAAAGGCAGTAGCTAGCAAACTGAACATGGGTCCTTATAGTGAGCTAATAAGACAAGCTACTCCTCATGTCGGAGATATCAATGACGATTGGCTCCTTGGACATGGAAGAGGGCGAGGCCTCCGCTTCGTGGGTGCCCTCATCGTAGTGGTGAGTTGCCTGAGCCGCTCCGGGCACCAACCTGCTGGCTCTCGAGATGAGGTAAGCACGTGCATGCTGAGAAAACACCTCGTAGTCTTCGTCGAAGGCACCGACAGTGGCCTTGAGAAAACGCCACGAACTGTCGTTTAAAGTAGCGAACCGCGTTGCGGCATCGGTACGCGAGGCGTCGACGGTGGCCTCGACGGCGAGGTGCTCCTCCAAGATCTGGGGGTCGGCATGAATGGCAGCCATTGCAACCTCACCTGCGCATGCGGCCACGATTTGCTTCTCCGCTACCAAATGCTCCTTGAGATCCTGGCTATACTGCGTGCACATGGCTTAGGGCGGCGCTTATTTGGTGGAAGGGTCGGTGATTTGGGTGGAAGATGTCGCGATCGCGCCGGTGGTCGGGTCATGTGGGATGTGGAAGGAGGAGGATGGGGGTCGGGTGTGGATTACCTGGCTGGATTGGCGAGGCCGAGCAGCGTGAAGGAGGGTCGCCGGCAAGGAGGCGGCGCTGCAAGCAAGGAGTGAAGGTTTCAACTTGGAAAGGAAGGCGGAAACAGGGGAAATGTGGCTTTTGGTAAGGGGAGGGGGCGGGGAGGTAGATATTTCATGAGCGAAAATTTGGAATCGCTTCAGCGAAAAACTGGCGCGCAAAGTGTCATCAGACACGGTCCCTTATTCAGAATTGTGTACGATATGTGAACATTACAAATGATTCAGATAGCTTAACCCGTGTGTGTTGAGTTTGGACGTCAAAATTTTTGGTTCGAATTTCCCTAGTTACAGTGGTCATCCACGTCATTGCATAATTTGGGTACACAAAGGAGACTACAACACACCCACACTTCTTAATCGAGCAAGTTCAGCAATTAAACATAGCTAGCTGACCTAAACATTACTCTAACAAATTAAAGACCAATGCTCTTAATTAAACAAAACAAAGAGTACTACTATGGCTGGTGCTCGTCGATCTCCGCCGCCACCTCCATGTCCAGCTCATGCCCGACGGTCTCCTGGGGAAGGGGCCCCATGGCATCCATCGCACCATACTCCGCAATCACCTCGCCATCCGCGTCTGCCATCTCTTTGGAAAAAGCCGCCACAAGCTGGGCGTGGGCGGCCGTGATCTGGGCTTGGACTAGCTCCGTCGTTGCAAGGTATGCGGCAGAGGAACGGACGGCTGCTCGAATGCTTTTGGCGATTGCTAGCTCTTCGGCCGTGGGTTGCCGACCGTTGTCGGAGTTGCTTTGTTCGATTTGTGCAGTGACCGCCAGGAGCTGGGCATGGGAGGCATCGACATGGTCGTGGGCGGCCTCCATCAGGGCTAAGGCCGCCGCTGCGGAACAAACAGCTGCTGTGCCGCTCTCTCCCGTTGCTATTCCCGATGCAGATGTTGCTGCCGCCACCTGAGAAGCAACAACGACCGTTTGGGCTGCCTTTGCCACCCGATCGCAGATTGCGGCCGCGCTCATGCACCTTGTTAGCACGCGCATGGCGGCTGTGGCCGTGCTCTCGCTAGAGTGGGCCACCCAAGTTGCCCTCACGCCGCGGGTCCACCTCCCCATCTTTCATCGACAATGATTGAAAAGTGAAATGATATTTGCGGAGCGAGCTAGTGTGCTTGAGACACCGGCTCTGGACTGTAGCTAACGCACCTTCTCGCGTAAGCCATAGGCGTACTATACACCAATGGTGCTCCAGGATATTTTGTGCTGCATCTCACACGGTTGGTGATAATAAACTATGTGCGATCTACTTGATTTTTCATCTTGATTTGAATTACATAATGGGGTCACAGCGGCAATGGACGATGTTTGAATTGCTAGACCTTTTATCTGCAGTGAACATGCAACTATATGTGTGTCGTAAAAGAATTGGAATTAACTGAGTTTTCAATGCATTTATGTGCATAATTCAAATTTGAACTACATGCACAGCTCTAATGCATATAAATTGGTTGAACGTTCAAATCTGTGTCCTTGGTTGCATTCTTAGGTCCCATGCAAGAAATGGGAATGAATGTCAAACACCCTGCCACGGTTACTCGGCCACAAACATTGAGATGCCTGGTTTTTAAATTCTAGTAAATGCAAAGCTTGCCCGAAATTCATGAAACTTGGAATGCTATCATGGAGCGGCATCAACATGCCGTGGTAATTTGTTTGTCCCATTTGGGGTAGGTTTGGGGATATGCTTCTCACAAACCAGAGCTTCTCACAACAAGCGTGATGGTTTCGGTAGGGAACACCCCACCTTTGGGGACGAAACGATATCCATTGCCTCTTATTGCTTTCAAAAAATTTCTCGTGTCAACATAGAACAACAGGAGTGTTGTGTCAATTTTTTGGATTTTTGGGGTTCGTTTGGACATTTTTATGCATTAACTGAGTTTTCAATGCATTTATGTGCATAATTCAAATTTGAACTACGTTCACATACTCTAATGCATATAAATTGGTTGAATATTCAAATCCGTGTCCTTGGTTGCATGCTTAGGTCCCATGCAAGAAATGGGAATGAATTTCAAACACCCTGCCACGGTTACTCGGTCGCAAACATTGAGATACCTGGTTTTTAAATTCTAGTAAATCCAAAGCTCGCCCAAAATTCATGAAACTTGGCATGCTATCATGGAGCGGCATCAACATGCCGTGGTAATTTTTTTGTCCCATTTGGGGCAGGTTTGGGGGTATGCTTCTCACAAACCAGAGCTTCTCACAAGCGTGATGGTTTCGGTAGGGAACATCCCACCTTTGGGGACGAAACGATATCAATTGCCTCTTATTGCTTTCAAAAATTTGCTCGTGTCAACATAGAACAACAAGAGTGTTGTGTCAATTTCTGGGATTTTCGGGGTTCGTTTGGACATTTTTATGCATTAGCTGAGTTTTCAATGCATTTATGTGCATAATTAAAATTTGAACTACATGCACATGCTCTAATGCATATAAATTGGTTGAAAATTCAAATCTGTGTCCTTGGTTGCATGCTTAGGTCCCATGCAAGAAATGGGAATGAATGTCAAGCACCCTGCCACGGTCACTCGGCCGCAAACATTGAGATACCTGGTTTTTAAATTCTAGTAAATCCAAAGCTCGTCCGAAATTCATGAAACTTGGGTTGCTACCATGGAGCGGCATCAACATGCCATGGTAATTTTTTTGCCCCATTTGGGGCAGGTTTGGGGATATGCTTCTCACAAACCAGAGCATCTCACAACAAGCCTGATGGTTTCGGTAGGGAACGTCCCACCTTTGGGGACAAAAGAATATCAATTGACTCTTATTGCTTTCAAAAAATTTCTCGTGTCAACATAGAACAACATGAGTGTTGTCTCAATTTTTTGGATTTTTCGGGGTTCGTTTGGTCATTTTTATGCATTAACTGAGTTTTCAATGCATTTATGTGCATAATTCAAATTTGAACTACATGCACATGCTCTAACGCATATAAATTGGTTGAAAATTCAAATCTGTGTCCTTGGTTGCATGCTTAGGTCCCATGCAAGAAATGGGAATGAATGTCAAACACCCTACCACGATCACTTGACCACAAACATTGAGATACCTGGTTTTTAAATTCTAGTAAATCCAAAGCTCGTCCGAAATTCATGAAACTTGGCATGCTATCATGGAGCGGCATCAACTGGTCGTGGTAATTTTTTTGTCCCATTTGGGGCAGATTTGGGGATATGCTTCTCACAAACCAGAGCTTCTCACAACAAGCGTGATGGTTTCGGTAGGGAACACCCCACCTTTGGGGACGAAACGATATCAATTGCCTCTTATTGCTTTCAAAAATTTGCTCGTGTCAACATAGAACAACAGGAGTGTTGTGTTAATTTCTGGGATTTTTGGGGTTCGTTTGGACATTTTTATGCATTAGCTGAGTTTTCAATGCATTTATGTGCATAATTCAAATTTGAACTACATGCACATGCTCTAATGCATATAAATTGGTTGAAAATTCAAATCTGTTGTCAGGACCCCGATTCCAAGTCACATCGATCTAGCCGGTAACACCTCATATCGCTTTGCGGCCTCACACATGGTATTCCCACGGGTGTCGCCTTACCATGGCCCGGGACCGTTTGCGCCTTTTGGCTCACGTATATGATAGTGTCGCTAACATCCATATGACAGAGAACCCGGGCCGACATGGCTAGTCGTGAACCCAAAGCGGCACTAACCCATGGGGACAGGCATACATGAATCACATCGAGCATGTCGGTCCGCAGCTGCGTGTGAATCCGGCTGTAGCAGGGCTAACAGGACTCCGGGAACCCAGTGCTGTAGTAGGCTAGGCAGGACTCGGATGTCACCGCGTGACATTTCCCGAAGGGACGTATACAGAACGAAGTGAAACACATGCCGCCGATCCAAGTGTCCCGAGCAAGAGTCTTTGGGCTAGAAGGACTCGGTGAACCGGCTGTCAGCAGACTACTATGGCTCAAGGAAGCACTAGACTACATTTCCCCATAAGAGAGGCTGCCAAGGATAAACAACTAGATTGTCGGTCCCACACATACCAAGCATTTCAAACATACACACAATATGCTCGATATGTGTAAATACAACATGGCATCACAACATAACTCTACGACTCAAAGTATTTATTCATTAGGCTCCGGGGAGCGAGATATTACAAACATGGGTCTCTCGACCCAAAGATTCGTGAGCATACAAGTCAAACGCATGCGGAAGCTTAACATGTCCGAGTAGAGACAACTATAAATGAAAAAGGGTGAGAAGCTCGACTATCTACGAGATCTGCCGAGGGCACAAGATCGTAGCTGAGGTAACAAGCTAAACGTCAAGTCCACGCTGAACTACTAAGCGAGACCGACGCCTCTCTCGCAAAACATAATATAAGCAACGGTGAGTACAAATGTACTCAAGAAGACTTACATCGTAACTAACTACATATGCATCATTATCAACAAGGGGTGGTGGAGTTTAAGCTGCAGCAAGCCAGCTTTGACTTCGGTGGCTATCACGAACTACGATTGCAAGTAACTCTTTTGAGGTGGCGCACACGAGTCCACATATTCACCATATCAATACACCACTATGGATCCGCTCCCGTCTCCCTACGAGAACGCCATCCATAGCACTCACGCTTATCTTGCGCATTTTAGAGTATCCACTTTCACTTGTCTATGAATTGTTATAGGCAACCCAGAAGTCCTTTACCGTGGACGCGGCTATTCGAATAGATCATTTATAACCCTGCAGGGGTGTACTTCTTCACACACGCTCTCGCCACTTACCACCATGTACACGTCGTGTATCTCGGCAACCTTCAAGCGGAAGCCTGGCGAGGGAGTCGGCCACGACCTGACTAACCACACAAGTCTCTAGTCCAGGTTTATCGCCTATTCGGGTTCCATCCGCGAGGAGATCCGGCCGGAGTTTTGCTCACGGCCCCAAATGATGTGTGCAGGGTTCCCGAGACACCAAACGGGCGCTCGGTACACCGAGCCACGGTGTATCTACCGCATCATAGCCCACCCCTAGGGTCAGCGCTACGCACGGCCTCCAACACATATCCTACAAACACCGTAAACTAGTTGCAACTCCCGGACAGAGGCAAGGGCGGTTAATAAGTCGAGAGGGTCCATTGGTTTCGGGCCCAATGTGTGGTAGTAACTGCTTTCATGGATCACAAACACGTAACTCAGTTCACGAGGATGGCTGCAATGAGACAACCCACCATGTACTCCTACATGGCCTCTCACCGCTACCTTTTACCAAAACGTGTTCACACACTTAGCTCTCAACAAGAGGGACATGTTCACACCATTCCAATTCATCCTCCGATGTATCGGACCAGACTCAACTCTAAGCAAGAGTGTGCATAACAAACAAGCATGAATGAGTAGGCACATCAGGGCTCAAACAACTCCTACTCATGCTAGTGGGTTTCATCTATTTACTGTGGCAATGACAGGTCATGCAGAGGATAAGGGGTTCAACTACCGCAGCAAGTAACAGATGATTCGTTGTTGTCCTAATGCAGTAAAAGAGAGCAGGAGCAAGAGAGTGGGATTGTATCGGAATGAACAAGGGGGGTTTGCTTGCCTGGCACTTCTGAAGATAATATAGCCTTCATCGGTGTCATCAAACTCATCGTCGGAAGCACGTCTATCGAGAGGGGACAAATACCGGCAACAGAGAAATAAACACAATCAATGCAATGCACAATATGATGCATGATCATGACATGGCAATATGCTGTGATTTAGTCTAATGCAACTAGCAACAAGTTAAATGGAGCTGGTTTGAACACTAGGTTCAAATTCAAACTCCATGTAAGGTATTTCAAATGCCATTTATTCAAATTGTCTTATACAACAACTTTAGGTTGTTCAAACATGCATAAAAATGGTACAGATGGATAGATTGGATTTTTTGATCATTTTTCATATATAACTTATTTCATTTGGAGTTACAGATTAATTTCTATGAATTTTTGAAGTTTGCATCAATTTCTGGAATTTTCTATATAAAAATAAATCCAGAAATTAGTTATTGCGTCAGGGTGACGTCAGTGGTCAAGGGACGCCCAGGTCAACTGACGATGGGTCCTGCGATGTCGTGATTAATTAAACTAACTAAATTTAGTTAGTTCTAATCTGAGTTAATTAGCAGAGGGGCCCCACTTGTCATAAACTCAGGGGAGTCAACCTGGACCCACCCAGTCAAGGTCAACTGGTCAAACTCGCCGGCGTTTAGCCGCCGGCGAGGCCAGACGCGGCGGAGGAAGTGCATTAACCCGTTCCGGTGACCAAAAGAGCGGAGAAAGGCATCTATGCGTAGCTGGGAGTAAGCCGCGGCTTTTGGTGGTAGTGGTTGGGCTCGGGGTGGTCGGGAATGTCGCCGGCGACAACCTTGGCGGTCGCCGGAGTCGGGTGAAGATGAACCCGAGGCTACGGGGCACGGCGAGGCGCGTGGGGTGGTGCGTTGGGCTCCTGCGAGTGTAGTGAAGATGGTGACGTGCTCGGGATCAAGCCCAAGTGGCTGTGGCCACGACGGCGACGTGCGGTGGCGGCGGCGAGCTTAGGCCGTGGTGGAAGACGGAGCTAGGATACGGAAATGGAGGGGGCGAACACAGGGGAAAAATCAGGAGCTCACGACGAGTGCAGAGGTGGCCTCAGCGTGCTCAGGGAAGTCCTGGCGGCGCCGAATCGACTGGAGACGGGCTTGGGTGCCCGAGGTTGAAGACGAAGGCGAAGACAGCGTTCGGCGGCGTTCGGAGTCACGTGAGTCAACAGGGAGGCGTAGGCGACGGTGGCGGAGCCCCTGGGCATGTCGGAGAGGCGAGGGGGAGGCGGTGGCCGCGGTGGCAGCGAACGGCGGCGGCGGTCGCTCTCGGGTGAGCTCGGGGAAGAGGCTAGAGGGCGAGGGAGAGAGTAGAGAGTGAGGGGAGAGGCAGAGGGGGCTGCGGGGCGTCTCCAGACGTGTCGGGGGCGCCTCGGTGGCAAGCATGAGGTGGAGCTCGGGCGCGCGCGCTGTCGACACGCCTCTACCTACTGGCAGAGGTTGAAGACAGCCGCTTCAGGCCAGTGGGCTGGGCCGCCAGCTGGAGTTGGGCCAGGTGGGCGCCAGGTAAGTCTCTCTCTCTCTCTTTTATTTGTTTCTGTTTTCTATTTTTCTTCCTCTGTTTTGATTTAGTTTAGCAACTAAATCATTTTAATAAATTCTGTAGGTTATTATATGGCTTGCTAAAATATATACAAAGCCACTCACAAACTTCCGTAATTATTGAGTCATATTTAATATATATTAAATATAAATCCAAAGCAAATAGTTATTGGATTAATTCAAATGGCGTAATAAATATTTCCGTGACTCCAAAAATATTGGTTTGAATTTCACCTCATGCCAATATTTTCACGTAATAACAGAACATTTTCTTGGACTCATTTGATGAGATTTAAATGTTGGTTATTTTAGGGGTTTTACGAGGCTTTGAAAATTCCTCAATTCAAATTTCATTTGAATTTAAACATGATGCACACATGGAAGCTGGCATAGGTCAGACCAGGATTAGTGATGTGACAACTCACCCCCACTAAACAAGAATCTCGTCCCGAGATTCAAGACGTGAGGTAAGAAGACAGAGGGGGCACAAGCTAACACAGTCTTCATGATCCAGGTTGCACTTCATAAGAACGTTGACATGATCACCATCTTTGTCTCGACGTCTTGCCTTGAGAACTACATCCAACATGAAAATGAGAGGAGAAGGAGACTCTAGAAGGATCGATCTTCTCGAGGATCGAACAACTCAGGATTAACTCACGGAATGAGACATAGCAACATCTCTCGAGCTGAGACATGAAACATGCATCCGGAGGGATGGAGTGTAACAGATGACGAAGATTCACTACGTAGACACAATTCCACACTTAAGAAGGTGGTGAACGGTTGTCCACGTAGCGAGGAGTTGAGTTGCCATGATACCATAACGAGACATCTTAAGGAAGGTGACCAAGAAATATTCCCTTAAGTGGCAAAAAGAATTACTTTTGATATAGAGATCATTGAGACTCTTTATACCAGCCTAAGGCAATCACAATCGATCATTTGAAGGAGTTCGAAAGAATGACATACTCGGACTAGAATGGATGATGTGGACTACCTTGTTGAAGACAACGCAATGGATGACTTTTGCTTATCATCGGAAATGGATGGAACCCATGGTAAGTCCACTTTTGAAAATGATCTTGGACAACAAGCACGAGAAGGCAGCCCATGGGAATTTGGCACAATGGCGGTGCAAGCTGGGAACAAGATGCAACTGTTGGGAATGTTCCAACCATCATATCTCACCGAGATTGATTCGATTGGTAATAGGATACTTGGACTCAGATGTCCGAAAAGAAAGTTTGCAACACAATTGACGAGATGGCGTTGCGAGATTCTCGGGGAATGAACTAAGATAGCAAGCTCCAAAACATGAGCTGGTTCTGCTAAACACATGTGAACACACTGTCCCAGACAAGCATGACCACATAGTAGTCTTATGATAAAACACTACCGAGTTCAGGTGGGGAACCATCATCTAGGGTAATGAAGTCTTGTGCATGACCTAGGATTTGCACAACAACCCCTTTTCCTTGAACAAATCAGTCAGTGGCTCTGGGTGCTAGGAATTACACATGGAGCCAAACCATAGAATACTTCGCACATGCATGACTGACTTGGGACGATTCCAGGGGAAACAAAACAGGCTTTCTCAAATTCACGGCAGCAACTTGCATCGATTGCACGTGAACTTAGAGGAAGTCGCTACTTTCATCCAAACATATGCTTCATGAACGGAACATGAAGGCATTGTTTACAAAGTTTCCAACACTAGGTTGATGTTCAACATGAATCATGGGGGAGACAAAATGCTGCTGATGGGCTCAATAGCAACTCATCGGAATTTCCATATTACTGGACTTCCACCATCATGTGAACACGGTGATAGCATTGGTCAGACCAAAAGATTTAATGGTGTATGCTCGAGGGATCAACCACGAGTAAGACAACATTACGAACATCGTTGGTTCTGATTTGGCTTGACGATAGCCCATACTCAAGTCAAAGTTTGATAAGACAATAGGTTCAACAACTGATCACGAGGACCAATCGATGAAGATATCATCTTTCTTCAACACACACACAAACGCAAAGATATACCTTCAAAATGAACTAAATTCAGCAAAGCTTTTATCTTCCAACTCTCCAAGTTGTTGTTTAGCTTAACCAACTGGCTCAGGGTATCCGGCACAGATTCTTGGAGAAAGGGTGGTTTGGAGGAAAACCAACATGATCACGAGCTCAACATAACAGTCAGGAAACAACCCGGTAATACTTCCGAGAAGATAATCGGAAAATCATGAACCACCAATATGCTACTAAGCTCGAGAAAAATCTTGCTTTTCAGGGCAAGATTGTATGATCAAAAGAGCGAGGGATTGGCACAATCCTAACTCATTGATCGAAGAGTGCACCGGAAATATGGACTAGGTAGCACGATCGATCTTAGGATGATGATTTAATAAGCAACACGCTAAGAATGAGAATATTGTCCATTAACTACCAAGCAAGGGGGTTGCTAGATGTATCGATTTCACACATCACAGTTCACTTGTTGGCATTCCAGTTACAACAACACGGGACCGAGGAATGAATAATGATAGCGAGAAGTATCACTACGTCGAGAATTCATGAGAAATGGTGCAATCCTCATGACAATCCTGACATAAAGGGGGTAATACTCCGAGGTAGAACAGAATCAAAAGCTGGATTGGCATTTGATTTGCGGAATACAACTACTTTGACCCAATCCTGGATATGGATAAGGTACTGGAGTTTGTTTCTCCTAGTCATTCCGGAATAGAATGGCTTGATGGACCACAAGGATAATAGGCATCGATAAACACGATCGCATTACATACCCTTGACTATCAATTGATAGACGAGGGTCAGAGTACAACTAAAGAGAACAACTCAAAGGAACATATAATTTTCTGAGTTGTGGATGCATAGATTGGTATGTCGAGCGAAGCTCAACATTTCTTCCTGATAACCCATGCAGAAAGGGTAGAACTGGCAGATTCACAATTATGGATGGAGAACTCCTCAAGAGTACTCTGATTGTGATCTTTTGGTTTAAAAGAACTCCTGCCAAGAATGGTTCATGGTAATTGGAAGAAAGATGTAACACGAGCCTCGAGGACTATCACAAAGGTTACTAATATCCTAAAGGAACTAGAAACACTATCAACATTAGGTAAGTAGGATGAATCTCGGGTTCAAGAACCTAGGAATAGAATACCTACTACTAAATGGCATCACAGGATGCTTTCGAGAATAATGGCCAGAATCATCACACCGGGAACACAAAACATGGCTGGATTACTAGGTGACTCCCTAAAACACCTAGGTTCATAATAATAGCTCCAACATATATGTCAAGGCAATAAATTACCTCAACGCACCGGTTAGTGTGCTTATTCTGACCAAAAAGGACATCGGGAACGGAAAGAAAGGATTTGCAAATGCATCAGACTATTTAGAAACCTGGGATGACTCGGAGAGTATAACGGCTGTAAATGCTCAAAATGATTCGAGACATCCTGCAAAATAGTGGCATGACCACTCAACATCACAATATCAAGGTTCTGAGACCAGCTATGAACATACGGAAGTAGTAGAGACTGAACTGGGGCTTAAAACCAACAATCTTAAAGGTCTATGGATTAGTAACACGTCATCCTGATAGATAGATGAGAAGCCTAGTTCTTAAACCCCGTAGAAGAGAAGAGGATGACTCAGATCAGAAGGGCATAAGATAAAGGAGTAAAAAGAGCCTTACGTTCCCTTCCACAATCAATTCCCTTACATAACTAAAGCATTTCTAGAGACAACTTCGACCAGTTTGGCTTGGTAATCCTATAGGCAGTCAGGCTCTGATACCAAAGCTGTCAGGACCCCGATTCCAAGTCACATCGATCTAGCCGGTAACACCTCATATCGCTTTGTAGCCTCACGCACGGTATTCCCACGGGTGTCGCCTTACCATGGCCCGGGACCGTTATGCCTTTTGGCTCACGTATATGATAGCATCGCTAGCATCCATATGACAGAGAACCCGGGCCGACATGGCTAGTCGTGGACCCAAAGCGGCACTAACCCATGGGGACAGGCATACATGAATCACATCGAGCATGTCGGTCAACAGCATGTGAATCCGGGCTGTAGCACTGGGCTAACAGGACTCCGGGAACCTGGGCTATAGCAAGCTAGGCAGGACTCCGGATGTCACCGCGTGACATTTCCCGAAGGGATGTATACAGAACGAAGTGAAACACATGCCGGCCAGTCAAGTGTCCCGAGCGGTAGTCTTTGGGCTAGCACGACTCCGGTGAACCGGCCAGAAGCGGACTACTATGGCTCAAGGAAGCACTAGACTACATTTCCCCATAAGAGAGGCTGCCAAGGATAAACAACTAGATTGTCAGATCCCACACATACCAAGCATTTCAAACATACACAGAATATGCTCGATATGTGAAAATACAACATGGCATCACAACATAACTCTACGACTCAAAGTATTTATTCATTAGGCTCCGAGGAGCGAGATATTACAAACATGGGTCTCTCGACCCAGCATTCAGAGCATACAAGTCAAACACATGCGGAAGCTTAACATGTCTGAGTACAGACAACTAGAAATGAAAAAGGCTGAGAATCCCGACTATCTACCAGATCCTGCCGAGGGCACAAGATCGTAGCTGAGGTAACAAGCTAAACATCGAAGTCCACGCGGAACTACTAGCGTAGACCGACGCCTCTCTACGCAAAACATAAAATAAGCAAACGCAGTACAAATGTACCCAAAGAAGACTTGCATCGAACTAACTACATATGCATCATTATCAACAAGGGGTGGTGGAGTTTAAGCTGCAAAGCAAGCCAGCTTTGACTCGGTGGCTATCCTGAACTACGTCTGCAAGTAACTCTTTTGAGGTGGCGCACTTGAGTCCACATATTCACCATATCAATACACCACTATGGATCCGCTCCCTTCTCCCTACGAGAACGCCATCCATAGCACTCACGCTTATCTTGCGCATTTTAGAGTATCCACTTTCACTTGTCTATGAACTGTTATAGGCAACCCAGAAGTCCTTTACCGTGGACGCGGCTATTCGAATAGATCATTTATAACCTTGCAGGGGTGTACTTCTTCACACGCTCTCGCCACTTACCACCGGTACACGTCGTGTATCTCGGCAACCTTCAAGCGGAAGCTTTGGCGAGGAAGTCGGCCACGACACGAATAACCACACAAGTCTCTAGTCCAGGTTTATCGCCTATTCGGGTTCCATCCGCGAGGAGATCCGCCGGAGTTTCGCCACAGCCCCAAACGATGTGTGCAGGTTCCCGAGACACCAAACAGGCGCTCGGTACACCGGGCCATGGTGTATCTACCGCATCATAGCCCACCCCTAGGGCCAGCGCTACGCACGGCCTCCAACACATATCCTACAAACACCAGAAACTAGTTGCAACTCCTGGACAGAGGCAAGGGCAGTTAATAAGTCGAGAGGGTCCATTGGTTTCGGGCCCAATGTGTGGTAGTAACTGTTTCATGGATCACAAACACAGAACTCAGTTCCTGAGGATGGCTGCAATGAGACAACCCACCATGTACTCCTACATGGCCTCTCACCGCTACCTTTACCAAAACGTGTTCACACACTTAGCTCTCAATAGTAGGACATGCTCACACCATTCCAATCCATCCCCGATGAATCAGACCAGACTCAACTCTAAGCAGTAGCAGGCATGACAAACAAGCATGAATGAGTAGGCACATCAGGGCTCAAACAACTCCTACTCATGCTAGTGGGTTTCATCTATTTACAGTGGCAATGACAGGTCATGCAGAGGATAAGGGTTCAACTACCGCAGCAAGTAGCAGATGATTCGTTGTTGTCCTAATGCAGAAAAGAGAGCAGGAGCGAGAGAGTGGGATTGTATCGGAATGAACAAGGGGTTTGCTTGCACAGCACTTCCGAATATAATATAGCTCTTCATCGGTGTCATCAAACTCATCGTCGGAAGCACGTCTATCGAGAGGGGACAAATACCGACAACAGAGAAATAAACACAATCAATGCAATGCACAATATGATGCATGATCATGACATGGCAATATGCTGTGATTTAGTCTAATTCAACTAGCAACAAGTTAAATGGAGCTGGTTTGAACACTAGGTTCAAATTCAAACTCCATGTAAGGCATTTCAAATGCCATTTATTCAAATTGTCTTATCCAGCAACTTTAGGTTGTTCAAACATGCATGAAAATGATATAGATGGATAGATTGGATTTTTCTTATCATTTTTCATATATAACTTATTTCATTTGGAGTTACAGATTAATTTCTATGAATTTTTGAAGTTTGCAACAATTTCTAGAATTTTCTATATAAAAATAAATCCAGAAATTATTTATTGCGTCAGCAGTGCGTCAGGGTGACGTCAGTGGTCAAGGGGACGTCCAGGTCAACCTGACCAGTGGGTCCCGCGTGTCGTGATTAATTAAACTAACTAAATTTAGTTAGTTCTAATCTGAGTTAATTAGCAGAGGGGCCCCCACTTGTCATAGACTCAGGGGAGTCAACCTGGACCCACCCAGTCAAGGTCAACGGGTCAAACTCGCCGGCGTTTAGCCGTGGCGAGGCCAGACGCGGCGGAGGAAGTGCATTAACGCGTTCCGGCAACCAAAAGAGCGGAGGAAGACATCTACGCGTAGCTGGGAGCAAGCCGCGGCGTTTGGTGGCAGTGGTTGGGCTCGGGGTGGCCGGGAATGTCGCTGACGACAACCTTGGCGGTCGCCGGAGTCGGGTGAAGATGAACCCGAGGCTACGGGGCACGGCGAGGCGCATGGGGTGGTGCGTTGGGCTCCTGCGAGTGCAGTGAAGATGGTGACGTGCTCGGGATCAAGCCCAAGTGGTACGTGGCCACGACGGCGACGTCTTGATGTGGCGGGCGAGCTTCAGCCGTGGTGGAAGACGGAGCTAGGAGACGGAAATGGAGGGGGCGAACACAGGTGAAAAATCAGGAGCTCATGGCGAGTGCAGAGGTGGCCTCAGCGTGCTCGGGGAAGTCCTGGAGGCGCTGAATCGACCGGAGACAGGCTCGGGTGCCTGAGGTTGAAGACGAAGGCGAAGACAGCGTTCGGCGGCGTTTGGAGTTGCATGAGTCAACAGGGAGGCGTAGGCGACGGTGGCGGAGCCCCTGGGCATGTCGGAGAGGCGAGGGGGAGGCGGTGGCCGCGGTGGCAGCGAACGGCGGCGGCGGTCGCTCTCGGGTGAGCTCGGGGAAGAGGCTAGAGGGCGAGGGAGAGAGCAGAGAGTGAGGGGAGAGGCAGAGGGGGCTGCGGGGCGTCTCCAGACGCGTCGGGGGCGCCTCGGTGGCAAGCATGAGTTGGAGCTCGGGCGCGCGCGCTGTCGACACGCCTCTGCCTACTGGCAGAGGTTGAAGACAGCCGCTTCAGGCTAGTGGGCTGGGCCGCCAGCTGGAGTTGGGCCAGGTGGGCACCAAGTAAGTCTCTCTCTCTCTTTTATTTGTTTTTGTTTTCTATTTTTCTTCCTCTATTTTGATTTAGTTTAGCAACTAAATCATTCTAATAAATTCTGTAGGTTATTATATGGCTTGCTAAAATATATACAAAGCCACTCACAAACTTCCAGAATTATTGGAGTCATATTTAATATATATTAAATATAAATCCAAAGCAAATAGTTATTGGATTAATTCAAATGGCCAGAATAAATATTTCCGTGACTCCAAAAATATTGGTTTGAATTTCACCTCATGCCAATATTTTCGCAAAATAATGTGAACTTTTTCTTGGACTCATTTGATGAGATTTAAATGTTGGTTATTTTTAGGGGTTTTCTGAGGCTTTGAAAATTCCTCAATTCAAATTTCATTTGAATTTAAACATGATGCACACATGGAAGCTGGCATAGTCATACCAGGATTAGGGATGTAACATCTGTGTCCTTGGTTGCATGCTTAGGTCCCATGCAACAAATGGGAATGAATGTCAAACACAAGGGCACCATTGATTGTCGGCAAAACGTTGGGATAATTTGTTTTTAAATTCTAGTAAATGCAAAACTCGTCTTAAATTCATGAAACTTGGAATGTTTTCATGGAATGGCACCCGACATGTTGTGGTATTTTTCATGTCCATTTTGAGAGAAGGCGCACTCGAATAACAACCAACAAAGGCATTTTGAAAAAATAGCTACCACTTTAATATCTCAAACGGTTGTATAATTCAAATCGTGTGCGTTCTGTTAACCATTCACATGACGCCACGTGTCTTTGTTTTAATGGCTATAGGAGGTGCCGTGTGGACAGCTGCTTGACCTTGACTGAACGGGAGGCGTGCGAGCGGACTCCGGTGCATAAGCTGACCGAGAGGCGTGCAAGCTGTCCTCCAATGCGCAGGCTCACCGGGAAGCGTGCGAGTTGTACGCTACGCAGGCTCACTGGGAAGCGAGCCCTTTGACTTCCATGGCCGCCCGACTTCCTCTCCATTAATGGCGCATGAGCTGCTGTTTAATATGGGCGGCCTTACTGTTCGCCTCCCATTCCCATCCCTCCCGCAGACCTCCACCAATGCTATGGCGCAAAATGATCATCTGCCACTATTCTTCAAGTTTGGTGAAGTCAACTCCGAGCCGGAGGAGATAGAAAATAAGGAGGAATGGGGCCTCATGGACATGGCCTGTAACGAGGCGGCTGGGCGGTTGCTGCCCCGCTCCCGTCCCAGCTCCCATCCCCGCGCCCGCGCCAGCGACCATCCCCATAGCATTGACGGGCTGGTGGCCGAGCACTATCGCAGAGCTAGAAGCCATGGGCGTCAGTGAGGTCTCCGCGGACCAGCGCGAGCTCGTGTACATGCTACCTCCAACGCCCGTGCCCGTGCCCGTGCCCGTGCGCGCCCCTCCACCCACTGTGGCGCCGGCCCATGCGTTTGGCTGCACTCGCCGCGCCCCTGCCCGCGCTTCTCCTCCACCCACCGCAAAGACCTGTCCCGTGCGTTTTGTTGCACTGCCGCGCCTGCGTCTGCGCGCCCTTCTCAATGACTTGGGATGTTGCCATCGACCGCTACCTCTCAGCGGTGCCAGTTGTCGTCCTCCCGCGCCCCGCCCGTCGATCGCGCTGCGACATGATGTTTGATTTACAAGTGAAGAACATTGTGTGCTGCCTTGAAGACTTCAACAACGGCGTCCCGGTGGACGACAACGACAACGACGCCGCGGCATGCCGCCTCCGCCGCCGCCGGAAATAGTTTTTTGGGTTTTAATAATGTATCTCGAATTCTTGATCATATGAATATAAAGTCACAGTGTGACTGGATGAAAGATATGGTTTGAACTAACTTGCGTTTTTCTCTCTTAATGTACAGACTTATCAAATGATTTTCTTTTGAAAAAAATGTCAATGGTATTTAAATATAAAACACTCATCGCAATCATTTTAGTTAGAACACCCATATGCAAACCGACGGCTTCCCTAGGATGCCAAGGGAAAATGTGCTGAGCAGGATTTCTGCAGCTCTTGATCGCAAACGTTTTAGATAGAACACCCATATGCAAAGTGAGAGCTATGGTCTTCCCTCGCAGTGCAGGATTTGTGCATCCCTTCAACGCAAACGGTTGTTTTGCATGACCCGTGTGCAACCACGTAGAAACATTTGGGTATGTTGCCATTTGTCAAACTGGAAAGATTGACATTTGTTTATCTAGTAACATTGCCATTTGTCAACCTTGTAACACTGTGATTTGTCAAAATATGCAGCTAAAAATCACTAGCACTATCTAATTTTTGCAACTAAAATCACTAGCACTATTCATATGGACACCACTAGCAGGCGTGAGTTGATGGACGCATACGCAAATGTACCATTGATTACATACAAGAAGTCATCAACCCACAATGACAACGAGGATACACGTTGGATTATAGATCATTTCCAACAAAACATTCTAGTAAAGTAAAGTTTTTCTCACACAACAAATAACAAAGCGATGAAATGAACTTCAGCTCAACCACTCGTCGGCGTTGGAAACACTTGCTTTGAACCAGAAGTGATTCTCTGGGAAGGGCCACCATCGTTAATCTCGAGACCAACGCAGGGCTGATCATCCAGGCTGAAGCGGCCTATGTCAGGACCCATATTGGGACGGTAGGGAAGCATAGCAATGTCCGAGGTATAGATACAGTTTCTTCTCATAAATGGTAGTAATGTTGTGTCAACAGCAGCTGGATCGCCTTCCATGATCATTGGATAGTTTTGTCCAAGGAAGAGCGAGTTTCCTCCAGTATCCATCCCGAATACCCTGCAACGGATGTTGGAATAGGTCCGGTGAGTGTGACCATGCGAGACAACACCTGCTTTCTTAGTAACATCAGCAGTGCCCTGTATACAGACAAGAAGAGGCGATCCATCGGAATAAGTTGCACTACAAAAAAAATACACTTCCGTGATGATACGTGTTTGTCACAGTAGGCCACATTTTCTGTCATGCATGTACATCCATGACAAATTTATGACAGAATCAAGATATTCATACCTGTGCTATCGTAGAAGTGTTCCATGACATTACCAAAATTATCATCACGGAAGTGTCCACTTCCATGACAATAAATCGCGCGTCACTGAAGTTCTTTCGTCAAGGGTGACCGAAACATCACATCCACCGTAATGGAACAACGTTAAGCTATCGGGTCCGATTTTGGATCCGATAACCAGTTAACAGCCCCGACCAATGGGGATTTTCCACGTGTAAAATCATCATTGGCTGGAGGAAACACGTGTCGGCTCACCGTTGGGACAGATGTCATCCACTCATTGGACCCAAAGCGCCTATGATACGTTGACACGTGGCACGGCCCAACAGAGGCCCATTCCTGTGAAAAGACCAGCCCGTTTGACTTGGTCAAAAGGTGGCGGGCCGGCCCACGGCAAGCCTGTTAACGACCTGTTCGCATATAGCCCATTTACAGCCGCTATCCTAGGGCCCATTTACAGCCTATCCGAATTAGGCCCAGTAGCATCATCTGGGCCTTCCAATATAATTCCAGCCCGTTTTAATTTTCGGCCCCTGTATGGCCCATGACGTCTTTCAGCCCATATGAGGCCCTTAGTAACCCTCGGCCCCTTAACGGCCCATGGTAAAACTGGCCTGTAATGAACAGTGTATCACTTTATACCTATTAACGACCCATTATTCCGTTAGGCCGTTTCCAGCCCATGTTATCTTTCATCCTTCTCAGGGCCCATTTATTCTTGGGCTCATTTCTAGCATTCGGTTACTTACGGCCCGTTACTGTCATTTTCTGCTTGTGGGCCAAATTCAGCCTGTGGTTACAGTCGGCCGTTTGTGGCCCATTAATACGTTGGGCCGTTTTCATGTCGAAAAAAAACCCGTTGGGCTGTTTTCATAGAGTTATCAAATACGGCCTATAAACGGCCAAATATAGGGAACTTTGAACGCCGAAGCAAGGAAGCAAATATAGGGAATAAAGCAGCATATTACATACACCAGCACCATCACCATCGCATACCGCCGCCGCCGCCGTCGCCGTCTCCGCCCCGCCCACCACCATGGCCAACTACCCTGTCAACCCACCGTCGGTGTCAAAACCGGCAGATCTCGGGTAGGGGGTCCCGATCTGTGCGTCAAGACTGATGGTAACAGGAAGCAAGGGACACAGATGTTTACCCAGGTTCGGGCCCTCTCGATGGAGGTAAAACCCTACTTCCTGCTTGATTAATATTGATGATATGGGTAGTACAAGAGTAGATCTACCACGAGATCGTAGAGGCTAAACCCTAAGAGCTAGCCTATGATGGTATGATTTGTAATTGTGATCGGCCCTCTAAGGACCATCCTCTTTGGTTTATATAGGCACCGAAGAGGGCTAGGGTTTACATGGAGTCGGTTACAAGGAAGGAAATATAATATCCGGATCGCCAAGCTTGCCTTCCACGCCAAGGGAAGTCCCATCCGGACACGGGCTGAAGTCTTGAGTCTTGTATCTTCACGCTTCAATAGTCCGGACGTTGTACATAGTCCGGCAGTCCGGATACCCCCTAATCCAGGACTCCTCGGTAGCTCCTGAACCAGGCTTCAATGACGATGAGTCCGGGCGTGCGATTGTCTTCGGCATTGCAAGGCGGGTTCTTTCTCCGAATACTCCAAAGTGCACATTACTGACGAATAGTGTCCGCCTCCAATCAATGTTGTGCTCCTCGGCCGTGCCTCAAGAATGACCATCTCCACGTGTCGGTTTAATGCGCAGGAGTCGAGGCATTTTGCATTTGCCACCCTCGATCCTCCGGGTGAACCATCTATTTGAAGGGACGGGATTCTCAGATCCAAACCTCACTCTCCTCCCAGAGCCAGCATCCAACAGAGTGCTCCGCGAAAAGCCATTCCAACATGGCCGGCCGTCGCAACTCTTCTGCTTGCCCTTCTCGTTCCAAGTCGGGAGATTGGGGAGAGTGTTCAGTTCCTCATAGCAGTTTGATAAAGTTACAAACCCAAGGGTTTCTCCCACCGGCGTTCATGGTCCCCGTCTGAGCTGGAATAGCCACTTATGACGAAGGAGACCAAGCTGAGGGATCTCCTAACCCATCTCCGGAGGAGCGTATATGTCTGATCCCTCATCTGTTGAGGGGCATCGGGTTCCCTATCCACCCGTTTCTTCGCGGGCTCCTGGAGTTCTATGGCCTCCAGTTACACGATCTTACCCCTGCCTCTATTTTGCACATAGCGGGGTATGTTGCCCTTTGCGAGCTATTTTTAGGCTGCGAACCACACTTCGGATTATGGAGGAAGCTGTTCCGCCTCGTCCCCCGCACCCAGGGGGAGTCCCTATGTCAAGTGGGCGGGGCCGAAGTATGGCGCATTGCCGAGACCAGATACCTGTCCGGCACTCGAGAAGGCACCGTAAAACTGGCCTTGAGTGGTTTTATATAAACGACGTCCCCCTTCCGGATCCAGTCCGGACAGGTCTCCGCGAGTTCAGCAACGCCCCGCCGAGGCCACGCCTAAGCTGGCGCCCTCGGGGTCCTCAAGAAGAGGACACAAGGGAAATATTCCTCCTGATGGACAGGATAAAGTTACTGGCCAAATCCGGACTGACGATAGTTGAGGTTATGGCGATATGCATAAGACGGGGAGTGTAGCTGCTCCAATATCGGGGAAAGCCCATGTGGCATTTCAACGGGGAAGACGACGCCACCCGCTGCGGCCGTAAGGGTCCGAACTCCGCTGCCGCTCTGGCAAGGATATTGTCCGATTTGTACAAAGGGGAAGAGGAGGAATTCCTTCGCATAAAAACGCGGGACGGATTCTCCATGTACAACCCCCCATCATGGGTAAGTTGCCATTCTTTTCCTGCTTTACTCTAGCGTTCTTACGCTAAGATTACTTGCATCAATGCTTCGGCAGGAACTAAGGAGGGCCGTAGAAGGAATCTTCAGCCCCTCCCCGCAACCAGAGGACCCTGGAAGGGCCCTAGATCCGGGACTTAAAGTGGATCCGGATATCACTGTGGAGCTTGTCAACGGGGTATTCTATCAGGCGAGCTGGGATGGCGCCCTAGTGGCCATTACGACCGACTACCCTGGGCTGCTCCCCGCTTCGTGTGTAAGCCGAACTAGAAAACCCTATCCTTTGAAGGGGACTCCCCCCAGGTGTTATAATTTACCTTTGAGGCGTCGTTCTATTTGCAGAAACGACGGCCGGAGCGAGGGGCCGAGCCCCTAGGGACTAAATCAACCACGGGCGTCCAGATCGGGCAGGCTCAAGAGGAAGGTGGTGAGGGTTGACACACCGCTACAGAGGTAAAGCAATAACCTGTCCTGTAATTATAGAATTTAAAATATGACAGCGCCCTTTGTGTCTGGCAGGAAGAGGAATAATCGGACTATATCCGGAGACCCTACCAATCACGCCTCCACCAGTAGGGTTCTGAACCGGCCGGGTGAGGCGACACGAGGCCAGCACCGCATAGCTCTCCAACAGAGAGTGCAGACATGCTCTCAGCCACGAATTCCGAAGTAGAGAGCGCCATGAATCACAGGCGCCGACGGGCCATACTTCGGAACAACATCTTTTCCAAAGAGGCGTTTAATGCCTTCAATTCTTGACGATACGTCCAAGCTGCTCGGGCGGGCTTGCCCAAGCAACAAACCAGTATACCAAAGACATACGGGTGAGAAATTTTGATAAGTATGTATAGCAGTAGCCCCTGAGACTTGAAACGGTTGAAACAACAGTTTTAAGGATCAATTTATGTACAAGTCCTTGTAGAGAAGAACGAGAAATTGTCTTGGGAGCTGGAGGGATGCAAGGCCGAACTGAGGTCCGCAGTTGCCAAATTAGAGGAACCCCAAAAGCCCTCATGTGGTAACTATTGTCACAATTGCACGAAGATGCATCAGTTAGTAAATGGCTGATGTGACAAGTCTAACAGAAAAATTTCGCGAGACAATCCCGGGGTGAATCCGGAGGGCGTAAGAGAGGACGCATCGCATCTCAAAAAGCAGCTGGAGGCTGGCGAGCGCATTCTTACGCGAGTTAGGCGGGAGAAGAACGATCTTCAAGATGCCAAAATCCACCTGGACGTGGAGTTAAAAGATCTCCGCGCTCAGCTGGCGGACTCCGTGAAGGAGAACAAGAGGCTTCGACGCGTCATTTACAGTAAGTGCCTAGATGAACTGTAGTATATTTTGGTGAGGAAGTATATTGAAAGAATTTTTCTTGCAGGAATGTTAACGGGTTGCCCTGAGGAGGAGATGCCCTCATCTGCAAGTGATTTACTGCAAGACCTTTCGCAACTGCACGAGCGAGCTTGGCAAGTGATGCAGGGTGTCGCTCAGGCTTTGTGGCCATCAAGCCTACTGCCGAATGGCATGGGGGAACTTGCGGACCTGCTTCAAGGAGCCCGGCGGCTCTTCCGTCTGTGGAAGATATCAGCATGCCGGCAAGGAGCAAGAGAAGCC
The DNA here is from genome assembly GCA_021605145.1 of Aegilops bicornis. Taxonomy (NCBI): domain Eukaryota; kingdom Viridiplantae; phylum Streptophyta; class Magnoliopsida; order Poales; family Poaceae; genus Aegilops; species Aegilops bicornis. The sequence continues at coordinate 323,035,480 of CM038675.1, forward strand.
CGGGCAATGGTGAAGACGCGCTACACCAAGCTGGACCCGAACCATATGGCCGAAGTGGGACCGGCGGGGCCCGATGGGCAAGAAATTCCCGTTAGTCTGGTGTATGACCAGTTAGCGTTAGCCGCTAATTATTCTCAATAGGATTGTAAGCTAGATAGCCTGTTGGACGGTATAGAGGAGGAATATAGTCAGTCCAAGTGACTGTGTAATTTAATGGTCATGATTAGCCCCTAGCCGGATTAACATCATTTGTCATGGCGTACATTTTCGCTTCAGCCCCCGGATCCTATAGTCCGGGGTGTGTCCGAATACCAGCTCAGTTATACAAAACCGGGGCATGCGTGGAAACAAGGCGTAGGGGTCATAAGTGCTTGAACAGACAAGTACCCAACTAGTTATGTTATATTACATGGATAGTAAGAAACATCTTCCAGAAAGAATAGTTCCGTTAGGGGTTCCTTTCTCGGTACGCATGCGACGATGCACATGTCCCGATCATGCGAACGATGGCGCAGGATACAAGACTTTTGGGGATTTATGTTATAATAAACGAATACATCTTTTGTTCACCGACCAAATATTCTCTTAAGGAAGCTAGCTTTCGGCTTCACCCGATCGAGGTACACATCCATTGAACCGGCAAGAATAATCGCAGAGGTGCTCCCCTTATGCCCTAGCCGAATTAACGGGAACGTAGGGCATAAACACAAGAGCCAGGCAACCCAGCTTGACAACATCTTAAGTCATATCGATGCATATAATGGTGAAGAAAAGGCACATATGGAAAAAGAATGCATACGTGATGGGCAGAAAGCCATGTGAGTAATCATTTTTAGCTTTCGTATAGGAAGCCCCCAGGTATTGCTTACACACTTAGTGCGGCCGGGGTGATCCGAAAATTCGCACTGTATTGAATACTTTGTGTGGAGAGAGAAAAAGGTCGAGAAAGAAAAAGGGGATGGGGCATAATTAAAAGGGAGGGGTTAGGAGACGAACACTATGTTCGGCACTAGGCGTAGAATCTCCGTAGTCTGGCCGCGTTCCATGGGTTTGGCTCCAGTCTGTTATCGGATGCATTACGTAAGTGGTACGCTCCTCCGGTGAAGACTTTGTCAATGACAAAGGGTTCCTCCCACTTGGGTTTGAGTTTGTCCTTCTTCTTCTCCGGTAGGCGTAGAACGAGCTCGCCAATATTGTAAGTTTTGGCCCGCACTTCTCTGCTTTGATATCGTCGATCCTGCTGCTGATAGAATGCGGAACGGGCTTTTGCGACATCGCGCTCCTCCTCTAGGGCATCCAGATTATCCTGCCGATCTAACTCGGCTTCTTTCTCTTCGTACATGCGTACGCGTGGCGAATCATGTATTATGTCGCAAGGTAATACTGCTACCGCGCCATACACCATAAAAAATGGTGTATATCCGGTGGTGCGATTTGGCGTGGTCCGTAGCCCCCAGAGTACGGAGTCTAGCTCCTCCACGCAGTGCATATCTGACTCTGTCAAGGATCGCACTAGTATGGGTTTGATGCCGCTCATAATGAGACCATTTGCCCGCTCTACCTGGCCGTGTGTTTGGGGATGGTAGGCGAGGCGTAATCGAGCTTGATGCCCATTTTTGCGCACCAAGTTTTCACTTCGGCTGTGAAATTTGAGCCATTATCAGTGATGATCTTTGTGGGGACACCGTATTGGTGTCTGACGCCGGATATGAAGTCTATTACTGGTCCGGATTCAGCCGTTTTGACTGGTTTAGCTTCTATCCATTTGGTGAATTTGTCCACCATGACCAATAAGTATTTCTTCTTATGGCTTCCCCCTTTAAGAGGTCCTACCATATCCAGCCCCAGACCGCAAAGGTCCAAGTTATGGGGATTGTTTGGAGAGCGGTAGGGGGCATATGACTCTGATTGGCAAAGAGCTGGCAATCGATGCAATGTTGGACAAGGTCTTGTGCGTCTGCTCAGGCCATCGGCCAATGGAAGCCTGTACGGAAGGCCTTGCTGACTAATGCCCGAGCCGCGGCGTGGTGCCCGCCCAGGCCGGCATGGATTTCAGCCAAGAGCTGCCGCCCTTCCTCTTCGGAGATGCATCTTTGTAGTACTCCGGTAGCGCTTTTCTTGTAGAGTTCTCCTTCGTAAAATTTGTAAGCTTTAGAACGCCGGACAATGCAGCGTGCTTCGTTTTGGTCTTCGGGGAGCTCCTGCCTATTTAGGTAGGCAAAGAAGGGCTCGGTCCACGGGGCGATTACAACCATGATTTCATGGGCCGAGGACATTATTTCGGGGGTAGAACCTCCGACTATGTCTGATGGTTCGGAATCTTGGGATGTATTCGGATATGTGCTAGTTTTGCCGGACTCCCCTTCCCATACTATGGATGGCTTGAACAGCCGTTCCAAGAATATGTTAGGTGGGACAGGGTCGCATTTAGCGCCGATGCGAGCGAGGACATCCGCCGCTTGATTGTTTTCTCGAGCCACATGGTGGAATTCGAGCCCCTCGAACCGAGCTGACATTCTGAGGAAGGCATTACGGTAGGCCGCCATTTTCGGGTCCTTGGAATCAAAATCTCCGTTTAGCTGTGATATTGCGAGGTTTGATTCCCCGCACACTTCTATGCATTGAATGCCCATAGAGACTGCCATCCGAAGACCGTCCAACAGAGCCTCATATTCAGCTGCCTTGTTGGAGTCTGTGTATAATATTTGGAGGACGTACTGGACCGTGTCGCTGGTGGGAGATGTCAGGACTACACCTGCTCCCAATCCGGCCAGCATTTTAGAGCCGTCGAAGTGCATGATCCAGTTTGAGTATGCGCCGTACTCTTTAGGGAGTTCGGCTTCTGTCCATTCGGGCGAAGTCAGCCAACACTTGCGACTTGATGGCCGCCGTGGTTTGTATGCGTTATGTCAAGCGGAAGGAGCTCAATGGCCCATTTGGCAATCCGCCCGTAGCATCGCGGTTATTTATTATGTCATTGAGTGGTACTTGAGGCCACCGTAATCGAACACTCTTGAAAGTAGTGTCGTAGCTTCCGGGATGCCATGAACACCGCGTATGCTATTTTTTGATAGTGTGGGTATCGGGATTTGCATGGGGTTAGGACCGTGGACACGTAGTAGATCAGCTTCTGGAGCGGGTATTTGTATCCGTCGGCCTCTCATTCAACGACGAGCACTGCACTTAAGACCTGATGCGTTGCAGCTATGTACAACAGCATAGGTTCGTCGATATTTGGCGCTGTAAATATTGGATTACTGGCCAATAAGGTCTTTATTTCATCCAGTCCGGCTGCGGCTGCATCCGTCCATACGAAGTGTTCGGTGCGCCGAAGAAGGCGATAAAGCGGTAGTGTCTTTTCTCCTAACACGGAGATAAAGCGGTGAGAGCAGCCATGCATCCGCTAGTTTTTGGATGTGCTTGAGGTCTGTTGGTATAGCCAATCGTGACAGAGCTCGGATCTTTGCCGGATTCGCTTCAATTCCTCTGTTGGAAACGATGAAGCCGAGTAGCTTCCCTGAGGGGACGCCAAAAACACATTTTTCCGGATTCAGCTTGATGTCGTATGTCCGTAGATTGTCGAATGTAAGCCCCAAGTCATCTATTAGGGTTTCGACATGTCTTGTTTTTATGACCACGTCTTCCACGTATGCCTCCACTGTTTTGTCGATTTGCTTTTCCAGGCATGTTTGAATCATGCGTTGGTAGGTTGCACCGGCGTTCTTGAGCCCGAAAGGCATAGTGTTGAAGCAGAAAGGGCCATATGGCGTTATGAAAGCTGTTGCAGCTTGGTCGACTCTGCCATCTTTATTTGATGGTATCCAGAGTATCGTCGAGGAAACACAATGAGTCGTGTCCACCGTGGCATCGATGATTTGATCAATGCGAGGGAGGGGAAAGGGATCCTTGGGGCAAGCCTTGTTGAGGTCTTTGAAGTCGACGCATAGGCGCCATGATTTGTCCTTCTTTGGCACCATCACCAAATTTGCCAGCCAATCCGAATGTTTGATATCTCTGATGAATCCGGCCTCGAGTAGCTTGGCTAACTCTTCCCCCATTGCTTGTCGTTTGGGCTCTGAGAATCACCTTAGGGTCTGCTTGACTGGTTTATATCCTTTTAGAATATTGAGGCTGTGTTCGGCCAGTCTGCGTGGGATGCTTGGCATGTCCGATGGGTGCCAGGAGAAAATGTCCCAATTCTCGCTAGGAAATCTCATAGTGCGGCGTCAATCACGGGGCTCAGCTGTGTCCCGATGGAAGCTGTCTTCGTGGGGTCCGTTGGGTGGACCTGGAATTTGACTATCTCGTCTGCAGGTTTGAATGAGGTGGACTTGGGTCGTTTGTCTAGTATCACGTCGTCCTTGTCCACAAAGGGGCCCGCAGTGTTGTTAACTCTTCGGCCGCTAGGGCTTCAGATAATGCTTCCAAGGCTAGAGCTGCGGTTTTATTTTCGGCGCGAAGCGCAACGTCCGGATCACTGGCTAGAGTGATGATTCCATTGGGTCCGTGCATTTTAAGCTTCACGTACCCATAATGGGGTACGGCTTGAAAGCTTGTAAACGCGTCCCGCCCTAGAGGGGCGTGGTATCCGCTGCTAAAAGGAGTCACCTGGAATGTGATTTCCTCGGATCTATAATTCTCCGGGGTACCGAATACCACATCGAGTGTGATTTTTCCCGCACACCGTGCTTCCCGAGTAGGGATAATTCCCCTGAAGGTCGTGCCGCTTTGTTCAATGCGGCTTTTATCAATCTCCATCTTGCCGAGTGTTTCTTCATAAATCTGATTTAATCCGCTTCCGCCGTCCATGAGTACTTTAGTGAGCCGAAAGCCATCTACGATCGGACTAAGGACCAGAGCGGCTGGTTCCTGGACAACCCGGAGTCGAGGTTCATCACTGGCATTAAAAGTTATAGCAGTGTCGTTCCAAGGGTTTATTTTTGCCACACGGTAAATTTCAGCGGAGCTTCGGTGAGCTCGCTTGCGCCTATTGTTTGAGGCAAAAGTCTCGAAGACTGTTAGTACCGTATTGTGTTCACTGGTGGGATGTTGTTCCGTTTTATGGCCCACAAGAAGATCCTCGCCACTTTTTGCCACCTGCCGGAGTATCCAACATGCCTTAAGGCTATGAGTAGGTGTTGTATCCGAGTAATCTTGTGGAGCTTACATGGCCCGTCGAGCCATCCTTCCAATACGGATCTCTGCCTGGAGTGAGCTTTGGTTTCTTGGGGTTGGGTGGACGACTTACGAGTTCGTCCGTTTAGTTCGAACAAAGGTTTTGGCGAGAGCAATACTATCCCAAAATTACATTTGGGTCTTCCAAGCGCTCTTCATACATACGATGCTTCCGTACTATGGTTGCCAAGTCCATGGCGTACTATGTCGCGGCGGCTTATAGCATTGAGGAGTCCTTCGTCCGTGAAGTTTTTGCAGAAAAGTGAGGCCATGTTCTCTTCACGGCAGTCCCTGACCTTGTTAAGCGCAAGGAGGAATCTGGCCCAGTAGCGATGTACGGTTTCCTGGGGCTCTTTCCTGATGCGGGAGAGATAGTTTAGGTCCAGTTTAGAGTCCGGATTTTGATCCGATCTAACGCCCAAGGGCGCAGGTGGTCCCGAGCTAAACAGCTCAGGATCCGGGGTGCCCAATTTCTTTGGCCCGATGCCCGATTCTAAGTCCGAGATCTGGGTCAGGTTTTCCTTTGAGCAGGTCTTTGGCTCAAGGAGTTCGGTGATCCGAACACAACTTGTCCTCAAAGTTGAGGGGCAATCCGCGTGTGGTTCCTCCACTATCGCTATCTCATGGGTGGCCGGCGGGGACCTGATGTCCCTTTGGTCGGGTTTAAGCCCAATCCGGTCGTAGTCTGTAGCGACTCCCAGAGCGGCGATGCGATCCAAGAGTTCGTTAAGGGAGGAGAGCTCCACTGGATCCATCTATTCGGCAAGTTCTGAACTAACACGAAGGTTATGATTGATGACCTGAGAAGTCATCGTCGGCGCCACCGCCAATGGGGCGGCCATGATAAAGCCGCCGAGCCGGAGCGTCTGGCCTACAGCCAGAGCCCCTCCGAAGTAATGTCGTCCTTGACAATGAGACGCATCGAGCCTGACGGCGACAACACAGAGGAACTCTCACTGAAAGCACCAATGTCGGTGTCAAAACCGGTGGATCTCGGGTAGGGGGTCTCGATCTGTGCGTCAAGGCTGATGGTAACAGGAAGCAAGGACACAGATGTTTACCCAGGTTCGGGCCCTCTCGATGGAGGTAAAACCCTACTTCCTGCTTGATTAATATTGATGCTATGGGTAGTACAAGAGTAGATCTACCACGAGATCGTAGAGGCTAAACCCTAAGAGCAAGCCTATGATGGTATGATTTGTAATTGTGATCGGCCTTCTAAGGACCATCCTCTCCGGTTTATATAGGCACCAGAGAGGGCTAGGGTTTACATGGAGTCGGTTACAAGGAAGGAAATATAATATCCGAATCGCCAAGCTTGCCTTCCACGTCAAGGAAAGTCCCATCCGGACACGGGCCAAAGTCTTGAGTCTTGTATCTTCACGCTTCAATAGTCCGGACGTTGTACACAGTCCGGCAGTCCGGATACCCCCTAATCCAGGACTCCCTCACCCACTCCCCTTCCTCTCGGATGGCTGGTCCATTGAGCTAGGGCCAGCAGATCGCAAGGTTAGGGTGGACATGGCAGTCAATCCCATCCCGCCCCTCAACAACAACTTTCTGGCCATCGCCGAAGCTAGCTGATTTGTGCCCCTGCATCTCCGGGAAGATCTCCGCAACACGATTGAAGGCATGCTGCATGAGGCAGGATTGCACACCACCGAGTCCTCTGACCATCCGCTGGGAGTGGGTATGTTTGCCTTTGCTAATTCTTTCATACGCGATACTGCAGTCAACACCACTTTCCAGCTTGATGATGAAGATCTAGTGATCTCCTTTGTGCGTCACAGTGCTGCACTTAATATGTGCAACACAACCTATGGCCCTGAAGTTTGGCTCCTTTACATCGATTTTCCTGACGATTATCAGGCAGATTTCTATCTTCAGCGTTTGGTTGATGATTATGGCAGACTTTAACTTGGAATAGCCCTAATACTGATCGCTCTGTGGTGCTTATTAAGGTCCGAGTCATTCATATGCGCATGATACCTAAAAGCATTGTCATCCGTCAGTTAGGAGGAGATAGAGCTTGCTGGACCGCTGCTGTTTATATTCTCCATGGTGCAGATTGGAACACCCATGACCCTGAGGTCCCAACAGCTGATGAAGAACCACCACCGTCCAATGGTGTCCCGCATCCCATGTTTGGGGAGGGCCTCACGGCGGAGCAGCTCTATCAGCAACAACTTCAGAACTGGCTGGTTTAGAACGGGATTGGTAATGATCACGCACCTCACCTGGCTCCTCAGCACGACGAACCACGAGACACCCAATGGGACCCATGGCCGCAACCTCCTGCTCCTCAAATGCCAGCCGCTCTAGTTAACTTCCAAGCGTGGCTTGCTGCTCAGGGTCTCCGTGTGCAAGATGGAATCTTACCTGAAGACAATGTCACTGACAACCTGAATTCGGCCTGGTATGAAACTAGCTCTTCTGCAAGCACTCAGGGCTCTTCTCTTGGATCCAACAATCAAATCAACACTCTTTTTGTTTTTTTGATAGAAAGACTGTAAGGGAACCCCTTACAGTATAATTGGTGCAACAAACCCAAATTGTAAGTACCATGCCTTGAACCTAGGTGGGTGGGAAGGCATCAGCCCCTTCCCACCACGAGGCTATGCCTTAGTCTGCCAGCACTCTTTTTGTGGCTCCCCCTGTGATCCACAATGTCATCAACGTGGATGTTACAATTTCTGCTGCAACTGTGAATGTTAGTATCTCTGTTCAAGGAAATGAGCTTGCTATAGTGCTAACTTCAGACTTGATCCCGAGGAATGTCTTCACTGCTTATCTCTGGGTCCATCACATGCGTGGTTGCTGCTTTTGGGCCTGGAGCTACTGGATATGGTTTGCCTCCACTTTGGAGTTTCGCAGTTCCTCCTCGTTCCATCTTCGGGTGGCGGACCGGAGACCACCCTGCTGTGCTTCTCTCCCGTATCCTGCATGCCGCACCGACTCCTAGCTCGGTGCAAATCAGTGAATTGGCACCGGAAGAGGAGGTTCCTGCCGCTCTGCCCTCTGAGCACCTTGGCGTTCTCCCAACTGATAGTGCAGATGATACTGCTATGAACACTCTGTCGTCAGATAGTGCTTCTCCTTTTGATGCTTTGCCTAGCTTGGCACCAACTACTGTTTCAATGGATGGGCCTCCTATTGTCTCTCATGGCCCGTTGGAGGATGATTCTGACTCGGGCCTAGCCCAAGTCCTGTCTGATGTGCCGGACTCTTCTGCAGCCCGCCCACACTGCTCGAAGTACAAGGCTCCTGTGGTCACCACTGAAGTTAGACGCAGCACCAGATCGACGCGTTTTGATGGATTCAGAGTGCCACAAATTTCTGATGTGCGCCCTACTGTATCCAAAGTGAAGCCCAGGGTGATACCCTCTGCTGCTCCTAGCTCCAGCACTATGATCATGGATCAGGCCCCTCCACCAACACCTCTCCACACCATGCAGGACATTGGCATCATCCGCTGCGCTGTCCCGCCCCAGGAACTCACTAAAGCTACTCTACTTGCTACAGAAGACCCTGCTACCATCCCCAATAGCCCGACGGACGGCTCCTCTTTGTCTTCAGCTTAAGTTCGCTGTCCCTTATGCCACTTTTGCGTAGCTGGAACGTTCTATGTTGGAATGTGCGCGGATTAAATTCATAGAAAAAGTTACTAGCGTTGTGTGCCATCGTATGTTTGCAGGAGACTAAAAAACCTGTTATGGATCTAGCATTTATTAAAACTTGTTCTCCTAAACTTTTCGATAAATTTGCTTACATTCCCTCTCACGGGGCTTCGGGTGGTTTACTCACAGTGTGGAACAGTTCCATATTCTCTGGATCGGTAGTTGTCCAGGAAGATTTTGCTCTGGGAATTCAATTCACCAGCACGATATCTGCCCAAGCGCGCACACTTTTCTATGGCCCTTGTACAGGGCCTGCTCGGGACACTTTTACTCAATGGCTTTATGACAGGGATATCCAGGCAAATGATGATTGCTTATTTCTTGGGGATTTTAATTATATTAGAGGGCCAGAAAATCGCAACAAGCCAGGGGGTGATGTCAACGTTATGTACACCTTCAATGACATTATCCACAAACATAATCTAGTTGAATTACCTATTAAAGGTAGATTATACACATGGAGTAACATGCAACATGATCCACTCCTCAAGCAACTAGACTGGTTTTTTACCTCTATGCACTGGACAAGTGTCTACCCCAATACAATGGTCAAACCTCTTTGTAAGCCCACCTCAGATCACACACCATGTGTTGTAACCATTGAGACAAAAATCCCTCGTGCCAAGTTATTCAGGTTTGAATCATATTGGCTTCTGCCCCCTGGCTTCATGGACGTGGTTAAAAGAGTTTGGGATAAACCTATTGCTGTGACCAATGCGGCCACCGTTCTATGTCGTGAATTCAAACGTCTCCGACAGGAGCTCAAAGCTTGGAGCAAAGGCATCTCACGGCTCTCGGTGGCTATTGAGAATACGAATAAAACCCTGGCACACATGGATGAACTGGAAAATCAGCGGTCTCTCACACTCCCCGAGAACAATTTCCGCAAGATTATCAAAAATCATCTCCTTCGGCTATTGGATTATCAGAAACAGTATTGGAAGAAACGATGCACCGTCCGATGGGTTAAGTTTGGTGACGAAAACACAAAGTTTTTTCAGGCAATGGCTTTTGATAGATATCGCAAAAACAACATTGCTAACCTGCAAACTCCTGATGGTCTAGTGGTGGAAGATCACAACGGAAAAGAGGCCCTCCTTTTCCACGCTTATTCGGACAGACTAGGCACCTCTAGTCCCACTCAAATGCATTTTGATCTTCCGTCTCTAATCAGGCCCAATGCAAACCTGGATCACCTCACCCTTCCCTTAATGCATCAGGAAATTGACTTGGTCATTAAAGAAATGCCAGTCGATAGGGCACCTGGTCTAGATGGCTTTAGTGGTCTCTTCCTTAAAGCATGTTGGCCAATCATAAAAAATGACTTCTACTCGCTGTGTGATCAATTCCATGCAGGAACACTTAACCTCCAGAGCATTAATGATGGACTGATTACTCTAATCCCGAAGAATGTGTCCCCATCCATAGTTAATGACTATAGGCCAATCACATTACTTAATTGTTGCCTTAAACTCATTACTAAGCTCCTGGCTAACCGCCTCCAGAAGATCATTCTGAAAATTATTCATCGTAACCAATATGGATTCATACGTGGGAGATCTATACAAGATTGCCTTGCATGGACATTTCAATACATTCACCAATGCCAAGCTTCCAAGCGACCGATTGTTCTACTTAAGCTGGATTTCGCCAAAGCTTTCGACACCATCGAGCATGATCCCATGATCAACATTATGAGACATATGGGCTTTAATGAAAAAGGTTATACTGGATAAATTCAATATTTTCTTCGGGCAGATCCTCAGTTCTCCTAAACGGTGTTCCGGGCAAACAATTCCACTGTAGACGTGGTGTCCGACAGGGCGATCCGCTGTCTCTGCTCATTTTCGTGCTGGCAGCCGACCTCCTTCAATCTGCCATTAATGAAGCCTATAGGGAGGGCAGAATCCAGCTTCCCTTCCCGTCTACCGGACAAATGGACTACCCTATTGTCCAGTACGCCGATGATACGATCCTGCTCATGCCTGCCTGCCCTCATCAAGCCTTGATTATTAAATACATTCTTACCAAATATGCACAGTCCATCGGCCTTAAAATCAATTTCCACAAGTCCACATTAATTCCCATAAACTTGGACGCGGATCTGGCTGCACGACTTGCTGCTATCTTCGAGTGTACAATTGGTACCATGCCGTTCACCTATCTAGGTCTGCCTCTGGGCACGTCTCGGCCTACCATTCATGACTTCATGCCCCTAGTCAGCACGGTTGAAAGAAGCTTGTCCTCAACACTGTCCCTCATGTTCCATGCTGGCAAGGTGACTCTCCTCAACTCCACAGTTACCTCACTTCTCATCTATGCAATGTGCACGTTACATTTCCCACCCAAGCTCATTGAACGTCTGGACAAGATTAGGCGCAAATGCCTATGGATCAAAAAGACTGAACAAGGTGATAAATGTAACTCTCTGGTTGCCTGGGACATGGTCTGTAAACCTAAAAATAAGGGAGGACTTGGAGTTCTCAATCTTCGAGTACAGAATGAAGCATTGCTTTTGAAATTCCTGCATAAATTCTACAACAAGTTGGATATACCTTGGGTGCAACTCACATGGGATTCCTATTACGCCCAAAAAAATCCACATGCTTCTGAACCGGTTGGCTCATTCTGGTGGAAGGACATACTCAAGCTCACTCCTAAGTTTCGAGGGGTTTCTCAAGTCAAAATTGTGTGTGGCACCACGGCTCTGTTTTGGAAAGATATGTGGGTGGGGCAAATTATTCAAGACTCCCATCCTCGGGCTTTCTCTCACTCTTTGAACGAAGATATCTCTGTCAAAGATTTCTTAGGGATCACGTCATTGGGAGAAACGTTTCACCTACCCTTGACCCCTCAAGCATTTGCGGAGGTCAGAGACATGCAAACAATTGCGGCTTAGCTACAGCCATCCACGTCGTCTTCGGACATTTGGCACTACACGTGGGGCAAGACCATCTACAAATCAACGGATTACTATAAATTTTTCTTCAAGGACGTCCAAGTGCACCAGATATTCTACTGGGTTTGGAAATCAAAATGCACGATGAAGTTGAAGGTCTTCGCCTGGTTGCTCTTCCATGACAGGCTCAATATGAGGAACATGTTGAAAAGGAGGCACTATAACATAGGAGATGACCACAATTGCCTCTTATGTGGAATGAATATTGAGGAAATGGTGGAACACATGATCTTAACCTGTTCTTTCAGTAAGCTTTGCTGGATTAAGTTTGGGATTAACTAGGAACCTTTCCATGGCCGACTGCAAGCTGTTGACGCTCAAAAAAACATTCATCCCACACCCATGTTCTTAGAGAAATTCATTGTGGCAGCCTGGAGCATTTGGAAGGAGAGGAATAATAAACACTTTAGAGCAATAACACCATCCTTCAACTCCTGGCCGGATAGATTCAAGAAAGATTTCGGGCTTCTTCAACATAGAGTTAAAGAGGAGCATAGGCTCTTTGTGCTGAACTTTGTACACTCCCTATAGTTGTTGCTCTCTACTTTCTTAGCTCACTTGTCACAAAGCTGGCAAGTTGTACCTTGATTCCCCCCCATGTAAATACCCATTGTACAGTTTGATTATTATATTAATATATTAACACAGTAGGAGCCTTTCCTACTGTTCATGATAAAAAAAGGCCACAAGTGCAAATAAACACGGCTGCAAAACAAGAGCATAACTGAAACAACTTCAGAAGAGCTCAAGAAACGTGGTATCCACCATGCTGGCAATAAGCTTAGCAAGCTTATTAGCTTTGTCCTGTTTGGCGCTAAAATCCTCCAATGCTTGCTGTTGCACGGAAAGTATGCATCTGAATGCTCCAGGGACTTCCTTGATCCTTCCGCTTCTTGTCGCAAAGATAGCCGATCGATGTCTTTCAGCTTGTAGTTGAGACTCAAGAAACCGAACTGATCCAGCGGTGAGTTTGAATAGCTTGTGCAAGCGGTAGTGGCCAGTAACTCGAACACTAAAGCAAGACAGGACTTTGGGGTTGTCTCATTGTCTTCGAGATAGTCTTCCTTAGCTGTTTTATCAGCTTTGTTGGAGACCAACAAGGATGTGTCACTATCCTGAACCTTATCTGCATTACTTCCTTTACCATTGCTTAATAAGGCACTCTTCCCCAATATTCTGTCAGCATTTTAAAAGAAGAAACAAGCAGACACATAACAGGTTTAGCATGTACTAGTATATGAAACTCATTTCGGTGAACCAGTTCATTAGTAAGGTGGACATAATAAAAGCATCAACCAAACATATATCTATGTCCTATGGTCACTGCATTGTCTTGCCAAATCAAATAGAGACAAGGTTCAAATCATATCAGTTCAAGACAAAGCAGCAGTGAAAGAATACAAAGCGTGGGAAACTACACGGCACAACAAGATTTCATATGGGTACCACGAGTCTACATGTACAACAAAACTATTGGCTCTGTTGTGATGCTAGTAATGTGCATGATATGAGAAGTCAACTATATACACAATTGAAATTGAAATCAACAGAGCTATTGATAAGAGCAAGCCTGTTAAAGAAACATGTGTGAACATACCTGCTGTTCCATTGGAGTTTCAATTGGATCCTTCAATTTAAAAATAAGTTTGTATGAGTAAATACATTGATACAAGAGCAAAGCAGTATGCACGATAGCAATCATAGTTAAAAAAGGCGCGCCTAAGCGAGCCCTTAAGCACGCCTAGGCTCTAGGCGTTGGTGAAATGCATTGCGCATAACTACGCTTAATCTATGCATAACTGCGCATAAGCATGCGCTTTGGTCAGTAAAGCGCAAGGCGGTGGCAAAACGCACAATTAACGCCTAGTGCTTTTTTGAACTATGATAGCAATGGAATCTTAAATTAGAACATTTGTTCTTCAGGTTTAGGCACTTGTTCTACATGAACAGAGTATAGTAAGGCGCAAGAATATAGTACCTAAAAATAGAAAATGAGCTCATAGACCTTACCACATTCTTGGTTTGGGACCAAGATAGTAACAAGGCGTTCCCTACCATCGTCCAAAGAATGTGTCTCGAGGAGAACGTAAGGGAATTTGATGAGTTTCTTTGCGGTGAAGTACGCTTTTCTTGTGTAATTCGGACATCGCCACCAAGCATTCTTGAAGATAGCAGAGGTATTGGCACAGGTTACCTCATCCTGAGTTTCCAAATCGGTCCTTCTCTATAGAGAGAAATGGGAAAATTTGTTGTATTATAACCATCATGGAGGTAGGATGTATGGGACTAAGCATAGTTATTGCCATGAATAACATTACTTACACATAACTCCTGGACAAACACCAAGAATCGGCATTTTCCTTCATCTTCAGTATAATATTTCCAAGATGGGAAGATACGCACATACGATATAACAACATCAAATGCGGTAGATGCTAAAGTACGACTAGCTGGTTGTGCTTCCTCCACAGGAATAGGCGTACTAACTGGTTGAGTTGGGGTTCGCCATGGTAATCTTGGCCACAGGCCTTTGGAGCTGCCTTACTAAGCGCTCTTGTTTGGGAGCTCTGTGGTGGAGATGGTCTTTGTGTCAGGAGGCTGGGTTACTATCTGCTTTGGGGTTGGGGTTAGATTGGGTGAAAGGTACTCTGTCCATCATGATGAGGGGTACAATCTGTGAAAGTTTGGGTTATGTGTGGTAGGGCTGGTTCTCGTGCATGTACAAGGGGTGCTATCTCCACCAAGAGGTATCCTTTTTACTTGAAGACCGTGTTTTTAGTCCGCTAGATCTTGGCATCAGCCGCTCCAATTCAACTGGCTGATAAACAGGAAACATTCTTTAATGTACAGACATTGTATGAGAGACAGATGCAATAGAGAGTGTGGAAAAAAGAGGGCATGAAATAGTTGACATGTATATTGTTTAACTAAAACGGAAAGCATGACATAATTTCACATATATGATGTCTATCTAAACTGGATAGCATAGCATAACATAATTCAAAAATATGATGAATAACTAAACAAGATCGCATGACATAATTCACCTACATGTTATCTAAGTAATCAGGATCGCATCATTTAATTCACATATGTGATTTATATGCTAAACAAAGGGCATTAGATATGATGTCCGAACTAAGAACATGGCGTTGAATATTGTGTATATGATGTCTAAACTATGCAATGCAAGACACCATATGCATGATATGAGCAGTATAACCATGCCAAGTTAGAGCATACACCTCGGTGGGGGAATAGGACTGGTCATCTGTCTCTGAATCCATCTCTAAGGAGCTATCGGGACCCAACAAGAGATCTGCTTCGACAGGTGGCACTGTCTGCTCTGAAGGCCTTGTTTTCACTCCAGATTTTTCAATCTCCCACCCAAATGGCTAATTCACAGGAAGAGTAGTTTAATGCACAAACATTGTCGACAAATGGAAATGTAATGAATAAAAGGATGGGCAAGATATCATTCAAATATATGATGCACGTTAAACAGGATGGCATTGCACATTTCACGTATATTATGGTGGCTAAAAGACATGAGACTGCATAATTCCCATATATGATATAGAAACTAAGCAGGTGGCATTCTTGAACATGTCTAAGCTAAGAAGATGACATATATGATGTCAAAAGTAGGCCTTGCCAAGGCAACATATGCATGATATGACTAACATCATCATGCCAAGGTAGAGCAAACACCTTGGGGGTAAATAGGAGTGGTCGTGGCGTGCGAATCCGCCTCAGAACAGATATCTTCCTCTAGATTACAACCTGGAGAGGGGTGGGGAGGGTTTGCCATTGAACCCACCATGGAGCGATGTCTGCATGACATTGTATTGCCGCACAAAACTCTTCTATTTTTCTCTACATGTTCAGCATGACTGTGTACAATATCTGACATGCATACGAAAAAAAATATGGTGAGATTATGTAAGGAGAGCATGCAGAAATTTAGAGTGATGGTAACAAGCAATGGCTGGATCCAAAAATAATGATAGCAGGCTGATGATTGCTTTAATTTAATAAAAAGACAGATGATGATTGCTTTACTAGTTGTTTCCCACCCAAGATGAACAACATAGGCATACCCTAGGTGAACCAGATATTAGACAGAGATACTATTCATTGCTTCCTCGATATGTGCCCCACAACTAATTTAGAACTCATTGAACATTAATTTGGATCTGACTTGGAGCCCAAGAGGTGAATAGGACGATAAAGTAGCAGGCAATTTTAAGCAATGCATAACATTAGTAGAAACAAAAGAGTGCGACCTCTCTTGTGGACCCGTGTACTCCTTAGGTTCATCTGCTGAGTCAATGATGGTGATGCCGTTGTGGTGGGTGCCGGTGGCAGGGAAGGAGATCTGAGGCGGCGAAAGACGGTCAGGAGTCGTGATGTCTGGTTTGGTGGATGTTTACATTGATGGAGCATTTCGGTTGAGGTGGACGACGTCATGGGCAGAGCAGGACAAACCACACAAAGTTCCCTTCGACACCTACACAGAATCAAGTAATTCTGTAAGGGCTCATTTGGCTTGCATGATTCTAAAACGCAGGTAGGAAAAACACCGGAATAGGATAGGAATGCACATGGTAAATGAGCATTTGTAAACACAGGATTTACATCAACTTGAGTGTTTGGTTTACTGAATTGGAAGAAGCAGAGGAATGCAAAGAAACATGGCCAAAATAAAGTGAAAACATATGAAAGCGTGTACAGTTAGAATGTTATTCTGCCACTAATGCACTTGGTCTTGTTTTCATGCATAGGATTTGAAAAGTAGGTCCAGGTGGATGTTTTGCTTCATTCCTTTCAAAAAAATGCATGAATAATTGAATAGCAGAGTGCCATTGGAAAATTCCCTATTGCTATGTTTTTCCGTCGAACCAAAATAGCGCTAATGGATCGACATGAATGTATAGTAATAAGTGATGCAACAAGTGTACAACCTCTTTGCCGTAGCCGTGTTGACCTCAGCATCATTGGGTTGGTCGCTGAAGCAGTTGAGGCAGAGGTGGCTGTCGGAGGTGTGGAGGAAGATCTAAGGAATCTGTAGATGGCGTCCAGGGCACTGTTCTGTTGTGATGGATTGTTCTGTCGTTGGAGCAGCCCCGGTGAGCCATAAGACGTCAAGGCTGAAGCAGCACAAGACACACATCGTCAATCTCAAGTGGAATAATAATAGCATATCCAATAGATGATGTAAAATAGATGTAAAATTTACATCACCAAAAACCACCTGACTACAACAGATGAGGTAAAAACTGTTGACTCTAAACTTAACTGTCGAAACTGAAATTCTTTGTGGAATCACAGATATTCTTGTCGAAACCGAACGCATAATGGTAGCAGAGAGGCACTTGACATGTAGGTTAGGGAGGGCCTGCAGTTCATCTTCAACCTGCACCCCGTGAGCCGCCACCACCACCGGCCGAACCGGCTGCCCAGCGCCCGCCTCGCCGCCCAAAACAACTCCCCATCGCCGGTCCGCCGCCCGACCAGCCCTATAGGCCCCCGCCCCACCGAACCCTAATATAGATAGTGGGGTACCTCTCCGTGAGCCCCGTCCCGCCAAGGGGTGGTTCTTCCTTAACTCGGCGAGTTCCACCACCCACGAAAATCAATCGACCGAAAGTCGATTCAATGATCAAGTGTAGCAATCAGTAGAGCAAAGAAGACGGCGAGGGGGACAGCAGCAGCAGTAGCGCGAGCGAGCGAGAGCCAGAGCAGCAGCAGCTGGGCGAGTGAGCGATCGAGCGAGAGCCGGAGCAGCAGCAGCAGATCCGGCTGGTATGGACGCCGCCGCCGTAGGGGCCTCGCACTGGGGAGAGCCGCCGTGGAGATGTCACCCGCGGCGCCGTCTTCAAGGTAGCCGCTCCATGGGGGTGCGGGATGGAGCACCGTCGGCGCCGGGAGGTCAAGCTAAGGAGAAGGTGCGATGCGATGAGTGTACAACCTCTTTGGTGGCGCCGAGTAGGCCTCGGCTTCGTCAGAGGAGTCAGTGAGGATGTTGCGGTTCCGGTGGAGCAGGTTAAGGTGGCACTGCGGGGATGGAGCAGCCGCGATAGACGAGGCGATCATCGGAGCAACTCCTTGGAGGTGGAGGACGGGGCGGCTCAACTGGCGGGACGACGAGATGGACGACAGATCCTCATCCGGGGAGGTGGACAAGGGACGTCAAGCTGTTGCGGTGGATGACATCGTCGGGGAGGAGGCTCCGGCTGGGCAGCGGTGAGGTGGCGGACGGAGGAGGGTGGGGTTTTGCGGCTGGAGCGGAGAGGTTATAGCGGCCTAGGATTTTGAATGGCAAAAAGGAGGTGATGGGAGGGGGTGAACCATGACTTAGGGACGCGCTTGTCCAAAATGTAGGGTGTGTTACAAAAGTACCCCCCACCGATTTGAACTAGCGGCCCTTGCGGCTCAAGGTTAGAAGGGGGATTTCGCGTGTCGGGATTTGGCAGCTGGAGGGAGTTTTCGCGCGCGTTGTAATTTCGGGATATCAAGGCGCGGGTTGTGAAGGCGCCAGTTTTGGGAGCACGATATCTGAATTTTCGGGATATAACAAGGCGCGGGTTGAATTTTTGGGACAAGCCTAACATGTAATATTGTACGTGTACGTACCAAATCAATTCACACTTCCCTCGACCAAAAGGAAAACGAAAAAAATAAAACTATTCACACCACACAAAGAGAGAGTCTTGCCCCGTTTTACTATAAAAATGCTATTCAAAGCTACTCCATCCTTCCATCTATATAGGGCCTAATCGTTTTCGATGCTAACTTTGACCAAATATTAGAGCAATAATATATGACATGCAACTTACACGAAGCACACCATTAAATTAAATGCATGAAAGGTTCTTTCAATGATATAATTTTCATATTGTGCATGTCATGTACTATTAATCTTGTCAATAGTCAAAGGCGGTCTTAAAAAATGCATTACGCCCTATATAGATGGAAGGAGGGAGTATGAATCCATGTTATGTCCAATTAAGTTTTTTTGCTTGTTGTATAATGCATGTAACCTACTCATACCAACATTTTAGTGCATTCCAATTGTCTATACTACCGCTGCAATTCGAACTGAATTTGAATTCTTTCTCTATTTCAATAAGGATCTACAATCATGATTGTTGCCAACTTCAACCATCATTCGTGTATTACCTTAATAACACACCACATGATTACTATAGAGATAGATATGAACAATGTGTACTACATGAACTCGAATTCTATTTTTTGAATACACTTGATGTTGATTCCAAATAGTAGTACATTTGGTGTACTTACTATATATTCATAATCTAAACCATGTTCCATATGTGTACACCGTGTTTATCACACATAGTATAGTGCCCCGCCCCTTCATTATGACAAGTATTTAGACCTGAGCTGCAAAAGCCACAAATTAATTAGCCCAAATTATGATCAATGTTCTATATATTATAATGTAGTACTAGCAAGATGCCAATGCGTTCCACGTAACATCAACATGATCAAGGGAGGCCTAATTTGCAAATATGGAGAGGGGTGGGTATCTTTTTCAAAATTGCCATAGTTTCCTTCCTATCCGTCAGATATAAATCGGACGACCTATATTGCAGGATGGAAGGCACACCATCATCAACAACTCCGTTTTTATAAGAGTAGAGATAAAATATATTATATGTAGTATAACATGTTCATAACCACACCATGTGTATCACCGTTATATATATTCACACATGTGTCGGTTTATAACAGTATGATAAATTCTTCAAATATCCGAATTCGCTTTTTTTAATGAAGTATGATCTCTATTCGTCTTTTACACCCACACAATCCTCTTATCTTTGTAGCTAGCTAGCGCTAACTTTCTCTCGTGCATGCACACGCCCGCATCCCTCTCACCCTCCCTCAGCATTCTCTAGCTCCATCGCGCAAATTCGTCTTTTCACTTTAGGTCGTTCACCCACGGTGTGTGTAGGGCCCCCTAGCTCCTTGTTTACGACACACATCGATTGACATGCCTCTCTAGCCAGGTGTGCCTAGCACAAACACAAGCTTCCCCTCTTCTTTTATCACCGTCCATGCCTCACTCCCACCACTCTTTTCCTCGAGCTCAGATCAAGACACTCCTTCCCCTCGATATAGTATGACTCTCGCACCACCTCCTAGATGCATCCCTCTCTCTCTATCCTTCTCCTCGTGCCTCATTTGCTTCTAACACACACATGCATGTATACCGATCGATCTCCCAACATATACCTAGGTCGACTTTAACTATTCCCCACATCGATCGACGTACCTCACAAGTTATGTCTCTCCTTTCTCTGACAAAGGATGATTGATCTTCCTATGTAGTTATGTCTGCTTACCACAGCCATATCATCCCCCTCGTCATTCGTGCATGCCTCCTGACCCGTCTCTCACACGCACGTGCACAGACAGGCAACCATCCCCTCTCTTATTGATATTGCAGGCGTGCCCTCCGGTTGTCTAGCAAGCCTATCCCACCATTTGTTAGAAGCAACTCCACTACCACCCCCTCCAACACTCTAGCTCTGTCTCTCTCCCAACCTTATTCCTCTCCTACACATATGCATGGATGCCGATCGATCTCCCTTAATACATGAGGTAGGCCTCTCTCCTCCTCCACACATATACCAGCCATTGTACCTCTATAGTTAATTAGGCCTCCCTCCCCCCACCACACACCGATAGTCGAGCGCTGTAGGTAGGTATCCATGCCACAGAGACAAATTGCACCTGTCCCCTCTCACGTTCCAGTAGGCCAGCCACTCTATATCTTTGACGTGGGCACACACAAATTCGATGGCACTCTTTATCGACCGCGCGCGCACACACACACACACATCATCCCTCTCTTCGATTCTATGGACACTCAAGTCGATGATACCTCCACTCTCTTCTCGTGGATCGCCCCCTCTATATATATGATATATCCAGGACTCTATTTCACACACATTGCATATGTTACATTTTTTGATTGACCCCCCCCCCCCCCACCCCAAAAAAACTCTCACGAACCCACACACTATATCTCTCTACGTTTGTATCTCTCTCACACAACCCCACCCGTTTATTATTTCCAACCGTTAGCTAGCCCGTCGCTCCATGTCTCGGGACGCGGTTTTATTGGCACGTCTTGTCAAAGCAAAGATCGTGTCCCCTTATTCACAGGATTTTCATTAATGCAGGCATGGATAACCCAACCGTCCCCTGGGTACAACTCTTTGGGGATAGGTAAGTTTCGAGACCCAGGGGGAGACGCCCAGTATTCGGGGTCTTTATATAGGGACCCAGTCTCGTCTTTTTCTTTTGCGCTTGCTTCTTCCTCAACCCCCGCCACCTCGAGTTCTAACCCTCGGGTTCCAATCTCCACCAGCCCCAATCATGTCCGGATCCAGCCGTCCAGGCCGGTGGGTGGCTTCTTCTGTCACGGAGGAGGATATTGCAAAGCTCCACGCGGTGAGGCATCTGACCCTAGAAATCCTTCATCGGCTTCCCGCAAAGGGGCACGTTATTCCTACCCCCAAATCCGGCGAGAGGGTAGTATTTGTGTCCCACTTCCTCCATGGGTTAGGGTTCACGCTTAACCCCTTCATCCGGGGGCTCATGTTCTACTATGGGCTAGATTTTCACGATCTGGCCCCGGACTCCATTCTCCTCATCTCGACATTTATCGTCACGTGTGAGGCCTTCCTCTGGACTCCTCCGCACTTTGGTTTGTGGCTCAAGACCTTTGACGTGAGGCCGCAGGTGATAGAGGAGGAGCAGGCAGAGTGCGGCTGAAAGTGCAATATTGCACTAAAGTGTTTTTGACATTGATGACAACTTCATTTGTGTTTCTAACCACATGCTCTAAGTGTTAACAGCCCCGATTAAGCTAAAAGTGAAGCATGGATGGTTATTTCCTCTCTTATTGGAAAAAGGAAAAGTGGTGCGCTCAAAAAAAGAAGAGTACCTTAAAGTTTTCTTGTTTCTTGAGTCCTTAGGGCAGCCGCACTATTAAGAGGGGGTGCATCATAAAAACATCCGGGGAATCAACTTACCTTCTCACATTGATCTGAAAATCCTAGTGCCAAGTTTCTGTTCAGGCCGGAACTTCCGGGATGGCCGGAACATCCGGGGACCGGGATGTCCGGGCAGGGTCCGGGAAGCTTCCGGGGTACCCAGAGAAACTGCACGTTTTCGTGCAATCTCTCTGTGTAGCACGGAACCTCGCCGGACCCTGGCCGGAACTTCCATCACCCGGAACTTCCGGGCATCGGAATTTCCGTCCCCTGTTTCAGCAGCTTCCGGGGTACTACTGAGTGGTGCAAACTCTGGAACATGTCCGGAACTTGGCCGGAACTTCCGGGGTCCGGAACTACCGGGCTACGCAGAAATCTGCCTCCAACGGCCAAATTTCATCCCCACCTATAAATAGTCTTCTTCTTCCTCACGAAGGGGTTGACGACTCCATTTCTCTCAACTCCATTTTTAGACCTTGATTTCTTGGAGATCTCCCTCCTTAGCCAACCAAATCTCTTGATCTTTTGAGAAGCAAAGGAGAAGTGCTCGATCTACACATTCACCAAAGAGAAAGTTGATTCCCCCTTGTTTTTGTGGTGCTTCTTGTTACTCTTGGAGGTTGGAGACTCCTAGGCGGTAGGAGTGCTCCGGTGAGGAATCGACCATTGTGATTTCCCTCGAAAAGTTTGTGAGGGTTTGGAGACCACCCCAAGGTCTACCACTAGTGGTTGAGAAACGCCTTCGTGGTGTTGTCTCAAGGAGAGAATAGGGTGAGCCTTTGTGGCATTGGTGTGCCTTCGTGGTAACATCCACCTCTCTAAACGGTGATGCAGCTTCCCTCCAAGGAAGTGAACATCGGCATACATCCTCGTCTCTCGGAGTTGCGGTTATTCCTAACCCTAACTCTCTACTTGTGTGGTTACTTGTCTCTTAGCACTTACTTATATCATCTTGTGCTTGCTTACTCATATATTTGTGTCACTTGTTTATCTTGCTTAGCTCGTTACTATCATACTTGCAATTGTTAGGCTCACTTTCACTTTCCGCATTATTGCCTAAAATTGCTTAGTAACAATTAAAATTTGTAATTGTACCTATTCACCCCCTCTAGGTCCATCTCGATCCTTTCAATTGGTATCAGAGCCTCGTGCTCTATTCTTGTGGCTTAACCGCCCTAGAGTGAGATGAACCCCGATGGGACTCCGCTTGTTGTAGATCCGAAGGATAAAGGCGAGGCTTCTTTGGAAGTCAAGACCTTTACTTCCGAGGATCTAGAACGGGCCCTTGCTAAGCAAAAGGAGGAGCATGATGCTTCTGTTGAGGCCTTGGTCCAAATGAGGATAGCCACGTTGTCTACGGTGCTTGCACCACTTTCGGGTGGTGCGGTTTCGAGGCCAACTGTGCCTACTTCATCACTTGGTCAACAACCTCCTAGAAATGAACACTCCAGTGTTCCTTGGCTTTATGCAATACCCCAAGTTGAGAAACCGAAATATAACCCTCAAGGCAAACCTCCTTTACTTGATGCCACTTCCAATTTTGCCTTGTGGAGAGTTGCTATGCAGGATCATCTTCGATATGGAAATGATGAGATGCTGGAGATCTTGGAGTATGGTTACCATGTGGTTGATCCAAAGAATCCTACACCAAGAGAAATTTATGACAAAAATCTCAATGACACTGCAACCATGTGTATAAGGAGAGGTATGGTTGAAAAGCAAAGGAGACCTTTCATACACATCACAAGTGCCAAGGAACTATGGGAAAGTATTATAAGATCCAAGATCGGTACCTCCACCCTCCGGAGTGCTCAATATGAAATTGCCAAGGGGCAATTGCAAAACTTTTGCAATGAGAAAGGTGAAACTCCCAATCAACTCCTTGAGCATCTCATGACTCTCACCGTGGATATTGAGTCGTGTGAGTGTGACAAGACACAAGATGGATTCAACATGACTAAGCGATTCCTTGTGGACAAGTTGCTCCATGCTCTTGCTCCATATCACCATCAAATGGTATGGGACATAAGACAACACCATGCCTTCAAGAAATGACTACAGATGACATCATATCCACTTTCCAACTATTTGAAGAGTCAAAGGCAAATGCTACAAAACATCTTGCCATGCATGGTACTCCATCGTCAAAGATCAATCTTGCATTGAAGGCTAAGCATGTATGTGAAGATGATCAAAGTGAAGAAGAAGAAGATGATGATGATGAAGATGGTGATGAAGTTGAATCCGATGAGGACCCTTCATATGAAGACATGGCTCTCTTTGTCAAGAAGTTTAGCGCGGGAAAATTCAAGGGAAGATTTCAAAAGAAGAAAGTAAGAAATGCTACAACCGTGAAGAAACCAACCACTTCTCAAACGAGTGCCCTTATGAGAAGAGAGAAGACAAACCAAGGTTTCCCAAGACCTTTCCCAAGAAGAAGTTGCCAAATCCTTTGAACTCCAAGCTCAAGAAGAGAGATGGGAAAGCAATGGTTGCTCAAGAAGAATCCGATCCGGATGATGTTAGTGGTGCCGGAGTTGCTCAAGATTCTCAAAACACATTGAGGCTAGTCAACAAGAGTGGTGAAGTTGTCACCTACAACTACATGAAGGATTACAAGGGCAACGCTCACAAGTGTCTCATGGCGAAGGCCGTGGTAGAAGATGGAGAGGACCAACACTCTCCTGACAAGGTCAAGGTAACCCCACGATCAAACCCTCCTCTTTTCACTCCTCCTACTCCTAGTGATGAGTATCTTGATGCGGAGGATAGTTATGAGGATGATGATAATAATGATCCTATGCTTGCTAAACTAAATAAGTTCATGTGCTCCCTTAAAGGAAAGAAGCTCACTATGTTTCGTATGCTTATGGAGATGGTGAGTAAGCACACCATTTCCATTAAGGAACTCGAAACCCTCATCACCGTGGAAAAGGAAAAATATGAAATCCTTGAGCAGAAAGTCCAATATGAGGAAGCACGCAATGATGAACTATGCTTAAAAATTGGTGCAAACATTGATGTTCATACTAGAGATCTTGCCTCCTTGAAAAAGGCTATCGACTCTTGCGAAGAGTTGATGAATGATAAAAGTAAGCTTGTAAAGTCTAATGCTTCTCTCTCTCTAAGGATCGTGAGCTCCTATCCGCGTCCCTCAAGACCAAGGAAGAAGAGCTCACCCTTCTTACAAAGAGTTTTGAGGCACTCAAGCTTACTTATCTTGAAACTCTAGCCAAGGCTTACTCTTCTCCTATTATCAAAGTTGATGCTTGTACTACTAACTCTAGTAGTGATTTAGCATCTATTCTTGAGGAGAATCGCTTTCTCAAAGCTCAAATCGAGAAAGGGCTCATGACATGTGCTCAAGGGCAAAAGAACCTCAATGAGGTGTTGAGCCAACACAATGAAGTGTTTGCGAAAGAGGGACTCGGGTTTGACCCGAGCACAAGCAAGAAGAAGACATCCTCTCAAAAGTGCACCACCCATATAAAAGAAACTTTTGTACGAGAAGGGCACAAGGAGAAAGGTAAGGTTGATTGTGGGAAGGCCACAAGGGGCATGCCCACTGTCAACAAGCCAAAAGAGTTCATGCCTCCATCCTATGTTCTTCGTAAGACTAAGGATGGAGAAGTTTATGCAAAGTTTGTTGGTCCTCGAAATGCATTTCGGTTTTATGATATGTGGGTCCCTAAGACCCTTGTGACTAACTTGAGAGGTCCCATTGCAAAATGGGTGCCTCTAACCAAGTAATAATTGTGTGTAGGTTGCCTTCTCCGGTGGAGTAAAATGGGTGCTTGATAGTGGATGTACCAATCATATGACCGGAGATAGCAAATTGCTCTACGACTTCATGGAAGCTATTCAACCATTTATGAGCATTATGTTTGGTGGAGGATCAAAAGGACAGGTACTCGGTTTGGGTAAGGTGGCTATCACAAATGACATGTCTCTCGCAAATGTCATGTCGTGGTATTCTCACGGGGGGATTGTGAGGCGACAGATGCCACAAGGGCTTAGTGTGTGGGTAAGACTGCTGCTGATAGGACCGGGAGCGGGTATGCGAGTAGCACGCGGTGGTTTACCCAGCTTCGGAGCTCTCCGGAGAGATAATACTCCCTCTTCTGCATGTCTGAATGTATCTATCTGGGTGTACATCGGGCATACATAGTGCTCTGAGTCAGATTCGGGGTCAAGTGCCATAGGCATCTGACCTCGCATATGCATAAGTGTGTGTGGCATGGTGGCCGTTTGCTCTTGGCCGAATGGGCGTGCTTAGGCATGCTTGTCCGTGGGAGTGGATGGATGGATGGCTAGCTAGCTCTCTTGCTAGCTAGCTTGCTCGTGGGTGTGTGTGTGAGTCCATCCCCTGGATGGATGGATGGATGGGTGCCCCTTTATATAGTGTGAGGCTAGCTTAGCATGTAAGCTATGTGGTGGTAGCGTTGGTTGTAAGCTACCTTGGGTAGCTTACAAACCAAGCTATGTAGTGGCATGGCCTAGGCATGGTGCATGTCATGCTTGTCCCACAGGGTACTTTATAAATCGATTACCAGGGGACATCAGACATCAGAGATGACGTCGTGCACGATCGTCCCGTCTGTGTCTTGTCGATGTCGGGTCGGGCTGCAGTCGGCAGCCGGCTGGTTGGCGCAGTCGGCAGCCGGCAGCCGACCGGGCAGAGTAGTCGAACGGAGAGCCAGCAGAAGCGGCCGGGCGGTCGGACTGAGGGGCTTTGCTAGCCCCGGTGTCTTGAAATATCGTCTTGCCGTCTTCGGGGTATCCGTGTCCCATTACTCCGACAGTAGCCCCCAAGCCTCTGGGCAACTTGGCAAAGTTGGGCGGAGGTTTTTTGGCGAGTGTTCATGGAAATGATCATGAAAAAGACAAAGTTAGACCACGCAGATATATCAAATGTTTGCTTTCAAAGATTGCAAGTTTTATTCGGAGGGTGCCGACTCGGTTTCGGCCCGAGCCCCTTCAATCTTTTTTCATGTTCTCTCCTCTCTTTGGCTTGTGCTCTCGCTAGTCGGACAGCTTCTGCTGGTCTGTGGTGAGAGTGGGCATGGAGTGGAGTGTACAATACTCGCACTGGGAGCGAATTTAACCGAGCGGATACTCATAAAAGAAACGCAAGGTCGCCCGAACCGTTTTTCTTCGGGCGTTTCACGTGGGTGGCCTCCGGCGTTCACTCTTGTTAGCCGGGACGGTATTTCTGCGATCTATGACTAAGAGTGGGCCTTTGATGCTGCAAGACGCTACTAAGCCGTCTGCGGAACCAACGTCTTAGGCCAGCGGCCCGACCCTCGGGCCAACTACTGGTGGCGCCGGGCGTAAACGATGATGCAACTATAATTAAAATGCGGAGATAGCCCCGAGCATCGCTCGGGTTATCCGTGTTTGCGTGATGCAAAATATGCGGGTGAGGAGCTCACATTGATTTGCGTGTAGTCATCGTCGAATACCGGCGCGACTCGGCGTCATGAGCGCTTTGCCCCAGGGTGTAGCCTTCGAGCCCCCGGGTGCTCGAAGGGGGTCCCGGCCGGTCAAGCTCGACCTGCCAGGAGGCGGGGCATCTTGCAACGCCCTTCTTCTTCTTTTCTCTTCCGCCGGTCATCACCGGACAAAACTCTTCTCTTGTTCGCAATCTTGGCTAAGGCCAACAAGACTGCCGGTAGCCAGAGATTCCCCAATCACGAGCGATCGGGCGGATCTCGGCGACTACTTTGTCTTCTTCTTGGTAGCGTCAAGATCCATTGGTATAGCCCCGAGATTCGGCCGATTGAAGCGATCGGGCGGATCTCCTAAGAACTACTTTATCTTCTTCTTTTTCTTCTTTAGCCGGCTGTGCGCAGCCGAACTGGTTCGTCGGTCACCCAGGCAGCGAGGTGGGCAGACGAACCAGCCGGCCGAGCGGCGATGCGAGCGGTCGACCGGAGCAGTCGGCTGGACTGCATTCTGTGCAGTGAGATCCTTCTCATTCTTAATTTTTTTAGCACCCGGCCACTCACTTTTCTGGCCGTCTCCACGTGGGCAGCCGGCTGACGCTCTCTCTCTTTTTCTTTTTCTAGCCGGCATCTAGCACCCGGCCTTTGACTTTTTCAGCCGGCCCTCTTTTCCTTTCTTTTTTTTTTCTTCACTTTCTTTCTTTCTTTTCCGCCTGCGCAGCCGGCCGAAGGGGGAGCCCGCGCACGCGTGCGGAGCCGGCTGGCGGCGACCCGGCAGCGGGCCAGCAGGGGCAGGCGGGCGCGGCGACGAGCCAGCCAGCCGGCGTGCGGGAAGCCGGCTGGGCGAGGGGGCGAGCCGGCGCGGAGCTCTCAGCCGCGGGCGAGGTCGCAGGCGGCAAGCCGGGGCGGGGAGGCGGCCGGAGGCCGGGCGCAGCGCGGGTCGGCTAGCGGCGAACCGGACGGCCGCGAGCGAAGGCGACCCGGCAGGTGCTCGGAGCCGGCTGGTGGCGGGGCCAGCCGTCCGGCCTGGGGCGGAGACGGCAGGCGGCAGGAGGCGGGTGTGGGAGACGACCCGGAGCCGGCCTGGCCAGGCGCGGGGTGGCGCTGGGGATCCTGCTCGGGGCCGGACTTGGCCGGGCGAGCCGGCGGCCGGGACGCGGAGGGCCGGCGGGGCCGCACAGCGAGGGGGCCTGGGAGCCGGCCAGTGGGGGCGGCTAGGAGCGCGTGAAACCGGCGCAGGGGCGGCGAGCCGGCCACCCGGCGACGGGGACCCGAGGTGAGGGCAGGCGGAGACTGCGGGGCCGGGTCGTGGGCACGAGCCGGCGGAGTCGGCGGTGTCTCTGGAACCCGGTGTGGCGGCGGGGACCCGACGCGGGGGCGGGCGGAGACGACGCGGCCGCCGCGGAGGGCCGGCCGCGGATGGAGGCGGACCCGGCCAAGCACGGGGTGGAGCTGGCCGTGGGTCGACGCAGAGGCCGGAGCGGGATGAGCGCGGAGGAGCGAGGCGGCCGGACGAGACGCTGGGGGAGCTGGACCCGGCAGAGGAGGTGCTCACGGGACGGGATGCGGGCGCAAGCCGGCCAGCGGGCGCGGACGTACGCAGGCGGGGGTGCGGCGACCTGGCGCG
Organism: Aegilops bicornis; assembly: GCA_021605145.1. Classification (NCBI taxonomy): domain Eukaryota; kingdom Viridiplantae; phylum Streptophyta; class Magnoliopsida; order Poales; family Poaceae; genus Aegilops; species Aegilops bicornis. Next base: position 323,064,396 of record CM038675.1, read on the forward strand.
CAGGGGAGCCGGCCGCGGAGGCACGGAGCCGGCTGGAGCGGGGAGGCCGGCCGACGCAGAGAGCCGGCGCAGGAGGTCTGGGTCGCGGGCGCAAGCTAGCGGAGGCGAGGCATAGCCAGCGAGGCTGCCCGTCGACGGGAGCAGCAGCAGGGCCACAGCACCGCGGGGATGCAGGCATCCGCGAGCTGGGAGGAGCTCGAGTGTACGACAGAGCACGCGCGGTGGTAGGCATCAAACAAACGCGATGATGTGCGAGTTTAGTCTCTGTCCATTGCCTGGTCAATGCATTGACATTATATAGCTTGTGTCTGGCTATGGCTAGTGGATGGCTCGTGTATGACCATTATCTGGCTTGCGTATGGAAGTGAGCTGGAGCAAGCGCAGCATGGGCACTCATGTACGGGGATGAGCAGGGAACAGCAGGAGGAAGACGAGCGCGCACTGGCCGGACTCGGCAACGACGCTGAGCAGCGCGGCTGCTGCCTGGACAGCGGGCCGTTGGGCCGCGGTTGCTTGTTGGTGAGGCGCGCGATGTAGAGTATCCGTGGAGCCGCGACGGACGGCCGACGTCGCGGCGGTGGTGACGAGGAGGCCGACGGCGAGGACGCGTCGCTCCTCGCGGCCGCTCCGGGGGCATGTCGATGTTGGGCCCCCGAGCGCTATCGGAAAGACGACGGCGACGCCGCGGTGATGATGGCGAAAATGGTGAGGCCGACGGCGAGGACGCGCCGCCCCCCGCGGCCACTCTGGGGGCGTGTCGATGTCGCGCCCCCGACCGCTACTGGAGAGACGGCGCGACGCCGCGGCGGTGAAGGCAAAAAATGGTCCCGCCCGGACTGCGAAACCAGCAGCAGCGTGGTAGCATAATAGTAGAACCATCCCACGGTGGGCGCCAACTGTCGTGGTATTCTCACGGGGGGCTTGCGAGGCGACAGATGCCACAAGGGCTTAGTGTGTGGGTAAGGCTGCTGCTGATAGGACCGGGAGCGGGTATGCGAGTTGCACGCGGTGGTTTACCCAAAGATCGGAGCTTTTCGGAGAGATAATACTCCTCTTGCTGCATGTGCGAGTGTATCTATCGAGGTGTACATCGGCAGCAAAGTGCTCTCGAGTCATGTCCGGGTCAGGTGCCATAGGCATCTGACCTCGCATATGCATAAGTGTGTGTGGCATGATGGCCGTTGCACTTGGCCGAATGGGCGTGCTTAGGCATGCTTGCCCGTGGGAGTGGATGGATGGATGGCTATCTAGCTCTCTTGCTAGCTAGCTTGCTCGTGGGTGTGTGCGTGAGTCCATCCCCTGGATGGATGGATGGGTGCCCTTTTATATAGTGTGAGGCTAGCTTAGCATGTAAGCTATGTGGTGGTAGCGTTGGTTGTAAGCTACCTTGGGTAGCTTACAAACCAAGCTATGTAGTGGCATGGCCTAGGCATGGTGCATGTCATGCTTGTTCCTGGATACTTTATAAATCAGTACCCAGGGGACACGGTACACTGTAGATGACTCGCGGTACGATCGTCCCGTCGGTGTCTTGTCGGTGTCGGGTCGGGCTGCACTCGGCAAATTGGTTACGCAATGGCAAATGCCCGGCAGTAGTAGTCGGACGGAGAGAAGCGGTAGGCGGTTTAACCGAGGGGCTTTGCTAGCCCCGGTGTCTTGAAATATCGTCTTGCCGTCTTCGGGGTATCCGTGTCCCATTACTCCGACATTCATGCTTGTCCAATCCCCTAAATATCATTTGCTTTCTGTTCGCCAATTGGCTTCTATTGGTTATGATACACTATTTGGACTAACGGATGTGACAGTCTTTAAGAGAGATACTCTCGAAGTGGCCTTTGTTGGAGAGTTGGATGGCAACCTTTACATGGTTGATTTCTCGAAAGAGAGCACATTCCATGCAACTTGTCTAATGGCCAAGGCCGACAAGGGGTGGCTATGGCATCGCCGTCTAGCCCATGTCAGCACGAGAAATCTTCAAGATCTCTTAAAGGGAAATCACATCCTTGGACTAACAAATGTCTCTTTTGAGAAAGATCGTGTGTGTAGTGCATGCATAGCCGGGAAGCAACATCAATCAAAGCACCCACCCAAAAATATTGTGTCTACTTCAAGGCCTTTGGAGCTCCTTCATGTGGATCTTTTTGGGCCTCCTTCAATGGTATAGTCTTGGTGGGAAAAAGTATGGACTTGTCATTGTGGATGATTACTCAAGATACACATGGGTATTTTTCCTCAAGTCCAAAGACGAGACGAAGATCACCTTCATTGATTTTGCCAAGCAAGCACAACGCAAGTTTGACAAAGAAATCATGGAAATAAGAAGTGATAATGGTTCCGAGTACAAGAATTACACCTTGGAAGGATTTATTAGTGATGAAGGGATTGAACATCAATATTCTACACCATACACCCCTCAACAAAATGGTGTTGCAGAAAGGAAGAATCGTACACTTGTGGAGATGGCAAGGTCCATGTTGGATGAATACAAGTCTCCACACAGTTTTTGGGCCGAAGCTGTCAACACCGCATGTCATGTATCAAATCGACTCTTCCTCCGCAAAATATTGGAAAAGACTCCATATGAGCTCCTAACCAGGAACAAGCCAAATGTCAAGTACTTTCGTGTATTTGGGTGCAAATCTTTCATCCTCAACAAAAAGGAACGGTTAGGAAATTTTCAATCCAAAACAACTAAGGGTATATTTGTTGGCTATGGATCAAACTCTCACGCCTATAGAGTCTACAACAAATCTAATGGATGTGTTGTAGAAACTTGTGACGTGGTGTTTGATGAGTTTAATGGCTCCCATGGGGAGCAAGTTGATCTAAGTGATGTAGGTGAAGAAGATTCGTCTCAAGATATCTTGATCATGGGTGTTGGTGCACTTCTTCCAATGGAACAAGAACCTCATGATGATGAAGAAGAAGATGAAAGCCTCACACATCATCAAACAACTTCAACACCCATACCACCACAAGCCCCTATTACTCAAACAATGCCCATAGTCCAAGTACAAGATGATGGTCAAGTTCCTCTTCATGATAATCATCAAGAACAAGATCATCCTCAAGGGCAAGTACAAGAAGGTGCAATCATTGATAATGAACCTCAACAAATGCAAGAAGAAGAAGAAGATTTTCCACCACACATTAATGATCCATATGTTGAGGACGTGGATGATGGACATGAAGTTGAACCTCGCGAAACCTTAACCTCCATCATGCCTCGAGTGGCCGGTCGTGTTAATGTCGATAAGATCCTCACCGGCATATCGGAAGGTAGAGTCACTCGTAAACAATTGACAAACTTTTTTGCTCACTTCTCTTTTGTGTCTAGTGTTGAGCCTCTCAAGGTACAAGATGCGTTGATAGACAATGATTGGCTCATTACTATGCAAGAAGAGTTGAATAGTTTTGAGCTCAATCAAGTGTGGTCATTAGTCAAGAGGCCAACTATGGAACACAACGTCATTGGAACAAAGTGGATTTTCAAGAACAAGCAAGATGAGAATGGTGTAATCATCCGTAACAAGGCAAGGTTAGTGGCACAAGGGTACTCACAAGTTGAAGGTTTGGACTTTGGTGAGACCTTTGCCCCCTGCTGCCTGGCCTTGAATCCATTCGCATCTTACTTGCTTATGCTGCTTTCAATGGCTTTACATTACATCAAATGGATGTGAAGAGTGCTTTCCTTAACGGCCCTCTACAAGAAGGAGTATATGTATCACAACCACCTGGGTTCGTTGACCCCGATCACAAAGACTATGTGTATAAACTTCATAAGGCTTTGTATGGCCTCAACCAAGCACCTCGTGCTTGGTATGATCATCTTAAGAAGTTTTTACTCGATGATGGCTTTGTGAGAGGGGTGATCGATCCCACTCTTTTTACTAAGAGGGACAAAGGTGATTTGATCTTATGCCAAATCTATGTAGATGATATCATTTTGGGTTCTCCTAACATTCATTTATGCAAGAAGTTTGCGGCATCAATGACCAAGAATTTTGAAATGTCACTCAATGCGGATTTGAAGTTCTTCCTCGGATTTCAAATTCAACAATTTCAAGAAGGAATTTTCTTGTCTCAAGCAAAATACCTCAAGGATATCCTAGCAAAATTTGGCATGACTGATGCTAGCCCATGTAAGACACCCATGCCAACCAAAATTGTACTCACTGAAGACTCAAACGGTATCCCCTTCGACCCATCTAAATAGCGCTCTATGATTGGTTCATTGCTTTATCTTTGTGCATCTAGACCAGACATCATGTTTAGTGTATGCATGTGTGCTAGATTTCAAGCTTCCCCTAGGGAAAGCCATCATAAGGCGGTTAAGCATATTCTTAGATACCTTGTTCACACCCCTAAGTTGGGTCTATGGTACCCCAAGGATGCTAAGTTTGATCTCATTGGGTACACGGATGCGGATTGGGCTGGAGACAAAGTGGATCGTAAATCCACCTCCGGTGCATGTCAATTTATTGGACGCTCCTTGGTAAGTTGGTCCTCGAAGAAGCAAAACCATGTTGCCCTCTCCACCGCCGAAGCTGAATATATTGCAACCGCCAGCCAGTAACTCAGCCATTACTATGGATGAGGCAAACTTTGAAGGATTATGGTATCACCTATAGACATGTGCCTCTTCTATGTGATAATGAAAGTTCCATTAATATTGCTGAGAACCCCAAAGATCATACCCGCACCAAGCACGTTGACATTAGGTACCACTTCTTGAGAGATCATGTGGAGAAGGGTGATATTGACATTGCTCATGTTGGCACAGACATGCAACTTGCAGATATTTTCACCAAGCCATTGGATGAAGCCAGGTTTTGTCAACTTAGGCGTGAACCAGGTATCTTGGAGCTTGACAATATTATGTGAAATCTAGTACCCATTCATGCATTTTAATAATGTCTTGTCTAGATGTAGGCATGTATTTAGGGGGAGACATTCAACCCATGAGTTATCTCATCCTATATGATGCATAAATAAACCAAACACTCTCAAAGTTACTATGTTCTCACTTTGTGACCTAGTACTTTAAATGATGGAGTTGTGATGTTGGGCTCAAGGTTAAAATCTTCGTAGTACCAAGTCACACATACTCAAACATGGTGGACTCGTCCACCGCCCTCTCTTAGAGAGGCTGGACTTATTCTTCATTTCTTTTTCTGTGTGTTTGTCCGGTGTTTTTCTCTCTATTTGAGTGTTCTCGTTGTTGCTCTTGTGTTTTGCCCTTAGCTAAGGTTCTACCCAAGCCTCTCTCATCTCGAAACCATCTGATATTTATCTAGTGCACAAGCTTCAAATCATCTCCACATAAATGTTGATGTGGTGTGTGGTGTCTTGGGAGCTTTCGGACCCCCTCCCTCTAGTTCTCAGGAGTTCAGAGAGACTGTAATCTCTCTGGATATCCCGGAACTTCCGGGGTGGGGCCCGGAACTTCCGGCATTGTTCGGAACTTCCGGGCGTCGCGGGTCGTGGGCACATATTATGGGCAGGGGATAACAAAGGGGTTCTTTTCCCCCCTTCTCCTCTGTTCCACTGCTCTCTCTCCCTGCGGCGCCCCTCACCCATCGGCGACTTCCGGGCGACTTGTCGGCCCATGGAACCTTTGGCCCCTTCTTCCCCTTCATCGTGCTTGGAGGGGATCTGTCCTCTCCACCATCTCCATGAAGGAAGGTAACCTATGCTTCTCTCTGCTCTCTCTAGATTCCTAGGGATTGTAGGCTACTCTTATGGTTCTAGGATAAACACAAACTTCACATTCTCAAGCCCTGCATCCACTTTAGATCTGCAGTGCTCCATGACTTTCATTTCTCGATTGGTCGATCCATGTCTGTCCCCTGCTTAGATTCGGCAGGAACCTTGCGACCATGCTGGTGCCGGGAACTTCCGGGTAGGCCGGACCTTCCGGCCTCGCTAGGGTTTCCATGTTCGGGCTGGGCCGGTACTTCCGTTGGCCAGAACTTCCGGGTTCCCCGGAACTTCCGTCCTCCCCCGGAACTTCCGGCCTAAGCAGAGTTCTGTCAAATTTTTGACCAGTGAGATTCTTTGATTTTGTTTTTTAAGGCTTGTGTACTTATTCTATCCCCATGCTATTCTCTATCTCTGGTAGCAGGAGGGTCCGGTTCGCGTGCTCTCTCATGCAAGGTGTATGAACGAAAAACCAAAGCTAGGGTCAAGAAGACAATGGCTATTGTTTTGGGGCATGAGAACATGTTTGACTGCCATCCTGAGGAAGATGCTGAGGCTGAAGACAGTGCATCTCCTCCTGCTGCTCCCGCCCACTCCAAGAAGCGGAAGACCACTTCCAAGAAGGCAAAAGCACAAAATGTACAACCTCCTCCTCCTGAGCCAGTCACCATGAAGGAAATGCCCGCACCAGAGTGGATTGCTATACGCCGTGTCAATCCCTATCGTGAAGACCGTGATCATGTGGCTGATTCCAAGTTTTGGACACTTTTCCAGCAACGCAACTATGAAGAGATTTTTTCTCAGTTCGTCAACAAGTGTGTCATTCAGAAGAGTATCAACATTGCTCATTTTGACAAGACTCCAACAAACTCTGCTTACTTTGAGGGGATCCAGAACATGTATGTGGAGCTCAACCTCCTTCCACTCATGTGCTTTCAACATGATGTGTCTCCGCCTCTTGTGGCTCAATACTATGCCACCGTGCATGTCGGGACTGATATGCAGCACACTCTTACTTGGATGAGTGGTAATGAGAAGTTCTCTGCTCCGTTCTTCGTGCTGGCCGGTCTTCTGGGCTATGAGTATACTGACATTACTGCTGACCGTGGCTACAAGATTCACGACAAAGGGGTCTTCCAAGCTATTCACTTGGCTGATTTGTATACTCCATCCGGAAAGGTTGGATCTGTTGGTGATCTTCTGCCTTTCTATGACATCATGCACCGTATCTTTCGAGAGATCCTTGCGGTCAAGGTGGGTGACAAGAACAAGATTCGTGGCCATCTCATCAACCTTCTTCACTACACTTGTCATAACTCCGAGAAAGGCCCCATTGATGTGATGGACTTTATGTGGCATGAGATGTATACTGTGGTAATGAACCACAAGGTTCCTATCTATGCTCCGTATGTTACTGCTTTGATTGCTGAGATTGCTCCAGATGCACTTGCGGGTCGACGTCTGACTGGCCACTCCAGTGTTAACTTACTTGTTAAGAAGAGCAAGGCAACTACTCATGAGGGTGAAGATGAGTAGGAAGAGCAGCTACATGCTGTAAATCCACACCACTTTGAGCTTCATCCCCGCTCACATACTTTTCATCGTGGGGAGCCTAGTGACTCTGGGTCCAAGAAGAGCAACAAAATTTGGCGTCTTCTCAAGAACATGTTTTGTCTTCAGCAAGATATGCATAAGAAGCAGTGGGAGGAGCACAAGTCTAGGAAGGAGAGCACGAAGGCTCTTAAGGATGGTATGCGTGCATCTGGTATGGACATTGCTCACGGCTCCGAGTCTCATGTGATTCCTTTTGAGAAATACCAGTCCAAGTTTGCTCGGTTTGATGTTGAAGCCGGCGATGAAGCCTCTTCTCACCGCCCTCATGGCTCAGAATCTTCTGGAGAGTAGTCTGAGGACCCTTCTGCGTCCCTCTCCTAGGGGCTGTTTGTGGATTCCTCCATCTTTCCTTTTTGCCATCTAGGTGACAACAGGGGGAGATGTTGTGGTGCTTGATAGGGCTTATCGTTTATCCTTGTTTATCTGCCTATTTACCGTTGATCCTTGAACCTTTGATTTTATTTCCTCCATTTGGATCTGAGCTTGCTATTTGAACCTATTTATGTTTTGTTAATTAATCTATCTGTGTGTGAGAAACTTATGGCAAGGAGGTTACATGGCATATTATATTTGCTCATATTGTAAGAGATATCTATCAGGCTATGATTATATCTATATATGTACCCTCACTATGAAGAACAAAGGTTAGTAAAGTGTTCTATGTCGATATATCATTCTTGTGTGGGTATGCACAGTGATAGGGGGAGAATCCTCTAACCATGTCATTTCATTTCAAATGCAATCTTAAAATAAGGCATGGGGTGTGGGGGAGTACCTTCCTGTCATTAAAGTTGCTTAATTATGTATATACTTTATGAGTTTACCCTCTCAAGCATTGTTGTCATCTATGTCAAAAAGGGGGAGATTGAAAGTGCAATATTGCACTAAAGTGTTTTTGATATTGATGACAACTTCATTTGTGTTTCTAACCACATGCTCTAAGTGTTAACAGCCCCGATTAAGCTAAAAGTGAAGCATGGATGGTTATTTCCTCTCTTATTGGAAAAAGGAAAAGTGGTGCGCTCAAGAAAAGAAGAGTACCTTAAAGTTTTCTTGTTTCTTGAGTCCTTAGGGAAGCCACACTATTAAGAGGGGGTGCATCATAAAAACATCTGGGGAATCAACTTACCTTCTCACATTGATCTGAAAATCCTAGTGCCAAGTTTCTGTTCAGGTCGGAACTTCCGGGATGGCCGAAACTTCCGGGGACCGGAATGTCCGGGCGGGGTCCGGGAAGCTTCCGGGGTACCCAGAGAAACTGCACTTTTTCGTGCAATCTCTCTGTGTAGCACAGAACCTCGCCAGACCCTGGTCGGAACTTCCGTCACCCGGAACTTCCGGGGCGGCCGGAACTTCCGGGCACCGGAATTTCCGTCCCCTGTTTCAGCAGCTTCCGGGGTACTACTGAGTGGTGCAAACTCTCTGTGTAGCCCGGAACCTGTCCGGAACTTGGCCGGAACTTCCGGGGTCCGGAACTTCCGTCTGTAGCCGGAACTTCCGGGCTACGCAGAAATATGCCTCCAACGGCCAGATTTCATCCCCACCTATAAATAATCTTCTTCTTCCTCACGAAGGGGTTGACGACTCCATTTCTCTCACCTCCATTTTTAGACCTCCATTTCTTGGAGATCTCCCTCCTTAGCCAACCAAAGCTCTTGATCTTTTGAGAAGCGAAGGAGAAGTGCTCGATCTACACATTCACCAAAGTGAAAGTTGATTCCCCCTTGTTTTTGTGGTGCTTCTTGTTACTCTTGGAGGTTGTAGACTCCTAGGCGGTAGGAGTGCTCCGGCGAGGAATAGACCATTGTGATTTCCCGCGGAAAGTTTGTGAGGGTTTGGAGACCACCCCAAGGTCTACCACTAGTGGTTGAGAAACGCCTTCGTGGTGTTGTCTCAAGGAGAGAATAGGGTGAGCCTTCGTGGCGTTGGCGTGCATTCATGGTAACATCCACCTCTCTAAACGGTGACGTAGCTTCCCTCCAAGGAAGTGAACATCAGCGTACATCCTCGTCTCTCGGAGTTGCGGTTATTCCTAACCCTAACTCTCTACTTGTGGTTACTTGTCTCTTAGCACTTACTTATATCATCTTGTGCTTGCTTACTCATATATTTGTGTCACTTGTTTATCTTGCTTAGCTCGTTAGTATCATACTTGCAATTGTTAGGCTCACTTTCACTTTCCGCATTATTGCCTAAAATTGCTTAGTAACAATTAAAATTTGTAATTGTACCTATTCACCCCCCTCTAGGTCCATCTCGATCCTTTCAGCGGCAGCGTCATAATAGGCAAGCTTGCCAGCGTGGTTTGGTTTGAAGGATCTTTCGCCAAGTCTTCTGACTTATGGCAGTTGGGGTGGTTTTATATCAACGAGCAGCGTGGCTCCAGGTGGGCGGCTATGCCTGCGTTCCGACCCGGCCCTCCAATTCATCTTGCTTCATGGATCAATAAGGGATTGGACTGGGGATCCGTCAATGAAGTGCAGACTCTGCACAGTCGCATCCGAAGCCTTACCGAGAAGGGCATCGATCTTGTGAACGTCGTTCAAGTAATGCTAGTCTGCCAGACCTTGCCATGTCAGCGGCGACCTCTCCATATGTGGGAGTTCAATCCAGAAGGGGGGCGGACTCTTCATCACTTCTTCGACACCATGCACGAAGGAATGTGGAAATTATATTTCGGGGAACGAGAGCAATGGCCGGACACCACCGAAGATGTTGGCCTTGACTGCAATCATCCGGACACTTCGGTAAGTATTCGATCTTCGAACACCTTTTAGTCAAGCATCTCTTGACAAGATATTGAGCAGTCTGTCCCTCTATAGGACTGGATAAAGAAAGCGGTGTTAATCTGGTGTCCGACACCCCTCCCTGAAGATTCTGCGACCGCCCTGCTGACGAGAATGCTGACTCTGACACCGTACCAGGTGTTTGCAGAGGGGAGCGAGATCAGGGGGACCAGAGGTGATCCCCGTCCTGAGGGTAAATTAGATGCTGTGTTCGGGGAAACCGAAACCCTTTTGCCCGAGGGCAAAGGTGCAGAGGAAACCCTCCATGGCAAGAAGAGGGCCGCTTCTGAAGATCAGGAGGGGAAACCTTCCAAAAGAGGAAAAATACCATCGTCGGGCGGCTTGGGCCGGGCAAGCGATGTTGCCGTAGAGCTTTATGATGAGGACAGACCTCTGGCCAAACCGTAAGTGAAGCTGGGGCACTTTAAACATACCTCATCCTTTTCCTATTAGTGAAGTAATCATCCGACATATGTACATCCTCGCAGCTTAACGCCTGGCGTTTCTCAATCGTCCTCCTCCTCGAGAGACCTTCCTCCGTAGATGATGGAGAGTGACACGCCTTCTCTGGCCTCCTCGCCCAACAGGGCGGATGATCTTGAGGTATCGTCCCGGAGGGCTCCTTCCGATCGACAAGCAGTGGAGGAAATGGAGAAGGCGTTACCCGAAGGTGGTGCCTCTATCACTCAGGGTTCGGGAATCAAGAATGACGGCCCCGAACTGTCCGGTTTACAGACGGAGACGATTATGGAGGCGAGTAAGCGGATTCCTTCAAAGGAATGCCGTACTCCGGCGGCGGTTTCCGAAGACCCCGGAGCGCCGAAAATGCTGACGGACATGCTGCGACAAGTGTCCATTTCAGAGGAGTACCGTGCCTTGATGGTTACGGTGGTCGAAAAGGTTCTATTCGCGAAGAGCGGATTGAACGAGGACTTCTCGAGCCTTCTAAGAGGTTTTGAGGTTTGTGATGTAGTTTTGCCAATTGAATAATATTGACAGAATGCACCTGTTGTATATGCAGTAGCCCCTGAGACTCGGATTGCCTTCCGAAGGAAGCGATCGAAGGATCAAAAAGATATGCTCAGGTACTAATCTTGATTTAACTTGGAATACAGGCTGCCTCCCCTCCTGCGGCTACCCGAAATACGAAAGTGGCCGAACTGCAGCGAAAGCTGGATATTGCGGAAGATGACATTGCATTGATCAATAGGCATCTTGATGACTCGCAAGGTATATATTTTGAGCATTCCTTACACCAATGTGCTTGTAATTTAGGCCTGACGCCGAAAAGAATTTTATATGAAATGTGCATGAGTGCAGATGGTGCTGCCGTCGTTGAAGCTCTCGGGTGGAGCTAGCCCGGGCCAAGGAGCAGGCCCGGTGTAGTGATGCGGCTGCCGAGAAGGCATCGGCTGATCTAAGAGCCGAACAAGCAGCTCGGCGCCAAAATGAGGAGAAAGTATCCGCACTGGCGCTTGAATTGAAGAATACTGCCAGCCGCTATGAATACCTTGAGAAGGAGAATAAAGCCACAATGGCTGAACTTGATAAGGCCATATGAGAGGTGAGTGAAGCTCGGTCTGAATCTAGGGCAGCTCTTGAAGAGATTCGGCAGGCTAAGGAGATAGCGGCCGCTAAGCCCTTTTTGCTTCAGACTAAGTTTGGCGATCCGGACTATGCTCAGCTGAACCAGGTGTGGAGTTCTTCGGCTGAATTTTTGGACTTGCCGAAGAGTTCTTCCGATGTGGCACAATTTTACCAAGCACAAGAGGGGTATGCAACGGAGAAGATTTTCTGGTCACAATTTGGCGCATCAAAGCGCCCTCTGTTGCTGAATGAACAGATGTCCCAGTGGGCCGAGCTTCATAGGATATCCGGCGACAACATGAAGAGCGTCATAATCTGGTTGTGGCCGAATGAGCCTGTTCCAAAGTGCTACTTTGGCCTGGTGCGACGTCTTGTTGATGCGGTGCCGCGTATTGATGCTGCAAAGCGGTCGGCGTGCATTGAAGGTGCACGGATGGCCTTTGCTCGAGTCAAGACGTTTTGGTGGAAGATGAAGGCCGACGATGTTGTGGCGAAGAGTCCGCCCAAGGGCAAGGACTGTAGTGAGCCGGAGCATTATTTTGAAGACGTCCTGGAAGCCGCCCGCCTGATAGAGGGTCAATGCTCGAAGAACATAATGTTCGAGTGAGGTGTATTAGAATTGTAAAAGACAATTTTATAATAGATCTATTTTTATATTTTTGCTCAAAAGCTTGAATTCCTCTTGTGCGGCCGTTTAATATAATCTGAAAGTTTTCCAGTCGTCGGCTTTAGCCCCCACGTAGGAAGTACGGGGGTGTTCGAAAAGGCATTTAATCACTCTTTATCCAACGTGTTGGTCCGTGAAGGAGGTGATAATGCAGCTAACCAGGCAATCGGACTATAGGCGTTAACACCTTCACTTAGCCATAGGAGTTTTATGGTGGGACTACGACATAGCCCCTAGTATGTATGTGGCGTATAGTGCCTTACATATTTGATCTGAAAAAGATCCCTCGTGTGACACGGAGAATCGCTAAGGATTCCAAGAAGTCGTCAAGTGGTTGACCAGCTCTCATTTGCATCATGATGATCGGTTTTCGGCTTTCTCTACTGAGGTGCTCATCCGGTTTAGACCAGGGCACAATCGCAGTAGTTCTCCCTTTACTACCCTAGCCGATAGAGCGGAACATAGGGTAGCAAGCATAGGAGCCGGGCAACCCAACTATTGACCCAAGATAATGATTCAGAGCTGATGCATATAAGGCTAAACTTGCGACGCCGAAGTACGCTATAGAGCTGTTCGGACTTTTACTGGCAACTCATTCATTCCCATACCGAGTCCCTGGCAGGGTATGCCGAGGTGCATCAGTAAAGCAGCTATTGAGGCCATACTCATTGTTGAAAGAGTATGAAAGATTAGTTCAGATGAGGTTTACTGGGAGCGGAGCAATATGCCAATGATAAATTTATGTGTGTATATATATATATACATACATACATATAAAAGAAACCACAAACCCGACTATTTGACATGCTCGGGGTCGGTAACAGAGGAAAAAGGGCATAGTACAGGCTCGGAATAAAGAGTGCGGTCTACAAAAAGTTATTTTGGACCTCCTGTCGCACATCTGCGCCACCCGTCCTCGGGGAGGGGAATCCTTAACGGAAGTAGCCCCTTAGGTGAGTGTACGGATCCGAACTCCGATAGAGTCCGTTGTAGATGTTTTCCTGTTGGTCACCTGTTCTTAAGAGATGATACAGAAAAAATAAGGAAAACAGATAAAAACGTTACGGGAATGCTTGCAGGGTTGTCCGTATTGTGCTTCCGCCGATGCCCATGGTATCTTGAGTGCGTAGTGATGTACGCGTGGTGTAAATCTTGCCAATATAGTAGGTGGGTGGCGGAAACCGAACTGCTATTTCCATTCCGGGAGTGATCGAACTTTAGAGGGAAACTGTTTCTGGCCCATGGTGTTCGGCTGGCGAGCCGCTCCGTCGTCTTTATTGCCTAGTGGCCTCCTCCCCTTGTGATTGGCGTTAAGCTTGCCTGCCTGCTTGAGGACCCAACAGTATGATTAGCTGGCTTATCAGGGTGACCGTGAATCTGACAAGGTCGGTCCAATATCCTGTCAAGGGAGGATGGTCCATCCTTGTTTGCCTCTAGTGGCTTCTTGCGTTGACCGGGTTTTGGATTGTGAAATCAGGCGTTGAGCGCTGTGTCACGTAATCTTTCAGTATTATTGCGACTGTTGTGTTTGGTTCGTCGTGGCTTACCGTTGCCGTCTTAGATTTCAGAAGTGCCCGGGTCACTGGTGTTGTTGCTTTTACGAGCTAGCCAGTTGTCTTCTCCCGCACAAAAGCGAGTCATTAGAGCGTTAAGGGCCGTCATTGATTTGGGTCCTTCCTGGCCGAGGTGACGCGCTAGCCATTCATCCCGTACGCTAAGTTTTAAGGCCGCGAGGGCTTCTGCGTCCGGACAGTCGACAATTTGGTTCTTTTTGACTAAGAACCTAGTCTAGAGCTCCCTGGCTAACTCGCCGGGCTCCTGGACAATATGACTCAAGTCATCGGCATCTAGTGGCCGGACATATGTTGCTTGGAAGTTGTCTCGAAAGGCGTCTTCCAAATCTTCCCAGTTGCCAATAGAATTTTCTGGCAAACTGTTTAGCCAGTACCGAGCTGGCCCTTTGAACTTGAGAGGTAGGTATTTAATGGCATGAAGGTCGTCTCCGCGAGCCATGTGAATATGGAGGAGGTAATCCTCAATCCATACCGTGGGATCTGTCGTTCCATCGTATGACTCGATGTTAATGGGTTTAAACCCGTCTGGAAATTCATGCTCCGTTACCTCGTTAGTGAAGCAGAGAGGGTGTGCGGCTCCTCTATGTTGGGCCACACTATGAAGCACCTCCGGCAGACTCCGTTTACGGTGTTCGGACTGGGCGTGGTCGGCTCTATTGTGTCCGAATAGGTAACCATCATCACCGGTCGGGGCATGTCCCTGCGATCTGTATATCGATTTTGTGTGTCCTGTTCTACCCTCCAAGACTTGTTGGATAATGCGAGTATTCCCCCAAGCTGTTTTGTTCTTGTTTTGATGGCCGGATGGGTTGGTATGGTGCTCTGCTTGGGCTGCTGCTTTATCCAGACCGAACTGTGGTCGGCCTGCCGCATTATTCTATGGTGGTGTGGGCTCCAACGCCCTGCCATCTTATTGAGGGAGCCACCTACTCTTGGGCTGGCTTTTGTCTGGGCCACTAAGGCCATATTCTTCGGCGGGCAAGACCTCAGTCCATCTATCATTGAGCAAATCTTGGCTCGCTTGAAGCTACAACTGCTTCTTCCTTAGGCTCCTTGCAGTGGCTATGAGCCGGCGTTTAAAGCGCTCTTGCTCGAGAGGTTCCTTAGGCATGATAAAATCCTTGTTGCCGAGGATCTCCTCTTCCTCGGAGAGTGGGAGATAATTGCTATCCTCCGAGTCTCCATATGTGGCCTGTTCATCAGGGCTGTCTTGCCCGCCTTCCTGTTCCTCCTGTTCGGATCCTACCTCAACAGGGTCTTCATTGTCCGGAGTGTTATCTTCTCTGGTGCTAGTATTGTTTTCTCTTGAGCGACGTGACTTAGAGCGGCACAGGGCGCGCCGGTGTTCGGACTGTGTACCAGGAGGTTTATCCTCAACTTGGTCCTCCTAGTCATCATCGAGAGCGTCGTTGGGTGTGTCTACCATACACACGTCGTACCATGAAGTGGCCATCCCGCGTCTAGCGGGTACTGAGTTCTGGCCTTGCCCCTCATCGTCGTCCCTACCGTCGATGTCTTAGGAGCCAGGGTCAAGCGTGTTGGTTGGGTCTTCGACAGTGGCTATGAAGTGAGTGGTGGGTGGGAAGCAAAATTCTCCATCATCCGCCGCAAGTTCGAACCGAACATAGTTCGGCGGCGAGTCGCCTGCCAGGGATAGGGTTTTAGTGAGTTTAGTACGTTGCCCATGTGAGTGTTGGAAGACGTCTGTGGCGCTGAACTTGAAGATGATAACCGATTGAGTTCGGTATCCGCAGACTCGCCGGGTTCGGAACTTGTCGCCGGGGACGAGTCCGGGGTTCCGTTGATGCGGATATCATATGAAGTAGAATCTGTGTGCGGATCCAACGCCGCGGAATCGGTGGCCTCCGTGATGGGGTTGATCTTCCCATCTTCGGATGACTCGATCCGCTCCAGATCTAAGGCCAGAGTTGCTACAGGAGCTATCTCCTGGATGTGGCCTGCTGGCAGGTTTAAGCCTGCTCATCGGGGCGAAGGGGAACGGTCGCCGCGGTCTCAAATCCGTCGAAGATCAAGTCTCCCCGGATGTCCGCAACGTAGTTCAAGCTCCCAAATCTGACCTGACGGCCAGGGGCGTAGCTGTCGATCTGCTCCAGATGGCCAAGTGAGTTGGCCCGTTGTACGAAGCTGCCGAATACGAAGATCTATCCAGGGAGGAAGGTTCCTCCTTGGACAGTGTCATTGTCGATGATTGAAGGGGCCATCGAACCTTTCATCGACGACACAGTGGAACTCTGAATGAAAGCACCAATGTCGGTGTCAAAACCGGTGGATCTCGGGTAGGGGGTCCCGAACTGTGCGTCTAGGGTCGATGGTAACAGGAGACGGGGGACACGATGTTTACCCAGGTTCGGTCCCTCTCTATGGAGGTAATACCCTACTTCCTGCTTGATTGATCTTGATAAATATGAGTGTTACAAGAGTTGATCTACCATGAGATCGTAACGGCTAAAACCTAGAAGCCTAGCCTGTATGACTATGGTCATGCGTATCTGTTCATCTGGACTGCGCTCTCCGGTTTATATAGGCACCGGAGAGATCTAGGGTTACATGGAGTCGGTTACATCAGAGGGAATCTACATAGTCGGTTGCCAAGCTTGCCTTCCACGCCAAGTAGAGTCTAATCCGGACATGGGTACAGTCTTCGGCCTTCATGTCTTCACAGCCCATCAGTCCGGCCCAATGGACAACAAGCCGGACGCCCGAGGACCCCTTAGTCCAGGACTCCCTCACCGGCCTGCGACCCCGCACCGCGCAACATTTCGAGACGGTGCTGGTGACCGCCGGCGTCGTAGCCCTCGTCGACGTCGGCTTCGCCTCTCGCATGGACGACATGATGGTCAACTCCATCTGCAAGTTCGCCGCCGTCAAGAAGCATGTAGCGAAAGCTCCTACTAGTCCTGCCAGCCACCACGCTCATGCGTGAGGGAGGAACGCAACTTCATTGACTTACTGCTCCTGCCTTTGCGTCCATGACAGGTGGGCCCAACAGGTGGTTGGCCCACCTGTCATTCAGCCAAAGGCAGGTGCAGTTAAGGCACCAGAGCTCAATCCGCGAGGGAGAGGGCGTTGTAGTAATCAAACTTCTCGGTCTTGTACGAGTTGACCCGACACATCAAAGCACTTCACTCGATGTAAGTCTTTTTACACATTTCAAATGGACTACTACATATGGATGTATGTAGACATATTCTGCATCGTATGTAGTCACTTGTTGCAATCTCTAAAAAGATTTATATTTGGAAACGGAGGGAGTGCAACGCATTCATGCATGCCGTGACTTCCCTTTTGATACTTGCATGTGTTGATTTGATGCACCTTGCCAAATTTTGACTATAAATTTAACTAACCAAATTTTCATGCATGTCACAAAAATTATGGGGCTGTTTGGATTGTGACTATGTTTGTCTTATGTTGCCACATTATTTTTCCCACACTTGCCACACTTGCCTAACTTGAGTTTCTCAAATTGTTAGACACACTTTGGCTTGCCTAAGGGAATCTTGCCACACTTTTTGTGTCTATGACATGTGGGGTTCACTGCTAATAAAAAAATTCTTGTCTTAGGTGTGGCTAATAAAAAAGACTTATATTTAGGAACGGAGGGAGTAGAAAATAGAAATAATAATGCATGTTGGCGCAACCCACGTTTCCGATAATTTTAGCCGTGGGCTTGTTCACAATTTTTACGAGGGGGTGGTTGTTCATTTAATGGAGGGACTTGTACCAGACTTGAACGATACAAAGTGCGACCTGGCACACCGTAAAACCACTCGGAACAAGCGAGTAGCTATCTCAAAAACAAACAACAACTAAAAAAATGGCAACCTGGCACATAGTACACAATTTTAAACGATTGTTTTGATGGAGTGAAAAAGGAAAACTACCCCACTACGTATATATAGGCCGGAGCCTCCGCGCTTGCTTGCTAGGGTTGCTCTATTCACACACTCTCATCCTCTCTAGATCTAAACAAGATAGGGGTGGTAACACTGTCTTTCTCCCTTCAAAAAACACTGTCTTTCTATCCTCACCGCTGGTTACAGATCCAGGCGTATCCTCCTCCGCCGGTGAAGGGGAGGAGGGTCAGCGTTTAGGCTGTCGTCGACAGCGAGGGAGGAGACCCACTGCCGGCCGCACCATTATCTCTAGCCGAGCGCCGGCGTGGGAGGTCCTCCGATCCCTTCGTCGTTGCCCTAGTGTGGGTGGATCCGGCCTCCCGCCGCCCACTTATCCACATCCCGACGACCTTCAGGTATATCTTCCTTCGAAACCGCCTTAGCTCTACTTCCCATTTCGCTACGTCATTGCATGTGCATCATTTTCTACCTGTCAGCCCCTCTCGATCGGATGGTCCAACATCACCTATTTTTTTCTTCTATTGTTAGAGGTAAAGCTACTTCATGGAGTTGAATCTTGTACTTGGTTAAAACAAGAAATAAAGTGGGGGTGGGGGAATTTAGTATGTAGTACATCGGACTTGGTACAAACAGGAAGGAAAGGGGGTGAAAGTAGTCTGTTGGTCATCCAACGGTCTCTTGGCGAAAAAGGGAAATATAGGGGTAATCACGGTACATGTGGTATGACCAGGACTAGATTTGCTATCCACACATAGGAGTAGGTGGCTAGAGTGAAAAAAATGGGACCAACCCAGATATGTTTCTTGGATGTTTGTTTCTCGGGGCAACAAACTATGAATCACCACTTTATGCCCCTTTTTAGGTACATGGTGTTGGACTGCTGGTGCACCCACTGTCCCATGCCCTTATACCAAATATTTAGCTGTTCTTAATCTAATGCCCCTGGTAAAAATGAAGCCATGCCACTATTATAAGCCATGACAAGTTTAGCCAAATGTTTTTGCCTGTAATTGTTTGAGACCTTGACTATTTCCTCTGTAGCTTTTTGTGCAAACAGGGATATCCATTTCACACAGTTCTTTGTTGTGACCTTTTGGTGCACTGCACAAAACTCTTCTTAAAAGAAGTGACTTTTGTGATGTTTAACTGGAATGTCAGAATGGAACAGTTGGTTCATTTCGGTGGAACTGCACAAAGGGAGATCTGTGTTCCAATCCTCATCATCCATATTGGCACCATAACCTTCCTTTAGGTAAGAATGATATTTAATGCATGTGTTCATCTCTATTTTATGCATCGCCATGAGAAAATAATGCTATTTTTACTAGTACACTTGTACTCCCTCACCGACAAAACCAATTCTGAAATAGAAGGCCAATCATGTACTTGGTTTCACCAAGCTGGTGAGGAGAATGAGAAAGCGAGCATGAAGAGGAGGAGGAAGAAGAGTAAGCAGTGCCAAAGGCGATCTTCTTTGAGCGAGAGGCCTCGATCGAGGCCATTCAAGGGCTCCGCAACGACTACCTTACATGTGAGACGATCCTCCGAGAGCCCTTCCACTTACATTGTCTCACTTAATTAATTAGGAGTACTTAAGTACCACTAATTTATTGCTGCCAAATTTTCTGTCGGAGTTAAACAAATCTTTAGTAGCACCCTATGTTGAATCATATGCGTGTGTATGTTTGTCTATGGAGGTGAATCATGTGGTGGAGCAGGGAGGGAATGCTAACTTTACCCATTAAGATAATGAGGGTGCTTCTATTTGTTAGTGTATGTTTCATCAACTAGTCCCAATATTACAATAATCTCACTCTCTCAATATATGTGCCAACATGGATGCTCGATTTTGGTGGAACTGCACAAAAACTTTGGGTGCTTCATTGCCTCGACAGCTTCCTTCCTTTCCTGTTAGTCGCTAATCTCGGCTTGCATTCTTTATTTGCTGTCAGTCGCTTGGCTTATCTCGGCTTCCAGTCAAAGGAAATAGTAATTGATATGCTACCTCACACAGGTTGGTATTGGTCTTTATCCTGATTATTGTGCTTGTCATATGTATTGGTAATTTGTTATTGTGCTACAGTTTGCCGATTTCATAAAGGAGTAACTTGGAGCCTGAACTCGCAGGCAAATCATTACATCGGGTGATTTCAGTAGAACTGCACAAAAAGATTAGATGGACAGGTACTTATGCTGCTGCTATGTACTCCAAAGTTCACTCAGAAAAGCATCGATGTTGACAAGAAGAAGTGCCTATATTCATTCAAGTATCAACTGACGTCAACCAATTGTCAAACTCCAAGTATTAGGAGAGTGAACACCAAAAATATTGTTTGGCGCATAGCCCAGAAAAACGCAGTCCAGTCTTTGGTCCCAACTTGTGCCTTTTGGTTATCGGCACATATGGTAGCGAAATGTATCGCATGGAGTCTAAAGATTCCAGACAATTTGGTTGCCGCGTATATTCATCTGGAATTTAATCAGTCTGCACGCTAGGGATGCTCCATTTCAGTTGAACTGCACAAAAAATTTGGGTGGTTCATTTTCTCAACCGACTCCTTTCTCGTCTGCAATGTAGAATTTTGGCGAGATACAGGACCAAGATGAGCCAGTAAACTCGTTGGATGAAAGTAGTGGCCAAGTTGCTCAAACCTCCCTCGGCACGAGGCCACTATTTGAGGATAAACCTACAAGCAAAGTTCAGATTATGCATCTTGCCTCTTATGTACTCGAAAGTTTACTCGTACAAGCATTAATTTTAGCAAGAAGTACCTCCAATTGAACACCATTTACCACCAGTAATGTAGAATTTTGGCGAGCTACAGGACCAAGATGAGCCAAGAAACTAGTTGGATGAAAGTAGTGGCCAAGTTGCTCAAACCTCCCTCGCACGAGGCCACTATTTGAGGATAAACCTACAAGCAAAGTTCAGATTATGCATGTTGCCTCTTATGTACTCAAAAGTTTACTCGTACAAGCATTAATTTTAGCAAGAAGTACCTCCGATTGAATACCATTTACCACCTGTACCCTAGGTAATTAAAGTTCGTCCATGGATCATATTGGCTGTGATCTCAATCATTTGGATGCATAAACATCTTGAACATGTGTATATCTGAATCTTTTGTGAATTATCTATGAATATTGTTGTGTGATCTATCAATAATTTGGATCCATAGACATGCTGAACTTGTGTATATATGAATCTTTTGAGTTGTTGATAGTGAATGTTCGCTATGAATATGAAAGTGTCCTGTGAACCTGAGTTTGATACGAATGTTTACCTTTTACATTGTGCTTGTGTGTGAACTTGTTAGTATGCCTACTGTGGGGTATGTGACGTGTGGGTGTCAACGACACACCTTCTTCCCGAGAAGAATTGCACCTGCTTTGTTAGGGTAGCAACGGCGCATCAGCTCTTTTTAATCTTTTTGCTCTGTCTTGCCCCCTCCCCCGCTCAACCCCTGTCGTAATGTTTTCGGCCTCAAAACAAACATAGTACTGCATTGTTTTTGGGGCTTGATGAAAAATCGAGTGCTGGTTTCTGTAGGTTGGCCCACACAGCAAATGGGCTGCTGGTCCATCACGGACTGGGAGGCTAAAAATACAAGTTGTATGGTGCAGAGGCAAGTAAAAAAAGTCCATCGAGAGCCATCCATTGAGGAAAAAAAATCGCTCCTGATGTGCTTCTTCAGTCGTGTCGCTGGCCCCGTCTACAATCCAGTTCGCTCGGGGATATGGTATCATTTTTTTTCCAGAGGGCGAACAAGTATCAGCTAGGCCTAGGTTTTGTATTTTAACATGCGTAGCCCACGACATACGGTGACAGTGGTTTCAACTTATTTTTTGAGGTCCATACCGGCCTATGGGCTTTTTCTTAAAGATCGGCAGCCCAATGTATTTTTTAACCAAATTATATATATTTATATTATTACTATTATCGTATATTTTATAGAGACTTATATATACATTATAAAAACATCCCACGTGTTATTAACTTATAAAAGTAAATGTTTAACAGAAGTTGGCAAGGAAAATCCTGGTTGTTTTTGACTCACAGGCAAGGAAAATCCTGGTGATTGCGTACAAAAGCTTGCGAAGATTTTAAGGACCAATGTAATAATAACGCGGTCATTTTTATTTTGAGCAATAACTCGCTAATTTCTTAATTATGTATATAAAAATGTGCCTCTCCGATTTATTTTTGATATTAATTGCTCCTTCTAACATAACATTATATATATAACGAGCCCAGCTAATTCATGTATTTGAAGGAAGTGCAAATGGGCTGGGATTTCTTAGATAATATAAATGGGCCACATTGACGCGAAATTATTTGTTCACCCAGCCCAGCAAATGGACTATACATTCTAGAAAACATGGGTTAATTTATGCCACATTTTTACAGGCTGACATGTGGGCCAATAGGTCGAAGCCTACGCAGGGCATTGTCAACTTGGTTGGAATGCACCTTAAATCTCTCGTCTTCTTCCTCCAGCATCGCCGGGACCGCCTGGTCCAGCCTTCGGCGGCTAGCGGCTCTGCTTAGCACGCATCGCTGCGAAGCGCTACCCCACCGCCGGCCAGGCTATCCCTCCACCCCTCCACACCTCCTGTTATTCTCCACCGACTGCAGCCCCACGCCGCACCAGAACCAGTTATAACCCTTCTCCTCCTCTCAATCTGCGACTCCACTGCTGCGTCTTCCCATCTCTGAGTCGTTCCCGTCCGGGCCTCGCGCCGTCGTCCACCGCCTCATTGTGCTCGGTGCGGCATGGTCAACAAACGAGAGTCATCGGAAGAGAATCAGATGCGTGGAGAGCCTGACGGCTGGGACCCATGAGGTCCATGGTCGCACGCAAGGAAAGTTCCTCCTTATTAAGCTGAAAAAATGTTTCCTCCACCTGACAGCTGGGACCCACCGGCTGTATATTCGCACGAAAGGAAGTGCCTCCTTGTTATGCGAAAAAATTATTCCTCCCGTTGACAGCTGGGACCCGTCAAATTTGGTGGCTGACTTGTGGGCCTACTAAGCGGACGTGTACGCAGGGCTTTGTCAACTTAATCAACAAATTATTCTAGCAGCTGGACCATTGGATGTTAATCCAACAGCCGTGCTCCTTCTTCAACCTCTGTTCTTGCTCCTGTCTCCCATGGGCGGTACCGCGGCTGTGCTGCCGTGCACCCGAACCAGTCAAGTTTCCCACTCCTCTCCATCTGCGACTCCACTGACCCGTCTTCCCCATCTCCGAGTCATTCCAGTCCGGGGCCTCGCCGTCGTCCACCGGCCTTTGGTGCGCTTGGCACGGTGTGGTCAATGTGGTCAACAACCGAGAGTCATCGGAAGATGACTGTACGTGAGAGGCTGACAGTGGGGACGTACCACGCCCATGTACGCATGCATGCAACGGAACACAGCATGGTCAACGTGGTCAAGGAACGACTTCCATCGGAAGTGTATCAGACGTGGAGAGGCCGATTGGGTCCACAGCCGCAGCTAGGAAGTGCCTCCTTATTACGCGGAAAATAATGATTCCTCCACCTAACAACACGGATCCACTGGACGGGCCACCATATTTTTTGAGAAAAACGTTCCCCTGACTGCTGGGACCCACCGGATGGGTCACTGTATTTCGTGAAAAAAACGTTCCCCCCGCTGTCAGCTCGGACCCACCGGAAGTGCCTCCTTATTACGCACAAAAAAAACGAATACTCCCGTTTCTAGTTGGGACCCACCTTGGTGGGTGGCTGACTTGTGGGCCTACTAAGTTGACGGGGACGGAGTGCTTTGTCAACTTAGTCAATATGAACAATTCTAGCTCCAGTGACCATACGATGTCAACCCAACGGCCGTAGTGCTTCTTCAACCTCTGGTCTTCTTGCTCCAGCCGCCCAAAGCAGTGTCGGTCGTGCCGCATGCTCCTGCCTCCCGTGGCCGGCTATCTTTGCTGGAGGCCTCACCGCCCTACTATTCCCACCGGCTGGCGGGCCTGCGGCAGAACGGCCTCACACCGCAGCCGAACCAGTGAACCCTCGTACTCCTCTCTGCACGGGCTTCCACTGCCACGTCTTCCCCGGCTCCGCGTCGTCCCCTTCCTAGGCCTCGCCGTCGTCCCCTTCCTAGGCCTCGCCGTCGTCCACCGCCGTGGTGCTCTCGACGCGGCGTGGTCAACGTGGTCAAGGAACGACTTCCATCGGAAGAGTACTATACGTGGAGAGGCTGACAACTGGGTCCACGGCCGCAGCAAGGAAGTGCCTCCTTATTATGCACAAAATAATTATTCCTCCACCTGACAGTGGGGACCCACCGGACGGGCCACCATATTTAGCAAAAAAACGTTTCCCCTGACTGCTGGGACCCACCAGCTACATCTTTGAAGGAAGTGCGCACGGACAAAAAAAAACGGTTCGCCCCCTGACTGCTGGGACCCGCCAGCTACATCTTCGCACGCAAGGAAGTGCCTGACAGCCGGGACCCACCTGGTCGAAGCGTACGTAGCGTTGTCATTCTAGTCGCGAACATGTACGTACATACTGGTCGATGTAGAGGCGCGCACGTAGCATGTACACGTACGTATAGCGGGCAGTGTGCAAGAAAGATAATACGGCCACGTACGTACATATGGGCAGGGTCTCGAATGCCTACTCGCGCATACGTACGGCCAGGGCTCGTGTACATGGCTGGGTCAGAACAGAGAAACTGTGTCGTCGTTGTCGTCGTGTTCATGGGGAGCCAACTGGCTGGGTCGGAATGGAATGCGTCGTCGTGTTCATCGGGAGGGCTTGGATGGAACAACCGATGGAAACGAGGCCTGGCGTACCGCATAATAGAGGAAACGGCCTTATGTTCGACCGGCCACGTTCGAAACGGGATCCTGTTCATCGGGAGGGATCTGGCGTACGGCAAAACAGAGGAAACGGACCTCCTGCGGTCGAAACGGGGGTCCCATTGATCGGGAGGGGTGTGGCGTACCACAAAACGGAGGAAACGGACTTGTGTTGGAGCACTACGGTCGAAATGGGGATCCTGTTCATCGGGAGGGGTGTGGCATACCACAAAACGGGACTCCACGGGATACTGTTCATCTCCACCGTCGACCCCCTCCAGCCTCCACGGGCTATTGTTCATCCACCATCGACCTCCTCCACCCTCCACCCTTGTTGCTCATCCACGGTCTCCTGCTCATCCAGCCTCCACCGCGCTACTCCACCGGCTCTCGCTCAACCAGCCCTCTCCACGGGCTCTGCTCAACCACCCTCCACGGACTCGCTCATCCAGCCTCCACCGCTCATCAGACATCCTGCCCTCCACGGGGTGGTCCTGTTCATCTAGCCCTCCACGGGGTCCTGTTCATCCAGATCGATCGGGGTCCTGTTCATCCAGAGGCAACACCACGGGGTCATGTTCATCCAACCCCACCGGGAACTGTTCATCCAAACCCCCCAGCAATGCTCACTGTTCATACAGAGGTAGCATCGATCGGCTTCAGTTAGCAGCAGTAGCGAAGGAATCACTCGATCGGGTTCAGTTAACAGCCATCGATCGATCGCTCGGGTTCAATAACGCGTAGCCTGCACTACAATCGCTCGGGTTCAGTTAGAGCCCAACGCCTCGCCTGGGTTCAGTTAGAGCCCAACACCTCGCACCCACGCGCGTGCGTGTACGAGAGAAAAATGTATCGCTCGGCCCCGACCACCCACCGTAACCGGGAACACCCCGATATTTTCCTCGCCCTTGCTTCTACCATGGTTTTTTCCGTCATGGACGGCCCAAAGAATGTCATGCAGCTGCGTCTCCGGCCAGCCCAGGATGAAAAGCCCATTTTCTGTCATGATTTTTTGTCATAGAAGTAGGAGCCCACCACATCTATGATGATACCGGGCTTTGTCACAATTATCGTCATAGAAGTGTCATAAGTATGATATAATTTTTTTGTTCGGTCCAAAATGTCACAGATGTGTCTTTCTTTTGTAGTGTTGCCAGGCGCCACTGAGTATATGGGTCCTGCTCGTCCTCATGCTCGTGATCATCAGCATCGTCATCTCCCCTTGGTTATAAATATTTTCAAGTATAGGTGGTGGAATGTCACAGGACCTTGGAAACACAAGAAGGTTAATTAATTAGTAAAGGGAAACTAGCTAACCCGCATGCGTGTGGTTGAAACAATTATAATTAAGGTGGAAGACAAACGTACCGAAAGCATGATGATTCCGTGCAAAAACAGTGCCACGAGTGATGGCAACAAACACAAGACCCGCGTATTGAATTGCATCACAACGCTCATCCTTGTACAGAAATTAATTTTTGAGCAATATCCATCAAGGCGTGGAAGTAAGGAAGGCAACAAGCTTGTCGAAGATAGCAAAAACTTCATAGTTCGTGTAATCCCAAGAGCGGTTGGGAACTCGACAAATTGCTATCTTCCGTAGACGACAATTACCATGATCGTATTTGAACTCACGTAGATCATATGTGTGCTCAATCTCTGGGCAGTCTGAGATTTTTGGAAGTGGAACCCGGTGACGAGTGTACACATTCACAAGTTCCCACTCGCAGTTGTACCTAATATAAACAACACAATCTTCATTTGTGCCTGCCTAAGCCTTGCCCTCAAACAATGGCATCATAACATCACACGTATCATTATCAAGCGGCATCAACTTGCATAAGGCGAGGCTTCCCTCGTCACTGCGCCAGTCAGCTGGGTCATGGCGAAGAAGATAGGGAGATCAAACCGCTCCTGGACCCTTGGGTTGCTTGTAATGATGTTATTAGTTGAGTCGAGAATAGTCTTGAACAAACCTGCCATGCTAGCCAAGGTGATGATGTCGCACAGATCAATGAGTTCCTGCACCACGTTATTTTCAGATCGGGGCAAGAATAACGGGGTCATTTCCGGCCTATTCCCTCCATGGAGAAGATGATCGAACAATGGCAGAAGGAAAGGTGAAGGCAAATGGAGGGAGGAAGAGCATGCGACAGCAGTTCCAAATCGAGAGGGAAAGGCGAAGAGGCGATGGACGGTTGCCACGGTACAAGAAGAGGCTAGTGGGGAGCGAATGGTTGCCACAGAGGGCACACACTAACGACAAGGCCGGGTGAACCACATGCCGTATATCGCACACACCTTGATCTGGCTGACCGTTTCTTTTGTGTTGCCTAATAACAAACAGTTCATCCGAGTGAACCGTATGTTGTACATCGCACACACCTTCATCTGGCTGACCGTTTCTTTTGTGTTGCCTAATCACAAACAGTTCATACGAGTGAACCATATGCTGTACATCGCACACACCTTCATCTGGGTGCCCATTTATTTTGTTCCTCCTCATCGCAAATA
Organism: Aegilops bicornis; assembly: GCA_021605145.1. Classification (NCBI taxonomy): domain Eukaryota; kingdom Viridiplantae; phylum Streptophyta; class Magnoliopsida; order Poales; family Poaceae; genus Aegilops; species Aegilops bicornis. The sequence continues at coordinate 323,091,543 of CM038675.1, forward strand.
GTTAATTGAACTGAACCGTATGCCCTGCATCGCACATGCAACTAAAATCTGAACCGTGTTTGATGCATCCCTCATCGCAAACGTTTTGCACCTTTTTTGACGTTTTTTTACACCACCATTTGCAATTATTGCTCGCACACAGTTTCGTCGAAGGGTCTCTGATCGTAGTGTCGCGTTAGCAGCATCCTCCAGTAGTGCGTGGCAAGGCACATATCAGGTGCGCTACGCAGCATGGCATATGGTATAGAGCCTATGGCTAAGGCATAGGGGACTAACTTCGTCCTTTCTCTTTCTTCTTCCGTGGTCGAGCTTTGAGTCTTACTCAACTTCACACCTTATAACTTAGGCAAGAACTCCTTCTTTGACTGATCCATTTTGAACTACTTCAAAATCATGTCGAGGTATGTGCTATGTGAAAGTCTTATCAGGCGTTGATGTCGCTTGAGATGCGTTGGTGTTTCCCCAAGGAATAAGGGAGGATGCAACATAGCAACGGTACGGTATTTCCCCCAGTGATGAGACCAAGGTTATCAAACCAGTAGGAGAACCACACAACACTACGTAAACGGTACCTGCACACAAATAACAAATAGTTGCAACCGACGCGTTAAAGGGGTTGTCAATCCCTTTCGGGTATCGGTGCCAAAAAGTGACGTAAGGATAGGATAAGATCGTAGTAGGTTGACAGATGCAAATAAAAGTATATAAAACACAACAAGGTATTTTTGGGTTTTTGATAATATAGATCTGAAAATAAAAGAAGGAACTAAAAGAAAAGGCAATTGGCAATATGGATCTGAAAGTATATGATAGGAAAATAGACTCGGGGGCCGTAGATTTCACTAGTGGCTTCTCTCGAGAAAATAGCAACGGTGGGTAGACAAATTACTGTTGGGAAATTGATAGAAAAGCACATAATTAAGACGATATCCAAGACAATGATCATGTATATAGGCATCACGTCCAAGATTAGTGGACCGACTCCTGCCTGCATCTACTACTATTACTCCACACATCGACTGCTATCCAGCATGCATCTAGTGTATTAAGTTCATGAAAAACGGAGTAATGCAATAAGAACGATGACATGACGTAGATAAGATCTATTCATGTAGGAATAGCCCATCTTTTTATCCTTAATAGCAATGATACATGCGTGCCTTGCTGCCCCTTCAGTCACTGGGAAAGGACACCGCAAGATTGAAACCCATTACAAAGAACCTCTTCATATTGCAAGATAAATTAATAGATCAAAGTTGGCCAAACAAAACCCAAATATCGGAGAAGAAATACGAGGCTATAACAATCAAGATTGGATATTAAATCAAGGAAAATATAATCATAAACTCACAATTCATCGGATCCCAACAAACACACCACAAAGAGTCATTACATAAAATAGATCTCCAAGAGACCGTTGTATTGAGATACAAAGAGAGAAAAGGCCATCTAGCTACTACCTACAGACCAGTAGGTCTGAGTTGAACTACTCACGCATCATCGGAGAGGTACCAATGAGGATGATGAACCCCTCCGTGATCGTGTTCCCCTCCGACGAAGTGCCGGAATAGGGCTCTAGATTGGATCTCGTGGTTCTGGGACTTGCGGCGGCTGGAATAAACTTTTGTCGACTCCCCTAGGGTTTCTGGAGTAAGGAGGTATTTATAGAGCGAAGAGGCGGTGCAGGAGGCCACCAAGGGGGGCACAACCCACCTGGGTGCGTCTGGTGGGCACCCCCAGGTGCTTCTCTGGCCCATTTGGTGTCTTCTGGTCCAAAAAAAATCCAAAAATGTTTCGCTGCATTTGGACTCCATTTGATATTGATTTTCTGTGATGTAAACAACAAGCAGAAAACATCAACTGGCACTTGGCACTATGTCAATAGGTTAGTCCCAAAAAATGATATAAAATGGTTGTAAAACGTCAAAAAATGATAATATAACAGCACGGAACAATAAAAAAATTATAGATACGTTGGAGACTTATCAGCATCCCCAAGCTTAATTCCTGCTCGTCCTCGAGTAGGTAAATGATAAAAATAGAATTTTTGATGTGGAATGCTGCCTAACATGTTCGTCACATATTCTTTCCTTTATAGCATGGACAGTTGGACTTTTATATGGTTCAAAGCAATAGTCTAGTTTTGACATGAGGACTTTAATACTCAAGCACATCAACAAACAACCATGTCTTTCAAAATATCAACACTAAAGCAAGTTATCCCTAGCCCATTATGCTAAATCATTGATCCATTCATGAAACACACTTGCATATTAGCTACACCCAATGCTCAAGTACGATCATAGTGCCCCTTAGTTGGTGCTTTATAAGAGAAGATGGAGACTCAAGTAAAAATAAAAGTTGCATAAAGTAAATAGAAAGACCCTTCGCAGAGGGAAGTAGGGATTTGTAGAGGTGCTAGAACTAAAAGAGAAAAAGATAGAGATAAAACATTTTGGGTGGCATGCTTTTCCTGTCAACGAAAACGATCGAGTAGTTTCCAATACTTTCCATACTAGATATATCATAGGCGGTTCCCAAACAGAAAATAAAGTTTATTCCTTTTTCCACCATACTTTCACATTCCACGACTAACCGAATCCACAGGTGCCGTCCATACCAACACTTTCCAAGGAATTTATTATTTGACAACATAAAGTAAATTCATTTTTCATTTCGGGATTGTGCATCCCTAATACCTTTGCCGTACTCTCGTGCAATGACAAGTGAATAAACACTCATCTTGAGAATAACACATCTAGCATGGAAATATCAGCCACCCCTACCGTTTCATGAGTGGTACGAGCACACAAAAGAGAAATTTATTTTGAAACTTAGAGATGGCACATACAAATTTGCTTAGAACGGCAAAAGAATACCGCATATATGTAGGTATAGTGGACTCATGTGGCACAAACTGGTTTAAAGGATTTTGGATGCACAAATAGTGATCGTACTTAGAGAAAATGAAGGCTAGCAAAAGATTGAGAAGCATCCAACCAAGAAACGAGAAATCTCATAAGCGAGCATTAAGCATAACTAACACCAAATAATGCACCACAAGTAGGATGTAATTTCATTGCATAATTATTTACTTTTGTGCTTGCATAGGGAATCACAAACCTTAACACCAATATCTTACTAAAGCATAATTACTCATCAACATGACTCACATATCACTATCATCATATCTCAAAACTATTACAAAGAATCAAGTTTATTTTGTCCAATGATCTTCATGAAAGTTTTTATTATATCCTCCTTGGATATCTATCACTTTGGAACTAGTTTCATATGTTGCTTTTACTAAGCTCAAACAAATATAAGTGAAGAACATGAGCATCATATTTCTTTCTCTCAAATTAATCTAAGTGAAGCATGAGAGAATTTCTTCAAAGATAACAAAGCACACCGTGCTCAAAAAGATATAAGTGAAGCACTAGAGAAATTCCAAGGCTCTAAAATTTTGAGTGAAGCATAGGAGCAAGCATAGCATAATTTGGCTCTCCAAAATAGGTGTGTACAGCAAGGATGCTTATTAAAAATTAAAAAGAAAAACAAACAAAGACTCATATCATACAAGACGCTCCAAGCAAAACTCATAATATGTGACGAATAAAAATATATTTCCAAGTAAAATATTGATGGTTGTTAGAAGAAAGAGGGGACGCCACTCGGGGGCATCCCCAAGCTTAGTTGCTTGATACTTCTTGAATATTATCTTTTGGGTGCCTCGGGCATCCCCAAGCTTAGCCTTGTACTAATCCTTATTCCTTCATCCATCCCGATCTCGCACAAAACTTGAAAACTTCAATCACACAAAACTCAACAAAACTTCGTGAGATCCGTTAGTATAAGAAAGCAAATCACAACTTTAAGTACTGTTGCAAACTCATTCATATTTTTTATTGTATTATATCTAATGTATTTTAACTCCTGCACGCCAAAAATTCTTCAAAGGTAACCATAGAATCCTCAAAACAAGCACATAACACAAGGAAAATAGAATCTGTCAAAAACAGAACAGTCTGTAGCAATCTGAATATTTCGAATACTTCTGTAACTCCAAAAATTCTGAAAAATTAGGACAATGGAGGAAATTTGTATATCAATCTTGTGTAAAAAATTAAGAGCAAAAGAACATTTCTGTGATTTATAAAAATGGTCTTTTCTGAGCGCAAAAGTTTCTGTTTTTCAACAAAATCGAATCAACTATCACCCGAATCATCCCAAAGGCTTTGCTTGGCACAAACACTAATTGAAACTACAAAAACACATCTAAACAGAGGCATAATTTGGTATTTTATTGAAAACAGTAATGACCCACAAGTATAGGGGATCTATTGTAGTCCTTTCGATAAGTAAGAGTGTCAAACCCAACGAGGAGCAGAAGGAAATGACAAGCGGTTTTCAGTAAGGTATTCTCTTCAAGCACTGAAGTTATCGGTAACAGATAGTTTTGTGGTAATTTGTAACGGGTAACAAGTAATGAAAGTAAATAAGGTGCATCAAGATGGCCCAATCCTTTTTGTAGCAAAGGACAAGCCTGAACAAACTCTTATATGAAGGAAAATGCTCCCGAGGACACATGGGAATTATCGTCAAGCTAGTTTTCATCACGCTCATATGATTCGCGTTCATTACTTTGATAATTTGGTATGTGGGTGGACCGGTGCTTGGGTACTGCCCTTTCTTGGACAAGCATCCCACTTATGATTAACCCCTATTGCAAGCATCCGCAACTACAAAAGATGTATTAAGGAAAACCTAACCATAGCATGAAACATATGGATCCAAATCAGCCACTTACGAAGCAACTCATAAACTAGGGTTTAAGCTTCTGTCACTCTAGCAACCCATCATCTACTTATTACTTCCCAATGCCTTCCTCTAGGCCCAAACAATGGTGAAGTGTCATGTAGTCGACGTTCACATAACACCACTAGAGGAGAGACAACATACATCTCATCAAAATATGGAACGAATACCAAATTCACATGACTACTTATAACAAGACTTCTCCCATGTCCTCAGGAACAAACGTAACTACTCACAAATCATATTCATGTTCATAATCAGAGGGGTATTATTATGCATAAAGGATCTGAGCATATGATCTTCCACCAAATAAACCAACTAGCATCAACTACGAGTAATCAACACTACTAGCAACCCACAGGTACCAATCTGAGGTTTTGGGACAAAGATTGGATACAAGAGATGAACTAGGGTTTTAGAGGAGATGGTGCTGGTGAAGATGTTGATGGAGATTGACCCCCTCCCGATGAGAGGATCGTTGATGATGACGATGATGATTATTTCCCCCTCCCGGAGGGATGTTTCCCCAGCAGAACAGCTCCGCTAGAGCCCTAGATTGGTTCCGCCTTGTGGCGGCGGTGTTTCGTCCCAAGAGATTTCTTATGATTTTTTTCCAGGGTAAAAGACTTAATATAGCAGAAGATGGGCACCGGAGGCCTGCCAGGGGGCCTGTCGGTGTCAAAACCGGCGGATCTCGGGTAGGGGGTCCCAAACTGTGCGTCTAGGCGGATGGTAACAGGAGACAAGGGACACGATGTTTTACCCAGGTTCGGGCCCTCTTGATGGAGGTAAAACCCTACGTCCTGCTAGATTAATATTGATGATGTGTGTTACAAGAGTGGATCTACCACGAGATCAAAGAGGCTAAACCCTAGAAGCTAGCCTATGGTATGATTGTTGTTCGGCCCTACGGACTAAAACCCTCGTGTTTATATAGACACCGGATAGGGTTAGGGTTACACAGTCGGTTACAATGGTAGGAGATCTACATATCCGTATCGCCAAGCTTGCCTTCCATGCCAAGGAAAGTCCCATCCGGACACGGGACGAAGTCTTCAATCTTGTATCTTCATAGTCTTGGAGTCCGGCCGATGATGATAGTTCGGCTATCCGGACACCCCTAGTCCGGATCTCCTCGGTAGCCCCTGAACCAGGCTTCAATGACGATTTAGTCCGGGCGCAAGATATTGTCTTGACATTGCAAGGCGGGTTCTTCCTCTGAATAATTTATAGAAGATTGTGAATACCAGGATAGTGTCCGGCTCTGCAAAACAAGTTCCACATAACACCGTAGAGAGAATAGTTTTTGCACAGATCTGCTGACGCATTCCGCGGCGTGACATCACACCACGGCCAGGCCTTCATATGAATCGTTTTTTATTGTTCCACCTCAGCGTGTTTAGCGAGGCGGTTTCCTTGGCACGTCTTATCAAAGCGTAGATCGTGCCCCCTTATTCCGGGATTCTCATCAATACGGACATGGGTAACCCAACCGTGCCCGTTGGCCAGCCTTCTCTATCAAAGGCAAGTCCTAATCGACCACGGGGTGGGCTCTTGGTATTCAACCTCTTTATAACAAGACCAAGGCCCTCTCCTTTTTACACCCTCTATCGAGTTCGCCTCGCGCTTCGAATTCCAACACCCCAAAGCTTCAGATTCAGGCGCTTCGGACTTTCGACGATGTCCGGCTCCGACCAGCATGGCCGATGGGTGTCTTCCTCCGTTCTGAAGAAGGCGTGCTAAAGCTGCGAGACGCCAGTATCTAACCGCGAGATCTCGCAAAGGCTGCCTGCTCGAGGCAGGTCATTCCCACTCTGAGCCCGGCGAGAACGTGGTGTTCGTGTCTCACTTCCGTCGGGGTTTAGGCTTCCCGACGGACCCCTTTGTGCGGGGGCTCATGTTTTATTATGGGCTTGATTTCCATGACTTGAATCCGGAGTCCATCCTCCATATCTCGTCATTCATTGTTGTACGTGAGGCCTTCCTCCATATTACCCCTCACTTTGGATTGTGGCTCAAGACCTTCATGGTGGAGCCAAAGGCGATCAAGGGGCAGCAAACAGAGTGCGGAGGGGCGGTCATAAGAAAATGTGTTGGTGCTCCGTGGCCCGAGGGCTCTTTTCAAGAGGAGCTTGGTTTGTGGCAACGGGAGTGGTTTTATATCACCGCTCCCAGGGGCACCAAATGGGCGGCGCTCCCTGCCTTCCGCCAGTCCACCATAGAGGCTGGCGTCATGGGTCAACAAGGGGCTCGACTGGGGTCGCCCAAGGACGTTCCCCTGCGAGCCGTGTCGAGACCTCCAGAAAGAGGGATCAATCTGGTTGCGATGGCGCAGTTATTGTGATCCGGCGTCTTCAGCCTCGCAAACGCCGCCCCCGCCTGTGGGAATTCAACCCGGAGGGACCACGAGCTCTCCAAAATTTTATGGGCATGACGCCCGTGGAGATGTATAAACTGTTCTTCAGATCACAAGAGAAGTGTCCGGACTTGACCGAGGACGCAGGACTAAGCTGCAATCGCCCAGATGCTCAAGTAAGTAGTCCTGTAACCGGACAAGCTGTTCATTCATTTATTATATATATATGCCCTTTAAAGGAGCCGTTTCTTGAACAGGAGTGGATAGCCAAGGCAAAGTTGATAAGGTGTCCGTCTCCCCTCCCAGAGACCACGCCCGGATCCCATGTTGACCAATATGTTGAAGGTCGCGCCCTTTGAAGAAGGCGAAGGGAGGAGCGGGGGAGCAACTGCCTCTGCGAAGGAGGCGATCAAGGAAGGAGGGATTAAGAGTCCCACCTTCCGAGGAGAGAAGGGGACCGCTTCAGAAGATCCGGAGGTCAAGGCCTCAAAGAACGGAAGGGAATCTTCGGCAGAGAGTCCAGCGCTGGGAAGTAACCCAGCCGCATTATTTCCAAAGGATCAGCCCTCCGGCAAGCCGTAAGTAGAAAGAAGGGGTCTTGTAAATAAGGAGCATCCCGTATTTATTTATGAAGATAACCGGAATTGTACCTTGTAGTTCGGACCTCAGCCCTTCTCAGCAGAGCTCGTCTTCGGGGAATCTTCTTCCGGAGATGATGGAGAGCGAAACGCCTCCACCTGTCGCACCCTCATGTGAAGCGGACGACCCAGAGGTGTCGTCGCGGAGGGTTCCCCCAAGTCCGGCGGGGGCGGAATGTCCGGCGCCAAGTGGTGTGCGGTCGGAGGATCTGAAGGATCTGCTCGGGCGAGCGGCTATCTCAGAAGATCACCGTGCTCTAATGGGTAGGGTGATTGAAAGAATTGCATCCGCAGAGAGCGGATTGCATGAAGCCGTCGTAAGCTTCTTCGGGGTTTGAGGTACGCAAAATGATGTACCTTCTAATGCTTATGCATATAAAATGCGCCTGTATAGATAGTAGCCTCGAGACTCGGTATGTTGTCAAAATTGACAACGCGTCGAGGATCAAATTCTCGCTTAACACATCGCCACTTCTAAACAGTATGAGCGTCCGGAGGCCAGCCGGATTGATGAATATGCCGAACTGAAGCGGCAACTTGACGAGACAGATGCGGACATCGCGCTGGTCAATAAACGGTTTGATGAGTCACAAGGTATGCGACTTCTATGCGGACACCTGTTAAGGGAGCTTGATGCCCATGTCTTACTGTTGTATGCTTTAATGCAGATGGTGCCGCTGCTGTTGAGGAGCTGCGGCGAGAACTTGCCCGAGCGAAAGAGCAAGCCAGAGTAGTAATGCGGCTGCTTTAAAGGCGGCGAAGAGCTAGAAGCTGAACGGGCTTCTCCGCCCGAAAACAAAGAGGAGATGGCCGAGATGGCCAAAAAGTTAAGGAATGCTACCGATCGCTGCGAGGTTCTTGAAAAAGAGCGTCAAGCGGAATAGGAGGGCCTAAAGAAGGTCGCCGCCGAATCCAAGAATGCCCAATCGGCTTTGAGAGCTGCCAAGGAGGAGCTGAGTCAGGCCAGGGCAATTGTGGCTGGAAAACCGTTTCTGCTGCGGAGGAAATATACAAATCCAAAGTATGCTCCGTTGGATAAATTATGGAGTTCAGAGGATGCTTATCTGGACTTGGCGGCGAAAGGCCAGGACGCTGATTGAGCACTTCCGGGGCGGAAGGGGCACGAAGGAATAGCTATATTGGTCGCAATTCCATAGTCCGGAGCGTCCTCTGCCGCTGACCGATCGGTTGGCCGAATGGGCCGAGCTGAATCGATTGTCCGGATTGGCCATGAAGCATGTCTTGACTCACTTGTGGCCGGACGGACCCCAGCCGAAGAGCTATTTTGGTGTAGTGCAGCAGTTTCTTGGTGCGGTGTCAGACGACGCAATGAAGCGATCGGCGTGTATTGAGGAGTGCAGATGGCTCTTGCTCGTGTCAAGACATACTGGCAGAGATGAAGGCCACCGACGTTGCATCCCAAGACTCGCATGAAGCCGAGTACCGCCGAGCACTACTTTGAAGAAGTTCACGGGCGCTTTCGTTTAATAGAGACACAAAGTGCTCAAAGGATATTATGTTGGAATGACATGTATGATTTGTGAAAACAATGTTTCAATGTAATATGAGTGCTTTTTATACTTGTGCGTTCAAGTAGTAAACTACTCCTGTCTGCGGCCGTTTATGTATATGTGTATATAACTCGAAAGATGGCAGTCCTTGGCTTCAGCCCCCACGCACATAGTGCGGGGTGTTTAAAAGAAGCGCTTTTTCACTCTTAATCCAACGCCTTGGTCCTGTTAAGGAGGTGATAGCGAGCAAACTAGGCAACCGGACTATAATGCTTTATCACTTTCACTTAGCCATAGGAGTTCGAGGGTGGGGCTACTATATAGCCCCTGGGGCACCGCACTCTCCGAATTCGGGTGCGTATGTGCTCGACCGAAAACCGTCCTTCGTTAATGTGGAGGAATTCTAAACATTCCTGTGAGTCATCGAGTGGTTGACCAGTCTCTCGCTATATCATGACGGTCGGTTTTCGGCTTTCTCTCGAGGTGCTCGCCCGGCGAACCGGGCACAATCGCAGAGTTCTCCTGGTGCTGCGTTAGCCGTGAAAACGGAACGTAAGGCAGCAAAACACAGGAGCCGGGCAACCCAACATTTGACCAAAGACATGATTCAGAGCTGATGCATATAAGGCCTAACTCGAGACGCCGAATACTCCCTAAGGTATTCGGTCTTTATGAAAATGGGCAGAATAATGCCCTAAGCCCCAGTGTCTAGGTATGCAGCAAAAATTCTAGTGCGTCAATGCCAAAGCACCAGCCTCCTCCTCGGTTATATTAAGGAACCGGGGATGTGTATCAACAAGAGACAGTGAAAAAAGGTTTACGCAGGTCTTAATCGAAAAGAATCCTTGTAACGGGTCCCTACTGCACGTCTGCGCTGTGTCTCCGTTGCAGCCGTATCCTCGGACGGGTGTAGCATGTTGTTCATCTCTGTAAAGAGAGGAACTTAGTTTAAAAGAAAAGGATCGTGCGCAAAATGTACTTAATATTAAATAAACAAAGTACGGTTCAAAGAAGTGAATAAAATTTGAGCTTTATTGTCTCTTGTTATACATGCATGCAGCCCCTTGTACGGGGGTATGCCGCTAGTGGGCGCCGGACTCGTCTAGCCGTGTCCGGGTTTGAATGACCTATTGCGTGTTCTTTGCCTAGTGGAGCCGGATAGGCTGTGGAGCTGTCGATGCGATCTCCCCTTCTTCCGCGCCGAGTAACACTTAATACTTCCTTTCAACGAGATGATGCCGCGTGGACCGGGCATTTTAAGCGTTAGAGATGCATAATGCGGTATTGCGTTAAAGGTGCGAAAGCTTCAAGGTCCCAATAGTGCTTGATGGCTACTTTTAAACGGGCGACATGGAAGAGTAACCTTTCATGACGGAAGTTGTCGGATGAACCAAACACAACTTCTAGCGGTATGGAGCCCGTGCAAAGGGCGTATGGGCCTGGCAGTACTCCTTTAAAGGGGGTGTTGCTATGGCGAATTTTGGTTGGTTTATCCCCATCCTGCGGATTGTGTCATGATATATCGTGTTTATGTCATCGCCGCCATCCATGAGGACATGTGTAAATTGGAATCCGTCGATTATAGGATCCAATATCAAGGTAGTCCATCCTGCGTTCCGGATATTATCGGAATAGTCCTGATGGTCGAAGGTGATTGGTTTTGACAACCAGTGTGCGGCGCGCCTTTTAGGGGGCGCCGCTTTGTTTTTCCCTTTGATCACGTGAAGTGAGTTTACTGTTTTAACCTCCTGTGGGAAAGTTTTTCGTTTTCCGGAGTGCTGCTTTTGGGTTTCGTCACTCGCATTTGGTGTGTCAAGCCCCTTGTGTTCGGCGTTAAGTCGGCCGGACTGCTTGAAGACCCAGCAATCTCGTGGGTATGGTTTGCGAGCTTCCGGAGGTACCATGTATTTGACATGATCTGTCCAAAATCTTGTTTAGGTTGGATAGCTAAATCCTTTGTTATCCTTTAGGGGCAGTGTTTTGTTGTTTGGCCGAGAGCTTTTGAATCCGGCGTTGACCACCGCACTATTTGGGGCATTTTCCTTATTCCGGCGCTGATCTTTTCTGCATCGTGGTTTCCCATTTCCATCCCTGATTTCGGATGTACTCGGGTCGCTAGTGCTGCATCTAGCCAGCCAGCTGTCCTCTCCCGCGCAAAAGCGGGTCATGAGGCTTGTTAATGCGGCCATTGTTCTTGGCTTTTCTTGGGCGAGGTGTCTGGCGAGCCATTCGTCTCGGACGTTGTGTTTGAAAGCTGCTAAGGCTTCGGCGTCCGGACAGTCGACTATTTGGTTCTTTTTAGTAAGGAACCTGTTCCAGAATTTCCGGGCTGACTCTCCGGGCTGTTGAGTTATGTGACTTAGATCATCTGCATCCGGAGGGCGGACATAAGTCCCCTGCGAAATACATCCTCGAGCTCTCCCCAGCTTCCAATGGTATTTTCGGGGAGGCTTTTAAGCCAATGCCGAGCTGGGCCTTTGAGTTTAAGGGGTAAGTATTTTATGGCGTGGAGATCGTCTCCTCTAGCCATGTGTATGTGGAGGATGAAGTCCTCGATCCGCACTCTGTGGTCTCGTTGTTCCGTCAGATGCCTCTATGTTTACGGGTTTGAATCCTACTGAAATTCATGATCCAAAGACCTCATCGGTGAAACATAGGGGTGTGCGGCGCCCTATATTTGGGTGTGCCATGATCTTCGAATTTTGGCGTATTGCATTGCTTTGATAAGCCTGCTTTCTTGGCCCATAGATGGACCTAACTGGGCCATCCTCTTGATGTGAATCCTTATGCAGATCGCATATTGGCTTGTTTGCGGCGCCATTCGCCGCTCTCTTTTTGCCATGAGGTCGTCCATCCGACCGGGTGGCCTTCTTGCTTTTTAATTGTGGGGGCTCTAAGGCCTCCTCGTCGAATTCGGGCAGTAGCTTTCTTTTCGGGTAGCTCTTTGTTCGGTGACTGTCGCCGTACTTGTCTGCGGTGCTGAATACTTTGCTCCATCTAATCCTGAGTGCATCTTCCGCTGTTTTGAGCTTCCGCTTCTGCTTTTTCAGGCTACGCGCAGTGGCGACGAGCCTTTTCTGGAGGTCATTTTGCTCTAATGGTTTGTCCAGCGTGAGATCGTCCGGACTGTTGTCTTCGCCGGGGACAGATTATTTATCCAAGTTGTCTTGTTCGGACGCATCGCCGATAGCTTGTTCGTTGTCCACCGGTTCGCCCTGCTCTATGGCTGGGTCTTTGTTGAGGCGGGACTTTGTTCAGCGTTTACGTTACCCGTTTTGACTGCTTTTCGAGGATTTATCCTTCCGTGGCGTCCCGTTGCTCCTCGCCTTCATTTGCTTTAGGTGTATCCACCATGTATACATCATGGGTGAGGTTGTCCAGCATCCTATAGGTGCTGGTTCATTGTTGTCTCTTACATCGTCGTCCATACCGTCGATGTCTTCGGAGTCGAAATCGAGCACGTCGTGTAGGCTATCGACAGTGGCTACGAAGTGGGTGGTGGATGGGCGTTGAATTTCTTCATCGTCCGTATCCCAACCTTCCTGACCGTGGTCCGGCCAGGGCTTTCCGGATAAAGAGATAGACTTTAGTGAATTCGGGATGTCGCCAAAGGGCGAGTGCTGAAAGATGTCCGCGGCCATGAACTCCATAACGGGCGCCCAATCGGATTCGATTGGCAAGGGCGTGGATGGTTCGGAGTCCGGAGAGGAGTCCGGCACCCTGGAGTCGAGGTCTTCGCAAAGGACAGGGATGGAGTTCGGCTCGATCGCCGTAGAGATTAAAGCCCCCGAGGCGGTGTCCAACCACTCGTCCCCGATCGGGGAGTCCGGCTCCGGATTAACGGTCGGAGCGGATTCTGCGGCCTCTAGGGCAATCGCTCGGTCAGAGAGCTAGATCATGCCCATCGAGACAAAGGCGGGCGCTTGGCTGTGGCTCGAATCCGTCGGAGATCAAGTCTCCGCGGATATCGGCCGTATAGTTTAAACTTCCGAATCGACTCGACGGTCAGGGGCGTAGCTTTCGATCTGCTCTAGATGGCCAAGCGAATTGGCCCGCAGTGCAAAGCCGTCGGACACGAAGATCTGTCTGGGGAGAGAAGTCTCACCCTAGACCGCGTCATTGTTGATGATCGAAGGAGCCATCGGGCCTATCGGTGACGACACAGAGGAACTCTCAATGAAAGCACAAATGTCGGTGTCAAAACCGGCGGATCTCGGGTAGGGGGTCCCGAGCAAGGCGTCTAGGCGGATGGTAACAGGAGACAAGGGACACGATGTTTTACCCAGGTTCGGGCCCTCTTGATGGAGGTAAAACCCTACGTCCTGCTAGATTAATATTGATGATGTGTGTTACAAGAGTGGATATACCACGAGATCAAAAAGGCTAAACCCTAGAAGCTAGCCTACGGTATGAATGTTGTTCGTCCTACGGACTAAAACCCTCCGGTTTATATAGACACCGGATAGGGTTAGGGTTACACAGAGTCGGTTACAATGGTAGGAGATCTACATATCCAGACGCCAAGCTTGCCTTCCAAGCCAAGGGAAGTCCCATCCGGACACGGGACGAAGTCTTCAATCTTGTATCTTCATAGTCTTGGAGTCTGGCCGATGATGATAGTTCGGCTATCCGGACACCCCCTAGTCCGGAACTCCCTCAGGGCCCATGAGGCAGGGAGGCGCGCCCAGGGGGGTAGGGCGCGCCCCCCACCCTTGTGGCCAAGGTGTGGGCCACCTCTGGTTGATTCTTTCTCCAGTATTTCTTATTAATTCCAAAAACTGCCTCAGTGAAGTTTCAGGACTTTTGGAGCTGTGCAGAATAGTTCTCTAATATTTGCTCCTTTTCCAGCCCAGAATTCCAGCTGCCGGCATTCTCCCTCTTCATGTAAACCTTGTAAAATAAGAGAGAAAAGGCATAAGTATTGTGACATAACATGTAATAACAGCCCATAATGCAATAAATATTGATATAAAAGCATGATGGAAAATGGACGTATCAAGTCCCCCAAGCTTAGACCTCGCTTGTCCTCAAGCGGAAGCTGATAACGAAAAATATGTCAACATGTTTAGAGATAGAGGTGTCGATAAAATAAAATATAGACATGAGGGCATCATGATCATTCTTATAACAGCAACACATATAGATATTGTCAAATGATTTCTTATGCTCAAGTAATAATCTATTCACAATGTAAAGTATGAATCAGAAACTTCATTGAGAACCAACAAACTATAATCTTGGTCATTGAAGCAATTGCAATTTATCATAACATCTGAAAGAGTCACTATAAGAGCTTTTTAGCAAGTCCACATACTCAACTATCATTTAGTCTTTCACAATTGCTAACACTCACGCAATACTTATGGTTATTGAGTTTTAATCGGACACAGAGAAACATAGGGGCTTATGTGTTGCCTCCCAACCTTTTACCGGGTAATGTCAACAATAATCGTTCATGCTAACTTACATCCAACTGGATATATATATCAGGATCTTTCCAACACAATGTGCTTGCCAAATGATAAAATGTAAAAAGGGAAGGTGAAGATCACCATGACTCTTGCATAAGGTATAAGACAAAAGTAAAATATAGGCCCTCCACGGAGGGAAGCAGAGGTTGTCATGTGCTTTTATGGTTGGATGCACGAAATCTTAATGCAAAAGAACGTCACTTTATATTGCCACTTGTGATATGGACCTTTATTATGCAGTCCGTCGCTTTTATTTCTTCCACATCACAAGATCATATAAAGCTTATTTTCTCCACATTAATAAATCATACATATTTAGAGAGCACTTTTTATTGCATGCAACAATGACAACTTACTTGAAGGATCTTACTCAATCCATAGGTAGATATGGTGGACTCTCATGAAAAAACTGGGTTTAAGGATATTCGGAAGCACAAGTAGTATCTCTACTTGGTGCAAAGAATTTGGCTAGTATGAGGGGGAAAGGCAAGCTCAACATGTTGGATGATCCATGACAATATACTTTGTTTCGGATATGAGAAAACATAACCCATTACGTTGTCTTCCTTGTCCAACATCAACTCTTTAGCATGTCATATTTTAATGAGTGCTCACTATCATAAAAGATGTCCAAGATAGTATATTTATATGTGAAAACCTCTCTTTCTTTATTACTTCATATTAATTGCAACGATGACCAAAACTATGTTTGTCAACTCTCAACAACTTTTATTCATCATACTCTTTATATGTGAAGTCATTACTCTCCATAAGATCAATATGATCTCTTTATTTCTTTTTATTCTTTCTTTTTCTTTACTTCCCTCAAGATCATAGAATGATAATCAAGCCCTTGACTCAACACTAATCTTTATTATATATAGCTCACGGACTCGATTACATAGAAGGATCATAAAACAAAACTCAAAACTAAATCATACTAAAACTTTATTCTACTAGATCAATATATTACCAAAAGGATCGAACTAAGAAAAATGGTAAAGATAGGAGTGTGATGGTGATACGATACCGGGGCACCTCCCCCAAGCTTGGCAGTTGCCAAGGGGAGTGCCCATACCCATGTAATTATATCTCTCTCCTCAGGGGTGGTGATGGTGGAGTTGTTGATGATGTAGGCTTGTCGTCCATCTCCCAAGGCATAGGCTCACCATCATAGAAGGATGAACGAGTCTCCGGGATCCTTAAATCTGTAGCAAAAATCATCCCTCTTGAATCTATATTCATACTCACAGTTTTGGTTTTGCAGGTCATAGATCTGGGCTTGGAGGTGCTCGATTTTCTCGTGAAGCTTGAAGATGGCCTCCCCAATGTCCTTGGCGTCTAGCTTGTGGTTGTTGGTGAACTCCGTGATCATTATGTGATTGGCGTCGAGTCCATGCTCCACCATCTCCTGAGACTTGAAAACTTGTTGCTCCATTGCTTCAAGCCTTGTCTCCACGCTTCCAGTCCTCCTTGGTCCCTCAACATCGCGGATGTGCAGCAACCCCTCACGCATCTCAATGGTTTGAGGATGTTGCAGCACCTCCGCGAGGTAGGGGTTGATGACCTTCTCGAAGAACTTGTCCTTCGGGGCACTTGGGGACGTCATGGTGATCTAAATCTGTCAGAAAAACAGCTCGAAACAAGAACAGAGGATATTTGCGTGATACGAGGGTCAAAACCTTCAGGAGATTATATAATGAATTTTTACCGACCAAAAGAAGTATCATGCAAGAAAACGGAGTACGGAGAGCACACGAGGTGCCCACGAGGAAGGGGGCGCGCCCTCCACCCTTGTGGACGCCTCGTGTCCTTCCCGGACTACTTCTTATTTTCCTATTTTCTTAAATATTTCAAAAACGGAGGAAAATTGCCATTAGAACTGTTTTGGAGTCGGTTTACTTACCGTAACACATACCTATTCCTTTTCGGAGTCTGAAACGTTCTGGATAGTGTCCCTTATGTATTCCTCTGGGGTTACGGTTTCAATAACATTAGTTTCAACATTTATAGGATTGCCTGAGATTTAATGTTTGATTCTTTGACCGTTCACCACCTTCGGATTTGTGCCTTCGAAGTTGTTGATTTTTATGGCACCAGAACAATAGACCTCCTCGATAACGTAAGGACCTTCCCATTCAGAGAGAAGTTTTCCTGCAAAAAATCTTAAACGAGAGTTGAATAGCAACACGTAATCACCTACATTAAACTCATGCTTTTGTATCCTTTTGTCATGCCATCTTTTGACCCTTTCTTTAAACAGTTTGGCATTCTCATAGACCTGGGTTCTCCATTCATCAAGTGAGCTAATGTCAAATAGTCTCTTCTCACCGGCAAGTTTGAAATCATAATTGAGCTCTTTAATGGCCCAATATGCCTTATGTTCTAGTTCGAGATGTAAGTGACATGCTTTTCCATAAACCATTTTATACGGAGACATACACATAGGATTTTTAAATGCAGTTCTATAGGCCCATAATGCATCATCAAGTTTCTTGGACCAATTCTTTCTAGATCTATTAACAATCTTTTGCAAAATTAATTTGATCTCTCTATTACTTAATTCTACTTGACCACTGGACTATGGGTGATATGGAGATGCAATTCTATGATTAACATCATACTTAGCAAGCATTTTACGAAAAGCACCATGAATAAAATATGAACCACCATCAGTCATTAAATATCTAGGGACTCCAAACCTCGGAAAAATAACTTCTTTAAGCATCTTAATAGAGGTGTTATGATCAGCACTATTAGTTGGAATAGTTTCTACCCACTTAGTAACGTAATCAACAACAACTAGAATATGTGTATAGCCATTAGAGGAAGGAAACTGTCCCATATAATCAAAGCCCCAAACATCAAATGGTTCAATAACAAGTTAATAGCTCATAGGCATTTCTTGACATCTACTAATATTACCAATTCTTTGACATTCATCACAAGACAAGACAAACTTAAGGGCATCCTTGAAGAGAGTAGGCCAATAAAAACCGGATTGCAATACCTTATGTGCAGTTCTATCTCCAGCGTGATGTCCTCCATAAGCCTCGGAGTGAAACTTGCGTAGGATATGTTCCTGTTCATGCTCAGGTACACAACGTCTAATAACACCATCTACTCCTTCTTTATAAAGGTGTGGGTCATCCCGAGTAATGTCTTAAATCATAGAAAAACATTTTCTTTTGCTGGTATGTGAAACTAGGTGGTATAAATTTAGCAACAATGTAATTAGCAAAATCAGCATACCTTGGAGCAGTACGAGAAGCATTTATGACAGCTAATTGTTCATCAGGGAAGCTATCATCAATAGGTAGTGAGTCATCAAGAACATTCTCTAACCTAGACAAGTTATGCATAGCAGGGGTTCTCATCTCCCTTTCTATCAATAATATGCAAATCAAATTCTTGTAGCAAGAGAACCCATCTAATAAGTCTAGGTTTAGCATCTTTCTTTTCCATAAGATATTTAATAGCAGCATGATCAGTGTGAACAGTTCCTTTAGAATCAGCAATATAAGGTCTGAACTTATTACAAGCAAATACAACCGCTAAAAAATCTTTTTCAGTAGTAGCATAATTTCTCTGGGCATTGTCCAGAGTTTTACTAGCATATTGGATAACATTTAATTTCTTATCAACTCTTTGTCCTAGAACAACACCTACAAAGATAATCGCTAGCATCACACATAATTTCAAAGGGTAAATTCCAATCAGGTGGCTGAACAATAGGTGCAGAAATCAAAGCTTTCTTAAGTATTTCAAATGCTTCTACACAATCATCATCAAAGATAAAAGGAACATCTTTTTGTAAGAGATTAGTCAGAGGCCTAGACATTTTTGAGAAGTCCTTTATGAACCTCCTATAAAAACCGGCATGACCAAGGAAACTTCTTATACCTTTGATGTCCTTGGGACACGACATCTTTTCAATAGCATCAACTTTTGCTTTGTCAACTTCAATACCTCTTTCAGAAATTTCATGCCCTAAGACAATACCCTCATTAACCATAAAGTGGCACTTCTCCCAATTCAAGACAAGATTAGTTTCTTCACATCTCTGCAAAACTCTGTCAAGGTTGCTCAAGCAATCATCAAAAGAAGTTCCGTATGCGGAGAAATCATCCATGAAAACCTCAACAATCTTTTCACAAAAATCAGATAATATAGCCATCATGCATGTTTGAAAGGTAACAGGTGCATTGCATAAAGCAAAAGGCATACGTCTATAAGAAAAGGTACGGAAAGGGCAAGTAAACGTGGTCTTTTCTTGATCCTCTTTTGACACAGGTATTTGAGGGAAACCGGAATAACCATCTAGAAAGCAAAAATGTGTATGTTTGGATAATCTTTCTAGCATTTGATCAATAAAAGGTAAAGGGTAATGATCCTTTTTAGTAGCTTTATTTAATTTGCGGAAATCAGTTACCATTCTATAACCTGTAATAATTATTTGTGGGATCAATTCATTTTTATCATTAAGAACAACGGTAATACCTCCTGTAATGCTCGGATAATTAGCTACAGCAATCCCACGTTAATGATGCCACGTCACCACGGTTACTGTTGTTAATCTCGCGTTAGTTCAAAACCGATTCAAATTCAAATTTAGATTTAAGTCAAATGGTAAAAAAATCCAAATGTCAAAACAAAAATGTTCAATGGGTTAAAGATATTCACTAGATAATTGTCATGCCTTAACAAACATTTCTAGAGATGTTCAAAATGGCCTGGGATATTGAAAACAGTACCAAAACAGCCCCATTTAAGTCATTTCCTTTTTAACCAAAATACAAACAACTTCAACCCACTCCCAAACTTTTTATGGCAGTGAGGTATATTGCATACTAAATATTGAGACCAGCCACACATTTTACAAACGTGGATTATTGTTGAAGTGCAAGAAAAAGTAAAAGAAAAGAAACAGAGGACCTAACCTACTGGGCCTCGTGTCCCATTAGCCAAAAAGCGGCCCAGCCCACCCCTGCTATATCCTTTCCCTCGCTACAGGAGACGGAGGGGGCCATGGCAGCCATCCACGGCGCCTTGGTTGCGGTGGCGGCCATCGGCGACCCCTGCCCCGCCTACAAAACAGCCCTGAGGCCCTCCCAAAACCCTAGCATATCCATTCCCCTCGCTGACCTCTCCCCCTCTCAAATTCGACCGTGCCCGAGTGTAGCCGTCGCCGCGCCATCGTCGTTCTCGTGACCAGAGTCGTCCCCGAGCGCCAAGGAGATGTCCGGGAGCTTCGTCTCCATCGACCACTTCGCCTGCGTGGGTCAACCCAAGCTAGGATGCCTCCAACCCTCGCCATCGTCCTCTTCTTCTTGTCTTCCCCGTCACGGCCGCCGACGTTCGTCGTCAGATTGGCCGCCTCCCGAGCTCCCCCAGCTTCCGCGACGTGCCCACGAGCTCCTCTGTAAGGCCCTCATCCGATTCTCCCTCTTCCCTCGTCGAATCCATAGCCGTATGCCTCCACCACCGCGCGCCCGGATCTTTGGGGGAGCTCGTGCTAACCACCACTCTTGCCGTGCTTCCCCGCGCCCATGCGTGCATCGGCCACGTTCTCTGGACGCGACCGCCTGCGCGTGGCTGCACGTCCCTGGCCTTGCCTTGGCGTGCCGTGGCGCGCCCATAGCCACCCTTGTCCGCGCTCGCTGTACCACTGCTGCCTACGTCACTGCGATTCTTTGCTGCCCGCCCTCGCGCCGCCGGCGTACTTCTGGCGCGGCCACCGCGGCCACCGCGTGGCTATGTTCCGCTACCGCCTTACTCGCTGGGCGCCTGTGCCAGGCTAACGCCTTGCCAACCACTTGTTGTTGTAGCCGCCACGCTGCCTGCTGTGCTGTGTGTGCCTCGCGCCGCCGCCGGTGCTCGTCTTTGGCTGCGTCTTTGCCTGCGCCTTCCGCTGGCTACTACTGCTGCTGCTGTTTTCCTACTATCGTTGCTGCTGCTTTTGCCTTAGTTGCTTCTTTGCTAGCTCCTGCTAAGCTGCTGCTCATAGTTGCTGCCGCCGCCACTGCTTTGCTCCTGCCGGTGCTTGCACTGCATTGCTGCTGCTCTAGTTGCTGTGTGATGTGTGTGTGCTGTGTATGTATGTGTGTGGTGTGTATAGCGCACGTGTGTGTTGTGAGTGTGAGTGGCTCGGCTGGGCTCTGTCCACTAATAGCTGGCCCTTAAGTTTAACCCAAATTCTTCCTAGTGAATGCGCACCATCTGGGCGAAACGGGCGGCCGGTCTTGCATGCATCTATGTGTTATTTTTTTGTCTTCTAGTGCATGTGGCCGTTAGTATTAAATGCGAACACACTGATTACCTCATTTCGAAAAGAACATATTCACGCATATTTATTTTGAAGTTCTAAATTTTAAAAAGTCATATCTTTCAAGCCGCTCGTCGGAATTCAGATCCATTTTCACTGCTGGAATTCTTGCGACGAGATCTTTGAAACTAGATATTTCGACGAATTTTTTTTGATGCCAACTTTGGTGCTGGTGCAACTTTAGTACTGTATTGTGCAACTTTAGTACTACATCGTGCAACTTTTTCCAAAACTAATTTTTGGATCTGTATGATTCAACTTCCTATGAGATTGCAATCTAGCAACCACGACAACTTTATTATGCAACTAGTCTACCGTTCCGGTCAACTACCTAGTAGTCGATGTGCAACCCTCGTTTGTTGGCTTGTAATGTAGTCTAGTTGCACACACATATGCTCAGTTGGCTTGTAATGTAGTCTAGTTGCACACAAATTGATATTTAGTTGGCTTGTAATGTAGTCTAGCACACACATTGATGTTTAGTTGGCAGGAAGACTAGTTGCACACACATATGCTTAGTTGGCTTAAAATGTAGTCTAGTTGCACACACATTGATGTTTAGTTGGCAGGACAATAATTGCACACACATATGCGCAATTGACGCAGCAATGTAGTCTAGTTGCACACACATTGATATTAAGTTGGCAGGACTAATTACACACACATATGCTCAGTTGGCTTGTATTGTAGTCTAGTTGCACACACATTGATGTTTAGTTGGCAGGACTATTGGCACACATATATGCTCAGTTGGCTTGTAATGTAGTCTAGTTGCACACACATGATGTTTAGTTGGCAGGACACTAGTTGCACACACATATGCTCAGTTGGCGCGGCAATGTAGTCTAGTTGCACACACATTGATGTTTAGTTGGCAGGACTATTGGCACACACATATGCTCGGGCCAGCACGGCAATGTAGTCTAGTTGCACACACATTGGTGTTTAGTTGGCAGGAAGACTAGTTCGTCGAAACATCCCCATGCGGGATCTACTTTTGAAAAGCACGTCGCGAGGGTTTCAATGGTGAAAACGGATCTGAATTTCAACACGCGGTTTAGAAGATATGTCTTTTATAATTTTGAAAACCAAAAATTAATGCACATGGGACAAACATGAGGAACAATAATGCAGCGACATGCAGGCATCCATCACGTGAGAAGAGACCACATAGGGTGAATAATTAGCAGTGTCCTTTTTAGCACTTTCGGATTACAGTAATTTTAGAATCAGGTTTCCTAATCGGGATGAAGGGACAGAAAGTTTTTTAAAAAGCAGGCCGCCCGCTAGACGCGTCCTAAGTTTAATTAGATTAGGATTAGCTTAGGGGTATTTTAGTGCTAAACTAGTCTAGTAGTAGATGACATGTCACTACTAGGGAAAAGCCTAGCAGCAGCGCGGGTTTTGGGTGTATCAAGATGGCGCGGTGCCGCGCTTATCGACACGGGCGCCACAACTAACTTGTAGCGATGGCGCGTGTTGACACACGCCATCGCTATACATGGTTAGTCATGGCGTGCGTTGCAAACATCGCTACTGCTAATTAGCTGTAGCGGGTCTTATACCCCGCGCTACTGCTATTCCTTTCAAAAACAAAAAAAATCTCGATCCCGTGTGTGATGTCAATGGCAGCAATGGTAAGATATAGCGATGATTGGCGTCGCCGGAGGCATGAACGGACAGCGGAAGACCAGATCCAGCAGTGGCTGTTGGAGAGGTCCCGTTTCTATGGCAGAGCCAGGCCGTGGCGTGGGGCTCCTCTTCCCGACCATGCCATATAGCTCCGGGTCATCCATGGTGACGACCTACACAGGCATGGACATGGGAGGGTGAGTCAAACCATAGGGAGAGAGAGAAAAGGAAAACCGAGGGAGAGAGGAAGGTGATGTAGGGAGCAGCGGAGCTAGTCACCGGTGGCGAGGTGCTCCGGTGTGGTGGCGCGGGGCGGCGGCCTCCTAGACGTCGGTGAAAGACCGGCGAGCTCCTAGACGCCGGTGGCACGAGGCGACGGCCTCTTTCGGTGCCATGGAGGAGGATGGGTGCATGGGCAAGAGGTCCATGTGAGAGCATCTGGAAAGTGAGAGGAGAGAGTGGTGGAAGAGAGGAGGGATTTGGGGGAGGAGATGGGGATTCAGCCGAGGATATGGCGACTTCACCTACCTCGTACTTAGTAGTAGCGAGGGGTATAAAACCGCTACTACTATCAATCTTAGTAGTAGCGCCGGGTTTATACCCATCGCTACTAATATGGCATGTGTCGGGGGGCACGGTAGAGACCGCTTAGTAGTAGCGAGGGTTAAAAACCCGCGCTACTACTATCAACTTAGTAGTAGTGAGGGTTAAAAACCCGCGCTACTGCTAATTAGCAGTAGCACTTTTTTTTGTGCCGCACTGCTGCTAAGGTTCTGTGTATAAGGTTTTTCCTAGTAGTGTGTAGGACCCCATTTAAATAAATTAGATTTATTTAATTGTTTAGATAAATAGTCTATGACATGTGGGCCACACATGCCCTTTTGACTAGTCAAATTGACATGGTCAATTCGGATTAAACAAAATATAATAAATCCAGAAATTTCAGAAAATACTTAAAACTTTGGAAAATCATAGAAAATTAACTATAACTCCGATGAAAATATTTTGTATATGGAAGTTGCTCAGAATGACGAGACGAATCTGAATATGCATCCTGTTTGGCAGCCACATGTCCCTAGCATAGCGAACATGCAACTTTCCCCCTCCGGTCCGTATGTCCGAAAACGCGGAACAACGGGAATACTTTCCCGGATGTTTCCCCCCTTCGCTAGTATGACCTATCACCGCGTTAGGACACACCTAGCACCGCTCATTGTCATGTCATGCATCGTCATGCATTTTGTTTGCATTATATTTATTGTTTCTTCCCCCTCTGCTCTCGTTAGACACTGAGACCGACACCGCTGCTACCTAGTACGACTACGGTGTTGACGACCCCTCCTTGCCAGAGCAACCAGGCAAGACCCCCCCTTTGATCACCAGATATCGCCTATTCCTTCTCTCTACAGTTTGCATTAGAGTAGTGTAGCATGTTACTGCTTTTGGTTAATCCTATTCTGCTGCATAGCATGTCATTGTTGCGACAGTTGTTACCCTTACCTGCAATCCTAAATGCTTAGTATAGGATGCTAGTATTCCATCAGTGGCCCTACATTCTTGTCTGTCTGCTATGCTATACTATCGGGCCGTGATCACTTCGGGAGGTGATCAAGGGTATATTACTTACATACATATTATATGTTACAGGTGGTGACTAAAGTCGGGTCGGCTCGTAGAGTACCCGCATGTGATTCCGATGTGGGGGCTGAAATGACAGGTGGCTCCATCCAGTTAGTGGTGGGCCTGAGTTCCCGATGGCCCCCGACTGTTACTTTGTGGCGGAGCGACAGGGCAGGTTGAGACTACCTAGGTGAGAGGTGGGCCTGGCCCTGGTCGGCGTCCGCGGTTACTTCAAAGTAACACGCTTAACGAGATCTTGGTATTTGATCTGAGTATGGCCACTGGCCTATACGCACTAACCAGCTACGCGGGAACAATTATGGGCACTCGACGTCGTGGTATCAGCCGAAGCCTTCTTGACATCGTTGGCGGCGCTGGCCACGGATTGGACTGGAACGTCTGCTCTTGTATTAGGGAGGCCAGGTCTGCTTCTGGCCGCCCATGCAACATGTAGGTGTGCAATGGGCGATGGGCCCAGACCCCTACGCGCATAGGATTTAGACCGACATGCTGACCTCTCTGTTGTGCCTAGGTGGGGCTGCGACATGTTGATCTTCCGAGGCCGGGCATGACCCAAGAAAGTGTGTCCGGCCAAAGGGGATCGAGCGTGTTGGGTAATGTGGTGCACCCCTGCAGGGAAGTTTATCTATTCGAATAGCCGTGATCTTCCATAACAGGACGACCCGGAGTTGTACCTTGACCTTATGACAACTAGAACCGGATACTTAATAAAACACACCCTTCCAAGTGCCAAATATAACCCAGTGATCGCTCTCACACAGGGCGACGAGGGGAGGATCGTCGGGTAGGATTATGCTATGCGATGATACTTGGTGAACTTACCATCTACTCTCTTCTATATGCTGCAAGATGGAGGCTGCCAGAAGCGTAGTCTTCGACAGGACTAGCTATCCCCCTCTTATTCTGGCATTCTGCAGTTCAGTCCACTGATATTGCTCCTTTACACTTATACCCATGCATATGTAGTGTAGATCCTTGCTTGCGAGTACTTTGGATGAGTAGTCACGGTTGCTTTGCTCCCTCTTTCCCCCCCCCCTTTCCATTCTTCCTGGTTGTCGCAACCAGATGCTGGAGCCCAGGATCCAAATGCCACCTTCGACGACTCCTACTGCACCGAGGGTGCCTACTACTATGTGCAGGCCGCCGCCGACAACCAGGAGTAGTCTAGGAGGATCCCAAGCAGGAGGCCTGCGCCTCTTTTGATCTGTATCCCAGATTGTGCTAGCCATCTTATGGCAACTTGTTTAACTTATGTCTGTATTCAGATATTGTTGCTTCCACTGACTCCTCTATGATCGAGCACTTGTATTCGAGCCCTCGAGGCCCCTGGCTTGTATTATGATGCTTGTATGACTTATTTATTTTTAGACTTGTGTTGTGATATCTTCCCGTGAGTCCCTGATCTTGATCGTACACGTTTGCGTGTATGATTAGTGTATGATTGAATCGGGGGTATCAAATCTCCCTTCTTGGCGACACAATGGACAGGACTTACTCACTGACTATCAGCAACGGGATAAATTATACCTGCCTCTAGAAGCTTTAGTATTTCTTTTCTTACCACTTCTTTCATCTTGGGATTTAACCGTCGTTGGTGATCAACAACTGGTTTAGTGTCTTTCTCCAATTTTATTTTGTGCTGGCATAAAGTTGGACTAATGCCCTTAAGATCATCAAGAGTATATCCAATAGCGGCATGGTGCTTCTTCAGAGTTTTCAATAATTTCTTTTCTTCATGCTTTGAAAGGTTAGCACTAATAATAACAGGATATATATTTTTCTCATCAAGATAAGCATATTTAAGAGTATCAGGTAATGGTTTAAGCTCAAACACGGGATCACCCTTGGGTGGAGGAGGATCCCCTAGGATTTTAACAGGCAAGTTGTGTTTCAAAATAGGTACATGTTTAAAGAATACTTCATCTATTTCCCTTCTTTCATTCATAAACATATCATTTTCATGGTCGAGCAAAAATATTGTCTAAAGGATCATTAGGAGGCACGACAATAGAAGCAAGACCAATAATTTCATCTTTACTAGGCAATTCTTTATGATGGGGTTGTCTACGAAATTTAGCAAAATTAAAATCATGAGACATATCCCCCAAACCAATAGTAACAACATCCTTTTTGCAATCTATCCTAGCAGTAATAGTATTCAAGAAGGGTCTACCAAATATAATTGGACAAAAGTTATCTTGTGGAGAACCAAGAATAAGAAAATCAGCAGGATATTTAACTTTCCCACACAGGACTTCAACATCTCTAACAATCCCAACTGGTGAAATAGTGTCTCTATTGGCAAGCTTAATTGTAACATCAATTTCCTCTATCTCAGCAGGTGCAATATCATGCATAATTTATTTGTACAAGGAATGAGGTATTGCACTTGCACTAGCACCCATATCACATAAGCCATGATAGCAATGATCTCCTATTTTAACAGAAATAACAAGCATGCCTACAACAGGTCTATGTTTATTTTTAGTATCAGGTCTAGCAATTCTAGCAGCTTCATCACAGAAGTAAATAACATGCCCATCAATATTATTGTCCAAGAGATCTTTAACCATAGCAATACTAGGTTCAACTTTAATTTGCTCAGGGGGTGTAGGTGTTCTAGTATTACTCTTACGAACTACAATTGAAGATTTAGCATGATCCTTTATTCTAACAGGGAAATGTGGTTTCTTAATATAAGCAGTAGGAACAATAGGATCAATATTATAAGTGATAGTCTTTTCTTCAACTTTAATAGGTGCAACTACTTTTACTTTAATGGAAGGATTATATTTAAACCACTTCTCCCTAGGGAGATCAACATGAGTAGCAAAGGATTCACAGAAAGAAGCTACTATCTCAGAATCAAGTCCATATTTAGTGCTAAACTCACAGAAAACATCGGTATCCTTAAAGATTTAACACAATCAAATTTAGGTGTTATACCTGACTCCTTACCTTCGTCAAGGTCCCAATCTTCAGAGTTTCGTTTAATTCTTTCCAATAAATCCCATTTGAATTCAATAGTCTTCATCATAAAAGAACCGGTACAAGAAGTATCGAGCATGGAGCGATTACTGAGAGAAAGCCGAGCATAAACTTTTTGAATAATAATTTATCTTGAGAGATCATGATTGGGGAATGAATATAACATTGACTTAAGCCTCCCCCAAGCTTGAGCGATGCTTTCTCCTTTGCGAGGCCAAAAATTATATATACAATTGCCATCACGATGAACAAGATGCATAGGATAAAACTTCTGATGAAATTCCAATTTCAACCGGTTGTAGTTCCATGATCCCATATCATCACATAGCCTGAACCATGTCAATGACTTTCCCTTCAAATATAAAGGGAAGACCTTCTTCTTGATAACATCCTCGGGCATACCTGCAAGCTTAAATAATCCACAAACTTCATCCACATAGATTAGGTGCAAATCGGGATGTAATGTTCCATCTCCTGTGAAAGGATTAGCTAGAAGTTTGTGACGCCCGGATAATTAGGCTACAGTAAACCCCTATTAATGGTGCCATGTCATTATGTTACTGTTGCTAATTTCCGCTTGATCCAAATTGCAATACAAATTCAAAACCGAGTTTAAAGGCAAATCTCAAATTTTGTCAAACATGCAAACTAAAATGTTCGAAGTGTGGCAAATAATCCCTGGATATTTGTCATGTTGAAACCCATATCATATAAATTGTTTAAATGCCCTTAAATGAATAAAATAGGGGTCAAAACAATATTTTAAATCACTTTTGAAGTTATAAAAATTCTAAGGCTTTTCAACTGCTTCTCAGAACTTCTTGAGGCAGTGCTAAATATTACATAATAATTATTGAGACAAGCTACACATTTTATAGAAGTCTTTTGGAGCAAAAGGAAAATGCAAAATAGAAAAGACAATGGGAAAACATAAAAAGTTTTTTAAAGAAAAGGGGAGAGGCCTCACCTCGGCTGGACCTCGGCCCAGTGTAACCCCAGTGCCGCCCACGCGGCCCCTCACCCCTAGCTATAACCCCCTGTGGCAACGAAACCCTAGCCACTCTCTCCATTTCCCCCACTCCTCCCCCCGATTGGATCTGGTTCGGGGGCAAATGCGCCCCGACGACCACCCCCGCCGCCCGTGGACTTCACCGGCGCCATCCGGTCGCCGCCGCCCCCACCTCGTCGCCTTCCCCGTTCTCTCCCCGACTTGGACGCCATCCGCCCGCGCGCTTCGACATTAACGCCTCGACGCCAGCATTGCCGGCATCGCCCTATCCTCCTTCCGCTCGATCCCGTCAATCGGGAGGAGGCCGCACCGACGCCGCCAGAGGACCTCACCGCCGTCGCCCCTACCTCGCCGGACCTCCCGAGCCCATTGCCGCTCCCCACGGCTCGGCGATGTGAGCTGCGCCCCTCCTCCCGCTCTACGCCTTCCCATGTCGCCCGTCGTGCACACGGTCGCGCTGGCGACGCTGCCTTCGCGCCGGGCGGCACGTCCACGACCCTTCCGCCGTGCTCGCCCGCCTTAGCCTCGCTTCGCACCACTGGGCCGCCGCACCCCCATCCGCTCGGCTGCTAGCCCGCGCCACGCAGCAGCCGCCGTCTGCCCAAGGCTGTGGCCGGGTTTTTGCCGTGGCCGGCCTTTGCCGTCCGCTGGTGGCCTCAGATGCACACGGGCGCCCACGCCCGCATCTGTTTCGCCTGCTTCGCTAAGGCCCCTGGGCCACTGACCATGGGGCCCCACGCCCTTGGAGAAAAACAAAAACGAAAATAGAAAAATTTAATTAAATAATAATTAGTTAGTTAAATAAGTAATTAACTTAATTAACCTGCTACTTATCTAAATTGACTAGTTTAGCTGACCTAACAACCTATGACAGTGGACCCCCCTATATAAGCTAAACTTGTTAACTTCACCCTAGTCTATGACGTGTGGGGCCGGCTGGCCCTGTTGACCTAGTCAATGGCTGACTGGGCATCGCCCGCCATCGCCAAAGGTCCCCCGTGGGCCCTGTTGACTAGTCAACTAGTCTGTTGACCGCTGATGCAGCAATGACGCCATGATGACGTCATATTCCTTTTCTGTTGTTTTTTAAATAATTCCAGAATATTGTTTAAACTTTAAAAATTCATAGTAATTAAACCGTAACTGCGATGAAAATGTTTTCTATATGAAAGTTGCTCAGAAAAATCCAACGAATCCGAATACGCGGTCCGTTCATCTGTCACGTGCCCCTAGCATGTTGAACATGGGAAATTCCCCCTCCGGTCATCTGTATGACACAGGTCCAGAACCGGGAAAATATTCCCGGTTGAATTTCCCCTTCTCCTATATCATGTAGCCTTACGTTAGGTCACACCCGGCACAGCTTATTGCCATGGTATGCTTTGTGAT
Source organism: Aegilops bicornis (assembly GCA_021605145.1). NCBI lineage: Eukaryota > Viridiplantae > Streptophyta > Magnoliopsida > Poales > Poaceae > Aegilops > Aegilops bicornis. The sequence continues at coordinate 323,121,321 of CM038675.1, forward strand.
GCTATGCCTGCTTTATATTTACTGTTTCTTCCCCCTCTTCTCTCCGATAGACCCCGAGACCGATGCCGCCCCTGTGATCGACTACGTCGACGATGACCCCTTCTTGCCAGAGCAACCGGGCAAGCCCCCCCTTTGATCACCCCGATATCGCCCATTCCATTCTCTCATGCTTGCATTAGATTTTGCTACTGTTATTGATTGCTCCTATTCTGATGCATAGCCTGCTTTTGTAACCTTTGTTGTACCTTACCCGCTTATCCTAAATCGCTTAGTATAGGTTGGTTAGTGACCCATCAGTGACCCCCACCTTGTCCTTGTTGCCCCTGCTTCATCATTGAAGACCCGATCAACGGGATCGAAGACCAGGCCCCGACACCACACATCACTTCCCCTTAGTTGCTTGACACTACCGGGTTACTATCGAGTACTGAGGGTGAGACCTCATCAGCACTTCTGATGTTAACCCTGTAGTATAGTTATTCGGTCGTGGTCATCGAGGATGATTTCCTCTTTAACCACTTCTGATACGACTCTGTCGTGCAACCCCTCAAGTGTGGACCTCGAGGGTGAATCCTCTTACGTTCACCTTGATGACTACATCGAGTGGAATTCACCGAGGGTGATTCCTAAGGTTTTCCCCTTGATGTTTAGCCACACAGTTACTATGATTACTATGACTTTACACTGAGCCATGTTACTAAAGACGGGTCGACGACCGAGGGGTACCCATGAGCTTAATTGCGAGTGATGTGGAGTCGGGTTGATCGGGAGGGTGCCCATGAGATAAATCTGGCGTGGCGGGCATTCCTAGCCCATGCCGCAAGTCCTCGAGACGGGCAACGGGTCACATCTTCGTGAGTCTCGCTTGTTACCGCACATTCCTAATCCACTACGATTTGGATATTTGATCCGAGGGGCCTCGCCCGATAGCACTAACCATCACGTGGGCATAGTATGGGCGTTACTGCGTCGTATGCATCGGTAGAAGCTTAATAGACGCCACGAATCGAGCGGCTACGGCGGGTTGGACTGCGTAAGCACCTGCCTTGTTGAAGGAGCTAGCTAGGTCTCCTCACGGCCGCGTTCGCAACGCGTGTGGAGTTCCGGGGAGATGGCCCATGACCCCTGGGGCATAGGTTTAGTCCGGCGTCTTGGCCTCTCTATTAAGCCTAGGTCGGGTTGCGGCGTATTGTTTGGCGAGGCCGGGCATGACCCAGAAAGTGTGTCCGGCGGAGTTAATCGAGCGTGGTGGGTAAGGTTGTGCACCCCTGCAGGGAAGAAAACATCTATCGATAGCCTGTCCTACGGTAACGGACACTTGGAGTTGTATCCCGATCGATGCAACTAGAACTGGATACTTGTGATGAGAACTGAATGGTGATGAGAATTGGTTTGTGATGATAACTGGATAGTATGGCTTTGGGATTGCTTTCTCGCAGGGAGTCGAGAAAGAATCTCTGGCCGAGGTTGATAACACTACTACTACTTTACTTTATGCTACTCTACTCCCTCCGGTTCTTTGCAAGATGGTGGTTTCGGAAGATGCTAGTCTTCGATAGAACTAGGCCTTCTCTCTATTCTCGCATTTACGCAGCCAGTCCACATATATGACCTTCCTTTGATAATGTTGCATATGTAGTGTAGATCCTTGCTTGCAGTACTTTGGATGAGTACTCACGGTTGCTTTGCTCCCCTTTTCCCCTTTCTTCTTCTTTCCGATTGATGCAACCAGATGCCGGAGCTCAGAGCCAGATGCCACCGCCGATGCCTACTACTACATTGGAGGCCCGACGACTGTGAGTAGTTAGGAGGCTCCTGTGAAGGAGGTCTTGCCTTTTCGATCGTAGTTGCTTTTGTGCTAGCCTTCTTAAGGCAAACTTGTCTAACTCATGTATGTACTCGAGATATTGTTGCTTCCACGACTCTTGTGTTTTCGAGCTTATGTATTCGAGCCCTCGAGGCCCCTGGCTTGTAATATAAAGCTTGTATTATTTTAATTTGTGTCTAGAGTTGTGTTGTGATATCTTCCCGTGAGTCCTTGATCTTGATCGTACACATTTGCGTGCATGATTAGTGTACGATTGAATCGAGGGCGTCACAAAGTTTCTCTATCATACCCGAAGGAATTTCAAAGTAAATATTTTCAGTAGGTTCAGTAGGTTGGGGAGAAACTCTTTGCTCTACTGGTCGGGGTGAAGATACCCCGAACAAGCCCCTCGAAGGATTATGTTCCATATTAACAAGTGACAGTAAATTTCAGCACACTATATAAATATTTCCTTACCAAATTCCACCTACCAAAGGCGCTTCACTCCCCGGCAACGGCGCCAGAAAAGAGTCTTGATGACCCATAAGTATAGGCGATCTATCATAGTCCTTTCGATAAGTAAGAGTGTCAAACTCAATGAGGAGCAGAAGGAGACAAGCGGTTTTCAGTAAGGTATTCTCTGCAAGCACTGAAATTATAAGTAACAAATAGTTTTGTGATAAGGTAATTTGTAGCGGGTAACAAGTAATGAAAGTAAATAAGGTGTAGCAAGATGGTCCAATCCTTTTTGTAGCAAAGGACAAGCCTGGACAAACTCTTATATGAACGAAAACGCTCCTGAGGACACATGGGAAATATCGTCAAGCTAGTTTTCATCACGCTCATATGATTCGCGTTCGTTATTTTGATAATTTGGTATGTGGGTGGACCGGTGCTTGGGTACTGCCCTTTCTTGGACAAGCATCCCACTTATGGTTAACCCCTATTGCAAGCATCCGCAACTACAAAAGAAGTATTAAGGTAAACCTAACCATAGCATGAAACATATGGATCCAAATCAGCCCCTTACGAAGCAACTTATAAACTAGGGTTTAAGCTCATCACTCTAGCAACCCATCATCTACTTATTACATCCCAATGCCTTCCTCTAGGCCCAAACAATGGTGAAGTGTCATGTAGTCGACGTTCACATAACACCACTAGAGGAGAGACAACATACATCTCATCAAAATATGGAACAAATACCAAATTCACATGACTACTTGTAGCAAGACTTCTCCCATGTCCTCAAGAACAAACGTAACTACTCACAAATCATATTCATGTTCATAATAAGAGGGGTATTAATATGCATAAAGGATCTGAACATATGATCTTCCCCAAATAAACCAACCTGCATCAACTACAAGGAGTAATCAACACTACTAGCAACCCACAGGTACCAATTTGAGGTTTTGGGACAAAGATTAGATACAAGAGATGAACTAGGGTTTTAGAGGAGATGGTGCTGGTGAAGATGTTGATGGAGATTGACCCCCTCCCGATGAGAGGATCGTTGGTTATGACGATGATGATGATTTCCCCCTCCCAGAGGGATGTTTCCCCGGCAGAACAGCTTCACCGGAGCCCTAGATTGGTTCCGCCAAGGTTCCGCCTCGTGGCGGCGGTGTTTTGTCCCGAGAGATTGCTTATGATCTTTTCCAGGGTAAAAGACTTCATATAGCAGAAGATGGGCACCGGAGGCCTGCCAGGGGGCCCATGAGGCAGGGGGCGCGCCCAGGGGGTAGGGCGCGCCCCCACCCTCATGGCCAGGGTGTGGGCCCCCTCTCATTGATTCTTTCTCCAGTATTTTTTATTAATTCCAAAAACTGCCACCGTGAAGTTTCAGGACTTTTGGAGCTGTGCAGAATAGGTCTCTAATATTTGCTCCTTTTCCAGCCCAGAATTCCAGCTGCCGGCATTCTCCCTCTTCATGTAAAACTTGTAAAATAAGAGAGAAAATGCATAAGTATTGTGACATAACGTGTAATAACATCCCATAATGCAATAAATATCAATATAAAAGCATGATGCAAAATGGACGTATCAAACAGCAAGAAAACCAAAAAGCAAAAAGATACAAGTTGGATTGCCTCCCAATGAGCGCTATCATTTTATGCCCCTAGCTAGGCCTAATGCGAATGATCTAAGTATTGCCATCTTTGTCCTTATTTTCCATGGATGTATTCTCATCATGTGGCTCAGCAAAAATAACTTAAAAACATTGTCCATAGAGATTTTAGCATTTTCAAGTTGCCCGACTTTATACCCCCTTTGATTTCCGGCCACGATCCAAGAGTATTGTTGATTGACATCATTTAAAACTTACTGGATTATATCTAGAACGGGGACTGCCTTCCTAAGATTTTCATCAAAAAATTGGTTATTACCAAGCAAGTGTCTCAACATATAATCACCATTGTAGAGAATCTCATCTATAACCAGTTTTTCATGGTTCATACCATAAAAATAAAATAATTCCCTAGCCTCCCGTAATATGTAATCAAATTCATTCATAAGGATATGGGTAGCTAACTTTTATCCTTTGGGATCCTTTAAAGTGGGTAGCTCAAAAAACAATCTTTGCAAGGAAGGATGGGTGTGAATAAATCTATTCTCAAGTTTCAGTACTAGCGCTGAAATAGCTTTCGCATAAGATTTTGTTCTTTTGAGTATCGGGGTGTCATCAAGAGTCAAATTTCCAACACAATTAAAGAACTCTTGGATATGTTATTTCCCCATAATATTCCCTTGTCCCAAAACAAAGGTTTTAGCATCCATATTGCCTGATCTTCCAATTTTAGGAGTCATGCCATCATCTGTTTCTGCCATACCAAAATCACTCATATGATGACAAGCAAGCTAAGAGATCCGATGGTAAAACGACGAACAAAAAAGGGGGCGAATAAAAAAGGCAATTTTTTGTGAAGTGGGGGAGAGGAAAACGAGAGGCAAATGGCAAATAATGTAAATTGCAAGGACATAAGATTTGTTATTAGGAACCTGGTAGATGTTGGTGATATCTCCTCAGCGATGGCGCCAGAAAGTTCCTTTGATGTTGCTTGAGATGCGTCGGTGTTTCCCCAAGGAATAAGGGAGGATGCAGCACAACAATGGTAAGGTATTTCCCTCAGCGATGAGACCAAGGTTATTGAACCAATAGGAGAACCACGCAACACTAGGTAAACAGTACCTGCACACAAATAACAAATACTTGCAACCCGACGCGTTAAAGGGGTTGTCATTCCCTTTTGGGTAGTGGTGCCAAAAAGTGACGTAAGGATAGGATAAGATTGTAGTAGATTGATAGATGCAACTAAAAGTAAATAAAACGCAGCAAGCTATTTGGGGGTTTATTGATAATATAGATCTGAAAATAAAAAAAGCAAATAAAAGAAAAGGCAATTGGCAATATGGATCTGAAAGTATATGATAGGAAAATAGACCCGGGGGCCGTACATTTCACTAGTGGCTTCTCTCGAGAAAATAGCAACAGTTGGTAGACAAATTACTCTTGGGCCATAGATAGAAAAGCAAATAATTATGACGATATCCAAGACAATGATCATGTATATAGGCATCACGTCCAAGATTAGAAGACCAACTTCTGCCTACATCTACTACTATTACTCCACACGTCGACTGCCATCCAGCATGCTTCTAGTGTATTAAGTTCATGGAAAAATGGAGTAATGCAATAAGAACGATGACATGATGTAGACAAGATCTATTCATGTAGGAATAGACCCCATCTTTTCATCCTTAATAGCAAGGATACATGCGTGCCTTGTTGCCCCTTCTGACACTAGGAAAGGACACCATAAGATCGAACCCATTACAAAGAACATGTTCACATTGCAAGATAAATAGATCAAGTTGGCCAAACAAAACCCAAATATCGGAGAAGAAATACGAGGCTGTAACAATCAAGATTGGATATTAAATCAAGGCAAATCTGATCATAAACTCACAATTCATCGGATCCCAACAAACAAACTGCAAAGAGTCGTTACATAAAATAGATCTCCAAGAGACCGTGGTATTGAGATACACACACAGAAAAAGCCATCTAGCTACTACGTACGGACCCGTAGGTCTGAGTTGAACTACTCACGCATCATCGGAGAGGCACCAATGAGGATGATGAACCCCTCCGTGATCGTGATTCCCTCCGGCGGAGTGCCGGAATAGGGCTCTTGATTGGATCTCGTGGTTCTGGAACTTGCGGCGGCTGGAATAAAATTTCGTCGAATCTCCTAGGGTTTCTCGAGCAAGGAGGTACTTATAGAGTGAAGAGGCAATGCAGGAGGCCACTGAGGTGGGCACAACCCACCTGGGCACGCCTGGGGGCCCAGGCGCGCCCTGGTGGGTTGTGGCCCCCTCGGGGCACCCCCAGGTGCTTCTCTGACCTATCTAGTGTCTTCTAGTTCAAAAAATCCACAAAAAGTTTCATTGCATTTGGACTCCGTTTGATATTGATTTTCTGCGATGTAAAAAACAAGCAGAAAACAACAACAGGCACTTGGCACTATGTTAATAGGTTAGTCCCAAAAAATGATATAAAATGATTGTAAAACATCCAAGAATGATAATATAACAGCATGGAACAATCAAAATTATAGATACGTTGGAGATGTATCAGGCGTCTTGATCTATCTCTATAGATCTTGTTGCCCAATATGTAAGTAGCTTTACCTAGATCTTCCTTTGAAAAACTCCTTTCAAACAACCCTTTATGATTTCCAGAAATTCTACATCATTTCCGGTCAACAATATGTCATCCACATATACTTATCAGAAATGTTGTAGTGCTTCCACTCACTTTCTTGTAAATACAAGTTTGTTGCAAACTTTGTATAAGCTCAAAACCTTTGATCACCTCATCAAAGCGTATGTTCCAACTCCGAGATGCTTGCTCCATTCCATAGAAGGATCACTAGAGCTTGCATACCTTTTAGCATCCTTAGGATCGACAAAACCTTCTGGTTGTATCACATACAACCTTTCCTCACGGAAACCGTCAAGAAAACTTTGCTTTGACATCCATCTGCCAGATTTCGTAACTGAAAATGTAGCAACTGCTAACATAATTCCAACAGACTTTAGCATCGCTATGAGTGAGAAAGTCTCATCATAGTCAACTCCATGAACTTGTCAGAAACTTCTTTGCAACAAGTCGAGCATCATAAATGGTAACATTACCATCAGCGCCTGTCTTCTTCTTAAAGACCCATTTATTCTCAATGGCTTGCCAATCATTGGGCAAGTCCACCAAAGTCCATACTTTGTTCTCATACATGGATTGTATCTCAGATTTCATGGCTCCTAGCCATTGGAATTCGGGCCCACCATTTCTTCTCCATAGCTCGTAGGTTCACCGTTGTCCGACAACATGACCTCTAAAAAAGGGTTACCGTACCACTCAGAAGTTGTACATACCCTTGTTGACCTATGAGGTTTGATAGTAATTTGATACGAAGCTTCATGATCATCATCATTAGCTTCCTCTTCAACTGACGTAGGTGCCAAACATCTTTCTGTGCTGAGCTACTCTCTGGTTGAAGTAAAGTTTCAACAACCTCATCAAGTTCTATCTTCTCCCACTCAATTCTTTCAAGAGAAAACTCTTTCTCGAGAAAGGACCCATTCTTAGCGACAAACACTTTGCCCTTGGATCTGAGATAGAAGGTATACCCAACCATCTCTTTTGGGTATCCAATGAAGACGCATTTTTCTGCTTTGGGTTTGAGCTTTTCCAGCTGAAGCCTTTTGACATAAGCATCGCAGCCCCAAACCTTAAGAAACGAAAACTTAGGTTTCTTGCCAAACCATAGTTCATACGGTGTTGTCTCCACATACTTAGATGGTGCCCTATTTAAAGTGAATGTAGTTGTCTCTAATGCATAACCCCAAAACGAGAGTGGCAGATCGGCAAGGGACATCATAGAACGCACCATATCCAATAAGGTACGATTACGACGTTCGGACACACCATTACGCTATGGTGTTCCAGGCGGCGTCAGTTGTAAAACAATTCCACATTGTCTTAAGTGATTGCCAAACCCATAACTCAAATACTCTCCCTTCAACCACAATTCATACGGTGTTGTCTCCACGGACTTAGATGGTGCCCTATTTAAAGTGAATGTAGTTGTCTCTAATGCATAACCCAAAACGAGAGTGGCAGACCGGCAAGGGACATCATAGAACGCACCATATCCAATAAGGTATGATTACGATGTTCGGACACACCATTACGCTGTGGTGTTCCAGGCGGCGTCAGTTGCAAAAAAATTGCACATTGTCTTAAGTGATTACCAAACCCATAACTCAGATACTCTCCCTTCAATCACATTGTAGGAATTTGATATTCTTGTTATGATTATTCTCAACTTCACTCTAAAATTGCTTGAACTTTTCAAATGTTTCAGACTTATGCTTCATCAAGTAAATATACCCATATCTACTCAAATCATTGGTGAAGGTGAGAAAGTAACGATATCCACTCCGCGCGTCAACACTCATCGGGCCGCAAACATCATTATGTATGATTTCCAACAAGTCAATTGCCCGTTCCATTGTTCCATAAAATGGGGTTTTAGTCATCTTGCCCATGAGGCATGGTTCGCATGTGTCAAGTGATTCAAAATCAAGTGACACCAAAAGTCCATCAGCATAATTGCTTACAATATCTTTCAACTTAGTCTTTCTCTAGGAACATATTAAAATAGGAGCTACAACGCGAGCTATTGATCTACAACATAATTTGCAAAGACAACTTAGACTATTGTTCATGATAAGTGAGTTCAATTAATCATATTACCTAAGAACTCGCACTCAAATCAACATCCATCTGGTTGTCCGAGTGTAACACGATCCAAATTCACCAACCCAAGTCCGACCATCACGTGAGATGAGGTGGTTTCAACGGTGAACATCTCTATGTTGATCATATCTACTATATGACTCGTGTTCGACCTTTCGGTCTCTTGTGTTCTGAGGCCATGTATGTACATGCTAGGCTCGTCAAGTTTAACCCAAGTGTTCCGCATGTGCAACACTGGCTTGCACCTGTTGTATGTGAACATAGAGTCTATCACATCTGATCATCACATGGTGCTTTGAAAACGGCAAACTTTCGCAATGGTGGACACTTGGGGAGAACACAATTTTATCTTGAAATTTTGGTGAGGGATCAACTTATAATGCTACCGTCGCCCTAAGAAAAATAAGATGCATAAAAGGATTAACATCACATGCAAATCATAAGTGATATGATATGGCCATCAACTTGTGCTTTTGATCTCCATCTCCAAAGCACCGGTATGATATCCCTTGTCACCGGCATGAAACCATGATCTCCATCATCGTGTCGCCATCGGGCTTATCATGCCAACCATGCTTCTACTACTATTGCTACCGCTCAGAGATAAAGTAAATCATTACATAGCGTTTAATGATTGACACGCAGGTCATACAACAATTAAAGTCAACCCTATGGCTCCTCCCGGTTGCCGTATGCATCGACATGCAAGTCGATATGAACTATTACAAACATGATCATCTCATACATCAAATATATTTCATCATGTCTTTGGCCATATCATATCACAACATACCCTGCAAAAACAAGTTAGACGTCCTCTAATTGTTGTTGCATGTTTTACTCGGCTGCTATGGGTATCTAGCAAGAACGGTTCTTACCTACGCAAAGCCACAACGGTGATATGCAAGTTGCTATTTAACCTTCTACAAGGACTGCCTTTGTCGAATCCAATTCAACTAAGGTGGGAAAGACAGACACCCGCCAGCCATATTTGTGTAACAAAGTCACATGTCTATCGATGGAACCGGTCTCATGTACGTGGACATGTAAGGTTGGTCCGGGCCGCTTCATCCCACAATACCGCCAAATCAAGAAAAGACAAAGGAAGGAAGCACTCTGAATATCAACACCCACAAACTCCTTTGTGTTCCACTCGTGATGTCATCTACGCATAGACCTAGCTCATGATGCCACTGTTGGGGAGCGTTGCATGGGAAACAAAATTTTTCCTACGCTCACCAAGATCCAATCTAGGAGATGACCATCTATGAGAGGATAGATTGGATCTACATACCCTTGTAGATCGCTAAGCTGAAGCGTTAAGAAACGCGATTGATGTAGTTGAACGTCTTCACGATCCAATCACGGTCTGTCCCGTGAACTCCCACTATAGTGTCAAACGGACGGCACCTCCGTGTTCAACACACGTACAGCTTGATGACGCCTTCACCTCCTCGATCCAGTGAGCGATGGTGAAGTAGTAGCTCGAGTCCGCCGGCAACACAACGGTGTGGTGGCGGTGGTGGTGGAGAAATGTCAACAGAGCTTCGCTAAGCACTACAGAAAAGAAGATGGACTACGAGTGATAGGAAGGGTAGAACCATGGTGTGGAGATGCACTCAAGGGTGCGGCTGCCCTCCCTCTCCTCATCTATATATAGGGGGAAGGGGAGAGGGGGCGCCCCTAGGGGATCCCATCTAGGGCTGGCGGCCACAAGAGGGAAACCCTAGATGGGTTTTCCCCCTTAGGAGACTTGGCCCCGAAGCCAAATGGGTGGGAACCTTAGAGGGGTGCCCCACCTCCTCTGGCAACGTGGGATGGGCTGAGGGGGGCACAGAACCCCTTAGTGGGCTGGTTTTCCCCCTCCCCTTGGCCCATGAGCCCCCCAACACTTGTCGGGGCCCCCCGAAACCCATTTCGGTCATGCTGGTCATCACCCGGTACCCCCGGAACAATTCCAGACTCCAATACCCTTCGTCCAATATATCAATATTCACCTCTTGACCTTTCCGGAGTTCCTCGTCATGTCCGGTATCTCATCCGGGACTCTGAACAACCTTTGGGAACCACCATAATGACTCAACTATACTTATATCGTCACCAAACGTTAAGTGTGTAGACCCTGCGGGTTCGAGAACTATGCGAACATGACCGAGACAACTCTACGGTCAATAACCAATAGCGGGACCTGGATGCCCATATTGGTTCCTTCATATTCTACGAAGATCTTATTGGTCAAACCTCGATGTCAAGGATTCAACTAACATCGTATGTAGTTTCCTTTGTCTATCGGTATGTTACTTGCCTGAGATTTGATTGTCGGCATCTCCATGCCTAGTTCAATCTCGTTACCGGCAAGTCTCTTTACTCGTTCCGTAATACAAGATCTCGTGACTAACTGATTGGTCACACTGCTTGCAAGATCATTGTGATGTTGTATTACCGAGTGGGCCCTGATATACCTCTCCGTCATACGGAGTGACAAATCCTAGTCTTGATCCATGCCAACTCAACAGACACCCTCGGAGATACCTGTAGAGCACCTTTATAGTCACCCAGTTATGTTGCGATGTTTGGTACACACAAGGTACTCCTCCGGTGTCAGTGAGTTGCATGATCTCATGGTCATAGGAACATATACTTGACATGCAGAAAACAATAGCAATAAACTTGACACGATCATATGCTACGTTCATAGTTTGGGTCTTGTCCATCACATCATTCTCCAAATGATGTGATCCCATTATCAAATGACAAGTCATGTCCATATCTAGGAAACCATATCCATCTTTGATCAACGAGCTAGTCCGGTAGAGGCTTACTAGGGACATGTTGTTCTCTATGTATCCACACATGTATTTGAGTTTCCGATCAATACAATTCTAGCATGGCTAATAAACGATTATCATGAATAGGGAAATATGATAATAACTAATTTATTATTGCCTCTAGCGCATATTTCCAACAGTCCTTGAATATTACCTTGGGTTGCCTTGGGCATACCCAAGCTTAGGCTCTTGCCACTCCTTATTCCGCAGTCCATCAAAACTTTACCCAAAACTTGAAAACTTCACAACACAAAACTCAACAGGAAACCCGTAAGCTCCGTTAGTATAATAAAGTAAACCACCACTTAGCTACTGTTGTGAACTCATTCTAAATTTATATTGGTGTTATATCTACTATATTCCAACTTCCCCATGGTTCATACAACCTATACTACCCATAGATTCATCAAAGTAAGCAAACAACACAATTGAAAGAAAATGCGGTGCCCCCATGTTTGGTTTTGGTAATTGATGACGTTCTATATGGACTAATGGTTGCCTTGAGTTATATTTGAAGGATTTGTCCATAGGTTTTTCTTGAAGTCCATGTGTTGGTTTCAAGGAGTTTATGTGTTGACCAAGGTGCTATTCAAGGAATTATCCAAAGATTAGTCATGTAGAAGACATGATACAAGGTTGATCAAGACTAAGTAAAGTGTGAATCAAGTTGATCAACTCGCAAAGCGTAGACGATGTACCGAAAGGGATCAAGTGATCCAATGGTATGGTAAGTATTGTCCATTACGCTTTGTGTACTAACCCATGGTCTATGTGAGAGTTCTATGTGGGGGCAGGTGTGTTTCATGGGCTTGTGTCAAGAGGAAGATCTCATACAACCCATGGAGGATGACATCAAGTGGTGATCGTCATCAAGATTGCGGTGTGCAAGTTCAAGTGGAGCGTCTCGAAGAGTGAATCATCACGAAGAGACCATGCTTTAACCTTGTCATCCATCGTGGTGACAATGGACTTGTGAAGATGTTTCGAAGAGTGGCTCACCCATAGTGGAGTATGGGGGAGCAATCTACTAGTCTTCATTGAGCCAATGCAATCAAAAAAGGTGGTCCAACTTGAGGGAGTCAAGACCGTCATCATCTATCTCAAGTTGACTATGTGCAAGGAAAAGGTTTGTCCTTGATAGGTTTTCTATTTTACCTGTCTCATGGTGTTAGTTGGGAGACCGGATTATAGGATCGATAGCCGTACTATCAAGGGGTCTCTCGAGTGAGTAGCTTGATCATATCGTTCAGTGAGAGTTCAAACCATTGCATTCTTGGCATCATCATATTTCTTGGTTTTTATTTGGATTTTCTCTTTGTGAGGTTTTAGAGCTTGTGGTTATCTTCATGAGAAGCTCTAGCTCATCGAGAACCAATTTCCTATGCATCTTCTTTTGCGTTTTCAGTGTTTGAGTTTTTACCGGTCTTATTTGAGAAAGGGTTCTCACCATTTTATTTTGGGTATTTTCTAAATTGCTATTTCTTGATATTTCTATCAATATTGTGTTATCCCTTGTCTTTAGCTTTCCAACAAACTTGGTTTCATCAAATCAGAGTTTGTTTGCAAAAGTTGTGGCCATTTCAATTTTACCAGTTCCCACTTCTCTCTGCCTAGTGCGGGTGCCCGGGGTCACCCGAGCCCCTCCTTAGTGACCTCCTGGGTGCCCGGGATCATCTGGGGTGCTCCCTCACCTCCTCTGATCACCGCGGGTGCCCAGGCTCCTCCGCCTTCCCCTCTTGGCCCCCATCGGGTGCCCGGGGTTGGGAACCCCGAGTGCCCGGCCCCCTGTGCCGCTGTGCTTCCCTTGTTCGTCCGGGTGCCCGGGGTTTTCCCCATGGGTGCCCGAAGTTTAGTGGCTTTTTCTATGGGTTGTCCGTCTGCCCGAACCTCTTTTGTCCGGGTGCCCGGGGTACAACGGTCATATTTTTCTTAGGTGTATTTATACCCCCTTCTTCCTCCTCCAACAAAAGAAAAATCTGAGCAAGTTCCCCCCCCCCCACCATTGTTGACCTCTTGGAGCTTGCTATTTCTCAATCCCTCCATGGATTCTTGCTAGTTTTTTTTCGGAAAAGAGAAAGGAGATCTAGATCCACATTTCCACCAATCAGTTTCTCCTTCTTTTTCTTCCTCTCATTTCCCTCCCTAGCATTAGTTGATTTGGTGGGATTTGGGAGATAAGGACTTGGGCACTCCGTGTGCCCTTGCCATTGCATTTGGTGCATCGATTTGAGTTCTCCACGGTGATACGTGGAAGTTACAAGTTGAGAAGCTTATTACTCTTGGGTGCTTGGTACCCTTGAGCTTGTTCCTCTTGGGTGCTTGGGCGCCCTAGACGGTTGGTGGTGTTCAGAGCTCAATCATTGTGGTGTAAAGCTCCAGGCAAGCGTCGGGGTCTCCAATTAGGTTGTGCGGATCGCCCCGAGCAATTTCACGGGTTCCGTGACCGCCCCAAGGGTTTCCATTTGTAATGGTTCGGTGACCGCCCTCAAGGTTCCCTTTTAGTGGAATCACGACATCTTGCATTGTGCGAGGGCGTGAGGAGATTACGGTGGCCCTAGTGGCTTCTTGGGGAGCATTGTGCCTCCACACCACTCCAAACGGAGATTAGCATCCGCAAGGGTGTGAACTTCGGGATACATCATCGTCTCCGCGTGCCTCGGTTATCTCTTACCCGAGCCCTTTACTTATGCACTTTACTTTGTGATAGCCATATTGTTTCTTGTCATATATATTTTGCTATCACTTAGTTGTTTATCTTGCTTAGGATAAGTTTTTGGTGCACATAGGTGAGCCTAGTTGTTGTAGGTTTTGTGCTTGACAAATTAACCGCTAGGTTTATTCCGCATTTGTTCAAGCCTAAACCGTAATTATTTTAAAGCGCCTATTCACACCCCTCTAGGCGACATCCTCGATCTTTCAATTGGTATCAGAGGCTCGTCTCTCTTTGTCAGGCTTAACCGCTTAGAGAGTAAGTATGTCGACTATGGGCTTAGGATTCTCTAACACTCTTAGTTTCAATGGCACAAATTTTGATGTTTGGGTAATTCGCATGCTTAATCTCTTTAGGGTCATGTACCCAAATTTAGAGCGAATAGTAGATATGGGTTTTTGTCCTCCAAAGGATCCCCAAAGATTATCTTTAGAGGATGAGAAAAACTCTTATCTCAATGCTTAAGCTTCTAATGTGCTTTTCCATGCTTTGAGCAATGTAGTTATTTTTCAACTCATGCCGTTTCGGGATGCTCATGAGTTGTGGACAAAGCTTCAAGATAAATATGGCGTGTCCAAGTTTTATGGGGATGATTGTTCTCCCTCCACCTCCGGCTGTGTTGCTTTCTCAACTTCTTCTACTTCACCTACACGTGGATTGTCACAAGGTAATGATATGGTGAGTAGTGGTGTTCATTGCAATGATGATAGTGTGCTTATCATTGATGATTCCTCATCACTATCTTATTGCAATGCTCCATCTTTGGACTTCAACACTTCGAGCTCTCTAAATGTTTCATATGCTTGTGTTGACAGTCCTTGCATATCATGTAGAAATTGCTTTACTAAATATCATGATGATATGCTTTCTATGTCTTGTTGCCATGATAAAAATGTATCTATTTCCTTGAATTGTTGTGCTAACAATGTAGAGGAAACACAACACCCCATGGAACAAGATGTGGCCTTGAATGGTGCCTCAAGGGACCCTACATCATCATCTATTTTGTTTTGCCTTATGGCTAAGGCTTCAGAGGTATCTCCCACTTTGAATCCCAATATATCTTGTGATGATATTGATGATGACAAGAATGATGATGATGATGTTGATAGTGATGAAGAGAATGATAATGTTTCCTCCTTAAAAATTAAGGGGGAAATGATTTTTAAAGCTCTTCATAAGAATAAAATTGCTCGTTCCAACTTCATGGAAATCATGTCTATTACTGTTGAGGGCAAGAAATATATTGATGAGTTAGAATCTCGTCTTGAGGAGCATGATGTCACCGTTGAGAAAATGGAAGGTCATGAGCGTGATTACGCTAATGAGATCGCGGACCTCTCCCAAGCTCTTGAACTTGAACAAACCACCAAGGAATCTCTTGAGGAGACTTTTGCTCTAGAATTATCTAGAGTGAGGGAATATCATGATAGAGCTCTTGATGTGGCCAATGTTTTTGAAACTAAAAATGAGAATCTTGAAGTTGCGCATGCGAAACTCCTTGAGGACTTTAGGCACCTCGAAAATGGCTCAAGGGTCATTAAGAGTGAGCTCATCAAACTCACCGAGTCTCATGCACAACTTAAAGCTTAATATTCAAATGAGCTTGTAAAGTTTCATTATCCTCTTGCTATTATTGATGATGCTTGTGCTAGTAATCTCTTACTTGTGAAGCATCCATTTTGAAGGAGAATATTGAGCTACGGGCTCAACTTGAGTTGCTATCTAGCAATTATGGGAAATTGGAAGAAAGCCATGAAAAGCTCTCAAGCTCTCATGATGATATTCTAGTATCCCATAATATGCTAAAGATAGCTCATGAGGCCATGATTGCTAAGGTAACATCTAGTGAGCCTCATGTTGATACTAGCACTACTTTTAGTCAAAATGCTATATTGCCTTGTGCTAGTCCTCGTAATTCATCCATGCATAACATTGGTACATCTTGTGATGAATTGCTTTCCTTGCCTTGTTGCTCTAACGATGAAGCTTATACTTCCTCTAGTGCTTGTGTTGAGACTAACCATGTAGAGGAAATTAAAGAGCTCAAGGCCCAAGTCACTTGTTTGAAGAAAGATTTGGAAAAGTGTCATGAAGGGAAGGCCACGCTCAACAATATCTTGAGTGTGCAAAAATCCCCCAATGACAAAGGTGGACTTGGATTCAAATCCTATAATAAGAAGAAGTCCAAGAGCAACAAGAAGAAGGGCCAAGAACAAGTCAAGAATTCGGCCAAGATTGTTTGCTTCAAGTGCAAAATTGAAGGGCATCATGTTATATCTTGCCCATTGAAGAAGAAGGCCATTAGTGACAAGCAACAAGGGAAGCGGCCACAAGTTCATTCTCATGCTCAACCACAAGTTGAAGAAAGGCCTCTTCCCAAGAAGACTCAAGCTAATGCTTCTCAAGTTGAGAAATCAAGTGAGAAGAAAGTGAAGAGTAAACGTTGCTACTTATGTCGTGAGAAAGGTCACTGATACGTCTCCAACGTATCTATAATTTTTGATTGTTCCCTGCTATATTATATTCTGTTTTGGACATTAATGGGCTTTATTATACCCTTTTATATTATTTTTGGGACTAACCTATTAACCAGAGGCCCAACCCAGAATTGCAGTTTTTTTGCCTATTTCAGAGTTTCGCAGAAAAAGAATATCAAACGGAGTCCAAACGGAATGAAACCTTTGGGAATGTGATTTTTGGAACGAACGTGATCCAGAGGACTTGGACCCTACATCAAGACATCAACCAGGAGGGCACGAGGTAGGCGCGCCTACCCCTGGCGCGCCCTCCACCCTTGTGGGCCCCATGTTGCTCCACCGACGTACTTCTTCCTCCTATATATACCTGCGTACCCCCAAACTACCAGATACGGAGCCAAAACCTAATTCCACCGCCGCAACCTTCTGTACCCGTGAGATACCACCTTGGGGCCTTTTCCGGAGCTCCATGGGAGGGCATCGATCACGGAGGGCTTCTACATCAACACCATAGCCTCTCCGATGATGTGTGAGTAGTTTGCCTCAGACCTTCGGGTCCATAGTTATTAGCTAGATGGCTTCTTCTCTCTTTTGGATCTCAATACAATGTTCTCCCTCTCTCTTGTGTAGATCTATTCGATGTAATCTTTTTTTGTGGTGTGTTTGTTGAGTCCGATGAATTGTGGGTTTATGATCAAGTTTATCTATGAACAATATTTGAATCTTCTCTGAATTCTTTTATGTATGATTGGTTATCTTTGCAAGTATCTTCTTCGAATTATCAGTTTGGTTTGGCCTACTAGATTGCTCTTTCTTGCAATGGGAGAAGTGCTTAGCTTTGGGTTCAATCTTGTGGTGTCCTTTCCCAAAGGTGTGATGAGGGGCAGCAAGGCACGTATTGTATTTTTGCCATCGAGGATAACAAGATGGGGTTTATATCATATTGCATGAATTTATCCCTCTACATCATGTCATCTTACTTAAAGCGTTACTCTGTTCTTTTGAACTTAATACTCTAGATGCATCTTTGGATAGTGGTCGATGTGTGAAGTAATAGTAGTAGATGCGGCAGGAGTCGGTCTACTTGTCTCGGACGTGATGCCTATATACATGATCATACCTAGATATTCTCATAACTATGCTCAATTACATCAATTGCTCAACAGTAATTTGTTCACCCACCGTAATACTTATGCTGTTGAGAGAAGCCACTAGTGAAACCTATGGCCCCCGGGTCTATTTTCCATCATATTAATCTCCAGTCAACAAGTTATTTCTGGCGCCGTTTTTATTTTTGCTTTCTTTACTTTGCATCTTTATCATAAAAATACCAAAAATATTATCTTATCATATCTATCAGATCTCACTCTCGTAAGTGATCGTGAAGGGATTGACAACCCCTTTATTGTGTTGGTTGTGAGGATTTATTTGTTTGTGTAGGTGCAAGAGACTCGTGTGTGGCCTCCTACTGGATTGATACCTTGGTTCTCAAAAACTGAGGGAAATACTTACGCTGCTTTACTGCATCACCCTTTCCTCTTCAAGGGAAAACCAACACAGTGCTCAAGAGGTAGCAGTCACCTCGCTTCTTCATGCACTAGTGGTAACTTATCCAACCCACTTATTATTGATGATATCTATTCTCTTGGGAAGGATAAGGTCGGCAATGTGTTTGCCAAGTTTGTTGGTACTCAAAATGGTTTCAAGCAAAGAACCATTTGGGTTGCGAAGCCTATTTTGACTAACCTCTTAGGACCCAACTTGGTTGGGGACCAACAAGCTCAAACTTGATCAATAGGTATTGTTGGAGGGCATTGGAGACTTGGCTACATTATGAAGAATTAAGGAAACTTCATCATTCTTATTGTCTCAAGCCAAGTCAATTGGGTTATCAAGTTTCTATACTATATCCAATGTGCCTCCTTACGGTAACTTGTACTTAAATTCTTTACATTGAAAGTTACTTGCCCCTTTGCATGTTTTGAGTTTGTTCCTTGCATGTGTTTGTATATGTTGTGTCTCCAAATTGCTTATCTTGAGTAATCAAGTATGTGTATGTCAGTTTGCACATCTTGTACATGTGTGTCGTACGTTGAGCCTTTGTGCATCTTTTTTGTATGTTAGTTGGCTCTTGTGAGAGATTAATGGAATATCCCATTGTGGGGAAGTGATGTGCTTTGTGCACCTCACAATCCTATATATGTGTGTACATGAGGAATACCATCTAGTATTGATATTACAAGATTATCTAATCGCTATGTGGTATGTCTTCTCATGACAAATTCAAATTCTAAGTAGTCCATTAATTATCTCTTGTTGGATCCTCTTATTGCCTCTTGTTAAGTTTTTATTGGTATCACATTATGGGGGAGTAATATGCTATGTGCATATTACAAGCCTAGAAAATGTATACATTTGAGATATTGTCACCTAGAATTAATATTGTAAAGTATCTTGTTCCTAGGTGGCATGTTAGCTCTACAAGTTGCAATTTGCTTTTGTTTGGTGTAAATATGATGTTGGATATCCTTGCTATCTACCAACGGGAATTATTTCCAAATACTTCTTTTCTGTTGACAATTGGTACTCACTTATGTGTGGTAGAAATTATTGATCATCTTTACATTGGCCATTGCTTTTATTTGCCTTATCTCTTGCCTAGGATTGTGTCAACTCCCATTGTATTCCATACCACTTGTGGATCTTGTTATTTCCTTGAGCTTGTCTAGTGTTTGTATAGATATAGTGAAAGTGGTGATCCCAGCTTGTGCTTTTTGTATTCAAATGCAAATTCTATATAATGCACAATGCTTGGGGGAGCTATCCTATTTTTCTTAGAACGCTCACCTTGTGATCCTTATAAAGTGTTTGTTGGTGAAATGCAAACCATTTCTTTTTGGTACTTTGTGCCATCATGAAACTTTGTAGAGCACTTGGTTTGTTTGGAACCATTCTCTATTTTGGGAGTTTGACATCTTTCTTTTTGCGTGTATCAATGGATATCTCATTCCTTGATGTATCTTTCGGTTGATATCCTCCAAGTGTTGATTTATTCATTTGGTATATTTTCTTCACTTGGTATTTCTATGTCAATTGGTATCAGTTCTTGAAAGTCTTGAGCATGCATATTAACTTCATGTATTTTCTTTGGCATGCTTTCTTTCTTTGACCCAATATATAGGGGAAACTCCACCAAGTCTCAAATTGGATGAGATGCGCATGAAATTCATTTTCATATCTATTTGCACATATTTATGTGGAGTTTGTCCTATGTATTGTTGGTTCTCTAACTCTTTGGTCCCAATGAGTTTGGGTACCATTTTGTTTGTGTTGTTGTTCTAGGAACAATTGCACATGCATTGGATGCTCGACTCACTCACAAGGAAGGTGGTGTCACCATGTGCTTATTGGAGTCAAGCTAGGATGATCAACGAACTACTATCTACTATCTACTACCTTCAATTGGTTTCTTCTACATCCTTCCAATGCCATCTTGGTAACAAGTATCAATTCATGCATTCTTTTGTTGCATTCAACCTTGTGTAGGTTGCATCTTGGCATGCTATTCATTCCATGTTGTGTTACTTGTTTACTTTCTCAAAGCATCTCAACATGGATCTTATGTTGCTAGTTGTGATGTCTTTGATGGTTGTGTGGTAGGAATTCATTTATATACAATAAGACCATATCTAGCCATGTGCTATGCTTTCAAGCAAATATCTTATTGGTATATTTATGGCTTCCTTTGGATATCTTGTTCTTTTTTTTGTAACTATTTCGTGTGTACATCCTTCTATGTGGATTGATATCATCATGATTCATCTACCTATAATCTTATACACTTGAGAGAAGTTACATCTCTAGTTGATATCCTTATTCTTTCATGTCCACCTTTTTCTTGGTGGTTCCGTGAAAGGATTTATCGTTGAGTGCGAGTCTTATATCATTGCATCTTGATGCACTCTTTTGTGGTGAATATTGTTTCCCACATGCTTGTCTTGATGAGCTTTGCCATTTCAATTGGTATCCCCCTTCTTGACAATGCTATCATTTTCTATCTTCACCATGAGTTGTCACAAGCCTTGGTTATTTTTTCATTCTAGTAAGCTTGTGAACCTATTTACCTTTTTTGTATGTGTGTGGGAAGGACATGTATTGCACCTTGTATCTCATTTATTCAAGACTATGTTGATGCTTAATGCTCATCCTCATATTAGTCTTCTCAAGTGCTCTGACATGACTCACACACATCAGTTTGGTTGAGCCTATTCCTCAGTTTCATATTTTACATGTTGCTCAACCATGTGTTTGTTGCAAGTGATAAGCTTAATTTTCTATATGCTCACTTGCACTTGTTGTGAGGTTCTATTGATTTTGGGGCAGTGATGATCCTATTTTGTGCTTGTTGCATCCAAAGACAAAACTAAATAGTGCATAAATCATGGGGAGCTTCTCATTGTAAATTTATATTGGTGTTATATCTACTATATTCCAACTTCCCCATGGTTCATACAACCGATAGTACCCATAGATTCATCAAAATAAGCAAACAACACAATTGAAAGAACATGCGGTGCCCCCATGTATGGTTTTGGTAATTGATGACGTTCTCTATGGACTAATGGTTGCCTTGAGTTATATTTGAAGGATTTTCCATAGGTTTTTCTTGAAGTCCATGTGTTGGTTTCAAGGTGTTTATGTGTTGACCAAGGTGCTATTCAAGGAATTATCCAAAGATTAGTCATGTAGAAGACATGATACAAGGTTGATCAAGACTAAGTAAAGTGTGAATCAAGTTGATCAACTCGCAAAGCGTAGACGATGTACCGAAAGGGATCAAGTGATCCCATGGTATGGTAAGCATTGTATATTACGCTTTGTGTACTAACCCATGGTCTATGTGATAGTTCTATGTGGGGGTAGGTGTGTTTCCATGGGCTTGTGTCAAGAGGAAGATCTCATACAACCCATGGAGGATGACATCAAGTGGTGATCGTCATCAAGATTGCGGTGTGCAAGTTTAAGTGGAGCATCTCGAAGAGTGAAGCATCACGAAGATATCAAGCTTTATGCTTGCCGTACATTGTGGTGACAATGGACTTGTGAAGATGTTTCGAAGAGTGGCTCACCCATAGTGGAGTTTGGGGGAGCAATCTACTAGTCTTCATTGAGCCAATGCAATCAAGAAAGGTGGTCCAACTTGAGGGAGTCAAGACCGTCATCATCTAGCTCAAGTGGACTATGTGCAAGGAAAAGGTTTGCCCTTGATAGGTTTTCTATTTTACCGGTCTCATGGTGTTAGTCGGGAGACCGGATTATAGGATCGATAGCCGTACCATCAAGGAGGGCTCTCGTGTGAGTAGCTTGATCGTATCGTTCGGTGAGAGCTCAAACCATTGCATTCTTGGCATCATATTTCTTGCTTTTTGTTTTTATTTTCTCTTTGTGAGGTTTTAGAGCTCGTGGTTATCATCATGACAAGCTCTAGTTCATCGAAAACCGATTTCCTATGCATCTTCTTTTGCGTTTTCGGTGTTTGAGTTTTTACCGGTCTTATTTGAGAAAGGGTTCTCACCATTTTATTTTGGGTATTTTCTAAATTGCTATTTCTTGATATTTCTATCAAGATTGTGTTAGCCCTTGTCTTTAGCTTTCCAACAAACTTGGTTTCATCAAATTCAGAGTTTGTTTGCAATAGTTGTGGTCGTTTCAATTTTACCAGTTCCCGCTTCTCTCTGCCTAGTGCGGGTGCCCGGGTTCCTTGACCCCCGGGTGCCCGGGGTAACCCGAGACCCTCCTTAGTGACCTCTCTGGCCGGCCCGGGTGCCTGGGGTATCGCCCCCCGGGTGCCCGGGGTCATCCGGGGCGCTCCCTCACCTCCTCTGATCACCCCGGGTGCCTGGGGTCTTCGACCCGGGTGCCCGGGATCCTCCGCCTCCTCCTCTCGGCCCCCTCCAGGTGCCCGGGGTTGGGAACCCCGAGTGCCCAGCCCCCTGCCGCTGTGCTTCCCTTATTCGTCCGGGTGCCCAGGGTTTTCCCCCCGGGTGCCCGAAGTTTAGTGGCTTTTTCTCTGGGTCGTCCGTGTGCCCGAACCCCTTTTGTCCGG
Organism: Aegilops bicornis; assembly: GCA_021605145.1. Classification (NCBI taxonomy): domain Eukaryota; kingdom Viridiplantae; phylum Streptophyta; class Magnoliopsida; order Poales; family Poaceae; genus Aegilops; species Aegilops bicornis. The sequence continues at coordinate 323,144,078 of CM038675.1, forward strand.
GTGCCCGGGGTACAACTCTTAGGTGTATTTATACCCCCTTCTTCCTCCTCCAACAAAAGAAAAATTTGAGCAAGTTTCCCTCCCCCCCCCCCCCCCACCATTGTTGACCTCTTGGAGCTTGCTATCTCTCAATCCCCCGTGGATCCTTGCTAGTTTTTTTGGGGAAATGAGATAGGAGATCTAGATCCACATTTCCACCAATCACTTTCTCCTCTATGTGAGGGGAACCCCTTGAATCTAGATCTTGGAGTTCTTGGTGTTCTCCTTCTTTTTTCCCTCTCATTTCCCTCCCTAGCATTAGTTGATTTGGTGGGATTTGGGAGAGAAGGACTTGGGCACTCTGTGTGCCCTTGCCATTGCATTTGGTGCATCGATTTGAGTTCTCCATGGTGATACGTGGAAGTTACAAGTTGAGAAGCTTATTACTCTTGGGTGCTTGGTACCCTTGAGCTTGTTCCTCTTGGGTGCTTGGGCGCCCTAGACGGTTGGTGGTGTTTGGAGCTCAATCATTGTGGTGTAAAGCTCCAGGAAAGCGTCGGGGTCTCCAATTAGGTTGTGGAGATCACCTCGAGCAATTTGACGTGTTCCGGTGACCGCCCCAAGGGTTGCCAAAGTGTACGGGTTCGGTGACCGCCCCCAAGGGTTGCCATTTGTACGGGTTCGGTGACCGCCCTCAAGGGTTCCTTAGTGGAATCACGGCATCTTGCATTGTGCGAGGGCGTGAGGAGATTACGTTGGCCCTAGTGGCTTCTTGGGGAGCATTGTGCCTCCACACCGCTCCAAACGGAGATTAGCATCTGCAAGGGTGTGAACTTCGGGATACATCATCGTCTCCTCGTGCCTCTGTTATCTCTTACCCTAGCCCTTTACTTATGCACTTTACTTTGTGATAGCCATATTGTTTCTTGTCATATATATCTTGCTATCACTTAGTTGTTTATCTTGCTTAGCATAAGTTGTTGGTGCACATATATAGGTGAGCCTAGTTGTTGTAGGTTTTGTGCCTGACAAATTAACCGCTAGGCTTATTCCGCATTTGTTCAAGCCTAAACCGTAATTATTGTAAAGCGCTTATTCACCCCCCCCTCTAGGCGACATCCTCGATCTTTCAACAATGAAAACAGAATCTGTCAAAAATAGAACATGTTGTAGCAATATGGAAATTCCGTATACTTCTGTAACTCCAAAAATTCTGAAAAATTAGGAAAACCTGGGAAATTTGTATAACAATCTTTTGTAAAAAATTCAGATCAAAATCACGTTTCTGTAAATTTTAAATATTCCATAACTGAGCCTTAAAAGTTTACATTTTTTCAGAAAAATCAAATCAACTATCACCATAGACCATCCCAAAGGCTCAACTTGGCACAAACACTAATTAAAACTCTTAAACACAATCATAACAGTAGCTTAATTTTGTATTTATTGAAAACAGAAGCAAAAACAAAAAAACATAAAATTGGGTTGCCTCCCAAAAGCGCTATCATTTTACGCCCCTAGCTAGGCATAATGCAAAGATCTAGGTGTTGTAGTAAAGGTGAGGGAGACTATCCTTGCTCATCTCATACTCTCTCCTTTCAGCAGCAAGTTTTCTTTTTGGTAAGCAAAAATAATCAAAGGGGCTAAATTTAATAGGGCACGGATCTATAAGATCAAGTTTGGGACTAATAGGTACCTCTTTCGGCCCTTTGTATTTGATAATAATCTCTTCGTTTTAAATGTTCCTTTGATTGAACTCCCTAAGTTTATCTCTAAGAACAAAACCTAATCCATTATTTTGTATCGCAAAGTTATCATTGAGTTCAGAAATGTTATCAATCAAAACATCGATAGGAATCTTTTTTCTTAGGTTTTCATTGTAAGCGGCCTAATCCGGAGATTGTAATCTCCTAATCTCTTCTTGATTAAAAAAGGATATCCTCTATAGGAGGGCACCCACCACTGATATTATAATGAGCAAATATTTCACTAGCTTCTTTCATGATATGTCCAAATTCATGGGCTAAAAATATAGTGGTGACATGCTTAACAGAAGGATTGTGAATAGTAAAAAATTCTCGGAAGACCCTTTGTATGCATGGATGCATGTGAACAAATTGCCTTTCAAGTTCAACTATAAGCAAAGATATTGCATCCGCAAGACTAAAAGTTTTATTAGGAATCGATCCTCCTAGCATAGGTAATGTACCAGCACAAGTAAAAAAAATCTTGAATAACACATTTCCCAATAATATTACCGCTACCTACATTGAGTATTTTAGTATGTAAGATAGTAGTTTCCTCTTCTTGAGGATCTTTAGTAGCAAAATCATCAATCTTTTCTTTAGCAACCTCATAAATATTTTCTTGAGACATCGTGACAAAGCAAGCAATCTAGCACACAAGCAAACAAAAAGCAAACAGAAAGGCAAAGGGAAAGAGGGCGAATAAAAAGGCAAATATTTTTGTGATTTTCTGAAAACGTTTTAGAAGTGGTGGAGATGAAAACGAGAGGCAAATGGCAAATAATGTAAGTGCAAGAGATGAGAATTTATGATAGGTACTTGGTGATAACCCACAAGTATAGGGGATTGCAACAGTTTTCAAGGGTAGAGTATTCAACCCAAATTTATAGATTCGACACAAGGGGAGCCAAAGAATATTTCTAAGTATTTGCAACCGAGTTGGCAATTCAACCACACCTGGAGATTAATTATCTACAGCAAAGTGATCAGTAGCAAAGTAGTATGATAGTTTTGATAATAGTAGGGATAGCAATAGTAACGGTAACAGTGATAGCAGTGATTTTGTAGCAAGTGCAACAGTGACGATAGCAATAGTAACTTAGCAAGAACAATATGTAGGAAAATCGTAGGCATTGGATCGGTAATTTGTTAGATGATATTCATCATGTGACAGTCATAACCTAGGGCGGTACGGCACTAGCTCCAGTTCATAAATATAATGTAGGCATGTATCCGTAAATAGTCATACGTGCTTATGGAAAGAACTTGCATGACATCTTTTGTCCTACCCTCCCGCGGCAGCGGGTTCCAATTGGAAACTAAGGGATATTAAGGCCTCCTTTTAATAGAGAACCGGAGCAAAGCATTAACACATGATGAATACATGAACTCCTCAAACTACGGTCATCACCGGGAGTGGTCCCGACTATTGTCACTCCGGGGTTGCCGGATCATAACACGTAGTAGGTGACTATAACTTGCAATATCCGATCTCGAACATGGATATAATGGTGATAACATAAACGGTTCAGATCTGAAATCATGGCACCCGGGCCCAAAGTGACAAGCATTAAGAATGGCAAAGTCATAGCAACATCAATCTCAGAACATAGTGGATACTAGGGATCAGGCCATAACAAAACTAACTAGATTACATGATGAATATGTTGAGGAACGCAGTAATTTCAAAAAAAATCCTACGCACACGCAAGATCTATCATGGTGATGCATAGCAACGAGATGTGAGAGTGTAGTCCACGTACCCTCATAGACCATAAGCGGAAGCGTTATGACAACGCGGTTGATGTAGTCGTATGTCTTCACGATCCGACCGATCCTAGCACAAAAAGTACGACACCTCTGCGATCTGCACACGTTCGGCTCGGTGACGTCCCACGAACTCTTGATCCATCTGAGTGTCGAGGGAGAGCTTCATCAGCACGACGGCGTGATGATGGTGATGATGAAGTTACCGACGCAGGGCTTCGCCTAACCACTACAACGATACGACCGAGGTGGAATCTGTGGAGGGGGGCACCGCACACGGCTAAGACAACTGTCAACTTGTGTGTCTATGGGGTGCCCCCTCCCCCGTATATAAAGGAGTGGAGGACGGGGAAGGTCCGGCCCTCTATGGCGCGCCCTGGGAAGAGTCCTACTCCCATCGGGAGTAGGATTCCCCCTTTCCCTAGTTGGAGTAGGAGAGAAGGAAGGAGGAGAGAGGGAGAAGGAAAGGGTGGCGCCACCCCCTTCCCTAGTCCAATTCGGACCCAAGGGGGAGGGGGCGCGCGGCCTGCCTTGGCCGCCCCTCTCTCTCTCTCCAGTAAAGCCCGTTAGGGCCCATATACTCCCCGGGGGGTTCCGATAACCCCATGTACTCCGGTAAATGCCCGAACTCACCCGGAACCATTCTGATGTCCAAACATAGTCATCGAATATATCGATATTTATGTCTCGACCATTTCGAGACTCCTCGTCATGTCCATGATCATATCCGGGACTCCGAACAACCTTCGGTACATCAAAACACATAAACTCATAATACCGATTGTCACCGAACGTTAAGCGTGCGGACCCTACGGGTTCGAGAACTATGTAGACATGACCGAGACTCATCTCCGGTCAATAACCAATAGCGGAACCTGGATGCTCATATTGGTTCCTACATATTCTACGAAGATCTTTATCGGTCAAACCGCACAACAACATACATAGTTCCCTTTCTCATCGGTATGTGAGTTGCCCGAGATTCGATTGTCGGTATCTCAATACCTAGTTCAATCTCGTTACCGGCAAGTCTATTTACTCATTCCATAATGCATCATCCCGCAGCTAACTCATTAGTCACAATGCTTGCAATGATTATAGTGATGTGCATTACCGAGAGGGCCCAGAGATACCTCTCCGATACTTGGAGTGACAAATCCTAATATCGATCTATGCCAACTCAATAAACACCATCGGAGACACCTGTAGAGCATATTTATAATCACCCAGATACGTTTTCACGTTTGATAGCACACTAAGTGTTCCTCCGGTATTCGGGAGTTGCATAATCTCATAGTCATAGGAACATGTATAAGTTATGAAGAAAGCAATAGCAACAAACTAAACGATCATCGTGCTAAGCTAACGGATGGGTCAAGTCAATCACATCATTCTCTAATGATGTGATCCGTTTATGAAATGACAACTCTATGTCCATGGCTAGGAAACTTAACCATCTTTGATTAACGAGCTAGTCAAGTAGAGGCATACTAGTGACACTCTGTTTGTCCATGTATTCACACATGTACTAAGTTTCCGGTTAATACAATTCTAGCATGAATAATAAACATTTATCTTGATATAAGGAAATATAAATAACAACTTTATTATTGCCTCTAGGGCATATTTCCTTCAGAATATCATCCAACTCCTCACCGACCAGCGAGCCTACGAAGGAATTACTCACTCCCAGTGGGGAGCATCATGGAATTGGCGATGGAGAAGAGTTGGTGATGACGAAGAACGAGGATCCCCCTCTCCGGAGCCCCAAACGGACTCCAGATCTAGCCTCCCGATGAAGAACAGGAGGTGACGACGGCTCCGTCTCGTGGATCGTGATAATTCTTTCTCCCTGATTTTTTCTAGAAAAATAGGATTTTATAGCGTCGGTTTCAGGGCCTACAGGGCCACCAGGTGGGGACAACCCACCTGGGCATGGTTGGGGGTGCAAGCATGCCCTGGTGGGTTGTGCCCACCCAGGTTCCCCCCTCCGGCAGTTCTTGGCTCCAGAAATTCTCTTCTATTGCATAAAAAATCCTCGCAAAGTTTCGTTCCATTCTGAGAACTTTTTATTTCTGCACAAAAACAACACCATGGCAGTCACTACAGGAATCAGGCACTTTGCCATCTGTCATGGCAGAGGGCAAAGGCATGCCTGGCAGATGGCAAATGCCTTTACCGTCAGCCAACAGACAACAATAGGTCTGGCTGAATAAGCTACGACAAAGGGCACTTTGACGTCTGCTGGCGGACGCCAAAGATGCAAAGGTCTTTGCCGTCTGCCAGCAGACGGCAAAGAGCCTGGACGGCCCGTTAGGGGGTTAACGGCGTGCTTTGCTGTCTGCCAGTAGACGGCAAAGACCTTTGCATCTTTGTCGTCTACTAGCAGACGGCAAAGTGCCCAAATAGGCTAGTCAGTGCACCCCAGGTTGCACAGGTAGCTGCCATGTGGCAGCTTTGCCGTCTGCTGGCTGATGGCAAAGCTCTTTGCCGTCTGCCAACAGACGACAGATATCCTGTACAACCCCTGTTTTTTTTGTTTTTCTTAGTTTCATAGATATATGTTATATATAACAAGTTTCCAATAACATATATATAACAATTTTCCAACACCATGTACATATAACAAGTTTCCAACAACATATATATATATATATATATATATATATATATATATATAACAAGTTTCCAACAACAAGTTATCCAACAACATATCCAACATAAAATGGTTTCATCCATACATACATATCCAACAACAAGTTTGCAACAAGTATCCAAAAACATAAAAGAAGCACAAGGAGAAGAGTAGACTCCATGAATGCAAGCTCCTCATCTAAAGCAAATCTGCAATTTGGGAAAAATAAAGTTAGATGAAGAAGAAGACTAGCTAGAAGAAAAAGAAGAAAAGGAAGAAGAAAAACAAGAAGAAGAAGAATTTATCTTCTCTTTATTTTTCTCCTCTCCTCTTCTTTATCTTTTTCTTCTTCTAACTAAGGTAGGTAAAAATGCCATTTTTTAGTTAATCTAGGTAAAAAATGCTAAGTGTGTAGGTCATTTTAGAGCTAAGCTAGGTAAATAGGTCATTTTGGAGCTAACCTAGGTAAAATGGATCATATTGGAGCTAACCTAGGCAAACTTGGTCATTTTGGAGCTAACCTAGGTAAAATAGATCATATTGGAGCTAACCTAGGTAAAATGAGTCATTTTGGAGCTAACCTAGCTAATTATGCCATTTTTTAGTTAACTAAGCATATTATGCCATTTTTTACATAAGTAAGCTAAGTATAGGTCTTTCTTGAGCTAGCCCAGGTAACTAAGCATATTAGAGCTAATTTAGCATTTTAGATCTAACTTAGGTCATTTTGGAGCTAACTTAGGTAAAAATGATCATTTTGGAGCTAATTAGGCTTATTATGTGTAGCGACCAGACCCGAATGGATCTAGTGCTCTGTGCTCAGTGTCATCCTCGGATCAAGTAATGTCGACACCACACAAGACTTGAAGGATTTATAGCAGAGTAGCAATCACACACTTATTACATCGTTGTCCACAAGGGAACTTAATACAATAATATGGCTTCAGGCCATCTAATAATAACATCGGAAGGCTTGGAAGACAAGTGAGTCCATCAACTCCATCGGCATCACTGAGTATAGAACCACGACCTAACACCTTACTCGTTATGCGAAAAGTGCATAGAACGTGAAAGTTGCAGCCAAAACGGGTCAAGACATGGAATATCTTTGGCAATGTAACACATAGAGAACAATGAAGCAACAAGCCTATACTACATGCATATATGGCTGGTGGTAAGGCTCTCTGATTACATTTTTGCATAAAGCTGGTTTTTCCCTACATCAAAGGAATAATTTTATTTAACTATCATGGTGGTTGTTAAACATTGAGAATGGTTGACGACATCCTCAATCCCAATTAAAAAGTACTCATTAAAACCCAATAACTTTATTATTAGAGTAACATGTTGAGATTCACATGATATTCAAGTACTAGATACTCAAGATGTCCATAACCGGGGACACGGCTAATCATGATTAGTTTATACACTCTGCAGAGGTTTATGACTTTTCCCCACAAGACTCGATCGCCTCCGCTTGGTTCTCGCACTTCATGGTGTTTGAGAGACGGATGACTGAGACACAGTCTTTCAGAAGCGCTAGCACCTTACTTGTGGGTAGACCGGTACACCTACTTTCCCCTACATCTACTAGTCTACGGAAGAGTTCGCACAACTTAGTCAACTATGCCAGAGCCCATAATTGGCTTGTGGCTGCACACGCGGAAGTTTCAGTTTGAATAATCTTATGATCCCTTAGAGCACAGGTGGCGGTCCGAAGAAAAAGCAGGCAAGTCTGATAGAAACCAGGTGCCTCAATCCACCCAGGATGTGTGTTTAAGTTGCCACCTTAGATAAACCATTAAATTAACAATCTCACATCCGTCATGGATATCACTCACCCAATCCACGTCTACTAGCATAGCATAGCATAATAAGCAAACGTAGAAATAACTCCCAAGGGTTTGATAATAAAAGCAGTAATAGGTACTACCTCAATCTACTTCCCATACCCACAATTTAATTAGATCCTAACCATGCAAGTGTTTGAGGCTTGATCTAATGCAATAAAACTGGGTAGTAGAAAAGGTATGATCAAAGTGTTACTTGCCTTGCGATGATCCATGAGTCCTAGAGATTGAAGTAACAAGCGGGCGCACTCCGGGTGATCTAACGCAGACAAACAACAAGCATACAATAAGTACTCATCTAATGCACGGGGAAATCTCAAATAAAAGATCTAACCAGATAGTTCAACTTAAGAACCCTGGTTGCAAAAGAATCGAATCAAATAAAGCATCGAAAGTCGGAACTCGAGAGAGAACGACTCGGTTTAGCAAATCTGAAACTAAGTCAAAATTTTACAGTAGCAAAACTCTGTGTAAGTAGGTTAGTCAGAACGGCGGTTTCAGAATCTAAACTCGGTGCGCTTGAATCACCTGATTCCGATAAACGGGCAAGAAATAAAACAGATTTGAAAATCGGATCAGAAATCAAATCAGAAAAATAACGGATTAAATCCGATTAAAAGAAAACGACGAACGGATTAAATAACGGACGTTCGTTAACAGAACTAATCCAACGAATACGTTCATTGAAACGAACGGGTCGGTGAACGTTCGTTAATTAAGAAAACCGAAAAACTAAAACCATCTAGGTTTTTTTTTTAAAAAACCGAACATATCTAAAAAAAACCGGACCGGGTTTTCTAGGGAAAACCGGATCGGGCGGGGCGGCTACCTCCGGTGGCTTCTGGCCGGGGGCTCCGGGGCGGGGGGTCCGGGTCGGAGGGGCGGTGAGGGCGACGAGGGCTCGGCGTCAGGGCGGCGTGGTGGCTCGGGCGACGGCTCGGGCGGGTGGAGGGCGGGCGGCGGCTCGGGTGAGGAGAGAGGGGGGTCCGGTATAAATAGAAGGGGGCTCAGCGCCTTGGGAAGGGCCAAGCCGGGCCGGGCGGAGGCGGACTCGGGCGGGCGGCGCGTGGCGGCGGCGGAGACCATGTGAGGAGGAGAGGGAGGTGGGCGGGCGGCTGGGCCGGGGCGGTTGGGCAATTTGGGCCGGGCCTTGGCCTGGGGGGGCTCGATTTTTTAAACAAAACAAACGGATTAAAAAAAATACCAAACGAACTCCGATTTTAATAAAAATAATTTTCCCCGACTCCTAAAAATGAGTCGAACAAAATGAACTTTAAAAACGGCAAACATGCATAAATTTTTAAAATGCTCATTTTTGCCTAAGCAAAATAAATCTTCCAAAACCAAATTTTGGTTTATTTATAATATCTTCATTTTTCCTAAATATTGGGAAAGTCATATTATTCCCTCTCTTAAGTTTTTTTATAGGAAAACTTTGTGAAGATAATTAAATAAATCCAATGATCCTATTTTCAAGATTTGAGAAATAAATCCCCAAATATGAAAATAATGAAACTTCCAACTCTCTCCGAGGGTCCTTGAGTTGCGTGAAATTTTCTAGGATCGGAAAAATGCGAGAAAATATGATATGCATGATGACCTAATGTATAACATTCCAAATTGAAAATTTGGGATGTTACATTATGTCATTTTCGAGGAAAATAAGTTAACTATATGACATATATGACGTTACCAAGATTGTTATGCCATTTCAAACCTAAGTAAGCTAATTATGCCATTTTTTACATAAGTAAGCTAAGTGTATGTCATTATTGAGAAAACCTAGGTAACTAAGCATATTAGAGATAACTTAGCATACTAGAGCCAACTTAGGTCATTTCGGAGGAAACAAAGCTAAGTATAGATCATTTTGGAGCTAAGTAAGCTAATTATGTCATTTTGGAGGAAGAAAAGCTAAGTCTAGGTCATTATGGTAAGCATCTTGGAGGAAATAAAGTTAAGTCTAGGTCTTTATGCATTTCGTAAGCAAAACACTAGAGAAAACTTACCGTCATCACGGAGGTGAAGGATCGGTCGGGTTTGCACCAGTGCCAGCGGAGAAGGACTGGTCGGGGTCGGGGTTGCGCCAGTGCGAGATGGAGAAGGACCGGTCGATGCTTGTCGGGAGGCATGCTGCACCAAAGATCATTTGCGATGTCTCGTTAGCATGATGCAACTGAAATGTGAATACTAGTAACTAATGACCATTCAAATGAAACTCACCTTGTCTGCTATAGCAATCTGGGGCATTGGCAGAGGGGTCTGACAGTTTTTCTCGCACACAGACTGCACATTTTGTTTTCATGAGTCAGTCATATTAGTTAGTAATGGAACAAACATTACGTGCATGATTTGGTAATATGCAGGACAAACTTACCACAAGGAGCTCGTATAGGGCCCGGTGAGACGCGTCGTTCCAATTCCTCTCCGCCTCCAATAGACTAGCCGTCCTCTCCTCCAACTCCCTCTCCCTTTGTGCCGCCTGCCTGTTTGCCTCCGCCAGAAGCTCCTGGGCCCTAGCCTCAATGGCGAGCTCCATTGGCTGTGGACGAGGCGGTATCTCAGGAAGAGACCTCGTCTGGTGCTTCTTGATCTCCGGGAGACTTCTAGGATAACGTATCAGTCCATCCCCAATGGCTAACGAGCCATGTTTCCTCCCGTCACCAGATAGCATCACGAGCTCTGGATCAAAAGGAATCTGGCTTGGGTTGAAGTCATCCCCTTTCGCCGCCTGCCCAAAGTCTCTGTACCTCACGAGCTTGTTGTGGGAGGAGATGTTGGTGAAGCTCTCTGGATGATCGAGATCATCCTCAGAGAATGCCTTGGCCTTCTTGAATGGGGTAGTATGGGACATGGCATAGAGGTCGTACAGCGGTGGCACGTCCTTCTTGTTGTGTTTCGTCTAAAAGAGAGGGACAACATATTAGTTAAGGGCTCAAGCTAGCATGAAGAATGAAATTGCATGAATCGTTAAGGGCTCAAACCACATACCCAGTGATCCCCGTACTCAACAGGTTGGAGCTCCCGTGATGGTGTGGCACACCTTGCATTTGGGCATGCTTATCCCTAGCCTTGTTGTGGTCGGCTAGCCATTGGGGAGAGCACCACTCATCCACCAATGCCTCCCAACGGTCCATCCTATCCGCACACCATCTCGGGGGCACCTAAGTTAGGCAAAGAGAAATTTCAGCTCTACGCCTATGAATGAAATCAAGGAAACTAAGTACAACGCCTTAAGAATAGGTAATTACCTTCATGTACTTCTCCTTACTCAGATACTTGGCGCAACACTTCTTCTTTTCCCTCCTAATGTTAGTCGAGGCGTAGTAGTCTCGAACAGCCTGCACTGTAGCCTCGTGCCGTAAGTTCTGAAGTAGGCTTGCACTCGGCTTCGAGAACCCTAGCCGCCTCCGCCTCGTGTTCCTCAGTACACATGTAGAAGGTCTGCAATCGAACAAGACAACACTGATTAGTACAATCACTAGGTACTGTTGATTTTTAATTCTGTAAAGTACAAATTACCCAAAACTGTCGTCTCACAATGTCGGCCACCGTCTCGCACAAGACACCGTCGTATCTCTCCTCCGGTGGGGCCGGGGCAGCCACATACAGCTCCCAGCTTAGTGCTAGCTGTGGAACCTGACCCTCACCGGGCAACGTGACCCACCCCGGGAAGTGGTGCCGGCAAAGCACACCAAGGACTGGTTGGGCCTGCGGACACCACAACCGTATTTCCAACCCCTGCAGTATGACAAGGCCAACACATTAGATATTAATTTGAAGAAACATGAAGGACAAAGGTTAAAAAAGAGTAAATGCACTTACTTCTCCCCGTTAGGCTCAATCAACCGCCTCACGATCACGGGTCGCCAAGCACGGCCGGAGCTTGCACCACCATCTTTGGTAGACCTTCTTGCCCCCCTCAACCAGCTCGCCCTCGCTATAACTATCGTCAGACCAGGTGGCCATCAGCATGACCACTAGTATCCGGAGTCACGTGGGGCGAAGACTCTAGGGCCCAAGACTCGTGGGACGAAGGCTCGGCGACCCGAGGCTCGTCAGCCCGAGGCTCGTGGATCGTAGTCCAAGACGGATCCAAGTCTGACGGGTCCACTGATAACCCACAAGTATAGGGAATCGCAACAGTTTTCGAGGGTAGAGTATTCAACCCAAATTTATTGATTCGACACAAGGGGAGCCAAAGAATATTCTCAAGTATTAGCAGCTGAGTTGTCAATTCAACCACACCTGGAAACTTAATATCTGCAGCAAAGTGTTTAGTAGCAAAGTAATATGATAGTGATGGTAACGGTAACAAAAGTAAAGATAGCAAAAGTAATGTTTTTGGTATTTTTGTAGTGATTATGACAAGATGTAACGCGAAAAGTAAATAAGCGAGAACGATTATATGGAAAGCTTCGTAGGCACTAGATCGGTGATGGATAATTATGCGGCAGCGGTTCGTCATGCAACAGTCATAACATAGGGTGACACAGAACTAGCTCCAATTCATCAATATAATGTAGGCATGTATTCCGTATATAGTCATACGTGCTTATGGAAAAGAACTTGCATGATATCTTTTGTCCTACCCTCCCGTGGCAGCGGGGTCCTATTGGAAACTAAGGGATATAAAGGCCTCCTTTTAATAGAGAACCGGAACAAAGCATTAGCACATAGTGAATACATGAACTCCTCAAACTATGGTCATCACAGGGAGTGGTCCCGATTATTGTCACTTCGGGGTTGCCGGATCATAACACATAATAGGTGACTATAGACTTGCAAGATAGGATCAAGAACACACATATATTCATGAAAACATAATAGGTTCAGATCTAAAATCATGGCACTCGGGCCCTAGTGACAAGCATTAAGCATAGCAAAGTCATAGCAAGATCAATCTCAGAACATAGTGGATACTAGGGATCAAACCCTAACAAAACTAACTCGATTACATGATAAATCTCATCCAACCCATCACCGTCCAGCAAGCCTACGATGGAATTACTCACGCACGGCGGTGAGCATCATGAAACTGGTGATGGAGGATGGTTGATGATGACGACCGCGACGAATCCCCCTCTCCGGAGCCCCGAACGGACTCCAGATCAGCCCTCCCGAGAGAGATTAGGGCTTGGCGGCGGCTCCGTATCATAAAACGCGATGATTTCTTCTCTCTGTTTTTTTCTCCCCGAAAGCCAATAAATAGAGTTGGAGTTGGCGTCGGAAGGTCTCCAGGGGGCCCACGAGGTAGGGGGGCGCGCCCAGGAGGGGGGCGCCCCCACCCTCGTGGACAGGGTGTGGGCCCCCTGGCCTTCATCTTTGGCGAGGATTTTTTATTATTTATTCTAAGATATTCCGTGGAGTTTCAGGTCATTCCGAGGACTTTTTTTTCTGCACATAAAACAACATTATGGCAATTCTGCTGAAAACAACGTCAGCCCGGGTTAGTTCCATTCAAATCATACAAGTTAGAGTCCAAAACAAGGGCAAAAGTGTTTGGAAAACTAGATACGACGGAGACGTATCAACTCCCCCAAGCTTAAACCCTTGCTTGTCCTCAAGCAATTCAGTTGACAAACTGAAAGAGAAAAAAGAAAAACTTTTACAAACTCTGTTTGCTCTTCTTGTTGTAACTATGTCAAGCCAGCACTCAGGTTTTCAGCAAAGATCATAACTAACCACATTTGCAATAACTCCTTGGTCTCATGTTTACTCATATCAATAACATAATCAGCTAGCAAGCCATAATAATAAATCTCGGATGACAACACTTTCTCAAAATAATCATAATATGATATAACAAGATGGTATCTCGCTAGCCCTTTCTGAGACCGCAAAACATAAATGCAGAGCACCTTCAAAGATCAAGGACTGACTAGACATTGTAATTCATGGTAAAAGAGATCCAATCATAGTCATACCCGATATAAATTAACAGTAATGAATGCAAATGACAGCTGTGCTCTCCAGCTAGTGCTTTTAATAAGAGGGTGATGACTCAACATAAAAGTAAATAGATAGGCCCTTCATAGAGGGAGGCAGGGATTTGTAGAGGTGCCAGAGCTCGGTTTTGAAATAGAGATAAATTATATTTTGAGTGGCATACTTTCATTGTCAACATAACAACTAAGAGATGACGATATCTTCCATGCTAAACAAATTATAGGCGGTTCCCAAACAGAATGGTAAAGTTTATACTCCCCCTCCTCCACAAGCATCAATCCATGGCTTGCTCGAAACAACGAGTGCCTCCAACATTCAAAGGGTCCCAGGGGGAGTTTTGTTTGCAATTATTTTGATTTAGTTTGCATAAAGCATGGGACTGGGCATCCCGGTGACCAGCCATTTTCTCATGAGTGAGGAGCGGAGTCCACTCCTCTTGAGAATAACCCGCCTAACACGGAAGATAAGGGCAGCCCTAGTTGATATATGAGCTATTCGAGCATGCAAAACAAAATGTTTATTTGAAGGTTTAGAGTTTGGCACATACAAATTTACTTGGGCACGCACGTAGATACCGCATATAGGAAGGTATGGTGGACTCATATGGAATAACTTTGGGGTTTAAGGGATTGGATGCACAAGCAGTATTCCCGCTTAGTACAAGTGAAGGCTAGCAAAAGACTGGGAAGCGACCAACTAGAGAGCGACAACAGTCATGAACATGCATTAAAATTAATAAACATTGAATACAGGCATGAGTAGGATATAATCAACCATGAACACAAATATTGTGAAGGCTATGTTGATTTGTTTCAACTATATGCGTGAACATGTGCCAAGTCAAGTCACTTAAATCATTCAAAGGAGGATACCACCCCATCATACCACATCACAATCATTTTAATAGCATGTTGTACGCATAAGGTAAACCATTATAACTCATAGCTAATCAAGCATGGCACGAGCAACTATGATCTCTAATTGTCATTGCAAACATGTTTATTCATAATAAGCTGAATCAAGAACGATGGACTCATCATATTTACACCAGCTTTTCCCATCTCAGTCAGTCCATCATATATGTCATCATAATTGCCTTTCACTTGCACGACCGAACGATGTGAATAATAATTAGAGTGCACGTGCATTGGACTAAGCTGGAATCTGCGAGCATTCAATGAACAGGAGAAGACAAGGCAATATGGGCTCTTGGTTAAATCAACAATGATGCATATAAGAGCCACTTCAACAATTTAATCATGGTCTTCTCCTACCGACCCCCAAAGAAAAGAAAAGAAATAAAAACTATTTTCACGGGAAAGCTCCCAACAAGCAAAAGAAGAACGGGAAATATTTTTGGGTTTTCTTTTTTTAATTATTACTACAGCAGGAAAAATAAACTACTACTAATTTTTTTGGTTTTTCTTAGGGTTTATTAAACACACAAGAAGAAAGCAGGAAATAAACTAGCATGGATATTACAGTGAAAGAGTATGAGCACCGACTTCTAGCAATGAGTGTGTGTGAACATGAATGTAATGTCGGTGGGAAATACGTACTCCCCCAAGCATAGGCTTTTGGCCTAAGTTGGTTTATTGCCAGGGATAGCCTGGCGGATACCCGTAGGTGTAGCTGGGGTCATACTGCGATGCAGCGGCTATCGCCTCCTGAGCTGCAGCGTGGCGTCAAGCCGCCTCCGCTCTCCTCTCGTACTCCTCTGCCTCCTCTCTGGTAATAATATATGTTCCTTTTGTCTAAAAATCAAAGAAGGCAGGAGCAGGAAGAGTAACATGGACAACATGCTGTTTGTTAAAGATTAGTCAATACTGGAGAGGTGGTTCAGTCCTCTCAACAAATTGGTGGGAAACCATAGAATCAAAATCCAAATAAGTAGGGGGTAACTCCATATCACCCTCGCGAATGTCTATCTCAAGAAAATTAGCTAAGCGGGTTGCATAAATTCCTCCAAAGAAATCTCCATTATGTCTATTATGATGCAACCTACGAGCTACAATGGCTCCCATATGATAAGCTTGGTCTCCTAACACAGCACTTCTGAGAATCTTTGAGATCGAGGCACACATGTGACATGCTTCATCCTTAGCATTTATACATCTACCTATGAAGAGAGCAAAATAATGTATAGCAGTAAAGTGAATGCTCCCTATAGTGGCTTGTGTTATATCTCTAGATTCCCCCGCAGTTATTCTAGCAAGAAAGTCTCTATATTCAGATTTAGGGGGATCCCTGACACTACCTCAAGATGGAAATTTGCAAGCAAAAGTGAAATCCTCTAAGTCCATGGTATAAGATTTGTCATAAAGGTCAAACATGACTGAAGGAGAATTATGCGAAGATGAAAACTCAAACCTCCTCACAAATGAACTTGTGAGATCATGATACTGGGGGCATTTGTCAGCCTCAAAGTCCTCAAGACCGGCATTACGCAAATATGCGCTAAATTCTTCTTTGATTCCTGCTTGATTCATAAAATTTTCCGAAGGCCATTCACAGGGCCTCACAGGAGCGTCTCTTGGTGGTTCCTCGTCAGCATCACACATTGCAAGCCTGGGACTTTGCTTCCTTGAAGAACCACCTTGGAACATCTTCCTAAACATATTGTTTTCTCTGAAAAATAATTCTGAAATTTTTAGTAACTTCAAACAAAAGTGAACCAACTTCAATAAAACTGATAGCAAGTACTCCTACAAGTGCCTAGAGCCTATATCAAGCATTAGAACTACTTGGAACCATATAAATTTGACATTCAAGCTCAAGAACATGGTCACCTATGCAGCACAAATTTGCAATGAATAAAGCACTAGAACAAAAACTAATTGGACCAATGGAGGAGTCACATACCAAGGAACAATCTCCCCAAGCAGTTTTGCGAGAGGTGCTTTGAGCAAGGAGATCGAAAATCACAGCAAAAGTGGCTGGAACTCGTGCTTGAGTTGGTTTTTTGGGTTTGTGTGAGGCATAGGAAGAAGATGGGTGAAGGGATAAGTGGAGGAGGGCCACCATGGGCCCACGAGGCAGGGGGGCGCGCCCAGGAGGGTAGGGCGCGCCCTCCACCCTCGTGGCTAGGTGGCAGCTCCCCCCGCGGTAATGTTTGAACTAAAAATCCTCAAATATTCCCGAAAAAATCATATTAAATTGGCATGGCATTCTGAGGACTTTTATTTTCGGGATAATTTTATATTACACGGATAAGTCGGGAGACAGACAGAAAAATACTATTTTACTTTATTTCTACTAAAGAATAGAAAATATAAAGTGGGTACAGAAGGTTGTGTTTCTAGTTTCATCCATCTCATGCTCGTCAAAAGGAATCCACTAACAAGGTCGATCAAGTCTTGTTAACAAACTCATTTCGATAACATGGAACCGGAGAAATTTCGAATAACACTATGTTACCTCAACGGGGATATGGACATCCCCTATAATAAGTATATCATATTTCTTCTTGACAGTAGGAAGAGGAAATTTAAAACCTCCAAATATAATCGATGGAATTTTTCCAATAGAGTTGATACTATGAACTTGAGGTTGTTTCCTCGGAAAGTGTACCGTGTGCTCATTACCATTAACATGAAAAGTGACATTGCCTTTGTTGCAATCAATAACAGCCCTTGCAGTATTAAGGAAAGGTCTTCCAAGAATAATAGACATACTATCGTCCTCGGGAATATCAAGAATAACAAAGTCCGTTAAGATAGTAAAGTTTGCAACCACAACAGGCACATCCTCACAAATACCGACAGGTATAGCAGTTGATTTATCAGCCATTTGCAAAGATATTTCAGTAGGTGTCAACTTATTCAAGTCAAGTCTACGATATAAAGAGAGAGGCATAACACTAACACGGGCTCCAAGATCACATAAAGCAGTTTTAACATAATTTCTCTTAATGGAGCATGGTATAGTAGGTACTCCTGGATCTCCAAGTTTCTTTGGTATTCCACCCTTAAAAGTATAATTAGCAAGCATGGTGGAAATTTCAGCTTCCGGTATCTTTCTCTTATTTGTAACAATATCTTTCATATATTTAGCATAAGGATTCATTTTGAGCATATCAGTCAATCGCATACGCAAAAAGATAGGTCTAATCATTTCAGCAAAGCGCTCAAAATCCTCATCATCCTTTTTCTTGGATCGTTTCGAAGGAAAAGGCATGGGTTTCTGAACCCATGGTTCCCTTTCTTTACCATGTTTCCTAGCAACAAAGTCTCTTTTATCATAACGTTGATTGTTTGATTGTGGGTTATCAAGATCAACAGCAGGTTCAACTTCTACATCATTATCATTACTAGGTTGACCATCATCATGAACATCATCATTAACATTTGCACTAGGTTCATTTTCATTACCAGATTGTGTTTCAGCATCAGACATGGAGATATCATTTGGATTCTCAGATGGTTCAGCAATAGGTTCACTAGAAGTTTGCAAAGTCCTATCATTTTCCTTTTCTTCCGTTTAGAAGAACTAGGTAGATCAATAATATTTCTCTGAGAATCTTGCTCGATTCTCTTAGGGTGGCCTTCAGGATACAAAGGTTCCTGTCATTCTACCAGTTCTAGTAGCCACTCTAACGGCATATTCATTTTTCTTACTATTCATTTCATCAAGCACTTCTTTCTGAGCTTTAAGTACTTGTTCTACTTGAGTGGTAACCATAGAAGCATGTTTGCTAACAAGTTTAAGTTCACCTCTAATATTAGCCATATAATCACCCAAGCGTTTAATCATATAAGCATCTTGTTTTAATTGTCTACCAAAATAAGCATTAAAGTCATCTTGCTTAAAAATAAAGTTATCAAACTCATCCAAGCAACGACTAGCAATTTTAGTAGGAGGGACTTCACTTTATCATATCTATAGAGAGAATTTACCTTTACGACACGTGTCGGGATATCGTGATCGGGAGGTTCTTGATGAATAAAGAATTGAGATCATATACTTCTTCAACAAAGTGTAAATTAAGACCATGTATTTCTTCAATAGGAGGTAAATTCTTAACATCTTCAGCTTTAATACCTTTTTCTTTCATAGATTTCTTTGCCTCTTGCATATCTTCAGGACTGAGAAAGAGAACACCTCTCTTCTTCGGAGTTGGTTTAGGAATAGGCTCATTAATTGCAGCAGGAGCTGGCTCGGGAGGTGCCCAATTATTTTCATTTGTCAACATATTATTCAATAGAATTTCAGCTTCATCCGGCGTTCTTTCCCTGAAAAGAGAACCAGCACAACTATCCAGGTAATCTCTGGAAGCATTGGTTAGTCCATTATAAAATATATCAAGTATTTCAGGTTTCTTAAGAGGATGATCAGGCAAAGCATTAAGTGACTTGAGAAGCCTCCCCCAAGCTTGTGGGAGACTCTCTTCTTTAATTTGCACGAAATTGTATATTTCCCTCAAAGCGGCTTGTTTCTTATGAGCAGGGAAATATTTAGCAGAGAAGTAATAAATCATATCCCGGGACTACGCACAACCAGGATCAAGAGAATTAAACCATATCTTAGCATCACCCTTTAATGAGAACGGAAATATTTTGAGTATATAAAAGTAGATCTCTCATCATTAGTAAACAGGGCAGCTATATCATTTAACTTAGTAAGATGTGCCACAACAGTTTCAGATTCATAGCCATAAAAAGGATCAGATTCAACCAAAGTAATTATATCTGGATCAACAGAGAATTCATAATCCTTATCGGGAACACAAATAGGTGAAGTAGCAAAAGCAGGTTCAGGTTTCATTCTGTCTCTAAGAGATTCTTTACTCCATTTAACTAGCAGCCTCTTAAGTTCATATCTATCCTTACAAGCAAAAATAGCTGCAGAAGATTCAGCATCAAAAAGATAACCCTCAGGAATAGTAGGCATATTTTCATCATCACTTTCATCATCGTATTCAGATTCAATAATTTCTTTCTCTCCAACCTAGCAATTTGTTCATCTAGAAATTCACCAAGGGGCACAGTAGTATCAAGCATAGAAGTAGTTTCATCATAAGTATCATTCATAGCAGAAGTGGCATCATCAATAACATGCGACATATCGGAACGAATAGCAGAAGCAGGTTTAGGTGTCGCTAGCTTACTCATAACAGAAGGTGAATGAAGTGCAGAGCTAGATGGCAGTTCCTTACCTCCCCTCGCAGTTGAGGGATAAATTTTTGTCTTAGCGTCTTTCAAGTTCTTCATAGTGTCTAGCAGATATAAATCCCAAGTGACTCAAAGAATAGAGCTATGCTCCCAAACGGCGCTTGAGAAAAAGGTCTTGATAACCCACAAGTATAGGGGATCATAGCAGTTTTCGAGGGTAGAGTATTCAATCCAAATTTATTGATTCGACACAAGGGGAGCCAAAGAATATTCTCAAGTATTAGCAGCTGAGTTGTCAATTCAACCACACCTGGAAACTTAATATCTGCAGCAAAGTGTTTAGTAGCAAAGTAATATGATAATGATGGTAACGGTAATAAAAGTAAAGACAGGAAAAGTAATGTTTTTGGTATTTTTGTAGTGATTATGACAGTAGCAACGGAAAAGTAAATAAGCGAGAACCAGTATATGGAAAGCTCGTAGGCATCGGATCAGTGATGGATAATTATGCCGGATGCGGTTCGTCATGCAACAGTCATAACATAGGGTGACACAGAACTAGCTCCAATTCATCAATATAATGTAGGCATGTATTCCGTATATAGTCATACGTGCTTATGGAAAAGAACTTGCATGACATCTTTTGTCCTACCCTCCCGTGGCAGCGGGTCCTATTGGAAACTAAGGGATATTAAGGCCTCCTTTTAATAGAGAACCGAACAAAGCATTAGCACATAGTGAATACATGAACTCCTCAAACTATGGTCATCACCGGAGTGGTCCCGATTATTGTCACTTCGGGTTGCGGATCATAACACATAATAGGTGAATATAGACTTGCAAGATAGGATCAAGAACACACATATATTCATGAAAACATAATAGGTTCAGATCTAAAATCATGGCACTCGGGCCCTAGTGACAAGCATTAAGCATAGCAAAGTCATAGCAAGATCAATCTCAGAACATAGTGGATACTAGGGATCAAACCCTAACAAAACTAACTCGATTACATGATAAATCTCATCCAACCCATCACCGTCCAGCAAGCCTACGATGGAATTACTCACGCACGGCGGTGAGCATCATGAAAACTGTGATGGAGGATGGTTGATGATGACGACGGCAACGGATCCCCCTCTCCGACGCCCCGAACGAACTCGAGATCAGCCCTCCCGATAGAGATTAGGGCTTGGCGGCGGCTCCGTATCGTAAAACGCGATGATTTCTTCTCCCTGATTTTTTCTCCCCGAAAGCCAATAAATAGAGTTGGAGTTGGCGTCAGAAGGTTTCCAGGGGGCCCACGAGGTAGGGGGTCGCGCCCTAGACGCGGGGGGCGCCCCCCACCCTCGTGGACAGGGTGTGGGCCCCCTGGTCTTCATCTTTGGCGAGGATTTTTTATTATTTATTCTAAGATATTCCGTGGAGTTTCAGGTCATTCCGAGAACTTTTGTTTTCTGCACATAAAACAACATCAAGGAATTCTGCTGAAAACAGCGTCAGTCCGGATTAGTTCCATTCAAATCATACATGTTAGAGTCCAAAAAAGGGCAAAAGTGTTTGGAAAAGTAGATACGACGGAGACGTATCATCCACCTGAGAGGGAGCAGTCCGGTGGTTTGGAGAGTAAGCTGGGGGTGGTGGCGAAGAAGGCTCAGCAGCTTTCCTTCCTCTCCCGCCGCCACGTCCACCTCTAGCAGCCCTCTTGGGCTTCCCCCGACCTCTTCCGGCCGAAAAAGAAGCGCCGCTGGTGTCGTCATGCTGTCTATCAGCGCTCTCCGAAGGTGCTGTGGTGGAATAATAGCACCCCTCCCAATACGGCCCAAGGAAGGAGGGTCGAAGCGCTCTCGACCCGCGCCCACCATCTGTCAACACCTGCAACGACATAGAGTAAACGAAATTAGTACAACATAAATATAAGAAAATATTTAAGTGTGTACCATCATCATGAACATAATAAAATATTTAAGTGTATTAGTGGGGGGTGTCGTGTAGCCGAGTCGAGGTCTTTGTGTCGAATCATGATATCGGGTGTCATGTCGGGGTGTCGTGTGGGGTCGAGAATTAGGGGGGGTCAGGCGGCAACCTCAACCTCGACCCTTGACCCCTCGACACCTCGATCCTCGACCCCTAGACCCTCGACTCCTTTTCCCCTTGATCCTCAACCCCTTGACCCCTTTTCCCCTCGACCCCTAGACACCTCGATCCTCGACCCCTAGACCCTCAACTCCTTTTCCCTCCATCCTCGACCCCTCGACACCTCGATCCTTGACCCCTAGACCCTCGAGCCCTCAACCACTCGGCGACCCTCTTTTCCCTCGGCAACCCTCTTTTTCTACTTTTCGTACTTCTTTTTTCATCTTCTACTTCTACTTTTTTTTCATCTCCACTTCTACTTCTTCTTCTTTCTTTTCCTTCTTCCTCTTGTCTTCTTTTTCTTCTTCATTTTCCTTATTTTCCTTCTTCCTCTTATCTTCTTTTTCTTATTCAACTAATCAACCTAAATCAACTAAAATATACTAACCTAAAATCAACTAAAATATATTAACCTAAAATCAACTAAAATCTATGAAGCTAAAAGCATGGCTTGCTGCTTTGGTTGGCAGGCTGGCTGGTGTTCCTCTGCTTTCTCTTTGCCACCGCTTTAATTTTTACTTGCCTCTTTTTTGTTTTCATTGTGGGAAATTGCTTCTTGGTTGAATAAATCAAAGAGTACTGTCCATTCATCTAAAATTTGTAAAGAAGGAGACCAACTTCCTGGGTAACCATTATATATACTAAAAATAGCACTGTCCATATCATCATGACGAAACAGAGCTAAAAGCATATTGAGGCCAAATAGAGACCTAATCAGCATGGCAAAAGACAAATTAGGCTGACCAATTAAACCAAAGGAAGCATGATCCAACTAACAGCAAGTCCGCCTGAGCACCCACAATCCATAAGAAAATTGACAGCCTGACCAGTGAAAAATTAAGAAGAGTGACCCAACTAACAACAAATACATGTCTCGTCAATGTGCATGCCAGCATCACCATCTACTCATGAAGTGCGTCAAGTTGTTAAATACACTTAGTCAAGACAAGCTCAACATTTTAGGGACAAAGCAACTAGGCATCAAAACCAAATAATGTACTAATAGTAGTAGGAGTACTAACATGAATAGTGGATAGACAGTAGACTTTAGTTCTTCTTTTCTTCTTTTTCTATTTTCTTTTTTCTTCTTTTTTCTATGTTTTCTCCTCCTAGTCCTTTTAGGTCTTCTTTCTTTCTTTTCTTTTCTTTTCTTGTTCTTGGGCTTATAACTAACTAAGTAATTAACCTAAAGAAACTAACTAAGTAATTAACCTAAAAAATAACTAACTAAATAATTAATCTATGTACGGTAGGGTGAAACAAGTAACTAATTAACCTAAAAAACTAACTAACCTAAATAAAAAAACAGCAACAAAAAAAGACAGAAAAAAAGGAAAAAAGAAGTCTCCCCAGGGGGCGGAGTGGGGCCGCGCGGCGGGGGTGATACGTCTCCGTCGTATCTATAATTTTTGATTATTCAATGCCAGTATTATACAACTTTCATATACTTTTGGCAACTTTTTATACTATTTTTGGGACTAACATATTGATCTAGTGCCCAGTGCTAGTTCCTGTTTGTTGCATGTTTTTTGTTCCGCAGAAAATCCATATCAAACGGAGTCCAAACGGGATAAAAACTTACGAAGATTTTTTTGGAATATATGTGACTTTTGGGAAGAAGAATCAACGTGAGACGATGCCCGAGGGGGCCACGAGGCAGGGGTGTAAGTGCATCTAGTGCCCCTTAGTGATTTTGGTGTACGGAAGACTTATAGGTTAAGGGACTAATGTGTTTATGAGTGTACACAGGTCTATAAGTCTATGAGGAGTTTGATATTTACAGAGAAAGTCGACCCCTAAAAATGAAGTTCTTCGACTGAAGACTTTGATATTGTGAAGACTTTCTGAAGACTTTGAAAGTGAAGAAATTGGTGTGACCTTGAAGACTTGGTATTCATTTGAGGAACATGAAGCGTGAAGACTTTTGTTTTTGTAGTTTCATTTTATCTTTCTTGAGTCATAGGAAACACCGTCTTTGTTAAAGGGGGTCGAGGAAATACTAAGGAAAATTTCCATCGATGCTCAACTCAAAATCCTACACCTACCAATCCCTTCGAGTGAAGCCTTTGGAAATCTCATACGATTCAGTCAATTTCTTGATGTGAGACGAAGTTCTTCCGGTGTTGAGAATTTGTTCGGCGAGGAGTTAGGAATTCGCCAGGTAATTGCCTAAACGATGAGGAACATGATAGCCCCGAGGAATTTGAGAGTCAAATTTCCGATCGTTGCTTTCTTCTTGGCCACCTGTCCCAAAAGATCTTATCCACCTAACGGTCATATCATTGAAGGACATTTATGTCTTATCATGTCGGGCTGCTCCCTTGGCTATAAATAGCCGCCCCCTACAACCACTAGCTGGTTGGCTGCTCCGAGAGAACTTGACACTTGTCATTTGAGAGCAACCCATCCTCCGAGGACTTTGAGCGAAAATCATCGAGTGAGGAAAAACCCAAAAACCAAACCCTACAAACCCAAAGTGATTGAGCATCATCGAATAGATTGATCCTGCGTGGATCCGACGCTTGTTACCTTTGAAGACTGTGCTTCTTCCAGATGGTTAGGCGTCATGGTCTAGAGCATCCAAGAGGAATTGTGGATCGCCGAGTGACCAAGTCTGTGAAGGTTTGGAAGTCGCCTGAAGACTTACCACGAGTGATTGGACGAGGTCTGTGTGACCTTATTTCAAGGAGAATACGGTGAGGAATTGGTGTCCTGAGTTGCATGCTCAGCGACCGGGTGTCCGGGACTGTGTGTCCTCGAGTTTAAATACTCAGCCGCTCCAACCAGACGTACAACTGAGACAACAGTTGGAACTGGTCTACCAAATCATTGTCTTCACCAACCTTACTGGTTCTATTTCCTCAACTCTTTCATTTCCTCATTACTGTGTTGAGTGATTGTTCATATCTGTGTTTGAAGACTTTGACTGAAGACTTTGACTGAAGACTTTCTCAATTTCCTCAGTTCAATTTCTTCGGTCTGTTTGTCTTCATCTTGCGTTACCCTGTGTTTACACTTTCCGTACTCTGTGATTGTCTTCATTTAATCATGATGACCATGCCCGCATTCTGTTATGCTTACTTCTGAGTACTTATTCCGCTGCAAGTAGTTCTTCGCTTAGGAATTTCCTCACCAACAAATTCCTCAGTGAAGAATTCATAAGAATCTCCTATTCACCCCCCTCTAGTCGATATAACGCACTTTCAATTGGTATCAGAGCGAGGTACTCCCTTGTTCTGTGTGATTTTGGTTTAACCACCTGGAGTTTTAGTTATGTCGACCGCAGGTATGAAGAAAGTGACATGCCCTATCTTTGACGGTCATGATTATCCCAAGTGGAAGGCCATGATGAGGAAGCGCCTCATGGCTATGAACAATGAAATGTGGACCGTCAACGAGATTGGTCTTACCGATCTATGTAAGAAGGCGGTGACGATGACATTCGCAAGTACACTCGACTTGACATCATGGCGAAGGACATCATATGTTCCTTCCTATCCAGAGATGAATTCAAGCGCATTATGCATCTTTGCAATGCGAAGCTTATCTGGGACCGAATCTCTGACGTCTATTGAGGTCATCGTACCCGTCATGATCCTTGGTTTGAGGACTTCAAGGAATCCCTCAACATGATGACTTTCGAACCAGGATCATCATCTTCTGCATCATGTCTCATGGCAAAGGGTGACAAGGTAACCGAATGTTCCTCATCCGAGTTTAGCGACGATGAATCTGATGATGATGGATCTGATGATGATATTGAACCTTGTTATACCAAACTTGTTTGCATTGCCACTAAACAACAAATGGCCTTGGAAAAGGTTCAAAACATGCTAGATGAAAGTGATGATATGTTGGGTGAAGAAATGGATCGCACTAAAGCCCTGACTGAAAATCTTCAGAGATTTCAGTCTAGGTTTGAACGACCTCAAGGTCATCATAACACTCTCCTGTCTGATCATGAGAAACTTTCTTATGAATTTCTTCAAAGAAAGCAAGATCTTGAGAAGCTAAGAGTGAGTTATGAAGATCTTCAGAAGGAGCGTGATTCATTACTTGCTCAACAAATCAGCGCTTCCCAGGAAGAATTTGTTCCTCCATGCTTAAAGTGCATTGAACGTGAATCTGCTAATTCTTCACCTGAATGTTCAAATGCTTGTTACAAATTCTTCACCTGCCTCTGCTTTCACTAATTCCTCATTTGAGGACATTGCTAGTATCACTGACGATGCAGGGCTGAAGGAATTGTACATGACAGGCATGTACAAAAGCCTCAAAGGGCATGTGACTCTTTGTGATGTGCTTAAAAAGAAGATCCTCAACAGGAACCCTAGGAAAGAGGGTATTGCCTTTGAGAGGAAACTCAATGCCGATGGAACATATTGGAAGCCCCGAGAAGTACCCCAAAACCTCATGGGTTGTCGCAAAGGGACCTCCAGTTGATCCATCTAACTTATCCGGCTTTACATATGAATCTCCTCATTCTTACGATGAGTCGTTTGACTCCAACTATAAAATGTTCAAAAATCAGAATGGTGAAGTATTTGCTAGATATGTTGGCACTAACTGCAGGAACGGTTCTCCTATGAAGAAAATCTGGGTTCCCAAGAAGTGCCTTGAAAGTCTTCAGGTGGATGTCCTCATGACACCACCTGTGAAGAATAGGAACCCCAAGTCAAACTATTCATATGGACCAAATTCTTCATATGGATCCAATTCCTCAAAAGGACCAAAGTCCTCACGTGGATCAAATTCCTCAAAAGGATCAAAGTCCTCATATGATTATCATCGTGCTAACAACTCGCTTTAGCAGGTAGAGCTAAGGGCTATGAATATGTGCATTATTCTTCAAACCAATATGTTCATAAGTCCTCGAAGAATTTCTCTACTTATTCATATGCTTACCCTAACCCCTCTTATGTGAAACGAAATGGATTGGCCTCTATGCCACCATTCTCATATGGAGCTCGCAGAGTGATGAACTCTTTGCCACCCCTTCAGATGTGGGTGGTGAAGAAAAGAACTAATTTCCTCTGCAGGTCAGGTCTCGGGGCGTGCTTTAACGTCCGAAGAATTTGCTGGGGACCTGACAACATTGCCTGAAAGGAGGCAGGCTAATCATGAAGAAATGAACTTTCATTTCACACGTCCTCATACTGGTATATCTGTTTTACTGCTTGATGAAATTCATCTGATGAAAATGATAGCATATTCTTCACTAATGAAGTATATGAGATCATAAGTTGCACTAATTCATCTGCAGGATGATCAACCCAAAGCAAATGAGTGGGTCCTCGATAGTGGATGTACAAATCACATGACTGGTGACAAGAACCTATTGATGGATGCTCCCTTATCACCGTCACATCTGAAGCATATCATCTTTCTTTGACAAAGGCAAAAGTCAGGTATTGGGTCTTGGTAAGGTTGCGATCTCTAAGGACATACACATGGACAAAGTCATGCTTGTTGAGTCCTTAGGATACAACCTCATGTCGATCTCAATGCTTTGTGATCTTGATATGGTTGTTGTCTTTGGCAAGTATCGTTGTGTTGTGATTATGGAAGCCGACAATTCCAAAGTCTTGAAGGCTTTAGGAGAGGAGACTTGTATATTGTTGATTTCTCTACAAGACCACAACCAGCCGTGTGTCTACTTGCAAAAGCTTGTAAGGCTGGCTATGGCATCGACGACTTGGTCACGCAGCATGAGGAATTTGCACACGCTTGCGAAGAAGAAGCATGTCATTGGCATTGAGAATGTCAAATTCCTCACGGATCACTTGTGTGGAGCCCGTGAAGTCGGAAAATGACCAAGGCCAAGCATCCAAATAAGACTATCATGACCACTACTCGTCCATTGAATTGCTTCACATGAACCTCTTTGGTCCTAATCATTACTCAGCGGTCACTAATGATGCATCTCTATATGGCTTTGTTATTGTTGATGATTACTCTCGTTACACATGGGTACACATTGTTACTTACAAACATGAAGTGCGTGAAGTCTTCAAACGATTTTCCTCGAGGGCTTCAACCAACTTTGGTGTGAAGATCAAGCACATCAGAGTGACAATGGAATTGAGTTCAAGAATTCTGGTCTTGATGACTATCTTGATGAACTTGGTATTACTCATGAGTTATCTGCTCCCTATACTCCTCAAAGAAATGGCGTCGTGGAGCGAAGAATGTAACTCTTGTTGAGATGGCTCGCACTATGCTTGATGAATACAAAACGCCTCGTCATTTTTGGATTGATGCAATTGATACCACGTGCCACATCATCAACAGAGTATATCTTCACAAATTCTTCAAGAAGACTGCCTATGAACTCCTCACTGACAAGAAACCCAATGTGAGTTATTTCAAAGTCTTCGGTGCAAAATGCTGTATTAGAGATCCTCATCACAATGCTAAATTTGCACCGAAAGCACATGAAGGTTTTATGCTTGGTTATGGAAAGGACTCAAGACACCTACAGAGTCTTCAACAATGTTCTTTACAAGATTGTTGAAACTGTAGATGTCTTGATTCGATGAAACTAATGGCTCGCAAAGAGAGCACCTACCTTCTGTGATAGATGAACCAGCACCTGAGGAATCTATCAAGTTCAAGGCAACTGAGGATGTCATTCCTACTGAAGAATCTGCTGAAGAATTCATTCCTGAACGC
Organism: Aegilops bicornis; assembly: GCA_021605145.1. Lineage (NCBI taxonomy): Eukaryota > Viridiplantae > Streptophyta > Magnoliopsida > Poales > Poaceae > Aegilops > Aegilops bicornis. The sequence goes on from CM038675.1 coordinate 323,172,921, forward strand.
GAAGAACGTCGGTGATGCACTGAAGATAATCTTGACGAAAATGGTGCTGAAGAAAATGCTGATCAAATTCCTCGACGACAACCAGCTCATCCTCGTGTTGCCAAAGAAGTGCAAGTTGACAAGATCATCGATGACATTGAAGCACCAGGTCCTCTCACACGCTCAAAAGCTTCACATTTATCTAACTTTTGAGGGCACTATGCTTTTGTCTCTATCACAGAGCCCACTAAGGTAGATGAAGCATTTACGAGCCTGAGTGGATTCAGGCCATGCAAGAAGAATTACATCAGTTCGAGCTCAACAACGTCTAGGAACTGGTCAAACGTCCAGATCCTCGAAAGCATAATATCATTGGCACAAAGTGGATCTACCGCAACAAGCAAGATGAAAATGGCTTTGTGGTGAGGAATAAGGCACGACTTGTAGCTCAAGGCTACATACAGGTTGAAGGAATTGATTTTGATGAAACTTTTGCACATGTTGCTAGACTTGAGGCTATTCGCATATTGCTTGCTTATGCTAACCATCATAATATCACTTTATATCAAATGGATGTGAAAAGTGCATTCCTCAATGGTAAGCTTGAGGAAGAAGTATATGTTGCTCAACCCCTGTGTTTTGAAGATCCAAAGAATCCTCGACAAAGTCTTCAGACTCAACAAGGCCCTCTATGGCCTCAAGCAGGCCCCAGGGCGTGGTATGATACGTTGAAGGAATTCTTCATGAAGAATGGCTTCACACCAGTTCACTCGACCCTACTCTCTTTACTAAATCTTATGATGGTGAACTGTTTGTGTGCCAAATATAAGTTGATGATATTATCTTTGGCTATACTGACCAACGTTATAGTGATGAATTTGCCTATATGATCAGTGAAGAATATCAAATGTCTATGATGGGAGAGTTGAAATTCTTTTTAGGTCTTCAAATTCGTCAACAACACAATGGCATATTCATATCTCGGAGAAATACCTCAAAGATGTTCTCAAGAAATTCGGCATGCAAGATTGCAAAGGCGTCAAAATTCCTATGCCCACAAATGGCCATCTATGCAATCGATGAAAATGGTATTGACTTGATCACAAGGTATACAGCTCCATGAATGCTTATTTATAGAACATATGTGCAACTAGGCCAGATATAATCCATAGTGTTTGCATGTGTGCCCGATTTCAAGCTACACCGAAGGAATCACACCATAAGGCTGTGAAGCATATTCTTCGATATCTAGCTCACACACTAACACTAGGATTATGGTACCCCAAAGGGCTCTACTTTTGATCTTGTTGGATATTCTGACTCTGACTATGCTGGTGATCGTGTGGACCGCAAGTCAACATCTGGTACTTGTCATTTCCTCGGACGATCTTTGGTCTGTTGGTCCTCGAAGAAACAGAACTGCGTATCACTGTCCACTACAGAAGCTAAGTACATTGCTGCCGGCTCTTGCTGTGCTCAATTGCTGTGGATGAAGCAAAATCACAAGGACTACGACATCAACGTGAAGAATGTGCCTCTCTACTGTGACAATGGGAGTGCCATCAAGATTGCTCACAACCCAGTTCAGCACTCGAAGACAAAGCACATTCAGATTCGTCATCATTTTCTTCGCGATCATGTGTTGAAGGGCGACATCTCCATCGAGCATGTGAAGACTGAAGAACAGCTAGTTGATATCTTCACAAAGCCCTTGGATGAGAAGAGATTTGTCAAGTTGCGGTGTGAGCTAAATATCTTAGAATATTCGAATGTTCTTTGAAAAGGACACACATCCTGACACTTATGCAAAATTGATGACTTAGATGTGCAACACATGAAGAAACGTTTTTCTTCAACCAATGAAGAATAACACTCTAAGTGTGAAGAAATTAATGAAGAATTTGATTCTCAGAACCCTACGACAATTGTACGCGGTGTCTGAAATCATCATTCTTATACGGTGGGTCACGTCACCACCAAAGTTGAAAATCTTCAATTTGAGTTTTTTCCTCAGTTTTGAAATTCTTCAGCCTTTCAAATTCTTCAACTTTGCAAAATCTTCACTGTTTCCGTTGTTTTTCTTCATTGGCTATATTTATATATGGGTTTATGTCCTCTACATCATTCACTTATGGCTATTTATTCAAGTTGCTTTTCTCTGCTAAGTGAATGTGATCGGACCCTTCCCCCTCTATGCTATACTCAACCCAATCTATTCACAAATTCTTCATGTGCGTTCTATTTGAAACTTGTTCAAAATCTTCACTGTGTCCTTGTCAATTTGAAGAAATTAAGTAACGGAACTTTTAACTTATCTTATCCAAATTTTCGGCTTTGCCACTCAATCCCTTCCGCTTCCTACGTTAGACTTATCTATTCACCCACGATCTAACATGATTTCCACTTTTCAGTACGTGGATGACACATGTCAAGCGAATGAGAAGGGTCGGGGGCATGTTCGTCCAAAATCTTCGGGCGAATAGTTTTTCGCCGTGGCTATATATACCCCCCTCCCCTTCCTCACTTCCTTTACTCCGCTCGACCACTCTCTCTCTCTCGCTCGAGCTTCTCAAACCCTAGCGCCACCGCTACTCCATCGTCGCCGGTGAGGAAGAGCTTCACTGCCTCGGCCTCGTCGCCGTCGTACTCGCACCGACCGTGGAAATCTTCACTCCGCCGCCACCGTAGATATCTTCCTCCGCCGAGTTAGGGCGTGGGCAATCTGAACTGACGAACTTCTAATCTACACTTCTCAGTTCGTCGTGTTCTTCAGTTCGGGTAATTAAAAGTTACTTTTATTACTCGCTTTGATTCTCAAACCTTCCTGAAAATATTCAAAGGTGTTTATTCTTCAAATCTTCACACATATGAACACCTCAAACGAAATACGCTCTTGATTCGTTTCTCTAAGCAATGATTTTTCTTCAAGATTCCTCAATTGTGTGGATCCTCGATCTATACAACTCTAGAACCTAAGACAAAGATCGCTTAGTGAAATTCTTCAAGGCTCATCTGGTCAAATTCCTCAAACTAGTTCTTTTTGAAAAACCTTCTGAGAACGCAATGACCTCTCCAAATTCCTCGCTACTATACTCTGTTCACAGGTACTCATGTCCGCTGCTGAATCACTAGGTTCTCATCAACTTAACTCATTTGCAGCGTTCCTCGAAGAAAAGTTGCATACTTCTTCAGAGAATTCGATTGTTCAAAATTCCTCAGCTGAAGAATATGGTAGAAGGAAAGAAGCCCCAGAAAGGAGGAAAGAGGCCTGTGGTCATGACGAATTTTGAAATACCTGAGGACATCTATGCTGACTATTGCACACCTGATGAAGCCAAGTTTGGCAAGGAAAACAAAAATCAGCGCAAGGTGCGCATTCAGAGGATTGAAAGGAGATGGGCAAGGGAATGGAGGGAGTACAGGTATGTTACTCCAAAGTACATGAAGAGATTCGCACTGAATCCTCCATGTCCAAGAGCTCCATTGGCACCTGGCCAAGAAGCTGACCCCACCAGCATCAAGCGTGGTGAGGATTTTCCTGAAGAATGGTCCAAGCGCCAAGCCAAGTTGGCGAGACAAGCCAAAGAAGCAGTGAGGAAATTCAATGGAGACTCTGCTACTGCTGCTGCCACTGAGGACCCTGTCAAGCCCAGAAAATCAATGGCAAAGAAGCCAGTGCACAAGCCATGTGCTTCACCAACAGTGCCCTCACGACCAAAATCCTCAGCAATGCCCTCATGGCCAGAATCTTCAATGCCCTCACGACCAGTTCCTCATGCTGCTCCTGCTCCTCCGAAATCATCAGCTCCTCCTCCCAAGTCCTCAGCAGCTCCTCCAAAGTCCTCAGCACCTGTGCATCTGGCCACGTGCCAAAGGACTGCAGGCATCTCTATTGCCTCTGGTGTCTCAAAGAAGTTCCTCACCTGCACCAAATTCTTCATCAGGCCCCACTGCTGAAGAAAAAGGCAAGCTATTTGGGCGAGGTCCTCGGCCAAGTCCGAAGAAGAAACAGGTTGCCTTCCAAGTGCCATCTGATGATAAAGCTGATGATGATGAACTTGCAGAAATCATCAGAGACCGACAAGAAAGGGCCGCTGAGCCAAAGGCACACCTGTGCCACTGCATTTGGATCCAAGGGCGATCCTCAAATACATTGATCTATGGCACAAGGATCCAGAGACACCTATGCCTGATTTTCATTTGACTCCTAGACAAAGTCACATGCTGACCCATTTCATCTCTGAAGAGAAATGGAAATTTGAGAAGGCAAGGCAGATCAAGAAGGCTCAGTTCAGGAAAGAGAAGTTCCTGAGGAAAAAACGTTGTCAGAATGACAACTGAGGAACTCCTCAAGATCCAGTCTGAAATCAAAGCCCTCAGTGATGACTTTGATGCCTATTATGTTGATTGGCAAGGAGCCAAAGTCAGATTTGTCAATCTAACAAAGAAGTTCACAAATGTTGCAGCCCCATCGCAACAAGAAATTCCTCAGGCTGGAGCCTCTGCTCAGCCTGCTGAAGAACATGCCAGCAACGCTGATGATTTTCAGCGTCAAGACAATGCTAGTTCGGGCTGATGACTCCATTCCACCATTGAAGAAACTGCCAGGGCATCCACTAGTGGTGTGCTGAAGAAAGCTGAAGAAGTCAGTAATCTGCATCGGCCATACCGAGGAAATTCAAACAGATTCCTCGGCTCCTCCTGCGCCTACACCAACTCCTATCCTTCCATCTCGCATCAGATGTGAAGAAGACCAAGGCTGCAGAGCGAGCTGCAGTGAAGAAAAGGAAAGCATCAGCTGCTTCAAATTCTTCAGCCCCGAAGAAAATGAAGCCTATGAAAAGCTCGTTTGAAAATCCAATCGATGATGTTCCAATTTCCTCCATTCCATCAAAGGACCTTGTTCCTTTTGGTGAAGAATATGAGATCCCAAGTGGATGTGATGAAGAAAATCATTCTGCTGCTTCGTCAGAGCAGATTGATGAAGAAATTGAAGTGGATGCAATCCCTTCAACACCAATCATTTCCTCGCCTATGCCTCAGTTCACAGCTGAAGAGGCTGGTGTTGAGGAAATTGAAGACGAAGACGTGGATATTGGATGCACCACGCCTATAATGAATGATGACTTTTGGGAAAGTCAGCATCCCAATTCTCCACTCTTTACCCCAATCCAACAAATTCCTCAGTCCCCTGCACCAACGGTTCAAATGGGCTCTAAAGAAACTCATCCCACCTCGTCCGTGCATGAAGAAATTCCAGCCACTAGTGCTGATGAATCTGCTGCTGCTGATCCTTTGAACACGCAGACTGCATATGAAGAGGAACCAGAAAATCCTCAGCCTGAAGAACCTGAGATTGCAATTCGTGAGGTAGTGATGCAACTCACTGACACTCCACTGCCAAAGCCAAAGAATCCATTCTCAACGAAGCAAAAGTTCAAGACTGAAGATTTCTTCGGCGAGCATGTATTTTTCACTGATTACAACCCATATGACTCTGCTCGCATAAGGAAGAGGTGTTTCTGGACTGCTAGTCAAGCCAACTTCTATTCCTCTGTGCTATTCAACAAAGACAAAGTCTTCGATCATGCACATATTCCTCACTTGGACATGGAATCTCTGCGAGGCTTCGAGCCAGTCCTCAGTGTTCTTCACGATGCTAGATTGCTGAATTTCTGTACTGACATCTGTGATTGGAATGAAGAACTCATTCTTCAATTCTATGCGATGCTGCACATCACCGGAGATTCTGAAGATGTGAACTCATGGGTACTGGACTGGATGATGAAAATACTCACTACAAGGCACCAAAGAATTGAATTGCTTCGTGCCCTCCCACTCAGTCCTCCCCTTGATGGTGCTCATTGCATCTACAGCGAACATGAGCTTACAAATCACTACATGCAAGTTCTGATGAAGCCTTTGAAGCCAGGGCAGGCCCCACGAACCAAATTCTTCATCAAGGAATTATTATATGTGCCTCGGGCTGTCTATCGCATTCTGACAAAGACAATGAGTCCTATCAAAGGCCACAACTCAAATGATGAAGAAGTCGTTGGCATCATGAAGAATATGCTTTTCAATATCATTCATGGCGTTCCCGTCAACTTTCATGATTTCTTCATGAGGACTCTGGCAAACATTGCTATGTCACCTTTTGAGCTGAAGCCTTATGCACCATGGATTATGAGGTTCACTCAATTACAAGGCTGATACTCTGAACCACTGCAGCTACTTGCCTCCAATTGAAGTCCTCAAACGGACATTTTCCTCAGCTGATGACAAAGGCAAGGCAACTGCTGTGATAGATGAAGGCATTCGTCCATTGGATGGTCAATTTCGCAAGGCTGCATCCTACTCCACCAATGATGACTCGCCACACATGACTCGCCGCCAATACCTCACCAAGCAAAATCCTCAAGCCACAGCACCCAGGGTGATGACTGACCATGAGTTACTCCTCAGTCTTCATCAGAAGGTTGATCGCAATCATAAATGGGTCAAGCGTCAGTTTGGTTCAATTCTTCACAACATGACCTCAACACACAATGCAGTGAAGAAAAACCAATACTACCTCCATGAAACCTTCAACCATACCTGGGCTGTTCTATCTCATCTCTACAGCGCAGAAGATCTGAAGAACATGGGTCTCAAGGAAGAATTTGACTGGTCTGCACCTCCTCCGAAGAAATTCAAGAAGGTCAAGGTTCCTTCCTTGTGGCCAGCTCCTATTCTTCATCGCGCGACACTGATGAAATTAAAGACTTGGACGACTATGCAGCAGGCCCTACTACGACAACCGACCCTGACAACACTGGCGCTCCTCCATCAACTTGATATTCTTCAGGGGCGTTAGTCCTCAGTTTCGATACTTTTGGTCATTCGATGACAAAGGGGGAGAAATTTGAGTTAGTCTTCAAGCGGGTCTATCATATGGGCTTTTTTTTGCTAAGTTACAACTCTCGTTCTTCTGAAACTTTTATTGGATCGAGTTGTAATCTTAAACCCGATGGTGCTCTGATACTTTTGATGTGTTCCTCTGCATGCTTATTCTTCATTATGTGTTAATACACGCATGTTGAATTACATCAATCACCATATTTCATCATGCATTTCAAATTCTTCATATTATATATCAAATGCGTGTATGAATTACAAGATATAGGGGGAGATCTCCATGATTCAACTCTTCAAATGTGCAAGGCCTCAAAAGCAAATTCCTCACTATGCACATCTTCAGGGGGAGTTCGTCAATATCAGTATTTACACTTCAAATATTTATCCCCTGTTGAAAACTTAACCTATATTGTCATCAATCACCAAAAAGGGGGAGATTGTAAGTGCATCTAGTGCCCCTTAGTGATTTTGGTGTATTGAAGACTTATAGGTTAAGGGACTAATGTGTTTATGAGTGTACACAGTCTATAAGTCTATGAGGAGTTTGATATTTACAGAGAAAGTCGACCCTAAAATGAAGTTCTTCGACTAGACTTTGATATTCTGAAGACTTTCTGAAGACTTTGAAAGTGAAGAAATTGGTGTGACCTTGAAGACTTGGTATTCATTTGAGGAACATGAAGCGTGAAGACTTTTGTTTTTGTAGTTTCATTTTCTCACCGTACTGTTAAAGGGGGTCGAGGAAATACTAAGGAAAAATTTCCATGTGATGCTCAACTCAAAATCCTACACCTACCAATCCCTTCGAGTGAAGCCTTTGGAAATCTCATACAGTTCAGTCAATTTCTTCAAAGGATGAGATGAAGTTCTTCCAGTCGCCGAGGAATTTGTTCTGATCGAGGAGTTAGGAATTCGCCAAAGGCGAATTGCCTACACAATGAGGAACATGATAGCCCCGAGGAATTTGAGAGTCAAATTTCCGACCGTTCGGTCTTGCGCCACCTGTCCCAAAATATCTTATCCACCTAACGGTCATATCATTGAAGGGCATTTATGTCTTATCATGTCGGGCTGCTCCCTAGGCTATAAATAGCCGCCCCTACAACCACTAGCTGGTTGGCTGCTCGAGAGAACTTGACACTTGTCATCTGAGAGCAACCCATCCTCCGAGGACTTTGAGCGAAAATCATCGAGTGAGGAAAACCCAAAACCAAACACCTACAAACCCAAAGTGATTGAGCATCACTGAAGAGATTGATCCTGCGTGGATCCGATGCTTGTTACCTTTGAAGATTGTGCTTCTTCCAGACGGTTAGGCGTCATGGTCTAGAGCATCCAAGAGGAATTGTGGATCGCCGAGTGACCAAGTCTGTGAAGGTTTGGAAGTCGCCTGAAGACTTACCACGAGTGATTGGACGAGGTCTGTGTGACCTTAGTTTAAGGAGAATACGGTGAGGACTTGGTGTCCTTATCTGCGTGCTCAACGATTGGGTGTCTGGAATTGTGTGTCCTCGAGTTTAAATACTCAGCCGCTCCAACCAGACGTACAACTAAGACATCAGTTGGAACTGGTCTACCAAATCATTGTCTTCACCAACCTTACTGGTTCTATTTCCTCAACTCTTTCATTTCCTCATTACTGTGTTGAGTGATTGTTCATATCTGTGTTTGAAGACTTTGGCTGAAGACTTTCTCAATTTCCTCAGTTCAATTTCTTCAGTTTGTTTGTCTTCATCTTGCGTTATCCTGTGTTTACGCTTTCTGTACCCTGTGATTGTCTTCATTTCATCATGATGACCATGCCCGCATTCTGTTATGCTTACTTGTGAGTACTTATTCCGCTGCAAGTAGTTCTTCGCTTAGGAATTTCCTCACCAACAAATTCCTCAGTGAAGAATTCATAAAAATCGCCTATTCAGCCCCCTCTAGTCGATATAACGCACTTTCAAGGGGGGCGCGCCCCTGACCCTTGTGGCCACCCCGTAAGGTGGTTGGTGCCCTTCTTTCACCATAAGAAAGCCAATATCCGGATAAAAATCATGTCCTAATTTCAGCCCAATCGGAGTTACGGATCTCCCGGAATATAAGAAACAGTGAAAGGCCAGAATCTGGAGCGCAGAAACAGAGAGAGACAGAGAGACAGATCCAATCTCGGAGGGGCTCTCGAACCCTCCCATGCCATGGAAGCCAAGGACAAGAGGAGAAACCCTTCTCCCATCTAGGGAGAAGGTCAAGGAAGAAGAAGAAGAAAGGGGGCCCTCTCCCCCTCTCTTCCGGTGGCGTCGGAACGCCGCCGGGGCCATCATCGTCACCGCAATCTACACCAACACCTCCATCATCTTCACCAACATCTTCATCACCTTCCTCCATCTATCTACAGCGGTCCACTCTCCCGCAACCCACTGTACCTTCTACTTGAACATGGTGCTTTATGCTTCATATTATTATCCAATGATGTGTTGCCATCCTATGGTGTCTGAGTAGATTTACATTGTCCTATCGGTAATTGGTGAATTTCTATGATTGGTTTAATTTGCTTGTGGTCATGTTGCTGTCCTTTGGTGCCCATCACATGAGTGCGCTCGTGGATCACACCATAGGGTTAGTTGCATGTTGGTAGGACTATGTATTGGAGGGCAAGAGTGACAGAAGCTTCAACCTAGCATAGAAATTGATGCATACGGGATTGAAGGGGGACCAATATATCTTAATGCTATGGTTGGGCTTTACCTTAATGAATGTTAGTAGTTGCGGATGCTTGCTCATAGTTCCAATCATAATTGCATAGAATCCCAAGTCAGGTATGACATGCTAGCAGTGGCCTCTCCCACATAAAACTAGCTATCGGTCTAGTAAAGTAGTCAATTGCTTAGGGACAATTTCGCAACTCCAACCACCACTTTTCCACACTCGCTATACTAACTTTATTGCTTCTTTACCCAAACAGCCCCTAGTTTTTATTTACATTCTCTTTATATTCTTGCAAACCTATCCCGTTACACCTACAAAGTACTTCTAGTTTTATACTTGTTCTAGGTAAAGTGAACGTCAAGCATGCGTAGAGTTGTATCGGTGGTCGATAAAACTTGAGGGAATATTTTTTTACCTTTAGCTCCTCGTTGGGTTCGACACTCTTACTTATCGAAAGAGGCTACAATTGATCCCCTATACTTGTGGCTTATCAAGACCTTTTCCTGGCGCCGTTGCCGGGGAGTTATAGCGTGGGGTGAATATTCTCGTGTGTGCTTGTTTGCTTTATCACTAAGTAGTTTTTATTTTGTGCTCTTGTTTTCTACCTTTAGTTATGGGTAGGAAATGCAAACTACCAAAAAAAATTAGTGGTACCTACTGAACCAATGGTTGAACAACCACTCAAAATCTACCACACTACTGAAGCTTTTTACTTGGATCATCTTTGATCCCTGTGCGCTCGGGCTGAAACCCCAACTAGCTTAGTTGAGGGCAAATCTTTAGATGAGCATGCTTGTTATGTGCGACACTGAAGGAAATATGCCCTAGAGGCAATAATAAAGTTATTATTTATTTCCTTATATCATGATAAATGTTTATTATTCATGCTAGAATTGTATTAACCAGAAACATAATACATGTGTGAATACATAGACAAACAAAGTGTCACTAGTATGCCTCTACTTGACTAGCTCGTTAATCAAAGATGGTTATGTTTCCTGACCATAGACATGAGTTGTCATTTGATTAACGGGATCACATCATTAGGAAAATGATGTGATTGACATGACCCATTCCGTTAGCTTAGCACCCGATCGTTTAGTATGTTGCTATTGCTTTCTTCATGACTTATACATGTTCCTATGACTATGAGATGATGCAACTCCCGTTTACCGCAGGAACACTTTGTGTGCTACCAAAGCGTCACAACATAACTGGGTGATTATAAAGGAGCTCTGAGGTGTCTCCAAAGGTACATGTTGGGTTGGCGTATTTCGAGATTAGGATTTGTCACTCCGATTGTCGGAGAGGTATCTCTGGGCCCTCTCGGTAATGCACATCACTTAAGCCTTGCAAGCATTGCAACTAATGAGTTAGTTGCGGGATGATGTATTACGGAACGAGTAAAGAGACTTGTGGTAGCGAGATTGAACTAGGTATTAAGATACCGACGATCGAATCTCGCGCAAGTAAGATACCGATGACAAAGGGAACAACGTATGTTGTTATGCGGTCTGACCGATAAAGATCTTCGTAGAATATGTGGGAGCCAATATGAGCATCCAGGTTCCGCTATTGGTTATTGACCGGAAATGTGTCTCGATCATGTCTACATAGTTCTCGAACCCATAGGGTCCGCACGCTTAACGTTACGATGATAGTTTTATTATGAGTTTATATGTTTTGATGTACCGAAGGTTGTTCGGAGTCCTGGATGTGATCACGGACATGACGAGGAGTCTCGAAATGGTCGAGAGATGAATATTGATATATTGGAAGCCTATGTTTGGATATCGGAAGTGTTCCGGGTGAAATCGGGATTTTACCGGAGTACCGGGAGGTTACCGGAACCCCCCGGGAGGTTACCGGAACCCCCCGGGAGGTAAATGGGCCTTAGTGGGCCTTAGTGGAAGAGAGGACAGGTGGCCAGGGCTGGGCCGCGCGCCCCTCCCCCACCTAGTCCGAATAGGACAAGGAGAGGGGCGCCCCTTCCTTCTCTCTCTCCTCTTTCCCCCCTCCCGAATCCTATTCCAACTAGGAAAAGGGGGGAATCCTACTCCCGGTGGGAGTAGGACTCCTCCAGCGCGCCTCTCCCCTTGGCTGGCCGCACCCTCCCTTGCTCCTTTATATACGGGGGTAGGGGGGCACCCCATAGAAACAACAATTGATAGTCCCCCTCCACTATAGTCGTGTGCGGTGCCCCCCTCCACTATAGTCCACCTCGATAATACTGTAGCGGTGCTTAGGCGAAGCCCTGCGTCGGTAGAACATCAACATCGTCACCACGCCGTCGTACTGACGAAACTCTCCCTCAACACTCGGCTGGATCGGAGTTCGAGGGACGTCATCGGGCTGTACGTGTGCTGAACTTGGAGGTGCCTTACGTTTGGTACTTGATCGGTCGGATCGTGGAGACGTACGACTACATCAACCGCGTTGTGCTAACGCTTTCGCTTTCGGTCTACGAGGGTACGTGGACACAGTCTCCCCTCTCGTTGCTATGCATCACCATGATCATGCGTGTGCATAGGAATTTTTTTGAAATTACTACGTTCCCCAACAGTGGCATCCGAGCTTGGTTTTATGCGTAGATGTCATATGCACGAGTAGAACACAAGTGAGTTGTGGGCGATATAAGTCATACTTCTTACCGGCATGTCATACTTTGGTTTGGCGGTATTGTTGGATGAAGCGGCCCGGACCGACATTACGCGTACGCTTACGCGAGACTGGTTCTACCGACGTGCTTTGCACACAGGAGGCTGGCGGGTGTCAATTTCTCCAACTTTAGTTGAACCGAGTGTGGCTACGCCCGGTCCTTGCGAAGGTTAAAACAGCACCAACTTGACAAAATATCGTTGTGGTTTTGATGCGTAGGTAAGAACGGTTCTTGCTAAGCCCGTAGCAGCCACGTAAAACTTGCAACAACAAAGTAGAGGACGTCTAACTTGTTTTTGCAGGGCATGTTGTGATGTGATATGGTCAAGGCGTGATGCTATATTTTATTGTATGAGATGATCATGTTTTGTAACCGAGTTATCGACCAAATGGCGGGAGCCATATGGTTGTCGCTTTATTGTATGCAATGCAATGCCTGTAATGCTTTACTTTATCACTAAGCGGTAGCGATAGTAAATGAAAGCATAAGATTGGCGAGACGACAACGATGCTACGATGGAGATCAAGGTGTTGCGCCGGTGACAATGGTGATCATGACGGTGCTTCGGAGATGGAGATCACAAGCACAAGATGATGATGGCCATATCATATCACTTGTATTGATAGGATGTGATGTTTATCTTTTATGCATCTTATCTTGCTTTGATTGACGGTAGCATTATAAGATGATCCCTCACTAAATTATCAAAGTATAAGTGTTCTCCCTGAGTATGCACCGTTGCGAAATTTCTTCGTGCTGAGACACCACGTGATGATCGGGTGTGATAGCTCTACGTTCAAATACAACGGGTGCAAAATAGTTGCACATGCGGAATACTCAGGTTAAACTTGACGAGCATAGCATATAAAAGTTATGGCCTCGGAACACGGAGACCGAAAGGTCGAGCGTGAATCATATAGTAGATATGATAAACATAGTGATGTTCACCATTGAAACTACTCCATCTCACGTGATGATCGGACATGGTTTAGTTTATATGGATCACGTGATCACTTAGAGGATTAGAGGGATGTCTATCTAAGTGGGAGTTCTTAAGTAATATTATTAATTGAACTTAAATTTATCATGAACTTTGTACCTGATAGTATCTTGCTTGTCTATGTTAAATGTAGATAGATGGCCCGTGCTGTTGTTCCGTTGAATTTTAATGCGTTCCTTGAGAAAGCAAAGTTGAAAGATGATAGTAGCAATTACACGGACTGGGTCCGTAACTTGAGGATTATCCTCATTGCTGCACATAAGAATTACGTCCTAGAAGCACCGCTGGGTGCGAACTGCTGCAGAGCAACACGGATGTTATGAGCGTGCAGCCGAAGCAAAGCTGATGACTACTCGATAGTTCAGTGTGCCATGATTTACGGCTTAGAACCGGGTCTTCAATGACGTTTTGAACGTCATGGGGCATATGAGATGTTCCAGGAGTTGAAGTTAATATTTCAAGCAAATGCTCGGATTGAGAGATATGAAGTCTCCAATAAGTTCTATAGCTGCAAGATGGAGGAGAATAGTTCTGTCAGTGAGCATATACTCAAGATGTCTGGCTATAATAATCACTTAATCCAACTAGGAGTTAATCTTCCGGATGATAGCGTCATTGACAGAATTCTCCAATCACTGCCACCAAGCTACAAGAGCTTCGTGATGAACTATAATATGCAAGGGATGGAGAAGACGATTCCCGAGCTCTTCGCGATGCTAAAAGCTGCAGAGGTAGAAATCAAGAAGGAGCATCAAGTGTTGATGGTCAACAAGACCACTAGTTTCTAGAAAAAGGGCAAAGGGGATAAGAAGGGGAACTTCAAGAAGAACAGCAAGCAAGTTGCTGCTCAGGAGAAGAAACCCAAATGCGGACCTAAGCACGAGGCCGAGTGTTTCTCTGCAAGCAAACTGGTCCTTTGGAAGCAGAACTGCCCCAAGTATTTGGCGGATAAGAAGGATGGCAAGGTGAACAAAGGTATATGTGATATACATGTTATTGATGTGTACCTTACTAATGCTCGCATAGCACACAGGTATTTGATGGTTCCGTTGCTAATATTTGCAACTTCGAAATAGAGACTCTGATTAAGCGAAGATTGGCTAAGGACGAGGTAACGATGCGGGTGGGAAATGGTTCCAAAGTTGATGTGATCGCGGTCGGCACGTTACCTCTACATCTACCTTCGGGATTAGTATTAGACCTAAATAATTGTTATTTGGTATAAGCATTGAGCATGAACATTATATCTGGATCTTGTTTGATGCGAGACGGTTATTCATTTAAATCAGAGAATAATGGTTGTTCTATTTATATGAGTAATATCTTTTATGGTCATGCCCCCTGGAAGAGTGGTCTATTCTTATTGAAACTCGATAGTAGTGACACACATATTCATAATGTTGAAACCAAAAGATGCAGAGTTGATAACGATAGTGCAACTTATTTGTGGCACTGCCGTTTAGGTCATATCCGTGTAAAGCGCATGAAGAAACTCCATACTGATGGACTTTTGGAACCACTTGATTATGAATCACTTGATACTTGCGAACCGTGCCTCATGGGCAAGATGACTAAAACACCGTTCTCTGGTACTATGGAGAGAGCAACAGATTTGTTGGAGATCATACATACAAATGTATGTGGTCCGATGAATGTTGAGGCTCGTGGCGGATATCGTTATTTTCTCACCTTCACACATGATTTAAGCAGATATGGGTATATCTACTAAATGAAGCATAAGTCTGAAACATTTGAAAAGTTCAAAGAATTTCAGAGTGAAGTTGAAAATCATCGTAACAAGAAAATAAAGTTTCTACGATCTGATCGTGGAGGAGAATATTTGAGTTCTGAGTTTGGTCTACATTTGAAGCAATGCGGAGCAGTTTCACAACTCACGCCACGGAACACCACAGCGTAATGGTGTGTCCGAGCGTCAGAATGTCGTGCTTTACTAGATATGGTGCGATCTATTATGTCTCTTACAGATTTACCGCTATCATTTTGGGGTTATGCTTTAGAGACGGCTGCATTCACTTTAAATAGGGCACCATCGAAATCCATTGATACAACGCCTTATGAACTATGGTTTGGCAAGAAACCAAAGTTGTCGTTTCTTAAAATTTGGGGCTGCGATGCTTATGTGAAAAAGCTTCAACTTGATAAGCTCGAACCCAAATTAGAGAAATGTGGCTTCATAGGATACCCAAAGGAAACTGTTGGGTACCTTCTATCACAGATCCGAAGGCAAGACTTTTGTTGCTAAATTTGGAAACTTTCTAGAGAAGGAGTTTCTCTCGAAAGAAGTGAGTGGGAGGAAAGTAGAACTTGATGAGGTAATCGTACCTGCTCCCTTATTGGAAAGTAGCTCATCACAGAAATCTGTTCCTGTGACACCTACACCAATTAGTGACGAAGTTAATGATGATGATCATGAAACTTCAGATCAAGTTGTTACTGAACCTCGTAGATCATCCATAGTGAGATCCGCACCAGAGTGGTACGATAATCCTGTTCTTGAAGTCATGCTACTAGATCATGATGAACCTACGAACTATGAAGAAGCGATGGTGAGCCCAGATTCCGCAAAATGGCTTGAAGCCATGAAATCTGAGATGGGATCCATGTATGAGAACAAAGTTTAGACTTTGGTTGACTTGCCCGATGATCGGCAAGAAATTGAGAATAAATGGATCTTCAAGAAGAAGACTGACGCTGACGGTAATGTTACTGTCTACAAAGCTTGACTTGTTGCGAAAGGTTTTTGACAAGTTCAAGGGATTGACTACGATGAGACCTTCTCACCCGTAGCGATGCTTAGGTCTGTCTGAATCATGTTAACGATTGCCGCATTTTATGATTATGAAATATGGCAGATGGATGTCAAAACTGCATTCCTGAACGGATTTCTGGAAGAAGAGTTGAATATGATGCAACCGGAAGGTTTTATTGATCCAAAGGGAGCTAACAAAGTGTGCAAGCTCCAGCGATCCATTTATGGACTGGTGCAAGCCTCTCGGAGTTGGAATAAACGCTTTGATAGTGTGATCAAAGCATTTGGTTTTGTCTGAGACTTTTGGAGAAGCTTTGTATTTACAAGAAAGTGAGTTGGAGCTCTATAGCATTTCTAATATTATATGTGGATGACATATTGCTGATTGGAAATGATATAGAATTTCTGGATAGCATAAAGGGATACTTGAATAAGAGTTTTTCAATGAAAGACCTCGGTGAAGCTGCTTACATATTGGGCATTAAGATCTATAGAGATAGATCAAGACGCTTAATTGGACTTTCACAAAGCACATACCTTGACAAAGTTTTGAAGAAGTTCAAAATGGATCAAGCGAAGAAAGGGTTCTTGCCTGTGTTACAAGGTGTGAAGTTGAGTAAGACTCAATGACCGGCCACTGCAGAAGATAGAGGGAAAATGAAAGATGTTCCCTATGCTTCAGCCATAGGCTCTATCATGAATGCAATGCTGTGTACCAGACCTTATGTGTGCCTTGCTATAAGTCTAGCAGGGAGGCACCAAAGTAATCCAGGAGTGGATCACTGGACATCGGTCAAGAACATCCTAAAATACCTGAAAAGGACTAAGGAAATGTTTCTCGTTTATGGAGGTGACAAAGAGCTCATCATAAATGGTTCCGTTGATGCAAGCTTTGACACTGATCCGAACGATTCTAAATCGTAAACCGGATACGTGTTTACATTGAACGGTGGAGCTGTCAGTTGGTGCAGTTCTAAACAAAGCGTTGTGGCGGGATCTACGTGTGAAGCGGAGTACATAGCTGCTTCTAAGCGACAAACGAAGGAGTCCGGATGAAGGAGTTCATATCCCATCTAGGTGTCATACCTAGTGCATCGGGTCCAATGAAAATCTTTTGTGACAATCTTGGTGCAATTGCCTTGGCGAAGGAATCCATATTTCACAAGAGAACCAAGCACATCAAGAGACGCTTCAATTCCATCCGGGATCTAGTCCGTGGGAGACATAGAGATTTGCAAGATACATACGGATCTGAATGTTGCGCACCCGTTGACTAAGCCTCTTCCACGAGCAAAACATGATCAGCACCAAGGCTCCATGGGTGTTAGAATCATTCTTGTGTAATCTAGATTATTGACTCTAGTGCAAGTGGGAGACTGAAGGAAATATGACCTAGAGGCAATAATAAAGTTATTATTTATTTCCTTATATCATGATAAATGTTTATTATTCATGCTAGAATTGTATTTGTATTAACCGGAAACATGATACATGTGTGAATACATAGACAAACAAAATGTCACTAGTATGCCTCTACTTGACTAGCTCGTTAATCAAAGATGGTTATGTTTCCTGACCATAGACATGAGTTGTCATTTGATTAACCGGATCACATCATTAGTAAAATGATTTGATTGACATGACCCATTCCGTTAGCTTAGCACCCGATCGTTTAGTATGTTGCTATTGCTTTCTTCATGACTTATACATGTTCCTATGACTATGAGATTATGCAACTCCCGTTTACCGCAGGAACACTTTGTGTGCTACCAAACGTCACAACGAATCGGGTGATTATAAAGGAGCTCTCTGAGGTGTCTCCAAAGGTACATGTTGGGTTGGCGTATTTCGAGATTAGGATTTGTCACTCCGATTGTCGGAGAGGTATCTCTAGGCCCTCTCGGCAATGCACATCACTTAAGCCTTGCAAGCATTGCAACTAATGAGTTAGTTGCGGGATGATGTATTATGGAACGAGTAAAGAGACTTGCCGGTAACGAGATTGAACTAGGTATTAAGATACCAACGATTGAATCTCGGGCAAGTAACATACCGATGACAAAGGGAACAACGTATGTTGTTATGCGGTCTGACCGATAAAGATCTTCGTAGAATATGTGGGAGCCAATATGAGCATCCAGGTTCCGCTATTGGTTATTGACCGGAAACGTGCCTCGGTCATGTCTACATAGTTCTCGAACCCGTAGGGTCCGCACGCTTAACGTTCTGACGATAGTTTCATTATGAGTTTATATGTTTTGATGTACCGAAGGTTGTTCGGAGTCTCGGATGTGATCACGTACACGACGAGGAGTCTCGAAATGGTCGAGACATGAAGATTGATATATTGGAAGCCTACGTTTGGATATCGGAAGTGTTACGGGTGAAATCCGGATTTTACCGGAGTACCGGGAGGTTACCAGAACCCCCCGGGAGGTAAATGGGCCTTAGTGGGCCTTAGTCGAAGAGAGGAGAGGTGGCCAGGGCTGGGCCGCACGCCCCTCCCCCCTAGTCCGAATAGGACAAGGAGAAGGGGGCGGCACCCCCTTCCTTCTCTCTCTCTCTCCTCTTTCCCCCCTCCTGAATCCTATTCCAACTAGGAAAAGGGGGGGGGGAGAATCCTACTCCCGGTGGGAGTAGGACTCCTCCGGCGCGCCTCTCCCCTTGGCCGGCCGCACCCCCCCTTTCTCCTTTATATACGGGGGCAGGGGGCACCCCATAGACACAACAATTGATCAGTTGTTCTTTTAGCCGTGTGCGGTGCCCCCCTCCACTATAGTCCACCTCGATAATACTGTAGCGGTGCTTAGGCAAAGCCCTGCGTCGGTAGAACATCAACATCGTCACCATGCCGTCATGCTGACGAAACTCTCCCTCAACACTCGGCTGGATCGGAGTTCGAGGGACGTCATCGAGCTGTACGTGTGCTGAACTCGGAGGTGTCGTAAGTTCGGTACTTGATCGGTCGGATCATGAAGACGTACGACTACATCAACCGCGTTGTGCTAACGCTTCCGCTTTCAGTCTATGAGGGTACGTGGACACACTCTCCCCTCTCGTTGCTATGCATCACCATGATCTTGCGTGTGCGTAGGAAATTTTTTGAAATTACTACATTCCCCGACAGATTCGGGAGGGGGGAAAGAGGAGAGAGAGAAGGAAGGGGGGCGCCGCCCCCTTCTCCTTGTCCTATTCAGACTAGGGGGGGAGGGGCGCGCGGCCCAGTCCTGGCCACCTCTCCTCTCTTCCACTAAGGCCCACTAAGGCCCATTTACCTCCCGGGGGGTTCCGGTAACCTCCCAGTACTCCGGTAAAATCCCGATTTCACCCGGAACACTTTCGATATCCAAACATAGGCTTCCAATATATCAATCTTCATGTCTCGACCATTTCGAGACTCCTCGTCATGTCCGTGATCACATCTGGGACTCCGAACAACCTTCAGTACATCAAAACATATAAACTCATAATAAAACTGTCATCGTAATGTTAAGCGTGCGGACCGTACGGGTTCGAGAACTATGTAGACATGAACAAGACACGTTTCCGGTCAATAACCAATAGCGGAACCTAGATGCTCATATTGGCTCCCACATATTCTACGAAGATCTTAATCGGTCAGACCGCATAACAACATACGTTGTTCCCTTTGTCATCGGTATGTTACTTGCCCGAGATTCGATCGCGCGGTATCTTAATACCTAGTTCAATCTGCTACCGGCAAGTCTCTTTACTCGTTCTGTAATACATCATCCCGCAACTAACTCATTAGTTGCAATGCTTAAGTGATGTGCATTACCGAGAGGGCCCAGAGATACCTCTTCGATAATCGGAGTGACAAATCCTAATCTCGAAATATGCCAACCCAACATGTACCTTTGGAGACACCTGTAGAGCTCCTTTATAATCACCCAGCGTTGCCAGACGCTTTGGTAGCACACAAAGTGTTCCTCCGGTAAACGGGAGTTGCATAATCTCATAGTCACAGGAACATGTATAAGTCATGAAGAAAGCAATAGCAATATACTAAACGATCGGGTGCTAGGCTAACGGAATGGGTCATGTCAATCACATCATTCTCCTAATGATGTGATCCCGTTAATCAAATGACAACTCATGTCTATGGTCAGGAAACATAACCATCTTTGATTAACGAGCTAGTCAAGTAGAGGCATACTAGTGACACTTTGTTTGTCTATGTATTCACACATGAATTATGTTTCGGTTAATACAATTCTAGCATGAATAATAAACATTTATCATGATATAAGGAAATAAATAATAACTTTATTATTGACTCTAGGGCATATTTCCTTCAGTTTCCCACTTGCACTAGAGTCAATAATCTAGATTACACAGTAATGATTCTAACACCTTTGGAGCCTTGGTGCTGATCATGTTTTGCTCGTGGAAGAGGCTTATTCAATGGGTCTGCAACATTCAGATCCGTATGTATCTTACAAATCTCTATGTCTCCCACCTGGACTAGATCCCGGATGGAATTGAAGCGTCTCTTGATGTGCTTGGTTCTCTTGTGAAATCTGGATTCCTTCACCAAGGCTATTGCTCCAGTATTGTCACAAAAGATTTTCATTGGACCCGATGCACTATGACACCTAGATCGGATATGAACTCCTTCATCCAGACTCCTTCATTTGCTGCTTCCGAAGCAGCTATGTATTCCGCTTCACACGTAGATCCCGCCACGACGCTTTGTTTAGAACTGCACCAACTGACAACTCCACCGTTTAATGTAAACATGTATCTTGTTTGCGATTTAGAATCGTCCGGATCAGTGTCAAAGCTTGCATCAACGTAACCATTTACGATGAGCTCTTTGTCACCTCCATACACGAGAAACATATCCTTAGTACCTTTCAGGTACTTCGGGATGTTCTTGACCGTTGTCCATTGATCCACTCCTGGATTACTTTGGTACCTCCCTGCTAGACTTATAGCAAGGCACACATCAGGTCTGGTACACAGCATTGCATACATGATAGAGCCTATGGCTGAAGCATAGGGAACATCTTTCATTTTCTCTCTATCTTCTGCAGTGGTCGAGCATTGATATCTATCTCTATAGATCTTAATGCCCAATATGTAAGCAGCTTCACAAAGGTCTTTCATTGAAAAACTCTTATTCAAGTATCCCTTTATGCTATCCAGGAATTCTATATCATTCCAAATCAACAATATGTCTTCCACATATAATATTAGAAATGCTATAGAGCTCCCACTCACTTTCTTGTAAATACAGGCTTCTCCAAAAGTCTGTATAAAACCAAATGCTTTGATCACACTATCAAAGCGTTTATTCCAACTCTAAGAGGCTTGCACTAGTCCATAAATGGATCGCTGGAGCTTGCACACTTTGTTAGCTCCCTTTGGATCGACAAAACCTTCCGGTTGCATCATATACAACTCTTCTTCCAGAAATCCGTTCATGAATGTAGTTTTGACATCCATCTGCCATATTTCATAATCATAAAAATGCGGCAATCGCTAACATGATTCGGACAGACTTAAGCATCGCTACGGGTGAGAAGGTCTCATCATAGTCAATCCCTTGAACTTGTCGAAAACCTTTCGCAACAAGTCGAGCTTTATAGACAATAACATTATCGTCAGCGTCAGTCTTCTTCTTGAAGATCCATTTATTCTCAATTGCTTGCCGATCATCGGACAAGTCAACCAAAGTCCATACTTTGTTCTCATACATGGATCCCATCTCATATTTCATGGCTTCAAACCATTTTGCGGAATCTGGGCTCACCATCGCTTCTTCATAGTTCGTAGGTTCATCATGATCTAGTAGCATGACTTCCAGAACAGGATTACCGTACCACTCTGGTGCGGATCTCACTCTCGTTGATCTATGAGGTTCAGTAACAACTTGATCTGAAGTTTCATGATCATCATTATTAACTTCCTCACTAATTGGTGTAGGTGTCACAGGAACAGATTTCTGTGATGAGCTACTTTCCAATAAGGGAGCAGGTACAGTTACCTCATCAAGTTCTACTTTTCTCCCACTCACTTCTTTCGAGAGAAACTCCTTCTCTAGAAATTTTCCAAATTTAGCAACAAAATTCTTGACTTTGGATCTGTGATAGAAGGTGTAGCCAACAGTTTCCTTTGGGTATCCTATGAAGACACATTTCTCTTATTTGGGTTCGAGCTTATTAGGTTGAAGCTTTTTCACATAAGCATCGCAGCCCCAAACTTTAAGAAACGACAACTTTGGTTTCTTGCCAAACCATAGTTCATAAGGCGTCGTCTCAACGGATTTCGATGATGCCCTATTTAAAGTGAATGCAGCAGTCTCTAAAGCATAACCCCAAAACAATAGCGGTAAATCTGTAAGAGACATCATAGATCGCACCATATCTAGTAAAGTACGATTAGGACGTTCGGACACACCATTACGCTGTGGTGTTCCGGGTGGCGTGAGTTGTGAAACTATTCCGCATTGCTTCAAATGTAGACCAAACTCGTAACTCAAATATTCTCCTCGACGATCAGATCGTAGAAACTTTATTTTCTTATTAAGATGATTTTCAACTTCACTCTGAAATTCTTTGAACTTTTCAAATGTTTCAGACTTATGCTTCATTAAGTAGATATACCCATATCTGCTTAAATCATCTGTGAAGGTGAGAAAATAACGATATCCGCCACGAGCCTCAACATTCATCGGACCACATACATCTGTATGTATGATCTCCAACAAATCTGTTGCTCTCTCCATAGTACCAGAGAACGGTGTTTTAGTCATCTTTCCCATGAGGCACGGTTCGCAAGTACCAAGTGATTCATAATCAAGTGGTTCCAAAAGTCCATCAGTATGGAGTTTCTTCATGCGCTTTACATCGATATGACCTAAACGGCAGTTCCACAAATAAGTTGCACTATCATTATCAACTCTGCATCTTTTGGTTTCAACATTATGAATATGTGTGTCACTACTATCGAGATTCAATAAGAATAGACCACTCTTCAAGGGGGCATGACCATAAAAGATATTACTCATATAAATAGAACAACCATTATTCTCTGATTTAAATGAATAACCATCTCGCATCAAACAAGATCCAGATATAATGTTCATGCTCAATGCTGGCACCAAATAACAATTATTTAGGTCTAATACTAATCCCTAAGGTAGATGTAGTGGTAGCGTGCCGACCGCGATCACATCAACTTTGGAACCATTTCCCACGCGCATCGTCACCTCTTCCTTATCCAATCTTCGCTTAATCCGTAGCCCCTGTTTCGAGTTGCAAATATTAGCAACGGAACCAGTATCAAATACCAAAGCTATCATGAGCATTAGTAAGGTACACATCAATAACATGTATATCACATATACCTTTGTTCACCTTGCCATCCTTCTTATCCACCAAATACTTGGGGCAGTTCCGCTTCAAGTGACCAGTTTGTTTGGCAAGAGAAACATCGAAGTTTCGTGCTTAGGTCCGCATTTGGGTTTCGGCTCTCCCGAGCAAAGCAACTTGCTTGTCGCTCTTCTTGAAGTTCCCCTTCTTCTTCCCTTTGCCCTTTTCTTGAAACTAGTGGTCTTGTTGACCATCAACACTTGATGCTCCTTCTTGATTTCTACCTCGCAGCTTTTAGCATCGCGAAGAGCTCGGGAATCGCCTTTCTCCATCCCTTGCATATTATAGTTCATCACGAAGCTCTTGTAGCTTGGTGGCGATGATTGGAGAATTTCACAATGACGCTTATCATCCGAAAGATTAACTCCCGGTTGAATTAAGTGATTATTATACCTGCACATCTTCAGATATGCTCACCGGCGTAACTATTCTCCTCCATATTGCAGCTATAGAACTTATTGGAGACTTCATATCTCCCAATCCGCATTTGCTTGAAATATTAACTTCAACTCCTGGAACATCTCATATGCCCCATGACGCTCAAAACTTCGTTGAAGACCCGGTTCTAAGCCGTAAAGCATGGCACATCGAACTATCGAGTAGTCATCGCCTTTGCTCGCCAAACGCTCATAACATCTGGTGTTGCTCCTACAAAGAGTTCGGCACCCAGCGGTGCTTCCGAGACTTAATTCTTCTGACCAGCAATGAGGATAATCCTCAAGTTACGGACCCAGTCCGTGTAATTGCTACCATCATCTTTCAACTTTTCTTTCTCAAGGAACGCATTAAAATTCAACGGAACAACAGCACGGGCCATCTATCTACAATCAACATAGACAAGCAAGATACTATCAGGTACTAAGTTCATGATAAATTGAAGTTCAATTAATCATATTACTTAAGAACTCCCACTTAGAAAGACATCCTCTAATCCTCTAAGTGATCACGTGATCCATATCAACTAAACCATGTCCGATCATCATGTGAGATGGAGTAGTTTCAATGGTGAACATCACTATGTTGATCATATCTACTATATGATTCACGCCGACCTTTCGGGTCTCCGTGTTCCGAGGCCATACATCTGTTATATGCTAGGCTCGTCAAGTTTAACCTAAGTATTCGCGATGTGCAACTATTTTGCACTCGTTGTATTTGAACGTAGAGCCTATCACACCCGATCATCACGTGGTGTCTCAAAGACGTAAGAACTTTCGCAACGGTGCATACTCAGGGAGAACACTTATACTTTGATAATTTAGTGAGGGATCATCTTATAATGCTACCTTCAATCAAAGCAAGATAAGATGCATAAAAGATAAACATCACATGCAATCAATATAAGTGATATGATATGGCCATCATCATCTTGTGCTTGTGATCTCCATCTCAAGCACCGCCATGATCAACATAAATCGCCACCGGGCGCGACACCTTGATCTCCATCGTATCATCGTTGTCGTCTCACCAATCTTATGCTTCTACGACTATCGCTACCGCTTAGTGATAAAGTAAAGCATTACAGGGCGATTGCATTGCATACAATAATGCGACAACCATATGGCTCCTGCCAGTTGCCGATAACTCGGTTACAAAACATGATCATCTCATACAATAAATATAGCATCACGTCTTGACCATATCACATCACAACATGCCCTGCAAAAACAAGTTAGACGTCCTCTACTTTGTTGTTGTAAGTTTTACGTGGCTGCTACAGGCTTAGCAAGAACCGCTCTTACCTACGCATCAAAACCACAACGATAGTTTGTCAAGTTGGTGCTGTTTTAACCTTCGGAAGGACCGGGCGTAGCCACACTCGATTCAACTAAAGTTGGAGAAACTGACACCCGCCAGCCACCTGTGTGCAAAGCACATCGGTAGAACCAGTCTAGCGTAAGCGTACGCGTAATGTCGGTCCGGGACGCTTCATCCAACAATACCGTCGAACCAAAGTATGACATGCTGGTAAGCAGTATGACCTATATGTCCCACAACTCACTTGTGTTCTACTTGTGCATATGACATCTACGCATAAAACCTGGCTCTCATACCACTGTTGGGGAACGTAGTAATTTCAAAAAAATTCCTACGCACACGCAAGATCATGGTGATGCATAGCAACGAGAGGGGAGAGTGTGTCCACGCACTCGTGAGACCGAAAGCGAAGCTGCTAGCACAACGCGGTTGATGTAGTCGTACGTCTTCACGATCCGACCGATCAAGTACTGAACGTACGGCACCTCCGATTTCAGCACACGTTCAGCTCGATGACGTCCCTCGAACTCCGATCCAGCCGAGTGTTGAGGGAGAGTTTCGTCAACACAACGGCGTGGTGATGATGTTGATGTCCTACCGACGCATGGCTTCGCCTAAGCACCGCTGCAGTATTATCGAGGTGGACTATAGTGGAGGGGGGCACCGCACACGGCTAAAAGATCAACTGATCAATTGTTGTGTCTATGGGGTGCCCCCTGCCCCCGTATATAAAGGAGCAAGGGGGGTGAGGGAGTCCTGGATTAGGGGGTGTCCGGATAGCCGGAGTATGACCTTTGTCCGGACTCCTGGACTATGAAGATACAAGATTGAAGACTTCGTCCCGTGTCCGGATGGGACTTTCCTTGGCGTGGAAGGCAAGCTTGGCGATACGGATATGTAGATCTCCTACCATTGTAACCGACTCTGTGTAACCCTAACCCTATTCGGTGCCTATATAAACCGAAGGGTTTTAGTCCGTAGGACGAACAACAATCATACCATAGGCTAGCTTCTAGGGTTTAGCCGCTCTGATCTTGTGGTAGATCTACTCTTGTACTACCCAATCATCAATATTAATCAAGCAGGAGTAGGGTTTTACCTCCACCGAGAGGGCCCGAACCTGGGTAAAAACATCGCGTCCCTTGTCTCCTGTTACCATCCGCCTAGACGCACAGTTCAGGACCCCCTACTCGAGATCCACCGGTTTTGACACCGATTAATCGGTGCTTTCATTGAGAGTTCCTCCGTCGCGTCATCCTTAGGCCCGATGGCTCCTCCGATCATCAACAACGATGCGCTCAGGTGAGACTTTTCTCCCGGACAGATCTTCAGGGATTCGGGCGGCTTTGCACCGCTGCGGGCTAATTCCTGGCAGCCATCTGGAGCAGATTGAAGCTACGCCTGGCCACCAGTCAGATTTGGAAGTTTGAACTACACGGTTGACGTCCGCGGAGACTTGATCTTCGACGGAGTTCGAGCCACAGCCAAGTGTGCCGTGACCGTCACAAGGGGCATGATCTAGCTCTGCCGAACAAAGGTCCCGAGGCCGCACCAGTGTCCAAGCTCCGACCTTTAGCTCAGAGCCGATCGCCGATCGAGGACGGGTGGCTGGACACCGCCTCGGGGCTACGATCTCTATGGCGATTGAGCCGCACACCTACCCTCCTTTATGCGGCTCGTGACTCAAGGTGCCGGACTCCGAGCCTTCGCGCCCGCCAATCAAATCCGATTGGGCGCCGATCATGGAATTCACCACAAGGACATCTTTCAAAGACTTTTCGCCCTTTGGCGACATCCTGAATTCACTAAAGTCTCTCTCTCTATCAGAAGAGCCCTGGCTGGATTATGGCCAGGAAGGTTGGGATGCGGACGACGAAGAAATTCAAAGCCCACCCACCACCCATTTCGTAGCCACTGTCGATGATTTAACCGACATGCTCGATTTCGACTCCGAAGACATCGACGGTATGGACGCATTTATGCAGGAGACGACTAAGAACCAAATACCATGTGGCATTGGAAGGCCACCTCGTCCTACGCCATATACATGGTGGACATCCCAAAAGATGGGAATGGCGATGGAACAGCGGAGGATGACCCCTCCAAGAAACAACCTAAGCGCCTGCGTCAGCGGCGCCGCTCTAAATCCCGCCACAGAAAAAACGGTGATTCCGGCTCGGGAGACAATAACACCCCGGACAGTGCCGAAGATAATCCCCTCCAGCATGATTCAGCGCAGGAGGATGGAGAAGCCAGCCCTCATGAGAGAGCGGCAGAAAGAGAGGTAGAGGACGATAATTACATGCCTCCCTCCGAAGATGAGGCAAGCCTCGACGACGGCGAATTCGTCGTGCCCGAGGATCCCGTCGAACAAGAGCGTTTCAAACGCAGGCTAATGGCCACGGCAAGAAGCCTCAAGAAAAAGCAGCAACAACTTAGAGCTGACCAAGACTTGCTAGCTGATAGATGGACTGAAGTCCTTGCGGCCGAAGAGTACGAACTCGAGCGCCCCTCCAAGAGCTACCCAAAACGCAGGCTACTACCCCGATTAGAGGAGGAAGCACCCAAACCTACATCACCAGCGCATGATATGGCTGACCGCCACCTCGTGGTCATGACAGAGGCCTCTCGGCCCTCAACTCAAGCCGCACCTTGGCGCCGCTCAAAAAATACCAAGGCGCGGGGAAATGCGCCAGACCCGCGAGATATATTGGAGGACAAGGCAAGGCAAACAAGATCGATCTATGGATCGCTGGCGCTTCTAATTACACGTGGCGATTTATAACCGCCACGCGGGATATGGCAACTCCAACCGGCCGAACACGATGAGACAAAGCTCATTTGAGCTGCGTCGTGATATATAGCCCAATACAGAGGAGCCGCACACCCACTATGCTTCACAGATGAAGTGATGGATCATCAAATCCCTGAGGGTTTCAAACCCGTAAACATTGAATCATACGATGGCACAACAGATCCTGCGATTTGGATCGAGGACTATCTCCTTCACATCCACATGGCCCGCGGTCAAATACCTCCCACTCAAGCTTAAAGGACCAGCCCGACATTGGCTTAACAGCTTGCCAGCAGAGTCAATTGGTTGTTGGGAAGATCTGGAAGCCGCATTCCTCGACAATTTCCAGGGCACATATGTGCGACCACCAGACGCCGATGACCTAAGCCACATAATTCAGCAGACAGAGGAATCGGCCAGACAATTCTGGACACGGTTCCTAACCAAGAAAAATCAAATCGCCGATTGTCCGGATCCGAGGCCCTTGCAGCCTTCAAACACAACATCCGCGACGAGTGGCTTGCCCGGCACCTAGGACAGGAAAAGCCGGAATCCATGGCAGCCCTCACAACACTCATGACCCGCTTTTGCGCGGGAGAGGACAGCTGGCTAGCTCGTAGTAACAACATGACCAAGAGCCCTGTTAATTCGGATACCAAGGACAACAATGGCAGGTCGCGTTGCAACAAGCACAAGCGCCGCATTAACGGCGATAATGTTGAGGATACGGCAGTCAATGCTGGATTCAGAGGCTCTAAACCCGGTCAGCAGAAAAAGCTATTTAAAAGAAATACTCAGGGCCCATCCAATTTGGACCGAATACTCGATCGCTCGTGCCAGATACATGGCACCCCCGAAAAACCAGCCAATCACACCAAAACGGATTGTTGGGTGTTCAAGCAGGCAGGCAAGTTTAATGCCGAAAACAATGACAAGGGGATGCATAGCGATGATGAGGAGGAGCCCCGGCCGCCGAACAATAGAGGATAGAAGGGCTTTCTCCCGCAAGTGCGGACGGTGAACATGATATACGCAACCCACATACCCAAAAGGGAGCGGAAGCGTGCACTAAGGGACGTATATGCGATGGAGCCAGTCGCCCCAAAGTTCAACCCGTGGTCTTCCTGCCCGATCACTTTTGATCGAAGGGCCCACCCCACTAGCATCCGCCATGGCGGATTCGCTGCATTGGTTCTAGACCCAATCATTGACGGATTTCATCTCACTAGAGTCCTAATGGACGGCGGCAGTAGCCTGAACCTGCTTTATCAGGACACAGTGCGCAAAATGGGCATAGACCCATCATGGATTAAACCCACGAAGACGACCTTTAAAGGCATCATACCAGGTTTAGAGGCCAACTGCATGACAGCTCGATTACACTTGAAGTGGTCTTCGATCCCGGATAACTTCCGGCGAGGGAGTTAATCTTCAACATAGTCCCGTTCCGCAGCGGCTATCACGCACTGCTCGGACGAACCGCATTTGCAAAGTTCAATGCGGTGCCGCACTACGCATATCTCAAGCTCAAGATGCTAGGTCCTCGAGGAGTCATTACGGTCAATGGAAACACCGAACGCTCTCTCCGGACGGAGGAGCATACGGCGGCCCTCGCGGCGGAAGTACAAAGCAGCCTCTTAAGGTAATTCTCGAGTTCGGATATTAAACGACCGGACACCATCAAGCGCGCCCGGAGTAACCTACAACAAGACCGCCTGGCACGTTCCGAGCATGCATGGCAATGTGGCCCAAGCCCCAGCCCTCGCGAAATCGCGAAACCAGTAATACGCGTACATAATTACGCTCTGGAAATACCATGGGCATAGGGTGAGGGGCACGACCACGGCATGCCCAGAATGCGGCTCAACCGCACTGTGGGCTCCGATTATGTCATTCTTTTCTTCTTTCATTTTTACTTTCAGGACCCGTTCTCACGAAGCCCTGTCCGCATTAGAATCGCCAACACACGATGCAACAACCGTAAGCGTAAAGCTACGCCGAGTGTCCAGTGGTCTCTATTACGAGCAATATATCTGCTTTTACACACCATCCCGCTGGCTTACCCCCGGAGGGGATATGTTAAAAGTCCCGTCCCTTGCTTATCGCACTATTTGTATCATTCTGCTCTTCATCGCAGCCCTTTTGAATAAACAATATATAGCTTCTGCCTATTATTGAATTCCCTTTTTTCTATATATATATATATATATGTTCATTTATGACATTGTGCAATCGTACACTTTGGTACGGGCAATACACCAGGGGCTTAAGTACCCCACAATATGGTGAGATAAGACCGGACACATTCAACAGAGCGGCACCCCAAACTTATAGCATTATATGCATCAGCTCCGAATCATGTCTTGGGTCAATAGTTGGGTTTGCCTGGCTCCCATGTTTTGGTACCTTATGTTCCGTTATATCGGCTAAGGTAGCGCTGGGAGAACCACTGCGATTGTGCCCCGGTTGAGCTGGGTTATGCACCTCATTGGATAAAGCTAAAACTGACCGTCATGATAGGGCGAGAGCCGGTCGCTGTTCTAGAGGTTTTCGAGTCCCTAAAGACTTATGCCGCTTAGAGCGAGGAGTCGGCATTGTCCGGCCTAGGCATGGATAGCGCCTCAACTCGGGTCTTCCGAATACCAGGGCTTTGGCCGAAATTTAAAATTATAGAATTCTATGGCTAAGTGAGAGTGTTCAAGCATTATAGTCCGGTTGCCTTGTTCGTTGCGTTGAGCGCCTCCCTCAAGGACCCAAGAATGGGAACAAGAGCGCTCAAGTTTATCCCGAACACCCCAAAGACTGTGGCATGGGGGGTTGAAGCCGACGGCTCGCCATCTATCAAATTTAATACACGGCAGCACAGAAGGTAATATTTTAAATTCAACAAAGGTTGCTTAGCGATATGAACAAGTTTTCAGCGACAGGATAACAAATGAGAGTCTACTCAAAAATTACATCTTTGGAGCATTCATCCGCTATAAGGCGGCACCCTTCAGACGCCTCATAATACATTTCAGGCTTGCGATGCTCCTTTTTCGGTGGTGGTCCGTCCGTCACAAGCTTCTCAGCGTCCATCTTGCCCCAATGCACCTTAGCAAGGGCAAGGGCCCTACGGGCACCTTCCATGCAGACGGAGCGCTTGATGACTTCAACCCATGGACAAAGGCCCACCACCGCCTCACCAGCCCAAGTAGCTCCTGTGCATGGCTTCCTTAGGCCACAAATTAACTATGAGGCCTTTCATGGCCTGTTTGGCCACCTTATGGAGCTCGACCAACTGCTTCAACTGGTCGCTTAAGGGCACCGGGTGTCCGGCCTCAGCATATTGAGACCAGAACACCTTCTCCGTCGAGCTCCCCTCTTTGGCTCGGTAGAATGCGGCAGCATCAGACAAACTGCAGGGCAGATCTACGAATGCTCCTGGAGAGCTCCGGATTCGAGTAAGTAACAGATAATTCACTTTCACATGCTTGCTTTGCATATAGAATGCCTTACCCGCCGCTATCTTCTTCATCGCCTCAATTTCCTGGAGGGCTTTTTGGACTTCGGCCTTAGCGGCTTTGGCGCTCAAGGGCCGAGGCGAGCTCGGACTCTCGAAGTCTTTGAGTCACGCTCCAAACTCTCATGTTTTTCCACGAGAGCCTGGAGCTCTTGCCGCACCTCCGCCACCCGCGCCTCCTGCTTCTCTCACTCGGTGGGTTCCGCGGCCTCATTGCTTTCGGCCTTGGACACCGCTTCCTTCAGGGTCGCCACCTTGTTCGTGGCCCCTGCAGTATTCACGTTATTCCTGTCATCTTTTGCAACCACATTGTCGGTGTCAAAACCGGAGGATCTCGAGTAGGGGGTCCCGAACTGTGCGTCTAGGCAGATGGTAACAGGAGACAAGGGACACGATGTTTTACCCAGGTTTGGGCCCTCTTGATGGAGGTCAAACCCTACGTCCTGCTTGATTAATATTGATGATGTGTGTTACAAGAGTGGATCTACCACGAGATCAAAGAGGCTAAACCCTAGAAGCTAGCCTATGGTATGATTGTTGTTCGTCCTATGGACTACAGCCGTCCGGTTTATAGACCGGAGAGGGCTAGGGTTACATAGAGTCGGTTACAATAGTAGGAGATCTACATAGCAGTATTGCCAAGCTTGCCTTCCACGCCAAGGAAAGTCCCCTCCGGACACGGGACGAAGTCTTCAATCTTGTATCTTCATAGTCTTGGAGTCCGGCCGATGATGATAGTTCGGCTATCCGGACACCCCTAGTCCGAACTCCTCAAGAGCCCTAACCGGCTTCAGCCGACGACGAGTCCGCCCAGATATTGTCTTCGGCGTTGCAAGGCGGGTTCTCCTTCAAACTTCATGTTCCCGTCGAATAGTGTCCGGCTTCCTTATAAATGTTGCGCCCTTGGCTTCTACGCCCAATAATGGCCTTCTTCCACGTGTCGCATTTAATGCGAAAGGCTGGGGTATTTTTACATTTTACCCCTAGCATGCGTAACGAGCACGCCTATAAGAGAGGCGAGGATCTAGATCCAGCTCACACCGTCCTCCATCCGCAAGTTCTCATCAAGCGCCTCGACAAAAATCCATTCCATCATGGATAGCCGACGCTGCTCCTCCTCTCGCGCCTCCCAGCCCTAAGCCAGGAGATTGGGGAGATGCTCGGGCCACACAAATGAGCTAGTGGCACTCCAAACCGAGGGATATCTTCCCCAGCTTTCATGGTTCCGGGTTCGAGCCGGACTAGCCACCTACAAGGGTGGAAAGCAAAGGAGAGCGCCCCAACCCTTCCAAAGGGGAGGGTATGCTTTGTCCCCTATTTAATAAGGGGACCTGGATTTCCCATACATCCGCTTTCTCCGGGGCTC
This sequence comes from Aegilops bicornis, assembly GCA_021605145.1. Taxonomy (NCBI): domain Eukaryota; kingdom Viridiplantae; phylum Streptophyta; class Magnoliopsida; order Poales; family Poaceae; genus Aegilops; species Aegilops bicornis. The sequence continues at coordinate 323,205,734 of CM038675.1, forward strand.
CTAGAGTTCTACGGACTCCAGCTTCACCACCACGCCCGCCTCCATTTTGCACATCGCGGGCTTCGTAGCTCTTTTGAGCTGTTCTTGGGCATCGAGCCCCATTTTGCAATGTGGAAGAGATTGTTTTGTCTCGCACCCCATTCTCATGAGGGGTCGATATATCAAGTGAACGGAGCCGAATATATGGCGCATCGCCGGACCGGATATCTATCCGGCACTTCAAGAAGGCGCCCAAAGACCGGCCTTCGGAATGGTTCTACATGGAGGACGCCCTCTGCCGGATCCAGTTCGGATCGGCCTCCCGGAGTTCAACAACGCCTCCTTGAAGAACGCCTCGAGTTGGCGCTCATGGAGCCCTCAACGAGAAGATGATAGGAGCGCCCATTATCTCGATGGGCCGGATTAGGTTATCGCCCAATTCCGAATTGACTATGATTGGAGTCATGGCCACGTGCATTATGCGAGGGGTGCAGCCACTCCAATATAGGGGCCACCCTATGTGGGATTTCAACGGGGAAGATGACGCCACCCGTCATGGCCGTAAAGGGCCAGGCTCGGCAGCCGATCTGGCAAAGATCCTGTCCGACTTGTACAAGGGAGAGGAGGAGGACTTCCTATGCACGAATCCATTGAATGGATTTTCTATGAATAACCCTCGGAGCTGGGTAAGTGGATGTTCATCTACCCGATCCATACTTTTAAAGTCAAGTACCTTACTCTGTGATTTTGACGCAGGAGCTGCGCCGGGACGTGGAGAGCATACGAAGCCTAACTCCACAGCCCGAGGATCCGGAACGATCCCTTGATCCGACCTCCGAAGAGGATCCGGACATAAAGGTGGAGCTGATTGACGGGGTGTTCCACCAACGTAGCATAGACAATGCCCTAGTCGCCATTACGGCTGACTACCCCAGTTTGTTTCCGGCCTCCCAGGTGACTACGACCGAGGTCTTAACACCATCGTTTGATCCGCGCTCAATTCTGACCATCCCATACTGATGGTGCATCGCAGGAGGTGCCTTTAAGGCGGGGAGCCAAACTCGCGGCGGCCGACCAACAAGGGTCAGTCCGGCTCAGCAGGCGGAAGAGGAGTGCGACGCGAACCGAAACGTCGCCGCAATACGGAGCACCGCTATTTTTAAGGGAAGGATCCCCAGGAGGTTTATTAATGCTCATAACTTTTCCAGAAAGAGCACTCACGGACAAAGGTCCGGAGAGGTTGCCAATCAAGCCTCCGCCGCCATGCTCCAACGCATGGTCCGGAGGGGAGGCGAATACAAGGCATGAGCCGACGCCCTCCGACGGAGGATGCCGACAGGCTGTCCGCCACCCGGCTCGAGGTGGAGAGCGCCATGAATCACAAAGCGCCGCCGATAGTTCTTCGTGACGCGTGTCTCTCCCCGGAGGCGTTAAATGCCTTTGATGCGGAAACGCAGCACCTCCGTGCCGCCAAGATGGGTTAACCAGAGCCACGAAAAGATGTGAAAGACATACGGGTAAGTAATTTTAATAGTTATATATGCCAAGAGTCTCGAGACTTAAAATAGTTGAAATAACTGATTTAAGGATCAATTATTATGCAAGATCTTATGGAGAAGAATACCCATCTGTCCCAGAGCTCCAAGAGTGCAAGGCCCAACTTGAGGTCAAGACTGCCGCCATGTGGGGAGCCACAGAGACCCCCACCGGTAAGACGTGCTTTTGAAAAGATAATTATTTAGCAAAGTGTGGCGTGAAATTTGACATTAATATTGCTGAGGGCGCCGTTCTAGATCCGGACAAGCAACAGCCATCACATGCCTAAAGGCCAAGCGAGAGTGTGCTTATGAAGGTGCAGCAGAGAGAAACAAGCTCCAAGATGCCCACACCCAGCGAGGAGAAAAGCTGAAAGGTGTTCGGCCCACTGTCTAGCTCCGTGAAGGAGAATCAGCGGCTTCGCGGCATTTATAGTAAGTGCTTGAACAAATTCCTTTGAAAAGAAGAATTCGGCGAGGAAGTCGATTGACGTAAATATGTCTTTAGGTGTGCTCACAGTGTCGCCTTCATGGAGGAAATGCTCGGGTCAACAGTGACCAACTTCCCGAGCCGGTGCAATTGCTCGAACGTGTTCGGCAGCGGCGAGTGGCGCTGCTCATGCTTTATGGCCATCCGCCTCCCTACCCGAGGGCCTTGGTGAGCTTGCCGAGAAGCTTCAGGAGCACGGTGACGCCTCCGCTTGTGGAAGATATCGCTCGCCGCCGTGGCGCCAGGAGGCCCGGGCCATGGTGAAGACGTTACCCAAGGCGGCAGACCCAAACCACATGGCCGAGGTCGGACTCAAGGGCCCGACGGGAAGGAGATCCTGTGAGTTTGATGTACGCCAAGTAGAACAAAGTCATGAAATATTCCCAACAGGACTGTAAATTAGATGTACTGTTAGATGGGATTGAGGAGGAGTACAATCACCGGTTTGACTATGTAATTTGAAATGACATGTAAAATGCCTTCTAGCCGGATTGTAGATCGCTTGTCTTTGCGGACCGCTTTCGCTTCAACCTCGGGACCCAACAGTCCGAGTGTGTCCGAATACCCTTGCGGTTATAAAAGAACCGGGCATGCATGGAGACAAGGCGTCGGGGTCATAATTGCTTTATCGCATAAGTGCCCAACTAGTTATGTTATATTACATGGTTAGTAAGAAACATCTTCCGTGGAGAATAGTTCCGTTAAGGGTTCCTTTCCTTGGGAGGCATGCCCTAAAGTGCAATGCCGGATCGCGAAAATAGCAGAAAAAGCATCCGGGGCAGATAAATAAGTAAGTAATAAATCATCTCTCAAGTCACCGACCGAATATTCTCTTAAGAACGCTTAGCTTTCGGCTTCACCCGGCCGAGGTACACATCCGGCCGACCCGGCAAAGAGTAATCGCAGAGGTGCTCCCTTTACCTCCTAGCCGAACAATCGGGAACGAGGGGTAAGCATAGGAGCCGTGCAACCCAGCTTGGCCAAAACTTAAGTCATATCGATGCATACAATGGTGAATAAAAGGTACATGCGGAAGTATGACACATGTATTGGGCATGAAGCTCAGTATGAATAAGCTTCATTAAAGAAGCCCCAGGTATAATGAGTGCCGTGGAGCACATCAAGTGTGCACGAACAAAGCGCAAATCAGCCTATAAAAGGTATTAAAAAGTGGGAAGAAGGAGGGGACAAGAGACAGTAAAAAATATAAAAAGGTGGGCGGGGAGTGAGACGAACTTGGAGTCCGGTGTTAGGCGTAGAATCTTCGGAGACGGGCTGCGTTCCATGGGTTCGGCTCGAGTCGGTTGTCAGATGCGTTATGTAGACGGTATGCTCTGCCGGTCAGGACTTGGTTGATGATGAAGGGACCTTCCCACTTGGGTTTAAGTTTGTCCTTTTTCTTGTCCGGCAGGTGTAGAGCAAGTTCGCCAACATTGTAAGTTTTGGCCCGTACTTCTCTGCTTTGATATCTTCGAGCCTGCTGCTGATAAAATGCGGAACGAGCCTTTGCCACGTCCCGCTCCTCCTCTAAGGCGTCCAAACTGTCCTACCGATCCAACTCGGCTTCTCTTTCTTCGTACATGCGCATTACGAGGTGAGTCATGAATTATATCGCAGGCGTAACTGCCTCTGCGTCAGATACCATAAAAATGGTGTGAATCCAAAGAGTTCGGTTTGGCGTGGTCCGCAGCCCTGTAGTACGGAGTCGAGCTCCTCTACCCAATGCGTGTTAGATTCTCGGAGGGACCGCACTAGTCACGGGTTTGATGCCGCTCATGATTAGACCATTTGCTCGCTCGACTTGACCGTTAGTTTGGGGGTGATAGACCGAAGCGTAATCGAGCTTGATGCCCATGTTTTTGCACCAGAGTTTAACCTCGTCGGCCGTGAAGTTCGTGCCGTTATCAGTGATGATCTTGTGGGGGACGTAAAACGGTGTACTACCCGGATATGAAGTCTATCACGGTCCGGATTCTCGCTGCTTTAACCGGCTTGGCCTCAATCCATTTGGTGAATTTGTCCACCATGACCAATAAGTATTTGTGCTTGTGGGTTCCCCCTTTAAGGGGTCCAACCATGTCAAGCCCCGGACCCATGAATGGCCGTGTAATGGGTATAGTTTTGAGGGCGGTGGGTGGCATGTGGCTCGATTAGCAAAGAGTCGGCAACCGACGATCGTTGGGCTAAGTCCTCGAGCATCCGCCCGGCTGTCGGCCAATAAAATCCTGTACGGAAGGCCTTGCCTACAAGGGCCGGGCTGCAGCAGTGGTGCCCGCCGAGTCGGCGTGAATTTCAGCCAGGAGATTTCGCCCTTCCTCTTCGGAGATACACCTTTGAAGGACTCGGTTGTGCTTTTCTTATAAAGTTCCCCTCATGGACCTTGTAGGCTTTAGATCGCGAACTATGCAAAGGGCCTCATTTTGGTCTTCGGAAGTTCTGCCGCATTAAGTAGGCTAGGAATGGTTACATCCCACGGGGCAATTACGCCATTATTTCGTGAAATGAAGGTGTTATTTCATTGGCTGAGCCGCGATTGTGTCGTAATGGTCTCGAGTTAGGTGATGCGGTGGCTCCGGATTGTTATTTCGGGCTCCACTTCCCATAATCTGGATGGCTTAAAGAGCCGTTCCGGTGAAGATGTTTGGAGGACGGCGTCTCGTTTCAGCGCCGATGCATGCTAACACGCCCGCTGCTGGTTATTATCCGGGCTACATGGTGGAATTCGAGTCCTTCGAACCGAGCTGACATTTTTAGGACGGCGTTGCGGTAAGCTGCCATTTTTGGATCTTTGGCGTCAAAGTCTCCATTTACTTGGGATATTGCGAGGTTTGAATCCCCGCACCTCTAGGCGTTGAATGCCCATGGAGATTGCCATCCGGAGGCCATGTAGAAGGGCCTCAGATTCGCCATGCGTTGTTGGAGTCCATGTACATTATCTGAAGTACGTATTGGATTGTGTCTCCAGTTGGGGACGTCAGGACGACGCCAGCCCCCAAGCCAGCCAACATTTTGGATCCGTCGAAATGCATGATCCAGTTGGAGTACGCGCCGTACTCTTTAGGGAGTTCAGCTTCGGTCCATTCGGCGCATTTAAGTCAGCCAGTAACTCATGACTTTATAGCTCGCCGTGGTTTGTAGGTTATGTCAAATGGTAAGAGCTCGATAGCCCATTTTGCAATCCTGCCCGCTATGTCCGCGATTGTTTATAATATCGTGGAGAGGTACTTGAGGCCACCGTTATTGAACACTCTTGGAAGTAGTGTCGCAGCTTCCGGAGGCTATGAACATCGTGACACGCTATCTTTTGATAATGTGGGTACTTGGGATTTGCACGGAGTTAGAACAGTGGATACGTAGTACATCGGTTTTGAAGAGGGAATTTGTGCCCTTCATTTCTCGCTCAACGACGAGTACCGTGGCCGACAACTTGATGTGTTGCTGCGATATATAATAACATAGGTTCGCCCAGGTTGGGCGCGGCCAGAACCGGATTTGTTGCCAGTATGGCCTTTATTTCTTCGAGTCCGGCTGTGGCAGCATCCGTCCATTCGAAATGTTCGATGCGCCGGAGGAGGCGGTAGAGGGGCAGAGCCTTTTCTCCCAAACGGGAGATGAAGCGACTTAAGGCCGCTACGCATCCGGTTAGTTTTTGTATCTGCTTGAGGTCTTTTGGAATATCCAATTGTGATAGAGCTCGGATTTTGGCGGGTTTGCTTCAATTCCTCTACCGGATCTGATGAAGCCCAAGAGCTTTTCCTACTGCACGCCAAGACGCCGCTTTTTCCGCATTGAGCTTAATGTCATATGCTCGGAGGTTGTCGAATGTCACCCTCAAGTCTTCTACTAGAGTTCCGGCGTGTTTGGTCCCGGACGACCACATCGCTTCACGTATGCCTCTACTGTTTTGCCTATCTGGGTAGCGGACATGTTTGAATCATGCGCTGATATGTTGCGCCATGCTTTTTGAGTAGAAGGGCATTGTGTTGAAGCAGAATGGCCCATATGGAGTAATGAATGCCGTTGCAGCCAGATCTTTCACCGCCATCTTGAGTTGATGGTATCAGGAGTATGCGTCGAGGAATCACAATGAATCGTGCCATGCGGTAGCAACGAAGATTTGGTCGATGTGAGGGAGGGGAAAGGGTCCTTTGGACAGGCCTTGTTAAGGTCTTTAAAATCGACGCAGAGGCGCCAGGATTTGTCCTTTTTGGTACCATTACTAGATTGGCTAGCCAGTCCGGATGTTTTATATCTCCGATGAATCCGCCTTTCTAAGAGTTTGGCTAGCTCCTCTCCCATTGCCTGTCTTTTGGGTTCGGAAAATCGCCAAGAGCTTGTTTGACTGGCTTGAATCCTTTTAGGATATTTAGGCTGTGCTCTGCCAGCCTGCGTGGGATTCCTGGCATGTCTGAAGGGTGCCAGGCAAAAATGTCCCATTTTTCCCGAAGGAATTCTCGTAGTGTGGCTTCGACATCAGGACTTAATTGTGCCCCAATGGAGGCCGTCTTTGTGGGGTCCGTTGGATGGACCTGAAATTTGACTATTTCGTTTGCTGGTTTAAAAGAGGTGGACTTGGACCTCTTATCGAGTATTACATCGTCCCTATCCACCGTGGAGCGCAGCGTAGTTAGTTCCTCTGCTGCTAGGGATTCGGACAATGCCTCTAGGGCGATGATCGCTCTTATTTTCAGCGCTGGAGTGTCAGTATCTCGATCATCGGTAGAGTGATTATCCCATTGGGTCCGGGCATTTTGAGCTTCATGTACCCGTAGTAGGGTATAGCTTGGAAGATTGTGAATGCATCTCGCCCTAACAAAGCGTGATATCCGGCTGCGAATGGGGCCACTTGGAACGTGACCTCCTCGGACCTGTAATTGTCCGGTGAGCCAAACACTACATCTAGTGTGATTTTTCCTGTGCAGCGTACTTCTCGACTAGGGATTATCCCTCTGAAGGTTTTGCTGCTTCGCTCAATGCGGCTCCAGTCAATTTCCATTTTTTTGAAGGGTTTCCTCATAGATGAGGTTTAATCCGATGCCGCCATCCATGGGTACCTTAGTAAGACGGAAACCGTCCACTATCGGACTGAGGACCAATGCGGCTGGTGCTCTAGCTGTTCGGAATTTAGGTTCGCTGGCGTTGAAGGTGATAGCCGTGTCGCTCCATGGATTTGTTATTGCTACTTGGTAGACTTCGCCGAGGCTGCGGATTGTTTGTTTCCGCATGTTATTTGATGCGAAAGTCTCGAAGACTGTTAATACCGTACTGGTACTGCTGGGTTGGTTGCCTGGGGCTAAAAAGCCTACGCCACTTTTGGCCACCTGCCGTAGTATCCAACACGCCGAAGGCTGTGTGTTGGAGTGGCGCCCTCCGTCTTTATGGATTTTGCGAGGTCCGTTGAGCCAACCCTCGACGGTTCCGCACTTTAGGGGTTTTGGTTTTTGGTATTCAACCCGGGTGCTTGATAATGATGCACCCTTTTGTTTCGGACTATGGATGTATTCGGCCGGATTATCCCAAAATTTACTTTCGGTTTTCAAGCGCTCTCCATCGCACGATACTTTTGTACTATGGTCACCAAGTCAAGAAGCGTGTAATTTCGCGACGACTTATGGCATTTAGGATTCCCTTGTCCGTGCAATTATTGCAGAAAATTGGGATTGCGTCCTCCTCTCGGCAGTCCTTTATCCTGTTCATAACCAGGAGGAATCTGGCCCAGTAATGATGTACTGTTTCAGCGGGCTCTTGCCGACGTCGAGAGAGATCGCAAAAGTTTGGTTGGGCGGGTGGAACTAGATCCGGAACCCGCCCAATTTAGGACTCAAGGGCCGAGAAGTTTCGAACTTGGAAGTTTGGATTTTGAGTGTTATCCAATGAGTCCAACCCGCCGCCTGACTTTAAGTTTAGGGCTTGATCGACATCCGTCCCTCTGCGGGAATCCGGCATGGAGGGATCGGGAATCCGGACGTAACTAGTCCTTAAGATACAAGAAGAATCACCGCATTGCTGCTCTATCACAGCAACATCATGGGTTGCCTGGGGAGAGTTGATCTCTCTCAGATCGGTTTTAGGCCCGATCCGGTCGTAGTCTGTGGCGACTCCTGTATGGCGATGCAATCCAAGAGCTCGTTTATGGAGGAGAGCTCGATCGGATCTAACTGCTCGGCAAGTTCCGAACTAACTCGAGATTGGTTTCGATGACTCGATAGGGTCATCGCTTACAAGGTGGCCGGGCTGGCGGTCATAAGAAAACCACCTAGTCAAGAGTTCGCCAGCGGCCAAGGCTCCTTTGGTGATAGTATCGCCTTTAAAGACGAGATGAGGCATCCTACCGATGGCGGCGACACGCAGGAACACTCAATGAAAGCACCAATGTCGATTGTCAAAACCGGCGGATCTCGGGTAGGGGGTCCCAATCGCAGGCGTCTAGGCGGATGGTAACAGGAGACAAGGGACACGATGTTTTACCTGTGTTCGGGCCCTCTTGATGGAGGTAAAACCCTACGCCTTGCTTGATTAATATTGATGATGTGTGTTACAAGAGTGGATCTACCACGAGATCAAAGAGGCTAAACCCTAGAAGCTAGCCTATGGTATGATTGTTGTTCGTCCTATGGACTACATACCGTCCGGTTTATATAGACACCGGAGAGGGCTAGGGTTACACATAGTCGGTTACAATTGTAGGAGATCTACATATCCGTATCGCCAAGCTTTCCTTCCACACCAAGGAAAGTCCCCTCCAGACACGGGACGAAGTCTTCAATCTTGTATCTTCATAGTCTTGGAGTCCGGCCGATGATGATAGTTCGGCTATCCGGACACCCCCTAGTCCGGAACTCCCTCACACATCTTTTAAATACTCCCATAAGGTATTACTTACCTTCCTTGTCCTCGAGCTGCTTTTTTGCAAGTCCGAGCTCGTTCTCGGACCGCTCGAGGCTCTGCTTTAATGAATCAACCTCCGATCGGTCAAGGCGGCAGAGGTCAACATAGCCTGCATTCCCATATTGACATACTTATGTTAGACTCCTGCGTATATCTTTTTAGATCCTCGGTTCGGCTATTTCTTTCCGAACACCAAACTGAAAGCATCAGGGGCTACCTGTCTATGCAGTAATATTTTTACATATCTTAAATACATACCTCAAAGCCTATTAGAAGGCTGGCATTAAAGCGGTCAGCCCGCTCTTGGCGGATGAACTTCTGGATCACCACACTCATAACAGTGTGGTGCTCCTCATCGATGGAAGCGCCATTACGCGCCTCCATCAAATCATCCGGTGCCTCCGGTTGGACGGAGGTCACCGGCGTCGCAGTCTTGCCCTTCTTATGAAGGGGTCGCCTGTCGGTCTCCGGAACCACTGAAGGTTCCGGTACGGAGTCCGGCACAGGGCCGGACTTGAAGCCCTTCGGGGTTTTATCCCCATTGCGACCGGAGTCCGGGAGGTCGCCTTGCGGCGCCTCCATGGCCGGCTCCTCCTGGCTGGGCCCCTTTTGGGACTCCACCCCGGCATCATCCGCGGCGGGAGGAGACGAGGCGGTCGGAAGTGAGGTGCTATTCACCTCCGACGAATCCAGGGAGCCGCTCGACGAATCGACGAGGACGGGCTGCATGGTTATATTCGGCGTTAGAAGATGTTGTGTGACAAATGGAACGCCATGAGTTATTCTGGTGTCCGGACACTTACGATTTCGCCAGGGGCTTGGTCCTTGGTGGCCACTCCTCTCCGCTGTCGTCGGCGTTGGCGGTGTAGTCTGGAGGGAGGGTCCTTCCCTTCTTGGACCCTCCGGCCTCCCGGTTAGGCGGCCTTCCTTTCTTCTCTCCTTCACCGGGAGAGGCCTCTTTCCTCCTCCTCGCTCTTGGCGGGAGGAGTCCGCCTCAGTCATCGGATGATCAGTCCGACAACACTGGCGCCGGAACTCCTTCGGGTCCTCGTGGCCTTCTTCTTGGCCTTCTTCTCCGCACCACGTAGAGTGCGGAACCAGCAGCCCCTGGCCAATCGGGCGTCTGCTGGGTCTTCAGAAGGGAGCCGGACAGTTAACTCCGTCCGGACGTCTTCTGCCAATCTGCCAAAGGTGAGGGAGTTTTAGATCCCGCATAGAGTCAAACTATGAAAAAAAAGTCCCGTAAAGGGTAAAATAGCTTACCTCGCTGGCTTGATGCCGCGAGCTGAATCCGCGATCTTCGGTAGCGGATGCGGGAGCCTCGGTGCCCTTGAACAACACCTTCCAGGCATCTTCGTACATAGTGTCGAAGAGCCGTCTCAAGGTTCCGTGTTGTGCCGGATCAAACTCCCACAAGTTGAAGGCCCGTTGCTGGCATGGGAGGATCCGGCGGAAGAGCATAACCTGGACTACGTTGACAAGCTTAAGCTTCTTGTCCACTAGGTTTCGGACACAGGTTTGGAGTCCGGTCAGCTCTTCCGAATTACCCCACGTCAGGCCCGTCTCTTTCCATGAGGTGAACCGTGTAGGGAAGCCAGATCTGAATTCGGGGCCGCCGCCCATTTAGAGTCGTGCGGCTCGGTGATGTAGAACCACCCGATTGTTACCACCTTTATGGTCTCCACGAAGGAGCCCTCGAGCCATAGGACGTTGGCAATCTTGCCCACCATGGCACCTCCGACTCCGCTTGGCGGCCGCCCACTACCTTCGGCTTGACATTGAAGGTCTTCACCATAAGTCAAGTGGGGCTGGATGCAGAGGAAGGTTTCGCACCTGACGATAAACGTCGAGATGTTGAGGATGAAATTCGGGGCCAAATCATGGAAATCTAGGCCGTAGTAGAACATGAGCCCCCGGACAAATGGGTGGAGTGGAAACCCTAGTCCGCGGAGGAAGTGAGGGAGGAACACCACCCTCTCATGGTGCCTGGGGGTGGGGATGAGCTGCCCCTTGTCGGGGAGCCGATGCGCGATGTCGTCGGACAAGTATCCGGCCTTTCGCAGCTTTTTGATGTGCCCCTCGGTGACGGAGGAGGCCATCCACTTGCCTCCCGCTCCGGACATAGTTGGAGAAGGTTGAGGTGGGAAGTGCAGACTTGGGCGCTGGAGCTCGAGTGCGCGGAAATGGTAAGCAAAGGAGGAAGAAGGCGTGTATGAAAAAGTGGATCCTTATCCCCTTATATGGACGGACAAAGCTATGCGTCCCCAACGGCCTGATAAAACTCGCTTATCTCCCAAGTGCCGTAATCAATGGCGCGGTTGGGTTACCCACGCCCGTATTGATGAGAATCCCGGAATAAAGGGACACGATCTCTGGTTTGACAAGACGTGCCAAGGAAACCGCCTCGCTAAACGCGCTGAGGTGGGACAGTAAAAACGATTTGAATAAAGGCTTGGTCGTGGTGTGATGTCACGTTGCGGAATACGTCAGCAGATTGAACTTGTGTAAATATTATTCTCTCTACGGTGGTATGTGGAGCTTATTTTGCAGAGTCGGACACTATCCTTGTGTTCAAAATCTTCTATGAAGTATTCGGAGGAGGAACCCGCCTTGCAATGCCGAAGACAATATGCGCGCCGGACTTGTCGTCATTGAAGCCTGGTTCAGGGGCTACTGAGGGAGTCCTGGATTAGGGGGTGTCCGGATAGCCGGACTATGACCTTTGGCCGGACTCCTCGACTATAGATACAAGATTAAAGACTTCGTCCCGTGTCCGGATGGGACTTTCCTTGGCGTGGAAGGCAAGCTTGGCGATACGGATATGTAGATCTCCTCCATTGTAACCGACTTTGTGTAACCCTAACCCTATTCGGTGCCTATATAAACCGGAGGGTTTTAGTCCGTAGGACGAACAACAATCATACCATAGGCTAGCTTCTAGGGTTTAGCCTCTCTGATCTCGTGGTAGATCTACTCTTGTACTACCCATATCATCAATATTAATCAAGCAGGAGTAGGGTTTTACCTCCATCGAGAGGGCCGAACCTGGTAAAACATCGCGTCCCTTGTCTCCTGTTACCATCCGCCTAGACGCACAGTTCGGGACCCCCTACCCGAGATCCGCCGGTTTTGACACCGACAGGGGGTGCGGCCGGCAAAGGGGAGAGGCGCGCCGGAGGAGTCCTACTCTCACCGGGAGTGGGATTCCCCCCTTTTCCTAGTTGGAATAGGATTCAGGAGGGGGGAAAGAGGAGAGAGAGAAGGAAGGGGGGCGTCATCCCCCTCTCCTTGTCCTATTTGGACTAGGGGGGAGGGGCACGCGGCCCAGCCCTGGCCACCTCTCCTGTCGGGGGCTGGGTGCAACATATGCCAAAGGATGGCTTATCATGGTGGGGGTGAGTAGAACGTCGCCGGTGCCTGGAAACGGGATGAGGCAAAGGCATGCACGCCTGCGGATCTTACCCAGCTTGTGGCTCTCCGTGGAGATAACACCTCATCGCTGCTCATGGGTCTCCGCATGATCACTATGGCAAAGTGGGTACAAGATTGCTCCTTAAGCTGCTCGGGGTGAGGAAGGAGAAGGGCACGGCTCGCTCTTCTCATCCCTCTATGTGTGTCAAAACTATTAGGGTCCAACCTCTTGCATGGATGCCCCGGGGGGTTTATATGGCCTACCCCCCGGGGGTACAATGGTAATCCGGCTGGGCGCGGGTCCCGCCTGCCTCGTGGTCGCATGACAGGCAGCCGTGGGTGGCTGTGGATCTGCCCACGGGTTGATGTCGAGGCTGGCGTGGCAACAGATGCCGCCACGGACGGAGATCTCCGTCCAAGACGGCAGATCAGTAGCCATGCCCGCCCTTCGTGAACGGGGCAGGGATGGGCCGCGCGGCGGCCACACCCCATCCCGCCCGTAATCGCGTAGGCAGGAGGTGGTTGGAGTCGCGGGCCGTCTCCCCCCAGTAGGCTTCTCTGGAAGCCGCCAGTTGGGAGTCGGCTTTTCTCAAAGCCGTCTCTGGGACTCGGCCGTGAGGGGTAGTCAGCGGTTCTGCCGCCGACCCTCAGAAGGCGGCTCTTCGTCTTGGGATCTTGAGGGGCGCAGCCTGCCCCGATGTCTTGAAAGGTCCAGGGGCTCGGGTTTGCCTACCCGTGGCCCATTACTCCGACAGTAGTCCCCGAAGCTGGTGAGGCGCCGAGGGCAACATGTCGAGGAGCCTCAACAGTTTCATCCCTCTGGTGGAAGAATCTGGGCTTGGCTCGCCGTCTTTCTCTAGGCCGACCAGCTGGAGTCGGACTCGCAGGAGGTCGTCTTGCTCCTCCAAGGGTTGAAGGTCACGGCGGGATCCAGGCACCATGCCTGATAAGCTTCCGGGCTGCTGCCCGTTGCGGGCCCGTCGCGTGATGCCATGTGGCAGGGTCAGACTGCCCACCCACGCGCGTGACGAGACAGGCCTGTCAGGCGGGGCTCGGCACTACCGCGCCTCGGCATGTGAACGGATCCGCTATGCCGTGCGGCGGTGTTAGGGGTTCCCACGCCGTTATCGCTGGCAGCAGTAACTTCGTGGGTTAAATCGTGGGGGGCGTGGGGTACTGGGCGCAGTTAATCCCACGCCCGCCCCATCGGCTTCTCAGCCCCTGAGCCTATAAGTAGGCGGGAGGAGGGGGGCGGCGAAGCATGCGCACCCATCTCCCGCTAGCCCCGCTTCCTCTTGATCCTTCTTCTTCTTCTTGCTGCCGCCGCACCGAAACACGCCACGCCGCGCAGATGAGCTCTTCCTCCGCCGCTGCGCCTCCTGCCGCGAGCTCCGGCGTGTGGGACGGCTCCGAGGTGGATGACGACCAAATCGAGTTCCTCCACCAGACGCGCCGCATCCCCGGCAAGAGCCTAGTGCGGACCCGCGCCGCGCCGGCGGGTGAAATAACGCCGGCGCCGGAGCAGGGCGAGCGGGTCGTATTCCGCTCGCGCCTCATGCACGGCCTCGGGCTGCCGGCGAGCCGCTTCTTGCGCGCCTTCTTGGATTTCCACAGGCTCCAGCCGCACCACCTCACTCCGAATACGGTGGTTCTGCTGGCTGCCTTCGCCGCCTTGTGCGAGGGCTTCCTCGGCGTTCTCCCCACCATCGAGCTGTGGGGGGAATTCTTCCAGTCCAAGCTCGGCACGCACGTCGCCGGCGTGCCGGCTCTGTGCGGCACCTTCATCGCGATGCGGAGGCCGGTGGGCGACAACCCTTTCCCCGCCATTCCACTGATCAAGTCGGTGAAGATGTGGCAACGATCCTACTTCTACGTGAAGAACATCGCTCCAGAAGGCGACTGGGTCAACCTGCCGCCTTACGGAGCCGGCGTGCTTACGGGGAGGCTCCCCAGCTGGTCCCACCGGGCCAGGACGCTGACTCCTGCTGGCACCGCCGCCGTCGCGCGACTCTGAGTGCTGGCGTAGTCGGAGGGCTTGACCGGGGCCGACCTGCTGGCCGCCTTCGTGGCGCGCCGAGTCCTCCCGCTCCAAGGCCGTCCTCATATGATTTGTCAGATGAGCGGCCACCGGGACCACAAATCGGATGTGCTCGAAGGACATGCCCCACGCGGAGGTGGCGGACACGGTGAACTTCCTGGCGAACTGCAATCTCACGGGGGATTGGCAGCTCGGCAAGGAGCCATACTCGCGCGCCAACCCCCCGCCTGTGGTAAGTCATCTCTCTTCCTCTTCTGTTTTCTTTTTCAGCCGAATCCGACTCTGATTTTCTTTGGTTTTTTCGAGTCAGAACCCCCTCATCCAGCCCTCAGCCGGCACTGCGGGGCCGGCCCGTGAGTTCGTCCCCGACCGGGCGGAGAGCGATGTCGACGACCCTGACTTGGGAGCGGCGGCGATGGAGGCCGACGCCGAAGGAGGAGGAGGAGGAGGGGCCGACGACTTCAGGCCCTCGGCTACCTTCGCCGACTGGCCTGAAGATGACGGTGAGGGGGAAGTCGTCCCCCGCCGCCAACCGAAGGTCGACCAGCCAGGCGCGAGTTCCTCCGCCCGGCTTAGGGTGGTCGAGGCGGCGCCAAGAAGCGCTGGCCGGGCCGAGCTTGCTGTGGGGCCGAAGAAGTTCAGGGGACGGCCACCGCGACCCAATGAGAAGAGGCGGTCTAAGGCTAACCGCTCGCAAGGAAGTGAAGAAGCCGCCGCTGGTCTCCGCGTAAGTGCTTCTACTTTGTCTTGTTTTCTTCTAGTTCATCTTGTCCAAATCTTTTACACGTCTTCTTCGCATCAGGGCTCCCCTTACTTTAGAGAGGGTCGTCGCCGCCTCCGTCATGGGGTCGGCAGAGACGTACGCCAATACTCGGCGGATTGACCCCGCCGCCGACCTTCGGGAGGCGACGGAGAAGAACGTGCAGGAGAAGCGCGACGAGGACGAGGCCGCCCGCCTGGAGAAGGCGAAGGCCGAGAAGGCGGCTGCTTCCGCCCAGAGGAATCTGGAGGAGGCCGAAGCCGCTGTCGCAGCTAAGCGGCGAGCCGAGGAGGCCGTGCGCCTCCAATCGGCACTGCTCGTCACCCCGCTGAGCTCTGCGCCGCCGCTGCCGGAGTTCACGGGGCAGACGGAGGGAGGCGGCAGCGAGTTCCCCATCATGGAGAGGGGTGGCGGTGAGACCTCTATGTCGGGCACGGCCGTGCCGCCCCCGCCGCCTCCGCCGCCCGTCACGAGCGCCAGCGAGAGTAGCGAGGCGGACCGCCCGGTGCCGCCGGCCCGAGGAGGAAGTCGTGGCGAAGCTGCTCCTTCAAGTCGCCTCACCAGCGCGCCGCCGTCTTGAGAAGGCAACTTCAGCGCCACGACCTTTGGAGACCGGCGGTGCTAGCTCGGCCATCCAAGACGCCGAGGCGACAAGCGCCGCGCCCGTTGGGTGGGTGTGAGTAGGCGGCACAGGTCCGCTGAACACGGCGCTTCTGGACGTCCAGGCGAAGCTGCGAGCTGAGGGCGACGCCATCCAGAACTGCACCAAGGCGCACCTGGCGTCGCGAACCGCCGTGCGGGTATGTTTCTTCTTTGAGTTTTTTCTTGTTCTTCTCTGTGGGGGCGCGCCAGCGCACCCACTGGGTGTAGTCCCCGAGTTTCGGGCCGGCTCGAAGGCGTGCTCGGAAATCTATCTGTTGATTTCCAAATTTTTACCTTTGTCTCGAAATGCTTATCGCAGAGTATCACAACCTCCGCCACCGCCTTCAACCGTAATGTTGAGGAGCTGGGCAAGCGGACCGCCGACTTGTCGAGGAGCCGGGTGAGTCTTCTTTCTTCTTGGGGCGCACAAGCACTCATGGCTGTAGTCCCCGAGATTCAGGCCGACTGCTGAGCAGTCGGGCCGGATCTTCCTGGCGACCTTCTTAGTTGATGACTTAACGTCCTTTTTCTTTTTATTCTTCAGAGGCCAACGCCACTCTCCGACGGCAGCTGGGCGCGGCCGACACCGCCTTGCGCGCCAAGGGGGAGGAGTGCAGCAAGCTCGCCGCAGAGCGCGACCTGCTGGCTACGCAGCTGGCGGAGCAAAGGGAGCTGCTTAAGAAGGCGCAGGACGAGGCGGAGAAGAGAGAGGCTGCTCTCCTGGCCGAGTTCGAAAGCGAGCGCTCCTCCTGGACCGACAAGGAGGCACAGCTGACCTCCGACTTGCATGAAATCGAGGACATCGTCGATGGTGAGTTCCTTTACTTTCCTTCTTTGAGCCGCTGGCTCTCGGTCAGGCTGACTCCTGGTTTTTTGATTTGCTTCTTTTTCGTCTTGGCAGACTTCTTCCCCGGCCACACGCAGGCGGCCAATCAAGCCATCAAGGCTGATCGCGAGGCGTGGAGGGCGAGTGGTGCTGAGATCGCTGCCAATGCCCCCCGGACCCTTGACGAGCAGCTTCTGAGCATTGAGGCTCGTCCGCGGCCGGCCCATCGGACGCTGCGCCGGCTTCAACATGTCGGCGCCCAAGCGATTGCTTCCCTATGGCCAGACATGCCGGTTCTGCGTACTCCCAGTCGGACTGCCGACTGGCTGGAGGTCGCGGCTGGCCGTCTTGAGGCCTGGAAGGGTTTCGCGGCCCGGGCTGGAGCGCGCCGGTCCTTGGAATTCGTCAAGGCGTGGTATCCAGGGCTAGATCTGGACCGGCTGGCCGCATTCCGGTCAGAGGCCCAGGAGGAGCTGCTGGCTGCGGAAGACGCCCTCGTCGAGCGTGCGGCGGCGATCGCCGGCTACACGGATACCAGCGTCTTTGTCCCTGAGCGGGCTGAGGACGGCGGGGAGGCGCCGCCGGAGTGGTTCGGGATGAACCCGGATTACGATGAGGACTCGGCGGAGGTGATCGGCTCCAGCGCCGAGGAGGAAGGTGAGGCGGAGGACGGAGATGAGACGGAGGTGCCAGAAGACGGAGCGAGCGACCAGCCTCAGCTCGACCGCGCCTCCAGCAACGAGCCGTGCCCGTCTGCCGGGCTGTCGCGGAGATGATCAAGCCGAGATCGCCCGGCCGCCTCAGCGCTCGATACCGCTGCCTCCTCCGCCCTCCATACCCGTCTGCGCGCTTCCTAGGCTACTGTCTTGCCTTTTATTTTATCTGCTTTGATAGTCTTTGAAAAAACTTGTTAATTAAGACAATTCCACCCGCTGGGTGTATTTTGAACTTCGTCAAGATTCGGCCAAGGGCTTATGCTGTGTAAATATTATCCTAATTCTATCTCTCCTTGCTCATTGCTCTTATGGCTCTTTCCTTTGCCGCCTTCCCTTAGTCGCCGCCTTGCCCGTCGGACAACCGCTCTGTGGACTGCCGTTTGGATCAAGTGCTTGGCTACCCTTGAGAAGGCAAGTACTTGGCCACTTTTTAGAGTCTTTTAAACAAGTTGGATAGAAAGCGGCAAGCCGTCTACTCAATAGTCGGTTTTGCGAAGAGGGGCTGGAAACCAACTTAGGCTATGTTTATGCTTTGAGTCGTTAGCCATTTTCATGTGGGCGCCCATTCTTCCTTACTCCTGCCCACCAACAGTCGCTCTGCGAGCTGCATCTTTTGACAGGAGACGGCTTAGGCACCGCACACTACTTGTCCGACTGCAGGAAGCATTTCATAGTGCATATGGCGAAGTCCCGGGCCGACTAGTCGAACCCGGTGCCAAGCGGCATAACAAAGAGTAACATACTCTAAGGCATAATTCTTATCATCTGAGATAACTTGAAAAAAAAGGCGGTCCCCGAGGCTCGTCTCGAGAGAAGCGAAGTCTTGGTACTTTAACACAAAAGGTAGCGTGGTACATACTGCATCAACTGTAAAATCTTCGGAGAAGGTTCGCATTCCATGGTCGTTCCGTCTCTTTGCCGGAGTCGTCCCTCTTGCGTGCTCGGGGCTTCTGAGCGGCGATCAGGTAGTAGGAGTCATTTCAAAGACTTTGCTGATAATGAAGGGGTTTTCCCAAGGTGCCGACAGCCAGGCTTGGCCGGCTGTTCGCTGGATCAGCCGGAGCACAAGGTCGCCCTCTTGGAAAGATCTCGGCTTGACCTTCCTGTTGTAGTAAGCGGTGCAGCTCTGCTGGTAGATGCTGGACCGGCTGAGTGCCAACAAATGACCCTCTTCCGGCAGATCGACGTCGTCTTGACGTGCTTCTTCCGCTTCCTCCTCGGTGTACATGGTGACTCATGGGAGTCGAACTCTATGTCCGTTGGGATGACGGCTTCAGCACCGTAGACGAGGAAGAAAGGTGTGAAGCCGGTTGACTTATTTGGAGTCGTGCGCAGACTCCAGAGGACGGCTGGCAACTCCTCAAGCCAGCAGCCGGCCGAACGCTCCAGTGGTTCGACCAGTCGAGGCTTGATGCCAGACAGGATGAGGCCGTTCGCTCGCTCCACCTGGCCGTTTGACTGCGGATGGGCAATGGACGCTAAGTCCAGTCGGATGCCTTGCGTCAGCGTAAACGGGCTGTATGCCTTTGGCAAAATTTGTGCCATTGTCGGTGATGATGCTGCGTGGTACGCCGTACCGAGTCATGATGTCGGCGATGAAAGTCACTGCAGTAGGACCATTCAACTTCTTGATGGGTTTTGCTTCTATCCACTTGGTGAACTTGTCCACCGCGACAAGTAAGTGAGTTAGGCCGCCTCGTGCTGCTTTGAATGGTCCCACCATGTCCAGGCCCCAAACAGCAAAGGGCCAGGCGATGGGGATAGTCTTGAGTGCGGAAGCCGACTAAAACGGCTTGGAGTGGAACATCTGGCACCCCTTGCACTTTTGAACTAATTCCTTGGCCTCTTCTAGGGCAGTTGGCCAGAAGGAACCGTGTCGGAAGGCTTTGGCGACGAGTGCTCTTGAGGCCGCATGGTGGCCGTGACTCGCTTTGATGAATGTGTTCGAGAATCGCTTGGCCTTGCTCGCTCGACGCAACGCTGGTAGACACCAGTGACGCTGCGCCTGACCAGCTCTCTGTTGACTATAGTGTAGGCTGTCGCTCGGCGTTGTACTTGCCGAGCCAAGATTTCATCGGTTGGTAGCTCTCCGCTTACTAGGAACTTCAGGATGGGCTGGGCCCATGAGGGTGCTGCTATTTCTTCAACTGCCAGTACTGCCACTTGGACGAGGGCGGCTGGGCTGGGAGGCGGCGGGCTGGAGTCTGCAGCCGCTTGCTGGGTTGATGAAGTCCCCGGGCCGACTGGTGCAGTCCCCGGGCCGAGTTCTGGAGTCTTCGCAATGGTCGCCGCAGTCCCCGGGCCGGGTTCTAAAGTCCCCGGGCCGGCTTCGACTGTGGCATTCTTGGGGCCGTCTGCAAGAATTCTCGTGCCGTCTGCTAAGGCTTTGGAGTCGGATCCGACTTCTTCAGGGGGAGCCGGCACAAAAATGGAGTCTGATTCTGGTGACGGCTTGACAAATGGCTTGAGGAGGCGCTGAAGGGCGACGCCGGATGGTATTGCCTGGCGGGTGGATCCGATTCGTGCCAGGGTATCTGCTTGGTCGTTGTCGTTTCTTGGTACGTGGAGGAACTCGCACCCCTCAAAATATCCACTCAATTGTTGTACCAGGAAACGGTAGCTCGCCATGTTTGCATCTTTGGCATCCCAGTCGCTGGATGACTGTTGGACCACCAAGTCGGAGTCGCCATAACACAGGATCCGGCGAATGCCAAGTTCTTTGGCAAGCCGGAGCCGTGAATGAGCGCCTCGTATTCGGGACGTTGTTGGAGGCAGCGAAATGGATCTGCAGCGCATACT
Source organism: Aegilops bicornis (assembly GCA_021605145.1). Taxonomy (NCBI): domain Eukaryota; kingdom Viridiplantae; phylum Streptophyta; class Magnoliopsida; order Poales; family Poaceae; genus Aegilops; species Aegilops bicornis. Next base: position 323,225,818 of record CM038675.1, read on the forward strand.
TGAGCTTGTCGCCTTTGGGGGAAGTGAGGACAACGCCGGCTCCCAAGCCGGTGCGCATCTTGGAGCCATCGAAATGCATCCGCCAATGGGTGGAGTCGGGCGCTGGCGGAAGGTACTGGGTCTCGGCCCAGTCGACGAGGAAGTCGGCCAGTGCTTGCGACTTGATGGCGGTGTGGGGCTGGTAATAGATGGTGTAGGAGGCCAGCTCTATGGCCCATTTGGCCACTCGGCCAGAAGCATCTCGGCTTCCGATGATCTCGGCTAGTGGGGCTGTGCAAACCATAGTGATTGGATGCTCTTGAAAGTAAGGCTTCAACTTCTTGGCGGCAAAGTGCACGCCGTAACACATCTTCTGGTAGTGGGGGTAGTTCTGCTTGGAGGTCGACAGTACTTCGCTCAGGTAATATACTGGTCTCTAGACAGGTAGCGCCTTGCCTTCCTCCTTGCGCTCGACTACAATGACTGTGCTGACTACCCTGCTGGTGGCGGCGATGTACAGGAGCATGGGCTCCTTGGGAGTCGGGGCCAAAGACGGGGGAGTAGTTAGCATTTTCTTCAACTGGAGAAAAGCTTCGTCCACCTTGTGGTTCCATTCGAAGAAGGTGGTCTTCTTCATGAGCTGGTATAAAGGGAGAGCCTTCTCGCCCAACCAACTGATGAATCGGCTGATGGACGCCAAGCAGCCGGTGAACTTTTGCACATCTAGCAGTCGGCGGGGTACTTCCATCCTCTCGATGGCCTTGATCTTCACAGGGTTGCACTCTATGCCGCTGTTCAAGACCAGGAAACCAAGGAGTTGGTCGGCCGGTACTTCAAGACGCACTTCTCGGGGTTGAGCTTGATCTGGAATCGGCGCAGGTTCTCAAAGGTCTCCTTGAGGTCTTCCAGCAGTATTCCTGGCTTTTCCGTCTTCACCACCACATCGTCTACGTAGACGTGGGCGTTTCTGCCGAGCTGCTTGAGGAGGCACTTCTGCATGCAACGCTGAAAGGTGGCGTCGGCATTCCTTAAGCCGAACGTCATGGTCAGGTAGCAGAAGGCTCCAAACGGCGTGATGAAGGCGGTCTTCAGTCTGTCGACCGGATTCAGTTTGATCTGGTGATATCCTGAATATGCATCTAAGAAGCTCAACAGCTCGCATCCGGCTGTGGAGTCTATCACCTGATCAATTCTCAGAGCTTAACGGGTCCTTGGGGCAAGCTTTGTTGAGGCTTGTGTAGTCAATACACTTCCGCCACTGCTTGTTCTTCTTCAATACCAAGACCGGATTTGCTAACCATTCTGGAAAGAACACTTCCATGATGAAACCGGCTGCTAGGAGCCAGGCTATCTCTTCTCCAAAAACTCTTCTCTTCTCTTCTGACAGGCGGCACAAGGGTTGCCTGACGGGCTTCACATCAGATCGTACATGTAACTTGTGCTCGGCGAATTCCGTCGGTACACCTGGCATGTCTTTAGGGGACCATGCGAAAATGTCCTGATTCTCACGGAGGAAATCGACGAGTCGCCTTTCCTATTCTATGTCAAGGTTTGCACCTATGACAGCGTACCTCTCCGGGTGCTCCAGGTCCAAGGGTATCTTCTTTGTTTCTTTGGCCGGTTTGAACGAGCCCTCAGCTTCCGACTCCTTGGGGTTGGGCGATATCTCTGGCTGCTTGCCGGCCATCACTAGGGACTCGGCTAACCGACTGCTTTCGGCCGCACAAGAGGATGACTTTCTGTAGTCGCCGGCTACGGTCAGAATCCCCTTGGAACTTGGCATCTTCATCTTGAGGTAGGCGTAGTGGGGGACCACCATGAATTTGGCCAAAGCAGGTCGGCCAAGCAGAGCGTGGTACGGGCTTTTGAGGTCCACCACTTCAAACCAAACTGGCTCTCGGCGGAAATGATCTTTGTCCCCAAAGAGGACGTCTATCAGGATCTTGCCGATCGGTGAGCAGGAAAGGCCGTGCATACAATGCCGTGGAACACAACCGCTGCTCTGAAGTTGTCTTTGCTTGATTCCTAACTTCTCCATCGTGTCCTTGTACATAATGTTGATGATGTTGCCTCCGTCTATCAGCACTCACGAGAAGCGAGCGGCCCTCCTATCCGTGGCAAGGGTGGCCCCCAAGACCAGGGCGTAGGAGCCTGGATTCGGCATCACCTCTAGGTGATCAGCCCTGCTCCAACTGATAGGTTTCTTGGACCAGTGCATGAACTCTGGAGTATCTGATGCTACTGCATTCACTTCTTCTTCTGCGGCCGCTTTCTTTGCGTCGGTCGTCGGCCACACCGGTGAACACCACATAAGCTCCATGCTCTTACGGGTACTCGTCTTGTATCTGCGCCGACCGGCTCGACAGCCGGGTGGCGGTGGAGGCGGCGCCCAAAGAAAGCGGGGAGGTAGGAGGTCATCTCCTTGGCGATCTGGTGAGCCGGTGACACTTCCGGTGGTGTGGTTTGACGGCTTCGGCGCGCTATGGAACTTGCAGGGACCATCTAGAGTCTGCTTTCAGAAGAGAAGGCCGGCAACCAGCTGGACTTGTCGCCTTTCTGCCGCTTGGCCGGAGGCTGCCTTTACAGCTGTTGGTCTTGTTGTCACCACTGCCGGCTCTTGGAAGCCGGCTGTGGGGCCTTGCGCTTGTGATCGTTCTGTTGCTGTCGCCGACTGGTGTCTCCAGCCGGAGTTCTGGGAGCCTGAGGAGCCACCTTGCCAGTCGCACTAACCTCAATCTCCGTCTTCATGGAGGAGTCGGCTATGGCGTACTTGTCTGCTATGATCAGCAGCTCGTCGAGGGTCTCCGGCTCGTCGCAAAGGAGCTTGTGCTTGAGGAGGGTGCCTTCTCTGCACCCGGCGGTGAAGTACTCGATAGCCTGCACCTCATGCACTCCCTCGCAGGAGTTCCGGAGCTCGGCCCAGTGCGTAAGGTAGTCACGAGTTGACTCGTTGGGGCCTTGCACGCACAAGGAAAGCTGGCGAGGCTTGGGAGGTCGCTTGTACGTGCTCGAGAAGTTGCAGACAAAGGCCTCGGTGAAGTCGACCCAGCTGTTGATGCTGCGGGGCTTCAGGCCGTTCAACCATGTCCGGGCCGTGCCCTGGAGCATGAGGGGAACATAATTCACGGCAACATGCTTGTTGCCGTTCGCTATGTTGACGGCCGTGGAGTAGTCAACTAACCAGTCTTCCGGCTTTACGGAGCCGGTGTACATGGGCGGGTCTCGGGGGAGTGTGAACCCTCTGGGGAAGGGCTCGTCTCGGATGCGAGGTCCGAAACAGGGCGGGCCCAACTCGTCTTCTTCTTCCAGCGCCAGGGATCGGTGGAGTCGGTCGATCCGGTGGCGGGCGTCGTTTTCTCCGACTCCCTCTCGGCGGCCAAGGCGGTCGCCGAGAGTCGGATGCTCGACGGGTGGCGGGGAGACTCGCCTTTCTCTGCGAGGAGGAGGAGGCAGATAGTCGTCCCGCCGCTCCACTGCTCTTGGGCGGCCGTCTTGGTCGCGCTCGATGGAGATGTGAGTCCGACTGTGGCTGAGAGCCGGATCCTTGTTTTTTCTTCCACGGACACCGCCAGTCGGCGTCCGAGACGTCGCGCCTTGATCTCGGCGGGGAGCTAAGTCATCGTTCTATCATTGCGGCGCCTCCGTGCGGCAGCCGGCCTCATCCTGCGCGGCAACCGCGTCGAGGAGCTGCTGGACTCACTCCGTCATCAGGCGGCGCTCCTCACCCTCGAAGTTGTCCAGCTCGTCCGCCGCCGCCTGGGCGGCGCGGAAGTTCTCCGCGGGTGTGGCGTACAAAGGGCGATTGGCCCCGAATAGGTTGGCAATGGCTACGCCGCGCTGCTGGACCGCGCCTAGGCGGCTAGGCCCAGTCGGGGCCGGCGAGCCGCCCACAGCGCGATCCATCTCACGCTGGTAGGCTTCTGACAAGCGTCTCATGCTTGCCAGCTTCCTCGCGCCTTCAAGGAGCTGAAGGCGGCGTGCCTCCAGCATCTCGGCGTCAGCGTCTTCCGGGATAGGCGCGGTCAGGTCTTGTAGAGCCGCGTCGAGAGGGTCATGAGCTCCTTCGCCGGAACGCTCGCCATGACCGATGACGAGCACTTCCGTGACGGTGCTTCCGCCGCTCTCCGCGCGAGGGAGCGGCTCATCGTAGACCACCACGTTGGTGGAGAACATGTCGAGCGACGCGGTGTCGGAGTCGACCAGCATCGGGTCGGTGGAGCCTACGGACTCCAAGTCCGTGGCAGGCTCGCCGGCGATGTGGAGTTGTTCGAGGAGGACCGCGAGGAGGCTCTCGGGGCCGCCCGTGCCTGCGTCGGATGCAGGCTCGTCGGAGAGGTGAACCTCGCCGACAAGTTCGGCAAGGCAGCTGGCCGCGTAGATGATCTCAGCGCCGTGCAGCGCGTCGGCGCAGACTCCGTCTGGCGTGCTGGGCTGGCTGCGCTCGCCAGGGAGGAAAAGGGTTCCCGTCTAGAGCAGGTCTCCGGACGACGGTGCACCTAGCCCCACGGTGGGCGCCAAATGTCGGGGGTTGGGTGCGACATATGCCAAAGGATGGCTTATCATGGTGGGGGCGAGTAGAACGTCATCGGTGCACAGAAACGGGATGAGGCGAAGGCATGCACGCCGGCGGATCTTACCCAGCTTCGTGGCTCTCCGTGGAGATAACACCTCATCGCTGCTCTGCGGGGTCTCCGCATGATCACTATGGCAAAGTGGGTACAAGGTTGCTCCTTGAGCTGCTCGGGGTGAGGAAGGAGAAGGGCACGGCTCGCTCTTCTCGTCCCTCTATGTGTGTCTAAAACTATTAGGGTCCAACCTCTTGCATGGATGCCCCGGGGGGTTTATATAGGCCTACCCCCCGGGGGTACAATGGTAATCCGGCTGGGCGCGGGTCCCAGCCGTCTGCCTTCTCGTCGCTGCCTCCCCCGCTGATCGCTGGGGCCCGCCGACTAGCGGGCCCCCGCCAACAAAGCTCAAAGATGGGGCCGACAGGCCTGTCCGTCATGGGCGTGGTCTTGCGGCCGGATTACCGTAGCCGCGCTTCGATGACGCTGGCTTGGTCGTGGTCATGGCAGCGATGTCGCGCTGACGGGCGATCACCGTTGCCATTTCGTCTTAATGCAGTTAATGGCATGCGGGACTCGTGGGAGGGGCCGGCCGACTCCTGGGGCCCGACTCCCAACGGGTCCGTCTTCCGGCGCTGTCGCCGTCTTCTGCACCCCCGCCGACAGGCGGGTCCCGCCGTCTCAGGGTCGTACAGACAGGCCGTCGTGGGTACAGGGATCTGCCCACGGGGCTGATGTCAGGGCCGGCGTGGTTGCCGGACGGAGATCTCCGTCAAGACGGGCGCATCTGTAGCCATGCCCGCCTCTTCGTGAACGGGCAGGATGGGTCAGCGGCGGCCACACCCCATCCCGCCCGTTGTCGCGTAGGCAGGAGGTGGTTGGAGTCGCGGACAGTCTCCCCCCAGTCGGCTTCTCTGGAAGCCGCCAGTTGGGAGTCGGCTTTTCTCGAAGCCGTCTTTGGGACTCGGCCGTGAGGGGTAGTCGGTTACGCCACGACCCTCAGAAGGCGGCTCTTCGTCTTGGGATCTTGAGGGGCGCAGCCTGCCCCGATGTCTTGAAAGGTCCAGGGGCTCGGGTTTGCCTACCCGTGGCCCATTACTCCGACATCTCCTCTCTTCCACTAAGGCCCACTAAGGCCCATTTACCTCCCGGGGGGTTCCGGTAACCTCCCGGTACTCCGGTAAAATCCCGATTTCACCCGGAACACTTCTGATATCCAAACATAGGCTTCCAATATATCAATCTTCATGTCTCGACCATTTTGAGACTCCTCATCATGTCCGTGATCACATCTGGGACTCCGAACAACCTTCGGTACATCAAAACATATAAACTCATAATAAAACTGTCATCGTAACGTTAAGCGTGCGGACCCTACGGGTTCCAGAACTATGTAGACATGACCGAGACACGTTTCCGGTCAATAACCAATAGTGGAACCTGGATGCTCATATTGGCTCCCACATATTCTACGAAGATCTTTATCGGTCAGACCGCATAACAACATACGTTGTTCCCTTTGTCATCGGTATGTTACTTGCCTGAGATTCGATCGTCGGTATCTTAATACCTAGTTCAATCTCATTACCGACAAGTCTCTTTACTCGTTCTGTAATACATCATCCCGCAACTAACTCATTAGTTGCAATGCTTGCAAGGCTTAAGTGATGTGCATTAGCGAGAGGGCCTAGAGATACCTCTCCGACAATCGGAGTGACAAATCCTAATCTCGAAATACGCCAACCCAACATGTACCTTTGGAGACACACAGAGAGCACCTTTATAATCACCCGGTTACGCCAGGACGCTTTGGTAGCACACAAAGTGTTCCTCCGGTAAACGGGAGTTGCATAATCTCATAGTCATAGGAACATGTATAAGTCATGAAGAAAGCAATAGCAACATACTAAACGGTCGGGTGCTAAGCTAACGGAATGGGTCATGTCAATCACATCATTTTCCTAATGATGTGATCCCGTTAATCAAATGACAACTCATGTCTCTGGTCAGGAAACATAACCATCTTTGATTAACGAGCTAGTCAAGTAGAGGCATACTAGTGACACTTTGTTTGTCTATGTATTCACACATGTATTATGTTTCCGGTTAATACAATTCTAGCATGAATAATAAACATTTATCATGATATAAGGAAATAAATAATAACTTTATTATTGCCTCTAGGGCATATTTCCTTGATCTCCCACTTGCACTAGAGTCAATAATCTAGATTAGACAGTAATGATTCTAACATCCATGGAGCCTTGGTGCTGATCATGTTTTGCTCGTGGAAGAGGCTTAGTCAATGGGTCTGCAACATTCAGATCCGTATGTATCTTGCAAATCTCTATGTCTCCCACCTGGACTAGATCCTGGATGGAATTGAACCGTCTCTTGATGTGCTTGGTTCTCTTGTGAAATCTGGATTCCTTCACCAAGGCTATGTACTCCGCTTCACATGTAGATCCCGCCACAACGCTTTGTTTAGAACTGCACCAACTGATAGCTCCACCGTTCCATGTAAAACCGGTTCGCGATTTAGAATCGCCTAGATCAGTGCCAAAGCTTGCATCGACGTAACCATTTACGATGAGATCTTTTTCACCTCCATAAACGAGAAACATTTCCTTAGTCCTTTTTAGGTATTTCAGGATGTTCTTGACCGCTGTCCAGTGATCCACTCCTAGATTACTTTGGTACCTCCCTGCTAGACTTATAGCAAGGCACACATCAGGTCTGGTACACATCATTCCATACATGATAGAGCCGATGGCTAAAGCATAGGGAACATCTTTCATTTTCTCTCTATCTTCTGTAGTGGTCGGGCATTGAGTCTTACTCAACTTCACACCTTGTAACACAGGCAAGAACCCTTTCTTTGCTTGATCCATTTTGAACTTCTTCAAAACTTTGTCAAGGTATATGCTTTGTGAAAGTCCAATTAAGCGTCTTGATCTATCTCTATAGATCTTAATGCCCAATATGTAAGCAGCTTCACCGAGGTCTTTCATTGAAAAACTCTTATTCAAGTATCCCTTTATGCTATCCAGATATTCTATATCATTTCCAATCAGCAATATGTCATCCACATATAATATTAGAAATGCTACAGAGCTCCCACTCACTTTCTTGTAAATACAGGCTTCTCCAAAAGTCTGTACAAAACCCAATGCTTTGATCACACTATCAAAGCATTTATTCCAACTCGAGAGGCTTGCACCAGTCCATAAATGGATCATTGGAGCTTGCACACTTTGTTAGCTCCCTTTGGATCGACAAAACCTTCTGGTTGCATCATATACAACTCTTCTTCCAGAAATCCGTTCAGGAATGCAGTTTTGACATCCATCTGCCATATTTCATAATCATAAAATGCGGCAATCGCTAACATGATTCAGACAGAATTAAGCATCGCTACGGGTGAGAAGGTCTCATCGTAGTCAATCCCTTGAACTTGTCGAAAACCTTTCGCAACAAGTCGAGCTTTGTAGACAGTAACATTACCGTCAGTGTCAGTCTTCTTCTTGAAGATCCATTTATTCTCAATTGCTTGCCTATCATCGGGCAATTCAACCAAAGTCCACACTTAGTTCTCATACATGGATCCCATCTCAGATTTCATGGCTTCAAGCCATTTTGCGGAATCTGGGCTCACCATCGCTTCTTCATAGTACGTAGGTTCATCATGATCTAGTAACATGACTTCCAGAACAGGATTACCGTACCACTCTGGTGCGGATCTCACTCTGGTTGATCTACGAGGTTCAGTAACAACTTGATCTGAAGTTTCATGATCATCATCATTAACTTCCTCACTAATTGGTGTAGGTGTCACAGGAACAGATTTCTGTGATGAGCTACTTTCCAATAAGGGAGCAGGTACAGTTACCTCATCAAGTTCTACTTTCCTCCCACTCACTTCTTTCGAGAGAAACTCCTTCTCTATGAAGTATCCGAATTTAGCAACAAAAGTCATGCCTTCGGATCTGTGATAGAAGGTGTACCCAACCGTTTCCTTTGGGTATCCTATGAAGACACATTTCTCCGATTTGGGTTCGAGCTTATCAGGTTGAAGCTTTTTTACATAAGCATCGCAGCCCCAAACTTTAAGAAACGACAACTTTGGTTTCTTGCCAAACCATAGTTCATAAGGCGTCGTCTCAACGGATTTTGATGGTGCCCTATTTAAAGTGAATGCAGCCGTCTCTAAAGCATAACCCCAAAACGATAGCGGTAAATCTGTAAGAGACATCATAGATCACACCATATCTAGTAAAGTACGATTACGATGTTCGGACGCACCATTACGCTATGGTGTTCCGGGTGGCGTGAGTTGCGAAACTATTCTCCATTGCTTCAAATGTAGACCAAACTCGTAACTCAAATATTCTCCTCCACGATCAGATCGTAGAAACTTTATTTTCTAGTTACGATGATTTTCAACTTCACTCTGAAATTCTTTGAACTTTTCAAATGTTTCAGACTTATGCTTCATTAAGTAGATATACCCATATCTGCTTAAATCATCTATGAAGGTGAGAAAATAACGATATCCACCACGAGCCTCAACATTCATCGGACCACATACATCTGTATGTATGATCTCCAACAAATCTATTGCTCTCTCCATAGTACCGGAGAATGGTGTTTTAGTCATCTTGCCCATGAGGCACGGTTCGCAAGTACCAAGTGATTCATAATCAAGTGGTTCCAAAAGTCCATCGGTATGGAGTTTCTTCATGCGCTTTACACCGATATGACCTAAACGGCAGTGCCACAAATAAGTTGCACTATCATTATCAACTCTGCATCTTTTGGTTTCAACGTTATGAATATGTGTGTCACTACTATCGAGATTCAATAAGAATGGACCACTCTTCAAGGGTGCATGACCATAAAATATATTACTCATATAAATAGAACAACCATTATTCTCTGATTTAAATTAATAACCGTCTCGCATCAAACAAGATCCAGATATAATGTTCATGCTCAACGCTGGCACCAAATAACAATTATTTAGGTCTAATACTAATCCCGAAGGTAGATGTAGAGGTAGTGTGCCGACCGTGATCACATCAACTTTGGAACCATTTCCCACGCGCATCGTCACCTCGTCCTTAGCCAATCTTCACTTAATTCGTAGCCCCTGTTTCGAGTTGCAAATATTAGCAACAGAACCAGTATCAAATACCCAGTTTCTACTGCAAGCAAACTGGTCACTAGAAGCGGAACTGCAACATATCTGAAAAAGGGAAACTTTTACTGGATCAAATTCATCATTTGCAGTGCTATGCTTGGAATTTATGTGAAATATATGATTGTGCTTGTTGTTCTAAAGACCCTAAGAAACACCTTCCTCACCAATGTGAGTTTAGTGATAATGGAATCGTATCTTCGTATACTAAGGGTGTTTATAATTACTATGATGCTCAACAAATTGAAGAATTTGTTGCTTTTAGGGGTACTTGTGAAATTGCTTCTTTTATTGAAGAGTGTGATACTACTCTCTACAAATCTAAAAATTTGGCCATACTTAAATATTCCTATGATAATTATGCTTCTAATCCTTATATTAAACCATATATTGAGGACTCCTCCGCTGGCCAAGAAGAGACTAATATTTTGTAGGAGTCTATGGAAGAAGAAATTAATGACATTGTGAGCTCATTGGATGAAAAAGATGAGGAGGAGAGCGAAGAACAAAAGGAGGAAGAGCAGATTGATCACCCGTTCCACCATCTAATGAGAGTAACTCTTTATCCCATACATTGTTTAATTTCCCTTCGAATTTACCGAAAGATGAATGTTATGATGATTGTTATGATCCCGTTGATTCTTTTGAAATATCCCTTTTTGATGATGCTTGCTATGATTGTGGCCAAGATGCCAATATGAATTATGCTTATGGAGATGAACTTGCTATAGTTCCTTATGCTAAACATGAAATTATTGCTATTGCACCCACGCATGATAGTCCTATTATCTTTTTGAATTCTCCTGACTACACTATATCAGAGAAGTTTGCCCTTATTAAGGATTATATTGATGGGTTGCGTTTTACTACTACACATGATGATTTTGATAGATATAATATGCATGTGCTTCCTGATCCTACTTGCAATTATTATGAGAGAGGAACTATATCTCCACCTCTCTATGTTTCCCACACGATAAAATTGCAAGAAACTGCTTATGCTATGTATTGGCCTTTACTTTGTGTGCATGAATTGTAATTTTATGACATGCTGATGCATAGGAAGAGAGTTAGACTTCGTCATTACATGATATATTTTGCTTTGTGCTCACTACTAAATTACAAATCATTGTTAACTAAAATTGGCTTTGATATACCTTGGGATCCGGGTGGATCCAGTACTTGAGCACTATATGCCTAGCTTAATGGCTTAAAAGAAAGCGCTGCCAGGGAGACAACCCGGAAGTTTTAGAGAGTCATTTATTTCTGTTGAGTGCTTTTATAAAGTTTAAAAACAAAAAAGTAAAGAGGGGAACCCAAAACTTTTTGAAAAAGGAAAGTGAAAGTGAGAGAGACAAGCATTATTGAAGTGGGGGAGCTCCTTGAACTTTGTTCATGCTCCCGGAAACTTTGTGAATCTTTATTACAGAAACTTTTCAACAAAAATAATTATCCACTTGTACAATTCCATTGTATTATAAAAATAATGTGCCAAGATTTGCCTTTAGGATGTTTACATCGCTTGTTGGTTTGTGCGGTGCAAAACAGAAACTTTGGCTGTAGTGCGCGATTTTACATTTTTTACCGGAACATCAAACGGTTCTGAAACTTTTTGCACTGTATTTATATACAAATTGTTTATTTTTCCTAAATGTTTCAGAATTTTGGAGTACCGGAAGTATGGTGAATGTTCAGATTACTACAGACTGTCATGTTTAAGACAGTTTCTGTTTTTGATGCTTAGTTTGCTTCTTTTGATGAAACTATAAATTTCTATTAGTTGATTAAGCCATGGAAAATTTATATTACAGTACTTACAATGCAAAAACAAAATATGAATTGGTTTGCAACAGTACTTAGAGTAGTGATTTGCTTTATTATACTAACGGATCTTACCGAGCTTTCTGTTGAGTTTTGTGTGGATGAAGTGTTCGAAGATCGAGGAGGTCTCGATGTGAGGAGAAGGAGGAGAGGCAAGAGCTCAATCTTGGGGATGCCCAAAGCAACCCAAGTAAATATTCAAGGAGACTCAAGCATCTAAGCTTGGGGATGCCCCAGAAGGCATCCCATCTTTCTTCAACAAGTATCGGTATGCTTTCGGTTTCGTTTCGTTCATGTGATATGTGCAAATCTTGGAGCGTCTTTTGCATTTGGTTTTCACCTTTCTTACATGCACCGTGCTGGTATTAGATAGTCCATGGTTGATTTATAGAATGCTCTTTGCACTTCACTTATATTATTTGAAGTTTGGATTGCCTGTTTCCCTACAAATACATAACCGCCATTTGTAGAATGCTCTTTTCCTTCACTTATATTTGTTAGAGCGTGGGCATATCTTTTGTAGAAATAATCAAACTCTCTTGCTTCACTTATGTCTATTTAGAGAGTTGACAGGTACTGGTCATTCACATGGTTAGTCATAAAATCCTACATAAAACTTGTAGATCACTGAATATGATATGTTTGATTCCTTGCAATAGTTTTGCCATATTAGAGTCATGCTAGTGGGTAGTTGTGGATTGTAGAAATACTTGTGTTGAAGTTTGTGATTCCCGTAGCATGCACGTATGGTGAACCGTTATGTAACGAAGTTGGAGCATGAGGTATTTATTGATTGTCTTCCTTATGAGTGGCGATCGGGGACGAGCGATGGTCTTTTCCTACCAATCTATCCCCCTAGGAGCATGCGCGTAGTACTTTGTTTTGATGACTAATAGATTTTTGCAATAAGTATGTGAGTTCTTTATGACTAATGTTGAGTCCATGGATTATACGCACTCTCACCCTTCCATCATTGCTAGCCTCTTCGGTTCCATGCATTGCCCTTTCTCACCTCGAGAGTTGGTGCAAACTTCGCCGTGCATCCAAACCCCGTGATACGATACGCTCTATCATACATAAGCCTCCTTATATCTTCCTCAAAACAGCCATCATACCTACCTATCATGGCATTTCCATAGCCATTCCGAGATATATTGCCATGCAACTTCCATCATCATCATATACCTGAATTGAGCATTTATTGTCATATTTCTTTGTGTGATCGTAAGATAGCTAGCATGATGTTTTCATGGCTTGTCTGTTTTTTGATTTCATTGCTATGCTAGATCATTGCACATCCCGGTACACCACCGGAGGCATTCATATAGAGTCATATTTTTGTTCTAGTATCGAGTTGTAATATTGAGTTGTAAGTAAATAAAAGTGTGATGATCATCATTATTAGAGCATTGTCCCATGTGAGGAAAGGATGATGGAAGCTATGATTCCCTCACAAGTTGGGATGAGTCTCCGGACTTTACAAAAAAATAAAAGAGGCCAAAGAAGCCCACAAAAAAATAAAAGAGGCCAAAGAAGCCCACCAAAAAATAAAACAAAAAAAGAGAGAAAAAGAGAGAAGGGGCAATGCTACTATCCTTTTACCACACTTGTGCTTCAAAGTAGCACCATGTTCTTCATATAAAGAGTCTCTTGAGTTATCACTTTCATATACTAGTGGAAATTTTCATTATAGAACTTGGCTTGTATATTTCGATGACGGACTTCCTCAAATGCCCGAGGTCTTCATGAGCAAGCAAGTTGGATGCACACCCACTTAGTTTTCAGTTTGAGCTTTCATACACTTATAGCTCTTAGTGAATCAGTTGCATGGCAATCCCTACTCCTCACATTGACATCAATTGATGGGCATCTCCATAGCCCATTGATTAGTCGCGTCGATGTGAGACTTTCTCCCTTTTTTGTCTTCTCCACACAACCTCCATCATCATATTCTATTCCACCTATAGTACTATATCCATGGCTCACGCTCATGTATTGCGTGAAAGTTGAAAATGTTTGGGAACATCAAAAGTATGAAACAATTGCTTGGCTTCTCATTGGGGTTGTGCATGATTTGAATATTTTGTGTGGTGAATATGGAGCATAGCCAGGCTATATGATTTTGTAGGGATAAGCTTTCTTTGGTCATGTTATTTTGAAAAAGACATGATTGCTTTATTAGTATGCTTGAAGTATTATTGTCTTAATGTCAAATGATAGACTATTGCTTTGGATCACTTGTCTTCATATTCATGCCATGATTAGATTACATGATCAAGATTATGCTAAGTAGCATTCCACATCAAAAAATATCTTTTTTATCATTTACCTACTCGAGAACGAGCAGGAATTAAGCTTGGGGATGCTGATACGTCTCCATCGTATCTATAATTTTTTATTGTTCCATGCCAATATTATACAACTTTCCACTACTGCAGGATGCTGCTAACGCGACACTATGATCAGAGACCCTTCGAGAAACTGTGTGCGATGCCATAATCGCAAACGGTGCTGTATGAAAACCGTCAAAAATGTGTAAACGCTTATGGCGACAGATGCATCAAACACGGTTCAGGTTTTAATTACATTAATGCGATGAAGGGCATACGGTTCAGTTCAATGAACTGTTTGCGATGAGGAGGAACAAAAGAAACGGGCAGCGGATGGAGGCGTATGCGATACGGCCTCTGATTCACTCGGATGAACTGTTTGTGATTAGGAAACACAAAAGAAACGGTCAGCCAGATCAAAGGTGTGTGCGATATACGGCATGCGGTTCACTCGGATGAACTGTTTGCGTTGAGACATGAGAACAGAAACAGTTCAACTTAACAAGATGTGTGTGATACGCGGCAAACAGGTCTATATAATAAATGTGTCTGAAGACCGATAAGAACACAGACGGTTGCTGCTAATAAGACGTGTGTGTTGTGAGCAAACAATTGCTGGTATACAATTGTGAGTGATTGATGAAAACATCACCGAAGGGTTCCATTGTTTAGTCCGTGTGCGATGTGATTTTCTTTGTCCGCACACCATCTACGCTCTGTCTACAGAGCATCAACATATATACTTAAAAAGACAGCATTGCATAACCAAATTAAGCATACAATTACACAAGTGACTACACACATAACATTTGCACACACCAAAGTAAGCAATTACATGCATACTAAAGTAGGAGAAATGAGGATCTAATCATCTACTTATTGTTGCGACGACGCTTGCCATTGCTCTACTTCCGGCTAGATCCCTAGCCGTTTTGGGGAAGGAGGGACTTCCTCATGTCAATGATCCACTGGTACATTGCATAGCTCGTGTACGCCTCCTTGGCTGTGTACACGACGTGAGCTTTGTCGAGTTTCTCCATCCAGGCCGAGTGCCAAGCATGCTTGTCCTTGTTGCACGAATCCTTCATGTCTCTGTAGTAGGGGTCGATGATGGCCTTGGCGAAGTGAACCAGTGAGTTCATCTCATGCTCCTTTCTGCCCCAGATCTTGTATTGGCCCTGGATGTTGAAAAGATTCTAGCAGGCGATGCCCGAACTCTCGAGCGCCTTTACATCGTTGGTGATGTCCACTGTAGCGAACATGTAGTGGGGGCTGTTGACAAACACAGTGAACGCTTCGCAAGGCCTTGTGGCCAGGCAGTAGTGGTAGACGAGGACATGGTGGCGCATGCACATCTGGGCGACGGCGACCTTGGGACGAGACCCAGCACGAGTGTGGGTGTACTCAAGGTCGAACCCGACCACCTTGTACTTCTCCTCGGCAAGCAACAGCTCCATGATGTGGATGGAGTGCTCCGCCCAGACCGGTCGTTGGTGTACACCACTGGGAGGTCCATGAACCTTCTGTGGGTGTCCACCATGGCACGCATGGTGAACTACTGCTCATCGTCGGCAGCCGCTCGAAGCGCCATTGGAGCCGCACGGGATACCCAAGGTAGTCAGAATCTCGATTTGACTGCTAGAATCCTACGACTTCACGGCCCTACGGAAGCATGTCGATCCAAATCCCACTATGAATCCGGATCAGGTAGGATCCATGTTGAGTCACTATCCAAATCATAGAATCCTGTACAAAACTGTACAATCCCGACTATGCTATGGACTACATCCGATTCCACTAACTTATCTAAGCCGTTTGTTTAGTTGTAGCAAAATAGAATGCCATCATCAAACCCCTTTTCATATACCTCATGGACCTTTATTCCCCTCCCAAGGCCAAATGCTCAGCCGTAGACACCTTTGATCTAGCTCTCAGAAACCCTAGATTGAAATTGAGGATCAGGCTTGTCGACATATGGAATTGGCGTGAAAAGGAGGATGCTTCAAGATTGATCGGAGAAGGAGAGCAAGACCCTTCAAGGTTTAGCACTGTAGTTCATATAGACAAGTGATCGACTATCCACGCACTCTAAAAAGAACATAAGTAAATTTCGTGCATTGAAGGTTTAAATGTTCTATATATTTCCCTCTGATATATGTTCCATACATGCGAGCTAGATGGTAGGTTAGCCATAAAAAGAAGTGGAATACATCTAACATTGATGTGTACATTCTTTGCTCCATATATAGTGGCAAAACTCTATAGAACCCATATAAATTTCTTGTGTGCATACAAAACATCTTATTTGAGTAAATCTAGTAGAATCCTCGATTCCACGACTCGATCTTACGACTCGATTATGTCTGAGGAAAACTGATCCGACTCTGAATCCCAACTCTGACTACCTTGAGGATACCCTCTAGG
Organism: Aegilops bicornis; assembly: GCA_021605145.1. NCBI lineage: Eukaryota > Viridiplantae > Streptophyta > Magnoliopsida > Poales > Poaceae > Aegilops > Aegilops bicornis. The sequence goes on from CM038675.1 coordinate 323,242,134, forward strand.
AATTTCTCATGGTGGGTGTGCTTCTTGCAATGGTGGGGCACGATCGAAAGGTTGAAGAGATACAAGGGTAGGTTAAATGGCCGCTGTAATAATAAATGGGGGACGACCGTCCTGTAATTGTCACGTCTTGTCACGGCGTTCATAGCGGAGGATTCCAGAATCCATTGCACGCTTGAAAACACCACACCCCAGGCGTGGACACTCGAGTGCGATAATTAATTCTGCGCTCTATAGTGCACACGGTGGAAGAAACCAACTGTGTGCAATAATGTCGAAGATCGCAGTCGAGTTAGCTATACAGATCGTGTGTTGTGAGATCGACAAGGTAAACTGATTCGAGAATGGTTAATAAAATCTAAGACCATTGCATATTAAGGTCAAAAAAGTGCTAGCAATATATGAGTCTCATACGATGCCATTTCAACGATTGTACCACAAAAGCCCAAAATGTTACAAGGTTTAAATTCCAGAGTTATATGGCTCAAATTCGAAGATTACAAGGTTCAAACTGATATTAGAAATGAAATTCAGCTCATCAGCTGCAAAAGCTCGCACTGATGCGCTGAACATGGATATCAGAGAGGTTCAAACTAATATCACCGCTTCTAAGTCCGCGGCTTGAAACCTCACAATTTTGCAAAGGGTCAGCCTAACGAGAAGTCATGTATGGGGTTGACCCGATGACTTCGATTACTCGACATCTGAAGTTCCAAAATGAAATTCAGTATTTTTGGAGCCTACTCCATTTTGCCGGCGCTGATCAACAGACCATTCATTTTTGCGAAATAAATGTAGGGCAAACCTCATTTCCTTCAGCACCCTTGCTCTGAGAACAAAGAACCTGGTGAATATAATCTCCGGTAAGGTCCCTCGGTAGGAGTTCAAAGTAATTTCTGAGAGATGCAGATCTAGGCATTCGACATGATTGTTTTATTGTATCACATTATCCACCACTGGGCCTAATCTTATTTGCAAAAGAAGAAAACGTGTTAGTGCCTACATGCAGTTTTGAACATTACTACAGGACTAGCTATTTGGTTTGCAGGATTTGTAAAATGCACAAACATGCCATCTTCGAACTGACATGATTAACATGGGCATTTGATTACATTCTAGAAAATGTAGCCTTCTTCACAAGAGGTTGGAGTGGATGAAAAGTTCCCTAAGAAAACCAATACAGATGAATCCAAAGGAGAAATGCTTATTAATTGTAACCATATGGATCAAGCAACCAATATGGGGGGCATGTATGTACTGAAATCCTCAAAAAGAACCTTCAGAAATCGTAGTACATTGTCATTGTAAACTTGGAAAAAGGTGTGACAAATTGAACTCCCTTATGGTTAACATTTAACAGGAAAGGAACATCACCTCGATATATAGCTTCTCCAGCCACGGAAAGCATGTCAGGAAACTGACAACTTGCTCCAGGTTGGAACGGAACTTGCCCATTCTAAGGCCTCTGGTTGGGCCAAGGTGATTGCCGATGATCTTGGAGAACGCATCCAAGCTTTTGTGATAGCCATGGCAGAGCTCGTGGGTGTCTATGAGGTCGAGAGGGCTGGAGTTCCATAGGGGTGATACCTCTTGAGCACTGCGTTGGATTTCCCCGAAGAGGAGAGGATGATGCAGCAAAGTAGCGTAAGTATTTCCCTCAGTTTTTGAGAACCAAGGTATCAATCCAAAGAGGAGGCCACGCCATGAGTCCCTCGTACCTACACAAAGCGAATAGCTCCTCGCAAACAACGCGATTAGGGGTTGTCAATCCCTTCACGGTCACTTACGAGTGAGATCGATAGAGATGATAGATAATATTTTTGGTATTTTTGATATAAAGATGCAAGGTAAAATAAAAGGCAAAAAGTAAAAGCAAAGCAATAATAAAGTGATTGGAGATTGATATGATCAGAATAGACCCCGGGGCCATAGATTTCACTAGTGGATTCTCTCAAGAGCATAAGTATTCTACGGTGGGTGAACAAATTACTGTTGAGCAATTGACAGAATTGAGCATAGGTATGAGAATATCTAGGTATGATCATGTATATAGGCATCACGTCCGAGACAAGTAGACTCCTGCCTGCATCCACTACTATTACTCCACTCATGTCACAGCCCTAGAGCTTGCTTGTAACTAGTGGCATTGCATCCATGCATCATGCTAAGTTTTCATGAAAATTGAAATGGGGATGACCAAGCCCTAGCACCAAAAACAATTCAAATAGGTTCAACTAAGAAATATTTTTCAGTAATCCAAATGGCCTTCAAAATGTTCACCATTTTTGGAAAAATGCTGAAACAAAGAACAGAGATGTTGCACATTTCTCCATGACATTTGGATCTTTGAATTAAATCATAAGTATTTGAGTTTGGGCAGTTAAAATTATATAAAATATTTCAAATGCCCAAGTATCCCCAAACTAAAATGTTTCATGTTGGAAATATTCAAACAATGGACCAGAGCAGCTTTGGTGATTTTGGAGCTGTTCTAGTATTTTAATAACTCCACAAAATTACAGAATAATAGAAAACTAAAATAAATAAAAGAGAGAGAGAGCAACTCACCTGACTTACCTGCAGCCCACCAAGGCCCCATCTGCCCAAAGATCGTGGCCGAGGCCCAGCCTCAGCCTCCCACTGCCTTCAACCTCTCGCCAAGAGGGCAGAGGCATGTCGACGCTGCTGCAGCCACCTCCACCCTGCTCGCTTCACTCCCCGACGCCTGACGCCTCCCAGGCGCCACGAACCCCCTCGACCCCTGGACCCCTCGATCTCTCCCTCTCCCTCGTTCCCTCCTCTGTCTCGCTCTCTCCCGAACCCGAACGCGCCCACGCCGCGTGCACCATCACATGCCACGGCCATCCCCGAGCCGCCTGAAGCTATCCTCGAGCTCCGCCACCTCGTTCCCTACCTCCTCACCGAGTCACACGACCGGAGAAGCCCGCGCCGCCTCGACGTCTTTCCCTCCTCGCCACCGAGGATCGCCACGTCGAATTCGCCGCCGTTCGGTCTTCCCGAGCCCGCCGTCCACCTCTACGGGATCCACGTGAGCTCACCGCCTGCTTCCCTCTCCCCACGGTCGATCGCTCCCCTAACCGCGCGCCAACCGCCAAGACCCGAGAACTCTTCGCCGCCGGCCATGGCGCCGCTGCGTGTGGCCACCTTTAGCTTGCGCCCGAGCACGCTACCAAGTTCGCCGCCCTCCCAGGAGCCCGCAGTGCCCTTCCGCTTTCCCCTCTAGTGCATCATAGCGTCGAGCTCGAGCTCGCAGAGCTCGGCTGCCGCCTAGGTCGTCGCCGGCGCCGATTTCGGCCACCCCGACCCCAGCTAACCCCACCAAGAGCTTCGGCTCATCCCCAGCTCCACGTAGATACCCTCCGCGGCCCATTTGGTCGCCGGAGTGGCCAAAACCACTCTCGCCGCTGCTGGCTCGCTGGCGGCTAGACGCCGGCAGCCGACGCCGAGTTTGACCACAGTGGGCCCTAGTTGACCTGTTGACCCGATGGCGGTGGGGCCCGCCTCGTTAATTAATCAGGTTTAGTTTAATTGATAATTAGCTAAACTAATCACACCGACATGCGGGACCCGTCAGTTTGACCGGACCGTGACTGTTGACCATCGACGTCACCTTGACGTCGGTCGATAATAACTAGTTCTCTGGATTTAATTTAATTCAGGAAATTTCAGAAAATACCCCAAACTTCAAATATTCATAACTTTTAATCAGAGCTCCAAATTAAATAATTTATATATGAAAATGATCAGAAAAATATGAAGAATCTGTTTATGGCATTTTCATGCATGATTGAACAAGTTAACCTCACTGAATAGGATGAATCATGATTAGGGCAAATTATGAAATAACATTTGGAGTTGGAGTTTAACCTTGTTTGAATTCCACTTCAATTAACTTGGCTAGATATTGCATTAGGTGAATTCAGTACCTTAACATGACATGTCATTCATGTGAATGTGCATTGCATTAATTGTGTTCTCTCTTGTTTGCCGGTAATTGCCCTCTCAAGAGATTTAATGCATCGACGATGAATTCGATGACACCGATGAAGAACTATATTATCTTCAAGTGCTGTGCAAGCAAAACCCCTTGTTCATTCCGATATAATCCCACTCTCTCGCTCCTGCTCTATTTTACTGCATTAGGACAACAACGACTCATGTGTTACGTCTTGTGGTAGCTGAACCCCTTTATCCTCTCGTGCATGGCCTGTCATTCCACAAGAATTAGATGAAACCCACTAGCATGAGTAGGAGTTGTTTGAGCCATGTTGTGCCTACTCATTCATGCTTGTTGTCATGCCTGCCATCGCTTAGAGTTGAGTCAGGTCCGATTCATCGGGAATGAATTGGAATGGTTGTGTGAACATGTCCCATCAAGGTGTGTGAGCTAAGTGTGTGAACACGGTTTGGTAAAGGTAGCGGTGAGAGGCCATGTAGGAGTACATGGTGGGTTGTCTCATTGCAGCCGCCCTCGAGAACTGAGATCTGTGTTTGTGATCCATGAAACAGTTACTACCACGCATTGGGCCCGAAACCAATGGACCCTCTCGGCTTCTTAACCACCCTTGTCCTCGATGCAGGAGTTGCAAGTAGTTTCGGTGTTTGTAGTATCTTTGGGGGCCGCAACGCTGACCATAGGGGTGGGTTGTGTTGCGGTAGGCACCGTGGCCGGTGTACCGATTCGCCTGCTTGGTGTCTCGGGAACCCCGCACACATCGCTCGGGCTGTATGGGAAACCTCGGCGGACTCCTGCGGATGGAACCCGAATAGGCGATAAACCCGGACTTGGGACTTGTGTGTTTAGGTAGGTCGTGGCCGACACCCACGTTGGGCTTCCGCTTGAAGGTTGCCGAGTACATGTCGTGGTAAACGGCGGTAAGTGGTGAGAGCGTGTGAAGAAGTACAACCTGCAGGGTTTAATATGATCTATTCGAATAGCCGTGTCCACGGAGAAGGACTTCTGGGTTGCCTATATCGGTTCATAGACAAGTGAAAGTGGATACTCTAAAATGCGCAAGATAAGCGTGAGTGCTATGGATGGCGCTCGTAGGGGAGACGGGAGCGGGTCCATAGTGGTGTATTGATATGGTGAATATGTGGACTCGTAGCGCCACCTCAAAAGAGTTACTTGCAATCGTAGTTCGGGATAGCCACCGAGTCAAAGCTGGCTTGCTGCGGTCAAACTCCACCACCCCTTTGATAATGATGCATATGTAGTTAGTTACGATGTAAGTCTTCTTGAGTACAATTGTACTCACGTTTGCTTATTTTATGTTTTGCGAGAGACGTCGGTCGCTAGTAGTTCCACGTGGACTTGACGTTTAGCTTGTTACCTCATTTCTACGATCTTGTGCCCTCGGCAGGATCTGGTAGATAGTCGCTTCTCAGCCTCTTTTCATTTATAGTTATGCGTACTCAGACATGTTTAGCTTCCGCTTGTGCTTTGACTTGTATGCTCTGAGTGTTGGGTCATGAGACCCATGTTTGTAATATCTCGCTCTTCGGAGCCTATTGGATAAATATTTGAGTCGTAGCATTATGTTGTGATGCCATGTTGTATTTGCACATATTGAGCATATTGCGTGTATGTTTGAAATGCTTGGTATGTGTGGGATCCGACAATCTAGTTGTTTATCCTTGGCAGCCTCTCATATGGGGAAATGTAGTCTCGTGCTTCGAGCGATAGTAGTCCGCTTCTGCCCGGTTCACCGAGTCCTGCTAGCCCAAAGACTACTGCTTGGACACTTGACTGGCCGGCATGTGTTTCACTTCGTTCCTATGTCTGTCCCTTCGGGGAAATGTCACGCGGTGATATTCGGAGTCCTGCCTAGCCTGCTACAGCCCGGGATACCGGAGTCCTGTTAGCCCAATGCTACAGCCCGAATATATACGTTGATGACCGACATGCTCGATGTGATTCATGTATGCCTATCCCCATAGGTTAGCGCCGCTTTAGGTTCACGACTAGCCATGTCGGCCCGGGTTCTTTGTCATATGGATGCTAGCGATACTATCATATACGTGAGCCAAAAGGCTAAACGGTCCGGGCCATGGTAAGGCGACACCTGGGAATACCGTGCGTGAGGCCGCAAAGTGATATGATGTGTTACATGCTAGATCGGTGTGACTTAGGATCGGGTCCCGACAGCGTTGGTATCGAGCCCGATCGTCAGAAGATTACCAAGCCAAACCGGTGAAGTTGTGTCTAGAAATGCTTTAGTTATGTAAGGGAATTGATTGTGGAAGGAACGTAAGGCTCTTTTTACTCCTTATACCTCATGGCCTTCTGATCTGAGTCATCCTCTTCTCTTCTACGGGGTTAAGAACTAGGCTTCTCATCTATCTATCAGGAGGACGTGTTACTAATCCATTGACTTATAAGATTGTTGGATTTAAGCCCCAGTTCAGTTCCTACTATTTCTGTATGATAATTGTTGATCTCGAACCTTGTTATTGTGATGTTGAGTGGTTATGCCACCATTTTGCAGGATGTCTCAAATCATTCTGAGCATTTACAGCCGTTATGCTGTCCGAGTCATCCCAGGTCTCTAAATAGTCTAATGCAATTGCAAATCCTTTTCTTCTGTTCCCGATGTCCTTCTTGGTAAGAATAAGCACACTAATCGGTACGTTGAGGTATTTTGTTGCCTCGGCGTAGATGTTGGAGCTATTATTATGACCCTAGGTGTTTAGGGAGTCACCTAGCAATTTAGCAATGCTTTTGTATCCCTAGTGTGATGATTCTGGCCATCATTTTCGAAAGCATCCTGTGATGTCAGTTAGTAGTAGGTATTCTACTCCTGGGTTGCTGAACCCGAGATTCATCCTACTTCATGTTGTTAGTAATTGCTAGTTCCTTTAGGATATTAGCAACTTTGTGGTAGTCCTCGAGGTTCGTGGCATTTCCTTCTTCCAAATACCATGAACTAGTTAAGGCGGAAGTTCTTTGAACTAAAAGATCACAATCGAGTACTCTTGAGGAGTTCTCCATTCCATATTGTGAATCTGCCAATTCTACTTTCTCGCATGGGTTATCCGGGAGAAATGTTGAGCCTTGCTCGATATACTAATCCATGCTTCCACAACTCGAAAAATTATATGTTCCTTTGAGTTGCTCTCTTTAGTTGTATCCCGACCATCCTCTATCGGTTGATAACCAAGAGTATGTGTGCATTCGTTTATCGATGTCTATTATCCTTGTGGTCCGTCAAGCCATTACATCACGAATGACTAGGAGAAACAAACTCCAGTACCTCATCCATTTCCAGGATTGGGTCAAAGTAGTTGTATCCCGCAGATCAAAATGCCAATTCAGCTTTTGATGCTGTTCCACCTGGAGTGTTACCATCTTATGTCAAGAATGTCATGAGAATTGCACCTTCTCTTATGAATTCTTGATGCAGTGATACTTCTCGCCATCATTATTCATTCCTCGGTTCCGAGTTGTTGAAACCGGAATGCCGACGAGTGAATTGTGATGTGTGAAATCAATACTCCGAGCAACTCGTTGCTTGGCAGCTAATGGACAATATCCTCATTCTTAGCGTGTTGGTTATTAAATCATCATCCTAAGATTGATCGTGCTACCTAGTCCTTATTTCTGGTGCACACCTCGATTGATGAGTTAGGATTATATCAAGTCCTCACTCATTTGATCATATCGTCTTGCCCTCAAAAGCAAGGTTGTTCTCGAGCTTAGTAACATACCGGTGGTTCGTGACTTTCCAAATATCTTCTTGGAATGGTTACCGGGTTGTCTCCCCGATCGTTATGTTGAGCTCGTGATCAAGTTGGTTTCTTGTGAACCACCCTTTCTCCAAGAATCTGTGTTGGATATCCACGAGCTAGTTGGTTAAGCCAAACAACAACTTGGAGAGTTGGAAGATAAAAGCTTGCTCGACTTAGTTCGTTCCAAAGGGATATTCTTGTGTAGTGTGTGTTGGGGAAAGATGATATCTTCATCGATTGGTCCACGAGATCGATTCTTTGGAATTATCGTCTTATCAATCTTTTGACTTGAGTATGGGCTATTATTAAGTCAATCAGAACCAACGATGTTCGTAATGTTGTCTTACTCGTGGTTGATCCCTCGAGCATACCCCATTACCTCTTTTGGTCTGACCAATACTATTACCGTGTTCACATGATGGTGGAAGTCCAAAGGATATGGAAATTCCGATGAGTTGTTGTTGAGCCCATCAGCAGCATTTTGTCTCCCCCATGAGTCATGTTGAACATCAACCTAGTGTTGGAAATTTGTGTAAGCATTTCTTCGTGTTCCGCTCATGAAGCTTATGCTTGGATGGACAGAGTGACTTCCTCAATTCATGTGCTTTAGGTGTAAGTTGCCGCCATGAATTCGGGAAAGGTTTGTTTTGTTTCCTATGGTACCATCCCAAGTCAGTCATGCATGTGCAAAGTATTCTATGGTTTGATAGATTGATCATCTTCATTCCGTATGTATCCCTAGCACACCAAGCCACTGATTGACTTGTTCAAGGAAAAGAAGTCTATGCTTGGGATCTAATCCATGGACTTGCGTAAAGACTTCGATATCCTCGATGATGGTTCCCCCCCCCCACCTGAACTTGGTAGTATTTAATATAAGACTATTACGTGGCCACGCTTGTCTGGGACAATGTGTTCACCTGTTGGTAGCAGAACCCGCTCATGTTTTGGAGCTCACTACCATAGTCCATCTCCTGAGAATCTCGCAACATTATCTCGTCGATTTGTGTTGCGACCTTTCTTTCCAGACATGCTGAGTCTGGAATATCCTAACACCAACCAGATCTGAATCTCAGGCAGATATGATGGTTGGAACCTGCCAACATTTGCATGTTGTTCCCAGCTCGCACCGTCTTTGTGCCATTTCACTATGGGCTGCCTTCTTAGTAATTCCTGTCTAGGCTCATCCTTAAAAGTGGACTTACCATGGGTCCCATCCATCTCCGATGATGAGCAAAAATCATCCATTGCGTTGTCTTCAACAAGGTAGTCCACATCATCCATTCTAGTCCGGTGTACCATTCCTTTGCACTCCACCAAGCGATCGTTGTGAATTGCCTTAGGCTGGTATAAAGAGTTTCAATGATCTTTGTATCAAAAGTAATTCTATTTGCCACTTAAGGGAATGGTTCCTCGCGTCACCTCCCCTGAGGTGCCCCGCTATTGAATCATGACAATTATTTACTCGCCACCTCGACACCATCCACCATCTTTCAAAGCGTGGAATTGTTGCCACCAATCAAACCCGTCGTTTGTTCTTCCATCCCTTTCGATGTGATTTGTGTCTCAACTCGAGATATGTCACCATCCCAGTCCGTGAGTCGATCATGTTTACTTGATCTTCGTGAAGATCGAATCATATAGGGTTTCCCCCTTCTTTCCGTTGTCATGTCGGGTGAAGATCTCGAAGACGTCAAGACCAAGATGATGGAGTAAATCAACATCTTCGAGAAGGGCAAATGGATCATGAAGATTGTGATAGTTTGCGACTCCCCTTTTCCTCTTACCTCACGTCTTGAATCTCGGGGCGAGATTCTTGTTTAGTGGGGGTGAGTTGTCACAGCCCTAGAGCTTGCTTGTAACTAGTGGCATTGCATCCATGCATCATGCTAAGTTTTCATGAAAATTGAAATGGGGATGACCAAGCCCTAGCACCAAAAACAATTCAAATAGGTTCAACTAAGAAATATTTTTCAGTAATCCAAATGGCCTTCAAAAATGTTCACCATTTTGGAAAAATCTTGGAAACTTGAATCAGAGATGTTGCACATTTCTCCATGACATTTGGATCTTTGAATTAAATCATAAGTATTTGAGTTTGGGCAGTTAAAATTATATAAAATATTTCAAATGCCCAAGTATCCCCAAACTAAAATGTTTCATGTTGGAAATATTCAAACAATGGACCAGGAGCAGTTTGGTGATTTTTGGAGCTGTTCTAGTATTTTAATAACTCCACAAAATTACAGAATAATAGAAAACTAAAATAAATAAAAGAGAGAGAGAGCAACTCACGACTTACCTGCAGCCCACAGGCGTCCCATCTGGCCCAAAGACTGTGGCCGAGGCTCACCAGCCTCCCCACCGTCTTCAACCTCGCCAAGAGGCGAGGCGTGTCGACGCTGCATGCCAGCCACCTCCACCTGCTGCTTCACTCCCACGCCTCTGGGCGCCTCCAGGCGCCACGAACCCCCCTCGACCCTGGACCCTCGATCTCTCCCTCTCCCTCGTTCCCTCCTCTGTCTCGCTCTCTCTCCCGAACCCGAGCGCCCGCGCCCGCCCGGCGTGCACCACCGCGGCCACGGCCATCCCCGAGCCGCCTGAGCTATCCTCGAGCTCCGCCACCTCGTTCCCTACCTCCTCACCGAGTCACACGACCGGAGAAGCCCCGAAGCGCCGCCCCGACGTCTTTCCCCTCCTCGGCCACCGAGGATCGCCGCCGTCGAATTCGCCGCCGTTCGGTCTTCCCCGAGCCCGCCGTCCACCTCTACGGGATCCACGTGAGCTCACCGCCCGTTTCCCCCTCTCCCCACGGTCGACTGCTCCCCCTAACCGCGCCAACCGCGACTCCGAGAACTCTTCGCCGCCCGGCCATGGCGCCCAGTGGCTGTGGCCACCTAGCTTGCGCCCGAGCACGCTACCAAGTTCGCCGCCCTCCCAGGAGCCCGCAGCGCCCTTCTGTTTCCCCTCTAGTGCACCGCAGCGTCGAGCTCGAGCTCGCCCGAGCTCCGGCGGCCGCCTAGGTCGTCGCCGGCGCCGATTCCGGCCATCCCGACCCCGGCTAACTCCACCAAGAGCTTCGGCTCATCCCCAGCTCCACGTAGATACCCTCCGCGGCCCATTTGGTCGCCGGAGTGGCCAAAACCACTCTCGCCGCCGCGTCGGGCTCGCCGGCGGCTAGACGCCGGCAGCCGACGTCGACTTTGACCACGGTGGGCCCTAGTTGACCCTGTTGACCCGATGACAGGTGGGGCCCGCCCTGTTAATTAATCAGGTTTAGTTTAATTGATAATTAGCTAAACTAATCACACTGACATGCGGGACCCGCTGTCAGGTTTGACCGGACCGTGACCTGTTGACCACTGACGTCACCTTGACGTCAGGCTGACGCAATAACTAGTTCTCTGGATTTAATTTAATTCAGGAAATTTCAGAAAATACCCCAAACTTCAAATATTCATAACTTTTAATCTGTAGCTCCAAATTAAATAATTTATATATGAAAAATGATCAGAAAAATATGAAGAATCTGTTTATGGCATTTTCATGCATGATTGAACAAGTTAACCTCACTGAATAGGATGAATCATGATTAGGGCAAATTATGAAATAACATTTGGAGTTGGAGTTTAACCTTGTTTGAATTCCACTTCAATTAACTTGGCTAGATATTGCATTAGGTGAATTCAGTACCTTAACATGACATGTCATTCATGTGAATGTGCATTGCATTAATTGTGTTCTCTCTTGTTTGCGGTAATTGCCCCTCTCAATGAGACGACGCATCTGGCGATGAATTCGATGACACCGATGAAGAACTATATTATCTTGAAGTGCCGAGGCAAGCAAAACCCCTTGTTCATTCCGATATAATCCCACTCTCTCGCTCCTGCTCTATTTTACTGCATTAGGACAACAACGACTCATGTGTTACGTCTTGTGGTAGCTGAACCCCTTTATCCTCTGCATGACTGTCATTCCACGATAATTAGATGAAACCCACTAGCATGAGTAGGAGTTGTTTGAGCCATGTTGTGCCTACTCATTCATGCTTGTTGTCATGCCTGCCTTTGCTTAGAGTTGAGTCAGGTCTGATTCATCGGGAATGAATTGGAATGGTTGTGTGAACATGTCCTACTGCGTGTGTGAGCTAAGTGTGTGAACACGATTTGGTAAAGGTAGCGGTGAGAGGCCATGTAGGAGTACATGGTGGGTTGTCTCATTGCAGCCGTCCTCAGGAACTGAGAACTGTGTTTGTGATCCATGAAACAGTTACTACCACGCATTGGGCCCGAAACCAATGGACCCTCTCGGCTTCTTAACCACCCTTGTCCTCGATGCAGGGAGTTGCAAGTAGTTTCGGTGTTTGTAGTATCTTTGGGGGCACGCATAGCTGACCATAGGGGTGGGTTGTGTTGCGGTAGGCACCGTGTTGATGTACCGATTCGCCCGTTTGGTGTCTCTGGAACCCTGTACACATCGATCGGGGCTGTATGGGAAACCTCGGCCGGACTCCCTGCGGATGGAACCCGAATAGGCGATAAACCTGGACTTGGGACTTGTGTGGTTAGGTAGGTCGTGGCCGACACCCACGATGGGCTTCCGCTTGAAGGTTGCCGAGTACATGGCGTGTAAACGGCGGTAAGTGGTGAGAGCGTGTGTGAAGAAGTACACCCTGCAGGGTTTAATATGATCTATTCGAATAGCCGTGTCCACGGAGAAGGACTTCGGGTTGCCTATATCGGTTCATAGACAAGTGAAAGTGGATACTCTAAAATGCGCAAGATAAGCGTGAGTGCTATGGATGGCGTTCTCGTAGGGAGACGGAGCGGGTCCATAGTGGTGTATTGATATGGTGAATATGTGGACTCGTAGCGCCACCTCAAAAGAGTTACTTGCAATCGTAGTTCAGGATAGCCACCGAGTCAAAGTCGGCTTCTGCGGTCAAACTCCACCACCCCTTTGATAATGATGCATATGTAGTTAGTTACGATGTAAGTCTTCTGAGTACAATTGTACTCACGTTTGCTTATTTTATGTTTTGCGAGAGACGTCGGTCTCGCTAGTAGTTCCACGTGGACTTGACGTTTAGCTTGTTACCTCAGCCACGATCTTGTGCCCTCGGCAGATCTCGGTAGATAGTCAGGCTTCTCGGCCTCTTTTCATTTATAGTTATGCGTACTTTCGAGACATGTTTAGCTTCCGCTTGTGCTTTGACTTGTATGCTCACGAGTGTTGGGTCATGAGACCCATGTTTGTAATATCTCGCTCTTGAGCCTATTGGATAAATATTTGAGTCGTAGCGTTATGTTGTGATGCCATGTTGTATTTGCACATATTGAGCATATTGCGTGTATGTTTGAAATGCTTGGTATGTGTGGGATCCGACAATCTAGTTGTTTATCCTTGGCAGCCTCTCATATGGGGAAATGTAGTCTCGTGCTTCTGAGCAATAGTAGTCCGCTACAGCCCGGTTCATCGGAGTCCTGCTAGCCCAAAGACTACCGCTTGGACACTTGACTGGCGGCATGTGTTTCGCCGTTCCTATGTCCGTCCCTTCGGGAAATGTCACGCGGTGATATTCGGAGTCCTGCCTAGCCTGCTACAGCCCGGGATACCGGAGTCCTGTTAGCCCAGTGCTACAGCCCGAATATATACGTTGATGACCGACATGCTCGATGTGATTCATGTATGCCTATCCCCATAGGTTAGCGCTGCTTTGGGTTCACGACTAGCCATGTCGGCCCGGGTTCTTTGTCATATGGATGCTAGCGATACTATCATATACGTGAGCCAAAAGGCGCAAACGGTCCCGGGCCATGGTAAGGCGACACCCGTGGGAATACCGTGCGTGAGGCCGCAAAAGTGATATGATGTGTTACATGCTAGATCGGTGTGACTTAGGATCGGGGTCCCGACAGCGTTGGTATCGAGCCCGATCAGAAGATTACCAAGCCAAACCGGTGAAGTTGTGTCTAGAAATGCTTTAGTTATGTAAGGAATTGATTGTGGAAGGGAACGTAAGGCTCTTTTTACTCCTTATACCTCATGGCCTTACGATCCGAGTCATCCTCTTCTCTTCTACGGGGTTAAGAACTAGGCTTCTCATCTATCTATCAGGAGGACGTGTTACTAATCCATTGACTTATAAGATTGTTGGATTTAAGCCCCAGTTCAGTTCCTACTATTTCTGTATGATAATTGTTGATCTCGGAACCTTGTTATTGTGATGTTGAGTGGTTATGCCACCATTTTGCAGGATGTCTCAAATCATTCTGAGCATTTACAGCCGTTATGCTGTCCGAGTCATCCCAGGTCTCTAAATAGTCTAATGCAATTGCAAATCCTTTTCTTCTGTTCCCGATGTCCTTCTTGGTAAGAATAAGCACACTAATCGGTACGTTGAGGTATTTTGTTGCCTCGGCATAGATGTTGGAGCTATTATTATGACCCTAGGTGTTTAGGGAGTCACCTAGCAATTTAGCAATGCTTTTGTATCCCTAGTGTGATGATTACGGCCATCATTTTCGAAAGCATCCTGTGATGTCAGTTAGTAGTAGGGATTCTACTCCTGGGTTGCTGAACCCGAGATTCATCCTACTTCATGTTGTTAGTAATTGCTAGTTCCTTTAGGATATTAGCAACTTTGTGGTAGTCCTCGAGGTTCGTGGCATTTCCTTCTTCCAAATACCATGAACTAGTTAAGGCAGAAGTTCTTTGAACTAAAAGATCACAATCAGAGTACTCTTGAGGAGTTCTCCATTCCATATTGTGAATCTGCCAATTCTACTTTCTCGCATGGGTTATCCGGGAGAAATGTTGAGCCTTGCTCGATATACTAATCCATGCTTCCACAACTCGAAAAATTATATGTTCCTTTGAGTTGCTCTCTTTAGTTGTATCCCGACCATCCTCTATCAGTTGATAACCAAGAGTATGTGTGCATTCGTTTATCGATGTCTATTATCCTTGTGGTCCGTCAAGCCATTCTGTCCTGAATGACTAGGAGAAACAAACTCCAGCACCTCATCCATTTCTAGGATTGGGTCAAAGTAGTTGTATCCCGCAGATCAAAATGCCAATTCAGCTTTTGATGCTGTTCCACCTGGAGTGTTACCATCTTATGTCAAGAATGTCATGAGAATTGCACCTTCTCTTATGAATTCTTGATGCAGTGATACTTCTCGCCATCATTATTCATTCCTCGGTTCCGAGTTGTTGAAACCGGAATACCGACGAGTGAATTGTGATGTGTGAAATCAATACTCCGAGCAACTCGTTGCTTGGCAGCTAATGGACAATATCCTCATTCTTAGCGTGTTGGTTATTAAATCATCATCCTAAGATTGATCGTGCTACCTAGTCCTTATTTACGGTGCACACCTCGATTGATGAGTTAGGATTATATCAAGTCCTCACTCATTTGATCATATCGTCTTGCCCTCAAAAGCAAGGTTGTTCTCGAGCTTAGTAACATACCGATTGGTTCGTGACTTTCCAAATATCTTCTTGGAAGTGTTACCGGGTTGTCTCTGACTGTTATGTTGAGCTCGTGATCAAGTTGGTTTCTTGTGAACCACCCTTTCTCCAAGAATCTGTGTTGGATATCCACGAGCTAGTTGGTTAAGCCAAACAACAACTTGGAGAGTTGGAAGATAAAAGCTTGCACGACTTAGTTCGTTCCAAAGGGATATTCTTGTGTAGTGTGTGTTGGGGAAAGATGATATCTTCATCGATTGGTCCACGAGATCGATTCTTTGGAATTATCGTCTTATCAATCTTTTGACTTGAGTATGGGCTATTATTAAGTCAAAACAGAACCAACGATGTTCGTAATGTTGTCTTACTCGTGGTTGATCCCTCGAGCATACCCCATTACCTCTTTTGGTCTGACCAATACTATTACCGTGTTCACATGATGGTGGAAGTCCAGTGATATGGAAATTCCGATGAGTTGTTGTTGAGCCCATCAATGAGCATTTTGTCTCCCCATGAGTCATGTTGAACATCAACCTAGTGTTGGAAATTTGTGTAAGCATTTCTTCGTGTTCCGCTCATGAAGCTTATGCTTGGATGGACAGAGTGACTTCCTCAATTCATGTGCTTTAGGTGTAAGTTGCCGCCATGAATTCGGGAAAGGTTTGTTTTGTTTCCTATGGTACCATCCCAAGTCAGTCATGCATGTGCAAAGTATTCTATGGTTTGATAGACTGATCATCTTCATTCCGTATGTATCCCTAGCACACCAAGCCACTGATTGACTTGTTCAAGGAAAAGAAGTCTATGCTTGGGATCTAATCCATGGACTTGCGTAAAGACTTCGATATCCTCGATGATGGTTCCCCCCCCCCCCACCTGAACTTGGTAGTATTTAATATAAGACTACTACGTGGCCACGCTTATGCAGGACAATGTGTTCACCTGTTGGTAGCAGAACCCGCTCATGTTTTGGAGCTCACTACCATAGTCCATCTCCTGAGAATCTCGCAACATTATCTCGTCGATTTGTGTTGCGACCTTTCTTTCCAGACATGCTGAGTCTGGAATATCCTAACACCAACCAGATCTGAATCTCAGGCAGATATGATGGTTGGAACCTGCCAACATTTGCATGTTGTTCCCAGCTCGCACCGTCTTTGTGCCATTTCACTATGGGCTGCCTTCTTAGTAATTCCTGTCTAGGCTCATCCTTAAAAGTGGACTTACCATGGGTCCCATCCATCTCCGATGATAAGCAAAAATCATCCATTGCGTTGTCTTCAACAAGGTAGTCCACATCATCCATTCTAGTCCGGGTGTACCATTCCTTTGCACTCCACCAAGCGATCGTTGTGAATTGCCTTAGGCTGGTATAAAGAGTTTCAATGATCTTTGTATCAAAAGTAATTCTTTTTGCCACTTAAGGGAATGGTTCCTCGCGTCACCTCCCCTGAGGTGCCCCGCTATTGAATCATGACAATTATTTACTCGCCACCCTGACACCATCCACCATCTTTCAAAGCGTGGAATTGTTGCCACCAATCAAACCCCGTCGTTTGTTCTTCCATCCCTTTCGATGTGATTTGTGTCTCAACTCGAGATATGTCACCATCCCAGTCCGTGAGTCGATCATGTTTACTTGATCTTCGTGAAGATTGAATCATATAGGGTTTCCCCCTTCTTTCCGTTGTCATGTCGGGTGAAGATCTCGAAGACGTCAAGACCAAGATGATGGAGTAAATCAACATCTTCGAGAAGGGCAAATGGATCATGAAGATTGTGATAGTTTGCGACTCCCCTTTTCCTCTTACCTCACGTCTTGAATCTCGGGGCGAGATTCTTGTTTAGTGGGGTGAGTTGTCACAGCCCTAGAGCTTGCTTGTAACTAGTGGCATTGCATCCATGCATCATGCTAAGTTTTCATGAAAATTGAAATGGGGATGACCAAGCCCTAGCACCAAAAACAATTCAAATAGGTTCAACTAAGAAATATTTTTCAGTAATCCAAATGGCCTTCAAAAATGTTCACCATTTTTGGAAAAATGCTGGAAACAGTAACCAGAGATGTTGCACATTTCTCCATGACATTTGGATCTTTGAATTAAATCATAAGTATTTGAGTTTGGGCAGTTAAAATTATATAAAATATTTCAAATGCCCAAGTATCCCCAAACTAAAATGTTTCATGTTGGAAATATTCAAACAATGGACCAGGAGCAGTTTGGTGATTTTTGGAGCTGTTCTAGTATTTTTAATAACTCCACAAAATTACAGAATAATAGAAAACTAAAATAAATAAAAGAGAGAGAGAGCAACTCACCTGACTTACCTGCAGCCCACCTGGCGTCCCATCTGGCCCAGCACTGTGGCTGAGGCCCAGCCCAGCTCCCCACCGTCTTCAACCTCTGCCAGTAGGCAGAGGCGTGTCGACGCCGCCTTGAGCCACCTCCACCACTGCACGCTTCACTCCCCGACGCCTGGGCGCCTCCCGGCGCCACGAACCCCCCTCGACCCCTGGACCCCTCGATCTCTCCCTCTCCCTCGTTCCCTCCTCTGTCTCGCTCTCTCTCCAGAACCCGAACGCGCCCGCCGCCCGGCGTGCACCATGCGGCCACGGCCATCCCCGAGCCGCCCGAGCTATCCTCGAGCTCCGCCACCTCGTTCCCTACCTCCTCACCGAGTCACACGACCGGAGAAGCCCCGAAGCGCCGCCCCGACGTCTTTCCCTCCTCGGCCACCGAGGATCGCCGCCGTCGAATTCGCCGCCGTTCGGTCTTCCCGAGCCCGCCGTCCACCTCTACGGGATCCACGTGAGCTCACCGCCTGCTTCCCTCTCCCCACGGTCATTGCTCCCCCTAACTGCGCCAACCGCCAAGACCGAGAACTCTTCGCCACGGCCATGGCGCCCGTGGCTGTGGGCCACCCTAGCTTGCGCCCGAGCACGCTACCAAGTTCGCCGCCCTCCCAGGAGCCCGCAGCGCCCTTCCGTTTCCCCTCTAGTGCACCGCAGCGTCGAGCTCGAGCTCGCCCGAGCTCCGGCGGCCGCCAAGGTCGTCGCCGCGCCCGATTCCGGCCACCGACCCAGCTAACCCCACCAAGAGCTTGGCTCATCCCGACTCCACGTAGATACCTCCGCGGCCCATTTGGTGGCCGGAGTGGCCAAAACCACTCGCCGCCGCGTGGCTCGCTGGCTGGGCGGCTGACAGCCGGCGTCGACTTTGACCATGGTGGGCCCTAGTTGACCTGTTGACCCAATGACGGTGGGGCCATACATTAATTAATCAGGTTTAGTTTAATTGATAATTAGCTAAACTAATCACATCGACATGCGGGACCCGGCTGTCAGTTTGACCGGACCGTGACCTGTTGACCACTGACGTCACCTTGACGTCAGGCTGACGCAATAACTAGTTCTCTGGATTTAATTTAATTCAGGAAATTTCAGAAAATACCCCAAACTTCAAATATTCATAACTTTTAATTTGTAGCTCCAAATTAAATAATTTATATATGAAAAATGATCAGAAAAATATGAAGAATCTGTTTATGGCATTTTCATGCATGATTGAACAAGTTAACATCACTAAATAGGATGAATCTTGATTAGGGCAAATTATGAAATAACATTTGGAGTTGGAGTTTAACCTTATTTGAATTCCACTTCAATTAACTTGGCTAGATATTGCATTAGGTGAATTCAGTACCTTAACATGACATGTCATTCATGTGAATGTGCATTGCATTAATTGTGTTCTCTCTTGTTTGCGGTAATTGCCCCTCTCGATGAGCGACGTCGAAGCGATGAATTCGATGACACCGATGAAGAACTATATTATCTTTGAAGTGCCGGGCAAGCAAAACCCCTTGTTCATTCCGATATAATCCCACTCTCTCGCTCCTGCTCTATTTTACTGCATTAGGACAACAACGACTCATGTGTTACGTCTTTGTGGTAGCTGAACCCCTTTATCCTCTGCATGGCTGTCATTCCACGGTAATTAGATGAAACCCACTAGCATGAGTAGGAGTTGTTTGAGCCATGTTGTGCCTACTCATTCATGCTTGTTGTCATGCACTGCCTTTGCTTAGAGTTGAGTCAGTGCGATTCATCGGGAATGAATTGGAATGGTTGTGTGAACATGTCCCATCTGTGTGTGAGCTAAGTGTGTGAACACGATTTGGTAAAGGTAGCGGTGAGAGGCCATGTAGGAGTACATGGTGGGTTGTCTCATTGCAGCCGTCCTCGAGGCTGAGATCTGTGTTTGTGATCCATGAAGCAGCCATTACCACGCATTGGGCCCAAACCAATGGACCCTCTCGGCTTCTTAACCACCCTTGTCCTCGATGCAGGGAGTTGCAAGTAGTTTCGGTGTTTGTAGTATCTTTGGGGGCCGCACGCAACGCTGACCATAGGGGTGGGTTGTGTTGCGGTAGGCACCGTGGGGTCTGTGTACCGATTCGCCCGTTTGGTGTCTCGGGAACCCCGCACATCGTTCGGGGCTGTATGGGAAACCTCGGCCGGACTCCCTGCGGATGGAACCCGAATAGGCGATAAACTTGGACTTGGGACTTGTGTGTTTAGGTAGGTCGTGGCCGACACCCACGTTGGGCTTCCGCTTGAAGGTTGCCGAGTACAAGTCGTGTAAACGGCGGTAAGTGGTGAGAGCGTGTGTGAAGAAGTACACCCCTGCAGGGTTTAATATGATCTATTCGAATAGCCGTGTCCACGGAGAAGGACTTACGGGTTGCCTATATCGGTTCATAGACAAGTGAAAGTGGATACTCTAAAATGCGCAAGATAAGCGTGAGTGCTATGGATGGCGTTCTCGTGAGGGAGGCGGAGCGGGTCCATAGTGGTGTATTGATATGGTGAATATGTGGACTCGTGCGCCACCTCAAAAGTTACTTGCGAATGTAGTTCAGGATAGCCACCGAGTCAAAGGCTGGCTTGCTGCGGTCAAACTCCACCACCCCTTTGATAATGATGCATATGTAGTTAGATTACGATGTAAGTCTTGCTTGAGTACAATTGTACTCACGTTTGCTTATTTTATGTTTTGCAGAGAGACGTCGGTCTCGCTAGTAGTTCCACGTGGACTTGACGTTTAGCTTGTTACCTCGGCTACGATCTTGTGCCCTCGGCAGATCTGGTAGATAGTCGGGCTTCTCGGCCTCTTTTCATTTATAGTTATACGTACTTTCGAGACATGTTTAGCTTCCGCTTGTGCTTTGACTTGTATGCTCTGAGTGTTGGGTCATGAGACCCATGTTTGTAATATCTCGCTCTTGGAAGCCTATTGGATAAATATTTGAGTCGTAGCGTTATGTTGTGATGCCATGTTGTATTTGCACATATTGAGCATATTGCGTGTATGTTTGAAATGCTTGGTATGTGTGGGATCCGACAATCTAGTTGTTTATCCTTGGCAACCTCTCATATGGGGAAATGTAGTCTCGTGCTTACGGCGATAGTAGTTCGCTTCTGACCGGTTCACCGGAGTCCTGCTAGCCCAAAGACTACTGCTTGGACACTTGATCGCCGGCATGTGTTTCACTTTGTTCCTATGTCCGTTCCCTTCGGGAAATGTCACGCGGTGATATTCGAGTCCTGCCTAGCCTGCTACAGCCCGGGATACCGGAGTCTGTTAGCCAGTGCTACAGCCCGAATATATACGTTGATGACCGACATGCTCGATGTGATTCATGTATGCCTGTCCCCATAGGTTAAGCGCCGCTTTGGGTTCACGACTAGCCATGTCGGCCCGGGTTCTTTGTCATATGGATGCTAGCGATACTATCATATACGTGAGCCAAAAGGCAAAGCGGTCCCGGGCCATGGTAAGGCGACACCCGTGGGAATACCGTGCGTGAGGCCGCAAAGTGATATGATGTGTTACATGCTAGATCGGTGTGACTTAGGATCGGGGTCCTGACAACTCATCGACCGCTACCCAGCATGCATCTAGAGTATTAAGTTAATGAAAACAGAGTAACGCCTTAAGCAAGATGACATGATGTAGAGGGATAAATTCATGCAATATGATATAAACCCCATCTTGTTATCCTCGATGGCAACAATACAATACGTGCCTTGCTGCCCCTTCTGTCACTGGGAAAGGACACCGCAAGATTGAACCCAAAGCTAAGCACTTCTCCCATTGCAAGAAAAACCAATCTAGTAGGCCAAACCAAACTGATAATTTGAAGAGACTTGCAAAGATAACCAATCATACATAAAAGAATTCAGAGGAGATTCAAATATTGTTCATAGATAAACTTGATCATAAACCCACAATTCATCGGTCTCAACAAACACACCGCAAAAAGAAGATTACATCGAATAGATCTCCAGAGAGAGGGGGAGAACATTGTATTGAGATCCAAAAAGAGAGAAGAAGCCATCTAGCTACTAACTATGGACCCGAAGGTCTGAGGTAAACTACTCACACTTCATCGGAGGGGCTATGGTGTTGTTGTAGAAGCCCTCCATGGTGGATTCCCCTTCCGGCGGAGCTCCGAAACAGGCCCCAAGATGGGATCTCAAGGATATAGAAAGTTGCGGCGGTGGAATTAGGTTTTTGGCTCCATATGTGACCGTTTGGGGGTACGTAGGTATATATAGGAGGAAGGAGTACGTCGGTGGAGCTTCCAGGAGCCTACGAGGCAGGGGGCGCGCCCTCCACCCTCGTGACCGCCTCCTGGCTTTCTTGACGGAGGGTCCAAGTCTCCTGGATCTTATCTGATGTGAAAATCACATTCCCGAAGGTTTCATTCCGTTTGGACTCCGTTTGATATTCCATTTCTTCGAAACACTGAAATAGGCAAAAAACAGCAATTAAGAATTTGGGCCTCCGGTTAATAGTTTAGTCCCAAAAATAATATAAAAGTGGAAAATAAAGCCCATTATGGTCCAAAACCGTAGATAATATAGCATGGAGCAATCAAAAATTATAGATACGTTGGAGACGTATCAGGCATCCCCAAGCTTAATTCTTGCTCGTCCTCGAGTAGGTAAATGATAAAAAGAGAATTTTTGATGCGGAGTGATACTTTAGCATAATTTCAATGTAAATCTTCTTAATTGTGGTATGAATATTCAGATCCGAAAGATTCAAGACAAAAGTTCATATTGACATAAAAATAATAATACTTCAAGCATACTAACTAAGCAATTATGTCTTCTCAAAATAACATGGCCAAAGAAAGTTCATCCCTACAAAATCACATAGTTTAGTCATGCTCCATCTTTGTCACACAAGAATGCTCTCATCATGCACAACCCCGATGACAAGCCAAGCAATTGTTTCATACTTTAGTAATCTCAAACTTATAAACCTTCTCGCTATACATGAGAGTGAGCCATGGATATAGCACTATGGGTGGAATAGAATATGATGATGGGGGTTATGTGGAGAAGACAAAAAAGGAGAAGATCTCACATCAACGAGGCTAATTAATAGGCTATGGAGATGCCCGTCGATTGATGTTAATGCAAGGAGTAGGGATTGCCATGCAACGGATGCACTAGAGCTATAAATGTATGAAAGCTCAACAAAATAAACTAAGTGGGTGTGCATACAACTTGCCTGCTCACGAAGACCTAGGGCACTTGAGGAGGCCCATTGTTGGAATATACAAGCCAAGTTCTATAATGAAAAATTCCCACTAGTATATGAAAATGACAAAACAAGAGACTCTCTATCATGAAGATTATGGTGCTACTCTGAAGCACAAGTGTGGAAAAAAGGATAGTAGCATTGCCCCTTTGTATTTTTTTTATTTTTTTGGGCCTTCTTTTTTTTCTTTGGCCTTTCTTTTTTTTTGTTTGGGACAATGCTCTATTGAATGATGATCATCACACTTCTATTTATTTACAACTCAATGATTACAACTCGATACTAGAACAAAGTATGACTCTATATGAATGCCTCCGACGGTGTACCGGGATATGCAATGAACCAAGAGTGACATGTATGAAAGAATTATGAACGGTGGCTTTGCCACAAATACTATGTCAACTACATGATCATGCTAGCAATATGACAATGACGAATGTGTCATGATGAACGGTATGGTGGAAAGTTGCATGGCAATATATCTCGGAATGGCTATGGAAATGCCATAATAGGTAGGTATGGTGGCTGTTTTGAGGAATATATAAGGAGGTTTATGTGTGAAAGAGTGTATCATATCACGGTGCTTGGATGCACCGTGAAGTTTGCACCAACTCTCAATGTGAGAAAGGGCAATGCAGTGCATCAAGAGGCTAGCAATGATGGAAGGGTGAGAGTGCGTATAATCCATGGAATCAACATTAGTCATAAAGAACTCATATACTTATTGCAAAAATCTACAAGCCATCAAAAACCAAATTACTATGCACATGCTCCTAGGGGGATATATTGGTAGGAAAAGACCATCGCTCGTCCCCGACCGCCACTCATAAGGACAATCAAATAACACCTCATGTTTCAAATTTGTTACATAACGTTTACCATACGTGCATGCTACGGGACTTGCAAACTTCAACACAAGCATTTCTCAAATTCACAACTACTCAACTAGCACAACTTTGATATTATCACCTCCATATCTCAAAACAATTATCAAGCATCAAACTTTTCTTAGTATTCAACACACTCAAAAGAAAGTTTTACAAATCTTGAATACCAAGCATATTATTATTATTAAGAAATTTACCATGCTATTTAAGACTCTCAAAATAATCTAAGTGAAGCATGAGAGATCAATAGTTTCTATAAAACAAATCCACCACCGTGCTCTAAAAGATATAAGTGAAGCACTAGAGCAAAAACTATAAAGCTCAAAAGATATAAGTGAAGCACATAGAGTATTCTATAAAATTCCAATTCATATATGGCTCTCTCAAAAGGTGTTTACAGCAAGGATGATTGTAGTAAACTAAAAAGAAAAGACCCAAATCATACAAGACGCTCCAAGCAAAACACATATCATGTGGTGAATAAAAATATAGCTCCAAGTAAAATTACCGATGGAAGTAGACGAAAAAGGGGATGCCTTCCGGGGCATCCCCAAGCTTTGACTTTTTGGTGTCCTTGGATTATCTTGGGGGTGCCATGGGAATCCCCAATCTTAGGCTCTTGCCACTCCTTGTTCCATAATCCATCAAAATAATTTACCCAAAACTTGAAAACTTCACAACACAAAACTCAACAGAAATCTCGTGAGCTCCGTTAGCGAAAGAAAACAAAAGACCACTTCAAGGTACTGTAATGAAATAATTATTTATTTATATTGGTTTTAAACCTACTGTATTCCAACTTCTCTATGGATTATAAACTATTTTACTAGCCATAGATTCATCAAAATAAGCAAACAACACACGCAAAACAGAATCTGCCAAAAACAGAACAGTCTGTAGTAATCTATCAATAACGCAAACTTCTGGAACTCCAAAAATTCAGCCAAAATAGGAAGACCTAGGAAATTTGTTTATTGATCAGCAGCAATTGGAATCACTATTTTATCACGTTCTGGTTAATTTTAATAATTGTTTTCGTGAACCGAAAGTTTCTGGAAATTACAGCAAGATCAAATAACTATCATCCAAGAAGATCCTATAGGTTTAACTTGGCACAAACACTAATTAAAAGATAAAACCACATCTAAACAAAAGGTAGATGGATTATTTATTCCTAAACAGAAACAAAAAACTAAAAACTAAAATAAAATCGGGTTCCCTCCCAACAAGCGGTATCGTTTAACGCCCCTAGCTAGGCATAAAAGCAAGGATAGATCTAGGTATTGCTATCTTTGGTAGGCAATCCATAAGTAGCTCTCATGATAGATTCATATGGTAGTTTTATTTTCTTCCTAGGGAAGTGTTCCATGCCTATCTTTAATGGAAATTGGAATCTAATGTTCCCTTCCTTCATATCAATAATCGCACCAATCGTTCTAATGAAAGGTCTACCAAGAATAATAGGAGAAGAAGGATTGCAATCTATATCAAGAACGATAAAATCTACGGGCACATAATTCCTATTTGAAACAATAAGAACATCATTAATTCTTCCCATAGGTTTCTTAATAGTGGAATCCACAAGATGCAAGTTTATAGAGCAATCATCAAAATCACGGAAATCTAACAAATCACACAAAGTTTTGGGAATAGTGGAAACACTAGCACCCAAATCACATAAAGCATAAAATTCATGACCCTTAATCTTAATTTTAATAGTTGGTTCCCACTCATCATATAGTTTTCTAGGAATAGAAACTTCCAACTCAAGTTTTTCTTCATAAGATTGCATCAAGGCATCACCAATATGTTTAGTAAATGCTTTATTTTGACTATAAGCATGAGGAGAATTTAGCACGGATTGCAACAAGGAAATACAATCAATTAAAGAGCAACTTTCATAATTAAATTCCTTGAAATCCAATATAGTGGGTTTAGCAACATCTAGGGTTTATTCTTTTCAATCCCACTTTTATCAATTTCATCATCAAGATCTAAATACTTCGAATTTTTGGAACGCCTTCTAGGTAAAGGAGGATCATATTCAATTTCATCAAGATTCAGATTGCAAAACAAAGATTTAATAGGGGACACATCAATAACATTTAGATATTCATCTTGATTTTCATAGGGATTCGGTTTAGCGGCCATCCTATTGACTAAGGTAGCCTGCTTATCCGAAATTTCAGCAGTCAACTTCTCAAGACGAGCAATTTGAGATCTTATACCATCAAATTCTTTAGACATATCATCGAGCTCTTTATTCATATAACTCATAAAAAAATTGTTCCTTAAGCTCGTTTCTGAAGAAATTATTATGCTCAAATTGCAAAATCATAAATCTCCTAACATTGCTTTCGATCTCTTCTAATCTTTTAAGGTGGAGATCGCCAAAACTAGGTAGAGCCATCGCGACAAACAAGCAATCCAACACACGAGCAAACAAAAAGCAAGCGAGAAAAAGGAAAACGGGAAAAGAGAGGGCGAATAAAACGACAAGGGTGAAGTGGGGGAGAGGAAAACGAGAGGCAAATGGCAAATAATGTAGTGCGGGAGATAAGGGATTTTGATGGGTACTTGGTATGTTGACTTTTGTGTAGACTCAAGAACGGCGCCAGAAATTGTTCTTGCTACCTCTTGAGCACTGCGTTGGATTTCCCGAAGAGGAGAGGATGATGCCGCAAAGTAGCGTAAGTATTTCCCTTAGTTTTTGAGAACCAAGGTATCAATCCAGTAGGAGGCCACGCACGAGTCCCTCGTACCTACACAAAGCGAATAGCTCCTCGCAACCAATGCGATTAGGGGTTGTCAATCCCTTCACGGTCACTTACGAGAGTGAGATCTGATAGAGATGGTAGATAATATTTTTGGTATTTTTGATATAAATATGCAAGGTAAAATAAAAGGCAAAAAGTAAAAGCAAAGCAATAATAAAGTGATTGGAGATTGATATGATGAGAATAGACCCGGGGGCCATAGATTTCACTAGTGGCTTCTCTCAAGAGCATAAGTATTCTACGATTGGGTGAACAAATTAATGTTGAGCAATTGATGAATTGAGCATAGTCATGAGAATATCTAGGTATGATCATGTATATAGGCATCACGTCCGAGACAAGTAGACCGACTCACCGCATCTACTACTATTACTCCACTCATCGACCGCTATCCAGCATGCATCTAGAGTATTAAGTTAATGAAAACAGAGTAACGCCTTAAGCAAGATGACATGATGTAGAGGGATAAATTCATGCAATATGATATAAACCCCATCTTGTTATCCTCAATGGCAACAATAGAATACGTGCCTTGCTGCCCCTATACATCCTTTGGGAAAGGACACCGGAGGATTGAACCCAAAGCTAAGCACTTCTCCCATTGCAAGAAAAACCAATCTAGTAGGCCAAACCAAACTGATAATTTGAAGAGACTTGCAAAGATAACCAATCATACATAAAAGAATTCAGAGGAGATTCAAACATTGTTCATAGATAAACTTGATCATAAACCCACAATTCATCAGTCTCAACAAACACACCGCAAAAAGAAGATTACACTACTAGGGAAAAGCCTAGCAGCAGCGCGGGTTTTAGGCCTGTCAGTAGCGCGGGGCGATGCGCTACTGATAAGGCGCTACATCTAACGTATAGCAGTAGCTTGCCTCCGCCTACGCTACTGCTTAATCGACTTAGTAGTAGCGGCTTCCCGGAGGAGCGCTACTGGTAATTAGTAGTAGCACTTCTCCCTGCCCGCGCTGCTACTATTATTTCGTATTTTATTTCTTTTTTATTTCATGTTGTATTCGTACACCTTTACACAAGTTTTCATACAACAGGAATTTTGAAATTGTTTTTACATCATAATGAGTTATTACATCACGGGGTGAAAGAGCAGTGGACTAGTTTCAAGTGGATGGACATCCACTTGAAACTAATCATGATTCTTTCACCCAGTGATATAATAAATATCATCATCATCATCATCATCATCATCATCATATCATTAACAACTTATCATCATAATACATCATTGTCATATAACACCTCCTCAAGATCATCGTTTTCATCAATGAGACATCACATAGGAAATTGGTCACTAGTCGTAATCACAAGTACTCCTCATCATCAACTCTAACACATTGTATCACATAATAAACATATTGTACCTCATAGGACCTACTACATTCTCTTAGGACCTACTATATTCTCTATGGTAAAATAGCAAAAAACAAGATAGCCCCTGACTCTCCATTATGGAGAATGGAGATTATCCTGTCTCCAATTCTTGCCTTTAAGCTTAATGTTACTTCCAAGAACCTCCTTGCGAATGTCCAAACATTTTTTCCATTCTTTAATTAGCATGTGTTCACCGGTTTTAGAAATCCGATATGCACAGGTGAGCTCCTTAGATTGACATGGATGTATGTTCAGAACTGCAAGGCGACCATTCTGATACATCAGATGAGGCACACAATCCATCGGGATTTTCTATTGAAAAACATAGTAATAACTTCGTAGTTAGCAATGATGTACTAGTTTTAGAAGTATGCAAAAGATGCACGGATGTCGTAATAGTAAAAAATCTTACCAGTGGTATCTCCATAGAAGTTATCAGGTTCAACACGTGCACTAGTGGCACGTATCACCATAATTTGGAGGAATTCGATAATAGGTATTGTAATTCTCAAGATAAGTACAATAAGCAATCAGATGACTTTTCTCCTTATAAGTTAATTCGGAGCCATCAGTGTAGTGGGTTTTGTCTACCATCTTCTGCACATTCTTTGAAGATTCAAAATAAGCTGTCAATGGAAATAAGCTTTCAACTATTTTGAAATAAACAATATAAATTAGTTAATAACTATGTTGAGAAACTCACATTGCGGTAGAATCGGAAGTGTATCAACAAGGACCCAAATGTCCATATTGTCTTGCTCGATGTCAGGATCACCAAGATCCTTGGTGACAATCATACCCTCATAAAAACCATACATTTTGCAAAGTGCTTTCCAATTTTGGCAACCAAAATGGGTTACGCTCTAAGAATTGTACATATTTACTTCAAAATTGATATCATGATGGGTCCTTAGGTGTATTTTCTTTGTTTGAAAATATTCATGGTCTTCAAAACCCATCCTCTCCAAGACATAGCGTCTTGCATGGCATGGGATAATCTAGTCGAATTGTAAAAGATGAAAATTAGACGTTGAAATAGTTGAAGTCATGCTTAATTATGAAAAAAACACTTGTCGTTGTTGCGTACCGTTTCAACATCGAAGGTCTCCTCGAGTGTAATGCTGAAGCGCCGATCTTCGTCCAGCTCAACGAACCTGTCGCACATACCTCGATCGTCGTGGCACCAGCTACACTCACCCGGGAGACTGTTGTCGTCCGAGTACGACATTTCCTACGTTCATAATTCAAAGATTAAACTTGTACAATTAAATATATGTACTAAAAAACCTAAATTAGATCATTATTTTTTGAGAAAATTCAGTCCACTCGATATTTCCTACATATTCTAGCACAAGTCATGCCAGAATTCACGGAAAAATCCGGCATGACCTTTGCTAAAAAAGGATATATCGAGCACGTGAAATTTGTCGGAACGGAAATTAATCAACACTCCGGCAAACATAGGCCACTCGGAGGTGTAAACTAAACATGAACGGCCACTTGGGCAACCACATATCCTATTTGAGCAACACAAGATATACATGGATATTTGGCTGGTCTCACCTCGATGTTGGAGAATTCGGTGGCCAGGGAGACGACGACGTGGATGATGGAGGGGCTCCTTGATTTCTGCAAAAGCAAAAACCGTATAAGTTATCACTAATACATCTCGAATAATTGCTTAAACTAAAAAATAACAACAAATATGACATGTTCAACTAGTTTTATTAATTCAACTAGTTCTTACTAAATATAAACTTACTATAAATAGAAAAAAAAACTAGTTCTTTCTAAAAATAAAGTAGTTCAACTAGTTATATTAATTATCTTACTAAAAAATACATCAGTTCTATTAATTCAACTAGTTCAACTAGTTTATTAATTTACTTACTAAACTAGTTCAACTACAACTAAAGTAGTTCAACTAGTTTATTAATTTACTTACTAATTATTTTAAACACTTACTAAAAACAGTAAAAATAAACTACATTATACAATAGTTAACTAGTACCATCACTACTACTAATTAACATCTACTACTGCTAAAAATCATTATCTATGAACCCTAAATTAACATCTACTACTACTAAAAACATCTAGTACTAACTAAGCAGAGAGAACGAGGGTGGGGGAGGGGTGGGGGGCTTACAGAGAGGGGAGAGACGGTGGCAGGGATGTGCTCGACGACGGAGAGGTAGGGGCGGCGAGGGCGGGCTCGGGATCGGGAGGCGGTGGCGGGGTTGGGGGAGGCGGCGGCGATGGTGAGGTCGAGAGCGGCGGTGAGGTCGAGAGCGGAGGGGTGGGGGAGGCGGCGCCGACGGTGAGGTCGAGAGCGGCGGCGAGCGGTGGTGGCGAGGTTGACGGCGGCCTCGGGCGGCGGCGGTGAGGGCAGGCTCGGGCTCGGGCAGTGGGAACAGAGGAGTAGGGGAACAGTGTGGGGGAAGGAGGACTTAGCGAAATTTTGAGCGGCGGGTGGTTAAGTCAAACTAGCAGTAGCGCACTTCAGGAAACGCGCTATAGCTAAAGTAGCTATAGCGCGTTTTCAGGGAAAACGCTACTGCTAAGTCTAAGCACGCATCAAAAATATACGTTGGTCATCATTGATCTTTTTGTGTAGAATCTAAATAGTCAACATATTTAAGGTGGTAAACACCTTGTTCGCTTAGCAAAGACGAGACTAAACTTAATTAGGTGCACACTTAGCAAGAATGAGTTTTGCGTAAACACGCTGCTACTATACTTTAGCAATGACGGCCCAGGGAAGGGCGCTACTACTATATCTAGCCTGGGGGCAAATCCGTGGCAATTATAGTAGTAGCGCTTGTTTCACCTAGAGCGCTACAGCTATCTAGTTATTAGTAGCGCAGTTCCTTTAAGCTCGCTACTGCTAGTTAGCAGTAGCACCTGTTTTTAAACCGCGCTGCTGCTAAGATTCTGTGTATAACGTTTTCCCTAGTAGTGTTACATCGAATAGATCTCCACGAGAGAGGGGGAGAACATTGTATTGAGATCCAAAAAGAGAGAAGAAGCCATGTTGGTGTTGATGTAGAAGCCCTCCATGGTGGATTCCCCTTCCGGCGGAGCTCCGGAATAGGCCCCAAGATGGGATCTCGTGGATACAGAAAGTTGCCGCGGTGAAATTAGGTTTTTGGCTCCGTATCTGATCGTTTGAAGTGCGTGAGGTATATATAGGAGGAAGGAGTACGTCGGTGGAGCTTCGAGGGGCCCACGAGGCAGGGGGGCACGCCCTAGGGGGGCGCGCCCTCCACCCTCATGACCGCCTCATGGCTTTCTTGACGGAGGGTCCAAGTATCCTGGATCTTATCTGATGAGAAAATCACGTTCCCGAAGGTTTCATTCCGTTTGGACTCCGTTTGATATTCCGTTTCTTCGAAACACTGAAATAGGCAAAAAACATCAATTCTGGGCTCGACCTCCGGTTAATAGGTTAGTCCCAAAAATAATATAAAAGTGGAAAATAAAGCCCATTATGGTCCAAAAGAGTAGATAATATAGCATGGAGCAATAAAATATTATAGATACGTTGGAGACGTATCAAGGGGGCACCACCATCGGGAAAGGAGGGTTGTCCGCGCCCCATATTTGATTGGGAGGAGGGAGATGATGACTCTCAACATATCATCGGGGAGGCTGCTGATTAAGTCTAGGCTTTCTTTGGAGTAAACTTCAGTTCTAGCTCGCCCCGCCTCCGCTTGTTGGCAGCCTCGTTCTCCACCTCCGGAGTCTCCTTGTTAGCGGCGCTTTCTGATAGAAATGGGAGTACATGGAATATTTAATTAAAACAGGGCAATAGAAAAGTGTATTGGTAACTAGAAGTTATTAGGTAGGAATATAGTAAGATAAGGGAATAACAATTGGTTGCTTAAATACTACACAATTCACTTTACATTCTTTGGGTAAGTCAACATATGAGATAGTTGAAAGAAAACTTACTTCAAACAAAGTCTGGATGGATGATTTGGTCGGGAAGTTAGCATATATCTCATGACCAGGACCTTCTATGTGCGGTGCAATTTTAGTGCCGACTTTCAGTACATAAAACTTTGCAATTTCATTCCAAAAGCCAGTGCCAAAATAGGAGTCACCACGTTCATCAAGTCTTACAGTAGCAACGATTGTAAATCTATGGTTTGTGCGCAGTATGACATCCGTGGAGCCTTGATGTATGTAAAGGGAAAAATTGTGCGCTACATAATCTGTTGCATGGCGAGGGATGTCCTGCAGAAAATGGTAGGGTTGTTAAAGAAAATATGGTAACATGCAAATATGGGCTCAAATTGAAACAACTGTACAGCAGTTGAAATCGAAGGACAAAAGTCTATAATTAAACAGATAGGGACATGATGTCATGGAAATATGAGAGTAGTCTAAAGAACAATACATCATTAATTTGCCTAATATAGAAAGAAGAGGGGGAAAATCCCCTTTGACGTATATGGTGCATGTGGTACCTTTTATCCAAATGTAGCAATATTTAGAATATGTTCAGGAAAGTAGGCCATGCAAACCGATTTAGGGTGAGATTGAACATACCGCGCGCGTCCTCAAGTTATCTAGTACGATGAGATGGAATCTTTGGCGGCGGTCGCCAAGTCCTGAAGTATCGGCGCACTGTACATTCTATGAATGAAAGTAAACCCTCAAATCAGCTCGAATAAAAATGAATTCACGGCGATTTCCGCCGGGTGATTAAACGAGGCAGATGAACTGGGATAAGAGATGAGATAATATCTCGTTAAATTAGTTACCTTGTCATCCATGAGAAAGAACCCTCAGTACGGCAGATTCCCCAACTGAGCGGAGCTGGGTCGACCGTGAGCAGCGTCAAGGAAGTCGATGCGATAGTCAGCGGCAAGCGGAAGTGGCGAAATGCGGTGGGCTTTGCCGGCAGCCTGGCGGCAGCGGCAGGCGTCGAGCTAAGTGTTTACCGCCGTGATAGGCGGTGCCATGGCATAGACGCGGAGGAGCTTGTGCAGGTGTGAATTGGGAACATACCGGAGGGGCCGAGGTGGGTGGCGGGCGGGGTGAGGGTTTTTGTGACGTGAGGATGGTGAGGGTTTTCTTTTTTCTTTTTTGAATTGGGTGGTGAGGGTTTTCTGTCCCACAAAGAATTTTGGGGCCGACGGTTTGCTAGAGCGAACCATGTGTGATTGATGCAGCAGGAAAAATGTTAGTCATTGCACATGGTTCCAATTTTGGGAACCGTGTGTGATTGACGTACTACCTCCGTCCTGGTTTATTGGTCCCCTATTGTAATTTTTACCAAAATTTGGTGAAATATTTAACATACTCAGACATAGATAATAAGCGTACACGTACATAAGCATAGTTCAACCATAAGTACATAGTTCAACCGTCATTAAGGATACTCAAGCATACATAGTTCGATCCATCCCACATCTCATCTCACATGCGGCCGGCACGATCCTGAAACTTCTCCAGGTACTCAGTGTACGCGTCGTGTGCCACCCTGCGAGAATACTTCTGCTTGAAGGAGCCAACGGCCCGTCCTCATGCATGCGCAAGAACACTTAGATACGCGTCATGAATCTTGTGGTTGCAAAATGGGCATCCATAGCCATCGTTTCAGGTCCTAATTCGCCTGTTATGCATTCCCGCATAAGGCTCCCTCAGGATTCGCCTCTTGTACCTCCTCTGGGCATCTTCATCAACAAATTTGGCATCGAATCATTGATTACATGCGTGAAGTAGGATTAGAAATTTATGGCTATTTATCTTTACCTAAGAGCATCTCCAACAGGCGCCCAAAAAGAGCTCCGCGGGCTAAAAGTTTGTTTTTTTGGGCACCGGACAGCTCCAGCAGAAGCTGTAGCGCTAAAAGTTTTTGCACGCGCGCTGAAAAACGCTATCGCGCGCGCCATATTTGGGGCACCGGATTGCGTGCGCTTCACAATTTGCACTGTCTGCTTTTTGGGCGCGCGTTTTTGGGCACCTCCTAAAGCAAAGTTGGTCCCGGCGCTTTAAAAGTGCTACAATGGCGCGCTATAATCTTTATTGGGCGTGGAAATTTATATGCGACTGTTGGAGATGCTCTAATAATTAAGCAAATTGGGTTTCTTTCGTCCATCATGGCATTTTTCAGAAAAGTCCCTCTATTTCAGAGAATTCAACCCGCAGTCCTGTTTTAATTCAAAATGAAGCGTTTTTTCGTATTTTACACTAAAGTCCCTATGTTTTCTTGAAATCAACCCACCGTCCGGATTTAAGTCACACCCAAACCGTTATTTTACATTTTTCAGAACCCCCCCCCCCCCTGATGTTTTAGGTAATTCATCCGCGGATCATATTTAAGTCAAACAAATACTTTTTTAAATCACCCATATCTTTTAAACCGTAACTCCGATTTGAACATGTTATATATGAAATTTGATTAGAAAAATATGTAGAATATGAATATGAGATTATTTTTTACCTATTTAGTATTTTTTAAATATTATTTTGGAATATATTTAAATCAAACAAATGATTTTCTAAATTATCCGTATATTTTAAACCGTAACTTCGATTTTAACATATTATATATGAAATTTTATTAGAAAAATGTGTGAAATCTAAATATGATGTTAATTTTACCTGTTAAATATTTTTAAAATATTGTTTTGGAAGCAAACTAATAATTTCTAGCGCAAGATCCGTTTTTCTTTCGTACCGATGGCGATCCGTATTGCAAATAAACACCCCCACTATAACCATATAGGGAAAAGAAAACATCGATAACTACACATGCATACCTCTGAAAAATGTCGCAGGGGAAAACAACATATTTCTCATCGCGAGAGTGAGAGAAAGAGAGAGAGAGAGAGAGAGAGAGAGAGAGAGAGAGAGAGAGAGGGCGAGAGAGACACCTTAGGATTAACCATAGTCAAACACATTTTTTATTGTTTTGTGTGAACACCGAGGCCATCGCCAGTGAGGGTGAGGAGGAGGATAAGCGGCAACACAAATATGATGCCTCGCAAAAAAAGGAGATGGACCTATCGAGTGATGGTTGTTGGATTAAGAGCGTGTGTTATGTTTTTTCTCCCGTTGCAATGCACGGGCTCTTTTGCTAGTTTATACATATTTAGAGATTATGGTTCAATTTTTAAGCACAGTTGTCTATGTACAGACAAATCTTGAAGAAAATAATGGCACAAACATATGTAGGTCATTCAAAATCAATTGTCAAGTCCTGGCTAGGAACTATTAGCACGAACACTAACCCTAGTCGGATTACTAGCAGAAATCATTTGCACAGATGAAACAACTAATCACTTATCACCTGTACCATTAAAACAATCAATACACTACACGGATCTAACGAAATTTACTCAGATTTCATGGATTGGGAGAACATAACCACAGGATTTCTATTCCAAAAAGGGGGTGGCAGGAGTAACCAGAGAAACCCTATGATCTATTTGACACATAAATGGGTCTAGATGACTAACCAGCTGTCCGTCGTTGTTAGAGTCGTCGCCGGAGTGGTCGTCGGAGTCGGTGTGGAACTCCGCCTCCGGCTGTGGAAGCTTGACGCCGTCGACGACGTCAGGGTGCAGCGATAACTCGTCGGCGGTGACGGCAACCTCTGTCTCCATCTCCACGCCGTGCTCCGGTGCTTTAGCAGCCCCGGTGTTGCCACTCCCTCCAATGGGGCGCTTCGGCGGCATCCTCATACACTGACGGCTTTGAGGACTGAGAGCTGCGTCGAGGTTGCAATTGGAGAGAGAGGGTTGTGTGTGTGTAGCGAGGATGGGGGTGCGGCCGCTCGGGCGCACCATTAATATGGAGTAGTGTGAGTTGTGGAAAAGAGGCAGGCGGCGGTCAAAACGATGGCTCGCCTCCCGGTGAGCCTGCGCACCGGACTGCTGGCATGCCTACCAAAATTTCACATAGCTACTCGCACGCCTCCCGATGACACTGTGCAGCGAGCATGCCTCCGTCAATTCACACACCTGCACACACGCCTCCCCGTCTGCGTGTGCGGCGGACTGCTCACATGCGTCCCGTCAACTCACGCCTGCTCGCACGCCACATGGGTCGCGCGGTGGCATGTATATTGTTTTTCTATTTGGATGATTAATGCTGCCACTTTATTGCTTAACCGAAGCATGGCACGTATCCATTGTTGGTCTAATGCTCACGATTCGAATAAATAATACGTTTGGGATATTGGTTCCCAATTATTAATAATCTCCCGTCTGTAATTAGATAAAGATTACATCAAAACTGGTCTCAAATTTGACAAAAAAAAGTACAATGCCACTTTGTATTGGTACCCATATGACAACACGATAAGTTTCATGAACTTTAAATAATTTTTGGATATACTAGAATTTAAAAATCAA
The DNA here is from genome assembly GCA_021605145.1 of Aegilops bicornis. Taxonomy (NCBI): domain Eukaryota; kingdom Viridiplantae; phylum Streptophyta; class Magnoliopsida; order Poales; family Poaceae; genus Aegilops; species Aegilops bicornis. The sequence goes on from CM038675.1 coordinate 323,278,406, forward strand.
GATTCTCAATGTTTGAAATTTGTTGCACGGGGAGTAAACATGCACCCAGTGAGACACATGTGTTTTTGCAATCCATTTAGGTGCACTGTCACGTGTGCGTGTAGCTCAAATTTGATTTTTGCACATTTTACCCATAGAAAGTCAATCAATGTACTAAAACGTCTTAATGATCTCTATGAAAATTTTGAAATTAAAACTTCCCTCCTTTGGTAACATGTATGTTCACTGCGGGATAATTAATTTAACATGCATCGTAGTTGCGGTGGATTCGCGGTGTGTTTGTGTGGGTGTGTGCGTCTGGGGTGGCGGGTGGCTCGCAGTACACTATGAGTTGTGAGCCATGGTGTGGGTTAGCCGTTTTGTTAGGTAGGATGGTGCCACATCAGAGTCATGAAATCATTATTTAAAACATTACACAACCCTTTCATACATAAATGTTTTGGCCACATGCAGTCGATGGTTGTCCTACATGACACTCGATACTCGCGTGTGACGCTTTCTGTGGGCCCGCGAGGTCGTCGTCCATCACTTTGATGAACAACCAGCAGTGAGGTTAATTTGACCAGCAAGGTATAATCTTTTTTGTTTGTGTTATGGTGGTATATAGTACGCGTCGAAGAGGTGGGAGGGGACTAGCATATATACTATATGTATGCGTCCGTGAACAAGTACACCTCACACAGTGTCGGGACTTTTGGTTACCGAGGCACGTGCTACATCAAAATTGTGAAATTGGTTATTCAAACATCACACATCACCTTTTTGGGCCACATGCATATATATCCTAGCTAGGACACTCACGTGTGACACTTCCATCTGTGGGCCCACGGGGCCATCGTCGATGCATGCATGCATCACTTTAACCTACCTCGGGAGAGGTTAATTAATTTCACCATCGATGAGGATTCTTTTGGGTTGTACATATATTACGGCAGGAGCATATAGTATGCAGTGAAGAGGGGGGAAGGGGACCATCATATGTAGCACGCTTGATATGAACCTCGCTCTCTGTGGGTGCATGGTTTACGGTTTTTGAGGCATGTGGCACATCAAAGTTGTGCATTTTGGGTATTCAACATATATATATTTGCCCCACATGCAAAGTGGTGGTGGTTGTCCTCTCGCACCCACTTAAGCGGTTATCAGTGATATCAATGCTTTCCATCTGTGGGCCCGCTTGGTCCATCACTTCTTTTTGCGTGACAACAAGAGAGGTTAATTTGACTTAGGAGGGGATTATTATTTTTGCTCTGGGATGACATGCATGATACACTTTGAGCACACACATATGCATGTCTACGCATGAACCCCTCCCATCAAGTCCAAGTGGCTAGTACAACGGCACCACATCATGAACCGATATCACTTTGTGTGGGAACTAGTGTACGATTTTTGACACACGCGCCAGATCAATGTTGTGTATTCAAACATTCATGCACGCATCACCTCCATACATATGCATGTAGTGGGTGCCTTCGAATGATACACTCCCTCACGTGGTTATCGGCGACAAGCCTATATATACGTGGGCCCGCGTGGACATCCAGGATCACCTTGACCAACAACAAGATAGGTTACCATGGCGGATTCTTCATTTGGTTAGTGTTATCGTAGTATAGGTCATGGTGAGATTGAGACCTAATTAAGTTTGAGCGCATATACTATGCACGCATGCATGCATATATGAATCCCCGTCGTTGGCTTGAAGTGTGGTGTAACATACATATGCATCGTCAACCTAACCCTCACCCAGTGTGGGGATTTCTAGTTCGAAATCACGATGCCACATCAAAGTTGTTCATTGTTATCCAAAAACACACCTCTCCATACATATGTTTGGGCCACACGCATGCAGTGGTTGTCTTTGGGGACTAGCTACTTGCGTGATTATTGGCGAGCTAGCCCATCTCCGGGGTGGACGGACATCACTTTGACCAACAACAAGAGAGATGTTGTATGACCAAGGTGGATTATTCTTGGTCCGTTTTACGATCCATCTTGGTGAGATATATGCCTCTCTAGCCCGCCGACTGAAAGTGTGTGTGTGTGTGGGGGGGGGGGGTTGCTACATCGCACTTTGCTAGGTGAACCTCGGTTGAGGGGGAGGGGGCATGCATTCATAGCTTAGGATTCCCTTCGTGCTGACACGAGAGGGTGGGAGCAAGCAATACCGTGCGCTTTGCTAGGTGAACCTTGGTTGGGGGGGGGAGGGGCATGCTCACAGCTTAGGATTCCCTTTGTGCCGACACGAGGGGGGCTCCTAGCTACTTTGCACTTTGCTAGGTGAACCTCGGTTGGGGGCATGTGCATTCATAGCTTAGGATTCCCTTCATGCCGACACGAGGGAGGGGTGGCTGCTATCTACTTCACACTTTGCTAGGGTGAACCTCGGTTTGGGGGGGGGGAGAGGGCATGCATTCATAGCTTAGCTAGGATTCCCTTCGTGCCGATACAAGGGAGGGGGGCTGCTGGCTACTTTGCACTTTTCTAGGTGAACCTCGGTTTGGGGGCGGGGGGGGGCATGCATTCATAGCTTAGGAATCTCTTCGTGCCAACACGAGCGCGGGGGGCTGCTAGCTCTACTTCACACTTTGCTAGGTGAACCTCGGTTGAGGGGCATGCATTCATAGCTTAGGATTTCCTTCATGCTGACACGAGGGATGGGGGCTGCTAGCTACTTTGCACTTTGCTGCGATGAACCTTGGTTGGGGGGGGCATGCGTTCATATATAGCTTAGGATTCCCTTCATGCCGACATGAGGGAGGAGGGGGGTTGCTCGCTACTTCGCACTTTGCTAGGTGAACATCGGTAGAGGGGGAGGGGGCATGCATTCATAGCTTATGATTCCCTTCGTACGGCTTGACAGAGGGTGGGAGCAAGAAATACCGTGCGCTTTGCGAGAGAGGTGCCACATCGAAGTTGCATTTGGTATTTGAAAATCAAACCACCCTTTTGATACTTAAATTTGGTCCACATGCAAGTGTGTTCGTGTTTTGACCCTCTCCCGCGTCATTTTTTTGCCAAATTTATGAACATTAGAAAAGTTGGATGACGCAACAGACACGGTTCACTCAAACTAACCATGTGCCACGCCAGTGCACCTATCACGCACTCATCTGCACAGTACATTGGGCTCCATGAGGCCCCCCTCTCAAAAATATCTGCCGCTTCGAGGGTTTTTATGTTTCATAACACACGGTTGTTATCTCCGGACCGTGTGCGATGTTTCTTGTTCCCAATCCCGCTTTGACGAAAATTTCTTCCCGCCTCGAGGGTTTTTCTTTTTCATAACACATGGTTGTTATCTCCGGACCGTGTGCGATGCACTATCATCAAAATTTTCAATAGCCCGGCATTTCACTCCCGCGTTTGACTCCCGCGTAGTAAAATTTTCAGTACCCGCGTCATTTCCTCAAACACCCCCCCTCCACACAGACACACACACACGCACACCAAAACCTCCTCGGGTGTGCGCACGCACATAGACACACACACACACACACCCCTCCTCGCTTGAAACCCTAGCAAAATCCCCGCCGCCGCTGCCGCCGCCGCCACCGCAAGGCCTCCATTGTCAACATCTGCCGGTTTGCCCGTGCAACTTACCCACCGATCTCCATACCCAGTCCGCCCTGAGTTTTTTAGATGAGGCCTGCCAAATGCCCCTTTCCCACAGATCCCCATCCCCATCCCCCACTCCAGAGCATCGCAGCCTAAGCCCGGCTACGCTTCCCGTGGAGCTCGAGGAGCGACTGGCCCAAAAGAGGTGTAGAGCGGTCTCTTCACCCGACGTCGCCGAGGAAGCCGGCGACCATCACGGGCGGCAGGCACTCAAGCAAAGCTAGAGTATGAGGGCATGTCTCGTCCACGGCCACGACATCGAGGTCATCGGCAATGACACCTCGAGGCGGGCTGTGTCATAGGTTAAGTGGCCCACCCCAACCCCTCGGGTTCAACCGCCGTCGATCTCATCCATGGCCCCGCCGCTGATCTCCTCTGACTCGCTGTCAACAATTTGCCATTCTACATCGCCATCGAGCCCCTTTTGTCATATCTGAAGGACAAGTTCTGCGATGCTGGCTTGGGATCCGCAGCTTCCAAGTCAGACCTCATCGACGGCGACCACGAGGAGGGCACCCTCTCCGGCTTTTCCAAGGGCAAAGAGCCCATCTGCTCTTCCAAGGGGAAAGCGCCCGTCTGCGACATCAGGGAGGCCACCCTACAGCCATGCTCTTCCAAGGGGAAGGAGCCCATCTGCACCAACATGGAGCGCATCCAGGGTCCGTGCTCTTCCCACGGGAACGAGTCCATTTGTGACAAGTGAGGAAATCCATGATTTGTTTATTTTAGTTGTTCATAAGTGATTCTCTATATGTGCAATTATTTACTGTGCAGTACATTTGATCAATCCAGTTTTAGACATACCGATAGGAATGCATATATTTGCTTGCTGTTAAGCCTGTTATAGCTAGCATATGCCTCTTTTAAAGTTTTTTGATTGTTCGGTTGTTTGTAGTTATCATATGTTCAGTTTCAAATGCTATCTTTGGTTGTTCGTAGTATGCCTTGTTTATTCGATTATTCACAACGTGATGTTCTATATGTGCAAGTATGAACTATGCGATTCGATTTCATCGAGACGGTTTCAATAATACCACTATGAATGACTACATTTGGTTGCTGCATCTTGTAGTTAACACGCCTTTCCATTTTTCTTTAACCATAACCAGTGTACTTAGACCGGGACAATACCAGTTTGAATGACCATGTTTTCTTGTTGTTAAATGTTAGGCCTGTAGCAGTTAGCACACCATTCCACTTGTTTTGCTTTACTAGCGTGCTTAAACCTGCACACTGAAGCTATCTTTTGGAGATTATTTTGTCTGCCATGTGTAATTTTGGTTGATGTTTAGCCTATTGTGCTTAACATGCTTCTTAATGTACCTACACAAGACAATTTTGGGAAGGACTGTTGTTCTCCATCGAGGTTAGTTTCATCCCATGGCTTATATCTGCTCACAGTTCAGGATATCCGTAGCTGGTACCATATAGGTGTAGCGATCCGACCTCAGACGGTCAAATCTCTATGCATAAGTGTCATCCCTGGATCGGTAATGCTGACACACACAGTACTCGAAGGATTTATAACGGAGTAGCAATCACACACTTATTACATTGATAGTCTCAAGAGAGAACTTAACACAATAGATATGGCTTAAGGCCATCTAAATAAGATAACAGCGGAAGGCTTGGAAGATAGAGTCCATCAACTCCAATGGCATAGCAGAGTGCAGGACAACGACCTAGCGCACCTTACTCTTCGTCTGAAAAGTCTGCAACATGATATGTTGCAGGCCGAAACGGGTCAGCACATGGAATATGCTGGCAATGTAACGCAGTAGAGCAATGAACAGAATAAAAGCTATCACTACATGCATATATGGCTGGTGGAGGCTCTATGGTTACTTTTGTTTTGCAAAAATCCAATTTTTCCCTACAACAAAGGAATATAATTTGTTAACTATCATGGTAGTTGTTAAACATTGAGAAGGTTCCTCCAACTCAATCCCAATTAAGCAGTATTAATAACCCAACAAATTAATTTAGAGTGATGAGATCAACATGATAATCCAAGAACCAGATACTCAAGATGTCCATAACCAGGGACACAGCTAACCATAATTAGTTTGTACACTCTGTAGAGGTTTGCGCACTTTTCCCCACAGGACTTGATCTCCTCCGTTGGATTTCTCGCACTACATGGTGTTTGAGAAACAGATGACCAAGACACAGTCTTTCAGAAACATTAACTCTTTACTGCGGGTGACAGTTACACCTACTTTCCCCTACATCTGCTAGCCCACCTGAAAGAGGTCATGCAACACACTCAACTATGCTAGAGCCCATAATAGCTTGTGGCTGCACACGGAAGTTTCTAGCATGAATAATCTTATGATCCCTTTGAGCACGGGTGGCGAACCAGAGGATGATCACACGGGTACTCCGGGATAACCTAGGACAACACTGGATTCACCAGGTGCCCGCAACCAATCCACCCAGATGTTTATTTAAGTAGCCACCTTAAGTAAACCATTAATTAACAGTCTCACATCTGTCATGGATACACTCAAACCCAATCCACGTCTACTAGCATAGCATGGCAATATAAGCATAACGTAGAAGTAACTCCCAAGGGTTTGATAATAAAAGGGCAACAGGTTCTACCTCATCATCTACTTCCCAAACCCACATGTTAAGAGATCCTACTCATGCAATGATTTAGGGGTGAAACTAATGCATAAAAACTGGGTATGAAAAGAGTATGATCAATGTGTTACTTGCCTTGCTGTCGATCTACAAACCTTAGAGACTCGTAGTAGCACGCTTCACACTCCGGGAATTCTATCACAAACAAACAATAGAATACATAAGCAATCAAGCAAATATGCACATGTAAAACTCAAATAAGAAGATCAAATCTGAAAGTTCAACTGAAGAGATTCGATCTGCAAAAAGAATCTATAGAATCGGAGCTACCGAACTGAAACTATGGTCAAAAGAACCTCAAATTCAAAACTGCTTGAAACCAAATTATAAATTGTCAAAACCTTGTTCAAGTTGATTAAACAGAAAGAGGGGCTCGAGACGAAGATTTTGGCGTTGGTTTCACTGGATTTGGACAAATGGTTTAGAAATGGTGAGGGTTCGAAGTTCAAGGGCTAATCTGCGATAAAAATAATCATGGATAGGTCCCTGGCCGAAAATAAAATAAAAAGAAAAGACTAACGAACGAACGTTCGCTGTCTGAACCTAACCGGCGAACAACGTTCATTAAAACGAACGAATGGACAAACGTCCATTATGTAACTTAACCGAACAAAAACCGATCTAAAACAATAAACCACGAAACTAAAAAACCGTGGTTAACCGAAGAAAAACCGACAGGTCAACGGGCGAGGACAACGGCGGAGGTTCCGGCGAGATCCGGCGCGGCAGGGGCGGCGGCGACGACGCGGGTGGCGCGGGGCTGCGGTGTGGGGTGGCGGTGGCGTGGCGGCAATGAGCAGAGGCAGCGTGGCGGCTCAATGGGCAAGGCGGAGGCTAAGCGGCGGCATGACAGTTTCAACTTGGGGTCCCAAGGGGCCGAGCTCGGCTTTTAAGGGAGGGGAGGCGGCTTGCGGAAGGCACGCCCTCGGGAGGCGTGTCCGAGGCCGACAGGCTGGCCCGTGGCTGGGCGGACTCAGCTGGGGAAAAGCGGCGGCGCACGTGGTTGGGCCGGCTCGGCTGGGCCTTCGGCCCAGTCGGGCGAAGAGTTTGTTTTTTAAGATTCCGCCGAAAAAAATCCTAAAATGAATAAAAATTTAAAAGTGCCAAAACAAATTTTCACTGTCTAAATAAAATATTTAGAACTTAGTGAACATTTTCTTGGCCTAAATTGTAATTTTTGAAAAATGCATATTTTTTCTAATTCAAATAAAATAACAATACAATCCAGATAAAATTATTTATTTGACTTTAACATTTTTCCTCCAATATTTCATTTATTTTGGAGAAGTCATATTATCTCCTCTCATATATTTTAATATGAAATATTTTTGGAGAGAAAAATAATTAAAACACAAAATGATCCTTGTTTTGATATTTGAGAAAATTCAAATATGAAAACGGTGAAATCCCCAACTCTCTCCGTGGGTTCTTGAGTTGCTTAGAATTTCGAGAATCGCAAAGCAAAATGCAAATAAAATATGATATGCATATGATGACCTATGTATAACATTCCAAATTGAAAATTTGGGATGTTACAATAGGCCGGCGGCTGGTAAGGGACTAATCGGTGAATCAGACTTTTAACTGAATATATCTGCAACCCCTTTTTTCTTAGGTCAACTAGGGCCATAAGTAATATATCTGAGGCTACATAGCAACATGCACTGTACTTAATGTCTAAATATGCAATCCTAGGCTACATAGCAACAAGGAATTGTGTTACATTAATGTTCTAATGATGTTTAGATATACGTAGAAGAGCAAGAAAGAATAACAAAGAACAACACAACCCTGTTTGGATATTCAACTTAGCTAGAGGTTAGAGTTAGTTTCTAGCTCATTACTAACCCTGAACTAACTCCACCCAAAGAGTTGTTTGGATGGCAAGGTTAGATTGACAATAAATGCACTAGGAGAACTAGCTCCAATTAGCACCTCTTGGGTTGGATACTAGTTTTTTTTGGGTGGGTTATAGATGCAACTAGCTCAAACTAGCCCTCATGTTTAGATATACTTTAGGGCTATTTGATCCCGAACTAGCTGTAACCCGTGGTTTCAGCAGCAGATAATTTTTAAGAACGAACTAAACTCCTTTCGGCCATAATATAAGATGTTAATTCATCTAATATGTGAGTATATTGGTTGTTATAAGATACTCCCTCTG